>CM077675.1:114907501-117407501 GCA_039707655.1 Elymus sibiricus
ATTCAAGTACATTTAAAAGAGTGAATATTTTTTAAGTACATTGTTTTTTTCAAATTCGGGAACATATTTAATAAAAACAATTGTGAATTTTTTTGAATATGCAAACACTTTTTTAAAATTATGAAAATTTTGAATTACAATTTTTTTTGAATTCATTAAAAATCACTCGCAATTATTTTCAAATTCGTGAAAAACTTTTGTATCCATGAATATTTTTAGAAATTTTCATATTTTTTCAAATCTGTGCACATTTTCTGAATTCATGGATATTTTCTAAACATTTTGTGAAATCACAAACATTCTATGAACTCACAAATATTTTTTGAATTCATGAACATTTTTAAAATTTACCAGCACATTTTCAATTTAGGAACCTTTTAAAATTCAAACCTTTTTTGAATTCGTGATGTTTTTTGGAATCAATGACCATTTTTTCAATCACAAGCTTTTTTTTGATTCACGAGCATTATTCAACTTCAATATTTATTTATAAAATCATGAACATGTTTGGAATTCGTAATAATGTTTTGGATTCAATAATATTTTTTAGAATCCGCAAACATCTTTTAAATCCCAGAACATCTTTCAAATTCGTGAACATATTTACTGTTCATGAATATTTTTAAAAATAACAAACATTTTTAAATTTCAGGAACATTTTCTTATTCGCAGAACATTTTTGAAACTTTCACCATTTTTCAAAATGATAAATATTTTTTTAATTTGGAAATATTTTTCGAGTTCAGGAACATGTTCTGAATTAGCCAATATTTTAGAATTTGTGAACATATTTTGAATTTTTTTAAAAGCCCTTTTTTGAGTTTGCGAAAAATTTCCAATTTTTTTTGAATTCGTGATTATTTTCTGAATTAATGAGTAATTCATTTCTTGTTCATAAGTTTTAAGAAAAAGTATTTTGTCTTCTTGTTCATGAGCAATTAATTTTTTGTTCTTTGCCTTATTATTTTATCATGATTTGACAATCTATAATATTGTCGAACAAAAGACAGAAAAAATTGGCGACCAAAAATAGTCGAACTAAATAGAGAATAGTAACGAGCGGAATATGGGCGAGTCCAACTAACCCGCCAAGAGGGAGGGAATGAGTGACGTGGCTTGAGACTGCGTCGGTATTTTCCCAAAGAGGAAGGGATGATGCATCACAACGACGGTAAGTATTTCTCTCAGTTATGAAACCAAGGTATCGAACCAGTAGGAGGATCACCACCACCTAATAAGCAGCACCAAGGTATCGAGAATTTGAACCCCCTCTTGTGTAAAAGAAGGTCCATTTTTGGAAGGAACACCCAATATCCCGTCCAAAATTTCATAAGCGGTGTTTGCATCAAACTCAATAAAATTCCCTTTAGCGGCAAAATCCAAGAGTTGTCTATGATCCAAAGCTAATCCTATGTGAAATTTCGAAGCAAAATTTTTGCATCTCCTTTTAGATAGCAAACACGATAGGATTCCATTAGCCTATACTAGGCATATTTCAAATTTTCCCCTTGTTTTTGGTTGAAGTACAGAACTTCAAAATCTGGTGACAAAGGGGGAGTAGTAACGCCGGTCATAGTAACAAGATTGACAAACAAGAGATCTGACGAGAAAAAGGCAAACGAAAAAGAGGGCGAATAAAACGGCAAATTGGTGAAGTGGGGGGGGGGAGGAAAACGAG
The DNA here is from genome assembly GCA_039707655.1 of Elymus sibiricus. Lineage (NCBI taxonomy): Eukaryota > Viridiplantae > Streptophyta > Magnoliopsida > Poales > Poaceae > Elymus > Elymus sibiricus. The sequence goes on from CM077675.1 coordinate 114,909,180, forward strand.
AGGCAAATGGCAAATAATGTAATTGCAAGGAGATGAGATTTGTGATTAGGAACCTGGTAGATGATGATGGTGTCTCCTCGGCGCCAAAGATTGGCACGTAGAAGAGACCGCTTCCTCCCCGGCAACGACGCCAGAAATTCCTTTGACGTGGCTTGAGACTGCGTCGCTATTTCCCCAAAGAGGAAGGGATGATGCAGCACAGCAACGGTAAGTATTTCCCTCAGTTATGAAACCAAGGTATCGAACCAGTAGGAGGATCACCACCATCTAATAAGCAGCACCTGCACACAAAGAACAAATACTTGCAACCCGACGTGAAACAGAGGTTGTCAATCTCTCTACGGTAAAAACATAGATTAGGTAGTGATAGATTGGAGAGATAGATCTCTCAAGAACACAAAATAAAAAGAGCAAATAAAAAGTGCAGCAAGGTATTTTTGGGTTTTGGAATAATAGATCTGAAAACAAAAGAGGCAAAAAGATAGATCGGAAAACAATATGTAGGAAAAGTAGACCCGGGGGCCGTAGGTTTCACTAGTGGCTTCTCTAATGAGTATAGCACACGGTGGGTGAACAAATTACTGTTGAGCAATTGATAGAAGATCAAATAATCATGACGATATCCAAGGCGATGATCATTATATACGCATCACGTCCAAGATAAGTAGAACGACTCCTGCCTGCATCTACCACTATTAATCCACACATCGACTGCTATCCAGCATGCATCTAGTGTATTAAGTTCATGGAAAAATGGAGTAATGCAATAAGAACGATGACATGATGTAGACAAGATCTATTCATGTAGGAATAGACCCTATCTTGTTATCCTTAATGGCAACGATACATGCGTGCCTTGCTGCCCCTTCTGTCACTGGGAAAGGACACCGCAAGATCGAACCCATCACAAAGCACCTCTTTCCATGGCAAGAAAAATCGATCTAGTTGGCCTAACTAAACCAAAGATTCGAAGAAGAAATACGAGGCTATAAATAATCATGCATATAAGAGATCAAAGAAGACTCAAATAATATTCATGGATAGAAACTGATCATGAACTCAAAATTCATCGGATCCCAACAAACACACCGCAAAAGTTTACATCAAATAGATCTCCAAGAGACCATTGTATTGAGAATCAAAAGAGAGAGAGAGAGAGAGAGAAGAATCCATCTAGCTACTGCCTACGGACCCGTAGGTCTATGGTGGACTACTCACGCATCATCGGAGAGGCACCAATGAGGATGATGAACCCCTCCGTGATGGTGTTAGATTGGATCTCGAGGCTCTGGAACTTGCGGCGGCTGGATGTGTTTTTCGTCGACTCCCTTAGGGTTTCTGGAATATCAGAGGTGGTGGAGAGGGGCCCTGTGGAGGGCACAACCCATCAGGGCGCGCCGGGGGGCCCCTGGCGCGCCCTGGTGGGTTGTGGTCTCCACGGCCCACCTCTCCGGCACTTCTTTGGCCCACTGGGTGTCTTTTGGTCAAAAAAAATCTCCAAAAAGTTTCGTCGCGATTGGACTCCGTTTGGTACCGATATTCTGCGAAGTAAAAAACAAGCAAAAACAGCAACTGGCACTTTGGCACTATGTCAATAGGTTAGTCCCAAAAAATGATATAAAGTTACTATAAAATGATTGTAAAACATCCAAGAATGATAATATAACAGCATGGAATAAGCAAAAAATTATAGATACGTTGGAGACGTATCAGCATCCCCAAGCTTAATTCCTACTCGTCCTCGAGTAGGTAAATGATAAAAACAGAATTTTTGATGTGGAATGCTTCCTAACATGTTCATCCCATATTCTTGTAGCATGGACATTTGGACTTTTAGATGATTCAAAGAAATACTCTAGTTTTAACATAATGACTTCAATACTCAAGCATGCCAGCAAGCAACCATGTCTTTCAAAATATCAACACTAAAGAAAGTTATCCCTAGCCCATCATGCTCAATCATTGATCCATTCATGAAACACACTCAAATATTAGCTACACCCAACACTCAAATACGATCATAGTGCCCCTAGTTGGTGCTTTATAAGAGAAGATGGAGACTCAAAGTAAAAATAAAAATTACACAAAGTAAATAGATAGGCCCTTCGCAGAGGGAAGTAGGGATTTGTAGAGGTGCCAGAGCTCAAAGTTTAAATTGGGAGAGAAAAATATTTTGGGTGGCATGCCTTTCCTGTCAATGAAAACGACAAAGTAGTTCACAATACTTTCCATGCTAGATACATCATAGGCAGTTCCCAAACAGAAAATAAAGTATATTCCTTTTTCCACCATTCTTTCACATTCCATGGCTGGTCGTATCCACGGTTGCCTTCCATACCAACACTTTCCAAGGAATTTATTATTCGACAACATAAAGTAAAAAAAATTCTTTTTCATTTTGGGAATGGGCATCCCTATTACCGCCGCACTCTCGTGCAATGACAAGTGAATAAACACTCATCTTGAGAATAACACATCTAGCATGGAAAAATATTGGACACCCCCCACCGCTTCATGAGCGGTCCGAACACACAAAAGAGAAATTTATTTTGAAAATTAGAGATGGCACATACAAATTTGCTTGGAACGGCATGGAAATACCGCATATAGGTAGGTATGGTGGACTCATAAGGCAAAACTTGGTTTAAGTATTTTGGATGCGCAAGTAGTATTTCTACTTAGTACAAATGGAGGCTAGCAAATAGATTGAGAAGCAACCAACCAAGAAACAAAAATTCACATAAGCGAGCATTGAGCATAACTAACACCGAATAATGCACCATAAGTAGGATGTAATTTCATTGCATAACTATTGACTTTTGTACTTGCATAGGGAATCACAAACCTTAACACCAATATTCTTACTAAAGCATAATTACTCACTAACATGACTCACATATTACTATCATCATGTCTCAAAATTATTACAAGGAATCAAGTTTAATTTGTCCAATGACCTTCATGAAAGTTTTTATTATATCCTTGGATATCTATCACTTTGGGACTAGTTTCATATATTGCCATTACTTTTTGACTAGCTCAAACAAATTTAAGTGAAGCACACGAGCATAGAGTTTTCATCTCTCAAAATAGTATAAGTGAAGCATGAGAGGATTTCTTTGAAATTTACAACTCTCAAATTAATCTAAGTGAAGCAAGAGAGTATTTCTTCAAAAGTTTCCAAGCACACTGTGCTCAACAAGATATAAGTGAAGCACTAGAGCCATTCTATAGCTCAAAAAGTTTAAGTGAAGCATATAGAGCAATTCTAACAAATCATAGCATAATTTTGACTCTCTCAAATAGGTGTGTCCAGCAAGGATACAAGTGACAAACTAACAAGCAAAGCAAGCAAAGACTCAAATGATACAAGACGCTCCAAGCAGAACTCATGATATGTGACGAATAAAAATATAGTTCCAAGTAAAATACCGATGGTGGTTAGAAGAAAGAGGGGATGCCACTCGGGGCATCCCCAAGCTTAGTTGCTTGTTTCTCTTTGGATATATCTTGGGGGTGCTGTAGCATCCCCAAGCTTAGGCTCTTTTCACTCCTTATTCCTTCATCCATCGTGATCTCACCCAAAACATGAAAACTTCAATCACACAAAACTCAACAAAATCTTCGTGAGATCCGTTAGTATAATAAAGCAAATCACTACTTTAAGTACTGTTGCAAACCCATTCATATTTTATTATTGCATTATACCTACTGTATTTTAACTTTACCATGGCTCATACCCTTTAATACAACCCATAGATTCATCAAAACAAGCACACAATGCAACGAAAACAGAATCTCTCTTAAACAGAACAGTCTGTTGTAATCTGTACTCTAACCATACTTATGTAACTCTACAAATTCTAAAAAATTATGACAACGTAAAGAATTTGTATAGCAACACTGTGTTAAAATTTGAGCTCAATATCACATTCCAGTAAAAAAAATGAAAATTTGAACACTGGACGCAAAGTTTCTGTTTCAGATTCAGCATCGCTTCTACTCATCTTATGAATCATCCTAAAGGCTCTACTTGGCACAAACACTAAATAAAACATAAAAACACAATCATAACAGATTCATAATTGTGTCAACACTCAAAAACAGAAAGAAAAAGGCAAAAATAAATTTATTCATTGGGTTGCATCCCAACAAGCGCTATCGTTTTACGCCCCTAGCTAGGCATAACGCATAGTTTCAAGTATTATCATCTTTGGTTTTGGCTACTTTTGTGAGGGCTTTCTCTAATCCGGGGGGCTCTTTACGCTTCCCCAAATTTTCAGGAGAAGAAACCATCGTGAGATCCAAAATATCCAAACGCTTGTTGCAAAGAGTAATCAAAGTATTCAAGCAATTGAGGTTCCCACTAATATGTTTGAGAGGTTCATTATATTTTTGCAACTCGACGAAGTGCTTATGTAAGTCACCCGATTTATCGAGAATTTGAACCCCCTCTTGTGTAAAAGAAGGTCCATTTTTGGAAGGAACACCCAATATCCCGTCCAAAATTTCATAAGCGGTGTTTGCATCAAGCTCAATAAAATTCCCTTTAGCGGCAAAATCCAAGAGTTGTCTATGATCCAAAGCTAATCCTATGTGAAATTTCGAAGCAAAATTTTTGCATCTCCTTTTAGATAGCAAATACGATAGGATTCCATTAGCCTATACCAGGCATATTTCAAATTTTCCCCTTGTTTTTGATTGAAGTACAGAACTTCAAAATCTGGTGACAAAGGGGGAGTAGTAACGCCGGCCATAGTAACAAGATTGACAAACAAGAGATCTGACAAGAAAAAGGCAAACGAAAAAGAGGGCGAATAAAACGGCAAATTGGTGAAGTGGGGGGGGGGAGGAAAATGAGAGGCAAATGGCAAATAATGTAATTGCAAGGAGATAAGATTTGTGATTAGGAACCTGGTAGATGATGATGGTGTCTCCTCGGCGCCAAAGATTGGCACGTAGAAGAAACCGCTTCCTCCCCGGCAACGACGCCAGAAATTCCTTTGACGTGGCTTGAGACTGCGTCGCTATTTCCCCAAAGAGGAAGGGATGATGCAGCACAGCAACGGTAAGTATTTCCCTCAGTTATGAAACCAAGGTATCGAACCAGTAGGAGGATCACCACCACCTAATAATGTAACACCCCAAAAATTTAACCATGTTTTGTTAATTAAAATTTTGCCAGGAAATTAAAAATTTTCTTTCTGGATTTTCTTGTGATCTCAGAGCCACTCCTTTTGTCTGAATTTCAAAAATTCTTCTGTTCTATCTGAAAACTTTTGAATATTGTTGTGTGGCTTGAGTGTTTTATTTAATCATTTTATTGCATTCATTAAAACCAGTGGAATAATTTTTAAAATAAAATTTGTCAAGATTTAATTCATTTAATAGCATTTTACCCCTTTTAAGAGCCTCATTTGCACTACAACTATTTTATAACTCCATTTATAAATTCCACAAAAATTTGTAGATGGCATGTGATGTCCCTGGATCACTTTTATGCAAAAACCCAGCTTGGTGTTTTGTAAATTTTGAGCTCCACTTCAAGCTTTAAAATCTGGTTCAGTTTGTAGTTTGCACTGCAATCTATTTAAATATCTCTTTAAAAATTCCATAAAAATTTGGGGATGTCAGTAGAGGTATATGACTCATGTTTATGCAAAAATCCATTTGGGTTCTTTCAAAATTTTGAGCAAACCATCCTCATTTGCATTCTGGTCCAGTTTGGCAGTTTGTACTGCAACCCTATTTTATTTTGCCTAAATTGCCTTGGGATTTTTCATGATTGCAGTAAACCCTACAAAAATCTTAAGTCCAAGAGTTTGGGATCATTGCAGTGTTTTAAGGCCATGCAATAATGCACTCTAGTTTCTGTCCAGAAATGGTTTTCTCAAAAACTTGCACTAACAACTTTTTGCTTTTGCCAAACTAAGTCTACCACCCTAGTGTGCATCTAAAGAGACCATGATCTGGTAATTTTGGTGGCCATAGCAGATCCCTAGATGGCCATGACATTTTGTCAAGCACCTGTAGTGCATGTCCAGTTTTGGCATGGTTTTATTATTGCACTGGGAAGTTGCCTTCCAGGCCAAACCAGCATGTCCACTAGAGCTTTAGCAAACCACCCAGCCATCCTGTTAATTTGCAGCTCCACCCAAGCCTCCTGGCTAGCGCTGGCATTTCGTCGAACGCCTGGCGTGCGTGCTCTGGGCGCGGCTAGAGCGCACGTTTTGCTCGTGCTGCTCCCGAGCCGCCGCGACCGGCTACCGCCTCCCCCGCTGTTCCATTCATCTCCCCTGTCTCCTGGTTCTGCCGCGACGCGCCAAGACCCTGCCAGCCTTCCCCTCTGTAGCTCGTCGCCGTCCCCGCAAGCAGCCACTGCCGCCGCCAGAGCCTGCCATGGCCGGCGCCGTCCGAGCCACCGCAGCACGCCAGCTCGCTCCAATGTGCAGTGGTGAGTTCGTCTGGATGTGCCGACCATCTCCAATCGCCGCCACGTCGCCTGCTAGCAACAGAACGGCGGTTCGCCGGCGTTCTTATCCACAGCCGCGGGAAACCGACCTCCCCGGGCTATAAATAGCCCCCCCCCCCCAGGTCCCCGTGAACTCGTCAGCGTCATGAGAGAAGCAGAACGAAGCCTCCCCTAGCTCCAATTTAGCCAGAAGCCACCGTCTTCCCCAACTCCGGCAGCTTCGGCCGTTGCCGCTTTCCGGTTAAATCCGAGCAAGCCAGAGCGTCCTCCTCCTCATTCTTGCCGCCGTTAGCTTCCCCTCTGCCCCGCGAAGCCACCCCGCCTCTCAAATTCGATCGGGAGCCACCGTAGCCCGAGCTCCCAATTGCTCCCGAAGCCGCCGTCCACCATGGATGAAGGGGTGCTCACCCCCGAACTCCCCGGCGATCCTTTTGCTCTCCAGAGGATGGGGCCCTTCCTCCTGAGCATGCCGGTGTGCACAGCTCCGGGAGAGGTGCCTCCTAGCGCCAGCAATCGTCGCCGGAGTCGGCCTCTGCCTCTGGCCAGGAGCGCGCGAGAGGTGGGAGGCAAACCCGACAGGTGGGCCCCACCTGTCGGTGTCTCAACCCAGCCGCCAGTGGCGCAACCCGGCTGATGCATTTTCCCCCTGGAGAGGCGTATTCCTGTAAGTGCGCAACTGTTTTCGGAAAGCGTAAAACCCCCGAAGTGCGTCTCCCCTTCTCTGGAAACGTATTCCGAGCCGATGCGTTTTCCTTTTTCTGGATTTTATTAAATCAGAATTTTGACCAGACTTTGACTGGCTATATCTTTTAAAATAAAACCCCAAATGAATTGATTCTTTTTCCTACCTCTCTCAAATTTCATCTAGTTTATTTTCATATTTATTTGAAAATTTTCCAAGACAACTTTTTGTACTGTTTTTGAATTGCGTGTTGATTCAAATATTTTTCAAAATAGGAAACGGAGAGAGAAGAAAAACTTTCAAGAGTTTTGTGATGCACCCTACCTCTCCCCACATTAAAGGCAAGCATCCTGAACCCTGGTATAGTAATTGTGGTGAAATGTTTGGTGTGACAAATGAAACTATACACACATGACGTGCGCGTTATTTCATGTGAAGGTGTGATCATGCTTGCAATACATGATAATGATTCTTGCTATTAAACTTGAGATGCTTGTGACAGTAGTCACCACCTTGTGCCACCCCTGCCTACCGAAAGGAATCCAGGATAAGTCTCTGTCTTGGGTAGACATGACCTTGGTGCTGACATCTCGTTGGAGCGAGAATGGTCAGTGAGGCATGATGGGATGAGATAAGTGGTGATTCTGCCCAAGAGTGTGGAAAAATATTTGTTGTGCTAACCATGCAGGGAACACATAAGCCTCCTGAGTCGACCATAGATCGAGTCTTGTTCCAGTAACCCCCATACTTGTTTCGTACTACCACTCGTCCCTGCCGCTGGTAGGGTACGGTCCAGTAAGTTGTCAACCCCTTTCTTAGCACACACCGTATAGAGAGGCCATGGTGGAAGATACCGGCTGCAGCCGGTAGGCATGCCACCTGGTCCGGGGGCATGGGTGTTTCCGGTTGGGACCGAGAGGGGGGCACCCCTTAGAGCGCGCGATATAAATTTGATCCCATGCTAATCGAGGTTGGAGCCTCCCCACTTAGAGTTTTGCTTAACGAGTGTCATGGGTGATTCCAGACATCGGTAAGTTAAGCTGGTGTGTGCGGGTCAGGTGTGTTGTCAATTTTAAGACCGTAAACGGAATTAGTCCCGATGGACTAAGGAAATCCGTTACTCGTGGGTAAAGAGTACACCCTCTGCAGAGTTTATATCTATTTGAATAGCCGTGTCCGCGGTTAAGGACTATAGTCTGGGATAGTCCAAGTGTCGGTCTTAGTGTCGGTCTTCGGAGGAAAACTTCTAAACCGGAATATTGATCATGATGTGTGAGGAATGATGATTATGATTATTATTATGGACTAACCGATTATATTGTCTATTTATTGAGTATCCTTGGGATGGTTCTACCTCCTGGATACTCATGTATTTATTTTCCTTATAAGCCCTTTATGGGGCGTCGCTCAGACGCCCAACTGTGGCATGCCTGTTATTTATTTTCCTTATAAGCCCTTTATGCGGCGTCGCTGAGACGCCCGACTGTGGCATGCCTGTTATTTATTTTCCTTATAAGCCCTTTATGCGGCGTCGCTCAGACGCCCGACTGTGGCATGCCTGTTATTTATTTTCCTTATAAGCCCTTTATGTGGCGTCGCTCAGACGCCCGACTGTGGCATGCCTGTTATTTATTTTCCTTATAAGCCCTTTATGCGGCGTCGCTCAGACGCCCGACTGTGGCATGCCTGTTATTTATTTTCCTTATAAGCCCTTTATGCGGCGTCGCTCAGACGCCCCACTGTGGCATGCCTGTTATTTATTTTCCTTATAAGCCCTTTATGCGGCGTCGCTCAGACGCCCGACTTTGGCATGCCTGTTATTTATTTTCCTTATAAGCCCTTTATGCGGCGTCGCTCAGACGCCCGACTGTGGCATGCCTGTTATTTATTTTCCTTATAAGCCCTTTATGCGGCGTCGCTTAGACGCCCGACTGTGGCATGCTTGTTATTTATTTTCCTTATAAGCCCTTTATGTGGTGTCACTCAGACGCCCGACTGTGGCATGCTTGTTATTTATTTTCCTTATAAGCCCTTTATGTGGTGTCGCTCAGACGCCCGACTGAGGCATGCCTTATATTATTATCCTTTCGAGGCGTCGCTTCAGACACCCGATCGGTTTATTTTATTTTTATTCTCTGATTGCTTATTCCTGTTTAATATGAATGACCTGGTTGCGTGCATCATGAATTTTATTTTGAGACTGACTAAGCGATCGTGGATTGTTTCAGTACATGTTTATCACCTGCTATATTGTACCTGTTTTCATGATGTTTGCGAGTACATTCAAAGTACTCACTGGCTTGTCCCTGGCTATTGTCTTGGCCAGATTTCTTGTTTGGAGAAGAGCGCAACGACGACAGCCCAGAACCTAGGCATGAAGATAGCAGCCGCGCGAAGATAGGAGTTATCCAGGTCAGCTGTTCCTGTGGGAAATGGAGTCCCATAGACGCTGATGATCCGCAAACCGCTTCCGCCATCAACCACTAGAAACCTTTTGTTGTACTCATAGACCAAAATGGTCTTGTACTTCATATTTTTGTAATTTCGCTTGGAATTTCTGTATCAAGATTGTGTCTCATCAGCTAACAGTAATCCTGGGGCTGGTGAGCACAAGGGCCATTTACTGGGAATTAATATCCTGGAAAACCTGTCCTGACAACCTTGGTATCAGAGCCAGGCTGACCATTGGCTAATCCTATCTTAGCCGGGTCAAGAAAACCTAGGTTAAACCACCCACCAGACCTTAACCCCACCACAGCCAAGCCTATCCTACCCGATAGCCCACACAGTGACCCCGATAGCTTTTGGCAGTCGGTGCCCACCCTATCAGCCTAGGCCATCGATCACACGCCCGTGATCGACACCTGAGTTGTCCCATTCGCAAGCGTGCGAAGGAAGACTCCGTTTTCTTTATATAAAGGGAACGTTTGCCCCAACCGACAACCACAGTAATACGTCGCATTTTGCGATATATATAGCTGTGGCATTGCGCTCGACCACCTTATAGCAGAACTGACTATTAATATTGCCCACACACCGCAATATGTCACCCAGCCCAGATGCTATACTTGAGGCCACTCCGTGATCTCACCAAGCATCCCTTACCTTGTGCACTGCCTTCACCTTGGGATTCATATAATGACCCCAGATGCAACCCCGAGGGATTTTATTAGAATAATTATGGGATTTTTTTTCCACACCCTTGCTGTGATAAACCCAAGCCGCCATTAGCAGACCCCTGAGGCCAGACTAAGAGAGACACATCTTGTGAGTCCTCCATCCACTCCCCAGTAGACGAAGGATATATTCCACTGCCGGGAATAATTACTCATGAACTATAGTTTGTTACCTGAACCGTCAGCGCCTTAGTTGTATTAGTTTGTGTAGCTTTTGCCTGCTTGTTGTGATATCTGTACTATGTTTTAAAACTTTCTGTATGAGTTTATTTTGTTGGTTCCAGTTGTTTGTTGTGATTTGAAAAAATCGATTGTAGCAAATTTCATAATAAGATTTTTCTTAAAAGACCACTGCGATGAAGAATGTTTTCCCCAACAAAAATCTGAGTTGCATGCCCTCGCGTTATACGACTCACAGACCACGTACACTTAATACAGGACCGTGCGCGCTTTTGTCACCTAATCAATCACCTCACTATTATACCACAGCTACACATTAGTCAGCGATTTTACTGTGACCCGTCCTATCGTGTGTGTGTGGTATAATTGTTTTTCTTGTTACGATTGCCGTGCGGTACGAATGATGTTTTTGCAAAATACGTCATTTAGCAAATCTCGAGGACGAGATTTTTCTTAAGGGGGGTAGTGTTGTAACACCCCAAAAATTTAACCATGTTTTGTTAATTAAAATTTTGCCAGGAAATTAAAAATTTTCTTTCTGGATTTTCTTGTGATCTCAGAGCCACTCCTTTTGTGTGAATTTCAAAAATTCTTTTGTTCTATCTGAAAACTTTTGAATATTGTTGTGTGGCTTGAGTGTTTTATTTAATCATTTTATTGCATTCATTAAAACCAGTGGAATAATTTTTAAAATAAAATTTGTCAACATTTAATTCATTTAATAGCATTTTACCCCTTTTAAGAGCCTCATTTGCACTACAACTATTTTGTAACTCCATTTATAAATTCCACAAAAATTTGTAGATGGCATGTGATGTCCCTGGATCACTTTTATGCAAAAACCCAGCTTGGTGTTTTGTAAATTTTGAGCTCCACTTCAAGCTTTCAAATCTGGTTCAGTTTGTAGTTTGCACTGCAATCTATTTAAATATCTCTTTAAAAATTCCATAAAAATTTGGGGATGTCAGTAGAGGTATATGACTCATGTTTATGCAAAAATCCATTTGGGTTCTTTGAAAATTTTGAGCCAACCATCCTCATTTGCATTCTGGTCCAGTTTGGCAGTTTGTACTGCAACCCTATTTTATTTTGCCTAAATTGCCTTGGGATTTTTCATGATTGCAGTAAACCCTACCAAAATCTTAAGTCCAAGAGTTTGGGATCATTGCAGTGTTTTAAGGCCATGCAATAATGCACTCTAGTTTCTGTCCAGAAATGGTTTTCTCAAAAACTTGCACTAACAACTTTTTGCTTTTGCCAAACTAAGTCTACCACCCTAGTGTGCATCTAAAGAGACCATGATCTGGTAATTTTGGTGGCCATAGCAGATCCCTAGATGGCCATGACATTTTGTCAAGCACCTGTAGTGCATGTCCAGTTTTGGCATGGTTTTATTATTGCATTGGGAAGTTGCCTTCCAGGCCAAACCAGCATGTTCACTAGAGCTTTAGCAAACCACCCAGCCATCCTGTTAATTTGCAGCTGCACCCAAGCCTCCTGGCTAGCGCTGGCATTTCGTCGAACGCCTGGCATGCATGCTCTGGGCGCGGCCAGAGCGCACGTTTTGCTCGTGCTGCTCCCGAGCCGCCGCGACCAGCTACCGCCTCCCCCGCTCGTTCCATTCATCTCCCCTGTCTCCTGGTTCTGCCGCGACACGCCAAGACCCTGCCAGCCTTCCCCTCTGTAGCTCGTCGCCGTCCCCGCAAGCAGCCACTGCCGCCGCCAGAGCCTGCCATGGCCGGCGCCGTCCGAGCCACCGCAGCGCGCCAGCTCGCTCCATTGTGCAGTGGTGAGTTCGTCTGGATGTGCCGACCAGATCCAACGCCGCCACGTCGCCTGCTAGCAACCGAATGGCGGTTTGCCGGTGTTCTTATCCACAGCCGCGGGAAACCGACCTCCCCGGGCTATAAATAGCCCCCCCAGGTCCCCGTGAGCTCGTCAGCGCCATGAGAGAAGCAGAACGAAGCCTCCCCTAGCTCCAATTTAGCCGGAAGCCACCGTCTTCCCCAACTCCGGCAGCTTCGGCCGCCGCCGCTTTCCGGTTAAATCCGAGCAAGCCAGAGCGTCCCCCTCCTCATTCTTGCCGCCGTTAGCTTCCCCTCTGCCCCACGAAGCCACCCCGCCTCTCAAATTCGATCGGGAGCCACCGTAGCCCGAGCTCCCAATTGCTCCCGAAGCCGCCGTCCGCCATGGATGAAGGGGTGCTCACCCCCGAACTCCCCGGCGATCCTTTTGCTCTCCAGAGGATGGGGCCCTTCCTCCTAAGCACGCCGGTGTGCACAGCTCCGGGAGAGGTGCCTCCTAGCGCCGGCAATCGTCGCCGGAGTCGGCCTCTGCCTCTGGCCAGGAGCGCGCGAGAGGTGGGAGGCAAACCCGACAGGTGGGCCCCACCTGTCGGTGTCTCAACCCAGCCGCCAGTGGCGCAACCCGGCTGATGCGTTTTACCCCTGGAGAGGCGTATTCCTGTAAGTGCGCAACTGTTTTCGGAAAGCGTAAAACCCCCGAAGTGCGTCTCCCCTTCTCTGGAAACGTATTCCGAGCCGATGCGTTTTCCTTTTTCTGGATTTTATTAAATCAGAATTTTGACCAGACTTTGACTGGCTATATCTTTTAAAATAAAACCCCAAATGAATTGATTCTTTTTCCTACCTCTCTCAAATTTCATCTAGTTTATTTTCATATTTATGTGAAAATTTTCCAAGACAACTTTTTGTACTGTTTTTGAATTGCGTGTTGATTCAAATATTTTTCAAAATAGGCAACGGAGAGAGAAGAAAAACTTTCAAGAGTTTTGTGATGCACCCTACCTCTCCCCACATTAAAGGCAAGCATCCTGAACCCTGGTATAGTAATTGTGGTGAAATGTTTGGTGTGACAAATGAAACTATACACACATGACGTGCGCGTTATTTCATGTGAAGGTGTGATCATGCTTGCAATACATGATAATGATTCTTGCTATTAAACTTGAGATGCTTGTGACAGTAGTCACCACCTTGTGCCACCCCTGCCTACCGGAAGGAATCCAGGATAAGTCTCTGTCTTGGGTAGACATGACCTTGGTGCTGACATCTCGTTGGAGCGAGAATGGTCAGTGAGGCATGATGGGATGAGATAAGTGGTGATTCTGCCCAAGAGTGTGGAAAAATATTTGTTGTGCTAAGCATGCAGGGAACACATAAGCCTCCTGAGTCGACCATAGATCGAGTCTTGTTCCAGTAACCCCCATACTTGTTTCGTACTACCACTCGTCCCTGCCGCTGGTAGGGTACGGTCCAGTAAGTTGTCAACCCCTTTCTTAGCACACACCGTACAGAGAGGCCATGGTGGAAGATACCGGCTGCAGCCGGTAGGCATGCCACCTGGTCCGGGGGCATGGGTGTTTCCGGTTGGGACCGAGAGGGGGGCACCCCTTAGAGCGCGCGATATAAATTTGATCCCATGCTAATCGAGGTTGGAGCCTCCCCACTTAGAGTTTTGCTTAACGAGTGTCATGGGTGATTCCAGACACCGGTAAGTTAAGCTGGTGTGTGCGGGTCAGGTGTGTTGTCAATTCAAAGACCGTAAACGGAATTAGTCCCGATGGACTAAGGAAATCCGTTACTCGTGGGTAAATAGTACACCCTCTGCAGAGTTTATATCTATTCGAATAGCCGTGTCCGCGGTTAGGGACTACAGTCTGGGATGGGCCAAGTGTCGGTCTTAGTGTCGGTCTTCGGAGGAAAACTTCTAAACCGGAATATTGATCATGATGTGTGAGGAATGATGATTATGATTATTATTATGGACTAACCGATTATATTGTCTATTTATTGAGTATCCTTGGGATGGTTCTACCTCTTGGATACTCATGTATTTATTTTCCTTATAAGCCCTTTATGGGGCGTCGCTCAGACGCCCGACTGTGGCATGCCTGTTATTTATTTTCCTTATAAGCCCTTTATGCGGCGTCGCTCAGACGCCCGACTGTGGCATGCCTGTTATTTATTTTCCTTATAAGCCCTTTATGCGGCGTCGCTCAGACGCCCGACTGTGGCATGCCTGTTATTTATTTTCCTTATAAGCCCTTTATGCGGCGTCGCTCAGACGCCCCACTGTGGCATGCATGTTATTTATTTTCCTTATAAGCCCTTTATGCGGCGTCGCTCAGACGCCCGACTGTGGCATGCCTGTTATTTATTTTCCTTATAAGCCCTTTATGCGGCGTCGCTCAGACGCCCCACTGTGGCATGCCTGGTATTTATTTTCCTTATAAGCCCTTTATGCGGCGTCGCTCAGACGCCCGACTGTGGCATGCCTGTTATTTATTTTCCTTATAAGCCCTTTATGCGGCGTCGCTCAGACGCCCGACTGTGGCATGCTTGTTATTTATTTTCCTTATAAGCCCTTTATGTGGTGTCGCTCAGACGCCCGACTATGGCATGCTTGTTATTTATTTTCCTTATAAGCCCTTTATGTGGTGTCGCTCAGACGCCCGACTGAGGCATGCCTTATATTATTATCCTTTCGAGGCATCGCTTCAGACACCCGATCGGTTTATTTTATTTTTATTCTCTGATTGCTTATTCCTATTTAATATGAATGACCTGGTTGCGTGCATCATGAATTTTATTTTGAGACTGACTAAGCGATCGTGGATTGTTTCAGTACATGTTTATCACCTGCTATATTGTACCTGTTTTCATGATGTTTCCGAGTACATTCAAAGTACTCACTGGCTTGTCCCTCGCTATTGTCTTGGCCAGATTGCTTGTTTGGAGAAGAGCGCAACGACGACAGCCCGGAACCTAGGCATGAAGATAGCAGCCGCGCGAAGATAGGAGTTATCCAGGTCAGCTGTTCCTGTGGGAAATGGAGTCCCATAGACGCTGATGATCCGCAAACCGCTTCCGCCATCAACCACTAGAAACCTTTTGTTGTACTCATAGATCAAAATGGTCTTGTACTTCATATTTTTGTAATTTCGCTTGGAATTTCTGTATCAAGATTGTGTCTCATCAGCTAACAGTAATCCTGGGGCTGGTGAGCACAAGGGCCATTTACTGGGAATTAATATCCTGGAAAACCGGTCCTGACAAATAAGCAGCACCTGCACACAAAGAACAAATACTTGCAACCCGACGTGAAAGAGAGGTTGTCAATCTCTCTACGGTAAAAAGATAGATTAGGTAGTGATAGATTGGAGAGATAGATCTCTCAAGAACACAAAATAAAAAGAGCAAATAAAAAGTGCAGCAAGGTATTTTTGGGTTTTTGGAATAATAGATCTGAAAACAAAAGAGACAAAAAGATAAATCGGAAAACAATATGTTGGAAAAGTAGACCCGGGGGCCGTAGGTTTCACTAGTGGCTTCTCTCATGAGAATAGCACACGGTGGGTGAACAAATTACTGTTGGGCAATTGATAGAAGATCACATAATCATGACGATTGAGGGAGTCCTGGACTAAGGGGTCCTCGGGCCGCCGGCCTATCTCTCATAGGCCGGCTCGGTGGGCCGCTCTCTGGTTGTCACAGGAAGGGCCGGGGTATGCGGCGACCCCGTATTCTAGAAGGAAACCTCCGAAGACGCGGCGTGCACTCCAAGTCAAGATGAGAGGATCGGCGTCTTTACATCCGGCTGGAAACTTACCATGTGTAAACCCTAGGTACCCCCGGTGTCTATATAAACCGGAGGGTTTAGATTGTAGAGGGCAGACATGCTCATCTAGGGTTTTGGCTACTTGATCTCGAGGTAGATCGACTCTGTAATATTCATACACATCAATACAACCGAGCATGACGTAGGGTTTTACCACCATAGGAGGGCCCGAACCTAGGTAAACATCGTCTCCTTCGTCCCCTGTTACCCATCGATCCTAATTTCACAGCTCGGGACCCCCTACCCGAGATCCGCCGGTTTTGACACAGACATTGGTGCTTTCATTGAGAGTTTCGCTGTGGGATCGCAAGAGGAATTGATGGCTCGCTTAATCATTAGCGATGAAGTCCGTAATGGGGGCTCCTTCGCCCCCGGACAGGTTCTCGCTTCCGGCAGCTTCATGCTGCACGACGACCCAACCGGCCACCCTGGCCGGATAGGGGTTCTCGCCCCCGATCAGGAGATCAGATTCGGGAACCTAGAGTTCTCCATAGACTTCCCGGGCGATCTTTCGTTCTCAGGGCTCGCAATTCCATCTAACGAGCCCGAAGTCTCTAAAGCTTTAACTTCGGATCTCCTTCTCGACTCCGCCCTCGGGTCTATCCCTGCCGATGATCTGGCTCTTAGTCCGGATCCGGTTACTGTACCAGGGGATCGGGGGTTGGCCCCTGCCGAACACACTCTTCGTACGGACACGTTGGAGGTCAACTCCGAAAGTCCTAGGCAGATCGATCCGATCGAGCTCTCGACGATCAACGAGGCGCTGGATCGGATCTTATGAATGAAAATCACAGACGACCCGACCTCGACCCAGGCTCAGATCGGTCTGGAGGCGGGTCATTGGGAATTTTTCAACCCACCCACCACCCACTTGGTAGCCACTATCGAAGACTTAACCGATATGCTGGACTACGCCTCTGAGGAGGCAGAAGACATGGATGAAGAGGACGGCGCCCCCGCCCCTGTCAACACTGGGCGATGGACTGCCACCTCCACCTACGACGTCTACATGGTAGACACCCCCGACGATACGGGCGATCGCACCCCTAAGAAGAATGGCGATAAATCCGGTGAGGCGCCGTCAAGGTGCCGAAAACAACGCAAATGATCTAAGGCAAACAAGGGAAGGGAAGCCATTACAGGCACCGGGGAAAACGACACCCCGGAAGACCTCGGCGACCCCGAAGTCCCCGAACAGCCACTGGAGGAATAGGAAAATCCCGAAGATCGGCACGACACCGAGGATCCTAACGATTCCGAGGACGATAACTACCTCCCCCCCCCCCCCCCCGTCGAGGAGGAGGAATACCTGGAAGCCGAAGACTTCATGATCCCCGATAACCCTGCGGATCAGGAACGGTTCAGGCGGCAGCTTTTAGCCACCGCTCGAAGCCTGAAGGCAAAGCAACAGCAGCTCAAAGCCGAACAAGACACCCTCAATGATAGATGGACGAGGGTCTTGGCAGCCGAAGAAGGGTACGGTTCCGATCTACCGGACCAACCCAAGAGCTACCCTCGCCGGCGGCTGCTGCCATAGTTCGATGATGAGGCCTTCGAAACATCGCTTCCCAGGCATACTCCGTACGACCGGCCCGACCGCCCTCCCCGAGGACGGGATAGAATGGCCGGCGAGGCCGAGTACAGGCCTGAAGCACCCCGCAGGAGAGGAAAAGAACCAGCGGGGCATGAGGACAGATATGACTTACGACAGGACCTGGATTACAGAGCAGGCCGCACAACATCCATCTACGGATCTAGAGGGTACTCTGTTGGAAATATGTCCTAGAGGCAATTATAAAGTGGTTATTATTATATTTCCTTGTTCATGATAATCGTTTATTATCCATGCTATAATTGTATTGATTGGAAACTCAATTGCATGTGTGGATACATAGACAACACTGTGTCCCTAGTATGCCTCTAGTAGACAAGCTTGTTGATCAAAGATGGTCAAGGTTTCCTGACCATAGACATGAGATGTCATTTAATAACGGGATCACATCATTAGGAGAATGATGTGATGGACAACACCCAAACTATGAATGTAGCATATGATCGTGTCAGTTTATTGCTATTGTTTTCTACATGTCAAGTATCTATTCCTATGACCATGAAATCATGCAACTCACTGACACCGGAGGAATACCTTGTGTGTATCAAACGTCGCAACGTAACTGCGTGACTATAAAGATGCTCTATAGGTATCTCCAAGGGTGTCTGTTGAGTTGGCATCGATCAAGACTGGGATTTGTTACTCCGTGTGACGGAGAGGTATCTCAGGGCCCACTCGGTAATACAACATCACAATAAGCCTTGCAAGCAAAGTGACTAAAGAGTTAGCCACGATATCTTGTATTACGGAACGAGTAAAGAGACTTGCCGGTAACGAGATTGAACTAGGTATAGAGATACCGACGATCGAATCTCGGGCAAGTAACATACCGAAGAACAAAGGGAACATCATACGGGATTGACTGAATCCTTGACATAGAGGTTCAACCGATAAAAGATCTTCGTAGAATATGTAGGAGCCAATATGGACATCCAGGTCCCGCTATTGGTTATTGACCGTAGAGGTGTCTCGGTCATGTCTGCATAGTTCTCGAACCCACAGGGTCTGCACACTTAAGGTTGGTGACCGAAGGTTGTTCGGAGTCCCGGATGAGATCCCGGACGTGACAAGGAGCTCCGGAATGGTCCGGAGGTAAAGATTGATATATAGGAAGTCCCGTTTTGGTCACCGGAAAAGTTTCGGGTAATTCCGGTAATGTACCGGGGGTGCCGGGAGGGTTCCAGAGGGCCATCGAGTGGGGCCACTGACGCCGGGAGGCCACATGGGCCTTAGGGGTGGCGCACCAGCCCTTAGTGGGCTGGGCAAGCCAGCCCCTAAGGGCCCATGCGGCTAGGGTGAGGGGAAAGGAAAAAACCCCAAGTGGGGGAGGGAAACTCCAAGTAGGAAAGGAATCCTACTTGGAGTAGGATTGGAGGTGGACTCCTCCACCTCCTCCTGGTTCGGCCAACTCCTAGGGGAAACCCTAGGGGCGCCAGCCCCTCCCCTCCCTCCTATATATACTAGAGGGGAGAGAGGGCCAAGACACCCAAGCCACGGTGTAGCCCTCTCTCCCCAATAGATCGTCTCCTCTAGTTTTCAGCAGTGCTTAGGTGAAGCCCTGCTGGAATAGTTCCACCACCATCGCCGCCATGCCATCGCGCTGCCGGAGAACTCGTCTACCTCTTTGCCCCTCTTCCTGGATCAAGAAGGCGGAGATCGTCATCAAGCTGTACGTGTGCTGAACGCGGAGGTGCCGTCCGTTCGTTCCTAGATCGGGACGGATCGCGGGACGGCTGCGATTTGGATCGCGAAGACGTTCGACTACACCAACCGCGTTTCTTAACGCTTCCTTCTTAGCGATCTACAAGGGTATGTAGATCCACTCTCCCTCTCGTAGATGCTCATCACCATGGATAGATCTTGCGTGTGTGTAGGAAAATTTTTGTTTCCCATGCAACCAAGGTTGTCAGAATCTCGACTCAAGTCTTAGAATCTTACGACTTTACGATCCAAAATAGCCCCTCCGATTCTACGATTTTGCTCATAGAATCTAAGTTTCTACGATCCTAGTAGTTAAGATTCTATGACTCATGATCCTACCAACGGAGCTCCGATCCGATTCAGAATCTCAATTCTGACAACTTTGCATGCAACGTTCCCCAACAGTGGTATCAGAGGTAGGTCTATGCGTAGATGAGATCACGAGTAGAACACAAAGGAGTTTGTGGGCGTTGATGCTCAGATTGCTTCCTCCCTTGGTCTTTTCTTGATTCAGCGGTATTGTGGGATGAAGTGGCCCGGACCAACCTTACTCGTACGCTTACGAGAGACTGGTTCCATCAACTGACATGTGACTTTGTGGCATAAAGATGGCTGGCGGGTGTCTGTCTCTCCCACTTTAGTTGGATCGGATTCGACAAAGGCGGTCCTTGAGAAGGTTGAATAGAAATTTGTGTATCACCGTTGTGGTTTTTGCGTAGGTAAGAATCGTTCTTGCTAGATACCCGTAGCAGCCATGTAAAACATGCAACAACAATTAGAGGACGTCTAACTTGTTTTTGCAAGGTATGTTCTGATGTGATATGGCCAATTACATGATGAGATATATGTGATGTATGAGATGATCATGTTTTGTATAGAATATCACGACTTGCATGTCGATGAGTACGGCAACCGGCAGGAGCCATAGGGTTGTCTTTAATTTATTTTCGCCGTTTTTGCTTTACTTTATCGCTATGAGTTAGCAATAGTCGTAGAAGCAATAGTTGGCGCGACAACCTCATGGCGACACATTGATGGAGATCAAGATGATGGAGATCATGGTGTCATGCTGGTGACGATGGAGATCATGCCGGTGCTTTGGAGATGGAGATCAAAAGCACAAGTTCATGGCCATATCATGTCACTTATGATTTGCATGTGATGTTAATCCTTTTATGCATCTTATTTTGCTTAGGACAACGGTAGCATTATAAGGTGATCCCTCACTAAAATTTCAAGATAAAAATGTGTTCTCCCCGAGTGTGCACCGTTGCGAAAGTTCGTCGTTTCGAGACACCACGTGATGATCGGGTGTGATAGACTCTACGTTCGCATACAATGGGTGCAAGCCAGTGTTGCACGTGCGGAACACTCGGGTTAAACTTGACGAGCCTAGCATGTACAGACATGGCCTCGGAACACAAGAGACGGAAAGGTCGAACATGAGTCATATAGTAGATATGATCAACATGAAGATGTTCAGCATTGAAACCACCTCATCTCACGTGATGATCGGACTTGAGTTGGTGAATTTGGATCATGTGACACTCGAATGACCAGAGGGATGTCAATTTGAGTGGGAGTTTTTTAAGTAATATGATTAACTAAACTCATTATCTTGAACAATAGTCTAAGTTGTCTTTGCAAAATTTATGTTGTAGATCAATGGCTCGCGCAGTAGCACCCCTGAATTTCAATGCTAAGTTGGAAGATGATGGAAGTAACTTTGTAGACTGGGCCCGTAATCTAAGGATTATCCTTACGGCTTCCCAAAAGGCTTATGTCCTAGATGCACCGCTTGGTGAACCACCCGCTCCAGTAGAGTCTGCAGACGTTGCGAACGCCTGGCAGACACGTTCTGATGATTACTCAATAGTTCAATGTGCAATGTTGTATGTCTTAGAACCGGGACTTCAAAGACGTTTTGAACGTCATGGAGCATATGATATGTTCCTGGAGTTGAAGTTTATCTTTCAGAAGAATACCCGGATCGAGAGGTATGAGACCTTCGATAAGTTCTATGCTTGAAAGATGGAGGAGAACGGGTCTGTCAGTGAACACATACTCAAAATGTCTGGGTATTCCACCCGTCTAGCTGAATTGGGGATGCCCCTTCCGCCAGAGGCAATCACTGCCACCTAGCTACAAGAGCTTCGTGTTGAACTATAACATGCACGGGATGAACAAATCAGTCGCCGAGCTGTTTGCGATGTTGAAAGTCGCTGAGTCTGAGAATCAGAAGGAGCGTCAAGTGTTGATGGTCAATAAAACCACTAGTTTCAAGAAGAATGGCAAGGGTAAGAAGGGTAACTCCAAGAAGAGTGGCAAAGCAGTTGCCCCTCCCATGAAGAAACCCAAGGCTGGACCCAAGCCAGAAACTGAGTGCTTTCATTGCAAGGGAACTGGTCACTGGAAGCGGAACTGCCCCAAGTATCTGGCTGACAAGAAGGCGGCCAACACCAAACAAGGTATATATGATATACATGTTATTGATGTGTTACTTACCAACTCTTGTTGTAGTGCCTGGGTATTTGATACCGGTTCGGTTGCTCACATTTGCAACTCAAAGAAGGAACTACGGAATAGACGGAGGCTGGCAAAGGACGAAGTGACGATGCGCGTAGGAAATGGTTCCAAGGTTGATGTGATCGTCGTCGGCACGCTCTCTCTTCGATTACCATCGGGATTAGTGATGAACCTGAATAATTGTTATTTAGTGCCTGCGTTAAGCATGAACATTATATCTGGATCTTGTTTATTGCGAGACGGTTACCCATTTAAATCAGAGAATAATGGTTGTTCTATTTATATGAGTAATATCTTTTATGGTCATGCACCCAATGTGAGGGGTTTATTCTTATTGAATCTCGATAGTGATGATACACATGTTCATAACATTGATGCCAAAAGATGTAGAGTTGGTAATGATAGTACCACTTTCTTGTGGCACTGCCGCTTAGGTCATATTGGTGTAAAGCGCATGAAGAAGCTCCATGCTGATGGACTTTTGGAGTCACTTGATTTTGAATCACTTGACACATGTGAACCATGCCTCATGGGCAAGATGACTAAGACCCCGTTCTCTGGAACAATGGAACGGGCTGGTGACTTGTTGGAAATCATACATACTGATGTGTGCGGTCCAATGAGGATTGTGGCGCGCGGTGGATATCGTTATTTTCTCACCTTCACCGATGACTTAAGTAGATATGGTTATATTTACTTAATGAAACACAAGTCTGAAACGTTTGAAAAGTTCAAGCAATTTCAGAGTGAAGTTGAGAATCATCGTAACAAGAAGATTAAATTCCTACAATCTGATCGAGGAGGAGAATATCTGAGTTATGAGTTTGGCAGTCACTTAAGACAATGTGGAATTGTTTCACAATTGACACCACCTGGAACACCACAGTGTAATGGTGTGTCCGAACGTCGTAATCGAACCTTATTAGATATGGTGCGTTCTATGATGTCTCTTGTCGATTTGCCACTATCGTTTTGGGGTTATGCATTAGGGACAGCTGCATTCACTTTAAATAGGCCACCATCGAAATCCGTTAAGATGACGCCATATGAACTGTGGTTTGGCAAGAAGCCAAAGTTGTCGTTTCTTAAAGTTTGGGGATGTGATGCTTATGTCAAAAAGCTTCAGCCTGAAAAGCTGGAACCCAAAGTGGAGAAATGCGTCTTCATAGGATACCCAAAAGAGACAGTTGGGTATACCTTCTATCTCAGATCCGAAGGCAAAGTGTTTGTCGCTAAAAACGGAACATTTCTTGAGAAAGAGTTTCTCTCGAAAGAATTGAGTGGGAGGAAAATAGAACTTGATGAGGTTGTTGAACCTTCACTTCAACCAGAGAGTAGCGCAACACAGAAAGATGTTTTTGTAGATCCTACATCGGTTGAAGAGGAAGTTAATGATGATGATCATGAAGCTTCGGATCAAGTTACTATCGAACCTCGTAGGTCGACAAGGGCACGTACTGCTCCTGAGTGGTACGGTAACCCTGTCTTAGAGGTCATGTTGTTGGACAACGATGAACCTACGAGCTATGGAGAAGCGATGATGGGCCCGGATTTCAAGAAATGGTTAGAGGCCATGAAATCCGAGATGGGATCTGATAACCCACAAGTATAGGGGATCGCAACAGTTTTTGAGGGTAGAGTATTCAACCCAAATTTATTGATTCGACACAAGGGGAGCCAAAGAATATTCTCGAGTATTAGCAGCTGAGTTGTCAATTCAACCACACCTGAAAGACTTAGTATCTGCAGCAAAGTATTCAGTAGCAAAGTAGTATGGAAGTAACGGTAACGATGGCAAAAGTGACAGTAGCAGTGTTGTAGTGATTGTAACAGTAGCAACGGAAAAGTAACTTAGCAAAGATCAATATATGAAAAGCTCATAGGCAATGGATCAGTGATGGATAATTATGTCGGATGGCATTCATCATGCAACGGTTATAACATAGGGTGACACAGAACTAGCTCCAATTCATCAATGTAATGTAGGCATGTATTCCACATATAGTCATACGTGCTTATGGAAAAGAACTTGCATGACATCTTTTGTCCTACCCTCCCGTGGCAGCGGGGTCCTAATGGAAACTAAGGGATATTAAGGCCTCCTTTTAATAGAGAACCGGACCAAAGCATTAGCACTTAGTGAATACATGAACTACTCAAACTACAGTAATCACCGGAAAGAATCCCAGTTATTGTCACCCTGGGGGATGCGGATCATAACTCGTAATAGGTGTCTACAACTTGCAAGATAGGATCAAGAACACATATATATTCATGAAAACATAATAGGTTCAGATCTGAAATCATGGCACTCGGGCCCTAGTGACAAGCATTAAGCATAGCAAAGTCATAGCAACATCAATCTCAGAACATAGTGGATACTAGGGATCAAACCCTAACAAAACTAACTCGATTACATGGTAAATCTCATCCAACCCATCACCGTCCAGCAAGCCTACGATGGAATTACTCACGAACGGCGGAGAGCATCATGAAATTGGTGATGAAGGATGGTTGGTGACGACGACGGCGTCGATTTCCCCTCTCCGGAGCCCAAATCAGACTCCAGATCTGCCCTCCCAAGGAAGAACAGGAGGTGGCGGCGGCTCCGTATCGTAAAATGCAATGAACTCTTCTCTGTGATTTTTTCCTCCACGAATAGGAATATATAGAGTTGGAATTGAGGTCGGAGGAGCTTCAGGGGGCCCACAAGCCTGCAGGGCGCGCCCTAGGGGGGGCGCCCCCCCTGGCTTGTGGCCAGGTGGTGGACCCCCTCCAGTTGATTCTTTCGCCAGTATTTTTTATTAATTCCAAAAATATTCTTCGTAAATTTTCAGGTCAATCCGAGAACTTTTATTTCTGCACAAAAATAACACCAAGACAATTATGCTGAAAACAGCGTCAGTCCGGGTTAGTTCCATTCAAATCATGCAAATTAGAGTCCAAATCAAGGGCAAAAGAGTTTGGAAAAGTAGATACGATGGAGACGTATCAGGATCCATGTATGAAAAGAAAGTATGGGCTTTGGAAGTATTACCTGAAGGGCGAAAGGCTATTCAGAATAAATGGATCTTTAAGAAGAAGACGGACGCGGACGGTAATGTCACCGTCTATAAAGCTCGACCTGTGGAAAAGGGTTTTTCACAAGTTCAAGGAGTTGACTACGATGAGACCTTCTCACCCGTAGCGATGCTTAAGTCCGTCAGAATCATGTTAGCAATAGCTGCATTTTTCGATTATGAAATTTGGCAGATGGATGTCAAAACAGCGTTCCTTAACGGTTTCCTTAAGGAAGAGTTGTATATGATGCAACCAGAAGGTTTTGTCGATCCAGAGAATGCTGAAAAAGTTTGCAAGCTCCAGCGATCCATTTATGGACTGGTGCAAGCATCTCGGAGTTGGAATCTTCGCTTTGATGAGGTGATCAAAGCGTTCGGGTTTATACAAGTTTACGGAGAAGCTTGTATTTACAAGAAAGTGAGTGGGAGCTCTATAGCGTTTCTAATATTATATGTGGATGACATATTGCTGATTGGAAACAATATAGGAATTTTGGAAAGCGTGAAGGAATATTTGAACAAGAGTTTTTCAATGAAGGACCTAGGAGAAGTTGCTTTCATATTAGGCATCAAGATCTATAGAGATAGATCGAGACGCTTGATAGGACTTTCACAGAGCACATACCTTGACAAAGTTTTGAAGAAGTTCAAAATGGATCAGTCCAAGAAGGGGTTCTTGCCTGTATTGCAAGGTGTGAAGTTGAGTAAGACTCAATGCCCAGTGACTGCAGAAGATAGAGAAAAGATGAGTGTCGTCCCCTATGCTTCAGCCATAGGCTCTATCATGTATGCAATGCTGTGCACAAGACCCGATGTCAGCCTTGCCATAACTATGGCCGGAAGGTTTCAAAGTGATCCAGGAATGGAACACTGGACGGCGGTCAAGAATATCCTTAAGTACCTGAAAAGGACTAAGGATATGTTTCTCGTTTATGGAGGTGATCAAGAGCTCGTCGTAAAGGGTTACGTCGATGCAAGCTTTGACACTGATCCGGATGACTCTAAGTCTCAAACCGGATACATATTTATTCTCAATGGGGGTGCGGTAAGCTGGTGCAGTTCCAAGCAGAGCGTGGTAGCTGATTCTACATGCGAAGCGGAGTACATCGCTGCCTCAGAGGCGGCGAAGGAAGGTGTCTGGATGAAGGAGTTCATGACAGAGCTTGGAGTAGTGCCCAGTGCACTAAACCCAATGACTTTGTTCTGTGATAACACTGGTGCCATTGCTCTGGCCAAGGAACCAAGGTTTCACAAGAGGACCAGACACATAAAGCGACGCTTCAATTCCATCCGTGATTACATCAAGGAGGAGGACATAAATATTTGCAAAGTGCACACAGATCTGAATGTTGCAGACCCGTTGACTAAACCTCTTCCAAGGGCTAAACATGATCAACACCAGAACTGTATGGGTGTTAGATTCATTACAATGTAAATCACAAAGTGATGTGAACTAGATTATTGACTCTAGTGCAAGTGGGAGACTGTTGGAAATATGCCCTAGAGGCAATAATAAAGTGATTATTATTATATTTCCTTGTTCATGATAATCTTTTATTATCCCTGCTATAATTGTATTGATTAGAAACTCAATTGCATGTGTGGATACATAGACAACACTGTGTCCCTAGTATGCCTCTAGTAGACTAGCTTGTTGATCAAAGATTGTCAAGGTTTCCTCGCCATAGACATGAGATGTCATTTGATAACGGGATCACATCATTAGGAGAATGATGTGATGGACAAGACCCAAACTATGAACGTAGCATATGATCGTGTCAGTTTATTGCTATTGTTTTCTGCATGTCAAGTATCTGTTCCTATGACCATGAGATTATGCAACTCACTGACACCGGAGGAATACCTTGTGTGTATCAAACATCGCAACGTAACTGGGTGACTATAACGATGCTCTACAGGTATCTCCAAGGGTGTCTATTGAGTTGGCATGGATCAAGGCTGGGATTTGTTACTCCGTGTGACGGAGAGGTATCTTAGGGCCCACTCGGTAATACAACATCACAATAAGCCTTGCAAGCAAAGTGACTAAAGAGTTAGCCACGGGATCTTGTATTACGGAACGAGTTAAGAGACTTGCCAGTAATGATATTGAACTAGGTATAGAGATACCGACGATCGAATCTCGGGCAAGTAACATACCGAAGAACAAAGGGAACATAATACGGGATTAACTGAATCCTTGACATAGAGGTTCAACTGATAAAAGATCTTCGTAGAATATGTAGGAGCCAATATGGACATCCAGGTCCCGCTATTGGCTATTGACCGTAGAGGTGTCTCGGTCATGTCTGCATAGTTCTCGAACCCGCGGGGTCTGCACACTTAAGGTTCGGTGACGTTTCGGTATAGTTGAGTTATGTATGTTGGTCACCGAAGGTTGTTCGGAGTCCCAGATGAGATCCCGGACGTCACGAGGAGCTCCAGAATGGTCCGGAGGTAAAGATTGATATATAGGAAGTCCCGTTTTGGTCACCGGAAAAGTTTTGGGTAATTCCGGTAATGTACCGGGGGTGCCGGGAGGGTTCCGGAGGGCCATCGGGAGGGGCCACTCACGCCGGGAGGCCACGTGGGCCTTAGGGGTGGCACACCAGCCCTTAGTGGGCTGGGAAAGCCAGCCCCTAAGGGCCCATGCGGCTAGGGTGAGGGGAAAGGAAAAAATCCCAAGTGGGGAAGGGAAACTCCAAGTAGGAAAGGAATCCTACTTGGAGTAGGATTGGAGGTGGACTCCTCCACCTCCTCCTGGTTCGGCCGACTCCTAGGGGAAACCCTAGGGGCGCCAGCCCCTCCCCTCCCTCCTATATATACTAGAGGGGAGAGAGGGCCAAGACACCCAAGCCACGGTGCAGCCCTCTCTCCCCAATAGATCGTCTCCTCTAGTTTCAGCAGTGCTTAGGCGAAGCCCTGCTGGAATAGTTCCACCACCATCGCCGCCACGCCGTCGCGCTGCCAGAGAACTCGTCTACCTCTTTGCCCCTCTTGCTGGATCAAGAAGGCGGAGATCGTCATCAAGCTGTACGTGTGCTGAACGTGGAGGTGACGTCCGTTCGGCGCTAGATCGGGACGGATCGCGGGACGGCTGCGATTTGGATCGCAAAGACGTTCAACTACACCAACCGCGTTTCTTAACACTTCCCGCTTAGCGATCTACAAGGGTATGTAGATCCACTCTCCCTCTTGTAGATGCTCATCACCATGGATAGATCTTGCGTGTGCGTAGGAAATTTTTTGTTTCCCATCCAACGTTCCCCAACATACTCCCTCCCCCCCCCCCCCCCGCTAGACGGGACGGGCACTGGTCTTGGCTCGACCGCATCGATAGAGGTCAGGAACAATACCGGGCCTGACCTACCGCCGATCATAGGCATGACATAGCTCGGGTCAGAGGCGCTGCCCACCCACTGTGCTTCACAGACGAGGTGATGCAGCATTAGTTCCCCGAAGGGTTTAAACCCGTTAACATAGAGCAGTACGACGGGACAACAGACCCAGCCGTGTGGATTGAGGACTTCCTCCTCCACATTCATATGGCACGAGGAGATGATCTCCACGCCATAAAATACCTGCCCCTAAAGCTTAAAGGGCCATCTCGGCACTGGTTAAACAGTCTCCCCGAGAATTCTATCGGGAGCTGGGAAGAGCTCGAGGATGCCTTCCGTTCTAATTTCCAGGGCACTTATGTCCGGCCACCGGACTCCTCCGACTTGAGCAATATTGTCCAGAGAGCAGGAGAATCTGCTCGGTAATTCTGGAATCGGTTCTTAACCAAGAAAAACCAGATCGTTGACTGCCCGGACGCCGAGGCAATAGCCTCCTTCAGACATAACATCCGGGACGAGTGGCTAGCTCGTCAGCTCGGCCAGGACAAACCGAGGATAATGTCCGCCCTCACCTCACTTATGACCCACTTTTGCGCGGGTGAGGATAACTGGCTAGCTCGACGAAGCCATAACCCCGAAGACCTCGGCACCTCCGAAGTCCGGGACGGAAACGGGAAACCACGGCGCAACAAAAACAAACACCGGCACAACAATGGCGATGCGGAGGACACGGCCGTCAATGCCGGTTTCCGCAACCCAAAATCCGAGTGGAAGAAACCTTCTAAAGGTAATAGGGACGGACCCACCATGCTGGACAAAATCATGGATAGGCCATGCCAGATCCACGGCACCCAAGACAAGCCCGCTAACCACATCAACCGTAATTGTTGGGTATTCAAACAAGCTGGCAATCTTGCAACCGAGGAGCAAGGCAAGAGCCCACGCAGCGAGGACGATGACGAGCCCCGCAGTCCAAGCAATGGAGGACAAAAGCAGTTCCCTCCTGAAGTAAAAACTGTGAACATGATATATGCCACTCACATACCCAAAAAGGAGAGGAAGTGCGCCCTTCAGGAGGTCTATGCCGTAGAGCCCGTAGCCCCGAAGTTTAACCCATGGTCGGCTTGCCCGATCACCTTTGATCGACGGGATCATCCGACCAGTATCCGTCACGGAGGTTCGGCAGCCCTCGTCCTAGACCCCATTATCGATGGGTATCACCTCACTAGAGTCCTAATGGACGGAGGAAGTAGCCTTAATCTGATTTACTCAGACACGGTGAAAAAGATGGGTATAGATCCGTCAAGGATCAAACCTAGCAGCACTACCTTTAAAGGAGTGATCCCAGGCGTCGAAGCCCGCTGCTCGGGCACCGTAAATCTGGAAGTAGTGTTCGGCTCGCCCGATGACTTCCGCAGCGAAGACTTGATCTTCGACATTGTCCCGTTTCGCAACGGTTGTCACGCCCTACTCGGCCGCACGGCATTCGCTCGCTTTAACGTCGTCCCCCACTACGCGTACCTGAAGCTAAAGATGCCCGGGCCCAGGGGAGTCATTACTGTCAACGGCAACACAGAGCGCTCTCTCCGAACTGAGGAACACACAACGGCCCTGGCAGCGGAATCCCAGTATGGCGATGAAAGGCCGACGTCCAAATCAGCCATAAAGGCACGTCATGATAACAAACGAGTTCGGTCTCAAACCGAACTCCCGGAATCATCTTCCGCGCAACAAAAATAGGGATACGCCCCCCACAGCACATCCCTAGTTCCCGTAAAATATGTGCCTAGAAGGCACAACTTCGTGCTCAAAATACCATGGGCAGCTGTGGGGACCCACTATCAAAGGGAAAGTGTTCGGCTGGACCGAACTACTGCCAACACATGTCTTCGGACAGACTACAGGTACCATCTAGGACCTGCCAAGCGTAAAGCTCAATCACACTGCGGCGACCTCTCAAGATCTTCTTCCCAAGGTCCGTTTGCCGATAGCAATTACCTTTAAAGGAACACAACCCCCTCAGGGGCAAAGGAGCAGACATGCGACAGGGCACATCGAGGACGTCAAGCCACCCATCGAAGACCCCGGGTAAAGCCTCTCCTTTGTACACCTTATTTTCTTTTTCTTTTTCCAAAATACCTGTAACAGTTGCTTCGGCAGTTTTAGTTGTAAGAATTCATCTGAAATAAAGAGCATCCTTTACGGCCTCCTTGCGGTATTTTATGTCACATACCCCGTTCTCTACTCGCTGACGCCTATAGCAAAAGCTGTTCGGTACATACTACGATGCGACCGGCTAATAGATCGGGGGCTCGAATATAAAAATCGCCCAAAAGCATCACCCCGGCACTACTATTTATGTGCTCGGCGTCTCGGATGTTGCGTTATATGAATTGGTTCCGAATTATGTCTTGGGTCAATGGTTGGGTTGCCCGGCTCCTGTGCTTGCCCTCTTACGTTCTGCTCGTTCGGCTAAAAGGGTAAAGGGAGAACCGCTGCGATTGTGCTTCCGGATCGCCTGGTCAAGCACCTCAGTGGAGAAAGCCGAAAACTGACTGTCATAATAAGCGAGAACCGGTCTGCAATCCGAGCATAAGTGTCAAACTAAAAATCGATAGAGGTTATTCCGTGTTATACGAGGGGTTTGTACTATTGCAAACCATGTGATGCTGGTTTCAACCTCGGTGTATCCGAATATCACAAAACACTGGGGGCTCATCATCAGCCCCCGCAGTCAAGCTCCTACGGCTAAGTGAAAGCACTAAAGCATCATAGTCCGATTGCCTTGTTCCCCTCGCGCTACCGCCTTTGGGCACCGATACGTCGGCTAAGGGTCACAGTGCGGAGGCAGGAACACCCCGCGTAGTATCTACACGGGGGCTGAAGCCGACAACTCACAACTTTCAGATAAAACGTCCACACAAGAGTCAAAATAATACAAAGCTTCAAGACATGATAAACCATGCAGCCGCACTACAAAGCGGAACAGTCATCGGATACATGACAAAACATTCATTCATACATTACATCCTTAGGGCATTGAGCTTCTATCGCCCGAGCACCATCCATCACGGTGGCAAAGTATTTCTCGGGGCGCCTATGCTCCTTCCCAGGGGGCGAAGGCGCGGTTGCCATCTCGGTCGGTTTGATCTTCGGCCAGTGCACCATGGTCCTTGCAAAGGCCATCCGAGCCCCCTCGATGCATGTAGAGTGCTTTATAGCGTCAATCCGAGGCGCAGCGTCGCACAATTTCTGCACCAACCCGAAGTAACTGCTCGGCAACGGCTCTGCAGGCCACAGCCGGATGCAGAGGTCCCTCATGGCCAGCTCCGCCATCCTGTGCAGCTCCATCAGTTGTTTCATCTGCTTGCTCGGGAGGGGAGGATGCTCGGGGGCTTGAAATTGCGCCCAGAACAGCCGACGCTCGACATCCCCATCCCGAGAGGCGAAGTATCTATTCGCGTCCGCTGCACTCCTCGGGAGGTCCGTAAAAGCGCCTGAGGAACACCACACCCAGGTGAGCAATGCAAACCTGTTACCACCAAAGGCACACTGCAGTAAGTACGGCTTACCATCTGCGATCGCCTGGACTTCGCGGAGCTCTTCTTCGAAGAACCGCCTCTCAACTCGCTCCGACTTGAGTTCGGATTTCAGCGAGGATAGTTCGGTGGCCTGGTCCTCGTTCTTTTGCTCAAGGGCCTCGCAGTTCGTGCTGGCATCCTTGAGCTCCAGCTGCACCTCTACCACCCGGGCCTCATGCTTGTCGCTCACGGCTTTTAACGCCGACGGGTCGGCTGCCGCTCGTTCGGCCGCCGCCTTCTCATCCGCGGCCTCCTGCGTCGCCTTTGCCAACTCGGCTTTGAGTTCTCGACCTCCGCGGCCACAACTGTGGTAACAATAAGTAAATACAATTAGGGATAACAATCCGGATATCTCAATCAGTGAGGATGGACAAATAGACCCAAATGATACAATCCGGACTCACCTTGCGTCTCCTCGAACCTCTTGTTCAGGCGATCGAGCTCCTCATCGGAGCTCTTGAGCTTCCGGTTTAGCTCGGCAAACTCCCCTGCGTTGGCGGCCGCCGCCGATGACGAAGCCTGCAAAAACAGCTTATGTGCATTAAAACTCCCGAGCTGTCGGATTCAGACCCTCTGCTAAGTATTCTCTGGTGCCTTGAGCATCATTACTAGTATTCGGGCATTTGACCCCCGGGTGGGTTTTTCAAACTCACCCAGGGCTCGGGGGCTACTACACTTATAAGGATTGCTTAAACTAGGAAAATTAACTTTTTCTAGAAGAAAGGGCATTACGTGGCTCACCTTGAAGCCCGTCAAGAGACCGTTGAATGCCTCTTTCAGTCCGCTATCAACGGACTGAATGCCTTGCAAAACCGCACCCATAGGGGCGCGGTGATCTTCGGCAATGGAGGAGCCGGATAAAGCTTCCTCCATCATGGCCGGCCACCCAGTCATGGGTGGCACCGGTGTTGACCCGCTAGCCCTCCCTCCGATTGGGGACTCGGCTGGCACCTCCGGAGGCGTAGAGCGCTCTGGAGATACCCTCGGAGGGGGCTGGGCCGAGCTCCGTTCCCCCTCTTCAGTTGCCAGCGGAGTTTCCTTCTCCTGGTCTTCTGCAGCCGAGGCATTAACCTCAGCCATGACGTCGTCACCCCCGCCGCCGGTGTTCGGCTCAGAAGGAGCCCGGCGCGATAACACCTCCGCGGCCTCCTTCGAAACCTCAGGAGGCGTAGGATGTGACGCAGTCCCACTTTCCGCCAGTTCGGCGGGCGGAGACTCCCCATCTGAAACTTGATCAGTGGGGAGATCGCGTGGAGGGTTGGAAATTGGAAGATGTTCGCCCGTTTAAGCATTAAAAGCTCTATATAAGAGACCCAGAGGGTATTCGAATTTGTACCTTTGGGCTAGGGGCTTAACCCTTGGGTTCCTCCGAGGAACCCTCTCAAAATCCTCAGACTCCTTATCGGAGTCCGAGTTATCATCGGCCAGCACTGTCTTTGTCCGGCAAGTCCTCTCCGGGGCCGGAGGAGGTAGATCCTCCGCGGCGTCCGCTGACGCCGCCCTTTTCCTTGTGAGAGGGGAGCCGCACTCCCCCTCGTCCTCGTGCTCTTCCTCATGAGTGGAAGAAGCATGGGTCTCCTCGGACTTTGAGTCCGGAAGACCCCTTTGACGAAGACCCTCTCGGACCTCCTTCTTCTCTTCTTTCTTCTTCTTCTTCTCCGGTGCCGAATACGGCGCCACGATGAGCATCTCCGTCAACAGGTCCGATCGAGGGTCTTCGGGCTGCGTGGCCAGACAGTCGATTTGCACGGCCTTGCTCAGCCATTTCTGTGAAGATGAGGGAAAAGGGGTTCAGGTCTTTGTCAAAAAACAGAACCAGGGAATTAAAATTTTCAACATACCTTGGTGGCAGGAGTTTCGGCATCAAGACCGGTGTCCTCCTCCTCGGCCGGCCAGCTCTTCTGGGGCTTGAACAGCGCCTTCCACAATTTCTCATGGGTAGTGCAGAAGAAGTGACGCACGGTGGCCGGATCCTCGAGCTGGTGAGCCCACATTGGGGAGGACTGATGCTGGCAGGGGAGGATACGATGGCGGAGCATGACCTGGACCACGTTGACCAACTCGATTTTGGCCGCGATAATTGAGGAGATGCGCTTCTGTAGCGATCTTACCTCTGCGGCCGACCCCCAGTCAAGGCCTTTCTTGAGCCACGAGGTTAGCCTCGCGGGGGGTCCGGATCTGAACTCGGCAGGTGCCGCCCAGTCCGCGCTCCTTGGTTCGGTGATTTAGAACCATTCCTTCTGCCAGATCTTGACCGTGTCGATGAAGGTGCCATCCGGCCACTCGACACGGGGGAGTTTGCTGATCACCGCCCCTCCACAATCCGCATGCGCGCCCGCGACTGTCTTCGGCTTGACATTGAATACTTTGAGCCACAGGCCGAAATGCGGATGTACCCACAGGAAAGCTTCGCAGACGGTGATGAACGCCGAGATGTGCATGAAGGAGTTCGGGGGGAGGTCATGGAAATCCAGTCCATAAAAGAACATGAGGCCCCTGGCGAAGGGGTGGAGCGGGAAGCCCAATCCCCGGATGAAATGGGGGACGAACACCACCCTCTCGCCCGGCTTCGGCGTAGGAACCACCTGATTAGCTTCTGGTGCACGGTGGGCGATGTTGGCGGAGAGGTAGTCAGCGCGCTTTAACTCCCGGATATCATTGTCGGTGATGGAGGAGACCTCCCACTTACCCATGGCACCTGAACCCGCCATGGCCGAGCTCGGGGGGGGGGGAGCTTGAGGAAGAACTAGATCTGGGCTCTCGGAGTTTGGAAAGATTGAGGAGGCAAGGGGTGCAGATTTGGAGCGTGAATTGGCCTTGGGGGGGTTTCCCTTTTTATAGGGTGCCGTAATACCAAGAGCCCCCCTTTTACTGCGCCGCAGGCCTCGCCACTTCTCGAAATAATCGCGCCGTTATGCGCGCGTGGGATAACCCAGGGCATTGAGCATATCCCATAATAAAAGGGACACGATCTACGCGTTGATGAGACGTGCCAATGGAGAAACGGCCTCGAACCGCGAATCGAGTTTTTGTAATCAACTCGGCGGTCATGATAGGCTGCGACCCTTCGTCAGAAAGGTTGTCAGGAAATATTGTTCATACTTTGACGTTTCGGCCTTCGAGGTTAAGCGATTTATGGCGCCCGGATAACTATATGTTCGGATAACTACATATCATCAGCGGCCGAGCTAGAGCCGGCCGATCATAAAGGGGGGAAATAACTCACCCCGCAAGCCGGAGACTCCGATCATTCAAAGCTGCTAGTGTCATGGCCCCCGGCATTGGGGGCTAGTTCGGGGGCTACTGAGGGAGTCCTGGACTAAGGGGTCCTCGGGCCGCCGGCCTATCTCTCATAGGCCGGCTCGGTGGGCCGCTCTCTGGTTGTCACAGGAAGGGCCGGGGTATGCGGCGACCCCGTATTCTAGAAGGAAACCTCCGAAGACGCAGTGTGCACTCCAAGTCAAGATGAGAGGATCGGCGTCTTTACATCCGGCTGGAAACTTACCATGTGTAAACCCTAGGTACCCCCGGTGTCTATATAAACCGGAGGGTTTAGATTGTAGAGGGCAGATAAGCTCATCTAGGGTTTTGGCTACTTGATCTCGAGGTAGATCGACTCTGTAATATTCATACACATCAATACAACCAAGCAGGACGTAGGGTTTTACCTCCATAGGAGGGCCCGAACCTAGGTAAACATCGTCTCCTTCGTCCCCTGTTACCCATCGATCCTAATCTCACAGCTCGGGACCCCCTGCCCGAGATCCGCCAGTTTTGACACCGACACCGATATCCAAGGCGATGATCATTATATAGGCATCACGTCCAAGATAAGTAGACCGACTCCTGCCTGCATCTACCACTATTACTCCACACATCGACCGCTATCCAGCATGCATCTAGTGTATTAAGTTCATGGAAAAATTGAGTAATGCAATAAGAACGATGACATGATGTGGACAAGATCTATTCATGTAGGAATAGAGCCCATCTTGTTATCCTTAATGGCAACGATACATGCGTGCCTTGCTGCCCCTTCTGTCACTGGGAAAGGACACCGCAAGATCGAACCCATCACAAAGCACCTCTTCCCATGGCAAGAAAAATCAATCTAGTTGGCCTAACTAAACCAATGATTTGAAGAAGAAGTACGAGGCTATAAGTAATCATGCATATAAGAGATCAAAGAATACTAAAATAATATTCATGGATAGAAACTGATCATGAACTCAAACTTCATCGGATCCCAAAAAACACACCGCAAAATTTTACATCAAATAGATCTCCAAGAGACCATTGTATTGAGAATCCAAAGAGAGAGAGAGAGAGAGAGAGGAAGCCATCTCGCTACTGCCTACGGACCCGTAGGTCTATGGTGGACTACTCACGCATCATCGGAGAGGCACCAATGAGGATGATGAACCCCTCCGTGATGGTGTTAGATTGGATCTCGAGGCTCTGGAACTTGCGGCGGCTGGATGTGTTTTTCGTCGACTCCCTTAGGGTTTCTATAATATTTGGGAATTTATAGTCATCAGAGGTGGTGGAGAGGGGCCCCGAGGAGGGCACAACCCATCAGGGCGCGCCGGGGGCCCCCTGGCGCGCCCTGGTGGGTTATGGTCTCCACGGCCCACCTCTCTGGCACTTCTTTGGCCCACTGGGTGTCTTTTGGTCCAAAAAAATCTCCAAAAAGTTTCGTCGCGATTGGACTCCGTTTGGTACTGATTTTCTGCGAAGTAAAAAACAAGCAAAAACAGCAACTGGCACTTTGGCACTATGTCAATAGGTTAGTCGCAAAAAATGATATAAAGTTGCTATAAAATGATTGTAAAACATCCAAGAATGATAATATAATAGCATGGAACAAGCAAAAAATTATAGATACTTTGGAGACGTATCAATGAGCTACGTGTTTGCTTGCTTTACCTCTCACATGTCGGGGAATAAGAGCTTCTCGAGCCATCCCCTCCCCCCTCTCTCTCATTTTTTTCTCTCTATGTCCAGCTTCTTGAGATTCTTGAACGAAAGAAAATTTGCTGCTCTCGCGGGCAAACAGTGAGAACCACCATGGTTTCATGTCGCCACCAGCGCCGATGCAAGCTGCAAACCTGCCACCACCGTTGTTGCACAAGGGGCGACGCACATTTGTAAAACCCCAAAAATTTAATCTATGTTTTATTAACTAAAATTTTGACAGGAGCATTAATTTTTATTTTCTGGACCCTCTATTGATTTCAGAACCACTTCTTCTCCCTGGATTATAAAATGTTCCCTCCAGGTAGTAGTTTTTCAATATTGTGAGAGTTGAAGATTTGCTTGAAAACATTTCATTTTTATTTGATTTGATCAGTGAAAGAATTTTTATATTATTTTGCCAAACTTAATTCTTTTGAAATGTCATTTTCATTCTTTTAAGAGTCTCATTTGCACTACAACCATTTGATAAATTCATTTAATAATTCCACAAAAAATTGTAGATGTCATGTGATGCACTTGAATCACTTTTATGCAAAAACCTAGCTTAGTGTTTTGGAAAAATTGAGCATATCATCCCCTTTTGCATTCTGGACCAATTTGAGGTTTTGTAGTGCAACCCCATTTTAGTTTACCCTAATGCCCCAGGGATTTTTCCTACTTGTAGTTCATCCTACCAAACCCTTAAGCCCAGCAGATCAGCCTCACTGAGACATTTTAGGTTCATGTGATAAACCCAACCAGTTTCTGTCAAGAACTAAACTTTTATAAAACTTGCACTAACAAGTTTTTATTTTGCCAAAACTAACCTTGCCATAATTTTTATCATCTAAAGAGACCCCAAACCTGGAAATTTTGGTGGCCAGCAAAGTCCCCTAGGTGGTCTTGGCATTCTGCCAAACACCTTGTGTGCATGGCCAGTTTTGACATAGTTCTAAGTTTGCATTATGTATTTGGTTTCCTTGCCATACCAGCATATCTAGTAGGCTTATTGCACACCCACAAACTACCCTGGAATCTTGTAGCTCCATCCAAGCCCTTTGTCACGCTCTGGCATTTCGCCGAGCACCTGTCGTGCATGCCCAGAGCGCGCGTATTGCAGCCGCACGCCCGAACCGCCGCACCTCACCTACCCCCGCCCCTGGCCCTTGCTCACGCGTAGGGACACGCCCCCGACCCCTCCAGCGTCGCAGAGACACTCTAGC
Source organism: Elymus sibiricus (assembly GCA_039707655.1). NCBI lineage: Eukaryota > Viridiplantae > Streptophyta > Magnoliopsida > Poales > Poaceae > Elymus > Elymus sibiricus. The sequence goes on from CM077675.1 coordinate 114,947,326, forward strand.
CGTCCCCTCGTGCCTCGCAGCGCTGCCGTCAGAGCCCTATTGGCAGCACGCCGATGGCCACAGCCGGCCCCTACCTCCGCAGCGCCGTCCAAGCAGCCCCAGCGCGCCAGCTAGCCCCAGGAACAGCTCGAGCTCATCCGCGAGCTCGTCCGCTAGCGCCAGCCATCGCCACGTCGCCCTGCGGCAACAGTGGTGACACCTCGCCGGTCTTATCCATGGCCGGCGCTGAACCGACCTCTCCGCGCCTATAAATAGCACCCAGAGCCCCGTGAGCTCGTCAGCATCCTCAGACAAGCCTAACAGAGCCTCCCCTTGCTCAAATTTATCCGGGCGCCACATTCTTCCCCACCTCCGGCCAAGACCTCCATCGCCGCCCTCCTGTAAAATCCATCGTGACCAGGGCCTCCCTAGTCCCACCATCGCCGCCATTAGCTTCCCCTCGACCCCGCGGATCCGTCCCACCTCTCAGCCTCGATCAAGAACCACCATAGGCAAGGCCCCCAACTGCTCCCGACACCGTCGTCCGCCTCGAAGCTCGCCGTCGACAACTCCGGGGACCCCAGCAGACGCGGTGCACATGCCTGGGATCGCCGCGACCCCAGCAGCCCATTCCTGTGCCCAGAACCCCGAGAGGCGCCCTCGTTCGCCGGCGTTGATCGCCGGAGACCCGTGCCGTCTCTGTCGCAGGAGAAGGGAGGGTGGAGACCGGTCAAACCTGACCAGTGGGCCAGGCGGGCCCACTGTCAGTGACTCGCGAGTCACACATGCGCAGTATAAGTGAACGCGCATTTCGCAGAAGTATGTCTCCCCCTTCTCGAAAGCGTATTTAGTCTGAAACGTTTCCTTTTTCTGTTTTGTTTAAAAACAGAAGTTTGACCCCTCTTTGACTGGACATAACTTTTAAAATAAAACTCCAATTGACTCGATTCTTTTTCCCACCATCCTAAGATTTCATCTTGTTTATTTTCATATTTATTTGAAAAAAAATCCAACAACTTTTCAGTACAATTTTGAAATGTATGTTGATTTGAATATTTTCAAAATTAGGAATTATGAGGGAAGATTAAAACTTTCAAAAGTTTTGGAGTGCACCTCACCTACCAACACATTGAAGGCAAGCATTCTGAACCTTGGTATAATATATGCTCTGTGTTGTTTGATGTGATAAATGGAACCTCACCACTATGTTAAAATGAAATGAGCATTATTTCATGTGAAGGTGTGATCATAAGTGCATGATAAAAATTTCTTGTTGTTGAAATTGAGATGCATGTGACAGTAGTCACCACCTTGTGCCACTCATGCCTACCGGAAGGAATCCGGGAAGAGTCGTTGTCTTGGGTAGACACGAGCTTGGTGCTGACATCTCGTTGTGGCGAGAATGAGCAGTGAGGCATGATGGGGCATGATGAGGTGTGATTCTGTCCGGAAGTGTGGAAAATATTTGTTGTGCTAATCCTGCAGGAAACACATAAACCTCCTGAGTCGAACATAGATCGAGTCTTGTTCCAACAACCCCCATACTTGTTTTGTACTACCACTCGTCCCTGCTGCAGGTAGGGTATGGTTCAGTAAGTTGTCAACCCCTTTCTTAGCACACACCATACAGAGAGGCCATAGTGAAAGATACCAGTGGCCCCTCGTAGGCATGTCACTTGGTCCGGGGGCATGGGTGTTCCGGTTGGACCGAGGGGGTAGCTCCCCTGTTTTGCGCGCAGTATAATTTTTTTGATCCCATGCTAATCGAGATTGTGGTCTCCCCACTTAGAGTTTTGCTTAACGGTGCCGTGGGTGATTCCAGGCACCGGTAAGTTAAGCTAGTGTGTGCGGGTGAGGTGTGTTTTCAACTAAAAGCCCGTAAGCGGAATTAGTCTCGGGATGACTAAGGAAATCCGTTACTCGTGGGTAAAGAGTACAACCTCTGCAGAGTATTCATCTATTCGAATAGCCGTGTCCGCGGTTAAGGATTACAGTCTGGGACGGGTCAAGTGTTGGTCTTAGTGTCGGTCTTCGGAGGAATTCTCTAAATCAAAATATTGATCATGGAGTGTGACGAATGATATTTATGATTATTATTGTTATGGACAAACCGTTTCTATTATGTGAATTGTTGAGTATCCCTGGGATGGTTCTACCTCCTGGATACTCATTGTGATTATTTATTTTCTTTATAAGCCCTTTATGTGGCGTCGCTCAGACGCCCGACTGAGGCATGTTTTATATTGTTACCCTTTCGAGGCGTCACTTCAGACACCCGATCGGATTATTTTATTTGCATTCCCTGATTTCTTATACATCTTTAATATGAATTATCTGCTTACGTGCATCACGAATTTATCTTACGACTGGTTGAAACATTCGTGAAAAATTTCAGTGCATACAACTCACCTGCTATATTATGTATGTTTTCTTGATGTTTGCGAGTACATTCAAACGTATTCACTGGCTTGTCCCTGGCTATTTTCATTTGCCAGATTGCGTATTTTGGAGAGGAGCACTATGATGACAACACCGGAACCTAGGCATCAAAGGTAGCAGCCACGCGAAGATAGGAATTATCCAGGTCAGCTATTCCTGTGGGAAATGGAGTCCCATAGACGCTGGAGATCAATAAACCGCTTCCGCCATCAACCACTAGAAACCAAGTTGTACTCCATAGACCATCATGGTCTTGTACTTTAGATCTGGTAATTGCTTGGAATTCTGTATCAAGAATGTGTCCACCAGCTAACAGTAATCCTGGGGCTGGTGAGCACAAGGACCATTTACTGGGAAATTAATATCCTGGAAAATCGGTCCTGACAACATTCCTGCAAGGCCACTCACCGTTGTCGGCGTTGGTGCTTCAGGTCAGCCCGCTATTCTCTAGAAGTTGCTGCAAGGGGAAAGGGAGTCGTTGACACGATGTTCACTGTTGCGATAGCGTCGTGATACGTCTTCAACATATCGACAATTTATGAAGTATTAATGCCATGTTTACAATGTTTTTATATGGTTTTGGTGCACTTTTATATTATTTGAATGAAACTAACTCGGACTGACGCTGTTTTCAGCAGAACTACCATGGTGTTATTATTGGGCAGAAATAAAAGTTCTCGGATTGAGCTAAAAATTTACGGTAATTTTTTATGGACCAAAAGAGACCCACGGAGCACCGAAGATGGACCAGGGAGTGTTCGAGGGAGCCACGAGCCTGGGGGGGCGCCCCCTAGGGCGCGCCCCGAGCTCGTGGGCCCCTCAGGCATCCCCTTGGTGTGAAATCGACGCAAAAAATTCCTCTAAATCCCAAAACTGGTAGAAAGAAACCTAGAACTTATGCGTCGTCGTTGCATGCCTCTGTTCCTAAGCGATCTCATCCGGTGCCCTGCTGGAGGGAGGAATCATCACCGGAGGCCATCTTCACAATCTCGATAGTCTTCATGGCGAGGAGGGAGTAGTTCACCCTCGGGGCCGAGGGTATGTACAAGTAGCTATGTGTTTGATCTCTCTCTCTCTCTCTCTCTCTCTCTCTCTCTCTCTCTCTCGTGTTCTTGAGTTGGCACGATCTTGATGTATCACGAGCTGTGTTATTATAGTTGGATCATATGGTGTTCTTCCCTATCTATCTTGTTGTGATGAAGTGAGTCTTTCCCTTTGAGGATTCGTGATGTTTGGATTGAAACTTTGGATTTGAGAACATGTGATGTATGTCTTGCATGTGGATACCCAGGGTGACAATGGGGGTATTCTATTCAGTCACTTGATATATATTTTTGTCATCAACTTGCGGATTCCCGTGGTGACATTGGGGTGATCTAGGCACTTAGATTGATGCACATTTTTGTCATACTTTCGCCGATAGAAACTTTGGGGTACTCTTCGAAGTATATGACGAATCTAAAATTGTTTGATGCATGTTGAATAATTAACTCATGGATACTTGTGGTGACATTGGAGTATCCAAGTGATACTAGAGTTGGTTGCTACATATCATAGGTGTTATTCTAGTACGAACTCTAGGGTTGTTTGTGACACTTATAGGGATGGGTCAATAGATTGATAGGAAAGGATAACTTTGAGGTGGTTTGCTACCTACAACAATTTCATCTTATGTTCTCCGCTAGATAGGAACTATGGAGTGATTCTTTGTCGGATGTTGAGGGATGGTTATATGATTTAATTATGTTAGCACCATGGAGAGATTGCACTAGTGAAAGTATGAACCCTAGGCCTTGGTTCCAAGCATTGTAATACCACTTTTTCTCACTTTTACCAATTACTATGTTTCTGTTTTTATTTATTCAGATTATAAAAATCTATTTCTACTATACATACTACACATGTATCACCATCTTTTTGCCGAACTAGTGCACCTATACAATTTGCCATTGGGTGTGTTGGGGACACGTGATATTGCTTGTATTTGGTTGCAAGGTTGTTTGAGGGATACTACCTTCATCCTACACCTCTCGCAGATTGATAAACCTTAGGTCATCCACTTGAGGCCCAACAGAGTCTACAAGAATAAAGTTGCGTAATAGACATCAAACTCTTTTCTGGCACCATTGCCGGGGAGGTGAGTGCTTGCAGATATATCTTTAGATCTTGCAATTGAATCTTTTAGTTTCTTGTTTTACCACTAGTTTGGTTTTATAAAAGAAAACTACAAAAAAAGGAATTAAGTTGCCTCAAGTAGTTCATCTTTATAATGTCTTTCTTGCCAAAGTGTTAGAAGAAGAATTCAATAAAATGTATGGCATAAAATCCTTGAATGGTGAGCATGATTGCAATGATATTATTATCAATTCTCTGAATATCCATGGTGCTAATGATATGTAAATTCATAAGCTTGGGGATGCTATGTTCGATGAAGATGATCTTTTTAGTTCCCCTACGTTTGATGAGCATGTTTATTATGATGATAGCATGCCTCCTATTTATGATGATTATATTGATGAAAGTGGGTTTGGAAGAGTGTCAACTCTAGGAAGTAATGATCACACTATTTTAGAGGGTGTTGACTCCTATGGCAATAATTATGAAAGTGGATTTGGAGAGGCCATGACTTCATTTAATGATGATTTCACTATTTTGGAAAAGGTTTCAATTGATTATGACAACCAAGTTATTATCTATGATGATTATTCTGATGACACTTATGATATAAAGAATCATAATAACCATGAAACTTGTCATCATGATTTAAATGTTCAATTTGGTTATGTCAATCAGGTATCTCGTGATAGTTTTTTTTTAGTTTACTCCCACTATTATGTATGAGAAGAAATTTGCTTATGTGGAGAGTAATAAATTTTCTATGCTTGTGGATCACGAAAGGAATGCTTTATGTGATAGTTATATTGTTGAATTCCGTCATGATGCTACTTCAAATTATTATGAGAGGGGAAGATATGCTTATGTACATTTCAACAATATCGAATTTGCTCTCTATGTGTTGACAATTTTGAAGTTATGCTTTTTTGCCTTCATATGCTAATTGATTCTTGCTACAATAAATTGTTTGCTTACAAAATACCTATGCATAGGAAGTGGTTAGGCTTAAATGTGTTTGCTATACGCTTCATGATGCTCCCTTTGTGTTTCAATTCTTTACTTTTTATGTGAGCATCATTGAAATCATCATGCCTAGCTAAAAGGCTTTAAAGAGCAGCGCTTGTTGGGAGACAACCCAACACTTATAATTGATGTTTTTGTGTGTTCACATGATTAAGATATTGTCGTAATCATGTTTTGTGCCTTTTATTTCAATAATGTGCCAAGTAAATCCTTTGGGATAGTGTGGATACTTGTTGATTTGATTCTGTGCAAAAACAGAAACTTTTGCATCCAGTATATAATTTCTATGATTTGTCTGGAGCGTCAAATATTCCAAAAAAATTACACAGTATTTCTATGCAAATTATTAACCTTTTACAATTTTTCAGAATTTTTAGAGATAGGGCAATGTGGTTTTGGTTCAAATCTTTACAAACTGTTCTATTTTTGACAAATTCTATTTTGCATGCATAGTTTGCTTGTTTTAGTGTTTTCATAGCTTATATTGAGTGATATAAATTATGGTAATGACAGAATACAGTAGTAATTATGTGAGAAAAATTACGAATCTTGTCTTGATAGTACCTAAGTGAATGACTTATTTTTATTACACTAACCCATCTCATGAGTTTCGTTAAGTTTTGTGTGATTGAAGTTTTCAAATTTTGGGTGAGATACCAATATGAGGAGAATAAGGAGTGGAAAGATCCTAATCTTGCGGATGTCCAAGGCATCCCATGGTAATATTCACGGAAGACTCAAGCGTCTAAGCTCGGGGATGCCCCGGAAGGCATCCCCTGTTTCGTCTTCAACACTATCGGTATATCTTACTTGGAGCTATATTTTTATTCGTCACATAATATGTCTTTTTCTTGGAGCGTCATTTTATTTTGTTTTGCTTTGCTTTCTATTATTTATAATCAAGTTTTTCAATAAAAAGTTCAAAGATTTGCCTTTAGGATGCTTGAACTGCATGTTTGATGTGTGCTGTACAAAAACAGAAACTTTTGTTCTAGTGTTTGAATTTTGATATTTTACTGGAACGTGGAAACTTTCTGAAATATTTGCACATTAATGTCAGAAGTTTTTTTAATTATATCCTAAATTTTCAGAATTTATTGAGTTACAGAAGTACACTTTTTGAATTAATTGCTACAGACGGTCCTGATTAGACAGATTGTTGTCATAGTTTTGTTATCTGCTTATCCTAGAGTTTTAATGACCTATATTGGTAGATATGAAATGTGGGAATGATATTATATAGTAGCTAATGTTTGAACATTATTATGCAACTTGTCCTGGCCATACATGAAGTGTTGATTTATTCTTATGTGCACTAATCTATCTCACGAGTTCTTGTCAAGTTTTGTGTGGATAAAGCTTGTAAGATTTAGGGAAACTGTGGTATGAGAAGAATTAAAGAGACACAAGAGCTCAATATTGTGGATGCCCAAGGCTCCCCAAGTCGTTATTACAAGAAGTCACAAGCATCTAAGCTTGGGGATGTCACGTTAGGCATCCCACCTCTCTTCGTCAACAAATATCGGTTAGCCTATGTTGAGCCTAAGTTTTTATTTTTCTACATGATTCATGGAGTTTTTTTTGTTGTTTGAATAAAATGCTAAGATCTGAAAGTTTTAATTTGGAGAGAGTCTTCACATAGCTACTGAATTGTTTAATTACTCTTTGATCTTCACTTATATTCTTTGGAGTAGTTTGTCATTCACTCTTGTGCTTCACTTATATCCTTAGAGTAAAATGTTGAATGAACGGAATATCATAAATTTGAAGTTTTCCATGTGCTATATGCTTATTAGTAGTTTCACATTGGGTTTAGAAAGTAGAATCTATTGAAGTTTGACAATCATAGTATTGGTCATACAAGCAATTCATGAATGATTAGTGTAAGGAAGAGAACTTTCACATACAAATATATTATCTTGGACATCTTTTGTGATTGTGAATACCCATAAACTATTTTCAACATTTATCAAATTAGTTTAAGTTGGACAAGGAAGACAATGTAATGGTTTATGTTTAGATATATTTGCATAGAAGTTACATTGTTATGGATCCTCCAACATGTGGTGCTTGTTTATAATCTTCGCTAGCCAAAATTTCCATATTAAGCAGTGATACTAATTGTGCATCCAAAATCCTTGAGCCAAGTTTCTTCCATGAGAGTCCACCATACCTACCTATATACGGTATTACCCCGCCGTTCCAAGTAAATTTGCATGTGCCATCTCTAAAACCTTCAAATAAACATCTGTTTTGTGTGCTCGTACCGCTCATGGAGCGACGGGTCGGTTATAATATTCCATGCTAAGCGGTCATTCTCATGATGGGTGTTTATTCATTTGTCATTGCACGAGATAGGCTGGTAAAAAAGATGCCCAGTCCTGCATGATACAAAACAATAATAAACAAGAACTCCCCTTAGAAAGTTGATTGTTTGGAGGGCACCCGTGGATGCGGCTAGCCATGGAAAGTGTTTGAATGGTGGAGGGGGAGTAAAAATTTCATTTTGTTTGGGAACCACTATTAATGGGTTTAGCATGGAAAACACCAAAATCATTTGTCGTGACGTTGACAGGAAAGGCACACCATCCAAAATATATTAATCTCTATTTTAACCTTTGAGCTCTGGCACCTCTGCAAATCCCTGCTTCCCTCTGCGAAGGGACATTCTATTTACTTTTATGCTATTTACTTTCATGTTATTTACTTTTTCATGTTGAGTAAACTTCTTATTTCAACGTCAATCTCTACTTGGCAAGCATCATGTGGTGGGGGAAATCCAGGCATATATATCCAGTCAAATATATTTGATCATTAATTATTATTGTTGACAATTATCTCTATGATAAGTAAGTTGGGAGGCAAAACATTAAGCCCCTATCTTTCTCTGTGTTCAATGGATGCTATTTGTTCTAAAAATATCCTTTGAGTACTAGAAATCAGAGATGACTATATGATAATTGAGTATGTGGATCTATTCCTTAGATTTTGTAGAAAACAATTATGAATTATAATTGTTTGGTGACTATAACATAGGTAGATAAGTTTCAAGAGAATGCATTATTTGAACCATAACATGTGAATTAATTGCTACTTTATCATGATGATTTTTATGAGAAATATTTGTTGTTTATGATGCTAGGAAAAGTGATTAAAATTATTATTGATCAAACTTATAAGCTATGCTAGCATTCACTCTTCATAAATTATTTCTTTTATCATTTACCTACTCGAGGACGAGTAGGAACTACGCTTGGGGATGCTGATACGTCTCCAACGTATCGATAATTTATGAATTATTCATGCCATGGACCAAAAGAGACCCACGGAGCACCGGAGATGGGCCAAGGACTGGCCGTGGGAGCCACGAGCCTGCCCCCCTAGGGCACCCCCCGAGCTCGTGGCCCCTCGGGCATCACCCTGGCGTGAAACCGACGCCAAAAAATCCTATAAATCCCAAAACTACCAAAAAGAAACCTAGAACTTCCGCGTCGCCGCCACAAGCCTATATTCAGAAGCGATCTCATCCGGAGCTCTTTTCTGGTGCCCTACCGTAGGGGGAAATCATCATCGGAGGCCATCTTCATCATCCCGGCGGTCTCGACGGTGAGGAGGGGGTAGTTCACCCTCGGGGCCGAGGGTATGTACCAGTAGCTATGTGTTTGATCTCTCTCTCTCTCTCTTGTGCTCTTGAGTTGGCACGTTCTTGATGTTTCACGAGCTTTGTTAATATAGTTGGATCATATGGTTTTCTTCCCTCTCTATCTTGTTGTGATGAATTGAGTCTTTCCCTTTGAGGTTTCGTTATGTTAGATTGAGTACTTTGGATTTGAAAACACTTGATGTATGTCTTGCATGTGGATACCCATGGTGACAATGGGGTATTCTATTGAGTCAGTTGATATATGTTTTGGTCATCAACTTGCGGATTCCCGTGGTGACATTTGGGTGATGTAGGCAACTTAGGTTGATGCAGGTTTTCGTCCTACTTTCTCTAATAGAAACTTTGGGGAAACTATCATCCACTTGTTCTAATATTTACTTCCCTCTCTTTTTCATATCCCTCCGCTTCTCTAAAAAAATCAAACACACAAAAATATCTTAGTTTGCTTGTCTTGCTTGAAGTTGCTATCATGTCTGATTTTGTGATCGCTAAAAGTTATGAAGGATAGCCTGTTCCATTACTTGAGTTGTCATAATATAAATTCTATTACCGAAAGAAGGGAATTAGTAAGATGCGCTTATGATGATATAATGTATAAAAATGTAATGGAAAATATGAAGGATGGCAATACTTAAAACTTGCATTATGCCTAGCTAGGGGCATAAAACAATAACGCTTGTTGGGACGCAACCATATAGTTATCCTAAATTTTTGCTTTTACTTTATGTTATTGTGAGTTCAAACAATTATTGCTACTGTGATGATTGCGTTTTTATGTTTTAATTAGTGTTTGTGCCAAGTAAAGCCTTTGGGATGATTTGGATGATAGTAGAATTAATTCTAAGCAAAACAGAAATTTTGTGCCCAGTATTTAATTTATATCATTTTACTGGAGTGTCATTTTGATCTGAATTTTTTACAAAGTATTTATATACAAATTTCCCAGAATTTCCTAATTTTTCAGAATTGTTTGAGTTATAGAAGTATTGTTTTAGTATAGATCATTACAGATTGATCTGTTTTAGATAGATTCTGTTTTTTTGCTTGCGTAGTTTGCTTGTTTTAATGATGCTATGGATTATGTCGGGGGGTTTAAGTCATGGAGAAGTTAGAATATAGTACCTATTATGAAATAATTAAATATTAACCTATTTACAGTAGTACCTAAAGTTTATGATATGTCTATTATACTAACAGATCTCACGAGGTTTCTGTTGAGTTTTGTGTGCTGGAATATTTAAGTTTTAGATGAGACAACGATGGATGAAGGAATAAGGAGCGGCAAGACCCTAAGCTTGGGGATGCCCAAGGCACCCCAAGGTAATATTCAAGGAAGACCCAAGCATCTATGTCATGCCCAAGATGCGATCCTATCCTTATTTTGGCACGAGGGCCTCGACAGGGATAGAAGCGCATCTCGTCGTTTCGCAAGAATTGATATCATTACAAGTACATGTAAAGAAGAGATGAGCATATGGGATTGGCTTACACTCGCCACAAGCTACATCAATATCACATCAATACAACAACATATACAATCATCATACAGAAGAGCAGGGTCCGAGTACGGACGAAAACAAACGATAAAATGACATCCATCCTTGCTCTCCCAGGCTGCCGCCTGGAACCCATCCCATGATCGATGAAGAAGAAGAAGAAGAAGAAGAAGAAGAACTCCAAATCAAACAAAGCATCACGCTCACGTCATATCATCGCATTACCTGTACCTGCAACTGTTGTTGTAGTAATCTGTGAGCCATGGGGACTCAGCAATCTCATTTCCAAGGGTATCAAGACTATTAAAGCTTAATGGGTGAGGTATGGTTAAGTGGTGAGGCTGCAGCAAGCACTAAGCATTTATTTGAGTGGCTAACTTACGAGTACAAGAATAAAGGGGTATGATTGTCGAATAAACGGTCGTGAACTAGTAATGATCTCTAAGAGATCCTGAACACCTACTTACGTCAAACATAACCCCACCATGTTCTCTCTCGGATAAGGACTCACAAGAAGAGACAGTCACGGTTACGCACACAGTTGGTGTATTTTATTTGAGTTTACTTCAAGTTTGCTATGATCGAGTGTTAAACAAAGTTTCCAAGTTGCCACTTAACCGCGGGCACGGCTTTCCGAAAGATTTAACCCTGCAGAGGTGCTCCAACTCATCCACCACAAACTAACCACATGCCGCGGGAATAACCTCGATCACGAATCTCGTGATCTTCCTAGGCAATTCCACTGGAAAACCGCAACCTCGATATAGTTCGAAGTATTCTCGGAATTCCTCGCACAAGACGTTCGAGAAAGGTAAAACAAGTCCAGCAAGGCCTCCCGATGAGCCAGATCCGCATCTAGAGCCGCGCGCTCTCTATCTACGGGCATCATCCGTCTATGCGAAGTGGACGGTAGCCTGAAAATGCCTCGAGTTGCCCAGAGGTGGCACCGCCGACTGCTAGGTAGGTGGACCAACACTCATGAGGAGCACTGGCCCGGGTTGTTGATTAAAGATCCGCGGGTGCCGGCGGGTCCCTATGCAATTTTAGTTGTTATTAGGCAAATGTAGTACCAATGTTGGGCCTTGCCAGACAAGTGTTATCCTAAAACTCAAATCAAGGGGGTCCCCATAACAACCCCGAGCATGTTTATTAAACAGGGGCGGCAAGAGTGGAACAAAACACCGAGCAAAAGGCCAAGCCTTCCACCCTTTACCAAGTATATATGTGCATTAAATTAAATAGCAATAATATTGTGATATATCAAAAATATCCATGTTGGCACATGGAACAATTTGCACCTGCAACTAGCAACGCTATAAGAAAGGCTGAGCAAGCAGTAACATAGCCAAACAATGTTTGCTGGGATGTGGAGGGGTTAGAGGATTTTCATGGCAATTTGGGAGGCTTGACATACAAGTGGTAGGTAGCGAGACAGCGATAGAAACGAGACATCTAGCATGGCAATGATAGAAATGGTATCCAGGGAAATGATCATCTTGCCTGAGATCCCGCTTGGAAGAAGATCGAGTCCATAAAGAAGACGAACCAACGTAGTCGAACGAATCCTCACACTCCGAACGCTTTCGGAACTCTATCGAGAAGAAGCAATCCGAAAACAACAATCAACACACGAGAACACCACAACATATGCATGACATAATGCGCAAACAAATATGATGCATGTCCGGTTTAAATATGTAAGGCATGGCAATCACAACAGTTGCATATTGACGAAACTCCACATTTGAATATTTAGTTCACTCTCGTTTAGGTACACAATAATATTAAATGTTGTTAAACATGGCAAGAGGTGAAGCATAAGAAACTACGCTATCTATGCATCTTAAATGAGGCCGGAAACAACTTATAGTATTTCCGAAACGACCCCATATGTTAATTTCGAAATTGGTCTAGATCTGAACTAATCAGGTTTTATATTTATTAAACAGCAAAATAAAGAGTACCATGTGATTCTACGCGTCATTCTAGTCGATTTACATATATAGATCGTATAAAACGGAGTTACGGCCTAAAAGATATGATCATCACAATATAATATGCCATGAATGCAAAATGCATGCAAACATTAACCATAACCATCTCAAATCATGGATTCAACAGGATAGTATGAAACTACATGAGATTCTAAGCAAGTTTCATATAAGGCATGTTCAAAACAGAGCTACGATTCAACACTAATAAGCAACACAAGATTTTGTTCAAATCTGTCCAAAACAGCAACATAGCATATTGCACACATGAAAACAACAAGCTACGAGATTCTAAAATGCACAAACTAAGCATGGGGCAGTAGCATATGACACACACATCATTTCATCTTCACATATCATACTTAAAAGAGTCATGGATCACATGGTAGGACGCTCCCAACATGGCAATAAAATATAGCAGATTAGGACTTAGTGAAATTCACAGTTTTTAGCAGAGCAGATTTTCACGGAGGCATATTGGCAGCAAAGAAACGATATGCTACAGGTCATATATTGGCATGAAACTTAACAGCATGGTATAAGGCATGATGCACTACAATTCATTTCATGGTGGCAAGGTCTAATTATGCATAGAATCATGGCTAGCATCATCACAACATGGCATTATGAAGAAAACAGATTCTCAGACTTAGTGAAAATTAGAGTAGACATGTGCAATAGTTTTTAATAGATTGACATATTGAACAACAGAATTAATTATGATGCTAAACATATTCATGCAAACTATTGGCACAACATGATAGGCAACAACATGCTTAACAAAAGACTCCTCGGTGGCAACCACAAAAGACTCCTAGAACAATAGCAAATCACATGGCAACAAAATAACAGTTTCAGACTTAGAAATATTTAGACCCCTCAAAACAATAATATTTTATGGCAAGTTGGCAACAAGAAAATAACACCTAAACATGCATTTCTATTGCAACCAAAAAGACCAGGGCCTAGCACACATGTTTGCAACTATTCCAAAATAAGCATGGATTAATTCACACAAAATAAATAAAAGGGCATCCTAGCAAAAATAACATGCACACAAAATGCTCAAATTACAAAACTAATTGCACAGTTAAATTCTATGGATTTTTCTACTCCGAAAACATATATAATATGTGGGTTTTTGCATTAAAAAAAATGACGCAACAATTACGCATGATTATGGCATAAACCGTTTTAGCAAGTTATGTATGCAACTTAAATGCAAACACCACATCAAACATTTTTAGTATGCATGAAAAAGGCATATAAAAATGCTACACATTTTACATATAAGGTTTGTTTAATTCGGATGCGCGCTTAAATATTTATGCGCACAGCAAAAATCATGACATTATGCAAATTACAAGAAAACAGCATGTTAAACATTTTTATCATGGATGAAATTGGGATATTATTATACTAGACGAAATTGTAATCATTTTACATATATAAATTGTTTTAAACCGATGCACGATTGAAAAGTTATTAGATGCATGATGATGGAGGACTTTTCTTCAAATATGTAAATCCTGGACAAATAGATAAATTCGCAGCAAGAAAAAAAAATACTATGCGGGCCAAAACTGGCTAACGGGCCAAAACTGGCTAACGGGCCAAACTAGCAGTGGGCGCAACGTAGCAATATGGCGCCTGGGGCGTGGGTTAGGCGGAGCAGCGGCTCACCTCGCGGCTGGGCTGGCCGGGCCGTGGCTTGGGCCGGCAGTTGAGGCGAAGCTGGGCCTTGGGCGCGCGGGGCCCACGAGGGCGCTAGGGCGAACGCTCGGCCGGCGGCCCAGACACGAGATCGAGCAGGGGCGAGCGGGGCATCGTCCTCCCGTGCTCCTCCAGGAGCACGAGGCCATGGCGGCGAGGGGCTCCGGACGGACCTCGATGGATCAGAGGCGGGGATGGCCGGGACTGGCCGGAACCGGTAGATCCGGGCATGAGGACCCCGGATCCGGCAGCGGCGGTCGACGGCAGCGCGCGAGGAAGGAGATCCGGCGCGGGGGCTCGGGGCGGCGACCATGGCGGCATCTCCTGCGGGCATGAACGCAAGACAGAGAGAGAGATTAGAGAGAGAAGAGCGACGAGAGGGAGAAGGAGGCCAGGGCGAGAAGGGGGCGGCCAGACCCGGCTCCGGTGGTGCTCCGGCGAGGGCAGCCCCGGCGCGAGGCGGCGATGGCAGCCGGCTGGATCGGACAGGGCGCAGCAGGCTCGGGAGATCCTCTCCCCGAGCGGGCACGGGGGCACGGGCGACGGCGGCCGATTCCGGGTCCGGGCGGGCCTCCCACGGGCTCTGCGGGCCGCGGCTGGCTGCGGGCTGCGGGGGCGACGTGGCAGCCCCTGGTTGGCTGTGGCCGGCGGCGCTGGTGGAGGTGGCGGCGACAAGTGGCGACGGCGAGGTGGGCAGGCATGGAAAATGATGCAGAGGTAGGGGAAGGCTATTTTTGGACAAGGGGAAGGTCTATATATAATAAAACAGTTAGGGTTTGAGGGGTTTCATCCGTTTTCGAGCCGTTCGATCTCGATCGGACGGCTTGAAAGCGGAGGGGTTGCTAGGTGGGTTGTTGGGCTGTGTAGAGGGGTTGGGCCAAGAAGAGAGGGAGGAATGAGCAACCCGGTAACAATTGAAACATCGAAAATGTCCGCTAATTAACCGATGACGGTGCCGCTACGGTCGACCGTTCGGGTATCAAACGACCTCTGATTGCGACGAAATTTGGCAGGCGGTCTACCTACAATATAACAAGACCGCACGTCAACTTTCGACCCAATCCGAGAATATTTTTCGCGCACCTTTTAAAACATTTTTTTAACGATGCCGGGGGCGCGTGCGTGTGTGGGTGGTCTCGAAACGTCAACGACAAAACGGAGAGAACCGGCAACTACGAACGGATGCAAGTTTTCAAAAACGAGTGACGATGCTATGCAGATGATGCGAATGATGCGATGATGAATGCGACAACCGAACGAATCAGACGACGAGAACGGAATAAAAGGGGAATCTTCTGAAGCGTCGGTCTCGGGCTGTTATAATCTAAGCTTGGGGATTGGTACGTCTCCGTCGTATCTATAATTTATGATTGTTTCATGCCAATATTATACAACTTTCACATACTTTTGGCAACAATTTATATGATTTATTGGACTAACCTATTGATCTAGTGCCCGGTGCCAGTTCCTGTTTTTTGTGTGTTTTTTGTTTCGCAGAAATTCCATATCAAACGAAGTCCAAACGCGATAAAAATTTACGGAGATTTTTTTGGAATATTTGTGAATTTTGAGAAGTGGAATCAACGCAAAAGGAGGCCCATAGCCCCACAAGACACGAGGGCGCGCCCCAGGGCCCAGGCGTGCCGTGGTTGGTTGTGGTCACCTCGTAAGTCGGTTGGAGCTATTCGGCCGCAAGGAAGCTAATTTTTTGGGGGGGATCGTGTTAAAATCTCAGCGCAAATCGGAGTTACGGATCTCCGGGAATATAAGAAACGGTTTTCGGCCAGAAAACAAAAACGTGAAACAGAAGAGAACAGAGAGGGAGATCCAATCTAGGAGGGGCTCCTGCCCCTCCGCCGCCATGGAGGCCATCGACCAGAGGATGAACTCTCCTCCCATCTAGGGGGGAGGCCAAGGAAGAAGAAGAAGGAGGGGGGCTCTCCCCCCCCTCTCTCTCTCCCGGTGGCGCCGGAACACCGCCGAGGCAAGCATCGTGACGGCGATCTACACCAACAACTTCGCCACCGTCAACACCAACTCTCTCCCCCTCTATGCAGTGGTGTACCACCTCTCTTCCCCGCTGTAATCTCTACTTAAACATGGTGCTCAACTCCATATATTACTTCCCAATGATATTTGGCTATCCTATGATGTTTGAGTAGATCTCTTTTGTCCTATAGGTTAATTGTGGTATGATGTTATGGATGTGAGTTGTATGTTAATATGGTGCTGTCCTATGGTGCCCTCCGTGTCGCGCAAACGTGAGGGATCCCCGCTGTAGGGTGTTGCAATATGTTCATGATTTGCCTATGGTGGGTTGCGTGAGTGATAGAAGCACAAACTCGAGTAGGTGGGTTGTTGCGTATGTGGGTAAAGGGACTTGATACTAAATGCTATGGTTGGGTTTTACCTTATTGAACTTTGGTAGTTGCGGATGCTTGCTAGAGTTCCAATCATAAGTGCATATGATCCAAGTACGGAAAGTGTGTTAGCGTATGCCTCTCCCTCATTGCATATAACAAGTATCTATCATATTATACTCAATTGCCTAGGGACAATCTTTCTCTTGCGTTACACCAAAAGCTCTCTGCTAAGCTATTTACTTTTATTGTTCTTTTATTAAAACAACACCTAACTTTTATTTCCACGTTCTTTATTATCTTGCAAAGTACTTCTAGTTTTACTCCCGCAAAGTAGTTTCATACTTGTTCTAGGTAAAGCAAGCATTAGCGTGCGTAGAGTTGTATCGGTGGTCGATAGAACTTGAGGGAGTATTTGTTCTACCTTTAGCTCCTCGTTGAGTTCGACACTCTTACTTATCGAAAAAGGCTACAAACGATCCCCTACACTTGTGGGTTATCAAGACCTTTTTCTGGCGCCGTTGTCGGGGAGCAATAGCGTGGGGTGAATATTCTCGTGTGTGCTTCTTTGCTTTATCACTAAGTAATTTTTTTTCTGTTTTTAGTTGTTTTATTTTCTGTTATTAGTTGTTTTATATCTTTATTTATGGATATGTAACACGAAACACCAAAAAAATTAGTGGTACTTGATTCTCATGGAGATGGGGAACCTCCTAAAACCCTCGATGCTCGTTATGTGGGACGCGTTAATTACTCCTTTGATAATCCTGAGAAATCATCATTAAACTTTATAATGGGAGACACGTTGGATCAACGTGAGTACTTCGGGGATTATCGCTTGTCTAAAAAAGGGAACACTTATGGGATCAAATTAGAATATTGCAATGGTTTGCTTGGGATGCATGCTTGAGATGTGACTTTACTTGTTGCTCTAGGATAGAGGCTCCACACCTTCCCTTTCAATGTAAATTTAACGATAATGAAACCTTGGCTTCTTATGCTAAAGGTATTTATGATTACTATGATGTGGAACGAATAGAAGAATTTTTTGCTTTTAAAGGTGCTTATGAAATTGCTTCTTTGCTTGAAAAGTATGATGATGATGTTCCTTATGAATCTGAAAATGTATCCATACTTCAATATTGCTATGAGAATTATGATTGCAATGCTGATATTATTGAATTTATTGAAAGAATGACCGCTGCCTTGGAAGAGATTAATATTTTGCAGGGACCTATGGAAGAAGAAGTTGCTGAAATTGTGAGCTCGTTAGATGAAAAAGATGAGGAGGAGAGCGAAGTACAAAAGGAGGAAGAGCGGATTGATCACCCGTGCCCACCTTCTAATGAGAGTAACTCTTCAACTCATACATTGTTTAATTACCCTTCGTGCTTACCGAAGGATAAATGCTATGATGATTGCTATGATTCCTTGGATTCATTTGAAATATCCCTTTTTGATGAACTTGATGCTTGCTATGCTTGTGGCCAAGATGCCAATATGAATTATGCTTATGAAGATGAACTTGCTATAGTTCCTTATGTTAAGCATGAAATTGTTGCTATTGCACCCACACATGATAGTCCTATTATCCTTTTGAATTATCTCAACTACATTATATCGGAGAAGTTTGCTCTTATTATGGATTATATTGATGGGTTGCGTTTTGCTACTACACATGATGATTTTTCTGAATATAATATGATTGTCCTTGCTGCTTCTACTTGCAATTATTATGAGAGAGGAACTACATCTCCACCTCTTTATGTTTCCAATACGATAAAATTGCAAGAAACTGTTTATACTATGCATTGGCCTTTACTTGATGTGCATGAATTGTTCTTTTATGACATGCCGATGCATAGGAAGAGAGTTAGACTTCGTCATTGCATTATATATGTTGCTTTGTGCTCACTACTAAATTACAAATCATTGTTAATTAAAATTGGCTTTGATATACCTTGGGATCCGGGTGGATCCATTACTTGAGCACTTTATGCCTAGCTTAATGGCTTTAAAGAAAGCGCTGCCAGGGAGACAACCCGGAAGTTTTAGAGAGTCATTTTATTCTGTTGAGTGGTTTTATAAAGTTTAAAAACAAAAATATATAGAGGGGAATCTAAAACTTCACAAAAAGAAAGGTGAAAGTGAGAGAGATGATGAGCATCGTTGAAGTGGGGGCTAGCCAGGAACTTTGTTCATGCCCATTGAAACTTTGTGAATCTTGAATCACAGAAACTTTACAACAAAAATAATTGTCCCCTTGTGCAAATCCATTGTATTATAAAAATAATGTGCCAAGATTTGCCTTTAGGATGATTAGATTGCTTGTTGGTATGTGCCGTGTAAAAACAAAAACTTTGTCTGTAGTGCGTGAATTTTCATTTTTTTTACTCGAATGACAAAAGTTTCTGAAAGTTTCACACAGTATTGCTATACAAATTTTTTATTTCTTCCTAATTTTTCATAATTTTTGAAGTTACAGAAGTATGCTCAAAGTTCAGCTTACTACAGACTGTCCTGTTTAAGACATATTCTGTTTTTGATGCATTGTTTTGCTTGTTTTGATGAAACTATCGATTTATCGGTGGTATAAGCCATGGAGAAGTTATAATACAGCAGGGATAATGCACATATAAAATATGAATGGGTTTGCAATAGTACTTAAAGTAGAAATTTGCTTTATTATACTAACGGATCTCACCAGTTTTCTGTTAAGTTTTGTGTGGATGAAGTGTTCAAAGATCGAGGAGGTCTCGATATGAGGAGAAGGAGGAGAGGCAAGAGTTCAAGCATGGGGATGCCCAAGGCACCCCAAGTAAATATCCAAGGAGACTCAAGCGTCTAAGCTTGGGGATGCCCCGGAAGGCATCCCATCTTTCTTCAACAAGTACCGATATGTTTTCGTTTTCGTTTCGTTCATGTGATATGTGTAAATCTTGGAGCGTCTTTTGTGTTTAGTTTTCACTTTTATTTTATGCACCATGCTGGTATGAGATAGTCCATGGTTGATTTATAGAATGCTCATTGCACTTCACTTATATCTTTTGAGTATGGCTTTATAGAATGCTTCATGTGCTTCACTTATATCATTTGAAGTTTGGATTGCCTGTTTCTCTTCACATAGAAAACCGTTATTCGCAAAATGTTCTTTTTCTTCACTTATATTTATTAGAGCATGGTCTTTTGTAGAAAGAATTAAACTCTCTTGCTTCACTTATATCTATTTAGAGAGTCAACAGGAATTGGTCATTCACATGGTTAGTCATAAAATCCTACATAGAACTTAGGGATCACTGAATATGATATGTTTGATTCCTTGCAATAGTTTTGCGATATAGAGATGATAATATGTGGGAGGTACTAGTGGATGATCGTGTTTAGTAAGATACTGGTGTTAAGGCTTGTGATTCCCGAAGCATGCACGTATAGTCTCCCGTTATGCTAGGAAGTTGGAGCACAATTTATTCTTGATTGTCTATCTTTGTGTGAAGGTCGGGGCGCGCGATGGTTAACTCCTACCAACCTCCCCCCTAGGAGCATGCGTAGTAATACTTTGCTTCGAGGGCTAATAAACTTTTGCAATAAGTATGTGAGTTCTTTATGACTAATGTGAGTCCATGGATTATACGCACTCTTATCTTTCTGCAATTTGCTAGCCTGTACGGTACCGTGCATTGCCCTTTCTCACCCCGAGAGTCGGTGCAAACTTTGCCGGTGCATCCAAACTCCGTGATATGATACGCTCTATCACACATAAGCCTTATTATATCTTCCTCAAAACAGCCACCATACCTACCTATTATGGCATTTCCATAGCCATTCCGAGATATATTGCCATGCAACTTCCACCGCTTCCGTTTTGATGACTTGAGTATTCATTGTCATATTGCTTTACATGATCGTAAGATAGCTAGCATGATGTTTCCATGGCTTTTCCATTTTTTGATATATTTGCTACGCTAGATCATTGCATTCATATAGAGTCATACTTTGTTCTACTATCGTTGTAATATTGAGTTGTAAGTAAATAGAAGTGTGATGATCTTCATTATTCATTATTAGAGCATGTCCCAGTGAGGAAAGTATGATGGAAACTATGATTCCCCCACAAGTCGGGATGAGACTCTGGACAAGAAAAAGAAAAAAATAGAAAAAAAGGGGAAAATAAAAAAAGGGAAAAAGAGAAAAAGAAAAAAAAAGAAAGAAAAAAATGATGAGAGACAAAGAGAGAAGGGGCATGCTAATTCCACACTTGTGCTTCAAAGTAGCACCATGTTTTTCATATAGAGAGTCTCCTATGTTGTCACTTTCATATACTAGTGGGAATTTTTCATTATAGAGTTAGATGCACACCCACTTAGTTTTCATATTGATCTTTCATACACTTATAGATCTTAGTGCATCCGTTGCATGGCAATCCCTACTCCTCGCATTGATATATATTGATGGGCATCTCCATAGCCTGTTGATACACTGAGTTGATGCGAGACTTTCTTCTCCACTTTTACCCCTTTGAAACCTACTACCATATTCTATTCCACCCATAGTGCTATATCCATGGCTTGCGCTCATGTATTGTGTGAGAGTTGAAAATGTTGAAGCGCGTTAAAAAGTATGAACCAATTGCTTGGCTGACACCGGGGTAGTACATGATTTATACTTTGTGTTAAGAAGACAGAGCATGACAATGCTATATGATTTTGTAGGGATAGCGTTCTTTAGCCTTGATATTTTGAAAGACATGATTGTTTGTTGGGATGCCTGAGTATTAATGTCTTTATACCAAAACTAGACTATTGCTTTGAATCACTTGTGTCTTAATATTCATACCATGATTAGATATATGATCAAGATTATGCTAGGTAGCATTCCACATCAAAAATTATCTTCTTTTATCATTTACCTACTCGAGGACGAGCAGGAATTAAGCTTGGGGATGCTGATACATCTCCGTCGTATCTATAATTTTTGATTGTTTCATGCCAATATTATACAACCTTCACATACTTTTGGCAACAATTTATATGATTTATTGGACTAAACTATTGATCCAGTGCCAGTGCCAGTTCCTGTTTTTTGTGTGTTTTTTGTTTCGCAAAAATTCCATATCAAACGAATTCCAAACGCGATAAAAATTTACGGAGATTTTTTGGAATATTTTTGAATTTTGAGAAGTGGAATCAACGCAAAAGGAGGCCCACAGCCCCCACAAGACACCAGGGCGCGCCCTAGGGCCCAGGCGCGCCGTGGTGGGTTGTGGTCACCTCTTAAATCGGTTGGAGCTCTCCTTCGGGCGCAAGGAGGCTATTTTTTGGAAAAAATCGTGTTAAAATCTCAGCGCAATCAGAGTTACGGGTCTCTGGGAATATAAGAAACGGTTTTCGGCCAGAAAACAAAAACGTGAAACAGAAGAGAACAGAGAGGGAGATCCAATCTAGGAGGGGCTCCTGCCCCTCTGCCGCCATGGAGGCCATGGACCAGAGGGGGAACTCTCCTCCCATCTAGGGGGGAGGCCAAGGAACAAGAAGAAGGAGGGGGGCTCTCCCCCCTCTCTCCCGGTGGCGCCGGAACGCCGCCGGGGAAAGCATCGTGACGGCGATCTACACCAACAACTTCGCCGCTGTCAACACCAACTCTCTCCCCCTCTATGAAGCGGTGTAACACCTCTCTTCCCCGCTGTAATCTCTACTTAAACATGGTGCTCAACTCCATATATTATTTCCCAATGATATTTGGCTATCCTATGATGTTTGAGTAGATCTCTTTTGTCCTATGGGTTAATTGTGGTATGATGTTATGGATGTGAGTTGTATGTTAATATGGTGCTGTCCTATGGTGCCCTCCGTGTCGCGCAAACGTGAGGGATCCCCGTTGTAGGGTGTTGCAATATGTTCATGATTTGCCTATGGTGGGTTGCGTGAGTGACAGAAGCACAAACCCGAGTAGGTGGGTTGTTACACCAAAAGCTCTCTGCTAAGTTATTTACGTTTATTGTTCTTTTATTAAAACAGCACCTAACTTTTATTTCCACGTTCTTTATTATCTTGCAAAGTACTTCTAGTTTTACTCCCGCAAAGTAGTTTCATACTTGTTCTAGGTAAAGCAAGCATTAGCATGCGTAGAGTTGTATCGGTGGTCGATAGAACTTGAGGGAATATTTGTTCTACCTTTAGCTCCTCGTTGGGTTCGACACTCTTATCGAGAAAGGCTACAAACGATCCCCTACACTTGTGGGTTATCAGGGATGCCCCGGATGGCATCCCCTCTTTCATCTACAATCTATCGGTATGTCACTTGGAGCTACATTTTTATTCATCACATGATATGAGTTTTGCTTGCAGCGTCGTGTATTATATTTTGTTTTATCTTTAGGTTTCCACAATCATTGTTTTCTGGACACACCTTTTGAGACGGAAACATAATTATCATGATTTTCTAGAATACTCTACGCGCTTCACTTATATGTTTTGAGCTAGGCAGTTGCTCTAGTGCTTCAGTTATATCTTTTAGAGCATGGCGGTGGTTATATTTTATAGGAATGATTGCACTCTCACGCTTCACTTAAATCTTTTTGAGGGTCTAATAAATAGTTATGGCAATTTGCACATGTTATAAGACTAGTCCAAAAAGGATAGGTATTCAAGGGGGGTATAATAAAAACTTGCATGTACATCACTAAATATGAGACGTATGGTTTGATTATATTGGTGTAGTAATATGAAAGGATATTGGTCCATGATCATTGGTTAGTAGAAATATCAGTACTAAAGCTTGTTCTTAACTTCGCATCTAAGTATTGGTCATGGCATGGTGATGAGGTGTGAACATTTTTATGTCTAAAATGAAATCCTTGAGTGTTGTTATAATCGAATGTGTGCGATGGTTAACTCCTACCAACCAATTCACTAGAGCCATGCAAGTAGTACTTTTCTTTGAGAGCTAATAGACTTTCACAATAAGTATATGAGTTCTTTATGACTAATGTGAGTCCATGAATTATACGCACACTCACCTTTCCGCAATTTTCTAGCCTCTTCTGTACCGTGCATTGCCCTTTCTCACCTCGAGAGTTGGTGCAAATTTCGTCGGTGCATCCAAACCCTGTGATATGATACGCTCTATCACACATAAACCTCCTTATATCTTTCTCAAAACATCCACCATACCTACCTATTATGGCATTTCCATAGCCATTCTGAGATATATTGCCATGCAACTTCCACCGTTCCGTCACATGACTTGTGTGTTCATCATCATATTGCTTTGCATGATCATATGGAGCTGACATGATATTTTTGGCAAAGCTACCGTTCATCATTATTATACATGTTACGCTAGATCATTGCACATCCTGGTACAATGCCAGAGGCATTCATATAGAGTCATCTTGTATAGTTCTATCGAGGTTTAATATCAAGTTGTAAGTAAATAGAAGTGTGATGATCATCATTATTAGAGCATTGTCCCAGTGAAGAAAGGATGATGGAGACCATGATTTCCCCACAAGTCGGGAGGAGACCACCAAAAAAATGAGAGAAAGGAGAGAAGGGGCAATGCTACTATCTTTTTGCCACACTTGTGCTTCAAAGTAGCACCATGTTCTTCTTATAGAGAGTCTCCTGCGTTTTCACTTTAATATGCTAGTGGGAATTTTTCATTATAGAGTTCGCTTGTATATTCCGATGATGGGATTCCTCAAATGCCCGAGGACTTCATGAGCACGCAAGTTGGGTGCACACCCACTTAGTTTCCATTGACCTTTCATACACTTATAGCTCTTAGTGCATCCGTTGCATGACAATCCCTACTCCTCGCATTGATATTGATTGATGGGCATCTCCATAGCCCATTGATCCGCCTAGTTGATGCAAGACTTTCTTTCTTTTTGACTTCATTTTGATCTCTATCATCGCATTCTATTCCACCTATAGTGCTATATCCATGGCTCATGCTCATGTATTGCGTGAACTTGAAAATGATGAAGCGCGTTAAAAGTACGATCCAATTGCCTAGTTTAACACCGGGGTGATCATGATTTATACTTATGCGGTGAACACGGAGCCATGCCATGCTAATATGATAAAGTGAGCTGGGATAACATTCGTTAAAGATCGTATATTTTGAAAAAGTAATGATTATGCTTCTTATATTCATGGAAATTATTATGTTGATATCAATTACTTCATCATTTCTCAATATTTATACCGGAAAGATATTACATGATACACATGCTAGGTAGCATTCAACATCAAAAATTCTGTTTTTATCATTTACCTACTCGAGGAGGAGCAGGAATTAAGCTTGGGGGTGTTGATGCGTCTCCAACGCATCTATAATTTTTTTTATTGTTTGATGCTATTATATTATCAATCTTGGATACTTTATATGCATTTATAAGCTATTTTATATCATTTTTTGGGACTAACATATTAACCAAGTGCCCAGTGTTAGTTCCTGTTTTTTGCGTGTTTTTAACTTTTCAGAAAATCAATACCAAACGAAGTTCAAACACGATGAAATTTTACGGTGATTTTTTCTGGACCAAAAGGGACCCTAGAAGGTTTGGGAGGAGGCCAGAAGATGTATGGGAGAGCCATGAGCTCACATGGTGTGCCTTGGGGGGTAGGGCGTGCCCCCTGAGCTTGTGACTCCCATGCAACTCCGTTTGACCTAATTCCACCTCTATAAATTCCCAAACCAACAGAGAGACACCCGAAACACTTTTTCCGCCGCCGCAAGCATTTGTTCTTCTGTGATCCCATCTGGAGGCCTTTTTTGGTACTCTGCCGAAGGTGGAATCGATCACGGAGGCCACCTACATCAACCTTGCTGCCTCCATGATGATGCGTCAATAGCTCACTACAGATCTACTATGTTCTCATGGATCTTCTTGGAGTTCTATCCGATGTAATCTTCTTTTGCAGTTTGTTTGTTGGGATCTGTTGAATTGTGGGTTTAAGATCAGATTATGCATTGAAAGTGATTGAGTCTTTTCTGAAATTTGTTATGCAGTATTTTTATAGCTTTGTATTTATCTCCGATCTATCCGTTTGGTTTGGCCAACTAGATTGATTCATCTTCAGCGGGAGAGTTGTGCTACTTGTGAGATGTGTTGGGATTTTCCCCGAAGAGGAGAGGAGATGCAGCACAATAGAGATAAGTATTTCCCTCAGTGAGAACCAAGGTTATCGAAGCAAAAGGAGAGCCAAGCAAACTCCTTTCAACAGCACCTACACACACAAAACCAAACACTTGCACCCAACGCGAGCAAGAGGGTTGTCAAGCCCCTTGAAGTCGTTACTTGCAAGGATTAAATCTTGATAGAAATAGATGATATAAAAGTAAAATAAAATAATAGTAAATAAATTGCAAAAAAGTATTTTAGGGTTTTAGTATTTATGTTTAAGTAGACCCGGGGGGCATAGTTTTTGCTAGAGGCTTCTCTCTTGAACATAGCATACGATGGGTAGACAAATTATTGTTTGACAGAATTGTGCATAGTTATGACATGTTATTCACAACAATGATCGTGTATATAGGCATCACGTCCATAAACAAGTAGATCGAAACGATCCTGCATCTACTACTATTACTCCACCAATCAACTGGAACGATTCTGCATCTATGGTATTAAGTTCATGACAAACGGAGCAATGCTTGGAGCAAGGTGACGTGATGTAGACAAAGTAAGACAAGCAATATGTACAGACCCCATCGTTTTATCCTTAATGGCAATAATACAAATACGTGTATTGTCCCTTTCTGTAACTGGGATATAGAACACCGCAAGATTGAACCCATTACAACTTTTTTTTCCACTCCCGCTGCAGATAAACCAATCTAGTTGGCCAAACTGAACCGATAGATTAGAGAGAAATACGAAACTATACAATAATGCATAATAGAATTCAGAAAAAAAAACTCGGTTACTTTCAATGAATAATCTGATCATAAACCCACAATTCATCGGATCCCAACAAACACACCGCAAAAAAGGATTACATCGGATAGATCACCGCGAGGATCACGGTGAACATGGTATTGAAGATCAGAGAGAGAGAGAGAGAGAGAGAGAGAGAGAGAGAGAGAGAGAGTAAGCCATCTAGGTACTAGCTATGGACCAGTAGGTCTGTGGTGGACTACTAACCCATCATCATGGAGGCAACAAGGTTGATGAAGAAGGCCTCCGTGACCGATTCCCCCTCCGGCAGAGTACCAGAAAAGGTCTTCAGATGGGCTCCCGTCGGAACAGAGACTTGCGGTGGTCGAAAAAGTGTTTCGGGTGGCTCTCTGTTGGTTTCCCGATTTTAGAGAATTTATGGAGGTTGAATTAGGTAAGACGGAGCCACGAGGGGCCCACAACGTAACAGGGCGCGCCCCGTTGCCTTGTTGTCACCTCGCTTCGCGTCTAGTCCTCTCCCGAAGCTTCCAGGGTCTCTTTGTCCATAAAAAATCATCAAAAAGTTTCGTAGCATTTGGACTTCGTTTGGTATTGATTTCCTGGAAAACCAAAAACAGGTAGAAAACAGCAATTAGCACTAGGCACTGGGTTAATAGGTTAGTTCCCAAAAATGATATAAAATAGCATTTAATTGCATATAAAGTATCCTAGATTGATAATATAATAGCATGGAACAATAAAAAATTATAGATACGTTGGAGACGTATCAAGCTGCTTTGTAGTGGGTTCAATCTTGCGGTGCTGTATATCCCAGTGACAGAAGGGGACAAGACACGTATTTGTATTTTTGACATTAAGGATAAATCGACGGGCTTTACTCATATTGATGGGGTTTACTTTGTCTACATCATGTCATCTTGCTTAAAGCATTACTCTGTTGTCATGAACTTAATACCTAGAGAGGCAAGCATAGAAATGCTCTCGAAGGGGAGTAATTGTAGTAGATGCAAAATTGTTTCGGTCTACTTGTCATGGACGTGATGCCTATATACATGATCATTGCCATGAATAATGTCATAACTATGTGCTTTTCTATCAAATACCTTGCTGCAATTAATTTAATTTATTTTTACTTTTCTTTTTATATATCTATCATTATCATTATTAATCCTTACAACTTGCAAGTAACGAGTTTAAGGCGATTGACAACCCTCTTGCCTGCGTTGGGTGCAAGTGTTTGATTTTGTGTGTGTACGTGCTGACGATGAGAATTTGCATGGTTCTCCTATTGATTCGATAACCTTGGTTCTCATTGAGGAAAATACTTATCTGCTACTATATTTCTTCACCCCTCCTCTTCGGGGAAAATCTCAATGCAGCTCACAAGTAGCACCTTCCTCTGTGTTCCAGCCTATGGCGCATGCATCCCCTGCACATGCTATGTGTACACGCCGGTGAGACAACACTTGGCGCCCGCTCATTCACACGGACGATACTGTGCCCTATAGCACTAAGTCTCACAGTGCTCATCTCGTCACACGGGAGTCAGCTGATCAATGCGAAGCTGCTCAAGAACCACAATGGAAGCACATAATTCATGAAGAATTTCAAGCTCCCACCAAGAACCAGACCTGGCACTTAGTTCCTCGTCCACGTCGGTGCAACCTTATTGATAGCAAGTGGGTGTTCAAGCATAAGCTACGAGCAGATGGCACCGTTGATCGGCATAAAGTTCGACTTGGTTGCAAAGGGATTTAAGCAGAGATACGGCGTGGACTATGATGAAAACTTCAGTCCTATAGTCAAGCATGCCACGATCCGACTTGTTTTATCCATTGAAATTTCCCAACGGTGGTGTCTTGGTCAATTTGACGTACAAAATGTGTTTCTCCATGGCATTCTAGAAGAAGACGTTTTCATGCGATAGTGATACGTCTCCAACGTATCTATAATTTTTGATTGTTCCATGCTATTATATTATCCATCTTGGATGTTTTATATGCATGTATATGCTATTTTATATTGTTTTTGGGACTAACCTACTAACCTAGAGCCCAGTGCCAGTTTCTGTTTTTTTCCTTGTTTTTAAGTTTTACAGAAAAGGAATATCAAACGGAGTCCAAACAGAATAAAAAATTACGATGATTTTTTATGGACCAGAAGAAGCCCACAGGGCATTGGAGTTGGGCCAGAAGAGCCACGAGGCCACCACAAGCCTAGGGGGCGCCCCCCTAGGGCGCGCCCCCTGGCTTGTGGACGCCTCGTGGCCCCCCTTGACGTGAGACCGACGCCAAAAATTCTTATAAATACCCAAACTTCCGAAAAGAAACCTAGATCGGGAGTTCCGCCACCGCAAGCCTCTGTAGCCACGAAAAATCAATCGGGAGCCCATTCCGGCACCCTGCCGGAGGGGGAAACCATCATCGGAGGCCATCTTCATCATCCCGGTGGTCTCCATGACGAGGAGGGAGTAGTTCACCCTCGGGGCTGAGGGTATGTACCAGTAGCTATGTGTTTGATCTCTCTCTCTCTCGTGTTCTTGAGATGGCACGATCTTGATGTATCGCGAGCTTTATTGATATAGATGAATCATAGGGAGTTTTCCCCTCTCTATCTTCTTGTGATGAATTGAGTTTTCCCTTTGAAGTTTTCTTATCGGATTGAGTCTTTAAAGGATTTGAGAACACTTGATGTATGTCTTGCGATGGGATAACCGTGGTGACAATGGGATGTTCTATTGATCCACTTGATGTATGTTTTGGTGATCAACTTGCGGGTTCCGTGACCTTGGGAATCTATGCATAGGGGTTGGCACCCGTTTTCGTCTTGACTCTTCGGTGGAAACTTTGGGGCACTCTTTGAAGTTCTTTGTGTTGGATTGAACATGATGAATCTGAAATTGTGTGATGCATATCGTATAATCAAGCCCATGGGTACTCGTGGTGACATTGGAGTATCTAGGTGACATTAGGGTTTTGGTTGATGTGTATCTTAAGGTGTTGTTTTAGTATGAACTCTAGGGCTGTTCGTGACACTTATAGGGATAGCTCATACGATTGATCGGAAAAGATAACTTTGAGGTGGTTTCGTACCCTACAATAATTTCTTCGTTTGTTCTCCGCTATTTGTGACTTTGGAGTGAACTCTTTGTCGCACGTGAGGGATTTACATATGATTCAACTATGTCAGTATTGTTGAGAGAACTTGCACTAGCGAAAGTATGAACCCTAGGCCTTGTTTTTAAGCATTGCAATACCGTTTGTGCTCACTTTTATCATTAGTTACCTTGCTGTTTTTATATTTTCAGATTACAAAAACCTATATCTACCATCCATATTACACTTGTATCACCATCTCTTCGCCGAACTAGTGCACCTATACAATTTACTATTGTATTGGGTGTGTTGGGGACACAAGAGACTCTTTGTTATTTGGTTGCAGGGTTGTTTGAGAGAGACCATCTTCATCCTATGCCTCCCACGGATTGATAAACTTTAGGTCATCCACTTGAGGGAAATTTGCTACTGTCCTACAAAACTCTGCGCTTGGAGACCCAACACGAGTCTACAAGAAGAAGGTTGCATAGTAGAAATCAAGCTATTTTCTGGCGCCGTTGCCGGGGAGGTGAGTGCTTGAAGGTATATCTTTAGATCTTGCAATTAAATCTTTTAGTTTCTTGTTTTTCACTAGTTTGGTTTTATAAAAGAAAACTACAGAAAAATGGAGTTTAGGTTGCATCAATTGGTTCGTCTTTTTAATGTCTTTCGTGAAAATGATGGTTTGGAAAATTGTGCTCAATTGGTAGAGGAAGAATTTATGAAAATACTTAATGAGAATTCCTTGAATGATGAGCATGATTGCAATATTGCTAGTATGAATTCTCTGAATATCCATGATGCTAATGATATGCAAAGCCACAAGCTTGGGGATGCTATGTTTGATGAAGATGATATTTTTAATCCCCCAAGTTTTGATGAGCAAATTTGTTATGATAATGACACGCCTACTATCTATGATGATTATGATGATGACATGTATGTTATAAAGAGTGATAGTAACCATGAAACTTGTCATCATGATTTTAATATTCAAAGTGGTTATGTAAATCAAGTATCTCATGATAGTTATTTTGTTGAGTTTGCTCCTACTATTATGAATGAGAAGAAAATTGCTTATGTGGAGAGTGACAAATTTTCTATGCTTGAGGATCATGAAGATAATGCTTTATGTGATAGTTATGTTGTGAAATTCCTACATGATGCTACTGAAAATTATTATGAGGGAGGAACATATGCTTGTAGGAATTGCAATAATATCAAGTTTCCTCTCTATGTGTTCAAAGTTTTGAAGTTATGCTTGTTTTGCCTTCCTATGCTAGTTGATTCTTGCTCCCATAAATTGTTTGCTCACAAAATCCCTATGCATAGGAAGTGGGTTAGACCTAAATGTGCTTGTCATGAGATCATGATGCTCTTTTGCATGTTTCAATTATTATTCCTATGTGAGCATCATTGAAATCATCATGCCTAGCTAAAAGGCATTCAAGAAAAGCGTTTGTTGGGAGACAACCCAACACTTTTACTTTATGATTTTGTGTGTTCACATGATTAAGCTACTGTATTAATCATGTTTTGTGCCTTTTATTTCAATAAAGTGCCAAGTAAAGCCTTTGGGATGACTCACAAGATGAGTAGAACTGATGCTGAACCAAAACATAAACTTTTGACTCCAGTACAGGAATTTTCATTTTTTACTGGAGCGTTACAATGATCTGAAATTTTTAAAAAGTCTTCATATACAAATTATTCAAATTTTCCTAATTTTTAAGAATTTTTAGAGACAGGGAAGTATGGTTATACTACATATCTTCACAGACTGTTCTATTTTTGACAGATTCTGTTTTGCATGCATAGTTTGCTTGTTTTAGTGTTCTCATAGCTTATATTTAGTGGTATAAATTATGGGAATGATAGAATACAGTAGGTATCATGTGGGAACAATTATGAATCTTGTCTTGACAGTACCTAAGTGAATGATTTATCTTTATTACACTAACCCTTCTCACGAAGTTCCGTTAAGTTTTGTGTGATTGAAGTTTTCAAGTTTTGGGTGAGACACCGATATGAGGAGAACAAGGAGTGACAAGAACCTAAGCTTGGGGATGCCCAAGGCACCCCCAAGGTAATATCCATGGAAGACTCAAGCGCCTAAGCATCGGGATGCCCCGGAAGCATCCCCTCTTTCGTCTTCAACACTATCGGTATATCTTACTTGGAGCTATATTTTTATTCATCACATAATATGTGCTTTGCTTGGATCGTCATTATATTTTGTTATTTTCTGTAAGGTGTTATTTATAATCTTGTTTTTCAATAAAAAGTTCCAAGAATTGTCTTAGGATGCTTGCATTGCATGTTTTGATGTGTGCTGTGTAAAAACAGAAACTTTTCCTGTAGTGTTTGAATTTTCATATTTTACTGGAACGTGGAAAGTTTCTAAAAAATTTACACAGTATTGTCATATAAATTATTTAGCATGTCCTAAAGTTTCATAATTTTTTGAGTTACAGAAGTACACTGTTTTAATAGATTTCTACAGACTGTTCTGTTTGGACAGATTGCAGTCATGGTTTTGTTATCTACTTATCCTATAGTTTCCATAGCCTATATTGGTAGATATAAATTGTGGAAACGATAGTAAACATTAGATGATGTTTGAAAATTATTGTGCAACTTGTATTGGCAGTACATGAAGAGTTGATTTATTATTATGTGTACTAACCTATCTCACGAGTTCTTTTCGAGTTTTGTGTGGATGAAGTTTTTGAGATTTAGGAAAACCGTGATATGAGAGGAATTAAGGAGACACAAGAGCTCAAGCTTGGGGATTCCCAAGGCATCCCTAATTAATATTTCAAGAAGTATCAAGCATCCAAGCTTGGGGATGCCCCGGTTGGCATCCCACCTTTCTTCTTCAACAATTATCGGTTAGTATCGGTTGAACCTAAGTTTTTGCTTCTTCACATGATATGTGCTATCCTTGGAATGTCATTTTATTTTGTTTTGCTGTTTGAATAAAGTACTTAAGATCTAAAATTCTTAGATGAGAGAGTCTTCACATAGTTATTTAAATTTTTGACTACTCATTGATCTTCACTTATATCTTTTTGGAGTAGTTTGTCAATTTGCTCTAGTACTTCACTTATATCTTTTTAGAGCACGGCGGTGGTTTTATTTTATAGAAATTGTTGAACTCTAGTGCTTCACTTATATTATTTTGAGAGTCTCTAAACAGCATAGTAATTTGCTTAGGTTATGAATTTAGTCCTAATATAATGGGCATCCAAGAGGGATATAATAAAAACTTTCATATAAAGTGCATTGAATACTATGAGAAGTTTGATTCCTTATGATTGTTTTGAGATATAAAGATGGTGATATTAGAGACATGCTAGTGAGTAATTGTGGATTGGTAGAAATACTTGTGTTAAAGTTTGTGATTCCCGTAGCATGCACGTATGGTGAACCGTTATGTGACGAAGTCGGAGCATGATTTATTTATTGATTGCCTTCCTTTGTGTGGAGGTCGGGATCGCGCGATGGTTAACTCCTACCAACCCTTCCCCTAGGGGCATGCGTCTAGTACTATGTTTCGATGACTAATAGACTTTTGCAATAAGTATGTGAGTTCTTTATGACTAATGTTGAGTCCATGGATTATACGCACTCTCACCCTTCCACCTTTGCTAGCCTCTCTAGTACCGCGCAACTTTCGCCGGTGCATTAAACCCACCTTCCTCAAAATAGCCACCATATACCTTCCTCAAAACAGCCACCATACCTAGCCATTCCGAGATATATTGCCATGCAACTTCCACCGTTCCGTTTATCATAACATGCACCATCATTATCATATTGCTTAGCATGATCGTAAGATAGCTAGCATGATGTTTTCATGGCTTACGCTAGATCATTGCATATCCCGGTACACCGCCGGAGGCATTCATATAGAGTCATATCTTGTTCAAGTATCGAGTTGTAATTCTTGAGTTGTAAGTAAATAAAAGTGTGATGATCATCATTATAGAGCATTGTCCCATGTGAGGAAAGGATGATGAAGACTATGATTCCCTCACAAGTCGGGATGAGTCTCCGGACTTTACAAAAAAAAGATGCCAAAGATGCCCACCAAAAGAAAAGAAAATGAAAAAAAAATGAGAGAAAAGAGAGAAGGGGCAATGCTACTATCCTTTTTCCACACTTGTGCTTCAAAGTAGCACCATGATCTTCATGATAGAGAGTCTCCTATATTGTCACTTTCATATACTAGTGGGAATTTTTCATTATAGAACTTGGCTTGTATATTCCAATGATGGGCATCCTCAAATTGCCCTAAGTCTTCGTGAGCAAGCGAGTTGGATGCACACCCACTTAGTTTCTTTTTGAGCTTTCATACACTTATAGCTCTAGTGCATCCGTTGCATGGCAATCCCTACTCACTCACATTGATATCTATTGATGGGCATCTCCATAGCCCATTGATACGCCTAGTTGGTGTGAGATTATCTCCTTCTTTTTTGTCTTCTCCACAACCACCATATTCTATTCCACCTATAGTGCTATGTCCATGGCTCACGCTCATGTATTGCGTGAGAGTTGAAAAAGTTTGAGAACACTAAAGTATGAAACAATTGCTTGGCTAAAACCGGGGTTGTGCATGATTTAATACTTTGTGTGATGAATATGGAGCATAGCCAGACTATATGATTTTGTAGGGATAACTTTCTTTGGCCATGTTATTTTGAGAAGACATGATTGCTTTATTAGTATGCTTGAAGTATTATTGTTTTTATGTCAACATTAAACTTTTGTTTTGAATCTTATGGAACTGAATATTCATACCACAATAAAGAAAATTACATGGATGAATATGTTAGGTAGCATTCCACATCAAAAATTCTGTTTTTATCATTTACCTACTCGAGGACGAGC
Organism: Elymus sibiricus; assembly: GCA_039707655.1. Taxonomy (NCBI): domain Eukaryota; kingdom Viridiplantae; phylum Streptophyta; class Magnoliopsida; order Poales; family Poaceae; genus Elymus; species Elymus sibiricus. The sequence continues at coordinate 114,982,001 of CM077675.1, forward strand.
AGGAATTAAGCTTGGCGATGCTTGATACGTCTCCAACGTATCTATAATTTTTGATTGTTCCATGCTATTATATTATCCATCTTGGATGTTTTATATGCATGTATATGCTATTTTATATTGTTTTTGGGACTAACCTACTAATCTAGAGCCCAGTGCCAGTTTCTGTTTTTTTCCTTGTTTTTAAGTTTTACAGAAAAGGAATATCAAACGGAGTCCAAACGGAATAAAAACTTACGATGATTTTTTATGGACCAGAAGAAGCCCACAGGGCATTGGAGTTGGGCTAGAAGAGCCACGAGGCCACCACAAGCCTAGGGGGCGCCCCCCCTAGGGCGCGCCCCCCTGGCTTGTGGACGCCTCGTGGCCCCCCTTGACATGAGACCGACGAAAAAAATTCTTATAAATACCCAAACCTCCGAAAAGAAACCTAGATCGGGAGTTCTGCCACCGCAAGCCTCTGTAGCCACGAAAAACCAATCGGGAGCCCGTTTCGGCACCCTGCCGGAGGGGGAAACCATCACCGGAGGCCATCTTCATCATCCCGGTGGTCTCCATGACGAGGAGGGAGTAGTTCAGCCTCGGGGCTGAGGGTATGTACCAGTAGCTATGTGTTTGATCTCTCTCTCGTGTTTTTGAGATGGCACGATCTTGATGTATCGCGAGCTTTATTGATATAGATGAATCATAGGGAGTTTTCCCCTCTCTATCTTCTTGTGATGAATTGAGTTTTCCCTTTGAAGTTTTCTTATCGGATTGAGTCTTTAAAGGATTTGAGAACACTTGATGTATGTCTTGCAATGGGATATCCGTGGTGACAATGGGATGTTCTATTGATCCACTTGATGTATGTTTTGGTGATCAACTTGCGGGTTCCGTGACCTTGGGAATCTATGCATAGGGGTTGGCACACGTTTTCGTCTTGACTCTCCGGTGGAAACTTTGGGGCACTCTTTGAAGTTCTTTGTGTTGGATTGAACATGATGAATCTGAAATTGTGTGATGCATATCGTATAATCAAGCCCATGGGTACTCGTGGTGACATTGGAGTATCTAGGTGACATTAGGGTTTTGATTGATGTGTATCTTAAGGTGTTATTTTAGTACGAACTCTAGGGCTGTTCGTGACACTTATAGGGATAGCTCATACGATTGATCGAAAAAGATAACTTTGAGGTGGTTTCGTACCCTACAATAATTTCTTCGTTTGTTCTCCGCTATTTGTGACTTTGGAGTGAACTCTTTATCGCACGTGAGGGATTTACATATGATTCAACTATGTCAGTATTGTTGAGAGAACTTGCACTAGCGAAAGTATGAACCCTAGGCCTTGTTTTTAAGCATTGCAATACCGTTTGTGCTCACTTTTATCATTAGTTACCTTACTGTTTTTATATTTTCAGATTACAAAAACCTATATCTACCATCCATATTACACTTGTATCACCATCTCTTCGCCGAACTAGTGCACCTATACAATTTACCATTGTATTGGGTGTGTTGGGGACACAAGAGACTCTTTGTTATTTGGTTGCAGGGTTGTTTGAGAGAGACCATCTTCATCCTACGCCTCCCACGGATTCATAAACCTTAGGTCATCCACTTGAGGGAAATTTGCTACTGTCCTACAAAACTCTGCGCTTGGAGGCCCAACATGAGTCTACAAGAAGAAGGTTGCGTAGTAGACATCAGATAGCCTCCTAGGTATGTGGATTCCAAGCTTCCGCACCTGATTTGCAAATTAGACAAGTCTCTGTATGGTCTAAAACAGTCACCACGTGCTTAGTTTGCTCTTTGAGTCACATGTTACAAGCTCTTGGGTTCAGACCATCTCAAGCCAACACCCCTCTCTTCATCTTTAAGCAAGGGGGAGTACTATATTCATGCTTATATATGTCGACGACATCATCCTGGCAAGCTCTTCCTCATTTGTCGTTCGCCCCCTCATTAAAGATCTGCGAGACAATTTTGCTCTAAAGGATCCTAGTGACTTTCATTATTTCCTCGGCACTGAGGTAGCTCGTAAGGACAACTATGCACTCCTACGCCAGGCCAAATATGTTCGTGATGTACTCTATGAGGTTGGCATGCTAAACTGTAAGCCGGCACCTACACCCATGTCTATGTCTGAAAAATTATGCAGAGAAGACGGCGAGAAGCTAGCTCCAGCAGAAGTAACTAAGTATCGCAGTGTAGTGGGAGCGCTGCCATACCTAACAATTACAAGACCGGATATTGCGTTCGCTGTCAACAAGGTTTGCGAATATCTTCAGGCTCCAACTGATCGCCGTTGGATAACGGCAAAGTGAATCCTTCGCTACCTCAATGGGACATTGGACATGGGACTGAAATATTATTAAGTCAGCGTCAAGCACTTTGAGTGCATTCTCTGACGCCGATTGGGCTGGCTCGACAGACGATCGACGATCCATAAGTGGTTTTGTCATCTTCTTTGGTGCCAACCTTGTTTCCTAGAGCGCTAGGAAGCACGCCACCATGTCCAGATTGAGAACCGAGTTAGAATACAAAGCTTTGGCTAATGCAACTGCGGAGTTAATATGGTTTCAGTCACTCCTAGGAGAACTTGGTGTTCGACAAGAGTGCGCACCTATTCTATGGTACGACAATCTTGGAGCGCATATCTTTCAGCTAACCCAGTATTCCACGCATGAACTAAGCACATCAAGGTAGACTTCCACTTCGTGAGAGAAAGGGTGGCTCGAAAAGCATTGGACATCCAATTTGTCTCCACTAATGATCAAGTAGCAGATAGACTGACCAAACCTATCGCAGCGCCACAACTTCGTCGGATTTATCACAATCTCAATCTGTATACCTGAGATTGAGGGAAATTGTTAGCAGATATGGACGTATATCTTGTACAACACGTACAGGTAGTTAGCATAGTTGTTATCTCGTCTAACTACCTATCCTGTTACGATAGCTTTGTAGACGTGTCGCACCTCTTCCCTCATGTAGACATGTACTTGATATATAAAGAGATTGGCCGGCATCTAGTTGATGCACGGAATTCATACATCCTCTCGCGGATAATAATGTTGGAAGTTTTCCACAAAAACCTAAAACCCCTTGGCGGCGACTAGGGTTTCGGTGGACGGAGATGATGCATGCCGGATCTCTCCAGTGGGGCGTCCCTTGATTCCGGCAGCAGATGGCTTCATCGACAGGCGGCAAGCGGAACGAGTCTGACGCCAGCTCCTCCCGGGTGGCTAGGGCTCAACTAGAGGAAGCGTTGGGGAAACTTGGAATCACGGACGAGGAAGCGACTCCTTTGGTTATCGATGATATGGTGGACGGAGAAGCGAAGAAGTGGCTCCTGGCGGGTAGGGTTTTGCACAACAATCTCTTCCACATACAAAATATTGCTAGTGCCCTACGCCCAGCCTGGGGAAACCCTAGAGGATTGCAATTCAGATCGGTGGGCGAGGATACGTTTGTGGCGGAATTTGAGACACAGCGCAACCGAGATCGCATCTGGATAGGCTCTCCATGGCATGTTAGTAAGAATGTTGTAGTTCTCGCAGAGTTTGAGGATTGCATGCGACCTGATGAGGTCCAATTTGACCGGATCCATCTATGGGCTAGGGTCCCAAATCTCCCATACAACCTACGTGATGATGCTTGGGGAAAATTGATAGCACAACAGATCGACAAGGAAGCTTCTCCTGTCCAGTTCGATCATGTGGGTGGATACCTAAGAGCCAGAATTGCACATGATGTGTGCAAGCCTCTGAGGAGGTGGATCTTAATTGATTTTTCCAAGAGAAAGAAGACAGACATGTATGACATACAGTATGAGAATGTTCCACACTTCTGTTTCTCTTGCGGCAAACTTGGTCACTCTGAACTGTTTTGCCCAACTCCGAGCCCTAGAGATGAGAAGGGGGAGGTGCCATTTGGGCCTAAGTAGAGGGCATCAGAAGACAAAAAGAAAACTGCATCGGGAGATAGTTTGAGCAAAGAGCAATACTCAGGACCGAGCAGCCATAGGGAGTCGAAGAACTCTAGCAGCGCTGGAAAAGGTGGGGTAGAGGTGAACTCTCTGGTCAAAAACAGATCCCACAACAATAAGAGGAAAGAGGCACCAAAACCCTTCTACCGGTGGGTGGAACCTGCTCCACTCCTCCTGACGGATGGAGCAGACACAAACGGGGCAAATCAGGTTGATCCCCAGGAGGTCTCAACCGATAGTGCAAAGGAAGGGGGTGAACAGGTTGTGGAGAGAGAAACAAAGAAGATGAAAACCCACGCCCGACAACTCGGCAGCGTCTGTAGGGCAGACCTACCCATCCCAATGATATGCATAAGTTGGAACGGTCGGGGGCTTGGGAACCCCGAGGCAGTTCGTGAGCTTCGCCGCTTGGTGAAGCAAGAAGGTCCTGCCCTACTCTTCGTCATGGAAACTAAAATCAGGGCTAAACGAGTGGAAGATCTGCGACACCAACTTGGTTTCGCGGGGTGTTTTGCTGTCGACGGTACTGGGCTGAGTGAAGGAATCGACCTCTGCTGGTCAAAGGATGTGGATGTGAATCTGAAAAATTAAAGTTCAAACCACATAGATGTGCTCGTAAGAGTCAATGATCAAATCTCTTCAGAATGGCGATTCACAGGATTTTACGGAGCACCGAGAGCTGAAGATAGACACCATAGTTGGCGCTTTCTTCGGACATTACATGCCCTACCCCACTCCTCATGGATGTGTATGGGCGATTTCAATGAGACCTTGTTTGGTGATGAACACTTCACTCAGTCGACGCGTCCAGAGTGGCAAATGAAGGCTTTCAGAGAGGTCGTTGAGGATGTTTCCTTCCAAGACCTAGGTTGGTCTGGAATGGCATATACGTGGGACAACAGACAAGATGGTACCACCAACGTTAAAGCTCGGCTAGACCGCGCCTTTGGCAATGAGGCTTTTCGTCAAAGATACGAAGATATACGTGTGCGACATGTCAGTGCTATCGAGTCTGATCACTGTTTTGTGGTAGTTGAGCTCCACGGGACGAGGAACACTGAATGTGCACAGCGGGTCAAACAATTCAGATATGAGAATGTTTGGCAAACTCATTCTGACTATGAGAGGCTTGTCACAGACGCGTGGCAAAAACATGTACGTGCACCAGGCTTACAAGGGATTGTGGAGTCTCTTAACGCTCTACAGAAGGAACTTGAGCCATGGGGGTGAAAGAATTTGGATGTCTCGCTAGAAAAGTTCGGCAATGATGACCCACAAGTATAGGGGATCAATTGTAGTCCTTTCGATAAGTAAGAGTGTCAAACCCAACGAGGAGCACAAGGAAATGGCAAGCGGTTTTCAGCAAGGTAATTTCTGCAAGCACTGAAATTGTAGGTAACAGATAGTTTGAAGGCAAGATAATTTGTAACGAGCAAATAACGGTAACGGTAAACAAAGTGCAGCAAGGTAGCCCAATCCTTTTGAGGCAAAGGACAGGCCAGAACAATCACTAGTAATAGGCAAAGTGTTCTTGAGGGTACACGGGAATTTCGTCTAGTCACTTTTATCATTTTGGTTTGATTCGTGTTCGCTACTTTGATAATTTGATATGTGGGTGGACCGGTGCTAAGGTGTTGTTATTACTTGAACTAACAACCTACTTATGATTAACCCCCTCGCAAGCATCCGCAACTACGAGAAAAGTATTAAGACAAAGTCTAACCATAGCATTAAACATGTGGATCCAAATCAACCGCTTACGAAGTAGAGCATAAACTAGGGTTTAAGCTTCTGTCACTCTAGCAACCCATCATCTAATAACTACTCCACAATGCATTCCCTTAGGCCTATGAATGGTGAAGTGTCATGTAGTCGACGTTCACATGACATCACTAAGGGAATCACAACATACATATCATCAAAATATCGAACACATATCAAATTCACATGATTACTCGCAACATGACTTCTCCTGTGACCTCAAGAACAAAGGTAACTACTCACAAATAATAATCATGCTCAAGATCAGAGGAGTAATGAATAGCATAATGGATCTGAACATATGATCTTCCACCAAATAAACCATACAGTAATCAACTACACAAGGTAATCAACACTACTAGTCACCCACACGTACCAATCTGAGGTTCCGGTACAAAGATTGAACACAAGAGATGAACTAGGGTTTGAGAGGAGATGGTGTTGTTGAAGATGTTGATGAAGATTGTCCTCCCAAAGATGAGAGGGGTGTTGGTGATGACGATAGCTTTGATTTCCCCCTCCGGGAGGGGAAGTTCCCCCAGCGGAATCGCTCCGCCGGAGGGCAAAAGTGCTCCTACCCAAGTTCCGCCTCGAGGCGGCGGCGCTTCATCCCAAAAGTCCTCCTCCTAATTTTTTAGGGTTTTTTGGGAATTTATACCAGAAGATGGGCTCCGGAGGTGGACCTGGGTGAGCACCACCCACCAGGCCGCGCCAGGGGGTGCCTGACGCGCCCTGGTGGGTGCTCCTCACCTGGTGGCCCCCCTCTGGTATATTTTTGCTCCAGTATTTTTTATTAATTCCAAAAATAATCTTCGTAAAGTTTCAGCTTCATTGGAGTTGTGCAGAATAGGTATCTCTGACGTGCTTTTCTTGGGTCCAGAATTCCAGCTACCGGTATTCTCCCTCTTTGTGTAAACCTTGCATATTATGAGAGAAAATGCATTAGAATCACTCCCCAAAGCATTATTATTCAACAAAACAAAGTAAATAACAGTAGGAAATCATGATGCAAAATGGACGTATCAACTCCCCCAAGCTTAGACCTCGCTTTTCCTCAAGCGAAAGCCGATATTGAAAAGCATGTCCACATGGTTTGAGAGAGAGGTGTCGATAAAAACAAAATACGGACATAGAAGCATCATGCTTATTAACATAGCAGCAACAAACTCTAACATAAGAGCTTATTTCAATATATTTTTATCATAAAGCTTCTCATGAACAAGTAACAATTCATCACAACATAGAAGTATGAAGCATAAACCTTATTGGAAACCAACAAACTATGTTCTTAGTCAACTTTGCAACTACAATTCATCATATTTTCAGGAAGGGTCTCATGTCAGAGCCTTTTGGCAAGTCCACATACTCAACCATCATTTAGTCTTCTATGATTGCTAACGCTCACGGCATACCCATGAACAAAAAGTTTCAACCAGACACATAGGAAGATAGGGGCTTATAGTTTTGCCTCCCAACTCACTCACCTCAAGGGTGATGTCAACAATAATAACTCATGCCCACCCATATCCAACTGGATATATGTGCTTAGATCTTTCCTCACCACATGATGCTTGCAAAAGAAAAAGTAAAAAGGAATAGAGAAGAATACTTTGACTCTTGCATAAAAGTAAGTGCATAAAAGTAAAATATAGGCCCTTCGCAGAGGGAAGCAGAGGCTGTCATGCGCTTATTGGTTTGTATGCCCAATCCCTTAATGTAAAAGAACGTCACGCTATATTGCCCCCTATGATAGCAACCTTTATTATGCAGTCCGTCGCTTTTATTACTTTGCCATCATAAGTTCGTATAACGCTCAATTTTCTCTTACACTAATTGATCAAAACACTTTTAGAAACAATTTTTATTGCCTTATTGCACTGATGATAACTTACTTGAAGGTTCTTTCTCGATCCATAGGTAGGTATGGTGGACACTCAAGGAAAGAGTTTGGGTTTGGGTTTTTGGATGCACAAGTAGTATCTCTACTTAGTGCGGAATTTTTTGGCTAGCAAAGATATTGGGCAAGCACCACATGTTAAAGGATCTATGACAATATAACTTCTATGTGGATATGAACAAACATAAATCATTACGTTGTCTTCCTTGTCCAACGTCAACAATTTTGACATATAATATTTGATGGGGGCTCACAATCATAAAAGATGTCCAAGATAGTGTATTTGCATGTGAATCTTCTCTTCCCTAATTAATTCTTTCATGAATTGCATCATTGACCAATGCTATGTTTGTCAATCTCCAATAAATTTTACTACTTATACTTTCCCTTATGTGATGTCATTACTCACCATAAGATTAGCATATGATTCTTTTCATTTATTTGTCTTTCTTTTATTTGATTGCAACAAGAAAGTAGAGAAGCAAAAACTCAAACTAAACTTTATTATATAACTTTCACACGATTACATAGATAGGTAAGCCACAAAACTAAGACACGAAAATAGATCTCGCTAAACTTTTATTCAACTAAGGCAAAGGGAAACTAAAGATAAAACTAGAATAGGTAAAGGTGAATAAAAGTGGTGGTGATACGATACCGGGGCACCTCCCCCAATCTTGGCTCAAGCCAAGGGGAGTGCCCTTACCCATGTACTCAAGTCTCCTTTGGTGGTGGTGATGAAGAAGGTGGAGGTGTTGATGTAGGTGGTGGTGATGCGATGTCGCAATTTAGCTTCGGAAGATGCTCCAATTTGCGGATGACTCTCCTAAGGTTGTCGATGTGTTCTTGCAACAAGATATTTTCACGGATGAGATATTTATTCTGAACACGAACCGCTTCGAAAGCTTTAAAGGCTTCGATTTCAGTAGGGGTGAGATGACTGTAATAAGGTTGAAGGATATCTTCTTCCTCTCCCTCCTTTGTTGGCATAGATTGATCTCCTTCAGGGAGATAATCCACCTTAGCTTCATTGTCCTTCTCCTCCTTGTAGGCTTCTTCCGGCTCCTCCCTCTTCAACTCTATCTTCATTAGCCAGGCATCTTCTTCCACGTTGTTAGGAGAGGGGAAGACATGATGCCTGACTTGACAGATCTGATAGGAATACAGCAAGAAACAAGAACAGAGGATTTTTCTACGATGCGGTCGTCCAAACAGTCGGGGGTATATATATAGAGAATTTTTATTCTTGGGAGACAAGTAGTTGGAAGGAAACCGGAGTCAGGAAGGCATCCGAGGTGGGCAGCACCCACCAGGGCGCGCCAGGCACACCCACCAGGGCGCGCCGAGGGGTGCCTGGCGCGCCCTGGTGTATCGTGCTCACCTCGATCACCTTCCGGTTTTTTTTTTATTCCTAAAATTCTAAAATATTCCAAAACTGACAGAAAATATTTTTGCGGATTTTTCGGAGTCCGTTTACTTACCGTATCACGTACCTCCTATTTTTAAGTATTCTGGAGTGTTCCGGAAGGTTTCTTTTATGTGTTCCTCCGGTGTCATGGTTTGGATAACATTGCTTTCAACGTTAATAGGCGTACCTGAGATATAATGCTTAATTCTTTGGCCATTGACCACCTTCGGGTTAGTACCTTCGGCGTTATTAATCTTGATAGCTCCAGAACGATAAACCTCTTCAATAATATATGGTCCTTCCCATTTGGAGAGAAGCTTTCCTGCAAAGAATGTTAAACGAGAGTTGAACAAAAGAACATAATCTCCTATTTTGAATTCCCGCTTTTGGATTCTGTTGTCATGCCATCTTTTTACCTTTTCTTTGAATAGCTTGGCACTTTCATACGCTTGGGTTCTCCATTCATCTAGTGAGCTAATATCAAATAGCCTCTTCTCACCGGCAAGTTTGAAATCATAATTGAGTTCTTTAATTGCCCAAAATGCTTTGTGTTCTAGTTCTAGAGGCAAATGACAAAGCTTTCCCATATACCATTTTATATGGAGACATACCCATAGGATTTTTATAAGCTGTTCTATAGGCCCAAAGTGCATCATCTAATTTCTTAGACCAATTCTTACGAGACCTATTGACAGTTTTTTGTAATATTAATTTTATTTCTGTATTGCTAAGTTCTACTTGACCACTAGATTGAGGATGATAGGGTGATGCAATTCTATGGTTAACATCATATTTAGCAAGCATCTTACGGAAAGCACCATGAATAAAGTGTGAACCACCATCGGTCATTAAATATCTAGGGACTCCAAACCTCGGGAAGATAACCTCTTTAAGCATTTTAATGGAGGTGTGGTGATCAGCACTACTAGTTGGAATAGCTTCTACCCACTTAGTGACATAATCAACAACAACCAAAATATGAGTATACCCGTTAGAGGAAGGAAAAGGTCCCATATAATCAAAACCCCACATATCAAATGGTTCAACAACAAGTGAATAATTCATAGGCATTTCTTGACGCTTACCGATATTACCAATTCTTTGACATTCATCACAAGACAAGACAAACTTACGAGCATCTTTGAAAAGAGTAGGCCAATAAAATCCGATTGCAATACCTTATGAGCAGTTCTATCTCCCGCATGATGTCCTCCATAAGCTTCGAAATGACATTTCCGTAGGATCTGTTCCTGTTCATGCTCAGGTACACAACGCCTAATAATACCATCTACTCCTTCTTTATAAATATGTGGGTCATCCCAAAAGTAATGTCTCAAGTCATAGAAGAATTTTTTCTTTTGTTGGTATGTGAAACTAGGTGGTATATATTTAGCAACAATGTAATTAGCATAGTCAGCATACCAAGGTGTGTTGTGTGAGACACTTATTGCAGCTAGCTGTTCGTCAGGGAAACTATCATCAATAGGGAGTGGGACATCAAGAATATTTTCTAACCTAGACAAGTTATCAGATACGGGATTCTCAGCTCCCTTCCTATCAACAATATGCAAGTCAAATTCTTGAAGCAAGAGAACCCACCTAATGAGTCTAGGTTTAGCATCTTTCTTTTCCATAAGATATTTTATAGCAGCATGATCAGTGTAAACAATGACTTTGGAGTCAACAATATAGGATCTAAATTTATCACAAGCAAACACAACTGCTAAAAATTCTTTTTCAGTAGTGGCATAATTTCGTTGGGCACTATCTAGAGTTTTACTAGCATAATGGATAACATTCAATTTCTTATCAACTCTTTATCCTAGGACGGCACCAACAGCATAATCACTAGCATCACACATAATCTCAAAAGGCAAGTTCCAATCAGGTGGTTGAACGATATGTGCAGAGGTTAAGGGTTTCTTGAGTGTTTCAAAGGCTTCCACACAATCATCATCAAAAACAAAAGGAATATCCTTTTGCAAAAGATTAGTAAGAGGCCTAGAAATTTTAACGAAGTCTTTAATGAACCTCCTATAAAAACCGGCATGACCAAGGAAACTTCGAATACCTTTAATATCTTTAGGACATGGCATTTTCTCAATTGCATCAACTTTAGCTTTATCCACCTCAATACCTCGCTCAGATATTTTATGCCCCAAGAAAATACCTTCATTAACCATAAAGTGGCACTTCTCCCAATTCAAGAAAAGATTAGTTTGTTCACATCTCTGCAAAACTCGATCAAGGTTGCTTAAACAATCATCAAAAGAAGTTCCGTAAATGGAAAAATCATCCATGAAAACCTCCACAATCTTTTCACAAAAATCAGAGAATATGGCAGTCATACATCTTTGAAAGGTAGCAGCTGCATTGCATAAACCAAAAGGCATACGTCTATAAGCATAGGTTCCAAAAGGGCAAGTAAAGGTGGTTTTCTCTTGATCAGATTGTGACACAGGTATTTGAGAGAAACCAGAATATCCATCTAGGAAACAAAAGTGTGTGTGCTTAGATAGTCTCTCTAGCATTTGATCAATGAAAGGCAAAGGGTAATGATCTTTCCTAGTAGCTTTATTTAATTTTCTAAAATCAATTACCATTCTATAGCCAGTGACAACACTTTGTGGAATAAGTTCATTCTTATCATTAGGAACAATGGTAATACCTCCATTCTTAGGGACACAATGAACGGGACTTACCCATCTACTATCAGCTATGGGATAGATTATACCTGCTTCCAGAAACTTTAATATTTCAGTTCTTACCACTTCTTTCATCTTAGGATTCAATCGTCGTTGGTGATCAACAACGGGTTTAGCATCTGGTTCCATATTGATCTTGTACTGACATAGAGTGGGACTAATTCCCTTAAGATCATCAAGAGTATATCCAATAGCAGCCCGGTGCTTCCTTAAAACTTTTAATAATCTCTCTTCTTCATGTTCTGAAAGGTTAGCACTAATAATAACATGATATATCTTTTTCTCATCAAGATAAGCATACTTCAAAGTGTCAGGCAATTGTTTCAATTCAAACACAGGATCACCTTTAGGTGGAGGAGGCCCTCCAAGATTTTCAATAGGCAAATTGTGTTTCAAGAGAGGTTGTTGTTCGAAGAAAATTTGATCTATTTCATTTCTTTCATGCATGTGCATATCATTTTCATGGTCGAGCAAATATTGTTCTAAGGGATCAGTAGGAGGCACAGCAATAGAAGCAAGACCAATTATTTCATCTTCACTAGGTAACGCTTTATCATGAGGTTGTCTACTAAACTTGGAAAAATTAAACTCGTGAGACACATTACCAAAACTGACACCGACAGTTTGTTTTTCACAATCTATCTTAGCATTGACGGTGCTCAAGAAAGGTCTACCAAAGATAATGGGACAAAAGTCATCTTGTGGGGAACCAAGAACTAGAAAATCAGTAGGGTATTTTACTTTCCCACACAAGACTTCAACATCTCTAACAATCCCAAGTGGTGTAATAGTATCTCTATTGGCAAGTTTAATAGTAACATCAATATCTTCCATTTCAGCAGGTGCTATTTCATTCATAATTTCCTGGTATAAGGTAAAAGGGATAGCACTCACACTAGCAGCTAAATCACATAAACCATGGTAGCAATGATCTCCTATTTTAACTGAGACAACGGGCAAGCCTTCTATAGGTCTATGTTTATCTTTCTTATCAAGCTTAGCAATTCTAGCAGCTTCATCACAAAGGTAAATGCCATGCCCATCAATATTTTCTTCCAAGAGATCTTTAACCATAGCAACACTAGGTTCTACTTTAATTTGCTCAGGGGGTTTAGGTGCTCTTATATTACTCTTACGAACCACGGTTGATATCTTAGCATGTTCCTTTATCCTAACAGGGAAAGGTGGTTTTTCAATATAAGCAGTAGGCACAACTGGATCAACACTGTAAAAGATGGTTTCTTCTTTAGCTATGACTGGTTCTTTAATTTCTTCTTTAATAGGGGGATGATATTTAAACCACTTCTCCTTAGGGAGGTCAACATGAGTAGCAAATGCTTCGCAGAAAGAGGCTACTATCTCAGAGTCAAGTCCATATTTAGTGCTAAACTTGTGAAAAGTACCGGTATTCATAAAAGATTTAACACAATCAAATTCAAGCTTTATACCTGACTCATTACCTTCGTCGAGTTCCCAATCTTCAGAGTTGCGTTTAATTCTTTCTAAGAGATCCCACTTGAAATCAATAGTCTTCTTCATATAAGAACCAGCACAAGAAGTATCGAGCATGGATTGATCATTATGAGAAAGTCGAGCATAAAAATTCTGAATGATAACTTCCCTCGGAATGTCATGATTGGGGCATGAATATAACATTGACTTAAGCCTCCCCCAAGCTAGAGCGATACTTTCTCCTTCACGGGGCCAAAAATTATATATATAATTCCGATCACGATGAACTAGATGCATAGGATAAAAATTTTGATGGAATTCCAATTGCAAACGATTCCAGTTCCATCTCCTGCATAAGGTTTAGCAAGCAAGTGTTCTAGCATACCCGAAGGAATTTCATAAGTAACATTTTCAGTAGGTGATGTAGGTTGAGGGGTAACTAATTGTGGTTCTGGTCGAGGTGAAGATACCCCGAACAAACCCCTCAAAGGATTGTTCTCCATAGTAGCAAGTAGCAATAAATTTCAGCACGCAGTATAAGTTTTTCCTTACCGATTTCCACTTACCAAGAGCGCTTCACTCCCCGGAAACGGCGCCAAAAAAGAGTCTTGATGACCCACAAGTATAGGGGATCAATCGTAGTCCTTTCGATAAGTAAGAGTGCCGAACCCAACGAGGAGCAGAAGGAAATGACAAGCGGTTTTCAGCAAGGTAATTTCTACAAGCACTGAAATTGTAGGTAACAGATAGTTTGATAGCAAGATAATTTGTAACGAGCAAATAACGGTAACGGTAAACAAAGTGCAGCAAGGTAGCCCAATCCTTTTGAGGCAAAGGACAGGCCAGAACAATCACTAGTAATAGGCAAAGTGTTCTTGAGGGTACACGGGAATTTCATCTAGCCACTTTTATCATGTTGGTTTGATTCGTGTTCGCTACTTTGATAATTTGATATGTGGGTGGACCGGTGCTAAGGTGTTGTTCTTACTTGAACTAACAACCTACTTATGATTAACCCCCTCGCAAGTATCTGCAACTACAAGAAAAGTATTAAGACAAAGTCTAACCATATCATTAAACATGTGGATCCAAATCAGCCCCTTACGAAGTAGCGCATAAACTAGGGTTTAAGCTTCTGTTACTCTAGCAACCCATCATCTAATAACTACTCCACAATGCATTCCCTTAGGCCCATGAATGGTGAAGTGTCATGTAGTCGACGTTCACATGACACCACTAAGGGAATCACAACATACATATCATCAAAATATCGAACACATATCAAATTCACATGATTACTCGCAACATGACTTCTCCCGTGACCTCAAGAACAAAGGTAACTACTCACAAATAATAATCATGCTCAAGATTAGAGGAGTAATGAATAGCATAATGGATCTAAACATATGATCTTCCACCAAATAAACCATATAGTAATCAACTACACAAGGTAATCAACACTACTAGTCACCCACGGGTACCAATCTGAGGTTCCGGTACAAAGATTGAACACAAGAGATGAACTAGGGTTTGAGAGGAGATAGTGTTGTTGAATATGTTGATGAAGATTGGCCTCCTCAAGATGAGAGGGGTGTTGGTGATGATGATAGCTTCGAGTTCCCCCTCCGGGAGGGAAGTTCCCCCGGCGGAATCGCTCCGCCGGAGGGCAAAAGTGCTCCTGCCCAAGTTCCGCCTCGAGGCGGCGGTGCTTCGTCCCGAAAGTCCTCCTCCTAATTTTTTTAGGTTTTTTGGGGAATTTATACCAGAAGATGGGCTCCGGAGGTGGGCCTGGGTGAGAACCACCCACCAGGCCGCGCCAGGGGGTGCCTGGCGTGCCCTGGTGGGTGCTCCTCACCTGGTGGGCCCCCTCCGGTATATTTTTGCTCCAGTATTTTTTATTAATTCCAAAAATAATCTCCGTAAAGTTTCAGCTTCATTGGAGTTGTGCAGAATAGGTATCTCTGACGTGCTTTTCTTGGGTCCAGAATTCCAGCTGCCGGTATTCTCCCTCTTTGTGTAAACCTTGCATATTATGAGAGAAAGGCATTAGAATCACTCCCCAAAGCATTATTATTCAACAAAACAAAGTAAATAACAGTAGGAAATCATGATGCAAAATGGACGTATCAGGCAACTACAAAAGGAACTTGATAAATTGCGAAGACAGTCTACATGTCGAGGACCTTCTGAAGAAGAGAAACAGACAGTTTACAAATTGTGCGAGGCGCTTCGGCAGGAGGAAGTATGGTTACGGCAGCGATCCAGGGTCCTATGGCTCTGCGCTGGTGACCGAAACATGGGCTATTTTCAGGCACAGGCCAAGCAACGACAAAGGATGAACAAAATTAGTGACATGAAGAGGGATGATGGCTCTGTTTGTGCGGATGCAACCGAAGACAAACAGGAAGTCCAATCGTTTTATCAAGCATTGTATACCTCTCAAGGAATGGTTGATGCAAACGAATTGTTACAACATGTCTCGGTGAAAGTCACGCCGGAGATGAATGAACTATTAGAGAAACCATTTGAAGCAAAAGAAATTCATGATGCTCTCTTTCAAATGGCTCCTTCTAAAGCCCCCGGTGTTGATGGCTTCACAGCGGGTTTCTTCCAACGGCACTGGCACCAGTTGAAGGATGATGTCACCAATGCTCTGTAGGGTTTCCTAAATGGGGGAGCTTTACCGCTAGGTCTCAATGACACTTCTATAACTTTGATCCCAAAGGTACGGTACCCCCAATTAATCTCTCAATATCGCCCCATTGCTTTATGCCATGTTCTATATAAGATTGCAGCTAAGGCTATAACCAATCGCCTAAGGGGATGTATGGATGAGATAATTAGCGAGGAACAAAGTGCTTTTTTCCAGGCGCTTGATTACTAACAATGTTCTAGTGGCCTTTGAGAGAGTACATACCATTCGTAGAAGGAAGAAAGGCAAAAATCATGCATGTGCAGTTACGTTGGATATGATGAAAGCATATGATCGGGTAGAGTGGCACTACTTGGAGGCCATCCTCCAGAGACTGGGTTTTGGCAATGGACTGATTAGATTGATAATGAAGTGTGTCACCTCGGTCCGGTTCTCATCAGAGTCAATGGGGAGCTGCAACCCTACTTCACGCCCTCGAGGGGGATGCGACAAGGGGACCCGGCGTCACCGTTTCTTTTTCTGCTGTGTGCAGATGGTTTCTCGTCATTGCTCAAATATTATGGACACATCGACAGGGGCATAAGGGCGAGCATACGGGCACCGTGGGTCAGCCATTTGTTGTTTCCAGACGACTGCCTAATTTTTCTCAGTGCAGATTCATAGAGTGCAGAAAGATTGAATGATATTCTGCGTATATACGGTGAAGCATCGGCCAACGTGTGAACAAAGATAAAAGTGCCATCTTCTTCAGCCCGAACACACCAACCAATTTGAGGCAGAATGTCAAAGGAACGCTTGGTGTTATGGTCGAAGCGTTCAGTGATAGATATCTTAGTCTTCCCACTGCCGTAGGCCGGATCACGAGTGGAACATTTGATCACATCGGCAAGCGGTCGCGGAGTAAGATGCAGGGCTGATCTGAGAGGCTTTTTGCTTGTGCAGGGAGAGAAATCCTTCTTAAGACAATTATTCAGGCGATCCCCGTATAGTATGAGTTGTTTCCTGCTGACGAAGAAGGTTTGTGCAAAACTAACAGCCAGCAATGCAAAGTATTGGTGGAGTAGTTCCATTGACAAGAGATCACTCCATTGGATTTCTTGGAAAGAGCTAGCAAAACCAAAATGCCAAGGAGGCATGGGCTTCCGTGATCTTCACTTGTTTATTTTGGCTCTCTTAGGGAAACATGGATGGCGCTTTATGACTAATCACACCTCCCTTTGTGCCAGAGTTATGAAAGGAAGGTATTTTCCAGATACTGACTTCTTGCAAGCAACTGCACCCAAGGCCGCCTCGACAACATGGCGGGCTATCATTGCAGGGGGAGAGGCTCTACTTGCCGGAACTGTTATAAGAGTTGGAGATGGTACTTCTATTAATGCATGGACTGATAAGTGGATTCCCACGACGCAAACTAGAACCCCATTGTTCACACCGATGATCCCTACTATTTCACTAGTCAGTGATCTAATCGACTCGGATAACTTGTCATGGAAACATGATTTGGTTTGGCAGAACTTCATTGCACCGGACGCGGAGGCTATTCTGAACATTCCTTTACGACGCGGTGGCGGTGATGACACATTGGCATGGGCACATGAGAGATCAGGCAACTACACTATTAAGTCAGCGTACCGAGCTCTAGTGATTCAGAAAGAGCATCAAGCTCGAGAAGAAGGGCAGGTTACAGAATCCTCAGTGAGTAAGCAGCAGTTGTGGAAAGCTCTATGGTCTCTTAAGGTGGTCCCGAAAATGCGTGTGTTTTGGTGGCGGGTACTTCGTGGGATCCTGTCGGACGAGTGCACACTAAAGCATCGACACATTCGTGATATTAGTATGTGCAAGCTATGTCAGTCCAAGGAGGAAGACTTGCAACACGCCATCATACACTGCTCTCTCGAGGTTTCTGGGAGGAAGCCCGCGAGCTTATGGATATCAAACTCCTGGGCCACCACCCATCAACATGGGCGACTGATATTTTGTGCAGACCAAAGTTCTCGGCGCAAGAACGAGCAACGATCATCATAGTGATGTGGTCCATTTGGACATCACGCAATCGCTGGACGCATGATGGCAACAAGCTGGATCCGGCCAACTCGGTGAGGCTCACTAGAGAAGCATTGGCCATGCTTGACATTCCACTTCAATATGCAAATGTATTGTCAGGTCATGGCTGGCGACCCCCGGAGCTAGACCATGTTAAGATAAACACTGATGCGGCGGTCCTTCATGACGAAGGGAAGAGTGGAGCTGGTGGCGTTGCGCGCGCACCTACAGCTTTCATGGGTGCTTGGTGTAAGCCGCACCCCGGAGTAACTGACCCCATGATCGCCGAAGCCCTGGCAGTTCGAGACGGAGTCATCTTTGCAAATCTCAGACGGTTCTCGCATGTGGTGTTGGAGACCGACAGCCTGGAGGTGAACCTCTGGAACACTCGTCACAAAAGTCGATTAGTTGTGGCACCAATTCTTCTAGAAATTGATGAGCTATCTACTAGTTTTAACGTTTTTGTAATTCAGCATGTAAGTAGATCAGCCAACGGTCCAGCTCATCTTTGTGCAAAGCGTGCTTGCACGGTGACTGTTACTGAAAGCTGGCTTACGGAAACTCCGAGCTTCCTGATCAGCAGCCTCTTGGCTGACTGCGCAGCGAATGCTTTTATTTGAATAAAGCTCCAAATTCCATGCAAAAAAAACATACATCCTCTCGCGTTTTTTTACACAGTATATTTGGCTCACCCGGTATTTTTGTGGACTTAAATGTGTTTTGTGGATGTAGACAGTGAGTTATTTTTTGGCATCAATTAGTGATGCCCCCCGATGATGATTCTCTTGCCAGTTTGCCAAAAGTAAACGATATTATTTTTCCTCAAATACGCATGATTGTGAAAAGTAAACGACATGTTATTGTATGGTCCTTCTATTATTCAAGTGTGCTTCCATTGCATCTTCATGCTTTCTTCAGCCTCAAACCTTGACCTGCCGGCGGCAAGGCAACGCACTAGCTAGCCGACGGCAGGGGTTTCCACGACGGGGCCGCTGGCGTTGCCGGCGTCAAAGAAGACGCGGACGCGCTCGGCGTTGTACCCGGGGGCGACGTTGGTGTCCTTGGGGGCCACCTCGATCGCCACGTCGGGCCTGTCGGCGTTGATCTGCGTCACGGCCTGCGTCGCCGGCCAGCCCACCACCTCCGGCCAAGACGTCTTGCTCGTGTCCCACGGCATCCTCGTTGATCTCCTCGGACTTGCGAGCTCGATCAGTCTGCAAAAACGTTAGATCATGGTCACACACTCACACCCAAAGGCTGGGGAGATATACAAATCAAACTGCGCGAAAACAAGTGCTAGCAGATCGATGCCGACCGACCTAGCAAGGCCAGATAAGTGCTTCACTTGTGTGTGGTTGTGGAGTTGGGTCGTGTGTGTATTTATATATACGGTTTTGCTAGATCACATCTAGATGTGACATAAGTATTACACATCTAAGTTCTATGTCATTGATTTCACGCGAAGATTCGTGTGACTATTTCTATTTTAGTTTTAGTTTTTTCTTTTTATGCTTGATTGAGTCATTTAGATGTGCAATAATTATGTCACATCTAGATGTGTCCTAGACACACTCATATATATATGCAGCGATGCATCTCATCTGCATGGTACGCATCTGTGGTCTTGGATGAGGCGGGCGGGCATCGGGCGTGTCGCCCCTTCGCCGGAACCTTGGTTTCGTCGTCCCTTGTTAATCTCACGCTGACAAGTGACAACATCACGTGTGACGCGTATGTATTGTTCGAAAACTATCTTGTACTACAAGGAGATTATACGCCATGCCTACGCACGTACGACAGAAATTCTGCAGAATCTTAGGGCCGGCACCGTGGAATGCTGTCACGCACGTCACTCCGATCACAACATGCGCGCGTGTTATATGCCGAGAAACTCACGTCAGGTCCATGGAATGAGGACATTCGTTACATCGATAGACTTGTTTTATTAAACAGGCGCAGCTAGCTATTTATTGTTAAAGATGTTCTTATAGAAAATGCAGAGTAGAATCTTTTAGAGCATCTACAAGTGAACCTTTCAAATTGTCCATATACATGCGGATGGATGGTCCGGTCACGAAATTGACACCCAACTGGACTTCTTAACCGGCTCTCTACGTTCGGGTTGACCGCCCCCACCCCCACCCCCTAAAACCTAGCCCATATGTGGGCGGATATGAGGATGCCAGATGCGCATGGACACGGCCGTCACGGCGGATCCGACAAGCCGAATCCATCCCAAATCCGCTCCAAATTGAACAAGTACATCAAAACGATTGTTTTCATCCCGCATTCGTCTTCCATTTTCGGCGTTCGAGCCGTCACCCTCCTCCATTCTTACTCCTCATCCGTGTCCCCGTCCTCGCCCGTCGTAGTAGTTTTTCACGCCAAGTACCCCGTCCCCCACTGCCGCTATGGACAAGGCCCTGGTGGAGTTCGTGTTGCCCTCGACCGTCGCCTCTAGCACGGCGGAGAACATGGCTCGGAGGAATTATTGAGTCCGGCAGTGCATCCGGGAAGTGGCAAAGAAGGCAACTGCAGAGATGGCTGATG
Organism: Elymus sibiricus; assembly: GCA_039707655.1. Classification (NCBI taxonomy): domain Eukaryota; kingdom Viridiplantae; phylum Streptophyta; class Magnoliopsida; order Poales; family Poaceae; genus Elymus; species Elymus sibiricus. The sequence goes on from CM077675.1 coordinate 115,002,440, forward strand.
AGGATATGGACTTGGGCGCGTATGGTCTCGCGGCTGCCACTAATCTATCTGCCGAGGCCGCGAGAAGGAATAAGCCGTCGGTCGATCCCAAGTCTGTTTCAGCCTCCCAATGGATGGACACCCGGATAGTCATGCCCACCTAATGTTGGACGATATGCCCGAACAAGACCCGGTACATTCTTGCCCCATATGTTATTTACATCGCTTGCTTCGTTTGTTGCACGTACTATTTGGATCAATCTAGGGATTGTTTCATTACCTATTGTAGAACACATTCATGTTGAACATGGTAAATGGTGGTCAAGAGCCTACGCATTTTAATTTGGGTGATACCGGTTCTCATACGTATGAAGTTGGGAAAACGTCGCGCGGTCAATAAAAGAAGGTACCAAAGGTAAGAGGTCTGACATTCACAAGCTTTGAAGATGTGTTGTTGTACACATCTTGGTTGGCTACAAGCATGGATCCAATTTATATTCCGAGAAACAGGGCGCCAAGTATTGGCAAAACAATCACAAACTCTACCATGAGCAAAAGAACTATGTGGAGCGGAGCCATACCCATACCAACCGCAATGAGGGTTCTCTCCAACATAGATGGTCCACCATCGAAGAGAGCTCAACAAGTTTGTCGGTTACTATACATAAGTGGTTGGCTGGAACCAAAATGGCATCGGAGTCCAAAGCCATGAATGTTTGACTTACTTCACATTGTCATCATTTGTATTTCACTTTGGTCGTTGCATTGTTTTGAGTGAGTTTTGTTTTGCTAGTTGGGGTTGGCAGCGAGTTTGTACGCTCAAACCGAGGGCAAGTCATTCACTTTGTCCCGTTGTTGGATGAATTTAATGGGAAACCAAAGTGGTACTCCATTGTTGAAGTGATCAACGCCGGCACCAAGAAGATGAAGAAAAACAATGGCTCCGGCTCCCAACAATGTATTGGATTGGATGTCGAAGAGGAGCAGAGTGTAGGGACATACATGCAAGTGATCGTGCCAAAGAGGAACCAGAAGGTGATAGGAAACAAGTGGGAGAAGGAGAGAGTCGCGCCTAATGGCGCGATGCAAAATGTCCGTCACATGGATGGGCATTTTTTATGCGAAGGACGTGAAGAAGGAGAGGTTCATCCTTCATCCTCTTTTTAGATGTGCAATGGTAGAGGATGGAGTTCGATCAGGAGCTGGTAAAAAAGAAGTTGGGCATTGAGAGGGAGAAGATAGACATGAAGAAGCAAGAGAAATTTGCAAAATGAAGGATTGAAAAGGCGGCGACAATGCACAAAACTGAGAGAGAGAGAGAGAGAGAAGAGAAGAGGGAGGGAGGTGGAGGTGGAGGGTCGCATTTATTGTATTGTGGTTTATTTTGCTTCGTTGAATTCTTGAATTTGTGAATTGGTTCTATATGATGGATTTGCATGGCTTTGCATGAATATGAGTTTCCGAATATGAGGGATGTGGGGGTACACTTGCCGGGCAGGCCAATGTTGTTCTCGGACGCGTCGGAATGGGCCCACATACGTTTAGGGGGCTGAATTTTCCCAGCCCAATAGTACATGCTCTTAGTAACTTTCTTGTTTATTATTTGATCTGTAGAATGTAATTATAATCAACGATTGCTTTGCATAAATATTTCCTATAGTAAACCATCTTGAAACCTTCTTTCAGTTATCATGTGCAAAATTTGGTGCAAGCATTATTCTATAAGCAAGGAGGCATTATATATTTTTTTATTACAGTGTTTTTTAAATCTTGCGAATCAAACAAGCTTAGAAGCCATAATGGAGCTAACCAGATGGGTTCACAATAGGGTCTTCAAACACCTCGATGGACTTGAAAAAATCTGATAGGCTCGGCTCAAGTTTAGCTCATTGAACTCATCCTTAAATGTGTGAATGCTCAACTTGACAAAACTCGATAGCACAAGCCAATATTCAACGATGTAAGAGTGCTGGAGCAAGCTCCAATAAAATGGGTGTTGGTATAGACACAACATGCATAGACATCAAATATTACTTATACAAAGCTAGAGCATATTTATGCTCGGCTCCTCAAAGTTGTGGAAATTACAAATATGCATATTAGCAAGCTGTCTCGGCTCCGGATCGGACTTCATGGGCTTCAAGTCCAACCTGGTGTGAACTGGAGTTCGCAGCACATGGTTTTTTTTCAAATGTAGGTTCTCCACAAGAGTTTGGGATGTAGTTAAGCACTGCTGATCAGGAAGGCCTCTAGGCTTGGTGGTGGGCAACCATGGTTTTAGATCAAGAGCACCGGGGGGGGGGGGGGGGGGGATCAATTGTTTTCTAGTCGGTTGCATGGGAACTTTGAAATGAAAGGAATCTTTCACAACAAGCCCACCATGTTGACAATCATCTTCGCAAACATCAAGATTGAGGCCACGAATTGGGTCACCAGAGGTGCAAAGCATTTTGAGTTCCATAATTGTGCGAGAATAGACGTTACGGTTCCCCCATTTGTTGAGGCATAGTGGACCTCACTGAACCTCTGTTAATCTTAGTGGCGAGTGCACTATCCCAACGAATAATTCCGCATAAAAGACCAGATGCCACTTGGCACATGCAGCGGGCTATCTAAAAGAGTGCATAAGACCCATTCTAGAAAAATAAAGACAAAATAACTAATTAAAAAGATAAAGGAAAAAAACCATTTCCTTACGCCTCGATAATTCATGAAGTAATGGGCCTTCATAGAAGGGCCGAAAAAGGCTGCACTATTTCCCGTCAGCTTATTTATGTGAAGCCCTATAAGGAAATAAGAATGGGCTACCAGTCCGTTATCAAAAAGCCCGAGGAGAACTTGTCGCCTGAAATGACTGGGTCAGAGAGAGAAATTCGCCGGCAGGGCGTATCATTTGCCGTATTCCTACGGTCTATTCGACGGATGTGCAAAATCGACGTATACTATACAATACCAAACAAGCAGCTGAGCAGCTAGTGGTGACAAATCCGAGGCAAGGGCTGCATTCGTATCGTATATAAATCCTACATCCATCACAAGTTGAGAACCACAAGCATCTTCTTTCACTGACCGATCGATCCTTTTTGCTGAAATGGCCGGCGCTGACCCCAAGAGGACGTCGTGGCCTGAGGTGGTGGGCATCCCGGCGACGCCGGCGGTGATGAAGATCAACCACGACAGGTCCGACGTCGCCATCGAGGTGCTCCCGGACGGCGTCAAGGTGCCCAAGGGTTTCAACCCCAAGCGCGTCCGCGTCTTCTTCGACGCCAAGGAGTCCCAGGGCCTCGTAGTCAGGACGCGAGTATTTAACCAAAAACTACCACAATTCGTGGAACCGTGCGTACAAACTACCACTTTACGATTTTGTCCCGAAAACTACCATTTTTTTGCTAATCTGTGACTAAAAACTACCATGTCTAGTAAGTGCCTGTTTCGTATCGTTTAAACTCGATTATGACAAGGCTGGCCCACACGTCAGAACAGAAAAAGTCAGCAGCGTTAAGTTTGACCGTTAACACATGGGGGCCGCTCTACCTCGCGTGCGGCCGACGCGGCATTGCGCGCGCCTTGCTGTCCGCCGGTGGCGGCCCAGCGCCCGACAAAATCGTAAACGTGTACCTTGAGACGAGGTCCTCGGAGGATTCGACGGAGTTCGCCGGAACTGCTTGAAACTCGTGCACTACGCCGTCGATCTCGATGAGGCTGCAGCCGGGTACCTTGTCCACCTTGCCTCTCCTCATCTGCCGCCTCACCTGCACCACCTTGCCGTGCCGGCCCTCGTGGGCGTACATGTTCGACATGAGCATGTAGTCCCCGGCGTCGGCGTCAGCCTCGCCCTCGGTCAACATGGCCGTGCGCCCGGCAAGCCGAGAACAGCGAGCCCCATATGAGCGCGTCGGGCCGGATCGGCATCGCGGAGACGAGGTCCTCCGCCTCGTCCAGCCTCCCGGCGCGGCCGAGCATGTCGACGACGCACCCGTAGTGCTCGATGCCTGGCGCAACGCCGTGCAGCTCCGCCATGGCATCGAAATGCCGGAGACCGTCTTCGATGTTTCCGGCGTGGCAGCAGGCGGAGAGGACGCCGAGGAAGGTCACCTCGTTCGGCCTCACCCCGGCTCGCCGCATGTCGCCGAAGAGCGCCAGCGCCTCCTCGCCCCGGCCGTGCAACGCGAGCCCCGAGATCATGGACGTGTAGGTGTACACGTCTCGCGGCGTCATTGCGTCGAACACCTCCGCGGCCTGCTCGACGGCCCCGCACTTGGCGTACATGTCGATCAGCGCGTTGCCCACAACGCCGTCGACGGCATCCCGTCCGCTCCTGCCCATGTAGGCGTGCACCCACCTGCCGGCGTCCAGTGCGCCGAGCCGCGCGCACGCGCCGAGGACCGCGACGAACGTGGCAACGTCGGGAAGCGGCGAGGGCGCGCAGCCTTGCTGCTGCAGCATCTCCCGGAACAGCTCCAGCGCCTCCTGGGGCTCGCCAGCGCGCGCGTGCGCGGATATCATCGTGTTCCAGGTCACCACGTTCTTGGGCGGCACCATCGTACGGAAGCAACGGAGCGCGGCAGCCGCGTCGCCGCACTTGGCGTACATGTCGACCAGCGCGTTGCACGCGACGACGTCGAGGGCCACTCCCGCTTCGAGGACGCGCCGGTGCACCTCCCTGGCCAGAGCGAGCTCCCCGGCGCCGGCGCAGGCTGCGAACGCCGCGGCAGCGGCCACGGCGTCGATGACGAGCGCGCCGTCGTCGGCCATGGCAAGGAACAGCGCCGCGGCATCGCGGAACATCCCGAGCCGCACGTGGCCGGTCACCAGGGCCGTCCAAGAAACCACGTCGGGCGCTGGGCCGCCACCGGCGGACAGCAAGGCGCGCGCAATGCCGCGCCGGCCGCACGCGAGGTAGAGCGGGCCCCATGTGTTAACGGTCAAACTTAACGCTGCTGACTTTTTCTGTTCTGATGTGTGGGCCAGCCTTGTCATAATCTAGTTTAAACGAGACGAAACAGGCACTTACTAGACATGGTAGTTTTTAGTCACAGATTAGCAAAAAAGCGGTAGTTTTCGGGACAAAATCGTAAAGTGGTAGTTTGTACGTAAGGTTTCACGAATTGTGGTAGTTTTTAGTTAAATACTCTCAGGACGCCCGTCGTCGGCTAGCCGGCCGGCCGGTGCCGAGCTGAATAATGCTGCTAGCTTTGTGTTCCTCATGCATGATTGATGCAGAAGTACTATCTTCCATGCTTTGTTAACCAGCTTAATAACTGGCTATGTTTTACTCGACTGTATTTTGACGCGACTCAGCAATAAACCCTTACTTTTTTAAGTACAGTATAGTAAACATCACAGTAGAGACGTGAGTTGAAAGCTGAAATTCAAGATGTATTTCACCCGCAACAAAAAATAAATCGAGATGTATTTGGAGGAGTGCAGTGTAGACACGTTATACGGTTTTGAAAACAGCGCGGTTGAAAAAATACACAGTTACTACAAAATTGATGCTGAAAATAGCATCATTGAACACCTGATACAGTTGAAGCACGCGAATAAAAATACAGCCAAAACACACGGTCTAGAGTTAAAAAAGATGCACTAGAAACTACTCTTCCACATTGTTGTCAACTGCGCAATAGTTTCTTCCACATTGCCGCTTTATGTGACAACCAAACGGAAGGCCGCTTTATGTGACAACCAAACGTTGGTGTTCGCTCTCTCATTGGAGAAAAAACCATTAAGGCCCTGCTTTGTAGAAAGCAAAGGTCCTGAAACAAGATAGCATCCATCAAATTCAGCGCACGCAGGCCCAGACCACACTCAACCCGCACATGACGAAGGGAGCACAACTTCAGGCCGAGGCAACCAGCACACGCGGATGCAGACCACAACAGAGCGCACAGAGCACATGACACGCCGTGCTCTACATGAAAATCTACTACCAACTAATGGCATGCCGTGCAAATTCAGGAACTTCTGCTCTATACAGAGATCACTCAAAATTATAACAAGGCACTTCTTCTGGTTGAGTCGCTCTTTCAAGCTCAGCATCAGAAACGGCGAATGGTCTCAAATGTCATAACAAGATGAGATGTATAACAATAAGTCCATCCGTAACTTCCCCATCGCGACCAACAATGAGCGACAATACTTGGTCCGAATTCTCAGTTCAACCCATACGCTGCTGACGGCGACACATAATTATCCAGTCCAGTGATCCAGTACAGACAAACGCAAAGCATGTACAGGGATGATAAAAGCTCCGGCACAAACTGCAAAACTAAACTAGACATCAGTCGTCAATCTCCGTGGCATCGACGGTGGATCATCAGTTGTTAACCTTCCCCACGCTCTACCTGCCTTGAGAAACATTCACGGGCAGCGGGTTTGTGCCGACATAGCTAAGCTCGACCTTTTGAGGCAGAAGTTGGTAGCTAATGGACATCTCCTCGAATATCTTCTTTAGCTCCATCACAAGCTCAGACCTCCTGATGCTCTTCTCCCGGATATTCTGGAAGTTCATCGTGTGCTGGGCACACAGGGCCATGTTGATCTTGTTCACGTCCAAGATGTCCTTCAGGTTTACCGTGTGGATAGGGTGCCAGCGTGTAGGTTTGCTCTCCAAGTACCTGAAACCCCAAACATTCATGTTAAGTTCGGACAACTCATCAGTTATTCACATCATATGCAGACCTGCCTATTCATATATGGAAGAGGACACCTCTTAGGTGAAGCTAGATATACATAGTATCGGCGATAGATTTGCTGAAGCGTGTCTAATATAAGACACAGTAAATTAAACATGGAAAAGGCTTAAGAATGTACCCTTTGATTCTGGATTTCAAAGCTGCGATGCTCTCCATTGAAGTTTTAACATCAATAGCGAAGTCGATGGTGTCGTACATGTCAGGGCTTCGGTAGAAGTTGCTGATTGGCATTGTAGACAACGCGGAGTTTGGATAATATACCTTCTCATTGTCATTCTTCAAGAAAACAGTGGTTAATATATTCATTTCTTCGACAACCATCTATCATCAATATAGATACATGTCAGCGTCAAAATTTAGCATCAGAAGATCAGTGATAAGGGGAATTGAAAACAGGGTAGTATAGAAGTAACCTGTATTCCATCGATAACACAGCGGTCCCCAACATCAAACGGATGCATGATAAAAACAAATATAAGGGCCTCAAATACAGTCTTGCAGGCATTTCCAAATATGAAGACCACGACTAGAAGCTGGGATGAGATGACAACGAGGATCTTGGTCGTGGCGATGCCCATCAACAACAGAGTGATAATGATGATTACAATGAGTACTAGAATTCTGATGAGGCTGTGAAGTTGGCTAACTGCAGTTTTTGTGTCATTCAGAGAATGCGCTAGTGACTTGCGGTCGAGGTATGCGCTTACCTGCAGTAAATAATGATCAAGCAAGGAAACGAAAAATATCCAAATAGATATAGAACTTTATCAGTGTCGAGGCATCAAGATGTAACATTTTAAGCAGCGTTTGCTGTTTTGCAGCAGCATGCATTCTTTCCGTTCTCAAGAAGTGAAACGATTCATACCAGGGAAGACTTGTTTAGACACTAAATAATCTACATAATTATGACTGCTGCAACCGAAGTCAAACTGAAGCGCGAAACAGGAAACACTTGAATCAATCTATATCCTAGGATAAATGCCCCTTATAACTCCTGCAATATATTTAAAATGAAAATCAAACGGGGAGTATAAATTTGCATTACCACCCAATTTTTTAGAGCAGATCTCTTTATCTTCCCCGTCTCTGATGCCCCTTCAAACATCGGAAGCACCAACGCTGCCTCCTCCCTGTTGAAAAATCTCAGCAAATCCAGCTCCTCAATGTGCCTGCACCAATAAACAATGGTCAATGAAACATACTGAAACATGTTTTCAAAGAAGAACCGTAATCGTGATCCTCACTTGTAGCCGGGCCTTGCAACATTTTTGAAAATGGCATTGGCCGCTGCCTTTGCCTCCCACTCACTATTTATCTCCTTATCCTTTTGTTCCGTTTCATCAAACTCATGAAAGCTCTCAATACTTTGAGATATTGTTGAAAGCCTTGAGCTTCGGATCGCCGTGATGAGCCCTTTCATCGTCCAAGCTGAGATCCTCTCCTGCTTCATCTTCCTCAGTTTCACGACATCGATCACCTTCGGTGTTCCTTTCTCCTCCTTCGCCCTGCTCAAGCTCACCCGCCCACTTGGCTCCCGGCCGACATTCTCCGCTAGCTCCATCAATGGAGGACCCGAGAGAGTCTGCAGCACGTACTGATGGAACAGACTCTCCTGGATCCGGTCAAAGAAGGCCTTCCGGTGGAAGGTGGACGCGATGGCCTTCATGATAAAAGTCTTGATCACCCAGATAACTGAAGCGATGAGCACGGAGGCGAGGAATCTGGAGACATAGTTGAGGATCTTGGCAGTCTTTGCCGTGCGGCCCAGCTGCTCCTGGTCGAAGAGCAGAGACCAGGCGATGAGCACGAGACCAATCCAGAGGCAGGCCTGCACGCTGTTCTTGAGCCCGAAGACGAAGTAGAGCACCTTGTTGCGTAGCAGGAAGTTGCGCTCGATGAGGAAGACGATGAAGGCGATGACCCATTGGCTGACAAGGTGGCCGGAGAAGATGGTGATGACCATGACGCACCACTTCCAGATCTCCAGCCCCCACACGAAGAAGCCCTTGAGCGGGCGCGCCACGAGGCTGACGACGAGCAGCGCGAGGAAGAGGACGAGCACGGCGAGCTCGAGCGAGATGCAGGCCCTGCGGCGGCACTTGGCCGCGGAGGCCGCGGTGGGCGCGCCGTCCTTGCGGAAGACGTCGTCGTCGTCGTCGCCCTCGCCCGGGGTCTGCGGGGTGGAGATGGGGCGAGGGGTCTGGGTGGTGGAGGCCGGGTGGGCCGGGGACGGGTGGGAGGAGGGGGGCGGAGGGGTCGGCGGCTCGACGAAGCGGGATTTGGGCTTGGAGAGCGAGGAGCGGCGGCGGAGCAGCGCGCCCTGGGCGGGGGGCAGGGGCGGGCGCGCGGGGCTCTGCGGCGGCTTCTCGGGGTTGGGGAGATGCGGGCGCGGCGGGGCCGAGGCCGCCGGCGGCGGCGGCTTCTCGGGGTTCGGCGGGGTTTTGGGCGCGTCGGCCGCCGTGGGGCGCTGCGGCTGCGGCTGCTCGGGCGGCATGATGAGGACGACGTCGCCGTTGGCGGCGTCCGGGCGCTTCCCGTTGGCGTTGGCGTTGGCGTTGGACGGATCCATGGAGTGCGCCGCCGCCGCCGCTGTGCGCGCGCGGCGGTGGGCGCAGCGGGGAGGGGGTGCTGGTGGGCGAGGGCTTGGGGTGTAGGCTGGAGGTGGAAGGAAGCCTTGTGGCGGCGGCGGCGGAGGAGGAGGAGGAGGGAGTGGGGGAGTGGTGTGGCGGTGCGAAGGCGAGTGATGTAGTATGGCTTTTGCTGCTGGGGTGGCGAGTCGTGGGAACGGAACGGAAGAGACAGAGGGGCGTCGGGCGGTGGCCGTTTCCTTCTCGGAAATCGGGCTTAAAGACGGGGATGGGAACGCAGACGGTGCGCGGCGCACCTCGCGGACCCGGGTTTCACTCGTCCGTCCGGTCGTCGTGCCGTCCACCACTTTGCCCTAGGTGTCTCTCTCTTTTTCCAACGAAAGACAAGCTTTGCCTAGGTCTCACGCCTATGTTCCTTAGAAAATGTACTTTGATGGTGGCATGCCAATGTTTAGAGCATCTCTAGCACACCCTCTAAAAGCGTTTGAATTGTAAATTTCCGGCGAGTATACGGGTTTGGACCGTTTTTTCGTCAGATCAGACCCCGTATACTCAGTCCGGCCCGTAAATTTTTTGCGATGGCCCGGAAACGCGCAGCCTCAGACGATATATCTGCGGGTTGGCGTGCTCGATACGGGCCCGAACCCTATCCCTCCGCCACCGCAAAATCCCCAATCCCTCACCGCATTTCTCGACGTCGGTGCCTTAGATTCGCCGCGCGCGCCTCAAATCCACCGCCCGCGATGGGGAACTCCGGCCGCCATGGCAACGACGACCCCGAGCGGGCGTGTTCGTCAGATCCGACGGGGCGCGGAAGCACGCCGCCTTGCGGTACACACGCTACGGGAGGACGCCGCCGCCGTCGCTCCTCCGCCGCGAAACGGATGAGTACGACCACGCGCGCGGGCGCCTCTTCTCCGGCACAGGCAGCTCCTCTGGAGCGTCGAGCTCGCGCTCCTCTCTCACCCCGGTGAAGAGGGAGCCGGAGGAGCTCCCCCCGGTCCTCCCGGTGAAGAGGGAGCCGGAGGCCGAGGCAGGACGGAGCGACGGGCCGGTGGCATCGTCGGGCCGGAGGACTTCCTCCCCCCGGCGAAGGCGGACGTCATTTTGCCCGCGATGCTTGCGCACAGTGCGCGGGAGGAGGAAGCGGAGCGGCAATGCCGCCTGAGGGAGGAGGAGATCGACAACGTGCTCTACCAGCAGGAACTCGCATCTGCCCTCGCGTTCGGCGACAAGGAGGAGGAGTGGCGTCGCGAGGCCGCTGAGCAGGAGCGGATCTTCGTCGACCTCACCTCCGACTCTGACTCCGATTGAGCGTCGCCGCTGGTCAGCTACCGCACCTTACGAGCTCCGATGAGCTCCATTTTATATAGTTTTAGGGTAGAGTAACTCCGACGAGCTTTTATGTACCTATATGTATATTGTGTACGAACGATCTGCCCCTATGTACGAATGATCTATGCTCCGGCGAGCTTTTGCGTTATGTAATTTGTCGCGCGAAATCTGTTTTTTAAATTTTACAGTTCTGGATACGGTTTCTGCTCTGGCGCGGCGATTTTGAGTCCGTATAGACCCCCTGCGCGAACTGTAAACTGTGTTTACAGTTCCGTAGAATAGGGGGTTTGCTCGAGATGCTCTTAGCAAGGCCAGAAGTTGGTTGTGTATTGGTTGACTACCAAGTTGTGATGTCGTCTCACGTAAAGTTGGTTCATTTTGGCAAGGTTTGAGATTGCCAAATATTAGCTCGTTAGTGCATCTCCAACGCGCACCCCCACAACGCCCACAAGCGTTCGGATCGAATTGTCCGGACCCACTTTGTCATACCACATGATACCTCATTGGTTCGCGGACGCATTTCGGAATTTCGTAAACCAGACGCAGACTACGGGGAGCTTTGTAGGCATCCAGATCGTCGTCATGTACTCGTTTGACACCCTGGTCCCACCCCAGAACCCTCTCCCATGCCCGCGCCTTCTCCCGCGTGATCGCGCCTCAACTCCCCGCGTCACACTCAAGCTGGCCAAGAGTGATCACGACCAGTCACTTGAGCCAGCATTAAAGCGACGTGTGGCCCGAGATCGCCGCCCGCACCTCAACTCTGTCTGTGCGCATGTTCAATGCCGGAGAGACATGAGTCGACGGTGCAGGACGGCTATCTAACGCATTCAAACTGGATGCAGGTCCGTCCGCCAACCGGTATTAAATAGCGCATGACAGCTGAGAAACCCACCCCGGCGTCCGCATTGAAACAACATGTCGATTGGCCTGGCTGGTGCCTGATACGTCTCCAACGTATCTATAATTTTTGCTTGTTCCATGCTGTTATATTATCATTCTTGGATGTTTTACAATCATTTTATAACAACTTTATATCATTTTTTGGGACTAACCTATTGACATAGTGCCAAACTGCCAGTTGTTGTTTTTGCTTGTTTTTTTACTTCGCATAAAATCAATACCAAACGGAGTCCAATCGCGACGAAACTTTTTGGAGATTTTTTCTAGACCAGAAGACACCCAATGGGCCAAAGAAGTGCCGGGGGAGTGGGCCGAGGAGACCACAACCCACCAGGGCGCGCCAGGGGGCCGGCGCGCCCTGATGGGTTGTGCCCTCCTCGGGGCCCCTCTCCACCGCCTCTGATGCCTATAAATTCCCAAATATTTCGAAAACCCTAGGAGAGTCGACGAAACACAATTCCAGCCGCCGCAAGTTCCAGAACCTCGAGATCCAATCTAAACACCATCACGGAGGGGTTCATCTTCCTCATAGGTGCCTCTCCGATGATGTGTGAGTAGTCCACCATAGACCTACGGGTCCGTAGGCAGTAGCTAGATGGCTTCCTCTCTCTCTCTCTCTCTCTTATGATTCTCAATACAATGGTCTCTTGTAGATCTATTTGATGTAAACTTCTGCGGTGTGTTTGTTGGGATCCGATGAATTTTGAGTTCATGATCAGTTTCTATCCATGAATATTATTTGAGTCTTCTTTGATCTCTTATATGCATGATTACTTATAGCCTCGTATTTCTTCTCCGAATCTTTGGTTTAGTTAGGCCGACTAGATCGATTTTTCTTGCCATGGGAAGAGGTGCTTTGTGATGGGTTCGATCTTGCGGTGTTCTCTCCCAGTGACAGAAGGGGCAGCAAGACACGCATGTATCGTTGCTATTAAGGATAAAAAGATGGGGTCTATTCCTACATAAATAGATCTTGTCTACATCATGTCATCGTTCTTATTGCATTACTCCGTTTTTCCATGAACTTAATACACTAGATGCATGCTGGATAGCGGTCGATGTGTGGAGTAATAGTGGTAGATGCAGGCAGGAGTCGGTCTACTTATCTTGGACGTGATGCCTATATAATGATCATCGCCTTGGATATCGTCATGACTATTCAATTTTCTATGAATTGCTCAACAGTAATTTGTTCACCCACCGTGCGCTATACTCATGAGAGAAGCCACTAGTGAACCCTGCGGCCCCCGGGTCTACTTTTCCAACATATTGCTTTTCGATCTACTTTTGTGCAATCTTTGTTTTCAGATCTACAAAACCAAAAACCCAAAAACATATTGCTGCATATTTGCTCTTTTTATTTTGTGTTCTTGAGAGATCTATCTCTCCTATCTATCACTACCTAATCTATCTTATTACCGTAGAGAGATTGACAACCTCTCTTTCGCGTCGGGTTGCAAGTATTTGTTGTTTCTGTGCAAGTGCTGCTTATTGGGTGGTGGTGATCCTCCTACTGGTTCGATAACCTTGGTTTCATAACTGGGGGAAATACTTACTGTCGTTGTGCTGCATCATCCCTTCCTCTTTGGGGAAATACCGACGCAGTCTCAAGCCACGTCAAAGGAATTTTTGGCACCGTTGCCGGGGAGGAAGCGGTCTCTTCTACGTGCCTATCGTAGGCGCCGAGGGGACTCCATCATCATCTACCAGGTTCCTAATCACAAATCTCATCTCCTTGCAATTACATTATTTGCCATTTGCCTCACGTTTTCCTCCCCCCCACTTCACCAATTTGCCGTTTTATTCGCCCTCTTTTTTCTTTGCCTTTTTTCTTGCCGAATCTCTTCCTTGCTTGCAATCTTGTTTGCGTAGTCACGATGACTCAAGAGAACACCAAGTTATGTGATTTTTCCAATACTAATAACAATGATTTTATTAGTACTCCGATTGCTCCTCCCGCCACTAGTTCGGAGTCTTGTGATATTAATGCCGCTTGGTTGAATCTTGACATGAAAGATCAATTTGCCGGTAATCCTAATGCGGATGACGCATCCCATCTAAACACGTTCATAGAATTGTGTGATATACAAAAGAAAAAAGATGTGGACAATGATATTGTTAAGTTGAAACTATTTCCTTTTTCCTTGTGGGATCGTGCAAAAATTTGGTTCTCCTCTTTGCCTCGCAATAGTATTGATTCTTGGAATAAGTGCAAGGATGCTTTTATCACTAAGTATTTTCCGCCCACGAAAATTATTTCCCTTAGGACGCAAATCATGAATTTTAAGCAACTTGAGCATGAACATGTTGCACAATCTTGGGAAAGAATGAAGTTGATGCTAAGAAATTGTCCTACTCATGGTTTAAATCTTTAGATGATCATACAAAAAAATTATGCGGGATTGAATTTTCTCTCTAGAAATCGTTTAGATTTCACCGCGGGTGGTACTTTTATGGAGATTACTTTGGGTGAAGCTACTAAATTGCTAGATAATATCATGGCTAATTATTCTCAATGGCATACCGAAAGAGCACCTACTAGTAAAAAGGTTAATTCGGTAGAGGAAATTAGTACTTTGAGTGATAAAGTTGATGCTTTGATGAAATTGGTTGCTAGTAAAAATGCTCCTATTGATCTTAATGATGTGTCTTTGTCTACCTTGATTTAGCAAATAGTGATTCCGTAGATGTGAATTTTGTCTCGCGAAACAATTTCAATAACAATGCTTATAGAGGTAATTTTAATCCTAGGCCTTTTCGTGGAAATTCCTCTAATAATTATGGTAATTCCTATGGTAATTATTCTTACAATAATAATAGGAACACCTCTGATCTTGAGAGTAATATTAAAGAATTTATCAATGCGCAAAAGGCTTTCAATACTACGATAAAGGAAAAGTTGAATAAGATTGATGATATGTCTAGAAGCATTGATAGAATTTCTCATGATGTTGAAAATCTCAAGTTGAAAGCTTTTGTGCCTAAGATTGATGAATCTATTAAAGCTTTATATGTCTCTATGGATGAAAGTAAGAAAAGAACCGCTATGCTTAGAGCTGAAAGAGAAATCTTAGAAAAATCGTTTCCTAGTGATTGCCTTCATAAGAAAGATGAAGATCTTAAAGTGATTGGTGTTTCTTCTATTGATTCCTTGTTTAGTAATATTAAGATTGATAATGAAGGGACTGAAGTAGAGTCAACTTTATCTAGAAGGCGTCCCAATAATTTGGAGGGTGAAAATCTTGATGAAAATTTTGATAAAAGTGGGTTTGAAGAGGTCAAAACTTTAACTAGTGATGTGCCCACTATTTTGGATTGTAAAGACTTTAATTATGATAGTTGCTCTTTGGTTGAATGTATTTCTTTGCTGCAATCCATGTTGAATTCACCCCATGCTTATGAGCAAAATAAAGCTTTTACTAAACATATCGTTGATGCCATGATGAAATCTTTTGAAGAAAAGTTGGAGTTGGAGATTTCTATTCCTAGAAAATTGCATGATGAGTGGGAACCTACCATTAAGGTCAAGATTAAAAATTATGAATGCTTTGCTTTGTGTGATTTGGGCGCTAGTGTTTCCACGATTCCGAAATCTCTATGTGATGTGCTTGGTCTTACCAATATTGAAGAATGTTCTCTTAATTTGCACTTGGCGGATTCTACTATTAAAAAGCCTTTGGGGAGAATTAATGATGTTCTTATTCTTGCAAATAGGAACTATGTGCCTATTGATTTTATTGTGCTTGATATTGATTGCAATCCGTCTTGCCCCATTATACTTGGTAGACCGTTTTTACGCACTATAGGTGCCGTGATTGATATGAAAGAAGGCAATATTCGTTTTCAATTTCCCTTGAGAAAGGGTATGGAACACTTCCCCAGAACAAGAATTAAGCCACCATATGAATCAATCATGAGGGCATCCTATGGATCCAAAACCAAGGATGACAATACTTGAATCTACGCGTTATGCCTAGCTAGGGGCGTAAAACGATAGCGCTTGTTGGGAGGCAACCCAATGAATAAATACATTTTTTGCTTTTTCCTTTCTGTTTTTGAGTGTTGACACAATTATGCTCTGTTATGATTGTGTTTTTATGGTTTATTTAGTGTTTGTGCCAAGTAAAGCCTTTAGGATGATTCATAGGATGAGTAGAAGGGATGCTGAATCTGAAACAGAAACTTTGCGTCCAGTATATGAATTTTCATTTTTTACTGGAACGTGATCTTGAGATGAAATTTTAATGCAGTGTTTATATACAAATTCCTTATGTTTTCCTAATTTTTCAGAATTTTTAGAGTTACAGAAGTATGGTTAGAGTACAGATTACTACAGACTGTTCTGTTTAAGACAGATTCTGTTTTCGTTGCATTGTGTGCTTGTTTTGATGAATCTATGGG
The DNA here is from genome assembly GCA_039707655.1 of Elymus sibiricus. Classification (NCBI taxonomy): domain Eukaryota; kingdom Viridiplantae; phylum Streptophyta; class Magnoliopsida; order Poales; family Poaceae; genus Elymus; species Elymus sibiricus. The sequence continues at coordinate 115,018,344 of CM077675.1, forward strand.
TTATATTGAAGGGTATGATCCATGGTAAAGTTAAAATACAGCAGGTATAATGTAATAATAAAATATGAATGGGTTTGCAACAGTACCTAAGGTAGTGATTTGCTTTATTATACTAACGGATCTCACGAAGATTTTGTTAAGTTTTGTGTGATTGAAGTTTTCAAGTTTTGGGTGAGATCACGATGGATGAAGGAATAAGGAGTGATAAAAGCCTAAGCTTGGGGATGCTACCGCACCCCCAAGATATATCCAAAGAGAAACAAGCAACTAAGCTTGGGGATGCCCCCGAGTGGCATCCCCTCTTTCTTCTAACGACCATCGGTATTTTACTTGGAGCTATGTTTTTATTCGTCACATATCATGAGTTTTGCTTGGAGCATCTTGTATATTTGCTTGCTTTGTTTGTTAGTTTTTCCCTTGTATCCTTGCTGGACACACCTATTTGAGAAAGCCAAAACCATGCTATGATTTGTTAGAATTGCTCTATGTACTTCACTTAAACTTTTTGAGCTATAGAATTGCTCTAGTGCTTCACTTATATCTTTTTGAGCTATAGAATTGCTCTAGTGCTTGGAAATTTTTGTAGAAATACTCTCATGCTTCACTTAGATTAATTTGAGAGTTAGTAAATTTTGGATAAATCCTCTCATGCTTCACTTATACCTTTTTGAGAGATGAAATCTTTATGCTCATGTGCTTCACTTAAATTTGTTTGAGCTTGCCAAAAAGCAATGGAAATATATGAAACTAGTCCCAAAGTGATAGATATCCAAGGAGAATATAATAAAAACTATCATGAAGATCATTGGGCAAATTAAACTTGATTCTTTGTAATAGTTTTGAAACATGATGATAGTAATATGTGAGTCATGTTAGTGAGTAATTATGCTTAGTAGGAATATTGGTGTTAAGGTTTGTGATTCCCTATGCATGCACGAAAGTCAATAGTTATGCAATGAAGTTACATCCTACTTGTGGTGCATTATTCGGTGTTAGTTATGCTCAATGCTCTCTTATGTGAATTTTCGTTTCTTGGTTTGGTTGCTTCCCAATCTATTTGCTAGCATCCATTTGTACTAAGTAGACATACTACTTGTGCATCCAAAATCCTTAAACCAAGTTTTGCCTTATGAGTCCACCATACCTACCTATATGCGGTATTTTCATGCCGTTCCAAGCAAATTTGTATGTGCCATCTCTAAATTTTCAAAATAAATTTTCTCTTTTGTGTGCCCGTGTTGGAGAACGCTGCATGGGAAACAAAAATTTTCCTACGCACACACAAGATCTATCCATGGTGATGAGCATCTACGAGAGGGAGAGTGAATCTACATACCCTTGTAGATCGCTAAGCGGAAGTGTTAAGAAACGCGGTTGATGTAGTCGAACGTCTCCGCGATCCAAATCGCAAGTCGTCCCTCGATCCGATCATGAACTAGTGCCGAACGGACGGCACCTCCGTGTTCAACACACGTACGGCTTGATGACGCCTTCACCTCCTCGATCCAGCGAGCGATGATGAAGTAGTAGATGAGTTCCGGCAGCACGACGACGTGGTGATGGTGGTGAGGAACAATCTCTACAGGGCTTCGCCAAGCACTACGGAGATTATGACGGGAGAACTAGAGGGTTAGGGTTGCCGACACACGGCTTGGGAAATCTAGATGTGTCCCGTGTGCTAGCCCTGCCCCTCTATTTATATGTTGAGCCTTGGGGTCTAAACTTGGAGTAAAAGCCTCCTCCAGGTCGGTTTTGCCCGCACAAGGTCGGTTTGGCCCGCAGGGAAAGAGTCCAACTCGGACCCCTGCAGTACCGCGCACAAGCGGTAGTACCGCTCACGAGCGGTAGTACCGCTTGAGCGGTAGTACCGCTTCACACAAGCGGTAGTACCGCTTGGGCGGTAGTACCGCTTCCAACAAGCGGTAGTACTGCTTACGCGGTAGTACTGCCTTTACCAGCGGTAGTACCGCTTAAGGCAGCAGCAAAACTTCCTTTTGCACTTTCCAATACCTCGTGGGCTTTACCCCTTTGGCTCATATAAAGTGTTGCTGCACCCGAACACTTCGGTAAACATCCGGAACCCCTTCCGGTGAATTCCGGAACTCTTCCGGAGATCAAAACACTATTATCACACATATATCAATCTTTACCTCCGGACTCTTCCGGAGATCCTCGTCATGTCCGGAATCTTATCCGGGACTCCGAACAACCTTCGGTCACCAACAAAATAACTCAACTATACTAATCGTCACCAAACGTTAAGTGTGTAGACCCTGCGGGTTCGAGAACTATGTAGACATGACCGATACACCTCTACGGCCAATAACCAATAGTGGGACCTGGATGCCCATATTGGCTCCTACATATTCTACGAAGATCTTTATCGGTCGAACCTCTATGTCAAGGATTCAGTTAATCCCGTATGCTATTCCCTTTGTTCTTCGGTATGTTACTTGCCCGAGATTCGATCGTCGGTATCTCTATACCTAGTTCAATCTCGTTACCGGCAAGTCTCTTTACTCGTTCCGTAATACGAGATCTCGTGGCTAACACTTTAGTCACATTGCTTGCAAGGCTCATTGTGATGTTGTATTACCGAGTGGGCCCTGAGATACCTCTCCGTCACACGGAGTAACAAATCCCAGTCTTGATCCATGCCAACCCAACAGACACCCTCGGAGATACCTGTAGAGCACCTTTATAGTCACCCAGTTACGTTGCGACGTTTGATACACACAAGGTACTCCTCCGATGTCAGGGAGTTGCATGATCTCATGGTCATAGGAACAGATACTTGACATGCAGAAAACAATAGCAATAAACTGACACGATCATATGCTACGTTCGTAGTTTGGGTCTTGTCCATCACATCATTATCCTAATGATGTGATCCCGTTATCAAATGACATCTCATGTCCATGGCTAGGAAACCTTCACCATCTTTTGATCAACGAGCTAGTCAACTAGAGGCTTACTAGGGACACAGTGTTGTCTATGTACCCACACATGTATTTGAGTTTCCAATCAATACAATTATAGCATGGATAATAAACGATTATCATGAACAAGGAAATATAATAATAACCAATTTATTATTGCCTCTAGGGCATATTTCCAACAGCCCGTACCGCTCATGAAACGGTGGGGAGTGTCCAATATTTTTCCATGCTAGATGTGTTATTCTCAAGATGAGTGTTTATTCACTTGTCATTGCACGAGAGTGCGGCGGTAATAGAGATGCCCATTCCCGAAATGAAAAAGAAAAGAAAAAAATATTTACTTTATGTTGTCAAATAATAAATTCCTTGGAAAGTGTTGGTATGGAAGGCAACCATGGATACGGCCCGCCATGGAAAGTGAAAGTTTGATGGAAAAAAGAATAAACTTTATTTTCTATTTGGGAACCGCCTATGATATATCTAGCATGGAAAGTATTGTGAGCTACTTTTTCGTTTTCGTCGACAGGAAAAGCATGCCACCCAAAATATATATTTTTCTCTCACAATTTAAACCTTGAGCTCCGGCACCTCTACAAATCCCTACTTCTCTTGGCGAAGGGCCTATCTTTTACTTTACGCAATTTTTATTTTTGCTTTGAGTCTCCATCTTCTCTTATAAGCACCAACTAGGGGGCACTATGATCGTACTTGAGCATTGGGCACAGTTAATATTTGAGTGTGTTTCATGAATGGATCAATGATTGAGCATGATGGGCTAGGGATAGCTTTCTTTAGTGTTGATATTTTGAAAGACATGGTTGCTTGTTGACATGCTTGAGTATTGAAGTCATTATGTTAAAACTAGACTATTGCTTTGAATCATTTACAAGTCCACATGTCCATGCTATACAAAAGAAAATAATATGATGAACATGTTAGGCAGCATTCCACATCAAAAATTCTGTTTTTATCATTTACCTACTCGAGGACGAGTAGGAATTAAGCTTGGGGATGCTGATACGTCTCCAACGTATCTATATTTTTTGCTTGTTCCATGCTGTTATATTATCATTCTTTGATGTTGTACAATCATTTTATAACAACTTTATATCATTTTTTGGGACTAACCTATTGACATAGTGCCAAAGTGCCAGTTGTTGTTTTTGCTTGTTTTTTTACTTCGCATAAAATCAATACCAAACGGAGTCCAATCGCGACGAAACTTTTTGGATATTTTTTCTGGACCAGAAGACACCCAATGGGCCAAAGAAGTGCCGGGGGAGTGGGCCGAGGAGACCACAACCCACCAGGGCACGCCAGGGGGGCCCCGGCGCGCCCTGATGGGTTGTGCCCTCCTCGGGGCCCCTCTCCACCGCCTCTGATGCCTATAAATTCCCAAATATTCCGAAAACCCTAGGAGAGTCGACGAAACACAATTCCAGCCGCCGCAAGTTCCAGAACCTCGAGATCCAATCTAAACACCATCACGGAGGGGTTCATCTTCCTCATAGGTGCCTCTCCGATGATGTGTGAGTAGTCCACCATAGATCTACGGGTCCGTAGGCAGTAGCTAGATGGCCTCCTCTCTCTCTCTCTTATGATTCTCAATACAATGGTCTCTTGGAGATCTATTTGATGTAAACTTTTGCGGTGTGTTTGTTGGGATCCGATGAATTTTGAGTTCATGATCAGTTTCTATCCATGAATATTATTTGAGTCTTCTTTGATCTCTTATATGGATGATTACTTATAGCCTCGTATTTCTTCTCCGAATCTTTGGTTTAGTTAGGCCGACTAGATCGATTTTTCTTGCCATGAGAAGAGGTGCTTTGTGATGGGTTCGATCTTGCGGTGTTCTCTCCCAGTGACAGAAGGGGCAGCAAGACACGCATGTATCGTTGCTATTAAGGATAAAAAGATGGGGTCTATTCCTACATAAATAGATATTGTCTACATCATGTCATCCTTCTTATTGCGTTACTCCATTTATCCATGAACTTAATACACTAGATGCATGCTGGATAGCGGTCGATGTGTGGAGTAATAGAGGTAGATGCAGGCAGGAGTCGGTCTATCTATCTTGGACGTGATGCCTATATAATAATCATCGCCTTGGATATCGTCATGACTATTCGATTTTCTATCAATTGCCCAACAGTAGTTTGTTCACCCACCGTGCGCTATACTCATGAGAGAAGCCACTAGTGAACCCCACGGCCCCCGGGTCTACTTTTCCCACATATTGCTTTCCGATCAACTTTTTTGCAATCTTTGTTTTCAGATCTACAAAACCAAAAACCCAAAAACATATTGCTGCATATTGGCTCTTTTTATTTTGTGTTTGTGACGCCCCCAATTTCGACCGTACGCTAATCATACACGCAATGCGTACGACCAAGATTAGGGACTCACTGATCAATATCACAACACAACACTAGACACAAATTAAAGTCATACAGCTTCATATTACAAGCCAGGGGCCTCGAGGGCTCGAATATAAAGCTCGACAAGCACGAGTCAGCGGAAGCAATTAATATCTGAGTACAGACATAAGTTAAACAAGTTTTGCCTTAAGAAGGCTAGCACAAACATAACAACGGATCGAACGAGGCGAGGCCTCCTGCCTGGGAACCTCCTATCCTACTGCTGGTCGGGACAGCCTCCACGTAGTAGTAGGCTTCGGCGGTGGTGTAGTAGTCGTCTCCGGCGTACTCCATGTCCTGGGCTCCATCGTCTAAACGCAGAATCGTATCGAGGGGGAAAGAGAAAGCAAAGCAGCGGTGAGTACTCATCCAAAGTACTCTCAAGACTAACATCAGAACTATGCTAAGTATGAATCGGTATCAAGGAATAGGGTTATATCTGGGCTGACTGCAGAAAGCAAGAATAGGGGGAAGGCCTAGTCCTATCGAAGACTAGCATCTTCAGCATCTTGCAGCATTAGAAGAGAGTAGACTGGTATCTCATATATAGCAATATTATTGTAGCAAATTTTATTAAGTCTCCACGCCCAGAGATTCTTCCTCGACTCCCTGCGAGGAAGCAATCCCGGAGCCAACATTCATCACAAATTAGAGTCACAATTTTAGTTGTAGTAGATCAAGGTACAACTCCAAGTCATCCTGTTACCGTGGACACGACTATTCGAATAGTTGAATTCATCCTTGCAGGGGTGCACCGCATTTCCAACACGCTTGATCACCTTCGGCCGGACACACTTTCCTGGGTCATGCCCAGCCTCGGGATATCAACACGTCGTCGCCCCATCTAGGCTCAACAGAGAGGCCAGCCCGTCGGTTTTAATCCTAAGCGCACAGGGGTCATAGGCCCACTCACCCTTTGCACTCCAGCACGATGCGTACGCGCCCGACGTCAGTCCTAGCATCACTTAATACAAGATCAATGCCGTTGCGGACCACTCGGGCGCGCGCCGCTCCATTGCTGACGTCCGAAGAGCTTCGGCTGATACAACGACGCAGAGTACCCATAACTTTCCCCACGTGAAGGTTTGGTGCGTAAAAGGTCAAACGACCAACTCAGATCAAATACCCAACCCATTAGCATTTTATTAATGCGAGGCAAGCGCGACCCATGATGTGCGGTCCCGTCGCCCCGTCTCGAGGATGTGTGGCAAGGGCCTCACCTGCCCGGCCACGCCTCGTCATCATCAAACCGTGGGTACCCCTCAGGGCCAACCCATCACCAACATGTTTCTGTAACCAGGTCATAGTAACCGCGTGTATAAAACATCAAGACGGAACCTGAGGAATCACCCTCAAAGGGTCCCGCTCGATGAAACCGTCAAGGTGGACTTAGAGGAATCACCCTCGGGGGTCCCACACTTGAGGGGGTTGCACGACAGAGTCGATATCGGGAGTGACAGAGAGGTATCACCCTCTGATTACCACGACCGACTAGCTACGCTAGAGAGCTAACATCATGAGTACTTCACAAGGTGTCACCCTCGGTACTCGATGGTAGTTCCGCAGAGTCGTACAACTAAGGGGGTGTGCGGTGATGTGACAGGCCTGGCTCGTCGATCATGAAGATCGAGTAACTGATAATTAAAGCGGGGCAACTGAGACTAGGGGTCACAGGGGATTCATTGATCAACCTATACTAAGCAGTTGATATGACAGCAGGTACAGTAGCAGTTTATCAAAAGCAGGCTATGCATCAGAAATAGGAGCTAGCTAATACAGTAGCAAAATCTAATGCAAGAATGAGAGGGAAAGAATTGGGCGATATCGGAATGCTCAAGGGGGGGGGTTGCTTGCCTTGCTGCTCTGCGGCAAAAGGCTGATCATCAGTCGCGTAGTCGTACCCGGCAGCACCATCAGTCTCGGGGTCTACCGGTAAGAAGAGGGGGAAGAAACAATAAATATAAAGCACAGATGCAATCACGATGCATAACATGGCAATATGCAGAGCTAGGCATGCACTAACGCAGTACTACATGTCGCAGACGGTTCGGAAGAATATCTGACGATATTTTCTGGGTCTCAGGCTACTACCGGACAGACGAAAATGATGGAAAAGTTCCACGTTCGTTATGATAGGAGCATGTGACAGACTAACGGACAGCGTATTCGGATTCGTGGGATTTTTCTGAACAACTTTCATGTATAAAATATTTTCATCTGACTTACAGTTTATTTTATATGAATTTCCAAAGTTTTATTGACTTTTTTGAATTTATTTAATTCGAATTTAAACAGTAAAATGCAAAGTGCACCCAGCTATGGACTAGCCACAAAGGCTGACTGGTGGGCCTGGTTAACTGTTGACTCAGCAGTTGGCTGGTCAATGTGTTGACTAGTCAAAGTGTTGACTGGGTCCACGTGTCATAAACTGTAGTTTTAACTAGAGTTTTAATTAGATAGTTTAACTAAAGGGGACCCACATGCCATACACTATAGACTAACCTAACAACTAATTAACCCCTAAATTAGCCTAAACTAATTAGGCCGGCCACTAGCGGTGCTTGCCCTGGCCAGCACGCACGAGGCACAAGGCCACGGCGGCCATGGCTAGCACCGGCGCATACGGGAGCAGTAGCAGCAGCGGTAGAGAGCAGCGGCTGGAAGCAGTAACGAGCAGCGGCCACAGAAGGGAGCAAGCAGCAGCGAGAGCACTAGCTAGCAACACAATAGCTGCGGCAGCGCTAGTGGCAAGCAGCAGGAGCAGCCATTAGCAGCGCAAGAGTAGCAATAGCGCAGTAGACACCAGCAGTACGAGGAGCAGCAACGACGCTAGCGGCAGCAGCAGCAAGGCGCAGTAGCAGCAGCAGTACGCATCAGTCGAGCAGCTAGCAGCAGTTAACAGTGACGGGGTCAGCAGGGGAGCGGGGCAGCGGCGAGCAGCTGCGCGGGCGCGGACCGCCGCGGCGAGCGACCGTGGCGAGCGCGAGGCAGGGGCGCAACCTGCAGGGGAGGGCCCCCGGGCGCGGGTGCGGTAAACGGGCAGCAAGCGCGCGGAGCTTCGGCCGAGCTCGGGGTCGACGTCTACGGCGACTAATCGAGGGGGAAAACTACGGAAATCAGTAGAGGAGCTCACTGTGAAGCTCGTGGACGTGGTTTGGAGGCGCGGGGACGACCGGACGCGACGAGCTCGACGGCGTGGTGCGACGGCCGTGGCGGGAAACCGGCTCGATGCCGACTGCACAGTGACTCCTAGCTCGAATCAGCGGGGGTAGACGAAGGACTCGTCGACGACAGAGCCCCTGGACATCTCGGCGGGGTGCGGGGACGACGGTGGCCGCGGGATCGAAGCGACCACGACCACCAGGAGCTTCGGGCGTGCATGCAGGAGAGGAACGGGGGCGAGGGAAACGGACGAAGCTAGGGTTTCTAGTGAGGGCAGGCGGTGCTCTTAACCTCTAGGGATGGCCGCGGGATGACCGGCACGTGGCCGGGGTGCCATGGATGGCCGCCAGCGCCATGGCTCTGCCTCCTCCTCTGTTCAGAGGAACGAGAAGGCCTTAGGTGGGCTTGGCTGTGTTCTATTCACAATGGGCTAAAGTGCTTAGTAGACTTTAGTTTTTTTGGGTTTGTTACTTTCTTTTATTTATTTTAGTTTGTATTTTCTTTGGCTATACAATAATTTTATTATTAGTTTGAACTATGTACGTAATTACTTTCTGACTTACCGGAGCTGCACAAGAAGTTTCATGCCATTTGGAAATGTTTAAATATTTACTTATTTTCAAAAGGCCAATTGAAATGTTATTGGTTGACTAGAATAATTGCCAGGGAGAATTTGGGCAACCAAAAGGAGTTGATATTCTACTTACCAAATCTTGGGGATTTTACGACATAGTTTAAACATTTTTGTTTCCTAGTTTGAAGAAATAATTTATTTGACTTGATTTTAAATTTGAATTTGGCTTTGATTTTTATCAAGTAGCAATTTGGATTAGTAATCATGATGACATGGCCACCATTAGGGGGAGATTACTGTAGCATGATTCTCGGGGTGTTACAAATCTCCTCCACTACAAGGAATCTCGTCCCGAGATTTAAGAGGTGGAGTAAGGGGGAAAGTTTGGTTACAAAATTCTAACGAATCTCCTCGTTCTTAGTTGGTCTTCTCGAAGAAGTTGATCCCTTTCGCTGATGTCTTCGATTCTCTGATTCAGGTCATCCTGATGAAATCGTCTTCCTTTCTTCGGGAACTTCATCGTCCTACGAATGCGATATGAGGGAAAACTCTGGAAGAACGTAGCTACATGAGGTTGGGCACCTGACGGCGAACTCAGGGAAGAAGACATGAATTATTTCTCGAGTTGTAACTGAGGGAATTCATTGAGAGGAATAAGCAATGGTACAAAAGTTTCAAACAGGTAGGAAATTACTCGAAGTCTAATCAGAAGGTGAAAGGGGTTCAGAGCAACGAAAATAAATATTGCGTCTGATACTAGAATAGATCATCGCATGGACGGTGGCTCAGGAATTACATATGAAGCCAAGTGCAAAGGATACTTTAGAATCAAGGTTGTACAGGAGATTCAGGTTTCGATCCCGTGGAACTGTGGGTTATGGGCCCACCATGCGGATTAAGAGTAGAAAGAGCGGTGACATATTGCATGGTTGTTGGGGATATAACCCCGTGGTGAGACCCGCCCAGGTGGGGTCGGGTCATGAGGTTGGCAGCTTAACGGTAAGGTTTGGAAGAAGCTTGCCCAATGGGCCTGGAGGCCCAGAAGACAATGTGTGACCCGGTGGTGTAAGCCGCCGGTGGCGGCTTGCCAGACAAGAAAAGAGTAGTTAGAGGCAAAGTTGGTTATTAAGTATGACCCGGCCCGGACTCTTGTAAGCCCAGGGCCTCGACCTGTGTATATAAAGGCGGGTTACCTGGGTGGCTTAGACCACGAAGCCTTTGATCGAGTACTAGGTCAAGCAAATCCGCTCCCTTGTAATCGATACACAATCAATACAACTCAAAGCAGGACGTAGGCTATTACCTCCTTCGAGAGGGGCCGAACCTGGGTAAACCTGTGTCTTTCGTCCCAACCAACCTCTTTGAGTTAACAGCCGTAGCGATGGCCTCACGCCTAAGTCCTGGCAATAGGACATCTGCCGTGACAAAACCACGACAGTTGGCGCCCACCGTGGGGCAGATGCTCGGTGGTTTGGAGTACTCGAAGGGCTCTCTTCCAGGGATCGAAGGATACGCCGTTGGCAGGATAACCAAGAGTCGCCACGGCAAGCTCTACATCGACGACGCTGGCTGGGGCCCCGAGGCCGACTCAATCGAGTACGGGTACCGGGTCCCCTTCGGCGGAATTCACGTCTTCATCGGCAAGATCGGCGGATCTAAGCCCGGGCCGGACGTCTGCACCGACCTCGTCGAGCCGGCCCGGCGCTGGCAACCCGCCCGGGTCAACCCGGGCAGGAAGCACGTCTTCGTCGGCTTCACCCAAGGCACGGATCTTGAAGGTTCTATGTCGCGGGAGGAAACCCTCATCTTCTCGGAGGATGGATCCTCGAGCGGGGAGGCGGAATCAATCTACCAGCTTCACAACGGCTGGCTTGGGGCTACTTCGAGGGTTACCATGACCCGAAATACCATAACCCGGAATATTATGAGCTGCCGAACAGAGCCGCTATCTTCATGGCTGGATCGGTGCCAGCTTCTGGCAGCACGGCAGCCGGGACAGCAGCCGCTGGCGCAACGGGAGCCGGGTCAGCCAGGCCGCCGGCTCAAGTTTTGCTGGATCTGATGAATGAACTTTCGACTCTGATGGGAACCGAGGTCACGGCCGAAAACCAAGCAGTCTGTTTGCTCTCCCCCGTATCGACCAGATTATTGACGCAACGGCGGGTTGTGAGAGCTTATGTTTCCTGGACGCTTATTCGGGTTATCATCAGATCAAGATGGCAGTCAAAGACCAAGAGAAGACGTCTTTCATTACGCCTTTTGGAGCTTTCTGCTATGTGTCTATGCCTTTCGGGCTCAAGAGCGCTCAGGCGACTTATCAACGCTGTGTGCAGAACTGTCTTCATGGTCAAATTGGGCGCAATGTTCATGCTTATGTGGATGATATTGTGGTCAAGTCAAGGAAGAAGGAGACTCTGTTGGCTGATTTGAAGGAAACTTTTGATAATCTGCGGGTTCACAAGATGATGCTTAACCCGGCAAAGTGTGTGTTTGGTGTGCCTGCAGGCAAGCTCTTGGGATTCTTGGTCTCCGAGCGTGGCATTGAGGCTTACCCGGACAACATAAAGGCCATCACTTCTTTGGCTAAGCCGCCGTGTATTAAAGATGTTCAGCGCTTGGCGGGTCGTATTGCCGCTCTGAGCCATTTCATAAGCCGCCTAGGTGAGAAAGCTATTCCTCTGTATCAGATGATGAAGAAGACAGATAACTTCGTCTGGAGTGATGCGGCTAATAATGCGTTTGAGGCGCTCAAGAAACAGTTGGCTGAGCCGCCCGTTTTGGCTGCACTGGTGGAAAAAGAGCCTTTGCTCTTGTACGTGGCGGCTAACAACAGAGCTGTCAGTGCTGCAGTTGTGGTGGAGCGCAAGGAGGCGGGTAAGGAGTACCCAGTCCAGCGGCCGGTTTACTATGTCAGTGAGGTCTTGACGGAGTCCAAGCAAGGATATCCGCATTGGCAAAAGCTCGTGTTTGGGGTATTCATGGCCAATCGCAAGCGGAAACACTATTTCCTTAGGCACCCAATCACAGTGGTCAGCTCTGCTCCTTTGGGAGATATCATTCAAAACAGAGAAGCTACTGGCAGGATTGCAAAGTGGGCAATTGAGCTTGGGCCTCTCAATCTAAAATATGCGCCCCGGACAGCTGTCAAATCTCAAGCCCTGGTGGACTTTATCAATGACTGGACAGAGTGTCAAGCACCTGAGGAGAAGCCAGACAATACATATTGGACAATTCATTTTGATGGCTCCAGGCAATTGGAGGGCTCGGGGGCTGGAGTTGTTTTAGCTTCCCCACGAGGTGACAAATTTTTCTATGTTTTGAGGTTAATGTTTCCTTGTACTAACAATGCAGCTGAATATGAGGCTTTGCTTCATGGGCTCCGTGTGGCAAAGGAGATGAATTTGAGCCGGGTCAGATGTCTTGGTTACTCAGACCTGGTGGCTCAGCAAGTCTCTGGCACGTGGGACTCTAAGGACCCTCGCATGGCGGCTTACCGCCAGGCGGTTGATATTATTGCTGGCCACTTCAAGGGCTATCAGGTGGATCATATTGATCGGCGAGACGGCTGACGCATTGTCAAGACTGGGATCTCAGTGTAAGCCGGTGCCGCCTAATGTGTTCCTGGACGTATTGCATCACCCGTCGGTTAAGCTACCGTCGGAAGAGGATTTGACTGTACCTGACCCGGAAGGACAATTGGTGGCGGCTCTTCGTGCAATCCTTGATTGGAGGCTGCCTTATCTGGAGTATCTGACCCGCGGCGAGTTACCCCAAGATGAGACTCTGGCGTGGCAGATTATAAGGCGGTCTAAATCTATGACTATTGTCAATGGCGAGTTACACAGGTGCAGTGTGACTGGCGTCTTCCAGCGATGTGTTTCTCCTAACGAGGGCCGTGAAATCCTGCAAGAGATACATGCTGGCGATTTTGGTCATCACGCCGGGTCAAAATCTCTGGTGGCCAAGGCTTTTCGACACCGTTTTTACTGGTTAACAGCTCATAAAGATGCAGAGTACTTGGTCAGTAAATGTGACGGGTGCCAAAAATTTGGACGACGTGCCCATGTGCCGGCTCAAGAGTTACGGATGATTCCAATCACCTGGCCGTTTGCAGTCTGGGGGCTTGATATGGTGGGACCTTTTAAGAGGTCTAAAGACAAGAAGACCCACCTCTTGCTGGCGGTTGACAAGTTTACTAAGTGGGTTGAGGCTGAGCCGGTCAGTAAGTGTGACGCAGCAACAACAGTTCAGTTCGTCAAGAAGCTGATCTTTTGGTTTGGTTATCCTCATAGTATCATTACTGACAACGGCACAAACCTGTCCAAGGGGGCTATGAAGGAGTTTTGTGATGGTGAACATATCCGCCTCGATGTATCTTCTGTGGCTCACCCACAGTCTAATGGTCAAGCGGAGCGTGCTAACCAGGAAATTTTGAGAGGGATAAAACCCCGGCTTATGGTTCCTTTGGAGCGCACGCCGGGTTGTTGGGTGGAGGAGTTACCTTCAGTTCTTTGGAGCATAAGAACCACCCCCAATAGGTCAACAGGCTATACGCCTTTTTCATGGTTTATGGCGCAGAAGCTGTTCTCCCTAGTGATATTCGTCATGATTCACCCAGAGTGGCGGCTTACGTGGAAGCTGATAATGAGACGGCGCGTCAGGATGCTTTGGATGCCTTAGACGAAGAACGGGATCTTGCAGCAGCACGGTTCGCGATTTACCAGCAAGACCTGCGTCGCTATCATAGCCGCAGGGTCAAGACCCGGACGTTCCAAGAAGGCGACTTAGTACTCCGTTTGATTCAAGACCAGTCAGATATGCATAAGTTGTCACCTCCTTGGGAAGGACCGTTTGTGATCAGCAGAAATCTCAACAATGGTTCCTATTATCTCATCGATATACGGGAGAGCGAAAAGTCACGCACTTCTGGTGAAGAGACTGCAAGGCCATGGAATATTGCTCACCTTTGGCCATACTATAGTTGAGTCGCCGCTCCGGCTCTCATCAATGTACATACTTTTGTCATTGTATATACCATCTTTTATGATATAATAAAGTTGGCATCCCCATAATTCGGGGCCTCTGCCGTTTTTCGCACCAAGTTTTGTGCAAAGAGTTGATTCTTCATCAGGTCACTTGGGGGCTTCCAACCCACTGGGTTCAGCTTTCATACCCTCTTGGCCAGGCTTTACATGCCATGTTCAAGTTAAACCTGCCTGTTTGCAACTTGCTACTCCACCATGTGACCCGCCGAACTCTTGACAGTCAATCTTGCTCAGAGACCCTGAACTTGAAAGTCAATCTCGCAAAAAGACCCTGAACTTGTCAAGGTTTAAACGACGGCTTTTGTCACGCGAGAGCCGGCTTACAGTGAGCTAGGATAAACTCGCCTTGTCTACTGTAGTCTCTCCGCTATGTGGCCCATTCGTACTCTTGGCAATGTCAATCTTTTAAAGACCCTGAACTTGCTAAGGTTTAAACGATGGATTTATGTCACGTGAGAGCCGGCTTACGAGGTTTCAGGCTTTTATGCCTAGCTTCTTCGGAAGCAATACAAAAAAAATTCTTGCAAAAAATAAAATTTTCTTGTCTTGCTGTGCCTTTAAAGCCGGCTCATAAGGTAGGAGATATGCAAATGTATATTCTGTTGCTTGTTTTTGCAGGTATTTTTCATGATAAGCTTCTAAGTTTTTGGGTAACCCTGGCTTAGTATTGCTCATGGAATATAACCCGCCGGGCGAGTTAATACAATCAGATGATTATATCAAGACATTTTTTGTTAAGTCGCCGGCGGATGAGCTGAAAGATGTTTAAAAAGTGCATAAAGGCACAGGAGCAGACAAACAAGTTTTTCTACTGCTATTACAAGACCTCACAAGGCCCAAAATATGTTGCTCAAGTTTTTCACAAGTTAAAGTCTAGCGGCTCAGTTTCGCCCGGGTTAGAATCTTTAAAGACCGGCTCTTCACCTAGCTTGTCGACGGGTCACCGTGCGCCGAGTCTTCGGGCTCCTGGATCTGAAGGTTGTCCACATCCCAGTTGCAGTTGAGTAGAGCTTCATATTGAGCTTCATCATTCAAGATGGGAGACGGGTCAACGTCAGGGGCAAAGATATGCTTACGCCGTTGAGGGGTCAGATCCTTCGGCTCAAAGGTAGGCGCCCGTACTCGAGTGTTGCTGTCGTCGTAAGCCGCCTGGTATGTTGACAGATCAGCTTCTGCGGCTAACCGGCTGGCCAACACTCGAGACTCTCGGTGGCAATGGGAGTAGTCATCCTGGGTGAATTCTGACCCGTCATCCTTGAGTTGCGGGAAGCTGCCCATCAATTCCTCCGGGTGAAGTTCTGGTGCATAGGCCAGCGCCCGGCTTAAGCTAGAAATTGCACCCTTGCGGGCGGCTGATCTTTTTATCTCCTCGAGGTGCCTGGGAACGGTGGAGAGATAATTCAACACGTCCTTGATCAGTTTTGGCACACCTTTCTCACCAAAGACTGCCCTGATGGTAAAGAGGCTTCCAGAATATAGTTGCTCAGTAAAGGCGTATAAAGCCTTCAGCTTCAACAGGCTGTCAGCCGGAAGCTGGCGAGTTCGTTGGCCTGCAAAACAGATTGAGATTGTAAGTCACCGGGCGGGTCTCCGTAGGATCATTTTAAGCATAATTACAAGTACAGTCAACAATGCTCACCAAAGACGGCTTCGGTCATCCGGCTTATGTGCCGCTTCAGGCCGGTCAGCTCCTCAGTCACCGTTTTAAGACGGCCCTCTGCGTCTTCTGCACGCTTGGTCAGGGTGTCTTGGCTCATTTCAGCAGAATTTTTGTATGACTCAAGCTCAGTTCTGATTTTCTCCAGCTCAGTCAAGGCGATCTGCCACTTGGCGTTGGCTTCCGCTCGGCCCTCTTGTTGTAGTACCAGACTCTTCTTCAGTTCTGTCGCGTTAGATTCAGCGGCATTTAAAGATTCATGCACAAGACAAGTCATAACAAGGAAAGATTATCAGTTTTAAGCCGCCAATCCGGCTCATACTGGTATTTTGAAGTTTGGCAGAGAATCATTACAAGTCCCAAGCAGATTGCAAGCGATATACTTGGCACTTGGGGGCTAATGTGTATCAGTTCTTTCTAATGTCTACAATACGAACAAGACTCGAATCATCTTCATGAAGATAACCCGGCCCTTGGGGGGTACACATTGCTCTACAAATATAGGATCGGGTCTACAAAGAGTCCCGGCTCATTATTGGCATAATGACCCGGCCCGTGACAAAACCACGACAATGGTCATGGTAGCAAGACATGTCAGAGGATAGCTTGTCAGCTATGTTGGCAATAACGTCGGTACCAAGGGCGGGGAACGAATAGAACCATTTTCCTGCTCGTTGAAACGAGGCGGACCAATAGGCAAAGTTCTCGTCCACCGACGGTTACCGGAATGTTATCAACAATAGTAACATGGTCTTACTGACAGAGTTGTTCTCCGAGGTGTTTACCTAAGCATGGAATTATTACTGCTTAGATCATATAATCACAAGAAAGGTTAACAGACCAATGGAAAGGAAAATGTGATTATTAGATTAACCAGACCAATGGAAAGGGAAATGTGTTTATACACAAGTATTATGAGTATATCCTTCCCACGAAAAAAAGCAGAGCAGGGTAATCATGACAAGTCTCCAATTATGTAACCTTTTAGACAAAGGGCAAGGAACTTACGAGGTTTACCCATACAACGGTGTTTGGGTAATAGATCAAGATTTTTTTTTACATCGCGCTCCCAATGATCTTGTTGATGATTGGTGTATCACATACATGCTTCGGGATAGCATTGACATGGTCATCAGGTATAGGCCAGACTTTGGATACTCAAAGGATCCATCAGGAACAACTTATAAAATAAGCCTTACAATTTCCTCATGGAGAAAGACGAACCTTGCTGAACAAGATATTATATCAATAGGTCTTTCAGGCAGGTGTGCTAGCTACAACACCACCTTGCCGAGTAACATAGGGACCAACGTTATAATTCTTGGGAAAAGTTCCAACCATCAGATCTATTGAGATTCAGATATGGTTGTTGTCAGGATACTTCAGACTTAGCCGACCTGGGAAGAAAAGGATGCAACATAGACCTACGAGATGATGTTGCAAGAATCTCGAAATGAACGATGGAAGCAGGCCTAGAATCATGAGTCGGATTGCAAGAAATATGAACACAACGTCAAGACATTCGTGCCCACGTGGAAGTTTTTAGAATGGAATGAAATCAAGTTCTGGTTGAGAACCGTCATAGAGGGTATCAAAGTTCCACGTGTAAGTCTGGATTAGCTCTTATGAAGGAGCCTCTTCTTTTTTACAAATCAATCAGTGGCTTGGCTTGCTAGGAAATACAGATGGAGTGAAGGTAGCAAATCTTCAAACCATATAATACTTCACACATGCATGAATGACTTGAAACGTTTCCAGAGGAAGCGAAACAAATCTTTCTCATAATCACGGCGGCAAAATGCACGTGAACTTAGAGAAGAACATTTCTTTTGTCAACACATTCTTCATGAGCTAGGCACAAAGATAATGCTTTCAAAAGTCTCCAACACTAGCTTAAATGTTCATCATGAACCACGAAGAAGATGAGGATGTGGTCGATGGGCTCAACAACAATTCCTCGAGATTTCCTTAAGGATGGAACTCCATAATTATATGAACACGGTGATAGCATTGGTCAGACCAAATGATAAAATGATGTATGTTCGAGGAGAACATCCACAAATAAACATTGAATGAGAAGTGCACCCTGGAATATGGATTGGGTAGCACGATCAATGTTAGAATGGTGTTTCAACAACCAACACACTAGGAATGAAATTATCACTCATCAACTTCAAAGCAATAGTAATGCTTGAAGCATTGAATTCACAAATCACAGTTCACTAGTCGGTACTCCGGCTATAAACAACACGGGGACCAAGAAAGAAGGGGGATGGCAAGGAGTATCACTTTATCAAGAATCCCTTGAGAGGGGGTTCCATTCACACGACATTCTTGACATAAAGGATGGTAATACATCAAGGTAGAACATAACATGAGCTGGATAGCAAGAAACTTAAGGTTCAACCAAAACAAGACCAAGCCTTCGTTTGGAGGGAAGGCAAGGATGTCGTACAATGACAATACCAATTACCAAGGGTAAGGATGCCACTTCTCATCATGAATTTAATTGATACCCTAGAAGAGCTCAAAATGTTGATGATGATCACGACACATTGTCGAGAAGTCTCATGAAGATGTAATCGACCAGCGACCACATCCAGCAAGGAAATGGTGAAGCAAAAGGTTGTCGGAACCACAAATAAGATTGCTAGCTCAGAATCAAAATTGCCTTTCAATACAACCAATCATGATGTTGAAAACTCGAAGTAAG
This sequence comes from Elymus sibiricus, assembly GCA_039707655.1. Taxonomy (NCBI): domain Eukaryota; kingdom Viridiplantae; phylum Streptophyta; class Magnoliopsida; order Poales; family Poaceae; genus Elymus; species Elymus sibiricus. The sequence continues at coordinate 115,036,857 of CM077675.1, forward strand.
CTTAATGCACTGTTGGAATTGTGTTCGAGGGATGAAGGGCATAGATGGCATGGTCATGCTATAGCATGACGGTGATGATGTAGTCTAACAGCTTGGAAAGACATGATCGAGTACAAACTCATAAGCAAGAAGATTACTAAGAGTTGTTGAATTCCAGTGTGCACTCGATTCGGTCATCGGTGTCCTTGAGTGTCTAACAACTCAGAACCCGAGGAAATTGGAATAAGAGAAATATCATAGTTGATGAGGAGCTCCTAATAAGTTATATAGCTCCGTGATATTCTCGAGGTGCCAGCGATAACACTCGGAGGTCGATCATAATAGAGGTTAGACTAGTTTATTGATCTATGGAAAATAAGCACGTTAACTTGTCTGAGCATGAAATCAAAGTAGAACAACATGGTCAGAACCATGATTGCAAAGGACAAGATCACAGATACCCGATCAAATTATCCCAAGGGAAATTTATTGTCACGAGAAGCTTCCAAGATAAGTCATACATCGGGTCCATGGGCATGAACACAAAGTTCAAGGTCGACTCCCACTTCTTCAAGGCATAACCTTTCATTCACTCCTCGCCTTCGATGAAGTTTTATTTTTGGAAGATTATCTTGCAAAACACCAGAAGAGTAAGACTCGTGGTAACTCTCGGTTCCCACGAAGCAAGGAAGGCATAGGTTCAACCCATCGGGGCATCTTAGGAACATATACCACAAACTTCAAGGGTATTTAGCACATGATTGACAACAGAGCATGGCTGACAAAAGCATAGGATACAACTTATCAGAGGGAGAAGACACAATTTACCAATGGCATCATGTACCAGGGGAAGAACACCACAAGAATTTTGAATGTGAAGGATGTTATCGCATAATAACCCAACAATGGGTCTAGCGATCCCCAAAGGATCTGATGTGAGTATCGGTACTCAATCAGAGGGAGAAAGAATGCAAGGCATCACATTATAGAACATCCAAATAATTCGATGCTTAAATAACCAAAGGAATTAAGATTTCCAAATTGGTGTATCGGAAACAGATGCTCCGATCAAATACAAGTAAGATGAATGGACATAGATGGACAATCAATCAAGGTTGATTTGCCGAGAACCAACTCAGGTTTGGAAAGATGTCTGAGCCGGACAGATAATTTATGAGAAACAACTGATGACTGTGTGCATTCACACACAGGTTGAATCAATAAAATCAAATGACAACCACAAAGGATTTAATGAATATTGCTAGACATACGGAATTATCCATAATGCAAGCGGTGAGAAATGTTAAGAGAAAAAGGCTAGTGAGGATTTCGGAAGATCGAATAGCAATTGGAAGGATTTCGTGAAACCCATGACAACCAAGGACGAACGAATCCCCGGTAAGCATAGAGGGGTTGATGGTAGAAGGGAATCGCAAGAGCGATGAACACAAGTTCTCGAGAGAACATCGGAGAGTATCTTCGGAGTCTTCTGATGAATCAAGCCATCATCTGGTAAGGGGCTCTCCGGGAGGAAGTAGTTACGAGAACCTAGAGTTAGAGTTAGTAAAATCTTTAACCCGAATAGAAGAGAGATCAGAACCCAGAGTATAGACGAGGAATAAAAGATCCTAATACCACCCGAGTGAGATTTGGGCCCGTAAGCCACACAACAATGTTAGTAAAAGTTTTTCAAGTACTAGACTCAACTTCGACCAAGGAGTTGGAAAGAGGGCTACCTACAGGCAGTCGGCTCTGATACCAACTTGTGACGCCCCCAATTTCGACCGTATGCTAATCATACACGCAATGCGTACGACCAAGATTAGGGACTCACTGATCGATATCACAACACAACACTAGACACAAATTAAAGTCATACAGCTTCATATTACAAGCCAGGGGCCTCGAGGGCTCGAATACAAAGCTCAACAAGCACGAGTCAGCGGAAGCAATTAATATCTAAGTACAGACATAAGTTAAACAAGTTTTGCCTTAAGAAGGCTAGCACAAACATAACAACGGATTGAACGAGGCGAGGCCTCCTGCCTGGGAACCTCCTATCCTACTGCTGGTCGGGGGCAGACTCCACGTAGTAGTAGGCTCCGACGGTGGTGTAGTAGTCGTCTCCAGCGTACTCCATGTCCTGGGCTCCATCGTCTGAACGCAGAATCGTATCAAGGGGGAAAGAGAAAGCAAAGCAGCGGTGAGTACTCATCCAAAGTACTCGCAAGACTAACATCAGAACTATGCTAAGTATGCATCAGTATCAAGGAATGGGGTTATATCTGGGCTGACTGCAGAAATCAAGAATAGGGGGAAGGCCTAGTCCTATCGAAGACTAGCATTTTCAGCATCTTGCAGCATTAGAAGAGAGTAGTCTGGTATCTCATATATAGCAATATTATTGTAGCAAATTTTATTAAGTCTCCACGCCCAGAGATTCTTCCTCGACTCCCTGCGAGGAAGCAATCCCGAAGCCAACATTCATCACAAATTAGAGTCACAATTTTAGTTGTAGTAGATCAAGGTACAACTCCAAGTCGTCCTGTTACCGTGGACACGGCTATTCGAATAGTTGAATTCATCCCTGCAGGGGTGCACCGCATTTCCAACACGCTTGATCACCTCCGGCCAGACACACTTTCCTGGGTCATGCCCGGCCTCGGGATATCAACACGTCGTCGCCCCACCTAGGCTCAACAGAGAGGCCAGCCCATCGGTCTAAATCCTAAGCGCACAGGGGTCATGGGCCCACTCACCCTTTGCACTCCTGCACGATGCGTACGCGGCCGACGTCAGTCCTAGCATCACTTAATACAAGATCAATGCCGTTGCGGACCACTCGGGCGCGCGCCGCTCCATTGCTGACGTCCGAAGAGCTTCGGCTGATACAACGACGCTGAGTACCCATAACTTTTCCCACGTGAAGGTTTGGTGCATAAAAGGTCAAACAACCAACTCAGATCAAATACCCAACCCATTAGCATTTTATTAATGCGGGGCAAGTGCGACCCATGATGTGCGGTCCCGTCGCCCCGTCTCGAGGATGTGTGGCAAGGGCCTCACCTGCCCGGCCACGCCTCGTCATCATCAAACCGTGGGTACCCCTCAGGGCCGACCCATCACCAACATGTTTCTGTAACCAGGTCATAGTAACCATGTGTATAAAACATCAAGACGGAACTGATACGTCCATTTTGCATCATGCTTTTGTATTGATATTTATTGCATTATGGGCTATTATTACACATTATGGTACAATACTTATGCCTTTTCTCTCTTATTTTACAAGGTTTACATGAAGAGGGAGAATGCCGGCAGCTGGAATTCTGGACTGGAAAAGGAGCAAATATGAGAGACCTATTCTACACAACTCCAAAAGTCCTAAAAAGTTACGGAGAATTATTTTGGAATATATAAAAAATATTGGGCGAAAGAAATACCTGAGGGGACCCAACAGGAGGCCACAAGCCTGGGGGGGGGGCGCGCCCCTGTGGCTTGTGGGCCCCCTGGCAGCCCTCCGGTGCCCATCTTCTGCTATATGGAGGGTTTTGACCTGGAAAAAATCATAAGAGAGTTTTCGGGACGAAGCGCCGCCGTCTCGAGGCGGAACCTGGGCAGAAGCAATCTAGGGCTCCGGCGGAGTTGTTCTGCCGGGGAAACTTCCCTCCCGGAGGGGGAAATCGAAGCCATCGTCATCACCAATGATCCTCTCATCGAGAGGGGTTCAATCTCCATCAACATCTTCACCAGCACCATCTCCTCTCCAAACCCTAGTTCATCTCTTGTATCCGATCTTAGTCTCAAAACCTCAGATTGGTACCTGTGGGTTGCTAGTAGTGTTGATTACTCCTTGTAGTTGATGCTAGTTGGTTTACTTGGTGGAAGATCAAATGTTCAGATCCTTAATGATAATTAATACCCCTCTGATTATGAACATGAATATGCTTTGTGAGTAGTTACGTTTGTTCCTGAGGACATGGGATAAGTCTTGTTATAAGTAATCATGTGAATTTGGTATTCGTTCGATATGTTGATAAGATGTATGTTGTCTTTCCTCTAGTGGTGTTATGTGAACGTCGACTACATGACACTTCACCATTATTTGGGCCTAGGGGAAGGCATTGGGAAGTAATAAGTAGATGATGGGTTGCTAGAGTGATAGAACCTTAAACCCTAGTTTATGCGTTGTTTCGTAAGGGGCTGATTTGGATCCATATGTTTCATGCTATGGTTAGATTTATCTTAATTCTTCTTTTGTAGTTGCGGATGCTTGCGAGAGAGGTTAATCATAAGTGGGAGGCTTGTCCAAGTAAGGGCAGCACCCAAGCACCGGTCCACCCACATATCAAATTATCAAAGTAACGAACGCGAATCAGATGAGCATGATGAAAACTAGCTTGACAGAAATTCCCATGTGTCCTCGGGAGCGCTTTGCTTTATAACAGTTTGTGCAGGCTTATCCTTTGCTACAAAAAGGATTGGGACACCTTGCTGCACCTTTGCTACATTTGTTACTTGCTACCCATTACGAATTATATTATCACAAAACTATCTGTTACCGATAATTTCAGTGCTTGCAGAGAATACCTTACCGAAAACTGCTTGTCATTTCCTTCTGCTCCTCGTTGGGTTCGACACTCTTACTTATCGAAAGGACTACGATAGATCCCCTATACTTGTGGGTCATCAAGACTCTTTTCTGGCGCCGTTGCCGGGGAGTGAAGCGCCTTTGGTGAGTGGAATTTGGTAAGGAAAAATTTATATAGTGTGCTGAAATTTACTGTCACTTGTTACTATGGAAAATAATCCTTTGAGGGGCTTGTTTGGGGTATCTTCACCTCGACCGGAAGCACAAAGAGTTGCTCCTCAATCTACTGAACCTACTGAAAATATTTATTATGAAATTCCTTCGGGTATGATAGAGAAACTGCTAGCTAATCCTTATGCAGGAGATGGAACACAACATCCTGATTTGCACCTGATCTATGTGGATGAAGTTTGTGGATTATTTAAGCTTGCAGGTTTGCCCGAGGATGATGTCAAGAAGAAGGTCTTTCCTTTATCTTTGAAGGAGAAGGCATTGACATGGTATAGGCTATGTGATGATATTGGATCATGGAACTACAACCGATTGAAATTGGAATTTCATCAGAAGTTTTATCCTATGCATCTGGTTCATCATGATCGGAATTATATTTATAATTTTTGGCCTCGTGAAGGAGAAAGTATCGCTCAAGCTTGGGGGAGGCTTAAGTCAACGTTATATTCATGCCCCAATCATGAGCTCTCAAGAGAAATTATTATTCAGAATTTTTATGCTCGGCTTTCTCGTAATGATCAATCCATGCTCGATACTTCTTGTACTGGTTCCTTTATGAAGAAAGATATTGAATTCAAATGGGATTTATTGGAAAGAATTAAACGCAACTCTGAAGATTGGGAACTCGACGAAGGTAAGGATTCAGGTATAAACCTTAAGTTTGATTGTGTTAAATCCTTTATAGACACCGATGCTTTCCGTGAATTTAGCACTAAATATGGACTTGACTCTGAGATAGTAGCTTCTTTCTGTGAATCATTTGCTGCTCATGTTGATATCCCTAAGGAGAAGTGGATTAAATATCATCCTCCCATTGAAGTGAAAGTAGTTGAACCTATTAAAGTTGAAGAAGAAACTATTATTTATAATGTTGATCCTATTATTCCTGCTGCTTATATTGAGAAACCACCTTTCCCTGTTAGAATAAAGGAACATGCTAAAGCTTCAATTGTGGTTCGTAAGAGCTATGTTAGAACACCTACACCCCCTGAACAAATTAAAGTTGAACCTAGTATTGCTATGGTTAAAGATCTCTTGGTTGATAATATTGATGGGCATGTTATTCATTTCTGTGATGAAGCTGCTAGAATTGCTAGACCTGATACTAAAGATAAACATAGACCTATTGTTGGCATGCCTGTTGTTTCTGTTAAAATAGGAGATCATTGTTATCATGGCTTATGTGATGTGGGTGCTAGTGTGAGTGCAATTCCCTTTACCTTATACCAAGAAATTATGAATGATATTGCACCTGCTGAAATAGAAGATATTGATGTTACCATTAAGCTTGCTAATAGAGATACTATAGCACCAGTTGGGATTGTTAGAGATGTTGAAGTCTTGTGTGGGAAAATAAAATATCCTTCTGATTTTCTTGTTCTTGGTTCCCCACAAGATGATTTTTGTCCCATTATATTTGGTAGGCCTTTCTTGAATACTGTTAATGCTAAGATAGATTGTGAGAAAGAAACTGTTACTGTAAGTTTTGGGGATGTGTCCCATGAGTTTAATTTCTCTAAATTTCGTAGACAACCCCATGATAAATAATTGCCTAGTAAGGATGAAATTATTGGTCTTGCTTCTATTGCTGTACCTCCCACTGATCCCTTAGAACAATATTTGCTAGACCATGAAAACAATATGCATATGAATGAAAGGAATGAAATAGATAAGATTTTCTTTGATCAGCATCCTATTTTGAAACACAACTTGCCGGTTGAAATACTTGGGGATCCTCCTCCACCCAAGGGTGATCCCGTGTTTGAGCTTAAACAATTACCGGATACTCTGAAATATGCTTATCTTGATGAAAAGAAGATATATCCTGTTATTATTAGTGCTAACCTTTCAGAGCATGAAGAAAAGAGATTATTGAAAACCCTGAAGAAGCACCATGCTGCTATTGGATATACTCTTGATGATCTTAAGGGCCTTAGTCCCACTCTATGTCAGCATAAAATTAATAAGGAGACTGATGCTAAACCAGTTGTTGATCACCAAAGACGGTTAAATCCTAAAATGAAAGAAGTGGTAAGAAATGAAATATTAAAGCTTCTGGAGGCAGGTATAATTTATCCTATTGCTGATAGTAGATGGGTTAGTCCCGTTCATTGTGTCTCTAAGAAGGGAGGTATTACCGTTGTTCCTAATGATAAAAATGAATTGATCCCGCAAAGAATTGTTACAGGATATAGAATGGTAATTGATTTTAGGAAATTAAATAAAGCTACTAGGAAAGATCATTACCCTCTACCTTTTATTGATCAAATGCTAGAAAGACTATCCAAACACACAAACTTTTGCTTTCTAGATGGTTATTCTGGTTTTTCTCAAATACCTGTGTCAAAAGAGGACCAAGAGAAGACCACTTTTACTTGTCCTTTCGGTACCTTTGCTTATAGACGTATGCCTTTTGGTTTATGCAATGCACCTGCCACCTTTCAAAGATGTATGACTGCTATATTCTCTGACTTTTGTGAAAAGATTGTTGAGGTTTTCATGGATGATTTCTCCGTTTACGGAACTTCTTTTGATGATTGCTTGAGCAACCTTGATCGAGTTTTGCAGAGATGTGAAGAAACTAATCTTGTCTTGAATTGGGAGAAGTGCCACTTTATGGTTAATGAGGGTATTGTCTTGGGACACAAAATCTCCGAAAGAGGTATTGAAGTTGATAAAGCTAAAGTTGATGCTATTGAAAAAATGCCGTGTCCTACGGATATCAGAGGTATAAGAAGTTTCCTTGGTCATGCTGGTTTCTATAGGAGATTTATTAAAGACTTCTCTAAAATTTCTCGGCCTCTCACTAATCTCTTGCAAAAAGATATTCCTTTTGTTTTTGATGATGATTGTGTAGAAGCATTTGAAATCCTTAAGAAAGCCTTGATTTCTGCACCTGTTGTTCAACCACCTGATTGGAACCTACCCTTTGAAATCATGTGTGACGCTAGTGATTATGCTGTTGGTGCTGTTCTAGGACAAAGAGTTGATAAGAAATTAAATGTTATCCATTATGCTAGTAAAACTCTAGACAGTGCTCAAAGAAACTATGCTACCACTGAAAAGGAATTTTTAGCAGTTGTGTTAGCTTGTGATAAGTTCAGACCTTATATTGTTGATTCCAAAGTAACTGTTCACACTGATCATGCTGCTATTAAATATCTTATGGAAAAGAAAGATGCTAAACCTAGACTTATTAGATGGGTTCTTTTGCTACAAGAATTTGATTTGCATATTATTGATAGAAAGGGAGTTGAGAACCCCGTAGCAGACAACTTGTCTAGGTTAGAAAATGTTCTTGATGACCCACTCCCTATTGATGATAGCTTTCCTGATGAACAATTAGCTGTCATAAATGCTTCACGTAATGCTCCATGGTATGTTGATTATGCTAATTACATTGTTGCTAAATTTATACCGCCTAGTTTCACATACCAACAAAAGAAAAAGTTCTTCTATGATTTAAGACATTACTTTTGGGATGATCCACACCTTTATAAAGAAGGAGTAGATGGTGTTATTAGACGTTGTGTACCTGAGCATGAACAGGAACAGATCCTACACAAGTTTCACTCCGAGGCCTACGGAGGACACCACGCTGGAGATAGAACTGCACACAAGGTATTACAATCTGGTTTTTATTGGCCTACTCTCTTCAAGGATGCTCGTAAGTTTGTCTTATCTTGTGATGAATGTCAAAGAATTGGTAATATTAGTAGACGTCAGGAAATGCCTATGAATTACTCACTTGTTATTGAACCATTTGATGCTTGGGGTTTTGATTATATGGGACCTTTTCCAAAGTCCAACGGGTATACTCATATTCTAGTTGATGTTCATTATGTTACTAAGTGGGTAGAAGCTATTCCAACTAGTAGTGCTGATCATAACACTTCTATTAAAATGCTTAAAGAAGTTATTTTCCCTAGATTTGGAGTCCCTAGATATTTAATGACTGATGGTGGTTCACACTTTATTCATGGTGCCTTCCGTAAATTACTTGCTAAGTATGACGTTAATCATAGAATTGCATCTCCATATCATCCTCAGTCTAGTGGTCAAGTAGAATTAAGCAATAGAGAAATTAAATTGATCTTGCAAAAGACTGTTAATAGATCTAGAAAGAATTGGTCTAAGAAACTTGATGATGCATTATGGGCTTATAGAACTGCTTACAAAAACCCTATGGGTATGTCTCCGTATAAAATGGTTTATGGTAAAGCATGTCACTTACCTCTAGAACTAGAACATAAAGCTTATTGGGCAATCAAAGAGCTCAACTATGATTTCAATCTTGCTGGTGAGAAGAGGTTATTTGACATTAGCTCACTTGATGAATGGAGAACCCAGGCCTATGAGAATGCCAAGTTGTTTAAAGAAAAGGTTAAGAGATGGCATGATAAAAGGATACAAAAGCGTGAAGTCAATGCAGGTGACCATGTCTTGCTATACAATTCTCGTTTAAGATTTGTTGTAGGAAAACTTCTCTCTAAATGGGAAGGGCCTTACATTATCGAGGAAGTATATCGTTCCGGTGCCATCAAGATCAACAACGCCGAAGGCACAAATCCGAAGGTGGTAAACGGGCAAAGAATCAAACATTATATCTCAGGTACTCCCATAAATGTTGAAACCAATATTATCAATACCATAACTCCGGAGGAATACATTAGGGAGACCTACCAGAACGTTTCAGACTCCGAAAAGGAATAGGCATGTGGTACGGTAAGCAAACCGACTCCAAAACTTTTCCAATAGCAATTTTTCCCCGTTTTGGAATATTTAATAAATTAGGAAAATTTAAAGTAGTCCGAAAAGTGCATGAGGAGGCGACAAGCCAGGGGGGCGCGCCCTACCCCCCTGGGCGCGCCCCTGTGGCTTGTGGCCACCCCGTGTACCCTCCGGACTCCGTTTTCTTGTGGTATACTCCTTTAGGTCGGTAAAAATTCATTATATAATCTCCCGAAGGTTTGGACCTTCGTATCACGACAATACCTCCTATTTTCGTTTTGAGCTGTTTCTGCAGCAGATTTAGAGCAAGATGTCTTCGCAAGAGTTGGTCGGGGAGAGCCGTGTCTCTCACCCGACACCGGGGCCCGGAGCATACAGCGAAGCCAACCACTTCGGGCAGGCCACGGAGGAAGAGATGGAGGCAGACTTGAAAAGGGTGGATGCCATGGAGGAAGACCAAGAAGTTACCTCTTGTCTAGAACCTGGAGCCATGTTGGAGGAACTTCAGAGCTCAGCAATTCCGAATTCGGTCATCCCTCCCAATGCTAAATTTCTTACTTATGAAAATATGAAAAAGAGTGTTGCTTCTTCCCCCGCAGCAATGAAACATCCATGGGTGATGGTAGATCTAACCGTCACTAGAAAACTTCGCAAGGAAATAATGGATCTTAGACAGCAAAATAACAAGCTTGAGGAGGAGAATCGCATTCTGAGGGGCATCATCGCCAAGAATATCACATCACCACCTCAGAAGAAAGAAAACTAAACACATGGGTATGGGCACTCCCCTTGGCTTGTGCCAAGCTTGGGGGAGGTGCCCCGGTATCGTATCACCATCACATCTTTTACTTTTATCGTTTTTCTTAGTTCGATCCTTTTGGTTATATCTTGATCTAGTAGAATAAAGTTTTTTGTGTGATCTAGTTTTGAGTTTTGTTTTATGTTCCCCCTATGTAAGCGAGTCCGAGAGTTATATAATAAAAAGTAGTTTTGAGTTGAGGGCTTTGCTTGCTTGCTATGATCTTGAGAAAAAGAAATAGAAAGAAGAATAGAATAAAAGCAAAGAGTATATATGATGATCTTATGGGGAGTGATGACTTCACATATAAGAAGTATGTCGATTGAAATTTGTTGTGAGCTGACAAACATAGCGATTGGTCATTGTTGCAATTAAAAGAAAGTAATAAAGAAAGAGAGGTTCACATATAAATATATTATCTTGGACATCTTTTATGATTGTGAGCACTCATTAAAATATTATATGCTAAGAAGTTGATGTTGGACAAGGAAGACAACATAATGGGTTATGTTTGCTTATTTCCGAATAGAAGTTATATGGTTATAGATCCTTTAACATGTGACGCTTGCTTCCACCCCATATCAGCCAAAACCTCCGCACCAAGTAGAGATACTGCTTGTGCATCCAAACACCCTCAACCCAGTTTTGCCATGAGAGTCCACCATACCTACCTATGGATTGAGTAAGATCCTTCAAGTAAGTTGTCATCGGTGCAAGCAATAAAAATTGCTCTCTAAATATGTATGATCTATTAGTGTGAGGAAAATAAACTTTATACGAACCTGTGATATGGAAGAAATAAAAGCAACAGACTGCATAATAAAGTTCTTTATCACAAGCAGCAATATAAAGTGACGTTCTTTTGCATTAAGAGATTACGCATCCAACTATAAAGACGCATGACAACCTCTGCTTCCCTCTGCGAAGGGCCTATCTGTTACTTTTACTTTCTAGTACTTACCTTTATGCAAGAGTCATGGTGATCTTCACCACTTCCTATATTTCGCCTTTCTCTCTTGGCAAGCATCATGTGTTGGGGAATGATCTAGATACATATATCCACTCGGATGTGGGTGATCATGAGTTATTTCTGTTGACATTACCCTTGAGGTAAATAGTTGGGAGGCAAAAATATAAGCCCCTATCTTTCTCTGTGTCCAATTGAAGCTTTGACCTCATAAGTACCGCGTGAGTGTTAGCAATTATGAAAGACTAAAAGATGATTGAGTATGTGGATTTGCTTTACAAGCTCTTATATTGACTCTTTCCGATGTTATGATAAATTGCAATTGCTTCAATGACTGAGATCATAGTTTGTTGGTTCTCAATAGAGTTCTTGATTCATACTTTACCTTGTGAATGAATTGTTACTCTAGTATAAGAAATTATATATCAATAAGTATTACTGTTCTAAAGATGATCATGATGCTCTCCTGTCCGTATTTTATTTTATCGACACCTCTATCTCTAAACATGTGGACATATTTATCGATTTCGGCTTTCGCTTGAGGACAAGCGAGGTCTAAGCTTGGGGGAGTTGATACGTCCATTTTGCATCATGCTTTTATATTGATATTTATTGCATTATGGGCTGTTATTACACATTATGGTACAATACTTATGCCTTTTCTCTCTTATTTTACATGGTTTACATGAAGAGGGAGAATGCCGGCAGCTAGAATTCTGGACTGGAAAAGGAGCAAATATGAGAGACCTATTCTGCACAACTCCAAAAGTTCTGAAAAGTTACAGAGAATTATTTTGGAATATATAAAAAATATTGGGCGAAAGAAATACCAGAGGGGACCCACCAGGAGGCCACAAGCCTGGGGGGCACGCCCTACCCCCCAGGGCGCGCCCCTGTGGCTTGTGGGCCCCCTGGCAGCCCTCCGGTGCCCATCTTCTGCTATATGGAGGGTTTTGACCTGGAAAAAAAATCATAAGAGAGCTTTCGGGACGAAGCGCCGCCGTCTCGAGGCAGAACCTAGGCAGAAGCAATCTAGGGCTCCGGCGGAGTTGTTCTGCCGGGGAAACTTCCCTCCCGGAGGGGGAAATCGAAGCCATCGTCATCACCAACGATCCTCTCATCGAGAGGGGTTCAATCTCCATCAACATCTTCACCAGCACCATCTCCTCTCCAAACCCTAGTTCATCTCTTGTATCCGATCTTATTCTGAAAACCTGAGATTGGTACCTGTGGGTTGCTAGTAGTGTTGATTACTCCTTGTAGTTGATGCTAGTTGGTTTACTTGGTGGAAGATCATATGTTTAGATCCTTAATGATAATTATTACCCCTCTGATTATGAACATGAATATGCTTTGTGAGTAGTTACGTTTGTTCCTGAGGACATGGGATAAGTCTTGTTATAAGTAATCATGTGAATTTGGTATTCGTTCGATATTTTGATAAGATGTATGTTGTCTTTCCTCTAGTGGTGTTATGTGAACGTCGACTACATGACACTTCACCATTATTTGGGCCTAGGAGACGGCATTGGGAAGTAATAAGTAGATGATGGGTTGCTAGAGTGACAGAACCTTAAACCCTAGTTTATGCTTGCTTCGTAAGGGGCTGATTTGGATCCATATGTTTCATGCTATGGTTAGATTTATCTTAATTCTTCTTTCGTAGTTGCGGATGCTTGCGAGAGAGGTTAATCATAAGTGGGAGGCCTGTCCAAGTAAGGGCAGCACCCAAGCACCGGTCCACCCACATATCAAATTATCAAAGTAACGAACGCGAATCATATGAGCATGATGAAAACTAGCTTGACAGAAATTCCCATGTGTCCTCGGGAGCGCTTTGCTTTATATAAGAGTTTGTCCAGGCTTGTCCTTTGCTACAAAAAGAATTGGGCCACCTTGCTGCACATTTGCTACATTTGTTACTTGCTACCCGTTACGGATTATCTTATCAAAAAACTATCTGTTACCGATAATTTCAGTGCTTGCAGAGAATACCTTACTGAAAACTGCTTGTCATTTCCTTCTGCTCCTCGTTGGGTTCAACACTCTTACTTATCGAAAGGACTACGATAGATCCCCTATACTTGTGGGTCATCAGGAACCTGAGGAATCACCCTCAAAGGGTCTCGCTCGATGAAACCGTCAAGGTGGGCTTAGAGGAATCACCCTCGGGGGTCCCACACTTGAGGGGGTTGCACGACAGAGTCGATATCGGGAGTGACAGATAGGTATCACCCACTGATTACCATGACCGACTAGCTACGCTACAGAGCTAACATCATGAGTACTTCACGAGGTGTCACCCTCGGTACTCGATGGTAGTTCCACAGAGTCGTACAACTAAGGGGGTGTGCGGTGATGTGATAGGCCTGGCTCGTCGATCATGAAGATCGAGTAACTGATAATTAAAGCGGGGCAACTGAGACGAGGGGTCACAGGGGATTCATTGATCAACCTATACTAAGAAGTGGATATGACAACAGGTACAGTAGCAGTTTATCAAAAGCAGGCTATGTATCAGAAATAGGAGCTAGCTAATACAGTAGCAAAATCTAATGCAAGAATGAGAGGGAAAGAATTGGGCGATATCGGAATGCTCACGGGGGGGGGGGGGGGGGTTGCTTGCCTTGCTGCTCTGCGGCAAAAGGCTGATCGTCAATCGCGTAGTCATACCCGGCAGCACCGTCAGTCTCGGGGTCTACCGGTAAGAAGAGGGGGGAAGAAACAATTAATATAAAGCACAGATGCAATCACGATGCATGACATGGCAATATGCAGAGCTAGGCATGCACTAACGCAGTACTACACGTCGCGGACGGTTCGGAAGAATATCTGACGATATTTTCCGGGTCTCGGGCTACTACCGGACAGACAAAAACGATGGAAAAGTTCCACGTTCGTTATGATAGGAGCATGTGACAGACTAACGGACAGCGTATTCGGATTCGTGGGATTTTTCTGAATAACTTTCATGTATAAAATATTTTCATCTGACTTACGATTTATTTTATATGAACTTCCAAAGTTTTATTGATTTTTTTTAATTTATTTAATTCGAATTTAAACAGTAAAATGCAAAGTGCACCCAAATGTGGACTAGCCACAAAGGCTGACTGGTGGGCCTAGTTAACTATTGACTCAGCAGTTGACTGGTCAATGTGTTGACTAGTCAAAGTGTTGACTGGGTCCACGTGTCATAGACTGTAGTTTTAACTAGAGTTTTAATTAGATAGTTTAACTAAAGGGGACCCACATGCCATACACTATAGACTAACCTAACAACTAATTAACCCCTAAATTAGCCTAAACTAATTAGGCCGGCCACTAGCGGTGCTTGCCCTGGCCAGCACGCACGAGGCACAAGGCCACGTCGGCCATGGCTAGCACGGGAGCATACGGGAGCAGTAGAAGCAGCGGTAGAGAGCAGCGGCTGGAAGCAGTAACGGGGAGCGGCCACATCAGGGAGCAAGCAGCAGCGAGAGCACTAGCTAGCAACACAGTAGCAGCGGCAGCACTAGCAGCAAGCAGCAGGAGCATCCATCAGCAGCGCAAGAGTAGCAACAGCGCAGTAGACACCCGCAGTACGAGGAGCAGCAACGACGCTAGCGGCAGTAGCAGCAAGGCGCAGTAGCAGCGGCAGTACGCAGCAGTCGAGCAACTAGCAGCAGTTAACAGCGACGGGGTCAGCAGGGGAGCGGGGCAGCGGCGAGCAGCTGCGCGGGCGCGGACCGCCGCGGCGAGCGATCGTGGCGTGCGCGAGGCAGGGGCGCAACCAGCAGGGGAGGGCCCCCGGGCGCGGCTGCGGTAAACGGGCAGCAAGCACGCGGAGCTTCGGCCGAGCTCGGGGTCGACGTCTACGGCGACTAATCGAGGGGGAAAACTACGGAAATCAGTAGTTGAGCTCACTCTGAAGCTCGTGGACGTGGTTTGGAGGCGCAGGGACGACCGAACGCGACGAGCTCGAAGGGGTGGTACGACGGCCGTGGCGGGAAACCGGCTCGATGCCGACTGCACAGTGACTCCTAGCTCAAATCAGCGGGGGTAGACGAAGGAGTCGTCGACGGCAGAGCCCCTGGACATTTCGGCGGGGTGCGGGGACGACGGTGGCCGCGGGATCGACGCGACCACGACCACCAGGAGCTTCGGGCGTGCGTGCAGGAGAGGAACGGGGGCGAGGGAAACGGACGAAGCTAGGGTTCCAGTGAGGGCACGCGGTGCTCCTAACCTCCAGGGACGGTTGCGGGATGACCGGCACGTGGCCGGGGTGCCATGGATGGCCGCCAGCGACATGGCTCTGCCTCCTCCTCTGTTCAGAGGAACGAGAAGGCCTTAGGTGGGCTTGGCTGTGTTCTATTCACAATGGGCCAAAGTGCATAGCAGACTTTAGTTTTTTTTTTTGGGTTTGTTACTTTCTTTTATTTATTTCAGTTTTGTATTTTCTTTGGCTATAGAATAATTTTATTATTAGTTTGAACTATGTACGTAATTACTTTCTGACTTACCGGAGTTGCACAAAAAGTTTCATGCCATTTGGAAATGTTTAAATATTTACTTATTTTCAAAAGGACAATTGAAATGTTATTGGTTGACTAGAATAATTGCCAGGGAGAATTTGGGCAACCAAAAGGAGTTGATATTCTATTTACCAAATCTTGAGGATTTTATGACATAGTTTAAACATTTTTGTTTCCTAGTTTGAAGAAATAATTTATTTGACTTGATTTTAAATTTGGCTTTGATTTTTATCAAGTAGCAATTTGGATTAGTAATCATGATGACATGGCCACCATTAGGGGGAGATTACTGTAGCATGATTCTCGGGGTGTTACAAATCTCCGCCACTACAAGGAATCTCGTCCCGAGATTTAAGAGGTGGAGTAAGGGGGGAAAGTTTGGTTACAAAATTCTAACGAATCTCCTCGTTCTTGGTTGCTCTTCTCGAAGAAGTTGATCCCTTTCGCTGATGTCTTCGATTCTCTGATTCAGGTCATCCTGATGAAATCGTCATCCTTTCTTTGAGAACTTCATCGTCCTACGAATGCGATATGAGGGAAAACTCTGGAAGAACGTAGCTACACGAGGTTGGGTACCTGACGGCGAACTCAGGGAAGAAGACATGAATTATTTCTCGAGTTGTAACTGAGGGAATTCATTGAGAGGAATAAGCAATGGTACAAAAGTTTCAAACAGGTAGGAAATTATTCAAAGTCTAATCAGAAGGTGAAAGGGGTTCAGAGCAACGAAAATAAATATTGCGTCTGATACTAGAATAGATCATCGCGTGGACAGTGGCTCGGGAATTACATATGAAGCCAAGTGCAAAGGATACTTTAGAATCAAGGTTGTACAGGAGATTCAGGTTTCGATCCTGTGGAACTGTGGGTTATGGGCCCACCATGCGGATTAAGAGTAGAAAGAGCGGTGACATCTTGCATGGTTGTTGGGGATATAACCCCGTGGTGAGACCCGCCTAGGTGGGGCCGTGTCATGAGGTTGGCGGCTTAACGGTAAGGTTTGGAAGAAGCTTGCCCAATGGGCCTGGAGGCCCAGAAGACAATGTGTGACCCGGTGGCGTAAGCCACCGGTGGCGGCTTGCCAGACAAGGAAAGAGTAGTTAGAGGCAAGGTCGGTTATTAAGTATGACCCAACTCGGACTCTTGTAAGCCCAGGGCCTCGACCTGTGTATATAAAGGCGGGTTACTTGGGCGGCTTAGACCACGAAACCTTTGATCGAGTACTAGGTCAAGCGAATCCGCTCCTTTGTAATCGATACACAATCGATACAACTCAAAGCAGGACGTAGGCTATTACCTCCTTCGAGAGGGGCCGAACCTGGGTAAACCTGCGTCTTTCGTCCCAACCAACCCCTTCGAGTTAACCGCCGTAGCGATGGCCTCACGCCTAAGTCCTGGCAATAGGACATGTGCCGTGACAAAACCACGATAGTTGGCGCCCACCGTGGGGCAGATGCTCGGTGGTTTGGAGTACTCGAAGGGATCTCTTCCAGGGATCGAAGGATACGCCGTTGGTAGGATGACCAAAAGTCGCCGCGGCAAGCTCTACATCGACGACGCTGGCTGGGGCCCCGAGGCCGACTCAATCGAGTACGGGTACCGGGTCCCCTTCGGCGGAATTCACGTCTTCATCGGCAAGATTGACGGATCTAAGCCTGGGCCGGACGTCTGCACCGACCTCGTCGAGCCGGCCCGGCGCGCGCAACCCGCCCGGGTCAACCCGGGCAGGAAGCACGTCTTCGTCGGCTTCACCCAAGGCACGGATCTTGAAGGTTCTATGTCGCGGGAGGAAACCCTCATCTGCTCGGAGGATGGATCCTCGAGCGGGGAGGCGGAATCAATCTACCAGCTTCACAACGGCGGGCTTGGGGCTACTTCGAGGGTTACCATGTCGGACTTGAGAAACCACATCGACCTTGAGCTCGAACGCCGACCAAGATTAAGACTAAGTTAACTACCAGACGCTTTTTGTTTAATGGAATATATAAAAAATGTCATGAATGTCGACCGGTTTGAATGAAAATCATCCGGTTTGTATGAATATAAATCGGTTTGTTCAAATTTCATTTAAAACGTGTCCAAATGTTTGAGGTAATGGTTGGATGACTGCCTCCCATATCCATGTCTGCAGACACGCCCGCGGAAGGACATTGTGTCCATTTTAAAAGATCGGCGTTGATGATACCCTTAAAACATTGGCAAAGAATTGCGTTGTAGCCGAGTGACGAAGACTTGTGGTGTGACCGTTAAGATTCAACACCTATCAGGAGTAAAATATAGGTTTTGGTGGTTGTTTCTATCAAATTCCAGGAAGCTCCTCACAGTTTAGGGCACATCGAATGATATCCTTCATACTCACGCTATCCTTCATACTCACGGTTTTTAGTGATACCATAGCCTAATGCATGGCATTATATGTTGGTATCATATACTAGTTCACGTATTGCCCGTATTGCCATGCAGGACACATAGTAGCACATTATTTAAGATGATACAATATCATGATATGATATCAACTCTCTTTTTATTTATTTAATTCTATGTCATCTCATCGAAATTGCCTACTCCCTACAGTAGTTGGCATGCATGATACCACTTATGATACACACATTACGGGCAGCCTAAGACTACCCACAATGGGAAGTAACATAGAGTAGTAACATGCATATGTTACTAGTCTAAGTTACTACCTCCACAATGGATAGTAACATAGGGGTAGTAACATTGAGCCTTTCATTTATTAGCTTATAGACTCATCTTGTCTTGGTATGTGTTATGTTACTCATAGTAGTAGTAACATAGTATGTTACTCAATTTCTCTCTCTTCTCATTAATTAGCTGCCACATCATATTTTTTGCTTAGGTGGCATCTATGTTACTACCTATGTTACTCCCACTGTGGGTAGTCTAAGTATGCAGCCACGCCCCACCTATGCATGTCTTTTTGAAACACGGCCCTTAGGGCCCGATTCATTAATTAAGATAGAAGAGAGTTGCCCGGTTAATTAACGAAAACCCGGGCAAAAACCGTTACAACACGTCCCCACGGGACATCAACAACACACGCCGACCCCGAGGCCGCGCACCAGGCGAGCCGCCGGCTCCGTCACCTGAGCAACCCGTAGCCGACACCCAGCAACCGAACCCGAAGCCGCCACTCCGGCATCCACGCCGACCCCGAGCACTACTAGAAACTCCCTTATTTCCGACGGTGAAAATTAATAGCCGACGGGCCGTCAGCTATTACACTAATGGCCGACGGTGCTAGTAATTGCCTGCGGTTTTTGTTGGCCACTCGGCTATGACCATAAAAACCGACGGTGTTGTCAAATATCGGACGGGATTAAAACAACCCTCGGTTATCTAGTGTAATAGCTTACGGTTCATATTTATACCTGACGGTTTATGTGCCACCGTCGGGGATTTGGTTAAATAGCCAACGGTCAAAATATATTTCCGGCGGTGCAAAAGTAACCCTCGGCTATAAGTAATAATATCGACAATCAACATACTACTCTCTATTATAAGTGAAATTACCTGAATGGGAAGAGTAATAGCCGACAGTATGGGTTGACCCTCGGTGATGTTCTAAAATAGCCTCAAGGGCTAAGAAAGGGTGGGCGTAGTGGTTGTCCTAGACGGTATTGATTATTTACAATTGTAGTTATGTTGCCAACAGTTAGGTTTCTATAATTGCTTGGCAAGTACTGGCCAATCAATGAGCCTTAATGTGTGAAAAAGATGTAACGATGTAGTAATCCAAACATTTCACATGTTGTCGAAACTAAATGATCTTATCTGAACTGACGACATATGCATTTTAGCTATTCGAGTGAGATAGTAATCCAGGCTGACAAGGGAAATTGACTTTTACATGCCATGTAGAGCAATGTGATGACTCTGACCAACATGTAAGTGGCATTATGTGAAAGGACTCAGATCTATTATAAAGATTCACAAAGAAGTACAAAGCACACCAAACATAACAAAATCTAGATGATACTCGGCGCGTTGCTACGGGAATTGTTGATGAAAATTTGGGTCGATAACATGAGAACCAAAATTAAAAAGACATATGGCTGATTATATTTGATTATGTATAATTGTAACAATATTTATTGAATATAAGTAGAATAATTGTATGGAAAGTATTTTCTCATGCATGGTTGAATGTTGTGGTGGGTCTTTTTCCATGCATGATTGCATGTTGATGTTAGCCTTATCCCATTCATAGTTGTATGGTGATGTGACATGCTTGTATGTTGAGATAAATAAGTTAGTAGGGATGACTATGTAAGGTATATGAGATTACATCGAGATCCCTGGATCACTGAACAACCAGTGTTACCATCAGAACGAGCCGCCGATGCACCGTTATCATCACTCTCATACCGAAGCCGACATAATCTTTTCGATGACAACCGGGAAGTCTTCATGCACGTGCCCCCAAGGACCAATGCCCTGGAGCCGCATGTGTTTTCATTGAACCCTTGAATCGATCTGAAGAACCTGACACCGAATATCGGACCCGACCGCCCCGAAGATCTACGTCGAAACTTCGTCTAATCCGCCCCGACGGACGAACTTGATGAGGATCGGAACCAAGAAGAGTTGATGGAATAAAGCATCCTTTACTAGCAAATCGGATCAAGGAAGCTATTAATATAAAAATACTCATCCACGTATGAAATATTAAAGATAAAATTATATTATTAATTAAGAATGTATTTGTTAATTAACAATATCTGACCTAGTTGACAAAATGGAGATTAAAGTAGAATTTTTAAAAATTACGGTAAACATATGGTATAGAAAAGGGATATATATTGTCTTGCATATATGTGTAAGGGTCAGTGTGTTTTAATTAGTATTAGGTGGCATTTTATAAAGTAAAATATGTTAGGCAACCTTGTCCATGTGTCAATGAAGGTAGACCCATCTAATGCAAGCAAAATAGAATGTGACAACGAATAATTTGTGGTTGGATGGTTAGAAGAACAGTAATATGCTCAGCCCAACAGAGTTTATGCCTTACACTTGACATTGATGATTGTATTTTTTTGGATTTATTTCAGTCCTTCCGGCAATGTGTTGGTAGGAGACGTTCCGTCGACTACCAAGGCGTCTACGGCGACTTCGTCAATATTAAGATGATGTGACGGTCCGGTCTCTCGGAGGTGCTCATAGAGGTATGGTGTGTGCGCGTGCGTTCATAGGGGTGAGTGTATGTGCATGTATGAGGGCCTGCGTTTTTACTGTTTTAAAAAACAGAATATGGCACGTATATTTTTTTTGAGAGAATATCTTTTTTATAAAAAAATTAGCATCATATCTTTTTTATATTTGAGAAAAAAATATGGCACGTTTTCTCTAAAAAAAAAAAACTTCAAGGCCCAAGGCCAGGCGCCATCCCAACTTCCCACATCGTGGCGCACGACCGAGAAAAAACTCCCCACGACCCGCGGCCGCATCGTCCTTATCTCCTCGACTCCCTCTGCTCATCCTCTCAGAAAAAAATTCCCCACCTCCCCTGCCGCATCACTCTTGCCACCGCCGCCGCGAGCGCTTGATCCCGTCTGACTGGGAGGCTCGTCAGGGTACGATGACGATGAGCCGTTCAGCCGGCCTGGACGCGGGGCCACTTAGGGGCGGCCATCGCCGCCTACGGCTGCTGCCCTGCCTCGATGGACCACTGACGGCGATGGAATCATGGCGATGCATGTTGATGGCTGGCCTTCCGTGACTGCTTCTGCTATTAGAGGTAAATTGATGTCCGTTTGCCTCAATTCTTTTCTGAGCTATAACGTATACGCATGCGTATTGCATCGACTTCTTTTGCCCATTCCGTCTAGTCTTTAATCCAATATAAGTAGGCGAACCTCAACGTAGGTTTTCCTTAGGCCATGGCAAGCATTCCATAACTTTGTACCTTTCTCTTTCGAGTTAGTTTAAGCTCTTATGCGTTCTCTGTTTTTTTTTGTGCAACACCGGGTGGGAGGGGGACAAATTAATACTCACTAGGAATCTGAACTTACAACGGTTCTGTATTTAATTAGTGGATGAAAAAATGTAGACAAATGTGAGAACCAGTTGCTTGATAACAGAACTATGAAATTATGTATTCCAACTTCCATTTGTTTTTGGTTTTTCAAGTTAGCCTGCTGCGCATGCACATCTCCAGGTGCATTTCGCCATTTTATCTTCTCACATTGATGTAGTGCATAACTGCATAATACTCGGTAAGTGTTTTCTGATGTTAACGTGAGTCTATGCAGGAGCCATTCTGGTCCAGACACTTAAGCTTCCATGATTCTAATTCTTATGATGCATAACATTTGTAATATGATACTGCATGGTAGTACCATGACTATAAAGAGATTACCTTTCTATGTCCCTGCTTAGAATATTCTGTAACAATTTGTCCATGTAGCTCACTAAAATTACAACTATATTGAATTATTATTTTTATGTTTTCTCACAACTAATATAATCACTAATTTCTCAGGGCATGGAAGCAATACTGGAGGCAGTTACACTCGTGATTAGCTATGATCATCATACTGAATGATGAGTACATGATACAAATGGCAACAGCACAGATGTGGGTGATGTTGGCTATGGCTATGGAAATGAGCGTGATGAAAGGTGATGAGGCGAATGACTTTGAAGCATTGCAACAAAGCGAAGTTCTGAAGTTTGTGGACAATTAATCTTATGCAAAATATTTAGATCGTAAATCCTACACGTTAATAGTTTGTGTTCCATGTAGCACTAACTATATGGATAATTACTATGTCAGTGTAATGTGTATGCAACTCACTAGGCCTGTGTGACACATTGTGCAAAATATAATGTATGTTCTCTTGCCAGATGTGTTTGTGCAAATATGAAATGTTGTCTTGAAATGCAACTATCTATATAACAACAGTGTGATTAAATCATACTCCCTCCGTCCCAAAATAAGTGACTTAATGACTCAATTTTATACTAACTTTGCACTAAACTTAGTACAAAGTTAAGTCACTTATTTTGAGACGGAGGGAGTATATTCTAGTGTGCAACAACCCATGGCATTTCCCCCCCTAGGGGTCACCAATGCCCGACGGTGTAAAACATCTCGGATATATATTGTGCCAATGGGGAGTATAGTAGTCGGTAATGTTACAAATTGACAGTGTTGGGTAGCCTCTCAACAATATGTATCCCCGACGGGGTATATAAACACTCGGTAGTTATACTAACTTACGGGTATATACTGTCAACTATTAAAAGTAGCGACGAGAGGAAAAACCCGTCGAATATTACATGGCTGACTGCTCACCGTCGGCCCATTACCGTGGGCAAATAGAATAACCGACCATACCGTCGGCAATTAGAGTAATGGCCGACCAAGCAACCCCGACAGTAGATAGCCGATGGTGAACCGTCGGTTATATCGTTATTTGACGGTGAACTCAAATAGCCGACGGTAATTTGACCCTCGGCTAAAATGAAAATCATCCGGTTTGTATGAATATAAATCGGTTTGTTCAAATTTCATTTAAAACGTGTCCAAATGTTTGAGGTAATGGTTGGATGACTGCCTCCCATATCCATGTCTGCAGACACGCCCGCGGAAGGACATTGTGTCCGTTTTAAAAGATCGGCGTTGAAGATACCCTTAAAACATTGGCAAAGAATTGCGTTGTAGCCGAGTGACGAAGACTTGTGGTGTGACCGTTAAGATTCAACACCTATCAGGAGTAAAATATAGGTTTTGGTGGTTGTTTCTATCAAATTCCAGGAAGCTCCTCACAGTTTAGGGCACATCGAATGATATCCTTCATACTCACGCTATCCTTCATACTCACGGTTTTTAGTGATACCATAGCCTAATGCATGGCATTGTATGTTGGTATCATATACTAGTTCACGTATTGCCCGTATTGCCATGCAGGACACATAGTAGCACATTATTTAAGATGATACAATATCATGATATGATATCAACTCTCTTTTTATTTATTTAATTCTATGTCATCTCATCGAAATTGCCTACTCCCTACAGTAGTT
Organism: Elymus sibiricus; assembly: GCA_039707655.1. Lineage (NCBI taxonomy): Eukaryota > Viridiplantae > Streptophyta > Magnoliopsida > Poales > Poaceae > Elymus > Elymus sibiricus. Next base: position 115,060,721 of record CM077675.1, read on the forward strand.
GGCATGCATGATACCACTTATGATACACACATTACGGGCAGCCTAAGACTACCCACAATGGGAAGTAACATAGAGTAGTAACATGCATATGTTACTAGTCTAAGTTACTACCTCCACAATGGATAGTAACATAGGGGTAGTAACATTGAGCCTTTCATTTATTAGCTTATAGACTCATCTTGTCTTGGTATGTGTTATGTTACTCATAGTAGTAGTAACATAGTATGTTACTCAATTTCTCTCTCTTCTCATTAATTAGCTGCCACATCATATTTTTTGCTTAGGTGGCATCTATGTTACTACCTATGTTACTCCCACTGTGGGTAGTCTAAGTATGCAGCCACGCCCCACCTATGCATGTCTTTTTGAAACACGGTCCCTTAGGGCCCGATTCATTAATTAAGATAGAAGAGAGTTGCCCGGTTAATTAACGGAAACCCGGGCAAAAACCGTTACAACACGTCCCCACGGGACATCAACAACACACGCCGACCCCGAGGCCGCGCACCAGGCGAGCCGCCGGCTCCATCACCTGAGCAACCCGTAGCCGACACCTAGCAACCGAACCCGAAGCCGCCACTCCGGCATCCACGCCGACCCCGAGGCCGCGCACCAGACGAGCCGCCTGCCCTGCTGCCCAAGCAACCGGAGCTGACGCCCTACATCTATCTCCGGAGCCGCCGCTCCGACGTACAGACAGTAACCACACATGCCGACCCCGAGGCCGCGCACCAGGCTAGCCACCAGCTTCATTACCCGAGCAATCGAAGCCGACACCACACAACCATATCCGGAGCCGCCGCTCCGACATCCACGCCGACCCTGAGGCCGCCCACCACGTTGGCCAACGACACTGACACCCACGAGACCAGTGCCGACACCCCTCCATGACGACGAGATTCGGAACCGCCTCTCCGACTTCCACGCCGGCCCCGAGGCCGCGCACCACCCGAGCCGATGGCTCTCGCAGGCCAAGACCACTACAAAACGAAGCCTCCAAGGAGGAACACGACACCGTAGCGCCGCCATCGTACGCTCCAGGAACCTGGAACAGGGGTTTCCCCCGGAGTGCGAGAGAAAAGGCCTTGGCCCTCGAACGAAGACGCCTTCAAGAAGGTGTGCGGCGCCCACAGGCGTCGCCGTCGTCGGCTCCGGCCAGGCCAGAGCAGGCTTTCACCTCGAGCAGCCAAAAGAACTCTTCCCCTCAAACCGGCATACGAGAGCCACCGCCCGCCTAAACCACCACCCACCACCAAAGCCCGGAGCCACCGATCAGAACAGCCCCACCATCGCCGCCTGCATCACGCAGAGCCGATGACCAGGCTACCCCATCACCACCGCAGGAGCCAAAACCGGCCACGTCTGGACAGATCCGGCGCCCCGCACCACGGCCAATCCACCGGCCATCACCAAGCGTCGCTGGCATGACCGAGGACCGCCGCACTGTCACAGAGTCTCGATGCACCCGAGCTCCAGCCGTGGCGCTGCCCACACAGCCACCACGGCCACCATCGCCGAAGAAGAGGTCCGGGGCTGCCGCCCCGGCGTCCGACCACCACACGCTCGCCAGATCCGCCCCGCAAGAGCAGCAGCACAACCCGCATCACCGCGCGACCTCGCCGGCCACCTCCAATACAGCAACCGCCAGCAAAGGCATGCCCGCTCGCGCCTGGCCGCCCGTCGTGGCCACCTTGCGCCTCCCTCGCCAGATCCGGCGACCCCGCAGCCGCCGGCGCCGGCAGCAGACTCCGAAGCCGCCACCCTCGCCCCACCAGAGCCACGGCCGTCATGACGCATCCTTGCCGCGACGCAAGTCGCGTTCCTCACCGAGAGCAGCGCCAGCTCCCATCACCCGAAGCCCTCGCGCCCACGCGCGCACCCGCTCCTGGATCCACCCTGCTGCAGCATCGCTGCACCGCCCCTCGTCGGTGCTCAGGCCATGCCGCCACAGCCGCGCAACAGAAGATCATCGCGCCCTCCCCTGGCCGGATCCACTCCCACGCGCAGCCGACAAGGCCACATCACGCCCTAGATCAGGGGACGCTCGATCCAGGGCCTCAAACCCGCTCGAGGGCCGCCACCACTGCAGATCCCCACCTGCAGCCATGCCCGCCGCCGACTGCACCTCCGGGAGCGAGGAAGCAAGCCGCGCCACTCCGGCCGCCGCCCAGCGTGGGATCCCCTGCCCACACCTCACCTTCGGCGCGGCAGAAAAGAGCCTCTCCCGCCGCCGCCCGGCTCCGCGCGGGCTTTGCCTGCCGGAGGCTACCGGCGACGGCAGGGGAAGGGGGGAGCAAGGGGGGCTGCTAGGTGAACCGGCGTCGGCGCCGCCCGTGTCGCCCTGGGGAGGGAGCGACGCGGGAGCCGGGTCACTAGCGAAATCTCTGCACAGGGAACACTCCACCTATGCATGTCAATTATAAGTTATGATTTTTATGCACTAATTAGTTATACCACGTTTGCAAGCCAAACATGTCACTCGTAAATTATACTGTTTAAATTAATTTTATATTATGCACGATATATGTGCGGGATACTTGAAGCTTGCATACCTACGTAATTTTTGGTTCATACTTTTGTTACAAAAAGTCATTATGTTATCTGCAATGTAAATGTAAATCGGGAAGACGGTTACATTTGTAGTACTTTTAGTTGTTTACCTATTGATGCAATTATTTTAGCAGGATTTCCGCATCTATTTATTAATTTTATCAATGGTCAAAGACCACCTTGAAAAATGGGCCCTATATATTTGTTTGAAGGGAGTACAACACTAAGATATAGTGCACTGAACTGCTATATGTAAACTTGTATCTAATATCACTAAATGTAGCTTAAGATATATTACCTCTGTTCGGATTTATTAGTCCCTGTCTTTCTTATTTTGAGATAAAGTTTGACCATAGTTTAACGTAAGTGCAAACTATATGTCATACAAATTATATACTACTGGAAAGCTCTTTCACATACAAATCCAACAATATTACATTTTGTATCACCATGTAAAAAATACCTTTTGTATTTTATAATTCATATTTTGTTGGTTTTATAGATGGTCAAAGGTTGATCCAAAATACAACGGCCCAGTAAACCTGGACAGAGATGGTAGTGCACTGAGACTAAACCTGGGCATGGACAGCCCGGCCCGACGACCCGGTCCGAGCCCGGCCCGAAAAAAACGGGCTTCGGGCTTCGGGCTTGGCATTCGGGCCGGGCTCGAGCTTCATTTTCCAGCCCGAAAGATAGTTCGGGCCGGGTTCGGCCTTCTCTTTTTAAGGTTTTCGGGCCGGGCTTTCGGGCTTCGGGCCGGGCTTACACGTGCAAACAATAAAAAAATAGCATTCGGACCGGGCTTTCGGGCTTCGGGTCGGGCTTCGGGCCGGGCTCGGGCTTGAAAAAAGAGTGCATTTCGGGCTTCGGGCCAGGTTCGAGCTTGGGAAATTTTTTTCGGGCTTTGCAAAGCCCGGTCCGAACCCGACCCGGCCCGACCAATGATCAGGTCTAACTGAGACTGCCCTTAAATTGAAAATATACACTTTGGCTATCTAAATTTTGGCAATAAACCAAGCATGCTCGTAGTATTTTCCTCGAAAATGGGAGAACAAAAAATTTAGTTGTAGAGTCAAATGATATTCTATTCTTAATGTCTAGTCATGGCTCACCGAAAGAGGGTCTGGCAGACAGATTAAAATCAAGATAGAAAGTTACGAAAGCTCGGCACTACTTTGAACACGTATACTTTAGACAGGAGTGACCGTTGTCTCTATCGAAGGGCATTTTCTAGATCAGCGAAGTGAGAGCAGTTAATCAGTCATTTTGGACAGGAGTACAATGTTGCTCTCCATTAAACATTAATCAAGTTTGAAGTCCAGTGGTCCATGATATGATGTCCAGTGTGGTAGTACAGAGCCAGGTGATCCGATCAACGTGTCCTTAAACCCATGTTACCCTGTGTCCAGTGTCCTAGTACACACAACTGCTCCATCTGAGGTTAAGCACAAATGGAGGTCAACTATGGCAACTGATTGCCGTATAAAATAGGGGGTATGGTCCTTACGGATTCGGAGAACGTGGCTCATGTGAGTGAGCTGCAAAGTCAGCCAGACCCCAAAGGCTCATCGGTAAACAAATGAAGTCCCATGAAAATGACTTGATGCGACTCCCGCTCCGATGGCAACGCGGCAGACCTAAATTAACAATGTGATCTTAGATAATGGAGTACTAGTAAGTGTAAGAGACAATGTTTAAGTAGACAACAAAAGTGTTGTTCTCATCTCGAGTTCATGTGAGCTCGGATTGACAGTAAAATAAACACGGACAAATATTTTCATTTTTGCTAAGTTTCATCATTAAATGAAATCCATGAAAGACATGGCAGGAAAAATAAAATTGATGCTTCAAAATGCTTTAAAAATAACATTTTGGAGCATCGATTTGTTTTTTGCCACGTTTTTCCGAATGTCATCCGGTGATGAAATTTTACAATCAATCAAAACATTTATCAATGTTTGGCACAAAAAGTCAAATTCATTTGTTTTTTTATATTTTACTGTTCACCGAGCTGACATGAGCTCGGGATCAGAACAACCACGTCCAAGTAGACAAGGTTTTTTCAAAAGGAGGACCACCTTGGTATCTCGTCAAGCGGTGCATACCACCATTTTATTCAATAATATAGCAAAAAAAATAAGAAATTCATCTCATATACGCAAGCAAAAGCAAAACATAAGACAAAACGGCACAGCCGGCAAAAATAGGGCATGATGTCTAAACACCTAGACTAATATTGGACTGCCATCTAAATTGGGTGTATGTTGTCCGTGTTACCGTCTCCCAGCGGTTGCCCCCAAAGGTCATGATCTCCTTGAATTTCACACGGTCGAGTAATGACCACGTACGGATCCATCCAGACACCAGGAAGATAACTTGCAAAAGGTTTGTGATATTGGTTCGGTTAAAAATAACGTCATCCCGATACTTTCAAATAGCCCAAGTAATGCACAAACTCCCACACAAATTCGTGTCAATGTATTAGGCTCCATCCTGTTTATCCAGGTAACGAACAAATTAGAGATGTTACTAGGTGAAAAAAACATTAAAGAACACATTTATTATTCACCACAATAACCTGACTACTGGGCGTTCGAAAAAGAAATGTTGAATAGTTTCCTCATGATCACAACAACAAAAACGTCTACTATTCTTCCGCCTACGTTTCGTCAAGTTGATCTTAGTCAAAATCACTCTCTTCCGCAAAAACCACTTAAAGACCTTGATTTTTAAAGACATCTTAATTTTCCAAATATGGATCGACCTAGAGATTGGTTCAATATTAATCACGTTGACATACATAGATTTGACTGAGAATACATCCGAAACTGAAAGTTTCCATCAAAATATATCTGGCACAATAGACAGGTTGACCTCCGTCAACCTATGCACTAAACGTAGTCATCTATCCCATGGTTCCCCACCAGTACCCGCCTGAACTAAATGTTCAAGGGAACATAATCTAGTATTGTACTCCCCAAAGCATCGTCATACAATATTATAAAGCGTTAGATATTGCAAGGCTAAAGGTGTCGTCCCCAGCCAAGTATTCTTCCAGAATCTCGTAATACGTCCATCTTCGATGGTAAATTACTCATGTTATAGAAAATGACATTTGTCTTCATCAATCCTTTCCAAAAAGAAGAATCATTTGGCTGCATCATAACTTGTGCTACAGTTTTGGAATGTAGATATCTATTACACAATAATTATATCCACATCCCATCATCCTCTACCTAAAGTTGACATAACCATTTACTAAGAAGGCACTTGTTCTTCACTTCGAGATTCTCAATACCCAAACCCTATTGGCCTTTTGATCTACATAGTATGTCTCATTGCCAGTCTATACTGGTTTTATTCTCATTACTTCTCCAAAAAAAACTCGATCGATAAAAGTCCAACCTTTTTCGTTTCCATACGAGTACCTCAAAGAAGGATAACAGGAACATCGGCATGCTTGTAAGCACAAAATTAATAAGAATAAGACAACCCCCATAAAACATAAGCTTGTCATTCCAACAACTTAGATTTTTCTCAAATCGATCTGCCATACACTTTTTTTCTGTGTTTGTCAACTTTTGGTGATGGATTGAGATCCCTAGATAACTAGAAGGTAGGGATCCAAATCCACAACCAAACAACTATTTGTAGTCTTCCCGTTCCTCCTTAGCGCGTCGAAAGCAAAACAGTTCACTTTTATAAAAAAATATTTTCAGCCCGAACTATTGTTTGAAGAGACATAAAACCAACTTCATATTTCTAGTTTTTTCCATGTCATGTTTTATGAAAATAATAGTATAATCAACATATTGTAGTATGGACACACCCCGATCCACTAGATATGAGATTAGACCTCCTCTTGAGCAGTTTTAACATGCTCCCTCGTACCTCATATTTTCACATGAGAGTTAAGAGTATATATTAGATCTGAGTTGCTGATCTCATTAATTAGTGGTCTGATTAACTCTTACCTTCTTACCTCACATGTAAAAAGAAGGGGTAAGAGGGAGCATGTTAAAATTTGCCCCTCCTCTTTGGCTCTATCAAAACATATGTGCTCCACCTTCCACTCCATTTTCTGTTGGGTGATCATGATCATCATCATTTCGACTTCTTCGTCCGAATCTGAAGAATCAAATAACTCCTTTTGAATCAATTCATCAAGCTCTGTGGGTCCATACTCCTCGTTCGACGAACCATTCGAATCCATGGTTTTGCCTACAAAACAATCACAGAAAACGGGGCGGACATTCTGTCAAATGCATGGAGGATAAGGTGCACTCCGAGAGTAGCTGGAGCGTTCCGCGGCGGTGTCTGGGCCGGCGACCGTGTCCGTGCGGGCTGGAACAGAAGGGAGGAGTATTTTGACGATGATGCCGGCGCTATGGGCTCAGTGCAGCGGCGGAGCTATATATGGACGGGACGACGTGAACGAGGAATAAGATAGTAGAGGAAGGACAAATCGGCAAGGTCGGCGGGGGATTTTGATGTAATTTGAGGTAGGTTCGGCATGTCTAGTCCGACGTGGCAGACTCGTCAAGGCCTTCCATGTCGCTTCATATAGGAGCTTGATATGAGGGCGCCGGTCAACTCGGACGTTTCAGACCGGTATGAGACCTTCGGATCTGACAGTGACCGTACAATCCGTGTGGATGTATAAAGAGGGTTTGGGGAGTCTAGTTGTAGATGCTCTTGGGATTTTTCATAGAAGCCCCGACAACTTTGGTTGGGATGAAGCCATGCGGCAACGTTGTGTCTCGTTTCCGTGATTCATGCTAAAGCCTAAGAGCATCTACAGTCGGAACTTGCAAATCCGGCCCCTCAAACGCCCGCGGACGCGCCCGGTCAGTGCCCGGGCGTGTCCCCTATTTGTCCGTCCGCGCAGCCACACTCCTCATTTTCTTCCTCATATGTCCAGTCACTTGCAAGTGATTGGTGAAAAGGAAGAGAGAGAAAGAAAAGAATGAATAAAGAAAAAGAAAAGATGGTCCGGGATGGGGTCGCATCCTACGTGGCGGACTGACCGAACGCGCCCATGCGTGTCCGCGAGCCCTCATATCCTCTCTATATTTGAGATAGATACGAGGGTTAGCGGACAACCCGGCGTCTGAGACCGGTTTGAGGGGTCCGTCTGGATCGCTTTTTCGTGACCGGTCAGCCTGCCCGGCCGTTTGAGGAGGATATGAGGGGTCCGGTTGTAGATGCTCTAAAGAAACATGGTAGGACGCAGCTGGCACGCTCCTCGCCACACCGATGTCACTCATTTGGTCGTGTCATGCAACACTTGCTACGCAGGTTCAAATTGCCGCCAACTCACTACCAGAATAATGGACGATGCCGACGGCCTAAGATATGCCGACGGCCCCCGTCGGTATACATTACGCTATGCCGACGGCCCACGGGAAACCGTCGGCGTACAAAAGCCGTCGGCATATCTCCCTCTTTGCCTACGGCCACCGTCGGCGTACGTAGGCCGTCGGCATAGACAGATCTACGCCTACGGTGGCCGTCGGCATAGCATCTCCGTCGGCGTATATGTTGGCCCCATCCATCGGTGGTTTACGGCCGTTTGACGCCGTCAAACTTATGCCGACGGTCCTGACGGCCGCCGTCGGCATAGCTGATTTGCTCCACGTCATCGATCCGCGGCATATCAATGCCGACGGTTATGCCGTCGTCATAGTCCATTACCTCCACGTCATCGATCCAGGGCATAGCTATGCCGACGGTTATGCCGTCGGCATAGCTACAATTTTTTTTTCTGTTTTTATTATTTTCCTAAATTAATTTTTGATTAACTTAAATGTGCCTTATCTAAACATAAACATACATAAATTATATATCGATTTGGTGTAGAATTTTCCATAGATTATGAATATGTGGTTTGTATTTGTTTTTGAGTATGTTAGTAATGTGACCACATGTTCTTTTGCATATAGGTCCCTATACTTTATTGAAATCACAAAAAATGATAATTACGTCTATTTTGACAAGTTTTATATGTTTTTTACAAGAATCTTGAAAGTGCTAGATCCGTCAGTCAACTGTGCCAAAATGTGATGGCGGGTGCAACCACCCAGCACGCGGCTCCGTAGCGTGACCCCCCTCACGGACGTCGCTGCTGTCGTCACACGGAGGGTGGAAACGGCCACGTCAGGTAGACACGGAGGGAATCTTGCGTTGGGTTGGGCCCGGACCTTGATCCGAAGTGTACCTATGGGCTGGCCTATCACAGCTAGGTGGAAATGTCCCTCGGTCAAACCCCGTCCGGTGAAAGTCAAAGGGGTAGATCCGTCTGGTCAACTGTGCCAGGGTTTGACGGGACGGGGAACCTGGAGGGGGGCTATGCCGCGAGGTCTTGCACCAGGCCCTCTTACACGTGTGGAAGAGTGGTGACATGTGTAAGCACCTGGCACGCGGCTCCGTAGCGTGCCCCCATCACGGACGTCGCTGCCGCCGTCACACGGAGGGTGGAAACGACCACGTCGGGTAGACACGGAGGGAATCTTGCGGTGGGTTGGGCCCGGACCTTGATCCGAAGTGTACCTATGGGCAGGCCTATCACAACCAGGTGGAAATGTCCCTCGGTCAAACCCTGTCCGGTGAAAGTCAAAGGGGTAGATCCGCCGGTCAACTGTGCCAGGGTTTAACGGGACGGGGGACTTTTGGGGGGTAGCTATGCCGCGAGGTCTTGCGCTGGGCCCTCTTACACGTCCCGAAATGTGGTGGCGGGTGCAACCACCCGGCACGCGGCTCCGTAGCATGACCCCCCTCACGGACGTCGCTGCCGCCGTCACACGGAGGGTGGAAACGGCCATGTCGGGTAGACACGGAGGGAATCTTGCGGTGGGTTGGGCCCGGACCTTGATCCGAAGTGTACCTATGGGCTGGCCTATCACAGCCAGGTGGAAATGTCCCTCGGTCAAACCCCGTCCGGTGAAAGTCAAAGGGGTAGATCTGTCCGGTCAACTGTGCCAGGGTTTGACGGGACGGGGGACCCGGAGGGGGGCTATGCCACCAGATCTCGCACCGGATCCTCCTACATGTGTGAAAGTGTTGTGGCGTGCGTAGACGCCCTTCTTGGGGCTCCGGGGTGTGCCCCCCCTCCACGGACGACACTTCCCCCGTCCGGCCCGAAAAATGTCTCAAATATTCCAGGCAGGCCCGAAAAATGCCATGTCCTGGCACGTGTCATGTAATGCCCCCCTTTGAGAGCACGAGAAGTTTCAAAGTCAACGGAGCAACTGACAGTGCAGTTCCTTCACAAACCGGACACGTTCCCTCCCGATAGCTAGATACTACCTGAGATATGATGTAGTTTACAAGCGGCCTCCGGCCAAGCTTCTGCGAAACGTGCTCAAACTTTCGCCACACCCTACAAGGGTCATATGACGGCACCGTGCCAGGTCTCGAGGATTTCTGGCATCATATGATTTTCCGTGGATTTTAACGGCTAGATCCGGCATGCCGCCGAGGTACATTCGCCCCCCGATGGTGGGTCCTGCCCATCCTCTAGTTGCACAAGGTATACACATTCCGCAAAGACATCATATATGATTGTACAAACCACTTATGGACATCATTTCAGGTGGCCGCCGTGCAGATCTGCAATTCCCGCATTGAAACCCTACGGATGCAATAAATGTCTCAAATATTCTAGGCGGGCCCGAAAAATGCCATGTCATGGAACGTGCAACGGGCAGCGCACTTCTTTAACAAACCGGACATGTTCCCTCTCGGTAGCCATATACTACCACAAATATGCTGTAGGTTATTTGTACATAAAATGCGGTGTAATATTTTTCAAAATTGATGTGGTCCAGTTTTACAACAAATATTTGGTAGGTTCTTCACAAAAAACCATTTTTTTGCACTCGGAAAATGAAAAATGAATTTTTCGTGCAAACAAAATGAAAACTCCCTTCATCAACATTGCTTGACATTCTAAGGGGCAACGGAGCTAGGGTTAGGCCGGTTGGGACCATCTGGGGCAGCCATGCCACCAAAACATTGAACCAGGTCCGATGGTGCCACCGAGGTACATTCGCCCGCCGATGGTGGGGTCTTTCCCTCCTCTGGTTGAACTAGGCCTACACATACGAGAGACCTCTCTCTCTCACACACACACACACCACCGTGTCAGCAAATTAAAAACATACGGCAAAACATGTTTTTGGGCGACAATAGTTATTTAATTTTCGAAAATGCAAACAAATTCTAAAAAATATGAAATTTGGCATGCTATTGGTATATGAATCCAAGAAGGTATGCAAAAAGTTTGAAAAAGATTTCATAAAAATTAGCATAGTAAATCTATCAAAACAAAACGATAAAGAAACACAAAAAAATGGAGTCTTTCTATTGGCTGACCACCCCTCACCTGGATCGGTGACATGGCGTGGATTTCCACCCATCACCTGGATCGGTGACGTGGCGTGACTGCTGGCCCACCCACGGCTCACCCCGTACATCCCCTGCGCCCTTATCCTCTCCCCTCCCGTTCTCTCTCCTCCCGTCCACCACTCCCTCGCCTACACCGCTGCAGCTTCCCGCTGCCGTTGCTCACCGCTACCGCTGCTCGTCGCCGCTGCTTCTGCTCGCTGCTGCTCGTCGCCGCTGCTTCTGCTCGCTGCTGCTCGCCGCTATGGCTGCTCGCCGCTACCGCTGCTCGCTGTTGCTGTTGCCGTTGCCGTTACCTCTTTTCGCCGCTGCCGCTGGTCACTGCTCGCCCGTGCCGCTGCTCGCCGCTGCCGTGCCTCTGCTCGCCGGAGCCGCTAATGCTGCTACCGCTGCTCGCCGCTGCCTCTGCTCACTTCACGCCGCTGGCACTGTTGTTGCTCGCCGAAAACTAAGGACGCCGGAGCGGCTAGACGTGCTGCTCATTGGAGCCGAAAGACGTGCTGCTCGTCGGAGCCGCACGGGGGTTGGCCTCTGGACGAAGACGACTTGCACATGGCTGTCCTTGCTCGCCGACTGACTGGGCTCACCGGCTGCCGCGTGGGGACGCACCAGCAGCTGCCACGTGGCAGGGTATGCCGACGGCAACATCGTCGGCGTAGCTGTGGATGTATGCCGACGGCATAACCGTCGGCGTAGCTCTGCCCCAGGGCGCGCCAGGAGCTGACACGTAGCGGCCCTACGCCGACGGCTGCACCGTCGGCAACATTCCAGACCTATGCCGACGGCCACACCGTCGGGATAGCGGTGACACGTGGGTGCCTCTGGTTGGTTGACGTCCTCCGACGGCGCCGTCAGCCGCCGTCATGTGAAAAAGGGTACCGACGGCCTATCTACACCGACGGACGTACGGACGTACGTCGGCATAGGAGCCTATGCCGACGGTTTCCCTATGCCGACGAAACTGACCGGGTACGTCGACGCACGCGATCCCGACGACCCTACGCCGACGGTGGCCGTCGGCATAGCCCTACGCCGACGGTGTTCGGGTCTGCGCCGACGGCTGCCGGCCGTCGGCATATGAGGCGATTCTGGTAGTGACTCCTCCTGCCCAAGCCTCACGTTTCCGTTTGTTCGTCGAGTCGTAAGCTCGGTCCATATTGCCTGAAATGCAGAAAGAGTTGTGGACTCCCAGAGGCAAGGAAAGAAGTTGCGCCAACTCACTAATTTATTAGGTACAAAACGTTGGATACGGCTGGCGCATCATGTCTTACGAGGATTCTTCTTGAAGTAGGAAGCGTTGGTCGATCTTTGGACAAACAGGAAGGGAAATTGGCTACAAGTGTTCGAATCCATGATACTCCTGGACAATCCTTGCCTTGACTTAGAAAAACACAAGTTATCTAGGAGTACTATAGATCCCTCTGCGTAAAAAAAAAAATAAACTACTAGATCTCTCTGCTCCACACTGACAGTGCTGTTAAGGAATTTAGTAAGCGCTGGTACTACGGAGAGCACGTACGATTGCACGTGCATGGCAATCCATGGACGCGGAGGACACGTTCGCTGATGAATCCACGGGAGGCATCCAACGGCAAAAGCACAGCGACGACCGTGCGACCACGCCGCCCTCCCAACGACGGTTCCCGTCCTCCCAGCAAAACCCGAGCGCCGCCGTGCGGGCACCCGTGATCTTGTCGATATCTTGTACGGCGCGCGCGCACCCGCACGCGGTCCCTGCTCCTTCGTTCGTGCCCACTGCCACTAGGCCACCATGAAACATGGGACGATGCGGCGTGGAAAACTGGAAAGAGAAAGGCTGCGGCCGCGCGCGCCGCGCCGTTGAGGCCAACTCCAGCGCACGACCCCAAACGGACGTCCGTTTTGTTCGGATTTTGTCCATTTAGGGCGGACAATGAGATCGTGTCCGGGCTTTTTCTGGGATGCAGTGGCCGTGCGCCCAACGCACGGACGCATCCTTCGGTTTCATCCTGTCCGCCTCCTGGTTCGAACACACATATGCGAATAAACTATGTCCTGGATCACGCCGGCAACACAGCCAGCCTACATGACCTCGCCGGCAACACAGTCAGCGGCCGGCAACACAGCCAGCCTTCAAAATGAATAGTTTTCTTGCCGGCAACACAGCCAGCCTACACGACCTCGCCGGCAACAAAGCCAGCGGCCGTCAACACAGCCAGCCTCCAAAATGAATAGGTTTCTCGCCGGCACACAGCCAGCGGCCAGCACCCCGTGCCACAGCCGAACAGACCGCCTAGTTCAGGCCGTCGGCGTCGAACATCTCTTTCTGTCGGGCCTCGAACCAGCTCTTCGTCTTCTCGCTCATCTTGCTCAAGTCGACGCTCATGATCGCTAGCGCCACCTCCTTTGCTTTGGTTGCGGCATTGGCGGCCTCGATGTCGAGCTGCCTCTGCCTGGCCGCGGCATTAGCGGCCTCGATGTCGAGTTGCCTCTGCATGGCCGCCTCCTCCATGTCGATCTTCCTCTTCTTGGCCGCCTCCTCCATCTCAAGCTTCTTCGTTTGAAGCTGTAGGTATTGCTTCATTTGCTCCTCCTTGCCTTGACGCTTTTTCTCGTCCCTAACTTCCTTTTGAGACAGCATGCCGTGCAAAGTCTCATGCAAGGCAAAGGATGATGCATCACGCTTGTCGTCCATCTTGGAGTTGGTCTTGCCCCTCGGCCTCTTCAACGCCTCACCGTCTCCACCTCCGGCCAACTCGGCCGTCTTCTTTCCTCTCTTCCTTTGAAGTTCGCGGTATTGATCTTTGAACTTAGGGCAATTGTTGATGATCGTCCAACAATGCGTGAGAGTGAATGGCTTATCATTGTGACGGGCCTTGAATGCTTCCAAAGATTGAAATGCCTACACGATCAAACAAGAATTGGACATGCAAACATAGAGAAGGCCGAAGCCTCGGCCGTAGCAACGAAAGATAAGATACCATACCATGTCCCCAATTCCGAGACCACTCACGGGGCGTGCTTCAACGCTTTCAAGTGCGGCTTGATACTTGTTGCATTCTTGTTGGATGAACAACCACCTCTTTTGAATCGAGTTGATGCTACGATCGCTCGTAAATTGGTAGGGCGGAAACAACTTTCTTTCATGGAATGTTTTGTGAACTCTTGTCCAAAAAACAATTCCCTTTTGTTGCGCACCGACCCTAGGATCTTGGCCAATCTCCTTCCAACTTTCGCAAATCAACTTGTCCTCATCTTGTGTGTATGATCCCGTACGAATGCTCTTCTTCCTCTTTTGTGCTTCCGCTCTTTGGGTGAGCTCATCGATGAACAATGGCTCGCCCGCAATATCGACGCCGTCCTCTTCTTCTTCATCACCTTCACCTTCGGAATAGATGTTATCATCTTCATGCCACGAGTCACCATGGTCGTCGGCCTCAAAGTCTTCATCGGCAACGTATGGGTCTCCGCGGCCATCCTGACTCTGGGTCTCCTCGGGATCGAAGGCATCGCCATGCCCACCCATCTGGAAGGCCTCACCACGGCCCTCGTAGATGACATTCTCCATGAACTCGTTGTAGTCAGGGTCCTCTACCGTCGACGTTGGTGTTGGCATTCCGCCGAACAGGACGCGGGGCGACGGCATGGTGGCCGTAGACGGCGACCGTGCTTGCTTTCTTTGCATCTCGACGGACGGGCGGCCGCCGCTGCTGGACCCCGGCGTGACGTTGAGGTCGATGACGGCCGAGGGGCGCAGGGTGGACGGCGCCATCACGCCAACGTCCGACGACCCCGAGAAACGGGTCTAGCCTTCGTACCTTGGCGGCATTGGGGTGGTCCTCGATGTCGGCGAGGGGCACTGCGGAGGCCGGGCGACCGACGAGCCTGTGCTCGCCGGGCCGACGGGAGCTGCCGGGAAGCTCGTCGGACAGCACAGCCCAAGCATGAGGAGGGCGTGCGCTTTGTTGACGATGTCCTCCTTCTCGTCGACGTCGGCCTTGTGCCGCGCGGCCTCCAACGCAGCGCGCTCGGCGGCGAGCATGGCCGCGGCGTCCTTGCCCTTCTGCGCCGCCCGCCGATTCCTCCTCTTGGCCGATTCCGTGGCCAACTTTGCGAGCTCCGCCGGCGTGAGATTCGTCCGAGACTTCTTCGGACCCTTGGTCGCCTTCTTCTTCACCTGTCGGGGCGGGTCTACGGCCTGGCCACCGGAATTCGGCGGGGCGTCGGCCATGGCGGGATGGTGATGGGCGAAGGCGAAATCGGGACGTGTGAGGGTTTTGGGGGAAGGGAGGGGGAAATGGCGCCAAATGGGGCACCGGGCGGGTGCTCTGTGCCACCGACGGGCGGGCCAGGGGAGGACAAGCGCGTGCGTCCTGCCCGTCCGCGCGCTGTCCGTTTCACCCCAAAGACGGCCCAAAATTGGGCCGGGATGGGTCAAAAGCGGATAGAAAACGGACAAAAGTTCGTTTGCGCCCGCGGGCTGTGCCGTCTGATATGTCCGTTTTGCCCTAAACGGACGCACCGGACAGAATGGGGTCGTGCGCTGGAGTTGGCGTGAGGGCGCTGCTGGTTCTGGCTATGATTTCGCAGGGGCGCATGTGCCGCTGCGTGCGCTCGTGGCAGGGTTGGAGTGGTGCGTGGCAGCACTGCTGTGGTGCAGGTGCGTGCTCGTGCTGGTGTGCAGAGGTATCGTGATCGATCGGCTAGCTTGTGGCCCGCCGTGATTTATCCCCTTCGTGTATCTGGTGCACGTTGCACGCAGCTGCACGACGCAGTATGCTAATCGGCCGGTGCTCTCTTTTCGGACCGGAAGAAAATAATAGGAGTACTAGTTTTCCTTAGCACAAAATAAGGAATACGAGGACAACAACAGCGATATCCTAACTCACAGGAGTTCAAATTTTAAATTTGACACCAGTGTTCGTAGACGTATGTGATGACTTTGTAAATCTTCGGATGATGTATCGGCTCAGTCTTTCGAAAGTGCTTATAGAAATATGATGTGCATGCGCGTATTTATAAAAAAATGAGTGTATGTGTGTAGATATAAGCGTCTGCGCGCGTTTGTGTTGTGTTAAAAAAAGTACAACAACATGTTGTTTGAAATTTGGCCAGCTCTGTCCTCTTCAACTGAATTTCCGACGTCGGAACCGAGGGACAGAAAACAATACTTCCTCTGTTCCATAATTTAGTGCGCTCGCGCTTCCCAAAATCTAAGTTTGACCATGAATTTGACCAACTAGACCGATTGCGGCGGGAACAAAAACTATACCACTGATTCATATTTTCGATACGAATTCAGTGGTATAGTTTTTACCCCCGCCGCAATCGGTCTCGTCGGTTAAATTCATGATCAAAGTTCAAGCTCGAAAACCGATGACGCACTACATTATGGAACGGAGAGAGTAGGGAAGTGCATCTTCTATTTTTTTTTTTTTTTTTTTGAGCGACGCATCCTCACTTGTCAGGCTGGGACTATTGGGCGCCGTCGTGAATACATGCATATCTGCCCCTCAGACCCGCGCCTATCTCGCCAAAGGCTCAGCCCGGCCTTCGATATATTTTCCAAAGCGGTATGCTCTGGGAGCAACAATATCTCGCTTGACGGAAGACAGTAGCACGTATCGTCTCAAGCAGCCGTCAGATTGAGTCGGCCCGACACAGACCATATATGCCTTCAGGACTCTTTTTCACCATTTTCTCTTTAATTTTTTGCTTTAATTTTTTAGTTTTTAATTTCTTATATTTTTAGATATTTCAAATATAAATTATAAAAAACACTTTACATACAAATTTGAAAAATGTTAATCGTGCATTTGAAAAATTAAATGTGCATACAAAAATGTTCCTAATGTATATGAAAATTCTACTAAGTGTATGCAAAAATTAGACATAAAAAATAAGTTAAAAAAGTGTTAATGATGTATGTGGAAATGTTAAATGTGTATATAAAATGTTCCAAAAATATATTATAAAAAAATGTTAATTATGTATTTGAAAAATGTTAAATGTGTATATAAAAAATATTCTTGATATATACAAAAATGTGTGATGTGAATGCGACAAGTAGACATAAAAAAATATAAGTTTAAAAATGTTAATCATGTATTTTAAAAATGGTGAAGGTTTGAAGATTGTCTTGAAGAATAGAGCGAGAGTAAATCGACTGGAGCTTGAGGAACTTCACGACAAATAGAATAGGACGGAGAGAGATTTGTTCTTGTGTTCAATCACAAGTCCTTCCAACCAGACATAGCACTTTGGTAGAAGTGTGAACTGGTCGAACAAATTACTTCTCGCCATCGAGCACCACTGATTTCATCTCAACTTGCATTACTTTCAGTATTTGTCACTGTTAGAGTTGTTCCTCTTTCTTGTGATTGTTCTTTGTGTTTAAATTCTTGGCAACTATACTGCATTTATCTCAGTATTGATAGACATGTTACATTTCGTATTCCCTGTGTGTCACAGTACTTAGATTGTATGCATGTATGCTCGTGCACTTCACCTTTATTTCTACATAGTTATTGTCATCTGTTCTAATAGATATTTCTCAGTAGATCTCCCTAGTTTCTTCTCTTACGTCATTTACCTCCTTAGTTTTATCTCTACACAATTTATGCCTTAGAGTAATTATTTTTATGGGCTTCTTCAAGAGAATTCATTTCTTCCGAAGAAAATTTAAAATATCCTATTCAACCCCCCAGTCGATTTCTAATTTTGCACTTGGCTAAATTCTTTATGACAAAAAATTCATGAGACTCTTCGTCTGAATTTATGACGTGCCAAAACGATGACCGCAAGGTGACCTTTGACAAACAAACTAAGTTCAGGTGTCACCAGAATTCATTTGTCACACAAACAACGATTTAAAGATCGTCTGTCACACTATGAGAGGTGCAAACCAATGACTTCTAACAATCTTATTGCAGGTACTTGTGAGCTCGTCAAGGCAAGTCTGCTGATCAAAATGATGGGGCACGCTCAGTCTATACCTCACCTTTGAAGAACATCATTCGATGCCAGAGAAATAAGTGGAAGATAAGTAGCCAAGACCTCAAAGAGCTCGAGGGCTACTGACGGTGCCATGCTCCCGGTGTAGCTACAGAGGACAAAAGAAGCCCAATGACAATAGGGCGGCCCAAGACCGGACGGCATCCCCACCTTCAGGGACAAGACGAAGACTCTTCTTCGAACTAGGCTAGGGATCATCTGCGTATAGCATGTACTAACCAACCCTGGTTATCTACCAAAACGTAGCAGAGGATAACTCCTCAACCGACTCAGGACTTTTAACCCCACCTCGGCCACCTATATAAGGCTTGGCAGGGACCCCCAATAGGCACCTTATTCTTGCAAGTTATCTAAGGCTTTAGCCCCTAGACGATCTCACGATCGACCCCCTTGTCAACACAAAACCATATGAGGCTAGACCGTCAACACCACAAGAAAAGAAGTAGGGTATTACCTCGATCTAAGGGCCTAACCCTGGGTAAATTTTCCTCATATGCACCATCCAGATCTCTAACGCTTTTGCTATCCTCAGATGGATATTGTCGGTAAATTACCAAGACATATGTTCCAGCTCCAATTTTCCGAGTTGACGAAGGCACAAATTATAGCATCGATGATCGTAGGGGTATGGTGGTGAGGGGATATGACAACATGGATGGCAATGGTGATGGAAGTCTTTTTTGCGGGGGTTATGATTTATGTTTGATGTCCTTGTTTAAGTGAAGCATATGCTGCATGTTTGATTTTCGGGTTTGGACCATTTTTTATGTCTACTTTGAATCATTTACCAGATTTTTGAATTTTCAATCTCAATTTGAATTTTGAATATAATTTCATAAACCGTGGTTTGATATTATGTTCAAATATGTGTGTTGAAATAACTTTATTTAAATTATTATGTTGCCAGAATAGACATGCACATGTCATTGTATGCTAGTTTAAAGAAGAAATAAAAGGCATATTTTTAAGGAAGATGTATAAGGGACTGCTAAAGCACCTCACTTACAAACCTTTCCTCAATTATTGGACACCATGTATAGCCATTTATGTGTGGGTGTGTGTGGGTGGGGTGGGGGGGTGATAACCCACAAGTGTAGGGGATCGTTTGTAGCCTTTTTCGATAAGTAAGAGTGTCGAACCCAACGAGGAGCTAAAGGTAGAACAAATATCCCCTCAAGTTCTATCAACCACCGATACAACTCTACGCACGCTAATGCTTGCTTTACCTAGAACAAGTATGAAACTACTTTGCGGGAATAAAACTAGAAGTACTTTGCAAGATAATAAAGAACATGGAAATAAAAGTTAGGTGCTGTTTTAATAAAAGAACAAAAAGAGTGAAAAACGTAGTAGAAAGCTTTTTGTGTAACGCAAGAGAAAGATTGTTCCTAGGCAATTGAATATAATATGATAGATACTTGTCATATGCAATGAGGGAGAGGCATACGCTAACGCACTTTCCATACTCGGATCATATGCACTTATGATTGGAACTCTAGCAAGCATCCGCAACTACCAAAGTTCATTAAGGTAAAACCCAACCATAGCATTAAGTATCAAGTCCTCTTTACTCCCATACGCAACAACCCACCTACTCGGGTTTATGCTTCTGTCACTCAAGCAACCCACCATAGGCAAATCATGAACATATTGCAACACCCTACAGCGGGGATCCCTCACGTTTGCGCGACATGGAGGGCACCATAGGACAGCACCATAACAACATACAACTCACATCCATAACATCATACCACAACTAACCCATAGGACAAAAGAGATCTACTCAAACATCATATGATAGCCAAATATCATTGGGAAATAATATATGGAGTTGAGCACCATGTTTAAGTAGAGATTACAGCGGGGAAGAGAGGTGTTACACCGCTACATAGAGGGGGAGAGAGTTGGTGTTGACGGCGGCGAAGTTGTTGGTGTAGATCGCCGTCACGATGATTGCCCCGGCGGCGTTCCGGCGTCACCGGGGGAGAGGGGGGAGAGCCCCCCTCCTTCTTCTTCTTCCTTGGCCTCCCCCCCTAGATGGGAGGAGAGTTCCCCCTCTGGTCCATGGCCTCCATGGCGGCGGAGGGGAAGGAGCCCCTCCGAGATTGGATCTCCCTCTCTGTTCTCTTCTGTTTCGCGTTCCTGTTTTCTGGCTGAAAACCAGTTCTTATATTCCCGAAGATCCGTAACTCCGATCGGGCTGAAATTTTGAGGGGATTTTTATCCAAAAATTAGCTTCCTTGCGCCTGAAGGAGAGCTCCAACCGACTTACGAGGAGGGCACAACCCACCACCCCGCGCCCAGGCCTTCTGGGCGCGCCCTGGTGTCTCTTGGGGGCTGTGGGCATCCGTTTGTGTTGATTCTGCTTCTCAAAATTCAAAAATATTCCAAAAAAATCTCCATAAATTTTTATCACATTTGGACTTCGTTTGATATGGATATTCTGCGAAACAAAAAACATGCAACAAACAGGAACTGGCACTGGATCAATATGTTAGTCCAATAAATCATATAAAATGTTGCCAAAAATATGTGAAAGTTGTATAATTGGCATGAAACAATCAAAAATTATAGATACGACGGAGACGTATCATCATCCCCAAGCTTAATTCCTGCTCGTTCTCGAGTAGGTAAATGATAAAAAGGATAATTTTTGATGTGGAATGCTACCTAGCATAATCTTGATCATATATCTAATCATGGCATGAATATTAAGACACAAGTGATTCAAAGCAATAATCTAGTTTTGACATAAAGACATTAATACTCAGGCATCCCAACAAACAATCATGTCTTTCAAAATATCAAGGCTAAAGAACGCTATCCCTACAAAATCATATAGCCTTGTCATGCTCTGTCTTCTTAACACAAAGTATAAATCATGTACTACCCCGGTGTTAGCCAAGCAATTGGTTCATACTTTTTAACGCGCTTCAGCATTTTCAAATCTCACGCAATACATGAGCGCAAGCCATGGATATAGCACTATGGGTGGAATAGAATATGGTGGTAGGTTTCAAAGGGGTAAAAGTGGAGAAGAAAGTCTCGCATCAACTCAGCGTATCAACGGGATATGGATATGCTCATCAATAGATATCAATGCGAGGAGTATGGATTGCCATGCAACGGATGCACAAAGAGCTATAAGTGCATGAAAGCTCAATATGAAAACTAAGCGGGTATGCATCTAACTCTATAATGAAAAATTCCCACTAGTATATGAAAGTGACAACAGAGGAGACTCTCTATATGAAAAACATGGTGCTACTTTGAAGCACAAGTGTGGAATTAGCATGCCCCTATTCCTTCTTCTTTCATTTTTTTTCTTTCTTTTCTTTTCTTTTCTTTTCCTTTTTTTCTTTTTCCCTTTTTTTCTTTTTCCCTTTTTTTCTTTTTTTCCTTTTTCTTTTTTTTCTTTGTCTGGAGCCTCATCCCGACTTGTGGGGGAATCATAGTTTCCATCATCCTTTCATCACTGGGGCATGCTCTAATAATGAATAATGATGATCATCACACTTCTATTTACTTACAACTCAATACTACAACGATAGTAGAACAAAATATGACTCTATATGAATGCAATGATCTAGCGTAGCAAAGATATCAAAAAATGTACAAGCCATGAAAACGTCATGCTAGCTATCTTACGATCATGTAATGCAATATGACAATGAATGCTCAAGTCATCAAAACGGAGGCGGTGGAAGTTGCATGGCAATATATCTCGGAATGGCTATGGAAATGCCATAATAGGTAGGTATGGTGGCTGTTTTGAGGAAGATATAATAAGGCTTATGTATGATAGAGCGTATCATATCACGGGGTTTGGATGCACCGGCGAAGTTTGCACAGACTCTCGAGGTGAGAAAGGGCAATGCACGGTACCGTAGAGGCTAGCAAATTGCGGAAAGGTAAGAGTGCGTATAATCCATGGACTCACATTAGTCATAAAGAACTCACATACTTATTGCAAAAGTTTATTATCTCTCTCGAAGCAAAGTATTACTACGCATGCTCCTAGGGGGGAGGTTGGTAGGAGTTAACCATCGCGCGCCCCCCCGACCATCACACAAAGATAGACAATCAACAATAAATTGTGCTCCAACTTCCTAGCATAACGGGAGACTATACGTGCATGCTTCGGGAATCACAAACCTTAACACCAATATCTTACTAAACACGATGATCCACTAGTACCTCCCACATATTATCATCTCTATATCGCAAAACTATTGCAAGGAATCAAACATATCATATTCAGTGATCCCTAAGTTTTATGTAGGATTTTATGACTAACCATGTGAATGACCAATTCCTGTTGACTCTCTAAATAGATATAAGTGAAGCAAGAGAGTTTAATTCTTTCTACAAAAGACCATGCTCTAATAAATATAATGAAGCAAAAGAGCATTCTACGAATAACGGTTTTCTATGGGAAGAGAAACAGGCAATCCAAACTTCAAATGATATAAGTGAAGCACATGAAGCATTCTATAAAGCCATACTCAAAAGATATAAGTGAAGTGCAATGAGCATTCTATAAATCAACCATGGACTTTCTCATACCATCATAGTGCATAAAATAAAAGTCAAAACTAAACACAAAAGACGCTCCAAGATTTACACATATCACATGAACGAAACGAAAACGAAAACATACCGATACTTGTTGAAGAAAGATGGGATGCCTTCCGGGGCATCCCCAAGCTTAGACGCTTGAGTCTCCTTGGATATTTAATTGGGGTGCCTTGGGAATCCCCAAGCTTGAACTCTTGCCTCTCCTCCTTCTCCTCATATCGAGACCTCCTCGATGTTCGAACACTTCATCCACACAAAACTTAACAGAAAACTGGTGAGATCCGTTAGTATAATAAATCAAATCTCTATTTTAAGTACCGTTGCAAACCCATTTATATTTTATATTTGCATCATCCCTGTTGTATTATAACTTTTATATGGCTTATACCACCGATAAAATCGATAGTTTCATCAAAACATGCAAAACAATGCATCAAAAACAGAATTAGTCTTAAACAGGAAAGTCTGTAGTAATCTGAACTTCGACCATACTTCTGTAACTCCAAAAATTCGGAAAAATTAGGAAGAAACAAACATTTTGTATAGCAATACTGTGTAAAAATTTCAGAAACTTTTGACTTTCCAGTAAAAAAAAATCAAAATTCACGCACTACAGCCAAAGTTTCTGTTTTTACACCGCACATACCAACAAGCAATCTAATCATCCTAAAGGCAAATCTTGGCACATTATTTTTATAATACAATGGATTTGTACAAGGGGATAATTATTTTTGTTGGAAAAGTTTTCGTGATTCAAGACTCGCAAAGTTTCCATGGGCATGAACAAAGTTCAAGGATATCCCCCACTTCAACGATGCTCATCATCTCTCTCACTTTCACCTTTCCTTTTGTGAAGTTTTAGGTTCCCCTCTATATTTTTTTTGTTTTTAAACTTTATAAAAGCACACAACAGAAATAAATGACTCTCTAAAACTTCCGGGTTGTCTCCCTGGCAGTGCTTTCTTTAAAGTCATTAAGCTAGGCATAAAGTGCTCAAGTAATGGATCCACCCGGATCCCAAGGTATATCAAAGCCAGTTTTAATTAACAATGATTTGTAATTCAGTAGTGAGCACAAAGTGATATATATCATGTGACAACGAACTCTAACTCTCTTCCTATGTATCGACATGTCATACAAGAACAATTCATGCACATTAAGTAAAGGCCAATGCATAGTATAAATCGTTTCTTGCAATTTTATAGTATTGGAAACATAGAGAAGTGAAGATGTAGTTCCTCTCTCATAATAATTGCAAGTAGGAGCAGCAAGCACATGCATATTATATTCATCAAAATCATCATGTGTAGTAGCAAAACGCAACCCATCAGTATAATCCTTAATAAGTGCAAACTTCTCCGATATAGTCTAGTTGGGAGAATTCAAAAAGATAATAGGACTATCATGTCTGGGTGCAATAGCAACAATTTCATGCTTAACATAAGGAACTATAGCAAGTTCATCTTCATAAGCATAATTCATATTGGCATCTTGGCCACAAGCATAGAAAGCATCAAGTTCATCAAAAAGGGATATTTCAAATGAATCCAAGGGATCATAGCAATCATCATGGCATCCATCCTTCGGTAAGCACGAAGGGTAATTAAACAATGTATGAGTTGAAGAGTTACTCTCATTAGAAGGCGGGCACGGGTGATCAATCCGCTCTTCCTCCTTTTGTTCTTCGCTCTCCTCCTTATCTTTTTCATCTAATGAGCTCACAATTTCAGCAATTTCTTCTTCCATAGATTCCTGCAAATTATTAGTCTCTTCCAAGGCAGCGGTCATTCTCTCAATAAATTCAATAATATCATCATTGCAATCATAATTCTCATAGAAATATTTAAGTATGGATAAATTTTCAGATTCGTAAGGAACATCATCATCATACTTTTCAAGCAAAGAAGCAATTTCATAAGCACCTTTAAAAGCAACAAATTCTTCTATTCATTCCACATCATAGTAATCATAAATACCTTTAGCATATGAAGCCAAGGTTTCATTATCGTTGAATTTACATTGAAAGGGAAGGTGTCGAGCTTCTATCTTAGAGCAACAAGTAAAGTCACATCTCGAGTATGCATCCCAAGCAAGCCATTGCAATATTCTAATTTGATCCCATAAGTGTTTCCCTTTTTGAGACAGGCGATAATCCCTAAAGTACTCACGTTGATCCAATGTGTCTCCCATTATAAAGTTCGATGAGGATTTCTCAGGATTATCAAATGAGTAATTAACGTGTTTCACATAACTAGCATCGAGGGTTTTAGGAGGTTCCCCATCTCCATGAGTAGCAAGTACCACTATTTTTTTTTGGTGTTTCGTGTTCCATATCCATAACTAAAGACATAAAACAACTAATAACAGAAAATAAAAATTACTTAGTGATAAAGCAAATAAGCACACACGAGAATATTCACCCCACGCTAATGCTCCCCGGCAACGGCGCCAGAAAAAGGTCTTGATAACCCACAAGTGTAGGGGATCGTTTGTAGCCTTTTTCGATAAGTAAGAGTGTCGAACCCAACGAGGAGCTAAAGGTAGAATAAATATCCCCTCAAGTTCTATCGACCACCGATACAACTCTACGCACGCTAATGCTTGCTTTACATAGAACAAGTATGAAACTACTTTGCGGGAATAAAACTAGAAGTACTTTGCAAGATAATAAAGAACGTGGAAATAAAAGTTAGGTGATGTTTTAATAAAAGAACAAAATGAGTGAAAAACTTAGTAGAAAGCTTTTTGTGTAATGCAAGAGAAAGATTGTCCCTAGGCAATTGAATATAATATGATAGATACTTGTCATATGCAATGAGGGAGAGGCATACGCTAACACACTTTCCATATTTGGATCATATGCACTTATGATTGGAACTCTAGCAAGCATTCGCAACTACCAAAGTTCATTAAGGTAAAAACCAACCATAGCATTAAGTATCAAGTCCTCTTTACTCCCATACGCAACAACCCACCTACTCGGGTTTATGCTTCTGTCACTCAAGCAACCCACCATAGGCAAATCATGAACATATTGCAACACCCTACAGCGGGGATCCCTCACGTTTGCGCAACACGGAGGGCACCATAGGACAACACCATATCAACATACAACTCACATCCATAACATCATACCACAAGTAACCCATAGGACAAAAGAGATCTACTCAAACATCACAGGATAGCCAAATATCATTGGGAATAATATATGGAGTTGAGCACCATGTTTAAGTAGAGATTACAGCGGGGAAGAGAGGTGTTACACCGCTGCATAGAGGGGGAGAGAGTTGGTGTTGACGGCGACGAAGTTGTTGGTGTAGATCGCCGTCACGATGATTGCGCCGGCGGCATTCAGGCGCCACCGGGAGAGAGGGGGAGAGAGCCCCCCTCCTTCTTCTTCTTCCTTGGCCTTCCCCCTAGATGGGAGGAGAGTTCCCCCTCTGGTCCATGGCCTCCATGGTGGTGGAGGGGCAGGAGCCCCTCCGAGATTGGATCTCCCTCTCTGTTCTCTTTTGTTTCACGTTCCTGTTTTCTTGCCGAAAACCATTTCTTATATTTCCCGGAGATCCGTAACTCCGATCGGGCTGAAATTTTGAGGGGATTTTTATCCAAAAATTATCTTCCTCACGCCCGAAGGAGAGATCCAACCGACTTACGAGGAGGGCACAACCCACCACCCCGCGCCTGGGCCTTCTGGGCGCGCCCTGGTGTCTCTTGGGGGCTGTGGGCCTCCGTTTGCGTTGATTCTGCTTCTCAAAATTCACAAATATTCCAAAAAAAATCTCCATAAATTTTTATCACGTTTGGATTTTGTTTGATATGGATATTCTGCGAAACAAAAAGCATGCAACAAACAGGAACTGGCACTAGGCACTGGATCAATATGTTAGTCCAATAAATCATATAAAATGTTGCCAAAAATATGTGAAAGTTGTATAATATTGGCATGAAACAATAAAAAATTATAGATACGACGGAGACGTATCAGGGGGGTATGGGTATTTGTTTTGAGATGCTCCGCCATCATGTGTCCACATTTATTTAAGTTGATTTTTTAGATTTTGCGAGTGGAAATAAACTAGGCACAAAAAACCGGGCTTAGTGGGACTGGGCCATATTTGCTCGTGATATCAGAAGCATATATGGGGCAGGCCTGCTAACCTAGCTCACTAGAACTAGAAAGGATTTTCTACATAAAACCTGAAGGAAATACTATGAAAGGAATTCGTATGTGGAAGCAGATAGAAACCGAAGGATAGGAGAAGGAAACGTAGGAGGAGCTCGCCGCTGACTCGGAAATCAGCTCACCAAATACATAAATATGGACAGGAGGCGAGGCGAGGATCCCAGGAAAGAGAAGTCGATCGGTGAGGCGAGGATCGGAAGAAAACAAAACCGGCGATGGTGGCCACGCTAAGAGAATCTCTAGTCATTCGGTGCCCCCAGGGGCCGAAATAGCGCCGCCTGGGGATCGACCGGCGCAAAAAACAGTGTGAGGGCGGTCTGTTCCCAGTCGCGCCCCCGGCGGCGCATTTTGAACACAAAAAAACATCAAATTTCGGCCATGTTTGGACAAAGTTCATGCAATTCAGTTGACATTTGTACAAAAAGTAAAATAAAAACATAAAAACATAGTAAAAAAACTAAACTACGCCGCTGCCGTCGCCGCCGCTTTCTACATGCCGAGGAGGCTCTAGAAGGCGGTGTAGTCGCCGCCGTCGTCATCGTCGGCGTCGTCGTCGTCGCCGTCCTCCACGCCACCGCCGTCCCTGCTGCAACCCTGCCTTGGGTCGCCGAGGCGATGCAGCTCGGGGTTGGATGGCCCGGGCGCATCCTCATCGCTGTCGTCGAGGATGACGACGCCGCCCTCCTCGCATCCACGGCGGCGAGCGGCGATCTCCTTGAGGGCGCGGCGCTGATGCACCATTTCCTCGCAGATGTAGTCGTCCCGAGCCCATTTGAGGGCGGTCTCGTTGGCGGCGGCCATGTCGAGGAGCTCCTGCTTGACAGCGACAGGCGTCGCCACCGCGTCCGACTCCATCTTCGGCCTGACAAGGCGTAGATGGCCGCGGGGAGGGAGGAAGGCTGGCGTCGGCGACCCTCGTTGATAGTGATGCCGCCACCACCACTGCGCCCACTGCGCCGGAGCGGCGTCTCGCCGGGCTCGGTTTTCACGGTGAGGAGGGGCGTCCGTGCGCCGGAGGAGGTGGACTAGGAGCCGGACGACGACGACGACGCCCCGACCATGTGCCTCGGCTGCCACGAGGAGCCGCTCCGGCGCGAGAAGGACTGCGCCGGGTAGTCAAGCCGCGGCGAGTTGCCGCCCTCGATGTGCTCGAGCACGGCTTCGAGCGTGCGTCCGGGGACGCCCCACCACCGCCGCCGCCCCTCGGAGTTGTGGCGCCCGCGGCTAGGCGGAGCGCCGTTCGTGGACGCGAGTTGCTCCTCGTGGCGGCGCTCGAAGTATGCCGTCCACAGGTTGTGGCTGTCCGGGGCATACCTCGGCTGCCGCCTCGCCGCCTCCGGCAGAGAGGACCGGATCCTGGTGATCTCGGCGCACCGCTCAGCACCGGTGGGCGGCGGAGGCACCGGGACCGCACCAGCGCTGAGCCTCCAAGAGCCCGACACTCGCATGTCGGGCAGCGCCGGGTACTCCGCCTCATACAAGAGGCGAGCTTCATCCTCGCGCAGGTGGCGGCGGCCGAAACCGTTGGCCGCTTCGCCGTCGACTGGGAAGCGCTCAGCCATGGCGTTTTTGGGAAGAAAAGGTCGCCAGGGAAGAGGGAGAGAAGGGCGTCGACGGTGAGATTGGGAGGGAAAGCTGTGGAGAGAAGTGCCCAGCCACCGGCGAGGAGGGCGGCTTTTATAGCGGCGAGCGGGCGACGACGTGTGGTTCTACTTCTTGAGCTTGCGTTGGTTTTCCCTTGAAGAGGAAAGGGTGATGCAGCAAAGTAGATAAGTATTTCCCTCAGTTGTTGAGAACCAAGGTATCAATCCAGTAGGAGGTACAAGCAAGGCCCCAATCTTTGCACCTACACAAACAATCAAACACTTGCACCCAACGCTATAAAGGGGTTGTCAATCCCTTCACGGTTACTTGCAAGGATGAGATCCGATAGAGATAGATATAAAAGATTACTAATCCGTTAGGCGTAGCTCTGCTATGCGCTATTCATGGAGCGACCGTAGAAAACACTCTATTTGAGGACGGTGATGGTGCAAATACCTTCCGTGCTTTTAACCCAACTCAAGCTGAAGAAACTTATTCAATGGTCACTGCTAACCGCTTTTGGTCCCAAATCTTTGGTGTTGCTTTTTCCAATAAACGTTGGTTACATTTCTTTATGAAAAGTAAAAAGATTGCAGCAAAGTATTTTTGGTATTTTTGGTTTATAGATCTGAAAATATAATATGGAAAATAGACCCGGGGGCCATAGGTTTTACTAGAGGCTTCTCTCTTGAAGGAAAATAATACGGTGGGTGAACAAATTACTGTCGAGCAATTGATAGAAAAGCGCATAGTTATGACGATATCCAAGGCAATGATTATGCATATAGGCATCACGTCCGTGTCAAGTAGACCGAAACGATTCTGCATCTACTACTATTACTCCACACATCGACCGACTCCTGCCTGCATCTAGAGTATTAAGTTCATGAAGAACAGAGTAACGCATTAGGTAAGATGACATGATGTAGAGGGATAAACTCAAGCAATATGATGAAAACCCCATCTTTTCACCCTTGATGGCAACAATACAAATACGTGCCTCGCTACCCCTACTTTGTCACTGGGTGAGGACACCGCAAGATTGAACCCAAAACTAAGCACTTCTCCCATTGCAAGAATTACCAATCTAGTTGGCCAAACCAAACCAATAACTCGAAGATACTTGCAAAGATATGAAATCATGCATATAAGAATTCAGAGAAGATTCAAATAATATTCATAGATAATCTGATCATAAATCGACAATTCATCGGATCTCGACAAACACACCGCAAAAGAGTATTACATCGGATAGATCTCCATGAAGATCATGGAGAACATGGTATTGAAGAACATAGAGAGAGAAGAAGCCATCTAGCTACTAGCTATGGACCCGAAGGTCTGAGGTGAACTACTCACGCATCATCGGAGGGGCAATGGAGTTGATGTAGATGCCCTCCGTGATCGAATCCCCCTCCGGCAGATTACCGGAAAAGGCCCCAAGATGGGATCTCACGGGAACAGAGGCTTCCGGCGGCGGAAAAGTATTATCGTGGCTCTTTTTGGTATTGGGGGAATATTTCTGAATTTATAGGCGGAGAATTAGGGTTGGAGGAGCCACGGGGGGCCCACAAGCCAGCCCCCCCCCCCAGGGGCGCGCCCAGGTGGCTTGTGGCCCACCCGTGGGTCTTCTGGCCTCTTCTCCAAGTCTCCTGGGTTCCTTCTGGTCCAAGAAAAATCATCGTAGAATTTTATTCCGTTTGGACTCCGTTTGATATTCCTTATCTGCAATACTCAAAAACAAGGAAAAAACAGAAACTGGCACTAGGCACTAGGTTAATAGGTTAGTCCCAAAAATAATATAAAATAGCATATTAATGCATGCAAAACATCCAAAACAGATAATATAATAGCATGGAACAATAAAAAATTATAGATACGTTGGAAACGTATCAAGCATCCCCAAGCTTAATTCCTGCTCGTCCTTGAGTAGGTAAATGATAAAAACAGAATTTTTGATGTGGAATGCTACCTAACATATTTATCCATGTAATATTCTTTATTGTGGCATGAATGTTCAGATCCGTAAGATTCAAAACAAAAGCTTAATATTGACATAAAAACAATAATACTTCAAGCATACTAACAAAGCAATTGTGTCCTTTCAAAATAACATGGCCTAAGAAAGTTATCCCTACAAAATCATATGGTCTGGCTATGCTCCATCTTCCCCACACAAAGTATTTAAATCATGCACAACCCCGATGACAAGCCAAGCAATTGTTTCACACCTTTTATGTTCTCAAACCTTTTCAACTTTCACGCAATACATGAGCATGAGCCATGGATATAGCACTATAGGTGGAATAGAATATGGTGGAGGTTGTGAGGAAAGGGAGAAGATATTCTCACATCAACTAGGCGTATCAACGGGCTATGGAGATGCCCATCAATAGATATCAATGTGAGTGAGTAGGGATTGCCATGCAACGGATGCACTAGAGCTATAAGTGTATGAAAACTCAAAAAGAAACTAAGTGGGTGTGCATTATAATGAAAAATTCCACTAGTTATATGAAAGTGACAAAATAGGAGACTCTCTATCATGAAGATCATGGTGCTACTTTGAAGCACAAGTGTGGAAAAAAAAGATAGTAACATTGTCCCTTCTCTCTTTTCTCTCTTTTTTTTGGTGGGCCTCTTTGGCCTCTTTTTTTTATTTGGGCTTCATTGGCCTCTTTTATTATTTGTAAAGTCCGGAGACTCATCCCAACTTGTGAGGGAATCATAGCTTCCATCATCCTTTCTCTCATGGGACAATGCTCTAATAATGATGATCATCACACTTTTATTTACTTACAACTCAAGAATTACAACTCGATACCTAGAACAAAATATGACTCTATACGAATGCTTCCGGTGGTGTACCGGGATGTGCAACGATCTAGCATAGCAAATGACATCAAAAAAATGGACAAGCCATTAAAACATCATGCTAGCTATCTTACGATCATGCAAAGCAATATGAAAATGATGGTGCGTGTCATAATAAACGGAACGGTGGAAGTTGCATGGCAATATATCTCGGAATGGCTATGGAAATGCCATAATAGGTAGGTATGGTGACTATTTTGAGGAAGGGTATATGGTGGGTTTAATTTACCGGCGAAAGTTGCGCGGTACTAGAGAGGCTAGCAATGGTGGAAGGGTGAGAGTGCGTATAATCCATGGACTCACATTAGTCATAAAGAACTCACATACTTATTGCAAAAGTCTATTAGTTATCGAAGCAAAGTATTAGACGCATGCTCCTAGGGGAGAGGTTGGTAGGAGTTAACCATCGCGCGCTCCCGACCCTCACACAAAGGATGACAATCATTAAACAAATCATGCTCCGACTTCGTTACATAACGGTTCACCATACGTGCATGCTATGGGAATCACAAACTTTAACACAAGTATTTCTACCAATCCACAGTTACTCACTAGCATGACTCTAATATCACCATCTTTATATCTCAAAACTATATGCAAGGAATCAAACTTCTCATAGTATTCAATGCACTTTATATGAAAGTTTTTATTATATCCCTCTTGGATGCCCATTATATTAGGACTAAATTCATAACCTAAACCAATTACCATGCTGTTTAAATACTCTCAAAATAATATAAGTGAGGTACGAGAGTTCAATTATTTCTATAAAATAAAAACACCACCGTGCTCTAAAAAGATATAAGTGAAGCACTAGAGCAAAATTGCCTAGCTCAAAAGATATAAGTGAAGCACATAGAGTATTCTAATAAATTCACGATTCATGCGTGTCCCTCTCAAAATATGTGTGCAGCAAGGATGATTGTGGCAAACTAAAAATCGAAGACTCATATCATACAAGACGCTCCAAGCAAAACACATATCATGTGGTGAATAAAAATATAGCCTCAAGTAAATTTACCGATGGATTGAAGACGAAAGAGGGGATGCCTTCCGGGGCATCCCCAAGCTTAGGCTCTTTGGTATCCTTGAATATGGCTTGGGGTACCTTGGGCATCCCCAAGCTTAGGCTCTTGCCACTCCTTATTCCATAGTCCATCAAATATTTACCCAAAACTTGAAAACTTCACAACACAAAACTCAACAGAAAACATGTGAGATCCGTTAGTATAAGAAAAATAAATCACCACTTTAGGTACTGTTGTGAACTCATTCTTTATTTATATTGGTGTAATATCTACTGTATTACAACTTCTCCATGGTTCATACCCCCCGATACAACCCATAGATACATCAAAATAAGCAAACAACTCAAAGAAAACAGAATCTGTCAAAAACAGAACAGTCTGTAGCAATCTGTAAACTTCGAATACTTCTGTAACTCAAAAAATTCTGAAAAATTAGGAAAATCTGGGAAATTTGTATATCAATCTGGTGTAAAAATTTCACACTCATTCGACTCTCTGGTGAATTTAGAAAATTCTTGGACTGAGCGCAAAAGTTTCTGTTTTTCAGCAAAATCAAATCAACAATCACCGTAGACCACCCCAAAGGTCTTACTTGGCTCAAACACTAATTAAAACAATAAAACACAATTACTACAGAGGTAATAATGTGTAAAGCACTCAAAAAACAGAAACAAAAACAAACAAACAAAATAAAATAAAATTGGGTTGCCTCCCAACAAGCGCTATTGTTTAACGCCCCTAGCTAGGCATAACGCAATAGATCTAGGTATTGTCATCTTTGGTATGCAATCCATAAGTAGCTCTCATAATAGATTCATAAGGTAATTTAATTTTATTTCTAGGAAAGTGTTCCATGCCTTTCCTTAACGGAAATTGGAATCTAATGTTTCCTTCTTTCATATCAACAATTGCACCGATCGTTCTAAGGAAAGGTCTACCAAGAATAATAGGACATGTAGGATTGCAATCTATATCAAGAAGAATGAAATCTATAGGCACATAATTCCTATTAGTAACAATAAGAACATCATTAATCCTTCCCATAGGTTTCTTAATAGTGGAATCCGCTAGATGCAAATTTAAAGAGCAATCATCAAGATCATGAAAACCTAGCACATCACATAAAGTTTTCGGAATCGTGGAAACGCTAGCACCCAAATCGCACAAAGCATGGCACTCATAATCTTTAATTTTAATCTTAATAGTAGGTTCCCACTCATCATAAAGCTTTCTAGGTATAGAAACTTCCAACTCAAGTTTTTCTTCAAAAGATTTCATCATAGCATCAACGTTATGTTTGGTAAAAGCTTTATTTTGATTATAAGCATGCGGAGAATTCAACATGGATTGCAACAAGGAAATACAATTAATCAAAGAACAACTATCATAATTAAAGTCCTTGAAATCCAAAAGAGTGGGTTCATTGCTATTTAAAGTTTTGACCTCTTCAATCCCACTTTTATTAATCTTAGCATTAAGATCTATAAACTCCGAATTATTGGGGCGACTTTTAACTAAAGTTGACTTATCTCCAGTCCCATCTTTATCAAGATTTGTATTGTAAAACAAATATTCAATAGGAGTCACATCAATCACTTTAAGATCTTCATCATTATTATCACGAGAACACACTTTTTCAAGCCATTCACGCCTAGCACGCATTCTAGCGGTTCTTTCCTTACACTCATCAATAGAAGTTCTCATAGCTTTTAAAGATTCATTAATATCACGCTTGGGTGGAGTAGATCTAATTTTCAAAGAATCAATCTCAAGCGAAATCCTATCAACGTTCCTAGCCAAATCATCAATCTTGAGCAATTTTTCTTCAATCATAGCATTGAAAACCTTTTGCGAACTAATAAATTCTTTAATATTATTCTCAAGATCAGAGGGCATCTTATTATAATTTCCATAAGGATTGTTGTAGGAATTACCATAATTATTAGAGGAATTACTAGGAAACGGCCTAGGGTTGAAATTACCTCTATACGCGTTATTACCAAACTTGTTCCTACCAACAAAATACACATCCATAGATTCATTATTATTTCCAATCAAAGAAGACAAAGGCATATCATTAGGATCAATAGGAGCACTCTTACTAGCAAACAATTTCATTAATTCGTCCATCTTTTCACTCAAAGTATTTATTTCTTCAATAACATGCACTTTTTTACTAGTAGGAGATCTTTCGGTATGCCATTGAGAGTAATTTGCCATAATATTATCTAGGATTTTAGTAGCTTCTCCTAATGTGATTTCCATAAAAGTACCACCCGCGGCGGAATCTAAAAGATTTCTAGAAGCAAAATTCAATCCCGCATAAAAAATTTGTATAATCATCCATAAACTCAAACCATGTGCGGGGCAATTTCTAATCATTAGTTTCATCCTCTCCCAAGATTGTGCAACATGCTCATGATCAAGTTGCTTAAAATTCATTATATCGTTCCTAAGGGAGATGATCTTAGCGGGCGAAAAGTACTTGGAAATAAAAGCATCTTTACACTTATTCCATGAATCAATACTATTTTTAGGCAAAGATGAAAACCAAGTTTTAGCACGATCTCGTAGTGAGAACGGAAATAGCTTCAATTTAACAATATCATTATCCACATCTTTCTTCTTTTGCATATCACACAACTCAACGAAAGTATTTAGATGGGATGTGGCATCTTCACTAGGAAGGCCAGAAAATTGTTCTTTCATAACAAGATTAAGCAAAGCGGCATTAATTTCATAAGATTTCGCACTAGTGGCGGGAGCAATCGGAGTACTAATAAAATCATTATTATTAGTATTGGAGAAGTCACACAACTTGGTATTCTCTTGAGTCATCGTGACAAAGCAAACAATCTAGCACACAAGAAAACAAAAAGCAAACGAAAAGAGGAACGGAAGAAAGGCAAATAAAATGGCAAATCTTTTTGGTTTTTTCTGAAAATCGTTTTAGAAGTGGGGGAGAGGAAAACGAGAGGCAAATGGCAAATAATGTAAATGCAAGAGATGAGTTTGTTATGGGTACTTGGTAGGCTTGATGTCTTGACTTGCTATGTATCCTCCCCGGCAACGGCGCCAGAAATCCTTCTTGCTACTTCTTTAGCTTGCGTTGGTTTTCCCTTGAAGAGGAAAGGGTGATGCAGCAAAGTAGATAAGTATTTCCCTCAGTTGTTGAGAACCAAGGTATCAATCCAGTAGGAGGTACAAGCAAGGCCCCAATCTTTGCACCTACACAAACAATCAAACACTTGCACCCAACGCTATAAAGGGGTTGTCAATCCCTTCACGGTTACTTGAAAGGATGAGATCCGATAGAGATAGATATGAAAGATTACTAAAACGAAAAGTAAAAAGATTGCAGCAAAGTATTTTTGGTATTTCTGGTTTATATATCTGAAAATATAATATGGAAAATAGACCCGGGGGCCATAGGTTTCACTAGAGGCTTCTCTCTTGAAGGAAAATAATACGGTGGGTGAACAAATTACTGTCGAGCAATTGATAGAAAAGCGCATAGTTATGACGATATCCAAGGCAATGATTATGCATATAGGCATCACGTCCGTGTCAAGTAGACCGAAACGATTCTGCATCTACTACTATTACTCCACACATCGACCGACTCCTGCCTGCATCTAGAGTATTAAGTTCATGAAGAACAGAGTAACGCATTAGGTAAGATGACATGATGTAGAGGGATAAACTCAAGCAATATGATGAAAACCCCATCTTTTTACCCTTGATGGCAACAATACAAATACGTGCCTCGCTACCCCTACTTTGTCACTGGGTGAGGACACCGCAAGATTGAACCCAAAACTAAGCACTTCTCCCATTGCAAGAATTACCAATCTAGTTGGCCAAACCAAACCAATAACTCGAAGAGACTTGCAAAGATATGAAATCATGCATATAAGAATTCAGAGAAGATTCAAATAATATTCATAGATAATCTTATCATAAATCCACAATTCATCGGATCTCGACAAACACACCGCAAAAGAGTATTACATCGGATAGATCTCCATGAAGATCATGGAGAACATGGTATTGAAGAACATAGAGAGAGAAGAAGCCATCTAGCTACTAGCTATGTACCCGAAGGTCTGAGGTGAACTACTCACACATCATCGGAGGGGCAATGGAGTTGATGTAGATGCCCTCCGTGATCGAATCCCCCTCCGGCAGATTACCGGAAAAGGCCCCAAGATGGGATCTCACGGGAACAGAGGCTTCCGGCGGAGGAAAAGTATTATCGTGGCTCTTTTTGGTATTGGGGGAATATTTCTGAATTTATAGGCGGAGAATTAGGGTTGGAGGAGCCACGGGGGGCCCACAAGCCAGGGGGGCGCCCCCCCCCAGGGGCGCGCCCAGGTGGCTTGTGGCCCACCTGTGGGTCTTCTGGCCTCTTCTCCAAGTCTCCTGGGTTCCTTCTGTTCCAAGAAAAATCATCGTAGAATTTTATTCCGTTTGGACTCCGTTTGATATTCCTTATCTGCAATACTCAAAAACAAGGAAAAAACAGAAACTGGCACTAGGCACTAGGTTAATAGGTTAGTCCCAAAAATAATATAAAATAGCATATTAATGCATATAAAACATCCAAAACAGATAATATAATAGCATGGAACAATAAAAAATTATAGATACGTTGGAGACGTATCATGTGGCCGTGTGGCGGGAGAGGGCTGAACGCGCGTCGGCGCGCGTTCACTGCGCCGCCCGTGAGAAATCAATGGAAGGCTGACCGGCGGCAGCACGCGGTCACTTCGCATTGATTCCCGCGGGAAACCGAGGCGGTGAGGACGACGAAGCGCCCGGTCAGTGACACGGCGGGCCCACCCGTTTTCGCGCCAAAAACCTTTCTCCCGGCGCCCCCAACGCGTCGGGTTCGGCCTGGGTCTGCCGACGCCAATTTCGGCCCTAACCGGCGGAATTTGGGCTCCTGGGGGCGCGACTGGGCCGATTTTCAACAGTCGGTGATAAAAATGTGGCCTCGGGGGGGGGGGGGGGGCTGTTGGGGGCGCGGCTGGGCAACGCGGCGTGGCGGCTCGCTGGTCGCGCGCTCCAGCCGGCGGTTCAGCGCTCAAGGATGGTGCACACCAGGGTACGCTAGTTACGGAGTAGCAAACCAGCTTCCCCGACCTTTACTTTTTTTGTAAATCAAGGAAACCAGGGATTCTTGTGACTCATGTGTACTTCTGCAACACCTGCTGCAGCCGCTCACCGCTGATGAGAAGACAGATGCTGCGAGTGTTTTGGTGAAAATCAAAACAATGAAGGAGGAGCTGTACGATCTGATCGCTCACTGTGAACATAATTATGTTGTTGGTGGGTCGACAGGCTTAAAAAACGGTCAGCTACTTGAGTATCTTTCTCCTCAAGTCGAGCCTAGACCAAATGACTCACTGGTAAATTCGCACACCTCTCCCTCTCCATTTATTTTTAGAGGAAAGGTATCAGCCCGACTGTATAGATAAAGCCACAAGGTAGCGTACCAGACAAGTCACACATTAACAGCCACGGCCACAAACAAAACGAGAGAACGAGGTATGGGGTACAGGGCCCAAGGCCACAACCTCGGCACGCAGGCCGGAACTAAGAGAGATAACAAGTAGCAGACACCGAAGAGCAGACTAAGCCAACCACTAAGTCAAAGGCAAAAGCAAGAACTAGCCTTCAGGCTCCTGCCGCGAAAGAGAAGACGCCGAAGCCTGAATCTTAGAGGATAGGAGATCGAAAGCGTCTTGGTCTCCCGTCTTATTCAATGATCTCCACTGCTGCAGGAACATACAAGATTTAAATAAGCAATCGGCAGGTTTAGCAGGGAAAATATGCTCAATGGTAAACTTGTTTCTGGTTGTCCACAAGGCCCAGCAGACTGCAGCAAGTCCGACCCAAAATAACCGTTTGGTAACCCCGGCCAGGCCATTAGAGAGTATCCGGAGCTCAGAGAAATAAGACGGAGCCCAAGACACCTGGAAGCACGATCTAATACAACACCAGACCAACTTGGCCAAAACACATTGGAAAAAAATGTGATTCGTGTCCTCCAGGGCATTGCACAGCGCACATCTCTCCGAACACGGGCCATTGCACTTTCGAATTTGATCAGCCGCGGGAAGACGACCCCTGAAGGCTTGCCACATGAAGATTTTCACCTTAGGAGGGATACGGGCACACCAAATCAGACTGAATTTGTTGGTGGGGGTGCCATCAATAAGCTTGGCATACAGAGATTTAATAGAAAAGCAACCGGAAGAGGAAAGAGGCCAGACCAGCGAGTCAGTTGTCTCCGAGAGCACAGGGATTAGGGCAACAAGACGCTGCCAGTCATCCAACTCTGCAGGAGACAACGAGCGGCGGAAGGCCAGGTCCCAATTATTAACCGAAAGCTCCGCGATGGAGATATCCGGAAACGAGCAATAAGAAAATAACATGGGGAAAGCCACCGAGAGGGTAGAATCTCCGCACCACCAGTCTATCCAGAAACGAATCGAGGCACCATTACCTACCACGAACTTGACATGCTCTTTGAACAAGGCGTGCACCTTGACAAGGTCTTTCCAGAATTGGGACCCTCCCTGAGAAGAAGCAAACATCGGATTTGAAGAAGGGAAGTACTTAGCCTTAAGAATAGAATACCACAAGGAGTCAACACCCGTGGTCATGATTTTCCACCACCACTTGATCATGAGGCATCTGTTCATAATAGCAGTGTTAATGATCCCCAACCCCCACGGTTTTTGGGTCTACAAATGATTCTCCACTTAACCAACCTGTATTTTCGTTTATTATTCGCAGAATTCTAATAAAAAGCACCCCTATGCTTATCAAAACCTTCATGTGTGCCAGCAGAGAGAAGGTAAAAGCCCATAATAAACATAGGTAGGGAGAAGAGGCAAGCATTAATAAGGGCAACCTTCCCAACATTCGTATTATATCTGCCCCGCCAAGGTGGCACCCTGTTCCCCACCTTAGCAACGGTAGGAGCGAACTCCTTGGCATATAGTTTATGCGGGGAAATGGGAAGACCCAGGTATTTGAAGGGAATGGAGCCCAGGTTGCAATTAAGCAGCCGGGCCACCCGTAAAGCCTCCGGGTCATCCACACCAGTGACAATGACCTCGCTTTTGGAGAAGTTGATCTTAAGACCCGATAAAGCTTCGAAACACAACATGATGAACTTAAGTTGGGCAATGCAAGAATTGTTTAATTCCACCATAATGATGGTGTCATCCGCGTACTGAAGATGAGAGACGCCATCAGGAATCAGGTGGGAGATGACAGGAGAGATGTGGCCGCACGAGGCAGCCCTGGAAAGAATACAAGAAAGGGCGTCTGCCACAAAGTTAAATAGAAGGGGAGAAGCGGGGTCACCTTGCCGTAGGCCCCTGCCATTAGCGAAGAAGTTACTAATGTTTCCATTGACCGAGATTGCCGTGTGGCCCCCCGAGACCAACTGCATGATTCTGTGAACATAAGCCCCATCAAAGCCTTTGCAAGAAGGACCTGTCTAAGGAAGGGCCAACTGACCGAATCGTACACTTTCTCAAAGTCCAATTTAAGAATCACAGCCTTAGATTTACGGATCGTGAGATCATGCACAATCTCGTGAAGGCAAAGAATCCCATCAAGAATAAATCTCCATTTAAAGAAAGCAGATTGAAAAGGGCTAAGAGTTCTATGAGCTACAGGAGACAGGCGGGTGGCAAATCCCTTCGCCGGAAATTTCGCAAAGTTGTTAATGAGGGCAATAGGTCTAAACTGAGAAATCAGATCGACTCCTTTGACCTTAGGAATAAGAGCGATTGTAACACCCCAAAAATCGGGTTATCGATTTTTGTGCTGTTCTTCCTTCCTAGCTTTTCTCTCCCAAATTTTTTCCTCTGGAAGCTGGTGAATGACCAGGTGAATCCCCTCATTCCCCAACCTCTCAGTGCCTTTCCCATGTTCTTGTGCCAGCCAACCCTCCGTCAGTAAACTCCGAATCTCATTCAAACCCTAGCTCCAAAATATTGGAACTGGAAATCCTGCCTTTGTGTTTACAAAGGAGCTATCATTTTCCTTGCTCTGTTAATTCTCCCAAAATTTCCAGAGATCCTCCTTCACTCATAAACTCTAGATGTGCAAAAATATTGCCAAGTCATATGCAATATTTCTCATCTAGAATTAATTCCTTTTTCTGCCTTTCTGAGGAATTAAATCCAGGAAAATATCTATCCATCTCCAGAGGTCATGAAAACTTGTGGAGATATTCTTTGTGATCATATTGAGCTCACATAAAAGTATTGGCCATAATTAAATAGTGGAAATTGCATTTTCCTATTTAAAGCCAATATCTCAATTTGGGGCCTTTCCAAAGGAACTACCATTTTGGTAGCTAGGAAAAATCCCAAATAATTTATGGAGCTTTTCCAACTCATATCTTCACCATTTCCATCAAAATATCAAGTTCCACAATTCAAATTTTGAGCATCACATCCCTTTGCCAATTCTTTCCAAATTTCCTGTTTGCAAAGGAAGTGCTTGATTCCTTGATCTCCTTG
Organism: Elymus sibiricus; assembly: GCA_039707655.1. Classification (NCBI taxonomy): domain Eukaryota; kingdom Viridiplantae; phylum Streptophyta; class Magnoliopsida; order Poales; family Poaceae; genus Elymus; species Elymus sibiricus. The sequence continues at coordinate 115,101,466 of CM077675.1, forward strand.
GGCTGGAATTTTGCAGGGTGATTCATTATGAGATATTACCCTTGGACACCAAAAAATCAGCCCATTCCAGCTAGCCAATCTTCCTCAGCAAATTATCCAAGTTTCTGTCCAGATTGGAGCACTGTGAAGGAAGTACCATTTCTACTTATGCAAATGGTATGAAATTTTTGCAGTGCCTCCATATGCCTAAATCATTGGTCTCCATCAAATTTGGGCTATTTTCATCTAGCCAATTCCTCAGAACCATCTGGTTTCTATTTCTGTCCAGTCTAGCACTTTGCAAAGGAAGTACCATCTAGAGTTGCTTGTTTGACCTGAAACTTTTCCAAGATGATCACCTTAGTAGATGTTTAACCCCTGCCAGAGATCAGGCCAAGAGGTGCACTGTGGTGGCCACACCACAGCGCAAACACGTTGCTGCCAGCTGCTATTTGACCTAGGTGCAGTCACACCAAAGCTCACTACTACTGTCTGAATGATCAAATCATCTGCTGGAAGGTTGTAGAGTGCTACAGACACGGTTTGGCGTCGAGCTAGGCGTGGCAACGCCGTGGCCACACGGTGACCACGTGCAGAGCACGCCAAAACCGCGCCCTGTGCATTGGAGTCTTCGGGAGGGCATCTCCAGCGGGTTCTAGCTTGACTTCGAGTGCCGGAGAGTTGCCCACCGCACTCGCGCACCCTCTGGAACTCTCTTCCCTTCGTCCCCTAGCTCGTTGGCCGCCTCTGCCGACCGCCGGAGCGCCGCCACCTCGCCGAGCTCTGGAAGCTCCGGCCGTCGTCGCGAGACCCCCTCCCCGAGCTATTTAAGGACGTGCCCGAGCTCTCCCTCCTCTCCATCAAGCCCAAGCCCCTCTCCCAAGCCCTCTCGAGCCCCCTAGACCCGCCATTGCCGAAGCAGCCGCCGTCGGACCCCGCGGCCATTCCAGCTCCATAGCCACTCCCTCCTCTCCCCTTCTGCGCTCGTGCACTCCCCTGGAGGTCCGCGAGCCACCGCCGTCCTGAGCTCCGGCGAGGGAGCCCTGTCGGCGTCCCTCACCTACGGCCATCTCTGGACGGAGCGCCGAGCTACGGCACCACTGAGGCAGCCTACCCCGATCCGCCCTGAGGCCACCCCCGGGCGCGGCGTGGGACGGCGAAGCCCGTGCGCCCTCCGTCTGGCCCCCTTGGGCGGCGAGGCGACGGCCAGGCTGGCGGCTGGAGCCCGCCCTTGCCTCTCTGTCGCGGTGGAGAAGAAGACAGGAGGAGGAGAGAAGAGATGCCGTGGGCCCCGCCCATCAGCTGCTGTTGACCCGGGCCCAACCGGTATAAGTGGAGGCGCAGTTTCGGAAAGGCGTTTTCCCTTTAGGAAAGCGTACTCTGCCGCAGCCTCTCGTTAAAATGCGCTTTCTCCGCACGAAAGCGTAAAGGCTGGAATACGCTTTCAGCTATAGCCCCGCCGGCCGAAACCTCTATATTATGAACGTTCATTAGTTAAGAGCTAAAACGAACAGTTTTTTGTTTGTTTTACCGCTTAACGAATGAACGGCCGTAACTTTGCAACCGTGACTCCGATTGAGGTAAAACCAACGCCCACTTCTTCGTCTCGTCGAGCCCGTTCTGCTGGTACCATTTTCATAATGTTTTCACATAGTGGAAATGACCATTTTGCCCTTGCCCTATATCTGGCCCCTCTGTGAGGGAACCCTTTCCGGCAAATTCTTCCGCGAGGTGATCGCACTTCCTCCCGGCGTATTCACCGACCCCCCAGGCAAGCCAACCTCTTATCATGAGCTCCGGACTTGCGTGATGACTTTGCTTGCACCCTGTGTGTTTATTATATTACATCCGTATCACCTGTTAGTCCGCATTTGCATACACTTGTTGTGCCACCCGTATTAGATGTTAGCACTACTTTTCATCTAAGGTTATGACTTGTTCTCATGCTTTGCCCTGCTAGTAATAATATTGCTAATGACGTAGTCATGTTAGTACTATGGTTGATCTCATGCCATGACTATCAGTACTATGATCTTGCTATGCTAGCACTTACAGTTGTCGGTGAAATGATACGATGATGGATATGTTGAGTTGGATTAATAAACCATAATTAGTTGGTTGATCTTGAGTCACCTGTCCGGGCTTACCCGTGCAACCACATTTGCCGGTATGGGACGGCCTTGACTTGGTCTGATCACGTGCTCTTTCACTGGTACCTCCAAGACAGGGAGGGTTATGCCTGCATGCTACCCTGATCAGGTAGGCGGCGATAACCTTGTGAGCCCAGTTGAGTTATGTGGGTACCCGTCTCCGTTTGGGACAGTTTAGTTTGGCCACGACGGTGGCAGGTGTCATGAGGACACAGGGGCCACCCAGGGCAGGACTCCGGGGGAGGATGAATGCCGGTGGTACGATGGGAGAGTCACGAGTCAGACAGGTTTCGTTGAAGCAACGCTGGTCCACCCGAATGGGATCACGAGGCCAGGTGCTTCATGGTGTGGGTAAAGTGCGCAACCTCTGCAGAGTGTGAAATCTATTCGAATAGCCGCGTCCACGGTATTGGACAGCCCGTCCAGACCTCACTAGGTGGTCAACCGTAACGATGATAACAAGGATGGAGGAACTTGTCTTGTGTTCGGAAGTGCTCATTGAGTCATGAGTATTTCGAGGGTTGTGGGACAACCCCGAAAGAGAGTAAGTTGGTATTCGGTGACAGTAAGTAATTTAAGCACCTAGTGTGATTATTGCTATGTTATGTAGATTGCATGCTTGATCCATGTTATGCCATGCTTGGTCCATGTTTTCCTGCTAATTCCATGCCATGTTTAGAATAAATTCTTATAAGCATAGGGCTTGCTTTGTCATCTGCTTGTTTGGATGCTATGTATTTGGTTGTCTTGCGAGTACATTCAAAGTACTCACCTGGCCTTGCACGTGGCCAGTTGCAGGAGAAGAATCCGTCGTGCTAGATCGTAACCCAGCCAGTCCTGTGAGTTATGGAGCCCAGCCAGAGACGTTGTTGCCGCTGAACCAAGACCTCTGCTGCCATTTAGTTAGCCTTGGAGCTATGTAATATTGTTGTACGCAACAGTATTGTAATACTCCATTTCATATAATAAAGCCATTTTGTGCCTGGAATTGCTATATCATGTCTTTGACGTGCGCCAGGTCTTATCCTGGGGCTGGCATGCGTCGGCCCTCTATCGGGGTGCCACAGAGATGATAGCATAATTAAGGCGGGAAGTATCCACAGTCCCAAGGCAAAAGCCCTGGATGATCTTACACACCAGAGGCCGGAGTTGCGGCCAGAACTTCCTAAAGAAGGGGATAGAGAAGCCATCTGGGCCCGAATCAGCGTTGGGATTGGCTGATCGGATGACCTCCCAGATCTCCTCCTCAGATAGAGGCAAAAGTAAGGCATCGTTATCCGCCCTAGAAATTCTAGAAGGCGCATCCCACATAGAACAGAAATCGAGAGGCCGGACTCCGGCTTAGCGGAGAGGAGTGAAGAGAAGAAATCAACAACATGCACCATAATTAGTGATTGGTCCGACACTTTAACCCCATTAATAATAAGGCTATCGATCGCACACCTCCTCCTCTTACCATTAGCAATGGCAAAGAAATACACCGTGGGGGAATCGCCCTTAAGGGTCCAGTTCAAAGTGCCCCGTTGGCGCCAGTATATCTCAGTCTGCTGATGCAACCGCATCAAAGCCTCCTCTAAGGCATATCGGACAGACCATTCACTCTCCGACAGGCCTGGACCGTCGGCCACAGCGTCCAAGCCGGCAATCTGGGCGTCCAAGGAGCTTTTCTCACGGAGGGCAACCGCTGCCCTGTTACGCGCCCAACCGCGAAGGAATTTGCGAATCGCATAAGAACACTTCTGCCAGTCGTCCATGGGACCGAAAGATCGATGACAGGAAGCAAGAAGCAAAGAAATCTTGTTCGCTAGCATATCTACGAACCCATCAACCAGAAGCCAAGAAGCATCAAACTGAAACCGAGAGGCGATAGATGTACTGTCCAGACCCGCGTCTAAGATGAGAGGAGCGTGGTCGGAGCCCACGATCGCTCTAGCTTTTAAGGAAGCATGGGGAAATAAGGAGTCCCAGTTAGAGCTGATGAAGACACGGTCCAGCACCGAATGGACCGGGTTAGCCTGGTGATTAGACCAAGTGAAGCGGGCTCCCACCCTAGGCAGCTCACGTAAAGCGCAATCCCTAATGAGACCATTAAAGGCATCCGCAAGAGGCCACGAGAAGTTAAGGTTATTTTTGTCCGAAGGAGCGCGGAGAAGATTAAAATCCCCTCCCACCAGAATGGGTAGAGTACAAGCCTCAATCTTGGCAGAAATTTTGTCGAGGAACAGCGAGGATAAGGAATGATCAGCAGGGCCATAAACAACCATAACTTCCCAGAGAGTATGGAAACGCCGATGGTGAACAACAGTGCTAGCCCAAAAAATACCATAATCAAAGGTCACAAAGTCAAATAGGTCATGCTTGGTGCCGATGAGGATCCCACCCGAGTGACCCGAAGCAGGAAGCCAATTCCAATCAAATCTATCCATCCCCGCTACGGCAGAAAGTTCGTTTGAAGAGAAGGAGTCTTTGAACGTTTTCACCTCTAACCACGTCCTTCAGCTGGTCTTGGCGCCCCTAGCACTGAAACCCCTAATATTCCAGAATAATGCTTTCATTTGGAAGATAGGTTTTTGATACGGAGGCTGGACCTGCATGGGGCAACGCAGGGTTTAGGGCGTTTAGAAGAACCCCTCTTAAGGGAGATAGGACGAGCATGGCCACCACCATTGTCGTCCCCTCCAACCACGGCCGGCTCTGTGGCGACCACATTCGCCGCAGCCAACTCCTTGGCCTTTGCGATGGCCGCTTGGGCCATTTCATTTGCCCGAATGAGAGAGAGGATAGTAGAAGGAGACCCAAAACCCGGATCAAGAGTGATCCCGACATCAGAAAGAACATGTAATAGGTGATCATCAGAAAAGGAAGGCATAACCAGCAGGATAGGGGAGGAAGAGGAAGGAGGCTGTGGAGAGGTACCTGGGGGGGCAGATCCTTGGCTGCAGCACGACATTCCGCACGCAATGCCACCGGCTCCCCAGAATCCTGAACCCGGTGGCTCTTGCACGCCATGGAGGTGGGCGAACGGATCGGAGGGGAGCGAGACGTAGGAGGGGGCGTTGCCGCACCGGCGGCAGAACCAGACGCCGCGCCCATGTCAGCCTCCAGGCGCCGGCACACACCAGCCAGGGAATGCTTGGAACCGGATGAAGCCCTGCTCTTGGCGGAGAATTTCCTGACAGAGGATTTCTTCTTCTTCTGAATGCTCGCAGGAACATCAACCAGACGTGCTGGAGAGAGGGGCGGGTCTTCAATCCCCGAGGTAGAAGGAGAAATAGGCCGAGCTGGAATGTTGGAACATACGCCCGAGACCGGCGTACCCACAGGCGCAGTCCTCCCCTGGACGCCACGGGGCAAGCCCTCCCCACCAGCCATCGGCGCCTCGGACGCCTCTTTCTGAGCATGGGGCATCCTTCTTGCAGACCTCACGGACTCCCGGCTCCAAAGCATTCCACTCAGAATGCGTGAAGTGCAGATCCGACCCACCACTCGGGTTCTGGCCACCAGCAGAACCGTCCTCTGGCTTATCAGGCTTCGAAGCATCAGGAGGAGGAGGAGGGGACTTGGGAGCATGAAGAGCCTCAGTGCCCTCGACCCGCGCCCGTAGACGGATACCATCAGAAGAGCGGAACACATCCACCACACCGTGAAGACACAGCGGATCCACACAACAAACTTTGATACGAGCAGGGCCAAGCTTGTCCAGAAAATCACGATCAACTTCAGTAGGCTTGCCAAGAAGGACACCAAATGCCATCAGGAAGGGAACATATTTGAGGCCCGCAGGAACATCATCAATCAGCACCCAAACATCCGAGAGAGGTCCCAGTGATTTGGTGCCGCTGGCCACGGCCTTGACAAAGTCAACAAGCTGGTTGTGCGGCAGAGTGAAGCTAGTGCACGAAGAGATCATCCTGAGACACTCTTTGGATGGGAACACCGCAGCAAATTCAAATTCGGATAGCTGATGCACCTGCCAGTCCCAGCCCTCCTCATCCCAAATCCGGAGAACTTCTAGCAGCACCTGGGGCGAGATCGTTTGCCCTTGCACAGAGAAATGGCGGCGTTGGATAGCGAAGGGGCAGCAACCACCATCGGCACCTCACTGTCGAGGGCGAAGAAGGAGCAGCCAGGGAGCCCGAGCCCGTAATGCACAAAGACTGGGGGCTTGACCCGGTTCTTGCAATCGACAGTGAGGTGTCCATCGGCCTGACAGATGAGACAAAACGGTGGATTGCAGCATCTAGATTGGAAGTGACCCGGTGTCGGGGCACGGATGCACACGGTCACCTATGGGACCAAAGGCCCCTTTGTGGTTTGGCAAGGGGAGGTCATTTTGCACAAAGAGCAGAGGTCATGGGACAGCACAGCGATGGGACGCTGGTGTTTTACCCAGGTTCGGGCCGCTGAGAAGCGTAAAACCCTACTCCTGCTTTGGTGGATTGATCAGAGGAACACGAAGCACACGCAGCGCTCAAACCCGGCAAGGTTGCCTTCGAGAGAGCTGCCACGCGAGTACAAGCGTCCAAAGGTCCGAATCTTGAGCTAGGTTGCCTTGGGCCTCCTTTTAAAGGGCAAGGGGCAACCACAGTGGCAAAACAGACATTTATCTAGTGATTAGATAGCTAACAGAGCTATCATACCTAACTCTGGCATTTAGGACAAAATACCATGATTGCTAGTCTAGGTGGCGTGCGGGGATGCATCCCCGGCAAGCTCTTACCTCCGCTTAGCTGGCTGTTGCTTAGTGTCTTGAAACGCTTCTGGACGGGTGTCAGATGGAGGTAATCTGTCGTCTGGTGCATCGCCACGTGCTTAGCGAGAGCCACTTAGCCTCCTGAGGGCTCGACACCGCATCGATAAGTGACTGGCGTTGTGGTGCGGTGGAGCGGTGCCGATCGGCTCGCTCTTGCCGGGGAATGGCTTGTCGAGTCTTCCGATAGTGCGCACGCCTCGGTCCCCGGCAGGCACCGGGGACGTGGATGGCGCGGCTCGGGCCCGTCTTGGGCCGTTGTATCGTCTTTGCCGGCGTAGCTAGCCAGCGTAGGCTGCCTCTGCCGGGGTCTTGGATGTTGGCTTCATCTTCTTGATGTGCTCCTTGATCTCACGTAGAGCGGCTCCTTTGTCTTGGGTTGGTCTTGATGGGGTTGTGCTACTACTGCCTGTGCATAAGTCAGGGGCACTGGGTACCCCATTCCTAGTGCACCGACAGGAGCCCCCGGGTCTAGCCCATATGCGTTCGCACAGTGCCGTTGGGTCAGGCCCAAAATTTATGCACAGGCGTGCAATATGACGGAGTAACTGCCGACCTTTAAGCCAGCACTTACTTGCTACCTCAGGCCGTTTCCGCCACGCGCGCCGCATGCATTGCGGGGAGTTTGCGGTGGATGCACATGGCCCACAGGCGTGGGAGTGGCAGAAACCGCAGCGCTAGGGATTGGAGTAACGAGGCGGTTACCAGTTCGCCCGTGATCGTGGGTAGTGGGATTCGTGGAGATGGGCGGTCGCTTTGGAGTGGAGGAGATCCAGCCCCCATGCCCTCCCCTATAAATTAGGGGGCCACGGCGGCGATGCTCATCCATCTCCTTCTCCTCCCCAATCCCAAGTCCACATTGCTTTCCCTTCTCTTTTGGTTCGTCTTTAGATGTGCTAGTCCTCACCATTACGAGGGGACGAGGACGACTCTCAGCTTCCGCCGCGACGGCGAGAGCTTCCCTTCAGGATCATGTCGCTCCTTCAGTCGCAGCGACGGGAGGTGGTTCCAGCGCGCGCAGCGGGAATGCTGGGAGAGGCCGGGGCTAGCGCGGGGCCCGTGGCCGAGGGAGGCGAGGTGCCGTACCCGACCCTCCTCCGGTGGTGGTTCCTTCCCCAGCGACAGAATATACTAAAGGCACAGCACTGGAGTTCGTCATCGGACTGCGTGGACCTCCCCGTAGCTGCTTGCGACTCCCTCGTCCTTTCGCTAGGGTGATGGAGGTCGACAAGTCGCACGCAATTTGGTTGCGCGTGTACGGCTGCTGTAATGGCGCCGTGCGGGCTGACGTTGAGTTCCCGGCGCCTCGCATCATGTTCCTCGGGTGCGGGTGGAAAACCTTCGCATGTGCCCACAACTTCACGGGCGGGTACGTCCTTCGCTTCAAGCTGGTGGAGGCCGACACGCTCTCCATCAAGATTTATGGGCGTTCAGGCGCTCGTCTTGGCTGCTGCGAAGAGAGCTCGAGCTCCTCCTCGAGCGATAGCGACGAGGAGGACAGTGTCGGTGAAGATGATGACAGCGAGCTCCGGGCCGTCAAGTCGGAGTACGACGACCTGGACTCTAGCTGACCGCCGATCGCACCATCACCGTCAGCGAGCCTCCCCCGGCAGAGCAATTTTTCCGGGGGTTCTTGACCTGCTGGGCGCCACCTTCCCCCCCCCCCCCCCCCCCCCCGCAGCTGGACCTTGGCAGGCTCGTGGACTTCAGCTTCGTCTTCCTTTCCGGTGGTCCCGCCGAGCCGTTCCCCGTCAGCCCTGACAGGGTCAAGCTGGGCTTTTGCTTAGGTCTTCCTTCCGCTCTTTTTCTTTTTGTAGCTTGCTCCTAGGGGAGAAAGTCAAATGAAGATTTATTAGACAGGCGCCCTCAAATGTATCTTTATCCATTTTGTATCAAAAAATGAATGATGAATGCTATTCTTCTTCTTTAAGTACTATCCTTTTCTTCCTTCTCGTTTATACTGCGCCAGTATGTTTGTCCTCGCCGCACGGAACTACTTGTCGGGTCAGTACTAACCGCGAGCGTAAAAAGGGTAGCGAGCCCCCGGTAGCAGGCTGGTATCGTCCCCCGGCAAAGCTCCTTATCGGTATCGTTGCAGCCCCCCAGAGTTGATGATCAACAGGAGCTGGGAGGCGGCTCGTCCCGACAAGGGTTTCCGTTGCATGGTGGACTTCGTGGTACGCAGTCAAAAGGAACAAGGAGGTGTTTCCTTAAAGGAAGTAAATAGCACCGAACTTGGGATACGCGATTAGACTTATCTTTTCAGGCAGTATCCCTTTCTGGAGTATGACGAGCCGCCGCCCTTGTTCCCTTGCCCTTCTTCTTTGTTTTCCTGGCGGTAAAACATGTAAGGCAATAGGTCTCTGTCCTCTGGGGAGAGAATACAATGACAAGGATTACAGGCCCATCAAGTACTCTAGTAGATCTCTAAAACTTAAAAAGCAATAACATTGCAACATAATAAAATGCATAGTAAACATGCAATTTGATGATATGATGCAATGCCTAGCTTTATTATTACGTGCACAGGGTCTGCGCCTGGCTTTGTACAAAGGGTTACATGCAACTGCGGCAACGCTTGTACAAAAGGTGGCTGCCGGGGTCTGAGCCCAGCAACCACGCCTTACGGGTAGAACTTACGAAGATGCTCAATGTTCCATGATTTAAGCATTTTGATGCCATCTTCGGTCTCTAGACGGACTGTGCCAGGTCTGGTGACTCGTGCTACCCGGTAAGGGCCTTCCCACTTCGGCATCAACTTGTTGGTACCCTTGGCGAACTAAACGCGCCTAAGGACAAGGTCGCCTTCCTCAAGACTCCGGGCATGGAACCTGCGGCTATGTTAGCGGCGCAGGGCTTGCTGGTAGCATGCAGCACGCACAGCGGCCCGGAGACGATCTTCCACGAGGAGCAAGGCATCGTCATGCCGTAGCTGCTTTTGCTCTACTTCATCGTAGGCAAGTACTCGAGGTGACCTGTATATGAGTTCTGCAAGGAGAACTGCCTCTGCCCCGTATACCAGGGAGAAGGGTGTCTGGCCGGTAGCTCGATTTGGTGTCGTTCTGAGGGACAAAAGAACCACCGGCAATTCATCTATCCAACGTTTGCCGCATCTCCGCAGTCTATCGAAAGTTCTTGTCTTGAGTCCATGCAACACTTCAGCGTTCATCCTCTCGACTTGCCCGTTGCTCCTTGGGTGGGCAACAGAGGCGAAGGAGACCTTGCTTCCAAGGCTTTGGATGTACTGCATAAAGGTGCGGCTCGTGAACTGGGTGCCATTGTCGGTGATCACCATGTTGGGCACTCCAAAACGGCACACCAGTCCTTTCATGAACTTGACAGCTAACTGCGCGGTCATTGATACGTCTCCAACGTATCTATAATTTTTGCTTGTTCCATGCTTTTATATTATCATTCTTGGATGTTTTACAATCATTTTATAACAACTTTATATCATTTTTTTGGGACTAACCTATTGACATAGTGCCAAAGTGCCAGTTGCTGTTTTTGCATGTTTTTTACTTCGCAGAAAATCAATACCAAACGGTGTCCAATCGCGACGAAACTTTTAGGAGATTTTTTTTGGACCAGAAGACACCCAATGTCCCAAAGAAGTGCCGGGGGAGTGGGCTCTGGAGAGCACAACCCACCAGGGCGCGCCAGGGGGGCCGCGGCGCGCCCTGATGGGTTGTGCCCTCCTCGGCCCCCTTCCGCACCGCCTCTGATGCCTATAAATTCTCAAATATTCGGAAAACCCTAGAGGAGTCGATGAAACACAATTCCAGCCGCCGCAAGTTCCAAAACCCCGAGATCCAATCTAAACACCATCACGGAGGGGTTCATCTTCCTCATAGGTGCCTCTCCGATGATGCGTGAGTAGTCCACCATAGACCTATGGGTCCGTAGGCAGTAGCTAGATGGATTCTTCTCTCTCTCTCTTATGATTCTCAATACAATGGTCTCTTGGAAATCTATTTGATGTACACTTTTGCGGTGTGTTTGTTGGGATCCGATGAATTTTGAGTTCATGATCAGTTTCTATCCATGAATATTATTTGAGTCTTCTTTGATCTCTTATATGCATGATTGCTTATAGCCTCGTATTTCTTCTTCGAATCTTTGGTTTAGTTAGGCCAACTAGATTCTTGCCATGGGAAGAGGTGCTTTGTGATGGGTTCGATCTTGCGATGTTCTTTCCCAGTGACAGAAGGGGCAGCAAGACACGCATGTATCGTTGCTATTAAGGATAACAAGATGGGGTCTATTCCTACATGAATAGATCTTGTCTACATCATGTCATCGTTCTTATTGCATTACTTCGTTTTTCCATGAACTTAATACACTAGATGCATGCTGGATAGCGGTCGATGTGTGGAGTAATAGAGGTGAACCCCTCTGTGATGGTGTTTAGATTGGATCTCGAGGTTCTCGAACTTGCGGCGGCTGGAATTGTGTTTCGTCGACTCCCCTAGGGTTTTTGGAATATTTGGGAATTGATAGGAATCAGAGGCGGTGGAGAGGGGCCCCGAGGACGGCACAACCCATCAGGGCGCGCCGGGGACCCCCTGGCGTGCCCTGGTGGGTTGTGGTCTCCACGGCCCACCTCTCCGACACTTCTTTGGCCCACTGGGTGTCTTCTGGTCCGGAAAAAATCTCCAAAAAGTTTCGTCGCGATTGGACTCCGTTTGATATTGATATTCTGCGAAGTAAAAAACAAGCAAAAACAGCAACTGGCACTTTGGCACTATGTCAATATTTTAGTCCCAAAAAATGATATAAAGTTGTTATAAAATGATTGTAAAACATCCAAGAATGATAATATAACAACATGGAACAAGCAAAAATTATAGATACGTTGGAGACGTATCAGCATCCCCAAGCTTAATTCCTACTCGTCCTCGAGTAGGTAAATGATAAAAACAGAATTTTTGATGTGGAATGCTGCCTAACATGTTCATCTCATATTCTTTTTTTTTGTATAGCATGGACATTTGGACTTGTAAATGATTCAAAGCAATAGTCTAGTTTTAACATAATGACTTCAATACTCAAGCATGTCAACAAGCAACCATGTCTTCCAAAATATCAACACTAAAGAAAGTTATCCCTAGCCCATCATGCTCAATCATTGATCCATTCATGAAACACACTCAAATATTAGCTATGCCCAATGCTCAAGTACGATCATAGTACCCCCTAGTTGGTGCTTTATAAGAGAAGATGGAGACTCAAAGTAAAAATAAAAATTGCATAAAGTAAATAGATAGGTCCTTCGCAGAGGGGAGTAGGGATTTGTAGAGGTGCCAGAGCTCAAGGTTTAAATTGAGAGAGAAAAATATTTTGGGTGGCATGTTTTTCCTGTCAACGAAAATGACAAAGTAGCTCACAATACTTTCCATGCTAGATATATCATAGGCGGTTCCCAAATAGAAAATAAAGTTTATTCCTTTTTCCACCAAACTTTCACTTTCCATGGCGGGCCGTATCCACGGTTGCCTTCCATACCAACACTTTCCAAGGAATTTATTATTTGACAACATAAAGTAAATATTACTTTTCTTTTTCATTTCGGGAATGGGCATCCTTATTACCGTCGCACTCTCGTGCAATGACAAGTGAATAAACACTTATCTTGAGAATAACACATGTAGCATGGAAAAATATTGGACACTCCCCACCGTTTCATGAGCGGTACGAGCACACAAAAGAGAAAAAATATTTTGAAAATTTAGAGATGGCACATGCAAATTTGCTTGGAACGGCATGGAAATACCGCATATAGGTAGGTATGGTGGACTCATAAGGCAAAACTTGGTTTAAGGATTTTGGATGCACAAGTAGTATTTCTACTTAGTACAAATGGAGGCTAGCAAATAGATTGAGAAGCAACCAAACCAAGAAACGAAAATTCACATAAGCGAGCATTGAACATAACTAACACCGAATAATGTACCATAAGTAGGATATAACTTTATTGCATAATTATTGACTTTAGTGCATGCATAGGGAATCACAGACCTTAACACCAATATTCCTACTAAGCATAATTACTCACTAGCATAACTCACATATTACTATCATCACGTTTCAAAACTATTACAAAGAATCAAGTTTAATTTTTCCAATGATCTTCATGAAAGTTTTTATTATATCCTCTTTGGATATCTATCACTTTGGGACTAGTTTCATATATTGCCATTGCTTTTTGGCAAGCTCAAACAAATTTAAGTGAAGCACATGAGCATAAAGATTTCATCTCTCAAAATGGTATAAGTGAAGCATGAGAGGATTTCTTAAAAATTTACTAACTCGCAAATTAATCTAAGTGAAGCATGAGAGTATTTCTACAAAAGAAATCAAGCACACCGTGCTCAAAAAGATATAAGTGAAGCACTAGAGCAATTCTATAGCTCAAAAAAGTTTAAGTGAAGCGCATAGAGCAATTCTAACAAATCGTAGCATAATCTTGGCACTCTCAAATTGGTGTGTCCAGCAAGGATACAAATGAAAAACAAACAAGCAAATCAAGCAAAGATACAAGACGCTCCAAGCAAAACTCATGATATGTGAGGAATAAAAATATAGCTCCAAGTAAAATACCGATGGTCGTTAGAAGAAAGAGGGGATGCCACTCGGGGGCATCCCCAAGCTTAGTGGCTTGTTTTTCTTTGGATATATCTTGGGGGTGTGGTAGCATCCCCAATCTTAGGCTCTTTTCACTCCTTATTCCTTCATCCATCGTGATCTCACCCAAAACTTGAAAACTTCAATCACACAAAACTCAACAATATCTTCGTGAGATCCGTTAGTATAATAAAGCAAATCACTACTTTAGGTGCTGTTGCAAATCCATTCATATTTTATGATTGCATTATACCTACTATATTTTAACTTTACCATGGCTCATACCCTTCAATATAACCCATAGATTCATCAAAACAAGAACACAATGCAACGAAAACAGAATCTGTCTTAAACAGAACAGTCTGTCATAATCTGTACTCTAACCATACTTATGTAACTCTAAAAATTCTGAAGAATTAGGAAAACGTAAGGAATTTGTATATAAACACTGTGTTAAAATTTCAGCTCAAGATCACGTTCCAGCAAAAAATGAAAATTCATATACTGGACGCAAAATTTCTGTTTCAGATTCAGCATCACTTCTACTCATCCTATGAATCATCCTAAAGGCTTTACTTGGCACAAACACTAAATAAACCATAAAAACACAATCATAACAGAGGCATAATTATGTCAACACTCAAAAACAGAAATGAAAAAGCAAAAATAAATTTATTCATTGGGTTGCCTCCCAACAAGCGCTATCGTTTTACGCCCCTAGATAGGCATGACGCATAGATTCAAGTATTGTCATCTTTGGTTTTGGATGAGGTGCTTTTGTCAAGAGGTTTTGCAAATAGAACTTGAAACACATCATCCATAGCAACCTTAGCACTATCAAGTTGTCCCTCTACATACCCCCTTTGATTCCCGGCCACAATCCAAGAGTATTGTTGGTTAACATCATTGAAAACTTGTTGGATCATATCTAAAACGGGGACTTCCTTTTTGAGATTCTCCGCTGTTGCGGCCTCCCGGCAATCAGCGCACGCGGCATCTCCCTTGCCAGGGGTCTCGGCCTTGGCCTTCTTGCCGTCAGCGAGATTACCAGAGCTCTCAACGGCCAACACCGCTTTCCCTTTGCGCTTCTTGTTACGTCTTCGGCTTCTCCCTTTCGAGCTGGGGGCATCGTTGTCGTCATCTGAGTCGACTTCGACGCCAGCCTCCTCTCCGGGGAGTCGCCTTCCTTCCTCGGCACGAGCACACTTGTCCGCCAATGTGTACAGCTCATTGACGGTCTTGGGGAGCTTTACATTCATCTTGGACCGCATCCTCCTGTTGCGCACGTTCGAATGGAACGCAGCAATCACGGCTGCGGGGTGTATCTCTGGAATATTGCGGTGCACTCGACTGAATCTCTGGATGTACTTCCGCAGGGTCTCTCCTTCCTTCTGTGGAAGGACTTGCAGGTCGCTGGGCTGTCCTGGTTCCTGGTGGCCACCTGTGAACGCGCCGACGAACTCGTTGCACAGATCAGCCCATGATGAAATAGAGTTTTCCGACAGGTGCATCAGCCACGATCTCACATTTGGCTTAAGTGCCAAAGGGAAATAATTGGCGAGAACCCTCTCATCTCTTCCTCCGACGGCTTGAACGGCAATCGTGTAGATGCCCAGGAACTCTGCCGGGTTCAGCTTCCCGTCGTACTTCTCCGTCAGCTCAGGCTTGAAGGCTCGGGCCGATGGCCAGCGGACCTGTCGCAGCTCGCGAGTGAAGGCTGGGCACCCAACCTCATAAGGTAGGTACATGCCAACACTGGGCGTGGGGTCGCCAGCTTCTAGGCCGTTACGCCTGTCGGATTGGCGGTGCGCTTCCCGGCGTCGCTCTATGGTGATGCGCGCGTCTTCCTTCCGCCGGTCGTTCAGGACACGCCGCTGGTCCCAGTGATCGTGCGAGCTGGACGAGATCATGGATGCTTCGTCGGGCTCGTCGGCACGTGGAGCTTGTTGTGGCTGCCTCTGGGCCTGTTGTCGCGGAGGGGATTTCACCGTTGGCGTGGCTCCCTCGACATGACCGTCAGCCTGGGCCGCCGTCACCGTTCGCGAATGCCGCGACGGCTCTGCGTGCTGTGACTTGTTGGCTTCGACGAAGCCGATCAAACTCTGGATGGTGGCTCTCCACTCGTCCATCTTGTCAGCCGCTAGCGGGAAGTTTAGCAGTAGTTGAGCCCACGCCATCGCTTCTGCTGCCGTAGCTGGCATGGCTAAGGAAGCGGATCGCGACGTCGCTCGACTCCTGGTGGAAACAAGAGGAGCGTCGCCGCATCCCTACTGCCGTGCACCGGTCGCCGAGGCGGTCTGACGTGGAGGAGGTCGAGCTTGTGGGTCTACGGCTCCGCTTGGCGCTCCGTCTTGCTCTGGGCGAAGCGCGTGCCCAGCAGTCGCGCTTGCGACACGCGCTGCTGGAGGATCACGGCTGCCCCCAGATTGGGCGCCGCTGTTGCGGCCACGGCCACCAACGCGGAGGGGAGGTGGAGACCGAATGTTTCCTCCTCCCGCGGCGCTAGGGTCGAGCTCGCTAGAATGTTGCTGTTGTTGCTCTTCTTCGGCATTCCTTGCTCCAGTTTCAGCCGTGGGGGACACGACGGTGGCGCCGCCTGCGCCAGTCGCGTTGCCCACGACGCCCGCCTCATTTGCCGCCGCCGCGGTGCGCACGGCGTTCGCGGCTGCATGCGAGGGGGCCTTCGAAGTGGAAGGATGCGCGGTCACGCCGGCCTTCTTCTTGGGAGCCATGAGTGAAGAAGACGGCGATGAAGATCGACACGCTGCCCACGATCTCAGGTTCGCACAAATGACGCCCCCTACCTGGCGCGCCAAAGATGTCGGGGCACGGATGCACACGATCACCTATGGGACCAAAGGCCCCTTTGTGGTTCGGCAAGGGGAGGTCATTTTGCACAAAGAGCAGAGGTCATGGGACAGCATGGCCATGGGACGCTGGTGTTTTACCCAGGTTCGGGCCGCTGAGAAGCGTAAAATCCTACTCCTGCTTTGGTGGATTGATCAGAGGAACACGAAGCACACGCAGTGCTCAAACCCAGCAAGGTTGCCTTCGGGAGAGCTGCCACGCGAGTACAAGTGTCCAAAGGTCCGAATCTTGAGCTAGGTTGCCTTGGGCCTCCTTTTATAGGGCAAGGGACAACCACAGTGGCAAAACAGACATTTATCTAGTGATTAGATAGCTAACAGAGCTATCATACCTAACTCTGGCATTTAGGACAAAATACCATGATTGCTAGTCTAGGTGGTGCGCGGGGATGCATCCCCGGCAAGCTCTTACCACCGCTTAGCTGGCTGTTGCTTAGTGTCTTGACACGCCTCTGGACGGGTGTCAAATGGAGGTAATCTGTCGTCCGGTGCGTCGCCACGTGCTTAGCGAGAGCCACTTAGCCTCCTGAGGGCTCGACACCGCATCGATAAGCGACTGGCGTTGTGATGCGATGGAGCGGTGCCGATCGGCTCGCGCCTGCCGGGGGATGGCTTGCCGGGTCTTTCGATAGTGCGCGCGCCTCGGTCCCCGGCAGGCACCGGGGACGTGGCTGGCGCGGCTCGGGCCCGTCTTGGGCCGTTGTATCATGTTTGCCGGCGTAGCTAGCCAGCGTAGGCTGCCTCTGCCGTGGTCTTGGATGTTGGCTTCATCTTCTTGATGCGCTCCTTGATCTCACGTGGAGCGGCTCCTTTGTCATGGGTTGGTCTTGACGGGGTTGTGCTACTACTGCCTATGCATAAGTCAGGGGCACTGGGTACCCCATTCCTAGTGCACTGACACCCGGTTGGTGACAAGCGAAGCAAGTGAGAGTGGAGGAAGGATTGGTCGTGGATGAGGAGTGACGCGGCGGAGGGGGGGGAGGGGGAGGAAGGATGCCATCCCCGAGGCCAGATGAGGAGGCGCCAGGGGCAGAAGCGGGGAAGCGGCGAGCCTTGGATTGCTGAGGGGGGGACCGAAGTTGGTGCGCTGAGGAAAACGCCCGCCGGATCCATATCCAGGCGCACGGGCTGGTTGGCGAGGAGGGGGCACCGGGCCCCTGGGAGGAGGAGGATGGGGATTGGACGAAGTCAAGCCCGCCGCACCACCAGCCGCCGCCACCTCCCAGGGATCCACCACCGGCGCCATCCCAGTGCCAGATCCTGTAGCCCCAGATCCGGAGTCGCCCAGCGACCGCGCCCGCTCGTCCCGCTGAAGCCAATCCGGCCCGAAAGCCCACGCCTCACGGTCACGAGCCACCTGCTCACGGGCCGCCTGATCAGCCTCGCGCCTGGATCGGAGGAAAGCCTCATACTCCAGATCCATGCCCTCCGCCGACGAGTCATCACGGCGGCGCTTGCTCCCGGATACGGCCTCAGTGGAGGATCCCCTAGACTTATCCATGGTGAGGATATCCGCGAAGGAGAGGGAGAGAGGAAGGGGTGGACTAGATCTATGGAAGAAACGGATGGGCGCGTGGCGCCGTCGCAGGTTAGCAGGAGAAGCCAGAAACCCTAGGAAACGGGGGAGGGAACCCTTGCGCACCCATAAATACCCCGAGCAAGCCGTGCCCGAGACGGGTGCATGGGCCAAACGGACCAAGGGGGAGGGTTTGGGGGAACAGGTACGAGCGGCCCAGGGCCCAGTGGAAGGAGAGGAGGGAAGGCAGAAAAAGAAGAGAGAGGGGGGCGGAGGTGGCCCAATCGAGGGCGGCCCAAAGTCCAGACGCTCCGCAGGCCCACAAGCCGCCGAGAGGGGAACCAGATCTAGGGTTCGCGGAGCCACCGTCTCCCCAACCCCGGACCAGCCCCGAGCCGCCGACGACGACAACGCAACCGGAGAGGAGGGAGGAGGAGAAGAGCCAGAAGAACACGGTGGTGAAGAAGAAAGACCAAGGGAGACCGCGGCCACGCCCACGCCGCCGCTAGGAGACACCCCAAGAACACCGCGAGCCGGAGATGGGGCCAGAAATTTACCAGATATGCGATTCCGACGAGCCACCCGAGACCAGCCGTGCCCATCCGACAGGGAGGCCACCGGTCTGCCCCTGCCGCCCGGGGCAAACTTCCTGGCACGCGGCCTAGCCTTCCCCGCCGTAGCTTGAACCACCGTACCAGGGACGATATTGGAGTCGCAGTCAGAGGTGTCCTCGTCACAGTCCAAGGCCCAGAACCGGTTTCTAGAGAGGGGACGAAAGGCAGAAGAATCACCCCGTGGAGAGATCGATCCATGGCCGGCCCGCACAACGCCCGCACCGGTGAGGGGGCAAGGAGGGGAAGGGGGAGGGAGCAAGCCGGGGACGGGGCAGGGGAAGTCGTAGACGTCCGGGGGGAGGGGGAGGGAGGGGAAGGGAGGGAGAGAGAGAGAGCCATGACCGCATCCCCTCTCCAGTTATACATCCTCTCCTTTTAGTTTCGGTTTCTAATTTTGGTCTCTCTCTGTCACTCTCATATGCAGGCGATCATGTCATCGAGCAACAACAGTCAATAATTACGTGCGTACGGCGGGGTCATGGTGTCTTAGTTATGCGATTATGGGTACTTTGTTTTACTTGGGCAAACAAGTATACCCACAAGGAGAGCAATCCCGAGGGAGCCAGCAGGAGCAATAGAGTTAACATATTTTATCATAGAGAAACAAGTTGGATGTTGACTAGCTTCGCAACAGCATGAGTATGAAGTTACTAGTATTTGATCTAACTGGACGATCTTTGATCGCTATATCACCAAAATGTTTGTCATCTTGATGGAGTGAGACAAGCTTTCTAATCTATGTATGTTTCTAATATTCGCCTACGTGTCCTGTTGCTTATGTGTTGCATGTTGTTTGTATTGGGCATTTTCTTGGGACAAGTAGATAGTTAGCTCACCATAGTATCTAGTACAGGTTTTGGGTGATGGACAAATTAGCTAACTGCTAATTTCATCAGTCAACAAGTAGATATCTGGTAAGAGTACGTTTGTTGTTTCCTCAGCTCTCCATGCTTGCTTGTTTGATTGCTCCGCGTACAACGGGGGCTTTATTACTATACACACAAAACAAGTCCGACAAACATTCTTGACAACAGGTGGATTTTTTTGGGGACTGCTACGCGCACCACTGGCTGATCTAAAAAGATCAGCCGGGTCGCGAACCATCAGATCCTGTGTCATCGAGAGGCCGAGCAGCGTTCTTCATTTTTGCAATAGAGGTAATGTTGCAGAAACATTTGCATCAGAGGTCGTGCCGCAAAAATATTTGCAACAATGGTCATGTTGCAGAAAACTTTTGCAACATAAGTCAGGTCGCATAAACTTTTTTCTTCGTCTTTTTATAACATAGGTATTGTTGGGGAAGAAACTTTTGCAACAAAGGTCATGTTGCAGAAAACTTTTGCAACATAGGTCAGGTTGCAGATTTTTTTTTCTTCGTCTTTTTGCAACATAGGTACTGTTGCGGAAGAAACTTTTGTAACAAAGGTCATGTTGCAGAAAACTTTTGCAACATAGGTCAGGTTGCAAAAAAAATTCTTCGTCTTTTTGCAACATAGGTACTGTTGCGGAAGAAACTTTTGCAACAAATGTCATGTTGCAGAATACTTTTGCAACTTAGGTCTGGTTGCATATTTTTTTCTTTCTTTTTGCAACATAGGTACTGTTGCGGAAGAAACTTTTGCAACAAAGGTCATGTTGCAGAAAACTTTTGCAAACATAGGTCAGGTTGCAGATTTTTTTATCTTTGTCTTTTTGCAACATAGGTACTATTGCGAAAGAAACTTTTGCAACAAAGGTCATGTTGCAGAAAACTTTTGCAAACATAGGTCAAGTTGCAGAAAAAAAAATCTTCGTCTTTTGGCAACGTAGGTACTGTTGTGGAAGAAACTTCTGCAACATAAGTGATGTTGCAGAAATTTGGTTGTTCCCAGGCGCATGGCGGCTAGCCTTGCACCATGGAGGAGGGAAAGCCATGGCGCGAGAGGGTGGACCTAACAGCAACCCGACGTTGCGTATGCAGCGACGAGCTCCGCCTAGTGCGCTACCAGCAGACTCGCCTAGCTCACTTGTCAGGCGGCGCGATGAGCAACTTGATGGTGGTCAGGGGCACGGGTGAGCTAAAAAGGAGAGGATAAGATAGGGCAAGGGTCCAGGGTGGAGATTTTTCTGGGAACAACCAACATGGTGCGGGGTGATTGAGAATGGATAAAGCCAAGGGCATCACATCACGTCATGTGGGACACGCACAAGCGAAGCGACGGATGAGAGCTAAGAATCGGTCTGTCGATCTAGATCATTTCCCATTTTTTTACTCAACATAAAATGTCAAACAAACTAGTTAACACCAATAGGCACACAAAAAAATTACATCAATAAAGAACAAAGCTACACAAGACCAAAACTATGCCTAAAAGCATCTCTAGCCGATCTCTCTAAACCCGTTAACTCCTAAAAAAAATCGTTTTGAGGAGTTAAACCAGACCTAGCCAACCCCTTATCTAATTCCTTAAAAAAATCATCGTGTCAGCCCCCACTTACATTTACTCACTCATGGCCACTTCTCAAAATAATTTATGTCCTTCCTCCATGTCGGCATTCTCCCTCGTCGCTCGCGGGCATCACCCCCCCCCCCCACGTTCCCTCCGATGACCCCCCCCCCCATGCTGGTCAACACCCTGCCTATCCGCCGACCTCCAACCGTTGAATTTTGACGAGAATTTGGCAATCTATTTTCTTTAGTTTTTCGTCTTTTCCGTCGTGTCCGGCCACGGTGGCGCTCCCCCACATCATCCCTAGCCAGGCGACACTCCTGCCATCGTCCCAGCCTCGAGCATCGAGCAAAGCTACAACATGTGCAGATGACACCAACATAGAGCAAAAGTTCAATGTATAAGAAGAAACGTACAGAAAGAGTGGTCGTCGGTCGCCATCGTCGATTCCTATGAATCCTTATGTTTCGGATGATACCATCGCTCCACTAGGTGAAGGATGAGGGGAATAACCCATTCAGACGAGGAAGTGCTCAAGCCATGGCCCGTGGAGGACGAATTTAACCTACTTTGTTGATTACTTCGGCACACGCTTACGTCGCGCACGATGAAACTCTGTCAAATTACTTTTGCATAGCATCTATCCTAGGTACTAGGTACCTCATGTAAATCATCTAATGCAGAAAAGTTATAGTTGGGCGTGTGAAAGAAAGAAGAAAGAGGAATAAAGAAGGAATAAGATGAGGGAGAGAGGCTTCCTTGTGGGCTCTAGTTCGTTTGAGCATCTAAGTTTGAGAGTTTGGTAAGTTTGCGGTTTTTTAACTCCTTAAATTTGAGGAGTAAAGGTTTGAGGAGGTGTTTGAGAAATTAAATTTTGGGGATTCAGCTTGAGATGCTCTAAGCGAGAAAACCCAAATATCTTCAAACCAATAAAAACAGCGCTCGACAAACTACAACAACGACCATACATGTACCAACCATATCTTCGCATCACAGGGACAATGATGTTCTTCAACAATAATGCATTCATGAAAGGAGATGCTCAAGCGTCGTCATCATATGATCCAACCACTAGAGGCCAAATTCTAGGTTTTCACCCTGAAGAACGAGTCTGGGCAGACTCGAGCAATGCCTTCAACAAGAAAATGATGCAAAATTATCCCATTATCAGGTCCACCCAGGTAAGGCCTAAGGTTTTTACCTCGAAGCTCGAGACCGAGTACTCAAAAGCACCACCTTGATGCCAAAAATATAACAGATTTTTAAAAATTATTTTGTTACTTTATTTGATTTTACAATCCACACTGCCAGAATCATGGGTTAAAGCATTAATGACATAGGATATAGAACCACCGACTATTATATGGATGGGATTTTAGATTGACCATAGATTATATGGCAGAAAGATAGAGCTAGCAGCTGGCTCTCATCTCTTTAGGCACTTCCAATAACCTACTCCCTCTGTTCCTATATATAAGTCCTTTTAGAGATTTCAATACGGACTACATACCGAGCAAAATAAATGAATTTACACTCTAAATCATGTCTATATACATTTGTATATAGTCCATATTGAAATCTCTAGAAAGACTTATATTTAGAAACGAAGGAAGTATTTCTTAAGTTATATCATATACATTAAATGTGTGTTTAGATAAAATTTCTACAATGTGATCATACTTTAGAGTTTTATCTAAAAGTACTCTCATTTAAATGTCATGTGAGAGAAAAAAACATTAGTTCTCTTGGTTTCATGCGGTGACCCACCATACCAGCGCATGGTGTAGTATGCAAGTCATTTATGTAACGCGCATAAGACACCATCTCATGAACCTTACATCCCTCAAAGTGTACAACAGAAAGATAGCGGGTCTAAACCACCATTATATTACAAAAGTTATTCAAATAAAGCTACAGACAACATACGGTTCAAACTACTCGTACCAAAATACATGGCATCATAATTGATTCTGCGATCATTTATTGAGTTCAGATCATGTCCCACATGATCGGTCCGACTGCTACTAGTACTCCCACACTACTCTTGTTGCAGGTGTGCATCAAGGAGGTCATCCCTTCGCACGACCTTTGGTTCACCTTCAAGGAGGAGGCGACGTGCACACGCGTGCTCGACTCGTCAATGCAGGTGAAGTGTGCTAGCTCTTGGATCCGGTTCGTTCGCTGGTACCGCAAGGTGCACGGTACTCCCAGTGAGCTGCAGTACAAGAGCACGGTGAGCTTCAATAGGCTACCCGAGGAGGCGTGGGAGCCAGAGGCCGTCACCGCGCTCGTGAACAAGCTAGGCAGCGAGCTAATCCAAATCAGACCGCCGGAGGAGAAGCGCGAGGTCGCTGTGGATGCATGGTTCCGCAACCCAAGCAAGCTTCCGAAGGTGCTCGAACTCAATGTCATCGAACCAAAGCCGACGATGTGGAGCAAGCTGCCTTCCCTCGGTGTAGAATGTGAGTCGCCGACCCATCTTGTGTTACGTGTCCATACTATCATCGTTCATGTCACGACCGTAATAGATCATGACGAGCTAATGACTGAAGATTTGCTGGACGAGTACCTCATTAATGAAGGTGAATGCCTCAGTCAATAGTTCCAGACGTACCATGGAGCCATGGCGGTCCAGGCAAGCGTGGGACCACGACCGGCTCTCCCGCAGCGACGGGCGGAATGAGCGGCTTTGATGTGCTCAACGAGCACAGCTTGCCACACAACAAGAGGTGTCGCGCCGCCGACGAGGAGCTCATCACTATAGAGCACGCGGTGGCGGACGGAGAATGACGTGGCTTGAGACTGCGTCGGTATTTCCCCAAAGAGGAAGGGATGATGCAGCACAGCGACGGTAAGTATTTCCCTTAGTTATGAAACCAAGGTTATCGAACCAGTAGGAGGATCACCACCACCCAATAAGCAGCACCTGCACACAAAAAACAAATACTTGCAACCCGACGCGAAAGAGAGGTTGTCAATCTCTCTACGATAAAAAGATAGATTAGGTAGTGATAGATAGGAGAGATAGATCTCTAAAGAACACAAAATAAAAAGGGCAAATAAAATATGCAGCAATATATTTTTGGGTTTTTGATTTTGTAGATCTGAAAACAAAGATTGCAAAAAGATAGATCGGAAAGTAATATGTTGGAAAAGTAGACCCGGGGGTCGTAGGGTTCACTAGTGGCTTCTCTCATGAGTATAGCGCACGGTGGGTGAACAAATTACTGTTGGGCAATTGATAGAAAATCGAATAGTCATGACGATATCCAAGGCGATGATCATTATATAGGCATCACGTCCAAGATAGGTAGACCGACTCCTGCCTACATCTACCTCTATTACTCCACACATCGACCGCTATCCAGCATGCATCTAGTGTGTTAAGTTCATGGAAAAACAGAGTAATGCAATAAGAACCATGACATGATGTAGACAAGATCTATTCATGTAGGAATAGACCCCATCTTGTTATCATTAATAGCAACGATACATGCGTGTCTTGCTGCCCCTTCTGTCACTCGAAAAGAACACCGCAAGATCGAACCGATGACAAAGCACCTCTTCCCATGGCAAAAAAATCGATCTAGTCGGCCTAACTAACCAAAGATTCGAAGAAGAAATACGAGGCTATAAGTAATCATGTATATAAGAGATCAAAGAAGACTCAAATAATATTCATGGATAGAAACTGATCATGAACTCAAAATTCATCGGATCCCAACAAACACACCGCAAAAGTTTACATCAAATAGATCTCCAAGAGACCATTGTATTGAGAATCATAAGAGAGAGAGAGAGAGAGGAAGCCATCTATCTATTGCCTACAGACCCGTAGGTCTATGGTGGACTACTCACGCATCATCGGAGAGGCCCCTATGAGGAAGATGAACCCCTCCGTGATGATGTTTAGATTGGATCTCGAGGTTCTGGAACTTGCGGCGGCTGGAATTGTTTTTCGTCGACTCCCCTAGGGTTTTTGGAATATTTGGGAATTTATAGGCATCAGAGGCGGTGGAGAGGGGCCCCGAGGAGGGCACAACCCATCAGGGCGTGCCAGCCCCCCCTGGCACGCCCTGGTGGGTTGTGGTCTCCTCGACCCACTTCTCCATCACTTCTTTGGCCCACCGGGTGTCTTCTGGTCCAAAAAAATCTCCAAAAAGTTTCGTCGCGATTGGACTCCGTTTGGTATTGATTTTCTGCGAAGTAAAAACAAGCAAAAACAGCAACTGGCACTTTGGCACTATGTCAATAGGTTAGTCCCAAAAAATGATATAAAGTTGTTATAAAATGATTGTAAAACATCCAAGAATGATAATATAACAGCATGGAACAAGCAAAAATTATAGATACATTGGAGACGTATCAGCATCCCCAAGCTTAATTCCTACTCGTCCTCGAGTAGGTAAATGATAAAAAAAGAATTTTTGATGTGGAATGCTGCCTAACATGTTCATCACATTCTTTTCTTTTGTTTAGCATGGACATTTGGACTTGTAAATGATTCAAAGAAATAGTCTAGTTTTAACATAGTGACTTCAATACTCAAGCATGTAAACAAGCAACCATGTCTTCCAAAATATCAACACTAAAGAAAGTTATCCCTAGCCCATCATGCTCAATCATT
The DNA here is from genome assembly GCA_039707655.1 of Elymus sibiricus. Classification (NCBI taxonomy): domain Eukaryota; kingdom Viridiplantae; phylum Streptophyta; class Magnoliopsida; order Poales; family Poaceae; genus Elymus; species Elymus sibiricus. The sequence continues at coordinate 115,127,022 of CM077675.1, forward strand.
GATCCATTCATGAAACACACTCAAATATTAACTATGCTCAATGCTCAAGTACGATCATAGTTCCCCCTAGTTGGTGCTTATGAGAGAAGATGGAGACTCAAAGCAAAAAAGAAAAATTGCATAAAGTAAATAGATAGGCCCTTCGCAGAGGGAAGTAGGGATTTGTAGAGGTGCCAGAGCTCAAGGTTTAAATTGAGAGAGAGAAATATTTTGGGTGGCATGCTTTTCCTGTCAACGAAAATGACAAAGTAGTTCACAATACTTTCCATGCTAGATATATCATAGGCGGTTCACAAACAGAAAATAAAGTTTATTCCTTTTTCCACCAAACTTTCAGTTTCCATGGCGGGCCGTATCCACGGTTGCCTTCCATACCAACACTTTCCAAGGAATTTATTATTTGACAACATAAAGTAAATATTTTTTTTCTTTTTCATTTCGGGAATGGGCATCCCTATTACCGCCGCACTCTCGTGCAATGACAAGTGAATAAACACTCATCTTGAGAATAACACATCTAGCATGGAAAAATATTGGACACTCCCCACCGTTTCATGAGCGGTACGAGCACACAAAAGAGAAGTTTATTTTGAAAATTAGAGATGGCCCATACAAATTTGCTTGGAACGGCATGGAAATACCGCATATAGGTAGGTATAGTGGACTCATAAGGCAAAACTTGGTTTAAGGATTTTGGATGCACAAGTAGTATTTCTACTTAGTACAAATGGAGGCTAGCAAATAGATTGGGAAGCAACCAAACCAAGAAATGAAAATTCACATAAGCGAGCATTGAGCATAACTAACATCGAATAATGCACCACAAGAAGGATGTAACTTCATTGCATAAATATTGACTTTCGTGCATGCATAGGGAATCACAAAACCTTAACACCAATATTCCTACTAAGCATAATTACTCACTAGCATGACTCATATATTACTATCATCATGTTTCAAAACTATTACAAAGAATCAAGTTTAATTTGTCCAATGATCTTCATGAAAGTTTTTATTATATCCTCCTTGGATATCTATCACTTTGGGACTAGTTTCATATATTGCCATTGCTTTTTGGCAAGCTCAAACAAATCTAAGTGAAGCACATGAGCATAAAGATTTCATCTCTCAAAATAGTATAAGTGAAGCATGAGAGGATTTCTTCAAAATTTACTAACTCTCAAATTAATCTAAGTGAAGCATGAGAGTATTTCTACAAAAATTTCCAAGCACACCGTGCTCAAAAAGATATAAGTGAAGCACTAGAGCAATTCTGTAGCTCAAAAAAGTTTAAGTGAAGCGCATAGAGCAATTCTAACAAATTATAGCATGATTTTGGCACTCTCAAATAGGTGTGTCCAGCAAGGATACAAATGAAAAACAAACAAGCAAAGCAAGCAAAGATACAAGACGCTCCAAGCAAAACTCATGATATGTGACGAATAAAAATATAGCTCCAAGTAAAATACCGATGGTCGTTAGAAGAAAGAGGGGATGCCACTCGGGGGCATCCCCAAGGTTAGTTGCTTGTTTCTCTTTGGATATATCTTGGGGGTTCGGTAGCATCCCCAAGCTTACGCTCTTTTCACTACTTATTCCTTCATCCATCGTGATCTCACCCAAAACTTGAAAGCTTCAATCACACAAAACTTAACAAAATCTTCGTGAGATCCGTTAGTATAATAAAGCAAATCACTACTTTAGGTGTTGTTGCAAACCCATTCATATTTTATTATTGCATTATACATACTGTATTTTAACTTTACCATGGCTCATACCCTTCAATATAACCCATAGATTCATCAAAACAAGCACACAATGCAACGAAAACAGAATCTGTCTTAAACAGAACAGTCTGTAGTAATCTGTACTCTAACCATACTTATGTAACTCTTAAAATTCTGAAACATTAGGACAACGTAAGGTATTTGTATATAAACACTGTGTTAAAATTTCTGCTCAAGATCACGTTCCAGCAAAAAATGAAAATTCATATACTGGACGCAAAGTTTCTGTTTCAGATTTAGCATCACTTCTACTCATCCTAAAGGCTTTACTTGGCACAAACACTAAATAAACCATAAAAACACAATCATAACAGAGGCATAATTGTGTCAACACTCAAAAACATAAAGGAAAAAGCAAAAAATTATTTATTCATTGGGTTGCCTCCCAACAAGCGCTATCGTTTAATGCCCCTAGCTAGGCATAACGAATAGATTCAAGTATTATCATCTTTGGTTTTGGATGAGGAGCTTTTGTCAAGAGGTTTTGCAAATAGAGCTTGAAACACATCATCCATAGAAACCTTAGCACTATCAAGTTGTCCCTCTACATACCCCCTTTGATTACCGGCCACGATCCAAGAATATTGTTGGTTCACATCATTGAAAACGTGTTGGATCATGTCTAAAACGGGGACTTCCTTTTTGAGATTCTCATCAAAAATTTGATTATTTCCAAGCAAATATCTCATCATGTAATCACTATTGTAAATGATTTCTCCTATTACCGGTTTTTCACGGCTCATACCATAGAAGTCAAAGATCTCCCTAGCTTCCCGTACTACGTGATCAAACTCATTCATAAGAACAAGGGTAGCTAACCTTTTAGCTTTGGGGTTTTTTATGACGGGTAGCTCGTAAAACAATCTTTGCAACGTAGGATGGGTACAAATAAATCTATTTTCAAGTTTTAGAACTAGCGCCGAGATAGCTTCCGCATAAGATTTAGTTCTTTTCAAAATAGGGGTGTCATCGAGAGTCAAATTCCCAACGCAATTGAAAAACTCTTGGATAGTTTCTTTTCCTATAACGTTCCCTTGCCCCAAAACAAAAGTCTTAGAATCCAGATTGACAGAACGTCCAATTTTAGGAGTCCTGCCATCATCCGTTTCTGCCATACCAAAATCACTCATGGTGACAAGCAAACAAGAGATCCGGCGAGAAAAAGGCAAACGGAAAAAAAGGGCAAATAAAACGGCAAATTGGTGAAGTGGGGGAGAGGAAAACGAGAGGCAAATGGCAAATAATGTAATTGCAAGGAGATGAGATTTGTGATTAGGAACCTGGTAGATGATGATGGAATCCCCTCGGTGCCTAAGATAGGCACGTAGAAGAGACCGCTTCCTCCCCGGCAACGGCGCTAGAAATTCCTTTGACGTGGCTTGAGACTGCGTCGGTATTTCCCCAAAGAGAAAGGGATGATGCAGCACAGCGATGGTAAGTATTTCCCTCAGTTATGAAACCAAGGTTATCGAACCAGTAGGAGGATCACCACCACCCAATAAGCAGCACCTGCACACAAAAAACAAATACTTGCAACCCGACGCGAAAGAGAGGTTGTCAATCTCTCTACGGTAAAAAAGATAGATTAGGTAGTGATAGATAGGAGAGATAGATCTCTCAATAACACAAAATAAAAAGGGAAAATAAAATATGCAGCAATATATTTTTGGGTTTTTGGTTTTGTAGATCTGAAAACAAAGATTGCAAAAAGATAGATCGGAAAGCAATATGTTGGAAAAGTAGACCCGGGGGGCGTAGGGTTCACTAGTGGCTTGTCTCATGAGTATAGCGCATGGTGGGTGAACAAATTACTGTTGGGCAATTGATAGAAAATCGAATAGTCATGACGATATCCAAGGCGATGATCATTATATAGGCATCACGGCCAAGATAGGTAGACCGACTCCTGCCTACATCTACCTCTATTACTCCACACATCGACCGCTATCCAGCATGCATCTAGTGTATTAAGTTCATGGAAAAACGGAGTAATGCAATAAGAACGATGACATGATGTAGACAAGATCTATTCATGTAGGAATAGACCCCATCTTGTTATCCTTAATAGCAACGATACATGCGTGTCTTGCTGCCCCTTCTGTCACTGGGAAAGAACACCGCAAGATCGAACCCATCACAAAGCACCTCTTCCCATGGCAAGAAAAATCGATCTAGTCGGCCTAACTAAACCAAAGATTCGAAGAAGAAATACGAGGCTATAAGAAATCATGCATATAAGAGATCAAAGAAGACTCAAATAATATTCAAGGATAGAAACTGATCATGAACTCAAAATTCATCGGATCCCAACAAACACACCGCAAAAGTTTACATCAAATAGATCTCCAAGAGACCATTGTATTGAGAATCATAAGAGAGAGAGAGAGAGGAAGCCATCTAGCTACTGCCTATGGACCCGTAGGTCTATGGTGGACTACTCACGCATCATCGGAGAGGCACCTATGAGGAAGATGAACCCCTCCGTGATGGTGTTTAGATTGGATCTCGAGGTTCTGGAACTTGCGGCGGCTGGAATTGTTTTTCGTCGACTCCCCTAGGGTGTTTGGAACATTTGGGAATTTATAGGCATCAGAGGTGGTGGAGAGGGGCCCCGAGGAGGGCACAACCCATCAGGGCGCGCCGGGGGCCCCCTGGCGCGCCCTGGTGGGTTCTGGCCTCCTCGGCCCACTTCTCCATCACTTCTTTGGCCCATCGGGTGTCTTCTGGTCCAGATAAAATCTCCAAAAAGTTTTGTCGCTATTGGACTCCATTTGGTATTGATTTTCTGCGAAGTAAAAAACAAGCAAAAACAACAATTGGCACTTTGGCACTATGTCAATAGGTTAGTCCCATAAAATGATATAAAGTTGTTATAAAATGATTGTAAAACATCCAAGAATGATAATATTACAGCATGGAACAAGCAAAAATTATAGATACGTTGGAGACGTATCAGAGAAGAAGGTGCTCTCAACCGCCTCGCTGCCGCCAAGGATGAGCACCATCTCGCCACCGCACTCCGCAAGACAGCCGTCAAGTACTACCTCGGCATAGACGAGTGAGGATGGCGTTGAACTAGGGTTAATTTCTAGCACGAATTATGTATTTCGTATGTACATACTATGATGGTGACGAACAATTTCTAGCACAAAGTTTTTTTTTGAATTATGAAGTACCGATTTACATGATATATTCTGTCTGAGTTTGCGTGATACCCTGAAACATTTTGCGGTATACCTCACAAGGTTTCGACTTTTAAAGGATTAGAGATGCTCTAACCACACAGTATAGAAGTCAACCCTCAACACTTCAACAATCACTGCCCCTCTTTCTTTATAGACTTTTTTCACTCGCAGCATCGAGTCTCGCTGTCGGCACGCCCACTCCCTCCCCTCCCGGCCGAGGCCAACCAAGAGAGTACGGTAACCAGCTTCTCACTGTTCCATCACAACTTTTCAGTCCCACTCAAGTGATTAAGGGCGTGTTTGGTTACCTGCATAGTTTTTTTTTTCCATTTGCATACTTGTCCCAGTTGGGCCTCGCTGAGCAAATGCAGGCCAAGAACCAACATCTGCACTTAGTTTGGTTGCATGCATGTGCTCTCCCTGCATCGTAATGATGTCTCTATGCACTGCGTTTGGTTGCTCGCATTGTCTGTGCTCACACGGGTGCACGTTGTTTGGTTACATACGAGCATAGAGTTGTGCTCACCTTGTACCCTACTTGGTGAGCTTATCAATACTACTACACCTTACACACGATCGCACCGAGCACACCAACACCACAACACTGCTATGACGATGAACTGGACGAAGATGATGAAGTTCTTCATCCCTAACGGTCCATCGACCTTCTTGCCAACCTCTACCTTGCTGCATGAATGCTCCTTGACATACTTGGAGTAAGCATATTCTTCCGCCTGCCTAGTCTTAAACCCTCCTCTGTGGTTGCTGTCGTTGTACCCTGAAACTTGTTTGTTGCAAGCTTCCCATGAACTGTAAACCCCTGGAACCCTACCTTCAAACACCACATACCACTTGCCCTGGCAGTGCAAACGACCAATAAGTTCAAGCAACAAGCATTGGAACACACAAACAACAAGCAATGAAGAACTCTAGGAGCAAGCAATGGAGCAGAAGAGCATTAGTAAGCATGCATGATCATAGCAAGTTCAACCTAGCACTACTTTGGTGTCATCCTACCACCACATCCAAAAGAGGGTGTCATCCTACCACCGCAAGTTCGTGATCACCGTGAGGGGTTAGTATATACCACCTCACCAAAATATACAGACCATAAGATTGTTTTCAAGCCCTAACTACACAAAATATACGTCGTCATCATCGTCCTTGTCGCCATCGCCGTCGAGGATCATGCACGCCGTCGCCACCAGAAGAAGCGGCACTAGTAGTAGTGCTTGCCCAGCCAGGTCCTCAGCCAGAGCACCCTGTGGGCTGCTCCCATGGCAACAAACTCAACACCCTAGGCTTTGTTGTCCAGCAGGTGGCTTAGAGCCACCATGAGAGCCTCTGGGCTGAAGCCAATCTGCTCCATGACGGCACCGTAGAGCTCAGGGTGGACGTCCACGCTCTTGCTCTCTCTGATGGCGGTGGCCACCTCCTTCACTGCCTCAGTCATGCTGCTAAAGACGCTCAGCTCCTCCTCCATGAAGCCTGCCCGCTTCCTCTTCCTATCAAGCACAGGGACGTGCTCACCATCCTTCTCAGGAGCATCAACGTTGATGGTGTCTGACTCCTGGGTGTCTGGATACTCCGGCATAGGCGAGCCCAGCGGCTAACCAGAGCCCATTGCATGCTTGCCGGTTGCCAGCCCGAAGGAGAAGATCTGCTGCATCTGGTGGTAGTTCTGGATAGGGGTGTTGAGGAACTCTGCGTCCTTGGGGTGAGCCTAAGAAGAAATAGGGCAGAGAGGTTAGTTAGTATGGCAATGGTTCATAGGCTTGAACTACTGGTTTGTTACAATGGCATGGTTTGTGAGCTAACCGCGATGTGGCCTTGGTAGTGCTCTGCCTCCAGAAGGATTGAGCAGGTGTCCTCATCCCATGAAGCACCGCTGAGGTCTCTGAGCTTGGACGCGGTGATCCACCTTGCTCTCCACTTCCTCAGGTGGTTGTACACCTGGGTCGAGGTGACCTCCTGTCCACAGAAGTCGAACACCTGCTTTGCAACAAGGTTCAAGTGCACCTCCTTGAAGCCCTTGTCAGTCCTCATCCCACTAGCTATGATCTCGCACATCTTGTTAAGCACAAAAGTGGAGAGGAACGGCTGCCATTTCATGTTGTTCCCCCTGCCATCCTTCTTCTCCTTTGTTGCTGCCTTTTGAGCATCAGCATTGGGCTGAGCCAGCACAAATGGAGGAACTGTAGGCGGCACCTCGAAAACCTCTGAATCAAGAGGCATCTGTTCTATAGCAGGCTGGGAGTCCTCGACGTAGGACGGCGGGAACTGGCTCTCGGACAACACGAGGGCCTGACTAAACTCTTGCGTGGTCATGTCCTACAAACGTAAGTGTCATCAACACCACAAGACACTACACATGGACAGTATGAACTAGCAGTACAACATGGACATCTCGAAGTAGCAGTACATCATGGACAGATCGAACTAGCAGTAACACATGCACAAGCATACCACAGCATAACAGAACACTAATCATGGACAACACTTGCACACTAGAAGCATACCACCGATCGATTCATCCATGACCACTAACTACCAACACTTGCCCACATGGAAACAACCCCTAGCATGCTCCAAATCCATGCTACTACAACATCACAGTCAAACAGATCGGACGACCTAACCTTAGCACATGAACAGATCTAGCTAGAACTACAAGAGAGGAGGTGGTGATTGAACTTACAACCACCATCGGAACGGCCGCGGAGGAGGTGCCTGGCACGTCGGAGAGGAGGAGGAGTCGATCCGCCGCCGCAGTCAACCGGTCGCCGGAGTAGATGCGCCGCTTACCTCGTCGTCGAAGTGGATCCGCGCCGGAGGGAAAGCTTGAGAGGGGGAAAATGGTGGCGGGAGTTTTGCCGCCGCAGTGACCCTCGATATATAGAGCGACCGAATCGGCGGGCAGTGACTCGAAATCGTCCCGCCGCTTTTTCGAAGATGCGCCATTGCTCCCGCCATCTCCCTCCCCCGCGCGGCGCGGCGCGGCGTTCCCCTCCACTGCATCGCTCAAGCCTGGCTCGCTGGAAACGGCCGATTCGGCCGTTCCTAGCGGGCCTGGCTGAGGGGTGCTTGAGGTTCGTGCTATGCGGGCCAAATAGTAAACACATGCATACAAACAGCCCATTTTCATCCCGCGCGGGTCTGACCCAACTTAATGCAGGCCACCAAACTCGTCCTAGGTCCAGCAATCATGTGTTCTCCTCTACTAGGAGTATAAAACTTCACCTTCCTGTAATTTCTGTCTAGATTCACGGTCTCCTCCTTCCATGGCGCAACGCTTGCTCGTTTCATATCTGTCGCCATGCCACGGGTATCGCAGTACAAGATCGCGCTGTGCCAGCTGCCGGTCACCCCTGACAAGCACGGCAACATCGCCCGCGCGCGCGCCCGCATCGAGGTTGCTGCGACCGCCGGCGCCAAGCTCGTCGTCCTGCGGGCAACCTAGCACTACTTTGGTGTCATCCTACCACCACATCCAAAAGAGGGTGTCATCCTACCACCGCAAGTTCGTGATCACCGTGAGGGGTTAGTATATACCACCTCACCAAAATATACAGACCATAAGATTGTTTTCAAGCCCTAACTACACAAAATATACGTCGTCATCATCGTCCTTGTCACCATCGCCGTCGAGGATCATGCACGCCGTCGCCACCAGAAGAAGCAGCACTAGTAGTAGTGCTTGCCTAGCCAGGTCCTCAGCCAGAGCACCCTGTGGGCTGCTCCCATGGCAACAAACCCAACACCCTAGGCTTTGTTGTCCAGCAGGTGGCTTAGAGCCACCATGAGAGCCTCTGGGCTGAAGCCAATCTGCTCCATGACGGCACCGTAGAGCTCAGGGTGGACGTCCACGCTCTTGCTTTCTCTGATGGCGGTGGCCACCTCCTTCACTGCCTCAGTCATCCTGCTAAAGACGCTCAGCTCCACCTCCATGAAGCCTGCCCGCTTCCTCTTCCTATCAAGCACAGGGACGTGCTCACCATCCTTCTCAGGAGCATCAACGTTGATGGTGTTTTACTCCTAGGTGTCTGGATACTCCGGCATCAGCGAGCCCGGCGGCAGACGAGAGCCCATTGCATGCTTGCCGGTTGCCAGCCCGAAGGAGAAGATATGCTGCATCTGGTGGTAGTTCTGGATAGGGGTGTTGAGGAACTCTGCGTCCTTATGGTGAGCCTAAGAAGAAACAGGGCAGAGAGGTTAGTTAGTATGGCAATGGTTCATAGGCTTGAACTACTGGTTTGTTACAATGGCATGGTTTGTGAGCTAACCGCGATGTGGCCTTGGTAGTGCTCTGCCTCCAGAAGGATTGAGCAGGTGTCCTCATCCCATGAAGCACCGCTGAGGTCTCTGAGCTTGGACGCGGTGATCCACCTTGCTCTCCACTTCCTCAGGTGGTTGTACATCTGGGTTGAGGTGAGCTCCTGTCCACAGAAGTCGAACACCTGCTTTGCAACAAGGTTCAAGTGCACCTCCTTGAGGCCCTTGTCAGTCCTCATCCCACTAGCTATGATCTCGCACATCTTGTTAAGCACAAAAGTGGAGAGGAACGGCTGCCATTTCATGTTGTTCCCCCTACCATCCTACTTCTCCTTTGTTGCTGCCTTTTGAGCATCAGCATTGGGCTGAGCCAGCACAAATGGAGGAACTGTAGGCGGCACCTCAAAAACCTCTGAATCAAGAGGCATCTGTTCTATAGCAGGCTGGGAGTCCTCGACGTAGGACGGCGGGAACTGGCTCTCGAACAACACGAGGGCCTGACTAAACTCTTGCGTGGTCATGTCCTACAAACGTAAGTGTCATCAACACCACAAGACACTACACATGGACAGTATGAACTAGCAGTACAACATGGACATCTCGAAGTAGCAGTACATCATGGACAGATCGAACTAGCAGTAACACATGCACAAGCATACTAGAGCATAACAGAACACTAATCATGGACAACACTTGCACACTAGAAGCATACCACCGATCGATTCATCCATGACCACTAACTACCAACACTTGCCCACATGGAAACAACCCCTAGCATTCTCCAAATCCATGCTACTACAACATCACAGTCAAACAGATCGGACGACCTAACCTTAGCACATGAACAGATCTAGCTAGAACTACAAGAGAGGAGGTGGTGATTGAACATATAGCCAACATCGGAACGGCCGCGGAGGAGGTGCCTGGCACGTCGGAGAGAAGGAGGAGTCGACCCGCCGCCGCAGTCAACCGGTCGCCGGAGTAGATGCGCCGCTTACTTCGTCGTCGAAGTGGATCCGTGCCGGAGGGAATGCTTGAGAGGGGGAAAATGGTGGCGGGAGTTTTGCCGCCGCAGTGACCCTCGATATATAGGGCGACCAAATCGGCGGGCGGTGACTCGAAATCATCCCGCCGCTTTTTCGAAGATGCGCCATTGCTCCCGCCATCTCCCTCCCCTGCGCGGCGCGGCGTGGCGTTCCCCTCCCCTGCATCGCTCAAGCCTGGCTCGCTGGAAACGGCCGATTCGGCCGTTCCTAGCGGGCCTGGCTGAGGGGTGCTTGAGGTTCGTGCTATGCGGGCCAAACAGTAAACACATGCATAGAAACAGCCCATTTTCATCCCGCGCGGGCCTGACCTGACCTAATGCAGGCCACCAAACTCATCCTAAGTCCAGCAATCATGTGTTCTCCTCTACTAGGAGTATAAAACTTCACCTTCCTGTAATTTCTGTCTAGATTCACGGTCTCCTCCTTCCATGGCGCAACGCTTGCACGTTTCATCTCTGTCGCCATGCCACAAGTATCGCAGTACAAGATCGCGCTGTGCCAGCTGCCGGTCACCCCTGACAAGCACGGCAACATCGCCCGCGCGCGCGCCCGCATCGAGGCCGCCGCGGCCGCCGGCGCCAAGCTCGTCGTCCTGCCGGCAACCTAGCACTACTTTGGTGTCATCCTACCACCACATCCAAAAGAGGGTGTCATCCTACCACCGCAAGTTCGTGATCACCTTGAGGGGTTAGTATATACCACCTCACCAAAATATACAGACCATAAGATTGTTTTCAAGCCCTAACTACACAAAATATACGTCGTCATCATCGTCCTTGTCGCCATCGCCGTCGAGGATCATGCACGCCGTCGCCACCAGAAGAAGCAGCACTAGTAGTAGTGCTTGCCCAGCCAGGTCCTCAGCCAGAGCACCCTGTGGGCTGCTCCCATGGCAACAAACCCAACACCCTAGGCTTTGTTGTCCAGCAGGTGGCTTAGAGCCACCATGAGAGCCTCTGGGCTGAAGCCAATCTGCTCCATGACGGCACCGTAGAGCTCAGGGTGGACGTCCACGCTCTTGCTCTCTCTGATGGCGGTGGCCACCTCCTTCACTGCCTCAGTCATGCTGCTAAAGACGCTTAGCTCCTCCTCCATGAAGCATGCCCGCTTCCTCTTCCTATCAAGCACAGGGACGTGCTCACCATCCTTCTCAGGAGCATCAATGTTGATGGTGTCTGACTCCTGGGTGTCTGGATACTCCGGCATCGGCGAGCCCAGCGGCTGACCAGAGCCCATTGCATGCTTGCCGGTTACCAGCCCGAAGGAGAAGATCTGCTGCATCTGGTGGTAGTTCTGGATAGGGGTGTTGAGGAACTCTGCGTCCTTGGGGTGAGCCTAAGAAGAAACAGGGCAGAGAGGTTAGTTAGTATGGCAATGGTTCATAGGCTTGAACTACTGGTTTGTTACAATGGCATGGTTTGTGAGCTAACCGCGATGTGGCCTTGGTAGTGCTCTGCCTCCAGAAGGATTGAGTAGGTGTCCTCATCCCATGAAGCACCGCTGAGGTCTCTGAGCTTGGACGCGGTGATCCACCTTGCTCTCCACTTCCTCAGGTGGTTGTACACCTGGGTCGAGGTGACCTCCTGTCCACAGAAGTCGAACACCTGCTTTGCAACAAGGTTCAAGTGCACCTCCTTGAAGCCCTTGTCAGTCCTCATCCCACTAGTTATGATCTCGCACATCTTGTTAAGCACAAAAGTGGAGAGGAACGGCTGCCATTTCATGCTGTTCCCCCTGCCATCCTTCTTCTCCTTTGTTGCTGCCTTTTGAGCATCAGCATTGGGCTGAGCCAGCACAAATGGAGGAACTGTAGGCAGCACCTCGAAAACCTCTGAATCAAGAGGCGTCTGTTCTATAGCAGGCTGGGAGTCCTCGACGTAGGACGGCGGGAACTGGCTCTCGGACAACACGAGGGCCTGACTAAACTCTTGCGTGGTCATGTCCTACAAACGTAAGTGTCATCAACACCACAAGACACTACACATGGACAGTATGAACTAGCAGTACAACATGGACATCTCGAAGTAGCAGTACATCATGGACAGATCGAATTAGCAGTAACACATGCACAAGCATACCACGGCATAACAGAACACTAATCATGGACAACACTTGCACACTAGAAGCATACCACCGATCGATTCATCCATGACCACTAACTACCAACACTTTCCCACATGGAAACAACCCCTAGCATGCTCCAAATCCATGCTACTACAACATCACAGTCAAACAGATCGGACGACCTAACCTTAGCACATGAACAGATCTAGCTAGAACTACAAGAGAGGAGGTGGTGATTGAACTTACAGCCACCATCGGAACGGCCGCGGAGGAGGTGCCTGGCACGTCGGAGAGGAGGAGGAGTCGATCCGCCGCCGCAGTCAACCGGTCGCCGGAGTAGATGCGCCGCTTACCTCGTCGTCGAAGTGGATCCGCGCCGGAGGGAAAGCTTGAGAGGGGGGAAATGGTGGCGGGAGTTTTGCCGCCGCAGTGACCCTCGATATATAGGGCGACCGAATCGGCGGGCGGTGACTCGAAATCGTCCCGCCGCTTTTTCGAAGATGCGCCATTGCTCCCGCCATCTCCCTCCTCCGCGCGGCGCGGCGCGGCGTTCCCCTCCCCTGCATCGCTCAAGCCTGGCTCGCTGGAAACGGCCGATTCGGCCGTTCCTAGCGGGCCTGGCTGAGGGGTGCTTGAGGTTCGTGCTATGCGGGCCAAATAGTAAACACATGCATACAAACAGCCCATTTTCATCCCGCGCGGGTCTGGCCCGACTTAATGCAGGCCACCAAACTCGTCCTAGGTCCAGCAATCATGTGTTCTCCTCTACTAGGAGTATAAAACTTCACCTTCCTGTAATTTCTGTCTAGATTCACGGTCTCCTCCTTCCATGGCGCAACGCTTGCTCGTTTCATCTCTGTCGCCATGCCACGGGTATCGCAGTACAAGATCGCGCTGTGCCAGCTGCCGGTCACCCCTGACAAGCACGGCAACATCGCCCGCGCGCGCGCCCGCATCGAGGCCGCCGCGGCCGCCGGCGCCAAGCTCGTCGTCCTGCCGGCAAGTCCCCCTCCCCCTCCCCCCCCCCCCCCCCCCCCCCCGGAACTGAGATTCGCCCGGCAGCAGCCAGAGCTTCTTGGAAGCTCATTAGGCTCGCCTCTCTGACGACGTTGCTCTGCTCCAGGAAATATGGAGCTGCCCCTACGCGATGGAGACCATGGCGAGCTACGCCGAGGACATCGACGGCGGCCGCTCGCCGTCGGTCTCTATGCTGTCGGAGGTGGCCGCGGCCAGCAAAATCACCATCGTCGGCGGATCCGTACCGGAGATGGCTTCGGGGCAGCTGTTCAACACCTGCTGCGTGGTCGGGCCTGACGGGGAGATCAAGGCCAAGCACAGGAAGGTAAAGGAGCCTGGTCTATGCCGTCCTCTGCATCTAAATTTTGGCATGGCACTTGCACTGACTGACTTTCAGGGGAATTTTCCAGCTGCATCTGTTTGGAATTGACATCCCGGGAGACATCACTTTCCGGGAATCCGATACCTTCACTGCTGGGCAAGAACCCACTGTGGTTGACACAGGTGTGCACACCGTGTGTACTGAAAATTCTGGATCAAATTTACTGTATAGTTTGGCTTGAAAACAAGTACTACTACTTGCATCGCGCCTGTCAATAGAATGCACTGGAGCCTCATATTTCAGTGTTTATATGATGTTCCCTGAAATTCTACTGCAGTTTTACCCATCGTTAACACATTTACTGAACTTTATCCGTAGTTAATCTTCTCCTCTCTTCTATTTGCATGATCATAACCAATCGTTCTAGTCTTATTACAGACGTTGGGCGGATTGGTATTGGGATTTGTCATGATATCCGGTTCCCAGAACTGGCAATGCTGTATCGATCAAGAGGTATGCTTTACAAATTCAGTTCTTGATGCAAATCGACATAAGCGTCTGTCGTGCCCATTAAAAATCCAGTCCCTTCTGAAACATGCAGGTGCACACTTGATATGCTACCCTTCTGCATTCAACATCAGCACCGGGCAGCTCCTCTGGGACCTTATGCAGAAGTCCAGGTTCCATTATCACTCTTCCCCAACTGTTCTGTCACCTTTTTTTCGTCAGTTGTTTACCAGATACTCCCTCCGTTTCTAAATATAATTCTTTTTAGAGATTTTACTATGGACTACATACGGAGCAAAATGAGTGAATCTACACTCTAAACTATGTCTATATACATCCGTATATAGTCCATACTAAAATTCTCTAACAAGACTTATATTTAAAAACGGAGTGAGTAGTTAGCTAATTCTCTCTTTTTTACCACATGGATCTGCCTACTTCACTCGGTCAGGGCTGTTGACAATCAGGTGATCAGCAATGGATTACTACTAATTGTGACCTGCAGTTGTTCCTCACTGTACTGAAATTCATGTAAAAACCAATCCCCTTAAACTGTCTTGGTTTCAGTTATTCGTGGCGACCTGCTCACCTGCGCGAGACCCCAACACGCAGTCAGACTTCGTGGCCTGGGGCCACTCAAGCCTCATCGGACCAGTAAGACTACGCCCTTGTGCATCACTGAAGCAGAGTTCTGCTGACTGCATCCATTGTGATAATCTGGACTCCAATCAAAGGTTGAAGCTAACCATGTTGGCATCCACTTTTTTTGTCCTACTAGTTTGGCGAGGTTCTTGCGGCGGCGGGGCACGAGGACGCGACCGTCATCGGCGAGATTGACCTGTCTTTGATTGAAGCTGTAAGGTATGAAACTCAGTTTTTTGTATTGCTTTTGTGCTTGGGCTTGTTTCTGTTTGAGCTCAGGCATCAGGGAAAAATCTGTGCAGGGAGAACCTCCATTTGGAAACGCAGGGTAGAGGGGATCTGTACAGGCTGATCGATGTCCAAAGGGAATGTTCGAGCTAGGTGCGTTGCTCGAGGAGATGGAAATGCAGTGCAGAGAGCTGAAGAAGCCCACGTCTGCGTTGGTCACATGCTGGGTTCAGTAAGACGGTTCGGTTTTTGCAAAATTGTGTAGTGGCACACAAGGATTCGGGATGCCTGGGAGAACCCGGTTACTGACGATATGTTCCATGTAGTACTTTTTTTAGTGGATAATATGTTCCTATAATTGTATTTGTTCTCTTACCAGGAACTGTATGTGGATTGCCTTCAGGTGTTTGCTCTCCTAGAGAAAGGCGTATTTGAGTAGTCCGGATTCTGCTAAAACCCGGTTACTAGGAGGTTTTTCCTTTTTGAGACTTTGATATTTGCTGTATAGATTGTGTGTATCTTGGTAGGTGTGAACTCGTTGTATTTGTATCGCTCCGATGCGGTATTTTTTAGTCAATAAAAATGTATTTAATAAAAAAATGAATATGATAAATGACGAACGGAGAGAAATAAAATGAACCGTCAAAAAAAATATGATTAGCCAGAAAATAAAATGAACCGTGGAAGAAAAATGTGTTGCATCATCTTTTGGGGGCGACGCGCGGGTGAAAACCCTAGCCGTCGTGCCCGCGTCCACCTCCTCCTCCTCCGTTCTCCTTGCCACTGCCGGAGAAAGTCGGCAAGCGAAGCTCGTCCGACCGAAGGTGGCGGCGGGGCTTTGCCTTCTGTTGCAATGAGGGGATGGCCCTGGTTAGTCGATGATGTGCTTCCTTAGGCCACTTCACCTCTAGACGGCTGAGAGGCGGGATTCACAGGCCTCTACCACAATGGTTGTGGAGCACATGCACACGAGATGTTGAAGAAGTCGACGACGTTCGGCTCTCTGCGTAGCGCATCTCTTTGTACGCTAGCATGGTGACGTGCCAAGATGTGTATGCATGCGACTATCTCTGAGCATATATGCCATGGAACAATTATGATTTCAGTTTTCCCGTGCCCATGATGTGTCTACCCCCTAGTGCAACATCGTCTTCTTCAATAAGTGGTGGGGGCAACACAAGGTGTCTTCAACTAGGTGGTGCTCTTCAAGTCCCCCGGTTTCGAGGCCTTTGATGGTTGCACTTGCACCCAACAATGGAGATGCTTATATGTTGTGTCCTTGTTGCATATGTTGCTTTGAATTACTCATGCATGCTCTCCTAGGTGAAAGCCTAAAATTTGATCTTCAGTGGTTGGATCCGCTGCGATGACACTGACGTCGTTTTCTTTATGGACCGTTGCTTTCGGAGAACCTTTCATGTAGCTTGCCTGGGGTGTAGGGTCAAGGACAACGGGTGGTGGTGGTGGTGTTCATTCTTTTGCATGTCATTGGCCGCATCGTATTTTTTACCTTCTTATTTTTGAAGTGTGCATCATCCATGTCTCTACTTGGTCTTGATATCATATACTCTAGCAGAGCATGATAAAATCATCCTCGTATATTTATGCGCTTAGTTTAGTCCCACTAATCGATTTTATCGTCGGTTTTACTCCTATTTCGTTAAATGGTGCACAATTTTGCCACATTGTACTGTTTTCATCATATTAGAGGGTTTGACAAATTCTTCTTCCAAAATGCCCTAAAGTAACCGACATATGGGTCTGTATGTACGTGTCGCTTGCTAATAGGACCCACATAATAAAAAAAACTCATAAAGCCCCCCCCCCCTACGGGTCGAAGGCCACCCAACACCGCCACAACTGCCACCTGAGCCGCGCGGGCCTCCTGGAACACCATCTGTTGCTATAGCCGTTGACCCTCCGCCCCGTATCCCTCCTCCCCCCGGTCCTCCCATGTGTCTCTCATCGACCACCACATGTACGACACCTCCCCCTCCCCCCGCGCTGCCTGTCATAAGCTACATGCCAAGAACTAACTATACCGCGTGTGGAGGCGAGGCACCCTGCTAGCCTATATTCAAACAAATCCATATATATCAAACCCTAGACAAGAACAAGTATCATATGACTATCCTATAGTACATTATTCGTAGATACTACATGGCGTATAAAATCATATACAGTTCCTTAGAGAAAAGGGGACACATCCATGTTTCGTTATTGTTTTTATTGGAAATCCCAAGGGCATAAGTTGGGAAAACATGCTATTTGGATGCACCACAAAAATTGTTTTGAAAAGGTGCATGTGTCCGCGTCAGCGATGACGACACAAGGGAGGTGTTTCATTGCTCGCATATATTTTGCCTGCATTGCATGCTTGTCCCCATCGGGCCTGGTTAAGGAAAAATGGCTAAAACCAACATTTGCATGTTCACTACAGGAATCAGCTGCTTTGCCGTCTGCCATAGCAGACGGCAAAGGCATACTTTGCGGACGGCAAAGCCTTTGCCGTCTGCCAGCAGACGGCCAACACTCCGGCTGAACGGCTGCCGGCAAAGGCCTCTTTGCCGTCTACTGGCAGACGGCAAAGAAGCAAAGCTCTTTGCCGTCTGCTGGCAGACGGCAAAGCACCTGGACGGCAGACAAAAGGTGCCAGCCCCGTTAGGGGGCTAACGGCGCTCTTTGCCGTCTGCCAGCAGATGGCAAAGAGCTGCAGCTGACGTCAGTTGACGTCATGCGTCAGCTGGGCCAACGCAGGCTCTTTGCCGTCTGCCAGCAGACGGCAAAGAAGCAAAGGTCTTTGCCATCTGCCAGCAGACGGCAAAGAGGCCAAATAGGCCAGCCCAGGTTGCACAGGCTGCTGCCACGTGCCCACTTTGCCGTCTGCTAACAGACGGCAAACCTCTTTGCCGTCTGCTAGCAGACGGCAAAGTGGCTATATAGCAACTGTTTTTTCTGTTTTTTGTTATATCAATTCATTTTCACAGAAATTCAAACACACACATATATATATATATATTCAGAATCACATAATAAGGCAAAACATTATGTCTTATCCACCACATAATATGTCTCATCCACCACATAATAAACAACACATATGCAAATAATATGCAAGCCATATGGATATGATCATCCAACACATACCAAATCAAAACATATGCAAGTCTCATCCATACATATGCAAGTTTCATTCATCTATACATACATATGCAAGTGTCACATTGTTGATCCTACAAAATCAAAACAAAATGGAAGGACAAGGACTCCATGAACGCAAGCTTCCGTGAAGTGAATCAAATCTGCAAAATGAGAAAGAAGAAAGTTAGAAGAAGAAGACTAGAAGAAGAAGAAGAAGAAGAAGAAGAAGAAGACTAGAATTTTTCTCCTCTTCTTGTTCTTCTTCTTATTGCTTACTTGTGTCATTTTAGAGCTAACCTAGGTAAATAGGCCATTTTTGACCTAAATATGCTAAGTATATCATAAATGAACTAAAAAAGCTAAGTATAGGTCATTTTTGTGCTAACATAAGTAATTATGCCATTTTTGAGCTAATTAAACATATTAAGTCATTTTGGAGCTAAATAGGTCATTTCTTAAGCATATTATGTCATTTTTGAGCTAGCTAAGCATATTAAGTCATTTTGGAGGAATAAATGCTAAGTATAGGTCATTTTAGAGCTATCCTAGGTTAAATAGGTCATTTTGGAGCTAATTAAGGTTGTTATGTAATTTTTGAGCTAGCTAAGCATATAAATTCATTTTGGAGGAATAAATGCTAAGTATAGGTCATTTTAGAGCTATCCTAGGTTAAAGAATGAATACCTGACATGAATAATATGTATATAATTTAAGTGTATCATCATCATGAACATAATAAAAAATTGAATACCTAACATGAACTAATTAATAATATATATTTACATAATAATAATTGAATACCTGGCATGAACTATAATATTAATCTTCATCGTCATCATTAATAAATGCATCATCATCGTCTATATATGCTTCGGGGTCAATAAATGCATCATTATCATCATCACTATCAGTAATGACGTGCTCATCATCATCATCAATAAATGCATCAACATGTGGAAGGCCTCCTGTACGTAATCGGTCAAGCATTGACAGGTCATCCGCAGCAGTAACCTCTTCTTGTTCCGGCTCTTCTTGTTCCGGCTCAGGCTCGGATTCACTGCCGCTGTCTACTTCAATATTCTGGTGTGAAGTAGAGCGGTTCTTGAAACGTTTTTTGGAAAGACGTGTTTCTTGGAAGAATTCTCCTTCATATGTGTCTGGGTTAATGTGAGGTTCATAATCCTCTTCATTGGGGGGAGGTGGTCTAACACGTGGCGGCACTTCATAAACGACATCCCAACCATTCAGATTTGGATCAGTTTGGCAGGCCCACGGTAGATAGAAAACTTGGGTCGCCTGTTGAGCCGTAATATAGACATCGGGAACATCCAAATGGGTGCTTTGTTTGATTTCGACTAGCCCTAGATGTTCATGAGTCCTAGTCTCCTTCGGCTGGAACCAATAACATTTGAAGACTACTACGTTCGGTGGGTTTGCACCATAGAATAGAAGTTCATAAATTGCTTCAACTCTTCCATAATACTCGGTACCTCCTTCGCCGATAGCAGAGACACAACAATTTGTAGACTTTCGGTCGGCCATAGATAGCTCTTTGCCATAGGTACGAAAGCGATACCCGTTGATGTCGTATTTGTCAAATGAACGGACCTTATAGTCAAAACCATTTGCGACTTGTCTCAATTCGGCGTCCATAGACTCTGAACTAGCCTACAAGTTTAATACGAAAGGATTGTTGCATTAGCCGGAAATTAGACGAAGAAATGAAATGGTCTAATGGAAATTACCGTTTGTTTGAACCAAGAGATGAAACCGGGATAGCCGCCTCCATGCATTGCCAGAAGCTCATACTCTTCGACGGAATCCTTTTGGATCACCACTCCATACGAGAATTCGGCGACGTATCGACTGTATCAAATATCCGGGAATAAGAGCAGTTCAAAGGAATTAGAGGTTGCGAAACAATGTACCGAGAACTTACTCGATGTACGGCCGCACTTCTGTTAGGTTGTTCAAGATATACAACGTAATGGTCCGCCATTCGTCGACATCCAACGGTAAGGAAGTATAAGCACCGGCTGGTGCGAGCTTCCCTTTGAATAGGCTGAGGTTGGATCCATCCTTTTTAGGGTCGCCAGCATTGTACCGAGGCTTCGGATTATGCAAATGACGATTTTTGGCTTCGTAGTGTGCTGTCACGAAGTTTGCCGCCTCCTCAGTAATGAATGCCTCGGCCATCGATGCTTCAATTCGACGTTTATTTTTACATTTTTCTCGAAGCGTCTTCTGCATCCTCTCAGTTGCGTAGCACCAACGATTCTGCTCGGGCCCCCCCAATCGTGCCTCGGTCGGGAGATGCAAAATCAAATGCTGCATTGGATTAAAGAAGCCCGGTGGAAAGATCTTCTCTAACTTGCAGATCGACTCCGGCGCCAACTCTTCCAGCTCTTCTAGCAAGTCAGGCGATAGTTCTTTCGCACAAAGAACACGGAAGAAATAGCTCAGCTCTGCCAGTACTAGCCATTCATCCTCAGGGATAAAGCCACGCAACATCACCGGCATTACCCGCTCAAGCCATATGTGCCAATCATGACTCTTGAGACCAAATATTTTCAATTTTTCAAGGCTCGCTCCCCTCTTTAGATTCGCTGCATACCCATCGGGGAACATCAACTCATTTTTCACCCACAGGAGTATTTCCCTCATAACTGGCCTTCCAAGATTGAACCATGCCTTTGGCTTCGTCCAGTTCTTCTTTCCTTTCGGTTGTCGCATGTTTTGTAGTGGTCTATCACATAGAGCCTGCTGATCGACTCTAGCCTTAGGATTATCCTTTGTTTTCCCCTCTATGCCGAACAATGTACCAAAGAGGGCCTCGCCGACATTCTTTTCAGTGTGCATCACGTCGATGTTGTGTGGGCAAAGGAGGTCTTTGAAGTAAGGCAGATCCCACAAGCATGTCTTGTGAGTCCAGGCGTGTTCCGAATTATACCCCTTGAAATACCCTGGACGCTCTGGATCCGGCTCGAGAGAGTTTAACTGATCCAGGGTCTGTTGGCCTGTCAACGCAGGTGGTGCAGAGTTTTTGACAACTCTACCTTTGATGAAGTTCTTCTTGTCTTTTCTGAACTTATGGCGAGGATCCAGGAACTGTCTATGCATGTCGAAGCAAGAAAACTTGCCACCCACCTGCAGCCGACGAAACTCAAGAGCTGCCTTGCATGTGGGGCACGGGAACCTTCCATGCACACACCAGCCAACGAATAGCGCATACGCCGGCAAGTCATGCATCGAGTACATGTACCACACACGCATTAGGAAGTTTTTTTTGTAGCGGCGTCGTATGTCTTGATCCCATTATCCCAAGCTTCTTGCAGTTCATCCTTAAGCGGCTGCATGTACACATTCATACTCTTCCCCGGATAGTTGGGCCCCGGAATTATCAACGTCAGGAAAATGTTCTTTCTTTGCATAATCTGTCCGGGGGGGAGATTGAGTGGAATGACAAATACAGGCCAACAACTGTATTGGGCTGCCATCATACCAAACACATTGAACCCATCCGTGCTTATGGCGATTCGAGGATGCCTTGGATCTGCCGCTTTAGCATGATGTATTGCATCGAAGCGCTTCCACGCAAAAGCGTCCGATGTGTGTACCAACATCGGCTCCCCATCTGCATCTAGTTCGGTTCTTTTGCCCAATTTGTGCCATGTCATCTGTCTGGCCGTCTCTTCGACCATGAAAACACGTTGAAGTCTTGGTATGATTGGCATATACCGAAGAACATTAACTGGGATTTTTGTCTGACTCTTCTCACCCATACCGTTGTCTACCTCAACATACCTGGAAGACTGGCAAACGGGACAATACTTCAAGTCCGCATACTCAAGCCTAAATAAGGCACATCCTTTCTCACAGGCATCTATCTTCTCATAGGGCATCTTAAGTACACGGAGGATTTTGTCCGACTGGTACAGGTTTGCAGGCATTACATGGCCTTTGGGTAGAAAACGTCCAAATAGTGTCATCATCGCGTCGTAGCATTCTCTGCCCAAGTTGAATTGAGCCTTCAGAGCCATTACTTGTGCGATGGCATCCAGTTGACAAAGCTCAGTGTGCTCGTGGAGAGGACGTTTTGAAGACTCCAACATATCATTGAAGGCTTTTGCAGATTCCTCCATCTCATCGTCCGAATCCCGAGCATCATTAAAGTCTTCCACCATGTCTTCCATCCCGGTACCATGCTCGTCGGTGCGACGACGGCCCTCCTCAGCTCTGGCACGTTGGGCAGACTCACCATGAAATGTCCAGACCATATAATTAGGCGTAAAACCCAACTTCTGCAGGTGTTTGATCATTTCAAACTCTGACTTCTTATGAAAGTTGTCGCACTCGACACAGGGGCACCAGGTTGTTTCCTGTCCATTTGCAAATGCGGCTCTCACAAACCCCTTGGTTTTTCTTATCCATTCATGGGTCATGTCTTTCTGACTAGTGTGACCGGTGTACATCCACGCACGATCACTCATCTTGCCTAGCTACTGGACACATAAGAAATATATACATAATTCAGCAAACCATATTCATCAGTTAATAGAGTTTGTCAGTTTTATTACGTCCATGCAACCTAGACGCTAGTAGGTAAAGATAGGTCCTAATCCCACCCGAGTATGTGTAGATTGGGTTCGTTTTCCCATGCTCGGCTCCGGATCCGACGCAAAATTTCGGTAGCACCTCCCCGCTGTTCTCCTGATACACGTCTTGGCAATAAGCAGAGAGGATGTGTACCCGGAGAACAACAGGGAGGCACTGACGAAATTCTGCATCGGATCCGGAGTAGAGCATATGGGAAAATGAACCCAATCTACACATACTCGAGCTGTCCATGGATAACGTTGGACAATTCGAAAGAATCACGGTTATAAATATGCAAATGCATGCATATTTATAGATGTAACCCTTTCGAACGGGAGACGCATAGTGGTCACGCATACTGATGATTGACACCTATAGCTAGCAAGTTTCATCGGCACGAAGACCGGAACAGAGCAAATGAAGGGGGGAGGAGGAGATGTCATTTGTGCTCACCCACGAACGCAGGAGCGGAGCTCGTCGTACGCACGGGGAGGTCGTCGAACACCAGACCCTCGCAGCAACGAAAGAACTGCACATTTAAATCCACCCGATCAACACAAATATATATGATATTTTTCATAACAAAATAGGGAAATATATGACCCCGTCGGCCTCTGGAAGGCCGAAGAGCACCTTTTCGGTCAACAGGAGGCCGAAGAGGTGTCGGCGTCGGGGGTGTCGTGGTGTCGGGCTGTCGTGGTGTCGGGGTGTCGGGGTGTCGGGTCGGGGTGTCGGGGTGTCGTGGCGTCGGGGTGTCGGGGTGTCGTGTCGGGGTGTCGGGGTGTGTCGGATGTCGTGTCGGGGTGTCATGTCGGGGTCGGGGTGTCATGTCAGGGTCGGGGTGTCGGGGTGTCGTGTCGGGGTCGGGGTGTCGTGTCGGGGTCGGGGTCCGGGTGTCGGGGTGTTTTTTTCCTCTTTTTCCTTTTCTTCTTCTTCCTCTTCTTCCTTTTCTTCCTTTTCTTCCTTTTTTCCTTCTTCTTCTTCTTCTTCTTCTTCTTCCTTTTTCCTTTTTCCTCTTCTTCTTCTCCTCCTCTCCTCTTTTTTCTTCTTCTTCTTCTTCTTCTTCTTCTTCTTCTTCTTCTTCTTCTTCTTCTTTTTTCTTCTCCTCCTCCTCTTCTTTTCTTCTTCCTTTCCTTTATCCTCTTCTTCTTCTCCTCCTCTCCTCTTCTTCTTCTTCTTCTTCTTCTTCTTCTTCTTCTTCTTCTTCTTCTTCTTCTTATTTTTTCTTCTCCTCCTCCTCTTCTTCTTTTTCTTTTTCTTCTTCTTCTTCTTCTTCTTCTTCTTCTTCTTCTTCTTATTTTTTTCTTCTTTTCCTTTTTCTTTTTCCTTTTTTTCCTTTTTCTTTTCTTCTTTTTCTTTCTTCTAGGTTTCTTTCTACCTAAATGTCTAAATATCTAAAAACCTAAACATCTAAGTATCTAAACTCCTAAATGTCTAAATATCTAAAACCTAAACAGAAAAAATAATAAAAAAATAGAAAAAAGGGGCAGGAGGGGGAGCTCACCAGAGGGGGGCAGAGGGGTTGGCCGGCGAGGGGGCGGCGACGGGGCTGGCCGGCGTCCGGGCCGCGACGGGGCGGCGAGGGGGCGGCCGGGCCGCGACGGGGCGGCGAGGGGCAGGCCTGGGCGCGGCCACGCGGGCACAGGGCGGGGCAGTGGGCGGGGTAGTGGGCGGCGTCGGCGGTCGCGGGTGCGGCGGCGGCGAGCGGCGGGCGGCGGGCCGGGGCGGGCCGGGGGCGGCGGCGGCGTGGGGTCGGGGTCGGGAGGGGAGAGGCAGAGAGAGTGGAGGGGGGGTGGGCCGTTAGGGCCGTTAGTAGGTATTTTATTTGCCGTCCGCTAGCACACGGCAAAGAGGTGGGGTGGGCCGTTGCAGTTAACTGGCCTTCACTGGGCCCCACCCCACCTCTTTGCCGTCTGCTAGCAGACGGCAAAGAGCTGGCTGATGGCAAACAGTGTCTTTGCCATCAGCCAGATCTTTGCCGTCTGCTTTCCCAAAGCAGACGGCAAACAACCTCTTTGCCGTCTGCCAGCAGAAGGCAAAGAGCTGGCAGATGGCAAAGTCCCTGATTCCAGTAGTGGTTGTTTTGTTGTATGTATACCCTTTAGCCTGGCTGCGATGAAACAGAAGGCAAGTTGTTTGGTTGCAGGCTTGTTTTAGGCGAAAACACAAGTAAGACTGTTTGGTTACATGCAACACATGTTGTCTGGTAATCTCCTCGTGGAGGTGGTGAGGTTACCAGCACACTAGCAACCATAACAAACAAGAGACACACAAAATACATAGCATAGGAACCAACTTAACTTAGTACGAATCTTAAAACAAGTAGTCTTAAACAAGGACATAGTCTTAAACAAGCAGAAACCCGTTTTACAGTGAATACGAAGCAATTAGGCATTTATGATGAAGGCGTCATCGTGCTTCTTGCACTTGGTTACCACTTCAATTTCGTCGTCGTTGTTGAAGACGACCACCTTTAGGGTATCGAGAGTCAGCAGCTTGAAGGTAACCTTGTAGCCGATCCTGATTTGGTGAACAACGGCGAAGGGGGTGATACGTCCATTTTGTATCATGATTTCCTACTGCTATTTATAATGTTTTATGCATAATAATGATTTATGGAGTAATTCTAATGGCTTTTCTCTCATAATATGCAAGGTTTACACAAAGAGGGAGAATACCGGCAGCTGGAATTCTGGACCTGAAAAAGCATATCAGAGATACCTATTCTGCACATCTCCAAATAAGCTGAAACTTCACGGAGATTTATTTTGGAATATATGAAAAATACTGGAGCAAATAACTACCGGAGGGGGGCCACTGACGTGGCTTGAGACTGCGTCGGTATTTCCCCAAAGAGGAAGGGATGATGCAGCACAACGACGGTAAGTATTTCCCTCAGTTATGAAACCAAGGTTATCAAACCAGTAGGAGGATCACCACCACCCAATAAGCAGCACCTGCACACAAACAACAAATACTTGCAACCCGACGCGAAAGAGAGGTTGTCAATCTCTCTACGGTAATAAGATAGATTAGGTAGTGATAGATAGGAGAGATAGATCTCTCAAGAACACAAAATAAAAAGGGCAAATAAAATATGCAGCAATATGTTTTTGGGTTTTTGGTTTTGTAGATCTGAAAACAAAGATTGCAAAAAAGTAGATCGGAAAGCAATATGTTGGAAAAGTAGACCCGAGGGCCGTAGGGTTCACTAGTGGCTTCTCTCATGAGTATAGCGCACGGTGGGTGAACAAATTACTGTTGGGCAATTGATAGAAAATCGAATAGTCATGACGATATCCAAGGCGATGATCATTATATAGGCATCACGTCCAAGATAGATACACCGACTCCTGCCTGCATCTACCTCTATTACTCCACACATCGACCGCTATCCAGCATGCATCTAGTGTATTAAGTTCATGGAAAAAAGGAGTAATGCAATAAGAACGATGACATGATGTAGACAAGATCTATTCATGTAGGAATAGACCCCATCTTGTTATCCTTAATAGCAACGATACATGCGTGTCTTGCTGCCCCTTCTGTCACTTGGGAAAGAACACCGCAAGATCGAACCCATCACAAATCACCTCTTCCCATGGCAAGAAAAATCGATCTAGTCGGCCTAACTAAACCAAAGATTCGAAGAAGAAATACGATGCTCTAAGCAATCATGCATATAAGAGATCAAAGAAGACTCAAATAATATTCATGGATAGAAACTGATCATGAACTCAAAATTCATCGGATCCCAACAAACACACCGCAAAAGTTTACATCAAATAGATCTCCAAGAGACCATTGTATTGAGAATCATAAGAGAGAGAGAGAGAGGAAGCCATCTAGCTACTGCCTACGGACCCGTAGGTCTATGGTGCACTACTCATGCATCATCGTAGAGGCACCTATGAGGAAGATGAACCCCTCCATGATGGTGTTTAGATTGGATCCCGAGGTTCTGGAACTTGCGGCAGCTGGAATTGTGTTTCGTCGACTCCCCTAGGGTTTTTGGAATATTTGGGAATTTATAGGCATCATAGGCAGTGGAGAGGGGTCCCGAGGAGGGCACAACCCATCAGGGCGCGCCGGGCCCCCCCTGGCGCGCCCTGGTGGGTTGTGGTCTCCTCGGCCCACTTCTCCGGTACTTCTTTGGCCCACTGGGTGTCTTCTGGTCCAGAAAAAATCTCCTAAAAGTTTCGTCGCGATTGGACTCCGTTTGGTATTAACTTTCTGCGAAGTAAAAAACAAGCAAAAACAGCAACTGGCACTTTGGCACTATGTCAATAGGTTAGTCCCAAAAAATGATATAAAGTTGTTATAAAATGATTGTAAAACATCCAACAATGATAATATAACAGCATGGAACAAGCAAAAATTATAGATACGTTGGAGATGTATCAGCCACCTGGTGACCACAAGACACCAGGCCCCCCAAGCGCGCCCTGGTGGGTTGTGGTCAGACCAGCCCACCTCCGGTGCCCATCTTCTGGTACTTAAGGTCTTTTGACCTAGAAAAAATAAGGAGAGGACTTTCGGGACGGAACGCCGCCATCTCGAGGTGGAACTTGGGCACGAGCACTTTTGCCCTCCGGCGGAGCGATTCCGCCGGGGGAACTTCTATCCCGGAGGGGGAAATCGAAGCCATCGTCATCACCAACACCCCTCTCATCTTTTAGAGGCCAATCTTCATCAACATCTTAAACAACACCATCTCCTCTCAAACCCTAGTTCATCTTTTGTGTTCAATCTTTGTATCGGAACCTCAGATTGGTACATGTGGGTGACTAGTAGTGTTGATTACATCTTGTACTTGACTACTATATGGTTTATTTGGTGGAAGATTATATGTTCAGATTCATTATGCTATTTAATACCCCTCTGATCTTGAGCATGAATATTATTTGTGAGTAGTTACCTTTGTTCTTGAGGTCACGGGAGAAGTCATGTTGCAAGTAATCATGTGAATTTGATATGTGTTTGATATTTTGATGATATGTATGTTGTGATTCCCTTAGTGGTGTCATGTGAACGTCGACTACATGACACTTCACCATCCTTGGGCCTAAGGGAATGCATTGTGGAGTAGTTATTAGATGATGGTTTGATAGAGTGACAGAAGCTTAAACCCTAGTTTATGCGCTACTTCGTAAGGGGCTGATTTGGATCCAAACGTTTAATGCTATGGTTAGATTTTATCTTAATACTTTTCTTGTAGTTGCGGATGCTTGCGAGGGGGTTAATCATAAGTGGGAGGTTTGTTCAAGTAAGAACAACACCCAAGCACCGGTCCACCCACATATCAAATTAGCAAAGTAGCGAACGCAAATCAAACCAACATGATAAAAGTGACTAGATGAAATTCCCGTGTACCCTCAAGAACACTTTGCTTATTATAAGAGACTGTTCTGGCCTGTCCTTTGCCACAAAAGGATTGGGCTACCTTGCTGCACTTTATTTATCGTTACCGTTACTTGCTCGTTACAATTTATCTTGCTATCAAATTACCTGTTACCTACAATTTCAGTGCTTGCAGAAATTACCTTGCTGAAAACCGCTTGTCATTTCCTTCTGCTCCTCGTTGGGTTCGACACTCTTACTTATCAAAAGGACTACGATTGACCCCCTATACTTGTGGGTCATCAAGACTCTTTTCTGGCGCCGTTGCCGGGGAGTGAAGCGCTCTTGGTAAGTGGAAATCTATAAGGAAAAACTTATACTACGTGCTGAAATTTATTGTCACTTGCTACTATGGAAAACAATCCTTTGAGGGGTTTGTTCGGGGTATCTTCACCTCGACCGGAACCACAATTAGTTGCCACTCAACCTACTGCAACTGCTAGCTAATCCTTATGCAGGAGACGGAATTGAACATCCTGATATGCACCTAATACATGTGAATGAAATTTGTGGATTATTTAAGCTTGCAGGTTTATCCGGAGATGAAGTTAAGAGGAAGGTTTACCCTTTATCTTTGAAGGGAAAAGCATTGACATGGTATAGGCTATGTGATGATATTGGATCATGGAACTGGAATCGATTGCAATTAGAATTCCACCAAAAGTTTTATCCAATGCATCTAGTTCATCGTGATCGGAATTATATATATAATTTTTGGCCTCGTGAAGGAGAAAGCATCGCTCTAGCTTGGGGTAGGCTTAAGTCAATGTTATATTCATGACCCAATCATGATATCCCGAGAGGAATTTTTATGTTCGGCTTTCTCATAATGATCAAACCATGCTCGATACTTCTTGTACTAGTTCTTTTATGAAGAAGACTATTGAATTCAAATGGGATCTCTTGGAAAGAATTAAACGCAACTCTGAAGATTGGGAACTCGACGAAGGTAATGAGTCAGGTATTAAGCTTAAGTTTGATTGTGTTAAATCTTTTATGAATACCGATGTTTTTCACAAGTTTAGCACTAAATATGGACTTGACTCTGAGATAGTAGCCTCTTTCTGTGAATCTTTTGCTACTCATGTTGACCTCCCTAAGGAGAAGTGGTTTAAATATCATCCCCCTATTAAATAAGAAATTAAAGAACCGGTCATAGATAAATATGAAACTATCTCTACTCCTAATGGAGCAGTTGGTACGTCGTTTCGTCGCTTCGTACCCCCCGACACACGCACATCATCAATCCCTCACGCATCACAATCGATCACTATCCACTCTTTCCTTCCACATCACAACTTTTCTAAGATGAATATTCATATCTTGGCGACAATCAATCTATTTAATTAAAAAAATTACAGCCTTATATGAATCATCAATCATTCCATATACAAAATCAATCATCAATCATTCCATAAAATCAATCATCAATCATCTCTACTCCTAATGTATCAGTTGGTAGGCTAGCCTCCACGGTTTATTTTCGTCCGGTTTATTTTTACCTCACGTCCCATCATAATCTCTTCAGATTGGTTTTTTCATCATCCCATTAAAAACTTTTCTAACATTTTCAAACTTTCCTAACGAGACACGTTACAAACGGGAGGTAGCAATAGCATGTTAACAAATAATAAAATCTAATTTCACGCATGTTTCCTAAAACCAACACTTTCCTAACATACAAAAGATCTTCCATCAATGAAATTTGTTTTAGAAAACAAATAACATATTTTAAGCAAAAATATTCCTCTCCACTCTTTCCTTGTAAACCAACACTTTCCTAACATACCAATGATCTCCCATGAATGCAATTCCGCTTGGTATTTATATCTCGCAATAGTTCTCGCGCTTTGGTTGGTAGGTGGTAATTCAATTCTTGTGTAATTAAGGATTCAAAAATCGCATCATAATTTCCTTACCTTCTTATGTGAGATCACCTTCCTAAAAATCAACAAAATATTAAAAATAAAGACTTCCTCTCCCGTTACCGCCTCCTCACGTTCGCTTCATCTACTTCTTCGCTTCATCCCATTGCCTCGTTTTCTAGACCATTTTTGTGGTTTGCCAAGTAATTAAATGGTCACGAATCACTATAATTTAGGAATCAATCAACACAAACTCTTTCCTCACACCCCTCACCTTTTTTCACGTGAAGCCCAACTCCACTGATTTTTCTCGCCTTCCCACGGTTTCTTTTACTTGGGAGCCTCTACCCCTTCCACCATGGGTAACCCTACATGGTCGTCGTTGCCAACATCGCCTCCCTCTACCTCGACCCAAAACATGGAGCCGCTCCCGCACGCGTGTGCCGCCGCATCAATGTCCGGTGCACTAGCCAGCCATTTCTCCCGCGCCGCCGACTGATGTAGCCAGTTGTTCCGTTGCTGCTGACACCCCTGGCTTAATCGCATTGCTACCTACTCTGCTCGTGTCACACCTCCTCGGTCATGTAGGTCGTCATGGCCACCATTCCCCGCCTTGATCTATCATCTCCTTGACCAGCCACCCCTACCCTAGCCGCGGTGCTGCTGATGACCTCCCCTCCCCAACCCGTAGGTGCACACCACCCTTTCCCTCCCTCTGCCACACGAGGCAGATCAATAGATGTGGGAGGTGCAGATGGACGATATGGAGGACCTTCCGGTTGCCGCTAGTGTCAAACGACAAGATGGGTAGCGCCAAGACAGCCGTCATGACTTCAGGTATGTTTGCTGGAGTGTGCCTTTTCTTTTTTCCCCTTGTGCATCGCTTCAATTGCTTTAACTAAACCGCCATTGGAGAAGAAGGTGCCCTAGATTGAGAAGGTTGGTGAGCCTGCTAAGAGGCAACGTACTCTAGGGGGCGTAATGAACAAAATATTAAGAATCTTAGACTTTGGTGTCGTGATGTTGTATACAAGATTGACTGACATCAAATAGTTTCAGGTTTGTTCATGAATTTGATTCATGTTGTTCATGGTGTTTGCTTATAATCAGGTTTAAATTCTGGTGTTTCATGTATTTATTGTCAGCATAATATATCTTATCTTCTATATCCCTTATTGCTCAAATTAGATTTGGTGTCTCCGGTAAGTCGCCATTACCAATGTTCCCGTCTCAGGCACATTTAGTTTTATGTTGAATGGTTAAACAGCCAATTCAATTTATTTTGTACGTATAGCTATTGATCCTTCTTTATGATTCATGAGATTGTTGAAAAATTGTAAAACTATTCTTTGGATATAATTCGGTAGTCCTCTCTGTTTGCACACAATTTTTTATCCTTACATACGTGTTCCTTATGACAATTAAAGGATACTGATTTATTTTTTATTTTTTAAATACTACAGGAGATGTGTATATGTAAGTTTGACTTTCAGATAATACACACAAATTAAAGTTATGTCATGCATGACAGTCTAGCTCGTCAGAGCAATGGAGAAGCTTCATTCTAACAGCCTAGAAGCTTTTGTTTTGTATTTCCCTTGGCAGGGTAATGGAGGAAGATGAGACTTACCCCAGGTATATTATCCAGAGCTTGCTTGTTTTTCTATTTGAAAAGAATAACACGTTATTTTCTGGGTTATTTTTTACGTTGTCAACTCATATATGGTATTTACTGTTGCTGGCTTGCTGCCATTCGCGATTACAGTGCATAGCCTATGCAGTCATGTAATTCGTTGGATGTAGTTTTATTACGTGAAAATGTTTTTATCATATCTTTTGTATGTTCTCTTCATGAACATCTTAAAAAAAAGACAGTAGCATATCTATATGCACCTTGAATCTTGAGATGACAAGGGTAGTCATCTGGTGCAACTAAAGGTTCAGTTTCATACTTGTGATGATATTGTTCAGTTTGCATGGAAGATTGCCCTTGTACTATTCTTTTCAAAAGGTACTAAAATAACTTGTTGTATGGGAATTTGGTTTCTACTAATACTTTGTCAAGATACTCGGTTTTATTGTACTAAAATCTACCATTAATATTGATTATTAATGAACTTATATTGTTACTAAAATTTCATAGGAAGAAGGAGGTAAATGGAGCAAAAGTCACGAGGAGAAAGGAGTAACGCCACAGGGACGACGTTGTCGACAGCGCCTTCGAAATGATTCGCTTTGGAGAAGCTACGGTGGCTGACCATCTTGCTCGGGAAGCAGGGAGGATGTCATTCGGAATGCATGTATGTTCTAAAAGCGTGCGTCTAGGCGGCAGATGAGAATGGCCGTGTGACGGCCGAGGTGGCCACAAGGAGTTGCGTTGGTCACTTGCCAACGTGAGGGTGTAGTTGCTCAAGGTATCAACACCCTGGTTTTGACCCAAAGTTTCTTGGCTAGCTGTGCACGGTCGGGACTGTTTCGTGCATCTGGGCAACGGCTCATGCCATCCAGTAGCCATCCATGTCGCCGTCGCTAGGTGTTAGTTTTTCTTGGATTCCAATTTACTTTATATGGTGTTCCTCAATGCATGAATTATTTTCAGTATGGACGGGAGTCTGAAAAATGTGCTAAGGCTATCACCATTTTTTAAAAACTGCAGATGTGTGAACATGAGAAGCATCAACTTTTATTTTTCATGTTGCTCTACCTCGTTATTGTTAGATCGCAGAAGCTTTTATCACATATGTCTGTGTGCAATATGCCAATTTATGGGTGATGGCAAACTAATGTTTGGAGGTAATGACGGCCTCACCAGAGTAAGGGGAAAAATTGTGGGAGTGGATGCACATCATGTAGGCGAGACGGGAGAGTTGGTGGTCGTAGCAGTTGTGTGTGGGCATAAAGGAGTTTACGCTAATTACTTTTACATTGATATTATTGTTTGAGGACTCTGAAAGGAGAACAAAATGATAAATAATCCCTCAAAATTCATAGTGTGGATGTGGAAGGTTGGAGATTTTGAGCTAGATGCGCGATTGATGGTTGCAGCTAGCTTGGATGGTGAAGGTAGAGATAGTGGGTGAAGATGAGGAGGAGAAGGAAGACAAAGAAGAATAGTGGTTTAACGGTATAGAAAATGAACAATATTGCTTAATGCGAACAAGGATACAAAAAATACATGTTTGACACGATTAATGTTTAACCACATGTATATTTATACCCGTTGCAACACACGGGCAATTAACTAGGGGCATCTATTGGTGGGCGGCTATGTGAATAAGGATCTGGTGACGCATGCTGGTCGGAGTCCGGACGGGCCCTTCCGACTCCGGCGCATGGTTGACGGAGAGCGGCGCGGGATGGCATTTTTAGTGGGACTTCTTGGTTGCAGGTGTTGGTCATCCTTGTCCCCTCATCGATGTGCAGGCGGCCGTTGGTGGCCTTGTGTGGATCTGAGTCGGCTGGCGCAGTGGGGCGACGCAAGGTGTCTGGTGGGGAGGTTGGCTGGATCGACGGGAGGCTTCGATGGTGGTTGAACCACCCGTCACTAGAGAGGGGTCGCCAGTCGTGGGTGAGATCCACTCTTTCTCTTCACATTTTCTTCGTCTGAGTGCTTGGTGGCTCATATCTAACGATATTTGGTGAATGGTGGTCGTTGTCGTCTCCATCAATTGAGGTTGAGGTTTAGGACAAAGCCCAGGGCTTTGGATGATATCAGGGTTGTCTAGAAGTAGGGCGGCGGCCCAAGCAATGTGGGACGCGGTGTTCGTGGAAGGAGCACGTTTCTCAGGTCTCGAGTGCGGGATGGCTGCCATGGCCACGCGAGTGGCATGGTCATTGGTGTCTGGCATAGCATGGCCTTGATGGTGCTGGTGCTTTGGCGTCTGGTTCGACAGAGATATGTGAGTGTCGGAGTGCATAACTTGCCCATTTTTGCCAGACCGGCGGTTTCTGCGCACGTGGGGGTCGTTACCTCCTTGAAGATTCCTTCATGGTCACACCATGTCTTTCATGTTTCTCCAGGTGAAAACTTGATCCTCGGGATCGGGCGGTGGCAACACTCCAGTGGCATATCCTTCTTTTAGGCACCACTTTGGAGTACATGCTTTATCAATGTGCGATTTCACCTCTTCACGGTGCCTAGCTCACGACGGAGGTCTCTGTCGACTCCAAGTGATTGGTCCATCGGTAGTGTGCTTGGTGGTCGATTGGGGGTGGTGTTGTTCCTTGCTATCCTTGTTTTTTTACTTGTGTATGTGTTGTGTGTGGTGGTGGAGTGTTGTATGTGGTTGCGTGTATGTTGTTTGTTGCTTTATATATAATAAAGCGGGTGAAAGTTTAAATTCATTTGTTGGCATGTAGCAACACACAGGCACTCTACTAGTCATTCACAATGTTGATCCAGTTGTGCCTACTGCTTATATTGAAAAACCACCTTTCCCTGTTAGGATAAAGGAACATGCTAAGGTATCGACTGTGGTTCGCAAAAGTAATATTAAAGCACCTAAGGCCTCTGAACAAATTAAAGTAGAACCTAATGTTGCTATGGTTAAAGATCTCTTGATAGAAAATATTGATGGGCATGTTATTTACTTCTGTGATGAAGCTGATAGAATTGCCAAACCCGATGAAAAAAATAAACATAGACCCGCAGTTGGCATGCCTGTTGTCTCAGTTAAAATAGTAGACCATTGCTATCATGGTTTATGTGATATGGGTGCTAGTGTGAGTGCTATTCCTTTTACCTTATACCAAGAAATTATGAATGATATGGCACCCGCCGAAATAGAAGACATTGATGTTACAATTAAACTTACTAATAGAGACACCATCACACCACTTGGGATTGTTAGAGATGTTGAAGTCCTGTGTGGAAAAATAAAATATCCTACTGATTTTCTAGTTCTTGGATCCCCACAAGATGACTTTTGTCCCATTATCTTTGGTAGACCTTTCTTGAACACTATTAATGCTAAGATAGATTGCAAGAGAGAAACCGTTAGTGTTAATTTTGGTGATGTGTCTCATGAATTTAATTTCTCCAAGTTGCGTAGACAACCTCGTAATAAAGAATTATCTAGTAAGGATGAAATAATTGATCTTGCTTCTATTGCCGTACCTCCTACTAATCCACTAGAACAATATTTGCTTGACCATGAAAATGATATGCACTTGCATGAAAGAAATGAAATAGATAAAATTTTCTTTGAACAACAACCTCTCCTAAAACACAATTTTCCTATTGAAACTCTAGGAGGTCCTCCTCCACCTAAAGGTGATCCTGTGTTTGAATTAAAGCAATTGCCTGACACTTTGAAGTATGCTTATCTTGATGAGAAAAAGATATATCTTGTTATTATTAGTGCTAACCTTTCAGAACATGAAGAAGAAAGATTGTTAAAAATTCTGAGGAAGCACCGGGCTGCTATTGGATATACTCTTGATGATCTTAAGGGCATTAGTCCCACTCTATGTTAGCACAAAATTAATATGGAACCTGATGCTAAACCCGTTGTTGATCATCAACGACGATTGAATCCTAAGATGAAAGAAGTGGTAAGAACTGAAATATTAAAGCTTCTGGAAGCAGGTATAATTTATCCCATAGCTGATAGTAGATGGGTAAGTCCCGTTCATTGTGTCCCTAAGAAGGGAGGTATTACCGTTGTTCCTAATGATAAAAATGAACTTATCCCATGGAGAATTGTCACTGGCTATAGAATGGTAATTGATTTTAGAAAATTAAATAAAGCTACTAGAAAAGATCATTACCCTCTGCCATTCATTGATCAAATGCTAGAAATATTGTCTAAGCACACACGCTTTTGTTTCCTATATGGATATTCTGGTTTCTCTCAAATACATTTGTCACAATCTGATCAAGAGAAAACCACCTTTACTTGTCCTTTTGGAACCTATGCTTATAGACGTATGCCTTTTGGTTTATGCAATGCACCTGCTACCTTTCAAAGATGCATGACTGCTATATTCTCTGATTTTTGTGAAAAGATTGTGGAGGTTTTCATGGATGATTTTTCCGTTTACGGAACTTCTTTTGATGATTGCTTAAGCAACCTTGGTCGAGTTTTGCAGAGATGTGAACAAACTAATCTCATCTTGAATTGGGAGAAGTGCCACTTTATGGTTAATGAAGGTATTGTCTTGGGGCATAAAATATCTGAACGAGGTATTGAGGTGGATAAAGCTAAAGTTGATGCAATTGAGAAAATGCCATGTCCTAAAGATATTAAAGGTATCCGGAGTTTCCTTGGTCATGCTGGTTTCTATAGGAGGTTTATTAAAGACTTCTCTAAAATTTCTAGGCCTCTTACTAATCTTTTTCAAAAGGATATTCCATTTGTTTTTTATGATGATTGTGTAGAAGCCTTTGAAACACTCAAGAAAGCCTTAACTTCTGCACCTATTGTTCAACCACCTAATTGGAACTTGCCTTTTGAAATTATGTGTGATGCTAGTGATTATGTTGTTGGTGTTGTTCTACGACAAAGAGTTGATAAGAAATTAAATGGTATCCATTATGCTAGCAAAAATCTAGACAGTGCCCAAAGAAATTATGCTACTACTGAAAAAGAATTTTTAGCAGTTGTGTTTGCTTGTGATAAATTTAGATCTTACATTGTTGATTCCAAAGTTATTGTTTACACCGATCATGCTGCTATAAAATATCTTATGGAAAAGAAAGATGCTAAACCTAGACTCATTAGGTGGGTTCTCTTGCTTCAAGAATTTGATTTACATATCATTGATAGGAAGGGAGCTGAGAACCCCGTAGCTGATAACTTGTCTAGGTTAGAAAATATTCTTGATGACCCACTACCTATTGATGATAGTTTTCCTGATGAACAGTTAGCTGCAATAAATGTTTCTCAAAACACTCCTTGGTATGCTGATTATGCTAACTACATTGTTGCTAAATATATGCCACCTAGCTTCACATACCAACAAAAGAGAAAATTCTTCTATGATTTAAGACATTGCTTTTGGGATGACCCACATCTTTACAAAGAAGGGGTAGATGGTATTATTAGACGTTGTGTACCTGAGCATGAACAGGAACAAATCCTACGGAAATGTCATTCTGAAGCTTATGGAGGACATCATGCGGGAGATAGAACTGCTCACAAGGTATTGCAATCTGGGTTTTATTGGCCTACTCTCTTCAAGGATGTCCGTAAGTTTGTCTTGTTTTGTGATGAATGTCAAAGAATTGGTAATATCGGTAAGCGTCAGGAAATGCCTATGAATTATTCACTTGTTGTTGAACCATTTGATGTTTGGGGTTTTGCTTATATGGGACATTTTCCTTCCTCCAATGGGTATACTCATATTTTGCTTGTTGTTGATTATGTTACTAAATGGGTAGAAGCTATTCCAACTAGTAGTGCTGATCATAACACCTCCATTAAAATTCTTAAAGAAGTTATTTTCCCGAGGTTTGGAGTCCCTAGATATTTAATGACTGATGGTGGTTCACACTTTATTCATGGTGCTTTCCGTAAGATGCTTGCTAAATATGATGTTAACCATAGAATTGCATCACCCTATCATCCTCAATCTAGTGGTCAAGTTGAACTTAGCAATAGAGAAATAAAATTAATATTACAAAAAACTGTCAATAGGTCTCGAAAGAATTGGTCTAAGAAACTAGATGATGCACTTTGGGCCTATAGAACAGCTTATAAAATCCTATGGGTATGTCTCCATACAAAATGGTATATGGAAAAGCTTGTCATTTTCCTCTAGAGTTAGAACATAAAGCATTTTGGGCAATTAAAGAACTCAATTATGATTTCAAACTTGCCGGTGAAAAGAGGTTATTCGATATTAGCTCACTAGATGAATGGAGAACCCAAGCTTATGAAAATGCCAAACCATTCAAAGAAAAGGTTAAAAGATGGCATGACAAAAGAATCCAAAAGCGGGAATTTAAAGTTGGAGAATATGTTCTTTTGTACAACTCTTGTTTTAGATTTTTTGCAGGAAAACTTCTTTCCAAATGGGAAGGACCATATATTATCGAAGAGGTTTATCGTTCTGGAGCTATGAAGATTAATAATGCCGAAGGTACTAACCCGAAGGTGGTCAATGGACAAAGAATTAAACACTATATCTCAGGTACGCCTATTAATGTTGAAGGCAATATTATCCGAACCATGACACCGGAGGAACACATAAAAGAAACCTTCCAGAACACTCCCGAATTTTGAAAAAGATGAGGTACGTGATACGGTAAGTAAACGGACTCCGAAAAATCCGCAAAAATATTTTATGTCAGTTTTGGAATATTACAAAAATTAGGAAAATAAGAAATAAGCAGGAAAGCAACCGAGGTGAGCATGATACACCACGGCGCACCTGCCCCACCTGGCACGTCCTGGTGGGTTGTGCCCACCTCGGACACCTTCCCAACTCCGTTTTCCTTCCATATTCTTGCTTCCCAAGATAAAAAATCTTTATATATACCCCGATTGTTTTGACCACCACATCGCAGAAAATTCCCCTGTTCTTGTTTCGTGTTGTTTTCCTATCAGATCTATCAAGCCATGCATCATGTCTTCTCCCTCCTCCAATAACGTAGAAGAAAATGCTTGGTTGATGAAGATGGAGCTGAAGAGAGAGGAGCCAAAAGAAACCAACAGTGAAGACAAGGGCAAGGAAGCTATGAAGGATCAAGCTCAAGAAGGGGGGCAATCCATGCCAACAGAGGAGGAAGAAGAAGATATCCTTCAACCTTATTACAATCACCTTACCCCCACTGAAATCGAAGCTTTTAGGGCTTTCGAAGCGGTTCGTGTTCAGAATAAATTTCTCACACGTGATTTTTTTTGCTAGAAGAGCACATCATCACCCTTCGGAGAGTCATCCATAAATTGGAGCACCTATTGAGGCTAAAGTGTGACACTTCATCACCACCACCTTCATCATTTCGGGAATGGGCATCCCTATTACCGCCGCACTCTCGTGCAATGACAAGTGAATAAACACTCATCTTGAGAATAACACATCTAGCATGGAAAAATATTGGACCTGCTACCTGCTACCTTTCAATGATGTATGATGGCTATATTCTCTGACTTTTGTGAAAAGATTGTTGAGGTTTTCATGGATGATTTTTCCGTTTACGGAACTTCTTTTGATGATTGCTTGAGCAACCTTGATCGAGTTTTGCAGAGATGCGAAGAAACTAATCTTGTCTTGAATTGGGAAAAGTGCCACTTTATGGTTAATGAATGTATTGTCTTGGGGCACAAAATCTTCGAAAGAGGTATTGAAGTTGATAAAGCTAAAGTTGATGCTATTGAAAAAAATGCCGTGTCCTTCGGATATCAGAGGTATAAGAAGTTTCCTTGGTCATGCTGGTTTCTATAGGAGGTTTATTAAAGACTTCTCTAATATTTCTAGGCCTCTCACTAATCTTTTGCAAAAAGATGTCCCATTTGTTTTTGATGATGATTGTGTAGAAGCATTTGAAATTCTTAAGAATGCCTTGATTTCCGCACCTGTTGTTCAACCACCTGATTGGAACCTACCCTTTGAAATTATGTGTGATGCTAGTGATTATGCCGTTGGTGCTGTTCTAGGACAAAGAGTTGATAAGAAATTAAATGTTATCCATTATGCTAGTAAAACTCTAGACAGTGCTCAAAGAAACTATGCTACCACTGAAAAGGAATTTTTAGCAGTTGTGTTTGCTTGTGATAAGTTCAGACCTTATATTGTTGATTCCAAAGTAACTGTTCACACTGATCATGCTGCTATTAAATATCTTATGGAAAAGAAAGATGCTAAACCTAGACTTATTAGATGGGTTCTTCTGCTACAAGAATTTGATTTGCATATTATTGATAGAAAGGGTGCTGAGAACCCCGTAGCAGACAACTTGTCTAGGTTAGAGAATGTTCTTGATGACCCACTACCTGTTGATGATAGCTTTCCTGATGAACAATTAGCTGTCATAAATGCTTCGTGTAATGCTCCATGGTATGCTGATTATGCTAATTACATTGTTGCTAAATTTATACCACCTAGTTTCACATACCAACAAAAGAAAAAGTTCTTCTATGATTTAAGACATTACTTTTGGGATGACCCACACCTTTATAAAGAAGGAGTAGATGGTGTTATTAGACGTTGTGTACCTGAGCATGAACAGGAACAGATCCTACACAAGTGTCACTCCGAGGCTTACGGAGGACACCACGCTGGAGATAGAACTGCACACAAGGTATTAAAATCTGGTTTTTATTGGCCTACTCTCTTCAAGGATGCTCGTAAGTTTGTCTTGTCTTGTGATGAATGTCAAAGAATTGGTAATATTAGTAGACGTCAGGAAATGCCTATGAATTACTCTCTTGTTATTGAACCATTTGATGTTTGGGGTTTTGACTATATGGGACCTTTTCCAAAGTCTAACGGGTTTACTCATATTCTAGTTGCTGTTGATTATGTTACTAAGTGGGTAGAA
The DNA here is from genome assembly GCA_039707655.1 of Elymus sibiricus. NCBI lineage: Eukaryota > Viridiplantae > Streptophyta > Magnoliopsida > Poales > Poaceae > Elymus > Elymus sibiricus. Next base: position 115,167,577 of record CM077675.1, read on the forward strand.
GCTATTACAACTAGTAGTGCTGATCATAACACTTCTATTAAAATGCTTAAAGAAGTTATTTTCCCTAGATTTGGAGTCCCTAGATATTTAATGACTGATGGTGGTTCACACTTTATTCATGGTGCCTTCCGTAAATTGCTTGCTAAGTATGACGTTAATCATAGAATTGCATCTCCTTATCATCCTCAGTCTAGTGGTCAAGTAGAATTGAGCAATAGAGAAATTAAATTGATCTTGCAGAAGACTATTAATAGATCCAGAAAGAATTGGTCTAAGAAACTTGATGATGCATTATGGGCTTATAGAACTGCTTATAAAAACCCTATGGGTATGTCTCCGTATAAGATGGTTTATGGTAAAGCATGTCACTTACCTCCAGAACTAGAACACAAAGCTTATTGGGCAATTAAGGAGCTCAACTATGATTTCAAACTTGCTGGTGAGAAGAGGTTATTTGACATTAGCTCACTTGATGAATGGAGAACCCAGGCCTATGAGAATGCCAAGTTGTTTAAAGAAAAAGTTAAGAGATGGCATGATAAAAGGATACAAAAGTGTGAATTCAATGTAGGTGACCATGTCTTGCTATACAATTCTCGTTTAAGATTTTTTGCAGGAAAACTTCTCTCTAAATGGGAAGGGCCCTATATTATCGAGGAAGTATATCGTTCCGGTGCCATCAAGATCAACAACGCCGAAGGAACAAATCCTAAGGTGGTAAACGGGCAAAGAATCAAACATTATATCTCAGGTACTCCCATAAATGTTGAAACCAATATTATCAATACCATGACTCCGGAGGAGTACATTAGGGAGACCTACCAGAACGTTTCAGACTCCGAAAAGGAATAGGTATGTGTTACGGTAAGCAAACCGACTCCAAAACTTTTCCAATAGCAATTTTTATTCATTTTGGAATATTTAATAAATTAGGAAAATTTAAAGTAGTCCGAAGAGTGCACGAGGAGGCGACAAGCCAGGGGGGCGCGCCCTACCCCCCTGGGCGCGCCCCTGTGGCTTGTGGCCACCCCGTGTACCCCCCGGACTCCGTTTTCTTGTGGTATACTCCTTCATGTCGGTAAAAATTCATTATATATTATCCCGAAGGTTTTGACCTTCGTAACACGACAATACCTCCTGTTTTCGTTTTGAGTTGTTCCTGCAGCAGATTTAGAGCGAGATGTCTTCGCAAGAGTCGGTCGGGGAGAGCCGTGCCTCTCACCTGACACCGGGGCCCGGAGCATTCAGCAAAGCCAACCACTTCGGGCAGGCCACGGAGGAAGAGATGGAGGCCGACTTGAAAAGGATAGATGCCATGGAGGAAGACCAAGAAGTTACCTCTCGTCTACAACCTGGAGCCATGTTGGAAGAACTTCAGAGCTCAGCAATTCCGAATTCGGTTATCCATCCCAATGCTAAATTTCTTACTTATGAAAATATGAAAAAGAGTGTTGCTTCTTCCCCCGCAGCAATGAAACATCCATGGGTTATGGGAGCTCTAACCGTCGCTGGAAAACTTTGCAAGGAAATAATGGATCTCAGACAGCAAAATAACAAGCTTGAGGAGGAGAATCGCATTCTGAGGGGCACCATCGCCAAGAATATAACATCGTGTGACGCCCCCGATTTCGACCGTACGCTAAACATACACGCAATGCGTACGACCAAGATTAGGGACTCACTGATTGATACCACAACACAACACTAGACACAAATTAAAGTCATACAGCTTCATATTACAAGCCAGGGGCCTCGAGGGCTTGAATACAAAGCTCGACAAGCACGAGTCAGCGGAAGCAAATAATATCTAAGTACAGACATAAGTTAAACAAGTTTTGCCTTAAGAAGGCTAGCACAAACATAAGCAGCGGATCGAAAGAGGCGAGGCCTCCTGCCTGGGAACCTCCTAACTACTCCTGAGCGTCGGCACTCTCCACGTAGTAGTAGGCTCCAGCGGTGGTGTAGTAGTCGTCTCCGGCGTACTCCATCTCCTGGGCTCCATCGTCTGAACGCGGCAATCGTATCGAGGGGGAAAAAGAAGGCAAAGCATCGGTGAGTACTCATCCAAAGTACTCGCAAGACTGACATCAGAACTATGCTAAGTATGCATCATTATCAAAGAATGGGGTTATATCTGGACTGACTGCAGAAAGCAAGAATAGGGAGAAGGCATAGTCCTATCGAAGACTAGCATCTTCAACATCTTGCAGCATTAGAAGAGTGCAGATTGGTATCTCACATATAGTCATATTATTGTAGCAATTTTATTAAGTAACCACGCCCAGAGATTCTTCCCCGACTCCCTGCGAGGAAGCAATCTCGGAGCCACATTCATTTCAAAATTAAATCACCATTATAGTTGTATAAGGTCAAGGTACAACTCCAAGTCGTCCTGTTACCGTGGACACGGCTATTCGAATAGATTAATCTTCCCTGCAGGGGTGCACCGCATCTCCAACACGCCTGATCACCTCCGGCCGGACACACTTTCCTGGGTCATGCCCGGCCTCGGGATAGCAGCACGTCGTCGCCCCACCTAGGCTCAACGAAGAGGCCAGCCCGCCGGTCTAAATCCTAAGCGTGCAGGTTCGTGGGCCCACTTGCCCTTGCACTCCTGCACGATGCGAACGCGGCCGGAAGCAGACCTAGCACACTCCAGTCCAAGAGCTGTACCGTCCAGTCCAATCCGGCGCGCGCTGCTCCATTGCTGACGTTCGAAGAGCTTCGGCTGATACAACGGCGCTGAGTGCCCATAACTTTCCCACGTGATGGTTTGGTGCGCAATAAGGCCAACGACCAACTCAGATCAAATACCCAACCCATTAGCATTTTTTTAATGTGGGGCAAGCGCGACCCATAAGGTGCGGTCCCGTCACCCCGACTCGAGGATGTGTGGCAAGGGCCTCTCCTGCCCGTCCACGCCTCAACATAACCTTTTGGATGCCTTACCGGCGCATCCCACCATATCTTTCACACGGGTACCCTTGGGGCCGACCCGTCTCAAGACTGTCGGGAACTCAGGTCCACCTCAACCAGGGTGGTACCGCCTGTCCCTCCAGTCCCGTCTTTCACATGTAAACAAGGTCAAGTTGAAGTAACTGTGTGTTTATACACCAAGTGGATATCCGAGGAATCACCCTCGATGGATCCCACTCGAGGTATGTGTATGACAAAAGTCGCTATCGATAAATGGGAAGGAGGAATCACCCTCGATACCCATGACCGATTAGCTACGCTACAGAATTAGCATCGGGAGTGCTAAGTGAGGTATCACCCTCGGCACTCGATAGTACCTCTGCAGTGCCATACTTAAGGGGTGTGCGGTGATGTGAGGGGCCTGGCTCGTCGGTCGGTTGACCGAGTCTTCGGGCCTTCGAGTCGTCGAGTCGTCGATGAAGAAGCAGGGGCAACTGAGACTAAGGGGGGGTCACAGGGGATTCATTGATCAACCTATACTAAACAGTTGATATTGTTGCAGGTATAGTAGCAGTTTATCAAAAACAGGCTATGCATCAGAATAGGAGCTAGCTAATACAGTAGCAAAATCTAATGCAAGAATAAGAGGGAAAGGAATAGGCGATATCGGAATGCTCAAGGGGGGTTTGCTTGCCTTGCTGCTCTGCTGCAAAAGACTGGTCGTCAGGGGCGTAGTCGTACTCGGCAGCAGCATCAGTCTCGGAGGCTACCGGAGAGAAGAGGGGGAAGAAACAATAAATACAAGCAAACAGATGCAACATGATGCAAGACATGGCAATACGCAGTGCTAGGGGTAGTCTAACGCAGTACTACACGTATCAGACGGAACGGGAGAATATCTGATGATATTTCCCGGGTCTTTGGATTTATCGGACAGACGATCCGGAGCGGAAAAGTTCCATGTTTGCTATGCTAGGAGCATGTGACAGACGAACGGATAGCGTATTCGGATTCATGGGATTTTTCTGATCAACTTTCATGTATAAAACTTTTTCATCTGAGCTACGGATTATTTTATATGATTTTTCAAAGTTTAAAACATTTTCTGGAATTTTATTTTATTTATTTAAATCAACATTATCCAGAATAGTAAAAGGTGATGTCAGCAGAACGTCATGATGACCTCAGCAGGTCAAACCCAGCTGACCAGGTCAAACCTGACAGCTGGGCCCCACCTGTCATAGACAGTGGGCTTAACCAGAATTAAATCTAAACTAAACAGGTTAATTAAATGGGTGGGCCCCATATGTCATAGACTAATTAGTTTAATTAATTGTTTTTATTATCTAATTAACTAACTGACAGGGGTGGCCCACCTGTCATACACAGGGGCAGCCGGGCCCCATCTGTCAGTGACTGGGTTGTGCCCAGTCAGCCAGTTGACCAAGTCAACTGGTCCACTGGGTCACCCTGGCCCACCGGCCAGTGTCACTGGTAGTGGCCCCGACCCGGCCACGTGGGCGGCGGCGCCGGCCGGCCACCGCAGGAGCTCCGGCGAGCTCCCGAAACGGCGGCGACGGTCGGAAATCGGCTGTGGTGGGCCGTTTCGCGTGATTCTTCTTGCGTTCGAAAACAGGAACTGTCGCTGATCCATTCCGGCCATCGGGGCGAGCTGCGGTGGCCTGTGGCGAGCAGCACGTCGATGGCGGCGGAGGGGAGCTTCGGGCGCCGACGGCAGCGAGCAAACCAGGGCGCTTTTGAGCTATCTACGGGTACTACGCGAGCCTACTCGGTGCGTGGAGTCGAACGACGGCGTCGGCAGGACCAAATGGTCACCGGAGGCTCGCCGGCGACGAGCTCAGGCGGAACCGAGCTTCGTCTCCGGTGGCAATGGGCGCTACGGCTACGGATCGAGGGCGAGAGAGAGCGGGGAAGGAGCAGGAGCTCACGTTGAGCCTGTAGAGGTGCAAAGCGGGCTCGGGGGAGGCTCGAGGTGGCCGGAATCGTCGTCGGAGCGCGGCGGCGATCCGGGGAAGAAGGAGCTCGTGGCCGTCGGTGCAGGGGCTCCGGGGCTCGTTCCACTGGTCGAGGAGGACGGGGTGGTCGCGGCGGTTCTTCCTGGCTAGCTGGCAGCGCGCGAGAGTGGCTGGGGCCGCGGCTAGCCGTCGGCCATGGCGGCGGTGGCGCTCGGGAATGGAGTGAGCAAGCGAGGGAGAGGGGGAGAGGCGATCCAGACGGGTCCAGGGGGGTCGCGGGGTCTCCCTCTTATCCATCCACGGCGGCAGGGGCAAAAGATCGGGCGCGAGGGGGCCCCGGGCGGGCTCGCGCTCTCCCTGATCGACAGCGCGCAGGAGAGAGGCGGGAGGTGGGAGACGACGGCGCTGGCGGGCTGGGCCGCCACTGTAGCTATGGGCTTAAGTGCACAGGAGTCCTTTTCCTTTTTCCTTTCTTTTTTCTTTTCTGTTTTCTCCACAGCTCCTTTTCCATTTTATTTTTGCATTAATTCTCCATAGCAAAAATGTGAGACATGGCCCAATAAATTCCTTGCACTATTCCACTTGGCCACATACACTTTGGGCATTTTTGGAAACTGTTTGCAATTTCAAATTGAATTTAATAGCACTTTTAATTGCTTTTAGCTTCTGTTTAGGAGTGTGGGGTCCACACCAACATCAAGGTGATGTTGTTTTCCTCAACAACATTTATTTTGGATTATTCCATGAGTGTGCAACATTTTTCCTGATGCTGTTTGGAGAATTATTTTATCACCATAAAATTCAATTGGCTTTAGAAGTGAAAATTAAATTAAGATATGAATTTTAACTAGATCATATCTTGTTTAGCAAAATGATTAGGCACTGATCATGGTCATCACTGTGCTTAATTACAATGATCACTGTAGCGCAAAACCAGGGTGTCACACATCGCCACCTCCGAAGAAAGACAACTAAAACACCTGGGTATGGGCACTCCCCTTGGCTTGTGCCAAGCTTGGGGGAGGTGTCCCGGTATCGTATCACCATCACATCTTTTACTTTTATCGTTTTTCTTAGTTGATCCTTTTGGTTATATCTTGATCTAGTAGAATAAAGTCTTTAGTGTGATCTAGTTTGGAATTTTCCTTTTTGTTCCCACTCTGTAAGCGAGCCCGAGAATTATATAATAAAAAGTAGTTTTGAGTTGAGGGCTTTGCTTGCTTGCTATGATCTTGAGAAATAGAAATAGAAAGAAGTATAGAATAAAAGCAAAGAGTATATGATGATCTTATGGGGGGTGATGACTTCACATATAAGAAGTGTGTCGATTGAAATTTGTTGTGAGTTGACAAACATAGTGATTGGTCATTGTTGCAATTAAAAGGAAGTAATAAAGAAAGAGAGGTTCACATATAAATATATTATCTTGGACATCTTTTATGATTGTGAGCACTCATTAAAATATTGTATGCTAAGAAGTTGATGTTGGACAAGGAAGACAACATAATGGGTTATGTTTGCTTATTTCCGAAAAGAAGTTATATGGTTTTAGATCCTTTAACATGTGACGCTTGCTTCCACCCCATATCAACCAAAACTTCCGCACCGAGTAGAGATACTACTTGTGCATCCAAACACCCTTAACCCAGTTTTGCCGTGAGAGTCCACCATACCTACCTATGGATTGAGTAAGATCCTTCAAGTAAGTTGTCATCGGTGCAAGCAATAAAAAATTGCTCTCTAAATATGTGTGAGCTATTAGTGTGAGGAAAATAAACTTTATACGAACTTGTGATATGGAAGAAATAAAAGCGACAGACTACATAATAAAGTTCTTTATCACAAGGGGCAATATAAAGTGACGTTCTTTTGCATTAAGGGATTGCGCATCCAATTATAAAAGCGCATGACAACCTCTGCTTCCCTCTGTGAAGGGCCTATCTGTTACTTTTACTTTCTAGTATTTACCTTTATGCAAGAGTCGTGGTGATTTTCACTACTTCCTTTATTTCGCCTCCCTCTCTCGGCAAGCGTCATGTGTTGGGGAATGATCTAGACACATATATCCACTCGGATGTGGGTGATCATGAGTTATTTCTGTTGACATTATCCTTGAGGTAAATAGTTGGGAGGCAAAACTATAAGCCCCTATCTTTCTCTGTGTCCGATTGAAACTTTGACCTCATAGGTACCGCGTGAGTGTTAGCAATTATGAAAGACTAAAAGATGATTGAGTATGTGGATTTGCCTTACAAGCTCTTATATTGACTCTTTCCGACGTTATGATAAATTGAAATTGTTTCAATGACTAAGATCATAGTTTGTTGGTTCTCAATAGAGTTCTTGATTCATACTTTACCTTGTGAATGAATTGTCACTTTAGCATAAGAAATTATATGTCAATATATGTTGCTGTTCTAAAGATGACCATGATGCCTTCATGTCCGTATTCTATTTTATCGACACCTCTATCTCTAAACATGTGGACATATTTATTGATTTCGGCTTTCGCTTGAGGACAAGCGAGGTCTAAGCTTGGGGGAGTTGATACGTCCATTTTGCATCATGCTTTTATATCGATATTTATTGCATTATGGGCTGTTATTACACATTTTGGTACAATACTTATGCCTTTTCTCTCTTATTTTACAAGGTTTACATGAAGAGGGAGAATGCCGGCAGCTGGAATTCTGGACTGGAAAAGGAGCAAATATGAGAGACCTATTCTGCATAACTCCAAAAGTCCTAAAAAGTTACGGAGAATTATTTTGGAATATATAAAAAATATTGGGCGAAAGAAATACCAGAGGGGACCCACCAAGAGGTCACAAGCCTGGGGGGCGCGCCCTACCCCCCAGGGCGCGCCCCTGTGGCTTGTGGGCCCCCTGGCAGGCCTCCGGTGCCCATCTTCTGCTATATGGAGGGTTTTGACCTAGAAAAAATGATAAGGGAGCTTTCAGGACGAAGCGCCGCCGTCTCGAGGCGGAACTTGGACAGAACCAATCTAGGGCTCCGGCGGAGCTGTTCCGCCGGGGAAACTTCCCTCCTGGAGGGGGAAATCGAAGCCATCGTCATCACCAACGATCCTCTCATCGAGAGGGGGTCAATCTCCATCAACATCTTCACCAGCACCATCTCCTCTCCAAACCCTAGTTCATCTCTTGTATCCGATCTTTGTCTCAAAACCTCAGATTGGTACGTGTGGGTTGCTAGTAGTGTTGACTGCTCCTTGTAGTTGATGCTAGTTGGTTTACTTGGTGGAAGATCATATGTTCAGATCCTTAATGATAATTAATCCTCCTCTGATTATGAACATGAATATGCTTTGTGAGTAGTTACGTTTGTTCCTGAGGACATGGGATAAGTCTTGTTATAAGTAATCATGTGAATTTGGTATTCGTTCGATATTTTGATGAGATGTATGTTGTCTCTCCTCTAGTGGTGTTATGTGAACGTCGACTACGTGACACTTCACCATTATTTGGGCCTAGAGGAAGGCATTGGGAAGTAATAAGTAGATGATGGGTTGCTAGAGTGACAGAAGCTTAAACCCTAGTTTATGCGTTGCTTCGTAAGGGGCTGATTTGGATCCATATGTTTCATGCTATGGTTAGATTTATCTTAATTCTTCTTTTGTAGTTGCGGATGCTTGCGAGAGAGGTTAATAATAAGTGGGAGGCTTGTCCAAGTAAGGACAGCACCCAAGCACCGGTCCACCCACATATCAAATTATCAAAGTAACGAACGCGAATCATATGAGCATGATGAAAACTAGCTTGACAGAAATTCCCATGTGTCCTCGGGAGCGCTTTGCTTTATATAAGAGTTTGTCCAGGCTTGTCCTTTGCTACAAAAGGGATTGGGCCACCTTGCTGCACCTTTGTTACATTTGTTACTTGCTATCCGTTACGAATTATCTTATCACAAAACTATCCGTTACCGATAATTTCAGTGCTTGCAGAGAATACCTTACTGGAAACGCTTGTCATTTTCTTCTGCTCCTCGTTGGGTTCGACAATCTTACTTATCGAAAGGACTACGATAGATCCCCTATACTTGTGGGTCATCAAGACTATTTTCTGGCGCCGTTGCCGGGGAGTGAAGCGCCTTTGGTGAGTGGAATTTGGTAAGGAAAATTTTATATAGTGTGTTGAAATTTACTGTCACTTGTTACTATGGAAAATAATCCTTTGAGGGGCTTGTTCGGGGTATCTTCACCTCGACCGGAAGCACAAAGAGATGCCCCTCAACCTACTGCACCTACTGAAAATATTTATTATGAAATTCCTTCGGGTATGATAGAGAAACTGCTAGCTAATCCTTATGCAGGAGATGGAACACTACATCCTGATTTGCATCTAATCTATGTGGATGAAGTTTGTGGATTATTTAAGCTTGCAGGTTTGCCCAAGGATGATGTCAAGAAGAAGGTCTTTCCTTTATCTTTGAAGGAGAAGGCATTGACATGGTATAGGCTATGTGATGATATTGGATCATGGAACTACAACCGATTGAAATTGGAATTTCATCAGAAGTTTTATCCTATGCATCTGGTTCATCGTGATCGGAATTATATTTATAATTTTTGGCCTCGTGAAGGAGAAAGAATCGCTCAAGCTTGGGGGAGGCTTAAGTCAATGTTATATTCATGCCCCAATCATGAGCTCGCAAGAGAAATTATTATTCAGAATTTTTATGCTCGGCTTTCTCCTAATGATCAATCCATGCTCGATACTTCTTGTGTTGGTTCCTTTATGAAGAAAGATATTGACTTCAAATGGGACTTATTGGAAAGAATTAAATGCAACTCTGAAGATTGGGAACTCGACGAAGGTAAGGAGTCAGGTATAAACCTTAAGTTTGATTGTGTTAAATCCTTTATAGACACCGAAGCTTTTCGTGAATTTAGCACTAAATATGGACTTGACTCTGAGATGGTAGCTTCTTTCTGTGAATCTTTTGCTGCTCATGTTGATCTCCCTAAGGAGAAGTGGTTTAAATATCATCCTCCCATTGAAGTGAAAGTAGTTGAACCTACTAAAGTTGAAGAAGAAACTATTATTTATAATGCTGGTCCTGTTATTCCTGCTGCTTATATTGAGAAACCACCCTTTCCTGTTAGAATAAAGGAACATGCTAAAGCTTCAACTGTGGTTCGTAAGAGTTATACTAGAACACCTACACCCCCTGAACAAATTAAAGTTGAACCTAGTATTGCTATGGCTAAAGATTTCTTGGTTGATAATGTTGATGGGCATGTTATTCATTTCTGTGATGAAGCTGCGGCGCAACCGCTTGCATATGGCTCCCCGAACGTGCCTGATCGTTCGCGCGTGGAGGCCAGCAGAGCAGCCGGGCGCGCACGAACGCGAGCACAACGCGCCGAGGCCGCATCAACCGCCTCATGCGTACATTCATTCGCGACGGTGCATACAGAACGACCGTTTGCTTTGTAATAAAATGCAAACGGTTGTTTATTATTAACCGTCTGCGTACTTGTCATTTCTCCCACCTCCGTCCGGTCTTGTCACCGCGTTGCCGCACGAGGATTCCAGTGCACGCTTCGGGAGCGCGCAAGTTTCCCGCCCGGCGCGTCGAAATGCCCCAAACACCCAATGCTTCGGGAGCGCACAACGTTTCTTTTGGGCTTCCCGTTCCCGCGAAACCGCGCAGGAACGCGCGCAAGCTTCCCATTCCCGTGCATGCACGGGCGCAAGCTTCCCGCCCGGCTCGCCTTGGCCGCCTGCTTTATAAACCCTCACGTCCGGCCTCTCCACATCGCATTCATCCCCTCCCTGTCCGTAGCTTCCCAAGTTTGCTTCTCCCCCAATCGCCAATGGCACCTGTCCGTCGTCGTCGCTCCGCCACCCCGCCAGAGGGCAGCTCCAGTTGGGAGGGTGCACCATGTCGGCGGCGCAGTACCCGGAAGTGTGTAGTGCGTGTGGCGTCCTTGTTGGTTGTGCGCACGGCACCCACCACACGCTCCTCCACATTTGCCCGAAGGCAGCTGCTGTCGGCGACCGCCGTCGCCCCCACCCCATCTCCGGCCGCCGTTTTCGCCACCCCACCAGCTGCCTCCTTGGCCATCACCACACCAGCGTCCGCCTTGGCAGCCACCCCACGGTTAGCCGCCGGGGCCATCACCCGCTCCGCCACCGCGGCCCGAAGGCGGGAGGAGGAGGCCGCCGCCGAAGCACAGCCGCTCGGCTTTTGCATCAATGGCCTAGCGCGCTACATCAACTTCCTACATGAGGAGGAGGAGTGCCAGGTCGAGCACGCACAGAGGCTCACCGCCACCGTGGCCGCAGCAGACGCCGCAGCTATGGCGCGGAATGAGGAGATCTACACCGAGTCCCGCCGCTTCGAGAAGGCGTCAGGAGCAGCAGAGGGCAGCAGCGGCAGCCGACGAATTCGACTCCTCCAGCTCGTCGGTAGGCTTCTCCTCCTCTGCCTCTTACTGAACGTGCTCGGTAGAGGAGAAGGCTGCTGGCAGTAGCACGAAGCCCCTCCGGAGTAGTATTTAGGGGCTATTTTGTTCAGTTCATCTAACTATAGATATGGTTGAACTGTACCACGTACTTTAAATTAGCTAGTATATATAGTTGAACTAGCTATTTCAGTACGTGCCTGGCAACAAATGGGGAAAAGTTTGTTCGATTCAGCTATCTATGAATGAAATCTATGTTTACTGAATTTCAGTTGCAAAATTGCACCGTAATAGTGATTTTGTTCCTGCAAAATTGGACAAATCTCAGTGTTTCCAATTTGACAAATGAAAATTTACCCAATATGACAGATTCAAATCTTACCCGACTCCTGCTGCCAATGCATCGATCGGTGCTTACATGGGGTGCTTAGTGTATTAAATGTCTTAGCAACTCAAGTCCACAATGCATAGTTGCTAAGGTCCCTGCATTTAATGATTTAGCAACTAAACTCTTGCATGGATTGGTGAGTTCTTTCATATAAGTGTTTTGCCAAGGTTCACACGCCTGGCATTGTTTCTTCATGTGGTCACCAAACTCATATCTCTCCTTAATTACCTCCCCACATCAGAATTTTTTTGCATACATGGCAACTTCAGCAATTAGCAACAGTATTAGTTGTAGCATCGGGAAGGGCACACGGGTCATCATTTACAACCAGTTGCGATGATGCAATGAAAAAATTCCTTCGCGCCAGATTTTCGCTTGGCTTAGTAGGGAAGGAACAATTGCCCTCGGTTTGCATACGGGTATTCAGTCTGAAACGTCTTTGATGACTGGCAAAGGACACGCCACCCCGATGAGCGTGCGCAGGACACTGCTCGCACGCCACCCGTGTACTCAAACACCTGTCCGCATGCTACCTCCTTGCCAATACAGATAGCGACACGTGGCCCGCACGTAAGGTCTGTAGAACGTCCACGAATTATAAATAATACACCCGTTTGCGATGGTAACGTGACAGATTTTTGTTCCAAAATGCCTTTGTTGGCTATTAATAATGCTTGCTCTTTCTCTCAAAGTGGACACTAAAAATAGCACAACATATTTATGCTTTATATGATGAGGCCCTGCCCAACATAGACCTTGTGACTGTAGTTTATATTTGAATTATGTACATTAAATGCACATAAAACTCAATTAAATGCACATAAAACACATACATTCAAGGACGCATATATGATTTTTCAACCCATTTTGCCGCCCCGGACCTTGTGATTGTAGATCAAATTTGAATTATGCACATTAAATAATGCATCGAAAACTCAATTAATGTATTTAAAAGCCAGATGATCCCTTATTTAATCATATTTTTGCACTTCACACGTACATATGTCTATGTTGTTTATATAAAGAAAATCAAGGAGAGAAGAGGCATCACATGTATTTTCGCCCGCATATGTGGCATGCATATATAATGTTCCCTATCGAAACCACAAAGCTTCTTGTGAGGAGCTCCGATTTGTAAGGGGATTGAGCAAGAACATGTCCAATTTGGACAGTTTTTTTACCACGGCATGTGTGTGCCCTTGTCACGACACCATGCCAAGTTTCATGAATTTCTGACGAGTTTTGGATTTACGGAAATTTGAAAACCAAGCATCTCAATGGTTGCGGCCGAGAAAACAGACAATGAGATGTTAGAAATTCATTCCCATTTCTTGCGTGTGACCTAATTAAACATGCATCCATGGAAAGGCATATTTTTCCAACCTATTTTCATGTGTTGGACCTTGTGATTGTAGTTCAAATTTGAATTATGCACATTAAACGACTAGAAAACTCAATTAATGTGTTAAACATGTCTCACGAACCCTGGAAAAAATCCATAGTTTAGAACGACTGTCAGAAAGTTGCTCTATGGGTGACTCCAGAAATAAATGCAGGCCACAAGAGACAACGGATGTTGTTTCGCACATAAAATGTGAACTTTCCCTATCGGAACACATGACTTTCTTGTGAGAACCTTCGGCTTGCAAGAGGCTTTTGTGCCAAAATTTGTCCAAAATTGGGCAATTTTTTTTACCACAACACACACAACAGGGCAATTGATGGCACCATGCCCAAATTTCATGAATTTCTGTCGAGGTTTGCATTTACATGAATTTAAAAATTAAGTTTCCAGATGTTTGTGGTCGAGCCTCGTGCCGTAGATATATATGTTCGAAATTCATTCCCATTTATTGTGTGGGACCTAAACATGCAGCCAGTGAAACGTTTATGGTTTTTCGACATATTTTCATGAGCTGGACCGTGCAGTGATTGTATAGTTCAAATTTGAATTATATATATGCACATTAATTGAATGCCTACAAAACTCAATTAATGTACTTAAAAGGCCAAACGAACTCTGTAAGACTCCATTGATTCGCATGACACATTCACGTTACTCTATGGAGACTCTAGAAATAAATTCAAGGCGAGAAGCGACATCAGATGTTGTTTCGCACATAAAATGTGAATTGTCCCTACCGGAACCGCATGACTTCTTGTGAGAATCTTCGGTTTGTAAGAGGTTTGTGCCAAAACCTTTCCCGAACTAGGCATTGTTTTTACCACAACACACATGCGCCATGACATCACACCATGCCAAGTTTCTGGAATTTGAAAACACGGCTTCTCAAAGTCTATGGCCGAGCCAAAATACCGTGAGGTTTGGAATTCGTTTAATTTCCATTTCTTGCATGGGACCAAAACATGTATCCAGTGACAAATAGTTGATTTTCAACCCATTCAGGTGCCCTCTAGTATGTGCTTAATAAAGTGCAGTTCAAATTTGAACTATGCACATGAAATGTCCAAAAAACTCTTTAAATGTTTTAAAGGGCCTAAACATCCCTGAATTATTCCATATTTAACACACAGTCCAATAGTTGCAAGTTCACTACAGATAAATGCTATTGCCATCCAAACACCTTCAATTGCCAATATAACTTCATTTTTAGTCTCAAAGCAGTTTCAAAATCAAATACATAGCAAACAGTTCTTGATCATGAAACGTGTGTGATGTGGTATCAAAATATCTTGGGCCAATCCTCGTATATGGCTTAGGCCGGAAGCTTCAGTCCACCGCCGGCGCGTCAACCACACAGTCCCACTTGTTCTCCAAGACCACTGTACTGTTCAAGCGTCGCCGGTGAAAGATGGGGACGTGGATCCGCGTCGTGAGGGCAACTTCGGCGACCCACTCCGGCCCGAGCGCGGCTGCATCATCCATGAACGCGCTCACAACATCCTTGAGCGCGGCCGCACTCTCCGACAGGGCGGCTGCGGCCGCCGAAAGGGCAGCTACTGCATCTGAGATGGCGGCAGCAACATTCGCGACCGGGATAGCAAATGGCGAGAACGGCACAGCAGCTGTCCGTTCCTCGACGACCGCCGTAGCCCTGATGGCGGCTGCCCACGCCTATGCCGATGCCGCCCACACCTAGCTCGTGGCGGTCACCGCACAAATAGCAGCGGCCTTCTCTGACAACGGTCGGCAACCTACGTCCGAAGAGTTGGAAATCACCGAGAGCGCTCAGGCAGCCGTCCGTTCGTCGGCAGCCTCCCTTGCCAAGATGGAGGCCATCAATGCCCGGACCGCGGCCGGCCACGCCAAACTCGTGGCGGCCTTTTCCAAAGAGATGGCGGACGCGGACGGCGAGATGCTTGCAGAGTATGTGGCGATGGATGCCATGGAGTCCCTTCCCCTGGAGGTCGTCGAGCGCGAGCTGGTCATGGAGGATGCGGCGGAGATCGGCGAGCGTCAGGCGGAACATTAGTCGTTGTTTAGAGCGCTAGTCTTTTGTTAGAGTAATGTTTAGGTCAACTAGCTCTGTTTAATTGCTCGATTAAGTAAGTGCGGGATGTGGTGTAGGCTCTTTTGTGCAGTACCCAAATTAGCAATTGATGTTAAATTACGCGACGACGTGGATGACCACTGTAACCAGGGAAATTCGGACCAAAAATTTGCCGCCATATCCCCATTCCATCTTCCAATTGAAAATGAAACGGAAGTTCATCACACACACTTTTTTTGGAATGAACCGTGTGCAATGTAGTACCCAATCTTACGTCCGAAGTTTGGAGACAAACATTTGCACGTCCAAGTTCATCACACACGGGGTATGTCACAGGCTTCGTTTGTGATGTGTTGATATCGAGAACTATTCTGAAAAATTTGCACGTTCAAGTTCATCACACACGGTGTATAAACCAGGCTTCATTTGTGATGTTTTGATATCGCACATGGTTCCGAATAAGGGACTGTGTCCAATGGTGCTTCCCGCGCCAGTTTTCGCTGAACCGAATGAAAATTTTGGGTTGCCGCGGAAATATCTACCTCCCTCGCCCCCCGGTACCAATCAAAAGCCACATTTCCCCCCTTTTCCTCTACCTTTCCTAGTTCAAACCTTCATTGCTTGCTTGCAGCGCCGCCTCCTCGCCGGCGACGCTCCTTCCTGTTGCTCGGCCTCGTCCATCTAGTCAGGTAATTCACACCTCCCCAATACCCTCTCACCCCCTCCTCCTCCATCCCACATGGCCCGACCGCCGGCGCGACACCTTCCACCCAAATCACCGCCCCATCCTCCAAATAATCGCCGTCGAAAGCCATGGTGCACGCAGTATAGCCAGGATCTCAAAGAGCATTTGGCTGCGGAGAAGCAAATCGCGGTTGCACGCGCAGATGAGGCAGCTATGGCTTCCATGCGTGCCGACCTCCAGATCTTGGAGGAGCACCTCGCCGTCGAGGCCACCGTCGACGCCTCGCGCGCTGACGCCGCCACGCGGTTGGATGCTATAAACGACAGCTCGTGGTCTTTTCTCGAGGGCACCGCCGGTGCATTCGACGAAGACTTCGTTGTGTTTTCTCAGCGTGCCCGTGCTTACCTCAACTCCAGAGCCGGCATGTTGGTGCTGGGACAGGATCAGGCCACTCACCACTACGAGGGGTGCACCCACGGTGTGGAGGCCTCGCCCTCTTCCAAGTTGACGGAGCCCATCATCATCGATATCTCCGACGATGAGGAATAGCTTGTTTTTCTTAGCTTTATCACTTAGGACCTATGTTCACCTAGCTACGCCGGTTAAGCACGTTTCGTTTAGCTGTTGCCTGTGCCGCTACTGCCTTTCATTTAGAAATTCTAGTGAAATATCCAATGTAATGCTACTGCAACCTGACCTTCTAGTATGTTCTATTGTGCAATGTGGTGCTGAGTTAACTGTTTCGTTCATTTGTTGTGGTGATCATTTAACTATTTAATTCAATTTCTGAAATGTGATGTACGATTGTTGTTGGTACAATTTTGTATTGTTATGCATGTGACGAATAAATCGAATTTAGATGTACTAAATACATGTGCAACATATAGAATTGCTACATTTCCTAGTTCTTAGCACGCTTGGTTTAGATAACTGGATTTTCAATGTGGCTCGAACTAATCTGTTAGATCCGCAATGTGTTTATTTTCCATTAACATATTTCAGTGATAGTATGCCAAATATCACTTGTAACCTGATCAATATTTGTCTTAAATATGTTGCAGGGGGAAACAATGGGGGACACTGAAGTTTACCATAGAGGTTTGCACATCCATGGTCGTTTGGCTAATAGCACATTATTGTGCAATTGCAGAAACCATTGTAATATGAATGTTTTTATTAATAATTTGTTCTTGCACATGTAGGTCCTGCTGTAAGAGGTTTAGACCCACTGTTCGACCCTTTTTGCATGTGGGGAAATGAGGTTTCCTTGAATATCAGTCAAATCAAGAAACTCCGAAAGATCGTTAAGATAAAGAAACTAGCTACGAAAAACAACAAGATGTTTGTCTGCACAATGAAAAAGACATCAGTCAACTATAGGATGGTACCATCTCTTTCACCTTGTCCTTTTCCCTTTGCGCCATTTCAAAGTTTAGAAAAGATATTTATGCGTATATTTGTTTTCAGTCCTTCTCAAGGCAGTTCATCGATGATTACGTCTCAAACCACCTGTATTATCAAGAGGCGATGAAGGTATTCATACAGCACCCACGGTATAATCTTGAAGTCTTCCTTAAGAGGACGAAGGATGGGCGGGCAATCATCCATAGGCACTGGCCTAAAGTTGCCAGGACCTTCAACATCATTGAAGGCTCAGTATTCGCCTTCCGCTTTAACAATTTTCTAGATGAGATTCATCTGTCTATTTACCGTCTATGATGATACTTAATTTCCAAAGGTTTTAGATGTTGCATTTAAAACTTTGTCTTGTTGTGCAATTGGGTAGCTAGGCAGTATATGCCTATATGAGGTTGTACCCTGATGTAATTCAATTATGAAATCCTGGTTGCCGTACTACGAATAAGAAATATATTATGTGGTTGATATGAAATGTTAATTTTGATTAAAAATGGATTATAAATAATTGATCAATCAGGCTGATTATTGGGGTTCCCATTGCAGACGGTTTCTAAGATAAAACCGTGGGCGATGACATGAACAAACCCACACGGTTTCTAGAAAGTTGGCGTGTTGGATCGTTGAGCAATCACACACGAATTCTGGTCGACAATTGTGTGCGTTAGGACACCCAATCACAAACGTTTTCACATAGCTAGTGTGTGTGATGGAGCAGCCCAATGCCAAACAGTTTCTTCTAGACACCGTGAGTGATGTTTTGAGTAACGCAAATGACAGAATTATAACTATCGTGTGTGATGAACACACCTATCACAAACGATGTTATGCACAAAATTGTGTGTGATCTGCAATATGAACAGAAACGTACCCTTGGGATTCCCTGTGTAGGATGCTAAGTCATCTCACACGTCTTCCCCAATATGTCTGTTTGTGATGGTCCTTCCAATCGCAAACGATATATTTTTGCCCATCGTGTGCGACCAGGTGCAGGCATCGCCGATGGGTTTTACCTGTCGTGTGGGATAGGCCCCCCCTATCGCCCACACATGCAAGGCGACGGTTTAAGACTACGTCACGGAAAGGGGTTAAAACCGTTTTGTATAGCACGCGGCTGCACTAGTGATAATTACTCACTAACATGACTCACATATTACTATCATCATGTTTCAAAACTATTACAAGGAATCAAGTTTAATTTGTCCAATGATCTTCATGAAAGTTTTTATTATATCCTCCTTGGATATCTATCACTTTGGGACTAGTTTCATATATTGCCATTACTTTTTGGCAAGCTCAAACAAATATAAGTGAAGCACATGAGCATAAAGATTTCATCTCTCAAAAAGGTATAAGTGAAGCATGAGAGGATTTCTTCAAAATTTACTACTCTCAACTTAATCTAAGTGAAGCATGAGAGTTTTTCTACAAAGATTTCCAAGCACACCGTGCTCAAAAGATATAAGTGAAGCACTAGAGCAATTCTATAGCTCAAAATTTTTAAGTGAAGCACATAGAGCAATTCTAACAAATCATAGCATGATTGTGGCTCTCTCAAATAGGTGTGTCCAGCAAGGATACAAGGAAAAAACTAACAAACAAAGCAAGCAAAGATACAAGACGCTCCAAGCAAAACTCATGATATGTGACGAATAAAAATATAGCTCCAAGTAAAATACCGATGGTCGTTAGAAGAAAGAGGGGATGCCACTCGGGGGCATCCCCAAGCTTAGTTGCTTTTTACTCTTTGGATATATCTTGGGGGTGCGGTAGCATCACCAAGCTTAGGCTTTTATCACTCCTTATTCCTTCATCCATCGCGATCTCACCCAAAACTTGAAAACTTCAATCACACAAAACTCAACAAAATCTTCGTGAGATCCGTTAGTATAAAAAAGCAAATCACTACTTTAGGTACTGTTGCAAACCCATTCATATTTTGTTCTTGCATTATACCTACTGTATTTTAACTTTACCATGGCTTATACCCCCCAATACAAACCATAGATTCATCAAAACAAGCACACAATGCAACGAAAACAGAATCTGTCTTAAACAGAACAGTCTGTAGTAATCTGTATTCTACCACTACTGGAATCAGGGACTTTGCCATCTGCCAGCTCTTTGCCGTCTGCTGGCAGATGGCAAAGAGGATATTTGTCGTCTGCTTTTATAAAGCAGACGGCAAAGAACATGCTGATGGAAAAGAGGCTCTTTGCCATCTGCACTTCTTTGCCGTCTGCTGGCAGACGGCAAAGAGTTCTTTGCCGTCTGCCAGCAGACGGCAAAGAACAAAGTGGGCCCCACTTGGTACTGCACTTGCCAGGTCACACGGGCCACTTCTTTGCCGTGTGCTGGCAGACGGCAAAGAACTCTTTGCCGTCTGCCAGCAGACGGCAAAGAGAGGTGAGGGGGCCCCACAGTGTAACGGCAGGGACGGGCTAACGGCCCCCCTCTTTGCCGTCTGCTGGCAGACGGCAAAGAGGGGGCTTAATTTTCGCCACCCCCCCGCGCCTCCCGCCTCTCTCTCTTTCTGTCACCTCTCTCTCTCTCACACCCGCGCCCGTTCCCCTCTCTCACCGCCGCCGCCGCCGCCGCCCCCTCCCCGCCCTCTCGCCGCCCCCTCCCCGCCCTCTCGCCGCCGCCCCCTCCCCCCCTCTCTCACCGCCGCCGCCGCCCCCTCCCCGCCCTCCACCACCGCCAGCCCCCCTCCCCGTGGCGCACCTCCACCACCGCGGCGCCGCCCCCTCCTCACGGCCCTCCTGCCGCCGCCGCCCCCTCCCCGGCGGCCTCCTCTCCTCGCCGCCGGCCGCCCTGCCACCTGCCCCTCTCTGGTGAGCTTCCCCTGCCCCCCTTATAATTTTTTTTCTGTTTTTCTAATTAGATTTTTAGTTTTCTGTTTTTAGATGTTTTGCAAATAGTTGTTTAGGTGTTTGGGTAAATAGGAAAAAATATTTAGACATTTAGGTAGAAAAAAAACCTAGAAGAAAAAAAAGAAGAAAAGAAGATGAAAAAAAGGAAAAAGAACAAAAAATAATAATAAGAAGAAGAAACAGAAGAAGAGGAGGAGGAGAAGAAAAAAGAAGAAGAAGAAGAAGAAAAAAAGAGGAGAGGAGGAGAAGAAGAAGAGGAAAAAAGGAAAGGAAGAAGAAGAGGAGGAGGAGGAGGAGAAGAAAAAAGAAGAAGAGGAAGAAGAAGAAGAAGAAGAAAAAAGAGGAGAGGAGGAGAAGAAGAAGAGGAAAAAGGAAAGGAGGAAGAAGAAGAAGAAGAAGAAGGGAAAAAAAGGAAGAAAAGGAAGAAAAGAAAGAAGAGGAAGAAGAAGAAAAGAAAAAAAGAGAAAAAAACCCGACCCCGACACGGCACCTCGACCCCGACCCGACAACCCGACCCCGACCCGACACCCCGACCCCGACACCCCGACCTCGATCCCGACCCCGACACGGCACCCCGCCCCCGACCCGACAACCCGACCCCGACCCGACACCCTGACCCCGACACCCCGACCCCGACCCCGACCCCGGCACGGCACCCCGACCCCGACCCCGACCCGACACCCCGACACCGACACGGCACCCCGACCCCGACCCGACACCCCGACCCCGACACGGCACCCCGACACCCCTGACACCACGACACCCAGACACGACACCCCCCGACACCCCGACCCCGACCCCGACCCCGACACTCCTTCCTCGGCGCGTGGTGGGAGGGGTACTAACTTCGTTTACTCTTTGTCATTGCAGGTGTTGACAGATGGTGGGCGCGGGTCGAGAGCGCTCCGAGGCTCCTTCCTCGGCGCGTGGTGGGAGGGGTACTTCCATCCCACCCACCACCTCCGGAGAGCGCTGGATCTCAGTATGCAGACACCGGCGGGCGCTTCTTCTTCGACCGGGAGAGGTCGGGGGGGAAGAAGGTTGGTAGAGGTGGACGTGGCGGCGGGAGAGGTAGGAAGGCTGCTACTACGCCTTCCTCGCCGCCACCCCCAGCTGATTCACCCGACCACAGGAGTGCTCCGTCTGAGATGGAGCAGCCTGAGGTGCAGCCGTCTCGGACTCCGGTCCACGAGCCTCAGGCCGACGAGCCTACGACAGACGAGGCTACGACAGACGCGCCTATGGCCGACGAGCCTGGGGCCGACGAGCGTCGGGCCGCCGAGCCTTCGTCCCACGAGACTGGGGATCACGCTGAGTCGCAGCAAAACCCAGGTGCGGGCTCGTCGAGTGGCCGTGCTGAGGGTGGCTATAGTTCTGATAGCTATAGCGAGAGTGAGTGGGTTGAGGGGCGCAAAGTCTACCAGCGTGGTGGTACAAAGCTCCCGCCCACCCCGGCGACCCCCGACCAGAGGTGGTTGATTGCGCCGCAGGAGGAGAAGTAAGTGCATTTACTCTTTTTTAACCTTTTGTCTTCACGTTTCTTCGAATATCTAATGCGTTGGCCTTGTCATACTGCAGGTCTTGGACACACAGGCCTGGTTGCCGCAAGCCCAACAGTGTCCTTGGCATGATTTGTCGCCAGAGCTTCCCAGGGTGGGTCACGTTGCCCGGTGAGGGCCGGGTTCCAGAGCTAGGAATGACCTGGGAGCACTACTTGGCTGCCCCGGCCCCGCCGGGGCATAGGATCGGCGATGTCGAGTGCCACATGGTCCCCGACATTGTGATCCAGACGTTTTGGGTAATTTCTCCTTTGCCGTCTACGTTGTGTTTTCTTCTTTGATTGGAAACCCTAGTGATTGTACTAATCCATGTTTTCTTGTTTGATTGCAGACCTTCTACAGGTGTGCTGAGGGACAGGAGGAGGCCGCGGCTCGGGTTATCGACAACGAGTGCAGGCGCCTACTTCAAAACTTTCGGCACGAGGCTCGGACGCAGGCTATTCGAGACTACTACGCCTCGACTGGTATTCAGAGGAAAAAAGAGAAGTGCCGCCTCAACTATCTGAGTAAGGAGAAGTACATGAAGGTAATTACCTATTCTTAAGGCCTTGTACTTAGTTCCTTGATTTGATTCGTATGCGTAGCGCTCAAATTTCTCTTGCTTAACTTAGGTGCCCCCGAGATGGTGTGCGGATAGGATGGACTATTGGGAGGCGTTGGTGGATGAGTGGTGCACTCCCCAATGGCGCAACGTCCACGACGGTGCAAAGGAGAAGCGTGCCCAAATGAAAGGTGTCCCACACCATCTAGGCAGCGTCAACCTACGTGGGTTCGGGGAAAACTGGGTATGTGGTTTGCTTCATGATTCATGCAAATTCATTCTTCATGCTAGCTTGAGCCCTTAACTAATACTCTGTTCCTCTCTTTTAGGCGCGGCACAATAAGGCTCCAGTGCCAGAGCTGTTCGACCTCTATGCCATGTCCAATACTGCCTCGTACAAGAAGGCCAAGGCATTCTCTGAGTCTGACCTCGATGATCCAGAGAAATTCAGCAACCGCGCCTCCCACAACAAGCTTGTGAGGTACAGAGACGAGGGGAAGGCGAGGAAAGGGCCGGAGTTTAACCCGAGCCAGCAACCTCTTGATCCAGAGCTGGTGATGATATCTGGTGGCGGGAGGCACCAGCTTGTTAGCAATTGGGGATGGACTGATACGTTGTACTAGCACTCTCCCGCAGATCAAGAAGCGCCAGACCAGCTCCGATCCTGAGATAAGGCCTCGTGCACGGCCAATGGAGCTCGAATTCCAGGTTAGTTATACGGACTCAGATACCTTTCCTCCATTACATTGTGTGTGCGGCCGTCGATGATTACAATGCTAACGAGTGGTGTTGCAGGCTGCTATTGAGGCAGAGAGAGCGAAGACCCAGGCTGCTCTTGAGGAAGCAGAAGCGAGGACCCAGGCGCTTCTAGAGGAAGAGAGACGGCAGGCGGCGGCGAGGGAGAGGGAGGCGGAGGAGAGGACGGCTAAGCTATTGGAGGAGGAGAGGAACCGGAACGAGGCGGGTCAACAGGCCCTATACGAGCTCTTCGTGGTAAGTTTCTTCTGCATATTAGCCAAATCATGCACGTAATGTTCCTTTCATTACTAACTAATATGACTGACTCGAGAAAACCAAATGTGCAGAGCATGTGCGAAAAGAATGGCACGACCCCTCCGCCGATGCCAGTCATTGCTCCGGCGGGCACGGTGAGTTTCATTTGAATGGTCATTAGTTACTAGTCTTCACATTTGAGTTGCATCATGCTAACGATACACTGCAAATGATCTTTGGTGCAGCATAACTCCCGACAAGCATCGACCGATGCTTCTCCGTCTGCCACTGGCGCGACCGGTCCTTCACCTACATCTAAGTGATGACGGTAAGTTTTCCCAAGTGTTTAGCTTAACAAAATGACTCAATATGCTTAGCTAGCTAAAAAATGACATAACAACATTAATTAGCTCCAAAATGACCTATTTAACCTAGGATAGCTCTAAAATGACGTATACTTAGCATTTATTTCTCCAAAATGGATTTATATGCTTAGCTAGCTCAAAAATGACATAATAACCTTAATTAGCTCTCAAATGACCCATTTAACCTAGGATAGCTCTAAAATGACCTATACTTAGCATTTATTCCTCCAAAATGACTTAATATGCTTAGCTAGCTCAAAAAGAACATAACAACCTTAATTAGCTCTCAAACGACCCATTTAACCTAGGAAAGCTCTAAAATGACCTATACTTAGCATTTTTTCCTCCAAAAATGAATTTATATGGTTAGGTAGCTCAAAAATGACATAATAACCTTAATTAGCTAGGTAAGCACAATAATGACCTATACTTACATAATTTTCCTAGGTTAGCAAAAAAATGGCATACTTAGATAGGTTAACTCTAAAATGACACAAATAATGAATAAGATGAAAGAAAAACAAGGAAGAGGAGGAAAAGAAGGAATAGGAGGAAGAAGAAGAAGAAGAAGAGCTCCTCTTCTTCTTCTTCTTCATCTTCTTCTTCATCATCTTCTTCTTCTTCTTCTTAGCATTTATTCCTCCAAAATCACTTAATATGCTTAGCTAGCTCAAAAATGACATAATAACCTTAATTAGCTCAAAAATGACCTATTTAACCTAGGATAGCTCTAAAATGACCTAAACTTAGCATTTATTTCTCCAAAATGACTTTAATATGCTTAGCTAGCTAAAAAATGACATAACAACCTTAATTAGTTCCAAAATGACCTATTTAACCTAGGATAGCTCTAAAATGACCTATACTTAGCATTTATTCCTCCAAAAATGAATTTATATGCTTAGCTAGCTCAAAAATGATATAATAACCTTAATTAGCTCCAAAATGACCTATTTAGCTCCAAAATGACTTAATATGCTCCAAAATGACCTATTTAGCTCCAAAATGACTTAATATGACCTATTTAGCTCCTTCTCCTCCTTCTTCTCCTGCTCCTCCTTCTTCTCCTGCTCCTCCTGCTACTCCTTCTTCTCCTTCTTCTCCTTCTTCTCCTTCTTCTCCTTCTTCTTCTTCTTCTTCTTCTTCTTCTTCTTCTTCTTCTTCTTCTTCTTCTCCTCTATTCCTTCTTCTTCTTCTTCTTCTTCTTCTCCTTCTTCTTCTTCTCCTTCTCCTTCTCCTTCTCCTTCTCCTTCTCTTCTCCTTCTTCTTCTTCTTCTTCTTCTTCTCCTTCTTCTTCTTCTTCTTCTTCTTCTTCTTCTTCTTCTTCTTCTTCTTCTTCTTCTCCTCTATTCCTTCTTCTTCTTCTTCTTCTTCTTCTTTCTTCTTCTTCTTCTTCTTCTTCTTCTTCTTCTTCTTCTCCTTCTCCTTCTTCTTCTTCTCCTTCTCCTTCTCCTTCTTCTCCTTCTTCTTCCTCTTCTTCTTCTTCTTCTTCTTCTTCTTCTTCTTCTTCTTCTTCTTCTTCTTCTTCTTCTTTTTCTTCTTCTTCTTCTAGTCTTCTTCTTCTTCTTCTTCTTCTTCTTCTTCTTCTTCTTCTTCTTCTTCTTCTTTTTCTTCCTCTTCTTCTAGTCTTCTTCTTCTTCTTATAATTTCTTACTCCCATTTTTGCAGGTTTGATTCACTTCATGGAAGGGCAGAATGCTACTGTTTACATATTAGATGTTTGTGAAACTATGTATATATGAATTGGATGTATGATGTTTGATGATGATGGTGAAACTATGTTTGATGTTTGAAACTACGTTTGATGTATGATGTTTGATGTTTGAAACTATGTGATTCTGAATATATATATATATATGTGTGTGTTTGAATTTCTGTGAAAATGAATTGATATAACAAAAAACAGAAAAAACAGGGGCTATATAGCCACTTTGCCGTCTGCTAGCAGACGGCAAAGCTCTTTGCCGTCTGCTGGCAGACGGCAAAGAGGCCACGTGGCAGCAGCCTGTGCAACCTGGGCTGGCCTATGTGGCCTCTTTGCCGTCTGCTGGCAGACGGCAAAGAAGGAAAGTTGTTTGCCGTCTGCCAGCAGACGGCAAAGAGCCTGCCTGGGCCCAGCTGAAGCCTGACGTCAGCTGACGTCATCTACAGCTCTTTGCCGTCTGCCAGCAGACGGCAAAGAGCGCCGTTAGCCACCTAACGGGGATGGAACCTTTTCTGTGCCGTCCACGCTCTTTGCCGTCTGCTGGCAGACGGCAAAGAAGGAAAGTTCTTTTCCGTCTGCCAGCAGACGGCAAAGCGGCCTTTGCCGGCAGCCGTTCAGCCGGAGTGTTTGCCGTCTGCTGGCTGACGGCAAAGCCTTTGCCATCCGCCAAGCATGCCTTTGCCGTCTGCTATAGCAGACGGCAAAGTGCCTGATTCCAGTAGTGTACCCATACTTCTGTAACTTTGAAAATTCTGAAAACTTAGTACAATGTAAGGAATTTGTATAGCAACACTGTGTTAAAATTTCATCTCAAGATCACATTCCAGCAAAAAATGAAAATTCATATACTGGACGCAAAGTTTCTGTTTCAGATTCAACATCACTTCTACTCATCCTATGAATCATCCTAAAGGCTTTACTTGGCACAAACACTAAATAAACCATAAAAACACAATCATAACAGAGGAATGATTGTGTCAACACTCTAAAACAGAAAGGAAAAAACAAAAATTTATTTATTCATTGGGTTGCCTCCCAACAAGCGCTATCGTTTTACGCCCCTAGCTAGGCATAATGGATAGATTCAAGTATTGTCATCCTTGGTTTTCAATTCTTCAATCACACAACTAGATTTCCTCAAGGATTTAGCATGCATGTTTTTGATGACAACACTCCTAGGAAGAAGCCCAAAAAAATCATTCTTGTAAATAGGGTCTCTTATGATTTCAACAAAGTCGGGATGAATACTAATCATTTTAAGATCCCCCTTGTGACTACTAGGCGCAGCAACTTTGTTCTTAGTGACTTGTGTGGTCTTGCCTATTTTTACGGGAGTTTTTTCAATAGTTTTGATAGAAGAAAAAGCTGAACCCAAATTACTAAAAATCTCTTCTATCTTATCAATCCGGTAAGGGCTCTCCTCTACCCTTTCGTTTACTATGGTTTCTTTTTCCTTAAGCAGTTTAAGAGCATCTCCCGCCTTAGATCCAATTTTATTAGCAAGATTATGCATCTTTTTATCTAGATCATCAAGATGTTCTTTAGTAATCATCTTCTTTTCAATAGCATCTAATCTCTCCATAACATGTTCGAGAGTTAAAGTTGTTTCATTGATCATGATAGGTGGTGATCCCACTAAACTTCCCAAGGCATTAAAAGCATCCAAAGATGGATACATCAAGAAATTCCCACCGGTAATCGTATCAAGGACGAATCTATACCAAGTGGTGATGCCAACATAAAAACTGCGAAGAAGAACACCGGTATATTGCTTATGGATAGATCTATTATGAGCATTGCAAATCCTATACCAAGCATCTTTTAGGTTCTCCCCTCCCCTTTGCTTAAAATTAAGACCTCATTATCGGGAGTACACGCAATAAAGGAAGAACAAACCATAATGACTAGGCAAGAGATCTGACGAGAAAAAGGCAAACGAAAAAGAGGGCGAATAAAACGGCGAATTGGTGAAGTGGGGGAGAGGAAAACGAGAGGCAAATGGCAAATAATGTAATTGCAAGGAGATGAGATTTGTGATTAAGAACCTGGTAGATGATGATGGAGTCCCCTCGGCGCCTACGATAGGCACGTAGAAGAGAACGCTTCCTCCCCGGAAACGGCGCTAGAAATTCCTTTGACGTGCTTGGACTGCGTCGGTATTTCCCCAAAGAGGAAGGGATGATGCAGCACAGCGACGGTAAGTATTTCCCTCAGTTATGAAACCAAGGTTATCGAATCAGTAGGAGGATCACCACCAGCCAATAAGCAGCACCTGCACACAAACAACAAATACTTGCAATCCAACGCGAAAGAGAGGTTGTCAATCTCTCTATAGTAAAAAGATAGATTAGGTAGTGATAGATAGGAGAGATAGATCTCTCAAGAACATAAAATAAAAAGGGCAAATAAAATATGCAGCAATATAATTTGGGGTTTTTGGTTTTGTAGATCTGAAAACAAAAATTGCAAAAACGTAGATCGGAAAGCAATATGATGGAAAAGTAGACCCGGGGGCTGTAGGGTTCACTAGTGGCTTCTTTCATGAGTATAGCGCACGGTGGGTGAACAAATTACTGTTCGGCAATTGATAGAAAATCGAATAGTCATGACGATATCCAAGGCGATGATCATTATATAGGCATCACGTCCAAGATAGATAGACCGACTCCTGCCTGCATCTACCTCTATTACTCCACACATCGACCGCTATCCAGCATGCATCTAGTGTATTAAGTTCATGGAAAAATGGAGTAATGCAATAAGAACGATGACATGATGTAGACAAGATCTATTCATGTAGGAATAGACCCCATCTTGTTATCCTTAATAGCAACGATACATGCGTGTCTTGCTGCCCCTTCTGTCACTGGGAAAGAACACCGCAAGATCGAATCCATCACAAAGCACCTCTTCCCATGGCAAGAAAAATCGATCTAGTCGGCCTAACTAAACCAAAGATTCGAAGAAGAAATACGAAGCTATAAGCAATCATGCATATAAGAGAAATTCATCGGATCCCAACAAACACACCGGAAAAGTTTACATCAAATAGATCTCCAAGAGACCATTGTATTGAGAATCATAAGAGAGAGAGAAGAAGCCATCTAGCTACTGCCTACGGATCCGTAGGTCTATGGTGGACTACTCACGCATCATCGGAGAGGCACCTATGAAGAAGATGAACCCCTCCGTGATGGTGTTTAGACTGGATCTCGCGGTTCTGGAACTTGCGGCGGTTGGAATTGTGTTTCGTCGACTCCCCTAGGGTTTTCCGAATATTTGGGAATTTATAGGCATCAGAGGCGGTGCAGAGGGGCTCCGTGGAGGGCACAAACCATCAGGGCGCGCCGGGTCCCCCTGGCGCGCCCTGGTGGGTTGTGCTCTCCACAGCCCACCTTCCTGGCTCTTTTTTGGCCCACTGGGTGTCTTCTGGTCCAGAAAAAATCTCCAAAAAGTTTTGTCGCGATTGGACTCCGTTTGGTAGTGATATTCTGCGAAGTAAAAAACAAGCAAAAACAGCAACTGGCACTTTGGCACTATGCCAATAGGTTAGTCCAAAAAATGATATAAAGTTGTTATAAAATGATTGTAAAACATCCAAGAATGATAATATAACAGCATGGAACAAGCAAAAATTATAGATACGTTGGAGACGTATCACTACTATGTCCGTATTTTGTTTTTATCGAGACCTCTCTCTCAAACCATGTGGACATGTTTTTCGATATCGGCTTTCGCTTGAGGACAAGCGAGGTCTAAGCTTGGGGGAGTTGATACGTCCATTTTGCATCATGATTTCCTACTGCTATTTATAATGTTTTTATGCATAATAATGCCTTATGGAGTAATTCTAATGCCTTTTCTCTCATAATATGCAAGGTTTACACAAGGAGGGAGAATACCGGCAGCTGGAATTCCGGACCTGAAAAAGCATATCAGAGATACCTATTCTGCACATCTCCAAATAAGCTGAAACTTCACGGAGATTTATTTTGGAATGTATGAAAAATACTGGAGCAAATAACTACCGAAGGGGGGCCACCTGGTGACCACAAGACACCAGGGCGCGCCAGGCCCCCCAAGCGCGCCCTGGTGGGTTGTGGTCAGCCCAGCCCACCTCTGGTGCCCATCTTCTGGTACTTAACGTCTTTTGACCTAGAAAAAATAAGGAGAGGACTTTCGGGACGGAACGCCGCCGTCTCGAGGCGGAACTTGGGCAGGAGCACTTTTGACCTCCGACGGAGCGATTCCGCCGGGGGAACTTCCCTCCCGGATGGGGAAATCGAAGCCATCGTCATCACCAAAACCCCTCTCATCTTTGGGAGGCTAATTTTCATCAACATCACCATCTCCTCTCAAACCCTAGTTCATCTCTTGTGTTCAATCTTTGTACCGGAACCTCAGATTGGTACCTGTGGGTGACTAGTAGTGTTGATTACATCTTGTAGTTGACTACTATATGGTTTATTTTGTGGAAGATTATATGTTCAAATCCATTATGCTATTTAATACCCCTCTGATCTTGAGCATGAATATTATTTGTGAGTAGTTACCTTTGTTCTTGAGGTCACGGGAGAAGTCATGTTGCAAGTAATCATGTGAATTTGATATGTGTTCGATATTTTGATGATATGTATGTTGTGATTCCCTTAGTGGTGTCATGTGAACGTCGACTACATGACACTTCACCATCCTTGTGCCTAAGGGAATGCATTGTGGAGTAGTTATTAGACGATGGGTTGCTAGAGTGACAGAAGCTTAAACCCTAGTTCATGCCCTACTTCGTAAGGGGCTGGTTTGGATCCAAACGTTTAATGCTATGGTTAGATTTTATCTTAATACTTTTCTCGTAGTTGCGGATGCTTGCGAGGGGGTTAATCATAAGTGGGAGGTTTGTTCAAGTAAGAACAGCACCCAAGCACCGGTCCACCCACATATCAAATTATCAAAGTAGCGAACGCAAATCAAACCAACATGATAAAAGTGACTAGATGAAATTCCCGTGTACCCTCAAGAACACTTTGCTTATTATAAGAGACTGTTCTGGCCTATCCTTTGCCACAAAAGGATTGTGCTACCTAGCTGCACTTTATTTACCGTTACCGTTACTTGCTCGTTACCAATTATCTTGCTATCAAATTACCTGTTACCTACAATTTCAGTGCTTGCAGAAATTACCTTGCTGAAAACCGCTTGTCATTTCCTTCTGCTTCTCGTTGGGTTCGACACTCTTACTTATCGAAAGGACTACGATTGACCCCCTATACTTGTGGGTCATCACGGGGCCCAACCCTAATCAAGGGTGACCCTGTCGTGCAGCAACCAGACCATCACCCTTCATGCGGAGCCGGTGTTTGGCTTGATCTTGAACTCCTGAGGGACGAGAAGTAAGTGCTTCATGAACTCTAGAGGCATTGACAGAGACTCCAATTTCGGGGCAAGGATCACCTTGCAGAAGTGGGTTGGTCCTGCCTCCTCGTGGTTATGGCTGTAGTTCCTACACTTGCCACTGGGGAGGCTCCTCCATCACCAGATATTCATCCAAGGGCGGAACCACCTCCTTGCCCCGTGTCTAAGGCCGGCAACACCTCCTTGCCATTGTCTCCGGGCGCCATCACCTCCTTGACCTTGTCTCTAGGTGCGACCACCTCCTTGTCCTTATCTCTTGGCGCCACCACCTCCTTGCTCTACATTATAAACAACACAAAGTTGAGACGTGGACATATTGCGGTGGGCGATGGATCAGACCGAGTTCGTCGATGATGGTCAGAGAGCCAGATGGGCCAAGTACAGGTAGTACATGGCTCGTGAAGACCAACCGGTCGTTGTTGTGGCGTTGACCGTCACCGTTCTAGAGCCGGAGGAGGACAAAGAAGCGGTGGAGGTCGTGGTCAGGGCGCCGGAGCAAGACCACCGTACTATGCTAATCAATTTGGACGACAGTAAGGATGTGGAGGTGGTGCATGAGGTTGAGCCAGAGGTGGAAAACTACAAGGCCAAGGCCCCCCACCGCTCAAAGCACATTCAGGGTCGCCGCAACTAGGATTTATCGGCACAACGTGTAAGCTCGATTTACCGTCATCCCCACCCCCTTGTGCTCAATCCCTATTAAACCCTAAAATCCAACGTGATGTGCCTAAATCAAGATGTGTCGATCAATCCTATCGAACCCCCACAATCAATTGTACCCCTAGTACGCAAATTGAATGCGCAAATTAAATCTAATACGTGAATCGAATGCGGAAAATTGAGAGTAAGGAGGTGAAACATAGAGCTTATCGCCATTGTCGGCTTGCTTCCAGCGATGTTGGTGATGCCTGTGATCGAAGTCGGTGCTCGCCTTGTTGTTCTTCAATCCGCTGATCGCCGCTGTCGTTGTGAGAGTGGAGAGAGGGGAGAGAGAGAGCGACGAGGGAAGGTGAGGGTAATTATCTCGCCGGTTCGAGAAACAAAGCGACGTCTCGAGCGTGTCTCCTCGCGTGCAGCTGTTGTCGCCCACGCGCATCCCGCAGGGTTGGCTGTGAAAAAACCGTCAATTCGGCCGTTCACAGCGGCCCTGGGCTCAAGGTGTTTTAAGTTTCGTACTATACATGCCAAACAGTGAACACACACAACCAAACAGGTCATTTTTTCCTTGCGGACCTGGTTGCGGTGCATGTATACCCGACCATAAGCCGGGCCGAGCTGGGCCTAAAAAATCCCACAGCAGAAAACCCAGGCCCGATCCAGTCTTCGGACCTAGATTTCAGGCCCAAGCCTGGCCCATCAGTGAAAAAGCCCACCGGGCCTTGGGCCCGGGCCTTTTCCTTAAAACGCACATATGCAAAGCCTCGCCCGGCCTTGAGGCTTAAAACTTAGGCCCGAGCCTAGCCCGTGGACAAGAGCCGGCCCAGCCCGGCCCTAGAATTTCGGGCCGACCAGGGTTTTTTTTTTTGCGAATTTAAAAATTTCATTCATTAGCCAGGAGCATTACAGTCTAGCTTACATAGGGCTAAGATATGTTCAGGGGCATGGCGTAGCCAAACCGCTGTACGCGGCTGCCTCCCTAGCTGTGCAAGTGCATGGCTAACACAATTCAAGCCTCTCCTCACATGTGTTATTTCATGTGGTCGTCCCAAGCTCAACATATGTTTTGCTTCCTCCACGATCGTCGCAGCTGGTGATCTATCAACTTCTGTGCCATTCAACATGCTCACAGCCATGGTGCAGTCCGTCTCCAAGATGAAGGGTAGCGTGCTCCACTCAAGAGTGAGTGAGATCCCTTCCCGACAAGCAGCGAGTTCTGCCTCCAGCGCACTTGCACATGATGTTAAATAGCGGCAAGATGCAAATATCACCTCACCCTCAGAATTACGAAGTATCATACCCGTAGCTCCTATCTTGTCCGCTTCCACGAAGGCCCCATCGACATTCAGTTTGCACCATCCCTCCGGCGGTGCGTTCCATCTCTCCGGGGGCCTTGGGTTGTCAGTAGGGGAGAGACAATCTTGTTGTTTCCTCTCAGTGCGACCATAGCTGACCACCATCTTTCCTTTAGCAATGTCCGCATTTGGATGTTGTTTAATGCACAACAGCGAGTCCATGTAGCTCGAGAGGAATCGTCGAGATACTTCAGTAGGTGGCACTGGCTTATTATGGGTGATCTCATTGTGTACATGCCATATTCGCCATACCGTCACGAGTAGAGGAAGGCGCTCCGAATCACTACAACGCTCCAGGAGGTGTAGCAACCACTCCGGTCCCGTATTAGCAACTGTGTCCAGCTTTGGCATGCTCCAGGACTCCTCCATGGCTTGCCAAAGTTCTCTGGCTCTTGGGCATCTGCAGAATACGTGGTACGTACGTGTCCTCTCGTTCCACACCACACAAAGGGCAAATATCAGTATCAGATATACTTCTTCTAGCCAAATTTGCCATAGTAGCTAGTGCATTTTTCACCACTCGCCATGCCAGTACGCGTACCTTTGGGGGAACAGGGCACCCCCATAACGTGTCCCAAACGGCTTTGGTGCCGTCCGGTGCCCTGCTCGTAGCACATATAGATGTGCGTTTTTTCTCGTCGAGGGCCATCTTGTACGCGCTTCTTACGCTGAAGATCCCACGGGTGTCTGGCGCCCATGCGATGATGTCCTCCATCGCCTGCGGACTCAATTTTATCTTGGTGATCTCGTCGACGTCGAGAGGCATAAAGTGTGCACGGAGCAACCCCTGATCCCAGCGACCATGGGCATCGATCAACTGTGCCACTCTCCTGAGGCGACAGTTGGCGCGGTTTGTGATCACCCGGTAGGAAGGTGGCCGAGGCAGCCATGGGTCGCGCCATATTTTGATGCTTTCCCCGTTGCCAATGCGCCAAATCAGACCCTTCTTGAGAAGGTCTAGGCCATGATGGATTGCATGCCATGTAGAGGATGCGTTACCTGCAAAAACGGTATCCACTAGAGAGCCGTTAGGGTAGTATTTAGCTTTGAGCACTCTCGCACAAAGTGAATCCGGCTTTGACAGTACGCGCCAGGCTTGTCTTGCAAGCAAAGCTTGGTTGAACAGGCGGAAATCTCTAAATCCCATCCCTCCTCTACTCTTTGGTTCAGTTATCTTGTCCCATGCGACCCACTGAGCTTTCCTTTTCCCTTTCCTTTTCCCTTTCCTTTTCCCCCACCATAAGTTTCTGACCAAACTCGTAAGATCATCATATACCTGGCCATAGGAAACCTAACCCGGTCGGCCCAATATGCTAGCGCTACTGGCCAACTCATTAGTCCACAAAAATACTCAATTCAGTTTGGAGAGTGTTGTGCAGATGTGGACAAACAGGAGGTACGTGCTATTTTGGAAATCCAAGCTGAGAGTTTTGAAGAGAAATATTTGGGTCTCCCTACACCAGATGGACGTATGCATAAGGGAAGGTTTCAGAACTTGCAAGAGCGACTGCGGAAGAGAATCATGCTTTGGGGTGATACCCTATCAATGGCGGGCAATGAGACAATGATAAAATCAGTTGGCCAGGCCCTTCCAACTTACATAATGGGTGTTTTTAAGCTGCCATATTCGTGAAAAACCACAAAACTGGCCCTTTGACCAAAGTTCAGCACAAAATGAACCCGTTTTCAAAATATTTCACAAAATGGCCCTTCCTGCATGACGCCCGCACCCGGGGCGCCATGGTAGACAGCACGACGCCTTGGTCAAGGGCGCCATGTTGGTCG
This sequence comes from Elymus sibiricus, assembly GCA_039707655.1. Taxonomy (NCBI): domain Eukaryota; kingdom Viridiplantae; phylum Streptophyta; class Magnoliopsida; order Poales; family Poaceae; genus Elymus; species Elymus sibiricus. Next base: position 115,202,079 of record CM077675.1, read on the forward strand.
TCGCTCACTTGCCACGTCGGCAGGGGCCGGGTACATGGCGCCCCATCCCAGGGCGCCATGCTCATGAGCATGACGCCCCAGACCAGGGCGCCATACAGCATGACGCCCCAGACCAGGGCGCCATGCCCCTTGAACCATCAAAACGGGCAGACCCCTCCATTTCCCCCCAAATCCTCTGTTTTTCCCCCCTGTCTCCACCCCGGCCGCCCCACTCATGCCCCTCCCTAATGCCCACTAAATTTGGCGGATCGGAGCTCCAAATCACTGATTTATCCTCCCCCTTCGACCCCTCAAGGTATTCCCCCTCATTCCTCCTCTTTTTGTTGGTTGAATTCTCCGCATTGTGTCGATTTGGGGAAACCCTAGGTCATCCAATTTTGCAATTTTCGTTGATGCATTTTGGTGTTTATGATTGTAGATGGCAAGGATCGTGAATGTGCATCATGTGGACTTAGTCTCCTTTGAGAAGGGAGACGCGGAGTATGGTGACCCGAAGAAGAAGCCGGCAGTGATGGTGTTTCCCACAAGTCCTAGCCTTGAGGAGGTTGTGGTTGAGCTTCGAAGAAGGTTGAATTGGATGGAAGAAAGCGATGGAGTAGACTTAATCGGAAGGTATAATGTTGGGTATGGGCAACATATTCGTTGGAAGATAATGCCTCTTGACTCCGAGTTTCATTGGGAAGCATATAAGGAGAGTGTGTTGGCCTCACAAGATAAATCATTTGAGTTATTTGCCACAAAGGTTGTTGGTGCTCGGTTGCACATTGATTTGAATCGGTGTGCATCTTCATGTGATGTTAGAAGCCTAGTTCGAGATTCAACACATGTCAATCCGGATGTGCATGACACAACAATGAGCCAACCTCCAATGACCCAACCTTTGAGCCCCGTCGGGAATGACCAACTTGATCATCAAGACTTGCACATGGATGGTGATGAGTTTGAGGGTGATGAATCGGAGTGTTATCTTCGTGACCATTATGTTGGCGATGTGGAGGCAAATTGCATGGAAGAGGACATAGCATAGTAACAAATCAACGGACAACACATCTGCCATAGGTGTGCTTCATGTAGACACTTTGGGCTCAGTCTGAAAGTAAGACTTCTGCCAATATTGCCCGCCGTTCCGTACGGTTCCCAAGTCACCTATCCAGATTAACAATAAACTACATTTTTAGTACGATTTTTGGAAAACTGAAAAGAGAATAAAGGCAACAAGCTACTAAGATTACCTGCTCCGGGGTCATGATGTCGAGCTCGTTGCAGTAGTGCAAGTACATGGTCTTCGAATTGCCAACAAAACCTTCAACCTTGTCCCACTTATACGCCCATGTAGGCATACGGTCCGGGTCATCATGATCATCCCACGCCTTGTAACCAAGACCCGCAGGCGCCGGCCGCCCAACTGGTAAGTGCTCCCAACTCCAGATCGATAAGAGAAGCATCGGACCACCGATATTGGCTTCCTTTGACTCTACCGCTTTTTTTGGATTCGCGCCCCTACGGCACGCCTCGTCCAGCTACACACAAACAAGAAATATGTCAATACAAACTACAGAAAATTTCTACATTGTGAACACACTATTGCAAGCAAAACTAGTTACCTGGCGATACAAATAAGCTAGTGCCGCCGTACCCCAACTGAGTCCATGCTCCCACCCAGCAAACAGCTTAAGCCACATAAAGGAAGCATTCACGCCAGTGCCATCAGAGAAAAGAGTCCGGCTGACTACATACCACAAGTATGCCCTGGTATACTGCTGCACTGTTTCATCGTCCGCATCATCCGGGCACACCCCAAAGTTGTCAGCAATCCAGTGATAAGTTGCACCGGCGGACTTCCCTCGCACCCCCGGCTCCCTCCCGATGAGGCCAACCATAATGTCACGCCATCCCTCAGAATCTGTGCTAAAACAAATAGGCTCTCCTTTGATGGGAAGTCCAGTGATCAGAGAAACATCCTGCAAAGTGACCGTCATCTCCCCAGCAAAGAAGTGGAAAGTATGTGTCTCAGGGCGCCATCGGTCAACGAGTGCCGTGATCGCACAAGGGTTCATCTTCGGCATCGAACGAGACACAAGTGAAATGAAAGGGAGAAGCCCAGTCTTCCGGATATACTCCGTGTATCGCTCATCATACTTCATCTTGTCATGAACCGAACCGGACCTCAGGTGAAGCTGATCAAAAACCCTTCCTTCATCTGCCATGAACCGCCCACGGTGCCACTGATCGTACGATGGATGGATAAGAGAAGCCATCCTACAAAATTACAATGTATATCGTAAGCCTCCTTGTCATTTGTAAATATCCGGAGTAGTGGAAATACATACATACATACATACATGTGCAAATTTTCTACACTAATTCTTCCATACACCATATATGTGCATACAAATTTCTACACTATCATACATATCCTAACTAAATTCATAACACTTTCATAAAAAGCCTAAATCATACATATCCTAAGCCATACATATCCTAAATCACCCTAATCCCTAACACTATCACACAAAAATCCAATGATAATACCAAAAAAGGATGAACTAGGGTTTCACCCAAATCAATCAAATGCGGAGATTTCAACCGATAGAAAGAGGGGAAAGGGGGAGAATACCTTGGGGATTCAAAGGAGAACAGGATCCACCAATCTTCGGCTCAGATCCACAAGATTTGAGTGAGGAGAGGGAGGGGCGAAATGAGGGGCGCCATGGGTGGGGAAAGAAACAGAGAGGAGGAAGAAGGATAGGGCGCTCGGGCTGGCTGGCGCTGGCCATATGCGAAGGGGTATGGCGCCCCAGGCCGGGGCGTCGTGCTACCGACCATGGCGCCCTGGGCCGGGGCGTCATACGTCGAAGACCAGGCCGACGTGGCAGTCAGCGGTGGCGATTATGGCGCCTTTGACCGGGGCGTTATGTAGTTTAGCATGACGCCCCGGGTGCGGGCGTCATGCAGGAAGGGCCATTTTGTGAAATATTTTGAAAATAAGTTCATTTTGTGCTGAACTTTGTCCAAAGGGCCAGTTTTGTGGTTTTTCACGCCATATTCAGTTTGTGATGATCTAGGGGTGGAGACGTGGAGTAGATACTGTACGTCATCGGTCCATGCGCCTGCTCGCCGGTCGCCGCCACCGCCGTAAAACTCGTGCACGGAGCCCACCCCTCGCGCAGACCCAACGTCCTTTGTTTCCCAATTTTTTTATTTCGACAAAATCTATCGCGTTCGCCACCGTTTCCTTTTGAACCACGCACGCACCCAGCCCAGCCGGCCCCCAACCCCAACCCCAACCACCCCCCACCCCCGACACCGACCAAAACCCAGACCCAAACCCAGGGCTGCGCGTCGTTTGATGCGATTCCGGCGGCGATCCAAGGCACCACCCCCACCGCCCCCGGCGTAGCGCAGCGTTCGGCGATCCACCCCCCCGGCGGGCATGGCAGGCGGCGTCGGCGGCGGCGGGCCCCGCGCCCCGGACACCAAGGCGGCGCGCGCGCCGCCCACGGCGATCGACTCCACCGTCCAGTCCATCAAGGAGGTCGTCGGCGGCCACTCCGAGGCCGACATCCTGGACGCCCTCCGCGAGTCCAACATGGACCCTAACGAGACGGCGCAGAAGCTCCTCAACCAAGGTCCGCCCCCCTCCTCCCTCCCCCCGATCTGTCCGTCTCGATCTCGTCCCACGCGTTCGGAGCTAGGGTTTGGGCCGTTCATGTGCTCGCCCCGCATTGGGTAGGTGCTGCCGTTGCTAGCGTAGTTCGCGGGAGCGCGGGGAACTGGGATTCGCGGCTAGGGTTTTGGAGCTCGGGCGATCTGTCGCGGTTTCGGTGGTTCCGCCAGTGACTTCACGTTTGTTCAGCTGGTTTGTTTGAGTTTCCTAGGTGTATATCGGCAGGTTTGTTTGGACTTGTTTATACTATTGCAGCAGTGACGAGAGATTTGTGCTTCCTGATGACTTTGGTAAACCAACCAGCTAAGCTTTTAGATGTACTACTGAAACGAGGATAATTTAACGATTTAGTAGTCCCTCTGTTCACAAATATAAGTTGTTCTAACCTTTTTGTGAATCGGATGTATATAGACACGCTTTAGTGTGTTTGTTCACTCATTTCAGTCTCTATGTAGTCCATATTGAAATATCCAAAACATCTTATATTTGTGAACAGAGGGAGTACTTAATTTTATGATCTGTGATCCCAAAGCAAGGCTAATGGTAGCACCTAGTGATGTTTGTTGGCTTGTTTGCTTGATATAATAGTAGCAGACATGTCTGTAAGCCAACAACCACAGTAAATTGCCAGCTACTAGCTTGCTTTTTCTTGAATCCGAGATATTTGTAAGCCAACAACCATAGTAAATTGCATATCTTGGTGCACGTACCTGGTTATTAATTTTTGAGTACATTTAAGTAACGGGGGGTATTACTGACATGTGTCATCTACTTATGTACTTATAGTCGATTTATAGACATGTCATGTTACTTTATGGAACCTATTCTATTCGTGGTTAGTTACTCTTCTAATGTTTGGACTTGCAGATCCATTTCATGAAGTGAAACGGAAAAGGGACAAGAAAAGAGAGGTATGTTTTGCCCTCTTTGTAACATTTGAATTTGATGTTTATGGTTGGTATGCCTTAATATGTTTACACATAAATTCACCAATTTAGTGAAGGCTAATTGCTCCACATAAGGGGTTAAGTTTTTTAATTGCCTGAGGTGCCAAAAAAATAAAATAGAAGCTGCGTTGTGAGACTCTAGGTCGAAGCATAAGAGGAGAACATTAAGGCCCTGTCTATAGGTCCATACGTATATAACTCGTAGCTGTTGCTGTTCCTCTGCTTCTCTTTTCCCTTCTTGAAGGTTTGTGACTGATGGTTGAAACTTGAAAGAACTCATAGAGTACTTCATTAACATCATGAATTCTTTAGGCCTATACCTTTTCCCTTTAAATCTTTCTTCTATTTTTGTAGCCTTAACACTTCAAATATTTGGTTGCCACTGGACAGCCTATCTTTGTTCTTTTGACCACGCGTTAACATTTACGCTACTTGAGATTTTTTTTATGCAAATCTGCTCCATCCACAGTTTTTTTTGGAAACTCATTGTTTATGTTTAAAATACATGCATTACTACAGCTATTTTTCTTTTGGTGAAGCGTTTTTTTTTCTTTCAGAGTGCTGGCCAGAAGAACTTTGCTGAGACCACAGCGCAAGGTGAGCACGACACACAACGGACAAAGCCACACACTCAAAGGGTTGAGATTGATCAAAGAAGAGCACACAATCAGGGTCAGAGATATGGTACCATAGTTGAAACTCATCATTTATATGTTTCTTCATAAAATGTTTAAATAAGAGACGAGTTTTATTTACCACGGACAACTTCTTCCAATCCTTTTTTGCGGTGTAAAAGGGAAACTTCTCTTGCATAGTTGTTGCCAAATTGTGATTTTGTTACTTTACTGCATCTTCCTGTCACCGTAAGTGGAATTTACATTTTCAAGAGTACTCTCCACTGTCTCCTTGTGTACCTATGGGGTTATATTGACTGCTGTAGTACCTATATGAGTTTTCTTCTGGATGTACCTTGCATTTTAGTCATTTGGTACTTGTACAATCTTTGTCTACTTTGATAATGGTGTCATAACAAAATCCATAATTTATCTAGTTTTTGATTGAACTCTGTTTTTTCCACAGGCCTTCTTTTGAGGCTCCATTTGGTTCATAGGAAAAGTATTGTATTTTTCTGATTGCTACGAAGGCTTCTATTGCATCTGTTTCCTCTCTTCAACTTTAGAAATACCTTTACCATTGAATGGTTACCAAATTTCATATATATATTTCGGTTCATGTGTACTTAGGTATTGTAGTTGGTATGATTGCATTTGTTCTATATAGTAAGTTTTCCCTAATTGGTGACACTTATGGCTTGATGCAGGACCAAGTCGAGAATTTCGGGTAGTGAGGGACAACAGACACAATGCGGTGGAAAATGGAGCAGAGCAACACAAAGTTTCAACATATATGCAAGCGTCTGATAGGAGGTAGAGACATGAGCACAGACCAGTCTCTCTGTGGACATTTCTTCATGACCATCTGTTTACATTCTGGTCTTCACCATTCAGATTGCAGTTCATATATTCATTAGTGTACTGTACCTATTTGTTCTCTAATTGGTGCCGAGTCTTTATATCTTGACACTTGCATGTTTATAGTCATGAATACTGCAGTTGTTTTTTCAAAGTTTCTTTTGTTATCTGTGTGCACATTAATTAATCTACCATTAATTGAGACAAAACTGAAATACAATACTTAGCGGAATCAATAAAGCCCCCCCCCCCCCCCCCCCCCCCTAACACACTATCTGGCGCACATGCCATAAATTTGTAATTGCTAGCTGTTTTTCATGCTTGATTCTTACAAGTAAACTAATACTTTGCTTACTGGATTTTCTCTCTCTAGTGGAGTTGTAGTTCAATCTGATCGAAATCGCCTTCCACCTACAACCTCAGAAGGTCAGATCACGCATCAAAGTGCAAAGAGTAGCTACAACTCTGACATGCATCAGATGAAGAGGGATGCTCAGGGTACTGCTCAGAGGCATGCAAGACCATATCTGAAGAATTCTCAGAATGAACACCAGTATCCTAATTCTGATCTGCCTCATGCTTCATCCAATTACAAAACTGCTGGAGGATCTGTCCGACCCAGTCGACGTGAAGCTGGAGTAGCTAATGCTCCGAGACAGTATTCTGGTCGTCCAGGTTCACAGTTGCATGGACCAAATGATTCTTATCATGCAAATATTCAAAGGGGGAATTTTGCCTCAGCTGGGCCTTCTGTTCGCCGCCCAGCATTTATGCCTAGAAACATTCAACCCAATCATAGACCTGCGGTAGACACAGTAAGTCGTGGCAGATCTGTTGGTAGATCTTTTGGTAACCAAAACCACAGCAGGTATAACCAGGGTCCTGCTAACAACCAAAAAGGTAATATTCTTGGTGATGTAATGTTGTACATTTGGTTGGCAATGTCATATCTGAAATTTTCAGCTCTGTTGTTTTCTGAATGATGTAATATAGATCACGTTTTGTTCTTTTAAGAATGATGGAGTTTTACATATTAGAGTTAAAAGCAATTCTTCTATTGCTCTATGAGTCTAGTACTGAGATGGGCTGGTTAGGAGAGAAAACACATTTAAAGAAGTAACTAAAGATAAACCTAACACGGTTAGGGTCATCATCTTGTTTGCTTCCTTAGCAAGTGTGCGCAAGTCAAAAATACCATTTGTAAGGAATGGAGCATACTTTTCTCTTTTCACCAACAAGTTATGTGTATAAGCTCAATAACCAGTAAAATTAAAATTTGTGCAAATTTACGTGAATAAATAGTAAAAGTTAGTGGTGTACCTCACATCTAGGTTTTACCTTTTGGAATCACTAGTTCACATCTAGGTTTTACCTTTTCGAATCGCTAGTTCTCTTACGTGAACAAGCTATGTGATCTGTTTCTTAATATGTCCTTTTGTCACAAACATTCGTTAGGTTTACAAGCTTAAAAATGAAATGTTAAGGGGTGCTTTACTCTTTTTGTCTCCTAGAGGTGACAAAATTGATGACTTGTTTTCTTTCTTTCTGCAGTCATACAACCAGCTAAGGAATGGAAGCCAAAATCGACAAATAAGTCTTCCACCAACGACACTGGTAACAGCGGGACAAGTGCAACATCTCCTTTAGATAGCAAAGCTGAAAATGTTAATGTGCTGGATGTGAACAGCTCGTGTGACAAAAGTTCTCATGCTAACGTGCATGAGATGGAGCATGTGATTATCCCAGAACATCTCCGTGTGCCAGAGTATGAACAGACAAGATTAAGATTCGGCAGTTTCACTCCTGGGTCTGATTCGCCAGAGTATGAGCAGACACGAATAAGATTCGGCAGTTTCTCTCCTGGGTTTGATTCAGATCAATTACCGACTTCAACTTCTTCAGAACCGGAACAACCAGAACAGTTAGGTGAACCTTTGCCAATTATAAGAATTGATGATACTTGACAATATCAATGAAATTTTACTTAAAAATAAGTACTGTCTATCTGTCCCCTGAAAAGCACTTATTATTGAATTGAGCTGTACTATATACAGCAGTTAGTGCATGCTCCGTGAGATTTACTTTATCAAATTTTATTAAAAAGTTACATTGCGAAGTGGTAGGAATCTTATATAGCTGATAAAACAGCTTCTTCTGATAGACGTAGTAACTTTAGGGTTTCAGATTCTTAAATGATCTCACCTCAGGATGGTTGTGTGACTTTTGCACGGTAATGATAGTAATGCTCTAGTTCTTTTCCAATTGATGGTAGGCTGATTCCGATTATGTTTCTTGTGTGTGTAGTGTACAAGAATCTGTTCAACTGGTTGTCCAAGAGGATGAGTTTGGTACTGAACATGACGAAGTGGATGAGCCAGTTGGATCACAACTCACTACTATATCGACATCGGCGGCAGAGAGTTCTTTACCACCATCTGAGGATAGTGAACAGATGAATGGTCAAGAAGTTGAGGATGATGATGGACTGGGCTTAGTTCAGAGTGATACTCCACTTGGTGCAGCAGATGACCATAATATTCAAAGCACCTCTAGTTTGACTGCCTTTTCTGTAAGTCAATTGGGAAATGTTTCTTCAATGTTTTTTTTGTTTCACTGATGCTGAGATGGTTGAAGCTTATTTTCCGTCTCCCATTTATTTTCTGAGGTTATTTATTAGACAGGAAATTTTGCTGCATTATTCAGATAAGTCGTTGATTAAAATGATAATTGTGTCATTTTTTTTCCAGGCATATGGTCATGAGGATCCGAATATGCATCCTAATAATGAGGCACAGTTATACGGGCTGGTGGAGCCTAATGTGCACCAGCAAATGTTGGCTTCATCTTCTCAGGTAGAGGTTCCATTGAGTTCAGTTTATCTTGGGTCTCTCGCGTGGATAAAATCTGAAACAAATGCCATACCTACTATATACTGACACGCCTCCCTCTCTGTAAGCAGGGGTACACTTCGGTGAATCCAGGAGCAGATAATGCTGTGCAAGTATTCAGAATGCCAGAATCCAGTGTTCATTCACAAGTTCTCCCTTCTGCATCTGAGGTAGAGACTCACCTTGCTATGAATTGGTGTTAACTAACCCAAAATTTCCAACGTACCTTTTCCTGCACTTGTTACCCAAGGCCGGGCGGCAGGCTCCCGCAGAGGAAAGCCCAACACCTACCAGTTAGACTCCTATTTTTTCCCCGTGAGGTTTTGACCTACAGTCATGCTGATTAGGGCTGGGGTGGCTAAAAAAATCCATATTAACCATTCCACTCTGATCTGCTCTCTCATCTCATGATCTTGTAAATTTCATTATAGACCGTTAAGCCAGACTGAGTTAACTACTTGAGCCAGCATCCTGGAGTTTGGCGTGCTGTGTTAGGACCAGCACAGTCAAATGCTCAAAAAGCTCTCACTTAGGCGCTGAATTGCAAAAACACTCCATAGGCTTATCAAAGCTCAAAAAGCCTAGGTGCATAGATGGCACGCGGCAAGGCAAAGATGCCTCATGCTGCAGGAATAGCGAAGCAGCACCAGCAGATCTGGAACATTAGGGGCGGGATAGGTACTCCCTCCGTTCACAAATATAAGATGTTTTGGATATTTCAATATGGGTACATACGGACTGAAATGAGTGAACAAACATACTAAAACGTGTCTATATACATCCGATTCAGAAAAAAGTTGGAACATCTTATATTTGTGAACGGAGGGAGTATATGTTTGGTGGCTGTGCTTCAGGGAGTGAAGAAAACATAACTAACCCGCTGACTTTCTCCTCTATCGTAGGCCAAGCAAGCCCAGTAACCAAGGTTCTTACATGAGCGTGTTGCTGGTCTATATTGTTGCCTAGTGTTTGTCAGGTGGTGGAATTTTTCTTGCACCTTAGGGTTATGTATGGACTTTTGTGCCCTTTGCTTTCTACTGCCTTAATTCGGATTAATCCAAGCAAAACTCCTGTATACTTGACCTTAAATAGAAGTGAGAAGCTTAGCTTGGTTTTGTACTTAATTTTGTCCTTGGTGGACAGGCAAGATTGCGAGCTTGAGATTTTGCCACCTTTGGGGTCTGAACACCCATAATGATTCTCCTTTTTCCTGAAACGAAATTTCTTCCAACTTCACTAACCTGTGGCAACTCGTGTCTTGATCGCAAGTACTGTTATCTCATGGTATCTTTCATCTGTTGTGCTTTTGCAGGCCCTAAGTTCACAGCTTGCGAGCAGCAGCCCTATTGCAATGTCTACACAACAGCAACATATGTCCCAGCAACAACAAGCAGCACAGATGTACCCTCCAATGCACGTGCAGCATTATCCGAATTTCATGCCATATCGACATCCTCTGTATTCTCCAGTTTATGTCCCACCCATGGCTATGCCAAACTATTCAGCAAATGTCCCTTATCCAGCAAATGGAAATAATTATCTTCAGATGGCCGGTGGGGGTTCACATTTAACTGCAGGCCAAGTGAAGTATGGAGTTTCACAATATAAACCAGTCCCAGCTGGTAACCCTTCTGGTTATGGAAATTACACTCATCCAGCTGGTTATACAATTAGTTCTCCTGGTGTTATTGGAGCTGGAGTTGGTGTTGATGATGTCAATAGGATGAAGTACAAGGATAACAACATTTATGCGCCAACCCCACAGGTACAAATCGTGGTTGTGGATTCTGAAATTTATTTATATGGATTAAAATTATGTTCTGCTTGTTAGATAACTCTACTTGTATTTGGGTTTTTTCACTCGCAAAATTTCATATGAGGTCTACTTGATTTAATATTTTGGGTATCTTTTACAGGTAGAGACATCTGATATCTGGATTCAGAATAGAGAGATCCCAACTTTGCAGTGCCCCCCATATTACAACTTATCAGGTCAAGCAACACCTGGTGCCTATATGCCAAATCCTGGGAATGCATCTTTCAGTGCTACAGCTCAATCCTCTCATGCACAATTCCCAGGCATGTACCATCCGCAGCAGCCTCCCTCAATCGTAAGTCCACATCCCATGGTGCATCAACAGGTCCCATCTGCCATTGGTCCCAATGTTGGAGTTGGTGTGGCTGCACCGGGCCCCCAAGTTGGGGCTTATCAACAGCAGCAGCTTGGTCATATGAATTGGAGACAGCCCAACTTTTAAAGATGGTTTCTTAATTATCTGTAATTAGGGGGGTCACAAGAGCCTTTAATGTAACAACAATTGGCTCCTTTTAACAGGAACCACCTCTGATTTTTAGTGCAGCTCTGTCTGATCTATTTAAGTTTAACAAGTTTTTGTTGGCTTTCTCTTCTCCCATGTGAAATCAGTATTTCCTGTGAACTGCTTTTCTTTGCTCCCATGTGAACTGGTATGGTATCATGTAGATCACGAGCTAAACGTTGAGTAGGTTCTTGCAGAGCGCATGTGTTGGGTTCAGCGTGCTCCTTTTTGTTCTTTTCTTAATCATCAATTATGCCTTTGCAACGGGCTGTGATATTCTGCTGCTTGTGCACAGTTATGGTCTGTAGTTGCATGCTATATTCGGTGATCTACTGAATCATAACTAATCAGGCGATCCGTCTTTTTTTTTAGGGAAGGCCATCATGACCAGCTTTATTGATTAATTACTAGCAAACAAGCCCGTGCACTGCAATGGGAGAAAAATATCATCTTTCATGCACACTCGACGACATCAGCATATCCTTTGAAATCTTTCACGATGTCGTACGAAAAACAACATGATATGTGGTGTAACGCAAAAACATAAATATGAGACCATTTTCGCTTGAAATCTTTCACGATGTCGTATGAAAAACAACATGATATGTGGTGCAACGCAAAAACATAAATATGGGACCATTTGTGAAGTGTACTGAAGGTGTGTATGGTTTACATAAAACTTGGATCAACAGTTTAGTGTACATCATCGTATATGGATTGGTTATTGTGCGCCGGACGAAATGAAGAGGATGATAAGGTGCCTGTTGTAACCTTTAGCATATGTTAGCTGATAGGAATGAATATACCTTATGATGCCAATAATAGCTTTTATGAGAGGTTCAGACTATCCAAAGTAAATTTAAATGGGTAGGAAACCTATACAATAGGCATTTTCAAAATACCCATAAGAAATTATCAATTAAGGATGTCTCCTAAACATAATTTTAGAAATGATTAACATGTAAGATTATAACATATTTAAAATCTACACATTTTCCTAAGCGATTTTCATATGTTAAGGTTTGAACGATATGTATATTTTAAAAAGTAGTTGAATCTGTCAAAAATAAAGAATGTTAAACAGAGAGTAGCTGGACCAAAATTACAATATTATGTAGCCTATCTGCTAAGCCACGCTTGGGCGAGGCGGCTCTATCCTATGCCACCAAAAATTCAGAGGGAAAAGTGAGAAAATGGGGGAGAAGTTAGGATCAAACTCGGGTCTTCACGGTGGAAGACTGGCGCTCTAGCCACTGGGATAGCAGGGCGCTTGTGAATATTGAGGGGATAGATTTATATGAACCATTGTGACGACGGGCGACTTAAGAAAAAAAACAAATCGTTTTCTACTACTTACCGATGGCATTGGTGGGTAATTCTTGTCAACTTCGCGGGTAAATTTGTGACGGACGAACAGAAGCAGTAGCCGCTTTATTATTGTAGCAAACATGCATGTGCGTTGCAACGAGAGAAAAAAACCATCCCCTTATACACACACACCGGATGATATCAACAAATCTCTTGAAATCTTCACAAAACAAACAACATGATAAGTGGTGTTGCGCAAAAACGTAATGGTCGAATATCATATCTATTCAAGTTAAATGGGGTAGAAAACATATGTAATATAATTTTCCAAAATACCCATATAGAGACGTTATTACTTAAGGCTGCACCATAAACTTAATTCTAGAAATGATTAACATGCAACATAATAGCATATTTGAAATCTACACATTTTTCTCAGGGATTTTCATATATAACATGTTAGATTTAAAGTTAGGGTTTGAAAGATATGAATATTTTAAAAAGCATTTGAATTTGCATAAAAAAAAAGCGAAAAATAAAAAAAAAGGCGTGGCTGGGGTCGAACCCAGGTCTCTTGGGAGTCAAGTGAGGCGTAGTGATTGCACCGTATATAACCTAAAGAAAATGGTCTATCCGGTGAAACGAATCGGTTTTTCACTTACATGTGGCATAGTGGGTAACTATTGGTAACTTTAGGGGCAATTTTCATGACGTACCACCAGAAGAAATATCCGCTTTATTATTAGGTATAGAATAACTAAAACTAGCTAGCACACGCGTCGCTTGATTTGCTGATCGAAAGCAATGCTTAAAGTTGACCTTCCCAATCAAGGTAGAGATGTCCACACATTCTGCAAATATCGATGTCGCCGCGTCCCAACAAGTACTCTGGCCGGAGCAACAGTTGATCACCGTTAGAGAGTCGGACTCCGCTTCAACCCGCTGGAACCCTAGGCTATTTCCAAGTTCAGTCCGTCTCTCATTGCCATTGCCACTGATGTCATTGCGTCCGCTGCATAGGGGATAAACTTACATTGAGCTGCAAGGAAACTACCTTGTTCATCTCTAATAATTGTTGTCGTAGCTCCAACTCCTTCCTTCGCAAAAAGGCCGCGCCACATTCAGTTTGATGAACTTTGGGTCTGGCTTCAACCATCTTGCCTCTTCTGTCATGACTATCTTCGCCATGGTTCGTTGATAGTTGCTTGTAATCACCAAGGCTGACAAAGGCCATCTTACCATAGGCGGGTGATATGTCTCCAACGTATTGATAATTTTTTATTGTTCCACGCTATTATATTATCAATCTTGGATACTTTATATGCAATACTATGCTATTTTATACCATTTTTTACGATTAACCTATTAACCCAGTGCCTAGTGACAATTGTTGTTTTCTCCTTGTGTTTGGTGTTTCGGGAAATCAGTACCAAACGAATTCCAAACGCTACAAAACTTTTTGGTGATTTTTTTCTGGACAAAAGAGACCTTGGAAGCTTCGGGAGGAGACCATACGACAAACGAGGAGACGACAAGGCAATAGGGTGCGTCCAGGGGGTAGGCACGCCTTGATGCCTTGTGGGCCCCTCGTGGCTCCGTCTGACCTAATTCCATCTCCATAAATTCTCTAAAATTGGGAAACCAACAAAGAGCCACCCGAAACATTTTTTCCACCGCCGCAAGTCTCTGTTCCGCCATGATCCCATCTGGAGACCTTTTCCGATGCCCTGTCGGAGGGGGAATCGATCACGGAGGCCTCCAAGGATAGATTAAACACCAAGGATATGGTGGAGAGGCGGAATTGGCATATGGATGATGGAGTAAATTGTAGAACATGTCATGCTAGAATAAGGGAAGACAGGGATCATCTATTCTTCTCCTGTCTATTCAGTCAGCGAATATGGACTTACTTGCAAATTGACTGGGGAGATAGCAATGAAATGATTGTGGCTGCTACTCATGCCAAACGCTCGTTTCGACAGCCATTCTTCTCTGAGGTGGTGTTCATTGCCTGCTGGAATATCTGGTTAGTGAGGAATGCAAAAGTCTTCCGGAATGTCCATCCTAGATTTGCTGTTTGGAAGTCAGGCTTTGTAACAGATATATCTGTGCTAGTTCATAGGATTAAGCCTAAGTTTAAGGAAGACCTGTTGAAATGGGTATCTTTTCTGCCCCCCTGAATGTAATTCTATTTACGTTACGTTAGGTTAGTTTCTCTTTCTTTTCTTCTTTGTCTTCTTTGGGTTACCGAGGTAACCTTGTACATTTGGTTTTTACTTTTCAATAAAGAGGTATAAGGCTGTGGTTTTTTTTCCCTTACAGTGTTCAGTCAAAAAAAAAACCTTGGTGCCTCCTTGATGATGTGTGATTAGTCCACCACAGACCTACGGGTCCATAGCTAGTACCTAGATGGCTTTCTCTCTCTCTTTGATCTTCAATACAAAGTTCACCGTGATTCTCGCGGTGATCTATCCAATGTAATCCTCTTTTGCGGTGTGTTTGTTGGGATCCGATTAATTGTGGGTTTATGACCAGATTATTCATGAATATAAATGGAGTCTTCCCTGAATTCTTTTATGCATGATTGTTATAGCTTCGTATTTCTCACCGATCTATCGGTTTGGTTTGGCCAACTAGATTGATTTAGCTTTAGTGGGAGTGGTTGATACGTCTCCAACGTATCTATAATTTTTGATTGTTCCATGCTATTATATTATCGGTTTTGGATGTTTTATATGCATTTATATGCTATTTTATATTATTTTTGGGACTAACCTATTAACCTAGAGCCCAGTGCCAGTTTCTGTTTTTTCCTTGTTTTTGAGTTTTACAGAAAAGGAATATCAAACGGAGTCCAAACGGAATAAAAACTTACGATGATTTTTTATGGACCAGAAGAAGCCCACAGGGCATTGGAGTTGGGCCAGAAGAGCCACGAGGCCACCACAAGCCTAGAGGGCGCACCCTCCTGGCTTGTCGCCGCCTCGTGGATCCCCCTGACGTGATTCCAACGCCAAAAATTCCTATAAATACCAAAACCCCCAGAAAGAAACCTAGATCGGGAGTTCCGCGGCCGCAAGCCTCTGTAGCCACGAAAAACCAATCGGGAGCCCGTTCCGGCACCCTGCCGGAGGGGAAAACCATCACCGGAGGCCATCTTCATCATCCCGGCGGTCTCCATGAAGAGGTGGGAGTAGTTCACCCTCGGGGCTGAGGGTATGTACCAGTAGCTATGTGTTTGATCTCTCTCTCTCTCGTGTTCTTGAGATGACACGATCTTGATGTACCGCGAGCTTTATTAATATAGATGAATCATATGGAGTTTTCCCCTCTCTATCTTCTTGTGATGAATTGAGTTTTCCCTTTGAAGTTTTCTTATCGGATTGAGTCTTTAAGGATTTGAGAACACTTGATGTATGTCTTGCGATGGGATATCTGTGGTGACAATGGGATGTTCTATTGATCCACCTGATGTATGTTTTGGTGATCAACTTGCGGGTTCCGTGACCTTGGGAATCTATGCATAGGGTTGGCACACGTTTTCGTCTTGACTCCCCGGTAGAAACTTTGGGGCACTCTTTGAAGTTCTTTGTGTTGGATTGAACATGATGAATCTGAAATTGTGTGATGCATATCGTATAATCAAGCCCATGGGTACTCTTGGTGACATTGGAGTATCTAGGTGACATTAGGGTTTTAGTTGATGTGTATCTTAAGGTGTTATTTTAGTACGAACTCTAGGGCTGTTCGTGACACTTATAGGGATAGCTCATACGATTGATCTGAAAAGATAACTTTGAGGTGGTTTCGTACCCTACAATAATTTCTTCGTTTGTTCTTCGCTATTTGTGACTTTGGAGTGAACTATTTGTCGCACGTGAGGGATTTACATATGATTCAACTATGTCAGTATTGTTGAGAGAATTTGCACTAGTGAAAGTATGAACCCTAGGCCTTGTTTCCAAGCATTGCAATACCGTTTTTGCTCACTTTTGTTACTTGCTACCTTGCTGTTTTTATATTTTCATATTACAAAAACCTATATCTACCATCCATATTACACTTGTATCACCATCTCTTCGCCGAACTAGTGCACCTATACAATTTACCATTGTATTGGGTGTGTTGGGGACACAAGAGACTTTTTGTTATTTGGTTGCAGGGTTGTTCGAGAGAGACCATCTTCATCCTACGCCTCCCACGGATTGATAAACCTTAGGTCATCCACTTGAGGGAAATTTGCTACTGTCCTACAAAACTCTGCGCTTGGAGGCCCAACACGAGTCTACAAGAATAAAGTTGTGTAGTAGACATCAAGCTCTTTTCTGGCGCCGTTGCCGGGGAGGTGAGTGCTTGAAGGTATATCTTTAGATCTTGTAACTGAATCTTTTAGTTTCTTGTTTTTCACTAGTTTAGTCCTTAAAAGAAAACTACAAAAAAAATGGAGTTTAGGTTGCATCAATTGGTTCGTCTTTTTAATGTCTTTCGTGAAAATGATGGTTTGGAAAATTGTGCTCAATTGGTAGAGGAAGAATTTATGAAAATACTTAATGAGAATTCCTTGAATGATGAGCATGATTGAAATATTGCTAGTATGAATTCTCTGAATATCCATGATGCTAATGATATGCAAAGCCACAAGCTTGGGGATGCTATGTTTGATGAAGATGATATTTTTAGTCCCCCCAAGTTTTGATGAGCAAATTTATTATGATGAAAGCATGCCTCCTATTTATGATGATTATTGTGATGACATGTATGCTATAAAGAATAATGATAACCATGAAACTTGTCATCATGATTTTAATTTTCAATTGGATTATGCTTCACATGATAGTTATTTTGTTGAGTTTGCTCCCACTACTATTGATGAGAATAAATTTGCTTATGTGGTGAGTAGTAAAATTTCTATGCTTATGAATCATGAAAATAATGATTTATGTGATAGTTATGTTGTGAAATTCCTTCATGATGCTACTGAAAATTATTATGAGGGAGGAACATATGCTTGTAGGAATTGCAATAATATCAAGTTTCCTCTCTATGTGTTCAAAGTATTGAAGTTATGCTTGTTTTGCCTTCCTATGCTAGTTGATTCTTGCTCCCATAAATTGTTTGCTCACAAAACCCCTATGCATAGTAAGTGGGTTAGACTTAAATGTGCTTGTCATGAGATTCATGATGCTCTTTTTGCATGTTTCAATTATTATTCCTATGTGAGCATCATTGAAATCATCATGCCTAGCTAAAAGACATTAAAGAAAAGCGCTTGTTGGGAGACAACCCAACACTTTTACCTTCTGTTTTGGTGTGTTCACATGATTAATCTACTGTAGTAATCATGTTTTGTGTCTTTTATTTCAATAAAGTGCCAAGTAAAGCCTTTGGGATGACTCACAAGATGAGTAGAATTGATGCTGAACCAAAACAGAAACTTTTGACTCCAGTACAGGCATTTTCATTTTTTAATGGAGAATGATAATGATCTGAAATTTTTACACAGTCTTTATATACAAATTCTTCTGGTTGTACTAATTTTTCAGAATTTTTAGAGACAGGGAAGTATGGCTACACTACAGACCTTCACAGACTGTTCTGTTTTTGACAGATTCTGTTTTGCATGCATAGTTTGCTTGTTTTAGTGTTTCCATAGCTTATATTTAGTGGTATAAATTATGGGAATGGTAGAATACAGTAGGTATCATGTGGGAACAATTCTTAATCTTGCCTTGACAGTACCTAAGTGAATGATCCACCTTTATTATACTAACCCATCTCACGAAGTTCCGTTAAGTTTTGTGTGATTGAAGTTTTCAAGTTTTGGGTGAGACACCGATATGAGGAGAATAAGGAGTGACAAGAACCTAAGCTTGGGGATGCCCAAGGCACCCCCAAGGTAATATCCAAGGAAGACTCAAGCGCCTAAGCTTGGGGATGCCCCGGAAGGCATCCCCTCTTTCATCTTCAACACTATCGGTATATCTTACTTGGAGCTATATTTTTATTCGTCATATAATATGAGTTTTGCTTGGGGCGTCATTTTATTTTCTTGTTCTATGTTAGGTGTCATTTATAATCTTGTTTTTCAATAAAAGGTTCCAAGAATTGCCCTTTAGGATGCTTGAATTGCATGTTTGATGTGTGCTGTGTATAAACAGAAAATTTTGCTGTAGTGTTTGAATTTTCATTTGTTACTGGAACGTGGAAAGTTTCTGAAATTTTTACATAGTGTTTTCATATAAATTAGTTAGCTTTTCCTAAATTTTCATAATTTTTTGAGTTACAGAAGTACACTGTTTTCATAAATTGCTACAGACTGTTCTGTTTGGGCAGATTGCTGTCATAGTTTTGTTATCTGCTTATCCTATAGTTTCCATAGCCTATATTGGTAGATATAAATTGTGGAAATGATACTAAACAGTAGATAATGTTTGAAAATTATTGTGCAACTTGTCTTGGCAGTACATGAAGTGTTGATTTATTCTTATGTGTACTAACCTATCTCACGAGTTCTTTTCGAGTTTTGTGTGGATGAAGTTTTTGAGAATAGGTGAAACCATGATATGAGAGGATTGAACGAGATTCAAAAGTTCAAGCTTGGGGATGCCCAAGGCACCCCAAGTAAATATTTCAAGAAGTCTCAAGCATCTAAGCTTGGGGATGCTACGCATCCCACCTCTCTTCATCAACAATTATCGGTTAGCCTATGTTGAGCCTAAAGTTTTATTCGTCCACATGATATGTGCTATCCTTGGAATGTCATTTTATTTTGTTTTGCTGTTTAAATAAAGTACTTAAGATCTGAAATTCTTATATGAGAGAGTCTTCACATATTTATTTAAATTTTTGACTACTCATTGATCTTCACTTATATCTTTTGGAGTAGTTTGGCAATTTGCTCTAGTACTTCACTTATATCTTTTTAGAGCACGGCGGTGGTTTTATTTTATAGAAATTGTTGAACTCTCATGCTTCACTTATATTATTTTGAGAGTCTCTAAACAGCATGGTAATTTTCTTAGGTTATGAATTTAGTCCTAATATGATGGGCATCCAAGAGGGATATAATAAAAAATTTCATATAAAGTGCATTGAATACTATGAGAAGTTTGATTCCTTATGATTGTTTTGAGATATAAAGATGGTGATATTAGAGACATGCTAGTGAGTAATTGTGGATTGGTAGAAATACTTGTGTTAAAGTTTGTGATTCCCGTAGCATGCACGTATGGTGAACCGTTATGTGACGAAGTCGGAGCATGATTTATTTATTGATTGCCTTCCTTTGTGTGGAGGTCAGGATCGCGCGATGGTTAACTCCTACCAACCCTTCCCCTAGGAGAATGCGTGTAGTACTATGTTTCGATGACTAATAGACTTTTGCAATAAGTATGTGAGTTCTTTATGACTAATGTTGAGTCCATGGATTATACGCACTCTCACCCTTCCACCATTGCTAGCCTCTCTAGTACCGCGCAACTTTCGCCGGTGCATTAAACCCACCATATTCTCTTCCTCAAAACAACCACCATACCTACCTATTATGGCATTTCCATAGCCATTCCGAGATATATTGCCATGCAACTTCTACCGTTTCGTTTATTATGACACGCATCATCATTGTCATATTGCTTTGCATGATCATGTAGTTGACATCGTATTTGTGGCAAAGCCACCGTTCATATTTTTTATACATGTCACTCTTGAGTCATTGCACATCCCGATACACCGCCGGAGGAATTAATATAGAGTCATATCTTGTTCAAGTATCGAGTTGTAAATCTTGAGTTGTAAGTAAATAAAAGTGTGATGATCATCATTATAGAGCATTGTCCCATGTGAGGAAAGGATGATGGATGCTATGATTCCCTCACAAGTTGGGATGAGTCTCCGGACTTTATAAATAAAAAAAGAGGCCAAAGATGCCCACCAAAAGAAAAAAAAATGAAAAAAAATGAAATAAAAAAATGAGAGAAAAGAGAGAAGGGGCAATGCTACTATCCTTTTTCCACACTTGTGCTTCAAAGTAGCACCATGATCTTCATGATAGAGAGTCTCCTATATTGTCACGTTCATATAATAGTGGGAATTTTTCATTATAGAACTTGGCTTGTATATTCCAATGATGGGCTTCATCAAAATTGCCATAGGTCTTCGTGAGCAAGCGAGTTGGATGCACACCCACTTAGTTTCTTTTTGAGCTTTCATACACTTATAGCTCTAGTGCATCCGTTGCATGGCAATCCCTACTCACTCACATTGATATCTATTGATGGGCATCTCCATAGCCCGTTGATACGCCTAGTTGGTGTGAGACTATCTCCTTCTTTTTGTCTTCTCCACAACCACCATATTCTATTCCACCTATAGTGCTATGTCCATGGCTCACGCTCATGTATTGCGTGAAAGTTGAAAAAGTTTGAGAATACTAAAGTATTAAACAATTGCTTGGCTAAAACCGGGGTTGTGCACGATTTAATACTTTGTGTGATGAAGATGGAGCATAGCCAGACTATATGATTTTGTAGGGATAACTTTCTTTCGCCATGTTATTTTGAGAAGACATGATTGCTTTATTAGTATGCTTGAAGTATTATTGTTTTTATGTCAACATTAAACTTTTGTTTTGAATCTTATGGATCTGAATATTCATGCCACAATAAAGAAAATTACATGGATGAATATGTTAGGTAGCATTCCACATCAAAAATTCTGTTTTTATCATTTACCTACTCAAGGACGAGCAGGAATTAAGCTTGGGGATGCTTGATACGTCTCCAACGTATCTATAATTTTTGATTGTTCCATGCTATTATATTATCGGTTTTGGATGTTTTATATGCATTTATATGCTATTTTATATTATTTTTGGGACTAACCTATTAACCTAGAGCCCAGTGCCAGTTTCTGTTTTTTCCTTGTTTTTGAGTTTTACAGAAAAGGAATATCAAACGGAGTCCAAACGGAATAAAAACTTACGATGATTTTTTATGGACCAGAAGAAGCCCACAGGGCATTGGAGTTGGGCCAGAAGAGCCACGAGGCCACCACAAGCCTAGAGGGCGCCCCCCCTAGGGCGCGCCCTCCTGGCTTGTCGCCGCCTCGTGGATCCCCCTGACGTGATTCCAACGCCAAAAATTCCTATAAATACCAAAACCCCCAGAAAGAAACCTAGATCGGGAGTTCCGCCGCCGCAAGCCTCTGTAGCCATGAAAAACCAACCGGGAGCCCGTTCCGGCACCCTGCCGGAGGGGGAAACCATCACCGGAGGCCATCTCCATCATCCCGGCGGTCTCCATGACGAGGAGGGAGTAGTTCACCCTCGGGGCTGAGGGTATGTACTAGTAGCTATGTGTTTGATCTCTCTCTCTCTCGTGTTCTTGAGATGACACGATCTTGATGTACCACGAGCTTTATTAATATAGATGAATCATATGTAGTTTTCCCCTCTCTATCTTCTTGTGATGAATTGAGTTTTCCCTTTGAAGTTTTCTTATCGGATTGAGTCTTTAAGGATTTGAGAACACTTGATGTATGTCTTGCGATGGGATATCTGTGGTGACAATGGGATGTTCTATTGATCCACCTGATGTATGTTTTGGTGATCAACTTGCGGGTTTTGTGACCTTGGGAATCTATGCATAGGGGTTGGCACACGTTTTCGTCTTGACTCTCCGGTAGAAACTTTGGGGCACTCTTTGAAGTTCTTTGTGTTGGATTGAACATGATGAATCTGAAATTGTGTGATGCATATCGTATAATCAAGCCCATGGGTACTCGTGGTGACATTGGAGTATCTAGCTGACATTAGGGTTTTGGTTGATGTGTATCTTAAGGTGTTATTTTAGTACGAACTCTAGGGCTGTTCGTGACACTTATAGGGATAGCTCATACGATTGATCGGAAAAGATAACTTTGAGGTGGTTTCGTACCCTACAATAATTTCTTCGTTTGTTCTCCGCTATTTGTGACTTTGGAATGAACTCTTTGTCGCACGCGAGGGATTTACATATGATTCAACTATGTCAGTATTGTTGAGAGAATTTGCACTAGTGAAAGTATGAACCCTAGGCCTTGTTTCCAAGCATTGCAATACCGTTTTTGCCCACTTTTGTTACTTGCTACCTTGCTGTTTTTATATTTTCAGATTACAAAAACCTATATCTACCATCCATATTACACTTGTATCACCATCTCTTCGCTGAACTAGTGCACCTATACAATTTACCATTGTATTGGGTGTGTTGGGGACACAAGAGACTTTTTGTTATTTGGTTGCAGGGTTGTTCGAGAGAGACCATCTTCATCCTACGCCTCCCACGGATTGATAAATCTTAGGTCATCCACTTGAGGGAAATTTGCTACTGTCCTACAAAACTCTGCGCTTGGAGGCCCAACACGAGTCTACAAGAATAAAGTTGTGTAGTAGACATCAGTGGTGCGTTGTAATGGATTCAATCTTGCGGTGCTCAATCCCAGTGATAGAAAGGGACATGACACATATTTGTATTGTTGCCATTAAGGATAAAACGTCGGGGTCTGAACATATTGCTTGTCTTACTTTGTCTACATCATGTAATCTTGCTCCAAGCATTACTCTGTTTCATACTTAATACTCTAGATGCATGCTGGATAGCGATCGATGAGTGGAGTAATAGTTGTAGATGCAGACAGGAGTCGGTCTACTTGTTTACGAACATGATGCCTCTATATACATGATCATTGCCTTCTGTGAGATGTCATAACTTTGCGCTATTCTGTCAATTGTCTAACAGTAATTTATTTATCCACCGTATGCTATGTTCGAGAAAGAAGCCTCTAGCGAAAACTATGGCCCCCGGGTCTACTTAAGCATATTACTAAAAACTTGAAATATTTTACTGCAATTTATTTTCTGTTATTTATTTTTTATATTTATATTATCTATCTATCAGTATTTAATCCTCGCAAGTAACGAGTTCAAGGGGCATGACAACCCTCTTTCCCGCGTTGGGCGCAAGTGTTTGATTTTGTGTATGTAGGTACTGTCGAAGGGGGTTTGCTTGATTCTCATATTGGTTCGATAACCTTGGTTCTCACCGAGAGAAATACTTATCTCTACTATGCTGCATCTCCTCTCCTTTTTGGAGAAAATCCCAACACAGTTTATAGGTAGCAGCGGGCAGCTCTCATTGTGTGTTATAAGGCGTCTTGTCCAGTAGAGATACAAACATCCCACCACTATAACCCATTTAATCTCCAATGTCGGCATTAGGGATAATGACGTTTCATCAATAAACAAAATATACTCCATATTGACCGACCTAGATCGATCAATATTTGCTGTCGTGTTGATGAAATCTGTCAATCCAAGCTGGCTCCACATACCTGTCGAGTGAATACATGTGAAAAATAGATGGCGAATATCTTCAGAGCTCCGATGGCAAATTGGGCACCCTCCAATTGCCCCGACGTGTCTATTAGCGAGTATACCTTTTATGGGCAGAATTCCGTGTAGTAAACGCCAACAAAATATTGAAACTTTACGTGGAATTTGTAGCTTCCGTAAGGCACTCCACACCGCTGGAGCAGCAGAACCTCCCGGTCGACTTATGTCATTTGCATGCGCCCTAAATTTATGTAGCAATTGGATTCTGTAAGCTGTTCGAATGGAGAACATCCCTTTTTTATCAGGGTGCCATGTGATAAAATCATCAAATGCATGAAGACTTAAGGGGATTTGTAGAATCCTTCAGACATCCACGGTATTAAAAATCGTATTAATGAGTTCCTCGTCCCATAGTTCACTGTGAGGGTCAATCAAGTCTCACCACTGATACAATTGTGTGACCTCTGGTCGTGATGATCATTCTGTTGGGACTAGAAGGAATCCATGGATCCGACCATATGTTGATTTCATTCCCATTGCATATTCTCCAAATATATCCTTATTTGAACACATCAAGACCTTTCATGATGCTTTGCCAAGTGAATGAAGCCCCATTTTTTAGAGTATCTTGTAAGAGGCCTCCATTTGGAAAGTATTTTGCCTTAAGAACTCGTGCACGAAGTGACTCGGGCGAAGTAATAAGTCTCCAACATTGCTTAGCTAGCATTGCCTAATTAAACGAGTACAGATCTCTTAAGCCCATACCACCTTCACTCTTTGGGTAACATAATTTCCACCAAGAATACCAATGCATTTTCTTATTTTCCTCATCATCTCCCCACCAGAAACTAGCAATAATATATGTGATTTTCTTGCAAATACCTTTTGGTAGACAAAAGATAGACATAGCAAAAACCGAAATGGATTGTGCCACAACTTTAAGAAGAATTTCTTTACCACCAACTGACAATTGTTTTTTCATCCATCCTTGGATTTTTTGTTTAATCCTTTCAATGAAGTGCTTAAAACAGTCACTACGATCAGCTCCTACCATAGCCGGAAGGCCTAGGTACTTATCAGATAGTGCCTCAGTATCAATATGTAATTGTTGACAAACTTCAGATCTTGAAACTGCACTAGTATTAGGACTGAAAAAACACTAACCTTTGCCAAACTTACCAATTGTCCAGAATTTTGGCAATAGGTACCTAGCACTTGATGTAAGGAAGCTGCATTTAAAACATCCGCGCTCATGAAAATCGAAGAATCGTCAGCAAATAAAAGGTGTGAGACTGACAATGCATTCCTGCACACTTTAATTCCCTCGACGCCACCCGCTTCTTCTTCATACTGCAATAGGGTAGAAAGACCTTCTGCACAAAGGAGAAATAGATAGGGAGAAAGGGAATCTCCCTGTCTAATTCCTCTAGTAGGTATGAATGTCTCAGTTTCTTGCGAGTTATACCTTACTATGTATCTTACGATCCAACACATGCCATCATCATTTCCATAAAACTTTCATGAAATCCCAACTTCAACATCATATTCCTCAGAAACACCCATTCTACTTGATCATATGCTTTACGCATATCCAACTTGACTGCACATAGAGACCTGTTTGGCCCACTCTTTTATTTTTTATTTTATGAATACATTCATAAGCGATGAGAATGTTATCAGTAACGAGCCTTCCAAGAACAAATGCGCTTTGGGTTGGAGAAATAATATCAGGAAGAATTGTTTTCAACCGAGCTGCAAGCATCTTTGATATAATGGGTGTGAACTGTCTGGAGATTCAACTTTAGGAATCAAAACAATCGTTGTGTCATTCCATTCAGCTGGGATCTGCCTCGAATTAATTGCAATAAGAACTTATTGGGTTATCTACTCCCCTAATGTATGCCAGTATTTCTTGAAAAAGACCACATGGAGGCCATCCGGTACGGGTGCCTTAAGATCACCAATGCTTTAAGACAGGTTTATGAACATCATCCGGAGTATAATGAGCTAACAACATATTGTTCATATGAGTTGTAACTTTAGAATTTACCTTAGCAAGAATAGATGGATCGGTGTGCTGTACCTCCGACGTAAATAGGTTGGAAAAATAACTCTAAATATCTGGGTTTAGTTCCGCTATACCTTCCAACCAATTTCCATCCGAGTCTTTTAACTTTTTGATAAAATTTCTTTTTTCGCCTTGCCGAAGCATATGCTTGAAAGAAGCTTGTATTTCTGTCCCCACTTTTCAACCACGAAATACGTGACATTTGCATCATATGAATCTCTTCAAATTCTAGCAGATATTCAATTAGCCCTGATAGCTCTTTTCGCGTTACTTCACCGTCGTCAGTAATTGGGCCTCTCATCACCCTCTCAAGACCACACCACGCCTTACGGAGGCGCTGTTTAGATTTCTTCAGAACCCTCTTGTCCCAATGTTGGAACATCGCATGCATGCGATTTAACTTCTCATAAACCGAGGTGGCTGTAGGGCCCGATCCTACTTTCTGCCAAGCGTCCATTACAATAACTTTGAACTTTGCCTCTCGCAACCACCTCGATTCAAATCAGGCGATCCATCTTTAATTTCTCTTAGCGAAGCAATAAATTTGTAGACACCTGGACAAATGTTTTCAAGTACAATTATGAAGAGTTGTACTCCCTCCGTTATTTTTAGTCCGCATATAAAATTTGGTCAAAGTCAAGCAATGCAAAGTTTGACCAAATTTATATCAAAATATATCAACATCTACAATACTAAAACTATATGCTACGAAAATTAATACCATGATGCATCTAGTAATATTATGCATCTAGTAATATTGATTTCATATTATGAATGTTGATATTTTGCCCTATAAAGTTAGTCAAAGTTTAAGAATTTTGACTTTGACCAAATTTTATATGGAGACAAAAAAAACGGAGGGAGTACCATGGTGAGTTATTTACCAAAACCACCACACATGGGGCTAGGGTAACAATTTGATACCATATTTGAGCCAGGGCACAAAAAACCACAAACTCTGTGCCTAACCAATAACACCGAGCTAGACCTAGTCATATGTCGGACCGGGCCGGGCTTCGGCCCGGGCGAAAAAAAGCTCGATGCTGTAAACCCAGGCCCGAGCCCGGCCCGACCGCCATGCCTAATAAATCGGGTCCGAACCCGGCCCGAGCCCGAAAAAGCCTAACCCGGCCCGGTCGGCCCGACCCGACTATGACTAAAACTAAGTTTTCGCAAGTCCGAGCCCGGTCCGACCTGATCATCGGGCTCAGTTTCCAGGCCCGAGCCCGGAACCATGATCAGCCCCGACCCGGTCCGAAACGGCCCGGGATTTTTGGACCGGGTCGGGTCGGGCCGTCCGGGCCGGGCTGCCCATGCCCTGTTCTACACGTAGCACTGATTGTCCATTTGATCCCGAAAACAGCAAAACCGATAGGTAGGCCCCACCTGTCGGGGTGTGGCCGTGTGGACAATTTGTTGAGTTGCCCAAACCACCTGTTGGCCTCTGTCTTCTTCCCCTCTTTCCCTCCAATCCACCAACCCCACCACTGCATTATCCCGCACCGCCGTCGGAGCCCAACCCCGGCAAGATACCCCACCACCAGCAAGCCGCCCCAGCCACCTAAAATCTGCGTTGAGCCACCCTGCTGGACCTCGTACCTCCATGACCAGATGTCTCCCTGGACGGACGCATGTGTGCGCTGCATCGGACATTGGCTGGTGACGCGAACAGTGACTGGCAGCGCAAGCTGGCGGCGAATTGGCGACGCGAGCAGTGGCTGGCGGCGAACTGGCGGCACGCACAGTGGCTGGCGGCGAACTGGCGGCACGAGCAGTGGCTCGCGGTGGACTAGAAGCATCCCCCCCTAGGCGTCACATGCGCGGGACATCCTACTCTAGCTCAGGCTAATGGAGGCGGTTGCGGCGTCGAGCCCGGTGGGCGCCACGATGGAGCACGCGTAGGCGGCGCTGGAGCTGCTGTACACGGCAGCTGACGGCGGTGCGAAGGGAGGCCCTGGCCGCTCGCCGTGGAGGGCATGTCTGGCCACGACCGTGAGTCCGCCGTCGGCGTCCCCTGTGCTCGAGCCCACCGTCGCCTTCACAGCCAGAGAAGACCACCATGGGCGTCGCTCGAGCTTCTCCTTGCCGCAGCTGCCTCGCCCGTTCCCCAGTGCTCTGCCGCGCTGTCTCGCCTGGTCGTGGCGCCGATGAAGACACGTCCATAGCGTGTTTGTTAAAATTCCCATGAGAAAAATGGAGAGAGAAATAAAAATAAAAAGTGAAAGAAGATAAACACTCGAGTCACTGACAAGTGGGACCCTCGTCCAACTCAGCAAATTGTCCACACAAGCACACCATGTCAGCCCGACAGGTGAGGCTTACGTGTCGGTTTCGCTGTTTTCGCGACCCAATCGGACAATCAGTGCTCCGCGTTATTGGTTATGCACATAGTTGGTTTTGGGTAAATAACTCTACTATGGCACACATGATTTTCTTCTAAGAACCATTGAAGTTAAACCTGGAATTTTCTTATCTTCTAGAAACAATTGGAGTTAAAGCTGGACTTTAATTAAGTTGAAGATACACCAAGGAAAAATTTCAAAAAATAATTTCATGTCTACATGTCAAAAAATGCATACTGATGAACACAATTGAGAGAAAATAGCCCTACGTGCCATTGTCTAGGAAAACAAAATGTGATTATCTATTGTTGCGAATAGTGCTACCTATTTTTTGATTTGCATTTTTTTATGAAAGGCTATCATGGCTAGATTCATTGAGAGCTCTTTTATGGTACCCTGCGGTAAATACTGGCCGTCCACTCGTGATATCTGATGGTGAGGATCAATCTGTACTGCTCCGATTAGCAAATGCAATCGTGAGCGGCATGGCTTGCACTGCATCACTTCCGTCCTCCAGTATACAGGTCCATATGGCATTTTGGGAAGAAAAAAAAATTCAGCCCGCTCGCGTGTCGACCTGGCCCACCCCGTCCACGCCCTTCTATTTCGTACACGGCCGCACCCACGGGTTCCAGCCGCCGCCGGTGTGCGCGCCATGTATGGTGGATCAGGAGGATGTCGAGCTAGACCATCTTCCTCGCCATCAACCCCGCATGTCTCTCCCCCTCCTCTTCTTCCTCCTACCGTGAGGCGCTCGAGAACTCGTCACCCCGGCACCGTTGCTCCCCTGGGACCCCGTCGCGCCGGCGCTGACCGGTGACTGGTCTTTCCTCGTCTTCGTATCCACAAAGGTCCGGCCGGATAGGCGAGACCATGGCGGCTGGCTTCCCCGGCCTGCCCTCTAGGATCGCGCTGACCGCGGACGACGGCGAGGCGAGGGGATGTTGTGGTGCTGCTTGCGTACAGGAGGCGGGGCTGCGGCGCGTGCGCTCGGTTGTTGCAGCAGGCATGAAGCGTGAACTGGCGTGCGCGTCCAGCTGTGTGCGTTTGGGACGAGCTCTAGTGACTCGTCCATGGCAGACAGGGCGTCGCTTGAGCGAGACGACGTTAAGGTGGAAGAAAACGACGGTTAAGGAGGCGCGGAGGAGCGGCAGCTCACCACGGGCCCGATGGATGCGACGAGATGGCCGGGGACGCAGTGGAGATGGCGAGGGAACGCGCTGATGCCGGCGATGGTCCTCGGTTGCGATGAAGAAGACAAACTCGAAGAGTAGATCCTGGTAAGGACGACGGCTCGGGAGGCGTCTCCGTCCAGCTACTCGAACAGGAGGTTGAAGGAGACCGTGGAGGAGCAGTTGGACATGGCGGCGAGGCTCAGCGTCTTGATTTTCTGGTCGCTATTATCCGCCGACCAACGACATCGCTAAGGTTCCATGACAGAAAAATCTATGCCTATCCTACCCTTAGAAAACCAGCGGTCGGATTTTAATATACCGGTCCCTCCCCTGTGAGCAGTAGAGGGTGCCGTAAAAACGCTCATTGATAATTAACAACAATTACATCGTCCACAAAGCTGGCAAATAAACAACTAGGGGATCATCGTTCCAAGTACAAGAAGAGTGACTTACATCGATCAAAGAGAAGAGTGACTTGTATGCTCGCAAAATTGTCGACTCGTGGGCTCAAAACCTTGGATCATGTCTATAAAATTCTTCCGAGTTGCAAAGTGAATCCATATAAAAAGCTTAGAGCATCTCTAGCATATCCCGTAAACCTTCGTCGGGCCGCATTTTTCCAGCGGTTTGACGGGACGGTAAGAAAACCCGGCCCAACTAAGTATTGTAAAAATGGTCCGGTCCGTAAAAAGTTTGCGGGAGGCCCGTAAACCGCTCTCCATTCCGCTATATATGCCGACTCCGGTGGGTTTTAGGGTATTCGTCCGCTTTTCGCCCCATCTCCTCCACCGCAATTCCTCTCCTACGACGAGAAATCGAGCGAAGTCTAGTTGCGTTTTGCGGCCCGGTTTCCACCGGAAGCTGCCGAAGATGTCGTGGGCGGGTGCTGGTCGGGGTGGCCGAGGGGGGTTCGGCGGCCGCGACGGGTTCGACGGCCGCAACGACGAGGAGGCCGGGAGCTCCTCCCTTCGCCCTTCGATGGAGGAATGGTACAAGGAGCAGGCGAGCCTCCGCGGCGTGCCGCCGTGGAGCAACTTTTGCCGCCTTAGCCGGATCTTCGATCTGGCCATCCAGCGCCTCCGTGCGGCCGAGCGTGCCTGGTTCGAGGCAAAGGAGGCGGCTGCCGCCGGCGACGAAGCTGCAGCGCGTGGGTGCCGAGGTTGTTTGAGGAGTAATTTCTCGCGTAGGTCCTCTCGAGCACCCTCATGGAGTACCACCTCCATGGTCCGGCTCCCATCCTGGCGATGGTGATGGCAACTGTGCCGGCCAGGATGAAGACGAGCAGAACTCCAGTGATGTAGTTTAAGTTCAAGTTTTAGATCTGCGTTTAAGTTTGAAATATGTTTGTGGAACTCCGGTGCTAGCGTGGTATGTGTGGAACTATGTTAATTTTCTTCTATGAACTATGTTTGTGGAAATCTGGTGATGTTTAAAATGGCGTGAACTAGTAGTTTGAAAATCGATTAAGAACTCCGGTGACGTTTACAAAATCTATTCTGCCGATCCGTCCGCTGTCCCGCAAATTTTGTACCGTAACTGAAATTTGCAGGACGGCGGTTTACAAGATCTGATAGAGATGCTCTTATTCATCGTCACATGTGTCCAAAAGACGTGAGCTGACCGGTCAAAAACATAGTCAAGGTTCAGTCTATATGTATTTAAGGTATTCAGATCTATCGTAGTAGAGCCAACATACACATAAAGAAAGTTTTTTTTAAAATCAAATAAATAAAGGATGTGCATCTACATACAATATTCCAAATCTAAATGTTATTGAACAAATCTTGATGACTACGATTGATTTTGAGTGATATAGTGTGAAGTGTGCAAGTCATTACTTTTTTTGGTTGAGTTGCACATTGTTATGCAGAGTGTAGATCAAACCATGAAAAAAACTATGTGCATCCATGCGTACTTGTTGCAAATGATAATGTTTTTGCCAACCACAAACAAAGAAGAAAGGTCCACGTGTTGATGCGAGTTGAACTGAATAATGCTAATTCATGGTAAGGTCTCCTTTGATATAAAGGAATTTTATTGGATTTTTGGAGGATTTGGATGCTTAGGATTTTTTCCTACGATGGTCGTTTGATTCGTAGGATTGAAATCCTTTGGAATTTTTTCATAGGATTCATTTGTACTACATTTTGGAGAAAAAATTCATCCACTCAAACCTCTTTGTAGAATTTCTTTGTTTTTTCTGTGCTATCAAACACACTTCCTGTAGTGTAGAAAAGGACACGACACTCTATTCCTATGTTTTTTCTATTCCCGCATTTTGAGAATCCTGCGAATCAAAGAGTCTCTAAAGCGCAAAGTTAGAGCATCTTCAGCCACGACTTGCAAATCCCGCCCCTCAAACGCCCGTGGACACGCCCGGTCAGTGACCGGGCGTGTCCGTTTTGAACCCCTAGTTTTTCATCCGTGCAGCCGCATCTCTCATATTTTTCCTCATATGTCCGGTCACCTGCACATGATTGGTGGAGAAGAAGAGAGAGAAAGAAAAAAAATGAATAAAGAAAGAGAAAAGGTGGTCCGGGATGGGGTCACGTCCTACATGGCGGACTGACCGGGCGCGCCCGGGCGCGTTCGCGACCCCTCATATCGTCCTCATATTTGAGATGGATATGAGGGGTGCCGGTCAGTCCGGGCGTTTGAGATGAGTATGAGGGGTCCGTCTGGGTCACTTTTTCGTGACCGGTCAGTGACCGGGCGGCCTGCCCGGGCGTTTGAGGAGGGTATGAGGGGTCCCGCTGTAGATGCTTTTACGGGATGCAAGTTGATAGTTGAACCAATAATATGAAACACATGTTTGGTAATGGGAATAAACGTAGCAAACCTGCAAAGCGGCGGTTCCAAGACAAATCACTTAGAGCATCTCTAGCAGACCCCATATATTGCCCCGACCAGCAAAATAACTGCCAAAATACGGGTCCGCACGGAAAAAGGCGTCCGAACAGACCCCGCAAACGAGTCGGACCCTTAAAAATTTTTGAGGGGCGCGGTAAAATCCCACCTCCGACCCGCGAAAACACAGGTTTCCCCCTCGGCCCGAAGGTGGCCCGTATCTAAGAAAAGCGGTTGGCGGGAGGGACATTTCAGCCCGCGCGCGTTCCCCACCCTTGTCTGCATCCGCCCGCCATCGGTTCCGCCCGTCCGCCGCCGGTGATTCCGGCCATATCTGCGGGCGAAATCACGCCGCCGGGCCGCCCCTCACCCGGTTCCCCTTAGCCGCTTCGCCGGCTCCCCGGATCCGCCGAGCCTAGCCGCCCGGAGCGCCCGAAGTCGCCGTAGCCGCCGGTGAGTACTTGTGCTTCAGCATATTTTAGGTCACGCGGCGTTCATTTTTATGATTTTAGATGGAGCTAAGCCCTTGCGAGAAGTTTTTGCTTGAGGATTCGTCCGATTCGGATGATTCCGATGTTGCGATGCTGCTTGCGAACCAGCGGCAGCAGATGATGGTGATGGCTCTCACCGTGAAGGAGCACGAAGATGAGAACCGAAAGAGATGGCGAGGATCGACCGTCGGCCGTCTTTGCATTCCCCGCAATCGCCATCTCGGAAACGAGATGTTGATGCAATACTACTTCGTGGACAATCCAACATATCCGCCGCACCTCTTTCGTAGAAGGTACCGAATGCGCCGATCCCTCTTTGTTAAATTAGTGAAAGCTTGCAAGGCCAATTGTTGGTATTTTACCCAAAGAAGAAATGCGGCGGGCTTGAAGGGATTTAGTGCATATCAAAAAATCTCGGCAGCTATGAGGGTAATTGCATACGACATTCCGGCTGACTATGCCGAGAGTACCTTCGCATTGGTGAAGATACTACAATTGAGTCGGTGCGTAGGTTTGCCAAAATGATCATCCGTGTCTTTGGTCCTCAATATCTTCGGGCACCCAACGAAGAAGACACAAAAAAGTTGATGGCATCAAGTGAGAGAAGAGGTTGGCCAGGCATGCTAGGAAGCATTGATTGTATGCATTGAAAATGAAAAAACTGTCCGAAGGCATGGCAGGGAATGTATTGTGGCAAGGGTCGTGATGCAACAATTGTGTTAGAGGCCATAGCATCCGAGGATTTATGGATTTGGCATTTTTTTTTTGGTATGTCGGGTACTCTCAATGATGTCAATGTGTTGCAACGGTCTCATTTGTTTGCTAGGCTTGCTAGTGGTGATGCTCCTGCTTGCAACTACACTATCAATGGCCATGAATACACGAAGGGGTACTATCTGGCAGATGGTATCTACCCTTCTCGGTGCACATTTGTGAAGAGCATCAAAGAGCCCAAAAATAGGAAAGAAGGTGAATTTGCAAGGGTGCAAGAAGCAGCCCGAAAAGATATTGAAAGAGCATTCGGGGTTTTGCAAGCAAGGTTTGCCATTGTTCGTGGTCCTGCTCGTTTTTGGGACAAGCGATCCCTGAAAAACATCATGACATGTTGTGTGATTCTTTACAACATGATACTCGAAGATGAGAGAGACATGAACTTGGAGTTTTTCTGCGACAATGTGGGAAGCCGTGTCAAACCAGCTAGAGATCCTAACCGCATTAGAGCATTTCTTCAGACCTACCGAGAGATTGAACATGAAAACACCCACTATCAGCTTCAGGAGGATCTCATTGAGCAACATTGGCAAAGGGCTGGGCAGTAACACATTCCATTTTTGCATTCATTTTATTTCATTCATGTGTGATTTGTATTCGGACAAGTTTTGTATAGGATTATTTAGTTTGCTTTGGTGATTTCAATAATTATTGTAATTTGGATAACTGCTATTTTGTAATATTGACATTCAGATAAATAATTATTGTAATTTGGATAACTGCTGTTTTGCTATATTGAATTCATAATTCTAAATATGTATCATATGTGTCAAATTCAGATAAAACTCCATCCGTTTTGCGGGCCGGCGCGGGCTGCTGCGAAGCAGACCCCGCATAGCGGACCTGTAAAACGGAATATCCGGACGGGGTCTGTTCCGCAGCAACCCACGTCGGCCCGCAAAACCGTTTTTTCCGCGAACTGTAAACGAGTTTTGCGGGTCGGCGATATACGAGATCTGCTAGAGATGCTCTTATATCTCTACTACCGTAATACAACAGTTTTTGAACTTGGGCTAGCCATCCACAACATTGTAGAAGCAAATTGTTGGCCGTTGATTTGTTACACAGGGTGGATCATCATCCTTCATCAATACCAAACTCAAATGATCCAACGGCTCGCGTTTCTTGGATTCGCGCCGTACGGACGCGCGCCAAAACGCTCCAAGCTTAGATCCTTCTGGACTCATCACGGCGCGCAGCAGGCCTGCACCTACCGGTCTTGTGCTGTTGAGAAAAAAAATCCTTTCAAGTTACCAGCAACGAGCAGTTTTTACATGTCAGAACACTCAAAAGCAAACGCACATGCTTACAACCCCTCCCCTCTGTACTGTAGAGAGAGAGGCGAATCTCGGGCAGCTCCGTTTTCCCCCCGCGCTCGCCGGCGAGCCGTGGGTTCCCTCTCCCTCCGCCGGCCGTCCCGGCGGCGAGAGGGTGGGGGAACCCCGGATCTCTGCCTTGGCGTGTAAATAGGGTGTGGATAGCTAGGGTTTCGGCCGGCGGCGCGGTGGAGATGGTGGTGCTGCCGGAGCGAAGTTTGGTGCTGCAGGTCCTTCCCCTCTGTGCCGGTGTCCTCTGGGGCGCCGTCGCGGTCCTGGCGGCTTTTGGTGCTCGGGGCTCTCCGTTGAGCTTCCGTTCCCTGCGGGTGGTCGGCGAGGCGATGGTGCCGACTGCGCGTGATGGGGATCCTGTCCTCCGGCTCTGTCTTCGCTATGCCGTCGCCTCCTCCAGCGGCGGTGTGGAGCTAGTGAGGTGGTGTGTTGGAGGTTCGCGCGCCAGATCTTCCTCTCTCTTGCTCGCCGGTGAGGGAGACGGCGGCTGGGCTTCGGTGTTTCTTCGTCTCGCTGTTTCTTCGTCGTGCGGGCATGCCATAGCCGAGGTTGACGACTTCCCGTCTGCGACAAAACCGGCTGCTGAGTCCAAGGTCTCGCCGGCTCCAGGAGGGAGCGGTGGCGCTGGTGCAGCGGCGCGTCCTCAACCCGCGTCGGAGTTTGCAGTGTGGCGGGCCTCCAGGGACCCGTTTGTAATTCTCATCTTTTCTGGGGTGCTCTGTAACACTGAAGCTTGCTAATAGATCTGGGGTGTTTTCCGCAAAAAAAAAAAAAACGCACATGCTTACAAGAGAGAAAAGCGGTAACCTGACAACAATTTTTAAACTCCAGCAATTTAACACCACGTGCATAGCACGTATCTTATACTAGTAGATATAGTCCATATTCGAGTTTTCAATTTGGCATGAAGATAATTATCCTTTCATGTACTTGCACTGAAAAGGTGACAAGCAAGCAGTCTAGAAACCCCGACCAACTTTATCGCTCTCAACTATGATATTTAAGAAAACTAAATAAACTCAAACAACAACCTATATTTGCTATTCGTTTAAATGGCACCAGTTAGCTGGGTAAATATTTACGATTTGGTATGTTTTATTTTCTAGGATCTAGCATTTTTTAATTAAAAAAGAGTTAGTGGCTCCAAAATAAATAACTATGTCAAACTCGTTGTGATATATGTTTAAAATTTACCAAAATTGTTTCTCCCAATCGATGTTTTACATAATAAAAATATTATATCTTAATATTTAGCTATATCATTATGTAGTTGTTGAGTAGAATAGAAAAGTATTGGTTAAGTTCGTATGCTGGGAAGATAAATTATAATAATTATATAAAAGTAAAGAAATTCTAAATGAATATAAGCGCTAGAGATCACCCACCTAGTTTCACCAGGCCTCACTCGGTTCGCGCGATGTTCGATGAAGACGCGATCGTTGTTCGATCAACTCATCCATTTCTCTCCCGCGTCTGTGCTTTTGATATTATTTCAGATATATTTGCTGATTCAAATAATAAAAGAATATGTTCACAAGTCTCCAAAATTTGGTCAAAATATAATCACATGTCCTCAAACTGGCAACGTTGGCGCCCCTTCATGGCAAGCATCAATGGTCCCCTTGCAATAACTCGCGGACTGACCTGTTGTATCACCCGTCACCTTTTCAACATCAATTAGGTCACATACGCGTCACCCAACTGGTTTGTTGCACCGTGTGGCACCAATATTGCTTAAGTATAACTACATTTCACATGTTAATGTACTATTTTACCTCATATTCTATTTTATTGTAAGTTTACATCAGAAAGGGGGGCCGAAAAGCTACCATATTATAGAACATAAAGCTATGTGAAGGAATGGACTTCTCCGGAGGAAAAAAAATAAAGGCAATTCAGAACATCGGTTTTCGTAAGTAAAGGCATGGGCTAGGGGGTGGCGTATGGGGCCCACATGCTAGGCCTGGACGGCCCAAGCCGAGTCGCGTGTGAGTACCACATGACATCCCTATCATCATTTCTGATGGGATATTGCATTATCGTAAAAACCTACACATAACTTTATCGTATTTTTTCATGTCGCGACGTAAGATAGAATACCATCTCTTTCGAGGGCTGGCTGCATGGGGATCCGCCTCCTTCGACTGGGAGAATTTGAAGCCATCGTCGTAGTCAATATCAAGTCATCATGGGGAACATGATCATCCACTACATTATCGCCATCTCAATCTCCATCACCTACCTCCATCTCCATCTCCATCTCATTAGTGAACAATTCTTATATATTAGTTACTGTGATCACTTTCTAGTGTTAATTGTTGTCTACTGGTTGATGTTGTGGGTGTTACTAGTGAAAGATTTATACTTTCAGATTGTTTACCATATCATGCTCCACTGATCATGTTCATTATTA
This sequence comes from Elymus sibiricus, assembly GCA_039707655.1. Lineage (NCBI taxonomy): Eukaryota > Viridiplantae > Streptophyta > Magnoliopsida > Poales > Poaceae > Elymus > Elymus sibiricus. The sequence continues at coordinate 115,239,482 of CM077675.1, forward strand.
TGTCCTGTGAGCAATTCCCCTCGTTTATTGAGAACACTTGAGAAAGTCTAAAGATTGATATTTTGGTAATACTAGCAAAAAGGCCCATGCGTTGCAACGGGACAAAAAATACAACACGCTCTTAATTTACAAAAAAAATGTTCTATAATATGAGAATTTGTAGCTACGGCCAAAACAAAGATCGTCTTAGCCTACAAAAGCGCAGTTCAAGATTTCACATGTATTCTATTTCAAGGAGGCTTGCATGTAGATTTAATCCGTACAAAGAAATGGGCAAGTGATCATGCATTTATTCATGTCATGTGCGGAATGGAGTGTTGTTACGGGTCGGTAGAGGAAAACAACAAAAACAGACGATGACACATTAGCACACTACGGAGACATGTGTGCATCAAGGGCGGTTGTTTAAGCATCACCAACTTAGTGTAACTGTTGAACACTTTTTTTCACATGCATATTTCTTAAAAACATGAAGAGTTGTTAAAAAATTACATGAATTTTTAATCATACAGAGAGCTTTTTTGTTTGAAAAAAACATTTTTGTATGGTCTCATGTGGACGCAGGTACTTGCGCCCCTATTTCATCACTATTTCTTGTCATACATATCATATGTATTGGTCCCTGTTTCATCACTATTTATATTTTCTCAAACATGTCTTCTACTTTATTTTTTGTCATGCATGCCTTCTTTTTACCTTTTTTCATGCATGTCATCTTTTCTTTCTTTCTTATATATAGGATAATAGCGCAACATCTCATCTTTATCGGATTTCCTCTACATTTTCTCTTTTATTTCTTTTATAGCGGACACCCATCTTTATTTGGTCCTTCTTTTATTTCTTGTCATGCATGTCCTTATTTATTGGGTGTCTCTAGCAAATTTATCTTCAATTCAGTGTCAAAATTTATATTCAATTTCGTGCCCAATCTTGATTTTGCTGAGGTGTTCATCCCCAATCCGAATCAGTACCGGTATGAAAGAAAAACGGACAATGAATTATTGATTAAGATTGCACACTAGATTGTATTTTTAAATTGTTAACAGGTAAAATAACATCATATTTAGATTCTACATATTTTTCTAATCAAATTTCATATATAACATGTTAAATTTGGAGTTACAAATGTTGTGGTGTAGTTCTTCAGTAGCGATGTGCGAACATCGACAACATATCACTTCACCATTATTGACCTAGAGGAGAGCATTATGGGTCTGTTCTGATGTCACTCCACTTTCATTGGCCTAGAGGAGATCATCATGTGTCTATTAGGTTGGATTCTATGCCATTGCACATGAAAGGACGTGGATGTCGCCTAGAGGGGAGGGGGGAGGGTGAATATGCACTTTAAAATAACTACCTTTTAGGATTGAACAAATGCAGAATAAAACCAGCGTTAATTTGTCAAGCATAAAATCTAAAACAAATAGGCTCACCTATGTGCACTAACAAATTATGCTAAGCAAGATAAACAACTAAGTGATAGCAAAATATATAACATGAAATACTATGGCTATCACAAAGTAAAGGGCTCGGGTAATAGATAACCAAGGCACGTGAAGACGACGATATATCCCGAAGTTCACACCCTTGCGCTAATCTCCGTTCGGACTAGTGTGGAGGCACAATGCTCCCAAGATGCCACCATGGCCACCGTAATCTCCTCACGCCTCACACAATGCAAGATGCCTTGATTCCACTAAGGGACCCTTGAGGGCGGCCACCGAACCCGTACAAATGGCGACCCTTGGGGGAGGTCATCGAACCCATACAATTGGCAACCCTTGGGGAGGTCACTGGAACCCGTACAAATTGCTCGGGTCAATCTCCACAACTTAATTGGAGACCCCGACGCTTGCATGGATCTTTACACCATAATGATTGATCTCCGAGACACCACCAACCGTCTAGGACGCCCACACACCGAAGAGGCACAAGCTCTAGGGTGCCCAAACACCCAAGAGTAATAAGCTTCTCAAACTTTCACTTCCACGTATCACCGTGGAGAACTCAAACCGATGCAACTAGTACAATGGAAAGAACACACAAAGTGGTCAAGTCCATCACTCCCAAATCCCACCACAACAACAAAAGCTATGGAGGAATATGAGAGGAAGAACAAGGAGGACAAAAAGAACTCCAAGATCTAGATCCAATGGGTTCCCCTCACTTAGAGGAGAAAGTTATTAGTGGAAATATATATCTAGATCTCCTCTCTCTTTTCCCTAAAAAGGAGCAAGAATTATTGGAGGGATTGAGAGATAGCAATATCAAAGAAGGTCAACAATGGGGGGCAAAGACGAGCTCAAAGGATAAGAACCATTGGGGAAGAAGACCCCCTTTTATAGTGGGACAAAAATCCAACCGTTATCTGCTCAGCCCGCAGTCAAGCAGTACTACTGCTCCTAGGGTCGGTACTACCGCTTAAGGCAGCAGTTCCGGGAGTAGCAGAGTGAGCACGTGAAGTGTTGGAGCGGTAGTGCTGCCGGAGCGGTACCAACTGAAAGAGCATGGTGCTCCCATGTGTGGTTTTGGTAATTGATGACAATCCCTATGGACTAATGGTTGCTTTGAGTTATACCTTAAGGTTTGTCCATAAGCATTGCTTGAAGATCATTCGTTGGTTTCAAGGCTATAAGAAGGAGATTATGTGTGACCAAGGTGCTATTCAATGAATTATCCAAAGCTTGGTCATGTGAGGTTTTAGCCTATTACAACTATGTCTTTAAGAAGAAGATTGTGGGAACACTCATGTTTACCTTCAAGACATCATATTTATAAAAAGAGAAGATAAGATACAAGGTTGATCAAGACCAAATACCAAGAGTGATTCAAGTTGATCAATACACAAAGCGTAGAAGATGTACCAAGTAGGATTAAGTGATCCCATGGTATGGTAAGTATTGTCCATTTCGCTTTGTGTACTAACACATGGTCTATGTGAGAGTTCCTCGTGAGGTTAGGTATGTTTCCATGGGCATGCATCAAAAGGAGGATCTCATACAACCCATGGAGGATGACATCAAGTGGTGATCGTCATCAAGGTTGCGGCGTGCAAGTTCAAGTGGAGCATCACGAAAAGATCACATGCTTGAAGCTTGCCATCCATTATGGTGATAATGTACATGTGAAGATGTGCCGAAGAGAGGCTCACCCATAGTGGAGTATGGGGGAGCAATCTACTAGTCTTCATCGAGCCGGCACGATCAAGAAAGGTGGTCCATCTTGAGGAGGACAAGATCGTCATCATTTAGCTCAAGTGGAGGCAAAGGTTTTCCCTTGATAGGTTTTCTATTTTACCGGTCTCATGGTGTTAGTTGGGAGATCGGGTTATAGGAACGATTGCCGTACTATCCAGGGGGCTCTCGAGTGAGTAGCTTGACCGTATCATTCGTTGAGATCTCAAACTATTGCATTCTTGACATCATCATCTTTCTTGGTTCTTGTTTGGCTTTTCGCTATGTGAGTTTTGGAGCTTATGGTCTTCATCGTGATAAGCTCAAGCTCATCGAAAACGGATTTTGTATGCATCATCTTTGCGTTTTCGGTGTTGGATTTTGCCGGACAATATTTGGGAAGGTCATCTCGTCGTCCTCTATCCAACAAGCTTGAGTTTGCTCAATTCAGAGCTCGTATGCGAAAGTTATGGCAGTTTTAGTCTCTGGACAGTTTGTTTGTGCTCAGGCGGTAGTACCACTCTCCCCCACCTATAAAAGGGGGTCTTCTTCCCCATTGCTCCCCATCCTTTGAGCTCGTGTTCTTCCTCCATTGTTGACCTTCTTAGAGCTTGCTAACTCTCAATCCCTCAAATGATTCTTGCTCCTTTTTTAGGGAAAAGAGAGGAGATCTAGATCCACATTTCCACCAATCACCTTCTCCTCTAAGTGAGGGGAACCCCTTGGATCTAGAACTTGGAGTTCTTTGTGAGCTCCTTGTTCTTCCTATCATATTCCTCCATAGCTTTTGTTGTTGTGGTGGGATTTGAGTGTGAGGCACTCCCATTTCCAGTGTCCATGGATCTAACTAGACAACTCGACCCGGAATCCCGGTAGCCGGGCCCTACTCGGGCTTCACTTTTCTTCCCAAAGTCTTGCCAGAAAGCCTAAAAAGCTTAGATAAGTTTACATCTAACCAAATGATTCCCTGTGAGATCCAGTTTGGATAACAAAAGGTTCCCGTGCCTTTTCCCCAAGTCTTGGCTCCACTTGCGCCTATATAAAGAGGGGGCAACCCTCAAACACATCCGTGCTTTGTTGGTTGCGCCCTCTCTCCATCTCTCCAAAAGTTCTCTCTGCTGCCAGGTTGCTCCACATTTCTCCTAGTCTTCGCTAGCTCTTCATTCTAGATGGCGAAGCTCTACTGGATCGGTGACTCCGCATGCATTGATATTTCGGTGTCTAAAAACTAGACATTAGATCGTTGTACAAACAACCCTTTTTGAGAGTTCGGCCTGGGACTAAGACACTAGGTTTCCTCGAGCATCATCATCGCGAGAGAAGATGAATTGAGGAGGAGAGCACACGGGAAGTACCCAGGTTCAAGACACTATCACGGTGTAACACCCTACCCCTTCCTGATGATATTTCTGTAGTAGTGTTGAGATACAAGTTGTTCGTCCCCTGGCCTTGAGTGAGGCCATCTCTATTTATACTACTCTTATCCCTGACAAAGGGGGTCGACGCTAGACGGGTCCTTTTGTACCAGCCTGACGTGACTGCACACTGCACACTGTGGATGAGCTTCAAAGCCGGTATCTGGCACTGTTACTATGCCCATGCCGAGGAGGTGGCAACAATATGTTACTGTGGCCCTCGACTGCACACTGTGGATGAGCTTCAAAGCCGGTATCTGGCACTATTCGCTGAGGTAAAAAGCCAGGAAGAGCTCGCCACTTTTCCTCCCCTGTGACTGACACCCGTTGACGCACTCGTTTGTTCTTGTCTGTGTAGGCCCACGGGGATTCCTGTCCTCTCCCGTTGGCCTATCACTAGACGGGGTTGTTTCTTCTTGGACCGCTCCCTGGGAAACGGTCCTCAAGCTGGGGTTCCGCCCTAGTGCTGGGCTACCCAGGCTCTCGGCTTCCGCCTTGCTAAGGGCATCCAATCTGCCCCTCCTTTCCACGTGCCATTGTGTAGGGCCTTGGTCCGCCAACTTTGGGTACCACGGTTTTGGTGTGACCGATAGATATCGATGGAGGGATCATAGCTTCGATCGTAGATCGGGAAAATTCTCGCAGCTGGGAGGTTTAAAACTAGGTACGGAAATCTGCAACATCTTCATCAACCTCTTCTGTCCATTGCGTTCATCGGTAAGGATCTGATCTACCTTGATGCATCTTCATAGTTGGTCTAGTTTTCTTTTGGTAGGAAAGGTCTTGGGTTTTATTCGTAGACATGCTTTTTTTGTTTTCTACTACATTTCTCAATAACAGGGCCACTCCTGCAGTCATTTCAGACTTCTTTGGGATTTTTTTTGCTGTAAGATACACCTACTATTTGCATGTTGCAGACGCGGTCACGATGGAAGCAATTGCCATGAAGGAGGGGTTGACCTTTGCTACTTCTTTGGGGTTTAATAGAGTAATGGGTGAATCTGGTTCGATGGAAGCTATTAACTTTTGCACGGGGCAAACTCAATGAGGGGATCCAGCTGTGTCAATTTACGGCCTGGTGTATGCTTACTGTATTTGTATCCTCATGATGTTTCATTTAGAGTGAATAAAATCCATCCTTTATCAAAGAAAAAAAGTTGCATCAATTTACACAAAAATGTGTTGATGTGGTTTCGTTGATTGAGGAGGTTGACTTCTTACATTGTTTTCGAGAAGCCAATGGTGTTGCTCATGACTTAGCTATAAGCATAACTTTTGAATAAAATTTCCTGTACTTGAGAATTTTTTGCTAAATAAACTCATGGACAATATCTATTTGGGCCCTGGTCTTGCCTAGGCCGGCAAACCAAGATAATAACCGACGCCTCCAGCCCGTGTCACACGAAAGGAGAAGAGCCTCTAGAATCCAGCACGTTCTTCTCCCCCGAATTCCGACCCCCCCTCCCCCAACCCGTCCAGGTCTCCCCCTCCCCAACTCAGGCCTAGCTCAGCCGCCGCCGGCGAACATGGGGACGCGGGAGGTGTACGAGGAGAAGCTCCGCAGCGGCGCGCACCTCCACCGCGACCCGACAATCAACCCCGGCCTCGGCTCCGCCCGCTGCCCCCGCTGCCTCTCCCTCCTCAACCCCACCACCAACTCCGTACGTACCCCTCGACCCCTCCTCCTCCTTCCACCCCGCGGGTTGTTCTGACTTGATGCTTATGCTTTTCTCTTGGACGGCCGCGCAGGGACAGAGCGACTGGTCCATCACCTCCGTCCTGCACGACGCCACCGCCGTGGTAACGCGATTTCGCCCCCCTTCCCTGCTTAATTTCCACGGACGCCTGCCCGAGATCCAATTGGGCGAGATTTGTCGCTAACTTGTTTATGTCTTCCCTGTTGCTGCAGACTGGTTCTGGCGCCGGCGCGATGCTCAGTGCGGTGCACGGGTTTAATACAGGTTCGTTGTGCTTGATTTCGGTAGGTTTTAGGTTGTCTACCATTGTTTGGTTGCTAGCCAGGTACTCTGGATGAGAAACTGAATTATTTTCTTTTATGGATCAGGGATCCCGTTTGTCCAGAAGCATGTGAAGGGGCCCAAGTGGCTGCACTTACTTGTTGGGGTAAGTCTTGATTTTGGTTCATGCGATGCTAGTATGCAAGTATCCCTTTGATCCAGCTCAGTCATATTGTTTGATTTACAGTTTTGTCAGGATAGTTTAAAGATTGATGCAGCTTATTACATCTCTAAAGCTGTATTCTTTAACTGTGACGCTAGAAGATGTACGTAGTGAAGGAGGTTATCCATCATTAGTTAATCAGGAGAATGAGTGAAAGTTCGGCGCAAATTGACCCCAGTTCCTCTAGAAATAAATATCGCATAAAACTCTATACGAGTAAAGGCTGTTTGTTGTCTGCTACAGGAATGATAAGTTTCGAGAAAAGTTTTGCCATTCTATACGGATATAGGAACACTAAAGGAAATTAATTAGCTAAACCTGTCTTTCAAGCATGACATGATTTTGAACATAGCTGTGTGTAGCATTCAAGAACAATATCAGGGTATTTACGGAATTTAATAGGATCATATGATATTTACTTAATTTTTGAATGAATGATATTAACAAAGGCAAAGAAATGCTTTCTACCAAGGCACCTGTTCGAATGTGTAACTGGCTGGACAGATTTTTGATGGAAAGAACGGTTGAATTTAGGATCATAAGCATGGAATTTCTGCATTTTCAGCATTAGAAAATTCAAACTTAACATAAGTTCTGGTTTGTTGCCATCTATTAGGCTACTGAGATTGTGATATGTGTTATTTACTTGCCTTGGAGTTATTCTATCATGTGTTCTCAGTGCACTGGCAATGGATTTCCATTTATCTGCTTGAGATGTTTGGCACTCCTACAGTTTCTGTAACTGTTAAGTTCACATTGTTGTTACATTTTCATTTAATTGGAGGTGATACTTTATTTGTGCAGGTCCCACCTTTGATCTTATTCTCTGGTGCCAGTGCTTTATTTGGGGGTAAGTCTTTGCAATACAGTTTGTTAGCGTTTCTTATCTAAAAAAGGTTCTCAAACTTATCATTTACACCAAATATCCACTCATTGTACAGAAATTTGATCGCTGAAACATGAATGTTAAATTTTCTTGATAAATTCATTAACTTCACGAGCAAGATCGTGCCCTCGGTTACAAGCTTGTACACAGGCTTCTAAAGCCTACGCATTTTTTCTGAATTTCGGGTAGTACTCAAGATCCCCTGTTTTCATTATGCATTGATTTATAATCATTGTGAATCTTCATGACCTGTACGCAATTGTTACGGCTTCAAAGGGAAAGGACCATAGGAAATAGTGTGGCCCACCATCATTTTTGTGTGTAGTATACAGTTTTGAACTGATTCAACTCTACAAACCTTGTCTGTATATTGCTATACTTCACAGCCTAGCATTTACTTGCAAATCCTGTAATGAAGTTGTTATTCATACTCATATATCAGTGTAGTGTGTTTGCTATAGAAAAGAATTATCTTATTAGTGTGGGACTGTACATGGGGTACGGTTCATTTTAGTGTTCTTGAAGCATGTGTACCTTTCCAATTTCTGTTATCGTAACCATGTAAAAATTGACAGCTGAGCGAAGTGGCAGAAGATCTGTATCCTGTTCTTCCCAGTTATACCAGTCTTAAATTTCTTAGGTTAACTGCACTTCGGCAGATTAGAGCCTATGATATATCTTGGCTTAGTCCAAATCTCTGAAACTCCTCTAAAATCTATTTCTTCTCTATTAGAGTCTATGGTAAATCTTGCCTCGTTCCAATTTTTTTTTCATATTTTTCGAATATTGGCTCATTCCAAATCTCTGAAGCTCCTATTGAAGTTATTTCTAATCTTAGCATTGTATAGTATACTTAGCTACATGTTGTCAGGCATGTTGCCAACATTAGCTTGGTAGCAAAGCATGATTTGGTTAGTTGTTTCCTTAAGCTCTGTGCCATGGTTGTTTCCTTTCATATCCTGTGCCTCTTATATAATTGACAATGAAAATTACTCCTGAACACTCACCGGCCATAGGCCGCATCACGAACTTATGTTTTTTGGGGCATCCTGTATTGCCACAGTAAAACATGGCTTCATTTTATTCCTTTCTGTATTGAATTGTCGATTTTAACATTTGCAGTTGACTAGAATCGGCATGAGCCCATGCAAGTGGTTGGCTCTGTGTACTTGAGTATCTTTATTAGCTAACGTCTGATGATCTGCTACTTTGTTTTTACAGCTTACGCGCTCCCAACGTTTGCCCAGCTCACTGTGACATCATATTATGCCGCATCAAGTGCCTCTCACTATGCAGTTTCACAGATCACACGCCAGATCGAGAAGGCTCATTTGTCAGGCGCTGAAGAGAAATCTTGATTAGCTGCTCGCAATCATTTTGCTTGGTGCACATGGTATATATGGACCCCCTGCTTAACCGTGTTGCAGTGGTCTGATGGTTTTGCTGAGTTCCAGGCTCAAACCTGTCCTACCATAAGTATAATTAATTACTCCTACTATATGTAGCTTTGCTAATTGCTACTCATGTCACGTTTAAGATCAAATTGTTTTGGAGTGGTTGATTATTTTTGCTGTTTGGATAAAGCGCCATCTGAAATTATTGATCACGAATCCAGAATGTAATTTTGTACTACGATTGGTCAAAGAATCGGGCATAATAACTCTACGAGTTAAACTTTTATAAGAGCATGGTTAATAGTATAGCCAAGAGCCGGCTATATGGAGCTGCCATGTCACTTATAGCCAACCTAATAGCCCACACTATACAATAGTTAGTCATACTAGTATGTCATACAATTAATATATGGTCCATTTTCTTCTCTCACAAAGGTTCTTGGTTCTCGTGCTATAACCGGCTGTAAGCTTGTAGCCCGCTTCTCTTCTCTCTCCTCTCTTCTGTCCTTCAATTAGGCACAAATTTGATGTGGCAACTTTTATAGCCCGCTTATGTTACTCTATTGTACTTGCTCTAAGGAATCTTGCACTCAGATTGGATATGAGCAAGGCATAAGATCGTGGTTAATTGTGTATTTCTTTTCCCTGTTGTTGGAAATAACGAGCATGATGGGCTTCACTGAATTCAATCACGTGATTTTTATCACCGTGCTTATACCACAAGATGCCTGATTGTTTCAATTTCTGAATGACAGATCTGAAACATCTGTGTACTGTAGATTCATGGAAAATTCAGTCAAGTTCATAACCCACTTATACTAAATTGAACTTGGAACCTAACCTCGTATAGACATAGGAAAGAAATAAATTAACCATTTGCAAATGCAGTTAGACTGAATGCACTTTCCACGTTAATATAGATAGACCACTGAGCACCATGCCCTTATTTAATACTAAGCCGTACAGACCACTCGTCAATCATCACCAAGATCAACCTCGAACTCCAGGAAGATCGGATCGAGCAGCCCCGGCGGCGCCTTGACGCCGGACCACCGCGCCCTCTCCCTCGCCTGCCGCCGCTGGTCCCTCCACCGCAGCCGCCACGCCAGGAGCTCCCTCCACCGCTTCCCGCCCCGCAGCCCGGCGCCGCCGCCGCATCCCGGCGGCAGCCCCGGGCGCCGCCTGACCGACCGCAGCGGCCCCCTGCGTCCGGCGGCCTTCTTCCTCCTGGCCGCCGGCTGCCGCGGCTCCTCCTCGTCCCTCCCGGCGTCGTCCTGGTCGTCCTCGTCGGAGCGGTGGTACGCGTACATGCCGGCGCCCAAGTCGTCGTCGTCGTCGTCGGAGTAGAAGCGGCGGAGCGCGTCGTCGCTGGCCATGGTCGGTTGATCGCGCCGGTTAGGGCTCGGATTGGCGGCGCGGCGGGGGGTTGCCCGCGCTCTTATTATGGAGCCACGTACGACGTCGGTGGCGTGTGCGTTTCGCGCCCCTTCGCGCGTCGTGTCTGACCGTCTCTTCGTTTCCGTCACGTGCGCGCGACGGAACGGAACGCCGACCGGCCACGCCTCCGCGCGTTTATTGGATCCGATTCGATTCGGCCGGCCGGTCGGTCGGTCGGTTGGGTTTAGTCTTTGGCCGCTCGGACCACACACATACAAATCTCTTCGCACAATGGAGTGATACTATACTATCTTTCTACCCGAATTTAAGGAGAATCAGAGCTACTACTACTACAATTCACTCATAATTTGTCACTTATATCGAAATAAAGGTTTTCGGTTGGCTATTGTACCTCGACTGATTGGACACTCGCTCAAATCTTGGTCACAAGCACATTATCACGGATCAAAGTTGCCAAAGATGCTCGCACCCATCTGAAGAGAGACAACATCTCTCCTTCACTTGTCCCGCCGCGAGAAGAGTTTGGAGGGCCAAGTTCCACCAAATCAGTAAACTATGGGCATAGACAATGCCTTCGTATATGCCTTTCACCATCAATGAGTTTGTCCTTCTAACTGTGCTCTAGAAAATCTGTGAGGCGAGAAATCAAATGGTCTTAATGATGTGTGCCTCTCACATGCGGATACAATCTGCCTAGTTCACTAGTAGAAAACAGGGCTTTGGTCCAGGCCATAATATTGCATTAGTCCCGGTCGTGTTACGAACCGGGACTAATGGGTGCATCAGTCCCGGTTCATGAGGCCAGGACGTCGGCCGGGCCTCGGCGGGCACCAGTCCCGGTTCGTCTGACCCCTTTAGTCCCGGTTCCAGCCACCAACCGGGACTAAAGGGCCAACCGGGACTAAAGGGGTTGCGTTCCTGACGCAACCCCTTTAGTCCCGGTTGGTGGCTGGAACCGGGACTAAAGGGCAGTCTTCTGTCCTGGTTCTAGCCACCAACCGGGACTAAAGATATGCCTATATATATGCTTGCCCCTGCCCGCTCACTCCTCTGTTTTTTGGCCGGCCGGCGTGTGGGAGGTGTGTGCTGCTCTGCTCTCACCTCCTATGCACACGAGGTGTTCGATGAAATGCCCGAGCCACGCTTAAGCTTTCTTCTCTCCAAGCTCGACCTCCAAGCTCCATTTTCCCCAAGATTTGTCTAGGTTCGGCGGTTCGTTCCGTCCCGTCCCCGTCCTCACCGTCGTCGATCGCCCGCGCCGATCTCGTCGCCGGCACCACCGTGGTGAGCCTCTTGTTCTTATCTTCTTTTTAAAAGAAAAAATATTCTTACTTGTATGATTTACATAGATACTTGTATAAATTTCTTACTTTTATTATTGTTTTTTATTATATAGTGCCATGGTTTTGGTATCCACCCCCGTCGGCCCTCGTCCAGTCTATGATTCGGATGTGGTATATTATCTTTTATAACTATTTGTTTCATTTAGTGTTTATGACAAATATGCCGACCAACGTGACATAGATGTTTTTATCTAGGAGGTATGTGAACCGGAAATTCCAACCGACCCTCTTGTCGAGAGGTTAAATTTAGTTGAAAAAAAAACGAGTATTTGAAAGAAAAATTGAAAAGAATTGAGGAGGAGAAGATGAAATTGGAGTTGCATGTTGCCGATGTCGTCGATGACCACAAGATCAAGATGGATGCAATGCGCTTGAAGATTAGAAAGATAAGAAAATATGTCATTGATAATGAGGCTTGGTATCATTATGCTGTTGTATCAATTGTTACCTTAGTTGCGATTATGATCGCATTTGTTGTTGCATTTAAATGTTTTACATAGTTGTATGTTAGTTTCAATTTATGTTTTAATTAGATGCTCTAGAGAGCTTATGTTGTTCTATGAGAACTATGTATGAACTTTATGTATTTATTTTTTTAGTAATAACATTTGATCACTACTGTACTTTGGTTTTAATGTGATGATGAACTTCTATTAATTTGGTCACTTCTCTATTCATGATGTTCTGTAATGGTTTTTGATACACTTAATTATATAATGCACACAGATCAACCGGCAATGGATGTACGGTGACCGACGCACCTCCGAGTACATTGAGGACCTGTATAAATTTCTCGAAGTGGCTGAGGCAAATAAGCAGAATGGTTTTATGTATTGTCCATGTACTGTCTGTGAGAATACGAAGGATTACTCTAACTCAAAAACCCTTCACTCCCACTTGCTTGAGAAGGGTTTCATGCCACACTATAATGTTTGGACCAAGCACGGAGAAAGAGGGGTTATGATGGAAGACAACGAAGAAGAAGAGGATGATGACAACTATCCTATGTTCCCTGAATACGGTGATACTGCAACAGGGGAAGCTGAAGATCAAGAGGCACCAGACGATGTGCCCGATGATGATCTTCGCCGGGTCATTGTTGATGCACAGAGAGAATGCAAAAGTGAAAGGGAAAAGTTGAAGTTCGATCGCATGTTAGAGAATCACAAAAAAGGGTTGTACCCAAACTGCGAAGATGACAACACAAAACTCGGTACCACACTGGAATTGCTGCAACGGAAGGCAGACAATGGTGTATCTGACAAGGGATTTGGTTCGCTACTGAAAATAATGAAGAAGAAGCTTCCAAAGGATAACGAATTGCCCGACAGTACGTACGAAGCAAAGAAGGTTCTCTGCCCTCTAGGATTGGAGGTGCAGAAGATGCATGCATGCCCTAATGACTGCATCCTCTACCGCGGTGAGTACGAGGAATTGAACGCATGCCCGGTATGCGATGCATTGCGGTATAAGATCAGACAAGATGACCCTGGTGATGTTGAGGGCGAGCGTCTCAGGAAGAGGGTTCCTGCCAAGGTGATGTGGTATGCTCCTATAATACCACGGTTGAAACGTCTGTTCAGAAACAAAGAGCGTGCCAAGTTGTTGCGATGGCATAAAGAAGACCGTAAGAAAGACGGGAAGTTGAGATCACCCGCTGACGGGTCGCAGTGGAGAAAAATCGAGAGAAAGTGGGGAGACTTTGCAGGTGACGCAAGGAACGTATGGTTTGGTTTAATTGCAGATGGCATTAATCCTTTTGGGGAGCAGAGCAGCAAGCATAGCACATGGCCCGTGACTCTATGTATCTATAACCTTCCTCCTTGGTTGTGCATGAAGCGGAAGTTCATTATGATGCCAGTGCTCATCGAAGGCCCTAAGCAACCCGGCAACGACATTGATGTGTACCTAAGGCCATTAGTTGAAGAGCTTTTACAGTTGTGGAATGGAAAAGGTGTACGTGTGTGGGATGAGTATGAACAAGAGGAATTTGACCTACGAGCGTTGCTGTTTGTAACCATCAATGATTGGCCTGCTCTTAGTAACCTTTCAGGACAGACAAACAAAGGATACAACGCATGCACACACTGTTTAGATGATACCCAAAGTATATATTTGGACAAATGCAAGAAGAATGTGTACCTGGGACATCGTCGATTTCTTCCGACCAAGCATGCCTTAAGAAAGAAAGGCAAGCATTTCAAAGGTGAGGCAGATCACCAGAAGAAGCCCGTCCTCCGTACTGGTGATGATATACTTGATATGGTCATGGATTTACAAGTAATCTTTGGAAAGGGTCCTGGCGGACAATCTGTTCCGAATCGAGTCAAAATTCGGTAAGGAGACGAGGCCCGAAGAAAAGGTTGGACCCGGATGAAAGGTTCACGATCGAAGAAGTCTCTCCAGAAGGCCAACCGATTGCTCCCAAGCGGACCAAGGACAAATTTATACATCAGTGCGGAGTTATTGTTAGGGACAGCGTCCCGATCAGCATCCAAGAATGGAATAAGAAGAAGGACCCTGAAGTTCTTATGTCCACGATAGACTGAAAGATGATCTTTGGAACTCGCTGTTGAGAAATTTCAGCCTACCGCCAGAGGAGTATCCGAATAACCCAATTATACAGCGAAAGGTCAATGTGTTTGCTCTTAAGAAGATGGCAGAACTATTCAAGAACTGGAAGAAACTATTGAACAGAAAGTTTGTCGACAAAGACGAGACTCCAGAATTCACCGGTCAAGACTTGAAGATAATAGATCACTGGCCCGCATTTGTGGCCTACAAGAAATCGGAGAAGGCCAAGCAAAGGTCACATATAAATAAGAAAAATGCTGCAACGAAGCAGTATCACCATGTTACGGGGTCACGTGGCTACAGCAAAGCCCGACCTACATGGGACAAAGCTGAGCAAGACCTGCTTGCTAATAATGTCCAACCAGCGACATTGCACTGGCCAGATCGGGCAAGGACTTGGTTCTTCGGGGTTGGAGGAACTTTGGACCCAGAATCAGGAAAGTGTGTTTGGACGAAAGCTCAACTTTAAACACCTGTCACAAGGCTTGAGGAAGCAATCAAGAAAGCGCTGGAAGGGAGGTTCCATCCCGACAGAGAGAAGGACGAGCTGTCAATGGCCCTCGGGAATCCTGAACACCCTGGACGAACACGAGGCACATCAGGCTCCATTCCGTGGGTGCATGGGTTTCCCGACAGCACTGGTTATAGAAGCCGACAGAGAAAGAATAAAGAGGAAGCAAGCGAAATGCAGAAGATCAATGAAAGATTGGCGAAACTAGAGGCACTTGAGAGCCAGCGAGCTACCGGCCCACCATCTCAGCGGCACGAAGATCCTTCATTGGATACTACCCACGATGCTACCCCACCATCTCAGCGGAGAAGCAGCGTGGCTTCCACGGAGCTCTTTCAGCCTGATAGCACGGCTCCTCGCTACCCCGTGGATGGTATCACGGATAATGAACATTGTGTGCTAATGGCGAAATGCCATAACCTGACCTTGAAGGTGGCGGTCGGCTATTACTTACCTCCTCGACCTGATGCAACTTTCCATTTCGCTCCGGTTCCAGCTGGCTTTGCTATTGTCGGGGTGGATGAAATAATGGACGGATTTAAGGGGCTAGAGCTTGAGAACGCTACAGGTGAAGGGGAGGTTCTTCTTGAAAATGCCTTAAGGACTACCTGTCTATGGAGAAAGGAAAACATCCTGCTTCCAAACTGGATGCCGCCTCGGTAGACTCAGCCGGAGGAGGCCCCTCAGCAGACTCAGCCGGAGGAGGCCCCTCACCAGACTCCTCATAGTCCAGCTTTGCTATCTCCGCTGCCTGAGTCGTCTCCGGCGCGTCAGCCGTCTCCGCCGCCTCAGCGGACTCCGTCGCGTCAGCGGACTCCGACGGAGGAGGCCCCTTAGCAGAATCCTCCTCCGCCTCAGCCGTCTTCGCCGCCTCAGCGGACTCCGCCTCCTCCGCCGCCTCAGCAACAGCGGAAGAGAGCCGCCGCCGCTCCGGCGGCTAGCAGCAGTGCAGCAAAGAAGAAATTCAGAGTAGGCCCAAGCCTTAAGGTTCCTCCCAAGTTACCCTACGACATGACTGAGGAGGAAACCAACAAGATCGTGGCTGCCGATGTGAAACGCTAACTTGCACCGAAACGCGCACCTCCAAAGGAGAAAATAGATCCGGTAAAAGCGAAGCGATGTCTGGCGGCCCTTAGGCAACCACCACCGCCTCCGCCGCAATCAGACTATGACCGCTGTATTCAAAAGACATTTGATCAAGCGAAGCGGTCGGGAAGCTTAAGTAGCAGTGGTGCAAGAAGTGGGAAAAGAATTCCCCAGCTCGGCGAACAAGAAAAGCAATTGTGCCCCCCGCTCAAGGTGTTTACCGATATCGCTAATGATCCGGAGATAGCGGCCGGTGGTCTTTCTATCACTCTTGGTGATTACTTAGACGATTCGGTACAGTTCGAAAACGCCGAGGTAGTACCATCCTTAAGATACGAGCACGGGAAGCCTCTCGTCAGACGTGAGGAGCTCAAGGGTCTACCAACGAGGATGCGACAATTGCATGAATGGTACTTGGAAGCCTGCAAGGACGGGACCGGCAATATCTTTGTGGGAATTAAAGATGAGCACTTCTTCAATGGAGTCCAGGAGTTGTTCGTTAAATTTGATGAATTTTTTCAGTTATACAATCAAAAGGACCTCGACAAAACTATCGTCAGTTCCTATTGTCCGTAAGTATTTTTTTCTGTAAAGTCTCTAGCTCAGCTCATTCATTGCATGTATAATTATCCTCACACTATATTATATGCAGATTCAAGATCATCGAATGCAGAAAACGAAAAATCTATGACATTGGGTTCATTAACCCAAATACCATAAATGAACATACGTTAAAACAAAGCCCCCGTGAAATAGAGCAAAACTTGCTACGGGCGTTACTTGGACAACAAAACAGAAGGGAAATATTATTTCCTTACAACTTCCAGTGAGTGTTACTGTCTTGTACGTGCACATTCTGTTTCGCTTACTCGAGGTTAAGTGTAATTGATGAGTTATGCGTGCGCAGTTTCCACTTTATTCTGCTAGCCATTCGGCCTGACGAGGGAGTAGTACTTGTCTTGGACTCGAGACATAAAGATCCTAAGGAGTGTACGAACATGAGTGAAATGCTTCAGAAGTAAGTTAAATCATTATCGCACCATATCGGCAACTTTCGTTCATTTCCTGACATCAAGTAATCATTTTCTTTGCCGTGCAGGGTTTGGAAAAAGTTCACCAACCAGGCTAGGGGTGACTGGAGAAAGGAGCTGCGATTTTCACATCTCAAAGTAAGTACTAGCTACTAGCTAGTACCACGCATCGTCTCTCATTGATTCTAGTTTCAATACCATTATCATGCTTGATTATCATTTTGATTGAACTCTATTCTCGTAAAGTGCTTGTGGCAGGCACCCGACACTAATTTATGTGCATACTACGTTTGCGAGTTCATTCGTCACTCGACCTCTGAGCGGGGCATATCTCCAGAACAATTTGAAGTACGTAAACAATATTCACATTTTAATTTTATTACCATCAATTGTGTTGAGTTTCATTCATATATATATATATATATTGACCCCCTTCTTTAAATTAGATCTGGCGGAAGGGGGACGAACTCCTACCAACTGATCGCATACGAGCAATTCAAGAGGAATTGGCGGGATTCTTTGTTGAGCATGTCATACCTAAAGACGGAGAATGCCATCGGGATATGAAATGCGATCTTGGTAATTAGATATTAGGATCGTAAGAGATGTTATATTGTATATATGCATGAATGTGTACTATATGTAATAGCGTCGAATAGATTTACGAAAACTTGTTGCATTGTTCGACCAAGCACGGAGAAAGAAAGGTCACTTCTCTCTATATATTGATCATGACGATGTTGTGTAATGGTTCCTTCATTGCTATATGTAGTAGCTAGTGTCGAGTTGAATGAAAAGCATAAAATAAAAATGGTAAACACAAAAAGGAAATGTGAAACACAATATGAAACCCCTAAACCCTCCAAAACCCCTAAACCCCTCCTTTCAAAAAAAAAAAAACCCCCAGCGCCTGGCAGGTGCTGACGTGTGGCTGCCTTTTAGTCCCGGTCGGTGTTACCAACCAGGACTAAAGGTCCTCCTGCCTGGGCGCCCCACGGCGGCCATGTGGAGCTCCCTTAGTCCCGGTTTGTAAGCCAATGAACGTTTGCAAAACACCCTTTGAAATGTAGAAAGATAGTGAATCTTTCTTGAACCATTAATGAAAAATAGAGGTTGGTACAACCCATTGTCAAAATATCGTTTTACTAGGATGCTTGCTTGAATCTAGCTACTTCCAAAAAATATATTTTTCACTCTATTCGGTATGGCTACAAACCAATGAAGAAGTCAGAAGCAGTTCATCGCAAAGAGGAATTCTTCCAGTAGTATTGGCCATTTACCTACTTTTAGTCATGGGTAGTTATAAGGATGGCATCCTTCCAAATGGGATAAGAGAGTTATTGTTAATCTCTTTCATTCTCTCAATTGAGGAAGTAATTGGAAAATAAAACAACAAGTTCAGGTGGGTCACTTATCTCGTTGTATCTTCGATGGACACTGGCAATCCACATCTATGGAGGATCTGAGATACAAATCACGCAATATTTGTTAGTTATCTCATTGCATTGTTATGTTCTTCGTATGAATGTTTGTAAGTACTCAAGGACAGAAGGGATATGCTATATTGAGTCTTTTGGAAAAGAAAATCAGTGCAAGTCGATTCCGGTGCACAGTGCTTTCTTCCTCCCCGTTGTCTTCCTCCTTTCATCCGAGCTGCCTTCCAAGACCTGCCAAACCGACGATATTGTTGCTCTCGCTATGGCACCATCGACCACCCGCGTGCCTGCACAGTCAAGCCTTGGACTCATTTTCAAGGGCAACGCCACGATGACGCCCTACTCGTCTCCTGCTCACTCTTAGCTCGGCCTCGCCTGGGACACCACAACCTCGGAGTAAGAGTTCCGTGCCGTGTGGCCTTCTTCTCGTAGCAAAATCGACCGATGACCCAGTTATTTTCAGACAACTTATGAACAACAAACACACAAAAGAAACGAAAGGTACATGCACATTCAGCGAGCACCTTCACAGTCTCTCCTAGATTTTGTGATAACGATGGATTGATACTGATACCACCCACCTCTGTATTAGAGCATCTACAACCGAACGCCTCAAACAACCTCTCATACGTCCGGTGACGCGCCCGATCAGTGACCGGACAGGAGAGAAAAAAAATAGTGACCCAACCGGACCCCTCATATCATCCCTATACGTCCAGGCTGTCCGCGAACCCTCATATCCATCTCAAATATAGGGAGGATATGAGGGCTCGCGGACGCGCCCGGTCAGTCCGCCACGTAGGACGTGACCCCACCACAGACCACCTTTTCTTTTTCTTTATTCATTCTTTTCTTTCTCTCTCTTTCTCTCCACCAATCACGTGTAAGTGACCGGACATATGAGGAAGAAAATGAGAAGTGTGGCTGCGCGAACGGACAATTAGGGGACACGTCCGGTCACTGACCGGACGCGTCCGTGGGCGTTTAGGGGGTCATATTTGCTAAGAGCATGTACAATGGTTGATAAGACCGTCTTATCTTAAGGCTTGCATGTAATTTAGAGATAATAGCAAAAACATGTTTACAATGAGTTATCTTTTAGCATCATCTACAATAACTAGATATTTCTAAAAACGTGGTGAGACATATTGTGCTAAAAGATGATTTCTTAAATAAGAGAAGACAAGCCTTTTCTTATAAATTCTTTTTTCTCCACCTCAACATTATCCTACATGCCACTCCTAAGATAGCACCCTTGTATATGCCCTAATTAGTCCGGCTGTAGATGCTCTTACTGGCACGTGTTAAGCTGAAAAGGCTGCATGTGTCCGGATGAGATTATTTAACGGTGGAACCGATGTGTGTAGCTTATATAGCCAGTTAGCTACCATTTCATTTGGACCTTCAAGTACGTGCTTGGATGGCGACGATGTCAGATCGAGGCCAAAGTCAAGGTAACATGCGTTATCGGCCGTGATCACAATCATATGTAATTCATTCTGAAAAAAAAAGAATCATATGTAATTAGACAGTCGTTAGGACACACACCTACTCAGCCGGACCGGGCCACAAGACTGCGTACACGTCCAGTGCATGCATGCACAGCACATATAGTCAACCAACCATCATGCTGCAAAGTTGTTGTCCGTTTGTGTCAGATCTGTTCGCCAGAGCTCCGCTGGAGTACGAGAAAAACATCACTAGAGAAGCCGTACATGCAGCATAGACCGTAAACTTCAGAACCGCTGTTGTGTCGATCTCCAACACTTTTGGCACAGTTAACTTCATCGCTTTACCGAGAGAGGAAAGCCGGCGTACTTTACCGGTAAAATACAGTAGACGGAGTACAACGTACGTACAATATTGGTTTCATGAGCAATAAACTCGACCGATGGTCCACATGCAGTACGTGCGTAGTGTGTAGCAGTGCATAGAGTCAGCGATATGTGAAAATTGACAAATCTAAGCCTTTTCGAAAACTTTGGCACAAAATAAACCCTATTAATATTCTTTCATAAAATGATCCATTTCCACATGACGCCTAGGGGTGAGGCATCATGCGCCCCGAGCCAAAGCGTTGTGCTCTCTAGCATGGCGCCTCAGCCTAAGGCGTCATGCTATCTAGCATGGCGTCCCAGACCCGGACGTGCAAAGAGTTCATTTTATAATATATTTTTTGAATTAAGCTTATTTTGTGCTAAAATTTCGGAAAAGGGCTTAGAAACAGGACGTGTATACAGCGAATCACCAACGATATTGAGATCGATCGGCAAACAGGACGACACGCAGCAAGGTACACATGCATGCGCGAAAAAGACATCACGCGCCTACGTACACCGGTACACGTACGTGTATGTATACAGAGCGCGTCATTGCACGCGCGCTAGGTTATTTCTTCTGGACCGGCAGCACACACAGATGCACAAATGATTAGAGCTCCTTCCCTTGTCATCAAGTTAGACTTCACAAGAAAAGCTCTTCTCCTCCCGTCGGCGCCGCCACCGGTCCGCCCCATCTCCGATGGCCTCTAGGCCATGGAGGTGCGGAGGATCTCGCCCCCTCGCCGGCGGGAGGGACCCCGTTCTCGTTCTTGTTAGATTTAGCGTCTTGGTTGGGGCTGTGTGGCGGCGGCGATGTCCCTTAATAGGAATAATGTCTCCCACGTTCTATCCCCACCCCGATGGTGTGTCTAGCATCGTCGGAGGGCGTATGGAGGTTTGTCTCCGTCGGATCTCGCAGGATTCGGTCGGTGCTGATCTTCGGTGGATCTGTTTGGATCCGGTTTCGTTTGGATGTTTACAGGTTTGATTCTTCTGATCTACGACTTTCTTCATCGGCGATGGTTGCTACTCTGGTGCGCTGGTCCTATGGGGCCTTAGCACGACGACTTCCCGACTGTCTACTACAACAAGGTTTGCCCGGCTCCGGTGAGGGAGGGGCGATGATGGCGGCGCGCCTTCGACTCGCTCCAGTGCTTGTAGTCGTCGCTAGGTGGTCCACAGACATGGTTGTAATTTTTATTACCTCTGTTGTTCTTTGTACTGCCATGATTGAAGATGAATAGATTGGAAGTTTCTCGCAAAAAAAAATGCACAAATGATTCATTTCCGCTACTGGTACATCGTGAGTTGTAACCCGGCTTTGATCAGTGCGTGCATAGGTAGGTACGTGCGTGACCCCAACGTGCGCGCGCACGTACGCGTACACGCGTACTTTGCTTTGATCGGATCTCTGTGCCGGGCTAGCCAGCGCTCCGGCTTTTCCCGCGCACGCGCGTACGCCTATTGCTCACGGTCGACCGGCGCGCACGTACGCTCGCAACCACGCACCGTGCTTGCGTGGATGCATGCATCATCGGTTGGAGCGTACGTACGTGTGTCTTGTGTTGAAAAGGTCCGTGGAGAGGGATCCATGGTGGTAGGTATGGTGCATCTACATGCTAACATGCATGCAGAGCGACTGAGCTATTGGAGTTGGCTACATCATCGGTACATATACATATTGAAATTGGCTATAACATAACATTCGTAGGCACCTATGAATATATGCTTCCCGCAAAAAAAAAAACACACATACACCATGTCCTGTATGTACATCTAGATTTCAAATGCAAAAGATAAGTTTTGTGGCATGTTAAGGGAAAAACAAATTTCATGCTTTAAAACGCCTCTTTAGAGCATCATTTTTTTTCTAGTGCACAACACGTGTCATTAGAGCATCTCCAACGGTAAACCGCAAATTTCCTTCCGCATCCGTTCGCGGATAGGGGGATCAGTCGGCGGACACGGATGCGGGAGCGCGGCATCCAACCGTAGCCGCATACATTTTGACAACAACTCAAACCAATCGGACGAAATTCATGCAAACAAGGCCGAATTTCATGCAAACACGGCGGATTTCATGCAAACACGACGGGTTTCATATAAACACGACATATTTTGTTACATTTACATCAGTCCGGCTCTATAGATGTATAATTAATACCTAATCTAAATTGTCGTCGGCGTACGTTCCCCGTGTCCGGCAATGAACCCCGAGAACTTCGCCTTCTCCAGCTCCGCCTCGACGCTCTCCAACTCCGCCTCCGTAACCTCCTACTCCAGAGGCCCGACAAGCGTAGATGTCCGTCTCCACGTCGCCGCCAAGCGACTAATTGGCCGCCGATGTTCAGCCCACCAAGCTTGGCATCGACGGGAGGGGAGGAGTGGTGGCCTTCATGGGACCTGAGCACCGGTAACCTCCCATGCACTACTCGCTGCCACTGGGCGGGCATGAATGCGCGCACTGGCGCTGTGGAGCGGTGTTGACCATTTCGCGGGGGGTGGGGGGGAGGGGGGAGGTGTTTTTGGTGGGTCAGGGCGGTCAAAATCGGGTGAAGTAGCGGTCCGGACTTCCGCAAACCTCCCCCACGTTTGTCTCCGGTTTGCGGGAGAAATTGCGTCCGGACCATTCCGCGGACCGATACAGGGCCGCGTTGAATGGCTTTTGCGATCCGGACCATTGTGGAAGGTTTGCGGGTCTGCCTTGAGATGCCCTTATTTGATGAAAACTTGCACTTGGTAGAAGACATGGATATATGGTCAAAAATATTAAATTTCTTCGAATTCCATAATTGTTTTCCTTCAATCTTACCATTCATCCAGTAGCATATGTTCTTGGGAGCCAAACCGCGTCCACTATTTTTTGAAACGGACGCAAGATATTTATCTTATCCATTAATTCAACAGAAGAGAGTTAGCTAGTTAATTGTATAAAACCAGGCGAAAACCGTTCCAAACTTAGCCACGACAATGTCAAAATCAACAAAGGCCCAAACAAGCCAAACTTGACACAAAGCGTGAGCTTTAACCCTCAATGCTGAGTATCGTCGTTATCAATTGAAGATCCCTCTGCCTCACCGACTCCCACTCCACATCTTAGCACCAGCGACATGCCAAAAATCACACCGCCGTATCAAGTGTGTCAACTCAAACCATCGGACCCAATGCACTGCCGCCCATCGCGAGGCAAAATTTCCACAACGCAGTCTGTCGATAGCTCCACTTCATCCACCGCAAGTCTCAAGTCTCGGAGAAACATCAAGCCATGGCGCGGCCATGGTGTGTGTCATCGTGGCCACTTGTCATGCTCCACAAAGTGCAGCTTCAACTTCATGTCAACACGCCTCATCGAAGCACGACACACGCCACTTGGCATCTAAAATGCACACCCCCTCGACAACCAACTCCACTGGCCACGCCCGAACATGGGAAAAACTCCGGCTGCACGTCTATGTAAAACTCCGGTCTCCTCCACACATAATGACGTAAAGTGTGCTTTTAATTGCTCATTGCCAAGACATGCCATCTTAATTTCTGAACGCGTATATGTTGTGGTGTCTATATGTACCACTGGGCCATGATAATTGCTTTGTTCGTGGACGAGAATCGCATGCATGCATGTTACCGGACAGCGGCAGTTGAGCGAGACGCGCGCGCGCGGCCACGGTACGGTACCGCGTTCCAGTGCATCCAAGGGTGTGGTGTCTCTGGACGGCACGGCACAGTACGTACGTTGGAGCTGGTCGTGACAGCTTCATTGCCATGAATGAAGAAAAGAAAAGACTTGTGAATGGTGGATCGATAGGGCCAAGTTGGGTTAGTTGTACGACTCTCATGAAGGAATGACAGCTAGCTAGGAGCACTAAAGAGTAATTCGTAGAGCCAACGTACCTATATTAGATACTATGATTATCATACGTGCAACAAATAGCTAACTAATTAATTGGTCTGGCAAATCAATCCATCATCGATGACACACCCAGCAAATGAACAAATAGCTAACTCGAGCCCCTTGAATAACATCCGACAACCCCCAACGCGCAACAAATAGATAACTAATTAAGCTTCTGAAAACATACTCTCTCCGTTTCTAAATATAAGTCTTTTTAAAGATTTATTACGGACTACATACAGAACAAAATGAGTGAATCTACGTTTTAAATTATGTATATATACATCCATGTATAGTCCATAGTGCAATCTTTAAAAAAACTTATATTAGGGAGTAGGTTTTAGTGAACCCTGCATGCATAGCTGGCAACATTTTATCCGAGCGCACGAGAGGAACGTATGTGCTGCGTTGCCATGCCCGGTACGTACTTGCGATATTTGTAGCTAGTGGGGTCTGGTACGTGTGGGCTAGAGCGCGGTAGCATGAAGCGCTCACCGCACAGAAGTCACAGGCAAGTGATGATGATCGTGACTCGCACAGGCCGGCCGGCCGGTCGCGGATGGGAGTACGTAGGAGTAGCTTTTTGACAGAGTAGTAGATCGGTTGGGCTGTTGATCCGACCATTCAACGTTACCCCGTCAGTCAGTACGTACGTTCTTTCCGCGGCCTGACACTGACAGAGCGGTGTGCATTGCAATGACGACGACCCGGCCGTATGTCATGTCAGAGCCACCATCATATCCGGACAGCGTACTGTACGTAGTAGTAGCTTCTGACAAAGCTCAAGTCCATAGGGTCGGTAGAGACTCTAGACTCCGGAGGCAGATCGTTGCAGTTGACGTTCGATCGTTGCTCTATGACAAAAAAAACACATATTTGACCTTATTACGAAACTAATTCAAGATATGAACTGTATTTGGAAAAAAATCACAAACTGACCGTTTTGTGTGGCGCCTGACAGCCGGGCGTTGCACTGCACTATGCAGCGTCTTGGTCTTAGGCGTCGCACTCCCGGCCAGCGTGGCAGCCCGTGGCCAGGCGAGGCCCCACAGTATAATGTGCAACGCCTAACGCTTAGGCGCCACACATGAAATGTGCAGCGCCCAGCCCTTAGGCGCTGCACTGTCTGTGTGTCACTTAGGCTGCCCCCACCCCACCCCACACACCCCCACCCCACCCACACCCGAAGTTAAGCCCCCCCCTCTCAAATCCTTCTCAAATCTTGCAAATCCGGAGTATTTGTCCGTGGATTTCGAAGCCAACCCCTCCCTTAAGGTAATCTCCTCCGATCCCCTCGTTTTCATCCATAGGAATTGTCACATTTGCTCAAATCTTGCTACTTTGGGGAAACCCTAGGTTTGGCTTGGATTTGGAAATTTGTGTTCAAACATGTTATGTTTCTTTGCCAATTTGCTAGGGTTAGGCTTCCTACTATGCTAGGTTAGGTTTATGTGTGTTGTTATGTTGGGGTTAGGGTTAGGGTTATGCTATGGTTAGGGTTGTGGTTATTGTTAAGTGGGGGTTAGGGTTATTGTTTCATATCTATGTTAGGGCTTATGTATTTTGTGCAAATATTCGGTTAAGTACTTATTGGATATATGTGTGTCTTTTATTATTTTAGAGATGGGAAGAACATGTGTTTATGTTCATCATGTGGATAAAGAGGCCTTTTTGAAAGGCAATGTTGAGCCGGACCCGGACGAGCTTGACATGGTGTTTGAGAGTAGTCCTAGCTATGCGGATGTCTTGGAACAAGTGAGGAAGGATTTGAATTGGATGGACCCAAGTGACGTTGTTGAGTTGGAGGGAAGGCATAATGTTGGTTTTGGAATGCACGTCCGTTGGAAGACAATGCGTGTGAACTCCGAGCAACGTTGGGTTGCATACAAGGAGACGGTTGTCGAATCTCTAGACAAGGCTCTTGAGGTATTTTCCTCCAAGAAGGTTGAGTCTAGTTTGCATTTGGACTTGAACCGGAACCCTTCCCCGTTGGTTGCTAGTACTCCCCCACCCATGAACCAAGATCAAATGAGTGAACCTCATTTGACGCAACAAGTTTGGCCAACATTGAGCCCGATTTCAAACAACCAAAATGAAGCTTTTCAAGAGGAGAATGATGAGTACGAGGAGGATGACAACGAAATTGATCTCCATGACAACAATGTGGATGATCTCGACAAATATAATGTGCAAGAGACAATGGACCAATCCATCCCTTTTTCCCGTTCATATGCATCGGACTTGGATGACGATGGTCCCGATGAAGAAGTTGATGAGGAGGGGTTCACGGCGAAGGAGGCCGAAGCATTTAAGAAGGTATTCCGACGGGATCACAAGACACCATTGTTCAAGGATCTTAGTCTTGCGGATGAAGCCGTTGTAGATGGTGGCAAATGTATATCTCTTGGAGCTAGGCCAAGTTCTCACCATGATTTGGAAGACGGCAAGAACGGGATATATCCCGGTTGTGAGTTTGGATCCTTCTTGAAATTGAAGATGTGGCTCGACAACTTCTCGGTTACGCATTATCGTCCACATAGAGTGGCCAACTCGGACGTCACTGTGCACGAAAAGCTGCTGCAAAGGTTCTGTTGCTTCGATAGGATCTATAGTGCAGCGCCTGACTGTTGGGCGCTGCACTGTATAGTGCAGCGCCTGACCCTTAGGCGCTGCAGTGCTGTTAACTGCAAAACTGTAAAAAAATAAGTAGTTGACAACAATTTCAATTCATTTCAACATCACAGCACTTACAATAACTTCAACTTCACAGCAATTTGAACAAACACAAGTAATATGCCGACGAGTTCATCATTTAAGACAATTCAAACAGAAGTAGCACACTACTAAGAGTTCACCAACATGTCACATAACCTCACAAGTTCATCAACCTAATGAAACGGCGACAAGTTCAGTTTCATAATAAAAACGACAACGACTAATGCCTTCCCCGCGTGTTCCTGCCGCCACGCCTGGTGGCTATCTTCTTCCTCCTGACAGGAGGAGCCTCCTCTTCCTCCTCTTCCTCCCCCGCCTCATCATCCAAACTCGCCATCTGCGAGCTCCCTACGACCACCTTTGGGTTGCCTCTGTTGTTTAAACAATAAACATATATGAGTTCATCTCAAATATCGGTATACACTAAACATCTCATATGTGTTCACCTAAACATCTCATATGTATTCATCTACATAACTCAACATCTCATATATAGCTACAAAACTCAACATCTCATAATTATCTACAAAACTAGGCATCTCATATATATCTAAAAAAACTAAACAATCTAGGGTTTCACTAACAAGAATCATATATTGTGAACTAATGAACAATACTACACATCCTAAATCACAACACCCAATGTTGGACAAATAAAGATCCAAACCAAGCAAATCAAGGGTTCCACCCAATCTTGGACAAATCTCTAAAATGGCAACGAATTTATGGAGGAAAATAAAGGGAACGGAGGAGTTTACCTAGTAGGAGGGATTAGAGATCGATTCCACGGCTGAAATCTCCAGATCTAAGAGGGGTGTGTGGGGGGGGGGGGGGGAGGGGGATCGAAGGGGGCGCCGCCGCTGCTCTCTGGACAGAGAGGAACGGCCTGGGAGGGAGAGGGAAGAACTGCCTGGGAAGGGCTGGCCCGATGCGGCTTAAGTCAATGTGCAGCGCCTAAGCGCTAGGCGCTGCACATTATATTGTGCAGCGCCTAGCTCTCAGGCGCTGCACGGCTGGATGTGGGGCCTCGCCTGGCCCCGGGCTGCCACGCTGGCCGGGAGTGCGGCGCCTAAGACCAAGGCGCTGCATATAGTGCAGTGCAGCGCCCGACTGTCAGGCGCCACACAAAACGGTCAGTTTGTGAATTTTTTCCAAATGCAGTTCATATCTTGAATTAGTTACGCAATAAGGTCAAATGTGTGTTTTTTGCCTTGCTCTATCGCCCTGTCATCCATGCATCGATCCCTCCAGATACGGGCATGCTAAGGGGGTGTTTGGTTCACGGACAAGGTTGGCTTGGCTAAGGATATACCTAACCACGTGGTTGGGGATATCCTCGTTCTCGTGTTTGGTTGTAATCTGAGAGGTGGTCACGGATAGCCAATTTTATGTTTGGTTAGAATGATGGGAGATGGATATCATGTTGTGATGACCTCTTTTCCTTGAAATGATATGATTGCCACATATACGTATAATTAATTTTATCCATACAATTTATAGAGCACGCAGCGGGAGGATAAGAGGTTACAGCAGAAAGAGATGTACATGTGTACAAGTGTGCTACGTGCCTACGTGCATGGTGGCCGGGCGTGGCACGAAGGACCCAGACATTCCGGTAAACCTGGAGTTGTGGTAAACGACGTGTTCCAATGCAAGTTAGCCTCTACGTGTTCCATGAACTTGGGATCGCCGGAGGTGTGGACGCAGTTGCCCCGGCGTCCGCACTGCGTAGGACATCAGTAGCACTCGACGCGCACCACCGGAGACTGGACCTTGCTCGCCCGAAGCTATACACCCGCCGCCGCCTTGCACAATCGACCATGAAGCTCTCGCCGGCCCCGTCGTACCATGCACTGGTCACCGCCGCCCTACATGCATAGCACATGCCGCCAGCCCCGCCAATCCCCGCCGCCGCAGCTCGCCAACTCGTGTGCACCTCAACCACGCCGACGACCTTGCTGAAACGTGCCGCCGCCGTTCCAAATCCTAGCTGCTGCCGCTGCCTTGTCCGTGTGAAGGGCGTTCTGTTCGTTTCGATCGAGAGGGTTGAGAGAAGAAAACAAAACGTTTCGCTGCCTCGAGCGTGGGTGGCTGCCACCGTCCGCCAGAATTTTGCGGTTCGCTTCAGCCAGCTTTTGGAGGAATATTCCCAGGTATCTGGTTATCCTCAGCATTCTTCACCATCAAACCAAACGAGTGGTATCCCCTCCAAAACTGGCTATCCCTATCCACTGGCTGGTTATCCGTTGAACCAAACGCCACCTAAAACTCAGTCGACATTTTTTTCCATCGCTTGTAACATTTCTTTCTACCCGTTGCGACATTCGTCTTACTGGTTGTACCATTTCATCCCTCATCGATTGTAGCATGTCATCTCACCGTCGCAACATTTGTCATTGACGATTGTAGCATTGTAGTTAGGACGGTTGTAGCATACGTTGTTGTTGCTTACAACACTATTGCAACATTTTTTGTCGCCGTTTGTAGCATCCAGTTGTGCTGCTGGTAGCAAAATAACTGTGTTGACGTCATTGACTAAGACTTCGTTAAGCCTGAGTTCTAGACATACCCCTTCGGATAAGCCAAACTGGAACTGCAGTGAGATGGATGAGTCCATCCATCATTGTCATCATGCTACTGCGTTGGGTTGCTTGACCCTGGTGGCCGGTGCAGTGGAGCAGAGACCGACGGGGTCGCACAACACAAAATAAAGCCGCGCGGGCCGGGGGATAAGCATGGAGCATCTCAGCATCATTTAGAGGACCCGGCCGGTTCCCCGGCTAAATCAAGCGGTGGCGTCCCAAGTCCGATAAAAGTCATGAAATGGAAGGGCGGCATGCAGGAAAAGCGTCCGAGAAAGACAAGCTATCTACTCTAATCTGTAGCATGCATGCAGACGCGTAGTCGTAGATCCCACCCAGAAAGGGCACATCCAAGTCCATGATCATGGCGAAAGGACAGGCGGAATGTAAAACCTAAAAAAGATTGATGATCGTTCGGAATTCAGAGAGCGATGGATCGATCGGTCCATGCAGTTAAAGGTCGAGACTTTGGCATGCATACAGGGTCCAGGGCCGGCCGGCCCGGTAATCATATGCGGCTGCAAGTGCTAGCGTAACAGCAGGCAAAGCACAGCCGCGTCCCGTCTCCCCCCCTTACCGCCGTCCACGTCCGGAAGGACCACCCGCCCGTGGTGCTCCTCACCCTGCTCCCATCCATGCATGGGTCACCGCTCACCAGTCACCACAGTGCATGCATGTTCGCAAGCTCATGGAGCACGTACTACGGTCTTAATTGCCATTCAGAGATACTGATCATCTTCACATAGGTTGTATCATGCATCCGAGCTTGAACATGGGCGACTTTTGGCGGTAGATTGCACGTACGAACATGGCACCTAATGCGCCCTGCGGCCCTGCACTATCCTCCTACATTGCGTATGCATGCACGCACCTACGTACTGCTCCTGCTAGTGATGGAGCATATAGTCTTATTGGCCATGCAGCGGTACGTGCGCAGGGCCAGGCGGGCAGGCGCGGTACACTGCCGATCGGTTTGTGTAAGTGTACTTGGAGGGTGACGAGAGATGGTTAGCTTTCAATGAGCGCCCCGGCTCCTACGTACTTCGGTCCCCTCCGCCCGGCCGGCCTGCAGACGCCCGGCCGTCTGTCCATGCATGCCGTCGTCTCGCCATAAAACCGCGCCACCCCTTGCCGGCTCCCGCACACAGAGTCACAAGCTCGACGTCGATCACTGTTTAGGAAGCTAGCTAACTAGGTCGCCGCCATGGCCGCGCCGCATGGCACCATGCTCGGGGGCGTCGACTCGCTCCCGCTCGTCCCAGTCGCCGCCCAGCAGCCGGCCGACGCCACCATCCGCCTCTTCGGCTGCGACTTCTCCAACGACGTCGTCGCTGCCGGCGACCAGCTGCCCAAGGCGGCGGCCGGGGAGGGGGAAACCCGGAAGTTCGAGTGCCACTACTGCTGCCGCAACTTCCCGACGTCGCAGGCGCTCGGGGGGCACCAGAACGCGCATAAGCGGGAGCGGCAGCACGCGCGCCGGGCGCACCTCGAGGCCTCCCTCGCCGCCGCCTACCTCCCGGCCGGCGCGCACGTCTACGGCGCCCTGTTCGGCGGCTACGGCCACCACCAGGCCGCTCCGATGCCGCCGCCGCAGTACCCGGTGTGGCCGGGGATATACGGCGGCGTGGCGCGGTCCGCGGCGTACGGAGGCATGCCCGTGCCAGGGATGATTTGGAGGCCGACGCCAGTGGGGACCGGTGCTTTTGGTGCCGCCGGCCGGCAAGATGAAGCGACGGCGACGGTGGCTGGCACCGGAGAGGCGGCCGGTAAGGATGGGAACAATGCGGTGATGAGCGTGGTGACGACGCTGCCGTCGTGCCTGACCGGCGGCTCGCCGGCGGAGATCGGTAGGTCCGAAATGATGGGGCAGAAGGAGGGCGTTGTAAGCTTGGACCTCTGCCTGTAGTCTGTTGCAATTGTCGATCTAGGTGTTATCTTTACCTTAATTGTTCATTCAGGTCCAGCACCCTGTTTAGTCTTACATAATTATTATCTGTAATCGAGGGCGTTCATTTGTTTTTAAAATTAGAGTGCAGATTAAGTTGGCATGCATTCTGAATAATGTGTACTTCAGTACTTCTTCTCTACTTTATTTCAGTTTGGTCACGAGCTATTCTAAGATTCCGTTAGCAGTTTAGTTCCAGATGATTTCTTAGTTTCAATCTTCACAAATGTTTGGATTGACTGTGTATATTTTTTCTTTACTGCACATTCTTTTAGGAAAATGCAAAAATGACACGACCATGATTGTGCGATTTTTTTTAAGATCGATTGTGCAATTAAAATATGTATTAGCAGTAGTTTTTTTCAGGGATGTATTAAGACAGTGACTATGGTTCATCTGACTTGGAATTTCTCAGTCAACTAATGATAGTTCTTCCATTACTGATAAGATCCTCTCACGAAAAGGACAATAACGTTGGGTCTGTGGGTTATATACATCCTATACGAAAAAAATACTAATTATATAAAAAAATCGATTTTTTTAATAAATTTGACCTTACATTGTACATTAAAAAAATCCACAAAAAGAGAAAACCTCGTTGACTTCATTTGAGGAAAAAAATCGATCAAAATAGTGTGAATAGTGACAAGTAATATTAATAATGTTTTTGTTTGCCCTGAAGTCAACACTATTTTTTTATTCATAAAAAAATATATACTGATGCAAAAGAAAGTACGTTTTCTCTAAAGAAACTTCTAAACTTTTTTTTACTAAAAAATGTTATATCAAATGTATACACCCAGGAACTAAAAGGCTTTTCTCCATATTAAAGATCATATTCAGAGTTCTCAAAGATGGCCTAGAATAGTTATTTCTCGGTCACACACGCATCATAACCTCCTGTTGGGAAACGTTTTCCGGTAGAAAAGTCGGTCTTGTTGTCAGGATAGCAAAGTGGAAGCGACAATACTCATACTTGCTTCTCATGGCACAGACCAAGGGGGAGAAGTGTAAGAGCATCTACAGCCGGATCTAGCAAATCTGACCCCTTAAACGTTAGTGACCGGGAGGGCGTTCCGTCTACAACCGGACATAGCAAATATGATCCCCTAAACGTCCGCGGACGCGTCCGGTCAGTGACCGGGCATGTCCCCTATTTGTCCGTCCGCGCAGCCACATTCATTTTCTTCCTCATATGTCCGGTCACCTGCACGTGATTGGTGGAGAGGAAGAGAGAGAAAGAAAAGAATGAATAAAAAAAGAAAAGGTGGTCCGGGTGGGGTTGCGTCCTACGTGGCGGACTGCCCGGGCGCGCCCGGGCGCGTCCGTGAGCCCTCATATCCTCCCTATATTTGAGATGGATATGAGGGTTCGCAAACAGCCCGGGCGTATAGGGATGATATGAGGGGTCCGGTTGGGTCACTTTTTCCTTCCCTCTCCTGTCCGGTCACTGACCGGGCGCGTTCGCGGGCGTATGAGGGGTTGTTTGAGGCGCCCAGTTGTAGATGCTCTAAGAGCATGTACATCCGGTCTCCACCAGGCGGACGGCCGAGTCAGTCTTGATCACAAAGCTAAGTTGTGATCCAGCTGACCTCCTCAAACTGGCCATAGGGGATGATCAACACCTTCAAAATCCAGTTCAAATCTGGGGCGATGTAAGGATGTTCGGACATGCCCGAAGACGCCCGCCAGGTCGGGTCGGCCCATCCTAGCTCATCCGGGCCCAGGAGCGGAGCTGGGCCAAGCGGGGGGAGTGGACCATTTTTAGCCTATAACATATATAGATTTAAATATGGGCCTCTGGTTCTGTCTAGTGCGGTCCACGTGGAGGATGCCCTTCACTGCGTGCACTGCATCGTCGGGCGTCAAGGAGGATGTCCAACAGCATCTCCTCTCATGCCGACGATCCTCCTGCCGTCGACGCCTATACGAAGGGGTACAACCGCACAACTTGTCGCAAAGGGAAGGGGCTGACAAGGAAATGGTAATTTCCTCCGCCCTTCTCCGTCTCCGTTTAGTTATTATGTTATTTTAGTTTATATTTGTGTCCGTCGCCGATGAACCATGTACTTTGGTCCGATGAATTGTGATGTTTATGCATGTATGCAAGTTCGTTGATTTATGTCTGTTTGTTGCTTTGTTGGGAGAATTGTCTACGCAGTTTCATTCACGTTTCATGAATAATATGGATTTGAGGGGCTGGATTTGAGGTGTACGGATGTGGACGTGGGCATTTTAGGGGTGATTGGTCGCGTCTGCGGTAAAATGGGCTTGCTTATCTATGTTCGGTTGTAGATTCTCTAATGGCATCTTCAACGCGGACCCTCAAACCCGCTCGCATTCGTCTAGTCCGCACAATCAAGACGTGTTTTGACATCCATCACGGTCCTATTCCATTTGTGGGCTGGTCCAGACGTCATTTTTTTGCAAACCTGAGGGGCTTTGTGGCCGTCCCGACCGCTGCCATACACATGTCTGACAACTTTGGCCTACCAAAAACCCTCTCTCGTGCTTTCTCGAACGGATGCGCCGCTTCTCGCGTCACATTGATGTCGGCTCAGAGCCATAGTGGCATACATTGATGTCGCGCGATGTGATCGGACGGGAGGGCAACCTGACCTCTCGGGCGACACCGCTTCAATGCAGGTGCAGGAGCAAGCGAAGAAGATCATCCGTGAGCACCAGCGGCTACAGGAAAGCCTTGCTGCCCCCACGCCCTACTGTCGTCCCAAGCACGACGACAATTCCAACATCGGTGGCGACGACGGACGACGACGATGACGACGACGGAGGTGTCATCGGCCATCCGGCTTGGCGTACGAGGTCACTGTCAAGTATAGGGTAGTTTAGATTATTCATTTTTTAAATTAGTTCATCGGACGAAACATTGTTCGGTTTTATGTAAAACATACCCAATTTTTTTTTAAAAATGTTTAAAGTTGCATAAATTTATTTATTATTGTTAAATTCTGTTTAAAATGTCGGATATTTACGGCTAGCTATGGATGGCTGGCTCCTGCATCTGTGTCAGCGACTGATTCTCATCAGCCGCGTTCGAGATGCCCTGATGTAAAGTCGTCGCCCCTCCTCCTCCAGGCACAAAACTTCCTATATGCATCCATCAATCAATCACGTTTCATTCCAGACGACGAGCTCGGCCGAAAGGAAAGCTACGTACGTCCTGGAGTATCATCTACCGTATCACGAAGCTACAAACCCACCTCCGACGAGAAAAAACGTACCAGCGCTTGATCCAGCCGACCCTACAGGCTTTACTAGCGCGGCTCTGCCACTAACGAAAACATGTGTACAACTAGCCATAACTGGTACAGTACTCGCGGTGGTGACGCGGGCTTGCCTGGAAAATGTACCAGTACCGCATGCCCCAACCAGACCCCCCCCCCCCCCCCCCCCCCAGCAGCAGCAAGTAAATACTGGCGACACTGACAACGTGAACTTGCTGGTACTGTGCGTGCGTGCCCGGCCGGCG
Organism: Elymus sibiricus; assembly: GCA_039707655.1. NCBI lineage: Eukaryota > Viridiplantae > Streptophyta > Magnoliopsida > Poales > Poaceae > Elymus > Elymus sibiricus. The sequence goes on from CM077675.1 coordinate 115,274,357, forward strand.
GACAGGCAGGTGTTGCAGTGTGTACGAGTTACCTATATGCGGTACACGCATAGGCAGGGGCATGCGTGCAGGTCAGAGACCGCCGGGTGCAGCGAGCGAGCGAGCGAGCGGTGTACCGGCGCGTGCGCTGCGGCTAGCCAGGACGCCCGTGCGTGCGTTCGGGACGGCACGCAGGTGCAGCTGCCGAGCTGCGGCTGCATCGATCGTACACTGGACATGCATTGCAACCGGAGTTCGTGCAGCGACCGACCGGCGAGAATGAGCGATGAGTGGGGCGTGCCGTGAAGTGAATCCTTGAGCGTTGCGATCGACCACATGCACGCGTGTCCTGGGGTGTGGTGTGTCCAGGTGCAACACCGGAGGATGTCGCGAGGGTGTAATCGGACGTACTCCCTATACGGCGGGTGGGCGGGTGGCGGCAGCTCGCCGAACATCTCCGCGCACGCCGGTACACTGGCCGGCGAAGACGCTAAACCTGGACGAAAAAACACGAGCCAGAAATAGTGCTCGGTGTATTTGGCTGCTGCTTATACAGCAGCATCTCAGGCCTGGCATTACCGACAGGCCACAGCTGAGGTTTGAAATTAAAACGCAAGTTTAGGGACTGCCGAATATGTTAGTTTAACCATTTCCTAATAAACACAGGTCTTTTCTAGATGGATAAGCACAGGTCATTGCAAGGAAAATGAAGTGTACTTTTAGAAAATAAAAAAATAGTATCAACAATACATCGACCATTTTCTTAAAAAAATTAGAAAGCCTAGGTAATTGCATGTGCGTTGGTACGGGGTTAAATAATTTTCAACACAATAATAGTAGATGAAAAATACATCAGTGAGCCCGTCGCGGCCATACGAAAACGCCTTCAGCTTGTCTTCTTCGACTAAGTCAGATAAAGAAGCAAATATACGAATTGCGGTTTTAGAAAACACAAGCTTTTCAAAACTCAAGCGTTCTATTCGATCCAGCAATGATCCTCCTAATATCAGTGTGCATGTGAGCCGATGCACAATCAAATTTGTACAGGAAATAATCTAAACTTACCAAAATAATAAAGTGTAGAATGTGTCGTACATGGTGCGTAAATTATGAAATTGATGGGTAAGGTAAATTACATAACATATGGAATTGATGCCAAAGGTGAGTTAATTAAGGTGAAATTGATGCAACAGTGCAAAAGCTAAGTTAATTAATGTGATTGAGTTCTGTACGGGGAGGTGCGGTCAAATATTACATGGTGTGACAAAAAAACTGATTGAACGAACAAAAATCGGTGGAGGGACTATGTGGAAGGAGGCGAACTGGTTGACGAAATGTTTTGCCTGACAGGAAAAGGAACGTTACGTGTAAATAGTAGAGATAGGTACGTGCCCGTGCATGGGAGCCAAATTTTTGTAACACAATAAAAGAGCCTATGGGGGAAATCTTAATACAAATGAAATAACCAAAAGAAGATTATGTAAACCATAATAGTTCAGAACATTAGAGTGAAATCTTATTACCTAGATGACATGATGGAATGCATTGATGCAAATAGATCAAATCCGATTTGAGCATCCGCAACTTCTTTTTTTACAGATTTAAGGTTTTTGTAATTTGATAGTAATCAAATCCTGCCCGTGTTTTATCTTATATTTTGATTTAGAATGTAAGTAAATTAAGGTGGTTGATTATCATATGATGAAGATTGGATGAAGGGGTGATGGAAAGGAAAGTGAAACACCGAACCTTACATTCTTTGTCAGTAGTAGAGATAGAGATAGAGATGTATATATCGTCTTATTCGACAAGTCACCTTTTCCCCACAAAAAAGAAAGAAATGAAAGAATAAGCCACCTTTCTTCGCTAGTTGAACAAATTACATCAGATTGAAAAAAACACTGACTCACACATGGACGTCTGGTAGAGTAAATAGAGAGTAGTTAATATTCCTTTGAAGTTCTTGCCTCTAGCTCCATCTCAAAATATTAAAAAACCTCCAGTGTAGATATAGAAGACAAAAATGCACAAGTTGGAATAATAGACTCAGAGTTGCATATGTTTGAGCTACATTAAAGCCCATATCTTTTTTCAGACTCATTTAGGCCTAGTAACTGTTTACATTTTCTTTCTCTGCTCTCTTCGTTTAGTACATTTAATGGACCTCCCCTAAAAAAGTACATTTAATGGACCACAGTTTCGCGAATGCCATGGCTCGCTTATAGCGAGACTAGCATCCGTCTTGCCTGAAACTTTCCTGCAGCGCACACATATGAGCCGGGTCAATAATGTGTTACTCGTTCGTTCGGCGTCGGTCTGTTGGTTGATATGTTAATTCCTTATTTTTCTTTTGTTTTTGTTTGGTTTTCTTATTCTTCTTCAGTTTTCTTTTGGTTTCTTTGTTTTGCTGTTATACCTCATTTTTTTTCGTTGTTATTTGATTTCTCTTTGTTTCTTTCATGGTTTTCTTTGTTTTTCCCCTTTTCTTTAGTTTTTTGTTTCTTTCTTGGTTTCAATGATTTTCTTTTGTTTTTTATTTGTTTCTTTATCGGTATTCACTGTTTTCCGCTCCTTTGCACTTGTTTCTTTATTTATTTTTTATTTTTTCATTCGTTTTCTTTGTTTCTTTTTCGGTTTTCTTTTTTTTTTTTTTTTTTTTTAGTTTTTGTTCTATATTTTCATGTATGTCAAGAACACTTTTCGAATACATGTTTACATTTTATAAATATAGGTTTAACTTTCTTAAATAAACGGTCACATTTTTTCTGTACACATTTTTAACATTTCTCAGATACAAGATTATCATGTTTTAAATACAGGTCAACATTTTTCCTGACACATTGTAAGTTTTCAAATGTTTGATTAAAATTATTTATATACAATATTAATGTTTTCTAATACATCGTCAATATATTTTAAATACTCGATTATCAAAAAAGTTAAAATGCTTGATTAATTTTAAAAAAATACATACTGATTTTTTCATAGACAATGTATTTTTTGTATACATGAGAAACATTTTCTCTATACACATTTAACATTTTTAAAATGTGTGGTTAACATTGTTTCTAAAATGTTTTTTGTAATATATTTATTTAGAACATTAGAAAGTAAAAAAAACTGAAAACAAAAAATCTGAAATTATACAGGGAAAAGGACGGGGTTGTGGCCTCCCACGAGCTGCGCCGGCCCATCTGGTGCTCGCCTTGACACGAGAGTTCTCTACATCTTGCTATAAGCGAGACATAGGAGCGCCTTCATTTGTGGCATGGTTGCATGGGTGAAAAAATAGATGTTGGGTTGTAGCTATTGTATTTATAGATATAAGATTCTATTATCATTTTCCACAGATGTTGTGTAGCAAAAGTAAGAATTCAGAAGGACCTATTTTGATCATTTCATCTGGTGGAGGTGTAGCATGCACACACATGTTTTTCTAGTGCGATTAGGGACACATTTGGTTACCTGTGTCGTTTTTAGTCACTTTGCATACTTGTTGTAGTTGGGCCTCGTTGAGCTAATGCAGACAAAAAAAATAACATTAGCATGTTGATTGGTTGTCTGCATCCCCTCTAGCTTGCATGTGCCAAAAGGGATGGCATGCTGTTTGGTTACGGACTTGTTTTCGGGGAAACACAAGTCCGGTTGATTGGTTATATGCTTGGTAACCTCCTCCTCGATATGGTGAGGTTACCAGAGGCACACATAGATAGGTTACAACAAACTAGAGCATAAAGGACAAACAGAGGCACACATAATATGGTCTTAAGCACGCATTAGAACAAGTTTAACATAGTAGGAGCTTTCTAGACGGTCACGGCGAATGCCCCGTCATGCTTCTTACACTTGGTGACCACCTCCATGTCGTCGTTGTTGAAGACGACCACCTTCAGGGTGTCAGGAGTCAACAACTTGAAGGTCACCATGTACCCGACCATGATCTAGTGAACGGCGATGAAGGGGGCCCAACCCTGATCAAGAGTGACCATCTCGTCAATCACCCGGATCGTGACACTCCATGCGTAGCTGGTGTTCGTCTTCAGCCTAAACTCCATAGGGACGGCGGGGAAGTGCTTCATGAAGTCTAGAGGCAAAGGTAGGCTCTCCAGCTTCAGGCAAAGGATCACCATGTAGAAGTTGGTTGGACCTAACTCCTTGTGGTAGTGCCCGTAGTTCCTCCGCTTGCTGCTGGGGGGCTCCTGCACCACCACGTCGTCCTCCAATGGTGGTACGACCTCCTTGCCTTGTCCAATGGCGGCATGACCCCCTTTCCCTTTTCCAATGGCGGCACGACCTCCTTTCCTTCTCCAATGCCGACATAACCTCCTTGTCGATCCGCATTATGAACAACATGAAGTTCAAAGATCAGCATTCATTCCTATTGGCCTAACGGTCCTATATATTTATCCATCCTACGTACTTACCCACCACCGCACTCAAACCCTCTCTGTCTCTCCTCTTTCAGCTCTCTGTTTCACGACCTCTCCATCGCCATGAACCCCAAGCCCAATCCTTTCCCCTGGGGCATAGGATGAAGGGCCTTCTTCCTCGGGTGCTCGCTCGGTGACCGCACAAAGTCCTAGAACACCATGGAGGCTTGCTCGAACTTCAGCGGCATCGAAGACATGCACAAGGAGGCAGACGCTGTTATAAAGAAGGCTACGATGGAGGAGCTGAAGACACCAATTCCTGACCCGGTGAAGGACGATATGTCAATGGACATCCTGCGCTAGCCATGAATCAAACATACTCCGGTGATGCTGGATAGAGGGCAAGATGGGCCAAGTACAAGGAGTACATGGCTCCTCAAGACTAGCATGCCACAGTGTTCTGGACTAGGACGTTGGTGGCGCCGGAGGACGGCCACGATGAGGTGTAGATGGTGGTCAGGGCGCCGCCGGCACGCGATCGTGCAAGACCCATCATTCTTGACGAAGACGATGTGGACGAGAATGCTGCTAATGTGGTGGAAGCTGTCGAGGAAGACAAGAAGATGGATACTGCCCCCTCCCCCACCCCCACCCCGTCGCTCGAAGCGCCTCCAAGGTCGCTGCGACTAGGATTAGGTGCTTGCAAACTAGTCTTAACCCTAGAATACATCTGACTGGAACTCATGGATTCGAGGGTTCATCGGCCGTGTTTCCCCTACACCAATCCCTCACCCCGATGCGTTCAATCCCCTCCCAGATGCTCCAATCATGTCCGCAAATAAAATCTACCGCCACTCGAAAGCAGTAAATCGAGATACATAGTAAGGTCTTACCGTCATTGTCGGTGTGATGGTCGATCCGGTGCTCGCCGCCGCCTAGTATCGTCTTGTAGTCAATCGCTCTGGTGCTCGTTGCCACTAGTGTGAGTGGGGAAGAGAGGATAGAGAGCGGTGAGGGAAGAAAGTGTTGGAAACATGCCCTAGCGGCAATAATAAATGGTTATTATCATATTTCCTTGTTCATGATAAGTGTTTATTATTCATGCTAGAATTGTATTGACAAACTTAAATACATATGTGGATACATAAATAACAGCGTGTCCCTAGTGAGCCTCTACTAGACTAGCTTGTTGATCAAAGATGGTTAAGCTTTCCTAGCCATAGACATGATTTGTCATTTGATAACGAGATCACATCATTAGGAGAATTATGTGATGGACAAAACCCAACCGTAAGCTTAGGATATGATCGTGTCATTAAAGTTTAATTGATATAGCTTTTTTCATGTCAAGTATTTGTTCCTAAGACCATGAGATCATGCAACTCCCTGACACCGGAGGAATACCTTGTGAGCTATCAAATGTCACTTCATAACAGGGTGATCATAAATGTGCTATTCAGGTACCTCTGAAGGTGTCTGTTGGGTTGGCATGGATCGAGACTGGGATTTGTCAGTCCGTGTGACGGAGAGATATCTCCGGGCCCACTCGGTAATACAACATCACAAGAAGCCTGCAAGCATGTGACTAATGAGTTTAGTCACGGGATCTTGTATTACAGATAAATAGACTTGCCGGTAACGATATTGAACTAGGTATGGAGATAGCGACGATCACATCTCGGGCAAGTAACATATCGTTGGACAAAGGGAATTGCGTACGGGATTAGCCGAATCCTCAACATCGTGGTTCAACCGATAAAGATCTTAGTGGAATATGTAGGAACCAATATGGGCATCAAAGTCTCGCTATTGGTTATTGATCGGAGAGTTGTCTCGGTCATGTCTACATGATTCTCGAACCCGTAGAGTCACACACTTAACGTTCGGTAACACCAGGGTAGTATTGAGATATTAGTGGCAATGGACCAAATGTTGTTCGGAGTCCCGGATGAGATCCTGGATGTCATGAGGAGTTCTGGAATGGTCCGAAGGTAAATATTTATGTATGGGAAGTCCTATTTTGGCCACCGAAAAAGTTTCGGGTTTTGCCGGTATTGTACCGGGAAGCTTCTGGAAGATTTTGGAGGATTCCGGAGGTGTCCGGAAGTTCACCAATGGTTCCACCATGTCCGATAGGCTATCATGGGTTGAGGGAAGGTGCCCTAACCTTAATGGGCCAGGGACACCAGCCCCTACAAGGCCCATGCGCCTAGGGGTGGAAAACCCTACAGGGGAGGGCCCTTCCCTTGGCTTGGAGGGCACTCCTCCCCTCCTTGGCCACCACCCCCTCCCTTGGATAAGGGGAAAGGGCTGGCCACATCCACCCTATATAAATAGAGAGGAGGCGCAAGGGGCAGCCCATCCCTTCACCACGGCGGCTGCCCACTTTCTCTCCCTCCATTTCTCGTCCGTGTAGCGCTTGGCGAAGCCCTGCCGGAGTTCCGCTGCCACCACTACCATGCCATCGTATTGGATCAGATCTCATCTACCTTTTTTTAACAATCTCATCTACCTCTTCTCCCTCGCTTGCTGGATTAAGGAGGAGGAGACCGAGCCGTACGTGTGCTAAACTCGGAGGTGCCGCACGTGCGGTGCTTGGATCGGGTTGGACCGCGACGCGAGTACGATTACACCAACCACGATCTCTAGATCGTTAACACTTTTGGTTTACAAGGGTATGTAGACACCTCTGCCTCTCGTTGTTATGCATATCCGTAGATAGATCTTGGGTGTTCGTAGGAATTTTTTGTTTCCCATGCTTTGTTCTCCAACACGAAGGTAAGGGAAATTTATGACGCAGCTTCGGGAAACAACGTGACTTCTCAAGACTGCATCCACGCGTGAAACCACTTACACCCACATGCTTTGGGTTGTACCACTCGGGCCTGGCTCTGAAAAAATGGTCGATTCGGTCGTTCCTCTGGATGCAGGCCGAGAGGTGCTTTAAGTTACGTATGGGTTAACTTTTTGATGCAACCCGAGCAACCAAACAAGTCGAAAACTACCCGCGCGAGCCTCGCTGGGCCTAGTGCCGGCTACCAAACGCATCCTAGGTGTCTGGATAGTGACCGTGTATGGTGTGGAGGTATATACCATTATTTTTCGTTGGTAAAATGTCATTTTGGACTCAGATTGAAAACGTTCCTTTACACACACATTCGTGTGACCTGAGTATTTGCATGTTTTTTATTTTATTTTACGAAAAGGGTCAGATCTATTATAAAAGTTCATTGGAGTACAAAGTATATCAAACATAATAAAAAATACATCCAGATTCCAAGACCACCGAAACAGTCACTACTATCGCCAGAACAAGCCGTCAACACGCCGTCGTTGCCACTCCCCTATCAGAGTTGGTTTAACCTTGTCGATGCCAACCAGAAAGTCTTTGTGGACGTCCTCCCAAGGACCAACACCCTGTAGCTGTGGAACACCGTCATCGCCGCTCCCGTATCAGACTCAGTTTGACCTTGTCAATGACAACCGAGAAATCTTCGTACACGTCGTCCTAAGGACCAACACCCTGGAGCCGTAGCACGCTGCCATTGAACCCTTGAATAAATCGAAGCATATGACATCTAATGTCACCATATAACGAGAAACCCTAACCTCACTGCCTCAAGGAGACTGTAGGAATCTACGCCAGAACCCCATTGACTATGTCCAAACGGACGAACTCAAGGAGAACCGAAACCCGAAAGACAGTGCCGCCATCCGCCCGAGCACCGCACCTTTGAGGATTAAAAAAACTAACCTCAACTAGTAACTGGATCGGAGACACCGAGATTTTCCTACCCACCATCTGCCGCCGAAACGGCATGTAGAGGGAAGACGAATCCACGGGCTCGTGAGTGAAGTCTTGAGATAAAAGTTTACCCTAGCTGTCTAGAGTTAAGGGTGAATGCAAGAGAAAGTTCTTGGATCTTACGTGCCAAGTTCTCGGGCCAGCTATTAGACGACACATCCTGAGTATTTGCATGTTAATATAAAAAACCCACCATTTGAGTAACATTTTGTAGAAGCCATCAGTTTTCGGCAATGTTTTGGCCGATAAGCTTTGAATGCTTGGTCGAGAACCGTTTTGGTGCATAATATGACATGACAGGCGGGGCCCGTTGCATGGCTGACATGGCACCAAAATCTAACGTCGGCGACGACCCGAAATGTTAGGGCATGTACAATGGTTGATTAGATAGTCTTATCTTAAATCTTACATGTAATTTAGAGATAACAATAAAAGCATGATTACAATGGATTATCTCTTAATCTTTTCTAAGACAACAATTCCTAAAAAAATATGGCGAGGCATATTAGAGCATGGTTAATAGTATAGTCAAGTGATGGCTATATGTAGTTGCCATGCCACGTAAAGCCATCATATATAATCACTCATACAATTGGGTTAGTTGTACAGTTGGCTATTAGAGTAGTACTTTTTATTTCTGTTCGCACACAAACACGTCACCGTGTACCCTTGACGTCGGGGGTGATGCACCCCAGCTCACGTCGAAAAAGACCCATCCAGAAACGCGGTACACAAGAAGTCCGACAGGTGCTTTTGAGGACCCGAAACCCCACACGCCCGGGAGGGACCTTGTCAGGGCATGCAGGGGCTATGGGCTGCCCTAGGTCGACCTGATCGCCCCTAGGGCCTCATGGATCACCGCCCTGCAACTAGTAAAACGAACGAAGAACGAGGAAGAAGAAGAACAAGGGAGAGAGATAAAGGTAAAGGTAAAAGGTGGTAGATTTATTTGTTCGATTGTGTGTTGTTCACTCGGCCGTCACCTCTCATCTATATATGAGCGGCTGGACTTCCCGTACAAGAAAAGGACTCCAAATCACATCCAAATCTTTCCAAAATTAACCGAACTCGGATTTAGGTAAGTCTAAGACAGCAGTTTGGTTTTTAGGTCTCACAAGCCGCAAACGACCTCGGATGAAGATAACCCCAAAAGAAAATTTAACCATTTCGAGGAGGCGAACAACTTTTGTGTTGAACGGTTTTCGATTCGAGGTCGTCTTGAGGGCCGAAATGCTCGCGCAAAAAAAGTAATCGGTGGCGCTACCTATCACACATGTGTCTCATTGGGCGCACCACTTTTTGCCTCGTGGTAGGGCCGCACTTCGATGGCTCTAACTTTTGCATACGACCTCGTATTGAGATGTTTTTTACATCACAATCGATCGTTTTGACGAGGGAAGACAATCCATGTAGAACATTTTCTCATATGAGGTCGTCTTGGAGGCGTAATCGACCAAATAGTACTCTGAATATGAAATCTTAGTACTTTGACCATAGTTTCAGCATTCGATATGAGATCGGATGGTGATGGCCCAATATTCAATGATGTTCATGTCAACACTAAGGAACTTCTTCATGTAGAGCACTTCTTCATTTGAAGCCATCTTAATAATGTTTTCTTCCGTGCCAAAATCTGGTGTCAACACATGCCCCCCTGTTTTTCGGAGAAGCTTGCTAATACGTCTCCAACGTATCGATAGTTATGAAGTACTCATGCCATGATTGCCTATGTTTACAATACTTTTATATGGTTTTGATGCACTTTACATGATTTATTTAGAACTAACCCGGACTGATGCTGTTTTCAGCAAAACTACCGTGCTGTTGTTTTTTGTGCAGAAATCAAAGTTCTCCAAATACAACGAAACTTTTTGACGATTTTGTTGGGACAAAAGAGGCACTAGAAGCTTAGTTGGAGGGCCAGAAGAGCCACGAGGTGGGCACAACCCACCAGGGCGCGCCAGGCCCCTCTGGCGCGCCCTGGTGTCTTGTGGTCCACTCGTGGCCCATCTTCGCGTGAAACTGACGCCCAAAAATCCTATATATTCAGAAACCCCCAGAAATAACCCTAGACGAGAAGTTCCGCCGCCGCAACTCTCTGTATCGACAAAAACCAATCTGGAGGCGTTCCAGTACCCTGCCGGAGAGGGTAGATCATCTCCGGTGGCCATCTTCATCATCCCGGCGGAGGCCATGACGAGGAGGGGGTAGTCCACCCTCGGGGCTGAGGGTATGTACCAGTAGCTATGTGTTCAATCTCTCTCTCTCTCTCTCTCGTGTTCTTGAGATGTCACGATCTTGATGTATCACGGGCTTTGTTAATATAGTCGGATCATATGATGTTATTCCCTTGCTACCATGTTGTGATGAATTGAATCTTTTCCTTTGAGATATCGTTATGTTGGATTGAATATTTTGGTTGGGAACACTTGATGTACGTCTTGCGTGGGATACCCGTAGTGACATTGGGGTATTCTATTGATTCACTTGATATATGTTGAGGCATCAACTTGCGGATTCCAGTGACCTAGGGGATCTATGCACAGGGGTTGATTGCACATTTTCATACCATGTTCTCCGATAGAAATCTTGGGGCACTCTTTGAGGTTCTTTGTGTTGGATTGAGTATTATGAATTTGAAATTGTTTGATGTGTATCGTATAATTAACTCATGGATACTTGTGGTGACATTGGAGTATCTAGGTGACATTAGAGTTGGTTGATGCGTATCATATGGTGTTATTTTAGTACAAACTCTAGATAGATTGATCGAAAAGGATAACTTGGTGTTATTTTAGTACGAACTCTTGGATAGATCGATCGGAAAGGATAACTTTAACGTGGTTTCGTATGCTACAAAAATTTCTTCTTATGCTCTCCGCTAGATAAGAACTTTGGAGTGATTCTTCGTTGCATGTTGAGGGATGGTTATGCGATCCAATTATATTAGCATTGTTGAGAGATTGCACTAGCGAAAGTACGGACCCTAGGCCTTGTTTTCAAGCATTGCAATACCGTTTGTGCTCACTTTTGTTACTTGCTACCTTGCTGTTTTTATATTTTCAGATTACAAAAACCTATATCTATCATCCATATTGCACTTGTATCACCATCTCTTCGCCGAACTAGTGCACCTATACAATTTGCCATTGTATTGGGTGTGTTGGGGACACAAGAGATTTCTTGTATTTGATTGCAGGGTTGTTTGAGAGAGACCATCTTCATCCTACACCTCCCACAGATTGATAAACCTTAGGTCATCCATTTGAGGGAAAATTGCTACTGTCCTACAAAACTCTGCGCTTGGAGGCCCAACACGAGTCTACAAGAATAAAGTTGCGTAGTAGACATCACTTGCATGCCGAAAAATAACTTGCACAGAGTTTGTTCTAAGGACGATGTCAACACTCCATCAGCCATTTTGCATATTGTTTGGACGATAAGTATATATCATCCATCTATACTCTTAGGACGATAATTGTACATCGGCCATTAGCAATGAAAGTGCAGCTAATCGAATGTATGATGATGTGGTAATACCCTTGCACGATGTAAGAAATTATATTGCATCCATGGATCGAAATAAGCGCATGGAGGGTAACCAATCATACCTGAGGATGAACTCCATGACATTGGCATCAGTGGCATAGCTAAAGAATATGGATAATGTTTGGACCGGAGATTTTGATGTGCAAACCTTCGGTTTGGTGGTTCATAATTTTCACTTGTTTCCTTGTTCACCTTTGACGCACTTCTTGCAAAGGAAGCTTACACATAATTCTTGTTTATAGTCCTTCCTTTGGGAACCCATGCCATATTCCTATTTTCAAGTTCTTGTGCACTTAGCTTTTGCAATTTCTTCATTTGCCAATACGATAAGCCGAGTGGACGCCCCAGCCGTGATTCTGTTTGAAGCAATAGAAATTCTTGTTTTACCTTCTGCAATCTCAACTTCTTCTCTTCAGATTCAACACTTGACTGACTTGCCTCATGGCCTTTAGCAGCCAATGTCAACACTTTAATTGGCTCTTTTTCATTTGAGATCAAATCTGAAGTGACACTCTTACGACCATCTCCTTTTACATGGTAGATTTGCTTGCACACTTATTTATTCTTCCTTGCGCTTCGGACCGATTCCTTATGATTGAAACGATCATTAATATGCGATTTCTCAAATGTTGATCTTCTTGGAGCTGCATAATGTTGGTGAGATGGTATAAAATAAGATGGATAATGTGCCCTTGTATCATACCAGTCCCATGATGTATATGGATGTACATGAGCATAGGGAGGCATCCATGACATTGACATTAGTGTCCCAAAATAAGGATATGAATATGCTGCATTGGATTTCTCACTTTGCCAATATCGATCCTCAGATTTGCGCCTAGGGGGTGATCTTGATGCTTTTGAATTACTTGGCCGATAAGCACTCTTCTCCTCACTTATCTTCTGATATTTTTCCAATAGCTGCGTGAAAGTGACTTTTGGTTTTTTAACTTTGTGCTTACCTTGTCCTTTGCTTTCTTTGGTTGTGCTTGCATCGCTCTTTGGATTTTCTTGTTGCCCCCCAATACTTAGCGTCTTCATTGCAACTTTGATGGAATTTTCTCCCTCGAGAATACTATCATTGTGCTCTTGAACAACTTCCTTACTTGAAAGCTTGATCCCATTATCCGCAGTTTTTACCTTCTCATGTTTAAATGAATCGGCTTGAAGCAGCCGATACAAAAACTGTTTGCCATCAGGACCAATCCGGATAGAGTGGTCATCTCTTGGTGTCTCAACAAATTTCAATCGTCCTTTATCAATGGCCGATTTAACTATTTGGCGAAACATATTGCAATTCTCAAAATTATGTTTGAACAAATGATGGAACCTACAATACATTCATCCTTGAAATGATGGCTTGACATGGTGATCAAGAATTCTAATGTAATTATTTTTCAGCAACAAATCAAATATTTGATCACACATGATTGAATTGAAGGTAAACCTTTTATTTTCTAGCCGATCTTGCTGTGAGAACGGCATTGAAGTTAAGCAAACGAATGGTTCAGATTTTGCATCCCCCCATTCGGCTATGCATTGTGATTTGCACTCTATCTCTGACACCTTTGAAAAGGAAATTATCCTATCATCAGTTTTCTCAATAGAGTATAACCTTGGCTTTAAATTTCTGAAATCAGAATAGTTAGAACATACAAGTCTCAATTGAGGCCATGTGTACCACAAGTATGAAACAAGCAAAGCTACCCAATTAGATATGAACTTTAAATAAAGCAATGGCCAAAGCTTTGGTTGCAATAATTCACTATCGATCTCTAATAATGGTACAATGTGTTGACCGATATGCTCTGTAATGGTTTTATTGCTAACAAATAAATTACCTCTTCATTGGTCTTTTAAAACTACTTGTGAGAATTTTTCTAATAGAAGCATCAACAATAAAGTTGCGACCAAATCGGAAAATATGTAAATCACTTGCTAGACATACCTATTCAAATATGTTAGGAGAGCATGATGGTTGTGTGATATGAACAACAACCTGCTCCACTTTTGGATCACTCTCTAACGCCCTATCATCTTCTTTTTCTTGAATAGATTGGGCACATGTACTATTTGATCCGGCTTTCTCAATAACCGAATTACATTTTTATCCGAATCATCATTCTTTCTTTCTTTGATTCACAAGGCTGCTTGTTCTTTGTCTAAATTGAGAAAACATTGCAGCTTGGTGAGCCTTAAATCTTTTCCATCCGATTTCAATCCACTCTTCATGGGATTGCCCCCCGCCCCCCGATGCTTTGAGACTCCTTCGGCAATGAGGTGTCAAAACTTTGAAATTGTGTATGGGGTACATTGGTTGCTACAACACCGGGTGAAAATGCATCATTTTCTCAACTCTAGCATTTACAGCAACAAAGTCATGAGGCTTCCCGTCTTCTATCAGTTCCTGGCGAATAGAGTTGCACAAATCCCAAGAGAATGTAAGCTTGTTCTTAGTTACCCAGTCTGGATATGCTTGCCCGCCGATGCCTTTAGACTCTTTTGGCAATGAGATCTGCCGAAATTCTGTAATTGTGTAGGGGGACCATGATATGTCACGGTAGTAGGTGAAGGCATTTGTGCTCCTGCAGAAGGTTCACTTATTCGGCCATGATCGTGAAGGTGCAGAACCGAATTATGGACATCAACAGTTGTGTATGGTGCCAAAAAATTAGTAGCATGAGGTGTAGCATATGATGTTTGAGGGTAATTAGCCGAATAACTAGTAGTAGCATGGCCAATTCCCCTATCCACCAGCATGTTTGGATTAACATACTACCAGTTATTTGCCGATGAATAAAAAGTTGAAACATTTGTTGCATACTATTGGAAGTTCCTACATGGGGTGTTTCAACTTGATTAACCAAACTCATCATGTTATTCATCTGCGTATAAATTTGCGGGGCTGTTGGTGCATGGGAGTTGGGATACATATGTTGCATGTTGCTAAAATTATATGAAGTTGAAGCATGGAGATTATTCTGAATCGACTGTTGTACATAATTAGTTGCATGATTCATAAAACTAGGGCTAGCCGATACATTATGCTCATTAAACAATCTAGCAACAACATATGCATTATTTGCATCTACATAAGTGAATTGTGGACGCAATTTCAGTGCCGTAAAGGCACCTGTCTTTGGGTCCCTGGCATGTGGGCCAGCCATCTGTTGGGTCCACATGTCATGCGCACAAAGGCAGGTGCCTTAAGGCACTGAAGCGCAGTCCATGAATTGTGTATTCATATTACCTTTGTAGATTGCAAACCCTAGATGACAATCTCTTCTTAGCAAGAACGGGTCGGAGACCGTTCAAAGCTTCGTCCCCAGCGGAGTCGTCAAAAAGTGTGTTCGCACACAAACACGTCACCGTGTACCCTTGACACCAGGGGTGATGCACCACAGCTCACGTTGAAGGAGACCCGTTCGGCGCGGTACGCAAGCAGTCCGGCGGGTGCTTTTGAGGACCTAAAACCCCACATGCCTGGGAGGGACCTCATCAGGGCGTGCAGCGGCTATGGGCTGCTCTAGGTTGACCTGATCGCCCCAAGGGCCTCGTGGATCGCCGCCCTGCAACTAGAAGAACGAACGAAGAACGAGGAAGAAGAAGAACAAGGGAGAGAGATAAAGGTAAAGGTAAAAAGTGGTAGGTTGATTTGTTCGATTGTGTGTTGTTCATGGACCATCATCTCTTATCTATTTATGAGGCGGTTGGACTTCCCGTAAAACAAAAGGACTTCAAATCCCATCCAAATCTTTCCAAAATTAACCGGACTCGAATTTAGGTAAGTCTAAGATAGCAGTTCAGTTTTTGGGTCTCACAGGCCGCAAATGACCTTAGATGAAGATGAGCCTAAAAGAAAATTTAACCGTTTCGACGAGAGGAACAACTTTTGTGTTGAGAGTTTTTCGATTCGAGGCCGTCTTGTGGGCTGAAACGCTCGCGCAAAACAAGCAATCGGTGCACTACCTATCAGACATGTGTGTGATTGGGCGCGCCACTTTTTGCCTCGTGGTAGGGCCACACTCCGATGGCTCTAACATTTGCATACGACCTCGTATTGAGATGATTTCTATTTCAAAATCGATCGTTTCGACTAGATAAAGACAATCCGTGTAGACCATTTTCTCATATGAGGTCGTCTTGGAGGCGTAATTGGCTGAACAATACTCTATATATGATATCTTAGTACTTTAAGCATAGTTTTGGACTTCGAGATGAGATCGGATGGCGATGGCCCAAACTTCAAAGATGTTTGTCAACACTATGGAACTTTTTCATGTAGAGCACTTCTTTATTTGAAGCCATCTTAATAATATTTTCTTCGATGTCAAAATCTGGTGCCAACACTTTCCTTCTCTCTTTCTATTCATCTTATTTACTACTTTTGCCTTGAAACACGTGTATAGTTAGACGTTTGCATGAGGGTCCGCTTCCAGCAATTTTGTATGTCTATCTCTTCTATATAAGCAAAAATGTCATGCGGGGCGTTATAAGACCGTTATTGTACTTGCTCCTATGCTAAGAAATCATCTCCCAAAAAACAGGAGGCATGCCTTTTATTATGGATTCTTTCTCCTCCACCTCGGCATTTTTCTATGCGACACATTTAAGATAACACCGTTGTACGTGTCCTTAAGTTAACTCCGGGCTCATGTCGCCGTGTCAGTGAAATGTTAAGCATCACACACGAACACGAAGTGCCATTCATCGATCGAGCCAATATGGTTGTGGTACAATAGTACAAGTAATCAGTGGTGCTTCTGCTCCCTTTCTTTGGGTCCCGTGACCCAGAATGTTCGAGCAGCACGTACGCACACACTGCCACTGCCAGTCTGCGACCCGGCATCGCGTGTGTTGGCAGACCGCGACCGGGGGAGCGACGGCACGACCAGGCACACGCTGGCTGTCCTGAGCCGGAAGCAACGGGGCACATGGTGGTGGACCGCTGGACGCGCGAGACACCAAACCAACGGTTGTTGCCGTCCCGTATCTGCAGATGTACAGAGCGCTCTATTTTGTCGGAACCTACTTACTCTGCCAAGTCCGGATACGTGGCAACTGTCGAGACAAGACCACCCTCGGGCTCATTCGTTTCTTGCACCGGTTAGTCAGACGAGTTTTTTTTTGAAAGATCCAGCGCTGCTGGCATTCATATATTAAGCAGGAAGCAATGGAAAGAGCAAATACATGGCGTAGATCCTAGGATCATGGGGTCCAAAAAACCGAAAAAATTACATTAGCCGATTCCAGCCGGAGGCTCTGCAAAAGGCAGTTCTAGGCATCGTGCTCCCGCTTGGCGCCATAGATCAATGGCTCGCCGGCTTGCAACCACCATGTCACTGGCCAGTGCATGCTTTGCCCGAAAGATGCAGTTGTTTCGCTCTAGCCATATTTGCCAGAGCACAAGCATAATGACTGACTTGATTCCCTTTCGGTCTTCTCCAGGCGTTGCAGCAACGATTGCTTCAACGATGTCAGTCACCCTGTCAAGGTGTCTCCAAGTGGCCTGGTTCACAGCTCGGCAGCCAACCCAGGTTGCTACGGTCTCCCAAACCTTCTTGGCGATCGGGCAATGCCAAAACAAGTGCACCGAGCACTCCAAGTTCCTGAGGCAGAGATGGCAGAAGTAGCCGTTGCTCTAGCCCCGCCTTTGCAGTCTATCGTTGCACCATAATCTGTTGATATGAAGGAGCCAGCCGAATACCTTCAGTTGACCGGGGGCCAGCAGTCCCATATTAGACCTTTCAAGTTTGATTTCTGCGTGCCCTGGAATTGAGCTTGGTAGGCGGAGGCAGTAGAAACTCCGTTGGTTGTCCAGTTCCATCTAATGCCGTCCTCGGCCTCAGGGTTTAGGTTTTGCCCAGCTCCAGCAATCAATCTCGCCGTGGACAGAAAATCATGCAGCAGAGGGGTAGTGTCACCATGAGGAAGGTCATTGATCCAGGTATTGGCATTGAGGGCAGCTTTCACTGATCTTGTCTTCCTTCTGGAGTGCTTGAACAGCCTTGGAAAAACAGTCCTAAGAGGCAGGCCGTTAACCCAAGGGCAGGTCCAGAAGCTGGCTCGTTCGCCATTGCCAAGAGAAACCGTGGTTGCTGCGTTAAAAATGGCTCTGTCAGTGTCATCACAGGGCAGTTCCATACCAACCCAAGCGCGTTGGGGATTCTTCCATGCATGCCATAACCATCTGAGCCGGAGCGCTCTGCTGAATTTGTGAAGATCAAGAATGCCGAGGCCGTCGTGGTCGATTGGGGAGCACACCTTGGCCCAACTCACTTTGCACTTGCCCCCAGTCACCTCTTCATCATGGGCCCAGAGGAATCGTCTTCTGGATTTGTCGACCTCCCTGAACAGCTTTTTTGGGACTCGGAGAGCAGTGAGGGTGAAGGTTGGTAGGGCTGTCAGAACCGCACGCACAAGAACTCGGCGCCCTGCAATGGACAGTAGTTTTGCTTCCAGCCTGCCAGCCGCGCTCGGATGCGATCGATCACGAACTGAAGGTGCACCATCCTGATTCTCGAGGGTGTGATCGGAAGCCCCAGATAAGTTATTGGAAAGTGCTTTGTTTGCCCTCCAAAGCTCCGCAGGACCTCGGCCATGTCAATATCCTCACAACGAATTGGAGTTGCTGTTGATTTGTGGAGGTTTATCATCAGCCCCATAGCCTCCCCAAAATTGTGGAAAATGCTCATTAGGGCCTCTATCTCTTCGGCAATCGGGTTTGCGAAAAGGACTGCATCATCTGCATACAAACTGACCCGTAACTTCAGCTCCCGACCTGGCAATGGTTTGACCAGACTCCTCTCTGTCGCAAGTTGCAGCAAACGGTGCAGCGGATCAATTGCGAGGATGAACAACAACGGAGAGAGGGGGTCTCCCTGCCATAGACCTCGCTGGTGCAGCAGCTCCACTCCCGGCACTCCATTGAGCATGATGGCCGAGCTTGAGGAGGACAGCATCATAGCGATCCAATCTCTCCATCGAGCACTGAAGCCAAGACTCTGAAGCAGCTCAAGCAGGTATTCCCAGGAGATACTGTCAAAAGTACGGGCAATATCCAGCTTTAGCAAAACAGCCGGTGTTCTTCTTCTATGCAGCAACTTGACCCCATTGTGCACGTACATGAAGCTATCATGGATGCACTTTGACTTTAAGAAAGCAGTCTGCGCCGGAGATATAATGTCATTGATCACTCTGGATAGCCTGATATAGAGGACTTTGGCAATGAGCTTGGCGTCGCTGAACAGGGTTTTGCTCCAAATCTTCAGGTCCTTTGCAGTCCGCTGCATCTTGATCTTCAGTCTTGTGAAGGCACATGTATGGTTGACCGGCCGACTCCATGCCTTCTGGACCGTCTCATGGAAGCGGGGGAATCGAGGCCAAAACTCTTCAAATCTGAACCTAGATAGACGAGGCGGGGAGTTTGAAGCAGCGAGGAGCAGGGGGCAGTGGTCAGAGCACGCCGTCGAAGCCGCGGTCAGCATACTATCAGGGAATAGAACCTCCCAGTTTGGGTTACAGAAAAATTTATCAATGCTAGCTAAGACGGGATTCCGACGCTCGTTACTCCATGTAGACCTTCTAGTCTTGCATGTTAGTTCTCGGAGCTCAACCGCGTCCAGGGCATTTCTAAACCTACCCATCAATCTCCTATTAAGATTGAGATTGCTTTTGTCACGCGCCTCGTATATAATGTTGAAGTCCCCGTTGATCAGCCACGGCTCGGAAGAGGGTGGCGCCGACCTATTAAGATTGAGATTGCTTTTGTCAGACGAGTTTGTTGTACTAGTACTCTATTAGGACATCAACGTCGACTCTTAAACCGTCCGTATATATCTGAACCGTACAATTCAGACCGCGAAAACATCAAACATGGACCTGTATCGGTACGCTCGACAGTTCGAACGTACTTTCTTCCTTAAAATGGAGAAAAATGGAGGATGAAGGGGTTGCGGAAGTCCGGACAATAGCCACGTTAGACTCCGACACCCTAGGCCCACTAAATCCGTCTTTCCATTCCCATTTTCTTCCACTCCGCCATTTTTTCTCCTTAGAGCATTTACAACCGGACTTGACAAATACGCCCCCTATACGCTTGCAGACGCATTCGCGCATGTCCGCGGACAGCACCCGCCGGCCCTTCATATGTTGCGCCGCACATCCACATACCTCAAATGCCAAACTTCAAATCCATGTAATCCATGCACGTAGATCATCTGATACAAATTGTCCGAATTCAACAGCTTGAAACAAAGCAAATCAAATCAAAGTTCAACAAACCGGACATGCCAAAATGAAATCAATGTTCGAGCGAGAAGGGGTGCTTGTCGAATCACTGGCCGGACGCGGTCATCCATGCCGCCTGCTCGTCCAGCTTCGCCTGCATCCGGGCTTCTGCTCTGCCTGCATCCAGGCCGCATGATCCGCTGCCGCAGCCGCCCTCGCCGCCTCGTGCGCCCTACGGTCGTTGATCTCCTTCTTCTTCTCCGCAAGCCACTTCTTTGCATGCTCATCCATACGGGTGTCGTCCGCCAACATGATCTTGGCATCCTCCGCGTCCCTTGCGAGTTGCAACCTCTCCTTTTCGAGCTCAATCTCTCCAAATGTCTTGGCCTTCTCGAGTTCCCATTTGATTGCCGCCTCTTGCGTCTTCAACTCGATCTTCTCCCTTTTAATTTCCATCTTCTTCTCCGCCCTCCTCCGGTCCCAATCCATCCTCTCCTTTTGCGCATCCAACATGAGCTTGTACCTCTCCTCCTTCTTGTTCTCCCTCACCGAAAAAAATGCCCGTCCATGTGGACGACATTTTTGTAGCCGTGGTGTCACGGGCTATCCGTGCCTTCTCCCACTTGTTTCCCATGACTTGGCGGTTATCCTTTGGCACAGTGGCTATTCCATTCATGGCGACAACATCGTCCTCTTCATCGTCCAACCAATGGATTGGTGGGAGCTTGAACCATCATTCCTCTTTTTGCCGGCCTTGAGATCGGCCACAACTTGTGTCCACTTTGGCTTGCCATTCAATATGAGCCAACAATGGCTAAAAGGAAACGGCTTCTTCTCGATCTCGTGATACATAGTGGCCGTCATCTCCATCTACCAAACAACATACGTATGAGCACAAGAATGCAAACACAAAAAACTTATTCAAATGACAACAAGATGAGGCAATTGAGCTTACGTTAGTTGCCACTCCCATCCCACTTTGTGGGCGTTTGGTCACTTGTGCATAGACGTACTTGTTCACTTCCCATTGAATGATCCCCCATCGATGTTGGAGAGATGCCACATTGCGAGTGGTCGCGATAGGATGCGGCTCCACATACTCATTTTGTTCGTGATACTCCTTCCAAATCTTCTCCCAATACGTGTTCCCCTTTTGCTCGGTGTCGCATATTGGATCCATTATTGTGGCCAACCAAGCTTTGACCAACATGATGTCCTCAAATCTTGAGAAAGCCGGACCTCTTGCCTTCGCCGTCTTGCCCTTCTTCTTCTTTTTGCTCGGATTGGGATCAGATGTTGTGCCAACTTCAAATGCAGTGGTGGCCTCCAATTCATACTCCATTTCGGTCGGATCTTCATTGTCATTGATCATGCTTGACATGTACGCCTCCTAGATGGTTTTCAAGCATTTGACATGTACATATCGACCATTAGATCGGACATGAGCAAACAAAACATACCCGCTCTTGTTCGGTCATTCCGTCGAACATGTCGAGTGTAGTCCGGGCGGCGCCGGTGCCCGTGCTCATCCGCTCCCGGACGAGCTGCGGCGAGTCACATTCGTCCACCGACGACATCTGCATGGGCGGAAAGGTATCCGGAATGGCCTAGCTGGCCGTTGAATCCTCCTCTGTCCCAAGGGTGCCGGACGGCGTAAACCGCGTCGGCGTCGGCGCTCGGATGGACGGGGTGCGGGGTGCCGGGTGTGGCATGGGAGACAACTCCTCGACCATGTCCTCACCTCCCTGCAGCGACGTCGCTGCCTCCCTCTCTCGCTGTCGCCGACGCCGCAACTTTCAGGCGACATTATCTGCCTTGCAAGACGGAGCGGAGGAAGGGACGCCGACGGACGAGGCAGACTATGTCTCCGTCGTAGCAGTCAGGGACGGTCTGGAAGACATCTACGGTGGCGGATCGGGACCGGTGCTGAGGATGGGGATGAAGGGTGGCGGACGGCAAGGGCTCAGGCGCGGAATGGTTGGAGGCGGCAGGAGGAGGAGGAAGGGTTTGGAGGATTTGGTGCAATTTGTGGTGGGCTCGGGGTGTCGGGTCCGACGTGGCGGGCGTGCCCGGGCGCGCCTAGGCACCCCCATATCCACCTTATATTTGGGCTGGATATGAGGGGTGCCAGTCAGCCCGGGCATTTGACGCCTGTTTGAGAGGCCTGGCTGGGTCGATTTTTGTGACCGGTCAGTGACCGGGCGGCCTGCCCAGGCGTTTGAGACGGGTATGAGGGGTCCGGTTGTAGATGCTCTTACTTTGCATTCACACCCTTCCCCTCTATCGTTGCCGCTGTACCTCTCCGACCATCACACATGCATTGTCGGACATTCGCAACCAACACCGACGCGGCCGCTCGCATTTTACGACGGTGCTGTCCACCCTGGAGCCGTTTGTACTCAGGTACACTCTGCCACCCTATCGATGACCTCCATGGCGGCCACCACGCCCGACAGGTGTTCGGTAAAATGCCATAGAGCTTAATTTCGAATGCCATGTCGTTTTTAGAGTAAGAAGGATAGCGGGGTACTCGACCATGGAGGATGAGTTGTTGTGCAATGCGTGGTTGGCCGTATGCGCGGATTTCACACGCATGAGCAGAGGGGGAACCTTCTGGCAGCAAGTGCATGAATGGTTTCACGCACGAAAGCGCATTGCGCCCTATGACATGTACATCATCCATGATCGCAATGTGAGGCCGTTATCGTATCGATGGTACGCCATCCAGACCATCATCATCAAGTTTTGTAACGTCGTTACTCAGCTGAAGACAAGGTGTCCATTGCATACGACAGAGGCAGAGATCATAAGTTTTGCTTATTCTTCCTCAACCTGTTGGTTGAATCACTCGTTCACTCAATGTTCCTCCACACATTGTGTAGCCCATACATGCTGCCGTGATGTATCACAGGAAAAATGGACGACCATTTACATACACACACCGTTGGATGAAGCTGAAGGAGCAGTATGTGTGAGATGATATGATCCGTTATTAAAAAACTTGTTGGACATTGAATTTGAGACATTATTGTACTAGACTTATTTCCATGCTATGTATGGATGATTTGTGCTATTTTCTATTTGAACTTTGATTAATATCAGCCGGCTTGCATGAATTTCATCCGCTAAGTCCAAACCCGGCTTGAAATGTATGCGAACAAGTTGGATGTCCGGCTCCCACATAAATGTCCGTGGACTGGACCCTCTTTCGTGGACGGATGCGGAAAGAAATTTGCGGGTGGAGATGGCCTTAAAAACACGTATTGTAGTACATGCGTGCTCCTTTCGTCTCTATTTACACCTTATATTAGCTTTGACTGAAGTCAAAATTTATAAAATTGACCAAGTTTGTAGCAAATAATATGAACATTTACAGTAACAAATTTATATGATGTGAAAATATATGCAATGATGAATTTAATGGTATTGATTTGGTAATGTATATGGTAATATTTTTTTATAAATTTATTAAAATATGTAAACTTTAACTTTAGATAAACCTAATATGCGAAGTAAATAAAAACGAAGAAGTAATATTTTAGAGGGTCAAAACATGTAGACAACCACAACACTCTCCGCGTGACCGCTGATTGGGTTGGGCTGCTAGCTCGGTATGAAATTTCACCGTATATGCATGTACTGGGAATCAGGCGAGCTATGTCTTTTTTTTTTTCATCTGACTGGTGCCCCGCCGCTGCTTCAAACTTCAAAACCTTCCGACGGCGCATGTATACCTTGTGAAATAATCGTGGATAGCACATAAACATGTCATCTGTTTTCCATTTTTTTTGCAGGCAATAAACACGCATATCCACTCGTATGAACATCTTTCGAGAGATTAAGCCTCTAGACACCTCATAGTTCAATGAAAATATTGTCTCCGACTAAATGTCACTAGAAGGTCTGAAATAAATTAAAAAACATGCGCATATATGTGCTAGTCTAGGACTTGAAACCGGCCTGCTTTCATTACAGAGGGATCATCTAACTATCCCCAGTTCGTTATTTGTGATTTCAGCTTCCCTCAACAACCACATTAAAAAAACCTGCGATATATATTAGCAAAAAGCACACTTGTATCGAGTAGGCGAGTAGCCAATGGGCCATTAAGATTTTCAAAAGTGGGAAATTTAACCAAAAGGTGGCCGTCTTTTTCACCTTTAGAAATCCTTTTGGATGTGTCTAGGACACATCTAGATGTGACATAATTATTGCACATCTAAATGACTCAATTAAGCATAAAAAAAAACTAAAACTAAAATAGAAATAGTCACACGAATCTCCGCGTGAAATCAATGACATAAAACTTAAATATGCAATACTTATGTCACGTCTAGATGTAGCAAAACCGAATACTTTTTACCTGCTCCCCGCACCACATCGCTTCAAAGCCAAGCGAATCAAACCACGGCCACGCCACCGCCAAGGCCAAGCCAAACCGCGCGCGCGCGCGGCCTCGCCTCCCCTCCCCTCCCGCACGGCCGCATAGATCCAATGCCGGTCGCGCCAGCGCCAATCGCGACCCCCATTCGCGCGCGCCAATAGGGCCGAGCCCGCCCGCGGTGGTGGCGGCCATGGCGTCGCCGCGCCGGAATGCCTCCCATGGGGCGGCCGCGGCGGCTGCGGCGCAGTCGGACTCGCCGACGTACACCACGGGGACGCCCCGGTCGCGGTTCGCGGTGGAGTTCTCGCCCGAGGCGCTCGACGAGCCGGGGGCCGGGGAGGTGCCGCCGGCCAAGGAGAGCGTCACCGCCACCGTCCGCTTCCGGCCGCTCAGGTTTGCTTCGGCCGCACCGTCTGCCTTTGTTGGGCTGCGCTTGGGTTCGGGCATTCGGGCAATGCGGAGTTGCGAACTGACACCGGTGGTGGCTTTGTTTGCGTGTGTGTGCGGAAGTTCGCGGGAGATTCGGCAGGGGGAGGAGGTCGCGTGGTACGCGGACGGCGAGACCATCGTGCGGAGCGAGCACCATCCAAACATCGCGTATGCCTACGGTATGTAAAGCTGAGTGATTGATGGCGAGACTCACTGAATTTCAAGTGTCGGAGATTGCTTGCGGACGACAAGTAGTAACAGAACAATAATTGCTACTGTACCTTTTGAACAATGACATGTGCTGGTCTTTTGCACATATGCTGGAGTAATAGTGTAACAAAATCGATCAATTACACAGCAATGATGATATATAATAATTATGTAGGCAGACTATTCAAGGGAATAACCAAATGTTTCTTCATAAGTAACAGCAAAGCTCTGTTTTCAATTTCAAATTTCTTATCTAAGTGGCTAATGGGAAATTTACAACCAGATCGTGTGTTTGGACCAACTACGACGACACAACAGGTATATGATGTTGCGGCTCAACATGTTGTCAGTGGTGCCATGCAAGGAATAAATGGTACTGATCATGTATTCTCTTATTCCTCTGCTTTCTGTTTTGTAAACTGATCACGTTGGGCTGTATAAATGAGGAATTATTGGCGTTCTCTTGGTAATTTGTTAAATGTTGCACTTGTTTATCTGAGTACAAAACGTTTTGGCATATTTACGAACATCACTGAAGTCTGTCAGGTTGAATTCAATAAATTACTGATTCATGTGAAAGTTCATTTATTCATATTAGTCTTCACTCTTCAGTGGTGAATTTTTTTTTTGAACGTTCACCGGGGGGGGGGGGGGGGGGGGGGGGGAGAGTTTCCCCACCTGAATATATTATCACTCAAGCAAAGTACATGGGAGAGATTACATCAGCGAGTCATACAGAGGGAATGCTAGCTGACAGAAAGCTTAGCCAATGCCTAGCATAGTCTCTAAGCTCTAGGTTTTTAAAACGAAAAATCCAAAGGGAGAAATCAGCAACAATATTCCTCAAGGTAATTCTAGCTGGTAGATCTTCAGACCTGAAGACAGAGGCATTCCTGGAGTCCCAAATTTTCCATAAGATAGTTAGCGCTACAGAGGGCCAGATGTTGGGGTTGAGCCCTGCAGGAGAGGCAGCTAGTTGGATATCCGCCAAAGAGTTTGGTGGGGGGAGGCCAATGAGCTGCCATACTTGTACAGCATAGGAACAGGAGCAGGAGAGGTGAGTGGCATCCTCTCACGGATCCTGGCACCGTGGGCATGCAGCAGATTGAGCAATAGTCTTGTGCATCAGATTAGCTTTGGTGTTTAGCCTATCTCGAAACAAGAGCCATGCAAATATCTTGACCTTGATGGGTACCGAAGAGGACCAAATGAAGCTATGGTGTGGGTCAAAACAGTCTTCTGCGGAGATGGTGTTGTAGGCGTTTCTGGCCGAGAATGGCAAGCCATGTGTGAGAGAGCGCTCGTCCGGCCTGTCTGTGGGTTGAAAGTCCTGCAACAACAACAATACACAGTCTAGCTCTCAAGATGCAGCATTAGTGAGGCGATCCCTAAGGTTAGATAATAAGCTGGTTTGCAAAATAGTCGACACTGAAACATTTTCATTTATGGAGTGTGAGAATAGGTGGGGGAAAGCTGCCTTTAGTGGCTAGTTGAGTAACCATTTATCAAGCCAAAAAAATGTAGCCTGACCATTATAGGTGATAACAAAGGAGTGATTAATCAGAGTGTAAATGTTTTGGTTCACCACCTTCCATAGGAAAGACGGTCTAGAAGCGGTTGCCAAAATGTTTTGGGAGTATCTTTGTTTGTACCAGTGGACCCAGGGGAGATCTGTGTTCTGAAGCAGTCTGTAAGAGAATTTTAAGAGAAAGCAGCGGTTATGAACTTGTCGATTTTTAATGCCTAGACCACCATGAATTTTTGGTTTACAAACGTTTTTCCAAGCAATGAGACAGCTGGCGCCAGTGCATGTTTCCTCGTTGGACCAGAAGAAGGCTCTACGTATCGCGTCGAGTTTAGCAAGTACAGATTTTGGGAGGCGAAAAACTGACATAAAATAAACCACTAGAGAATCTAGGACGGAGGATAGTAGAGTTAAACGTGCTCCGCGAGAAAGTAGTCTTGCGGCCCAACCTAGCAGAAATTTTCGGAAGTTGTCAATGATCGGATCGAAGGCCGATACTGGTAGCTTGGTAGGAGAAAGTGGAAGTCCTAAGTAGATTAGTGGGTTCAGTGGTGAAATTAGGATGCCATTACACAATTACTGCTCTTAATTGCTAGTGGAGGAATGACAAACCTCCCTTTTGTTTTTACTGTCACTCTGTCAGGTACAATATTCGCATATGGGGTTACAAGCAGTGGGAAGACACATACGATGCATGTACGTACATTTGTAGCAAGAAACTTGTTTTAGATATTGTTGTTCCTCAAGAAGTCATGGAATCCCCGTCCTGTGCTTGGGCAATGCTATGCAATCCGAATTGTTTGAGATACACCTCTTGCTGAAATGTAGAGTTTGTTCTTCTAATCATCAAATGTGTAGCATAGCGATTTGCTTCCAGTTTCCATTATAACTAGTGATGATAACCATTTGTGCCCTTCGATTTCTTCACATACACTTACGCTATAAGCAGGGAGATCAAAGATCCCCAGGGATTATACCTTTGGCTGTGAAAGATGCGTTTGGCATAATACAAGAGGTACTACTCGAATGCATACACTAGATGGTTCGATCAAATCATTGTATTAATTTGGTTTTACTTTGTAGACCCTGAATCGGGAGTTTCTTCTTCGTGTATCATACTTGGAAATTTATAACGAGGTTGGTTGTTCCCAATTCTGTATTTCATTGTGCAACCTTGATACATTTTATTCTAATCAGCATGTATGTTTGTACTCTCTGATTGTTTTCATAACACCCGCATCTAACCAGTGTTCGTATGTCACGGTAAAATGGAACAAAACTTCAGATTAGATAACCTTAAAGCGATGGGCACGGACGTCACATATGTAAATGCAGTTTATTTTTCCTGGGTTCTTAACACAGTATTTATTTTGCTTCTTGCTTATAGCTTAACCTGGAATACTAGAAACATGCTAATAGTACTATGAAGCATGTGAAACAGGTTTGCTAATGATATATTACAAATCATAGTAGTCGCACCGGTATTAGCATGGATAACACTGATCAGTAATACCTATACTTGTACTGATGACCAGTTTGGCCTGCCTGCCACAACTTCCAAGTGTTCCTCTTGAAAACTTGGTAGCTGCTGCGTTGCTCGCAGTACCTACCTCACAGACAGTACAATTTCACGCTGCAGGTCCTAAGTCTCATCTAGGTCCAACGGTGGTCATTAAGTTAAGATGAGGATGAAGCTCAACTTTCAGTTTCCTATAAGCTATAATCTGGACCAATTTATTTATTATCTGTCCAACCGCTGAAGAGTAAATTACAAAAAGAGAAAATCAACATAACCCGAAAGACAGAAGTTGGTTGATGCAAGTGTAAAACTTACCTTTTTATGTCTACCTGGTTTTCTTACTTTTTTGCACATATCCTAGGGAGTTACACATTTATGATCTAGGAATGTGGTTTTCTGAAATCATTTCTCCATAATATTTATTTTGAACTGAGTGACTATTCTGAACAGTCAACTAAATGTGCATTCTTCTATAATAATTTTCTGTCTTGTATTAATCGGGAGCCTCACCCTTTGTAGATTGTGAACGATCTCCTAAATCCCGCAGGGAAGAATTTACGAATTAGGGAGGATCTTCAGGTTTGAAATATCTCTTTTTTAAGTAACAGGAGTCTCAATCACACAATCTGTGTACTTTTCTAGTTAACTAGTCATAAATTTGAAAAGCTATTGAGATAATTTTTCTGAAAGTTTTTTTTACTGCTTCTAAAAGTTAATTTAACTAACTGAACACTGAACTTTCTTGAGGACTATTACTTGCCGATTGTCTCCATATAGTGTTGTCCATGGTACACAAGAATGCAGGTTGTTATATTGGTCTAACTAAGTACAGGTCATTGTTTTTCCTACTCAAACATTTAAGTTAATTTAGACCACAATTCATGTAATTCATGTAGAGTTTTTTCCCAACATATGAAAACTGCTTGATGGATGATGCAAGAACATGATGAGTTGATGACATTATTTTGAAATCTTATAACATGGACAATCACACATAAAATGCCAATTGCTTATGGCGTATGCAGCACGCGACTGTCTTGAACTATATTACTGTATTTTCTTGATTATAGTTCATTCTCGCAGGGAACATTTGTTGATGGCATAAAGGAAGAAGTAGTGTTATCTCCTACCCATGTTTTATCCCTTATTGCAGCCGGAGAAGGTTCCTTTTATTTAATTTGTTGTCTCTTTGATGTACCTTTACCAGCATGGTTGTATGAAGAATATCTGGATATCACCATGGGTCGACAGTAGTTATGAGGATAAGTCTTATCTAATAGTCTTTCGTTAATATGCCTGGAACAAACTATCATGTAACGAGGTTAAAAATTGTATAATAGTAAATCTGATGATACTTGATAAGCGAAAACGACCATTTGGATATTTCTTTCTAGCTACTGTAGAATAGTTGTGGATGGTTGATATAGCACATGTCTAGTTCGCCATATATCAACACATCCAGAGAAGAATGAGTATATTTTATAATTTATTATACGGATTGGGAACATGTCACTTGTTAATTTTCTGTTTTGGATAAACAGTATATCTTGCTTTGACTTACTAGATGGTATCCTAAATAATTTACTGCAAACATATAATCCAGGTTGATTGAAAAATGCAGTATGATATACACACAAATTGCACTTGTTGGTATACGGTACCTCGGACTTTGTTAGTTGCTTCTGTTCTTTGGGTGAAATGCACATGTGGAACAATGTACTTAATTTTTAAGGCGACGCTTCGCTTTAAGGCGCTGGGGGGGGCGCCTCGACGCCTAGGCGCCTAAAGCGGACGCCTAGGCGCCTAAGGCGGGCATATTTGCAAAGCGCTGGGGGGGCGCCTCGACGCCTAGGCGTCGCCTAAGCGTCGCCTTACGGACGCCTTAAAAACATAGGTACTTATGTACTTACATTTTACCGTGTTCTATTTTTTTCAGAGCATAGGCATGTTGGATCCACTAACTTTAATCTTCTAAGTAGCAGAAGCCACACAATTTTCACACTGGTAATACGAGCGATCTCTTTATGTTCATAAACTAATGATTCTGCAGTAGGTTGTCAAAGAATATGCACTGTGCAAACCTTTTTCAATATATAATTTTGTGATATTTTGGTCATAATATGCGTAGTTACATGGAAGTCTTTCAAATATTTTCATTCGGCATACATCTTCTATAACTTTTCAATTTATTGTTTCACGCAGACAGTAGAGAGCAGCCCCTGCTGTGAGTCTAATGAAGGAGAAACGGTTACATTTTCGCAGCTGGTGAGATCCCCCCCCTCCCCTCCGGTCCACAATCACTGTCATTACTCTAATTAATTTTACATATGTATATGCACACTCCATATACACTTGTGTTCATTTATTGTAGCATCTGAACATTATGTGCATTCATGCACCCAAAACATAATAATTTCTTAGTTCTGTCACTCATTTGCAGAACCTCATCGATCTGGCAGGTTCAGAGAGTTCAAGGGCTGAAACAACAGGAGCACGCCGGAAGGAAGGGTCTTATATCAATAAGAGTCTGCTGACTCTTGGAACGGTGGGCTTCAGTCCTGTAATCACAATTTGATGACAAGAATCTTTCCTAATATAGAGCTATAAGCATGTTATGCTCATGATATTAAAATTCTATAAACTTTTGTTGCCTGCGCATTGTATGTGTGGATCGTGGCTTTGGGAGTTTATAACCTAAACCCTGTATGCTCCCAATGTCACACCTCTGCATCCCTGTATGTCGTATTAGTCATTTCACTTTCTAGAGGCATTTGTAAGAAATTAGAAAGGGTTCAATGTGCACAATGTATTAATTACAACATCATGGAGAAAACAAGACAATGTAGCAGAACCACTATTATTCCATTCCATGTGCATTTATTTATTTATTGTTTATAATTTTTCCTAGTGATTTATGGCAAGAAGCTGGTTAAGTCATGAGGATTAGTTTTAGTTTCTTATCTGAAAGAATTTTGTGTGCATATTCCAGGTGATATCAAAATTGACTGATGGAAAAGCTACTCATGTTCCATTTCGGAACTCAAAATTAACACGTTTGCTGCAGTCATCCTTGAGTGGCCAAGGACGTGTTTCTGTGAGTTCTTCAGGATACTGCTTAAAAGTTATATTCTTTCATTTTTGGTATCGCAATCATTTGTGTATTGACTTTGTGCAGCTGATTTGCACGGTTACTCCAGCATCGAGCAACTCTGAAGAAACTCATAACACGTTAAAGTTTGCCCACCGCTCAAAGCACATTGAGATCCAAGCATTACAAAACAAGGTGGATATGCTTGCTTAACAGATTCTCCGCCTCATGTGTTTATCTCTGACTTCTTATTTGTAACTGTATTCATGGTTTGCAGATTATTGATGAGAAATCTCTAATAAAGAAGTACCAAAGTGAAATTCGTCGACTAAGGGAAGAGCTAGAACAACTGAAAAGCGGGATGTTTACTGCCACTCCTTTGAAAGATGTCACAGAAGATAATATCATTCTTTGGAAACAGAAGGTGATATTTTTTTATTGTCTCATTTAGTGTTTTATGGGTTTGTTGTCTTTCACTTTACTTATCATGCTTGAAGGAAATATTTTGGTGCATCACTGATGGATTCTAAGTTCGTAACACAACTTATTCATCACATGAAAAGCTAGAAGATGGTAATGTCAAGCTTCAATCTAGACTGGAACAAGAAGAAGAAGCCAAAGCTGCTTTGCTTGGTAGGATACAGCGTCTAACAAAACTAATCCTGGTTTCCACCAGAGCAACCCAGACTACCAGATCATCTCAACATCCTGGCACAAGGCGCAGACATTCTTTTGGTGAAGGAGAGGTTTGAATATTCAGATAATGTTACAGAATGATATAATTCAACCAGACTGCATTTATCTTTTACCATGATGTCTTTTTTCATTAGTTCTAATGCCTTTATTTTTCTAAAGTTTGTCTGCTAAAATCGCAGCTGGCATATCTCCCACATACAAGGCGAGATATTATCGTGAATAGCGAGAGAAATGAGCTGGTTATGCCTATGGAAGGATTTGGTGATGCACTTGAAATATCTCATAAGGAGGAGAAGCAAAATCGTAAAGGACTCCTTAACTGGTTCAAACTTCGGGTAGACAAACCAGATACTTTTTAATCAACTGTATTTAACATTATATTTAGCATGGTGAACAGTTGTGTTTTCCTTTTGATATATTATTACATGTCAGAACCCAAGTTATATCAAGCCATATGGTCTCGTAAGAATGGTTATTTTAGATAATGTGGTGTATATATGTAGTGCATCACAACATAATGTGCATGGCCGTATATTCGTCATCTAGTCCTTAATGAAAATGCATATTGATTTTGTGAGAACCTTTTTTTTAGTATGGTAAGGTTATAGTTAGTTTTTTTTTTTTTGAGCCAAACCAGAACGAATGACTCATTTGCTTTGTCAGCGTTCTCCTTCACTCTGATCTTTATATTTTAACTTTATGCAGAAGCGTGATAGTGGTTCGGCTACCCTGGCATGTTCTGATGGTGGCAATTCTAGTTTGACCAAATCAGTCACTGCTCCTTCAACACGTCTGGAGAATGGGATTAATTTTCTATCAGAACAGAGGACGTCGAATTCTATGCTTGATGAGAATGTACCAGCTGATCTTTTGAGTGTTGATCTTGGAAAATTTCCTTCTGACAGCTCTCCTGTAGAAGATACACCATCCGTACAAAGTGTGAGCACATTTCCCCTCTGTTTGCATTCCATTAAGACAAACAAAATGGGTTGCAGTTCTAAATACAAAACGAAAAGGTAGGAGAAAAACAGAAGATGAACTTTAGCAGACAAGGATTCAGAGCAAGTAACTGATATAAGTAGTCTACTAGTGCAAGCTCGTTTGTAGATAGCCTAAAACGGATGTTATCATTTCACATAATCTGCTCTATTGTATGGTTCAGGTCAGCAGAAAAAGTGAAATCTTAGATGATGTTGATCTACTGAGGGAGCAGTTAAAGATTTCGTCAGGGGAGGCTGTGCTCCACACAAATGTTGTAAAGAACCTCACAGAGGAAGCTGGAATAAGCGGAATGAACAAACAGATTGAGGTAAACCTCTCCCTGGTATACCTTTTGCTATTTTATTACCACACTTGTTCTTCAAAATTGTGCCTTCGTCTTAAGATGGAAATAAAGGTGGTCAATGACGAGATTAAATGTAAGCATCAGATAGCATCTTTGGAAAGTCAGAATGCTCATTCAGTGGCAGGCAGTCAAGGAAAGGCTGACAATTTAGAACTTGCACCGGTAATATTTATGTGCACTATATGCGGTTTTAACCTTGTTCTTTTGATATGCATACATAACAGACTATTTTATTGTCTTCAGTATTACGCTGAGATACTTAAGCAACTCAATGAGAAGGCTTTTCAACTTGAGGTATGGAAACTATTGTTTTCTGTATGCATATTTTTGGAAGTGAGCTACATGCTCCTTGTGGCATCAAGGCGTTCTACTTTCCTCTTTTATCCTCTTCTTAATACAAATGCGAACAGTTTTTCTGCATATTCTAAAGCTGTATCAGAAAAATGGAATGGTCACTAAAGTTAAGCATTTGAAACTGAAATTTGCAATTGTCAGGTACAAAACGGTCCACAATTGCATATAGGTAAAAAAATAAAAGAAGGGATAAAAACATGAAAACCATAATATTCTGAATTTTCATAGTAACATCAGGCTGGATCCATTGTATTTGAAGGAGCACGAGAACTACAAATTTTGCTGCAGCGGTTGCAATTATGTACTGATATTTTCTCACCCAAAATTTGCATTTGCTTCACAAGAGAGCAGTGACGAATTTGGATATTGGAAAAAACCCAATGAAGAGCTAAATGTGTTAACGTTGTATATGAAGTAAGGAGCTTAGGTGCACTCCTGCAGTAAACTTACATTTTGAAAGTCCTTAAAAAAACTTGAAATTGTTTCACAGATTCACACATCCTCTCTTATTGAAATGTATTTCCGATAACAAAAAAGTTAGTATGTTAAATGAATGTTGTTAAATGTTCTGCATAGTCAGCTTCTTTTGGTTATTGCAAGGTCATCTTCTGTATGTACTGCAGGTGAAAACAGCAGATAACAGGATACTGGAAGACCAGCTGGAGAAAAAGGTTATATCTGATTATATGTTTAGAAATAAGCGCAAAAGTTTGTAAATTTACAATTTTCCCTTATCAGGCAAGTGAATGTGAAGAGTTGCAACAAACAGTTGTTTACTTGAAAGAACAGATCGTCCAAGCTCTTCAAATTGACGAGTTTTTACCAGAAACAACCAGATTGCAGCAGCAAACGGGCATCGGCCATGACGTTGGATCGCAAGTTCATAATGATAATCCATTATCCAGTGCTGTATCTGAAAAACCACTGCAAAACGCATCACAGGTTTGCCTTTTCTCTACACTCTGGTCCATCATCCTTTCGTTCAGATGCAAGTCCAATTTTCCTATCCTCTGAACTGAAGCCTATAGCCCTGTGCTTGCGCATATATCCTGTTTGTCGTGCATCTCATGATAAGGTTGGTCTAGATGACATTATACCTTTTGCCCTTGCATGCCATGATAATGCACGTACACTTGCCATGTCATGAATTATTGCTAATTAGCAATACAGTTTTTAGTTTTTCTTGAAATCCAATATAATCCTGCGAATTAGTGCTTCAAAACAGGGCATCACACAATTAGCCTGCCACGGATGCCGCTCTTCCATTTATCTGATACGGCACATTACCTCTTTTTAGTGTATGCGTTGCTCATATAGCTACTTTATTTGATTGGGCTACCCAAAATTTTGCGTTCTTATGTTACTTGGGTTCCTCTCCAGTCAGAGATGGACGAACTGAGGCAGAGATTGTGCGAACTCACTGATGCCAAAGCTCAGCTAGAGGTCCGTAACCATGAACTTCTTGAGGAAAGCACATACGCCAAAGGCCTGGCCTCAGCCGCGGGTGTCGAACTGAGAGCACTTTCTGAAGAAGTCACCAAACTCGTCAAGCAGAACGAGAAGCTTGCCAGCGAGCTGGCGTCAGCGAGGAACTCGACTCCACGAAGAGCAAGCCATAGCCCGAAGGCAGCTCGGAAGGGCAGTCACGTTGAACGGCATGAACCAGCTAGTAAAAGAGACATGAGTTCAGGCTACCAGAGGGAGCAAGCTCTGGAGTTGATGCTAGCGGAGAAGGACCAGAGAGAGGCTGAACTCGAGAAGTCGAAGCAGAAGGAGGCCTTCCTGGAGGGCGAGCTCGCAAATATATGGACCCTGGTGGCGAAACTGAGGAAGGCCGAGGGAAATAAGGAGGATGATTCGGATGCCATACATGATTGTATAGTGGATGACGAGCCATGACCCTCGAGATTATCTATCGATGATGGTAGAAATAGTCCTTTGTAAGTTTATATATCTGATCACCCGATCTTCGGTACGTGTACGTGTGTTGTGCTTGCAGTTGCAGGTTATGGGTTTTGTGTGTAAAGAGAACTGCACCCCCGGTGTGAATGTGTGTCTGTTGTATGTATGTATATACGTCGAATACCCGTTTCTAGGGGAGATGAGTGGGTATTGTATCTGCAGGGTATATGCCCCTTCTGTGATGATTGTTGTGCGGGTCAGACTAGTTTCTGTAAATTCTGATCATCAGCGATCGGCGGTACGGTATAGTAGCAGTATGTGCAATGTGGTTACGGCTTACAATTGACTTGAGGCATGTGAATATATGTGCAGTGTAGTACACTTATTTTGAGACGGAGGGAGTAGTAAACTACTGGTAACTCGGCAGTCCTTGTGTTTCGTCCCCTGTTTTTCCTGGACCGCTTGCATGGTCTTGCAATTCTTTTGTTTCCTCCCATTCATGGCAAGAACAGGAGTACGTGACCCGCTTCCTTTGCCAAACATTTTGCTGGTTATCGTGTGGCCACGGCGCTGGCTATCCCTCCTTGGTCGTCGGCCGAACTGGCGCCGCAGCTGGCCGTTCGTGGCTATCGGTCTCGAACAGAAAGCAACAGCGACGGCTCCCATCGGTGAGGTCAGATCGCAGGGACCGTGCAGTGCAAGGCAGGCAGGCAGGCGCCGGCCAGCTCGTGGAAAGGAGGAGGAGAGCAACTTTACAAGCGCATCTGGACAAGCCATCCTCGCCGCGCCACGCCGAAAGTCTCGCTTTTGGACGCCGGGCTTACGTGCCGCCGCTGTGGTTCGTTGACGCCCGCCGCCAAGCGGCATTGTGCCATTGTCCTGTAACATCTGGAGTGCAGCTTGCGAGTCAAGCCTGTTGCAGCGCCTCTCTCCGTTCTCCGTTTTTCAACGTCGACAGGGACGCAAACAGTCCGTGAAACGTGCCGCGGGGCCGCGATTAATTCTCAAACTTGGCCTGCAATCTTTCTTTGTGTGTGTGTGTTTTTTCCGTGTGTGGAGGAGTTTCGTGTAGTACAAGTTTGTAAGTTATTTGCTCTGGCTTTGGACTGGCCCGTTTCAGAGCAGCTGCAGGTCAGGCTTGGCGAAACCGAAACACAAGATCGATCGCGTATATAGAACTACGGAGGCTCTGCTGATCCTAGCCGTGTAGTAACATGCTCCTTGTACTGTTTCTCGCGGGCTCGCATATACTCCATGCACTGATGCACCACGTAAAGGTGGTGGGCCGCGCGGCGTCGAAGGTCGGTCGTCGCGCGCATGTGCACCCGGTGACCCCCTCACTCACGATCAGGCCGGGCAGGCCACCAAATGATTGCACGAATTAGTGGGGCAAAGTATGCGCCTGTGCAGTACGCAACGACAATAACATACACCATGAAGTGGTACGTACCAAGGAAAATATATAGGATCGTAACCGCCTTTTCCACGTACGACTGTTAGTGATCAAGTGTGCGCGTAGACGGCGTAAATGAGTGCACGATCAACCACCCAAAGGAATCATCAAAACTCAAAAGCCCCATCCGGTGACAAAGATCCCCGACTTTTGCCATCACCTAAAGTACCAGCGGGCACTTATGATATGATATGACACAGGCGAGGCACTACGGGCGACAGCGACGCCGAGGACACTTTCCAAAGACCCTCGTCGTCGTACCCAGACGCGGCTCGTTGCGGCTCCATTGGCTGCACGCTCGCGTAACCGTTGGGCAGCAGTAATTTACACCTGCCCCTTGCCCCTGGGTCAACTATTTTGAGGACTGGAACCAGTGAACAGAGACACTCAAGACTGAAGCGGTCGACTAGGGGTAAAAAAACTGTTCGAGCAAGTAGCTAGCAAGCCAGGTGTTATTACAAAAAAAGAAAAGAAAAAAGCAAGCCCGGTGTTTCCAGCCAGAGAAGTCAACACAACTGTTTGCGCATGCAACGAATCCCCGTTTCGTTGTAAGAAGTACATCAAAAACATGTTGCAATACATGTAGGGAACATGGAAAATCAATGTAAGCAACATCCACGAAGTGCAAGCTACAATCATGCCCAAACTCATTGTAACATCTCGTTCATGCGTAACGACAGACAAAATAGTAGCGTGTCAAACCGAGGAACATAAAAAAAATCTTGATTTCGCTAACCTCTGACCATTGATATCTCCACATAGGCCTTTGCTGATTTGGGCTCGCCAAAGCCCAGTCGGAATGCGACCAGGGATTGTTCCCCGCGATCATGACATCTT
This sequence comes from Elymus sibiricus, assembly GCA_039707655.1. NCBI lineage: Eukaryota > Viridiplantae > Streptophyta > Magnoliopsida > Poales > Poaceae > Elymus > Elymus sibiricus. The sequence goes on from CM077675.1 coordinate 115,312,031, forward strand.
CCGGAGTTCACAGACATGAAACTAAGCTCCACCTTATGTGTTGCTTAGGGGGAGGAGGTGCTAGGAAGGGAGATGCCGTTGGAGACAAATGTGCTCGGGAGGAGGCACTTGTGGGAGGCATTATGAGCGCATGGGAGAGCTATGGAGGGGAGGTGTTTGAGGAGGAGGTCGGGAAGGAAGAAGTTGGCTAGGGTGGGCACGGCCCGACAAGATAGGTACATCGGTCGAGTAGTACCAATTACCCCAGTTTGGATCGGGGCCCTTGCGGAATGGCATTTGGGCGGCCCCGATATGGCGTCCGGAAACAATGAGATGTCGTCTTCCTTTCCGACAATTTCTTCTTTGACCGGCTAGTTATGTATGAGTAGGCCGGTAAAATGGTGGATGCCGATTATGCGCTCAGCCGCTGACATTGTTGTTGTGTCCTCTCAGGATGAAAACTCATGACCTAACCTTCTAGCTTGATCAAGTCGCATCGACAACGAGGCGGCATTATGAAGGTGTTGCTTCGAAAATCTGCTCCGGGGATGATTTCTTTTCCTTCTCCAATGATATGAAATGTGTGTTCTTGAAAAAACTATGAAATGCAAAAATATATATTTTATTTTCCAAATGATAAGTGTCACACGTGAGGTGCGTGACACTCCGGCCCTGACGTTTTTCGGTGGCAATTTCAGTCACGCAATGATGGGAAATTCAGTGACACACGATAAATTTCTGTAAAAATAAACTAAAGGATGTCATGCTTACTAACTAAAGTTATCCTCGCATAACTAAACTTGTCATAAAAAGCGTTCGGAGTTTGCCATGTGCTCGTACCTGAGGTTCGGCACTTATCAGGATCCTTTTATTTTTGACGTGCAGTATTGTATATTCCGCCATGACATGTGGTCCTTGCAGTATTGTTTTCCAATGCGCTACGGATTCGCGGTTGCTACGCTTTGTTAGAGCATCTCCAACAGGCGCCCCAAAAACGCGCCCCGCTGCAAAATTTCGCGTTTTAGCGCGCGCGCAGCGAAACCGGGCGCTCCAGCGGCCGCCCAAAAAAAGCGCGCGCGGAGCGAAACCGGGCGCTCCAGCGGCCGCCCAAAAAAAGCGCGCGCGGCATAAGTGCTTCCGCGCGCGGAGCGAAACGGCAACGCGCGCCGCTTATTTGGTGCGCCCGCTCCCGCGCGCGGAACCACTCGAGCGCTCGCGCATCGTCTCCCACCTCCCTCCACCTTGAGCGCCCGTGCCGCCGCCGCGCCACCCCTTTGCTCCGACGACCCGACGGCGTTTCCCGGACCTATCACCGCGCGTCTGCGGCTCCCTCCCCCTTCCTCTAGTCGCCGCCGGCCCTTGCGCGCGCTATTGCTCCGGCGAAAAGCGTTCGGCCGCCCACCGTCGCTCGGCGCCCACAAGGTGTTCGACAGAATGCCCACAAGGTATATATTGCTCAAAGCACACATTTTTTACATTAATATGATGCTTGTTGTTCATAGTTTATAGACTAGTTTAAATTCAATATTGTAGATGAGTTCATCATATAATTCTTCCGAAGAAATTTGATATGGAAGAGGAAGAGGACCTTGCAATCATCGTAGCTATGCACATCAATAAAAAACCGAAGCACGGTGGTTCGGTTATGGGTCGGTAGAAAATTTGGAGGGACAAGATCGATGCCGACAACAGATTAATGAGGCACTATTTTGTGGAGAATCCCACATACCCCGAGTCGTATTTCCGGTGCCGTTTTAGGATGAGCACCGGGTTGTTCAGGCGCATTGCAGAGAAACTAGCGAGTCATGATCGTTTTTTTCAGCAAAGGAGGAACGCCGCTGGAGAACTCGGGTGTTGACACACGAACACGTCACCGTGTACCCTCGACGCCGGGGGTGATGCACCGCAGCTCACGTCGAAGGAGGTCCGACCGGCAGCGCGATACGCAGGACAGCCGGCAGACGCTTTTGAAGACCCGAAGCCCCGCACGCCCGGGAGGGACCCCGTCAGGGAGTGCGGCAGCAATGGGCTGCCCTAGGTCGATTCGCTCGCCCCTAGAGCCTCTGTACTCGCAGCTCTCCAACACGAAGAACGACGAAGAACGAGAGAGAAAAACGATGGAAGGATAAAACGTAGATGAAAAAGTAGTATAATGATTGTTCGATTGTGTGTTCTTTTCAATCGGCCATCACCTCTTCTATTTAAGAGGGGGTTGGACTTCCCGTACAAGTCATGGATTCATCTAAGCTTTCCTTCCAAAGGATCAAAAAACGCTAGCCAAATTCGGACTCTCCAAAATCTGCCCGAATCTTCGTGCCGGCAAGCGGTAGTACCGCTCTGTGCAAGCGGTAGTACCGCTTACAGCGGTAGTACCGCCCTGGGTGCGGCTTAGTGCCGTGCCACTTCCGCTTGGGGTCCTCGGGATACCAGAAGTATTTTCGTAAGCGGTAGTAGGCGCGGTAGTAAAACATGGTAGTACCGCTCAAGCGGTAGTACCGCTATATAGGGCGGTAGTACCGCTCCAGAGTCTGTCTTGACGGGCTGGCTTACGCCTCCTCACGTCCATCTTGATCTCCGGTCTTCGACGGGCTGCCGCCTTCTTGGGAGTACCATCAGGATATCTTGCCGGGTCGTTTTGCCGGATCACCTCCTTGCCGGGCTGCCTCCTTGCCGGATCGCCTCCTTGCCGGGCCGTCTCCTTGCCGGATCGCCTCCTTGCCGGATTGCCTCCTGCCAGGTCATCTCCTTGCCGGATCGCCTCCTTGCCGGGCCGTCTCCTTGCCGGATCGCCTCCTTCCGGGTCATCTCCTTGCCGGATCGCCTCCTTGCCGGGCCGTCTCCTTGCCGGATCGCCTCCTTCCGGGTCGTCTCCTTGCCGGATCGCCTCCTTCCGGGTCATCTCCTTGCCGGATCATCTTTACTGAAATCGACGAGCACTCAAAACCGGCAAGCCTTTTGCTCGGGTGGCAAGATTCCATGCCGGCAAGCCTTTCATGCCGGCAATATGAACTTTTTCGTATAGAAGATCTTGCCGCTTGAGTCCACCTTTACTGTATTTTGCATCGTGCCAAAATCAGGTGTCAACACATGCCCCCCTGTTTTTCGGCAAAGCTTGTATGTCGAAAAATAATTTGCATTAGGCTTGCTCTAAGGACGATGTCAATATTCCATCGGCCATTTATATTCTTAGGGCGATAATCATATATCGGCCATTGCTATTTAGGCTTCTTGCCACACACTTGGGTGGTACTTCTTCAAATATTTGCCATTGAGAGCTCGAGGTAGCAATGTTCCTTGCATGAATTCCACCAAATATGAATTTCCGGGAACTATTCTTGCAATCTTGAATGGACCTTCCCAACTTGGAGACCACTTCCCAAATTTTCTGTCCTTTGAACCAATCGGTAGAATCACCTTCCACACAAGATCACCAATCTGAAAATTCTTCAACTTGACCTTCTTATTGTAAGCTCTTGCTACCCTCAACTTGTCCCTTTCTATGGCTTTTAATGCAGCCAAACGTTTATCGGCAACCTCATCAATATTGTCTATCATCAAGTTATAAAAGTCCACTGCCGATAAATCATTTTGTTTGGCTATTCTCAAAGCATTCAAATTAACTTCCACCGGTAAAACGGCTTCTTGACCATACACGAGCTCATATGGAGTTACCTTCGTCGCACCATGCCTTGAGATTCTATGCGCCCACAAAGCCTCGGACAATAATTCATGCCACCTCCTTGGGTTATCTTCAATCTTCTTCTTGATGAGCTTGATCAAAATCTTATTGCTAGACTCAGCTTGTCCATTGGCTTGAGCATAATACGGAGAGGAATTGAGCAGTCTTATCTTATATGATTCGGCAAATTCTCTAACTTGATGTGACATGAAAGATGAACCTTGATCCGTAGTTAATGTTTGCGGAATGCCGAATCTATGAATAATGTGCTCACTTATGAATTGAATTACCTCCGTATGCGTCATATTCTTGAGAGGTATTGCTTCAGACCACTTAGTCAGTTGCCACCAACACGAACCGATGCCCCTTTGAAGAAGAAGGATGAATCTCTCCAATGAAGTCTAATCCCCAACCTCTAAAAGGCCACGGCTTAATAATAGGATGTAACATAGCAGCGGGAGCTAACTGAATATCACCAAACTTTTGACAAGCTTCACATCCTTTATAATACCTGAAGCAATCATTGATCATCGTCGGCCAATAAAATCCAGCACGTCGTAGTAACCACTTCATCTTGGGAGCCGACTGATGAGTTCCACAAATCCCGTCATGAACCTCTCCCATAGCAACTCTTGCTTGGTCCTCGTCCAAACACTTCAAAAGAACATCTTCAACCGTTCGGCGATAAAGACCACCGTCTCTCATTGTATATTTGAAAGCCATGCGCCGAACAGCCCTGTCCACCCTTCCACTTGGATCGCACAAGTAATCAATAATGGGCTTCCTCCAGTCATGATTTTCATCTGCACTAGATTTATTGTCAGTAACCGAATCAGTGGGCTCTGGTTCGGTCTCTCCTATGTTAGCAAGACAAGACATCGGATTTAGAGAGATATGAAACATGCCATGATCGACATGATAGCCGGATGCTTGTTGTGCCAACTCGTTTGCTCTCCAATTATCATGTCTAGATATATGAGCAATGCTAAAATGATCCAAAGTAGAAATTATATCTAGACATTTATCAAGATAAACATTAAGTGATTCGTCTAAACATTGAAAAACTTTGGATACTTGTTGTAATACTAATAACGAATCACCAAAAGCCTCAATATGTGTAGCACCTATAGCAAGCAACATCTCTAAGCCGAATAACAATGCTTCATATTTGGCTTGATTATTTGTGCAAAAATATTCTAAGCGGCATGAGGCTTCAAAAACAGCACCATGAGGAGATATATAAGCAATACCAACACCTTGGCCGTTGCTACAAACTGAACCATCAAAATATAATCTCCATGGTACTAACGAGACAAGGTTTATATCAATATCTTGCTTGTCATTAATCCGATGCTCAACGATAAAATTAGCAACAATTTGGTCTTTCATGGATTTTAGAGATTCATAAGCCAAATCATACTCAATTAAAGCATAAGCCCATTTACCAATTCTACCACTAAGAATTGGTCTATGCAACATGTATTTAATGACATCGGTTTGACAAGCTACTATGCAAGCACTTGGTACTAGATAATGTCTCAATTTTGTGCAAGCATAGTATAAGCATAGGCATAATTTTTCAATAAATGTATACCTTGTCTCGGCATCCAATAGGCGTCGGCTCAAATAAGTGATAGCATGCTCTTTTCCTTCGGTCTCTTGAGTCAAAACAGCTCCAATAACGCCTTCCTCGGCTGCAATGTAAAGTCTAAAGGGCTCTCCATGCTTGGGCGCCTTCATCACCGGAGGAGTGCACAAATAATTCTTAATCATATCAAATGCTTCTTGCTGTTTTGCCCCCCAAGTAAAATCAACATCATTCTTTAACCGAAGGATATGAGTAAATGCATCAACCTTTCCTGACAAATTGGCTATGAACCTCCTCAAATAATTGACCTTGCCAAGGAATTTTTGCATATCTCTCTTGCATGTTGGAGCCTCCACTTTTTATATAGCTTCTATCTTTTTGGGGTCAATCTCTATGCCATCTTCATGAATAATGAAACCCAAAAACTTACCAGCCGACACGCCAAACGCACACTTCAAAGGATTCATCTTCAGCCCATATTTCTTCATCCTCTCAAAAGCTAAACGCAAATCGGCTAAGTGAGATTTAAAAGCATCCGATTTGACAACAATATCATCAATATAGACTTCAAGTATAACACCGAGTAAATCATGAAAGATCAAATTCATAGCCCTTTGATATGTGGCGCCGGCATTCTTCAATCCAAAGGTCATCACTGTCCACTCAAATAATCCAAGGAAACCGGGGCACCGAAAAGCCGTTTTGGACATGTCCTCTTCGGCCATGAAAATTTGGTTGTACCCCGCATTGCCATCAAGAAAGCTAATAACCTTATGTCCAGAAGCATCATTAATAAGCATGTCGGCTATAGGCATAGGATACTCATCTTTGGGCGTAGCTCTATTCAAATCTCTGAAATCAATGCACACCCTCAACTTGCCGGAGCCTTTCTTTTCCACTGGCACAATATTAGAAATCCACTCGGCATACCTGCAAGGTCTAATAAAATTAGCTTTAAGCAAACGACCGATCTCTTCCTTGATCCGGTCATATATTTTTGGATTGAACTTCCTAGCCGATTGTTTATATGGTCTAAAACCGGCTTTTATAGGTAACCGATGCTCCACTAGCTCTCGGCTTAAACCTGGCATCTCATGATATTCCCATGCAAAGCAACAAATATATTCTTTCAGTAGCTCGATTAACTTGACTTTACAATCGGCTTTCAAATTCTTGTTTACATATGTCGGCCTAGGAATTGAGCCATCTCCAATATCTACTTCTTTTAATGGATCGGCCGATGTAAAACCTTGTCCAAGTTTATCCATATCACCTAACTGCTCTATAGACTCATACATATCGTTCCCATTGGACCGATATTCTGCAAGCCGCTTTTGTAACCACTCAGAGTTAGGATCCATTCAAATACGTCATACCTTGGAGCCGATTTCCACCAACCGGCTTTAAAGAAACGGGTACAAAACCACTCTTGGTGGCGCTGAGAAAGTCAAACTCTGATAAGTCCCGTCCCGTCAAGCAAGCAGCATTGGGGTGTTGCCAATCCACCGGTGTATCGGCTAAAGCAACGCAAGCCGAATTATCCGCATGAACGATCTCCACTTCATCATCAACCCATTGAATTAAAAATTGGTGCATAGTGGATGGCACGCATTGGTTTGCATGGACCCAATCACGGCCTAGTATGACGTTGTAGTTACCTTGTACCTCGGCGACAAAGAATGCAGTAGCCAAAGTTTTGCTCCCAACCGTAAGCTCCACGTACATCACCCCTTTGGCTTCGGTTTTCTCTTTGCCTTCAAATCCATTGAGCACCATATTGGTCTTCATCAATCCTTCGTCGGGCAAACCCAATTTCTTGAAGACTGAATAAGGCATGAGATTCACTACAGCACCACCATCGACAAGCATTCGAGTAATCGGTGACCCGTTGATATGGCCTCTGAGGTACAACAGTTTCAAGTGCGTCACTGGTTCTTTTGGCTTCTCAAATATTGCATTCTTAGGACCAAAATCCAGCTGAGCCACCTCCCCTTCTTCATCTATAGCACGAAACTCAGCGGGTAAATAAAACACCATGTTGATATCCATTCCTTCATGTACTGGTGTAGGCTCACAATCTACCACGTCGCCCTCCTCCTCGGGTGTGTTCAGTGCCAGGCTTGCCGGTGTTGGGCTTGCCGGGCCTGCCGAGCTTGCCGGGTCTGCCGAGCTTGCCGGGCCTGCCGAGCTTGCCGGATCTGGGTTTGCCCTCTTCATTGATTCTGAAATCTGTTCGGGCGAAACGGAATCAATAGGCGTTGTAGACGATGTAACAGCAGTAGCATTGTCTTTCCTTGGTGGTACAGGTGCTGATGTGACAGATGTAGAAACCACCGCACTTTGTATTTGCTTAGGCACCCATACTTGTTCTGTAGGTACCATGGGCCGAACGTCATTGAACCACTCATCTCTTTGCTTCTCGGCCTCCTGTTCTGCCATCTCATGACTCCTTAACCTCTGTAGTTTCCTCTTTTGTGTTTTTGTTAGCCCTGGAGGACACCACTTAGGCAGCATGTACTTTGGATCTTTGAACTTGGCTTTGCTTGTGCTAGCTTCATGATCATTAGCCGAGTGCTTTGGTGCGATAGCATGTATCGGCTCAGTAAGGTTGTTCCGCACAGTCGGCTGTTGTATAGTGAATGTCTTAGTGCCCAAGATGAGTGAACCGGCATCAACTCTTTCTTTGCCCTTTCCAGACTCGACCACTGCACTTGGTGACTTGGCACGCCACACTTGCTTATTGATCCTTCCTTGATTATTCTGCATTGGCCGATTGACTCCTTTGTTCAAACGGCCTCGTGTGGGATAAGAAAGCTTCTCACGTATAGGCCTCCTTGGTTCTGCCCATCCTGGATGAAAAGCATAAGGGGCCATTGGGGGCTGCCCCCATCCTCCATTAAATCCTCCCACGTGGTATGGTGCATAGGGAGGTGGCGCCATCCACAGTCCTGGTGCCCATGACCCATATGGCGTTGTGCGATGTTGCAATTCTTGTCTTGGAGGTGATCTTGGGCGCTTCAAATATGATGACCGGTTAGAGCTAGAACCGGCCGCTTGATTAGCATACTTGGACAGCAACATATCAAAAGTTGGCTTGATTTTCTTGCGCTGCACTTTGGCTTCATTCAGCTTCCACTTGCCAACTTCCGGACTCTTGGGCTTGACAAACTTAACACGGGTATTCTCTTGCTCTTGCGGTTGCCCCCCGAGTGTAGGATTCTTGACGGTGATCTTGATTATCTCCCCACCATCGGGTTGCTTGTCAAGCACCACTTGCCTTCCTAGGACCTTGTCGCCATCTTTGTTTTTCCTGGGCTCACCAATGACAACATTAGTTTTATTAGCAGATTCGGCCACCTCCGGCCGAATGAGTAACTTTTTCCCCTCCAAATCCAGAGTATTCATTGGGAAGGGCTGCTTATCAACTTGCATCTCAGAAAAGTTCAATCGTCCGTCATTAATGGCCGATTGTATCTGTCGTCGAAAAACATTGCAATCGTTAGTAGCATGAGAAAAAGAATTATGATACTTGCAATAAGCACGCCGTTTCAGCTCTTCAAATGGCGGTAAAGTATGAGATATTCTAATAATCTTAGCTTGTAGCAAAGCATCAAATATTCTATCACATTTAGCAATGTTAAAAGTGAACTTCATCTCATCATCGCGATTCTTATGAATCGGCTTTAAATCATGACAAGTAAAAGGTTTGGCCTTCGAGGGCCAAACAAATTCAGCAGCATAAATATCACCCTCATCGTCCGAATGATCACTATCATATTCAACCATATTCATCTTAGGACGATCAGTTTTGTATCTATGCACTTCTTTGAGGTCCTTGCTTCGGCTTTCATGAGCCAAAGCCCTCTGTAAGACTTGGTTGATGCTTATAAATTCATAGCCTTCTAGCTTTTCTCTAATATGAGTTCTCAAACCATTGAGCACAAGATCAGCCAAGTCTCTCTCAGTTATGACTAAACTATAGCACCGGTTCTTTGTCTCTCTAAATCTCTTGACGTAATCGGAGACCGATTCGTCGTGCTTCTGCTTAACCGATGTAAGATGTGACAACTTAAGTTCATTGTCGCCGCTATAAAAATGATCATGAAATTTTTGCTCTAGTTGTGACCAAACACGAATAGAGCCATGCGGCAAAGAAGAAAACCATGAAAATGCAGTACCAGTTAATGACAAAGGAAATAAACGCACTTTCAATTCATTTATCGAGCCTGCTTCACCCAATTGTGCTAGGTATTGGCTAACATGCTCCCACGTGGTCTTCGTGCCTTCTCCATTAAACTTAACAAAATCTGGAATTTTATATCCTTGAGGGCACGGAATTGCATCAAAGTACTCAGGATACGGCTTTTGATAAATCCGATTCCTAGGTAATTCAACACCAAAATTCTCTCGAAGTGTTTTAGCCATCTCCTCTCTAAAATTAGCTAAAGCATCGTCCATAGTAGACGATGGAGCTTGTGGCAATGGCATAGGAGGATTAGGGTTAGCAACTATGGGTGTAAATTGTGGCATGTTGGCCGAACCATAGTTCGGCGATGATCTAGCAATGTTTCCACCTATCGGTAAGGTTTGGTTCGGCGTTGCCACCGAACTCTGCATATTCATAAAAGGATTAAGCGGTGCAGCCACAATTTAATTGGTATGGGTGGGAAAATAATTCATCGGCATGGGGGGTGCCGATGAGATAGGCAAAGCTGAATTAGGGTTTCCCATACTAGCAGGCATATTAGGCATATTCTTCTGGGCATTAGTATTTTCTAAGAAAGCTTGATAGATCAGATTATTGCTATCAGAAATACGGCTCTCAATTTCAGCCCATTGCTCAGGAGAAAAGGTAGTACTTACAGAAGGTTTAACCTGATCGGTTTGAAGAGGAGGAAACTTGATTTCTCCAACCGGAGTGATATTGCCTTGGCGGTCCTTCTTGAAGTTTCCAAGGAACTCCTGCAACTCCTTCTCTTCACGCGCCTTCTTGTACTCCTCATAAGCTTGGCGATGCTCGGCCGATAACTCCTCCAGATTGGGCTTGATGATGTTATCGGCGTCAACTTCCGAGGGATTGGGAAGATTGGACATGATGGATGATGATGATGGATCAAAGTTCCCCAGCGGAGTCGCCAAAAAGTGTGTTGACACACGAACACGTCACCGTGTACCCTCGACGCCGGGGGTGATGCACCGCAGCTCACGTCGAAGGAGGTCCGACCGGCAGCGCGATACGCAGGACAGCCGACAGACGCTTTTGAAGACCCGAAGCCCCGCACGCCCGGGAGGGACCCCGTCAGGGAGTGCGGCAGCAATGGGCTGCCCTAGGTCGACTCGCCCGCCCCTAGAGCCTCTGTACTCGTAGCTCTCCAACACGAAGAACGACGAAGAACGAGAGAGAAAAACGATGGAAAGATAAAACGTAGATGAAAAAGTAGTATAATGATTGTTTGATTGTGTGTTCTTTTCAATCGGCCATCACCTCTTCTATTTAAGAGGGGGTTGGACTTCCCGTACAAGTCATGGATTCATCTAAGCTTTCCTTCCAAAGGATCAAAAAACGCTAGCCAAATTTGGACTCTCCAAAATCTGCCCGAATCTTCGTGCCGGCAAGCGGTAGTACCGCTCTGTGCAAGCGGTAGTACCGCCCTGGGTGCGGCTTAGTGCCGTGCCACTTCCGCTTGGGGTCCTCGGGATACCAGAAGTATTTTCGTAAGCGGTAGTAGGCGCGGTAGTAAAACACGGTAGTACCGCTCAAGCGGTAGTACCGCTATATAGGGCGGTAGTACCGCTCCAGAGTCTGTCTTGACGGGCTGGCTTACGCCTCCTCACGTCCATCTTGATCTCCGGTCTTCGATGGGCTGCCGCCTTCTTGGGAGTACCATCAGGATATCTTGCCGGGTCGTTTTGCCGGATCACCTCCTTGCCGGGCTGCCTCCTTGCCGGATCGCCTCCTTGCCGGGCCGTCTCCTTGCCGGATCGCCTCCTTGCCGGATTGCCTCCTGCCGGGTCATCTCCTTGCCGGATCGCCTCCTTGCCGGGCCGTCTCCTTGCCGGATCGCCTCCTTCCAGGTCATCTCCTTGCCGGATCGCCTCCTTGCCGGGCCGTCTCCTTTCCGGATCGCCTCCTTCCGGGTCGTCTCCTTGCCGGATCGCCTCCTTCCGGGTCATCTCCTTGCCGGATCATCTTTACTGAAATCGACGAGCACTCAAAACCGGCAAGCCTTTTGCTCGGGTGGCAAGATTCCATGCCAGCAAGCCTTTCATGCCGGCAATATGAACTTTTTCGTATAGAAGATCTTGCCGCTTGAGTCCACCTTTACTGTATTTTGCATCGTGCCAAAATCAGGTGTCAACATCGGGCATAGCACCTTTCAAAAGATGACAGCCGCTTTTCGTATGTTAGCATACGGTATTCCGGCTGATCTAGTTGATGACCACTTGGCCATGGGTGAGAGTCAAGCCATCATGTGTGTCAAGCGCTTTGCAGTCGGAATTGTGCAAGTATTTGGCCCAGAGTATTTGAGATCTCCCAATGCTGAAGACGCCGCAATGCTTTTGGAGATGAACAAAGCTCGCGGGTTCCCAGGTATGATTGGCTCAATAGATTGCATGCATTGGAGTTGGAAAAACTGTCCTAAGGCATGGCATGGACAATTCCACGGTGCGAAAAAGGGTTCCACTATAATCCTTGAAGCGGTGGCCGATCAAGAGACTTGGATTTGGCATGCTTTTTTTGGAATGCCTGGATCTTTGAATGACATCAACGTCGTTAATCGGTCACCACTGATGAATAAGATTGCAAATGGTGATCTGCCACCGATACAGTTCGTAGCAAATGGCCATACATACAACTATGGCTACTATCTTGCGGATGGCATCTATCCAAAGTGGCAAACATTTGTGAAGCCGTTGAAAAAACCGCAAGGTAAGAAAAATCTAGATTTTCACAATGCCCATGCGGCGGCTAGGAAAGATGTTGAGAGAGCATTTGGGATTTTGCAAGCCCAATTTGCTATTGTGAGAGGACCAACTAGATTTTGGGATCAAAAGATCCTTTGGTACATCATGCACGCTTGTGTGATCATGCATAACATGATCATCGAGAATGAACGTGGCCAAGATTTAGACTACTCTCAGTACGAGCTCTTGGGACATCCCGTGCGAGTGCGGCGGAGTGCTGCGAGGGTGGCCCGATTTGTTGCTTCCTATCATGCTATTCGGCGTGCCAAAACGCATGACGATTTTCAGAACGATCTCATCGAGGAGTGGTGGGAATGGAATGACCGACAGAACGCATGATGATTTGGTTATTTGATGTTGTATGTTTGATGTTGTATTGTTCAACTATTTGTTGTATTGGATGATAAACTATTTGTTTGAGTTGTAATAATAAAATTAAACTATTTATTGTTGATTGTTTGATCTTTTGGTTTTATTTTTGGAGTGCATATGTTGTTTGTATGCGGCGTGTATTTGCAGCGCCTGCTGGAGCGTCGCGCGCGTGCTAAATTTTGCGGCGGCCGCTGGAGCCAGCGCTGTGCTGAGCGTTAAAAATCGTTAATTGCGCGTACTATAACCGTTTTTTGGACGTTACGCGACTGTTGGAGATGCTTTTAGAAAAGAATAGCGGGCATATCAGCGTCAGTTGGAAGGAATCCCCTCGTCCCAAGCAAAGCTACCTCTTGCGTCCCCATCATATCAGCTCCAACTTCCATACCATCTCTTTTCCTACCATATATATACACGAGCCCCTTCTCCACGAGCACGAGTCATATCCCACCACAAGCAAGAAAAACAGGAGCCGAGCAGATCATATTCATCCTGAGATCCAGAGAAGCATCAATCGGGACTCCTTTTTCGCTAGGATTTTCTAGAGCGATGGCGAGCGGCGGCTACGGCGGCCCCTACTCTTACTACCAGCCCGCGGCCGCGCCCTTCTACTACGCGCAGCAGCCGGCGAGGGGCGGCTCGCGCCCGCCGGTGCACCTATTCCTGCTGCTCGCGACGCTCCTCCTCCTCGCCGCCACCTCGCTGTACGCTTGGTGCGAGGCGGCGGTGGAGGGCGTGCTCCAGCAGCTCCGCCCGCTGCTCATCCTGTCCCCGCTGCTGCTCATCCTCGCCGCGCAGCTCTGGGTGGCGACCAGCGGGGATCACCGGGGGCGGGGCGGGGGCTCGCTCGCGTACCTCATCTCGCAGGTGACGCCGGGGGACCAGTACTACCAGAGCGGCCATGGCGCGGCGTACGGCCGGTGGGACGGCGGCTCGTCGCCGTGGGGCGTGGCGCTGGCGCTCGTGCTCGTCCTGCTGCTGGTCTCGTACCAGTCTTCGTTCCAGGAGTGGCGGTTGTTCCCGCTGCGCGGCCGGTGAAGAGGTGCAATGGACGGCGTGAGGGTGGGCTGCGTCGGCGTGCATGAAGGTGCTTGCGTGGCCAACTATGTTGTTTTGTTGGAGGAGCTAGCCATGGTTGGCATGTCCATTATTGCCGTGAATCCCTAGGTCTAGATGGTTCTGCTGGTTTTCATACAGCTTACTACTAGTTAGAAATGCAAGAGTTTCACATGAAGCGAATTTATTACTCTAGGTGAACGAGAAAATCGATGCTTCTTCCATCTTAAGATGCACCGGGTCTTTACACCAACATATTGTCAAAACTATTCAAGACATCGATGATTTGAGGTTGCACACAATAAAATTATAATGCAATAAAACTAAAAATACATGACATTCCAAAGTCATGTCAAAGAGATCAACGACGCAACCATTACTATCAACACCACGGTTGGCATAACGGCATCTCCAAGAAGGGAAAAACGCACGAACGCCACTGTTGCAGATCCAACCACGTAGACTAGATCATGGATTGTGGAAACACCTGCAATTGACGAGTACAATCAATGAAGATCATACTCAGAGTTTTCACTCTGAATTCGAGAGCATGTCCTTAAAAGGCATCATCAAACCACACAACGACAATCGCTCATTCACACAACCCCGGCATTGGCATGACAACGTGGCCGAACATTAATTTCCATGTACATGACGTGTCAAGCAGAGTCAAGAGAAGCCCGTGACCCTCGATTAGGGCGCCCTCCACCATTGTCGGTCGTCATGAATCCTGCTAGCCAGATACCGTGGAAGGCTGAATGAGTTGCCAAAAGCCTACTCAAGGGCCATTTGGTAGTCCCATGCCTTACTCGCCATCAACAACCTACCTTTGGGTCTTGACAGAGTGGATTCAATCTCCACCGTGCACAAAACCACAGTAGATGCGGTTGATCCGTGCGAAAGATGCCTAATTAATCTGGGCTGCAAACAACCTGCTCGCCCACCCGAGTTTTGCAAGCCCGCTCACATATCATCCACCACGAATTCCACCAAGTGGTAACCTAAATCACAACATAACGGGGAATTCATGGCCCTCAAAAGCGGTTTTGGCCACAAGTGCGGATCCGACCACCGGCTCGCCATCAAACAGACTTGAACCTCTCGCTGCCCAGCCTTGCATCATTTTTGCCGTTGTCAACATGCGTACCGAGCACCATGTTGCCGCTGGCCCAGGACCCTCAGATCCAAAACATTGGCGGAAAATCCCTGCCGCCACTGTCGAGTTGGAGTTGCTCTTGCATCTTTCTAACTTCTTTCGGCGGGTCTCATTGAATATTACATAAGGCAAGAAGATATAATATATTATCATTATGTAGAATTGTAGATGATGCAGAAGGCACGAAAATATGATCCAATACTATCGCATACGCTGTCCAAAAGGAGCCATAATTATAATTGGGAGTGCATTTGGACGTAAAGTATGATAAAGTCAGGTCACATATTTGTGTGATAACACCGCGCCCCCGCCGCGTCTATCTATATAAGCTAATCCCTCGACCTCAACCGACTCCCAAATCTCAATTGAAGGGGGATTGGGTTTTAGAGACTTGCACAGTTTTAATCTTGCTATGTTAGCAAAACAGTGCTGGCGACTAATCCAAAACCCGGATTCTTTGTGTGCGCAAGTTCTGAGGGCAAAATATTACCCAGATGGCGACATATTGAAAGCTGGACCAAAGAAAGGCTCTTCTTATACTTGGCAGAGTATTGTCGTCGCATGTATTCAGACTTTTAAGCGGGATTGCATTTGGCGTGTTGGAAGTGGAGCTCAAATTGATATCTGGCATGATCCATGGATTCCATCAAGTGTCACAAGGAAAGTAATCACGAATAGGGGTGCAACAATGCTTTCAAAGGTTGATGAGTTAATAAGCCCGTACACAGGCCAGTGGGATGAGGATCTAATTCGTGATATTTTCTCTCCTGTCGATGTTCATAGGATATTACAAATCCCTTTGAATTATCACTTGACGGAAGACTTTGTGGCTTGGAACTATACACGACCAGGCACGTTTTCCGTGCGATCGGCTTATCATAAGGAGTTTGAACATCAACATGGGGCACAGTGGGTGCGAGCCGATGGGCAAGGTACAGAAAATATAAACTCAGTTTGGAAGGATATGTGGAAGCTAAAAATACCAGGGAAGATAAAACATTTTGCATGGAAAGTTTTGCATGGCGCCCTCCCATGCTCTGGTGTATTAGCAAACCGACACATCCCATGCTCAGCTCAATGTCCAGTTTGTTTAGTCGGGGCGGAAGACATCCAACACTGCTTATTTAAGTGCCGACGAGCGACGGATGTTTGGGAGCGGCTGGGCTTGCTACAAGTCATACGGGAAGCTGTCGCCGATGACAGATCAGGGTCTATTACGATCGAAATTTTATCAAAGCTTCAGGGCAATGATGCGGAGGTACCAATGGCGGAGCTTGCAATTGTAGCAGCATGGTATATATGGTGGCAGCGCCGACAGATATTAAAGGGAGTAAAAGTCCAAACGCCGGAAAAAACTGCACTAGCCATCAAGGTTTTGGCGACAAATTACCTCAGGTCAACAATACCCAAAGGTCCAATAAGGAAGAATGACCACATGTGGAGGAAACCAGGACATGGGATAGTGAAGATAAATGTTGATGCTTCCTTTCAGTATGAAACACTTTCAGGTGCTTGTGGTGCTGTGGCTCGGGACGACCGGGGTGATTTTATTGCTGCAGCAAGTTGGTTTGTTCCAAACATCAGTGGAGTTGACTCAGCTGAGCTAACTGCCATCAGAAACCGGCTGTACTTGGCAACTCACATTGGATGCAACAACATAGAAATTGAATCAGATTGTTCCTTTGCGGTGGACTCGGTGAACCAAGTTGATGATTATTTAGGCCCGGAGGTAGCTATCATCACATAGTGTAAACAGCTTATGATGGAATTTGCGTCCATATCCTTCAAACATTGCTATAGAGAGGCCAATCAGGTGGCAGATGAATTAGCAAAGAACTCTTTTACTACTAGATCCTCTAGTTCTTGGGATGATGAGATCCCTGATTTTATTTCTCATCTGGTTGTTTCTATCTTTGACTTCGTTATTACGGCTGTCCATGTCATGCCATTAGAGGTAATATCATCGAGAGTCATAAAACTTACATTCGATGTTCAGTTTGGTGCTAAAACTTTGAAAATACAGATTTGTGGTCATCTAACTTGTTTTCTCGTTCAAATACGGCCACTTCCCTCGTATCCAGCCGTATGGCCTGCCCACGTTGCACGCCAGCCTTGCAGAGGCCCATGTGTCAGCAACATGACACGTGTATGTGTTTTTTTGCAGAACAGCCCCTCACTTTGTATTTTATTAAGCAGAAGCTCCTTAATAATACATATAGGTCCCACTTGTTAGAAAGAGGTGGTGAAATAAATGAAAATAAAATAAAAGGGCATGCACTGGGTTTCGAACTCTAGGCATCGGGTACACACATGCACCGACACCCATAAATAGATACAATTGCTTTTATATCGGACGAAGTTTTTTCTTTCTAAATTTCGTTTTTCCCGGGTTCGGCCAGGAAAACCGATTTCTAGAAAATCTTGTCCAACGAAAATCAAATTAGAAAAACCCGCATCAAAATGTATAACATTTAACCCATAAAGTACAAAAAAAAACACGAGCGAGATTATTTTTTGATTCCTTTTTCTCCCCGAAAGGGGTCGAAAAATCCAGGTTTCAAAATACCTCGGCAGTTCCAGTGTTTTAAGCCCAAAATTTCGAAATCATTTTTGAATTCAATATTTTTAATGTCTATATATATTTGGTTTAACAAATAATTTAAATAAGTGCTTCCTGTTATAGTGGTCAACTCAACTCCTCCCCTATATAAGGTTGCAAGTTCAATTCATTGTTTCAACATCGAGACCATTTTTTTGAAAAGAGCATGAATAACGCAAAAAACATCACAATACAAGGAATATAACTACATACCCTACCACTAATCTAATTGCGGCATCCTGATACTGTATGCATACGAAAGCTATTATATTTGACATAGTTTCTGTTTTTAAATTCAAAATTTTCGGTGATAACAATTTTTTGCAGGGACCACCAAAATTTCTGGTAATCGGTTATCAAAAATTGGGTACAAGAGAAAGAAAAACCTGAATACGTGTAGTTGTCATGCATGGCTAAAATATAAAATAAATTGTTTCTAGGTATAGACACTAATTTGTTTTTGCTGTAGTAGTTAGTTCCTGAGCTTCCACGCTTGAGGTCGAGCAGTCGAATCCTCTGACGCACGCTCACCACGTCGGACCCGACAGCCTGATCCCACCGTAAATTGCACCAAATCCATCAGGCAGAACTGCCAGATCCATTTGCTCTTTCTGTCTTCTTCCTCCTTCGCGTCGTCCGTCTTGCAGCTCCGCCGTCGTGCGCGAACAAGTTGAAATCCCGGAAGATCAAGATGCAGCTCAGCTTATGAACTTTCTGCAGATGCATCAGAATCTCCAAGATCATCAGGTGCACACGCAACTACTAAATGATCCGGTGAAGCATATGTGGACCCACAATGGAAATCAAAGAGCAGACGATTGATTGTGCACTTCAAATAAATTATATATAAACACTATTTATGTTCGGTACCAACATTTGTTATTTACGTGCGACAATGATTATATTTTCGTGATCGACGTGCATGATTTTGTATGGATTTAAAAGTCCGAATATGAGATATGTGGATATGTGGAGTGATTGTCGTTCACGTCCGCGGATGTATAGAGGGACAGATTTGCACGGTGCTCTAATTGTACAGAAAAGGTACGCATACATCACTACATTCATAGGAACTAGTAGAATGCCCGTGCGTTGTCACGAGCTTTTGAAATATTTTACTGGAGTTACGTAAACATAATTCATGTTCAATTTCACATGTAGAGAAAAGATAGTTCAACCACAACGAGATAATAATTTAAGCCCACTTCACTTGCAATGAAATTGATAAAAAAACAATTTGACGATGCATACACATAGAATGATGATTCAATTAAAAATCGATTACAAATTATGATCTATTTGAAGCGCTTAATAAATTCTCGCACAATGTCAAAAATGTTGTGTTTAGCTTCATTGGCAAGATGTTTGAGCAAGTATAATAAAAATGTCTTCTTCAACTCATACACATCATGCAGAAGCAATATATGCAGTTAGCACGAATACTTCGCGTCGAAGGTCTTAAAATGTATAACCGAGAATACTCACTGTACAAACTGGGTGAACTAATTCTTTACAATTCCACCTTAGCATAAAGAATAAAAATAGCCAACAAAATCTTTGCAATTTCCTAAATTAATATTATCTTGAATATAATCATAGTACAAATAAAATGTATTAGTATGGTCAAATGCATGGAAATTCGAAGGGAGTGCTTTTGCGATTAACTAAAAAGTAATTTCTGTCTTAGTCGAACTCGCTTGTCGTTGGTCTTCCTCCAAATGTTTGTCTTCTTTCTTCATCATAACCACATCCACTACACCCCACTTGAGAGCATCTACATCAGGGCATCCCAAACCGTCCCTATATGCTTGGTTGGATGTCTTGATCACTAACCGGTCAAAAAAAAAAAACGACGCAGGCCGATGCCTCATAACAGTCCTATACGTCGAGGCTGTCCCGCATCCATCATATCCAACCCAAACCTCGGACAGATATAGGGAGGCCTGGGCGCACCTGGACACGTCCGCCACATCATCCCGACCCACGCTGGCCCACACCGACCCCACTCCGTCCCACTAAAGTCCCCACTCGGATCAAAACCTATCTCCACTTCACTTCTGATGCCTACACCATTGATTCCCCATCCCTCCACATCCATTTCCCCCTCTTCGTCCCAATGTCGAGCACCGATGGTATCGAAGGCGACATATCCAGCATAGAGGGTGACTGAGACGCCTTAGTCCGCGAGGCGAAGGGTGACGAGGAGGAGTTGGCCCTCCGCATTGCATTGCACCAGTCGCGGGTCGAGATGGGCGGCAACTCCAGCTCATCTCTGTCCACTATTGCCCGCCACGGCAGTGCAGACTCCAGCGAGCTCCCGTCCCACACCGTGTAGAGCTCCATGCGTTTGACCCGCTGCGCACCGCTGGATCATCGCCTTCCTAACCCTCCTCTCCATAGCTCATAAAGGTTATCAGTGGGTGCTGGTTCTCACACTACCAGCGACGCGCACGCGGATGTTCGAATAAGAGATGCCTGCCGCCAGCCACGAGAGGCAACAAGAAAGGGAGAGGACGGCGGCATAGGAGGCGGTCACACAGTCTTGCCACTGTCGTCGCGATGCCCGATGAGGAGTAGCTCCTCATGGATATCTACCGACAACTCCCAAATGACGATGACGAGGATTGATGCCTATCAGATCCGTCGGAAGCTCGCCACGACCTCGAGCAGTCGGCGAAGAGGACGGCGGCGGATGTGAAAGCGGCGAAGCTCACGAGGCAGTAGAACCGCGCCGTTCGACTCCTCCGATATCACCGACGGCTTCGATGACCCCTCCTCTCTTGCCGCGGACGCCTACACGGACGACTACATCTGAACCGACGAGGAAGTGGCGAAGAAGCTTGTCCTTCTCTTCGACTTTGTTACCATTTTTAGTAATAATTCTTTAGAACTATGTTCATCGGATACTTGTGGTGCTCTTTTGGTCTATGTCGGATTATGTGGATATCTATGTCCGGATTATGTAGATTTATATGTCTGTTTGTTTCGTTGATGATCTATGTAGTTTTTTTCACATTGCATGCGTAGTATGGATTTAGTGTATCGTATATGAGGATCGAGGCTATGGACACGACGATTTGAGGGGTGATCGGTCATTGCCCGCAGGCGTGCCCACTGTCCGCGTCCGCAGACGTATAGGGTGCTTGATTTGATGACCCCATAGTTGAACCCACCAACCCCCTGGATTGCTTCTCCCCGACTCGGCATTTCCAAACTCTTGATAAGCGTTGATCTCGAGAACCATTGATGGTTTTAATTAGAGAGCTAAAGATGCAAAGTTCACGAACTAATCTTTCCTCAAGAAGTCTTGAACCGAGTATCGAGCATTCATAACTTTAAATATATGTTATAGTATATCAATGCCAAAACCATCCTTCGAAACATTCGGAAGAACAAAATACATATTTGATACTCTTAGAAGGAAATGAAAAATATTACAAAATATATGTCTCATGCATGCAGTCAAGAACTGCAAATTTTGAATAAGCTTATGCTTGTACTCATCTGCCACTAATATATGATGAGCCACAATAACTAACCATCCCCTGTCACCTCTTGCAAATCTCACCTTCGATCCTTTATGCACTAAACCGACTTTCAACACGGCCAGTTCTTTCCCTCATCACCCTACTCAGATGAAATGGAGACTGAAAAGAAAGCGATTTAAATTCATCAAGCAATCAGATGAGACTATTGACAATCCATAAATCCTGAGTCCTATTCATGGTATACATGAATAACAGAATGCCATCTACAATTATCCTGAAGGTGGGTAAATAGAAGGTTACTAGTGGTACTAATTATTCTGTTGTTATTAGCATATCCTTTTGGAGATCAAGGATGACTAACACGATGTTGCAATCAATTTGTAACTAAAGAGACCAAAATTCCTTTTCTTAAACCATAATTCCTTATGCTGGAGTTCAAACAAACCCCACAATAACATGACCAATTTTGTTCTGGCTTTGCGTGTCACCTATCAACTACAAATGAGCAAACACAACAACTCACGACCCCACGAACTCGTATTCATAGTAAGCAATTGAGTGATGCCGCCACAACAGGCTAGCACCGAGGGACAAGGGCCAAAACCGCCTTCCCATCCACTGCCTACTGATTCTGCTGGCGCTACTTTCATCCTGAGCCCACCAGTACCGCTCGAGTGTTGCCACGTACAGAGAAACTATGAATTGAAATTTTCAACCAAAGCATGAAAAATGTTAATGTTCCTCTCCTCTCCCATCCCTCATGTGAACAGACCCAATTCGTGGTTGCCTCTCTACATTCAGCGTAGCTCTGATGTGCAATGTTTTCTCCTCCAATCCTTAACAAAATCATTGTAGCTCACAAGTGGACGGTCCTTGCGGGTTGAAGAAGAAAATCCAAACCTAAACAGAAGCAACAAAATGGGAACAACTTATAAGAAAGGGAAAAGCGAGGAAGCACACACCTACATGCTCAAACAGAATATAAGATGCAACTACACTATGATTTACTCATTAAAGAGAGTTAAAAAAAGCACACCAATGAGTTAAAAGATACATGCAATCGAGAGATATATACTTTCCTTCTTTTGCTACAAGGAGAGATAGAGACAATCGGGAGAGAGATACTTTCCTTCTTTTTCTACAAGGAGATATAGAGACAATCGGGAGAGAGATATTTTTCTTTTTTAAGGGCTAAAAACGAAATTACGAGGAATTAGAAGAAATGCACTTTACAATGCATAATTTTATCAAAAAACAAATATACCTTATATAAAGACACGAAGGGAGTATGGTACTTCAAAGCACATTTTTCTTGAAACTTCCTTGGCGGTTTAATACCAACGCGAAGAAACAGTTACAAATAAAGTTAAGGCGTTAATTCACCTTCTCCGCGATGGTCCTTCACCATAAAAGGTTCAACTTTTACTTCCCGGACTCTTGCACCATTAAATAAAACATCGGTTCTTGAACCTAAGTACTATGACAATGGCATGCATGCAGCGGAGAGGTATATTGTCAACGATCGACAACAATGCTCCTGTCAAACACCATATATACTCATACTATCTTTGTACTAAAGATTAAGATACTGATAACCTGAAAAGTAGTGTAGTCGAAAAAAGAATAAAGCCACTAAAATGTACATCTATATATGATATCCAAAGAGCTAAAAAATAGTAAATTACTGCATGGTTGGTTGCAGGAGTTTGATATTTTCCTCCCTGTAATCTGAATAGACAAATAGATGGGAGTGTGACTAAAAAGACAATATGCCAAGTCACCAGTATAACATGGACATGATACATATGATAAAAATTCATGTTTACCCACATAGAAAGCAATCTATTTTCACCCCAAAAAGGCAAACCATCCAATGAACATTTATTGTTTTTAGGAATAAAGATCAACGCCAGATGGAAAATGTATGGCGGTGCGATCAATAACCAAAGAGAAGGGCAAACAATACTAAAATGAAAAAAAGATCAATAGTAGAAGAAAACATTATAACAAGAAAACATTATAGTAAACTACATGCATCGACCCGCGGAAGCACACACGCATCCTTGGAAACGTAGGAATGAGGTAAAACTGTGATGAAAAAAAGCTCACCGGCGATCTCCATGCCGCCGGCCTCCCTCTCCGCCTCGGCGCCATCGCAGCCACACTTCGCCTATACACGAAATAGAAACAAGTAAAAAGGTAAGAAGGCGAGGAAGGAGGTTGCGATCCCTCGTGCCCAAAATTCAAATCATAGAGCCCAAAAGGAGGATCATTAGCTTACTGCGTACCTTGTTCCCCTTCGTCGTCGTACTCGTCGACGTTGAAACTGGCGTCCTTGCTCCTGAGGTTGATCCATTTCTTGAGCACCACCTTGGGCCAGAACACCTGATCACAAAATTAATGACCAAAAACACCACACTCCCCACTGCGCTGATGGGCGATGGGTGGTGTCTCTCCTCTACCTAGTCTCCAGGCGTCCTCTGATTCTGCGCCACTATCTCGATCATCTCCCTTGGCGCTGAATTGTAAACACCTTCCCTCCTTCTCTTCCTTCCCTGTGCTCCACAACGCCCGAGCTGACCGTGAATCAAATCTGGAAGTCACTAAGCTGTGCTGGACCTAGACGGATGGTACGGTCGTCCGTGAGCTAATACAACGATTCTCAGACAGACGGGACAAGAATGTAAAAAAGAGGACATACCTTGGTGCAGAAACGGTTGCCGCCTGCCAAGTGAAGACCAGAAGGTGCGCTTCTCCACCATGGACCTATGTTGGCTTGAGTCCACGTCCACTGGCTGCTGCTCGTATTTGTCCCACCCATCGCCCAAGCCAGTGGTAGGAGCAAACTTGATCGCCTTGCCCACCTCCATGGCTCCACTCAACGAGATCGAATCAAGCAGCATAGAGTGAGGGGAGGAGTAGCATCTCGACCGTCGGCTCCTCGCTGGTGGCGGGATTCCACGCTAGTGGCGGGCACGGCCGACACGGCCTCCTTGCGCCTATCCTTGCTGCCCGCCCTGCCCTGGAGTTCCACGTTGGTGGTGGTGGCGGCGTGCTAGTATGGGTGACCTGGAGTTTCATGCTTCCTGCCTTGACCTGGAGTTCAGCAATGGACGTGGTGGCGGCGGTACAGAAAGTCATTGGCGGCAAGGTGTTGGGTCGCGGAGGGCTCCATGACGGCGGCGTCGCGGTGTCAGCGTTCTACGGGATCAAGACCTTGCAAATAGATCGATGGGGTAAGCTGGACCGAGAGGAGCCGTCGTGAAGTTTTCTTTCGTTCCGTGGGAGGTGGTGTGAAAAAAAAGTGTTGGGCAAAAAAAAATTGGCAAGCAGTAATTTGATTTGAATGAGTTAATTCATGGCGTTTTTTGGGAAGTGTGGATTTGATTTAATTCATGCATGCATTAAATGGGCTAGTCAAAATTGGCAGCGGTTATGTGGAAGGTAGCCCTTAAAACCCTCGCGAACGTAATATAGGCTTTGTTGAGAGATTGTAGGACACATTTCCTTAACGGATTTTTTTGGCATTTGAATGTATACACCTGATTTGAGAAATGTATCCTCTCTGGGTCTGTGTATGACTGACACGAAATATAATATGACCGCGTAAATGAATGTGTGTATGTGGCATTACAACGACCCGCCTTTCGCCATGGTTTGTCGAGCATCGTGCTAACATTAGGCCTGGCCACGACATCCTTCATGGTGTCGTGCACGATGTCCCTCCGCAGGGGCGCCCGGATGATGCGTACGCTCATAACAAAAAAAAACATTTTTTTTGTATTAGAGAACTTGTGATTATCAATTAATAGTAGAGATAATGTGCGAGATTAGCTATTTTTTATTGAGGAATATCTTATTTTGTTTTGGAATGTTATCGAGAAAATCTTATGTTTGTCCTTTAGGAAGGTGATCTCACATATATGGTATGATTTCTGAATTCTTAATTACCTATTATTTACGTGATCGAATTAAAGCAGCACCTGCGAAAGAAAGCATGAAACAAGACCTCCCTATTTAATGAGATTTGATTTTTAATGAGAAAGAGAAAATCCAGTGAAAATGGGTGGTGGGAGGTGAGATCAAAAAAACCGGACCAAAAATAGCCAGCCGAAAATAAGCCGTGGAGGGAAGAGGTAAAGAAACCTGGAACGGAATGTTAATTAATGTAATTTAGTGATGTATGGAAGTATTGATTAATGTGATTGAGCGATTTATGGTAAGATTTCTTAATTCAGATTTGGTCTTTAAAAAGTCATTAAAAATTAATCTTGATTGATTGATTGATTTTTTTTCACATAAATACATTATTAAGTATATGATGATGGAAGGAGGAACGAAAAAAATCAGACGAAGATGAAAGGGGAGACGAAAAAACCTCAGAAAAAGAAGCTACCAACTTCCCCTTTAGGAGTAGAGATTAAAGGTTTTCCGAAAGTGTGGACTTTATGGACGCTAGTTATGCACAACAGAAAGGTTAACAGTGCCAGGAGCATCACAAAAAGTTAAAGATCTAGGACCAGAAAATGCCCTATAGAAGTACTATTTAGATCAAGATCCCTTTACGTTATCGAGAAGCTTTTTTCAACTTGCCATTCACCACATATCAAGAGATAGAAAGAATCATCTATCACTGTTCTCGAGATCTCAATGTTTGTTACTTTCCTCTGCCAAAACGGAAAAAAGAAGAAAGTTCTATTTATCAGGAAAATAATAATCAAATCCCAGTCTCATTTCTAGCATTTGATCGGCATTCCTGTCTCCAATCACTTTGCATATAAGTGATATAACTACACACCAAAATTTATACTCCCGATCCATACAAACTTTGAAGAGATAATATGGATCGGAGGGAGTACTATAATGCCAACATTTTAAAGTTCAATACTTTTTTTTTTTTTTTGAAACGGAGGTAAAAGATTTGCCTCATCCATTAATTAAGCAGAAGAGAGTTGCCCAGTTAATTAATGGAAAACCGGGCAAAAACCATCACAATCCGCTGAGCGGCACACCCAAGATACCCACACACGCCACTCCAAAGAGGGCCTCGTCGAGACAACACAACGACGTCATCGTCATCACTTCTCCCCTAGAGGCGTCATCGCCATCCCAAACTCTGAGAAACGACTCCGACTTCGCCAAAGACGATCATCGAACCAACCCACACTGAAAAGGCCGTGTGGAGTCACATGAAGATCCGCGCCAGACCTCAGCCACCGCGACGAGACAGCGCAGCTCCGACATCGACGGAGAGCTACGAAAGAGAACCAGGCAAGGCTGGCGCCGTGGAAGATCACCGAACGGACCGCCTGCTACCCGTCATCGTACGCCACAGGGCCCCGCCACCGCAGCTTCAACTTCAAAGCAACCAACCAGCCGAGGCCATCCCACGAACACGCCGGAGAAGAGCCGACTACCTCAACCAATGCCGCGTCACCTACATCGCTCCCAGCGACACCGTTGCCACCGAAGCCTCCACGCCAACACCAACACCATCCACATGTCCCGCTTGCCGGTGCCCAGCTCCAAAGACGAAGCCCCCAAGAGGGAAAACGACACCAAAGTACCGCCATCGTCCGATCACACCAGATCAAGGGTTTCCCCCGGAGCCGCAGCAACCGCCGGTCCACACGGGAGGGGTGCGGCAGCAATGCAACAATGCCTCCAGGAAGGTCAACGACGGCCACAGCCGCCGCCATCGCTGGTCACGGCCACAACCGAGACAGGGTCTTCACCCAAGCTCCCAACACCACCTCAGCCGCACATCACCCCGGCGCCGACAAGCCCACCAACAACCACCACCGCGGAGTCCACCGGTTGCCACTCCGCCACAACTGCACGTCGGGCCGCCTCATGGCCCGCCGCAACACCAAAGCCGCCAACCAAGGGCCGCCGCCCCAGCTCTCGGGCAACACGTCCGGACATAGCCCAGCGGCCGCCCACACAAGCGCGCATGTCGTCCGCCGGCACCGAGCACCCGCCGGCACCGAGCACGCGACGTCCGCCACCGCAGCCGCCGGATCTGGGCGCTAGGACCCAGATCCCCACCGCATCGGACCTCCTCATGGCCCTCCGCACCCTGGCATTCCTCGTCGCGCCGAAGAGTAGTGCCACCACCAGAACTAGCCCGGGGCCGCCGCCCCGGCTTCCGCAGCCCGCAGTACCACCACCACCGCGAACTCCCGCAACTGCCGCAGGCCAAGCACGGAAGCAGCACCGGCAGAGCCCGAACTGGCACCCCGCCACACCCTGGAGGAAGCCCCTCACCAGAGCCGCACCCCATGGCCCGCCTCGAGCACGCGCAGCTCGCAGGGCCACCGCGAGCTCGCCCAGCCAGATCCACGCCACCCGGTGCAAGAAAGCACCAGCGCCGCTCCCTCCCGCCATAGCCGCGCTTCCGCGCCGCCCCATGCCACGCTCCCGTGCCAGCCCTCGCTGCCGCTAGCTCGACGAAGCCCACGCGCGACCACGCCGGCGCACCGGCCCATCCCGTGCCAGCCCGCAGCCGCGCCAGATCCGCGCGCTGCCCCGCCCATGGCCGCGCCGCGCGCCACGGCCGCCTCGCGCCGCCCAGTGCAGGAGAGCACCGGAGCCGCCCCTCGGAGCCA
Organism: Elymus sibiricus; assembly: GCA_039707655.1. NCBI lineage: Eukaryota > Viridiplantae > Streptophyta > Magnoliopsida > Poales > Poaceae > Elymus > Elymus sibiricus. The sequence goes on from CM077675.1 coordinate 115,339,519, forward strand.
CCCTAAGCCGCCGACCCGACGGGCCCCGCCGAGCCGCGCGCCACCACAAAGGCCGGCCGTCCCGCGCCGCCCGGACGCCTCGTGGGGAGGGAAGAGTCCCGCCGCCGCCGACGCAGCACGGGCTTTGCCCGGCGGCGTCCCCTGGCGGCGGCGAGGGAGGGGAGAGGCGAGGTGGGGGGCGGCGGCGGCGGGAGGCTAGGGTTGCGCCCGGGCCGCTCGCGGGAGCGGCACGGGGCTAGCGGGGATCAAGTTCAATACTTCAAATGTCTTGGATAGTGCACTTTTAAGCTTACTAGTGTGCAATTTTAGGTGACTAGCATTTACGAAGGGTCCAGGAAATTGAGTTAGCAAAACTGGAAAAATAAAGCATGATTTTTGGATGATCTGGAAAAATAATTTGTTCAGGCCGGCTTTTGCCCGCCGTAGCAGCGTCAATTTTTTTTTTCTCAGGTAAGTTCAATCAACTAAATTGATCTTCTTACTCTGCATATATATGCATTTTTCTTTATTTACTAAAAGTGGAGAGTGCGTCCCAATGATGGTCACAACAAATTCAGGAAGAATCTTGGCGCACCTTCTGTCAAGGATTTGAACTTTTGAAGCCATCTCTGTTCTCTTTCGGCTCCCCTTGATGGATGACCAAAAGTAGCTCTATGCCCCCATGAAAGTCTCGAATGTTCCAGTAAGTGTTATTCAGGTACATTAAGAAAATGCTATTCGGTTGAGACATGCTTTTATTCTGCCAAATGATGTTTTTTTAGTGTAGTCGACAATAAAAAGATTAAACCCATTAGCTATTGGTAAAAAAGTGTTTTAATGTATAGGGTTAATTAGACTATAATCTTGCTTGCCAAATACTTTCTGCTAGATACATCCGTTTGAACGACAACTAATTTCGAGTGGAGGGAGTAGGTGTTTACACAACTACTTTTCCACAATATCGTTATGCCCGCGCCTTTCTTAAATGTCATTTTAGAAGACGTTGCCTCACATAGTTGAGCAAACGCACATGCGTTCGGCAAGTGGGCCGCCCAGTTCTCCTTCTTCCGCTACGTGTGTGTTACCTGCCTCCTTCTCTGGTTTTCAGCAAATTTTCCCTTCTTTTTGGGTTTTCCAGTTTCCTATCGATTTTATGGATGGTTCTCTTTCATTTCTTCATATTTATTTTCAAAAATTAAAATTAAAATGATGTATAACATATTCCAGTAAAGTATTTCACATACTTTGAAAAAATGAACTATTCGTCCAATGTGTTTTTTTAATATATTCTTGGTTTTCTTTGCCTTTTTTTCTGTTGGGTTTTAGCATAAAACTTATAAAACAAATGCGGACATGTTTTAGTTAGGTGAAATTTTCTAAATTAAATTAATATTTTAAAATAATTAGTGACACATTTATATAAATATGAATGAACACTTTTTAATTTTTTACTGTGCACTTAGTTTTTTTCTTGATGTTTAAACAAAGTTTCCATGCGTGTGTTTTAAAACATGTTCACCATTTATAAGAAAATATTTAACATGTATTGGAAAACGTTGTCATGTTTAAAAAAAATGTAAACCATGTTTAAAAAATATTCAAATTGTATATAAAAATGTATACCAAACTTTAAAAAATATATTCACCTAGTACTTTAAAAATTATTCATATACACACTTATGCAATGTGTTTTTATTAATAAAAATTAAATAATGAAAAAATATAAAAATTTATACGTACTAATAAAAAAAGGTATTCGTTGTCCATCATACTATTTTTCATAAAAACCCCTCAAGTTCCTGGTAATCAACACGCAATATATACTAAGTGATTTTTTAAAATCCATACCTTTTAAACCCTAACTCCAAATTTAACATGTTATATATTAAATTTGATTAGAAAATATATATGGAATCAAAATATGATATTATTTTACCTGTTAACCATTAAAAATGCTATTTATAATGAAACCTTAATCAATAACGTATGGTCAGTCTTTCTTTCATACCGGGGCCGATCCAAATTAAAAATGAACAGTTCGGCAAAACCAGGATGAGAAACGAAAAGAAATATCTATAACCACGCATGCACAACTCGCCAAAATCTCACAGAAAAGAATTGATCTATCATCCTATACCGAAAGGGAGGCGTATTAAGATTGTCAACATTCAAACATGTTGTGATTGTGTGAACACTGAGGCCACAGTCGACGAGAGTGGGAAGAAGAATAAATGGAAACACAAATGAGATGCCATGTATTAAATAAAGGACATTGACCTATTGAAGTCTCGAGTCATGCTTACTAGGTTAGGCAATGTATTTTCTTTTCACCCATTGCAACGCACGGGCTCATTTGCTAGTAACAGAATAATAGATTCATGAATACAAAGTAGAAGCAGAAGGAACACAAAAGAAAAGAAACTGAACCATAATAATAGAACCAGAAAAAAACCATAAAAGAAGAAAGAAATCCAACCCCCAAAACCAATAAAAACTAATAGAATCTAAGGAACTAGAAAAAGTAAAGAAAATGTAACAGAAAGACCGGGCTTACATAACGATCTTTAAGATCTCTATAAGAAAAATCGGTGGGACTGTGTACAGAAAAAATGCTAAAAAAACGATGGAACCGATAAATGGGCAAGGTCAACATGTCTCCCCCTATGCGTTTTGTGAGGCATCAAATAGGAATTGCCCCTTGCGACCGCCAGGGCTATACATCACTTACTGCAATGGTGCGGTATGTATCGCCTAAAAGATTTTTCATGTCAGGCGTTACTGGGCAGGCCCATTTTCTTCTCCTTTCTCCCCCCTCCCACGCGAGCAAGCGACTTTGTTTTCAGTTCATTTCATCGGCTTTTCTTTCTTTTTTTGTTTTTCCGAGTTTCATCGCCGGTTTCTGTAGTTTTCTTCGGGTTTTTCTTCTTTTGTTCAACACATCATTACTTTTTTTTGTACATTTTCATATACATGTGGAACATTTGTTTTATACAAGTCGAACATTTTTCGAATACATGTTGTACATTATTTCAAAATACATGTTTCAAACATTTTTTTGAATACAACATTTTAAAAATACATGTCGAACATTGTTTTTAATGGCCTGACACATTTTCCTAAACTACATGGGCATTTTCTACATTATATAATTAAAAAAAAGTGTTTCATGAACATATATTTGAAACGTGGAAACATGTTTTTAATTGGCACACACATTTTTTTAGCTACGTGAACATTTTTAACATTGTATAAACATTGTTTAAAAATTTCGTGGACATATTTTTAAAATGCATGAACATTTTTTTTAAATGCCACGTACATTTTTTTGAATGACACGACTTTTTTTGGTACTACTTGATTTTTTTAAAATTTATAAAATAAAATAAAAAATGTGACGAAGATATGTTTGACATGCACGAACATTTTGTAAATGGCATAAACTTTTTTTCGAACGCTATCAATATGTTTCAAAAGTTATGCAAACAATTTGTATACATTGCACTAACATTTTTTAAGTGCACGATGAATAATTTTAAAAATGGTAAGCAACGTAATGCTTGATTAAGTATATTGAAATATTTAGAAATATAAAAAATGCAGACTCAAAGCAAACACGTGGCCTACTATACCGGCTGGTCTCCCTAAGGAAAGAAAAGTAGGGGTTGCGATTCTAAAAAAAAAGGTAGGGGTTGCTATCGCTGCTCAGTGCTCGCTGCCACCTGCCAACAGACACCATTACTGAAGCAATTCGCTATCACTATCACTATCTCATCTGATCTTCACTGATCACAATTTTCATATTACGGGATGGGCGTCATGGGCTACGAGACCGTCCAGAAACTCATCATCTACCTGTCAATTTATTGGTCTAGCTGGATCTAGTCTCGATTTTGTCGTGCATGCCACGTGCACTGATCCATTTTAGTCGTGCACTCAATGCTGAAGCTCGTGCTTGGCAGGTACTCCAGCGACTAGGGAACGTGGGGAAAATATCAACTAAAAAAGTTTAAATTTAAACATGTCAAAAAATTCTGAAAAAAACCGTGGATGTTCACATAACATAAGTTGACTACCCCTAAAATATTCAGATCAAAACTCAAAATCGACATAGAGAAACAAAAAAGACAAATCCATCATGAATAGTGTCAAAAGATGACAAAAGCAAAAATGACACTATTCATATCTGAATTTGTCTTTTTTGTTTCTGCATGTGCATTTCGGATTTCGGTCTGAATTTTTTAGGACTTGTAAACATATTTCTTGTGAACATCCATAATTTTTTTCAGAATTTTTTGAAACATTTAAATTTGAGTTTTTGAAATCGGTATCATGGGAGCATAGAAGAGATAGTATCACCTGATATTTTCCCCCGGGGAAGGTGAGCAGTTTAGTCCCCGTAAAAAATAAAATAAAGGTGAGCAGTACAGATTGCACAAGTTAGACTGTACTTCCTCCTTTCCGAAGTAGTAATTTGATTTCTATATTTGATAGAATATGATTTATAATTAATCTTTTCTACCTACTGCACTTGGCAGCTTTGGAAGGATGAGTACGACCGGACTTTTCGTCAAGGGTACGTGTCGCTTGAGGACTTTTTCGTCAAGAGTACGGGTCGCTTGAGGACTTCATTTTCTGTATCAAAGAAGTCGGTATATCAAGAGAACTAGCCTTTGCCAGAGTAGTTCATGATGTTGGTGTTTTTTTTTGCCAGAGTAGTCAATTTTTTCCGTATCAAGAGTGGTTAAGGGGGTTCCTCCCTTCATCTGATTATCTAGGCAAAGCCTAGTGTAATTAGGGCTTCGGTCTGGACTTGGTTCAGCTTATTTCTCTCCTGCTAATAGAATGCCGGGGCTCTAGTCACATTTTCAAAGAAAAGAATGCATCTTCTAGTTTATCTTTACCTTGTCTTTTCTTTTGACATACGGTCATTAAAATTAAAGCAAATATGCACAAGAGTCCAAAGGACAAAAATAAAGAAGAAGAAAAAACATTACAAGGCCATTTGGCCTACCCAATGCCAGTTCTTGCAAACATCATGTAAACTTCCGGGTTCAACTAAGATGGGTTGTTATCCACTCCTTAAAACTATCTACAAATTTAGGTTTGATCTTGTGAGTGAGAAGAAGAAGGTCTTGTCCAAGAGAGAAGCGCCAGGAGTGCACAATGGGTAATTGGTGCTTAAATATCCATCCATTTCTTTGCATCCAAATATGCCCGCTCCCCATGATGATGATTGTTAACACAAAATGTTTAGGCAAGACTTGTATACTGAAGAGAATCTCATCTAAAACAGAAATTCCCTTGTTAGGCAGCATATCCACCGAAGCCCAACAGACATCAGCAAAATGACAGTCCAAAATAAATGCAAGGCTTTTTTTTCATCTGCTTTAGTGGTGCAAATGGCACAACTATAATTAGGCAATTGAAAAAAAAATCCCCTCAAGGAGGCTCGTAGTATGAATTCTGTCATATGAGAGCAACCAGAAGAAAATTAAAATTTTGTATCTTGGCATGACTGCACTTCTCCAAATGTCTATGAAGATAAAGTGTGCATTTGGGGCTATGATACGTCCCAAACGTATCTACTTTTTCAAACACTTTTGCTCTTGTTTTGGACTCTAATTTGCATGATTTGAATGAACTAACCCGGACGGACGCTGTTTTCAGCAGAACTACCAATGTGTTGTTTTTGTGCAGAAATAAAAGTTCTCGGTTTGAGCTGAAAATTGACCGAGATTATTTCCAGAATATATAAAAATATCAGCGTAAGAAATGCCAGAGGGGGGCCCACAAGGAGGCCATGAGCCTGGGGGGGGGGCGCGCTCCCGAGCTCGTGGCCCCCCTGGTAGGCCTCCGACGTCCATCTTCGCCTGTAAGGTGCCATTTACCCTAGAAAAAATCAGGGGGAAACGTTCATTGCGTTTTGTGAGACGGAGCCGCCGCCACCTCCTGTTCTTCACCGGGAGGGCTTATCTGGAGTCTGTTTAGGGCTCCGGAGAGGGGGATTCATCGCCGTCGTCATCACCAACCCTTCTCCATCGACACTTCCATGATGCTCACCACCGGGAGCGAGTAATTCCTTCGTAGGCTTGCTGGACGGTGATGGAGTTGGATGAGTGATACGTCTCCAACGTATCTACTTTTCCAAACACTTTTGCTCTTGTTTTGGACTCTAATTTGCATGATTTGAATGAAACTAACACAGAGTGACGCTGTTTTCAGCAGAACTACCATGGTGTGGTTTTTTGTGCAGAAATAAAAGTTCTCGGAATTGGAAGAAACTTTCTAGAGATTTTTTATGGAATATATAAAAAATACTGGAGCGAAGATCCACCGAAGGGGGCCACCAGTTGCCCACAAGGTAACATGGCGTGCCCTGTTACCTTGTGGGGCCCACGTGGCTCCGCTGGCCCTAATTCCAAGCCTATGTATTCCTATTCCCCGAAAAAAAAATAAGAGAGAAGTTTTCATCGCGTTCAACCAGACGTAGCCGCCGCCACCTCGTGTTCTTCCTCGGGGGGGGGGGGGGGGGCTGATCTGGAGTCCGTTTGAGGCTCTAGAGAGGGGAATTCGTCGCCATCATCATCGCCAACCCTTCTCCATCAACAATTCCATGATGCTCACTGATAACCCACAAGTATAGGGGATCGCAACAGTTTTCGAGGGTGGAGTATTCAACCCAAATTTATAGATTCGACACAAGGGGAGCCAAAGAATACTTGAGAGTATTAGAAGTTGAGTTGTCAATTCAACCACACCTAGAGATTAAATATCTGCAACAAAGTGATCAGTAGCACTGTAATATGATAGTTTGGTAGCAGTAGCAACAGTAACAATAGCGGTAACAGTAGTAGCAGTAGTTTGGTAGTAGTTGGAACAGCAACAGCAGCAATAGTAACTTAGCAAGAATAATAAGTGGAAAGCTCGTAGGCACTGGATCGGTAACTCGTTGGATGATATTCGTCATGTAACAGTCATAACCTAGGGCGATACAGAACTAGCTCCAGTTCATCAATGTAATGTAGGCATGTATTCCGTAAATAGTCATACGTGCTTATGGAAAAGAACATGCATGACATCTTTTGTCCTACCCTCCCGTGGCAGCGGGGTCCATAAGGAAACTAAGGGATATTAAGGCCTCCTTTTAATAGAGAACCGGAACAAAGCATTAATATATGGTGAATACATGAACTCCTCAAACTACGGTCATCACCGTGAAGTATCCCAAATATTGTCACTATGGGGTTGACGGATCATAACACGTAATAGGTGCATATGACTAGGCAAGATCGGATCAAGAACATGGATATAGAGATGATAACATAAACGGTTCAGATCTGAAATCATGGCACTCGGGCCCTAGTGACAAGCATTAGGCATAGCAAAGTCATAGCAACATCAATCTCAGAACATAGTGGATACTAGGGATCAAGCCCTAACAAAACTAACTCGATTACATGATGAATCTCATCCAACTCCGCACCGACCAGCAAGCCTACGAAAGAATTACTCACTCCCGGTGGGGAGCATCATGGAATTGGCGATGGAGAAAGGTTGGTGATGACGAAGACCAAAGATTCCCCTCTCCGGAGCCCCAAACGGGCTCCAGATCTAGCCTCCCGATGAAGAACAGGAGGTGGCGGCGGCTCCGTATCGTAAAACGTGATGAAACTTTCTCTCTGAGTTTTTTCTCCGAAAATATGATTTTATAGTGGCGGAATTAGGGTCAGTGGGGCCACGAGGTGGGCACAACCCACCAGGGCACGCCCAGGGGGCCTGGCGCACCCTGGTGGGTGCTGGCCACCCTGCCCCCCCTCTTCGGTGGATTTTGGCTCCAATAATTCACATATATTCTGAAATAATTCTCCAAAAAGTTTCGTTCCATTCCGAGAACTTTTATTTCTGCACAAAAACAACACCATGGTAGTTCTGCTGAAAACAACGTCAGTCCGGGTTAGTTCCATTCAAATCATGCAAATTAGGGTCCAAAGCAAGGGCAAAAGGGTGAGGAAAAGTAGATACGTTGGAGACGTATCAACTCCCCCAAGCTTAAACCTTTGCTTGTCCTTAAGCAATTCAGTTGACAAACTGAAAGTGATAAAGAAAAACTTTTATGAACTCTTTTGTTGTTGTTTACATATATATGCTTAAGTAGCACCCAGGTTTTCAGCAAAGATTATGACTAACCAGGTCAACAATAACTCTTAGAAATTATATTAACTCATAACAATAACATAAGCAACTAGCAAGCAATAATAAGATATCTCAAGCGCCAACACTTTGTCAAAACAATCATGATACAATATGACAATAATGGTATCTCGCTAGTCCTTTCTGAGACCGCAAAACATAAATGCAGAGCACCTCCAAAGTTCAAGCAACGACTAAACATTGTAATTCATGGTAGAAAAGATCCAGTCATGCTGCAACCAACATCAACTATACACAATGCATGAGGATGACAATGGTGCTCTCAGGTGTGGCGCTTATTTGAGAAGGTGATGACTCAACATAAAAGTAAATAGATAGTCCCTTCGCAGAGGGAAGCATGGATTTGCAGCGGTGCCAGAGCTCAAAGTTTAAAACAGAGATAGATATAATTTTGGGAGGTACACCCTTCCTGTCAACATCACGACCAAGAGTTATCAATATCTTCCATGCTAAACAAATTAGCGGCGGTTCCCAAGCGGTAAAAGTAAAGGTTTACTCCCCCTCCACCAACAATCACACTCCACGGCTAGCCGCATCCATGGGTACCGTCCAAACCAACAACATTCCTGGGGGAGTTTTGTTTAATTATTTTTGATTTTTGATTTCGGGACTGGGAATCCCTATTACCGCCCCTCTCGTGTAAGGACAAGTGAATAAACACTCATCATGAGAATAACCCGCTTAGCATGGAAGATACTGACCGCCCCCTATCGCTCCATGAGCGGTCCAGCCACACAAAATAGATGTTCATTTGAATTTTTAGAGGTGGCACATGCAAATTTACTTTGGAACGGCAGGGTAATACCGCATATAGGTAGATATGGTGGACTCATCTAGCATAACTTGGTTTAAAGATTTTGATGCACAAGCAGTATTCCCGCTTAGTACAGGCGAAGGCTAGCAATTAGATTGAGAAGCGGCCAGCTAGAGAGCAAAAACGGTCATGAACATGCATTACATATAGTCAACATTGAATACTAGCATGAGTAGGATATGGACACCATGAACATAAATATCATGAAGGCTATGTTGGTTTTGATTCAACTACATGCGTGAACATGTGCCAAGTCAAGCCACTTGAAATATTCAGAGGAGGATACCATATCATCATACCGCATCACAACCATTTTAATGCATGTTGACACCCAAGATAAATCATTATCCACTCCTAGCTACTTAAGCATGGCATGAACAACTATAATCTCTAATGGTCATTGCAAACATGTTTGATCATAATGAGTTGAATCAAGGGATACTAGGTTAAACATATTTACAAAAACAAAAACAAGTTGAGTTCATACCTGCCTTTCTCTGCCGCAGTCAATTCATCAAATGTCGTCATTATTGCCTTTCACTTGCACGACCGAACGATAAGAAGATAATAATAGTGCAAGAGTGCCGTGGACTAAGCTGGAATCTGCAAACATTTTATTCAAGAGGAGAAGACAAAGTAATATGGGCTCTTTGTTGGATAAACAATAATGCAGATGAGAGCCACTCAACAATTTCATCGTGGTCTTCTCCTAGGTATGACTCAAGTAAGAAGAAAAGAATTTCAGAGAAACACACTGAAATATTTTTGAAGTTTTTGGTTTTTCTTGAAGAAAGCAAATTAAGGAAGAAAAACAAAAACAAGAAAAACTATTTACACGGGAAAGCTCCCAACAAGCAAAAGAAGAAACGAGAAATCTTTTTGGGTTTTCTTTCAATACTACAATTAAACTAAGTTAGAAAGAAAAACTAAAAAGAAGTAGGAAATATTTTTGAATTTTCTCAAAGTTTTTCAAACACACAAGAAGAAAGCGAGAAAACAAATCTAGCATGGATATTACAATGAAAAAGTATGAACACCGACAACTGGAATGAAGTGTGTGAACATGAATGTAATGTCGGTGGTAATACGTACTCCCCCAAGCTTAGGCTTTTGGCCTAGCTTGGTAATCACCATCCGTAGTAGCCATCCGGTCCCAAGTCGTAGTGAGGCGGAGTCGGCACCTGAGCATCCCACCCCTGGGGCTCCTCCTCAGCATCTGCTAGGTTGTTCTGGTAGGCTGTAATATCATCTGGCATAATCCTGTATCCGTTCCTGGCAATAGAATCAAACAAAGCAGGTGCAGGCAACGGAATAATATCACATGTTTCCTTGCTAAATACTAGGTTATAATGAATGTCACGGGGAGAATCGGTTACATCTAGGAATTGGTGAGCCTGCAATGACTTGTGATCAAGGTAAACTCGGGATAAGAGATAATCATGACATTTTATTTTATTTGACTAGCTAAAACATAAAATAAAAGGTGGGAGCAGAGAGTTGTGCTTACTAGATTCATCGACGTCATACCTCTAAAAAATGATCCATTAATAAGGTTGATCAAGTCTTATTAACAACCACTTCCGATTAGCATGAAACCGAAGAAATTTCGTAAAACACTAGGTTACCTCAATGGGGATGTGCATTTCCCCGACAATAAGTATATCATATTTCTTTTTAGCAGTAGGTAGAGGTAATTTAAAACTTCCAATAGTGATGGTCGGAGATTCTTCAATAACATTTATACCATTCACTTGGAACTGTTTCTTCGGAAAGTGCACCGTATGCTCATTACCATTGATATGAAAAGTGACTTTGCTTTTGTTGCAATCAATAACAGCCCCTGCAATATTCAAAAAGGGTCTACCAAGGATAATCGACATATTGTCATCCTCGGGCATCTCAAGAATAACAAAGTCAATTAAGATAGTAACATTTGCAACAACAACGGGCACGTCCTCACAAATACCGATAGGTATGGCCGTTGATTTGTCAGCCATTTGCAATGATATCTCGGTAGGTGTGAGTTTATTCAAATCAAGTCTTTTATATAAGGAGAAAGGCATAACACTAACACCGGCTCCCAAATCACACAAAGCAGTTTTGACATAGTTTCTCTTAATGGAGCAAGGTATAGTTGGTATTCCAGGATCTCCAAGTTTTTTAGGTACTCCATCCTTAAAAGAATAATTAGCAAGCATGGTGGAGATTTCAGCTTCAGGTATCTTTGTTTTATTTGTGACGATGTCTTTCATATACTTTGCATAAGGGGCCATTTTTAGGATATCGGTTAAGCGGGTATGCAAAAAGACTGGCCTAATCATTTCAGCAAAGCGTTCAAATTCTTCATCATCCTTTTTCTTAGATGGCTTAGGTGGAAAGGGCATGGGTTTTTGAACCCATGGCTCTCTTTCTTTACCATTTTTCCTAGCCACAAAGTCTCTTTTATCATACCGTTTATTTTTAGGTTGTGGGTTATCAAGATCAGGAGCAGGTTCTATTTCAACATCATTATCTGGTTGTTTATCATTACTAGGTTGAGCATCATCGTGAACATCATCATTATCATTTTCATTATTACTAGGTGAATGTTCACTACCAGATTGAGTTTCAGCATCAGAAATAGAGACATCATTATTATCAGGAGGTTTTTGTGTCTCGGGTTCACTAGAGGTATGCAAAGTCCTATCATTTTTCTTTTTCTTTTTCTTTTTAGAAGGACTAGGTGCATCAGTATTAATTCTCTGAGAGTCCTGTTCAATTCTTTTAGGATGACCCTCAGGATAAAGTGGTTCTTGGGTCATTCTACCTCCTCTAGTTACTACTCTAGCAGCAAAATCATTCATATTATTATTCATTTCATCAATCAATTCTTTTTGAGACTTAGCAACTTGTTCTAGCCGAGTTTGAACCATAGAGGCATGCTTTCCTACACCTCTAACATCGTTACTGATTCTAAATAGCAAGTCACTCAAGCGAGCAATCATATCAGAATTGTATTTCAATTGTTTCAGAACATGGGCATTGAAATGATCTTGCTTCATAATATAGTTGTTAAACTCATATAAGCATTGACTAGGATGTTTATTGTGAGGAATGTCACTTTCATTAAACTTTAGTAAAGAATTTAACTCTACCACCTGTGGAGGTGGTGGTGTGTCAAGGCCATGTATTTCTTCAATAGGTGGCAAATTCTTAACATCCTCAGCTTTAATACCTTTTTCCTTCATAGATTTCTTTGCCTCTTGCATATCTTCAGGACTGAGAAATAAGATACCCCTCTTCTTCGGAGTGGGTTTAGGCGGTGGTTCAGGAAGAGTCCAATCATCATAATTCTTCAATATGTTATTCAATAATTCCTCAACTTGTTCAACAGTTCGTTCCCTGGAAACACAACCAGCACAACTATCTAGGAAGTCCCTAGAAGCATTGGTTAGTCCATTATAAAAGATATCAAGTATTTCATTTTTCTTGAGAGGATGATCAGGCAAAGCATTAAGCAATTGGAGAAGCCTACCCCAAGCTTGTGGGACACTCTCTTCTTCAATTTGCACAAAGTTAAATATTTCCTGTAAGGCAACTTGTTTCTTATGAGCAGGAAAATATTTTTCAGAGAAGTAGTAGATCATATCCTGGGGACTACACACACAACCAGGAGCAAGAGTATTGTACCATGTCTTAGCATCACCCTTTAATGAGAACGGAAATAACTTAAGGATGTAATAGTAGCGAATCTTCTCATCATGAGCAAAGAGGGTGGCTATATCATTTAGCTTAGTAAGGTGTGCCACTACAGTTTCAGTTTCATAGCCATGGAAAGGATCAGATTCAACCAAAGTGATTAACTCTGGGTCGACAGAGAACTCATAATCCTTATCGGTAACAAAGATAGGTGAAGTAGCAAACTTAGGATCACATTTCATTCTAGCATCCAGAGTCTTTTCCTTATACTTGCGTAGCAAATTCTTAAGATCGTTTCTATCCTTGCAAGAAAGAATTTCTCTAGTTATCTCTTCGTCCATAACATAACCTTCAGGTATTCTAGGCATTTCAAACTTAGGAGAGCTAGGACTAATAGAAGTTTCATAGTCATTATCAGTTTCATAAGCTTCATCAGTTTCAGCAATCTCATCAGTTTTAGTGGTTTCATTCTCTTTAGCTCTAGCAATTTGTTCATCAAGAAATTTTCCTAGTGGCACATTATCATCAAGCGTGGTACTAGCATCATCATAAGCATCATTCATAGCAGAGGTAGCATCATCAATAACTTGCGACATATCAGGATTACTAGCATGTGGTGGTGTTGCGAGCTTACTCAGAACATAAGGTGAATCAAGTGCAGAGCTAGATGGCAGTTCCTTACCTCCCCTCGTCTTAGAGGGAAAAATCTTAGTCTTTGGATCCTTCAGATTCTTCATAGTGATCAATTGATATAAATCCCAAGTGACTCAACAAATATTATTATGCTCCCCGGCAACGGCGCCAGAAAAAGGTCTTGATAACCCACAAGTATAGGGGATCGCAACAGTTTTCGAGGGTAGAGTATTCAACCCAAATTTATAGATTCGACACAAGGGGAGCCAAAGAATACTTGAGAGTATTAGCAGTTGAGTTGTCAATTCAACCACACCTGGAGATTAAATATCTATAGCAAAGTGATTAGTAGCACAGTAATAGTAGTACCAGTAGTTTGGTAGTAGTTGGAACAGCAGCAACAGCAATAGTAACTTAGCAAGAATAATAAGTGGAAAGCTCGTAGGCACTGGATCGGTAACTCGTTGGATGATATTCGTCATGTAACAGTCATAACCTAGGGCGATACAGAACTAGCTCCAGTTCATCAATGTAATGTAGGCATGTATTCCGTAAATAGTCATACGTGCTTATGGAAAAGAACTTGCATGCCATCTTTTGTCCTACCCTCCCGTGGCAGCGGGGTCCATAAGGAAACTAAGGGATATTAAGGCCTCCTTTTAATAGAGAACCGGAACAAAGCATTAACACATGGTGAATACATGAACTCCTCAAACTGCGGTCATCACCGCGAAGTATCCCAAATATTGTCACTATGGGATTGACGGATCATAACACGTAATAGGTGCATATGACTAGGCAAGATCGGATCAAGAACATGGATATAGAGATGATAACATAAACGGTTCAGATCTGAAATCATGGCACTCGGGCCCTAGTGACAAGCATTAGGCATAGCAAAGTCATAGCAACATCAATCTCAGAACATAGTGGATACTAGGGATCAAGCCCTAATAAAACTAACTCGATTACATGATGAATCTCATCCAACTCCTCACCGACCAGCAAGCCTACGAAAGAATTACTCACTCCCGATGGGGAGCATCATGGAATTGGCGATGGAGAAAGGTTGGTGACGACGAAGACCGAAGATTTCCCTCTCCGGAGCCCCAAACGGGCTCCAGATCTGGCCTCCCGATGAAGAACAGGAGGTGGTGGCGGCTCCGTATCGTAAAACGCGATGAAACTTTCTCTCTGAGTTTTTTCTCCGAAAATAGGAATTTATAGTGGCGGAATTAGGGTCAGTGGGGCCACGAGGTGGGCACAACCCACCAGGGCGCGCCCAGGGGGCCTGGCGCACCCTGGTGGGTGCTGGCCACCCTGGCCCCCTCTTCGGTGGATTTTGGCTCCAATAATTCACATATATTCTGAAATAATTCTCCAAAAAGTTTCGTTCCATTCTAAGAACTTTTATTTCTGCACAAAAACAACACCATGGTAGTTCTGCTGAAAACAACGTCAGTCCGGGTTAGTTCCATTCAAATCATGCAAATTAGGGTCCAAAACAGGGGCAAAAGGGTGAGGAAAAGTAGATACGTTGGAGACGTATCACTCACCACCGGGAGTGAGTAATTCCTTTGTAGGCTTGCTGGACGATAATAGGATTGGATGAGATTTATCATGTAATCGGGTTATTTTGATAGGGATTAATCCCTAGTATCCACTATGTTTTGAGATTAATGTTGCTATGACTTTTCTATGCTTAATGCTTGTCACTAGGTCCCGAGTGCCATGATTTCATATCTGAACCTATTATGTTTTTACAAATATGAGAGTGTTTTGGATCATATCTTGCAAGTGGTATGCACTTATTATGTGTTATGGTCCATAGACCCCAAGGTTACAATAATTGGGATCATCTCCAGGGATGACCGTACTTTGAGGAGTTCATGTATTCACCATGTGTTAATGCTCTGTTCCGGTTCTATATTAAAAGGAGGCCTTAATATATGTTAGTTACCTTATGGACCACGCTGCCACGGGAGGGTAGGACAAAAGATGTCATGCAAATTCTTGTTATAAGAATGTATGACTATATACCGAATACATGCCTACATTATATTGATGAGCTGAAGCTAGTTCTGTGTCGCTCTAGTGTGTAAATGTTACTTGATGAATGTCATCCAAATCAATTATCCATCACTGATCCATGGCCTATGTTTTTCGCTTATTGGTTTTCGTTAAGTTACTTTCGTTACTGCTGCTGCTACAATCAATACAATCTGTTGCTTTTTACTGTCCCTATTGCTTTTGTTACTGTGCTACTAAAAACTTCATTGCAAAAGAAATTCTAGGTGTGGTTGAATTGACAACTGAACTGCTAAGACCAATAAATATTCTTTGGCTCCCCTTGTGTCGAATCAATAAATTTGGGTGAAATACTACCCTCGAAGACTGTTGCAACCCCCTACACTTGTGGGTTATCAAGACTCTTTTCTGATGCCGTTGCCGAGGAGCATAGCTCTATTTATTGTGTTCAACAGGGATTTTCAATTGTCACTATGAAGAATCTGAAAGACGCTAAAACCAAGATCTTACCCTCTAGGACGAGGGCAGGTAAGGAATTGACATCTAGCTCTGCACTTGATTCACCTTCTGTTTTGAGTAAGCTTGCGATACCACCACCTGCTATTCAATCTGATATGTTGCAAGTAATTGATGATGCTACTTCTGCTTTAAATGAAAATTATGATGATGCTACTACTATACTAGATGAAACTGAACATGTGCCACTAGGTGATCTACTTGATGCTCATATTGCTAAATCTAGAGAACTTGAGAATGTTGAAATTGATGAAAATTATGATTCACCTGTTTTGTCTAGATCTCCTCCTAGAATTGAAATTCCTGATGTACTTTATGGTTATGTTATGGATGGGTAGATAGCTAGAGACTTTCTTGCTTGTAATGATAGAGATGATCTGAAGAAACTGCTGAGTAAACTGAAAGAAAAACCATGCAGGAGAAAATGAAATGTGACCCTAAATTTGCGACTTCTCCTATATTTTTTTACTGATAAGGATTATGAATTCTCCGTTGATCTTGAGTTAATTACTTTGGTAGAATCTGATCCTTGCCATGGTTATGAATCTAAAATTGTTGTGGCACACCTTACCAAATTAAATGATATTGCCACCCTATTTGCTAATGAGGAAAAAATTCGCTATTACTATATTCTTAAGCTTTTTTCCTTTCTCACTAAAGGGTGATGCTAAGAAGTGCTTCCTTTCTCTTGCTCCTGGTTGTGTGCGAAGCCCCCAGGATATGATATATTACTTCTTAGAAAATTATTTTCCTGCTCATAAGAAATAAGCTGCTTTACAGGAAATATTTAACTTTGTGCAAATTGAAGAAGAGAATCTCCCTCAAGCTTGGGGGAGGCTTCTCTGGCTACTTAAAGCTTTGCCTGATCATCCTCTTAAGAAAAATGAAATATTTGATATCTTTTATAATGGACTAACCGATGCTTCTAGGGACTACCTAAATAGTTGTGCTGGTTGTGTTTTCAGGGAGCGAACAGTTGGGCAAGCTGAAGAACTTTTGAATAATATTTTCAAGAATGCTAATGATTGGACACTTCCTGAACCAATTACTAAGAAGCGATGTATTCTATTATTCAGTCCAGAAGATATGCAAGATGCCAAGAAATCTATGAAAGAAAAGGGTATTAAAATTGAAGATGTTAATAATCTACCACCTATTGAAGAACTACACGGACTTGACACCCCTACACAGGTAGTAGAGGTAAATTCTCTCCGTAGATTCGATGAAAGTGATATAACTTATAATAAAACCGCTAGCCAATGCATGGATGGATTTGATAATTACATTGTTAAGCAAGAACATTTCAATATGTATGTTAAGGATCAATTAAAACGAAATGCCATGATGATTGATCGCTTGAGTGACTTGATATTTAGAATTGCTAATGATGTTAGAGGTCTAGGTAAACATTCATCCATGGTTCATACTCAGTTAGAATAATTTGCTAAGTCACAAAATGATTTTCTTACTAAAATGAATAATAAATTGAATGATCATGCTATTAGAGTTGTGAAGAATGACACAAGAACCCTTCTATCCTGAAAGACATCCTAACAAAATTGAACAAGATTCTCAGAATATTAATAAGGATACACCTAGTCCATCTAAGAAGAAAAAGAAAAATAAAAATGATAGTACTTTGCATGATTCTAGTGAACCTGTGATCGAAAAACCTTCTGAGAATCAAAATGACATTCCTATTTCTGATGCTGAGACACAATATGGTAGTGAACATGCACCTAGTGATAATGAAAATGATGATGTTCATGTTGATGCTCAACCAAATAATGATAAAGAACCTGATACTGATGTGGAAATAGAACCTACAACTGATCTTGATAACCCACCTCCTAACAATAAACGCTATGATAAGAGAGATTACATTGCTAAAAAACATGGTAAAGAAAGAGAGCCATGGGTTCAAAAACCCATGCCATTCCCGTGTAAGCCTTCTAAAAGTAGGGACGAGGAAGATTTTGAGCGTTTTGTTGAAATGCTTAGGCCAGTCTTTTTGCGAACATGCTTGACTGATATTCTGAAGATGCCTCCTTATGCAAAATATATGAAAGATAATGTCACTAATAAAACAAAGATATCTGAAACTGAGATTTCCACCATGCTTGCTAATTACTCTTTTGAGGGTGGAGTACCTAAGAAACTGGGAGACCCCAGGATGCCTACTATACCTTGCTCCATTAAATGAAGTTATGTTAAAACTGCTTTATGTGTTCAGGAGCCAGTGTTAGTGTTATGTCTTTCTCTCTATATAAAAGACTTGATTTGAATAAGTTCACACATAGTAAAATATCTTTGCAAATGGCTGATTGCAATGTTGAGGATATCACTTATCGTTAGTGTCTCGGTCCACTGGGGATTAGAGATTAATCGGAAATCGGCCAATTAATCAATTTTATCGGTCGACTATTAATCTGCCATTTTTTGCAAATTCCAGGTTCCCAACACTGAAATATGCTATATTCAACACCAAAAAATATTGGACAGAAGTGTTACCTTGATTCCTAGGCTTTGAATCCTCGTATAAAGACAAACAAAATAGGGCAATAGTAAATATTGCATAGCAAGGTCCACAAAAACAGAAATAAACATAGTTTTTGCAAACATAGTGCTAGGAATAGGCCTAATTTGTCGGTAGATTACCGATAAATCGTTTGTCAGAGCAATAAATCGGCCCAAAAGATAAACGGCGAAGATAAGACATAATCTTATCGGCCACCCCACAAATGGCGATAAATTGGAAGAGAAATCGCTGAATTGAACGATTTTTTGAACAGTGGCTGATAGATCTACTGCTTTACCTATTGGGATTTGTGAGGATGTCCCCGATGTTGTTGGAAATGTTACTATTTTGACAGACTTTGTTATTCTTTATATGCCCGTAGTCGACAACATGTCGATTATCCTTGGTAGACCCTTTTTGAATACTGCAGGGGCTGTTATTGATTGTAACAAAATCAAGGTTACTTTTCATGTTAATGGAAATCAACACACGACATACTTCCGAAGATATGATTTGTGGTGAATAATATCAATTCTATTGAAAAAATAACAACAATCACTTTCAGAGAGTTCAAATTTCCTCTCCCTACTGCCAAGAATAAATATGGTATTCTTATTGTTGGGGAAATGCATATCCCCATAGGGGTAACCTAGTTTCATATGATTTTTTTTTCCGATTTCATGTCAATCGAAAACGGTTCGTGATACGTCCATTTTGCATCATGATTTCCTACTGTTATTTACTATGTTTTGTTGAATAATAATGCTTTAGGGAGTGATTCTAATGCCTTTTCTCTCATAATATGCAAGGTTTGCACAAAGAGGGAGAATACCGGCAGCTGGAATTCTGGACCTAAGAAAAGCACATCAGAGATACCTATTCTGCACAACTCCAATGAAGCTGAAACTTTACGGAGATTATTTTTGTATTTAATAAAAAATACTGGAGCAGAAAACTACCGGAGGGAGGCAGCCAGGTGGGCACAACCCACCAGGGCGCGCCCTGGTGTATCGTGGCCACCTCGGCCCACCCCAAAGCCCATCTTCTGGTATATAGTCACATTTGACCTAGAAAAAAAAATCAGAGGAGGACTTTCGGGACAAAGCGCCGCCGCCTCGAGGCAGAACTTGGGCAGGAGCACTTTTGCCCTCCGGCAGAGCGATTCCGCCGGGGGAACTTCCCTCCCGGAGGGGGAAATCGAAGCCATCGTCATCACCACCACCCCTCTCATCTTTGGGAGGCCAATCTTCATCAACATCTTCAACAACACCATCTCCTCTCAAACCCTAGTTCATCTCTTGTGTTCAATCTTTGTACCGGAACCTCAGATTGGTACCTGTGGGTGACTAGTAATGTTGATTACCTTGCGTAGTTGATTACTATATGGTTTATTTGGTGGAAGATTATATGTTCAGATCCATTATGCTATTTAATACCTCTCTGATCTTGAGCATGATTATTATTTGTGAGTAGTTACCTTTGTTCTTGAGGTCACGGGAGAAGTCATGTTGCAAGTAATCATGTGAATTTGATATGTGTTCGATATTTTGATGATATGTATGTTGTGATTCCCTTAGTGGTGTCATGTGAACGTCGACTACATGAAACTTCACCATTCATGGGCCTAAGGGAATGCATTGTGGAGTAGTTATTAGATGATGGGTTGCTAGAGTGACAGAAGCTTAAACCCTAACTTATGCGCTACTTCGTAAAAGGCTGATTTGGATCCAAACGTTTAATGCTATGGTTAGATTTTATATTAATACTTTTCTCGTAGTTGTTGATGCTTGCGAGGGGGTTAATCATAAGTGGGAGGTTTTTCAAGTAAGAACAGCACCCAAGCACCGGTCCACCCACATATCAAATTATCAAAGTAGCGAACACGAATCAAACCAACATGATAAAAGTGACTAGACGAAATTCCCGTGTACCCTCAAGAACACTTTGCCTATTACTAGAGATTGTTCTGGCCTGTCCTTTGCCTCAAAATGATTGGGCTACCTTGCTGCACTTTGTTTACCGTTATCGTTACTTGCTCGTTACCAATTATCTTGCTATCAAACTATCTGTTACCTACAATTTCAGTGCTTGCAGAAATTACCTTGCTGAAAACCGCTTGTCATTTCCTTCTGCTCCTCGTTGGGCTCGACACTCTTACTTATCGAAAGGACTACGATTAATCCCCTATACTTGTGGGTCATTAGTTCGTTAATAAGATTTGATCAACCTTATTAATGGATTCTGTTTTAGAAGGATGTGGTCGATAAATTAGTAGGCACAACTGTGTGTAATTTTAGTTTGCTCTCTGTTAATTATAGTTCAATAAATAAAAATGCCATGATTTCCCTATTTTCTAAATAAATCGTGCAATAAAAATGACCCAAAAAGAAAAGTGCTCAGAATGTCATAAAATTTGAACATGAATTTTTATAGAATATTTAATAATTTCTCGAGCCGAAAACATCCCTGGGGGTTGCACCTGTTGCTCACAAGGCAACATGGCGCGTCCAGCGCCCATGGGCATGCCAAGATGCCTTATGGGTCCCACAGGGACCCACTCACTTATTCCTTCAACTGACATCATCTCTTTCCTCTAGCAAAAATTCCTCGTAGCTCTCTCTCTCT
Source organism: Elymus sibiricus (assembly GCA_039707655.1). NCBI lineage: Eukaryota > Viridiplantae > Streptophyta > Magnoliopsida > Poales > Poaceae > Elymus > Elymus sibiricus. The sequence continues at coordinate 115,360,521 of CM077675.1, forward strand.
CGTGTTCTTGCTCTCAAACCTAAGATTTTTGATCTCTTTGCTCGGAACTCCATTTCTGAAACTGTTTTGAGGGATTGCTCCTTGGTATGTGACTCCTCCATTGCTCCAATTAGTTTTTTCTTTAGATTATATTTTGCATATTTTGCTGCACTTGGTGCTACTAAAAATGAGCTTGCATGTTGAATTATTTGAGTTTCAAGTAGTTTGAATGCTTGATATAGCCTCTAGGCATCCATATGAGTAGTTTCTATCAATCTTACAAAGTTTTGTTGACATCATTTTGTGGTCCAAAAATTTCAGAAATTTGTTCTTAGGAAAATGAACTTCTTCCGGAGAAGTCCCTTGAGCCAGAGTCTCAAGGGAATCATTGGGGATGTCCAGGATCGTGACCTCAACATCTTGCGCAGGATGGAGGTTCGACCGTGCGAGTGGCCACACCATGCCTTCATAACGGAAGCCGGGTTTCACCAGGAGTTTATGCAAATTGCAAATGTTGGTTTGACCAACTTCCTCTCAGATGAGTGTGACCAATACCATATACTTACAAATTCCTTTGTGCAAAATTTCTATTTCATGCATAGGCTCGATGTTCCTATGGTACGCTTTGATTTATATGCTGAACACTATGAGATACCATTTATCGAATTCTGTCAAATATGTTTGATTCCCTCTGAGGGGGAATTAAGAGAGCCTCGACCGGAGGAGTTTGAGGACTTCCTCCATACCTTTACTGTGGGAGAAAATAGGGGCGTGTCGAGAGCCAGAGTTACTAGTTTACATTTTCTTGTTGTCCATTACTTTGCTTTATTCATAGGGAAATGTCTGACTGCTAGGGAGGAAGGTGGCACGCTCAGTGCCCCTGACCTCGCCATTTTACGCCATGCACTTTTCAATTACAACACATACATCTTAGGAGCTATCATTGCATGCCGCTTGCACACTAATAGAACTAGGGGTAAAATTCATGGTGGTATTTATGCGACTCGCTTGGCGAAAAGTTTCAACATTGATATATGCCACAATGATTACTTGGTGCCTAGAGTTTATCTGGATCACCAAGCCATGATAGATCGCCACTTTATTGATAACCCTAAGCCTCCTAACCACATACGCTATAACTTGGTGTTTAGCGAGACTACTCGCGATGTTCTTTAATTGCATGCACCCTCTTTGTTTGATTCTCATGCCAGGCAAGGATATGTCATTATGCCATCGGACATCATAGCTTACCGGAACGAGTTGGCTGTGGCGGAGGCCAAGGCTCTGGCTTGGGATGCTCAAGTACCTCCGCCTAACTACTTCGCTCCTAGACCAGATGGATACTATGGATGGTGATTACCAATCTAGGCCAAGGCCTAAGCTTGGAGAAGTACGTATTTCTCACCAACATTACATTCATGTTCGCACATTTCATTCCAACTGTCGGTGTTCATCCTTTTTCATTGTATCTCCATGTTAGTTTATTTTCGTTTTCTTTTTGTGTGTTTGAAAACTTCAAAAACCCAAAAATGTTTCACGCTTCTTTTCATTTTTTTCTTGTTTAATTAGTTAGTAGTATTATAAAAGAAATCCAAAAAAGATTTCTCGTTTCTTCTTTTGCTTTTTGGAAGCTTTCCCGTGTAAACAACTTTTCTCGCTTTTCGTTTTTCCTTCGTTAATTTCCTTTCTTCAGAAAAACTAAAAACTCCAAAAATATTTCAGTGTGTTTCTCTGAAATTCTTTTCTTTTCTTTGAGTCGTCGTAAGGATAAGACTATCCCATAATTATTGAATGGCTCATATGCTAAATTGTTGATCTAACAAAGAGCGAATATTACCTTGTCTTCTCCTTTGAATAAATGGTTTTGCAGATTCCAGCTTAGTCCACGGCACACTTGCACTATTATTTGTTGGGGAACGTTGCATGGGAAACAAAAAAATTCCTACGCATATGCAAGATCTATCCATGGTGATGAGCATCTACGAGAGGGAGAGTGGATCTACATACCCTTGTAGATCGCTAAGCGGAAGCGTTAAGAAACGCGGTTGATGTAGTCGAACGTCTTCGCGATCCAAATCGCCGAGCGTCCCGCGATCCAATCATGATCCGTCTCGCAATCCAATCACGATCCGTCCCACGATCCCATCACGATACGTCCCACGATCAAATCATGAACCGTCTCGCGATCCTGATCACGGTCCTTCCGATCTAGCGCCGAACGGACGGCACCTCCGCGTTCAGCACACGTACAGCTCGATGACGATCTCCGCCTTCTTGATCCAGCAAGAGGGAGCAGAGAGGTAGATGAGTTCTCCGGCAGCGCGACGGCGCGGCGGCGGCGGTGGTGGAACTATTCCGGCAGGGATTCGCCTAAACACTGCCGAAACTAGACTAGAGGAGAAAACGATCTAGAGGAAGTAGAGGGAGCACGTGGCAATTAGGGTTAGCTCTCCCCTCTAAATCCTCTAGTATATATTGGAGGGAGGGAGGGGAGGAGGCAGCCTCAAACCCTCAAGGTCTGGCCGAAATTGGAGGTGGTGGAGTCCTACTCCAATCCTATTAGGAGTAGGATTCCTCCTCTCCACTTGGAAACCCTTTCCACCTTTCCCCCTTTGGGTTTTTCCCACCCCTAGCCGCATGAGCCTTAGTGGGGGGCTCGGCCAGCCCACTAAGGGCTGGCTTGACTCCTTCCACAGCCCATGAGGCCCTTTGGGTCGAGACACCCCTTCCGATGGTCCCCGGTACCCCTCCCGGCACTCCCGGTACACTACCGAAATACCCGAAACTTTTTCGGTGACCAAAACGGGACTTCCTATATATCAATCTTTACCTCCGGACCATTATAGAGCTCCTCGTGACGTCCAGGATCTCATCCGGGACTCCGAACAACCTTCGGTCACCACCATACATAACTCTACTATACCGAAACGTCACCGAACCTTAAGTGTGCAGACCCTGCGGGTTCGAGAACTATGTAGACATGACCGAGACACCTCTACGGTCAATAACCAATAGCGGGACCTGGATGCCCATATTTGTTCCTACATATTCTATGAAGATTTTTATCGGTTGAACCTCTATGTCAAGGATTCAGTTAATCCCGTATGATGTTCCCTTTGTTCTTCGGTATGTTACTTGCCCGAGATTCGATCGTCAGTATCTCTATACCTAGTTCAATCTCGTTACCGGCAAGTCTCTTTACTCGTTCCGTAATACAAGATCCCATGGCTAACACTTTAGTCACATTGCTTGCAAGGCTTGTTGTGATGTTGTATTACCGAGTGGGCCCTGAGATACCTCTCTGTCACACGGAATAACAAATCCCAGTCTTGATCCATGCCAGCTCAATAGACACCCTCGGAGATACCTGTAGAGCATCTTTATAGTCACCCAGTTACGTTGCGACATTTGATACACACAAGGTATTCCTCCGGTGTCAGTGAGTTGCATGATCTCATGGTCATAGGAACAGATACTTGACATGCAAAAAACAATAGCAATAAACTGACACGATCATATGCTATGTTCATAGTTTGGGTCTTGTCCATCACATCATTCTCCTAATGATGTGATCCCGTTATCAAATGACATCTCATGTCTATGGCTAGGAAACCTTGACCATCTTTGATCAACGAGCTAGTCTATTAGAGGCATACTAGGGACACAGTGTTGTCTATGTACCCACACATGTATTTGAGTTTCCAATGAATACAATTATAGCATGGATAATAAACGATTATCATGAACAAGGAAATATGATAATAACTAAATTATTATTGCCTCTAGGGCATATTTCCAACAGTCTCCCACTTGCACTAGAGTCAATAATCTAGTTCACATCACCATGTGATTTACATTGTTATGAATCTAACACCCAATGAGTTCTGGGGTTCGATCATGCTTTGCATGTGAGAGAGGTCTTTAGTCAACGGTCTGCAACATTCAGATCCGTGTGTTCTTTGCAAATCTATATGTCATACTGCAGATGCTACCACGCTCCACTTGGAGCTATTCCAAATGGTTGCTCCACTATACGTATCCTAACTACTACTCAGAGTCGTCCGGATAGGTGTCAAAGCTTGCATCGATGTAACCCTTTACGATGAACTCTTTATCACCTCCATAATCGAGAAATATTTCCTTAGTCCTCTAGTTACTAAGGATAATCTTGACCGCTGTCCAGTCATCCACTCCTGGACCACTCTTGTACCCCTTGACAGACTCATGGCAAGGCACACACTAGGTGCGGTACACAGCATGGCATACTATACAGAGCCTATGGATAAGGCATAGGGGACGACCTTTGTCCTTTCTCTTTCTTCTACCGTGGTCGAGCTTTGAGTCTCACTCAACTCCACACCTTACAAATCAGGCAAGAACTCTTTCTTTGACTGATCCATTTTGAACTCTTTCAAAATCTTGTCAAGGTATGTACTCATTGAAAGTCTTATCAGACGTCTTGATCTATCTCTATAGATCCTGATGCCCAATATTTACGTAGCTTCATTCCAGGTTTTTCTTTGAAAAACTCCTTTCAAACAACCCTTTATGCTTTCCAGAAATTCTACATCATTTCTGATCAACAATATGTCATCCACATATACTTATCAGAAATTCTATAGTGCTCCCACTCACTTTATTGTAAATACAAGTTTCTCATAAACTTTGTATAGACTCAAAAACTTTGATCAGCTCATCAAAGCATACATTCCAACTCCGAGATGCTTGCTCCAGTCCATAGAAGGATCGCTGGAGTTTGCATACATTTTAGCATCCTTTGGACTGACAAAACCTTCCGGTTGTATCACATACAACCTTTCCTCACGGATACTGTTAAGGAAACGATGTTTTGACATCCATCTGCCAGATTTCATAATCGAAAAATGCAGCAACTGCTAACATAATTCCAACAGACTTTAGTATCGCTACGGGTGAGAAAGTCTCATCGTAGTCAACTCCTTGAAGTTGTGAAAAACCCTTTGCCACAAGTCAAGCTTTATAGACGGTGACATTACCATCCGCGTCTGTCTTCCTTTTAAAGATCCATTTTTTCTGAATGGTCTTTCGCCCTTCAGTTAATACTTCCAAAGCCCATACTTTGTTTTCATACATGGATCCCATCTCGGATTTCATGGCCTCTAACCATTTCTCGGAATCCGGGCCCATCATCGCTTCTCCATAGCTCGGAGGTTCATCGTTGTCCAACAACATGACCTCTAAGACAGGGTTGCCGTACCACTCAGGAGCAGTACACGTCCTTTTCGACCTATGAGGTTCGATAGTAACTTGATCCGAAGCTTCATGATCATCATCATTAACTTCCTCTTCAACTAACGTAGGCTCCACAGGAACAACTTTCTGCGCTGCGCTACTCTCTGGTTGAAACAAAGGTTCAACAACCTCATCAAGTTCTATCTTCCTCCCACTCAATTCTTTCGAAAGAAACTCTTTCTCGAGAAAGGACCCGTTTTAGCAACAAACACTTTGTGCTTGGATCTAAGATAGAAGGTTTACCCAACTGTTACGTTAGGGTATTCTATGAAGATGCATTTGTCCGCTTTGGGTTCGAGCTCATTAGGTGAAAACCCTTTTTCACATAAACGTCGTAGCCCCAAACATTAAGAAATGACAGCTTAGGTTTCTGCCAAACCAAAATTCATACGGTGTCATCTCAACGGACTTAGATGGTGCCCCTTTTAAAGTGAATGTGGTTGTCTCTAATGCATAACCCTAAAACGATAGTGGTAAATCGATAAGAGACATCATAGTTCGCACCATATCCAATAGAGCACGACTACGACGTTCGGACACACCATCATACTATGGTGTTCCAGGTGGCGTGAGTTGTGAAACAACTTCCACATTGTCTTAAGTTGTATACCAAACTCGTAACTCAAATATTCTCCTCTACGATCATATCGTAGACATTTTATCTTCTTGTCACGATGATCTCAAACTTCACTCGGATTTTGTTTGAACTTTTCAAACGTTACAGACTTGTGTTTCATTAAGTAAATATCCCCATATCTACTCAAATCATCAGTGAAGGTAGGAAAATAACGATATCCACCGCACGCTACAACACTCATTGGACCGAATACATCAACATGTATTATTTCCAATAAGTTACTTGCCCGCTCCATCATACCGGAAAACGGGGTCTTAGTCATCTTGCCCATGAGGCATGGTCCGCATGTCTCAACCGATTCGAAATCGAATGAGTCCAAAGATCCATCAGCATGGTGTTTCTTCATCCGTTTTACACCAATATGACATTTAACGGCAGTACCACAAGTATGTGGTACTATCATTATTAACTTTGTATCTTTTGGCATCAATATTATGAACATGTGTATCACTACGATCAAGATTCAATAAACCATTCTCATTGGGTGCATGAACATTGAAGGTTTTATTCATGTAAATAGAATAACCATTATTCTCTAACTTAAATGAATAACCGTATTGCAATAAACATGATCTAATCACGTTTATGCTCAACGCAACACCGAATAACATTTATTTAGGTTCATCAGTAATTCCGAAGGTAGAGAGAGCGTGCGATGGTGATCACATCAACCTTGGAAACACTTCCAACACTCATCGTCACCTCACCCTTAGCTAGCCTCCGTTTATTCTGTAACTTTTATTTTGAGTTACTAACATTTAGCAACCGAACCGGTATCTAATACCCAGGTGCTACTAGGAGTACTAGTAAGGTACACATCAATAACACGTATATCAAATATACTTCTGTCGACGTTGCCAGCCTTCTTATCTACCAAGTATCTAGGGCAGTTCCGCTTCAGCGACCGTTCTCCTCATAATAGAAGCACTCAGTCTCGGTTTTGGGTTCAACCTTGGGTTTCTTTACTGGAGCAGCAACTGGCTTGCCATCCATGAAGTATCCCTCCTTGCCCTTGCCCTTCTCGAAACTAGTGGTTTTACTAACCATCAACACTTGATGCTCCTTCTTGATTTCTACCTTCGTGGTGTCAAACATCGCGAATAGCTCAGGGATCATTATTTCCATCCCTGGCATTTTATAGTTCACCACGAAGCTCTAGTAGCTTAGTGACAGTGACTTGGAGAAATATATCAATCACTATCTTATCTGGAAGATCAACTCCCACTCGATTCAAGCGATTGTAGCACCCAGACAATCTGAGCACATTCTCACCGATTGAGCTATTCTCCTTCATCTTGCAGGCAAAGAATCTTGTTGGAGGTCTCATACCTCTCAACATGGGCACGAGCCTGAGATCCCAAGAACATCTCATATGTTCCGTGACGTTCAAAACGTTTTGGAGCCTCAATTCTAAGCCGTAATGCATGACACACTGAACTATTAAGTAGTCATCGGAACGTGCCTCTCAGATGTTCACAACATCTATAGACGACGCTAGAGGGGGTGGCGCACCGAGCGGTGCTTTAAGGACATAAGCCTTCTGTGCAGCAATGAGGACAATCCTCAGATCACGGACCCGGTCCGCATTATTGCTACCATCATCTTTCAAGTCTATTTCTCTAGGAACATATAAAAATTCAAGGGAGCTACAGCGCGAGCTAGTAATCTACAACATAATTTGCAAAGACATTTTGACTATGTTCATGATAATGAGTTTAGTTAATGATATTACTTAAAAAATCCCACTCAAATTGACATCCCTCCGGTCATTCGAGTGTCACATGATCCAAATCCACCAACTCAAGTCCGATCATCACGTGAGTTGAGGTGGTTTCAATGGTGAACATCTTCATGTTGATCATATCTACTATATGACTCATGTTTGACCTTTCGGTCTCTTGTGTTCCGAGGCCTTGTCTGTACATGCTAGGCTCGTCAAGTTTAACCCGAGTGTTCCGCACGTGCAACACTGGCTTGCACCCATTGTATGCGAACGTAGAGTCTATCACACCCGATCATCACGTGGTGTCTCAAAACGACGAACTTTCGCAACGGTGCACACTCGGGGAGAACACAATTTATCTTGAAATTTAAGTGAGGGATCACCTTATAATGCTACCGTCGTCCTAAGCAAAAGAAGATGCATAAAAGGATTAACATCACATGCAAATCATAAGTGACATGATATGGCCATGAACTTGTGCTTTTGATCTCCATCTTCAAAGCACCGGCATGATCTCCATCGTCACCGGCATAACACCATGATCTCCATCATCTTGATCTCCATCAATGTGTCGCCATGAGGTTGTCGCGCCGACTGTTGCTTTCACGACTATTGCTAACTCATAGCGATAAAGTAAAGCAAAAACGGCGAAAATAATTAAAGACAACCCTATGGCTCCTGCCAGTTGCCGTACTCATCGACATGCAAGTCGTGATATTCTATACAATACATGATCATCTCATACATCACATATATCTCATCATGTAATTGGCCATATCACATCACAACATACCCTGCAAAAACAAGTTAGACGTCCTCTAATTGTTGTTGCAAGTTTTACGTGGCTGCTACGGGTATCTAGCAAGAACAATTCTTACCTACGCAAAAACCACAATGGTGATACAAAAATTGTTATTCAACCTTCTCCAGGACCGCCTTTGTCAAATCCGATCCGACTAAAGTGGGAGAAATAGACACCCGCCAGCCATCTTTATGCAACGAAGTTACATGTCAGTTGATGGAACCGGTCTCTCGTAAGCGTACGAGTAATGTTGGTCCGGGCCGCTTCATCCCACAATACCGCCGAATCAAGAAAAGACCAAGGGAGGAAGCAATCTGAATATCAACGCCCACAAACTCCTTTGTGTTCTACTCGAGATCTCATCTACACATAGACCTAGCTCATGATGCCACTGTTGGGGAACGTTGCATGGGAAACAAAAATTTTCCTACGCACACGCAAGATCTATCCATGGTGATGAGCATCTACGAGAGGGAGAGTGGATCTACATACCCTTGTAGATCACTAAGCGGAAGCGTTAAGAAACGGGGTTGATGTAGTCGAACATCTTCGCGATCCAAATCGCCGAGCGTCCCGCGATCCAATCACGATCCGTCTCGCGATCCAATCAAGATCCATCCCGCGATCCCATCACGATCCGTCCCGCGATCAAATCATGAACCGTCTCGCGATCCTGATCACGGTCCTTCCGATCTAGCGCCGAACGGACTTCACCTCCGCGTTCAACACACGTACATCTCGATGACGATCTCCGCCTTCTTGATCCAGCAAGAGGGAGCAGAGAGGTAGATGAGTTCTCCGGCAGCGCGACGGTGCGTCGGCGGTGGTGGTGGAACTATTCCGGCAGGGCTTCGCCTAAACACTGCCGAAACTAGACTAGAGGAGAAAATGATCTAGAGGAAGTAGAGGGAGCACGTGGCAATTAGGGTTAGCTCTCCCCTATAAATCCTCTAGTATATATAGGAGGGAGGGAGGGGAGGAGGCAGCCTCAAACCCTCAAGGGCTGGCCGAAATTGGAGGTGGAGGAGTCCTACTCCAATCCTATTAGGAGTAGGATTCCTCCTCTCCACTTGGAAACCCTTTCTACCTTTCCCCCTTTGGGTTTTTCCCACCCCTAGCCGCATGGGCCTTAGTGGGGAGCTCGGCCAGCCCACTAAGGGCTGGCTTGACTCCTCCCACAGCCCATGAGGCCCTTTGGGTCGAGACACCCCTTCTGATGGTCCACGATACCCCTCCCGGCACTCCCGGTACACTACCGAAATACCCAAAACTTTTTCGGTGACCAAAACGGGACTTCTTATATATCAATCTTTACCTCCGGACCATTCCGGAGCTCCTCGTGACGTCCAGGATCTCATCCGGGACTCCGAACAACCTTCGGTCACCACCATACATAACTCTATTATACCGAAACGTCACCGAACCTTAAGTGTGCAGACCCTGCGGGTTCGAGAACTATGTAGACATGACCGAGACACCTCTACGGTCAATAACCAATAGCGGGACCTGGATGCCCATATTTGTTCCTACATATTCTACGAAGATCTTTATCGGTTAAACCTCTATCTCAAGGATTCAGTTAATCCCGTATGCTGTTCCCTTTGTTCTTCGGTATGTTACTTGCCCGAGATTCGATCGTCAGTATCTCTATACCTAGTTCAATCTCGTTACCGGCAAGTTTCTTTACTCGTTCCGTAATACAAGATCCCGTGGCTAACACTTTAGTCACATTGCTTGCAAGGGTTGTTGTGATGTTGTATTACCGAGTGGGCCCTGAGATACCTTTCCGTCACACGGAATAACAAATCCCAGTCTTGATCCATGCCAGCTCAACAGACACCCTCGGAGATACATGTAGAGCATCTTTATAGTTACCTAGTTACGTTGCGACGTTTGATACACACAAGGTATTCCTCCGGTGTCAGTGAGTTGCATGATCTCATGGTCATAGGAACAGATACTTGACATGCAGAAAACAATAGCAATAAACTGACACGATCATATGCTATGTTCATAGTTTGGGTCTTGTCCATCACATCATTCTTCTAATGATGTGATCCCGTTATCAAATGACATCTCATGTCTATGGCTAGGAAACCTTGACCATCTTTGATCAACGAGCTAGTCTATTAGAGGCATACTAGGGACACAGTGTTGTCTATGTACCCACACATGTATTTGAGTTTCCAATCAATACAATTATAGCATGGATAATAAACGATTATCATGAACAAGGAAATATGATAATAACTAAATTATTATTGCCTCTAGGGCATATTTCCAACATTATTATTTTCAAATCATTCGGTCGTGCAAGTGAAAGACAATAATAACAATAATTTGATGAAGTAACTGCGATAAAGGAAGTTGGTATGAACTCTTCTTGTTTCTATTTTTGTAAATATGTTTAACTTAGTCAATCTTGATTCATCATATTATGAGTAAACATATTTGTGATGCCACTTAGAGATTATAGTTGCTCATGCCATGATTAAATAGCTAGGAGTGGATAATGATTTATCTTGTGTGTCAACATGCATTAAAATGGTTGTGATCTAGTATGTTTGCATGGTATCCTCCTCTGAGTAATTCGAGTAGCTTGACTTGGCACATGTGCAAACATGCAGTTGATTCAAAACCAATGCATGACTAATGTTCAACGTTAATTATTCGCAATGCATGACTATGACCATTATCGCTCTCTAGCTGGCCGCTTCTCAATCTATTTGCTAGCCTTCACCTGTACTAAGCGGGAATGCTGCTTATGCATCCAAAATCCTAACCACAGTTGTTCCAAATGAGTCCACCATATCTACCTATATGCGGTATTGCCCTATCGTTCCAAGTAAATTTGCAAGTGCCACCTCTAATCATTCAAATAAACATCTGTTTTGTGTGCTCGTACCGCTCATGGAGCGACGGGGTAGTCAGTGTCTTCCATGCTAAGCGGGTTATTCTCAATATGGGCATTTATTCGCCTATCACTGCATGAAAAAGGCTGGTAAAAAGGATTCCCAGTCCCGCATAATCAAAAATAAATTAAGCAGACTTCCCTAGAAAGTTGATTGTTTGGAGGGTACTCGTGAATTCAGCCAGCCATGGAATGTGTTTGTATGGTGGAGGGGAGTAAACTTTAGAATGCCGCTTGGGAACCGCCGATATTGTGTTTAGCATGGAAGATACCGGAATCATTTGTCGTGATGTTGACAGGAAAGGCACACCACTAAAAGTTATACTTTCATCTCTGTTTTAAATCATGAGCTCTGGCACAGCTGTAAATCAATGCTTCCCTCTACGAAGGGCCTTTCTATTTACTTTCATGTTATTTATTTTTATTGTTGAGTCATCATCTTCTTATCAAAGCATTGAGTCTAGTTAATGTTGGATGTGAGCATGACCAGATCTCTTCTACCCTGAATTACAATGTTTAGTCGCTGCTTGAACCTCAGAGGTGCTCTGCATTTATGTTTTGAGGTCTCAGAAAGGGCTAGTGAGATACCATGTTATCACTGGTGCAGCGGCATGCCATACAAATGGTTTTTAACCCCTGTCCGCGACGTAGTTTTAAACCGTCGCCTTGCATGTGTGGGCGATAGGGGGGTCCATCCCACACGACACGGAAAAATCGTCGGCGATGTGGAACAAGAACCCAAACGTTTGGTCTAACTAAGCATATGCGATGTCCGCATCTATCAGAAACGAGAATCATCGGCCAACCGTTTGAGATATGTAATAGTTCCCAAACGGTCCATCCTTGAGACTCGTGTGGGATCGCATTACCATCGCACACGCTATTCTATGGTGCAATGTTTACGATGCGGCACATCGCAAACAGTTAACAATTGTAAATCTTGTATGATAAGGGGAATATCACACACATTTACATTTTCCATACCGTTTGCGATATCTAATTAAGAAGATAATTTAATCATCGTACAAGTGTTGGACATGGTTACGAAACGTCTGACTTTCGTACTCGTGTCGGACAGGATAATTATCGCACGTGCTATTCTATGGTGCAACGTTTACGATGCGTACGTCATCACAAATAGTGGATGATTGTGAAGCGTGTGCGATAGAGACACTATCATTGACATTTAATTTGGCTGCACTATTTACGATATTGTCTGACATCACACACGGTTTGGAAATGGCAATTGTGTACATGGTCGCACACGTTTTCTATCTGTGGAACATGTCGGATCATCAGGTATATCGGAAACGTTGAGATTTACAAACCGTGTGCGGTGTAATGAGCCCTTGAGCATATTTTTTCCCCTAATTTAATTGCTGCAATTTAAAATTGTACATAATTTGATTTTGAAATTAGGGAATATATTTTCCCATTTCAATCATATACAGATATAGGTTCAAGAACCAATGCATTATTCGATTCACAGGTATAGATGCTCAAGAATTACATCAAATAAATTACATAAGCACCAAATAAAGAATGATGAACGACGGTTGAATACTTGTATTAAAGACGGTAAAGAAAGAGGTGAAAGATATTCTGGTTGCTGTAAAAGGTGAAGCGGAATGCCCATATTGTGCCCTCTCCATGCCGAATGCACGGACGACTCTAGTCCAACCCCTTGTGATGGCCGACCGCCTATCCTTCATTGTCTTCGTAAGGACTTCTATATAGTCATTGTATTCTGGTACAAATACCTATTCCTTTGCATGTCCCATACAATCATGTAGTTTGAGAGGTGATCTTGATTAAACTGTGTTGGGAACAACTGCAAACGAAAAAAATTCAGACATTGTCATCTAACATTGTCTTGGACAAAGTGTAAACAAATAGTTTAATTGCCATCTTTTGACTCATATTACTAACAATCTTTATTCGTTTCCTCACTTGATGCTGGTTCATGAATATCTCATTACCGCATACATAAAAAGGGTCGAAGCACGGATCTTTAGCAATGACACATGAACCTACAAGCAACAAGTTAATATTAGAAGATAAACTGCAACTGCAAAATGATGTAGTACAATACTATCTCCGTCCCAGTATATAAGATCTTATTACATCCAATATACTAACATAATGGATGTATTAACATCTTGTATTATGGGGCGGAGGGAGTATATATAAGACATGTGAAACAAATATAACAATGGGAACCAAAAACCATTAAAAAAGACATATGCTCACTACAACAGGCTTAACAGCAAGCAAATATAGTCATTCACAGGGGTATTGTTGAAATTACATAGAACATAGCTTGTGCTTAAACATAAAATTGTATAAATGAACATCACAAGGTGAAAAAACAGGGGGCGTATTACCACGCCAGGCTTAACAGGAAACAAATATGGCCATTGAATTGGTAGTGATCAAAGTGTATTGCACATTGTGAATAACTGAATTAATAAGGCATACGAGAAACAATAAAATAGAGCAATTTGATATGTCTCCAACGTATCTATAATTTTTTATTGTTCCATGCTGACATATTATCATTCTATGATACTTTTTGGGTATTTATTTACCAATTTATAATATTTTTGAGCACTAACCTATTGACCCAGTGCCCAGTGCCAGTTCCTGTTTTCTGCGTGTTTTTGCCTTTTCAGAGTTACAATACTAAACGGAGTCCAATTGCCACGAAACTTTTTGGTGATTTTTTCTGGACCAATACAAGACCTAAAAGCTTCGGGGGAGGGCGAGGAGATGCACCAGGGGCCCACAAGCCGGTCGCGCCCCCAGGGGGACCCTGGAGTGTCTCCCGACGTCGTTCTCTGGCCTATAAATTCACATCTACCCTAAAAACACCAAAAGCGCTCCCGAAACACTTTTTCCGTCGCCGCAAGTCTCTATTCCGACGGGTGGCCATCTACACCTCCATTCTGGCACCCTGCCGGAGGGAAGATCGATCACGGAGGGCCTCTTCATCAACCTTGCTGCCCTCACCATGATGTGTGAGTAGTTCACCGTAGACCTACGGGTCTGTAGGTAGTACCTAGATGTCAATCTCTCTCTCTCTCTCTCTCTCTCTCTCTCTCTCTTGATCTTCAATACAATGTTCATCGCATCTTTGCCTTGATATCTCCGATGTAATCCCTTTGTATGGTGTGTTTGTTGGGATCCGATGAATTGTGAGTTTATGTTCAGATTATTCATGAAAAGTATTTGAGTCAAACCTGATTACTATGATTCTTATTTTCATGATCATCATAGCTTCGTACTGCTCTCCGATCTATTGAGATAGTTTGGCCAACTAGATTGATATTTCTTCGGTGGGAGTGGTGCGTTGTAGTAGGTTCAACCTGACGAGTTTCTATATCCCAGTGACAGAAGGGGACAAGTTGCGTCTTTGTGTTGTTGCTACTAAGGATAAAACGATGGGGTTTATTCATATTAGTTGACTTTACTTTGTCTACATCATGTCATCGTTCTCCAAGCATTACTCCGTTTTTCATGAACTTAATACGTAGAGAGGCAAGCATAGAAGTGCTCTTGAAGTGGAGTAATAGTAGTAGGTGCAGGCAGGAGTCGGCCTGTTTGCTTATGGACGTGATGCCTATATACACATGATCATTGCCGTGAACATCGCATAATTATTCGCTTTTCTATCAATTGCCCAACAGTAATTTGTTTACCCACCGTATGCTTTGCTTATGAGAGATGCCACTAGAGAACTCTAAGGCCCCCGGGTCTATTCACTTATAAATTCACAAAAGCTATCATTACCTTGCTGTTATTTATTACCTTTTATTTTATTTTGCACTTTACTATTATCTACACAACTCACTTGCTTGCAAATAATGAGATCAAGGGGATTGACGACCCTCTTGCTGGCGTTGGGTGCAAGTTGTTTGTTCTATTGTGTGCAGCCGCTGAAGACGGTTGAGGATTGTTATTCCTATTGGTTCGATAAACCTTGGTTTCATAACTGAGGGAAATACTTACCCACTTTGTGCTGCGATTACCCGTTCCTCTTCACGGAAAACCCAACGCAGATCACGAGTATCAGGAAGGATTTCTGGCGCCGTTGCCGGGGAATACCATCACCAACTATCAAGTAACTTTGCACAAAATTTCATTCACTTGTTCTTCTTTTTATTTGCTGTTATATTTGGTTTGTCTCATAAAAATCAAAAATACAAAAATATTTACCTTTGCTAGTTACTAGTTTGCTTCTAGTTTGCTTTACTTGCTACTTTACTTGTCTCGCTTGTTTTGCTTGTGTGGTCACCATGTCTCAAGATACTACTCAGTTGTGTGATTTCTCAAATACTAATAATAATTATTTTATTAGTACTCCTATACCACCCGCCACTAGTGCGGAGGCATTTGATATTAATGCTGCATTGCTCAATCTTGTCGTGAAAGATCAATTTTCGGGAAGTCCTAATGAGGATCCCGCATCACATCTTAATACCTTTGTTGAATTATGTGATATGCAAAATAAAAAGGATATGGAAAATGATATTGTGAAATTAAAATTATTTACCTTTTCACTAAGAGACAAATCTAAAGCTTGGTTTTCATCTTTACCTCGTAATAGTATTGGAACGTGGAATAATTGTAAAGATGCTTTTATTGCCAAGTTTTTTCCTCCTGCTAAGATTATCTCCCTTGGAAATAAAATAATGAATTTTAAACACCAAGATCAATAACATGTTGCTCAAGCTTGGGAGAGAATGAAATTGATGATAAGAAATTGTCCAACTCATGGCTTAAACTTGTGGATGATTATCCAAAATTTCTATGCTGGACTAAACTTTGTGTCTACAAATCTTCTAGATTCTGCCGCAGGTGGTACCTTCATGGATGTGACCTTAGGATAGGCCACAAAACTTCTGGACAACATTATGACAAATTATTCTCAATGGCATACCGAAAGAGCTCCAACTGGTAAGAAGGTAAATTATGTTGAAAAAATCGCTACTTTGAGTGAAAAAGTGGATGCTCTTATGAATATGGTTGCTAATAAAAATGCTAATGTTGATCCCAATGATATGCCTTTGTCTACTTTGATTGTGCAAAATAATGATGCTATTGATGTGAACTTCATCTCGCGAAATAATTTCAAGAACAATGCTTATAGAGGAAATTTCAATGCTAGATCGTATCTCGGCAATTCCTCTAACAACTATGGAAATTCTTATGGTAATTCATATGGAAATGCTTCTACAAATTCTAATAGGATACCTTCTGATCTTGAGAACACAATTAAAGAATTTATTAATTGTCAAAAGGTTTTCAACACTACGGTAGAAGAAAAGTTGCATATGATTGATACTTTGGCTAAAAACATGGATATAATTGCTCTTCATGTTGAAACAATTAAAAACAAGTCTTTGCCACCCAAGAATGGTTTTAATGAGACTATTAAATCTATACAATTATCTATTAATGAAAGTAAGGAGAGGACCGCTAAGTTGAGAGCTAAGCGAGAATTCTTAGAAAAAGCTCTTCCACCCGGTTTTTACCGAAATCATGATGA
Organism: Elymus sibiricus; assembly: GCA_039707655.1. Classification (NCBI taxonomy): domain Eukaryota; kingdom Viridiplantae; phylum Streptophyta; class Magnoliopsida; order Poales; family Poaceae; genus Elymus; species Elymus sibiricus. Next base: position 115,377,392 of record CM077675.1, read on the forward strand.
AGAGCTTAAAATTATTGGTATTTCTCCTATTGAATATTTGTTTACATCTCTGAATATAAATTATAAAGGGACTGGAGATGAGTCAACTTTAGTTAAGGAGCGTCCCGTTTGCTTGAAGGGTGATGATTCTAATGCTAAAACTGAAAAAGTGGGTTTGGAGAGGTCAAAACTTTAACTAGTTATGTGCCCACTATCTTGGATTACAAGGACTTTAATTATGATAAATGCTCTTTAGTATAATATATTTCCTTGTTGCAATCCATTATTAGCTCACCCAATGCTTATGAACAAAACAAAGCTTTTACCGAACATATAGTAGAAGCTATGATAAAAGCTTTTGATGAGAAACTTTAGCTTGAAATTTCTATTCCTAGAAAATTGCATGATGAGTGGGAACCTACTATCAAAATAAAGATAAATAAATATGAATGCAATGATTTGTGTGACCTTGGTGCTAGTGTTTCAACTATACCCAAAACTTTATGTGATGTGCTTGGTCTCACTAATATTGAAGAGTGTTCCCTAAACTTGCATCTTGCGGATTCTACCATCAAGAAACCTTTAGGTAGAATTAATGATATCCTTATTATTGCAAACACAAATTATGTGCCTGTAGATTTCATTGTGCTTGATATTGATTGCAATCCTTCTTGTCCCATAATACTTGGAAGTTATTTTTTCGAACTATAGGTGCAATTATTGATATGAAAGAGGGAAACATAAGATTCCAATTCCCATTAAAGAAAGGGATGGAACACTTACCTAGGAAGAGAATTAAACCACCTTATGAATCAATCATGAGAGCTACCTACGGGTTGCGTGTCAAAGATGACAACACTTGAAACTATGCATTATGCCTAGCTAGGGGCATAAAACAATAGCGCTTGTTGGGAGGTAACCCAATATGTATCTTTATTTTTGTTTTTACTTTCTGTTTTAGTGTGATAACATGATTGTTACCTCCGTAATGATTTTGTTTTTATGTTTTAATTAGTGTTTGTGCCAAGTAAAGCCTTTGGGATGACTCACAAGATGAGTAGAAATGATGCTGAATCTGAAACAGAAACTTTGACTCCAGTGCAGGAATTTTCATTTTTTACTGGAGCGAGATAATGATCTGAAATTTTAACACAGTATTTATATACAAGTTATTTACGTTTTCCTAATATTTCAAAAAAATTAGAGTTACAGAAGTTTGGGCGCTTTACAGATTGCTACAGACTGTTCTGTTTTAAACAGATTCTGTTTTGCTTGCATAGTTTGCTTGTTTTGATTATGCCATGGACTATATCAGGGGGTTGTAAGCCATGGGGAAGTTAGAATACAGTACCTATTATGCAAAAATTAATTTGAATCAATTTATCATAGTACCTCAAGTATGCAATATGTTTCTTATACTAACGGATCTCACGAAGATTTGTTGAGTTTTGTGTGATTGAAGTTTTCAAGTTTTGGGTGTGGTCATGATGGACTACGGAATAAGGAGTAGCAAGAGACCAAGCTTGGGGATGCCCAAGGCACCCCAAGTATAATTCTAAGGAGACTCAAGCATCTAAGCTTGGGGATGCCCCGGAAGGCATCCCCTCTTTCGTCTCAATCTATCGGTATGTCACTTGGAGCTATATTTTTATTCATCATATGATATGTGTTTTGCTTGGAGCGTCGTTTGCTTTTGTTTGCTTTTACTTTCAGTTTGTCACAATCATCATTTTCTGTACACACCTATTTGAGAGAGACACACCTTCATGATAATTTGCTAGAATACTCTATGTGCTTCACTGATATCTTTTGAGCTAGGCAGTTGCTCTAGTACTTCACTTATATCTTTTTGAGCACGGTGGCATGTAGATTTTGTAGAAATAGTATGCTCTCGTTCTTCACTTATATTTGTTTGAGAGCTGAGTAATAGTGATGGTAATTTGTATGGGTCATGAGACTAGTCCAAGAATGTTAGGTATTCAATGAATGATAATCAAAACCATCGTGTAGCACATGTAGAGAAGTTGTGGATTAATGACACTGATGTAGTAATATGAAAAAGGTGTGAGTCCAAAAATTTTGATTCGAAGAAGTGTCGAGATTAAGAGGTGTTAACTTTTTATTCATCTAAAAATTAAAGAGGCATGGTGATGATGTGTGAGCATTTATATTCCTCGTTGAAATCCTAGTGTTGTTTTGAGTCGGGGGCGCGCGATGGTTAAATCCTACCAACCTCCTCCCTCGGGGCATGTGAGGAGTACTTTCATTTGTGATAAAACTAATAAAACTTTGCAATAATTATGTGAGTTCTTTATGACTAATGTGACACCATGGACATACTCATCTTCACCTTCTCATATTTGCTAGCCTCTTCGGTACCGTGCATAGCCCATTCTCACCTCGAGGATCGGTGCAAATATTCGCCGGTGCATCCAAACCCCGTGACATGATACGCTCTCTTGCACATAAGCCTCATTATATCTTCCTCAAAACAGCCACCATACCTACCTATTATGGCATTTCCATAGCCATTCCAAGATATATTGCCATGCAAATTCCATCGTCACTTCACATGACTAGTTCGTTCATCATCATAATGCTTTGCATGATCGTATAGAGCTGACATAGTATTTGTGGCAAAGCCACCGTTCTCCATATTTTTGATACATGTCACGCTAGATCATTGCACATCCTGGTACACTGCCAGAGGCATTCATACAGAGTCATATCTTCCTATCAGTTCTTCATGTTGAGTTGTAAGTAAATAAAAGTATGATGATCATCATTATTAGAGCATTGTCCCAGTGAGGAAAGGATGATGGAGACCATGATTCCCCCACAAGTCGGGATGATACTCCGGACGAAAAATGAAATAAAAATAGGGGAGGCCAAATGAGCCCACCATATAAAAAAGAGAAAATGGGGGAGGCAAAAAAGAAGAAGAGAAAAGCCCACCATATAAAAAATGAGAGAAAAGAGAGAAGGGACTTTGCTACTATCCTTTACCACACTTGTGCCTCAGAGTGGCACCATGTTCTTCATATAGAGAGTCTCTTATGTTGATACTTCCATTTGCTAGTGGGAATTACCTTTTCATATAATAAACTTGGCTTGTATATTCTTATGACGGGCTTCCTCAAATGCCCGAGGTCTTCATGAGCAAGCAAGTTTGATGGACACCCCACTTAGCTTCAGTTGAGCTTTCATACACTTATAGCTCTAGTGCATCATTTGCAGGGCAATCCCTACTCCTCGCATTGATATCTATCGATGAGCATCTCCATAGCTCGTTGGTACGCCTAGTTGATGCGAGACTATCTTCTCCACTTTTTACCCCTTGATACCTACCACCATATTCTATTCCACCTATATGCTATGTCCAATGGTTCACGCTCATGTATTGCGTGAAGAATAAAAAGTTGATGCATATTGAAAAAGTATGATCCAATTGTCTGACTTGGACACCGTGGTGCTTAACATTTGTATCTATGTGGTGAAGACGGAGTCATGCCTTGCTAATATAATAAGATGAATAGGGGTAAAAAATTCTTTTAGGATCGTATACTTTGAAAAATTAATTATTTTGTTTCTTCTACTTATAAATATTACTATGTTGTTGTTTGTTAATTCATCATTTCTCAATGAGCATACATACCAAAGATTACATAATGGATAGCATGTCAAATCAAAAACTCTGTTTTTATCATTTACCTACTCGAGGACGAGCAGGAATTAAGCTTGGGGATGCTGATACGTCTCCAACGTATCTATAATTTTTTATTGTTCCATGCTGACATATTATCATTCTAGGATACTTTTTGGGTATTTATTTACCAATTTATAATATTTTTGAGCACTAACCTGTTGACCCAGTGCCAAGTGCCAGTTCCTGTTTTCTGCGTGTTTTTGCCTTTTCAGAGTTACAATACTAAATGAAGTCCAATTGCCACAAAACTTTTTGGTGATTTTTTCTGGACCAATACAAGACCTAGAAGCTTCGGAGGAGGGCGAGGAGATGCACCAGGGGCCCACAAGCCATCTGGCCGCGCCCCCGGGGGTGCGCGACCAGATATGTTGTGCCCCCCTGGAGCGTCTCCTGACGTCGTTCTCTGGCCTATAAATTCACATCTACCCTAAAAACACCAGAAGCGCTCCCGAAACACTTTTTCCGTCGTCGCAAGTCTCTGTTCCGACGGGAGGCCATCTACACCTCCGTTTTGGCACCCTGCCGGAGGGGATCACGGAGGGCCTCTTCATCAACCTTGCTGCCCTCACCATGATGTGTGAGTAGTTCATCGCAGACCTACGGGTCCGTATGTAGTACCTAGATGGCAATCTCTCTCTCTCTCTCTCTCTCTCTCGATCTCGATCTTCAATACAATGTTCATCGCATCTTTGCCTTGATCTATCCGATGTAATTGATACGTCTCCAACGTATCTATAATTTTTGCTTGTTCCATGCTGTTATATTATCATTCTTGGATGTTTTACAATCATTTTATAACAACTTTATATCATTTTTTGGGGCTAACCTATTGACATAGTGCCAAAGTGCCAGTTGTTGTTCTTGCTTAGTTTTTTAGTTCGCAGAATATCAGTACCAAACGGAGTCCAATCGCGACGAAACTTTTTGGAGATTTTTTCTGGACCAGAAGACACCCAGTGGGCCAACGAAGTGCCAGGAAGGTGGGCCGTGGAGAGCACAACCCACCAGGGCGCGCCAGGGGGCCCTCGGCGCGCCTTGATAGGTTGTGCCCTCCACGGGGCCCCCTCCACCGCCTCTGATGCCTATAAATTCCCAAATATTTAGAAAACCCTAGGGGAGTCGACGAAACACAATTCCAGCCGCCGCAAGTTCCAGAACCTCGAGATCCAATCTAAACACCATCAGGAGGAGTTCATCTTCTTCATAGGTGCCTCTCCAATGATGCAAGAGTAGTCCACCATAGACCTACGGGTCCATAGGCAGTAGCTATATGGCTTCCTATCTCTCTCTCTTATGATTCTCAATACAATGGTCTCTTGGAGATCTATTTGATGTAAACTTTTGCGGTGTGTTTGTTGGGATCCGATGAATTTTGAGTTCATCATCAGTTTCTATCCATGAATATTATTTGAGTCTTCTTTGATCTCTTATATGCATGATTACTTATAGCCTCGTATTTATTCTTCGAATCTTTGGTTTAGTTAGGCCGACTAGATCAATTTTTCTTGCCATGTGAAGAGGTGCTTTGTGATGGGTTCAATCTTGCGGTGTCCTTTCCCAGTGACACAAGGGACAACAAGGCACGCATGTATCGTTGCCATTAAGGATAACAAGATGGGGTCTATTCCTACATGAATAGATCTTGTCTACATCATGTCATCGTTCTTATTGCATTACTCCGTTTTTCCATGAACTTAATACACTAAATGCATGCTGGATAGCGGTCGATGTGTGGAGTAATAGTGGTAGATGCAGGCAGGAGTCGGTCTACTTATCTTGGACATGATGCCAATATAATGATCATCGCCTTGGATATCGTCATGATTATTTGATCTTCTATCAATTGCCCAACAGTAATTTGTTCACCCACCGTGCGCTATACTCATGAGAGAAGCCACTAGTGAATCCTACGGCCCCCGGGTCTACTTTTCCAACATATTGCTTTCCGATTTATCTTTTTGCCTCTTTGTTTTTAGATCTACAAAACCAAAAACCCAAAAACATATTGCTGCACTTTTTATTTGCTCTTTTTATTTTGTGTTCTTGAGAGATCTATCTCTCCTATCTATCACTACCTAATCTATCTTTTTACCGTAGAGAGATTGGCAACCTCTCTTTCGCGTCGGGTTGCAAGTATTTGTTATTTGTGTGTAGGTGCTGCTTATTGGGTCGTGGTGATCCTCCTAATGGTTCGATAACCTTGGTTTCATAACTGAGGGAAATACTTACCGTCGCTGTGCTGCATCATCCCTTCCTCTTTGGGGAAATACCGACGCAGTCTCAAGCCACGTCAAAGGAATTTCTGGCGCCGTTGCCGGGGAGGAAGCGGTCTCTTCTACGTGCCAATATTAGGCGCCGAGGAGACTCCATCATCATCTACCAGGTTCCTAATCACAAATCTCATCTCCTTGCAATTACATTATTTGCCATTTGCCTCTCGTTTTCCTCTCCCCCACTTCACCAATTTGCCGTTTTATCCACCCTCTTTTTCGTTTGCCTTTTTCTCGTCAGATCTCTTACCTTGCCATTATGGCTAGTTCTTCCTTTATTGCGTGTACTCCTGATAATGAGGTTCTTAATTTTAAGCAAAGGGGAGGGGAGAACTTAAAAGATGCTTGGTATAGAATTTGCGATGCTCATAATAGATCTATCCATAAGCAATCTACCGTTGTTCTTCTTTGCAGTTTTTACGTTGGTATCACCACTTGGTATAGGTTCGTCCTTGATACGATTACCGGTGGGAATTTCTTGATGTGTCCATCTTTAGATGCTTTTAATGGTATGGGAAGTTTAGTGAGATCACCACCTCTTATGATCAATGAAACAACTTTAACTCTCGAACATGTTATGGAGAGATTATATGCTATTGAAAAGAAGATGATTACCAAAGAACATCTTGAAAATTTGGATAAGAAAATGCATAATATTTCTAATAAAATTGGGTCTAAGGCGGGAGATGCTTTTAAATTGTTAAAGGAAAAAGAAACCGTAGTTAACGAAAGGGCAGAAGAGAGTCCTTACTGGATTGATAAGTTGGAGGAGATTTTTAGTAATTTGGGTTTGCCTTTTTCTTCTATCAAAACTATTGAAAAAACTCCCGTAAAAATTGGCAAGACCACGCAAGTCACTAAGAACAAAGCTGCTACACCTAGTAGTCACAAGGGGGATCTTAAAATGATTAGTATTCATCCCAACTTTGTTGAAATCATAAGAGACCCTATTTACAAGAATGAATTTTTTGGTTTTCTTCCTAGGAGTGTTGTCATCGAGAATATTCATGGTAAATCCTTAAAGAAATCTAGTTGTGTGATTGAAGAGTTGAAAACCAAGGATGACAATACTTGAGTTTATGTGTTATGCCTAGCTAGGGGCGTAAAACGATAGCGCTTGTTGGGAGGCAACCCAATGAATAAATAAATTTTTGCTTTTTGCTTTCTGTTTTTGAGTGTTGACAAAATTATGCCTCTGTTATGATTGTGTTTTTATGGTTTATTTAGTGTTTGTGCCAAGTAGAGCCTTTAGGATGATTCATAAGATGAGTAGAAGCGATGCTGAATCTGAAACAGAAACTTTGCGTCCAGTATATGAATTTCCATTTTTTACTGGAACGTGATCTTGATATGAAATTTTAACACAGTGTTGCTATACAAATTATTTACGTTGTCCTAATTTTTCAGAATTTTTAGAGTTACATAAGTATGGTTAGAGTACACATTACTAAAGACTGTTCTGTTTAAGACAGATTCTGTTTTCGTTGCATTGTGTGCTTGTTTTGATGAATCTATGGGTTATATTGAAGGGTAAAGTTAAAATACAGTAGGTATAATGGTAAAGTTAAAATACAGTAGGTATAATGCAATAATAAAATATGAATGGGTTTGCAACAGCACCTAAAGTAGTGATTTGCTTTATTATACTAACGGATCTCACGAAGATTTTGTTGAGTTTTGTGTGATTGAAGTTTTCAAGTTTTGGGTGAGATCACGATGGATGAAGGAATAAGGAGTGAAAAGAGCCTAAGCTTGGGGATGCTACAGCACCCCCAAGATATATTCAAAGAGAAACAAGCAACTAAGCTTGGGTATGCCCCCGAGTGGCATCACCTCTTTCTTCTAACAACCATCGGTATTTTACTTGGAGCTATATTTTTATTCGTCACATATCATGAGTTTTGCTTGGAGCGTCTTGTATCATTTGAGTCTTTGCTTGATTTGCTTGTTAGTTTGTCACTTTTATCCTTGCTGGACACACCTATTTGAGAGATCCAAAATTATGCTATGATTTGTTAGAATTGCTCTATACGCTTCACTTAAATTTTTTGAGCTATAGGATTGCTCTAGTGCTTCACTTATATCTTTTTGAGCATGGTGCGCTTGGAAATTTTTATAGAAATACTCTCATGCTTCACTTAGATTAATTTGAGAGTTAGTAAATTTTGAAGAAATCCTCTCATGCTTCACTTATACTATTTTGAGAGATGAAAACTCTATGCTCATGTGCTTCACTTAAATTTGTTCGAGCTTGTCAAAAGCAATGGCAATATATGAAAATAGTCCCAAAGTAATAGATATCCAAGGAGGATATAAAAAAATCATGAAGATCATTGGACAAATTAAAGTTGATTCCTTGTAATAGTTTTGAAACATGATGATAGTAATATGTGAGTCATGTTAGTGAGTAATTATGCTTTAGTAGGAATATTGGCGTTAAGGTTTGTGATTCCCTATGCATGCACGAAAGTCAATAGTTATGCAATGAAGTTACATCCTACTTATGGTGCATTATTCGGTGTTAGTTATGCTCAATGCTAGCTTATGTGAATTTTCGTTTCTTGGTTTGGTTGATTCTCAATCTATTTGCTAGCCTCCATTTGTACTAAGTAGAAATACTACTTGTGCATCCAAAATCCTTAAACCAAGTTTTTCCTTATGAGTCCACCATACCTAACTATATGCGGTATTTCCATGCCGTTCCAACAAATTTGTATGTGCCTGATGCCTACTACGCAACTTTATTGTTGTAGACTTTGTTGGGCCTCCAAGCGCAGAGTTTTGTAGGACAGTATCAGTTTTCCCTCAAGTGGATGACCTAAGGTTTGTCAATCCGTGGGAGGTGTAGGATGAAGATGGTCTCTCTCAAACAACCCTGCAATCAAATACAATAAATATCTTGTGTCCCCAACACAGCCAATACAATGGCAAATTGTATAGGTGCACTAGTTCGGCGAAGAGATGGTGATACAAGTGCAATATGGATGGTAGATATAGGTTTTTGTAATCTGAAAATATAAAAACAGCAAGGTAGCAAGTAACAAAAGTGAGCACAAAGGGTATTGCAATGCCTAAAAACAAGGCCTAGGGTCCGTACTTTCGCTAGTGCAATCTCTCAACAATGCTAATATAATTGGATCACATAACCATCCCTCAATGTGCAACGAAGAATCACTCCAAAGTTCTTATCTAGCGGAGAACATAGGAAAAAATTGTTTGTAGGGTACGAAACCACCTTAAAGTTATTCTTTCCTATCGATCTATCCAAGAGTTCGTACTAAGATAACACCAAGTTATCCTTTCTGATCGATCTATCTAAGAGTTCGTACTAGAATAACACCATATGATACGCATCAACCAACTCTAATGTCACCTAGATACTCCAATGCCACCACAAGTATCCATGAGTTAATTATATGATACGCATCACACAATTTCAGATTCATAATACTCAATCCAACACAAAGAACCTCAAAGAGTACCCCAAGATTTCTATTGGAGAAAGTAGGATAAGAACGTGTATCAACCCCTATGCATAGATTACCCTAATGTCACCATGGGAATCCGCAAGTTGAGTACCAAAACATATATCAAGTGAGTCAATAGAACACCCCATTGTCACCACGGGTATCCACATGCAAGACATATATCAAGTTTTCTCAAATCCAATATTCAATTCAACATAACGATATCTCAAAGGGAAAGATTCAATTCATCACAACAAGGTAGCAAGGGAATAACATCATGTGATCCGACTATATTAACAAAGCCCGTGATACATCAAGATCGTGACATCTCAAGAACATGAGAGAGAGAGAGAGATTGAACACATAGCTACCGGTACATACCCTCAGCCTCGAGGGTGGACTACTCCCTCCTCGTCATGGCCTCCGCCGGGATGATGAAGATGGCCACCGGAGATGGATTCCCCTCTCCGGCATGGAACTGGAACGCCTCCAGATTGGTTTTTCATCGATACAGAGAGTTGCGGCGGCGGAGCGGAGAGTCTAGGGTTATTTCTGATGGTTTCTATATTTATAGGATTTTTGGGCGTCAGTTTCACGCCAAGATGGGCCACGAGGAGGGCACAAGACACCAGGGCGCGCCTGGGCCCTCTGGCGCGCCCTGGTGGGTTGTGCCCACCTCGTGGCTCTTCTGGCCCTCCCACGATGCGTCTAGTGCCTCTTTTGTTCCAAAAAAAATCGTCAAAAAGTTTCGGGCGATTCCGAGAACTTTCATTTTCTGCACAAAAACAACACCACGGTAATTCTGCTGAAAACAGCGTCAGTCCGGGTTAGTTCTAAATAAATCATATAAAGTGCATCAAAACCATATAAAAGTATTGTAAACATAGGCAATCATGGCATGAATACTTCATAAATTATCAATACGTTGGAGACGTATCAGTGCCATCTCTAAATTTTCAAAATAATTTTTCTCTTTTGTGTGCTTGTACCGCTCATGAAACGGTGGGGAGTGTCCAATATTTTTCCATGCTAGATGTGTTATTCTCAAGATGAGTGTTTATTCACTTGTCGTTGCACGAGAGTGCGGCGGTAATAGGGATGCCCATTCCCGAAATGAAAAAGGAAAAAATATTTACTTTATGTTGTCAAATAATAAATTCCTTGGAAAGTGTTGGCATGGAAGGCAACCGTGGATACGGCCCACCATGGAAAGTGAAAGTTTGGTGGAAAAAGGAATAAACTTTATTTTCTGTTTGGGAACCGCCTATGATATATCTAGCATGGAAAGTATTGTGAGCTACTTTGTCGTTTTCGTTGATAGGAAAGGCATGCCACCCAAAATATTTTCTCTCTCTCAATTTAAAACCTTGAGCTCTGGCACCTCTACAAATCCCTACTTCCCTTTGCGAAGGGCCTATCTATTTACTTTATGCAATTTTTATTTTTACTTTGAGTCTCCATCTTCTCTTATAAAGCACCAACTAGGGGGCACTATGATCGTACTTGAGCATTAGGCATAGCTAATATTTGAGTGTGTTTCATGAATGGATCAATGATTGAGCATGATGGGCTAAGGATAACTTTCTTTAGTGTTGATATTTTGAAAGACATGGTTGCTTGTTGGCATGCTTGAGTATTGAAGTCATTATGTTAAAACTAGACTATTGCTTTGAATCATCTATAAGTCCAAATGTCCATGATATACAAAAGAAAAGAATATGAGATGAACATGTTAGGCAGCATTCCACATCAAAAATTCTGTTTTTATCACTTACCTACTCGAGGACGAGTAGGAATTAAGCTTGGGGATGCTGATACGTCTTCAACGTATCTATAATTTTTGATTGTTCCATGTTGTTATATTATGATTCTTGGATGTTTTACAATCAATTTATAACAACTTTATATCATTTTTTGGGACTAACCTATTTACATAGTGCCAAAGTGCCAGTTGTTGTTTTTCTTGTTTTTTACTTCGCAGAATATCAGTACCAAACGGAGTCCAATCGCGATGAAACTTTTTGGAGATTTTTTCTGGACCAGAAGACACCCAGTGGGCCAAAGATGTGCCAGGAAGGTGGGCTGGGGAGCGCACAACCCACCAGGGCGCGCCAGGGGGCCCCCGGCGCGCCCTGATGGGTTGTGCCCTCCACGGGGCCCCCTCCACCGCCTCTGATGCCTATAAATTCCCAAATATTCAGAAAACCCTAGGGGAGTCGACGAAACACAATTCTAGCCGCCGCAAGTTCCAGAACCTCGAGATCCAATCTAAACACCATCATGGAGGGTTCATCTTCTTTATAGGTGCCTCTCCGATGATGCGTGAGTAGTCCACCATAGACATATGGGCCATAGGCAGTAGCTAGATGGCTTCCTCTCTCTCTCTCTCTTATGATTCTCAATACAATGGTCTCTTGGAGATCTATTTGATGTAAACTTTTGCGGTGTGTTTGTTGGGATCCGATGAATTTTGAGTTCATGATCAGTTTCTATCCATGAATATTATTTGAGTCTTCTTTGATCTCTTATATGCATGATTACTTATAGCCTCGTATTTCTTCTTCGAATCTTTGGTTTAGTTAGGCCGACTAGATCGATTTTTCTTGCCATGGGAAGAGGTTCTTTGTGATGGGTTCGATCTTGCGGTGTCCTTTCCCAGTGACACAAGGGGCAGCAAGGCACGCATGTATCGTTGCCATTAAGGATAACAAGATGGGGTCTATTCCTACATGAATAGATCTTGTCTACATCATGTCATCGTTCTTATTGCATTACTCCGTTTTTCCATGAACTTAATACACTAGATGCATGCTGGATAGTGGTCGATGTGTGGAGTAATAGTGGTAGATGCAGGCAGGAGTCGGTCTACTTATCTTGGATGTGATGCCTATATAATGATCATCGCCTTGGATATCGTCATGATTATTTGATCTTCTATCAATTGCCCAACAGTAATTTGTTCACCCACCGTGCGCTATACTCATGAGAGAAGCCACTAGTGAATCCTACGGCCCCCGGGTCTACTTTTCCAACATATTGCTTTCCGATCTATCTTTTTGCCTCTTTGTTTTCAGATCTACAAAACCAAAAACCCAAAAACATATTCCTGCACTTTTTATTTGCTCTTTTTATTTTGTGTTCTTGAGAGATCTCTCTCCTATCTATCACTACCTAATCTATCTTTTTACCGTAGAGAGATTGACAACCTCTCTTTCGCGTCGGGTTGCAAGTATTTGTTATTTGTGCGCAGGTGCTGCTTATTGGGTGGTGGTGATCCTCCTACTGGTTTGATAACCTTGGTTTCATAACTGAGGGAAATGCTTACCGTCGCTGTGCTGCATCATCCCTTCCTCTTTGGGGAAATACCGACGCAGTCTCAAGCCACGTCAGTAATCCCTTTGTATGGTGTGTTTGTTGGGATCCGATGAATTGTGAGTTTATGTTCAGATTATTCATGAAAAGTATTTGAGTCAAACCTGATTACTATGATTCTTATTTGCATGATCATCGTAGCTTCATAATGCTCTCCGATCTATTGAGATAGTTTGGCCAACTAGATTGATATTTCTTCGGTGGGAGTGGTGCGTTGTAGTAGGTTCAACCTGACGAGTTTCTATATCCCAGTGACAGAAGGGGACAAGTTGCGTCTTTGTGTTGTTGATACTAAGGATAAAACGATGGTTTATTCATATTAGTTGAGTTTACTTTGTCTACATCATGTCATCGTTGTCCAAGCATTACTCCGTTTGTCATGAACTTAATACGTAGAGAGGCACGCATAGAAGCGGTCTTGAAGTGGAGTAATAGTAGTAGGTGCAGGCAGGAGTCGGCCTATTTGCGTATGGACGTGATGCCTATATACACATGATCATTGCCGTGAACATCGCATAATTATTCGCTTTTCTATCAATTTCCCAACAGTAATTTGTTTACCCACCGTATGCTTTGCTTATGAGAGATGCCACTAGAGAAGTCTACGGCCCCCGGGTCTATTCACTTATAAATTCACAAACGCTATCATTACCTTGCTGTTATTTATTACCTTTTATTTTATTTTGCACTTTACTATTATCTACAATTATCTACACAACTCACTTGCTTGCAAATAACGAGATCAAGGGGATTGACGACCCTCTTGCCAGCGTTGGGTGCAAGTTGTTTGTTCTTTTGTGTGCAGCCGCTGAAGACGGTTGAGGATTTGTATTCCTATTGGTTCGATAAACCTTGGTTTCATAACTGAGGGAAATACTTACCCACTTTGTGTTGCGATTACCCGTTCCTCTTCATGGAAAACCCAACGCAGATCACGAGTATCCCAATTGAAACTGGACAAATGCTAACCACAAACAACCGAACAACCAAAACCCTGTTAAAGGAGGCATATGCTCACTACAACATGCTTAACAACACCCAAATATAGTCATTCATAGCGGTATTCTTGAAATTGCATAGAACATAGCTTTTGCTTAAACATCAAATTGTATGATTGAACATCACATTGTGAGAAACTAAAATAAGCAGGGGTGTGTTAGCTACACTAGCTTTAACATGAAACTGGTATTGATGAAAGTGAACTGCACAATACATTGTTGCACGCATATAACATCAAATTATGAATAAAGGAAATAAGCATGGCATGCTACAAAAACAACCAAATGTAGCAATTGAAATTGGACATATAATCACTACAAACAACCAAAAACAGTTAAACAAGGCATATGCTCACTACAGACAACCAAACATAGGCATTCGTGAAATTGAAATGAACAATTCATCCTCCATCATATCACATTCCACTTTTGAACATTACATTTTGCATGACAGAAATAATTAAACATGGCATGGTTAAAACATAGCATGACAAAAGCTACTACCACGATCATATGCAGTTTTCCCCCTTTGAAGTCGCACGGCAAAACAAATCATGGGTTTCCTCACTTGTCACAGATGGGCTCCTTCCCTTTGGAAGAGCACGGTGGCAGGGTGCCCTCCCTGATGCCGCGGATTGGCTCGTTCCCCTTAGAAGAAACAATGCCCTTGTCGTCGTCATCATCGTCGTCCATCAGGTCTGACTTGGCACCCGACGAATGTCGAGCCACCGCCATAGAACGTGTCCTATAGAAATGACAAAAGGGCTCGATGGCAATGAAGGAAGGCAAATGCCTGAGAGCGAAGCAAAGGAGATCAGCGGCGGGGCCATGGAGGAGATCCACGACGGCTGAACCCGAGGGTGTGGGGGTGTGCCACTTAACATGTGACATGGCCCACGTCAAGCCATCGCTGTCGATGAGCTCGATGTCGTAGCCGGCTGCCGCGACATGTAGAAATGCGTGAGCCGGCTGATTTAAAGCCGTCATCGTAGCCAGCTTCCCCGGGGGCCTCGGCGGCCACCTCAACATCGTCCAGCGGACAGGCCTCGATATACCTCTTTTGACCATTCGCTCATCGAGCTCTTACCTTGAAGTTCTAGAGCATTTTAACTAGAGGAACACAATTGAGAAAATAATGTTAGATAACACAAGAGTAAACAGTTCAGAAGAACCAACTGTATGCCACGTATCGCACACGTAAATCTTTTCTCAATCGTATTTGATGGTTCCGCCATCGCACACAGTTCGCGTTATTGACGACGGAGCTTGAACTATACTGTTTGCGATTCATGCATCGCACACAGTTTCGTCGAAGGGTCTCTGATTGATGTGTCGTCTTTGGACCATCCTGCAGTAGTGATGCAAGTGTAAGTAGAGGGAAGGGATAGGAAGATCAAACTCCATGGGGACTCAAAGATTTTCCTGTGGTTCCGATAGGTGGTGCTATCGTACGTCCACGTTGATGGAGACTTCAACCCATGGAGGGTAACGGTTGTGCGAGTCCACGGAGGGCTCCACCCGCGAAGGGTCCACGAAGTAGCAACCTTGTCTATTCCATCACGGCTTACGTCCACGAAGGGCTAGCCTCACTCGGGGTAGATCTTCATGAAGTAGGCGATCTCCTTGCCCTTACAAACTTCTTGGTTCAACTCCACATGAATTGGAGGCTCCCAAGAAACACCTAACCAATCTTGGAGACACCACTCTCCAAAAGGTAATAGATGTGGTATGGATGATGAACTCCTTGCTCTTGTGCTTCAAAAGATAGTCTCCTCAACCCTCAATCACTCTCTCATAGAATTTAGCTTGGTAGAAGAGATTGATTGGGTGGAAAGCAACTTGGGGAGGCTAGAAATCAAGATTCATATGATTGGAGTGGAAGATCTTGATCTCAACACTTGAGTAGGCGGTTCTCTCTCAGAAAATGAATGGTGGAAGTGTTTGCTTGTTCTGAGTGCTCTCTCTACGAATGAGAGGGAGGTGGAGCGGTATATATAGCCATCTCCAAAAATCTAACCATTACAACATTATTGCCCAACTCGGTTGAACCAAAGTAAAAACTCGGTTGCATCGACTAGTGCAAAATGCTCTAACTTTAGGCTTTTCGGTGAGACCGATATATAGCTTCTCGGTGAGTACAGTTCGGTTGGCCTGGGCAGTTCCTCACTTCGGTGACACCGATTTGTAAAACTCAGAAATTCTGATTTTTAGCAAATAGATACGAGAAGGCTGGTCACTGCTTTTCGGTTGTACCGAGATGGAACTTGGTTACACCGAGTTGCTGGGGTTTGGCTTTGGGATCTGTCTAAGGAAACTCGGTATGGACGATTGTGGAAAGTTAGTGGCACCGAATTTGACTTTTAGGATTTTGACAGAATATATCGTGGGAGAATTCTTGAGAGTTTTTGATGGCTAATCTCTAAGCACTTGAGCAACCAGGTCATCATAGATACCTCATCCCCTTTTAATAGTATTGGCTTTCCTATGGACTCAAGTGTGATTTCTCACATAAATGCAAAATGTAGAGTCTTGAAGCTTTTGCCAATTGATGTTCCAAGCATCTAGGGAATCTCCTCACAATCCTAGCCATTCCATTCATTGAACTTTTCCTGAAATATACTTGATAAAATCATTAGTCCAATGAAATATATGTTGTTATTAATTACCAAAACCACCTAGGGAGAAGTTGCGTTTTCACTAGGGCTATAGGAATCTAGGTTTCCTTGCAGGTGTTTATGCTTTCACCATTGCCAATACGCCAAACACAACCTCTTTTGAAAGTTCTTATGTCAGTGACGATGCTTTTCCAAGTGAAGGAAGAGCCCGACATTTGTCCGCCTATTAGATGAGTTGATGTGGAAAATACTTTGCCCAAGCCGAGCGCAAAGAGACTCCAAACCTTTTTAGCCTACATAGAAAGATTGAATGAATGAAAAAAAAACGAGACATACTTCCTTCTTTGGGAAACATAGCTTCCACCATGCCAATCAATGCATTTTTCTTGCTATTTTCGTCACCTCCCCACTAAAATTGTGACATCAGGTCTGTAATTTGCTTGCACACCCTTTTATGGATCTTGAACACCAACATTGCATACACCATAATTGATTGGGCTATGGCCAAAGTAAAATTCCCTCCCCTAGCTCAAAGCTTATTTTCCTTCCACCCGTTTATTCTTTTACTGATTCTTTCAATGAGGTGCTTAAACAATCACTCATGTTCATATCCACTAGTGCAAGCAACCCTAAAAAGTTTTCAGACAAATCTTCATTAACAATGTTCATACGTTGGCTAATTTCCGCTCTCATATCCACATTCATGTTTGGGCTAATGAAGATACTTGTTTAGGAATAACTCACCAGTTGTCTTGAATTTGCACAATAGGTGTCCAAAACTTGCTATAAGGAAGTTGCATTTATATCCAATTCATGAGTATTAGGGAATCACTAGGGAATAAAAGGAGAGGCATTGATGGTGCATTCATGCATACCATAACCACATCCAATGTTTGAATATTATTTATAGGAAACTTATCAGTCGACCCAAGATAAGGAGTAATTTGGCTAGTTTATTGGCATATCGGTCACACAACGGTAAGCGATAAATCGGTCGGTTTATCGGAATATCGGCTGATATCTTGAACAGTGACCACATCAATGCCACCAACTTCTTCTTGGACAACAACATATTGTATAGAGCTTCTGCGCATAGCAAAAAACAATAAGGTGATAACGGATCACTATGGTAAAGGTCTTTGGTAGGAAGTAAGTCCTCAATTTTCCGAGCATAAACCCGACATTGTAAGTAACAAAAGATACACAAGCCATAATTAGGCCCACCCACTGGTCATGGAACCCTATCATAACCACCATGTTCTCAAGAAACTGACACTCCACTCTATCATATGCCTTGTGCATAACTAACTTTACCGCACAAAAACTATCCTTGCCTCTTCTCTTATTCTTAGTTGTATGGATAATCTCATAAGCGATCAAAACATTATAAATTATGAAGCTAGCATGAACAAATGCACTCTGGGTCGATGCAATGATATCTGGAAGAGTTGTCTTCAATCTCCTCGCGAGCATCTTGAAGATTATGTTGTATGTAACATTGCACATGCTACTGGGTGATTAGTATTGGCGCACCAACCTTGAAACTAGGACAAGTTATTGTGTGGCTCCAATTGCTAGAATAAGCTTATTATTAATTATTGCCAGAACTTCATAGATGATCTCCTCCCCGATGAGATGACAAAATCACTTAAAAATGGTGTGTAGGACGTTAGTCTTGGGGCCTTTAGATCTCTAATGTTGAAAACATTATTCTTCTGCCCAGAACGGGGCTAGTAGGTGGTTACTCAAATCATGTATAACCTACAACACAATCTTATCCAGGATAGCATGGTTAGTACCAAGGACTTTCGACGAGCAAAGATGACGAAAATAACCTCGAATAAGCAGCCTCAGTAGGTCATTGCCTTCCATTCAACTACCTTGGCCGTTTTCTAGTTTTATGATATGATTACATCTCTTCCTCTTTGATGTGAAACCATGAAAAAAATTGGAATTCCGATCGTCGTTCTTCAACCAATTCGTACGAGCCCTTTGCCACTAGTGGTTCTTCTCTTGTTCAAGCATCTTTTCAATTTCACTTGTGAGTTCCTCTTTTTTCACTTCATTCTCATGTGTCATAGGTTTTCTCTCTCACTGAACCTCATGCAAATGTTTATGTAGTTTCTTTAATAATAGGTTGTCACACTCGTGAGTGTTGAAAGGGAGAGAGGGATTTGGTGGAATAGTTGATGATGTATTGCTTGAGCCTCGTGGGCATATATATAGGAGTACATGATCATCTTGGAGTACAAGTCAAGGCAGGACAAATCCTAGTCTATCTCATATTTCCTAATAATCAATATACTCAACATCCCCCCGCAGTCACAACGGTAGCGACACAGACGGTGAGACTGGAGAAGAATCCGAAGGTAAGCCGACGGTCATCCCCCCCATGTCGGTGTCAAAACCGGCGGATCTCAGGTAGGGGGTCCCGAGCTGTGAGACTAGGATCGATGGTAACAAGAGACGAAGGGGACAAGGTTTTACCCAGGTTCTGGCCCTCCTATGGAGGTAATACCCTACGTCCTGCTTGATTATATTGATAGTATGAGGATTACAGAGTTGATCTACCACGAGATCGTATGACTAAAACCCTAGATGAGTTCTGTTGGCCTACAACCTAAAACCCTCTGGCTTATATAGACGCCGAGGGTACCTAGGGTTTACACATGGTCGGTTACACGTCGAAGGGATAAACATTCCTATTCACTACTTAAACATGGAGGACACGCCATGATTCTAGAAGCTTCCGTCCTGGAGTCAAGGTCTTCGATCCATCCAGTGTCCGGTAAACGGCCCATATAGTCCAGCCCATAAGGAATAGGTCGGCATCCCGAGGACTCCTTAAACCAGGACTCCCTCAGTAGCCCCCGAACTAGCCTCCAACGCCAAGGGTCCTAGCTTCAGCTGCTTCATGCGATCAAAGTCTTCGGCTTGCGAGGCGAGTTCCTTCCTCCGAATAGTGATCGGCTGAGTTTAGCTCGGCCTCCGACGACGTGTAGTTTTCCCGATCATAGATCGTCCGAACATCATGTATAACCCGGCCCTGAAGGCCAAACGTCAGGGAGTCAATAATGCTCTCTGACAACCTTACAGATGAAAGGTCACGGCCCACCACGACCACCAGACCAGTCGTAAAGACTCGATTCATGGTTCGAGGCCGTTTTCATCAGCACGATCCATCAATGCACAGATCATGCTCCGTTTTACACGGGATATGTTTAATCATGCGCGTATAACGGCACGTACGTCTCGGGAAGCGGAGGGATTCACGGCGCAGTGAAGGGAGGCTAAACGGCGACAAGCCCAATAAAAAGGGAAGAAAACCCCAAGGCTTCTCCGCACTTCCCATTGGCACCCCTGCTTCCCCAATCTACTGAGCCCAGATCTAGGTTTTCCACCCATTCCTCCTCCGAGCTCAGCAATGGCCGGCTCAGGCTCTAGCGGCAAGTGGGAGGCTTCCTCAGTCACAGACCAGGACATCCGGGACCTCAAGGAGGCCGGATACCTCCCCGCCAACATCTTCCACCGCGCCGCAGAGGAGGGCCAGGTGATCCCCACCCCCAAACCGAGAGGGTGGTCTTTATCCCTCATTTCATCCGAGGACTGAGCTTCCAGCTCCAGCCCTTCGTGAGGGGCCTCATGTTCTTCTACGGCCTCGACTTCCACGACCTCCCGCCGAATTCTTTCATGCATATATCGGCCTTCATCATCGTCTGCGAGGCTTTCTTGCGAGTCGAACCACACTTCGGACTGTGGCTCAAGATCTTCAACATCAAGCCGAAGTGTGTCGCCGGTGCACATGCGGACTACGGCGGGGCAGTCATCGGCAAGCTTTCGCGTGTAGTATGGCCATCCGGCACCTTCATCGACACCATCAAGACTTGGCAAAAAGAGTGGTTTTACATCACCGAGCCAAGGGAGGAGGGCAGAATTGTTCCTGCCGAATTCAGGTCCGGCCCCCCGGCCGAGATTGACCTCATGGGTCCGAAAGGGCCCCGAGTGGGGGTTGGACACAGAGGTGGACGACCTGCAGAGGGGCATTGCCTCCATGATCAAGGATGGAGTCGGGCTGACCAACGTGGTCCAGGTTATGCTTCGGTGGTGCATCCTCCCCTGCTAGCGCCGGGGCTCTCCCATGTGGACTTATCGGACTGACGACGATCCTAAGATTCGTCGGCTCTTCCGCACCACACGGGAGAAGCTGTGGAAGACGCTGTTCAAGGCGGAGGAGAATTGGTCGGCCAAGAAGGAGGACCAGGGCTTACGCGCCGATAAGCTCCCTTCCGTGGTATGATATAGTTTTTATTTGACCGGCTCTGTCTTCCTAAAGAAAGTCTAAGCATTTTCCGACCACCTTCGCAGGAATGGCTGAGCAAGGCCACGGGCATCAAGTGTTCGGCTCCATAGCCCGAAGACCCCAGGTCTCCGCTGTTGTTGGAGATGCTCGTCGTGGCGCCTTACAAGGCGCCAGAGAAGAAGGAGAAGAAGAAGAAGCCAGGCCGAGCAGGCCTGCGCTACAGGGACCAGCCAGGGGCTGTGTCCGAAGAAACCCATGCCTCCTCGAATCAAGAGGAGGAGCATGAGGCTGAGGGGGAGGCGATTCCCACCTCACAGGAAAGAGGGCGGCGTCATCGGACGCCTCAGAGGATGTACTTCCTCCCGCCCAGAAGAAAGTGCGCCGGACACAGGTAGCCCTGTCCGGTGATAGCTCGGGCTCGGATACTGAGTCCGAGGACTTCGAGAGGGTTCCACGAAGGAACCTTAGGGTCAAGCCCCCACCTCGAAGGTAAAGATCCGAAGACCTCCTGGGCTATTAATGCTAAGTTTTGAATGTTACTGACATGTGAATGCCTATTGTCTTGCAGCCCCCCGCGTGTTCTCCCCACCGATCAAGTTTCGGATGGGGAGACCCCGCCTGCCGAGCTAGCGGAGAGCGGGACCGCTTCGCACCACTCTCCTCCGGGCGCCGCGAAGGACGCCGCGGAGGTGTCGTCCCAACAGGCTCCTCTGGAGCCGGGCACTGGAGGCGGGGGCGATGACGTCATGGCCGAGGCTAACACCTCGGCCGCCGAAGACTCGGGGGTGAGGCCCTTCCCGGATACTGAGGAGACCGGTCGAGAAGACGTCCAGTCTCCTCCAAGGCGGTCTCCGGAGCGCACCATGCCTCCGGAGGCACCGGTTCAATCTCCGGTTGGAGATCGGGTCAACCGATCCCCACCGGCGCCACCGACCAATGGGTGGCCGGCTATGGGGGAGGCTCTGTCAAGCGCCTCCCTCTCCGAGGAGCACCACACCCTTATGGGTCAGGGTGTTGCAGGGCATTCAGTCCGTGGACAGCGGACTGAAGGAGGCCTTCAACGGTCTCCTGACGGGCTTTCAGGTAAGCCATGTAATGCTCTATTTTGTGAAATATTATTTTTTGTGAGTTATGATTATATACATGGCAGCCCCCGAGCCCTAGGTGAGTTTGAGAAAACTTACCTGGGGGTCAAACATAGATCCTTATCCGAACTGTGCATAGGACAATATGTGTTCGGATCGTTCTAACAGCCCTTAAGAGGACCGGACACAGGATCATTTTGGTGACAGTTCGGAGGTTGTAAACCCGTGTAACTTGATATGGTTTTGTTTTATACAGGCTTCGTCATCGGCGGCGGCCGTTAATGCAGCCGAGCTGGACGAGCTGAATCGGAAGCTGAAGAGCTCCGAAGATGAGCTCGAAGCTCTGAATAAGAGATTCGACAAGGCGCAAGGTAAGCCGGACTAGAATATCCAAATTCATCATCACCGTACTGTCGACGCAGTAAGTTTGATGTGTTTTAATGCTTACGCAGCCTTGGCGAAAGAAATTGAGAAGCTCAAGGCCGAGCTTGAGAAGGCAAAGCAGGAGGCTGCGGTGGAGAAGGCGGCGGCCAAAGAAGCGGCTACCGCGCTCTCCGCCCTAAGAGCCACCAACGATAAGCACGAGGCTCGGGTGGAGGAGATCCAACAGGAGCTCAAGGACGCCGGCCAAAAGTGCGAAGACCTTGAGCGGAAAGGCAAGGAGCAGGCCGCCGAACTATCCACCCTGAAAACCGACCTCCAAAAGGAGCGGGTGGATAGACTATCTTTTGAGGAGGAAGTTAGCCAGGCCAAGGCTATAATGGATGGTAAGTTATATTTAGTGCAGTGTACCTATGGGGATAGCAAGTTCAAATTGCTCACCCAAGTATGGCATTCCTCAGGCGCCTGCTTGGACCTTCAGAAGAGTGCAGCAAACGCGAACCAGTTCTATGGTTCGCGGGGAGAAGCAGATGAAGCTCGGCTGTTCTGGGCGAAGTTTGAAGCCCCCGAGTGCTCTCCCCTCCTTGTTGAGCAGCTGAAGCAGCTGATGGAGCTACACCGTATGGCGGAGCCGGCAATGAAGGATCTCTGCATCCGGCTATGGCCCAATGAGCCGTTGCCGGGCAGCTACTTCAGCCTGGTGCGGAAGCTGAGCGACGCCTCGTCCCGGATCGACGCGCTAATGCGATCTTCCTGCATCGAGGGAGCTCGGATGACCTTTGTGAAGGCCAAGGTGCACTGGCCGGGGCTGGATCCAATAAAGATAGCCACTGCTCCTCCGCCTACCGGAAAAGAGCATAGGCGCCCCGAGCTGTACTTCTCCGGCGTAATGGAGGGTGCTCGGGCAATAGAGGCACAATGTTCGAGAGAAAATGTGTATGAGTAAAGGCGTTGTAATATGTCCGAAGACTCTTTAACGCGTTTATATTTAAGATGCATGGTTTATCATGTCTTATGTGTTTTGCATCCTTTATAACTCCTGTGTGGCCATTAAAACTGAAAGCGGCGAGTCGTCGGCTTCAGCCCCCATGTAGATACTACGCGGGGTGTCTCTGCCAACGCACTGTGACCCTTAGCCGAACTATCGGTACCCGAAGGCGGTAGTGTGGGGCGGACAAGGCAATCAGACCATAATGCTTTATTGCTTTCACTTAGCCGTAGGGGCGCGAGAAAGGAGTGCGGGGGGCTGATGACTAGCCCCCAGGTGTTTGTGATGTCCGGACGAGCCGTGGCCGAAGCCTATATCACATGGTTTGTACTAATACCAAACCCATCGTATGACACGGAATAACCTCTGACGAGATTTAGTCAAGCTCGGATTCACAGACCAGTTCTCGCATACCATGACAGTCAGTTTTCGGCTTTCTCCGCTGAGGTGCTTGACCAGGCTAGCTAGAAGCACAATCGCAGCGGTTCCCCTTTGCCCTTTTAGCCGAACGAGCGGAACATAAAGGGGCAAGCACAGGAGCCGGGCAACCCAACTATTGACCCAAGACATAGTTCGGAACCAATGCATATAAAGCGGAATTCCAAGACGCCAAACGCAAAAATCAGTTGTGCTTAAGGCGATTTTCTTTTAGTTCGAGCCCCCGGTCTATTAGCCGTTTGCATCGTATATTATACCAAACAGGTTCGCAAGAAGAGAGGGAAAATAGAGAGTGCGCCAAAAACAACGAAACGATCATGCAAGATACATCTGTATTTTACTCATCAACTCTTATTATTCGAATTGCCCATACAACTATTTACAGGTATTAAAAATGAAATATAAACCTTACAGGAGGGGTTGTACCAAGGGTCTTCGATAGGTGACCTGACGTCGTCGATGTGCCCTGTCGCTTGTCCGCTCCTGCGTCTCCCAAGGGGTTGTATACCGCGATGGGTGTAATGTTCGGCGAGCGGACTTTGGAGAACGGTCTTGAGAAGTCGCCGGAATATGAATGAGCTTTACGCCGTAGCAGGTACTTTATGGTACCTGTAGTGTGTCCGAAGACATTTTGGTGGTGATAGTTCGGTCCAGCCGAACACTTACCATTTAATAATTTTTTCCCACCGCTGCCCATGGAATTTTAAGCGCGAAGTTGTGCCTCCTCGGCACGTACTTTGCCGGTTCTAGGGCAGTGCGATGGGGGGCGAATCCCTATTTATGGGGAGAAGAAGGTTCTGGTACTTCGGGTTGAGCCCGAGCTCGCTTCCCAGCCTTGGGTGCCTTTACGGCGGATGTCGGTACTTGCCGATCATCAGTGTAATGGAATTCGGCCGCCAGGGCCAACGCATGTTCCTCAGTTCGGAGGGAGCGCTCTGTGTTGCCATTGACAGTAATGACCCCCCTGGGGCCGGGCATCTTGAGCTTGAGGTATGCGTAGTGCGGGACGGCGTTAAAGCGAGCGAACGCTGTACGGCCGAGCAAGGCGTGATAGCCGCTGCGGAAAGGTACGATGTCGAAGATCAAGTCTTCGCTTCGAAAGTTATCGGGCGAGCCGAACACTACCTCCACGCTTACAGAGCCTGTGCACCGGGCTTCAACGCCTGGGATCACTCCTTTAAAGGTAGTGTTGCTGGGCTCGGTCCTTGACGGATCTATGCCCATCTTTTTCACCGTGTCTAAGTAAATCAGATTGAGGCTACTTCCTCTGTCCATTAGGACTTTAGTGAGGTGGTACCCGTCTATGATCGGGTCTAGGACTAGGGCGGCCGAACCCCCATGACGGATACTGGCGGGGTGGTCACGCCTGTCGAAGGTGATCGGGTATGCCGACCATGGGTTATATTTCGGGGCTACAGGCTATATGGCGTAGACATCCCGAAGGGCGCGCTTCCTCTCCTTCTTGGGTATATGGGTGGCGTATATCATATTTACCGTTTTCACCTCTGGAGGGAATTTCTTTTGTCCGCCACCTATCGGACCACGAGGCTCATCCTCGTCCTCGCTGCGTGGGCTCTTGCCTTGGTCCTCGGTTGCGAGCTTGCCGGCCTGTTTGAAGACCCAACAGTTACGGTTGGTGTGGTTGGTGGGCTTCTCTTGAGTGCCGTGGATCTGGCAAGGCCTCTCCAGGATTTTGTCCAGCGGGGTGGGTCCGTCGTGTTTGCCTTTAGGAGGCTTCTTCCGCTGCCCAGGCCGTGAATTGCGGAAGCCGGCGTTAACGGCCGTGTCATCGTCCCGAATATTGTGCCTAAAGGAGGCTATTGCTTCAGCGTCCGGGCAGTCAACTATCTGGTTTTTCTTGGTCAAAAACCGATTCCAGAATAGCCGCGCCGATTCTCCTGGC
The DNA here is from genome assembly GCA_039707655.1 of Elymus sibiricus. Taxonomy (NCBI): domain Eukaryota; kingdom Viridiplantae; phylum Streptophyta; class Magnoliopsida; order Poales; family Poaceae; genus Elymus; species Elymus sibiricus. Next base: position 115,402,894 of record CM077675.1, read on the forward strand.
TTCTGGACGACGTTGCTCAAGTCGAAGGAGTCCGGCGGCCGAACATAAGTGCCCTGGAAGTTATATCGGAATGCGTCTTCCAGGTCCTCCCAACACCCAATGAAGTTTTCGGGGAGGCTATTTAACCAGTGCCGAGCTGGTCCCTTGAGCTTCAGGGGTAAGTACTTGATGGCGTGGAGGTCATCTCCTCACGCCATGTGGATGTGGAGGAGGAAATCCTCGATCCATACGGTTGGGTCAGTTGTCCCATCGTATTGCTCTATGTTTACGGGTTTAAACCCTTCCGGGAACTGATGCCGCATCACCTCATCCGTAAAACACAGTGGGTGAGCAGCGCCTCTAACCCGAGCTATGTCGCGTCAGTGATCGGCGTCTGTCCTAGCTCGGTTTCGTTCCCGACCTTCATTGTTGCGGTCGAACCAAGGCCTGTACCCTTCCCGTCTATCGGGTGAGTATCCTCTGGATCCGTAGATGGATCGCGTACGACCTGCTCTATCGTCCAGGTCGTGTCGCTGGTCGAACCTGTCATTGGGCTCTAGTGGCTCTTTTCCCCGTCTTCGGGGTATTGTCGGCCTATAGCCGGTGTTGTCAGCTGTCCTATCTCGTCCTCGAGGAGGGCGGTCTGGCTTGTCGTATGGGGTATGCTTGGGGGACGGCGTATCAGTGAGCTCGTCATCGAATTGTGGCAGCAGCCTTCTGCGCGGATAGCTCTTAGGTTGGTCCGATAAACCAGTACCGTACCCTTCCTCAGCTGAGAGGACTCTCGTCCATCGATCGTTGAGGTCATCTTGCTCGGCTTTAAGCTGCCGTTCTTTTGCTTTCAGGCTGCGGGCCGTGGCTATAAGCTGCTGCCTGAACAGCTCCTGGTCTTCAGGATTTTCAGGGATGGCGAAGTCATCGGCTTCCGCATTGTCCTCCCCCTCGATAGAGCGGAGGTAGTCGTCCTCGGGATCATCTGGATCATCGGGGTTGCGCCGGTCTTCGGGCCTCTCCTGACCCTCTAACGGGTGTTCGGGGATTTCGGGATCGCTGATGTCTTCCGGGGTGTCTCCGTCCCCGGTGCCATCGATAGATTTTTGTCCCTTTTTTCCTTTTGACCGTTTATGCGGCTTTCGGCGTCTTGACGGCGCTTCATCCGATTTGTCGCCATCGTTTTTCGGAGTGTCCACCATATAGACATCGTATGTGGAGGTGGCAGTCCATCGCCCGGTGTTAACAGGGGCGAGGGCGTGATCCTCCTCATCCATGTAATCTGCCTCCTCAGAGGCTTAGTCCAACATGTCGGTTAAATCCTCGAAAGTGGCTACTAAGTCGGTGGTGGGTGGGACAAAAAATTCGTCCTGACCCGCTTGAGGCCCGATCTGAGAACAGATCGGGGTTGGGCTGTCGGTAATCTTCATCGACGAGATCCGATCTAGAGCCTCGTTGAGTATCGAAGGCTTGATCGGATCGGCCTGCCCAGAGCTTCCGGAGCGAACCTCCGATGCATCCGCGCGGGGAGAGTGTTCGGCAAGAACAGATGTCCGGGCGTCTGGCACTATGACCGGGTCCGGACTGAGAGCCGGGCCCTCGCCGGGGTGAATCCCGCGGGCGGGGCCGAAAGATGGATCTGAGGTTAAGGCCTCAAAGTCTTCGGGCGTGGCAGGCAAGACTGCGAGCCCGGTTAGCGATAGATCGCCCCGGGAGTCAACGGAGAACTCTAAGTTCCCAAATCTGACCTTTTGATCAGGGGCGAAACTTCCGACACGGCCTAGATGGCCGGTCGGGTCGGCGTGCAGCACAATGCTGCCGAAAGCGAAGATCTGTCCGGGGACGAAAGTGCCCGGGTTACGGACCTCTTCGTTGATGACAAGGCGAGCCATCGATTCCTTCTGGCGATCACAGCGGAACTCTCAATGAAAGCACCAATGTCGGTGTCAAAACCGGCGGATCTCGGGTAGGGGGTCCCGAGCTGTGAGACTAGGATCGATGGTAACAAGAGACGAAGGGGACAAGGTTTTACCCAGGTTCGGGCCCTCCTATGGAGGTAATACCCTACGTCCTGCTTGATTATATTGATAGTATGAGGATTACAGAGTTGATCTACCACGAGATCGTATGACTAAAACCCTAGATGAGTTCTGTTGGCCTACAACCTAAAACCCTCTGGCTTATATAGACGCCGAGGGTACCTAGGGTTTACACATGGTCGGTTACATGTCGAAGGGATAAACATGCCTATTCACTACTTAAATGTGGAGGACACTCCATGATTCTAGAAGCTTCCGTCCTGGAGTCAAGGTCTTCGATCCATCCAGTGTCCGGCAAACGGCCCATATAGTCCGTCCCATAAGGAATAGGTCGGCCTCCAGAGGACCCCTTAAACCAGGACTCCCTCACCCCACAGTCGTAACGGTCGATGCATCGCGGAAGTCGTGGCTGGAGTAGAAACCGACGAGGTTGCTCAAGCAAGGCGGTAGCCCTTTGTGCCGATGTCGAAGTAGCCGAGAGCGTAGGGTGGTGTAGCCGTGGTCGAGGTAGCCGTGCGAAGAACGCCGTGGTCGATGTCGAGTCGGGGTAGCCGGTGTCGAGGAAGTCGCCATGGAGCCGCGGGCGCAAGGAGGCGCCGAGTTAGTCATGGGCGCAGTGGTGTTGAAGTAGTGGTGCGCCGGGAAGAAAACGTAGTTGACGACGCGTCACGCCGGGATTGCCAAGCCCGGGGACACATCGTGGATGAAGGCACGCATCGGTGTTGCCAGCACCGGGCATGCGTAGACGGACGAAGTCGATGTTGACGATTCGTCGCTCCAGGCTTGCCAGACCTAGGAACACATCGGGGACGAAGGCACGCGTCGGTGTTGCCAGCACCGGGCATGCGTAGACGGGGACCTGCACACAACTTGTACGCCATGTCGAGGAGGCTAGCAGAGAAGGACTCAACGATGGTTGCGGCGCAAATCGGCGGGGGGCCGATGTCGCCCGCGGTGGTCGGAGTAGATGAAGTGGTCGGGGTAGACGTCGGCGACGGTGGCGATGAGCTGGTGCTGGACGAAGACGAAGGGGTTGGACGGGCGGTGTGGCTCGGGTGAACGAGCCGCAGCGACGCCGAAGAGTAGCGGCGGTGGCGGCCTGAGGTCGGCGGCGGCGGCTGGCGAGGAGCGCGGCGGCGATGCTCGAAGTAGGCGCGGAAGAACCCGACAGCGTGACGAAGACCGGCGCGGACGATGGCGTTCCCGCGCCGAGGAAGGCGGCGCGGCGCATACCAGAGGAAGTCGATGCGCGGGGACGGCGGAGTGGACCGCGCGCCACGGCGCAACGCCCCGATGGGGCGACGAAGCAGCCGCGCGCGGGTCAGGGCAACGGCGGGAAGACCTCGGGGCGGCGGCGTGGACCGCGTGCCGCTGCGCGATGGCCCGAAGGGGCGACACAGCGGCGGCGCGCGAGTCGGTGCAGCCGCGAGGACGGCCTCGGGCGGCGGCGGAGACCGCGTGCCACGCTCGCTACGGCCCGATGGGGCGATGCTGTTGGAAATATGCCCTAGAGGCAATAATAAAATGGTTATTATTATATTTCCTTATTCATGATAATTGTCTATTGTTCATGCTATAATTGTATTAACCGGAAACCGTAATACATGTGTGAATACATAGACCACACCATGTCCCTAGTGAGCCTCTAGTTAACTAGCTCGTTGATCAATAGATGGTCATGGTTTCCTGACCATGGACATTGGATGTCGTTGATAATGGGATCACATCATTAGGAGAATGATGTGATGGACAAGACCCAATCCTAAGCATAGCACAAGATCGTGTAGTTCGTCTGCTAGAGCTTTTCTAATGTCAAGTATCATTTCCTTAGACCATGAGATTTTGCAACTCCCGGATACCGTAGGAATGCTTTGGGTGTATCAAACGTCACAACGTAACTGGGTGACTATAAAGGTGCACTACAGGTATCTCCGAAAGTGTCTGTTGGGTTGGCACGAATCGAGACTGGGATTTGTCACTCCGTGTGACGGAGAGGTATCTCTGGGCCCACTCGGTAATACATCATCATAATGAGCTCAATGTAACTAAGGAGTTAGTCACGGGATCATGTGTTACGGAACGAGTAAAGAGACTTGCCGGTAACGAGATTGAACAAGGTATAGGGATACCGACGATCGAATCTCGGGCAAGTAACATACCGATGGACAAAGGGAATTGTATACGGGATTAATTGAATCCCCGACATCGTGGTTCATCCGATGAGATCATCGTGGAACATGTGGGAGCCAATATGGGTATCCAGATCCCGCTATTGGTTATTGGCCGGAGAGGTGTCTCGGTCATGTCTGCATGGTTCCCGAACCCGTAGGGTCTACACACTTAAGGTTCGGTGACGCTAGAGTAGTAATGGGAGATACACGTTGGTGACCGAAGGTTTTTCGGAATCCCGGATGAGATCCCGGACGTCACGAGGAGTTCCGGAATGGTCCGGAGGTAAAGATTTATATATGGGAAGTCCTATTTTGGCCACCGGAAAATGTTCGGGATTTTTCGGTATTGTACCGGGAAGGTTCTAGAAGGTTCCGGAGTGGGGCCCACCTTCATGGGGGGACCCACATGAACGTGGGTAGTGGGGGCAAGGCCCCACACCCCTGGTCAAGGCGCACCAAGATCCCCCCTTAGAAGGAATAAGATCATATCCCGAAGGGATAAGATCAAGATCCCTAAAAAGGGGGGATAACAATCGGTGGGGAAGGGAAAGGATGGGATTTCTTTCCTCCCACCTTTGCCAACGCCCCAATGGACTTGGAGGGCAAGAAACCAGCCCCCTCCACCCCTATATATAGTGGGGAGGCGCATGGGAGCTGCACCCCTTCCCTGGCGCAGCCCTCCCCCCTCCTAGACCTCCTCCTCCTCCGTAGTGCTTAGCGAAGCTCTGCCGGAGAACCACGAGCTCCACCGCCACCACGCCGTCGTGCTGCCAGAGCTCTCCCTCAACTTCTCATCCCCCCTTGCTGGATCAAGAAGGAGGAGACGTCCCCGGGCTGCACGTGTGTTGAACGCGGAGGCGCCGTCCGTTCGGCGCTTGAATCGGATCTTCCGCGATTTGAATCGCCGCGAGTACGACTCCATCAACCGCGTTCTTTGCAACGCTTCCGCTTAGAGATCTTCAAGGGTATGAAGATGCACTCCCTCTCTCTCTTGTTGCTAGCATCTCCTAGATTGATCTTGGTGACACGTAGGAAAATTTTGAATTATTACTACGTTCCCCAACAGATGCAGCGGCAACGCGAGGGTCAGTGCGACCACGGGGACGACCTGGAGCGGACGGCCTCGGGGCGACAGTAGACCGCGGGTTGCGACACTACGGCCCGAAGGGGCGACGCAGCGGTAGCGCGCGGGTTGGTGCAGCCGCGGGGAGAACCACGGGGCGGCGGCGCTGCGGCCCGACGGGGCGACGCAGCGGCAGCCCGATGCTCGATCGGTGGAGGGACGCGTTGTACTCGGACAGTCTTCACGGGACCTGCGGAGGCGCGCGCAACCGACGGGCCAGGTCGGTTGCATGGCGTAGATGAGGCGGATCGCGACGGCGGGCGGGTGATCAATCCGATCGCGCGCGAGGTCGGGGACGCCGCTCGATGGAGGCGGGATGACGACGGAGTCCGAGATGAAGCCGGCGACGACGGCCGACAGGGCGGCCGTACAGGCGCGGCGTAGATCGACGGGCGGGCCGGCACCCGAACGGCGGCTGTGATGGGCCGCCGCATCGCGCGAGGCCGCCGGATTGGGGCGATGCAGGTGTCCCGATCGGAGCAGGGCGGTGACGGCCGGCGTAGATCGACGGGCGGGCCGGCGCGAGAACGACGGCGTTGAGGGGCCACCGCGTTGCGCGAGGCCGCCGGGTCGGTGTAGAGGCCGGGTCGCGCCAATGTCGGACTAGAGGCGCGGTGGTCGACGGCGGCGGCGGGCGACGCAAACCGATCTTAGATCGGAAAACCAAAAAGAAAACACCGATCAAGGTGACCGGCGGAAGAGAGAAAACCTCTGATCAAGAGATCGGAGAAAAGACTCTCTAGGCAGCCGGTCAACACGACCGGCGGACGAACCCTAGGTACAGGCGGCGCGGCCCCCGGCGGCGGTCATGGAGACCGACCGCCCCGGGGGCGGCGCGCGGTGCGGAAGCGGTGGGCGCCGGCTAGGTCTAGGAACTTGCGGCAGATACCATGTTGGAGGGAGAGAGGGATTTGGTGGAATAGTTGATGATGTATTGCTTGAGCCTCGTGGGCATATATATAGGAGTACATGATTATCTTGGAGTACAAGTCAAGGCAGGACAAATCCTAGTCTATCTCATATTTCCTAATAATCAATATACTCAACAGTGAGGCACAACGCGGAGGTGACCTAACTTGGGCAGCACGCCACCGGTAGGCTCACGTATACCCGTCCCGTCCCGTCCCGTCCCCCCCCCCCCCCCCCCCCCCCCAAGACTTCTGATATGACATAAATAAAATTGGATTCCAGAAGCCAGCACATTGGAAATCTCTTTTTCCTCTTAGTGTTACCATTTAGTTCTATAGCATAGTGATCGGTATCTAACGATAATAGTTGGTGATCTAACCCATTAAACCCCATGTTTGTGTCCAATTTTCAGTACCTACTATGCGATCAATGCGTTCGCGTATAGCTCCACATGTCCACGTAAACTCGTCCCAACGTAGCTAACATCCTTCAGCTCACCATCATCCAACACATGATGAAACGTTTGTACATACGGTTGTGGGTGAGGGTCCCCACACCACTCATAAGAATAGATGATTTCATTGAAGTCCCCCCTCTCCCCCAATAAATAATTAAGGCAAGCCATGTTGCACTTTCAGCTATCCCACGTTTGTACTTTTTCAGCAGTTGAACTCTCTGTACATGCCCATAGAACGTCATACCTTATCAACGTCTTCCATAATTCATACATCAAATAAGGCACGTACATTCCCACGAAACGTCATACCTTATCAACGTCTTCCATAATCGATACATCAAGTAAGGCCCATTCCCGCAAAACGCCATACCTTATCATCATCTTTCATGACCCGTTCTTCATGCATTCTCACAAGACGCCAAAACCTATCAACACCTCATGTGACATGTTTTTTGTACATGCTCACAAAACACCATATAAATGTACATGTACGAAACAAAAGTCAGAATTTTTCGACATCTGAAAATGCTTCCCCTTTTTCGATTCCCACTTGAACGCAGGTTGCCAATCCTTTTTTTTTTTGAGAATTAGAGCAACTCCAACCGGGCGACCCATTTCGTCCGCGCGCGTCCGTTTGGATCGCCGCGGACAGAAAACACAGCCCAACGCACCGACCCAAACGGACGCGCGTCCGTTTTTTGTCCGCCCGTGACCCATTTCAGGCCTAAATTTGGGCCCGATTTGCGTCCGCGCAGACACGAACCGGACACGCGCCTCGCCTGCGTGCTCCTTCACCGGCCCCGCTAGTCGGCGGCACAGCCTCCTCTTTTTATCCCCTTTCCCACCCGTCGCCGGCAAAGTGCGCAAACCCTAGGCCGACCCCATTTTTCCTTGCCACCTTGCTCTCCAGCTCCCTCCCTCCTCCACCTAGCAGCACATCCATCGGCTGGGTGCCTCCCTCGACCCGGTGCGGGAGGCCTAGTGGTAGATCTGTGACAGCGGCGATAAGATTTGGCCCATCCCGCCGACGGGATTTGGCGCATCCTGCCGGCGGCGGACTGCGCTTGCCATGGATTGGCCAGGAGCCGGTCCACCTAGTATAAGAAAAGCCTCGGTGTCGCATGCAGGCTGTCAATCCGCCTCTAGCTGCTCAGATCTGTACCGTCGTCGGTCCGCCGGCAAAGCCACGCCCGGCTGGCGTCCTGGGTCGGCGCTGGCCCAGAGGCTGACCGGCTCACCGTTGCCGCTCATAAAGTGCGACGACTGGGAGCCGCATGTCGTCCGACGCGTTTCTTGGACGCCAGAACATCCCGGTTGGGTGTTCATCAAGTGCATAAACGATGGGGTATGCTTTTCGTGTTGCCTTTTGCTCTTTGATTCGATGAAATTTCGGTAGCTTATTTGCTTAATATTTTGTGTAGGCCGAATGCAACTTTTGGTTTAGGGAGAAGAATACTTCGATCTATTGATCTCACGAAATTTGCTAGATGTTTGTGCACTTCTAGCTAGACTTGAAGCTATAGATGAAAGTAAAGAAGAGACCAACGGAAAAGCAACGTCTACTTCTTTACAAAAGAAGAAAGACGTTGTTAAACTCAAGAATCCGCAGGTCAACAACGAAGACATAGATAAGATCTTAGTCCAACTAGTGAGAGCAGTTAGAAAAGTTGGACATCTTTTAAAATGTCTAATTGTGGTTCTTATTTTCTTTGGTTTTGTATTCGTAACGTAGAATTGGTGAAAAAATGTATGTATTGAAATGCATGTAATGAAATAAATATATCGTGCAAATCAAAAAAATGTGTAATATAAAAAATGGACGCCGGCCGGCCACGAGGACAATAATTGGGTCGGCGCGTTGGACGCACGGCCGATCCATTTACAAAAAGAGACGGACATGCCGATCCAAATGGACAAAACGCGGACAAAGCGCGCGTCCGTTTGGGTCGCGCGCGGTTGGAGTTGCTCTTAGACATTCCTTGGAGTAGCCAACATTGTCCAAGTTCCAAACTAGGAAACTTATATCACTGTCCAGATAAAAAGAGGAGGCCCGGCATCTAAATCCACTCGAAATCCCAATCCGACCTGTTAATTACTACTCCCCTTTCTTCTATTCCTCTTCGCCTCTGACTCTGGGATCTCTCATCCACCAACCAACCATCTACCCTACTGCTCACCCACCAGCGCACAGCTGCGATCGCACCAGCCAGCCAGCCAGCCAGCCAGCCAGCCGCCTACTACTACTCCACTCCCCCGCAAAGTCCAAACGCGGCAAGTCAAACGCGACGAGGAGCGCGGCCAAATGCGCGCGTGATCCCGGAGGGGCCGGCGATCCGTGCTGACGGCGTGGGCGCGGGCGCGGCAATGGGCCGCCGGATCGACCTCTCCGGCGCGGAGATCCGCGCCGACCCCGGCGACGGCAGCCCGCCCATCTTCCTCCCCCGCCAGCCCGCCGCCTCCCCGCTCCTCGCCCTCGACATCGGAGGTGATTCTATAAATAAGCTCCCCCCGCTTCTGAATTCTGGTTCTGGTCTCGGCGGTCTGGCTGAGGGCGAGGGTGCTGCGGTCGCAGGGACCCTGATAAAGCTGGTGTACACGGCAAACTGCGGCGGCGAGGCGGAGCTGCGGTTCGCCAAGTTCGAGAGGCGGAGGCTGGACGACTGCTTCGACTTCGTCCGGGCCCAGGGGCTCCTCGGCTGCAACGGTACGTCTGTGCTACCTTCGCTGTCCGCTGCGCCGAATTGGTTGGTTCTTCTCTAGCTCATTTGGCTTCCTGGCACGGTTAATCACGCAATGTGGAGATTGGAGAATTGGGTGACCCTGCCCCACTGGAAAATAAGTAGGATAGGGTCTCAGGATGCTAGGCTTGATGAGCAGCTGTTACTTGCTCGTGAGCTAGGGTGTTCTTCGGAGCATTCTGAAGTCTTTTGCTGTCAGACTTGTAGCTCATGATCAATTCTAGTAAGAGGGGAATCTAGAATTTAGCTGTTGACAGCAGTTAGCGGCATTTGCAATCCCTCTTTTCTGCGATGCAGACAGAGTGTTTTACTCTGTTTTCACTCTGCCCAACTAAAAAATAAAGGTTTCAGCTTCTGTTGTTTGATGATTTAGTTATGTGTTGGAGTTTTATCTTTATTATCGTGGGCTGAAGTGTAACATGTTCATGCCAGGGACAACGGTGGGGTCAAGCAAAGAAAATATGACACTGAAGGTATGATCTTTTTTCTTGTGTTACTACGCAACAATGACCTTATGGGCTTATGACCCAAAAGATGAATACATTAATACAAATGGAGATCATTTATGCTGTTAGCACTTGGAAGTGCTCCTCTATTTATTTGCAGTAACATGTATGGCATGTTTTACCTCTTCTCTTAGCCAAAATGTGAAATTTCAAATGACACATTCATCCTGCGCCGTTGCCTTGGACGGTTACATGAGGTTTGAATGAATCCATTACCATTTAATATCATTGCTCCTGTCAACATCCACCAAAATCACCCTTACTATTTACTCCCCCGTGAATAAATATAAGAGCGTTTAGATCACAAAAGTAGTGATCTAAACGCTCTTATATTTCTTTACAGAGGGAGTACAATTTATTGTTAAAAATAATTCTTGAAATTAATTTCCATGGACCCACGCTATCACTAATAAATACTCCTAAAGAGTTGCCGGAACGAAGTTTTGTCGCCAAGCGACAGATTGTAACTGTTTTTGGCGCATTTAGGAAACATAGATTTTGCCCCTAGAGTTAAAACTTGTGTATACTTGCAGCTGAGGCAAAACCCTCGGCAACTCGGCTGCTCCAAGTATCAATAATTGCAAACACAAGAATGATGAATAATATGTGCTTGTGAATTCTGATTTCTATATTGAATATACCTTTGCTTGAGAATGTAGAACTTAATATTGTTTGTTTGTGTTTTGTATTACAGTCTTGGTTAATGTTTAACGCATACCATTGTCATTTTATTTTTGTCTTGTTTGATTGTTAGCAGTAATCCATTATCCGAGGTGGATTGTAAAATAGCTTGACCGGAATCGACTGTAATGGAGATCATTTGCAGGCTACAGGTGGTGGATCATATAAATTTGGTGATGATTTTCGGCAAAAATTAGGTGTTAGCCTTGACAAGCTTGATGAAATGGACAGTGTTGTTTCTGGAGCAAACTTTTTGTTACAGGTGAGTTGTAAGCTGCTCTCATCATACCACATACCTTCTCTCTTGGATTCTGAACTTTCAAAAATTATTTCACATTTTAACACTGCTTAAGGTATGGTTCTTTCCGGTTAATATTTTGTAAGGTATCGCTGCATTCTTGATAGTTTCACATAGGTCACTTGCCTTCCATAAGTTCTGATATTTAGTTCTCATTTAGATCTGGTTTTCCATTTAACTGATGCTTCCTCGCAGAATGTTCCTGGCGCAGCCTTCACACACATGAATGGAAAGAGGAACTCGATTGATATTTCCCCAGATAACATGTTTCCTTACCTTCTTGTCAACATTGGCTCAGGAGTTAGCATATTAAAGGTTGCACTTCTTCGTCATCATGATTCACATATGGAAATACAGCAGAATGCAGCTCATATAACCATATGTTATCAAGTATAATGCAGGTCACTGGAAATCAAAAATTTGAAAGGGTAACTGGGACACATATTGGTGGCGGCACTATGTTTGGGTTAGCAAAACTATTAACAGGCTGCAAGAGGTAATGTGTATCCTTTTGCGCGTCACAAATGTCTTGATTTACATATTCTTCCCACTAATATGTTATCATTCTCTTAGTTATGATGAATTCCTGCAATTAAGCCAGAAAGGGGACAATTTTGTACTTGATCTAGTTGTGAAGGATATATGTGGGGAGCTTGTCTGCCAGAAGGTTTGCTGTTACCCTCCTTGCTCTGTTCTTGCAGTGCTATGTGCTTGCTTTTTTTTTTTTTAAGTTTTGGTAGGCCAGTAGTGCCCTAGTGTGTAGGTCAATCTGTCAGACTTAACCATTTGCTTGGAGAATTGATTGTTTTATTGCTTGCTTATGATTCTGTTACAACTTAGTGGAATAAATACTTATGCTTACCTTGAGTTAACTTGTTCATCAAGATTGCTTGAAAAGCAATATGACTACTGGGAGCATTGTGTTTAGAATTGATGACACACACTGAAATCTTTATGTTGACAATATTTATAGTGTTCCTCTCTATACCAAAATATAAGATGTTTTTGTAGTTCAATTTGAACCGCAAAAATGTCTTATATTTTAGCACGGAGGGAGTATTTAATTATTAATCCTTTCGTATGTCATAAATCAGCACCGGTCCTTATAGATTACTGATTTATTCTTTTCTAATATGTTCCAGCAAGGACTGTCAACATCGACTCTTGCTTCTAGCTTTGGAAAAGTTATTACTTCTATGAAAAAGCTAGCAGATTACAAGCCTGAAGACCTTGCTTCCGCATTGTTGAGTGCCTTTACTTACAACATTGCACAAGTGAGTTTATGTTGTGTGCTCCTGCCTGTTATTAAATTATACTTATTGTCTCAGCTGCTCATAGCTGTTTACATGGCTGGCATTCAACCTTGCTCTATTGGAAGAAAGAAAAGCTAAGCAGATACACTTGTTGATCTGAAGAAGAAATGCATATAGTAGTATAATGACTTTTACTGGAGAAAAGATGCATAGGGTTTACTCATTCTATGTCACACATAGTTTTTTTTATGTCAAGACAAATTGTTTCACTAAAACCATTTTGGTTTTGTTTAAATGGCCTCGAGCATGTTAATATGAATAATGACATTACAAGAAAGTACATTTTATGGGGTACTTCCACGGTTTCCCCTGTTGATATTGGTCTATTGCTGTCTATTGAAATATGGGTTCATATATCACACTCTTGGTATGTGTCCTGCAGATTTCCTTTCTTGTTGCATCACTCTTGGGCCTCAGAAGGGTCTTTTTTGGTGGATCATATATACGTGGACACAAAAGCACAATGGATAATATTTCTTATGCACTAGACTTCTGGTAAGCATTTGATATTGTCCAAATGTATACAACTTGATGAGCATCTGTCCATATAAAAAATATAGAGAAGTTTGTATATGCTTGTATTTAGTAGAAGTTTGTGGTCCTTAAGAGGATTCTCAAGAAAATCTGTATTTGTATCTCATTGAATGGTTCTACTCTTATTTTATTAACCTTGGAAAGAATCTTAACATTTGAGGTATGTCATTCAGGTCAGAGAGTCAAATGCAAGCTTCATTCTTGCAACATGAAGGGCATTTAGGTGCTCTTGGTGCCTTGATGAGTTACGGGGATCCCAGAGATGAAAACTTGAACCCCGAGGAATCTCAGGAGGTGAGCTCCTACGATGATATCCTTTATCTGTTTATCATTTTATTGCACACTGCAAGAAACAAGACAAGTTTGAGTATCGTGTTTTATTCAAGTAAAATGCTTGTGCATAGTGTGTACCAGTAGGAACAAATTGTACACATTTTCAAGTAAATCAGAAGTGAAGGAATGATCTACCGTTCCATTTGTATAGTTGTGGCTTGGACGCCACAACAATAACACATAGTTTTTTATGCATACAAGTGTTGTGAATAAGCACGATGCAGAAATAAATAAAAGTTATTGTTGTTAGGGTGGCTTATCTTTCCAAGCTTAATTGTGTGTTTTCCCCACTGCTGTAGGAGAACAGTCATGAGGCAGCAGCTCCTAGTGATGTGACATCAGCAGATGAACATACCGATAGCAACATATTTCCTTATCTCCTTGTTAATATTGGATCTGGTGTCAGCATGATAGAGGTTCGCCAGGACACTGCTTTCATTCTTTTTATTATTTGTGTATTAGCACTTTTATCAGCAAAAAACAATCGTGTCAGGTAATTGGTAAGGGGAAGTTCGAGCGAATTATCGGATCACATCTGGGTGGTGGTACTATCCTTGGTCTTGCAAGGCTTTTAACTGGCTGTTCAAGGTACTATTGATTTAGCTTGTATACTTATAAGATGTAGGAATGTTCTTTGATACATGATTAAACAATTTCTAAATTTTCCTTGTGGCTTGTAGTTATGAGGAATTCTTAGAGTTGAGCCGGAGTGGTGATAATTTGGCTGTTGATTTGACTGTTGGAGACATATATGGGGAGCGTGGTTATCCAAAGGTATTTGATCTATACTCTGGAAGAATCTTTTTTTTTTCTGTAAGGTTTCTCCTATAATAGTGATATTAACATTTATTACAAAAATGGAATAGTGGTCTCATCTGCTGTTGTACACATATGAAGATTAGTTTTAGGCTTTGACATGCTTATCATGGAAATTATGAATCTCTGGTACAGCAGGCGGTCAGTATGCCCATTAATTTTTCTTTCTGTACTCCAGATTGGTCTTCCAGCATCCACTACTGCGGCAAGCTTTGGAAAAGTGAACCCAGGCAAACTTTCAGAGTACAAAGCAGAAGATCTCGCAGCAGCTCTACTCAACTCTTTCACATACAACATTGGACAGGTATTTGCTCCAGATATTGGAACTACTAGGCACCATCATGAAGTATCCTCTGACGTGTTCTTATTTCTTATCTAGATAGCCTACTTTGTAGCTAATCTATCAGGCCTAAAGAGAATCTTCTTTCGAGGTGCTTATGTCTGTGGTCATGAGAAGACTATGGACAAGATTTCTCGTTCCCTCAAGTATTGGTAAGGAATTTTCAGCTACAGTCAAAAATATCATTGTGAATTGTACAGAAAATTTAGCTATCCAGGAACATGAGAACGAATATTCCACTGTGATCAGGCAGTTAATAATTGCTTCTCTCCTTATGTTTTTGCTCCCAGGTCCAAAGGTGAAGTTCAAACGACATTTCTGTGTCATGAAGGTTTCTTGGGAACCCTTGGTGCATTCTGGAGTTATGAGAACATGGGCATTGACGGTTTGGCATCACAAGAAGTCATTAGGGAGGTCTTGCTTGGTGCTCCGCACACCGGACAGTTCCCATCTTCGCCATTGACCCATGAGCAAGACAATGTAGGTGACAGGCAGTAGCAATCTAATCAAAACACCGACATTTTCTTGAATAATCCAATGTCAACCTCGACACTTTCTCTTTCTCATTGGCTGTCACCTGTATGTGCTTCATTTAGGGGGGAAATACAACTGCTGAAGCTGAGGTGGACAGGCTGCGACAAGACAACGCAGTTCTGAAGTCCGAGCTTGAACGGTTAGAAAGGGAGAATGCAGAGCTGAAAGCTAAGTTAGCGAAGTCCAATGAAGCGGCTACCATGTAAAGCAATAAAAGGCCGAAGCATGTCTCCATGGTAAAAATAACAAGATGGTGAGATGTGGGGGCACCGCACAAACAGCCTCAACTTGTTGTAACCTGTAATAGTCTTGGTGATGGTTCAAAGGTTGTCTACAGAAATAGAATTTCCCATAGGTAGTTACCCCAAATTAGGGTAGCTCATATAGTTAGCTCATGTTGTATTTTCTTTTTATACAAGTGTGTTTGTATCTATTTCATTTTTTGTAAGCTTTATTGTTTGTCTTGTAAATATGGAAGCAGTACCCTAAAGTAATCAATAAAATCAGTTCTCACAAATTTATTGATAAATGTGTGTTGCACTTAAGAATTTTATTTGCCTGTTTCTCTTCCTGAATCAAGAAAAACATTTTTTTAAAAGAAAGAATGAAGTTTTGGTGAAATGCTTGGCGGGATACTACTGGAACAGTATTTTCTTTAACCCTTAACCATTGACACTAGACCCATGACTTCCTTTTAAGAAGTGAGGTGCCACGTGGAGGCCGCGCCTCGAAGGTGGGTGGGCGAGCCTCTTTTCATTTTCACTGATCATCCGAGGAGAGATACTCTTCCCTTGATTTTCAGTGAAATTTGGCCAAAATGGAAGGATTCCAGCGGGTAAATGAAGAATAGTATTTAGCAGGATTACCAACCAAGATTGAACATATTAATGTATTCGAACAAAATTTCGGACAAAATTATAGCATAATGCAACAAAATTGAAGTTGTCGTCGTTTCTTTCCTTTGGTAGGTCCATGCACATGTGAAAGCATGTGTCTTTACTCTTTTTGCATGTTTAAACGTATTTTTTTTAAATGTATGGTTTCATGAATATACATGTAGTGGGCTCTTATCCAAGCTCCCGGTCCTAAAAGAACGGATCGCTCCCGTGCGGCTCCTCAAGCCGCACCGGGGCGCCCAACACAGGCCGCATGCGGTTCCCACCCCTCCTCCCTACTCCCTCGTCGTTGTCAGAGGGTGTGGCCGGACGAAGCCTGGTCGGTGCCATAAGCGGGGGGAGGGGGGGGGGGGGGGGGCTCTCTCGTCCTCTCGTGCGGGGAGACCGGGCACGGGACGGTGTCTTCGGATAGGGAATGACGTAGGCCAGGCGTCATGGCGTGTTGGTTGTCTGTCGCGTGGTGATGGGCTGCAGACGGTGGCGGCGGATCTAGGGTTGACGCGCCCGGATGCTCTTCCCGTCGGCGGCAGCTCCTCTAGTCGGGTCGAGGTTGACGGGTTCGGGTGGCAAGACCGCTCCTTCTACATTGGTGGGCGTCTCCAACGAGCGCTTCTGCCTTCTGCTCTCCTGGTTTGAGGGACTACGACCAAGGAGAAATTCTTTGCCGGCGCAGATGGTGTGACGACGTCTACGGACGCCGCTAACCTCCTTGGAGGGCATCGTCGCGGTGATTTTCCCATTGAGATCCGAGGGAAACCTAGGGTTTGGCTTGCCAGACCGGACAATGGCGGCATGTTGTGTCATCTACCTTCTTGGAGGCACTGTTTTGGAGCTCATATCTGCCGAAGAGATCGCGAAGGTGTAGCGACATTGGATCACCGCGTTGACTGGCCGAGAAGGGTTGTTTGCTCTGGGGGAAACCCTGAATCTGGGTCTCTCGGATCGGATGTTGGTGGTGTCTGACGTCACAACCCCTCTAGGGGGCATCGTTTTTTGAGCAAGTGTTGGCTTGGAGGGGTCCAGAGGTGGAGCGGCGTCGTATCTACCGCGTCGACGCCGATGTGTCTCAGCAGCATGGTGCAGCGGAGTCTCGGTGGTGGATGTGTCTTGATGGACAAGTGCATGGTGGTGGTGTTCCCTGGCACCGTGGCGGCGTTGACAGCTGACTGGTATGGCAAGGATAATGCAGATCTTTTTCCCGAAGACGGTTAGCGGTACGATGGTGATGGCGGCTTCCAAAGCGTGTGCATGCGGTGTATGCTTTGGCTCTGCTGCACCGGGTGTTTGCTCCTGGTATGCCATGCGGGTGGATCAACAGTGACCCGACTCTAGATGGTGAGCCGTGAGGGCATTCCTCATTGTAGAGTTTGTAGGTGTGGGTGGTGGCTTCGGGTTATTTGATATATCTTCTTATCAGACTTTGTTGAATAATTAATAATATGGCTGTGTGCATCTCTCGATGCAGAGGCCGAAGCTTGCTCCCCTTTTTGAAAAAAGAAGAGAGAAAGAAATGAATATACATGTAGTGCCACAAATGATAAGAACTAATACATTATTACAACCATAATAAATTATGTTGAATAGAACATAGAATTGTGGAAGATCGATCCACTGCCGATCTTAAGAGGTATCCAGAAGTTGTAAAGAACAATAGAGAAGAAATTGTAAAGAACAATAGAGAAAGGATTGGTGTTCGAGGTGATCTCATTGGAGACAATAGGGACATCGTGGTTTTATCTAGGTTCAGGGTCCCATGGGTAATAATAGCCCTATGGGAATTAACATTTACAAAGTATATATTGGATCCAAAGTAAATAATAGCCCTATTGGACTTCCTCGCTGGATCGTGCACCGGTGAACGGCGGCGACGGCGGTCCGCCCGTGGTAAGGCCCCTTGCCCAAGGTACGTCTTCCCTCCTTGACGCCGGGAGGTGACGCCGGCGCCGGCGCTGGCGGCGTTGACCTGTGATGAGCAAAGATCGCGCCGTCAGTTACGTTTGAATTCCCTGATCGGGACAGACGGGTCGGCCCGTGTCGAGGCTGAGATGGGCCGATGTGATGGGCATGCGGCCCAGGTGCGTGAGTGTGAGGGGCGTGCGACCCATGTGTTTCTGTCAGAGGGGCATGCGGCCCACGTGACTGAACCCAATTGTGAATTGCAAGTTTCAGATATCGGTAATACGTGCCTCAAAAAAAAGATATCGGTAATACGTCGTTGTGCCAGGCGG
Organism: Elymus sibiricus; assembly: GCA_039707655.1. NCBI lineage: Eukaryota > Viridiplantae > Streptophyta > Magnoliopsida > Poales > Poaceae > Elymus > Elymus sibiricus. Next base: position 115,420,780 of record CM077675.1, read on the forward strand.
ACGTGATCGATACAGGGCTCTTTAGGGTTAGACCCCGAAGGGCTTCGCCTGGCTTTACTACGAGCTCTGGCGCGGAGTCCATCCGACGAAGCGCAAGACGCGCGCGGCTCGGCAGAAGCATGGCGGGGCACGGGAACGATCACCCTCCCCCACCGCGTCACCTGCCTCTTGCAAGGGCAACCCACCCGTTGCCTCGTCAACCTTCACAGCTGCGTCAGCCGCCACCGCCGGCTACTCGCGCGGACGTTCAGCACGCCGGTCCGGCTGCAGATGCGAGGGCCGCGGGGCGAGGGGGCCTGGCCGACGAATGGCCATGGCCGTGGGCGGGGTTCCACCCAAGGGGGACAGTGGCAATGGGTCAGCAACGACGAGCACAACTCAGAGTTTTGGGATCAGGACGGATACAATGCGGATGATGATTGTTAGCGGGTTTTTTTCCTCAAACGGAGGAGGACGCGGTTACAGTGATCAGATCAGCGACATGGCGTGGAGGTGGCGGGCAAGGTTACGTCGGCCCACCCGATGGTTTTGTTCAGGGAGGTTTCAGGGCAAACTGGGGAGGAAGAGGTTACGACGGCCAAGATGCCGGTCGCAACTTCCGCCGGGACCCGCCTCCAAGGAGGGATCCTCCATCTCCCCGGAGGGACCCGCCCCCACCCCGGAGGGAACCGCCGCCTCCGTCGGGGGTCGTTGCGGGATCGATGGTGGCTTACAAGGCTATTGCATCAACTACAGAGTCTACATTGGTCGCGCAACCTGCAGTGACACTGACCCCTCCTTTACCGGGCTTTGCCTTGGCTGTCGTAAGGGCGCTCGCGGATGTTTCCGTTCTGGCAACGGGGACTGCAGAGGTCCTCGACTCGGCCAGCGACAAAGGGAGCAACAAATCAGGTAATGATGGTACGATTAAAGGACCACGCCAATAGGAAAAACTTTAAGGATTTTTATTCTTGTGCCCCTGGTTACTTAGTTGTACTCATTCATCCCCATGTCCTTAACTTTTGCTCACTTTTCCCCACTCCTAGTCCGAAACCCTCACGAATGGTCACAACGGAGGATGCCGTTGGGTCAATGGTTTGACCGTTAACTGCTGACGAGTTGGGCCGTGCTGGACTGTGTCGTCCGTTGGACTTGCCAAGTGAGGCCGTGTTGAACGGTGGCGCTGGTTGGACCGTTGGGCAGTGGTTTCGTTGGACTGTTGGGCCGTTGCATGAAATGCCTGCATGCATGCGCTGATGCACGCCGCCACGATAAGCCTGCTATGCATGCGCGTCATGATCTAGCTGGCCTGCCTGCATGCGCTGATGCGCGCCGCCACGATGCCCCACTGACGCAGCCTTCCTGTGAGCCGCCACAGAGGCAGAGACGGTTGCTGCCGCTGGTTCGTCTCTTCTCGCACGCGTCTCCTCGATCGATTCATACTAGTTCACATCGTTTCAGCCTTTAACATCCGCAGCATCAATTCAGTGTAGTAATTAAAGTCTAGGGCATACCGATCGACGCGCGGCGTTTGAACGTAGCAACATGCGGCCGATGCCCTTGTTTAAACCACCCACCCATCCAACTATTCTCCACACATCCATTTGCGCCACTCCCCTTCTCTTCTTCACCCAAATCCAGAGCACTCTCCAAGCCAGGCGAAGATGGAGTACTACAGCCCCACCTTCCAGATGCCACCAGTCAGGCCGGAGATGCGGTACCCCGCCGGCGTCGTCGTGGAGAAAACGCTCCGCATGTGGACGATCTCACGCTGGAGGACTGGCTGGGATTTGGCCGAGTGGTTCCTCCGTGCGGGCTTCGCCCACCTCCTGGCGGGCTCGCCGGTGATGTTCCAACTGGAGGAACTGCGTCCAAACTCCAGCTCTCCGCCGTTAGGGCTCATCGTCAACTTCCACAACAGGTTTGATGCGTTCCACCTGCTCGGCAAGGTGTTTTGGTGTGGGTGCGAGCTCATCGCATTCACAACCTACAACATCTTCACTGATGTCGATAGGATCTTCTCCAACCGCAACGTCATCCACAGCCTGCCCTACCACCTCAGCGAGAACGGCAGGGAGGTGGAGCAGTGAAGAGGAGGCGCGGAGAAGCTTGTCTTGCCCTAGGGTGTTAGACCCTAGGGCTTTTTTATATATTTCTATGTTATGTCGTCGGCTGTAACGTGAACTATTTACCTATGTCGTGTTATATAGTATTTTATGTAAAAACTATGTTATGATTTCTACTTACCTTACCCTATTTATATATCTATGTTATGCTTGCTACTTTTATTTGTTATTTTGTAGCCCATTCGGTGATATTTTCGTGTTTTGGTCCTATATTTTATGCGTTCCAAAGTTTTGGCACGCGCGGCTAATGGGCTATTTGAAGTGTCAAAAAGGAAAGGGTACCAAAAGGAAACTAAAGCTAGAAAAATGAGCCATGTTGATGTTGAAAAGAAGAAGAAAAAGCTAATTATTTCGAATTGTCGCCGGCGGGCTAGGGTTTGTCGCCGGCGGTCTAGTGTTCCTAGACCCTGTCGGGGTTGGAAGGGACAGGCTAGGCTTTGGAAGGGTGGAAGCTACTGTCCACGGGTTTCCACTTAAAGAATGACGACGACCCGAATAGAGGTGGCTGACGACCGGGGCCCGCCGTGCGTGCGCATTTACTTTGGGTTGTGCGGGTAGTTGGAAGGCCACCATGCGTCCCCGAGGCGGACGAGGAGAAAGCGCGTGCACGTCCGTTCGGTTGGTGCCCATGTAAAAATTTCAGATTTCCATATTATTAGGCTCATTTTGAGTCTAACTGAGTTAAAATGCTTTGAGGGTGGTACATTTATTGCTTTGGAAATTGAATATGAGAGAAATATTTCATTGGCTAGTTAAAACTAGTGTCATCCACTTAGAATTCACCTTGGTTGGTTGATGAGATTTCAGATTTGAGCCTTATAAACCAGAAAGGAGGGAGTATATCCCTATATATTATGAACATAAAGAAGCTTTTTTGAATAGTTTGTGGCCATTTTGCACGATGTAAACTAATTTTTGGTGGCCATATTTCAAATCAATCAGCGAAAAAGAAAACAGAATCAACGTGCACTCATTCTCTGTAGGTGCAATCAAATCAATAAGCAAAAAAAAGTAGAACCAGCGCGTGCACCATTTCGTAGGCCTCTTTTATCTTTGGGCCTTCGACAGTCAACGCCATGCGACGGCCCAACCAGAGATGAAGAACCAACAGGGACATAGTTTAAGCAACCCAGAGAGCACATGATCCACAAATTAAGCTTACACCGCAGTAATAACATCTCTAACGAGTGATGACCAGCAAGTAAGCAAATCCTAGGGCAACTATACAAAAATAAAATCCTAAAGCTATCAGATTCGCCTGCTTGTTCAATTGAATCATCTGCCTCAAGTTCTTGTTCATCTTCTTTAATTCTCCCTTCAGATCCACATCCCCAACTATCGGAGCAGCACTTTCAGAGACCAAATTCCGCACAACTAACGGTAGATTGAGCTCCTGGGTTGTGGCCCCATTTCATTGAATCAAGCCCTCCCCTTGAAGCCTTAGAACGTAGTCATCCAGCCATTCAAAATGTGTGCACTTCTTCACGATCTGAAACGAAATCATGAGCCCTAAATCCCAGATCCAACGAAAAAGAATTAAAAGCAAAGAGGAAAAATCATGAGATCTAACCTGCCCCTCTGGCTTGCTCTCGCATTTCACGAACTTGCGCCCAAAGTTGCCGTTCCTGTCCTCCTTCGAAGTCAACCGTTTCAGTGGCACGGTGCGTGGACAGTCAGGACATGGCTGCATGGGCAGTTGACCATACTGGGTCCATGTGGGGCGGGAGGCTGAGGTGGAGCTCGACATATCTCGTCACCGGGGAAGACGAAGCAGACGAGGGGCTCCTGTCGTCACCGCAGAAGAAGAAGTAGAGGAAAGGGGAGGCAATGCCGCAGTGGTGGGCGAGCAGAACCAACCTCTCGCCGCCTAGCGGATCGCCCAACGATCCAACGATGCGGAGCAGTCCATGTGATCCAACGGCGTGCAGCCTGCCCTCAGAATTCCTTCTAGAAGACCATATCTGAGGGTTGTCGCTTGGCGCTAGGGTATGATCGGATGGCTACAGCTCGACGCTAGGGTTTGGAGAGATGCTGCGGGGTTTTGAGCCGGTCAGCGGGGTTATCTTAGGTTTGACCAACTTTCCAATGACCTTAACTAATTCAAAAAAATCAAAAAAATATGAAACCTTCGCGGTTCATCGTTTTACAAGACATAGTCACCATAAAAGTTATAAACTTGGTTTAGGGACATTTTTATGAAAACTCCTTCACAAAAATGAGCTATAACGTACGAGGTTGTATAGAGTTCGAGAAGAGAATGATAGTGGGTATAGGTTTACGATTTTTTTTAAAAAATCAAGAAAATCACCAAAGCTTCGTTTTAGTGTCAATAAGAAGGATCCGAACTTATTTTTTCATTATTCAAATTTTGCCACGTGTAATAATTCAAATTTTGCCAACATCAACAACAATAACAACAACAATGCCTTTAGTCCCAAACAATAATTCAAATTTTGCAAACATCACATCACAGAGTAATGTACTTCAAATGCTGCCTCCAATTTTGAATTATTACAAATCCTTAAAATTCAAAGGTTAGTTCAAATTCAAATCTCGCCTCCAATTTTGGATTATTACAAATCTTTAAAGTTTAAAGTTTACAACTTGCATTCAATATTCAAAGTTCACATCTTTGCCTTGCTCCTTGTGTTCCTAGACGGTTTAACAGACTTGATCCTGGTTTCCCTAGCCGGGATATCCACCCTTTTTCTTCTTCCTTTTGATCTTCACTTCGGTTGGTGGCTGTCGAGGTGCTGGCGGAGAACTTCCACTAGCCAGCTGACAGGGTTCAATAGCTTCAAAACCTTCATAAGCCATGGCTTCAAATTCTGCATCGGATGATGACTGAACCGAAGTTTCGTTCTCTCTTGGATTTTTCTCTCCTTTTTCTTTAATTTCCCTAGAGCTAGATCAAACAGAAAAAAGAGTATAAGCCATCGATAAAAAACAGAAAAAATGCACAAAAAGGGAAGGTTGTTGCACACATACCAAGCTGCCGGCAGTGCTAATTCAGTTGCTTCATTCTCCTCTGCATTAGCAGCAATCTGCTCTAATGCTTCATCCTCCTATGCATTAGCTGCAATCTGCTCTAATGCTTCATTCTCCGCTACAATTGCTGCAATTTTCTCTAATCCTGCATTGTCCTCTGCATTTGTTGCTGCCCATTGTTCCTCTTCTTCAAATGAAGCATCCACTGGATTGGTACATTTCCTAGCAATGTGCCCTAGGGTTCAACATTTTTTGCACTTACACTGTCTTTTTACACGACCCTCTTCACCTCTTCTGTACCTATTCTTCCTTGGTCTCCCTGGTGGTCTAGTCAGTACAGGAGAATGTAGTTTGAACCCTGGATCTACTATGTTCCATTGGTCTTTTCCCAAGAGTGCACGCACATTGGAAGCATAAGCAGCCCTGAATTTGGCAACAGAAAAATATTCAGAGATGTATTGATCAACTTCACCATCTTCACCACCGATAACAGTCATCAGATGTAGGGCATGTATGCATGGCTTCCCACGGAGCTGCCATTGCCTACAACTGCATTCCCTAGTTGCTAGGTTAACTGGATATCTCCATTCCCTGTTTTTACTGTCAGTATATGTTACCTCAACCTCGTGTGTCGCCGCTCGAATGCATTTCATTCTGCTCAGTCCTCTTCCCTTGGCATGCAATGCCTTAATAAGAGATGGGAGCATAAGATGGCCAACATATTCTTTTTCTGCAATTCTTTTGCGAAGAGCCATCTTTATCATGATCATCTGCCGAATCTTATCAAATATTTGCTATATCAGAATCCCTCTCAATGACTTGATCTTTGCATTGAAACACTCTGCCAGGTTATTGGTCACATAGTCTACTTTGCATATTGCATTGAATTTGCTTCTTGACCACAACTTTCCATGATGTGCATCTAGGTACTCCTTCACCATAGGATTGTGAGCATACAACGCTCTCAAATGATGCTCATGCTTCCTCTCACTGCATGTGTATGATGTTGGCCATAAGTTCTCATCATAAACTTTAACTTTGAACTTGCTTCTGAAATTTTGCGCTAGGTGTCGCATACATTCCCTATGCTCCACTCTAGGGAATACAATTCCACTGCACTCTCTAAACCCTTGCAAGCATCTGTGTGTATAGCTAAACCTGGGGGTGTACCTATAAGGTTGCGCAACTGTTGCAGAAACCAGACCCAACTTTCCTCGGACTCTGCCTCCACCACACCAAATGCAACTGGGAATAGCCAGTTGTGTCCATCAACTATAGAAGCTGCCACCAGTTGTCCTCTCCACCTTCCATTCAAAGCAGTTGCATCAACAGCCAAATAGGGCCTGCAACCATCCAGAAACCCATGCCAACAAGCCTTGAAACAAACAAAAGCCCTCCTGAAGCACTCCTTCTCAAATGACTTCCCTTTTATTTTGTATGGAACTGTATGCTTCTCAATCTCTACAACACTCCCTGGACTAGCCGCTTCCACTTCAGCTTTAAATGTGTAGAGCAACTGAAAGCTCTCATTCCAAGGGCCATTAATCCTGTCAAGAGCTATTTCCTTACCATAAAAAATCTTCATGTAAGGTACAACAATCTTGTACTTATAAATTAGCTTCCCTTGGAGTTTTGTGGACCAAGTGTTGGCTTTTCTCTCAACCAATCCAAAATTGCATCTGCCACCCATCTACTCTTTGCTAACTTTGTTTTAGCCTTCCCCCCTCCCCCTCCAGGTGGACAAGAGTGCTGGTGTGGGTTCCTTTTTATCTAAAAAAATATGATATGAAAACATTACACAATGATCTGAAAATAGAATCAGTATATACTGAAATACACAAACCTGAATGAACTTACTCCTCAACATAAGTGATGCATGCAACCTCCATCTACACCTATCATATGGGCAACGAACAGTGAACCTTGATGGCTCACTCCTTTCAATCACATATGTATTTTGTGTGAGAATGCAGTATGTAGTCACTACATTACGACAGTCCACCATCGATTGGAATATGGTGCCGACACCAAGCTGAGGATCTTCCCTATTCCTCTCAATTGTTGGCATGTCCTCACCATCATATTCATCTAAAACTAAGCTGTCGATGTTCTCCTCCCTCTCTTCATCGTCAGTGTCATCAAATCTAGCACGGCTGATAGGTTGCTCCTGAAATTCATCTTCCATTGCTTGTTTACTGGCAATATCTGCAAGGTCAGGGAACATATTCTCATCCTCGTCGTCATGTTAAGGCACCTCTTCGTCTGGCTCTCCATCCTGTACTACATCGGCTACGGCAGCGATAGGAGAAGCGACACAAGAAATGGCAGCAGATATATTGTGACTTTCAGAACCACTAGCTCTGCTTGGTTTCGACCTACAAGGAGTGCCGGGGCGCCCTCCGTTAGCAGAGGCAGAAGATTCTTGAACACCCTTCCCCTTCTCACATTCATTGCGTGGCTGAAGCACCTCGATATGGATTTTACCGAAGTAGCTTTCAACATTCAAAGTAAAGAGCAATCCCAGATGCTCATCGCAAGTTAGTGGTATAATTTTTTGCACGGTACTGCTGATAAATTTTAGTTCAACAGCATCGGCAGGGCTCCATCCATACGGAGAATTTCGGAGCGCCGCGAGTAAATCTTTGAACGACATACTGGTTTCTACTACCTTCGGATAGAAAAATCCAGTAAGCATATGCGGTTTTTTACCGCGCAGCACACTAACTTCCATCCTAACCGACGGCCGGAAAGCAAGCGTAGGATCAATCCTATTCGATTCAAATAAGGGGTGTTGTTAGGCCGGGAACAATTCAGCAAAATTTGAACGATTTAAGCGACTAGCGGTCAAAAAGGGCTGAATTTACGAATCAGCAAATCAGTTAGAGGGGAAAACGACACTTACCCAGGTGTAATCCATGAATTATCCGCTACCAATTCCATCCAATCCTCTCCACGGTCGACGAAGTTGAGAGCCTTCTCCCCCGACATCGCTGCTTAATCCAGATGGGGATGTGGGGGTATATCTGGCGGAGGGTGATACGTCTCCAACGTATCTACTTTTCCTCACCCTTTTGCCCTTGTTTTGGACTCTAATTTGCATGATTTGAATGAAACTAACCCGGACTAACGCTGTTTTCAGCAGAATTGCCATGGTGTTGTTTTTGTGCAGAAATAAAGGTTCTCGGAATGGAACGAAACTTTTTGGAGATTTATTTTGGAAAATAAAAAATACAGGAGCTAAAAACCACCGGAGAGGGGGCCCAGGGTGAGCATCACCCACCAGGGCGCGCCAGCCCCTCCTGGCGCGCCCTGGTGGGTTGTGCCCACCTCGGGGCCCCACTTGCCCTATCTCCGCCACTATAAATTTCTAAATTTGGAGAAAAAAATCAGAGAGAAAGAATTATCACGTTTCACGAGATGGAGCCGTAGCCACCTCCTGTTCTTCATCGGGAGGCCAGATCTGGAGCCCGTTTGGGGCTCCGGAGAGGGGAATCTTCGGTCTTTGTCATCATCAACCTTTCTCCATCGCCAATTCCATGATGCTCCCCACCAGGAGTGAGTAATTCTTTCGTAGGCTTGCTGGTCGGTGAGGAGTTGGATGAGATTCATCATGTAATCGAGTTAGTTTTGTTAGGGCTTGATCACTAGTATCCATTATGTTCTGAGATTGATGTTGCTATGACTTTGCTATGCCTAATGCATGTCACTAGGGCCCGAGTGCCATGATTTTAGATCTGAACCGTTTATGTTATCATCTCTATATCCATGCTCTTGATCCGATCTTGCCTAGTCATATGCACCTATTACGTGTTATGATCCGTCAACCCCATAGTGACAATATTTGGGATACTTCGCGGTGATGATCGTAGTTTGAGGAGTTCATGTATTCACCATGTGTTAATGCTTTGTTCCGGTTCTCTATTAAAAGGAGGCCTTAATATCCCTTAGTTTCCTTATGGACCCCGCTGCCACGGGAGGGTAGGACAAAAGATGTCATGCAAGTTCTTTTCCATAAGCACGTATGACTATTTATGGAATACATTCCTACATTACATTGATGAACTGGAGCTAGTTCTGTATCGCCCTAGGTTATGACTGTTACACGATGAATATCATCCAACGAGTTACCGATCCAATGCCTACGACCTTTCCACTTATTGTTCTTGCTAAGTTACTACTACTGCTGCTGCTGTTCCAACCGCTACAAAAATATTGCTACTACTGTTACCACTACCGTTACTATTGCTACTGCTATAAAAACTATCATATTACTGTGCTACTGATCACTCTGCTGCAGATATTTATCTCCAGGTGTGGTTGAATTGACAACTCAACTGCTAATACTCTCAAGTATTCTTTGGCTCCCCTTGTGTCGAATCTATAAATTTGGGTTGAATACTCTACCCTCGAAAACTGTTGCGATCCCCTATACTTGTGGGTTATCAAGACCTTTTTCTGGCGCCGTTGCCGGGGAGCATAGCAATATTTGTTGAGTCACTTGGGACTTATATCAATTTATCACTATGAAGAATCTGAAGGATTCAAGGACCAAGATTTTTCCCTCTACTACGAGGGGAGGTAAGGAACTGCCATCTAGCTCTGCACTTGATTCACCTTCTGTTATGAGTAAGTTTGCAGCACCACCACATGCTATCATTCCTGATATGTCGCAAGTTATTGATGATGCTACCTCTTCTATGAATGATGCTTATGATGATGCTAGTACCATGCTTTATGATAATGTGCCGCTAGGAGAATTTCTTGATGAACAAATTGCTAGAGCTAAAGAAAATGAAATTGCTGAAACTGTTGAAGCTTATGAAACTGATTATGATTATGAAACTCCTATTAGTCCTAGCTCTCCTAAGTTTGAAATGCCTAAGATACCTGAAGGTTATGTTATGGACGAGGAGATAACTAGAGAAATTCTTTCTTGCAAGGATAGGGACGTTCTTAAGAAACTGCTATGCAAGTATAAGGAAAAAACTTTGAATGCTAGAATGAAATGTGATCCTAAGTTTGCTACTTCACCTATCTATGTTACTGATAAGGATTATGAATTCTCTGTCGACCCAGAGTTAATTACTTTGGTTGAATCTGATCCTTTCCATGGCTATGAAACTGAAACTGTAGTGGCACACCTTACTAAGCTGAATGATATAGCCGCCCTCTTTGCTCATGATGAGAAGATTCTCTACTATTACATCCTTAAGTTGTTTCCGTTCTCATTAAAGGGTGATGCTAAGACATGGTACAATACTCTTTCTCCTGGTTGTGTGTGTAGTCCCCAGGATATGATTTACTACTTCTCTAAAAAATATTTTCCTGCTCATAAGAAACAAGCTACCTTACAGGAAATATTTGACTTTGTGCAAATTGAAGAAGAGAGTCACCCACAAGCTTGGGGGAGGCTTCTCCAGTTACTTAATGCTTTGCCTGATCATCCTCTCAAGAAAAATGAAATACTTGATATCTTCTATAATGGACTAACCTATACTTCTAGGGATTTCCTAGATAGTTGTGCTGGTTTTGTTTTCAGGGAACGAACTGTTGAACAAGCTGAGGAATTATTGAATAACATATTGAAGAATTATGATGATTGGACTCTTCCTGAACCACCGCCTAAACCCACTCCAAAGAAGAGAGGTATCTTATTTCTCAGTCCTGAAGATATGCAAGAGGCAAAGAAATCTATGAAGGAAAAAGGTATTAAAGCTGTGGATGTTAAGAATTTGCCACCTATTGAAGAAATACATGGCCTTGACACAATACCACCTCCACAGGTGGTAGAGGTAAATTCTTTATTAAAGTTTAATGAAAGTGACATCCCTCACAATAAACCTCCTAGTCAATGCTTATATGAGTTTGATAACTATATTATGAAGCAAGATCATTTCAATGCTCATGTTCTGAAACAATTGAAATACAATTGTGATATGATTGCTTTCTTGAGTGACTTGCTATTTAGAATCAGTAATGATGTTAGAGGCATAGGAAAGCATGCCTCTATGGTTCAAACCCAATTAGAACAAGTTGCTAAGTCTCAGAAAGAATCGCTTGATGAAATGAATAGTAATATGCATGACTTTGCTGCTAGAGTAGTAACCAGAGGAGGTAGAATGACCCAAGAACCACTCTATCCTGAGGGTCATCCTAAAAGAATTGAACAAGACTCTCACAGAATTAATCCTGATGCACCTAGTCCTTCTAAGAAGAAAAAGAAAAAGAAAAATGATAGGACTTTGCATACCTCTAGTGAACCTGAGACACAAAAACCCCCTGATAATAATGATGTCTCTATTTCTGATGCTGAAACTCAATCTGGTAGTGAACACCAACCTAGTGATAATGAAAATGATAATGATGATGTTCACAATGATGCTCAACCTAGTAATGATGTAGAACCACATAATGATGTTGAAATAGAGCCTGCTCCTGATCTTGATAACCCACAACCTAAAAATAAACGTTATGATAAGAAAGACTTTGTGGCTAGGAAACATGGTAAAGAAAGAGAGCCATGGGTTCAGAAACCCATGCCATTTCCACCTAAGCCATCTAAGAAAAAGGATGATGAAGAATTTGAGCGCTTTGCTGAAATTATTAGGCCAGTCTTTTTGCGTACCCGTTTAACTGATATTTTGAAGATGGCCCCTTATGCAAAGTATATGAAAGACATCATCACAAATAAAAGAAAAATACTTAAAGCTGAAATCTCCACCATGCTTGCTAATTATTCTTTTAAGGATGGAGTGCCTAAAAAACTTGGAGATCCTGGAATACCAACTATACCTTGCTCCATCAAAAGAAACTATGTTAAAACTGCTTTGTGTGATTTGGGAGACGGTGTTAGTGTTATGCCTTTCTCCTTATATAAAAGACTTGATTTGAATAAACTCACACCTACTGAGATATCATTGCAAATGGCTGACAAATCAACGGCCATACCTATCGGTATTTGAGAGGATGTGCCCGTTGTTGTTGCAAATGTTACTATCTTAACAGACTTTGTTATTCTTGAGATGCCCGGGTACAACAACATGTCGATTATCCTTGGTAGACCCTTTTTGAATACTGCAAGGGCTGTTATTGATTGCAATAAAAGCAAAGTCACTTTTCATATCAATGGTAATGAGCACACGGTGCACTTTCCGAAGAAACAATTCCAAGTGAATGGTATAAATGTTATTGAAGAATCTCCAACCATAATTATTGGAAGTTTTCAATTACCTCTACCTACTGCCAAAAAGAAATATGATGTACTTATTGTAGGGGATATGCACATCCCCATTGAGGTAACTTAGTGTTTTACGAAAGTTCTTCGGTTTCATGCTAATCGGAAGTGGTTGTTAATAAGACTTGATCAACCTTATTAATGGATCATTTTTGAGAGGTATGACATCGTTGAATCTAGTAAGCACAACTCTCTGTTCCAACATTTTATTTTCTATTCTAGCTAGTTAAATAAAATAAAATGCCATGTTTATCCTGTTTTCTGTTTTCTCCGTGCAATAAAAAATGACCCAAAAATAAAAATTCTCAGAATGCCCTGAAAATTAAAAATGATTTTTTTTTCCGAATATTTATGAATTTTTGGTACAAATAACACCTCAGGGGAGTGCACCTGGTGCTCACAATACACCAGGGCGCGGCAGCACCCCCAGGCGCGCCCTGGTGGGTTGTGGCCCCCACGTGGGCCCCCTCACTTATCTCTTTAGCCCACATCACCACCTACCTCCAGCAAAAAATCACCACAGGCACCATTTTCGTGTTCTTGCTCTCAAACCCGCGGATTTCGATCTCTTTGCTCGAAGCTCCGTTTTCGAAACTGTTTGGAGGGATTGCTACTTGGTATGTGACTCCTCCATTGCTCCAATTAGTTTTTGTTTTTGTGGGTTATTTTTAGAGTAATTAGCTACTCTTGGTGCTACTGTAGATGATCTTGCATGTTGAATTCTTAGAGTTCTAAGTAGTTTGAATGCTCAATATGGCCTCTATGCATGCTTAGGAGTAGTTGCTAACAATCTTACAAAGTTTTGTTGACAATTTTTTTGTGGACTAAATTTTTTCAGAATTTTTATAGGAATAAAAATGCAATTCTTTAGGAGTTCTTCGAGGAGGAGATCCTCGGGAGCCTCATCAAGTGGAAGCTCAGTTCGACAGTCTTATGTTGAACCAAGCGAAAGCTCGATGCGAGATGCCGCTACCAAATCATGCTTGTGGCCTTGCGACGAGTTCATGGAAGGTGCCGGTATTAAGGAGGAATTTTATCAATTTATCCGCAACTCAGGGCTTGCTTCCTTCATCGCAGATAAGTGCCCCCAACACCTCGAACTCACGAAAACCTTCACAAAGAAATTTAAATATTTTCCTCGAGAGTCTAGAGTCTCATTCAACCTGTACGATCATTCCTTTACCATGCCATTAGAGATGTTTAGCGATGCATGCAAATTTCCATTTGAGGGTTCCTTCGATGAACCAACAAAATCCGAGTACGAATCATTTTTAGTAAATCTTTGCTTTGGCGAAGATAGGGGGGTTACACATGGGAGAATTAACATCATCCATTTTTCATCACTCCAATATTTTGCGCTCTTTAATGGTAAATGTATTGTAGGCAAACAAGATTGTAGCACATTATGTGCTCATGATTTGAGTCTCTTACAAACTGCCATAACTGGGAATAAGGATTATAATCTTGGTGCAATTGTTGCACGGAGGATGCAGCTTAATGCTGCTAGTGGTAATTTTTATGGAGGAATTTATGCCTCCCGCGTAGCTGAGAGATTAAATGTATCACCATGGCCTAATGACCCCATCCTACCCACTCAGTATTTAGACTTTGATGCCATGAAGCGTCATAAGTTCCTTACGGGTACGGCCACCAACTACACCTATAACTTGAGATTCAATAAAAACCTGTTGTGCCTGTTGTTTTGCCTGCTCCTGCTCTCTTTGATTTTCTCACTAGGGGAAGATATTATGTTCTTGAGAGCGAAGCTTATGAGTACAACGCGGAGGTTGAAGCTGCCAGGAGGGCCGCGGAGTCTGCTCTGAGGTTCTCGATGAGTCATCGCCCAGATTATTATTCATACGGATGGTGATTACCAAGCTAGGCCAAAAGCCTAAGCTTGGTGGAGTACGTATTTCCACCGACATTACATTCATGTTCGCACATTTCATTCCAGTTGTCGGTATTCATACTTTTCCATTGTAATATCCATGCTAGATTTGTTTTCTCGCTTTCTTCTTGTGTGTTTGAAAAAACTTTGAGAAAACCCAAAAATATTTCAAACTTCTTTTTACTTTTCTTTCTAGCTTAGTTTAATTGTAGAATCAAAAGAAACCCAAAAAGATTTCTCGCTTCTTATTTTACTTGTTGGGAGCTTTCCCGTGTAAATAGTTTTTCTCGTTTTTGTTTTCTTTAATTTGCTTGCTTCATTAAAAACTAAAAACTCCAAAAATATTTCAGTGTGTTTCTCTGAAATTATTTTCTTTTTACTTGAGTCGTACCAAGGAGAAGGCCACGATGAAATTGTTGAGTGGTTCTCATCTGCATTATCGTTTGTTTAACAAAGAACACACATTACCTTGTCTTGTCCTCTTGAATAAAATGTTTGCAGATTCCAGCTTAGTCCACGACATTCTTGCACTATTATTATCTTCTTGTCGTTCGGTCGTGCAAGTGAAAGGCAATGATGACGACATTTGATGAATTGACTATGGCAGAGAAAAGCGGGTATGAACTCAACTTGTTTTTGTTTTTGTAAATATGTTTAACCTAGTATCCCTTGATTCAACTCATTATGATCAAACATGTTTGCAATGACCATTAGAGATTATAGTTGTTCATGCCATGCTTAAGTAGCTAGGAGTGGATAATGATTTATCTTGGGTGTCAACATGCATTAAAATGGTTGTGATGTGGTATGATGATATGGTATCCTCCTCTGAATGTTTCAAGTGGCTTGACTTGGCACATGTTCACGCATGTAGTTGAATCAAACCAACATAGCCTTCATGATATTTATGTTCATGGTGTCCATATCCTACTCATGCTAGTATTCAATGTTGAATATATGTAATGCATGTTCATGACCGTCTTCGCTCTCTAGCTGGCCGCTTCTCAATCTAACTGCTAGCCTTCGCCTGTACTAAGCGGGAATACTGCTTGTGCATCAAAACCCTTAAACCAAGTTATGCCAGATGAGTCCACTATATCTACCTATATGCGGTATTACCCTGCCGTTCCAAAGTAAATTTGCATGTGCCACCTCTAAAATTTCAAATAAACATCTGTTTTGTGTGCCTGGACCGCTCATGGAGCGACAGGGGGCGGTCAGTATCTTCCATGTTAAGCGGGTTATTCTCATGACGAGTGTTTATTCACTTGTCCTTACACGAGAGGGGCGGTAATAGGGATTCCCAGTCCCGAAATCAAAAATCAAAAAAAATTAAACAAAACTCCCCCAGGAATGTTGTTGGTTTGGACGGTACCCGTGGATGTGGCTCGCCGTGGAGTGTGATTGTTGGTGGAGGGGGAGTAAACCTTTACTTTTACCGCTTGGGAACCGCCGCTAATTTGTTTAGCATTGAAGATATTGTTAACTCTTGGCCGTGACGTTGATAGGAAGGGTGTACCTCCCAAAATTATATCTATCTCCGTTTTAAAAATGTTGAGCTCTGGCACCGCTGCAAATCCATGCTTCCCTCTACGAAGGGACTATCTATTTACTTTTATGTTGAGTCATCACCTTCTCAAATAAGCGCCAGACCTGAGAGCACTATTGTCATCCTCATGCATTGTGTATAGTTGATGTTGGGTGCAGCATGACTGGATCTTTTCTACCATGAATTACAATGTTTAGTCGCTGCTTGAACTTTCGAGGTGCTCTGCATTTATGTTTTGCGGTCTCAGGAAGGGCTAGCGAGATACCACTATTGTCATATTGTATCACGATTGTTTGACAAAATTTTGGCGCCTGAGATATTTTATTATTGCTCGCTAGTTGCTTATGTTATTGATATGAGTAAATATAATTTTTAAGATTTATTGTTGACATGGTTAGTCATAATCTTTTCTGAAAACCTGGGTGCCACTTAAGCATATATATGTAAACAAGAACAAAAGAGTTCATAAAAGTTTTTCTTTATCACTTTCAGTTTATCAACTGAATTGCTTGAGGACAAGCAAAGGTTTAAGCTTGGGGGAGTTGATACATCTCCAACATATCTACTTTTCCTCACCCTTTTGCCCTTGTTTTGGACTCTAATTTGCATAATTTGAATGAAACTAACCCGGACTGACGCTGTTTTCGGCAGAATTGCCATGGTGTTGTTTTTGTGTAGAAATAAAGGTTCTCGGAATGGAACGAAACTTTTTGGAGATTTATTTTGGAAAATATAAAAAATATTGGAGCCAAAAACCACCGGAGAGGGGGCCCAGGGTGAGCATCACCCACCAGGGCGCGCCAGCCCCCTCCCGGCACGCCCTGGTGTGTTGTGCCCACCTCGGGCCCCACTTGCCCTATCTCCGCCACTATAAATTCCTAAATTTGGAGAAAAAAATCAGAAAAAAAGAATTATCGCGTTTCACGAGACGGAGCCGCCGCCACCTCCTGTTCTTCATCGGGAGGCCAGATCTGGAGCCTGTTTGGGGCTCCGGAGAGGGGAATCTTCGGTCTTCGTCATCATCAACCTTTCGCCATCGCCAATTCCATGATGCTCCCCACTGGGAGTAGGTAATTCCTTCGTAGGCTTGTGGGTCGGTGAGGTGTTGGATGAGATTCATCATGTAATCGAGTTAGTTTTGTTAGGGCTTGATCACTAGTATCCATTATGTTCTGAGATTGATGTTGCTATGACTTTGCTATGCCTAATGCTTGTCATTAGGGACCGAGTGCCATGATTTCAGATCTGAACTGTTTATGTTATCATCTCTATATCCATGTTCTTGATCCGATCTTGCCTAGTCATATGGACCTATTACGTGTTATGATCCGTCAACCCCATAGTGACAATATTTGGGATACTTCGCGGTGATGACCGTAGTTTGAGGAGTTCATGTATTCACCATGTGTTAATGCTTTGTTTCGGTTCTCTATTAAAAGGAGGCCTTAATATCCCTTAGTTTCCTTATGGACCCCGCTGCCACGGGAGGGTAGGACAAAAGATGTCATGCAAGTTCTTTTCCATAAGCACGTATGACTATTTATGGAATACATGCCTACATTACATTGATGAACAGGAGCTAATTCTGTATCGCCCTAGGTTATGACTATTACATGATGAATATCATCCAACGAGTTACCGATCCAATGCCTACGACCTTTCCACTTATTGTTCTTGCTAAGTTGCTACTGCTGCTGCTGCTGTTCCAACCGCTACCAAACTATTGCTACTACTGTTACCGCTACTGTTAGTATTGCCACTGCTATCAAAACTATCATCTTACTGTGCTACTGATCACCCTGCTGCAGATATTTATCTCCAGGTGTGGTTGAATTGACAACTCAACTGCTAATACTCTCAAGTATTCTTTGGCTCCCCTTGTGTCGAATCTATAAATTTGGGTTGAATACTCTACCCTCAAAAACTGTTGCGATCCCCTATACATGTGGGTTATCAGAGGGCTGATACGACCATTTTGCATCATGATTTCCTACTGTTATTTATAGTGTTTTTATGCATAATAATGCTTCATGGAGTAATTCTAATGCCTTTTCTCTCATAATATGTAAGGTTTACACAAAGCGAGAGAATGCCGGCAGCTGAAATTCTGGACCTGAAAAAGCATATCAGAGATACCTATTCTGCACATCTCCAAATAAGCTGAAATTTCAGGAGAATTATTTTGGAATATATGAAAAATACTGGAGCAAATAACTACCGGGGGGGGCACCCGGTGAGCACAAGACACCAGGGCGCGCCAGGCCCCCTAGGCGCGCCCTTGTGGGTTGTGCTCAGCCCAGCCCACCTCCGGTGCCCATCTTGTGGTACTTAAGGTCTTTTGACCTAAAAAAATAAGGAGAGGACTTTCGGGACAGAACGCCGCCATCTCGAGGCGGAACTTGGGCAGGAGCACTTTTGCCCTCCGGCGGAGCGATTCCGCCGGGGGACCGGGGGAACTTCCCTCCCGGAGGGGGAAATCAAAGCCATCGTCATCACCAACAACCATCTCATCTTTGGGAGGCCAATCTTCATCAACATCTTCAACAGCACCATCTCCTCTCAAACCCTAGTTCATCTCTTGTGTTCAATCTTTGTACCGGAACCTCAGATTGGTACCTATGGGTGACTAGTAGTGTTGATTACATCTTGTACTTGATTACTATATGGTTTATTTGTTGGAAGATTATATGTTCAGATCCATTATGCTATTTAATACCCCTCTGATCTTGAGCATGAATATTATTTGTGAGTAGTTACCTTTGTTCTTGAGGTCACGGGAGAAGTCATGTTGCAAGTAATCATGTGAATTTGATATGTGTTCGATATTTTGATGATATGAATGTTGTGATTCCCTTAGTGGTGTCATGTGAACGTCGACTACATGACACTTCACCATCTTTGGGACTAAGGGAATGCATTGTGGAGTAGTTATTAGATGATGGGTTGCTAGAGTGACAGAAGCTTAAACCCTAGTTTATGCGTTATTCCGTAAGGGGCTGATTTGGATCCAAATGTTTAATGCTATGGTTAGATTTTATCTTAATACTTTTCTCATAGTTGCGGATGCTTGCGAGGGGGTTAATCATAAGTGGGAGGTTTGTTCAAGTAAGAACAGCACCCAAGCACCGGTCCACCCACATATAGAATTATCAAAGTAGCGAACGCAAATCGAACCAACATGATGAAAGTGACTAGATGAAATTCCCGTGTACCCTCAAGAACGCTTTTCTTATTATAGGAGACCGTTTTGGCCTGTTCTTTGCCACAAAAGTATTGGGCTATCTTGCTGCACTTTATTTACCGTTACCATTACTTGCTCGTTACCAATTATCTTGCTATCAAACTACCTGTTACCTACAATTTCAGTGCTTGCAGAAATTACCTTGCTGAAAACCGCTTGTCACTTCCTTCTGCTCCTCGTTGGATTCGACACTCTTACATATCAAAAGGACTACGATTAACCCCATATACTTGTGGTTCATCAAGACTCTTTTCTGGCGCCGTTGTCGGGGAGTGAAGCGCTCTTGGTAAGTGGAAATCGATAAGGAAAAACTTATACTACGTGCTGAAATTTATTGTCACTTGCTACTATAGAAAATAATCCTTTGAGGGGTTTGTTCACGATATCTTCACCTCGACCGGAACAACAATTAGTTGCCCCTCAACCCACTGCACCTACTGAAAATATTGCTTATGAAATTCCTTCGGGTATGTTAGAACAACTGCTAGCTAATCCTTATGCAGGAGACGGAACTGAACATCTTGATATGCATCTAATACATGTGGATGAAATTTGTGGATTATTTAAGATTGCAGGTTTATCCGGAGATGAAGTTAATAAGAAGGTTTTCCATTTATCTTTGAAAGGAAAATCATTGACATGGTATAGGCTATGTGATGATATTGGATCATGGAACTGGAATCGATTGCAATTAGAATTCCATCAAAGGTTTTATCCTATGCATCTAGTTCATCGTGACCGGAATTATATATATAATTTTTGGCCTCGTGAAGGAGAAAGCATCGCTCTAGCTTGGGGGAGGCTTAAGTTAATGTTATATGCATGCCCCAATCATGATATCCCGAGAGAAATTATTATTCAGAACTTTTATGCTCGGCTTTCTCATAATGATCGATCCATGCTCGATACTTCCTATACTGGTTCTTTTATGATGAAGACTACTGAATTCAAGTGGGATCTCTTTGAAATAATTAAACACAACTCTGAAGATTGGGAACTCGACGAAGGTAATGAGTCAGGTATTAAGCTTAAGTTTGATTGTGTTAAATCTTTTATGAATACCGATGCTTTTCACAAGTTTAGCACTAAATATGGACTTGACTCTGAGATAGTAGCCTCTTTCTGTGAATCATTTGCTACTCATGTTGATCTCCCTAAGGAGAAGTGATTTAAATATCATCCCCCTATTAAATAAGAAATTAAAGAATCGGTAAAAGCTAAAGATGAAACTATTATTTACAATGTTGATCCAGTTGTGCCTACTGCTTATATTGAAAAACTACATTTCCCTGTTAGGATAAAGAAACATGCTAAGGTATCAACTATGGTTCGCAAAAGTAATATTAAAGCACCTAAGTCCTGTGAACAAATTAAAGTAGAACCTAGTGTTGTTATGGTTAAAGATCTCTTGGTAGAAAATATTGACGGGCATGTTATTTACTTCTGTGATGAATCTACTAGAATTGCCAAACCCGATGAAAAAGATAAACATAGACCCGTAGTTGGCATGTCCGTTGTCTCAGTTAAAATAGGAGATCATTGCTACCATGGTTTATGTGATATGGGTGCTAGTGTGAGTGATATTCCTTTTACCTTATACCAAGAAATTATGAATGATATAGCACCTTCTAAAATAGAAGACATTGATGTTACTATTAAACTTGCTAATAGAGACACCATCACACCACTTGGGATTGTTAGAGATGTTGAAGTCTTGTGTGGGAAAATAAAATATCCTACTGATTTTCCAGTTCTTGGTTCCCCACAAGATGACTTTTGTCCCATTATCTTTGGTAGACCTTTCTTGAACACTGTTAATGCTAAGATAGATTGCAAGAAAGAAATCGTCAGTGTTAATTTTGGTCATGTGTCTCATGAATTTAATTTTTCCAAGTTTAGTAGACAACCATGTAATAAAGAATTAGCTAGTAAGGATGAAATAATTGGTCTTTCTTCTATTGCCGTACCTCCTACCGATCCACTAGAACAATATTTGCTTGACCATGAAAATAATATGCACTTGCATGAAAGAAATGAAATAGATAAAATTTTCTTTGAACAACGACCTCTCCTAAAACACAATTTGCCTATTGAAACTCTAGGAGGTCCTCCTCCACCTAAAGGTGATCCTAGGTTTGAATTAAAACAATTGCCTGACACTTTGAAGTATGCTTATCTTAATGAGAAAAAGATATATCCTGTTATTATTAGTGCTAACCTTTCAGAACATGAAGAAGAAAGATTATTAAAAATTCTGAGGAAGCACCGGGCTGCTATTGGATATACTCTTGATGATCTTAAGGGCATTAGTCCCACTCTATGTCAGCACATGATTAATATGGAACCTGATGCTAAACCCGTTGTTGATCACCAACGACGATTGAATCCTAAGATGAAAGAAGTGGTAAGAATTGAAATATTAAATCTTCTGGAAGCAGGTATAATCTATCCCATAGCTGATAGTAGGTGGGCAAGTGTTGTTCATTGTGTCCCTAAGAAGGGAGGTATTATTGTTGTTCCTAATGATAAGAATGAACTTATCCCACAAAGAATTGTCACTGGCTATAGAATGGTAATTGATTTTAGAAAATTAAATAAAGCTACTAGAAAAGATCATTACCCTCTGCCTTTCATTGATCAAATGCTAGAAAGATTATCTAAGCACACACACTTTTGTTTTCTAGATGGATATTCTGGTTTCTCTCAAATACCTGTATCACAATCTGATCAAGAGAAAACCACCTTTACTTGTCCTTTTGGAACCTATGCTTATAGACGTATGCCTTTTGGTTTATGCAATGCACCTGCTACCTTTCAAAGATGTATGACTGCTATATTCTCTGATTTTTGTGAAAAGATTGTGGAGGTTTTCATGGATGATTTCTCCGTTTACAGAACTTCTTTTGATGATTGCTTAAGCAACCTTGATCGAGTTTTATAGAGATGTGAACAAACTAGTCTCGTCTTGAATTGGGAGAGGTGCCACTTTATGATTAATGAAGGTATTGTCTTGGGGCATAAAATATCTGAACGAGGTATTGAGGTGGATAAAGCTAAAGTTGATGCAATTGAGAGAATGCCATGTCCTAAAGATATTAAAGGTATTCGGAGTTTCCTTGGTCATGCTGGTTTCTATAGGAGGTTTATTAAATACTTCTCTAAAATTTCTAGGCCTCTTACTAATATTTTACAAAAGGATATTCCATTTGTTTTTATGATGATTGTGTAGAAGCCTTTGAAATAGTCAAGAAAGCCTTAACTTCTGCACCTATTGTTCAACCACCTGATTGGAACTTGCCTTTTGAAATTATGTGTGATGCTAGTGATTATGCTGTTGGTGCTGTTCTAGGACAAAGAGTTGATAAGAAATTAAATGTTATCCATTATGCTAGCAAAACTCTAGATAGGGCCCAAAGAAACTATGCTACTAGTGAAAAAGAATTTTTAGTAGTTGTGTTTGCTTGTGATAAATTTAGATCTTACATTGTTGATTCCAAAGTTATTGTTCACAGTGATCATGTTCCTATAAAATATCTTATGGAAAAGAGAGATGCTAAACCTAGACTCATTAGGTGGGTTCTCTTGCTTCAAGAATTTGATTTGCATATCACTGATAGGAAAGGAGCTCAGAACCCCGTAGCTGATAACTTGTCTAGGTTAGAAAATATCCTTGATGACCCACTACCTATTGATGATAGTTTTCTTGATGAACAGTTGGCTGCAATAAATGTTTCTCAAAACACTCCTTAGTATGCTGATTATGCTAACTACATTGTGGCTAAATATATACCACCTAGTTTCACGTACCAACAAAAGAAAAAATTCTTCTATGATTTAATACATTACTATTGGGATGACCCACATCTATATAAAGAAGGGGTAGACGGTATTATTAGACGTTGTGTACCTGAGCATGAACAGGAACAAATCCTACGGAAATGTCATTCCGAAGCCTATGGAGGACATCATGCGGGAGATAGAACTGCCCACAAGGTATTGCAATCTGGTTTTTATTAGCCTACTCTCTTCACGGATGCCCGTAAGTTTGTCTTGTCTTGTGATGAATGTCAAAGAATTGGTAATATCGGTAAGTGTCAGGAAATGCCTATGAATTATTCACTTGTTGTTGAACCATTTGATGTTTGGGGTTTTGATTATATGGGACCTTTTCCTTCCTCTAATGGGTATACTCATATTTTGGTTGCTATTGATTATGTTACTAAGTGGGTAGAAGCTATTCCAACTAGTAGTGCTGATCATAACACCTCCATTAAAATGCTTAAAGAAGTTATCTTCGCGAGGTTTGGAGTCCCTAGATATTTAATGGTTGATGGTGGTTCGCACTTTATTCATGGTGCTTTTCGCAAAATGCTTGCTAAATATGATGTTAACCATAGAATTGCATCACCCTATCATCTTTAATCTAGTGGTCAAGTAGAACTTAGCAATAGAGAAATAAAATTAATATTACAAACAACTGCCAATAGGTACCGAAAGAATTGGTCTAAGAAACTAGATGATGCACTTTGGGCCTATAGATCAGCTTATAAAAATCCTATGGGTATGTCTCCATAAAAAAATATTATATGGAAAGGCTTGTCATTTGCCTCTAGAGTTAGAACATAAAGCGTTTTGGGCAATTAAAGAACTCAATTATGATTTCAAACTTGCGGGTGAAAAGAGGTTATTTTATATTAGCTCACTAGATGAATGGAGAACCCAAGCTTATGAAAATGCCAAACTATTCAAAGAAAAAGTTAAAAGATGGCATGACAAAAGAATCCAACAGCGGGAATTCAAAGTTGGAGAATATGTTCTTTTGTACAACTCTCGTTTTAGATTTTTTGCAGGAAAGCTTCTTTCCAAATAGGAAGGACCATATGTTATCGAAGAGGTTTATCGTTCTGGAGCTATCAAGATTAATAATGCTGAAGGTACTAACCCGAAGGTGGTCAATGGACAAAGAATTAAACACTATATCTTAGGTACGCCTATTAATGTTGGAAGCAATGTTATCCAAACCATGACACCGGAGGAACACATAAAAGAAACCTTACGGAACACTCCAGAATCCTGAAAAATTGGAGGCACGTGATACGGTAAGTAAACGGACTCCGAAAAATCCGCAAAAATATTTTCTGTTATTTTTGAAATATTACAAAAATTAGGAAAATAAAAAATAAACAGGAAAGCAACCGAGGTGAGCACGATACACCAGGGCGTGCCTGCCCTGCCTGGCGCGCCCTGGTGGGTTGTGCCCTCCTCGGGCACCTTCTCCACTCCGTTTTCCTTCCATATTCTTGCTTCCCAAGATAAAAATATATATTTATATATACCCCCGATTATTTTGACCACCGCATCGCAGAAAAATTATTTGTTCCTGTTTCGTACTGTTTTCTCCTCAGATCTAGATCTTCATGGCTCCACCAAGCTCCTCCAAGGACATGTTCTTCAAGAAGGTCATCAATCCGTACTTGTCAGAGGTGATGAAGCACCCTCAAGCCATTGAGATGCATGAGGGGGTGCTCCACGTCCGAGATGTTCAGGGGCCCAAGAGGACGGGAAGCATGGAGGCTAGGCTCGAGGCGGTGGAACAGGACATCTTCAAGTGCCAAGGGATGGTGGAGCGTGGACTTAGTGCCAATCACTCCATGATCACGGAATTCAACCGTGATCACATGGTGGATGGCCGGTCCATGAAGGACATCGTCTTCACCTTCAACGAGCAAATTAATTTTCTGCAAAGTAAAATCTATGATCTTCAAATACAAGTTTTTGAGTATGAAGCAAGATTTAAAGGTATGAGTTTAGCTGCCAGTTGCAGGACTCAGGAGACTCGGAGGTCATCTTTTGATGGTGAGCCCTTGCCCTGGAAGCTGAAGGACAAACCTACCACTTCATCACCACCACCTTCATCATCTTCACCACCAAAGGAGATTTGAGTACACGGGTATGGGCACTCCCCTTGGCTTGAGCCAAGCTTGGGGGATATGCCCCGGTATCGTATCACCATCACTTTTATTTACCTTTTACTATTTTAGTTCGATCCTTAGCTCTTTCGTGATCTAGTTGAATAAAAGTTTAGTATGATCTATTTTCGAGTGATAGTTTCATGATCTATCTATCCATGTAATCGAGTGAAAGTTATATAATAAAGTTTAGTTTGAGCTTTTGCTTCTTTAATTTCTTGTTGCAATAAAAATAAAGAGGAAATAAATGAAAAAGAATCATATGCTAATCTTATGGTAAGTAATGACATCACATAAATAAAAGTATAAGTGCTAAAATTTATTGGAGATTGACAAACATAGAATTGGTCAATGATGAAATTTTTTGAAATAATTAATAAGGGAAGAGAAGATTCACATGCAAATACACTATCTTGGACATCTTTTATGATTGCGATCCCCATTAAATATTATATGCCAAAATTGTTGACGTTGGACAAGGAAGACAACGTAATGATTTATGTTTGTTCATATTCACATAGAAGTTATGTTGTCATAGATCCTTCAACATGTGGTGCTTGCTCAATATCTCTGCTAGCCAAAAATTCCGCACTAAGTAGAGATACTACTTGTGCATCCAAAAATCCTAAACCCAAACTCATGTTTTGAGAGTCCACCATACCTACCTATGGATTGAGTAAGATCATTCAAGTAAGTTGTCATCGGTGCACTAAGGCAATAAAAAGTTGCTTCTAAATGTGTTTGATCAATTAGTGTAAGAGAAAATTGAGCGTTGTACGAACTTATGATGGCAAAGTAATAAAAGCGACGGACTGCATAATAAAGGTTGCTATCATAGGGGGCAATATAACGGAACGTTATTTTGCATTAAGGGATTTGGCATACAAACCAAAAAGCGCATGACAAGCTCTGCTTCCCTCTGTGAAGGGTCTATCTTTTACTTTTATGTATTTACTTTCATGCAAGAGTCAAAGTATTCTTCCCTATTCCTTTTTACTTTTTATTTTTGCAAGCATCATGTGGTGAGGAAACATCTAGGCACATATATCCAGTTGAATATGAGTGAGCATGAGTTATTATTGTTGACATTACCCTTTAGGTGAATACGTTGGGAGGCGAAACTATAAGCCCCTATATTTCTATGTGTCCGGATGAAACTTTTTGCTCATGGGTATGATGTGAGTGTTAGCAATCATAGAAGATTAAATGATGGTTGAGTATGTGGACTTGCCAAAAGGCTCCGACACGAGACCCTTCCTGAAAATATGATGAATTGTAGTTGCAAAGTTGACTGAGAACATAGTTTGTTGGTTTTCAATAAGGTTTATGATTTATACTTCTATGTTGTGATGAATTGTTACTTGTTCATGAGAAGTTATATGATGAAGTTATATAATAAAAGTTATATGAATAACTTCTATGATAAAGTTTGTTGCTGCTATGATAATAAGCATGATGCTACTATGTCCGTATTTTGTTTTTATCGACACCTCTCTCTCAAACCATGTGGACATGTTTTTCGATATCGGCTTTCGCTTGAGGACAAGCGAGGTTTAAGCTTGGGGGAGTTGATACGTCCATTTTGCATCATGATTTTCTACTGTTATTTATAGTGTTTTTCTGCATAATAATGCTTTATGGAGTAATTCTAATGCCTTTTCTCTCATAATATGCAAGGTTTACACAAAGAGGGAGAATGCCGGCAGCTGGAATTCTAGACCTGAAAAAAGCATATCAGAGATACCTATTCTGCACATCTCCAAATAAGATGAAACTTCATGAAGAATTATTTTGGAATATATGAAAATACTGGAGCAAATAACTACTGGGGGGCCACCTGGTGAGCACAAGGCACCAGGGCGCGCCAGGCCCCCAGGCGCGCACTGGTGGGTTGTGCTCAGCCCAGCCCACCTCCGACGCCCATCTTCTGGTACTTAAGGTCTTTTGACCTAGAAAAAATAAGGAGAGGACTTTCGGGATGGAACACCGCCGTCTCGAGGCGGAACTTGGGCAGGAGCACTTTTGCCCTCCGGCGGAGCGATTTCGACGGGGGAACTTCCCTCCCAGAGGGGGAAATCGAAGCCATCGTCATCACCAACAACCCTCTCATCTTTGGGAGGACAATATTCATCAACATCTTCAACAGCACCATCTCCTCTCAAACCCTAGTTCATCTCTTGTGTTCAATCTTTGTACCGGAACCTCAGATTGGTACGTGTGGGTGCCTTGTAGTGTTGATTACATCTTGTACTTGATTACTATATGGTTTATTTGGTGGAAGATTATATGTCCAGATCCATTATGCTATTTAATACCCCTCTGATCTTGAGCATGAATATTATTTGTGAGTATTTACCTTTGTTCTTGAGGTCACGGGAGAAGTCATGTTGCAAGTAATCATGTGAATTTGATATGTGTTCGATATTTTGATGATATGAATGTTGTGATTCCCTTAGTGGTGTCATGTGAACGTCGACTACATGACACTTCACCATCTTTGGGACTAAGGGAATGCATTGTGGAGTAGTTATTAGATGATGGGTTGCAAGAGTGACAGAAGCTTAAACCCTAGTTTATGCACTATTCCGTAAGGGGTTGATTTGGATCCAAATGTTTAATGCTATGGTTAGATTTTATCTTAATACTTTTCTCGTAGTTGCGGATGCTTTCGATGGGGTCCACCCACATATCAAATTATCAAAGTAGCGAACGCAAATCGAACCAACATGATGAAACTGACTAGATAAAATTCATGTGTACCCTCAAGAACACTTTGCTTATTATAGGAGACCGTTTTGGCCTGTCCTTTGCCACAAAAGGATTGGGCTATCTTCCTGCACTTTATTTACCGTTACCGTTACTTGCTCGTTACCTATTATCTTGCTATCAAACTACCTGTTACCTACAATTTCAGTGCTTGGAGAAATTACCTTGCTGAAAACCTCTTGTCATTTCCTTCTGCTCCTCATTGAGTTCGACACTCTTACTTATCGAAAGGACTACGATTGACCCCCCATACTTGTGGGTCATCAAGGGCACGAAGGCGGTGAAGGCGGAATGGGCTTAGAGGTTGGAGGGCACGACGGCGACAGAGGGGGCGGAGCACGACGGCGGAGGGGGGCGGAGCGGAGTGGTGCTGTAGGGCTCGAACTTGAGGTTCAGACAAGCCCATCCGACGTGTCTCAATGCGGCCCCACACTTCAGAATGGTCAAAGGAGAGTCGTTCCAACACGGCCCCACTCGTCAGAGTTAACGGTCAAACCATTAACCCGACGACATCCTCCGTTGTGACCATTTCTGAGGGTTTCGGACAAGGGAGTGGGGAAAAGTGAGAAAAAGTTAAGAGCATGGGGATGAATGAGTACAACTAAGGAACCAGGGGCACAGATGTAAAAAACCCAAAAATTTATTGTTACAGGTGTGGGCAGCCAGGCTATTTCGCAGTCGGTTGCAAGATTGAGCTATGGGACTTATGTCTCAAGCTGAGTCACGAGTCCGAGGAATGTCCACTATTGCTTGCACCTAAGCATGTGGTCACGATATATGGTGTGTGTGAGTCCAAGCTGATGTTCTTCGAGACCACCAGCTTGAACTCCAATAGACCATGGCTGGAGAGTTCGAGAACTAGTTTGGTACGAGTTACGGGAGGCACGATGACTGAGGAGGAGGTTGTCAATCAGCTCAAGAGGCTAGTTTCTACGACCTTTCAGTGGTCACTTGAGAGGGTGGAACCACAGAGATATGAAGTGGATTTTCCACGAAGGGACGATCTGAGCCGTCTTGTTCAGTTCAGGATTTCGCGAGTACCAAAAACCCCTTGCTTTCTGGAATTTGAGGAGTGAAAGCAACCGGAGCCCGAGGGTCATCCACTGCAACAGATTTGGGTCAG
The DNA here is from genome assembly GCA_039707655.1 of Elymus sibiricus. Lineage (NCBI taxonomy): Eukaryota > Viridiplantae > Streptophyta > Magnoliopsida > Poales > Poaceae > Elymus > Elymus sibiricus. Next base: position 115,449,643 of record CM077675.1, read on the forward strand.
ATTCCATGGGGCACCACCCAAACCACTCAATGATTTTCTTGAGATCTGGAGTATTGGTTCACTCATTGGGAAAACAGAGGAGGTGGACATGGCTTTCACATGATCCAGTGGCATTGCACAACTACATGTTGGGGTGTTGGATATTGAGTATGTGCAAAAGTATGCGCCATGGACTTATTGTGCATTACTTAACACCTTCGTCTCGAGATCGAGGGGCACCCGTTCGCGGAGAGCGACACTGACAACTCACATGATGATTCGTCTAAGGATGAGATAGGAAACATGATGATGTTATGGATAACGATGCTCAGGGTGATGCGGTTGGGTCAAAAGACAAACCAAAGACCGCGAATACGCCATAGTCTCAGAAGGACAAGTCGCCGGCCGCTCGCGTGCCTCGGGCCCCTAAGGACAGGACACCATCTCTCACGAAGCCCATGCCAGCCTCGACACCGTCTCGCCTTTGGGTGACCGGGCGGAGTCCAGTGATACGGCGGAGCAGGAACCCCCCTCTCTCTGGTGAGTTCACCCGGGACAGGGAGAGGTTCAACACCAGTTCCTTCATTGGGCACCGATGGAGGAAGAGCGCCGAGGCAAGCGGCCTCCCCTCTGTCCCCAGTGCCTACTCCGACGAGGTCTCCAGCGTCTCCGGTGAGTGCCGGAGGAGGTCCACGGCATGTGGCCTTGGCTCCTCCTTCGCCTTCTTCGCCGATCTCGACAAGACCACCCAAGGGTGGGCCGACCACGTTGGGGTCGCCTATGAGGAGTCTGGCAGGAGGCCACTCCATCATTGCGACACCAGTTCAGGGCGACCGGGCCCATCCTTCTGGTGCAACACCCACCGAGGAGGCATCTGTGTGCAGTCCGGCAGGAGGCCACTCTCTCACGGGACCCCAGAACCTCACTAGAGGAGATCGCGGCGTTTGGAGGGATTCCGAACCCATTGTCTGGAGATAGGAGTGTGAGCCAGCGGATCCAGATGCAGCCGGGTGCAGATGACTTGCAGCTCGGGTGTGGCAGCCAAACTGCGGGACCTCGAGGCTACCACCGGTATGTCCATAAGCATGAACTTTTCAATTCTAATTTTTTTCTGATAATGACATGACCAATAATGCAAATAAGATTGGGGTGTCATTTGGGTCTACTGGTGAGGAGATGGCTAAATTTATTAATGATTTACTAGACCTAGAGGCTGACCGAGCAATGCACATGCTTAGAAAAATTGCGTCAGTACTCCAATGCATGAAAATGAGGTTAATGAGTTAGGCGTCCGATCACTAGAATGTTTATGTGAAGGCTTAGTTCTAACAAGCATTTTGGGGATGAGGTGGTTGAGTTAGAGGAGCATGTGACACTTCTATAAACCCCACAACCACTACAATGTAATGAGTTAATTCAGGAGCCATCTATAGAGATGGGGGTGCATGCGGCACCCACACATCTAAAACAAAACACACCACCAGACTTCGGTCATGCGGACCAGTTTGTCTTGTTGGAAAAAAACAAACGCAAGTGGACAAGAAAGATTTACCCAGTGTCTGTGGTGCGTTGTAGTGCGAGGGTCAAATTCAAACGAAAATTCCATGATGAAAAATGAGAGGCATATTTTGGAATAGAAGAGGTCTTAAAGACTTGGTTAAAAGGAGTTTTTTTTGGCAGAGGTTACTAACGATCAAAATTTGGACTTTATGGCGTTACTGGAGGCTGGTAGAGATAACTTTACCTCGCAGTTCCTAGGAACAATTTCGGGTGGCTCTGACTTTGATTGGCACTGTTTACCACCTAGAGGGAGGTCCGGCAGGATCTTGCTCGTAGTCAATTGCGAGCCTCTCGAAGTAAGCAACGTTTTTAGGGGGGATTATGCAGTCAAATTTCACGTCAGGTCAAAAGTTGATGGCTTTTGGTGGGCTCTCACTGTAGTTTATGGAGCTGCACAACCTAAGTTCAAATGTGAGGATCTATAGGGATGAAAGGTTACCAATCCTAGTCGGAGGCGATTTCAATATCATTAGAAGGAGATAGGGGGAAAATAATGATAATTTTGACGGGTGATGGTCATTCATGTTTAACGCTGTTATTGAAAGTCTTGACCTACGAGTGATTGATCTCATGGGAAGATAATATATATTGGTGAATAACTTACCAAATCCAACTTATGAGAAGTTGAACCGTGTTCTAGCCAGTGTTGAATGGGAGCAGAAATTCCCTATGGTAACGGCACGGGCATTACATAAGGCACTCTCTAATCATAATCCAATTCTCGTTGACTCAGGGGAGTCAACCCATGTTGGCAACAAAAAATATATTCTCTTTTGAAACATCGTGGTTCCAAAGAGAAGGTTTCCTTGATTTGATTGCCACGGAATGGGCAAGAGAAAATAGAGGTACATCAAACATTGAAAAATGACAGTATAAGATTCGTCACTTGAGACAGTTCTTGCGGGGTTGGGCAAGGAACGAAAGTGGAATCTATAAAGATGAAAAGAATGACACCTCACAATTATTAATGATTTAGATTTGAAGGCTGAGGCCCGCATGTTGAGCACTGCAAACCGAAGGGCCAAGAGTGAGGCTGAGGAGATGTTACAGAAACTTCTTAGAGAAGAAGAAATGAAGTGGGATCTCAAAGCAAAGGTTAGACAAGTAGTTGAGGGTGACAATAATACCCAATTATTCTATTTGATTGCCAATGGGAAACATAGAAAAAAGAGAATTTTCAAACTTTAGCAAGATGGCGTCACAATTTTAGGACATGAGAACTTAAAATTATACATTACCGAATATTACAAGAAACTTTTCGGACCACCTGAGCAAAATCATGTGATGCTTGATGAGCATATGATTGCGGATTTACCGCAGCTAGGTTCGGAAGAAAACGGGATTTTATCGGCCCCGTTCACTGAGAAGGAGGTGTTCGAGGCGATGGCGCAAATGAAAAATAACAAAGCGCCAGCTCTGGATGGTTTCCCAGTTGAATTCTACAAGCTTTGTTGGGAAACAATTAAAGGTGACCTTCTACCTATGTTCCATGATCTATATAATGGTTGGCTAAATTTATTTCACCTCAACTTTGGTACAATAACGTTATTTCCAAAGAAAGAGGAGGCGATCCACATCAAGCATTTCAGACCAATATGACTGATCAATGTGAGTTTCAATTTTTTTACAAAGGTTGGAACAAATGGGATCACACGTATCGCGCATACAGTGGTGCAACCAACTCAGACTGCCTTCATGCGAGGACGACATGTCCTAGAGGGAGTTGTAGTCCTATACGAAACTTTGCACGGAATTCACTCAAAGAAACTAGATGGTGTAGTTTTTAAGGTGGATTTCGAGAAGGCATATGATAAAGTCAAATGGCCATTCTTACAACAAGTCTTACGTATGAAGGGATTTAATGAGGTCTGGATAAAGCAGGTTCAATTCTTTGTACATAAAGTTAGTGTTGGGATAAAAGTGAATGATGACATAGGTCGTTATTTTCCAACTAATAAGGTGTTGAGACAAGGAGATCCAATATCTCCAATCACTTTTAATATTATCGTAGACATGCTGGCGGTCCTAATTGTTAGGGCGAAAGACGATGGTCAAGTTAGTGGAATCATACCAGACCTAGTTGATGGTGGGGTTTCCATCCTATAGTATGCATATAACACTATTATTTTCATGGAACATGACATGGCAAAGGCTAGAAACATGAAACTGGTTTTATGTCTCTTCGAACAATTGTCCGGTCTTAAAATTAATTTCAATAAATGTGAATTATTCTGCTTTGGATGCGCCAAAGAAGATCAGGATAATTATACATAGTTGTTCGGTTGTGAGTTGGGAAAACTCCCATTTAGATATCTGGGGATCCCTGTTCACCACCGAAATCTCAGCAATAAAGAATGGAAATGCATAGAAGATCGATTGGAGAAAAAACTAAGCTGCTGGAAGGGCAAGCTTATGTCTTATGGAGGATGGCATATACTCATTAATTATGTTCTTACGAGCATGTCGATGTTCCTTCTGTATTTCTTTCAAGTACTTGTAGGGGTATGAAAAATATTAGACTTCTATCGATCACAATTATTTTGGCAAAGTGATGAGACTAAAACCAAATACAGGTTGGTAAAGTGGGATAGCATATGCAGACCAAAAGACCATGGGGTGCTAGGCATAGAAAATCTTAATTAAGGTGAAGAACAGATGCTTACTTAGTAAATAGCTATACAGACTTTCTGTTGAGGAGGAAGGAGTATGGGTACAGTTCTTGCGTAACAAGTATCTATACTCCAAGACACTTGCACAATTCACAATAGGGAACGATAGTTCAACTAGGTTCTGGGAGGATACATGGTTAGGGGACACGTCGCTGGCCAGGCAGTATCCTTCGTTGTACCACATAGTACAATGAAAAGAGGATTTGGTGAGTACAGTCTTAGGCTCCATTCCCTTAAATATTCAATTCAGAAGGTCACTTGTAGGAGCCAGATGGGATAAATGGATACATCTAGTGAGTAGGTTGATGCAGATTAACCTCACTGATGAACCAGATACACTCCACTGGAAACTTTTGGTGTCAGGTGTATACTCAGTGAAGTCTATGTATACGAACATGATAAACACTAGGACAATCCCAAAATCTCTACATGTTTGAAAATAAAGGTTCCACTCAAGATTAAAAAATCATGTGGTTTGTTCACAAATAGGTGATTCACACGAAAGATAATCTCGCAAAACGCAATAAGGGGGGTAGTAAACAGTGTTGTTTTTGTGAGAGAGATGAGTCAATCCAACATCAGTTTGTTGACCGTCCCCTGGCCAAGCTACTGTGGCCTACGGTCCAGGAAGCTTTTAACGTTAGTCCTCCTGATAACATTGACAACCTTGTTGGGACTTGGCTAAATGGGGTAGAGACTAAGTTAGTGGCACATATTCGAGTTGGAGTATGTGCATTACTTTAGGCCATTTGGAATTGTAGGAATGACATTATTTCTAACAGGCATACTATCACAATTTTTTTGCAGGTCATTTATAGGACAACTGTCTAGATCCGTACGTGGTCATTACTCGGAACATATGGCTTATGGGTGCAACCGATGGGAGACGGTCGCACGGGATACCTACAACCGGTTTGGATGGCCGTCCAACAATAGAATAGGTGTCTAGGCATCTAGTTCTATGGTTAGCCGGTTGTGGTTTTATGATTTCTCCTTATTTTTATCTCCACATGAGACTTTGTATGACTATGCACACTTTGGTTGGGTCGTTATTTAATAATATGGCTCCATGCATCACTTTGATGTAGAGGCCAGGGGTATTCCTCCTTTTTGAAAAAATAGGAAGGTAGATCACATCAGTGTAGTCTCGCGGAAGATGATGATCTTAGGAAGGGTCATTGAGGTTTTTAACTCTTTATACATGTTGACCACTACTGGTACCATAAAAGGTGTACCCCTTTGATAGTACTTCTTCTTTTACAACTTTACTTCTCTTTATTCACTCGTGAGCAAGCTTACATCTTTAAATAGCAGGGGAAGAAGCTCATAAGGAGCATTATCTAACCACCCATTACAAAACGAAATTCTAGCAATCCTATCTAATCCATGTGCAACCACATTCGACGTCTGTGACAAAATTCAAAGGAGTTGAACTCACAATCCAGATGATAGCAACCATTAACAATGGCCACCACATCTCCAACATATTGTTCATCCTTATTTATAATCTCCATGAGCTAATTGATTGTCCAAGTTGACGATCAATTTGTTGCACCCTGGTGTCATCGCAACATTCAATCCAAATTTCAGAGCCATTGCCTCAATGGTTAGTACATCATAGCATGAATCAATGAGCTTGTTCCTAGCTATAATCATATGTCCTCTATCATCTTGCATGACTGTCCCCATAGCCCCCAAGCAAATCACAGTCAAAGGTCGCATCAACATTTAACTTAACATGTCCACTTGGGGGTTTGCACCCTCCTCCCCTCTTCAATGAGGCCTTTGGGTCACATGCAATAGCGTAGTTTACCGCTAGAGCATGCACCGCTTGCGCAACTCTCTTCACATCTTGCACCGGCTCATTGTGCACAAGCTTTCTCCTCTCCCACTAGGGGTAACAACAGTAAATAGACATCAAATCATGGAAGTTTTTCACACCCAACACGGCCGCTTGCGCCAGTATACTAAGCAAATATGAAAAAATCTCCTCCCCTGCTCGGCCTACCTCACATGCATGGAAAATAAAATCATCTAGGCCCAGCTATCGCCAAACCTCTCTGGCCTTTTTGCACCGGAAGAGTACATAAAGAGCATCTTCTGCTCCTTGATTACATGCAGGGCACACCGACCAGACTGGAATATGTCTATTAGCAAGAACCATATTGCATGGCAAAGTTCCATGTAGGGTTCCCTAAAGAATTTTTTTTGACACATATGTGGCTAACATCTTTAATCATTTTCAATTTGTGAGTGAATAATTATTATGTTGTACTCAAAATTTGTGTCTTAATGATCATACATATTTTTTTGTTGATAATGATCATAAATGTTGCTTGTACATGATATTAAGTTATTATATAGAATTAAATTCATCTTTGAGGTAGGACGTAGTTTACATCAGATTTTTTAGCATCATGTGGAATTGACATCCAAATAATCGATGTCATTATTAGGTTATACAATTAAAATATTCTATGTGTGGTCCAAGCAACGACAAGAGTTCAACAAAAGTAGTGTGTAGATGATGATTAGATCATCTAGGGAAATAAAGTTGCTTCATCAAGTGAGTAAAAAAGAATTTATCCTTGTTAACATGTAGGATGACTAAATAATGAGATCGAAGTTGTATTTGAATAACCTTGAGTTTTCTTACTCTCATGTCCTTGCTACATGTTGAGGGTAATTATGTCAATGTCCCATTGCATGAAAATATTGCACGTGATTTGTTTGGTCGTAGAGTTATGCTAGGCTCACCATGGATCTCTAGACAACGATTTACCCAGTTCGAGCTCTCTTAGAGTGGGTATAGCCCTATTCCTACTTTGCTTGGATTATATCTCGAGATAAAGTACAATTTTGGTTACAATGTGGAAACCTAGCGACTTGATACATAATTGGCGACTTCGATGGATGAACTAGGTGAGGTGTTATGGATCCCTAGGGCTTTGGTCCCTCCCGAAAATGATAGTTGTGTCCAATCTAGTAGCGCTTCGTCCTCTTGTAGAACTTTGGTATCCTTTATATACTGACGGTATGATACTGACCTCTTCTCCAGTGAATATTGTCCTCTGCGAGTATGAGTACAATTCCAAATCGCACACTAGTAAAACTAGTGGTCTCTTTCCAAGTAGCCGCCAGGCTTCCTCTTAGGAACTAGGTTCATATACGGACTTGGTTTGTGGAGTACTTGTGGGACTCCTCGGACTTGCATATAGTTAGGCTTGTACAACCTGTATATGACATATATTGTCTAGGCATATGGTAGTACGACCATCGCATCACCTCATTTACCCTTATGCTTCTAAATAATAAGATAAACCTAGGCCGTCGCCACAACTTTCCTACATGTTGCCGCCTCGGCCCCCTTCTCTTACCCATTCGGCGGCATGAGAAATAGGACCCGTCCGTCTCATTTTATTTTTCATAGATTTTCCTGGCAACATCGACAAGATGGTGGCGGCCATGGCATGTTGGACCAAGATCTCACCGGTCTCTCCCTAGCTCAACGACTTTTGATCTGGCACCGAAGGCCCTGTGAGAGTTTGTTTCCCCGTATCGGTCGATTCCCTTCAGATCTTGGCAGCTGGCGTGTCTTTTCAGGACATCTATTGGCTGGCTTTTGGTGCTACAACTTTTACATCTTCTTTCGTGTTGTTTTGTGACGTGGCTTGAGACTGCGTCGGTATTTCCCTAAAGAGGAAGGGATGATGCAGCACAGCTACGGTAAGTATTTCCCTCATTTAGGAAACCAAGGTTATCAAAGCAGTAGGAGAACCAAGCAACACTATGTAAATGGTACCTGCACACAAAGAACAAATACTTGCGACCCGACGCGTAAGAGAGGTTGTCAATCTCTCCACGGTAAAAAGATAGATTGGTTTGTATTAGATTGGATAAATAGATCGCAGAAGAACACAAAATAAAAGATGAAAATAAAAAGTGCAGCAAGGTATTTTTGGGTTTTTTGAAATAATAGATCTGAAAACAAATGCGGAAAAAGATAGATCGGAAAGCAATATATTAAAAGAATAGACTCGGGGGCCATAGATTTAACTAGTGGCTTCTCTCAAGAGAATAGCACACGGGTAAACAAATTACTGTTGGGCAATTGATAGAAGATCAAATAATCATGACGATATCCAAGGCAATGATCAATATATAGGCATCACGTCCAAGATTAGTAGACTGAAACGATTATGCATCTACTCAATTACTCCACACATCGACCGCTATCCAGCATGCATTTAGTGTATTAAGTTCATGGAGAAACGGAGTAATGCAATAAGAACGATGACATGATGTAGACAAGATCTATTCATGTAGGAATAGACCCCATCTTGTTATCCTTAATAGCAACGATACATGCGTGCCTCGCTGCCCCTTCTGTCACTGGGAGAGGACACCGCAAGATCGAACCCATCACGAAGCACCTCTTCCCATGGCAACAAAAATTGATCTAGTTGGCCTAACTAAACCAAAGATTCGAAGAAGAAATACGAGGCTATAAATAATCATTCATATAAGAGATCAAAGAAGACTCAAATAATATTCATGGATAGAAACTGATCATGAACTCAAACTTCATCGGATCCCAGCAACTGGTCCAAAAAAATCTCCAAAAAGTTTCATGGCAATTGGACTCCGTTTGGTACTGATATTCTGCGAAGTAAAAAACAAGCAGAAAACAGCAACTGGCACTGGGCACTACGTCAATAGGTTAGTCCCAAAAAATGATATAAACTTGCTATAAAATGATTATAAAACATCCAAGAATGATAATATAACAACATGGAACAATCAAAAATTATAGATACGTTGGAGACGTATCAGCATCCCCAAGCTTAATTCCTGCTCGTCCTCGAGTAGGTAAATGATAAAAACAGAATTTTTGATGTGGAATGTTGCCTAATATGTTCATCACATATTCTTTTCTTTTGTAGCATGAAAATTTGGACTTTTAGATGGTTGAAAGCAATAGTCTAGTTTTGACATGAAGACATTAATACTCAAGCATACCAACAAGCAACCATGTCTTCAAAATATCAACACTAAAGAAAGTTATCCCGAGCCCATCATGCTCAATCATTGATCCATTCATGAAACACACTCGAATATTAGCTACACCCAATGCACAAGTATGATCATAGTGCCCCCTAGTTGGTGCTTTATAAGAGAAGATGGAGACTCAAATTAAAAATAGAAATTGCATAAAGTAAATATATAGGCCCTTCGCAGAGGGAAGTAGAGATTTGTAGAGGTGCCAGTGCTCAAAGCTTAAATTGAGAGAGAAAAATATTTTGGGTGGCATGCCTTTCCTGTCAACGAAAACGACCGAGTAATTCTCAATACTTTCCATGCTACATATATCATAGGCGGTTCCCAAACATAAAATAAAGTTTATTCCTTTTTCCACCATTTCTTCACAACCCATGGCTAGCCGTATCCACGGATGCCTTCCATACCAACACTTTCCAAGGAAATTATTATTTGACAACATAAAGTAAATTTCTTTTTCATTTCGGGACTGGGCATCCCTATTACCGTTGTATTCTCGTGCAATGACAAGTGAATAAACACTCATCTTGAGATTAACACATCTAGCATGGAAAAATATTGGCCACCCCCTGCCGCTTCATGAGCGGTACGAGCACACAAAAAGGAAATTCATTTTGAAAATTAGAGATGGCACATACAAATTTGCTTGGAACGGCATGGAAATACCGCATATAGGTAGGTATGGTGGACTCATATGGCAAAACTGGGTTTAAGGATTTTGGATGCACAAGTAGTATTTCTACTTAGTACAAGTGGAGGCTAGCAAATAAATTGAGAAGTTACCAACCAAGAAACGAAAATTCACATAAACGGGCATTAAGCATAACTAACACCGAATAATGCACCACAAGTAGGATGTAATTTCATTGCATAACTATTAACTTTCGTGCTTGCATAGGGAATCACAAACCTTAACACCAATATTCTTACTAAAGCATAATTACTCACCAACATGACTCACATATTAGTATCATCATGTCTCAAAACTATTACAAGGAATCAAGTTTAATTTGTCCAATGATCTTCATGAAAGTTTTTATTATATCCCTCTTGAATATCTATCACTTTGGAACTAGTTTCATATATTGCCATTGCTTTTGACAAGCTCAGATAAATTTAAGTGAAGAACATGAGCATAAAATTTCATCTCTCAAAATAATATAAGTGAAGCATGAGAGAATTTATTCAAATTTTACTAACTCTCAAATTAATCTAAGTCAAGCATGAGAGTATTTCTTCAAAAAATTAAAACACACCATGCTCAAAAAGATATAAGTGAAGCCCTACAGCAGTTCTATAGCCCAAAAAATTTAAGTGAAGCATATAGAGCAATTCTAACAAATCATAGCATAATTTTGTCTCTCTCAAATAGGTGTGTCCAGCAAGGATACTTGTGACAAACTAAAAAGAAAATCAAGTAAAGACTCATATAATACAAGACGCTCCAAGCAAAACTCATGATATGTGACGAATAAAAATATAGCTCCAAGTAAAATACCGATGGTTGTTAGAAGAAAGAGGGGAGGCAACTCGGGGCATCCCCAAGCTTAGTTGCTTGTTTCTCCTTGGATATCATCTTGGGGTGCCATAGCATCCTCAATCTTAGGCTCTTTTCACTCCTTATTCCTTCATCCATCGTGATCTCACCCAAAACTTGAAAACTTCAATCACACAGAACTTAACAAAACCTTCATGAGATCCGTTAGTATAATAAAGTAAATCACCACTCTAAGTACTGTTGCAAACCCATTCATATTTTATTATTGCATTATATCTACTGTATTCTAACTTTACCATGGCTTATACCCTCCAATACAAACCATAGATTCATCAAAATAAGGACACAATGCAACGAAAACAGAATCTGTCAAAAATAGAACAGTCTGTAGTAACTAGTAGAATGCTCGTGCGTTGCTACGGGACTTTTAATATTTGTTCTATTCGCCCCATATCATTACATATAACTCGATGAATTTTTTCCCCTTCTAACAACATTTCCTGGGGATCATTGTCGATGGATTTTTTTAAATGTCAACCTAATCCATCTTCATCTCTCTCATACTCTGCAAAAATAAATATGTATAGAAATGTACCTTTGGTATTATGTAAGCAACATCTTTACTATTGCTCGTGCGATCTTTTCACCTCTTTTCTTCTAAAATAGTCAATTGCCCGTGCGTTGCAAGCAGAACATATATATTCTAACGATTTATTCCTAAAAATAAAAATCTAATGATTCAAAAACCGTATATGACATAGGCTTTTATAAACCTCGCAACAAGTCTGGTGAGCAATCTACAAATCATTAAAAAGAGACATACATCTTTATAGAGACAAACTAATTATCTAAATAAAAAATTTGCAGAGAGCATAACAACATGTAGTACCCATTCATATGGTGATAAAGATATATATTCTCCACATTTTTCTCATCATTCCTTACCACCCTCTCCTTTTAAGAGGAGAAAACAATGTTTTTATCCCTAACCCTCCTTCCCTTTCATTTTTTATTCTCCTCATTCACCCTAACTCTAGAGCATTGTCCTCATTTCAGAAGTTTTTCATCTCATCTTGCAACCTTTTAAAACTTCAGCAACTCTACCAATAGTCCCTACTTGCCATTTGCTCATTTTGCATTGCCACTACTTTAGAAATTTGTCATCTCACATTGCAACTTTTTAAAACTTCATCAAATCTACAAAATGGTCCTCACTTACCACCTCCTCATTTATGCTTCCTCAACTGATCCATAGATGATCCTGAATGAATATTTATTATCTTATTTCTTAGTATTTTACTGCAAATAGTCTATGGCAGTTGCCATCGAAACAAAACCGGGAGGAGGATAATACGGCTGAGAAAGCTTAATTGTAGGTCATGTTTAACGAGATAAAACACCAAGTTTTGCAAAGAAAATCTAAATTGGAATATTGAGGGTGCGGAGAGGGCCAAGGTCATGGTTTTGAGCCTAACTATATTTCAGATCATTAGGCTTCACTTAAGCATCATCAGTTCTTAAAATAAAAGGGGAGATTGTGCCAATGTTGTCCTCTAGAAATTTCTTAAAACAGTTAGTACGGCATCAGACAAGCATAGAATATGCTTCTTAATTATAATTTAGATTATCTATACCTAAAAATTCAAACATCTAATACTGAATTTTCCTTTCGTTCTTAACATGTCAGTTAGGATCACGCAACTCTAGTTTTAGATTTGTTTTATCAACATGTTTCAACAAAATGTTGAAAGCTGGCAGGTGCTAGTTCGATGGAATCCTCTAGAGACCTCTCCCTCGCCTGTTGTGCCTTTGTTGCTTCCAACACATTTTGGATTCATTCAGACAACATTCATTGGCTGCTCATCGTTAGCTCAAATTACATGACATACTATGTTAATCGTAAGAAACACATTTTACAATGAACCGTATATAGAAGGCATGTGTGCCAAGCCACCGAACCAAAATAATCTCCAATGCGGTTATGTAATTGTCCAACAATTCTCCCCTCTGAAACTGTACGTTATTTCAAGTAGCTGAAACTGTAGCTCCAGACGAAAATGCGTATATGTTGAATGCTAATATATTAGTAAGTTTGTAGCCCAAGAAATTATCATTAGAAAAATTAAATTTATAGCTCATAGTAGCTTGTTGTATTACAGATCATGATATTGGTACTCATTTGCATAAGAAAAAAAAGGAAAATCAAGTACCATGTTCATGCAGAAGGAAAATAATCGTGCTCAAATAGAAAGAGATGAATTATTAGTAGAAGGAAGACACCTGTTATAGCATAGATAACTGTTCAGTTTGACCGCAACGATGAATAAAATTGACAAATACTTTATGGGAGGGGAAGAGCGACCACAGGAATGAGACGACGGTGATGGTCTGTTGTGGGCTCAGTTTCACTGAGGCTACGGTAACTGCCAACATCGAGCCTTGAAGGCAGACATGGTGATCGTGCAGTCCGTCTGTCTGAGTCGGCGCACGCGTCAATCGAACCCATACACAACTACAAGATTTGGAAGGAGTGGCTGGCCAGCCACCAGCAGAGCACTTGGTGGTAAAGAATAAATTGTTATCTTCCTCTCGCCTGAGCATGCTACCTCCTAACCTCGTCCCCCTTAATTATTACTCCATGAAATTTGTCAAGCACACGAAGGACTCTGACATTTATATGTCTATTTTTTAAAAAACTGTTTAACATTTGGAAAGTAACTATTTCACTCTGGTGCCAAAAGTTAACTGAAGAACATAACTTACAAAGAAATTTTGGCTAAGCTTTATAACTGCCATCAACAGTAAATTACTAAATCTGTTGTTAACCCACACAACATGATAACAAGTGTGCATGTTGTTCCCTAGATGACTTTTGAATTCTGAATCGGCAATTAGACTAAATATACGTATGTACTACAAAAATAAAATGGAATCAACAATAAGATAGGGACACCCAACCTGAAATCAAATCTTTGCAAATATGTAAACACAGTTGATTACAAAGTTAGCATATTCCAAAAAGAAAAAAAGACTAAAAAAATGAACTGCTTGAACTCCTCTGCAAAGAATAAGCGGTCATAGAAAGTCCATTGCTGGCACCTCACTTCTTCTATCAAAATGCATTCAGCTACATTAATATTTCAAAATTGCAAGTGTAGTCATAGGTGAAAATTGAAATTTTCTACGATGGACATGTAAAACAGTCTAGGTGAATTAGTCAAAGTTGATAGCACAAAGAATGAATAACCAAGCTGATAGCGCAAATAATGATTAACTAAGTTCATAGCACAAACAAAAGCAACCACTGATAGAAAAGAACAATATGATCTACGAGTACATGAGGAAGAAATATGTAAAAAATAATGCTAGCTATCGGAGTGTCTAAGCAGTTCGTCTAAAGGGCAGACATAGTCAGTAAACAAATAGGTGAAAAGAAGACTGAAATTGTACCATAATTCATCCATGGCAACTATGTAGGATGCACTATGACGTGGTTCTCTCCGAAAGAGGCTCCTTATTCAGTCCAAAACCTGAAATCGAAATGACACAATGTTTGATCTATCGGTAAATTTCTGACAGAGGACCATCTCATTCTGAAGCTTTATACTCATGCTTAACTTTTTCCAACACTAATACTTTCACTTGTATCCATTGAAAAGCATCAATAAAATAAAGCATGTACCTACACTGATCTTGACGGCATCAATGGCCTTGTCATTCCTTCAGAAACAACCATAATGAAACCACTCTGGCCTTCTCTTTTGAATCGAAAAAGATAATACCTGATCAAAGCTTATTTCTGAAAATAAGTTGCTGCTAGCACACTATCAGGTTATGATCCAGATGGAACCAAGCTGCATTGGTTCGGCGGCTGGACAATGGTGGAGTTTCACGGGTATCATGGTAGAGGCAAACTAAAGGATTGGCAGAACGCATTCTCCTTGCACTTTCTCGACTCTTTTCCTCACCTTCTCCCATAGGTAGATCGCGCACCATCCACCTGTTTCTTCAGGTCTGAAATACTCATGCTCCAACCTCCTAATTCGTCCCTGAGACTGCATACAATCATAAAACCAACTCACACTATATATAAAGGAATGAAGGCTATTCACAGTGACTATGTACCAGATTTTGGGAAAATAATCAACAGCCACGATAGGGGCTGTCCAGGTAGAAGAAGTCGTTCTTGAATCCATCCAGGAGGGCAGCGATGCTGAACGCTGGCGCCTCCAGCACGTTCTTCGCGAGCCGCGGCGAGGATATTTGGATCTTGGCGATGGACCGGATGGCCGTCGTTGGGTCTAGCCCCTCCGAGAGCAAGAGGTGGAGTAGGTACGCTATGAACGCCAACATCACAACATAGAGCTGGCAGGTCCCGCCGCCGGCATTACGCATAAGACCGCTCCATGACCACGGGACAACGGTAAATGAAGGTTCGCGGTGGATGACAAAGCCAGAGGTGGAGGGCGGGGAACAACCGGCGGCGTGTAGGTTTGGAGTCATACGCGGCGACGGGACCGCCGCCGTAAGAGGCACACCCAGCATCATTAATAATGTTCTACAATGACAGAAGCATGTAAGTCAATAACACAAAAAGGATATGCAGACGGAAGAGGTCTAGTAACCTGAATTTATCTGCATACTGCTCAAGGTAGCTTGTGAATTCTTCGTCATAAAGAAGGCAGTCCAAATTAGCCACACCAAGGAAGATATGCGTGTATGGATAAGTGATGCTATCTAATTTGTGCAATCTAGGTATATAGCACGAAGCCATAGTCGGAGCAGTAACAAATACTAAACCTGCTCCCTGTTCACAATCGAAAAATCCACACATAGAAAACAAAATCTGCAGATCAATCCCCACTGAACCTCCTCTATACTTTGTTAAATATGCAAAGGGGGGAGTGGATATCGTACCAGCAGCAGTTGCCGTAGCAGCTCTCCACGTACCTCCCGTAGGTTGCCGCTCTCACGCAGCACCGCTGCAAATCGGCCGCCCCGCCCGCTGATGGGTCGCCATGGGAGGGGAGGGAACAACTGAGAGGGAGAGGGGGAGGGAGAGGGTGGAGGCGTTGAAAGATGGGATTGTTGGCGGTGTCGGCGGCGTCTTCAGATCGAGAGAGGGAGAGACGCGAGACTCCGAGAGGATGGCAGCGCTGGGAGGATGGTTCGTGGTAGTGAGCGGAGGATCCCGAGAATCATGTGTGCGTAGGTTTATGTTGTTGTCTTTTTTGGTTTTCAATCGTGAAAAGGGCCAGAAAAGGGGAGAAAAATCGGTTGAGGGGAAGTCCTTAGATCGATGCGTTTGGAAAGAAATGGATGGGGTGATGCCTTGCTTCGATCGTGGGAGGTGGAGGCGGATTTGTTTGTCATGATTTAGATGTTAATATCCTTATAAATTCCATTATTTATTTCCTGAAAATCTATTATTTGTTTCCTAAAATAAATTGCACTAATGAGAGGGATCGGTTGATTTGGATAAATTAGGAAAGTTAGATTAAAATCTATTATTTGTTTCCTAAAACAAATTGCATTAATAAGAGAGATCGATTGATTTGGATAACTTAGGAAAGTTAGATTCATGATTTGTTATACGTTAGAAAAGTCCTGGTTTATAATAAAGAGTGGAGAGAAAAATAAATCGATTGACCAGGTGGGGGTGAGGTAGGAGAGACGAAAAAAACCATGCGAAAGTGGGAGACGAAAAAAAAACGTGGATGATATTCAACCAACTGAGCATTTAGGAGTAGAGATCTGTACTCTAATCATACTTCTGTAACTCCAAAAATTCTGAAAAAATTGGACAACGTAGGCAATTTGTATATCAATCTTGTGTAAAAAATTCAGATTTTTTCGTCACTTCTGTTATTTTTAAAAGTTCTGCTACTGGACACAGAAGTTTCTAATTTTCAACAAGATCAAATCAACTATCACCCAACATGATCCCAAAGGCTTTACTTGGCACAAACACTAATTAAAACATAAAAAACACAATCATAACAGTAGCATAATTGTGTCAACACTCAAGAACAGAAAGAAAAAGGTAAAAATAAATTTTATTCATTGGGTTGCCTCCAAACAAGCGCTATCGTTTTATGCCCCTAGCTAGGCATAATGCATAGATTCAAGTGTTGTCATCTTTAGTTTTTGCTCCATAGGATGCTCTCATGATTGATTCATATGGTGGCTTAATTCTTGTTCTAGGGAAGTGTTCCATACCCTTTCTTAGTGGAAGTTTAAATTTAATATTGCCTTCTTTCATATCAATGACGGCACCTATAGTGCGTAAAAACGGTCTACCAAATATAATGGGACAAGACAGATTGCAATCAATATCAAGAACAATAAAATCTATGGGCACATAGTTCCTATTTGCAAGAATAAGAACATCATTAATTCTTCCCAAAGGCTTTTTAATAGTAGAATCCGTCAAGTACAAATTAAGAGAACATTCTTCAATATTGGTAAGACCAAGCACATCACATAGAGATTTCAGAATTGTGGAAACACTAGCACCCAAATCACATAAAGCAAAGCACTCATAATTTTTAATCTTGACTTTAATGGTAGGTTCTCACTCATCATGTAATTTTTTAGGAATTGAAATCTCTAACTCCAACTTTTCTTCAAAAGATTTCATCATGGCATCAACAATATATTTAGTAAAAGCTTTATTTTGTTCATAAGCATGGGGTGAATTTATCATGGATTGTAACAAAGAAATACATTCAATCAAAGAGCAACTATCATAATTAAAGTCTTTGTAATCCAAAATAGTGGGCACATCACTAGTTAAAGTTTTGACCTCTCCAAACCCACTTTCATCAAATTTTTCATCAAGATTTTCACCCTCCAAATCATTGCCACGCCTTCTAGCTAAAGTTGACTCTTCTTTAGTCCCTTTCTCATCAATTTTAATATTACTAAACAAGGAATCAATAGAAGAAACACCAATCACTTTAAGATCTTCATCATTTTTATCCTCTAGAGAAACTGGTTTAGAGGCCATTTGATTTACTAAAGTAGCTTGTGCGTCAGATATTTTACCTAGCAGATTTTCAGCATGAGCATACTTAGATTGGATATTAGAAACTTCTCTACTAATATCATCAAGTTGTTTTGTTATGGCACCTAGTACGGTAGAGTGTTCTTTAAGCTCCTCAGTAAAATACTTATTATGCTCAAATTGTGTAGTCATATATTCCTTGGCACTTTTCTCAATCTCAAGCAAAATATTGGGGTAAGGAACATCATAATAGTTTCGTTGAGGCATCATGACTACGCAAATAAGATTGCAAGCAAACAAGAGATCTGACAAGAAAAAGGCAAACGAAAAAAAAAGGCGAATAAAACGGCAAATTTTTGTGAAGTGGGGGAGATGAAAACGAGAGGCAAATGGCAAATAATGTAAATTGCAAGGAGATGAGATTTTTGATTAGGAACCTGATAGATGTTGATGATGTCTTCCCGACAACGGCACCAGAAATTCCTTTGATGTGGCTTGAGACTGCGTCGGTATTTCCCCAAAGAGGAAGGGATGATGCAGCACAGCTACGGTAAGCAGTTAGGAAACCAAGGTTATTGAACCAGTAGGAGAACCAAGCAACACTATGTAAACGGTACCTGCACACAAAGAGCAAATACTTGCAACCCGACGCGTAAGAGAGGTTGTCAATCTCTCCATGGTAAAAATATAGATTGGTTTGTATTAGATTGGATAAATATATCGCACAAGAACACAAAATAAAAGATGCAAATAAAAAGTGCAGGAAGGTATTTTTGGGTTTTTTGAAATAACAGATCTGAAAACAAATGCGGAAAAAGATAGATCGGAAAGCAATATATTAAAAGAATAGACCCGGGGGCGTAGATTTCACTAGTGGCTTCTCTCAAGAAAATAGCACACGATGGGTAAACAAATTACTGTTGGGAAGTTGATAGAAGATCGAATAATCATGACGATATCTAAGGCAATGATCAATATATGGGCATCACGTCCAAGATTAGTAGACCGAAACGATTCTGCATCTACTACTATTACTCCACACATCGACCGATATCCAGCATGCATCTAGTGTATTAAGTTCATGGAGAAATGGAGTAATGCAATAAGAACGATGACATGACGTAGACAAGATCTATTCATGTAGGAATAGACCCCATCTTGTTATCCTTAATAGCAACGATACATGCGTGCCTCGCTGCCCCTTCTGTCACTGGGAGAGGACACCGCAAGATCGAACCCATCACAACGCACCTCTTCCCATGGCAAGAAAAAACGATCTAGTTGGCCTAACTAAACCAACGATTCGAAGAAGAAATACGAGGCTATAAATAATCATGCATATAAGAGATCAAAGAAGACTCAAATAATATTCATGAATATAAACTAATCATGAACTCAAACTTCATCGGATCCTAACAAACACATCGCAAAAAGTCATTACATCAAATAGATCTCCAAGAGACCATTGTATTGAGAATCAAAAGAGAGAGAGGAAGCCATCTAGCTACTGCCTACAGACCCATAAGTCTATGGTGGACTAATCATGCATCATCGGAGAGGCACCAATGAGGATGATGAACCCCTCCGTGATGGTGTTAGATTGGATATCGTGGTTCTGGAACTTGCGGCGGCTGGAATTGTGTTTCGTCTCCTTCCCTAGGGTTTCTGTAATTTCTAAGGATTTATAGAGCTAAGAGGCGGTCAAAAAGACCTCCGTGGGCCCCACAATACATCAGGGCGCGCCAGGGGCCTCTGGCGCACCCTGGTGTATCGTGGGCCCCACGGGCCTCCCCCCAGGTGCTTCCTTGGCTCCCAAGTTGTCTTCTGGTCCAAAAAAATCTCCAAAAAGTTTCATGTCAATTGGACTCCGTTTGGTACTGATATTCTGCGAAGTAAAAAACAAGCAAAAAAACAGCAACTGGCACTGGGCACTATGTCAATAGGTTAGTCCCAAAAAATGATATAAAGTTGCTATAAAATGATTATTAAACATCCAAGAATGATAATATAACAGCATGGAACAATCAAAAATTATAGATACGTTGGAGACGTATCATTTTGCGGCATGGTCCGGTTTCTCTAACCTTGTGAGCTGATGGTGATGGATTGCAAGCATATACTGCATGGGGTGATGCTCCAACCGATGTTGCTTCAACGATTTCTAGATCTCGTCTCAAGGGGTGAGTGGCTATTGTAGTCTTCAAAGCCTAGTACGGCGAGAGCATTTACAGGTGTCCCTTTTCTTTATTGTTGGTTTAGTGCAACTTTCAATCTCCGGCGGATGACGTACAATCGGAGGAAGAATAAGGGATAGTATGATTTTCAGTGCAATTTTTATTTTGTACTTGTGGTTTTGCGTCTAGTTTTCTGTTCATTGTATTGGATTTTGTTCCCTTGATATTAATCAGATCTAAAATGCCCTTTCATATCTTTATTAAAAAAAGACAAGAAATATATTTCAACACAAATGTAATGACATTTTTTCGCAATACTGGTTGTGATATTTAGGATGATTACTGGTCATTGTATGCTATGAAAATGGGCCCATCAGATTCACAAACATATGCTTTCATTCTTCTGAGATTTTCTTATATATTTTTCTAACATATTATGCACTTAATATGCAATAGATAAAGTCAAGCATTCCAATAAGATGGAATATTAACATTGTATTTCTAGCTACCCCGTCTAAGAATAATCAATCAAATGCTCGTGAATTTTATTCATTGAGTAACAAGGAGATGTATAAAGACTTTATTTTTCGTATGTGTGTGTGTGTGGAGCTTCCAAGCCTTTTCTCTCTTATGAATAAAATGGACACTTTTTTTTGCGGGGCAATAAGATGGACACTTGGGCGGCTCATTTTAGTAAACAATTATATCCAAAAAGATGTATATCTATTTGTAGTTTGTATTCTAATTAATACATTTTTGTATTTTCATTATTTGTATACTGCATACATTAGTAGTACATGCACCTCCTGCCATGGATAAAAGTATGTTTTTAGTCCCTCAAGTTCACCAAAAGTACACATTTGGTCCCTCAACAATTTTTGAGAGACATTTGGTCCCTTAAGTCTCAAAACCGGGTAAATTTCATCCAAAACCAGATTTGAGTGCAAAACCGTTCACATGGGAGCGGTATTCTAGCCCCCACTGGCCACGTAGGACACCGTTTGGTCAAACTAACGCCTTACTCTCTCCTTCCTCTCTCTCTCTCTCTCTCCCTCTCTCTCTCTATATATCCCAACCGCCTCACCGTCGACTTGACCGGCGGCTTCACCGACGGCTGGTCCGAGGTGGTCCCTTC
Source organism: Elymus sibiricus (assembly GCA_039707655.1). Lineage (NCBI taxonomy): Eukaryota > Viridiplantae > Streptophyta > Magnoliopsida > Poales > Poaceae > Elymus > Elymus sibiricus. The sequence goes on from CM077675.1 coordinate 115,470,722, forward strand.
CTCGGTTGCATCTCTCCTCACCTCCCCTTGACCTTGTAGTTCACGGGTGAGCATCTCCTGGCTGGATGCAGCGGGTGCATAGATCGTGGTCGAAGACGTCACGCCTCTACCCATACGGTCGCCGCCGGCTTGCTAATAGGGAAATTCGAGCCAGCGTAGTGTCACCAAGCAGAACGGGCCACCGAGCACCACCTCGTCGGACCACGATACGCGACGGGCGTGACCTCGTCCACAGGGGAGAGATTGTCTGATCCGGCAAAGCCGGTTCCCGTTGCAGCAGAGAGGGGGGAGTCTCATCGGTGGCAGCTCGCTGGAGCCTGATGTGCTGGAGACCACGAGAAGGGATCAATGGAAGGACGGTGGCGCGGCCAGCTCGCCTTCGGTTGTTGGTGTTGCGGATCCGACCACTAGATAGTGGGTCTCACCGGTGGCAAGATGGGCAGACAACCTAGTTGCTGGATCTCTGCCAGTGGTGGGGCCGCATGGATGCAGGCACGAGGTGGCGCGACTAGAGGAGGAGGAACGGCGCGGCAGGTGGAGGAGGGGGCGGCGCAGCTCGTGGTTGTTGGGGTGGAGGTGGGGCGGTGGTGGTAGAGGTACGGGTGAGGAAGAAGGCTTTCGGGGGTGGGTGGGTGGGGGGTATCATTGTTTGACTAAATTTCTTCCAAGTGGCAAGTAAAGAAAAGACAAAACGCTGCCACATGCATGTTTTTTCACTTAAGTCTGGTTTTGGACGAAATTTGTGTTTTGAGACTTGATGTCACAGCCCTAGTTTCACTTTGCTTGCTAATGCATTCATGCATGCATTTTTATTTTCTTCTGAATATGAAATGAGGAATGATCAAGCCTCACCATCCAAATTTTTGTCAAATAGGCAATATAAAAATTGCTTTAAATAGTTCCAAGAAAATGTTCCTGGTATTCTAATAAAATATTTGGACTAGGTAAAAATGCCAACCAATATTTTGGGATCACAGAAGCATTTTATATTGGGCATTTGAATTAATCAAACAATTATTGCATTGGATATATATTTTCTATACTTAATATATATGTCCAATAACCCTGAAGTTTATTGTGTGGCACTGTTTAAATTCATTTAGCCCACATGTAAATTTCCAGGTTTTTTTACAAATGGCTAGGTATTTTATTTAAAGCCAGAACAAATGTCAGAAATAGAAAAGAAAAATAAATAAAAGAAAGGCAGAGACCAAACCTGGCTTACCTGAGGCCCAGGAGAGGCCGGCCCACCTGGCCCGTGCCAGTCGTCCTCTACCTCTGCCAGTTGGCAGAGGCGAAGGCAGGCATGGCGGGCACGGCCGGGGCGCCACGCCTCCTGCCTGCCTGGCTCACCCGAGCCAGCGCGACGCCGGGATGAGTTCCCGTTGTCATCTGGATTGGCCTCACCTCCCCCATTTCGCCCCTCCTCGCTCTGTCTCTCCTTTCCCCTCCTGACCGAAGCGGTCATTGCCACACCTCCGTGAAGCTCGCGACCACAGCGCCTCCCTCGACCCTCTGCCGTGTCCTTAAGCTTCTCCATCGATCAGCGCATCCCCACGCAGAAGATCCAGCCTCCGGACGCCCTGCCTCCTCGCCATCGGGTCGTCTTCTTCGCGCACGGCCACCGGACTCCATCATCAAATTCGACGCCTACGAGCCATCCCCGAGGTAGCTGAGGCACCCGAAAGATCTGCGGTGAGCTCCTGCATGGAACCCCCCTCTTCCCCGCGTCGTTTTCTTCCCAAAGCTGCCGTTGTCAACGAAGCCGAACCTCACCCCCGCTCGGGCTCGTCACCGGCGCCATTCCGGCGAACCCCTGGTCACCCCACCTTGCTTGAAGGCTTTGTGAGCGTTCGTAGATGCCATAGATGATAAGAACCGAACGATTTTATCACCGTAGCGTCGACCTCGTCCTCGACCGAGCTCCGGCCGCCGCTCCGCCCGTCGCCGCCGTCGCTACACGTCACCCCGGCACCTGCTGCTGCTTCCATCCGATGCGCCGCAGTGCGCTGGTTCCGTAGGTACCCTCCGTGCGACAAATGGTCGCCGGGGGAGGAATTCCTGCGAGCTCCGCCGCGTCTGGCATCGCCGGCGGCTTAACGCCGGCCAAATCCGCCATTAGGACTAACCTATGACCGGCCTGGGTCGCTGCCATGCGGGCCCAGCTGGTCAGGGGCTATTAGCCACTAATTATCCCCCACCCCACTGACACTGACAGTGGGCCCAGCCTGCTAACTAAACCGGTTTAGATTTAATTAACCCTCTGTTTAACCCAGAGCCACTGACATATGGGTCCCACACGACAGGTTTGACCTGGACCGACCCAGTTGACCCATGACGTCACCGTGACGCTGTGATGACGTAGTAAATGGTTTTCTGGAATTAAAGTAAATCAGAAATGATTTATTATTTTCAGAAAATGCTTAAAACTTCTAAAAATCATAGAAAATAATCTGTAACTCAGATGAAAATAAATTATAAATGAAAAATGATCAGAAAAATCCAATGAATCTGTTTATGCCATGATCATGCATGTTTGAACAAGTTAACACCACCAACTAGGACATTTTATGATTAGGGTCGTTGTAGCTTTTCAGGCTCTTCTAGCCGCTTTTAATAGATGTCTGTACCCAGACATGTAACTTCCGCTTGTTGTTTGTATGCTCTGAATGTTGGGTCATGTGACCCCTCCTGCTTGTAACATTATACTATGTTGGCTCTTCAGAGCCTCCTAAATAAATGTTATATTGTAGAGTTTTGTTGTGATGCCATGTTGTATCTACGCATATCGTGCATAGTGCGTGTATGATTGAAATGCATTGGTATGTGTGAAATTCGACACCTAGTTGTGTGTCTTTAGTAGCCTTCTTTACAGGGAAATGCCTCTTTGTGCTTCCATGAGCCTTGGTAGATTGCTACTGCTCCGGACACATTGATTGACCGGCGTGTATCCTTCTTTGCTGATGTGTCTGTCCCTACGGGGAAATATCACGCGGTGTAATGGAGTCCATGTAGCTTGCTACGACTCGTCTACATACGTTGATGACCGACACCTGCATTGTTGGGTTACGTATGCCTGTCCCTGTACGGTTGTGCCACTTGGGTCTATGACTAGTCATGTCGACCCGGGTTCTTTGACGTGTGAATGCTAGCGACATGTTCATATCCGTGAGCCAAAAGGCGCAAACGGTCCCGGTCAAGGTAAGGTGGCAGCCGTGGGTTACCGTGCGTGAGGCCGCAAAGTGGTGTGACATGTTATAGGCTGGATTCATATGGCTTAGGATCGGGGTCCCGACACTTGAGGGACCAAATGTCTCCCAAAAATTCTTAAGAAACCAAGTGTATACTTTTGGTGAACTTGAGGGACCAAAAACATACTTTTCTCTCTGTCATTTCATAGTACATGCACTATTTGCGACTACAAATTCACGAATATATGCATCGAGGAACACTTCTGAGGGTCACAAGCAATGACTAAGATAACAAGACATATGAACAAAAGATTGAATTGAAATTTAAGAACCACAAAACGATTCTCTTTATTCTTGTTCATAGTATATGGCACCACACATCTTGAGCAACGGGAGCTGACATATGGATATATGCATGCATGCCACACATCCATGGGTGGGACATGCTTATTCATTCATGAGCGACACGGATCTATCTTCATATGTCCATACCGAGGCAGTATGGGGCGTTGTGAACGGTCAGAACGTTGCAGTGCCCCGGCGTAACGAGTACCTTGGCGAAGTCCCTCTGGGCCTCCTTGGGGCATCCGGGAAGGTCCTTGAGTACGCTCGAATCGGGGTTAGACTTCCGCCCTATGAAGTAGCGCACCGCCTCGCACCGGCAATGCTGCGGAGCGTCGTAAAGCTCCCTGCAGCACCGATCCCATGGGGTGTTCCCCGGCTCGGTGGATACCGGCCACCCGGGGATGCTGACGCCGCAGGTTTGTTGTGCGACATACTCCCGGCAGCCTTCAAGCGGATTGGTTGGAAGACCCATCCCCGCGTAGCAATATGGACCTGTGGCTGCGGCGGCGGCAAGGGGGAGACCAGGGCGGCCAAGATGAGGGGCGTGATGCTAGACTTGGACGCCATGTTATTCTTTCTAGCTTGCTCCGGTTTGTTAGTGTAGTCTCTTGAGGATGTGCACTGCACTGGTGGCTGTAAGCAATACTATTACACTTGCTTGCATATATACCAGAGAAAAGAGAGGAGGAGCTGCCAGCTATTAACTAAATCTGTTGTGCTATATGACGAATATGGTGAGCTAGAGTGCACTTAAATTAGTTTGTTGGAGCAGAATTTGGAGGGAAATGTAACTGGCTTCGTGTGGAAGCATTGAGATATTCGTAGCAGATCGGGCCTAGCTTTTCTTGTCATGGTTGATGTGGGCATCCTTTTCTTCCCTTGTCAAGTTGTCACGTTAGACATGGGTGCTTAAAGTGAAACTTTTAGCTAGTTTATACGTGCAAACCTTGTTGAAACTAACAACAGAGTTTGTTTTTGCGCCGTGTGAGTAATCATGTGATAATCGGACTATGTGTGTCAGTAACTTCGCAAAACATTGATTTTCATAGTTAATCGGAAATCAAGTGTATGCATACATAGGTTGGCTACAATTCAAAACCCAGTTTGTGAAACAATGTGTCCATGGTATCCGTTTTGGTCTGAGCCAATAACACCACAAAGGCCTAGCTCATTTCGTTTGATGTTAGAGACTCGAAAAAAGTTGTTGATGTTATTTCCAAAAAAGAGGGCTTGTAACCCCAATATATTGAACCCCGCCGTCTTGTACCCCATAAGATTTTTCTTCCAAACAGTTTGAAAAAAGTTGTTGTAATGAAAAATTCACAATGTGAATTATAGAGCCGCTAACTTATGTACTAGTCACTCACATGCATTGACATAATTGATAGACGTGCATGGTCCCTAACACAAGGTCCCACATGGATTTATATATAACTACTAAACTCATCTTAGTCATGAGGCAAAGTTTAAACAAAAAAAATAAAATTAAGTCTTGGAGCAACTTTTGCAGATTGCCCAAAAATTGAGCCTTTATATTGGCTTCAAATGGGCTCTTTAAAAATATTTACCAACTCCAGAGCTAACGTGCAAAGCCTCAATATCCTCCCCCCTCCCCTTCATATTTCTCTTTATTTGTGTACATATGACTCCCTCTTTATATTTCTCGTTAATTTGTGTATATATGACTCCGTCGTCACATTTCTCTTTAATTTGTTATATATGACTCCCTCTTTGTATTTCTCTTTAAGTTGTGTATATATGACTCCGTTACTCCAATTTCACATGAATATGTGGCAATCTTATAAGCTTCAACGTCACTCAATGTAACAACATTTGAAATGCATAATTTTCAAACTTCCAACTTCAAATTCATATATAGCATAGATGAGGTCCAGATGCGACATATTCCATATGCCTAGACATAGATAGATTCCTAATGCGACACAAATATGGATAGGTTATAATATACACTACACATATATAGGAACGTAATGCGGCGTCATAGGATGGCTCATGGTCATTATCATCATGGGAGGGAGGAGGAGGAAGATGTTTCTATGATGGCGGTTACAGCTGCCTCACATCCTTTTTGCACCTCTCCCACTCGGCTCAGTGAGGGAACCCTCCATCGTCGACTTGAGCATGCACAGTGTCTCGATGATGGAAGATGTTGTGGTTGTATGGTCATGGACCATGTGCTCCTCTTTGGCCAACTGGGCCACGTAGGATTGGACGTCGTCTGCCAAAGCCACTTGCCAATAAGAAGTGGTTTCACCGTATTCATGTGTGTGCATGCCATATTTTCTTATGTGTGTGTGTTCTGGGAGAGTTTCATGCATGTGTGGCGGACTTCCTTGGGTGTGCCACCCCTACTTTCCTTAACAAAGTGCATGGCAAGAAGATCAAGATGGAGGATGGTCACCACCTACCAAGAACCCTATACAAGGCGTCCAACCAAGACGAAGGATCTGTGTCCCTGCTCTCCCGAAGCAATAACTCAAAACATTAGTAGATTAGCAGCTTTGATCTGGACATCCCAACTTTTTTGTCCACCTGCAACCTCGATGACTTGACACCCAACTTCTCAGTCACGCCATTGTGCCCCTTCATTGTAATCTCTTTGTCACATAATCCCATATAAAGCAGGAGTAGGGATACTACCCGCATCAAGGGATCCGAACCTAGGTAAAATTTGTGCCCCGTGCTCATCTGGTAACTTGATATAATGTCCCACTCATATACCAATCTACATGCGGCTATTGTGTTGTTTTTAGGTACATCGCGAACCACCTCAACAATTGGCTACGACTGTAGCGATGTCGCATCCCCAGATCGGTTTTGTGGCACATCTTTATCTGCATTGCTTTCATCTTCATTGACACCATCGTCATGTTCACTGATCTCACCTTCAACAACTCGATCCTCATCGACGTCATCATCGGCACCGCCAGTGGCCTCATCGTCACCGGTTTCATGTTCATCGATACCTCAAGCTCTAACTATGCCGCTCGGATGGGGTTGTTACTATCAACCCTAACTGAACAGTTGAGAACGGTCTGGTCAGACCCCGAGGCCATCACACCAGTAGAGCCAGTCTTACTGGCAGCTACGCGCCCGCAACATGTCCTCATCGTGGAAGAACCTTAGGTCACGGGAAGGACCCTGTTCGGGTCACGTTCTCATAACGACATCAACGTGCTTCAACGGTCTCCGGTGTTCAAGAGGCTTTGCAACGGGGAATCACCTCCGTGCAACTACACCGTCAACGGCCGAGACTACAACATGGGATACTATCCTTCCGATGGCATATATCCTCAGTGGATTGTATTTGTGAAGACCCATTCGAACCACATGGCAGAAAACAAAAGCACTTCACAACAATGCAGGAAGCAGCTAGGAAGGATGTGAAGAGGACATTCGGAGTGCTGCAAGCGCGTTGGGGAATTGTTCGTGGGGCTGCAATGATGTGGGAATCGGAAACTTTGTGGCAGCTGATGACATGTTGTGTTATTTTACACAATATGATCGTCGAGGATGAGGGTGATGGTTTAGCTCAAACCAATAATTTTGAAGCACCTGGAGAACAAGTTGAAATCCCGGAAGATCAAGATGCAATTCAGCTTATGAACTTTCTGCAGATGCATCAGAATCTTCAAGATCACCACGTGCACGTGCAACTACTCAATGATCTGGTGGAGCATATGTGGACCCACAATAAAAATCAAAGAGCAGATAATTGATTGTGCACTTCAAATAAATTTGATGTAACACTACTTATGTTCGGTACCAACATTTGTTATTTACGTGTGACATTTAGTTTGTGTGATCGACGTGCATGGTTTTACATAGATTTAAAAGTCCGGATATGAGATATGTGTATGCAGGGAGCAAAATATGAGGGGCCGTACGGATGCATCCGCGGCCGTATAGGTGGCCGGATTTGCCCAATTTAAATGCTCTTAGCACACAGAATTCCAATCAAGGTTCTGAACACCATCATGTCCCGGCAACAAAATGCATAGTCTTTTTCTTTGTTTCTGATTTCTATGAAAATTGAACTGCCACTCTTAGACGAGCTGCTGCAAACACACTTATTTCGTTGCATCCAGTCAAAACAACTACAGAGAAGCAGAGAGTGACTGCACATGTTCCCCCAGACATTATCACCACGGAGAGCATATATGGAGCGGCAGCAAGTAGCCATAGCATCGCACATCTAAGAGCATCTACAGCCGGACCCCCTATATGCTTCTCAAACGTCCAGAACGCCCTTCCGGTCACTGACCGATTACAAAAATGCGACCCAACCGGACCCTTCATATCCGTCTCAAACGCCCGGACTGACCGGCACCCCTCATATCCATCTCAAATATGGGAACGATATGAGGGCTCGCGGACGCGCCCGGACACGCCCAGTCAGTCCACCACGTAGGACGCGACCCCACTCCGGACCACCTTTTCTCTTTTCTTATTCATTATTTTCTTTCTCTCTCTTCTTCTCCACCAATCACGTGCAAGTGACCGGACATATGAGAAGAAAAATGAGAAGTGTGACTGCGCAGACCAAATTATAGGGGCTCAAAACGGACACGCCAGGTCACTGACCGAGCGCGTCCGCGAGCGTTTAAGGAGTCAGATTTGCTAGGTCCGACTGTAGATGCTCTAAATGCATCCCATCAACCGGCCACATGGCCCTGCCGGCCGTCGCGTGTGCTACTCCCCGTCGCCCAACACCGGCCGGAACATAGAGCTCGGAAGACCAGCCAACGCTGCTAAGCTCGTTCCTACTCCGTCCTTGTACAGTAGCCGAGACCGAGGAAATGTCTTTTGGGGCGCTTCCCGCCCAAACCTGCACTAGCCCCATGCAGCCATGCAGGGGCCCTGTCACTGAGACGACGAATTCCTCGCGCCGACGCCGTCCGAGCGATGCGATCGTGACCGAGGAGAGGAAACTGTAGGCGAACGGACGTGTGCCTCTGTCGACCTCGGCGTTCGCCGTCACGAGTTTACGTCCACCGACGGCGGGACGAACAGCGATCAAATGAAGTCCACGCACCGCACAGGGCATGACAGCGAGGGGCAGAAGTACGCACGTACGTGGCAGCTTTCCGATCGGTCATGGCGGTGCATGGCCCGCCGGCAGATCCGGCCACTCGGCAACACGGACCAAATCCGGCAAAGTGCCCTTAAAATGCCGCGTCGGGCTGGGGCCCGTACGCGTGCCTCTTATCTTCGGGGACGGGGACATTTTCCGGCTGCCCTGCCTTAAAAGCTGTACGTTGGCTTTGAGGCTCCTTTGAGAAAGGGCCGGCCGAGTGCGTATGCGTAGTGGAGACTATGAAGCACTGCCACCTTGCAAGCTTTCCTGGCCGGCAATTCAGTGAGTGCGAGGTTTAGATTTGGGAACTGCGACTCGAAGAATTTGACGCATCATTTTATTTTGAACGTAATATTTGGTGCAAACTGGGCTATTATGTTGGGTTACTTATCAGTCTGCTCACCACGTCTTGTTTGATCCTGAGTTATTTAAGAAGAAAACCTCTTGTTGATCCGTTCTGAAACAGTCCACGGAAATTAGAGGCTGGCAGCGGCCCATCACCAATTTACCAGACCCACACATATACACTGTCTGTGGACCCTAAGAAAACATATATACTGTCTGTTGAGTTTTTTTTTTTTTTAGCTAAAGAGTGTTGGAGTTTGGAATCGATATGGTTTGGTTTGTACTTTGTGGCCGCGCCGTACTCGTGCTGAGGCGATACGAAGGAGTCGGTCCATGCACGGAAGATAAAACTGACGCCTCCCCCACGTCCACAAACCCTGACCGTGCCCTCCCGTCGCCGTCGGACAAGATGCCGAAGCTACCGCCGTCCTCCACGCGAGCCAAGCCGATCTCCCACCGGCGGGCGAAGAAACCTCCGTACTATCCAACACTCTCCGCCTCCTCTCGCCGGATCTCGAGGAGAGCCTCCCAACTCCGTGCACCCTCTCGGTCCCTCGACGACCCGGACGATCGCTGCTCCATGATCCAGACCCGAACAAGGAGACGGAAGCTTCCGGAGAGCGACGATGATCTGAACTCCTCACAACAGATCCCCATTTGGGGGGCGAAGCGAGCACGTGGTTCTTCCGCCGGAATACAACCCGATTCTTCCTCGGCTTCTAGGAGGAACTGGACCGACCTCGGGGACGGGCCCGCGGGGCTGATCGCGGAGCGCCTACTCGCCGACGACGTCGCGGACTACATCTGCTTCCGCGCAGTCTGCCGTCCATGGCGGCTCTGCTGCACGGACCCGCGCGCGCACGGCATCCTGGACCGCCGCTTCCACCCGCGTCACTGGATCATGCTCAGGGAGACAGGAGACTCTCCGCGCCGCCGATGCTTGAACGTCTCCACCGGCTGCTCAAGGTGCGTCTGCCTGCCGGAGCTCCACGGCCACGACGTGTTCGGCCCCACCACGGAGGGCCTCCTCGTCCTCCTCGACAGGGCCACCTGGGAGGTTCGCCTGCTGAACCCGCTCACCCGCCAGGCGGCCGATCTCCCGCCGGCGACCACTCTCATGACCGAGATGGATCGCCTGGAGCGAGCCTCTGTCACAAGAGATTTGTTGCAGGTGTCGGGGGCTGGCCTGGCCGACGACTGCACCATCGCGGTCTATTTTAGATCGATCAAGACGCTTGCTGTCATCAGGCCAGGCGATCCGCATTGGACAGTGGTTGACCGTGGCACTTGGCTCTTGCCGGCCATGTCGTTCGCCGGCCGCTTCTACTGCGCCACCACTGCGGCTGTGATGGTGGTGGAGACTAGTGCGGATCAGCCACCGCGGCTGGTCATCGCCGCCAACCTGAGCAGGGAGTTTTCCAGGATGATGGCGGAGACTGTTCATCTGGTGGACAATGGCGGGGAACTGATACTTGTGGACCGGCAAGCCACCGGCAACTTCGTCAATGGAAAATACATCAGAAAATACACCGTGTACCGAGTGGACTTGGATTCGAGGAAGATGGTGCCCATCCGTGGGCTCGGTGGACGCGCGGTGTTTATGGGCCTTGAACTTGCTCTTTCCGTCTCACCTTCGGTGTTCCCATCCATCGACGCCGATGCAATCTACTTGGGATTTGATAGGCGGATGATAGGTATGCAGGACGATAACCTAATTCATCTGGTGGACAAAATCTCTGACGCCGAGCCTCGTCAACTTGGAGGCAGCATCGATGGCATGACAGTTTATGAACCCTTGGGTCTTGATATGTATCTCTCTTGGTGTGTGGCTAGCTATCGTGACACCTTAATGGACATGGTTTGTAGCACATTTCCTAACTGTGCGTTGGAAGCCCACACTCAACCCAATGTCCAGACAGAAGCAACGACGTATCGGCAATCGCACGCGCAAGCCAAGCAAGCGTTTCTCTAGCGGAGAGTGGGTAACGGCGCTGGAGTATAAAAAGGAACAAGATCCAAAGAAGTGACCATCGAAGATCGATCACGGAATGGCAATGCAGGGCAGATGGCAGGTAAACTGGACACGGAACTTACTCCTTCTGTGAGCTCCGTGACGCGCGATGTTTGTAGGTAATGAATTTTATCTTTTTGTCTCACCTTCGGTGTTCCCTTCCATCAATGCCGATGCAATCTACTTGGAAAATGAGGGGTGGATGGAAGGTAAGATGGACAATAGCACAATGGGAGTGTCTAGGTCTCAGTCGACTGAGACTTCGCGAAGTCTCAGTCAAGTAGTATAGTATGCAAAAAGAAAAAAAAAACTGTTTGCAAGATCAACGGATTATAGTGTCGACTGAGACTTCGTGAAGTCTCAGTCGACTGATTTTTAGCAAGCCCGTAGCACAATCCATCGGGTGGGTAACACCGTTGAGCCTCGTCGATACAAATACACTATCGATGATAACACATTTTATGAACCCCTGGGTCCTGATAACTATATATCTTAGTGTGTCACGGGTTATTGTGACACCTTAATGGACACAACGTGATCCATGGCGTATGGTGACCGAGAAAACTATAGGCAGGCCTCTCTCGACGCTCTGTGTTCTCCATCACGGAACCCGCCTGGCCGGCATATACGTCTAGCTATCGGCAGCGGACGAGAGCCGAGTGAAGTCCAGCAATGGTGCCGTCCACAGGGCCCAGTTTCGATGCCTTAAAAGGTGGATTGTAATCTCCTTTGAGAAAGGTCCGAGTGTGTAGATTGTAGAGATGAACCTTTTTTTTTGCGGGTTGTACAATAGTATTACTAAATCCTAGAGTACGTGCCCTAGGATCATGATAGCTCACGGTCCTTTTCTTTTTATTTATCCTACATTATTATTCAGTTGTCTTTGTTGGAGAACATGGAAGCGAAAGGAACGTGCTTTATAAAGCCATCGGCGATCGATCCATCAATCTATGCATCCATCCCCAGCTTGATATGCAAAGCGGCTCCATGGAGCATGATCAAATGACTACACGAGCCCGTAGCCCACGTACATAGGCCGGCCCGGCTGCCTGCTTTCTTTTCGTCTTGTCTCTCACGGCGTGCATGCATGACATTCATCTGCTTTAGTTTAGCACCCACCCTTTACAATACAACCGCACTTACAAAGCCGCTCACGATTAAAAGCGCATGATGCACCTAGCTTGCTTCCATCGCACTCCATCAATCTTGTTTCTCTCTCGAGAGTGTGTGTGTCTATAGGAAGGAAACTTTTGGTTCCTGGGTGTATCTACACCCTATATGGAAAAAAAATTAGCAATTCAACAAAAAGTCAAAAATTTCTGAAAATATTTTTGAAATAAACTTGACTTTCCATTGTACTTGCTAGAAAAATTCCATAAAAAGAAAATTATACTTTGACTCCTTTTCAAAAAAGACAAATTTTCGGTCAAAATAGCATGAATAGTGACCTATAATAGCAAATAAATTTTGTCTTTTTTGCCCAGAAGTCAATGTTGGGTTTTTTGTCATGAAAATTTATATGCTAGTGCAAAACAAAGTCAAGTTTAATCTAAAAATATTTCTGAACTATTTTGACTTTTTATTTAATTATTAAAAAAATTCTCCATATAGGGTGCATATACAACCAGGAACCAAAGTGTATTTCCCTGTGTCTATATATATATATATATATTCGACTGTGTAATCCTGGAATGCTAGCTCACCCATTTCGGACCAAATGTTACCAGAACGGTTAAATTTTGAGGTGATTTCAACGGTGAATCAAGCAGGGAGATATAAGACAGGCTGAATTATTGGACATCTATCTAGACAAATAAGAGTGCCACGTACTTGGAAGCTGGATCGGATCTTGGCGAAGGAACCCCACACCCTGCCACGCACGTACCACACATGAACAGTCTTTGTGATACGTAGCATGCATGGGTCCTCCTCACCTTTCGTTGAGGGGAAGCAGGACGCGACATGCATGGGCCCTCACGAGGAAGACGATGGCCGGCCATCAGGGTTTTGGGGCGCATGTGATCTGGAAAGAATGTTCTAGGTTTCGCGCTTGATAATTATGCTCCATTAGGATTCTGATCTCGAGGCCCATACATTGTTTATTACCGAATAGTTTAATAAGTACGGGTGACCAGTGCTTATCTGCAGTACCTCTTGCGTAGTCCAACAGCCGTATCTCCATTTTGGCATGGAGATATGCAGGTAGTGAAACCCTGCCTAATTCCTCCACCAAATTTACAAGTCTGGAGCTGCGGCGTAGTGGATCAGTGGTGTATACAATGGGGTCAGACGCTCTGAATCGAAGTGAGTTCGTACCAAACTGCCACGCCGTTTTGCTCTTGGTCAGCCCCGGCCCCTTCACTCGACCGGTCGCGTTCTTTACTGGACCCCTCTTAACCCTCTCAAACGTTGACCAGTCATGAAATTTCGACTCAGTCGGGCCTCTCAAACCAACCTCAAACACCGGACAGACTGGCACCCTTCATATAAAATATGGGCCAGATATGGGGCGTCCGGGCGCGTTCGCCACGTCGGCCTGACGATGAGGCCTCGCCTGAAATCGCCCGGAAACCCGACGGTCTGACGGGCGCGTCGACCGTCGCCGCGGTGTCAACGCCACGTGGCGCCGCTTAGGCTTGCCGCCCGAGGCCATAGCCAGCTATTTAAACCGGCCGGCGTCCCCCAACCCTAGCATATCCACCTTCGCCCTCCCTCCGCCGCCACCCGAGCTCATCCGCCTCCTCTCCCCTGCTCTCCCACGCTCTTCGGCGTCAGTATGGTCCGCTGTAGGATCATCACGTACGCTATACTCACGTCGGAGCGTCGGATGCAGATCGAGGCGGAGATCTAGACTCGGCGCGCCGCCCGCATCGTTGCGGGTCTGCCTCCGGACTCGCTGGAGCAGGAGGAGGAGGAGCTGTCGGAGGTGATGGAGGAGGACGAGGCGGAGCAGATCGAGGCGGACCAGCCTGCTCAAGGCTTGAACATGGCGGAGGCGGAGGCGGAGTTTGCCGTCGTCCAAGCCGAGAAGATGGCGGAGCAGCAGGCCATCCTGGATTCGATCTGGGATGAGGCCGAGGTGAAGGCCAACCGCAGGCTCATCCGACAGAGGCCGACGCCCTCTTCGACGAGCTCGACGCGGAGATAGCAGCGAAGGAGGCCGCGGCGGAGCAGCCAGAGGCGTCGGAGGGGGCCGCAGCGGAGGCGCCGGAGGGGGCGGAGCTGCAGCCGCCGCACATTTATCCGCCGGAGGGCACAGAGATCGTCAAAATCTCCGACGAGAAGTAGTTAGGTTTCTACGTAGTACGTAGGTTTTTTCGTTTGCATGATTTTGTATGAATTTGAAAATCTAGCATAAGATGTCCGGATGCACTAGTGTTTATTTAAGGCGTACCCAACCATTCCCCGAGAACGCGCTCGGACGTCCGCGGACGTTTGAGGAGTCATTTTTGCAAGTTCACATCACTTAGCGTTATTATCTCCTCTTTACTACTTGGTGTGGACGTAATGGGTTAGTTCCGACCCGAATTAGAGAGGAACTAAATCCTTGTGAAAACGAAGCTTAGCGATTCCAAAAGTACCGCCAACATGTGGGAAGAAAGTAAACGGGAACCCGTCTATCTAATGCAAAAGGAAAAGCGCTGCGCCGGTACCAGTAGCTTTTCGGGCTGAAATGATGCTCCACTTTGCAATATTAAGACATCCCGTACGAGCGTTTTAGGGCTACAACATACAGAGGAGACCTGTTTCTGTTTGGGTAGCCGAGGAAATATTTCACCTGCTAGCTTTAACTCTGTACTTACTACCGTTTATATCCTGGAAAGAAAGCAAACTGTACCGATGTTTCGCAAACTGAATTAAGCAGGCAGACGCCACCGACCGACCGGGATTCTGAACAACGAGTAACGAACAAAGGCAGCGTGGCGTGCTAATGATGTTTCACGGAACACCGCTCGAGTTGGCTAGTCGGGTTAGGTTATCGATCGTCGTCGTCGTCGTGGCAGGCCACGGGGAGATCGACGAGCACGCGTACGTCGTCGCCCGGAGAGGATGATTGTGCCGGTGTACGGGCTGCGCGCGACGTGCACGCGGTTTCCCCGGTCCCGTTCAAGCGGGGCCTCGCGGAGTTTTATTTTATGCGGCGAAAGCACGGGGTCCAGAATCAAAGAAGACCCTTCACCTCCTCGACAATTGGTCCATACGATGAAAGATCCCTAGCCTCTTCATTGATCTTGCGGACATCAACCTCGAAGTCTGAATCCACGCTCACTTTTGAGACACCAACCTTCCTCGCCAGCTGAAGAGCTCGTCGACATGCCGCCAACCTCGAGGTCATAAATAAAGGGAAAAAATGGCAGGTGGCCCCCAGAAAACCTCCATTATGGTCCCTTAGTACGGCTCCGCCTCCTCCAAAGTGAAGATCCTTGTACATACTGTCATCTGCATTCGCTTTAACCCAGGTTTCCTCAGGTCGGCCACAGTGATCAATGCCTTTTGAGCACCAGTACTGTCGTGGTTTTATCACAACAGATGTCCTAGTGAAAGGACTTAGGGGTGAAGCCATTGCTACGGCGGTTAACTCGAAGGGGTTGGTCGGGATGAAAGACACGGGTTTACCCAGGTTCGGCCCCTTTCGAAGGAGGTAAAAGCATACGTCATGTTTTGAGTTGTATTGATTGAGTATCGATTACAAGGGAGCGGATTCGCTTGACCTAGCTCTCGATCAAAGGTTTTGTACCCTAAGCCGCCCAGGGAACCCGCCCTTATATACACAGGTCGAGGCCCTGGGCTTACAAGAGTTCGCGCCGGGTTACATCTAGTAACCGACCTTATCTCTAAATAGCCTTGCCTTATCTGGCAAGTCGTCTCCCGGCGGCTCACACACTGCCTTCCGGCTCTGGGCCTCCGCCCGGCCCGTCTGGTAAGTTACCTCCAGGCTTGTCTTAGCCTTCCGGCCTGCTTAAGGCCTCACCGCTAAGCCGCCAACTTCCTAACCCGGCCCCTCCTGGGCGGGTCATACCATGGGGTTATATCCCCAACATTAGGCCCCAGATTGATTTGAACATGTTCATGTCAATCTTCAAGTCCTCTGGTTGACGAGCCTTGCGTTCTTCATAATCAACTGACCTGAAATAAATCTTCATGACCCGCCATGTAAAATGGATGACGTCACCTCTAGTAAATCCAAAAAATCTTAATGACATCACAACGGATCTTTGCATTAACTAGTTGACCCGAAAATCGAGGCGTTTTCTTGGTCAATCATCATCCTGTCCCCTCGATTCCCGTGTTGGATTGTTGTTGTTCCATCTCCCCCTTATAAATAGGCGCGGGGGGTCCCATCCTTTTCACTTTCCCCCCCCTGCCGCTTCTCTCTTCTTCTTCCTCCAGACGCCCGCGCAACCGAAGCTCCGCCGCGCCGTCCGGACCGCGCCGTCCTCCTCAACAAAGGCCGCTGCATCACCCTGTTTGCGTCCAGAGCTCGCCGGCGCACGCCCGCACTCCCTGCATCTTCCAGGTTCCATTCTTCTTCCCTCGTAGATCCGCATTAGTTCATCGGAGTCTTCCGAGTCCGCCGCCGTTCATCGAAGCGCTCACCATTGATCGGAGAGGAAACACCTTTAGGCTCCGAAACGCTATCCAAATCGCGCGGTGCACTGCTCAATATGTATTTCGTAGTCGGTGTAGATCACTCCTTCCTTGGAATCCATGTATCAACTACCTGTTCTTCCACTGCTGTTTTTAGGTTTAGCAAATATTTCCCTTTTATCTTTGTCCGTAGATCTTGTAATGGCAGCTGTAGTTGGTGGAACTTGTTTGTCCACACTTAGCATCATTTTTAGTATTTACGGCCCAATTGACCCGCCATCCTGCTACCGACTTACCCTGGCAAAATACAATTCGCTTCATACCTGTAGCTGACGGCGGCTCATAACTTAATGATGACCCGCCAAGTAGCGTCGTCGTCTAAAGTCATAGCTCTTTTGGTCATGTAGCGTTCTTAACCCGTCGTATCTCCATGCCTTTCCACATCATTTAACCCGCCGTCATGGCTAAAGCCCCCGCTTCTTGCGATTGGGTATTCTCCGGGGTTACCGAGGATATACTCAATGATTTCATAGTCATGGGGGTTTTACCGGCTCAAGATGTTATTCATTGGCGGGTTCCTGGTACCGAGGTCACTCCCGAACCCAAGGAAGGGGAGGTGGTTATCTTTACGGATCATCTTCTCCGTGGCTTCTCACCGCCCGGGTCGAACTTTTTCCGGGACGCCTTGCACTTTTATAAACTTCACCCTCAAGACATGGTCCCAATTCTGTCACCAACTTGTGCCAATTCCAAGTGTTCTGCGAGGCGTATCTGCAAGAGGAACCCACTATTGAACTCTTCAGAGACTTCTTCTATATCAACCGCCAGACCGAGATAGCAGACGGGCCAAGTCTTGAGCTCGGGGGCGTTTCAATCCAAAGGCGGAGGGATGTGTCTTTTCCCTCAGCCACTCTGCCCAGTCATCCCAAGGATTGGAACCGCACCTGGTTTTACTGCAGAGATACTGCCCCGGAGGAAGAAAATCCATTGTCGGGTTATCGTCCCTACCGGCTTTGCACCACCACCGAGCTCCCAGACCGGTTGTTCGCCATAGAGCGTGCCCAATACGCTCCAACATTTTCAAAGATCAGGGCTTTATTAGCCAATGGATTAACTGGTGTTGACCTAACCCGCTGTTGGGTTTCCTAGAGAATCTTACCGTTAAGCCGGCGCGGCGGCTTAATGTGTGAGTACACTGGCGAAGTGACTGACCCTCAGCGCTTCAACCAGACGCCTTTGACAGACAAGGATCACAACTTGATTGTCAAGTCATTGCTGGGAGAACCTCAGGAGGTCTGCAACAAGACGAGGTTAAGTCCCTTCTATGCTCTTAACCCGGCTCCCGCAGTAAGACTTTTACTTTAACCTTCACTCTTTTCCTTTAGATTTTTCACTTCACACACCTCATTAAATTTTCTGCAAATGCATTTATATATGTAGGCCGACTCTTCCTTCTGGAAGAGGAGAATAACCACAGCCTCCACTTCAAAGAAGAAAACAAAGGCAACTAAGACCCGGGCTCCGGCTCGTAAGAAGAAGCCGACAGCTCAAGAGCTGCTCGAACTGGATGACTCGGAGGTAGAACTTGACTCTCTTGGACTTCTTTTCATGCAACTTATTGACGCTGACTCCTCTCAGGGTGAAGCGGAGACGAGTCAAGCCGGCGCAGCAGAGGTAACTACCATCTCCTCCGACTCGGAACCTTTGCCAAGAGAGAAAATACGGCGGGTCATCCGGAAAGTAAAGTTTTCACACCCCCTAGCTCACTTGGATCCCAACTTTCTTTTGAAGAAGCAGCAACATGACTCCAGGTGTCAGACTCGGAGCGGCGGCTCTGAAGATCTAGTGGTCGGCTTACCCGACGCTCCGGCTCCTCGGAAACGCCGTAATGACGTAATTCATAACTTTGTTTCCATTTCTTATGCATGCTAGCCTTATGCAGTAAACTGCTCATACTGCTCAACTTTAATGCTTTCAGGAAACACCTCCTTCCTCTGGCGACTCGACCGCTTCAAAGCTGCCACCTCTTGTCATCAACCCAGGGTAACTTCCTTCCTTACACCCAATATTGTTTACTAACTTTTTATCCTTGCATACAACTTATCCTGAAATCTTTTGTTCACAGGGCCCAAGCCAAGAAGAGGAAAATAAGCGGGTCATCCGCCAATCCTGACGCCCCCGAGCCGGAGAACCCGAAGCTTGACACTCCTGACACTCATGTTGAGCCCTCTGAAGCTCAACAAGGCGCCCATGATGAAACTCCCCAGCCTACTGAGCCAGCGGATGTTGATATTGTGATTCCTGAGGCTAATCCGGAAGTTGATCCTAAGCCGCCCAGCCCTCTTCCAACAGCTGAAGATGTGGCTTCCCATGAAGAAGGGGTTATCATTACTGGGACGGCTTATTCAACTCCAGCCCCTTCCAATGTGCTGACCAAGCATATTAGCAAGGATGAGGCGCCTTCGCCTGAGAAGGAGAAGGTTAAACTTGATCTCCCAATCTTGAGAAGCTTATTGTTGACGAGCTGCATTCCGGATATTTGAGCCGCCTCTCCGCAAGCCGGGATATGGAAGCCAACCTAGTTGGTATGATGAAGAAAAAATATGAGGTATGCTCAACTTATCCTCATTCCGTATACCCGTATGTAGCCCCCAAGAGCCGACTTATTTTCTTGAAGATAAGTCGGTTCTTCAAGAACATATATACTTTACTTCATCAGCATGTAGCCCCCAAGGGCCGGGTCATTATGCAAATAATGAGCCGGCACTTGATTTGCGAACATGAAAAATTCCATCCGTAGCCCCCAAGGGCCGGCTTATCTCTTGAGATAGCTGGGTCTTTTACTTTTGTAAAGAAAAAACTAGTCATCTGTTCTGCAAATTGTAGAGCCTGTAGCCCCCAAGGGCCGGTTTATCTTCTTGAAGATGATCCG
The DNA here is from genome assembly GCA_039707655.1 of Elymus sibiricus. Classification (NCBI taxonomy): domain Eukaryota; kingdom Viridiplantae; phylum Streptophyta; class Magnoliopsida; order Poales; family Poaceae; genus Elymus; species Elymus sibiricus. The sequence goes on from CM077675.1 coordinate 115,490,233, forward strand.
GGTCTGCTTGTATTATATACTTGAAAGAACTGATATACATTAGCCCCCAAGTGTCAAGAATATTTCTTGCAATGTGCTTGAGACTTGTAACAAAGTTCTTCACTGCCACCAAGCGTCATTATGGACCGTGCTACCGGCTTAAGATTGGCAAGCTTCCACTTAACAACTGCTATTGTACAGGAAACTTTAAATGCGGCCGAGTCAAGTTTGACCGACCTTAGGAAAAACCTGGCTTTGCAACAAGACGCCCGAGCTGAAGCTAATGCAAAATGGCGGCTCTCCTCAACGGAGCTGGAAAAAATCAAGGCGGATTTTGAAGCCTACAAACAATCTGCTAAAGCTGAACAAGCCGCCTTGACCAAACGTGCAGAAGACGTCGAGGGCCAACTGAAGCCTGTGACTGAAGAATTGACCAGTCTTAAACGGCACGTAGCTCGGATGACCGAAGCTGTCTTTGGTAAGTATTGTTGACTATCTTATGATCATTCTTGTTCAAAACAATCTTATAAAAGACTCGCCCGGCGACTTATGCACCTGAACTGTTTGCAGGCCGTCGGACTCGCAATCTTCCAGACGACAGCTTACTGAAGCTGAAAGCTCTATATTCCTTCACTGAACAGCTGTACGCTGGAAGTCTTTTCACCATTAGGGCTGTTATGGGTGAAAAGGGCACGCCAAAGCTCATCAAAGACGTGCTGAAATGCCTCTCAACAATCCCCAAGCAATTTGAAGAGTTGAAGAAATCAGCCGCCCGTAAAGGCGCAGTAGCATCTTTGAGCCGGGCTTTGGCCTATGCACCGGAACTTAACCCGGAAGAGATGGTTGGAGGGTTTCCATAGCTAAAGGACGATGGGTCAGAATTCACGCAAGATGACTATGCTCGTTGCTGTTGGAAATATGCCCTAGAGGCAATAAATAAAAGTAGTTATTATTATATTTCCTTGTTCATGATAATCGTTTATTATCCATGCTATAATTGTATTGATTGGAAACACCGATACATGTGTGGATACGTAGACAACACTGTGTCCCTAATATGCCTCTAGTAGACTAGCTTGTTGATCAAAGATGGTCAAGGTTTCCTAGCCATAGACATGAGATGTCCTTTGATAACAGGATCACATCATTGGGAGAATGATGTGATGGACAAGACCCAAACTATGAACGTAGGATATGATCGTGTCAGTTTATTGCTATAGTTTTATGCATGTCAAGTATATGTTCCTATGGCCATGAGATCATGCAACTCACTGACACCGGAGGAGTGCCTTGTGTGTATCAAACGTCGCAACGTAACAGGGTGACTATAAAGATGCTCTACAGGTATCTCCGAGGGTGTCTGTTGAGTGGGCATGGATCAAGACTGGGATTTGTTACTCCGTGTGACGGAGAGGTATCTCGGGGCCCACTCAGTAATACAAAATCACACTAAGCCTTGCAAGCAATGTGACTAAGGAGTTAGCCACGGGATCTTGTATTACGGAACGAGTAAAGAGACTTGCCGGTAACGAGATTGAACTAGGTATAGAGATACCAACGATCGAATCTCGGGCAAGTAACATACCGAAGAACAAAGGGAACAGCATACGGGATTAACTGAATCCTTGACATAGAGGTTCAACCGGTAAAGATCTTCGTGGAATATGTAGGAACCAATATGGGCATCCAGGTCCCACTATTGGTTATTGACTATAGAGGTGTCTCGGTCATGTCTACATAGTTCTCGAACCCGCATGGTCTGCACACTTAAGGTACGGTGACGTTTCGATATAGTTGAGTTATGTATGTTGGTGACCGAAGGTTGTTCGGAGTCCCGGATGAGATCCCGGGCGTCACGAGGAGCTCCAGAATGGTTCGGAGGTAAAGATTGATATATAGGAAGGTGGTGTTTGAACTCCGGAACGGTATCGGGCATTTCTGGCAGTGTACCAGGAGTGACGAATGGGTTCCGGGGGTCCACCAAGTGGGCCCACCACACCCCAAGTGGGTCACATGGACCTGAGGGTGGTGCACCAGCCCCTTGTGGGCTGGGCGGCCGGCCCAAGAAGGCCTATGCGGCTGGGCTTGAGGGAAAGGAAAGTCCAAGTGGGGGAAGGGAAGGAATCCTACTAGGAGTAGGATTGGAGGTGGACTCCTAGTCCACCTCCTCCTCCTTGCGGCCGCACCAAAGGGGCAGCCCTAGGGCACCGGCCTCCCTCCCCTCCCTCCTATATATACTAGAGGGAGAGAGGGCAAAAGCACTTTAACCCAAAAAGGCCATAGTGCAGCCCTCTCTCCCGATAGATCAAGTCCTCTATTTTTTCAGCAGTGCTTAGGCGAAGCCCTGCTGGAATAGTTCCACCACCACCGCCGCCGCACCGTCGCGCTGCCGGAGAACTCATCTACCTCTCCGCTCCCTCTTGATGGATCAAGAAGGCGGAGATCGTCATCGAGCTGTACGTGTGCTGAACGCGGAGGTGCCGTCCGTTCGGTACTAGATCGTGATTGAATCGTGGGACGCTCGGCGATTTGGATCGCGAAGAAGTTCGACTACATCAACCGCGTTTCTTAACGCTTCCCGCTTAGCGATCTACAAGGGTATGTAGATCCACTCTCCCTCTCGTAGATGCTCATCACCATGGATAGATCTTGCGTGTGCGTAGGAAATTTTTTGTTTCCCATGCAACGTTCCCCAAAAGTGGCATCTGAGCTAGGTCTATGTGTAGATGAGATCACGAGTAGAACACAAAGGAGTTTGTGGGCGTTGATATTCATATTGCTTCCTCCCTTGGTCTTTTCTTGATTCGGCGGTATTGTGGGATGAAGCGGCCCGGACCAACATTACTCGTACGCTTACGAGAGACCGGTTCCATCAACTGACATGTAACTTCGTTGCATAAAGATGGCTGGCGGGTGTCTGTTTCTCCCACTTTAGTCGGATCGAATTTGACAAAGGCGGTCCTTGAGAAGGTTGAATAGCAATTTTTGTATCACCGTTGTGGTTTTTGCGTAGGTAAGAAAAATTCTTGCTAGATACCCGTAGCAGCCACGTAAAACATGCAACAACAATTAGAGGACGTCTAACTTGTGTTTGCAGGGTATGTTGTGATGTGATATGGCCAATTACATGATGAGATATATGTGATGTATGAGATGATCATGTATTGTATAGAATATCACGACTTGCATGTCGATGAGTACGGCAACCGGCAGGAGCCATAGGGTTGTCTTTAATTATTTTTCGCCGTTTTGCTTTACTTTATCGCTATGAGTTAGCAATAGTCATGGAAGCAACAGTCGGCGCGACAACCTCATGGCGACACATTGATGGAGATCAATATGATGGAGATCATGGTGTCATGCCGGTGACGATGGAGATCATGTCGGTGCTTTGGAGATGGAGATCAAAAGCACAAGTTCATGGCCATATCATGTCACTTATGATTTGCATGTGATGTTAATCTTTTTATGCATCTTATTTTGCTTAGGATGACGGTATCATTATAAGGTGATCCCTCACTTAAATTTCAAGATAAATTGTGTTCTCCCCGAGTGTGCACCGTTGCGAAAGTTCGTCGTTTCGAGACACCACGTGATGATCGGGTGTGATAGACTCTACGTTCGCATACAACGGGTGCAAGCCAGTATTGCACGTGCGAAACACTCGGGTTAAACTTGACGAGCCTAGCATGTACAGACATGGCCTCGGAACACAAGAGACCTAAAGGTTGAACATGAGTCATATAGTAGATATGATCAACATGAAGATGTTCACCATTGAAACCACCTCAACTCATGTGATGATCAGACTTGAGTTGGTGGATTTGGATCATGTGACACTCAAATGACCGGAGGGATGTCAATTTGAGTGGGAGTTTTTAAGTAATATGATTAACTAAACTCATTATCTTGAACAATAGTCTAAGTTGTTTTTTGCAAAATTTATGTTGTAGATCATGGCTTGCGCAGTAGCACCCCTGAATTTTAATGCGTTCCTAGAGAAAGCTAAGTTGAAAGATGATGGAAGTAACTTTGTGGACAGGGCCCGTAATCTGAGGATTATCCTTACGGCTTCCCAAAAGGGTTATGTCCTTGATGCATCGCTTGGTGATCCACCCGCTCCAGTTGAGTCTCTAGACGTTGTGAACGCCTGGCAGGCTCGTTCTGATGATTACTCAATGGTTCAATGTGTAATGTTGTATGGCTTAGAACCGGGACTTCAAAGACGTTTTGAACGTCATGGAGCATATGATATGTTCCTAGAGTTGAAGTTTATCTTTCAGAAGAATGCCCGGATCGAGAGATATGAGACCTCCGATAAGTTCTATGCCTGCAAGATGGAGAAGGACGGGTCTGTCAGTGAACACATACTCAAAATGTCTGGGTATTCCACACGTCTAGCTGAATTGGGGATGCCCCTTCCAGCAGAGGCAATCACTGACAGAGTTCTTCAATCATTGCCACCTAGCTACAAGAGCTTCGTGTTGAACTATAACATGCACGGGATGAACAAGTCAGTCGTCGAGCTGTTTGCGATGTTGAAAGTCGCTGAGTCTGAGATTCAGAAGGAGCATCAAGTGCTGATGGTCAATAAAACCACTAGTTTCAAGAAGAATGGCAAGGGTAAGAAGGGTAACTCCAAGAAGAGTGGCAAAGTAGTTGCCCCTCCCATGAAGAAACCCAAGGCTGGACCCAAGCCAGAAACTGAGTGCTTTCATTGCAAGGGAACTGGTCACTGGAAGCGGAACTACCCCAAGTATTTGGCTGACAAGAAGGCGACCAACAACAAACAAGGTATATATGATATACATGTTATTGATGTGTACCTTACCAACTCTCGTTGTAGTGCCTGGGTATTTGATACTGGTGCGGTTGCTCACATTTGCAACTCAAAACAGGAACTGCGGAATAGACGGAGGCTGGCAAAGGACGAAGTGACGATGCTCGTGGGAAATGGTTCCAAGGTTGATGTGATCGCCGTCGGCACGCTCGCTCTTCGATTACCATCGGGATTAGTGATGAACCTGAATAATTGTTATTTAGTGCCTGCGTTAAGCATGAACATTATATCTGGATCTTGTTTATTGCGAGACGGTTACTCATTTAAATCAGAGAATAATGGTTGTTCTATTTTTATGAGTAATATCTTTTATGGTCATGCACCCAATGTGAGGGGTTTATTCTTATTGAATCTCGATAGTGATGATACACATGTTCATAACATTGTTCCAAAAGATGTAGAATTGATAATGATAGTACCACTTTCTTGTGGCACTGCCGTTTAGGTCATATTGGTGTAAAACGCATGAAGAAGCTCCATGCTGATGGACTTTTGGAGTCACTTGATTTTGAATCACTTGACACATGTGAACCATGCCTCATGGGCAAGATGACTAAGACCCCATTCTCTGGGACAATGGAACGGGTAAGTGACTTGTTGGAAATCATACATACTGATGTGTGCGGTCCGATGAGCATTGAGGCGCGTGGTGGATATCGTTATTTTCTCACCTTCACTGATGACTTAAGTAGATATGGGTATATTTACTTAATGAAATACAAGTCTGAAATGTTTGAAAAGTTCAAGCAATTTCAGAGTGAAGTTGAGAATCATCGTAACAAGAAGATTAAATTCCTACGATCTAATCGAGGAGGAGAATATCTGAGTTATGAGTTTGGCAGTCAGTTAAGACAGTGTGGAATTGTTTCCCAATTGACACCGCCTGGAACAGCACAGCGTAATGGTGTGTCCGAACATCGTAATCGAACCTTATTGGATATGGTGCGATCTATGATGTCTCTTGCCAATTTGCCACTATAATTTTGGGGTTATGCATTAGAGACAGCTGCATTCACTTTAAATAGGGCACCATCAAAATCCGTTGAGACGACGCCATATGAACTGTGGTTTGGCAAGAAGCCAAAGTTATCGTTTCTTAAAGTTTGGGGATGTGATGCTTATGTCAAAAAGCTTCAGCCTGAAAAGCTGGAACCCAAAGCGGAGAAATGCGTCTTCATAGGATACCCAAAAGAGACAGTTGGGTATACCTTCTATCTCAGATCCGAAGGCAAAGTGTTTGTCGCTAAAAACGGAACATTTCTTGAGAAAGAGTTTCTCTCGAAAGAATTGAGTGGGAGGAAGATAGAACTTGATGAGGTTGTTGAACCTTTACTTCAACCAGAGAGTAGCGCAACGCAGAAAGATGTTTCTATAGAGCCTACATCAGTTGAAGAGAAAGTTAATGATGATGATCATGAAGCTTCGGATCAAGTTACTATCGAACCTCGTAGGTCGACAAGGACGCGAACTGCTCCTGAGTGGTACGGCAACCCTGTCTTAGAGGTCATGTTGTTGGACAACGATGAACCTACGAGCTATGAAGAAGCGATGATGGGCCCGGATTCCGAGAAGTGGTTAGAGGCCATGAAATCCGAGATGGGATCCATGTATGAAAACAAAGTATGGGCTTTGGAAGTATTACCTGAAGGGCGAAAGGCCATTTAGAACAAATGGATCTTTAAGAGGAAGACGGACGCGGACGGTAATGTCACCGTCTATAAAGCTCGACTTGTGGCAAAGGGTTTTTCGCAAGTTCAAGGAGTTGACTACGATGAGACCTTCTCACCCGTAGCGATGCTTAAGTCCGTCAAAATCATGTTAGTAATAGCTGCCTTTTTTGATTATGAAATTTGGTAGATGGATGTCAAAACAACGTTCCTTAACGGTTTTCTTAAGGAAGAGTTGTATATGATGCAACCAGAAGGTTTTGTCGATCCAGAGAATGCTGACAAAGTTTGCAAACTCCAGCGATCCATTTATGGACTGGTGCAAGCATCTCGGAGTTGGAATCTTCGCTTTGATGAGGTGATCAAAGCGTTCGGGTTTATACAAGTTTACAGAGAAGCTTGTATTTACAAGAAAGTGAGTGGGAGCTCTATAGCGTTTCTAATATTATATGTGGATGCCATATTGTTGATTGGAAACAATATAGAAATGTTGGAAAGCGTGAAGGAATATTTGAACAAGAGTTTTTCAATGAAGGACCTAGGAGAAGCTGCTTTCATATTAGGCATCAAGATCTATAGAGATAGATCGAGACGCTTAATAGGACTTTCACAGAGCACATGCCTTGACAAAGTTTTGAAGAAGTTCAAAATGGATCAGTCCAAGAAGGGGTTCTTGCCTGTGTTGCAAGGTGTGAAGTTGAGTAAGACTCAATGCCCAGTGATTGCAGAAGATAGAGAAAAGATGAGTGTCGTCCCCTATGCTTCAGCCATAGGCTCTATCATGTATGCAATGTTGTGCACAAGACCCGATGTCAGCCTTGCCATAAGTATGGCCGGAAGGTTTCAAAGTGATCCAGGAGTGGAACACTGGACGACGGTCAAGAATATCCCGAAGTACGTGAAAAGGACTAAGGACCTGTTTCTCGTTTATGGAGGTGATCAAGAGCTCATCGTAAAGGGTTACGTCAATGCAAGCTTTGACACTGATCCGGATGACTCTAAGTCGCAAACCAGATACGTATTTATTCTCAATGGGGGTGCGGTAAGCTGGTGCAGTTCCAAGCAAAGTGTGGTAGCTGATTCTACATGCGAAGCGGAGTACATCGCTGCCTCGGAGGCGGCGAAGGAAGGTGTCTGGATGAAGGAGTTCATGACAGATCTTGGAGTAGTGCCTAGTGCACTAAACCCAATGACTCTGTTCTGTGACAACACTGGTGTCATTGCTCTAGCCAAGGAACCAAGGTTTAACAAGAGGACCAGACACATAAAGCGACGTTTCAATTCCATCCGCGATTACATCAAGGAGGACGACATAAATATTTGCAAAGTACACACGGATCTGAATGTTGTAGATCCGATGACTAAACCTCTTCCAAGGGCTAAACATGATCAACACCAGAACTGCATGGGTGTTAGATTCATTACAATGTAAATCACATAGTGATGTGAGCTAGATTATTGACTCTGGTGCAAGTGGGAGACTGTTGGAAATATGCCCTAGAGGCAATAAATAAAAGTAGTTATTATTATATTTCCTTGTTCATGATAATCGTTTATTATCCATGCTATAATTGTATTGATTGGAAACACCGATACATGTGTGGATACGTAGACAACACTGTGTCCCTAGTATGCCTCTAGTAGACTAGCTTCTTGATCAAAGATGGTCAAGGTTTCCTAGCCATAGACATGAGATGTCATTTGATAACAGGATCACATCATTGGGAGAATGATGTGATGGACAAGACCCAAACTATGAACGTAGCATATGATCGTGTCAGTTTATTGCTATAGTTTTCTGCATGTCAAGTATCTGTTCCTATGACCATGAGATCATGCAACTCACTGACACCGGAGGAGTGCCTTGTGTGTATCAAACGTCGCAACGTAACTGGGTGACTATAAAGATGCTCTACAGGTATCTCCGTGTGATGAAGAGGTATCTCGGGGCCCACTCGGTAATACAACATCACACTAAGCCTTGCAAGCAATGTGACTAAGGAGTTAGCCACGGGATCTTGTATTACGGAATGAGTAAAGAGAGTTGCCGGTAACGAGATTGAACTAGGTATAGAGATACCAACGATCGAATCTCGGGCAAGTAACATACCGAAGAACAAAGGGAACAACATACGGGATTAACTGAATCCTTGACATACAGGTTCAACCGATAAAGATCTTCGTGGAATATGTAGGAACCAATATGGGCATCTAGGTCCCGCTATTGGTTATTGACTGTACAGGTGTCTCGGTCATGTCTACATAGTTCTCGAACCCGCGGGGTCTGCACACTTAAGGTACGGTGACGTTTCGGTATAGTTGAGTTATGTATGTTGGTGAACGAAGGTTGTTCGGAGTCCCGGATGAGATCCTAGACATCATGAGGAGCTCCGGAATGGTCTGGAGGTAAATATTGATATATAGGAAGGTGGTGTTTGAACTCCGAAAAGGTTTCGGGCATTTCCGGCAGTGTACCGGGAGTGACGAATGGGTTCCGGGGGTCCACCAAGTGGGCCCACCACACCCCAAGTGGGTCACATGGACCTGAGGATGGCGCACCAGCCCCTGGTGGGCTGGGCGTCCGGCCCAAGAAGGCCTATGCGGCTAGGCTTGAGGGAAAGGAATGTCCAAGTGGGGGAAGGGAAGGAATCCTACTAGGAGTTGGATTGGCGGTGGACTCCTCCACCTCCTCCTCCTTGATGCCGCACCAAAGGGGAAGCCCTATGGCGCCGGCATCCCTCCCCTCCCTCCTATATATACTAGAGGGAGAGAGGGCAAAAGCACTTTAACCCAAAAAGGCCATAGTGCAGCCCTCTCTCCCGATAGATCAAGTCCTCTAGTTTTTCAGCAGTGCTTAGGCAAAGCCCTGCTGGAATAGTTCCACCACCGCCGCCGCGCCGTCGCGCTGCCGGAGAACTCATCTACCTCTCCGCTCCCTCTTGCTGGATCAAGAAGGCGGAGATCGTCATCGAGCCGTCCGTTCGGTACTAGGTCGTGATTGGATCGCGAGACGCTCGGCGATTTGGATCGCGAAGACGTTCGACTACATCAACCGCGTTTCTTAACGCTTCCTGCTTAGCGATCTACAAGGGTATGTAGATCCACTCTCCCTCTCGTAGATGCTCATCACCACGGATAGATCTTGCGTGTGCGTAGGAAATTTTTTGTTTCCCATGCAACGTTCCGCAACAGTTGCTTCAAAGCGTCTCGAATATTGGCCAGCCAACTAGCCGCAGAGGCTGATCTGAAGGTTTATCAGGCGGCTTATGATGACAACAATGCACGAGTTCGAGCGCCTACTTTTGAGCCGGTGGATCTGAATCCTCAGCGTCGTAAGCACATCTTTGCCCCTGATGTTGACCCGTCTCTCATCTTGCATGATGAAGCTGAATTCCAGGCATTGATCAACTGCAATTAGGATGCGGACAACCTTTAGATCCAGGAGACAGAAGACCCGGCGCAGGATGACCCGACAACAACTTAGGCGAAGGAGTTGGCCCAGGAAGAAGCTTAACCCGGATGAACTAACGGCCGGGTTGTGATCGCATGAAAAACTTTGGTCCAAAATTTTGGGCTCCGTGCAGCCTTGTAATAGACTTAGCTAAAAACTGCTTGCCTGTGCCGTGCCTTCATGCACGTTTTGAACTTTATCAACTTATATCCTGTGCTGGCGGCTTATGGCCATACTCCTGGGCGAGTTAACAACTCTGTGCCCCATGATCTTGAAAAATATGGAAATAAGACCCGCTGGCGGGTCATGACAGCCATAAGTTTTGACTAATGAGTAGTCATCCAAAGGTGAATAATCTCCTCATGAAAAAGTCCGGCAAAAACAACAAACAGAAAATATAGACGTGTATACTTTCAGCTGCTATAAGGCGGCTTTAAAGGCACAGCCCAAAAGAGATCAACCCTTTATATATATTTTTGAGAAAACTCAAGATTGTCGCTTCAAAGAATCTAGGCATTAACGCCTATAATCCCGTAGGCCGGCTCTCACGTGACATAAATCCGTCATTTTAACCTTAACAAGTTCAGGGTCTTAAAAAAGATTGACTGTTAAGAGTATGAACGGGCCACATAGCGGAGAGACTACAGCGAACAGGTGAGTTTGTCCTAGCTCTCTGTAAGCCGGCTCTCACGTGACATAAGCCGCCGTTTTAACTTTGACTAGTTCAGGGTCTTGAAAAAGATTGACTGCCAAACGTTCGGCGGGTCACCTGGCGGAGTAGCAAGTTGCAAACAGGCAGGTTTAACTCAAATATGGCTTTTAAGCCAGTCCAGAGGGTATGAAAGCTAAACCTAGTGGGTTGGAAGCCCCCAAGTGACCTTATGAACAATCAACTCTTTGCACCAACAATTGTTGCATGAAAACGGCAGAGGCCCCGAATTATGGGGATGCCGGTTTTATTATATTGAAAAAGGTATATACAATGACAGAGGTATGTACATTGATGAGAGTCAATGACTCAAGTATAGTAAGGCCGAAGATGAGCAATATTCCACGGCCTGCTGGTCTTTTCTCCGGCAGTGCGTGACTTGTCGCTCTCCCGTATATCAATGAGGTAATATGACCCATTGTTGAGATTCTTGCTGACCACAAAAGGTCCCTCCCAAGGGGGTGACAACTTATGCATATCTGTCTGATCTTGAATTAATCGGAGCACTAAGTCGCCTTCTTGGAACGTCCGGGTTTTAACTCTGCGGCTATGATAGCGACGCGGATCTTGTTGATAAATTGCTGACCGTGCAGCTGCAAGATCCCGCTCTTCATCCAAGGCATCCAATGCGTCCTGACGCGCCGTCTCATTCTCAGTTTCAACGTAAGCCGCCACCCTGGGCGAGTCATGACGGATATCACTTGGGAGAATAGCTTCTGCGCCATAAACCATGAAGAAAGGCGTGTAGCCTGTTGATCTGTTGGGGGTGGTTCTGATGCTCCAAAGAACTGAAGGTAACTCCTCCACCCAACAACCCAGCGTTCGTTCCAAAGGAACCATAAGCCGGGGTTTGATCCCTCTCAAAATTTCCTGGTTAGCACGTTCTGCTTGACCATTAGACTGCGGATGAGCCACGAAGGAGACATCGAGGCGGATGTGTTCACTTTCACAAAACTCTTTCATAGCCCCCTTGGACAGATTTGTACCATTGTCAGTAATAATACTGTGAGGGTACCCAAAACGAAAGATCAGCTTCTTGACAAACTGAACTGATGTTGCTGCATCGCACTTGCTAACCGGCTCTGCCTCAATCCACTTGGTAAATTTATCAACCACCACCAAGAGGTGGGTCTTCTTATCTTTAGACCTCTTAAACAATCCAACCATATCAAGCCCCCAGACCGCAAACAGCCAGGTGATTGGAATCATCCGCAACTCTTGAGCCGACACATGGGCACGTCGTCCAAATTTTTGACACCCATCACATTTACTAACCTTGTCCTCCGCATCTGCATGAGCTGTCAGCCAGAAAAAACCGTGTCGAAAAGCTTTGGCCACCAAGGATTTTAACCCGGCGTGATGACCACAATCGCCGGCATGTATCTCTTGCCAGATTTCACGGCCCTCCTCGGGAGAAACACAACGTTGAAAAACGGCAGTCACGCTGCACCTGTGCAACTCGCCATTGACAATAGTCATGGATTTAGACCGCCTCATGATTTGTCGCGCCAAGGTCTCGTCCTCGGGTAACTCGCCACGAGTCAGATATGCCAAATAAGACAGCGTCCAATCAGGAATAGCACGGAGAGTCGCCACCAACTGTCCTTCCGGGTCAGGTATAGCAAGGTCCTCCTCAGAAGGTAATTTAACCGACGGGTGATGCAATACATCCAGAAACACATTAGGCGGCACCGGCTTACGCTGGGACCCTAATCGCGATAATGCATCAGCCGCCTCATTCTTTCGACGATCAATATGATCCACCTGATAACCCTTAAAGTGACCAGCAATGATATCAACCGCCTGGCGATAAGCCGCCATACGAGGGTCTTTAGAATCGCACGTGCCCGAGACTTGTTGGGCCACAAGGTCTGAGCCGCCTAGACATCTGACCCGGCTCAAATTCATCTCCTTGGCTACGCGGAGCCCATGAAGCAAAGCTTCATACTCAGCTACATTGTTTGTACAAGGAAACATTAGCCTTAATACATAACAAAATTTGTCACCTCTAGGGGAAGTCAAAACAACTCCAGCCCCTGAGCCTTCCAACTGTCTGGATCCATCAAAGTGAATTGTCCAATATGTATTGTCCGGCTTCTCCTCAGGCGCTTGACACTCCATCCAGTCATTGATAAAATCCACCAGGGCTTGAGACTTGACAGCTGTGTGAGGCACATACCTCAAATTAAGAGGCCCAAGCTCAATTGCCCACTTAGCAATCCTGCCGGTGGCCTCTCTATTTTGAATAATATCTCCCAAAGGGGCAGAGCTGACCATCGTGATTGGATGTCCAAGGAAATAATGCTTCAGCTTGCGATTCGCCATGAACACTCCAAACACTAGCTTTTGCCAATGCGGTATCTTTGCTTGGACTCTGTCAAAACCTCGCTGGCGTAATAAACCGGCCACTGGACTGAGTACTCTTTGCCTGCCTCCTTGCGTTCCACGACGACTGCAGCGCTGACGGCCTTGTTATTAGCCGCCACGTACAGGAGCAATGGCTCTTTTTCCATGGGAGCGGCCAAGACAGGCGGCTCAACTAACTGTTTTTGAGCGCCTCAAACGCATCATTGGCAGCATCACTCCAGACAAAATCATCTGTCTTCTTCATCATATGATACAAAGGGATAGCCTTCTCGCCCAGGCGGCTTATGAACCGGCTTAAAGCGGCAATACGACCCGCCAAGCGTTGGACGTCATTAATGCACGCCGGCTTAGATAATGAGGTGATGGCCTTTATTTTATCCGGGTTAGCTTCAATGCCCCGCTCTGAAACCAAAAATCCCAGGAGCTTGCCTGCAGGTACACCAAAAACACACTTAGCCGGATTAAGCATCATTTTGTAAACCCGCAGGTTATCAAAAGTTTCCCTCAAATCGTCAAGCAGAGTCTCCTTCTTCCTTGATTTGACCACGATATCGTCCACATAGGCATGAACATTACGTCCGATCTGACTATGAAGACAGTTCTGTACGCAGCATTGATAAGTCGCCTGAGCACTTTTGAGTCCAAAAGGCATGGACACGTAGCAGAAAGCTCCAAAAGGTGTGATGAAAGATGTCTTCTCTTGGTCTTTAACTGCCATCTTGATCTGATGGTAACCCGAATAAGCATCCAGGAAACATAAACTCTCACAACCCGCTGTTGCGTCAATGATCTGGTCGATACGGGGGAGAGCAAATGGATCAACCGGACAAGCCTTGTTAAGGTCTGTGTAATCCACACACATGCGCCACGTTCCGTTCTTTTTAAGTACGAGCACAGGGTTAGCCAACCACTCCGGGTGAAAAACCTCCACGATGAATCCAGCTGCCAAGAGCCGGGCTACTTCTTCTCCAATGGCTTTTCGTCGCTCCTCATTGAAACGACGGAGGAACTGTTTAAGGGGCTTAAACTTAGGATCCACATTAAGGTGGTGCTCAGCAAATTCTCTTGGTACACGTGGCATGTCAGAAGGCTTCCATGCAAAGATGTCCCGATTCTCACGGATGAATTCGATGAGCGCGCTTTCCTATTTGGGGTCCATATTAGCCCCTATAGTGAACTGCTGCGATGAGTCGCCAGGAACGAAGTCCACCAACTTGGTATCCTCTGCCACAAACTTCAGGGGCGGGTCAGACTCTGTGCTGGGCTTCTTCAACGGGGTCATATCCGCCGGATCAACATTGTCTTTGTAAAATTTGAGCTCCGCCTCAGCACAACTTGACTCTGCATACGCAGCATCACCTTCCTCGCACTCAAGAGCAATCTTCCGATCATCGTGCACCGTAATCGTCCCCTTCAGACCTGGCATCTTGAGCTGCAAGTAAACATAACAGGGCCGAACCATAAACTTGGCATAAGCCGGCCGTCCAAACAGAGCATGATATGGACTCTTGATTTTAACCACTTCAAACCACAAGGTCTCTACCCTGTAGTTGAACTCATCACCAAAAGCCACCTCAAGGGCAATTTTTCCAACCGGATAAGCCGACTTGCCGGGCACTACACCGTGAAAAACTGTGGATGACAGCTTGAGATGCTTGCCAGTCAAGTTCATCCGGCGAAAAGTGTCGTAATATAAGATGTTGATGCTACTACCACCGTCCATTAGCACTTTGGTGAACTTGTAGCCTCCTACCTGAGGGGACACCACAAGGGCCAACTGCCCCGGGTTATCAACTCGCGGCGGGTGATCCTCCCTGCTCCATGATATCGTGTGCTCAGACCGCTTTAAATACTGTGGAAGAGCCGGCATTGCTTCATGAACCGCCCTTTTGCGCACCTTCTGGTCACGCTTATCAAGACTCGTGGTGAACACGTGATACTGGCCTCCATTAAGCTGCTTTGGGTTACTCTGATACCCCGACTGGTTGTTTTGCTGTTCACCACTATTGCCGGGCTGCTGATTGTGGCCTCCATGGTTACCTTGATTCTGATAACCCGAATTTGAGCCGCCTGCACCAAAGCCTGACCCATGAGAGCCGAATCCTGACCCGCCGGGGGGGTCCGTTGCCGTTACCATGATGCTGGTTAAGGCTATAATTCCGGAACTCCCGCATGATATAACAATCCTTCCAAGCGTGGGTGGACGGCTTGTTGGGAAGGCTGTGCTTCAGGCAGGGGTCATTGAGCATTGCTTCCATGTTGAAAGGCTTGCCCTTGCCAAAAGGTGGTTTACCGTTACCCTTAGTGCGGTTGTTTCTAGTGTTGGTGTTGGCCACCAGATCTGACCCGCTGTCTGGATGCTTCCGTTTACCGCCATTACCTGGGTTGTTATTTCCTGCCCCATTCTGCTGCTGGCCCTTGCCGTTGCCATTCTTCTTACCCTTAGCCGACTTCTCATCATCAGAACCAGGATCTTTCGTGCTGTCAGAATCTGCATATTTAGTGAGAGCCGCCATGAGCTCACCCATGTCCTGACAAGAACGCTTGAGCCGTCCAAGCTTCTGCTTAAGGGGCAAAAAGTGATAATTCTTCTCCAGAATCAGAACAGCCTGAGCCGCCATGATATTATCAGACGAGTGGATAATGGTTGAGACCCGCCGGACCCAATGATGGGCCGACTCATCCTCCCGCTGCACGAAATGATCTAAATCAACAATCGTCATAGGCTGCTTGCACGTCCCTTGAAAATTCTTGATAAATCGTGCTTTCAACTCGGCCCAGGAATTAATGGTATTGGGGGGCAGACCCTTTAACCATGTACGAGCCGGTCCTTCCAACATCATGATGAAGTACTTAGCACAAACTGCGTCACTGACGTCCAACATCTCCATGGCTAGCTCATAACTCTCGATCCAGGCTTCTCGAGGTAGATCGGCTGTGTAGTTAGGCACTTTGCGCGGACCCTTAAAATCCTTCGGCAAGCGTTCGTTCCGTAGAGCCGGTGCTAAACACGGTACTCCAACAGCCCTGTAAGTGACTCCGGCTCCCACCGAAGTTGAAGGGGTCATCGGGGGCGGCTCTTGGTAAGCTGCTGCGGCTGCCGCCTCACGCTGAGCTCTGGCATTATCCACGATTGCCTGAGCGTTGACAATGGGTGGGCCATCATGGGGCGGATTCCGACGCCACTCGCTGCTAGAGACCGCTGGCGACTCTAAGCGCCGGCTGTAACTGCGGCTTGGGATGGGGGTTGAGTGCACACGACTTCGGCTATACGTATACTTCTCCTGTTGAGCCACTGCTGTCTGCAAATACTCAATGGCATTCCGTGCCTCTTCGGCGAAGGGCGTCCCATCGGCGAGGGGAAGCGCATTGAGCCTGGCAGCCGCTGCTATCATGTTCTCCACCGGGTTAGAGTAATGACCAGGTGGTGTCAGAAAACGTTGCGGCGGGGTCTGGTTCCTGCGAGGCGGGTCTGGCTGCCGATGCTGAGTCGCCGCCCTATTCCCAGGCACTTCCGCCGTTCGGGTCACGATCAGAGGTGCGTTCGGTCCTGCCCCCGGCGTGTTAAAAAGATTCCTAGGCTCATACTGCTCAGGCAGGCGGGTCTGATGCCTCATCCGCAAAACTGCTTCTGAGGCTTGTTGATCCAGATTAAGGCGAAAAGCTTCAGCCCTGAGATGCTCCGACTCAGCATCCATCTGAGCCTGCAATGCATTGATATCCTCCTGGGTCCTGGTCATCTGGTCCTTCAGCCTCGCGATCTCCGCATTACGGCTTGCTTGATTTTCCGTTGTGACCTCGGTTCCCATCAGAGTTGTCAGCTCGTTCATCAGATCCAGCAAAACTTGAGCCGGCGGCCTGGCTGACCCGGACCCTGCTGCGCCGGCAGCCGCTGTGCTGCTGGAACCCGACACCGTGCCTGCCATGAAGATGGCGGCTTGGCTCGGCGGCTCATAGGGCTCCGGAATGCTGTCACCATCGAAGTAGCCCCCAAGCCCACCATCGTGAAGCTGGTAAACTGACTCCGTCACTCCGCTCGAGGATCCATCCTCCGAGCAGGCGAGGGTTTCTCCTCCTAACACAGAATCTTCTGCGAGTTCCGCGCCTTGTGTGAAGCCGACAAAAACATGCTTGCGGCCAGGTTGGATTCGGGCGGGTTGCGCGCGCCGGGCCGACTCGACGAGGTTGGTGCAGATGTCCGGCCCAGGCTTAGATCCGCCGATCTTCCCGATGAAAACGTGAATTCCGCCGAAGGGGACCCTGTACCCGTACTCTATTGAGTCGGCCTCGGGGCCCCAACCAGCGTCGTCGATGTAGAGCTTGCCGCGGTGACTCTTAGTCATCCTGCCAACGGCGTATCCCTCGATCCCTGGGAAAGAGCCCTTCGAGTACTCCAAACCACCGCACATCTGCCCCACGGTGGGCGCCAACTGTCGTGGTTTTATCACAGCAGATGTCCTAGTGAAAGGACTTAGGGGTGAAGCCATTGCTACGGCGGTTAACTCAAAGGGGTTGGTCGGGATGAAAGACACGGGTTTACCCAGGTTCGGCCCCTCTCGAAGGAGGTAAAAGCCTACGTCCTGCTTTGAGTTGTATTGATTGAGTATCAATTAAAAGGGAGCGGATTCGCTTGACCTAACTCTCGATCAAAGGTTTCGTACCCTAAGCCGCCTAGGGAACCCGCCCTTATATACACAGGTCGAGGCCCTGGGCTTACAAGAGTCCGGGCCGGGTTACATTTAGTAACCGACCTTATCTCTAAACCGCCTTGCCTTATCTGGCAAGTCATCTCCCGGCGGCTCACACCTTCGGGTCACACACTGCCTTCCGGTTCTGGGCCTCCGCCCGGCCCGTCTGGTAAGTTACCTCCAGGCTTGTCTTAGTCTTCCGGCCTGCTTAAGGCCTCACCGCTAAGCCACCAACTTCCTAACCCGGCCCCTCCTGGGCGGGTCATACCATGGGGTTATATCCCCAACAAGTACCCCGAACGGGGATTGAGTTCAATTCCTCCAAGAGAAACATCACCCCATCTTTAGTTGCACTCGGATCCTCCAAACATCGACCATCCATATGGTGAAACTCAAGTCGATGCCTCATTGGACACTGATATTAGACCGGGATTGGCATGCACTAACATTTAAGGCAACTGCGCCTTTTTGTATCGTGACTAGCTCGTGGGCTTTGGACCATGCGATGGAGGTGGGTATTGCGGAAGAAATTATCCCTAAATTTGGGTTCATGCTTGCAAATCAAATCGGCTAAAGTCAAGTAATATCAACTCAAACTTCCCGGTAGTTATTGAATCAAATGTTCGATGGTGGGCGGTGCCTCGAGAGTACCGTGAACATTTTTGAACAACTTTTGTGCAAGAGTTAACCAAGGTGATCTTTTACTTTTTTTTATGAGAGAAGCAATTCCCGTACCTCATAACTCGCAAAAAAGGCCACACTAAGGCCCCATTCGGATGTTCTCCAGGAGCCAGCTTCCAAAAATAGCTACGTGAAGCAAGCCGAACGCGTCAGCTTCGAGAAGCCGGCTTCGCGGAGACGAGGATCGAGCCTGTGTATTTTTCGCGGAGACGAGGAGCAGCGACAGCCCAGCTTCGCAAAAAATGAGAAGTTGGAGTTCCTGGAAATTACATGGAATGCCACCCCGAAGTGCCACTTCCTCGAAACGTTTTCTCTGGCTCACAGGATCACACAACTCGAAATTACAAGGATTGCCACCCCGAAGTGCCACATACACGAAACGTTTTCTGAGTTCCTCGAAATTACAAGGGATTGCCACCCCGAAATGCCACAAACAGCTGTTCACGCTAGCTGAACGCATCGCAGCTCCAGCAAGAAGCTGGAGGCCATGCAAGAAGCTGGAAGCCAGCTATTTTGGGAAGCTGGCGCACTTCCGAACGGGGCCTAAGACAACATGTCTCTGGTTACGGAGCACTCCTGGTTAAAGGTGACTCCGTTCTTTTATCTCTCAATCAAAACTTAAAACATTGATTCTTAAATCAACGCATTGAAGAATTTAGGTTGTGTTAGTTATTGCGGTAGATTCTCATAATTCATAACCCCGCATGTACCGTCCTCATTTTAGTATTATTTTACCGCTTTTATTGTTGACTCTACTTTTTTTTATAATTGATTATAGAAAATGGTAATGCTAATTGGCGAACATTTTAGTGTATTTCGACAAAACAATTGCTTGCAACAAACGGTGTTAGTTTTTTCAGAAGAATTGGATTCTCTACAAAAAATTACCATGCTAGTCTGAAGAAATTGTCATCCCCTAAACCTAAAAGTGCAAACGATCGCACGAATGCCAACCCAGCGAATATTCGCGAGCTAAGAGGATTCAAAAATAAGCATACATAATCTAATAAAAATATATAAAAATAAGCATAAAACAAGAAAAAACACAACAAACCAAGGCTTAGAATTTTCAAATACAGGTCCTTTTGACCTGCTTTGACCCTCCAAAGAAAAGGCAACCTTCACAGCGAAGAGAAATCTAAACCGACCAGCACCAGCGGCTCCGTTAATTTCGCCTGCCCCAATTTTCCTAAAGCCACCCCACCCGCGTACACGCAGCCGCCGCTTCTTCCCCTCCAACTTCCACTGCTCCCGAAAGCTTCCTCCTCAGAAATCATTCGCCATCTCTTCCTCCTCCATCCTCCACTGTCACTGTCGCTTCCTCACCGCGCCCACTCGGACCGCTTCCCCGCGCGCCCACAGCCGCCGAACCCCGGCCCGGCGCCGCGGCCGCCGCCCCGCCGTCGCGCGGGATGAAGGGCCTGTGGAAGCAGAGCGGCCTGGCGGCCGTGGCGTGCGCCGACGCGGGCAAACTCAGCCCGGCCGGACGCTCAGGCAGGCGCGCGAGGCTCGTGGTGTACGCCTTCGCTGTGGCTTTCGCCGCATTGACAGCCTACATCGCACTCTGCTCGCCTGCGTCCCCCGCTGGCGCGGGCGTCGGTGGGGCCGGAGCCGGAGCCTCGTGGTTCGATGGCGTGTATGCCTCCACTGCGCCGTACCGATCGCAGGTCTCGACCTTCTTCTCCTCCATCTTCCCCACCAATTCGTCCGCCCCGTCGCCCGAGCCGTCGCGCCGTGACGGCGGTGGCGCGGCCAGCGGATCGAGCGAGGTGAATCGCGATGTAGATACTAAGCAAGTCGGAAGCGAGGCAGGGAGCAGCAGTTCTAGTACGGCTGGGTCTGATAAGCGGCTGGGGAGTGGAGGTAGTGCGCCAAGCAGCATTGCCGCCGGTGCCAGTGCACCGCCGGCCGGAAATCCAGCGGGAAGTGGCGCGGCCGCCGCCAAGAGCGATTCTCCGACGAATAATTCTGCAACGAGTGGCGGTGCGCCGGTTAGTGCGGCGGATCGGAGTAAAGGTAACTCTACCGGAGGCGGTTCTAGTAGTCAGGCAGGGGGTGGTGGTGAATCCCCAAATAGTGATTCTGCCGGAGAAAGAACCGTGGCGGAGGCCGACGAGGAGCGTGATGGATCCAATAAGCAGTCGGGAAGCGGAGCTCCGACCAATAATGGCGCCGCTGGAAATGTCAGCGCGGTGAAAGCAGACGCCAAGGATTCAGTTGGAGTCTCCGGCAGTAGTTCTGCCGGAGATGGCAGCACGGCGAAGTCCGATTCCAAAATTGGGTCTGATAATCAGGCAGTGACTGCAGGCGCTGCTCCGAGCAGTGGTTCTGCTGCTGGAAATAGCACCACAGCGAAGTCTGATGGAAAGGATTCAGTCAGTGCGGCGAGCAGTAGCTCGGATGGAAGTGACACAGTTGCAAAGTCTGATGCTCCGTCGATGAGTGGAAATGGAGATGCAACCCATAAATCAGCATCAAGTGCTAGTCCAGTGAAGAGCAGTGCCGAAGATGGCGGAATTCAGAGTGATAAAGCGAGTGGGAATGTGGCATCAACTAGTAACCAGACTCTGGTGGCAGGGGAGAAAGAGGATGGATCTTCAATCAAGAACCAGACCCTTGCAGCATCTCCAGTTGTGACGAAACAGAACGAGACGACTGGAGCTTCTTCTGTTGGAAGTGGTAGTGCGGTGAATAAGAAGGAAACAACTTCCCAGGTTAGTGCAGCTTCACTGAAGGATCATTCATCCCAAACAATTGCCACAAATGCTGGGAATCACAGCGAAGTTCTGGCCAAAGGGTCATCAACTAAACAGGCTGGTGGTGCCGGTGGAAATAAGAAGGTTGACTGGATAAAGGAGATGGCCGGCTGTGACATGTTCCATGGGAATTGGGTTCGGGACGACTCGTACCCTCTCTACCCCGGGGGATCGTGTCCTCACATCGATGAACCCTTCAACTGCCATCTCAATGGCCGGCCAGACCGAGCTTATGAGAAGCTCCGGTGGCAACCCAGTGGATGCAGCATCCCAAGGTGAGGAAAGCTTATTAGGCTAGTTCAATCAAATGTCAGTGAATTTATTTCATGCTTGGTGTGTAACATGCCCATTTCTGTTATTTGTTACAATAGATTGAATCCGACTGATATGTTGGAGAGGCTGAGGGGGAAAAGACTAGTTTTTGTTGGCGATTCACTCAACAGGAACATGTGGGAATCCCTGGTTTGTATATTGAGGCATTCTGTCAAGGACAAGAGGAAGGTTTTTGAGGCTTCTGGTAGGCGCGAGTTTAAGACCGAGGGCTCATACTCTTTCCTGTTCACGGTATATATGGTCTCCAGTTTGGACTGGTTCAACATTACTGTATACTTTGCATCCGTTTCTGTAATTATAATGTTTCTATGTTCAAATTTCTGTTGTTTAGGACTATAACTGCAGCGTGGAGTTCTTCCGCTCTCCTTTCCTAGTTCAAGAGTGGGAGACGCGAGTCAGCAATGGAAATAAAAAGGAAACTCTTAGGCTTGACATTGTCGAGCAATCATCGCCAAAGTACAAGGATGCGGACTTCATCATTTTCAATACTGGACACTGGTGGACACATGAGAAAACTGCCCTAGGGTAACTTGTTTTTATTGCTCTCTTGGAAAATCATGTACATTTCATCCTTGTTGCCTAAGCACTTGCTATACGTTCGAATGCCTAAACACTGAAGATATGTTCAACGTGGCACAGGAAGGACTATTACCAGGAAGGTAGTCACATATATAGTGAGTTAAATGTCGTGGATGCCTTTCATAAAGCTCTTGTCACCTGGTCCAGATGGATTGACGCCAACGTTAATCCCAAGAAGACCACTGTGATGTTCAGAGGCTACTCAGCATCTCATTTCAGGTCTGTATAGCCTTTACTGTGAACTGCCAACATGCTATGTTGGTTTGACTTGCCCTTAACCGAACTAATATATTGTTGTGCATCTCAATATGCAGTGGCGGGCAATGGAATTCAGGAGGCAGCTGTAACAAGGAGACCGAACCAATAAAAAATGAGCAATACCTTTCAACCTACCCACCAAAGATGAGCATTTTGGAGGATGTGATCCACAAGATGAGAACTCCAGTTGTTTACTTGAACATAACCAGATTGACCGACTATAGAAAGGACGCACACCCCTCAATCTACCGCAAGCAACACCTGAGCGAGGAGGAGAGGAGGTCACCCGAGATATACCAGGACTGCAGCCACTGGTGTCTCCCTGGGGTACCGGATTCCTGGAACGAGCTTGTTTATGCCCAACTTTTGATCAGTCAGCATCAAATGCTCCAACAGTAAATGCAAGTATGAGGTTTTCTGGATTCTTGTAAATGAAACAATTTCAAGGATAATGATCATCAAGATGATCCACGTAGATAGTGAAGCTGCCGCTGGTGAGATCTCTCATTACCCCCTACACATATTCTTCGGTTAGAGGCTCATATAGAACTTCATGTTGTAAAGTCATGCCTACGCTAATCAGAAGTAAACAATAGTATAGATGAGATTGATATATAGATGCTTCTGTGTTTCTGGCTGTGCTCAAGGATGTCATATGATGCATTCTGATTTTGTTTTGTATAAGCTGGAAAAATACGAATCGCATGCTGCATAACAAAACAGCTGTCTGACGAGGCGGCACTTAAATCCTGTATGGTTTTGTTTACAATTGGTCTATAGGGGCCTATATGCTGGTCTATGATTGCAAAACTGATGCATCCATATTAATTGTCGCTGATTTAGTACCATTTTTTTTTCAAAGCTGAAAAATACAGTGCCTTCATGTGCAGCTGTCCTTGATTTTTCTTCTTCTAGTTTAAGGAATGTAGGAGTATCGCGTTCTCGAAAGAACAAAAACATGTCGGCAAACGATGTTGCCGTCCTGGATGAAACTCATGATGTATGTTGAAAGTTGACACCCAATCTGCTGGAAACAGTTAGGCGCATCGCGTTCGCAGCAGCTGTTGTAATAAGCCTGGCTGTTTGATCCTCTCTCTTGCGCCATGGGGATGGTGCGGAGCCCCGCGGCATGAGGAGGCGCGGCCGATCTGGCCTTGGCGGCGCGGCGGGCGTCCCTACCTTGACCGGCGGCGGCGCGTCTGTGACGTCCCTAATTTCGACCGTACGCTAGTCATACACACAATGCGTACGATCAAGATTAGGGACTCACTGATTGATACCACAACACAACACTAGACACAAATTAAAGTCATACAGCTTCATATTACAAGCCAGGGGCCTTGAGGGCTCGAATACAAAGCTCGACAAGCACGAGTCAGCGGAAGCAAATAATATCTGAGTACAGACATAAGTTAAACAAGTTTTGCCTTAAGAAGGCTAGCACAAACATAAGCAGCGGATCGAAAGAGGCGAGGCCTCCTGCCTGGGAACCTCCTAACTACTCCTGAGCGTCGGGGGCAGCCTCCACGTAGTAGTAGGCTCCAGCGGTGGTGTAGTAGTCGTCTCCGGCGTACTCCATCTCCTGGGCTCCATCGTCTGAACGCAGCAACGTATCGAGGGGGAAAGGGAAAACAAAGCAGCGGTGAGTACTCATCCAAAGTACTCGCAAGACTGACATCAGATCTATGTTAAGTATGCATCATTATCAAAGAATGGGGTATATCTGGACTGACTGCAGAAGCAAGAATAGGGGGGAAGGCCTAGTCCTATCGAAGACTAGCATCTTCAACATCTTGCAGCATTAGAAGAGTGCAGATTGATATCTCACATATAGTCATATTATTGTAGCAATTTTATTAAGTAACCACGCCCAGAGATTCTTCCCCGACTCCCTGCAAGGAAGCAATCTCGGAGCCACATTCATTTCAAAATAAATCTCAATTATAGTTGTATAAGGTCAAGGCACAACTCCAAGTCGTCCTGTTACCGTGGACACGGCTATTCAAATAGATTAATCATCCCTGCAGGGGTGCACCACATATTACCCAACACGCCTGAATCACCTCCGGCCGGACACACTTTCTTGGGTCATGCCCGGCCTCGGGATATCAGCACGTCGTCGCCCCACCTAGGCTCAACGAAGAGGCCAGCCCGCCGGTCTAAATCCTAAGCGCGCAGGTTCGTGGGCCCACTTGCCCTTGCACTCCTGCACGATGCGAACGCGGCCGAGGTCAGTCCTAGCACCCCTTAGTAACAAGCGCGATGCCGTTGCGGACCACTCGGGCGCGCGCCGCTCCATTGCTGACGTCCGAAGAGCTTCGGCTGATACAACGACGCTGAGTGCCCATATCTTCCCCACGCGAAGGTTAGTGCGTATTAAGGCCAACGACCTAACTCAGATCAAGTACCCAACCCATTAGCATTTATTAATGCGGGGAAAGCGCGACCCATGAAGTGCGGTCCGTCGCCCCGCCTCGAGGACCGTAGCAAGGGCCTCTCCTGCCCGTCCACGCCTCATCAACATCAAACCGTGGGTACCCCTCAGGGCCGACCCATCACCAACATGTTTCTGTAACCAGGTCATAGTAACCGTGTGTATAAAAACATCAAGACGGAACCTGAGGAATCACCCTCAAGGGGCCCCGCTCGATGTAACCGTCAAGGTGGACCTAGAGGAATCACCCTCGAGGGTCCCACACTTGAGGGGTTGCACGACAGAGACATTGTCGGGAATGGTGAAGGAGGAATCACCCTCGAAACCCATGACCGACTAGCTACACTACAGAGCTAGCATCATGAGTACTTCACGAGGTGTCACCCTCGGTACTCGATAGTAGCGCTGCAGAGTCGTACAACTAAGGGGGGGGGTGCGGTGATGTGAGGGGCCTGGCTTGTCGGTCGGTTGACCGAGTCTTCGAGTCGTCGAGTCGTCAAGTCGTCGATGAAGAAGCAGGGCAACTGGGACTAAGGGGTCACTGGGGATTCACTGATCAACCTATACTAAGCAGTTGATAAGATTGCAGGTATAGTAACAGTTTATCAAAAGCAGGCTATGCATCAGAATAGGAGCTAACTAATACAGTAGCAAAATCTAATGCAAGCATAAGAGGGAAGAATGGGCGATATCGGAATGCTCAAGGGGGGTTGCTTGCCTTGCTGCTCTGCGGCAAAGGGCTGATCGTCGATGGTGTAGTCGTACCCGGTAGCACCGTCAGTCTCGGGGTCTACCGGAGAGAAGAGGGGGAAGAACAATAAATATAAGCAGACAAATGCATCACGATGCATGACATGACAATTTGCAGAGCTAGGTATGCACTAACGCGGTACTACACGTTGCAGACGGAGCGGGAGAATATCTGACGATATTTCCCGGGTCTTTGGATTTATCGGACAAACGATCCGGAGGGGGAAAGTTCCATGTTCATCATGCTAGTAGCATGTGACAGATGAACGGATAGCATAATCAGATTCGTGGGATTTTTTTGATCAACTTTCATGTATAAAACTTTTTCATCTGAGCTACGGATTATTTTTTATGATTTTTCAAAGTTTTAATCATTTTCTGGAATTATTCTATTTATTAAATTCAACATTATCCAGAACAGTGTAGGGGTGACATCAGCATGACATAAGCATTGCATCAGCAGTCAACAGTGGGGCTGACCAGGTCAAACCTGACCTGTGGGACCCACCTGCATTGACTCATTTTAAATCCAGGGTTTTAAATTAACCTAAACAGAGTTAATTAGTGAGTGGGGGCCATTGCCAGTGAGACATTAGTTTAAACTAATTATTTTCACTAATCTAATTATCCAAATTAGTTATCTGACAGGGGTGGCCCACCTGTCATACACACAGGGGGACTGGGACCCACCTGTCAGTGACTGGACCAGGCCCAGTCAGCACGTTGACCTGGTCAACAGGTCAACGGGGTCGGGCTGGCCCACTGGCTAGTGACCCTGCGGGTGGCCCCGACCGGGACACGTCGACGGCGGCGCCGTCCGGCCGCCGGAGGAGCTCCGGCGAGCTCCCGAAACGGTGGCGAGGCTCGGGTTTGCGCTACGGTGGGTCAAATCGAGCGTGGCCGGTGGCGTTCGAAAGCAGGCGTCGTCGCGCGTCCATTTCGGGCATCGGTGGGGGCTACGGTGGACGGTGGCGAGCGGCAGGTCGACGGCGGCGGAGGCGAGCTTCGGGCGAACTCCGGCGTGTCCAAACCGCAAGCAAAACGGGCGGCGTTCGCGCGGGAAGTGGTCTACGCATGCGCAGGAGGCGAATGGCGGCGTTGGTTGGGCCTAACGGTCGCCGGATGGTCGCCGGCGGCGAGTAGAGGCGGAGGAGCATTCGGGCGCGCGTCGGAGACGGCGCTAGGCGGCACGAGCGGGCGCGTGCGTGTGCGCGTTGTGCTCCTGGGAGCACCAGGAGCACGGTGCTGCGCTCAGGTGAGCACGACGGCGACGGTGGCGACGAGCACGAGCTCAAAGGCGGCGACCGGAGCTCGGGTGCGATGGAAGCTAGGTACGGCGACCTACGGGGGCAACCAGAGGGAGAGGAGGATGCGGGGGAGCTCACTGGGCCCTGTAGTTGCGCAAGGTGGGCTCGAGGGAGGCGCGGTGGTGCGAATCGACGGCGATGATCTTTGGGTCCCGAGGAGGAAAACGACGGCGTGGGGGCGATGCAAGGCTCTTGGGGCTCGGGCTCGTGGTCGAGGAGGACGGGGCGGTCGTAGCGGAGCTCGCGGACGTCCTAGCTGGGCGCGGGAGGGCCGGTGGCTGCGTCTAGCCGTCGGCCATGGCGGCGGCGGCGCTCGGGAGGGAGGAGAGCGAGCGAGAGAGAGGGGGAAGTGAGCGAGGGAGAGGCCAGAGAGGCTCGGGGCGTCGCCCTTATCCACCCGGTGGGCGCGGGCGCGCTGTCGTGCGAGGGAGAGGGGGGGGGCCTGGCCGCGGGCGCGCGTGCACGCGCTGTGTTCGACAGCGGCCGCGGGTGAGCAGTGAGAGGAGGGAGACGACCAGGGGAGCGGGCTGGGCCGCCACTGTAGCACTGGGCTAAAGTGCACAATGCCTTTTCCTTTTTCTTTCTCTTTTCTTTTTCCGATTTCTCCACAGCTTTTGTTTTAATTTCTTTTAGCCAATTTCCTTTATTGCAAAAATGTGCCACTGGTTCCAATTAATATGTTGCAATATTCCATAGGGCCACAACAAGTTTGGGGATTTTTGAAATCTATTTGCATTTTCCCATTAATTTTTGAAGCACTTTAAAATGCAAATAGGCTCTGTTTTGGAAGGTGGGGTCCACACCATAAACTTGGTGATGTTGTTTTCCTCAACATCATTAGTTTTGGATTATTCCACAAGTATGCAACATTTTTCCTTTGCTGTTTGAGGATTTATTTTATCATCACAAAATTCAAAGCCTTTTTCAGTGGAATTTGAATTGAAAAATGAACTCAAACTTGATCAAGCCCTGTTTAGCAAAAGATTAGCTTAATCACTTGGCCATTACTGTAGCTTAATTACAATCATCACTGTAGCATAAAACCAGGGTGTCACAGCGTCGGACGGCGATGGCTGCGGGCGTGGCGGCCGACCTTGTTTCGGGCAACGGTTTGGCTGCATTCGGCGGCGGCGACCGGATCTGCGCGACGGGCCATCTGACCTCGGATCGGCGGCGGCGGCATGGAGGGCCTGGTGGACGGGTCGGCGGTGGCGGCATGGAGGGCCCGGTGGATGGGTCGGCGCCATAAGTGGTCTGGCCTCCGGACAGATCTGATCTGGCCGGTGCGGTCTGCTCGTTGCGCGGCGGCTCAGATCGGTGGCGACCCATGCAGACGATGCTAGATGTAGGTTCTTCGAGAGATCCGGGTGAAAACCTCGTTCTCGGCTTGTTGCCAAGACCAACGATGGCGTCATTCTTTTGTGTCGTTACCTTCTTGAAGGCATCGCCGTGGAGAAGCTCCAAACTTCTATCCGCTACCTCCGGGGAAAACCCTAGATCAGTAGATCGGATGACGACGGCGCTCTGGTGCGTTTTCCCCTTGGGGGCGTCATTCTTGGAGGAGTACACGGGCTCGAGGGACCAGTGGACGGCTTCTTTGGTGGAGCGGTGCTTCATCTTACACATTGATGGAGACGGATCTCGGCGGCGTGGCGCACTGGAGACTCGGCGTCTGATGCGCGAAGATGGACTAGCGCTGGAGGAGGACATTGTCTGACGTCATGGTGGCGTCGATGGCAGAGAGGCCTGGCAAGGTCGGTGCGTTAGTTTCTGCTCTGAAGATGGATTGTTGAAAGACAACAGCGACGACACTAGAGAGTGCGTCAGACCGGTTTGTACCCCAAACCCTGTATGTGGCTTGGTTGGGGCCTCCCGTTTTAGATGTTAAGCTTTGGTGCGATGTCTGTTTGGTATTAGGCTCGGACTATCGACACCCCTTCATCAAGTGGATAGGAGTAGCGACAGATGTTGCTAAGATGGTGGTTTCAAACTACCTGATATACAATTTTGTAAGGTCTTTGTAAATAATTAATAAAATGACTACATGCATTGTCCAGATATAGACGCCGAGCTAATCTTTTTTTTTTAAAAGGTTCGAGCCTGCACGCGCTCGCTGGTGAGTGGTGAGTGTTTGAGTTTGCCGACATGTTTTCCACTGTGATGTGCAGTCCATGCACACAGCTTGCAGGTTGCAAGGCCTGAGATGAGCTCTTGCCGGCAGATGCTGTGGCCTGTTTGCTTGCAGCGCGCAGGATTACATTCCTGTACAAAAACTTCTTTTTCCAATTTTCAGACCGGAGCGATATTTTTTATACCTTAGTTAATAAATGACTGTGTGCACCGTTTGATGCAGAGGCTTGAGGTTATCTTCCTTTTAAGAAAAAAAGACAGGAACGGTATGTCATTTATCAAAACCAAACAAAAATGTACTATCATTTTGTTTAAAAGTTCAGACAGTGATGTGTCGGTTCTGTACTTTTGTTGATAGCAACTAACGTACGCCTGTCTCTAAACAAGGCACCGCCCAACAGTCAAGGGGTGTCTGATTTAGAAACTTCCATTTGTTCAGATTTTGGGGAAAAAAATTTCACGCAATTTTGAAATATTTTTTGAATTTGAAAATAAGTTCATATTATTTTGAGAAAGTTCTTGGAATTTTCTAAACTATTTTCAGGTTGGAAAAAAGTTCGTCAAGTTTAGAAAAACTTCATGAATGTAAGAAAATTCTGAATAATATTTGTGGGGGGAAGGGGGGGGGGGGGTTAGAATATATTCAAAAAATTATTTTTTTTATAAAAAAGTAAAAAGGGAAAAAGGAAAAAAACAGAAAAAAAAGCTGAACCGAGTAAATAAAACACAGGGAAGAAAGAGGGGGGGGAAACAAGCTACTGGTTCAGGGCAAAAAATAGATTTTCGGTTTTACATAGATTTTAAAAATCGTACATTTAGGAAAAGTTTACAAATGGTGAAATCATAAAATGTTCATGGAATTTGAAAATTGTTCCGGAAATAGAAAAAGGCTTGTTTTTTTTTAAATGTTCACGTATTTTATAATATCATGAATTTGAAAAAAGCTCATTTAATTGGAAAGAAATGACAGATTTGGAAAAAGTTTGTGGAATTTGATTTTTTTTACAAATTTAAAATTTTGCAGATTTATAATATTAAAATGTAGGAAACAAAAAAATTAGAAAATAAAATAAAAAGGGAAAACCCAAAAACTAAAGCGATGATTCGAGTAAATAAAACACATGAAAGAAAGGATAAAGATGTAAAGGAACCTTTTCAAATGTTCCAAAAATCGTAAGACAAACACTGTAGTTTTTCGCTATATGGGCCGGCCTGTTAGGAAGTGAAGTCGTAGCGGGGTGTGGGTTTTGTGCCAGATGCAGATGCATGTTAACCGGCGCAGCAGGCGCCAAATAGGAAACTATTTTTTTTAGATAAAATCGCAAGCTTTTATTTAACACGTCAAAATGTCTACAGGGACAACTCGAAGATCAACGGGTTGGCCTAACCAAATATGACAGCCAACCCCTAAAGATAAAGCATGATTTGCGAGGTTGTGAGCTTCAAAATTCGAGCTTCTAAACTCATGACTAAAATTACAAACCGTAAAATCTTTAGCGCGTTTAACTATTTCCCGGATAATTGCTCCATGCTCTCCCAACGTTCCTGCTTGATGTAATTCACCACAACTTGACAAAATGAGGCCACATGGATTTTCTGAACATAAAGAGCTTCCCTGACCGTCAGAGTTTCAAGGACTACAACATCTGAAATCCATCGAACTGCAATAGATGACACAACAAAAAATACCATTGAAATCGTGCCATATAGTGCCCGCAGCGCCATATCCTCCATTCCTGGCAGCTGCTGCATTCACGTTTATTTTTACACAATCCTCTAGTGGTGCAATCCAGGAGGCCAGCCTAGCCAAAGTGGCTCTGGTTGGTACGACCCCTTTCTTTGACACTATGTGAATGTCTATGTCTCCCAGAAGCGAGGTGATAAAATTATGTGTTGCAAAAGGAGATTGGAAAACCTCTTTATAGATAGCTTTGCGTTGGATCCTTCTGATATATGTTATTTTTCATCTACGGTGGTTGCTATTCTGGTGCGCTGGTCCTACGAGGCCTTAGCACGACGACTTTTCGACTGTGTAATTAGAATAAGTTGTGCCCGACTCCGACGATGGAGGGGCGATGACGGCGGCGCGCCTTCGGCTCGCTTCAGTGTTTGTAGTCGTCGCTAGGTGGTATATGGATCTAGTTGTAATTTTTATTATTTCTGGTATTCATTGTACTGCCATGATTGAGAATGAATAGATCGGAAAATTTCCCGCAAAAAAAAAAGCAGTTTGGATCGCCCACATAGTTACCATCATATAAATTCCTCATGTGACAATGCATAGCGAATATTGTTTTTTTTTTGCATCCATGTCTTTGTTTACACACGTGTTCCACCATCTCGTCAGTCGATAGTGACCATGCGCTTTTGGCCCTTGTGCACCGTAATAATGAATGACACCATGAATCTTCAACCCCACAGAAAGGACACACGAAACTTGTAGACATGTTGCGGTGGGGTAGAATATCAGTTGTCAGCAGTGAGTGTTAGCATAGTCTCTACAAAAGAACTTTCAACTTTGGTGGCACGTGTATCCTCCAAAGAGCTGGCCACCCATTGCATTCTGCTATAGTATATGACTGACCCCCATTATGCTCTAACCAATTTTTCGTACTTAGTTTTGTTCGGATCATAATCTTGTATGCAGACCGTACGGTGAAAATCCCTCGTCGGTCCCCACTCCAAGCCTAAAAATCGTCCACATGTCGCGTGCATAAAAGGATCTTTAGTATCGCATCAGCATCAAGAGGAACAAAGACCTAGTGAACCACCTCTTCATGTCAGGAAGTAGAAGATGCATCAATGAGTTCCGCCACAGTCTGAGGAGGATTAGGAATTGATGTTGCAATCATTCTCATCATGCTTTCCCGGATGTTTTTGTTCTCCCCCGTCGCATCTATGACCGCTCGCCAAACTTGCAAGGGGTACAACCCCAGCTCGGCGTCCAGTAATGAGCACGATGGAAAGTAGATTTCTTTGAGGATCATGACACTTAGCGACCGAGGTTCATGTATCAAACGCCATGCTTTTCGCGCTAAGAGCAACAAACTGAAAATCCCCATGTCACAAAAACCAAGCATCCCAAATACTTAGGTTTGGTCATAGCATGTCAAGCCACTCAACATGGTTTCATCTTTCCATGCTTCCTTCCTCATCAAAACTGCCAAATAATAGAAGTAACACCCTCACATAATCCCAGCGGTAATCTTAAACAAGCCATATAATAGACTAGGATGGCTCTGCGTAGGTGCGCAAAATTATTGGCCCAGAAAACCCGAGCCCACGGATAGCATCTGTTTACGAAAAGCCCATGAAAAGCCTTCTGTACCGTTCCCATTTGTTCTCTCGTCAAATGTTTGTTTTTCCATTTCTTCTGATTCCTGAACCTTTTTTGTTCGGGGAGATTGCTCCATTGTTTAACGGTGCAACGACTTACCTATCCATGCTTGCAACTTAAAGCATATTGTTTTCCCAGAAATTGAGAGTGGATAATTGAATCACCCATGCTATAATAATTAATATCTGAATTAGTATTTATAGTTGACTCCACGCAAATGGTTCACACAAAATACAGGACCGTACATAGGCATTGAGGACTCCACAAGTTTAGCCCTCTTTGGTTCATAGAATAGGAAAATCATAGAAATATGACATGTATGTTAAATCCTATGAAAAGAAATAGAGATGTCCTGTGTTTCATATCATAGGATTTTTTTCATTAAGTCTAGGCTAATGCTTATTTTCTATGAAATATGAAGGATAGGAAGAATTTCTCCATACAAATAGGATTTTATTCCTACAAACCAAAGGGCTCTAAAGGAATTTTTCATATAGAAATCCTATTCTATGATATTCTTATAAAATTCCCCTAAACCAAAGGAGGCCTTAATTTTTGATATAAGTACATGATGGTCAGTTTTACTATTTTTTTTCCATTACCGAGGCTAGAACAGTACCACTATCACTCGCTCGGCTTTTACCTCTCTGTTCACTCGTGGTTCCGGCTTTACTCGGGGAATCGTACCGCATGCAGCTCTAACATCTGCTGCGATCGCATTGCTGG
This sequence comes from Elymus sibiricus, assembly GCA_039707655.1. Lineage (NCBI taxonomy): Eukaryota > Viridiplantae > Streptophyta > Magnoliopsida > Poales > Poaceae > Elymus > Elymus sibiricus. Next base: position 115,523,225 of record CM077675.1, read on the forward strand.
GCTGGTCCTGATTTGGCAGTCTATCCATCACACATTTCCCTAACTGAAAACCCACCTCATTAAATGGCCGAGCTAAGCACCATTAGAGCAAATACAATAGTAGGCTTATAGCCCGTTTACATGGTATTTTTACCTATGTGAAGAAGAAAAAAATAAAAAAATAAGGAGAGTGAGCTCTCATATAAGAACCTAGCTATATGTGTATTCCTAGGCAAATGCAATAAATACAAAGAAAGAGATAGAAAGAAGATGCAAAAAATAGTACTCTTAACCAATCTTATAGCTAACTTTATTATATGTGTGACATGACAACATCATATAACCAGCAGTTGGCTATACTATTAACCATGCTCTTAGGGCCCTGCCACATCATGCTCATGGTATCATCAGCCTAATAACCAGTAACCAGAGGCTGCAAACTGCCCGAACGTACTAGCGCTGGTACTAGTAGCATTCTGCAGTACAGCGGGGAAAGGGGTGGAGGCCCCCGGTGCTGGCCAAAAGCTACCACGCAGGTCCGTCCGCTTTGGCTGGGTTTCCCAGTTGCCGCTGCTAAACCTGACTAATCACCGGCCCCACGCCCCCCACTTGATCTGACTCTTCGTTTCCATGCACGATCCATATCCACAGCAACCGGGGCACCCCTTGTTTTGGACCTTTCCTCTCGTCCAACAAGAGCGAGGATCTCGCCCGCCCCTTGACACTGTTCCACAGTGCTCCTTTCTTCATGGATCCTTTTGATTGTTGGCGCCCCCGGGCTCCTCTCGCCGGCGCCGGCGCCGGAGCCGGTGCTACACGAGTGAGGTGTGGCAGTGGCGTGTGTCCGTCCCCAGGATAATGTAGGAGCTTTTCCCCCTCCCTTGGCAGACAGTTTTTTCTGGGAGATTTCTGAGGGCATTTTGAATACTACTCTCAACTAAAACAACGACACTTATTTTGAGGCGAGGGAGTAGTAAAGAAGCATATCCTTTGATTGCATGAAAATACCATAATTGAGATAGTACGTGCATATTGATATCAAGATTGGTAATTGTTTCATGTCATGGCAGCCTGTTGCAAAATCGTCTAAACTCGCTGTTTATACGTATTGACGCCCGTTCTGACCAGTGCCCCCCGTCAGGCGCCACGCTGGCGAATCGGCGCGTGCCCGCGCGCTGACGAGGACGAGTCCGGCTCGAACCGGTCTTGGCCAGCTTCAGTCGTACCTCTCCCCCTCGAAACCTAATTCATCCCGAGCGGCTATAGCGTCGGCGACCGCGGCGGAGATCTCCCGTGCTCCGTGAGCGGCCCGGCAGGCGGAATCGAGCTCGGCGACGGCAGCAGCGACGGGGACGACGGCTCCAGCTCTTTCTACTCCAGCGACGACGACGATTTTTCCGAGCCAGCGTTGTCCATGGAGCAGCGCTTGCGGATGGCGAACCCAACGAACAACCAAGATTGGACCCATGGCATTAGCGGCGTCCTGTAAGTAATCCCTATCCTCCCTCCTCTCGTGAATGCAGTAGGGGATTAGGGTTTTCTATTCCAAACAGAGTTGAAGAGGGCTTGGCTTAGTGCACTGGTTAGTATGTGCGGTTGATTAGGTTGTGCACTGCAATTGTACAGAGACATTCCAAACATTAGCAAGGATTAGGGTTAACTTAATTTAGATTTGTGAGTTAACTGTAATACATAAGTGTTTCCATTAGTTTGTGTATCGTTAAATCTAGTGTTTTACTAAATTTTTACAGAAAGTGTGTAGTGTTAACTGAACTTTTAAAGAAACTGTGTAGTGTTAACAGTAAGTTTAACTGAATTTTTAACATAAATTGTGTACTGTTAACAGTGTTAACTGAATTTTTAACTTAAAGTGTTAACTGAATTTTTAACTGAAAGTGTTAATTGAATTTTTAGCTGAAACTGTTAACTGGATTTTTAACTGAAACTGTTAGCTGAATTTTTAACTGAAACTGTCTAGTGTTAACTGAATTTTTAACTGAAACTGTTCAGTGTTAAACTGAAATGTTTTTCTGTTTGTTAATTTAATTTGTCTATTGTTAACTGAAAATGTTCAGTGTTAACTGAATTTTAAACTAAAATTGTTTCGTGTTAAACTGAAATCATTTTCTGTTTTTAATTTAATATGTCTATTGTTAACTGAATTTTTAAACTAAAAATTGTGTTTTGTTTGAAAACTCACAATTGTTCACTGTTAGCTGAATTTTTAACTGAATAGTTATTTGTTTGTTAACTGAAATATTTGTTAATAATAAAAAGACTATTAGGGTACAACATAGTTAAAAAATTTCTTTGTTTTTAAGTTTGTATGAAGACATTTGGGAGGTTAGGATGCATTTTGATGCTCAAGAAACTTTGGAAACCCATGGATTTAGTGTGTATGATTCTCTGTATCACATAGAAAATCCAGGTTTAGGAGAGCAAGGGTTGGAATTGGTAGATAGTAATGCTCAATTACAATTGATAAAGAGGCAAAATAAGTAGACTTTGGTGCTTAATTTCCTAGTTAGGGCATGCCCACCCCCTGTTAGTGAATTTGAGAGGCAATAACTTCATAAGCAAGAAGTGTCACCAATTGTGTATCAAGAGCCTGTTGTGCTTGATCTGAGTGTCCCTCCTCTATTAGTTGTTGATCGGCAAGGAGTTGTGTTTGAAAGTCAGTGTAGCAGCTCTAGTGCAGGGCATGCTCCTTCTGTTTGCACACAAGAAAGCATGAATGTAAATGCCAAGTTGAAAGCTGATTTGGAAGAAGAAGAAGATGTATATGGAGTTGGGTATGATGGATATCAGGATAGTGATGCTTCTTCCTCTGATTCTGAAGGATAGGGAGTCAGGGATATGGAGTTGGCAGTGACACACACCCTAATTATATGTTTGGTGCCGAAGACATAGAGATGGAAGAGGGAAAGAGATAACGAGAGGAAGAACTAGAAGAGGAAGAAACTAACGATGAAGAATCAGAGGAGGAAGAAGTGATGCATTATGAAGGTGACATAGAAGTTGAGGAACTATTTGAGCCGGAGGAAGATGACACATTTGTTTCAGAGGAAGAAGAGACAATATTAGTACCTGCCAGTTAGGAGAGGACCAACAACAAGGTCACATTCAAGTGTGTTAGAAGAGGTGGAACCTGATTTCAAACCATCATCAGATGAAGAAAAGAAAGGTTTGCCGAAGGAGAGTGACGATGATGGTTTCGAGCCACTTTCATTTGTCCTACCAAAGAAAAGGATGAGTAGGGCAAAGAAGAGGCCTGCTAGAAAATGGTACAATGATAAAATGGAGCAACCACATCAGCAACTCTGTCTAAACATGTGTTTCAGGGATCAACATCAATTCAGAGATGCTTTGCTGAATTTACACATCATTCAGAGCAGAAATTTCATTTATCATAGGAATTCAGATCAAAGGATAATTGTTCAGTGTAAATAAAAAACATGCAAGTTCTTTATTGTGGCAACAATTATAAAAGGGGAGAAAACTTTTGTAATTAAGAAGATGAGACTAAAACACACTTGCCCCAGTAGTACAGAGACAACCAGGGCTAGTGCCAAGTGGCTGGCAAAGAAATATGAGGCCCTCTTCAGATCTGATCCAACTATTGGCATTCAGACTTTGATTGATGCATGCATGGAAAAACATGGTGTAGATGTGACCAAGTCTATGGCATATAGGGCAAATAACATAGCAATTGAAGATGTCTTAGGAGATCACAAGAAGCAATACCCTAGGCTAAGAGATTATGCTCAGACTGTTATGGATACAACCCCATGGAGCAGAGTAATAATCACTATTTTAACTCCAACACCTACTAAAAAAATTCCACATCAAAGCCCAAGATTCCATGCCATGTTCTATTGCATCAATGGAGCAAGGGATTGATTTATCAAGGGGTGCAGACCATTCGTTGGTTAGTTTCTGAACCATGTGCAAAACTTTCATATTGTTACACAATTAAATGCATTTAATTGTTTCAAATGTTTTTTATGTTTGTTAATGTAGGTGTTGATGGATTCTTTATTAAGCTAACTGCTGGTGCTCAACTACTTGCTGCCACTGGTAGAGATGGCAACAACAATATATACCCACTGGCATTTGGCATTGTTGGACAAGACGACACACCTAGCTGGTGTTGGTTTCTACACCAACTTAAAATTTGCCTAGGAGGAGAAGTGGGACAGTTTGGACCATATACTATAATGTCTGATCGGCAAAAGGTATTTTGATGCATATTTCATTTTGTTTTGCACATTTCCTTACATGTTTGTTATCATTGTGTTAGTAAGTAGCTTTATTGTTAAATTGTGTGTACCAGGGGTTACTAAATGAAGTGAATGCAGTATTTCCTAACTGCAACCAAATATTCTGCCTTAGACATTTATATGAAAACTTTGAAAATGCTGGGTTTAGGGGGGAAGATATTAAGAAGTGCATGGATAATGCCAGCTATGCCTATAATGAACACAAATATAATATTGCAATGAATGATCTGAGCGCCGAGTGTGTGGAAGCTTGGAAGTGGCTTAGTGCAATACCAAAAAAACATGGGCAAGGCATGCATTTGACACAAACTGCAAGACTGACTTGGTAGTTAACAAGTTGTCTGAGGTTTTTAACAAGTACATACTAGATGTTAGGAAAAAACCTATAAGGTCAATGTGTGATGGAATAAAAGATAAGCAGATGGTGAAGTGGCACAGGAACAGAGAGAGTGGAAAGACAACTAGAAGGGAGATAACACCTCATTACACTGAGGCTAGAGATTGAGAAGGAGAGGGCCAAATATTGCAAGCCAATACAAGTTGGAGTTAATTTATGGCAAGTTACAAGTGGGCAGCAAACACATGATGTCAACTTGGAACTTGATACATGTGGTTGCAGAAAATGGGACCTCAGTGGCATCCCATATAACCATGCAATCTCTGCAATAAACAAGACTAAGTTATGTCAGCAAATTCTTCAAGAAAGAATTTTATGTGGAAGCTTATGAACCAATGAGATATCATGTTCCTGGTGAGCATGATTGGATAAGGACCCCTAGTCCATACATAGAACCACCCGCATTTTAAGTGAAGAGAGTAAGAAAGAAAGAAAATAGGATCAAGGGGAAATTTGAAGTGCCAAAGCCAAAGGGCGCATCAAGAATGGGGACTATAACAGGTGGCAATTGTGGACTACAAGGGCATAGGTACACAAGTTGTCTTAAACAGTTGAAGCCTGAGCTAGCTATGAGGAAGAACAAACATGTGGTAATGATGTTTTCCCTTCCACATCACTTCATTTTAATTTGTCTTTTCTGGTACATTACTTTACTTGTACTATTATTAATTGTTTTCCTCTCTGTGTATGCAAGGCTACTCCAAGCAATTCACAACAAAGAGATACTGCTCCTGCTCCTACTCCTACCCCACCAGCAAGACAACCAAGAGCTCCTGGTACTGGAAGAGGTGGTGCTGGAACAGGTGGTGCTGGAAGAGGTGGTGCTGGAAGTCGTATTGCTACATGTGGTGCTGGAAGAGGTATTGCTATAGGTGGTGCTAAAAGAGGTGCTGCAAGAGGTGGTGCTGACAGAGGTGGTCCTAGTGCATTCTCTACACCCAGGCAAGCTGTTGCCTCAACTTCTGGTGCTCCTCCTTCTCATGTTACACACACTGGATGGCTGGCCTACTTCACTGATATTGGTAACAGATAGGGGCTTGATGTGCCATGTAATGTGTAATTGATGCTACAATGTGATGTTATTTTGGTTCAATGCTACAATGTGTTGTTATTTTGGTTCAATGCTACAATGTGTTGTTACGCTACAAATTGATGCTACAATGAGTCAACTTGGATGATAATGTTCATACTAGCATGATTTTGTTCATACTTGGATGTTTATGTTGATGGATTCATGTGCATGCATGGTTGATGGAGAAAGATCAATGCAATTGTTCATGTGATGAATGCATATGTTGACAAATTGGGTCTAGGGGGTCTCGGTGTCGATGGAACCCCCTAAACATAGCAAATTGGGTCTAGGGCGTCTCAGGGGTCGACGGAACCCCCTAAACCTAACAAGTTGGGTCTAGGGGTCTCAGGGTCGACGGAACCCCCTAAATCTAACAAATTGGGTCTAGGGGTCTTGGGGTCGACGGAACCCCCTAAACCTAACAAATTGGGTCTAGGGGTTTTGGTGTCGACGGAACCCCCTAAACCTAAATTTTTTGGCTCTATGGGTCTTGGGGTCGACGGAACCCTCTAAACCTAACAAATTGGGTCTAGGGGTCTCGGGGTCGACGGAACCCCGTAAACCTAACAAATTGGGTCTAGGGGTCTCGGGGTCGACGGAACCCACTAAACCTAACAAATTGTGTCTAGGGGTCCATGGAACCCCCTAAACCTAACAAATTGGGTCTAGGGGTCTCGGGGTTGACGGAACCACCTAAACCTAACAAATTGGATCTACGGGTCTTGGAGTCGATGGACCCCCTTAAACCTAACAAATTGGGTCTAGGGGTCTCGGGGTTGACGAAACCCCCTAAACCTAACAAATTGGGTCTAGGGGTCTCGGGGTCGACGGAACCCCCTAAACCTAATGATACGTCTCCAATGTATCTATACTTTTTGATTGTTCCATGCTACTATATTATCATTCTTAGATAATTTATATGCATTTATATGCTGTTTTATATCATTTTTGTGAACTAACCTATTAACCTAGTGCCCAGTGCCAGTTGCTGTTTTCTGCTTGTTTTTGACCTTTTAGGAATACAGTACCAAACGAAGTCCAAATACCCTGAATTTTTTGATGATTTTTTCTGGACAAAATAAGACCTGGAAGCTTCGGAGGGAGACCTGTCGTGGTATTTTCACGGCAGATGTCCTCATAGGACTTAATCTCGAAGCCATCGCGTAAGTAGCAGGTCGAAGGGGTCAAACGAGGAACACGGAAGGCAAGATTTACCCAGGTTCGGCCCCTCTCGAGGAGGTAAAAGCCTACTCCTGCTAGATGTATTTGAAGATCTTGATTACAAGGGTTTTGAGACTTGTCTAGCCCTAGCTCTCGAAAGATTCCCCCCCCCTTCTATCCCCGGGGGCTCCCCTTTATATACAGGCGGGGCCCCGGGGCTCACATAAGAGTCCGGGCCAGGACAACAATCCGAGCCCAACTCCCCTTACTTGTTTCCTAAGTCATACCTTAAGGCGGTTTGCACTTACCGCCTCTCTCGGCGGGTCTTGGGCCGGCCCCTCAATGGGCGGCTCTCCTTCTGGGCCTCCATAGAAGACACTACGGCCCACCTGGCCCTTCATGGTTTTACTCCTCGAGACCCGGCCCTGAACGGGCGGGTTTCACCCAAAGATATTTCCCCGACATTAGCCCTCAGGTTGGCTTGAACTGGCTCCAGTCAACCTCGTCCTTTTCAAACTTAACCTTGATATTTTGGCGAGTCTTCAGCAGAACCCGCCTCTTCTGAATATTTCAACTGCCTTTCCTTCAGTCCTGCTCTTCTTGTGACGTCACCGAATCTCCAGAACGAATCTTTCCATGACATCACCAATATCTCAAATGAATTCATTAGGCGCGAAAATCAGGGCGTCGGATTACTGTAGATCCGTAAATCTCGCCCCGACCCTTTGGTGTCTCGCCCCCTTATAAATACCCTTTTCAGGTCCTTTTCCTCATTTTCTCCATCTTCTTCCTCCTGCCGCCCGAGCTTACGCCTCCTCGCGACACCGAGCTCGCCGGCCATCGGAAGGAGGAAACAGTCCCGACGCACCGCCGTCACCTGTCTGCAACCGCGCCGCGCGGCCATCCGATCCAGGTATTCCCAGTTCTTCTTACCCTTCTTAGGGTTCCGCCATTGTCGGGCTCGAGCTCCGCCTCGGCCTCTCCGCGGCTACTGTCGCCGGCCGCACCTTGGTACTCTTACATCATGGAAATGGCGCCGTTGCTATCCCTCCAACGATCAGGAATTAAATCTTGTATCAAGATAGATCTAAGAAACCCCATCTGTAAAAACCTGCCGCGGCTTAATAAACAGTAGCAAGAACTGCTTTTTTCCTTATTCTATAGAGCTGTTTGATCCAAAAAAATTACCGCGCTGGCAGAAATCTGTTGTTACACACTTAGTGAAATTTTCACTTGTGCTAAACATCCTTCACTCGTGGCGGCTTAAGGAAAGTCGCCATCCTTGCTTTAATAATTTTTTTCCTTTCCGACTTATGAAAGCCGCTGACTTAATCCTTCTCCCCATTTACTAGGATGACAAAGAAAGCAATAGAATGCAACTGGGTCCGCTCCGCGGTTACCACCAAACATGTCACAAGACTCATAGACAACGGTCTCCTATCCAAAACATAAAACTGCCGGGTCTCCAAGAAGGACTGTCCTCCCAAGCCGAAGGAGGGGGAAGTCATTATTTTTACCGATCACATTGAGAGAGGGTTTGATCCACCCGGCTCTAAATTTTTCCGAGACCTTTTACACTTCTATGGTCTGCATCCTCAAGACCTTGGCTCCAACTCTATTGTTAATATAAGCTCTTTCGTAGTAGTTTGTGAAGCTTATCTCCGGATAGAGCCAACGATCTTGTTATTCCGAAATTTATTCTATGTGAACAAGCAAACTGAAGTCGCCGGAGGCCGCCATCAAGAGCTTGGCGGCATATCCTTTCAGAGACGGCGGTTTACTTATTTTCCTAGTGCCGAGCTCTTGAGCCACCCAAAGGGCATGCCGGAGACTTGGTTTTACGTGAAGACCAAGGTGCCTGAAGGGCAACACCCATTGCCGGGTTTTAGACCTGACCGCCTGGATCATAAAAAAGAATATCCTCCCAGGCCCACAGAAACAGAACGGATCCAGCTTCAGCCTCTGATGGACAAGATAGCCGCTTTGATGGCCAATGGTCTTACAGGAGCTGACTTGATCCTTTGCTGGCTTTCCTGGAGGATCCAGCCATTGAGCCTTCGAGACCGGCTGATGTATGAATACTCCGGTTTAGAAGATCCTCAGAGGTATAATAATACGCCTGCTCCTGTGTCAGACGTGGTGAAACAGATGAGGATAATCGTCAACTTATCCGGCGACTATACTGGCGAGTTTTCTCTGAAGCCCTTCACTGAAGCCAATCCACCACTGGCTGTAAGCAAATCTCCTTTAGGCTTCTGTTTTATTGTTTACATTCTTGAGGCTTACCCCTTGCGACTTTCAGGATGATGATCCCTTTTGGGAAGCTCGGCCACAGGTGAAAGAAAAAGAACCCAAAGGCCAGAAGCCGGGCAAACAGGCCGTCTCTCGAGGAGGAAAGAAAAAGAAGGAGACCATCAACCCTTTGGACGCGGATCCTGCTGTCTTAGAATCCTCCAAAGATGAAACATCGGCAAGTTCATAATTTACACCCACCTTTTTCCTTTTCATTAGCGGCTTATGCTTAATAATTTTACCTTGACACCTTCCAGGGTGAAGAAGAAGAAGACGAAGAGGGAGAAACTGAGGTAACTTCCACTCCGTTCAACAATCATTTTTCTAGGAAACCCAGAATTACTGTGAGGAAATATCCTTTCTCACATCCTTTTGCTCGCCTGGATCCCAACTATTCGTTAAAAACAATTCAGCATGCCGCCTTTCTCCAATCTGATTGTGGCGGCTCTAACACTGGCGCCAGCGGTTCTGTCGTTAATAAAAGCGACTCTCAAAAGCGCCCGCGTGAGGTGCTTCTCCATCCAACACCTCTGCTCCCTAAAGCTGGTTTGTTTAAACATCCGCTTAATCCCTCTGATTCGGACTATCAGGTTTCATCTTCCTCTGATGACGCCTCAGAGTCGCCAGAGGGTTTCGTTATCAAACCAGGGTAAGATTATGATCGCTCTTATTATCACACCCTTGTGTGATCTCAAAGCTATCAGTTTATTTAAAATCTCAATAAATATGCAGAGTTACCTCCAAGAGACTGAAGCCCTCAACTTCCTCTTCACCTCCGGCGGGCTCCGGAGACCCAGCCAAGGACTCTGAAGAAATAACCAATGACCCTCCAGAAGCTCAGGTATCTTTAGAGCCAGAGATGGAAGCACCGGCTGATAACATCGACCAACAGCCGGATCCAACGATATCTTCACCGATTCAGGAAGTGCGACTTTCAGAAGCCGCTGTTATTCCGCCCTCGCACAATATTGAGGAGGGTACTGTTGCTGCTGCTATTGCCACCGCCGCAGACTCGTCGGCGGCTTTGGGCAAATCTTCCCTTGAAGCCATGTCTTCTCAAGGGAAAGACAAGTTAAACCTCTCCTCCTTAGAGAATGCTGATTTAGATGGCCTTCATGAAGCTCTTCAGACTCGATTATTTGAGAGTCAGGAGATCGCCAAAACCTTGGTTAATAAACCAAAGGTGAGATAAACATCATTTTTATTCATAATCCTTATTAGTCGCCCAAACCTGCATATTACTGATTTCATAGTTTTATGGAGGTTTACCAATTTATATTTTAAAAATGCGTAAATATGCACATGTAGTCCCCAAGAACCGGCTGTCTTCTTGAAACAGCCGGGTCTTAGAGCAAAGAACCACATGTGTTTTAAATAGAGCAAAGAACCACATGTAGTCCCCAAGAGCCGGCTGTCTTCTTGAAACAGCCGGGTCTTTAGAGCAAAGAACCACATGTAGTTAAAAGAACCTCATGGGTTTTCAGAAAAAAATTCTTTGTAAAAACTTCAGGTTTGCATTAGCCCCCAAGTACCATGTGGATTACTTGTAATCGGTATGGAACTTTATCTGCATAAGTAATTTGATCCTTCCTTTTTCTTTCAGGCTCAATTATCTTCATTAGAGACCCAGCTGGCCGACTCTCAGAGGAAACTGAAATCTGAACAGGAAATGAGAGCCGCCGCAGAAGAGCGGGTTACATCCTTAGAAAAGGCTGCGTCTGAGGCAGCCGCCAAGTTGGTCACCCTGACCTCCGAACATGCGAAAGAGAAACAGCTTCTTGTTCAACGCGCCGAAGAAGCTGAAAAACGCCTTCAGCCTATCTCTGCAGAGCTCGGCGGCCTTAAACTTCACATCCGTCAAATGAGCCATGCAATCTTCGGTAAGCCGCCAGATTTCCTGAAGCTTTTTACACAAGTCTCCTAAATAATTTTTAAATTCTGACGTTTTCTTTGCAGGTCCCAGAAGCAATAAGCTGGAGAAGGATCCAACCACATAGCTCAAAGCGGCTTATACTTTCCTCGAGCAACTTTATACTGGAAGCCGTCGCGCAATCCATGCTGCTTTTTATGGGAAGGAAAAACCTTCCACCATAAAGGGAGTTCTGGAGGCCTTGTCAACTCTTCCTGCTCAACTGAAGTTTGTGAAGGAATCCAGCGCCCGTATCGCCACGATGCACACTATGGCCCGCGCAAAAGCTCATTATGAGGACTTGGAGCTGCAGACTCTTGTTGGCGGCTTTCCCGAAACTTACAAAGGGAAAAAGATCGATCAGGCGACTTACAACGCCCTGAGGAAAGAAACTTTCATCCCCGCAAGTTTGTTGGTGAAAGAAATGAAGCTTGCAAGAGTTCAACCGTCTTATGGCGAAGATGGAAAGAAGGAAAAACTCGACCCTCTGCCGCCTCTCACATTATCTCCTAAAGGCCGTAAGGACGAATTCACTCCTGCTATTGACTCTTCAAACCTTATAGACGCTGAAGAGATCTTCGAGGCTTTTGCCGACGTTGACTGGGATGCTGATCATGACCAGATAAATCCTTCAGCAGACGCGGACCGAGCCGGAGGCGACAAGACCCAGGAGTAAAGCTGGAACCTTGAAAGTCGCCAGCTGCCGAACCTCTTGTAATATATAATCTGAACCATGATTCTGAAATTCCCTCTAGTGGCCTTTTGTAATAGACTTTAGAAAGATCTCGGCCTCTTGCTTTTAAATGCACACTGGCTTCCTTGGGAAGCAAGCCTAATACCTTGGCATGAAGCTTCCTTATAAAAAATTACTCTGGCTGCTTCTGAAAGAAATTGAATCCTTCGTGGATGCTGGCGGCTCTTAGCCAAATATCAAGATAATCATAATACTTTGATAAGAGGTATGCATCATTTGAAACAAGTATTTAACCAAAAACTAATTAGTCATGGCGGCTTATAACCAGCAAACTTGCATAAACATGCTGTAGACAGCGCAATAAACTGGCGGCTCTTGGCCAAAATCGAACTTTTAGAACAGTTCATAAAAATCGTAAGACTCGCAAAGGCAATAAATCTCAAGAAAGTTTTGTCAAACTTGTAAAGACGTAAGAAAGGATGCGAAAGCCCCCAGTATGATGGCGGCTCTTGGATTACCAATAACCCCAACCAAACCAGCTCTTTTCTTCTCGTATGGTGGCGACTTCCATGAAGTTCGGCCCATAAGGTTATTGATTTTAAGATGGTGAAGGCTTCTGGATTACCAGTAGCATCGTCACATCTAAGTTTTTTTTTTCCCCGTACACGGATGAAGGTTCTGGATTACCAGTAACGCGACCCGTTTATTAGGTGCCTGTACACGGATGAAGGTTCTGGATTACCAGTAACACGACCCGCTTATTAGGACTTTAACCCAATATGGCGACTTCTGGATTACCAGTAAGTTCAGCCTCATAAGGGTTGAAGGTCCCAGGATGGTGAAGATTTCTGGATTACCAGTAAGCATCATCCCATCTGAGTCTTTTAAGCCCGTACACGGATGAAGGTTCTGGATTACCAGTAACACGACCCGCTTATTGGGTGCCTGTACACGGATGAAGGTTCTGGATTACCAGTAACACGACCCGCTTATTAGGACTTTAGCCCAATATGGCGACTTCTGGATTACCAGTAAGTTCAGCCTCATAAGGGTTGAAGGTCCCAGGATGGTGAAGGCTTCTGGATTACCAGTAAGCATCATCCCATCTGGGTCTTTTTTATTCGACTAAGTGCAGGGTCCTCCCTATGATGGATGGAAAACGACAGATACCCCGAGTTTCAAGGCCTCCAGCTTTTATTCATTATTGATAATATATACATGAGAGGTATGTACATGATCCCCAGAGCCGGAACTCTAGGTGTAGTAGGGTCTTAGATGAGCTATGTTCCAGGGCCTGCTGGTCTCTTCTTCAGCTGTTCGAGACTCCTTTCCAGGCCGGAGATCAATCAGATAATAAGACCCGTTATAAAGATTTTTGCTGACAATGAAGGGCCCTTCCCAGGGAGGCGAAAGCTTATGCATGCCTGACTGGTCTTGAATTAAACGAAGCACCAAGTCCCCTTCCTGGAAAGTCCGGCTTCTGATCCTACGGCTATGATAGCGACGCAGGTCCTGCTGGTAGATAGCAGATCGGGCGGCTGCCAAGTCCCGCTCCTCTTCCAATGCATCCAGAGAATCTTGACGAGCCAACTCATTGTCCTCTTCAACGTATGCTGAGACCCGGGGCGAGTCGTGGCGGATGTCGCTCGGTAAGACGGCCTCTGCTCCATAAACCATGAAGAAAGGCGTGAAACCCGTCGATCTGTTGGGAGTTGTTCGTATGCTCCATAAGACGGAGGGAAGTTCTTCTACCCAACAGCCGGGTGTGCGCTGAAGAGGAACCATAAGCCGGGGTTTTATACCACGAAGGATCTCCTGATTGGCGCGTTCAGCTTGCCCATTAGATTGCGGGTGCGCAACAGCCGCCACATCAAGTCTGATATGCTCCTGATCACAAAACTGCTTCATGGCGCCTTTTGAAAGGTTCGTGCCGTTGTCAGTAATGATGCTGTGCGGGTATCCGAAACGGAAGATTAACTTTTTGACAAACTTAACAGCCGTCTCTGCATCCAAATTACTGATGGGCTCTGCCTCCACCCACTTGGTAAACTTGTCAACCGCCACCAAGAGATGAGTCTTTTTGTCACTAGAAGCTTTGAAAGGCCCCACCATATCTAGCCCCCAGACCGCAAAGGGCCATGTGACAGGGATCATCCGAAGTTCCTGAGCCGGCACATGAGCTTGGCGGGCAAACCTTTGACAGCCGTCACACTTCCTAACTATATTCTTCGCATCAGCATGAGCTGTGAGCCAAAAGAAACCGTGGCGGAAAGCCTTCGCCACCAATGACTTAGAGCCGGCATGATGACTACAGTCACCAGAGTGTATCTCATTGAGAATATTCCGGCCTTCATCAGGTGATACACAGCACTGAAAGACGCCTGTGGCACTTCTGTGGTGTAACTCGCCATTGACAATGGTCATAGATTTGGACCTTCTCACGATCAGACGGGCTTCGATTTCATCAGCCGGCAGGATGCCTCGAGTCAGATAATCCAAGTATGGGACAGTCCAATCCGGGATCTCATGGAGAGCCGCCACCAGCTGGGCCTCCGGGTCTGGGACAGCAAGGTCCTCCTCCGTTGGCAACTTAACTGACGGGTTATGGAGCACATCCAGGAAAATATTCGGAGGCACCGGCTTTCGCTGTGATCCAAGTCGTGACAAGGCATCAGCCGCCTCGTTCTGCCGCCGATCAATGTGATCCACCTGATAACCTTTGAAGCAACCAGCCACATTAGTAACAGCTTGTCTGTAAGCCGCCATGAGCGGGTCTTTAGAATCCCACGTCCCTGAAACTTGCTGTGCCACCAGATCAGAGTCGCCCAGGCACCTAACCCGGCTGAGATTCATCTCCTTTGCAATCCGAAGCCCATGGAGAAGGGCCTCATACTCCGCAGCGTTGTTAGTGCAAGGAAACATAAGCCGTAAAACATAGCAAAACTTGTCACCTCGAGGGGAAGATATTATAACTCCAGCCCCCGAGCCTTCCAGCTGCCTAGACCCATCAAAATGTATGGTCCAGTATGTATTGTCTGGCCTTTCCTCCGGGGCTTGAAGCTCTGTCCAGTCATTGATGAAGTCCACTAAAGCCTGAGACTTTATAGCTGTTCGAGGTACATATCTGATATCATGGGGTCCAAGCTCAATGGCCCACTTTGCAATCCTGCCTGTAGCCTCTCTGTTATGAATTATATCCCCCAAAGGAGCTGAAGAGACCACTGTGATAGGATGCTCTAGAAAATAATGCCTCAGCTTCCGGCTTGCCATGAATACTCCCAAAACCAGCTTCTGCCAGTGTGGGTAACGCTGCTTGGACAAAGTCAGGACCTCACTAACATAGTAGACCGGCCTCTGGACAGGATACTCCCGGTTTGCCTCCTTTCTTTCCACCACCATTGCAACACTAACAGCTTTGTTATTTGCTGCAATATACAGGAGCATTGGTTCCTTGGTGACAGGAGCCGCCAGTATGGGCGGCTCTGCCAGCTGCTTTTTCAAAGCCTCAAAAGCTTCTGCGGCGGCTTTCGTCCACTTGAACTCATCTGCTTTCTTCAACAGCTGATACAGAGGAATAGCTTTCTCCCCCAGGCGGCTTAAGAAACGACTCAGAGCCGCCACGCGACCCGCCAAGCGCTGGACATCATTGATACACTTAGGCTCGGCCAGAGAGGTGATGGCCTTGATTTTCTCCGGGTTAGCTTCAATTCCACGCTCAGAAACCATGAAACCCAGGAGCTTTCCTGCAGGAACACCAAAAACACATTTATCTGGGTTAAGCTTCATCTGATAAATCCTGAGATTGTCAAAGGTTTCCTTGAGATCCTCCAGTAGAGCTTCTTTCTTTGCTGACTTGACCACAATATCATCCACATAAGCATGCACGTTGCGACCGATCTGCCCGTGGAAGCAATTTTGCACACAACGCTGGTAAGTCGCCTGGGCACTTTTGAGCCCAAAAGGCATAGAAACATAGCAGAAGGCGCCAAAAGGGGTAATGAAGGCCGTCTTCTCTTGGTCCTCCACTGCCATCTTGATCTTGATGATAACCAGAGTATGCATCCAGGAAACATAACCTCTCACACCCCGCTGTAGCATCAATAATTTGGTCAATGCGAGGGAGAGCAAATGGATCAGCTGGACAAGCTTTGTTAAGATCCGTATAATCAATACACATACGCCAAGTTCCATTTTTCTTCAGAACCAATACCGGGTTAGCCAACCACTCCGGGTGTAGAACCTCTATGATAAACCCGGTTGCCAGAAGCCGGGCTAACTCTTCCCCAATAGCCTTGCGTCTCTCCTCATTAAAACGACGAAGATACTGTTTGACAGGCTTGAACTTAGGATCCACATTAAGGCGGTGCTCGGCGAGTTTTCTCGGTACACCCGGCATGTCAGAAGGTTTCCATGCAAAGATGTCCCGATTCTCACGGATAAACTCGACGAGCGCGCGTTCCTATTTGGGATCCATATCAGACCCGATAGTGAATTTAGCAGAAGAGTCGCCAGGGGTAAACTCCACTTCCTTAGTATCTCTGTGAGCCTGAAATTTGAGAGCCGGCTCTCCCTCTATAGAGGGCTTCTTGAGAGGCGTCATATCCGTCGGGTCTACATTACTGGCGTAGATTTTGAGCTCCTCCGTGGCACAAGCCGCCTCGGCATACGCGGCATCCCCTTCTTCACATTCTATGGCGACTTTCCGGTTTCCATGAATTGTGATTGGACCCTTGGGACCCGGCATCTTGAGCTTGAGATAAATATAACAAGGCCTAGCCATGAACTTGGCATAAGCAGGCCGCCCAAAGAGAGCATGATAGGGGCTCTTGATCCTGACCACCTCAAATGACAATGACTCGCATCTGGAATTATCCTCTGACGTCCCAAAAGCCACATTCAACTTGATCCTTCCAACAGGGTATGCTGACTTGCCAGGTATAATTCCATGAAAAACTGTGCTGGATGGTGTAAGGTTTTTCTCCGTCAACCCCATACGCCGGAAAGTGTCATAATACAAAATATTGATACTACTTCCGCCATCCATCAGAACCTTGGTGAGAGCATAGCCTCCCACTTGGGGTGCTACCACAAGCGCCAGGTGACCCGGATTATCAATTCTGGGCGGGTGATCCTCCCTGCTCCAAGTAATCGGCATCTCTGACCACTTTAGGTATTCTGGAACTGCCGGCTCTACCGCATTAACAGAACGTCTCCTGACCTTGTGATCCCTTTTATCTGCACATGTAGTGAACACATGATACTGTCCACTACTTAACTGCTTAGGATTGCTCTGAAACCCGGTCTGATTATTCTGTTGTTGCTGATTGTTGTTCTGCGGGATCTGCTGAAAATGCTGGCCATTGTTGTATTGATTCCCTTGAAACTGCTGACCGCTGCTATTCCCCTGGAAGCCGCCACCAGACCCGCCCGGGTGGTGTGACTGTTGCTGAAAACCGCCAGGCGAGCCTCCACCAGGTGGTCCGAACCCGGGCCCGGAACCCGGTCCGTATCCTCCACCCCCACCACCTGGCGGGTTCTGGAAACGCCGAGCAAAAGCATCCATTATATGGCACTGTTCCCAGGTATGCTTGGCTGGACGCTCTTTAGTGCCGTGTTTTGGGCAAGGCCCCTTCAGGAACTCCTCAAAATTTTGTGGCTTAAAAGCTCTGTTATCAGGACCACCCTTCTGAAATTTTGTACCTGCATTTGTATTAGCAACCAGCTCTGACCCGGCTTCTGGGCCCTTACGCTTCTTATCATTGTTCTGCTGCTGACTTTTGCCACCAACAGGCTTTTTACCCTTCGGATCAGGAACCTCTGGCTCATCAACTCCTGGGTCCTTTGTAGGATCAGACTCGGCATACTTGGTGAGAGCATTCATGAGCTCCCCCATATCATTGACACTCCGTTTGAGCCGCCCTAACTTCTGCGTGAGAGGCTCATAGTGGCAGGCCTTCTCCAGCACCAAAACTGCCTGAGGGGCAGAGATGTTGTCTGAAGAATGAATAATCTCCGCAACTCGGCCGACCCAATGGTGAGCCGACTCTCCCTGCCGCTGAACACAATGCTGAAGATCAATGATAGTCTTTGGACGCTTGCAGGTACCTTGGAAGTTTTTGATAAAACGTTCCCTTAACTCGACCCATGTGTTGATGGAATTCGGGGGCAAATTCTTCAGCCATGTCCGTGCTGCTCCTTCCAACATCATGGTGAAGTATCTTGCACAAGCCTCATCGCTGACTCCCTGCATATCCATGGCCAACTCATAACTTTCTATCCACTGTGCCGGGTTCTGGTCTGGTGTATAACTGGACACCTTCCGCGGGCCTTTGAAATCTCGGGGCAGGGGCGCGCTGCGGAGAGCTAGGCTCAAGCAAGGCACTCCAATGGATCTTCCTGTTGGGGTGACTGTTGTAGTCACGACTGGTGCGAGAGCCGCTTCCTGAGCGGCGAGAGCCGCCGCCTGCGCCGCTGTCTGATCTGCCGCGAGAGCCGCCGTGTGTGCCGCGTGAGTCTCATGTACTCTGTGCCCCGGGACCATAGGATTTGGTGAATATGGCAAGCCCCCAGGCGCACCCCGATGATGGCGGGTGCTAGACACTGCAGGACTTTCAGCATGGCGGCTTCTAGTGCGGCTTCTGTTAGGAGCAGGTGTGGAATGCAGTCGCTCCTGGCTGTAAGAATAATTTGCTTGCTGGACCACAGCGGTTTTCAGCTTCTCGATTGCGTTGCGAGCCTCAATCTCCAGGGGCGTGTTTCCATTGATTGGAAGTCGCGCCAGCGCGGTAGTGGCCGCATAAAGGTTATCCACAGGGTTCGTAAAATGCCCTTGCGCCGTAAGCATCGGCGCCTCTCGGCGTAAGTTAGGCTCAACCTGTGGCGGCTCTTCACGACCCGCCAAGTGGCGGGCTTCCGGGTCTGGCGACCTCTGGGGAGTTCCTGTTGCAGGACCATGAATGCGTTCCCCTGGTGGGGTGCCGAACTGCAGGGCCTGACCTTCAATATTGGAGATGTAGCGGCTCCGGTGTCATCGGTGATGAACCGCATCAGACTCTGCCCGGCGTTGCTCCAGATGATAATTCTCCTGTTGCAAACGCGCCGTCTCTTCCTGTATCTCTCGTTCACGAGTCGCCAGACGGATGTTCTCCGCATCAATGCTAGCCTGAGCCTGCACCATCTGACCCTTGATCCTGGCGATTTCCGCATTGAGCTCGGCTTGATTCTCCGCTGTAACCTGTGTGGCCATCAATGTCGTCAACGTGGTCGCCAGCCCCACCAGAGCCTGCGCTGGCGAGACTCTTGGCATCGCATTAGAAGTTCCAGCATCTGCCGCCGGGTCTGGCATGTCAGCCGCCCCTGCCATGTAGACAACAGGGCGAGCGGGCGGGCCTAAAGAATCCTGCGACGGCGAGTTCTGCTGAAAGCCCCCAAGACCCTCCTGATGAAGAGAATAAAGCGACTCTCCACCAGAGGAATAGCCACCATCATCGTAAGTCGCCGAGCCTTCTGTGGAAGCCGACGATCCAGAGTACTCCACCCCTTGAGTGAAGCCAATGAAGACGTGCCTCTGCCTGGCGGGCTGCGTGTCCTGGACCGGCTTGAAGGTGTCGGCGAAGATATCCGGCCCAGATCCAGATCCGCCGGCGTGCACAGGAGCCGGAAGCCGTGGGGCGGCTCTCACCACGGCGGGTTGCGCGCGGCGGGCCGTCTCAACGACCTCCGTGGAGGTGACTGGCTTAGAACCGCCAGCCTTCCCAATGAAAACATGAATTCCGCCAAAGGGGACCCGGAAACCGTACTCCAGAGAGTCGGCCTCGGGGCCCCAGTCTGAGTCGTCAACGAGCAGATTGCCGCGCCGACTCCTGGTCATCCGGCCAATCACGTATCCCTCGAGTCCTCGGGGAGGACCCTTCGAATACTCAACACCACCATGCGAGAGCCCCACGGTGGGCGCCAACTGTCGTGGTATTTTCACGGCAGATGTCCTCATAGGACTTAATCTCGAAGCCATCGCGTAAGTAGCAGATCGAAGGGGTCAAACGAGGAACACGGAAGGCAAGATTTACCCAGGTTCGGCCCCTCTCGAGGAGGTAAAAGCCTACTCCTGCTAGATGTATTTGAAGATCTTGATTACAAGGGTTTTGAGACTTGTCTAGCCCTAGCTCTCGAAAGATTCCCCCCCCCTTCTATCCCCGGGGGCTCCCCTTTATATACAGGCGGGGCCCCGGGGCTCACATAAGAGTCCGGGTCGGGACAACAATCCGAGCCCAACTCCCCTTACTTGTTTCCTAAGTCATACCTTAAGGCGGTTTGCACTTACCGCCTCTCTCGGCGGGTCTTGGGCCGGCCCCTCAATGGGCGGCTCTCCTTCTGGGCCTCCATAGAAGACACTACGGCCCACCTGGCCCTTCATGGTTTTACTCCTCGAGACCCGGCCCTGAACGGGCGGGTTTCACCCAAAGATATTTCCCCGACAAGACCCGAGGCCACACGGGGTGGCGCCAAGCCAACAGGGCGCGCCTAGGGGGTGGTCGTGCCCTGATGGCTTGGGGCCACCTCCCGTAGCTTCCTGACCTAATTTTGCCTCTATATATTCTCTAAAATTGGGAAAACAATCGAGAGCCATCCAAAATACTTTTCCTGCCGCCGCAAGTCTCTGTTCCGACGGGAGGCCATCTGGAGCCCTGTCGGAGGGGGGATCGATCACGGAGGGCCTCTACATCAACCTTGCTGCCTCCATGATGATGTGTGAGTAGTTTACAACAGACCTACGGGTCCATAGCTAGTAGCTAGATGGCTCTCTCTCTATGATCTTCAATACAAAGTTCACCATGATTCTCGCGGTGATCTATCTGATGTAATCCTTCTTTGCGGTGTGTTTGTTGGGATCCGATGAATTGTGGGTTTATGTTCATATTATTCATGAAAATATATTGAGTCTTTACTGAATTCTTATACGCATGATTGTTATATCTTCGTATTGCTCTCCGATCTATCGGTTTGGTTTGGCCAACTAGATTGATTTATCTTCAGCGGGAGTGGTGCGTTGTGATGGGTTTAATCTTGCAATGCTCAATCCCAGTGACAGAAAGGGACATGACA
Source organism: Elymus sibiricus (assembly GCA_039707655.1). NCBI lineage: Eukaryota > Viridiplantae > Streptophyta > Magnoliopsida > Poales > Poaceae > Elymus > Elymus sibiricus. Next base: position 115,544,111 of record CM077675.1, read on the forward strand.
CGTATTGTATTACTGCCATCAAGGGGAAAACGATGGGGTTTATTCATATTGATTGGATTTACTTTGTCTACATCATGTCATCTTGCTCCAAGCATTACTCTCTTTTTACTTAATACTCTAGATGCATGATGGATAACGGTCGATGGGTGGAGTAATAGTAGAAGATGCAATCATGAGCCAGTCTACTTGTTTATGGACGTGATGCCTATATACATGATCATTGCAGTGAATAAATATTGCATAACTATGCACTTTTCTATCAATTGCCCAACATTAATTTGTTTACCCACCGTATGCTTTCTTCGAGAGAGAAGCCTCTAGCAAAAACTATGGTCCCGCGGGTCTCCACATATATATTACAAAAACACAAAAAATATTTCTGCCATTTATTTATTGTTATTTTATTTTTTATATTTATATTATCTATCTATCACTACTTATCGCTTGCACGTAATGAGTTCAAGGGGATTGACAACCCTCTTGCCCGCGTTGGGTGCAAGTGCGTGGTCTTTTGTGTGTAGGTGCTGATGACGGGAATTTGCATGGTCCTCTTATTGGTTCGATAACCTTGATTCTCACTGAGGGAAATACTTATCTCTATTGTGCTTCATCTCCTTTCCTCTTCGGGGAAAATGCCAACGCAATTTACAAGTAGTAGAAAGAATTTCTGGCGCTGTTGCTGGGGAGCATAACCAAATTCCTATCAAGTACCTTCGCACAAATTATCATTCACTTGTTCTACTTTTTACTTGCTATTATATTTTACTTTATATAAAAAACAAAAATACAAAAATATTTCTATTTGCTTGTTTGCTTAGTTATCTAGTTTACTATCTAGTTTACTCGTTTGCTTGCTAGTTTACTTGTTTCATCACCATGTCTCAAGATACTACTAAGTTGTGTGATTTCTCAAATACTAATAATAATGATTTTATCTGTGCTCCTATACCACCCACCACTAGTGCGGTGTTTTATGATACTAATGCTGCTTTGCAAATCTTGTTATGAAAAAACAATTTTCGGGAAGTTCTAACGAGGATCCCGCTTCGCATCTTAATACCTTTGTTGAATTATGTGATATCCAAAAGAAAAAGGACATGTATAATGATGTGGTTAAATTGCAATTATTTTCTTTTTTACTAAGAGATAAAGCTAAAACTTGGTTTTCATCCTTGCCTCGCAATAGTATTGGAACTTGGGAAAAGTGAAAGGATGCTTTTATTGCCAAGTATTTTCCTCCCGCTAAAATTATATCACTCCGAAACCAAATTATGAATTTTAAACAACATGAGCAAGAACATGTTGCACAAGCAAGTGAGAGAATGAAAATGATGATTAGAAATTGTCCCACTCATGGTTTAAACTTATGGATGATTATAATTTTTTTTATGCTGGACTGAACTTTGTGTCTAGAAACCTTCTAGATTCTGCTGCAGGTGGTACCTTTATGGAGGTGACATGAGGACAGGCCACAAAACTTCTGGACAATATCATGACAAAATATTCTCAATGGCACACCGAGCGAGCTCCAACTGGTAAGAAGGTAAATTCCGTCGAAGAAATTACTAATTTGAGTGATAAAATGGATGCCCTTATGAATATGTTTGCAAAAAAGAATGCTCAAGTTGATCCTAATGATATGCCATTGTCTACTTTGATTGATAAAAATAATGATTCTATTGATGTGAACTTTGTCTCGCGAAATAATTTCAACAATAATGCTTATAGAGGTAATTTCAATGCTAGGCCGTATCCCGGCAATTCCTCTAATAATAATGGAAATTCTTATGGTAACTCCTATGGAAATTCATCCAACAATCATAATATCATACCTACTGATCTTGAGAACAACATCAAAGAATTTATTAGTTCTCAAAAGATTTTCAAAACTATGGTAGAAGAAAAATTGCATAAAGTTGACGATATGGCTAGAAACGTGGATATGATTGCTCATGATGTGGAAACTCTTAAAAGTAAAACTTTGCCACCCAAGCATGATATTAATGATTCTACTAAATCCATCCAAATATATATTAATGAAAGTAAGGAAAGGACTGCTAGGTTGAGAGCTAAGCGAGAATTTTTAGAAAAGGCTCTTCCACCCGGTTTTTATTGTAATCATGATGAAGATATTAAAATGATTGGTACTTCTCCCATTGAAGCTTTGTTTACTAATCTGAAAATAGATGATAAAGGGACTGGAGATGAGTCAACTTTAAGTACAAGGCGTCCCGTTGCTCGGAGGGTGATGATCTTAGTGATAAAAATGAAAGAAGTGGGGTTTGGAGAGGTCAAAACTTTAGCTAGTGATGTACCCACTATCTTGGATCACAAGGAATTTAGTTATGATAATTGCTCTTTAGTAGAATTTATTTCCTTGCCGCAATCCATAATTATCTCACCCAATGTCTATGAACAAAATAAGGCTTTTACTAAACATATCGTAGAAGTTATGCTAAAGGCTCATGAAGAAAAACTTGAGTTATAAGTTTCTATTCCTAGAGAGTTGTATGATGAGTGGGAACCTACTATTAAAATAAAGCCTAAAGAATATTAATGCAATTCTTTGTGTGATCTTGGTGCTAGTGTTTCCACTATACCGAAATCTTTATGTGATGTGCTAGGTTTCACCGAGATAAATGAATGTTCCCTTAACTTGCACTTAGCGGATTCCACTATTAAGAAACCATTGGGTATAATAAATGATGTGCTAATTCTTTCTAATATAAATTATGTGCCCGTGTATTTCATTGTGTTTGATATTGAATGCAATCCGTCTTGTCCAATAACACTTGGTAGGCCTTTCCTACGAATTATAGGTGCTGTTGTTGATATGAAGGAGGGAAACATAAGATTCCTATTTCCACTAAATAAAGGAATGGAACACTTCACTAGAAATAGAATTAAACCACCTTATGAATCTATTATGAGTGCCACCTATGGACTGAGTGTCAAAGATGACAACACTTGATACTATGCATTATGCCTAGCTAGGGGCATAAAACGATAACGCTTGTTGGGAGGCAACCCAATAGTTATCTTTAATTTTTGTTTTTACTTAATATGTTGGTGTGTTTACATGATTATTGCTACTGTAATGATTGTGTTTTTATGTTTTAATTAGTGTTTGTGCCAAGTAAAGCCTTTGGGGTTGATTTGGAAGATAGTAGAATTGATATGGTGCACAAACAAAAACTTTTGTGTCCAGTGCAGAATTTCTTTGATTTTACTGGAACGTATTTTTGATCTAATTTTTTACACAATATTGCTATACAATTTTGCCAGGTTTTCCTCATTTTCAGAATTTTTGGAGTTACAGAAGTATGGTGTTTGTGCAGATCATTACAGTCTGTTCTGTTTTAGAAAGATTCTGTTTTTGTTTGCATAGTTTGCTTGTTTTGATGATGCTATGGATTTCATCGGGGGTATAAGCCATGGAGAAGTTATAATACTGTACCTTATGCAATAATAAAATATGAATCAATTTATAACAGTACCTAAAGTTTTCGATTTACCTATAATACTAACGGATCTCACGAGTTTTCTGTGCTGAAGTTTTCAAGTGTTGGGTGCGATCACGATGGATGAAGGAATAAGGAGCGGCAAGAGAATAAGCTTGGGGATGCCCAAGGCACCCCCAAGGTAAAATTGTAGGAAGAGTCAAGCATCTAAGCTTGGGGATGCCCCGGAAGGCATCCCCTCTTTTGTCTCCATTCCATCGGTATGTCACTTGGAGCTATATTTTTATTCATCACATGATATGTGTTTTGCTTGGAGTGTTGTGTATTATAGTTTGGTTTATTTTTAGTTTGCCACAATCATTGTTTTTTGGACACACCTATTCGAGAGAGACACATGTTCATCATGATTTGTTAGAATACTCCATGTGCTTCACTTATATCTTTTGAGCTTAGCAGTTGCTCTAGTGCTTCACTTATATCTTTTAGAGCACGGTGACGTGTATATTTTATAGAAATAATTGAACTCTCGTGCTTCACTTAAACTTGTCTGAGAGTCTAATAAATAGTAAAGATAATTTGCATGGGTTATAAAGACTAGTCCAAAAAGGATAGGTATTCAATGGTGTATAATCAAAACCTTCATGTAGCTCACCATATAAGAGAGATTGTGGGTTAATGATATTGATGTAGTAATATGAAAGGGCATGAGTACATGATTGTTGGTTAGTAGAAATATCATTAGTTGAAGCATGTTACTTGTTTCTCATCTGAATATTGGTTATGGTATGAAGATGATGTGTGAGCATTCTTATTCCTCGTTGAAATCCTAGTGTTGTTCGGGTCGGAGACGCGTGATGGTTAACTCCTCCCAACCTCCTCCCTAGGGGTATGCGATAGTACTTTGCTTTGAGAAAGCTAATAAGGCTTTGTAGTAAGTATATGAGTTCTTTATGACTAATGTGAATCTATGATTGTACGCACACTCACCTTTCCATATAATGCTAGCCTCTTCGGTACCGTGCATTGCCCATTCTCACCTCGAGGTTCGGTGCAGCTTTCGCCGGTGGATCCTAACCCTGTGATATGATACGCTCTATCACACATAAGCCTCCTTACATCTTCCTCAAAACAGCCACCATACCTACCTATTATGGCATCTCCACAGCCATTCCGAGATATATTGCCATGCAACTTCCACTGTTACATCACATGAATTGTGTGTTCATGATTATATTGCTTTGCATGATCATGTAGCTGACATAGTATTTGTGGCACAGCCACCGTTCATCATTGTTTACATGTTATGCTAGATCATTGCACATCCTGGTACACTACCAGAGGCATTCATATAGAGTCATTTATTTTTCATCATTGAGTTGTTATATCGAGTTGTAAGTAAATAAAAGTGTGTTGATCATCATTATTAGAGCATTGTCCCAGTGAGGAAAGGATGATGGAGTAATGATTGCCCCACAAGTCGGGATGAGCTCCAGAAGAAAAATGAAAAAATGGGGGAGGTCATATGAGCCTACCAAGAAAAAGAAAAAAAATAAAGAGAAAAAAGAAAAAAAGAAAAAAAGAAAAAAAGAAAAAAAATAAAAAAATAAAAAAATAAAAAAAGAAAAGAAAGAAAAAAAAAGAAAAAAAAAAGAATAAATGAGAGAAAAAAGGGAAGGGACTTTGCTACTATCCTTTACCACACTTGTGCCTCAAAGTGGCACCATGTTCTTCATATGGAGAGTCTCGTGAGTTATCATTTTCATATGCTAGTAGGAATTTTTCATTATAGAACTTGGCATGGATATTCCGATGACGGGCTTCCTCAAATGCCCGAAGTCTTCATGAGCACGCAAGTTGGATGCACACCCACTTAGCTTCTGTTGAGCTTTCATACACTTATAGCTCTAGTGCATCCGTTCCATGGCAATCCCTACTCCTCGCATCGATATCTATTGATGGGTATCTCCATAGACCGTTGATACGCCTAGTTGATGCGAGACTTTCTTTCCACTTTGACCCCTTTTGATATCTATCACCATATTCTATTCCACATGTATGCTATATCCATGATTCACGCTCATCTATTGAGTGAGGTTGAAAATGCTGAAGCGCGTTAGAACTACGATCCAATTGCCTGATTTGACAGCGTGGTGCTCATGATTGGTACTTATGTAGTGAAGAAGGATTCATGCCATGCTAGTATGATAAAATGAGTGGGGAGTAACATTCTTTAAGGATCGTATATTTGAAAGCTAAATCTTTATGTTGCTTATGTTTGTGGCTATTACTATATTGATTTTTATTAGTTCATCCTTTCAAAAAGATCATACCTAAAAGAGATTACATATTTGGTAGCATGTCGCATCAAAAATTCTTTTTTTATCATTTACCTACTCGAGGACGAGCATGAATTAAGCTTGAGGATGTTGATACGTCTCCAACGTACATGTATTTTTTGATTGCTCCATGCTACTATATTATCATTCTTGGATACTTTATATGCATTTATATACCGTTTTATATCATTTTTGTGAGCTAACCTCTTAACATAGTGCCATTTGTTTTTTTCTGCTTGTTTTTGGCCTTTCAGGAATACTATACCAAACGAAGTACAAATACCCCAAACCTTTTTATGATTTTTTCTAGACAAAAATAAGACCTGGAAGGTTCAGAGGGAGACCGGAGGCCACACGGGGTGGCGCCAAGACAACAGGGCGTGCCCAAGGGGGTGGCCGCACCCTGATAGCTTGGGGCCACCTCCCGCAGCCTCCTGACCTAATTCCACCTCTATATATTCTCTAAAATCGGGAAAACACTCGAGATCCAGCCAAAATACTTTTTCCTCCGCCACAAGTCTCTGTTCCGATGGGAGGCCACCTAAAGCCCTGTTCCGGTGCCCTGTCGGAGGGGGGATCGATCACGGAGGGCCTCTCCATCAACCTTGCTGCCTCCATGATGATGTTTTATTAGTTTACCACAGACCTACGGGTCCATAGCTAGTACCTGGATGGCTCTCTCCCTCTCTCTATGATCTTCAATACAAAGTTCACCGCGATTCCCTCGGTGATCTATCCGATGTAATCCTTCTTTGCGGTATTTTTGTTGGGATCCGATGAATTGTGGGTTTATGTTCAGATTATTCCAGAAAATATGTTGAATCTTTATTGAATTCTTATATGCATGATTGCTATAGCTTCGTATTGCTCTCCGATCTATCTTTTGGGTTTGGCCAACTAGATTGATTTATCTTCAATGGGAGTGGTGCGGTTTGATGGGTTTAATCTTGTGGTGCTCAATCCCAATGACAGAAAGGGACATGACACATATTGTATTACTGCAATTAAGGGGAAAACGATGGGGTTTATTCATATTGATTGGATTTACTTTGTCTACATCATGTCATCTTGCTCCAAGCATTACTCTGTTTTTACTTAATACTCTAGATGCATGCTGGATAGCGGTCGATGGGTGGAGTAATAGTAGTAGATGCAGGCAAGAGTCGGTCTACTTGTTTATGGACATGATACCTATATACATGATCATTGCTGTGAATAAATATTGCAAAACTATGCACTTTTCTGTCAATTGTCCAATAGTTATTTTTTCACCCACTGTATGCTTTCTTCGAGAGAGAAGCCTCTAGCGAAAACTATGGTCCCCTCGGGTCTCCACAAAAAATATATTACAAAAGCACCAAAAATATTGTTGCCATTTATTTACTGTTATTTTATTTTATATTTATATTATCTATCTATCACTACTTATCGCTTGCAAGTAACGAGTTCAAGGGGATTGACAACCCTCTTACCCACGTTGGGTGCAAGTGCGTGCTCTTTTGTGTGTAGGTGTTGAAGACGGGAATTTGTGTGGTCCTCCTATTGGTTTGATAACCTTGGTTCTCACCGAGGGAAATACTTATCTCTATTGTGCTGCATCTCCTCTCCTCTTCGTGGAAAATCCCAATGCACTTTACGAGTAGCACCTGACAAATTGGGTCTATGGGTCTCAGGGTCCATGGAACCCCCAAAACCTAACAAATTGGGTCTAGGAATGTCAGAGTCAACGGAACCCCCTAAACCCAACAAATTGGGTCTAGGGTTCTCGGGGTCAACGGAACCCCCAATTGGGTCTAGGGGTCTCAGGGTCGACGGAACCCCCTAAACCTAACAAATTGGGTCTAGGGGGTCTCAGGGTCGACGGAACCACCTAAACCTAAAAAATTGGGTCTAGGGGTCTCGGGGTCGATGGAACCCCCTAAACCTAAGAAATTGGGCCTAGGGGTCTCGGGGTTGACGTAACCACCTAAACCTAACAAATTGGGTCTAGGGGCTCTCGGGGTCGACAGAACCACCTAAACCTAACAAATTGGGTCTAGGGGTCTCGGGGTCGACGGAACCCCTAAACCTAACAAATTGGGCCTCAGGGTCGACGGACCACCTGAACCTAACAAATTGGGGTCTACAAATCATAGCAGTCAATACATAGTGGAATTCACAAATTCTAGTGTACAAACTATAAACTAAAAGCATATATTCACCCATCTTCCAAAACATGATATCTCACAATATCTAGTCAAGAAATCAGAGCATACACATCCATTGGAGTTCAACATAATATAGGCATACACATCCATTGTTCAACTTACATAGAGGAGTTCAAATACTTAGTGGAATTCATCCTTTGCTCACAAAGGTTGATTAGCACAACTACTTCATACATACACAGCCAGAGTTCACATTTAGTACTACCATACATTACACAAACATAGTTCTAAATTACTAGGTCATTACACAACCATACTTCCAAAAAGGTATGCAATGCCCATTGATCTTCCTCACCATCTTGATCATTCCTCCAAGCAAGTCTGGATCCCCTTGATTTTCTTCTTCAACTTTCCCTCAACCATGATGAGCTCACCAATCTGAAGCTCTAACTGGACCCTCTGTTCACCATCCATCTCCTTTCCCTTAAACAAATCAACAACCTGAAGCTTCAACTCTAGCTTTTCTTGGGTGAGCTTCTCCTTAGTCTTTGTGAGCTCTGCATTCTGAAACTCCAATTTCATCCTACTTCGATTGAGCAATTCTTTCTCTTTCATATGCTTCAACTTCAAGTTTTGGATGACTGTTGCTTGAGCTCTTGTCAGGTTCACTAAGAGTTGATACTTCTCCTGGAGCTTCTGGTGATCTGCCTCTTTCTTTGTCATCTCTGCCTTCATATCAAACACAACTCCATTCCGCCTATCATGTGCACTGTTCATCTTAGTTTTCAAATAGCTGAAATCCAGCACCCTGTCCTCCTGGAAGTTCATAAGTTCATGCACATCTTGCACCAACTTGTCACAGTTGCCATCCAAAGTTTTTTTCCTCTTCTGTTTGATGGTGAATCATGAGAGCACTTTCAAGATTATCATTCACCCTGGCACTCTTGCTATCTTCATAAATTGCCCACAACTTCAACAATGCATTCTGCATTGTTGGGGGCCACTAGTGATCAACCCATTCAACAAATCCACAATTTTGACCTTCCTGCAAAAATAAAAATGCAACAATTTGTTTATTGCAGAACTTAAGTAGTGTTCAACAGTGAGTTTAAAGCAATAGTGAGTACATTTCATCTAATTATTTGACATGAGTAACACAATTAGCTGCGAGCTTCTCCTCGTAACTACAAATTGTCTTACTACAATTCATCTACAAAGCCTAGCTAAATACACTACATTAGCATATGCATTACATTAACACAGAAGTTAATATAGTAGATAATTAGAGTACTAAGCCAATGAACATAATACTCAACATATGTGCACAGTACAGGAGCATATTTTTAGCATAATATCACTACATGCACTCCATTGAACTAAATATTCAGAATAACTACAATGTCAACTACAATTTAGCTACAAACATGAGTGAATCTACAATGTCTACTATGTCAACTACAATGATTCACTGCTTAAGTACAATGTTAACTCCCATTCAACTACTAGGGATAAGCAAACAAGCATCTGCCACTGTTAAAGAAATGTGCATGAAACATACCAGCTCTGCACAAGCTAAGAACCTTCTCCCTGTGTTTGTTCCTTCAAATGCAACAAGCCTCTCTGATGCCTTTTCGTGCTTCTCACAGAACACCATCAGATCGAGCTCAAGGCCATTGTAATCTAGGTCCTCAACTGAAAATGGGACCTGCACAAGCAAATCAAAGTTAACATCATGTGTACACGAGGAGGAAAGCAAATCAAAGCAAATCCCCAAATCAAAATCCACCTAAACAGAAAAATACCCAAATTCTCAAAACCTAACCCTATCCCTAGAATTTAACTCACCTCGTTAAGACCATCAATCGAGGAGGAGGAGGAGTACATGTACGGGAGGCTCGAGTTGAAGTCGCTGCTTTCGTCCTCGAAAACCATGGCGGCGGTGGGCGTGCGGGGAGGTGGGCGGTGGGAGAGAGAGCGAGGAGGAATAGAAAGATTGGTGGTGCAGGCGAGGAGGGAGGGAGGCCGACCAGACCCCCCTAAGAGTGACCGAGCCCGAGCCGGACTCGTCCTTGTCAGCGCTGGCACGCGTCGATAGGCCAGCGTGTCACCTGACGGGCGGACCGTACCGGTCAGAACGGGCGTCAATACGTATAAACAATGAGTTTAGATGTTTTTGCAACGGGCTGCCCCAAAGTTGGTACTGACATGCAACAATTACCAATCTTGGTACGAATCTGATACGTCTCCAACGTATCTATGATTTTTTTATTGTTCCATGCTGTTATATTATCATTCTAGGATACTTTATATGCATTTATATCACTAGTAGAAAACAGGCCATTAGTCCTGGTTGGGAAGGGCCTTTAGTCCCGGTTCCCCAACCACTCGACTTCTGTTTTTTTTGTTTATGATAGGACTCCGAGCTGGGGAACAGTTTTCCCTCAGCGTCAGTCGGAACAGATTGTCCGCCAGGACCCTTTCCAAATATTACTTGTAAATCCTTGACCATATCAAGTATGTCATCACCAGTACGGAGGACGGGCTTCTTCCGGTGATCTGCCTCACCTTTGAAATGCTTGCGTTTCTTTCTTAAGGCATGCTTGGTCGGAAGAAATTGACGATGTCCCAAGTACACATTCTTCTTGCATTTGTCCAAATATATACTTTCAGTCTCATTTAAACAGTGTGTGCATGCATGGTATCCCTTGTTTGTCTGTCTGAAAGGTTACTAAGAGCAGGCCAATCATTGATGGTTACAAATAGCAACGCTCGCAGGTCAAATTCCTGCTGTTTGTGCTCATCCCACATACGTACACCTTTTTTATTCCACGGTTGTAAAAGTTCATCAACTAATGGCCTTAGGTACACATCAATGTCGTTGCCGGGTTGCTTAGGGCCTTGGATGAGCACTGGAATCATAATGAACTTCCGCTTCATGCACAACCAAGGAGGAAGGTTAGAGATACATAGAGTCACATGCCATGTGCTATGCTTGCTGCTCTGCTCCCCAAATGGATTAATGCCATCTGCACTTAAACCAAACCATAAGTTCCTTGGGTCATCTGCAAAGTCCGGCCACTCTCTCTCGATTTTTCTCCACTGCGACCCATCAGCGGGTACTCTCAACTTCCCGTCTTTCTTACGGTCTTCTTTGTGCCATCGCAACGACTTGGCATGCTCTTTGTTTTGGAACAGACGTTTCAACCGTGGTATTATAGGAGCATACCACATCACCTTGGCAGGAATCCTCTTCCTGGGGCACTCGCCCTGAACATCATCACCAGGGTCATCGCGACCAATCTTATATCGCAATGCATTGCATACCGGGCATGCATTCAAATTCTCATACTCACCGCGGTAGAGGATGCAGTCATTAGGGCATGCATGTATCTTCTGCACCTCCAATCCTAGAGGGCAGACAACCTTCTTTGCTTCGTATGTACTGTCGGGCAATTCGTTGTCCTTTGGAAGCTTATTCTTCATTATTTTCAGCATCTTTTCAAATCCCTTGTCAGATACACTATTCTCTGCCTTCCATTGCAACAATTCCAGTGTGGTACCGAGCTTTGTGTTTTCATCTTCGCAATTTGGGTACAACCCTTTTTTGTGATCCTCTAACATGCGCTGCAACTTCAACTTCTCCTTTTCACTTTCGTAGTTTCTCTTTGCATCAGCAATGGCCCGACCAAGATCATCAGCGGGCTCATCTGATGCCTCAGCTTCTTCTTCTTCATTCTCTTCCCCCATTGTAGTACCATCATATTCAGGACACCCAGGATAGTTGTCGTCATCCTCTTCTTCTTCATTCTCTTCCATTATAACCCCTCTTTCTCCGTGCTTGGTCCAACAATTATAGCCGAACATGAAACCAGACGTAAACAGGTGGACGTGAATCTGTTTTGAGCTAGAGTAAGTCTTATCATTCTTACACACACCACATGGACAACACATAAAGCCATCCCGCTTGTTTGCCTGAGCCGCACGCAAAAAACTTTGCACGCCATTAATGAACTGGGGAGAGCGTCGGTCATCGTACATCCATTGCCGGTTCATCTTCATTACACAACACCAAAAAGACCAAATTAATACAAGTTCATACATAAAGTTCATACACACTTATTCTCATAAAACAACATACAACTATCTAGATAAAACATTTAAATGCAACAACAAATGCGATCAAAATCGCAACTAAGGTAGCAATTGATCCAATAGCATAATGATACCAAACCTCTTTATTAATGGCATATTTTCTAATCTTTCTAATCTTCAAGCGCAGTGCATCCATATTGATCTTGTGATCATCGACGACATCGACAACGTACAACTCCAATTTCATCTTCTCTTCTTCAACTCTTTTCAATTTTCCTTTCAAATCCTCGTTTTCTTTTTCAACTAAATTTAACTTCTCGAAAATAGGGTCGGTTGGCATTTCCGGTTCAACTACCTCCTAGATAAAAATATCTATGTCAACTTGATGGGCATAATTGTCATTAACACGAAATGCCACAAATAGTTATAAAAGAGAATATACCACATCCGAATCATAAACCGGACGAGGACCGACGGGCACGGATATCATAACCATGGCACTATATATAACAACAATCATACAAGTAAGAAAATTATGCAAGTAACTATCCAAATCATACAAATACGACTTTTTTAATAAAAAGGATAAGAACACAAGAAGAGGCTCACCAAGGTGGTGCCGGCGACGGGACGGTGCGGGTGATCGACGGTGGTTAGGACGGGGACGGGAAGGCACACTAAGTAAACCACACCTACACATATGCAAACTAAGGAGTTAATTTGAGCTCAAATTGCATATAAATCAAAAAAACTACCACATAATTACACCCAAACTAAAACCCACAAATCACTATACTTATAAAGCATTGCACGAGTTGATCTAGCAATAAGAGATGAAAGGACAAAGTTGCTAACCTTTGTGGACACTTGGATGGATTGGGGTGCCTCAAATCTTGATAAATCTTGGCAAAAATGGAGGGAGGAGCTCGAGCTAGGGGAAGAATAGAGAGGGGAATTCAAATGGAGAAAACAGAGAAATGGAGTCGGGCTGGACGAAGGGTTTATATAGGGAAAGCATTAGTCCTGGTTGGTTATACAAACCGGGACTAAAGGTCCACCTATAGTCCCGGTTTGTATAACAAACTGGGACTACAAGGGCTCGTGGGGCCCCAGGCTGACACCAGCCTGCCACCACCCCTTTAGTCTCGGTTTGTGATACAAATTGGGACTATAGGTCTCGAATGAACTGGGACTAAGGGGGCCCATAGACCCCGACCGCTCCTAGCCGTTGGAACCGGGACTAATGGACACATTAGTCCCGGTCCAAAGACAAACCGGGACTAAAGGTTGAAACGGAAGGCCTGTTTTCTACTAGTGTATGCTATTTTGTATCATTTTGTGAACTAACATATTAACCTAGTGCCCAGTGCCAGATGTTGTTTTCTGCTTGTTTTTGGCCTTTTAGGAAACCAGTACCAAACGAAGTCCAAATAACCTGAAACTTTTTGATGATTTTTCTGGACAAAAATAAGACCTGGAAGCTTCAGACGGAGTCCGGAGGCCGCACGAGACACTGCCAAGGCAAGAGGGAGCGCTCCTTTGCCTTGGGACTACCTCGTGGCTCCGTTTGACCTACCCCCTCCTCTATATATTCTCTAAAATTGGGAAATCGATAGAGAGCCACCCAAAACCCTTTTTCCGCCGCCACAAGTCTCTATTCCGCCGTGTGCCCATCTGGAGCCATGTTCCGGTACTCTGCCGGAGGGGGATCGATCACGGAGGGCCTCTACATCAACCTTGCTGCTCCCATGATGAGGTGTGAGTAGCTACCCACAGACCTACGGGTCCAGAGCTAGTACCTAGATGGCTCTCTCTCTCTATATATAATCTTCAATACAAAGTTCACCGCGATTCCCGCAGTGATCTATTCGATGTAATCCTCTTTGCGGTGTGTTTGTTGGGATCTGATGAATTGTGGGTTTATGATGTGATTATTCATGGATATTAATTGAGTCTTCTCTGATTTCTTTTATGCATGATTGTTATAGCTTCGTATTTCTCTTTGATCTATCGGTTTTGTTTATCTTCACTGGGAGTGGTGCGTTGTGATGGGTTTAATCTTGCAGTGCTCTATCCTCGTGACAGAAGGGGTCAAGACACATATTGTATTACTTCCATTACGGGGAAAACGATGGGGTTTATTCGTATTAGTTGTGTTTAATTTCTCTACGTCATGTGATCTTGTTCAAAGCGTTACTCTGTTTCATACTTAATACTCTAGAATAGCGTTCAATGGGTAGAGTAATAGTAGTAGATGCAGGCAGGAGTAGGTCTATTTGCTTACGGATGTGATGCCTATATGCATGATTATTGCCTTTAATGATTGTCATAACTATGCGCTTTTCTATCAATTACCCAATAGTAATTTGTTTACCCACCGTATGCTTTCTTCGAGAGTCAAGCCTCTAGCGAACACTATGGCCCCCGGGTCTACTTAAATATAAAAACTAAAAAAACCTTATTTACCTTGTTGTTCTTTTATTACTTTTATTTTATTTTGCATTTATAATATCTAGCTATCGATATTTAATCCTTGCAAGTAACGAGTTCAAGGAGCTTGACAACCCTCTTACCCGCGTTGGGTGCAAGTGTTTTATTCTTTGTGTGCAGGCACTGTTGACGGGGGTTTGTGTGATTATCCTATTGGTTCAATAACCTTGGTTCTCACTGAGGCAAACACTTATCTCTAGTATGCTGCATCTCCTCTCCTCTTCTGGGAAAAACCCAACGTAGTTTACAAGTAGCAGGAAGAATTTTTGGCGCCGTTGCCGGAGAGACATCATCAAACTTCTCACTAGGTACCTTTACACAAATTTTCATTCACTTGTTCTACTTTTATTTTTATGTTACATTTTAATTTATATAAAAATCAAAAATATTTCTATTTGCTTATTTGCTTAGTTATCTAGTTTACTATCTAATTTACTTGTTTGCTTGCTCGAAGTTGCTATCATGTGTGAGTTTGTCATCAAGAAGGGTGAGGATGATAAAATCCCTAAAGTAGAAATACAATAATTTGGACACGAAATTTTTTGTGGCAGGACAAGGGAATATCATAGGGAAAAACATTATTCAAGAATTCTTTAATTGTATAGGAACTTTGGTATGCAATGACATTCCTATTCTTCAAAGAACCAATAGTTATTCTGATGCTATTGTAGCGCTTGTGCTCAAGCTTGATATAATATTTATGCGTAATCATACCACCTTGCAAAAACTATTCTATGAGTTACCCATTATTAACAACCCTAAGGCTAAAAAGATAGCTACTCTTATCCTCATGAATGAAGATGATTATATAGTGCGAGAGGCTCGAGAGATCTTTGCCTTTTATAATATGAGTCATGAACATCCTCCGATAAATGAAATTTTATATGATGAAGATTATATGATGAGATATGCGTTTTGTGATAATCTTACTTATGATGAAAATACTAAAAAGGAAAATTTTCCTTTACATATTATCCAACAAGTTTTCAATGGTATTAATCAACAATATTCTTGGATAGTGAAGGGGAACCAACAAGGGTATGAGGAAAGTAGCCTCGAAAATGCTAAGATTTTAATAGATGATGTGTTTCCCATTGTTTTCAAAAAGCCCCCCGATAAACACACACCCCAACTTGGTAAAGTCAAGGATGACAACACTTGATACTATGCATTATGCCTAGCTAGGGGCATAAAACAATAGCGCTTGCTGGGAGGCAACACAATAGTTATCTTTAAATTTTTGTTTTACCTTCTGCTTTGGAGTGTTGACATGATTATTACCTTTGTAATGATTGTGTTTTTATGTTTAAATTAGTTTTTGTGCCAAGTAAATCCTTTGGGGTGATTTTGAAGATAGTAGAATTGATATGGTGCAAAAATAGAAACTTTTGCGTCTAGTGCATAATTTCTCTGATTTTACTGGAACATATTTTTTATTTAAATTTTTTCACAGAGTTTAAATGAAAATTTCCCAGGTTTTCCTATTTTTCAGAATTTTCAGAGTTACGAAGGTATATTTTTTCTACAAATCTTCACTGACTATTCTGTTTTAGACAAATTCTGTTTTTGCTTGCATAGTTTGCTTGTTTTGATGATGCTATGGATCGTATCGAGGGTATAAGCCATGGTGACGTTAGAATACAATACCTATTATGCAATAATGAAATATGAATCATTTATAACAGTACCTAAAGTACTTGATATGTTGATTATATTAACGGATCTCGTGAGGTTTTGTTGAGTTTTGTGTGCTGAAGTTTTCAAGTTTTGGGTGAGACCACGATGGATGAAGGAATAAGGAGCGGCAAGACCCTAAGCTTGGGGATTCCCAAGGCATCCCAAGGTAAAATTCGAGGAAGACTCAAGCGTCTAAGCTTGAGGATGCCTCGGAAGGCATCCCCTCTTTTTCTCCATTCCATCGGTATGTCCCTTGGAGCTATATTTTTATTCATCACATGATAGGTGTTTTGCTTGGACATCGTGTATTATAGTTTGCTTTATTTTTTAGTTTGCCACAATCATTGTTTGCTGGACACACCTATTTGAGAGAGACACATGTTCATGATGATTTGTTAGAATATTCTATGTGCTTCACTTATATATTTTGAGCTTAGCAGTTGCTCTAGTGCTTCAGTTATGTCTTTTAGAGCATGGTGGCGTGTAGATTTTATAGAAATAATTGAACTCTCGTGCTTCACTTAAATTTGTTTGAGAGTCTACATAAGTGGTAATGGTAATTCACGCTGGTTATAAGATTAGTCCAAAAAGGATAGGTATTTAAGGAGTGCATAATAAAACATTCATGTAGCTCAGTGTAAGAAGAAACCGTGGGTTAATGATATTGATGTAGTAATATGAAAGGGCGGGAGTACATGATTGTTGGTTAGTGATACGTCTCCAACGTATCTATAATTTTTGATTGTTCCATGCTATAATATTATCATTCTAGGATGCTTTTTGGGTATTTATTTACCAGTTCATATTATTTTCGAGCACTAACCTATTAACCCAGTGCCCGGTGCGAGTTGTTGTTTTCTGCATGTTTTTGGCTTTTCAAGTTTACAGTACCAAACGAAGTCCAATTGCCCTGAATTTTTTTATGATTTTTTCTAGACCAAAAGAAGACCTGGAAGTTTCGGGAGGAGACCGGAGGCCGCACGAGGGAGCGAGCACACAACAGGGCGTGCCCAGGGGCCAGGGGGTGGTCGCGCCCTGATGTGTACTCACTCCCCCTGGTGTCTCCTGATGCCCCCTTTCCGGCCGACAAATTCTAATATTTCCCCAAAACCCTAGAGAGCCTCCCAAAACACTTTTTCTGCCGCCGCAAGTTTTGGTTCTGCCGTGTGGCCATCTGGAGCCCTATTCCGGTGCCCTGCCGGAGGGGGGATCGATCACGGAGGGCCTCCACATCAACCTTGCTGCTCCCATGGTGATGTGTGAGTAGTTCCCTACAGACCTATGGGTCCGTAGTTAGTACCTAGATGGCTATCTGTCTCTCTTGATCTTCAATACAAAGATCACTGCATCTTCGCGGTAATCTATTCGATGTAATCACTTTGTGCGATGCGTTTGTTGGGATCCAATGAATTGTGGGTTTATGTTCAGATTATTCATGAAAAAGATTTGAGTCTTCTCTGATTTCTATTATGATTCTTATTTGCATGATTAGTATAGCTTCGTAAATCTCTCCGATCTATTGAAATAGTTTGGCCAACTAGATTGATATTTCTTCATTGAGAGGTGTGCGTTGTAGTGGGTTCAATCTGGCGGTGCTCTATATCCCAATGACAGATGGGGACAACACATGTCTTTGTATTGTTTCCACTAAGGCTAAAATGATGGGGTTAATTCTTACTGATTGAGATTTCTGTGTCTATATCATGTCATCATTCTCCAAGCATTACTCTGTTTGTCATGAACTTAATACCTAGAGAGGCAAGCATAGAAGCGCTCTCGATGTGGAGTAATAGTAATAGGTGCACTAAGGACGTGATGCCTATATAAACATGATCATTGCCGTGAATAAATATTGCATAACTATGCGCTTTTCTATCAATTGCCCAACAATAATTTGTTTACCCACCGTATGCCTACTACATGAGAGATGCCACTAGAGAACAGTACGGCCCCCGGTTCGATTCACTTATATATTTACAAAAGCTTTCATGACCTTGCTGCCATTTATTATATTATATTATATTTTTCAATTTACATTATTAAACTATCATCTAAACACTTCATTTGCTTGGAAATAACAAGTCCATGGGGATTGACAACCCTCTTGCCCGCGTTGGGTGCAAGTGTTTGCTTCTTTGTTTGCAGTCGCTGAAGACAGGGGTTGCATGTTACTCCTATTGGTTCTATAACCTTGGTTCTCACTGAGGGAAATACTTAGCTATACCGTGATTCATCACCCTCTCCTCTTCGCGGAAAACCCAACGCAAATCACAAGTATCAGGAAGGATTTCTGGCGCCGTTGCCGGGGAGTATCACCAACCTTCTACCAAGTACCTTCACACAAATTATCATTCACTTGTTCTACTTTTTATTTGATATTATATTTTGCTTGCTTCATAAAAATCAAAAATACAAAATTATTTATCTTTGCTAGTTGTTAGTTTACTTCTTTGCTTGCTAGTTTACTTGTTCTGCTTGTTACTTTTCTTGCTCGGTCACCATGTCTCAAGATAGATTCTGTAATATTTCCTATTACCAAAGAATGTCTGATATTGAAAGCTCCATGAAAACTTTCATGACTTCACAATATGAGCACAATAAAAAATTTGCTGCTAAAATTAAGGAACACTTAACTATCCTTGATGCAATTAGTAAACAACTTGATGAAGTCAATCAAGAACTATCCCATCTTCAATTACAATTTTCTCAAACTGAAGAATTATTAGGGAAGATTTATCACAAACAAACCACTCTAGTAAATAGGATGGCTGCTAAACCAAAATCTCTCTCCATTAATAATCATGATGAAGATCCTAAAATGATTGGTACTTCTCCTATCGAATATTTGTTTACTAATCTGAAAGTAAATGATAAAGGGACTGGAGATGAGTCACCTTTAGATAGAAGGCGTCCTATTTGCTTGGAGGGTAATGATTCTAATGATAAAATTGAAAAAGTGGGTTTGGAGAGGTTAAAACTTTAACTAGTGACATGCCCACTATCTTGGATTACAAGGACTTTAATTATGAAAGTTTCTCTTTAGTAGAATGTATTTTCTTGTTGCAATCCATTATTAGCTCACTCAATGCCTACGAACAAAATAAAACTTTTACTCAACATATAGTAGAAGCGATGATAAAAGCTAATGATGAGAAACTTGAGCTATAAGTTTCTATTCCTAGAAAGTTGCATGCTGAATGGGAACCTACTATAAAAATAAAACTAATATAATATGAATGCAATGCCTTGTGTGACCTTGGTGCTAGTGTTTCAACAATATGTAAATCTCTTTGTGATGTGCTTGGTCTCACCAATATTCAAGATTGTTCCCTTAACTTGCATCTTGTGGATTCTACCATCAAGAAATCTTTGGGTAGAATAAATGATGTGCTTATTATTGCAAATAGAAATTATGTGCATGTAGATTTCATTGTGCTTGATATTTAATGCAATCCTACTTGCCCAATAATACTTGGAAGACCTTTCCTACAAACTATAGGTGCAATTATTGATATGAAGGAGGGAAACATAAGATTCCAATTTCCATTAAAGAAATGGATAGAACACTTCCCTAGGAAGAAAACCAAACCATCCTATGAATATATCATGAGAGCTAATTATGGGTGGAGTGTCAAACATGACAACCCATGAAACTATGTATTACACCTAGCTAGGTACGTAAAACAATAGCGCTAGTTGGGAGGCAACCCAATAGTTATTTTATTTTATTGCTTTTTAATTTATGTTTGTTTTTGATAACATGATTATTTACTATGTAATGCTTGTGTTTTTTATGTTTAAATTAGTATTTGTTCCAAGTAAAGCCTTTGGGATGACTTGCACGATGAGTAGAATTGATACGGTGCAAAAACAAAAACTTTGGCGTCCAGTGCAGAATTTCTATGATTTTACTGGAACGTCTTTTTGATCTGAATTTTTTACACAGTATATGTATACAAATTACCCAGGTTTAATATGTTTTCAGAATTTTTTGACTTACAAAAGTATAGGTTCTCTACGGATCATTACAGATTGTTTTGTTTTAGACAGATTCTGTTTTTTGCTTGCATAGTTTGCTTGTTATGATGATTCTATGGATTGTATCAGGTGGTATAAGCCTTGGAGAAGTTAGAATACGGTACCTTATGAAATAATAAAATAATATTAAATTTATAACAGTACCTAAAGTATTTGATATGTTTTCTATACTAACGGATCTCACGAAGGTTTCTGTTGAGTTTTGTGTTCTGAAGTTTTTATTTTTTTGGGTGCTATCACGATGGATGAAGGAATAAGGAGCGGAAAGAGCCTAAGATTGGGGATGACCAAGGCACCCCAAGGTCATATTCTAGGAAGACTCAAGCGTCTAAGCTTGGGGATGCCCCGGAAGGGATCCCCTCTTTCATCTCAATCCATCGGTATGTAACTTGAAGCTATATTTTTATTCATCACATGATATGAGTTTTGCTTGGAGCGTTATTTGCTTTAGTTTGTTTTTGATTTAGTTTTACACAATCATTGTTTGATGAACACACCCACTTGAGAGAGACACAAGATAACCATGATTTATTAGAATACTCTTTGTGCTCACTTATATCTTTTGAGCTTAGCAGTTGCTCTAGTAATTCACTTATATCTTTTAGAGCATGGTGACGTATAGATTTTAGAGAATAATTGCACTCTCGTTCTTATCTTATATTTGTTTGAGAGTTAATAAATAGTGACGGTAATTTGCATGGGTTATAAGACTAGTCCAAAAATAATATGTATTCAATGAGTGCATAATATAAACCACATGTAGCACATGACGTGGCTTGAAACTGCGTCGGTATTTCCCCAAAGAGGAAGGGATGATGCAGCACAATGACGCTAAGTATTTCCCTTAGTTATGAAACCAAGGTTATCGAACCAGTAGGAGGATCACCACCACCCAATAAGCAGCACCTGCACACAAATAACAAATACTTGCAACCCGACGCGTAAGAGAGGTTGTCAATCTCTCTACGGTAAAAAGATAGATTAGGTAGTGATAGATAGGAGAGATAGATCTCTCAAGAGCACAAAATAAAAAGAGCAAATAAAATATGCAGCAATATATTTTTTGGTTTTTGGTTTTGTAGATCTGAAAACAAAGATGCAAAAAGATAGATCGGAAAGCAATATGTTGGAAAAGTAGACCCGGGGGCCGTAGGATTCACTAGTGGCTTCTCTCATGAGTATAGCGCACGGTGGGTGAACAAATTACTGTTGGGAAATTGATAGAAAATCGAATAGTCATGACGATATCAAATGCGATGATCATTATATAGGCATCACGTCCAAGATAGGTAGACCGACTCCTGCCTGCATCTACCTCTATTACTCCACACATCGACCACTATCCAGCATGCATCTAGTGTCTTAAGTTCATGGAAAAACGGAGCAATGCAATAAGAACGATGACATGATGTAGACAAGATCTATTCATGTAGGAACAGACCCCATCTTGTTATCCTTAATACCAACGATACATGCGTGTCTTGCTGCCCCTTCTGTCACTAGGAAAGAACACCGCAAGATCGAACCCATCACAAAGCACCTCTTCCCATGGCTAGAAAAATGATCTATTCGGCCTAACTAAACCAAATATTCGAAGAAGAAATACGAGGCTATAAGTAATCATGCATATAAGAGATCAAAGAAGACTCAAATAATATTCATGGATAGAAACTGATCATGAACTCAAAATTCATCAGATCCCAACAAACACACCGCAAAAGTTTACATCAAATAGATCTCCAAGAGACCATTATATTGAGAATCATAAGAGAAAGAGAGGAAGCCATCTAGCTACTGCCTACGGACCCGTAGGTCTATGGTGGACTACTCACGCATCATGGGAGAGGCACCTATGAAGAAGATGAACCCCTCCATGATGGTGTTTAGATTGGATCTCGAGGTTCTGGAACTTGCGACGGCTGGAATTGTGTTTCGTCGACTCCCCTTGGGTTTTTGGAATATTTGGGAATTTATAGGCATCAAAGGTGGTGGAGAGGGGCCCCGAGGAGGGCACAACCCATCAGGGCGCGCCGGGGCCCCCCTGGCGCGCCCTGGTGGGTTGTGGTGTCCACGGCCCACCTCTCCGGCACTCCTTTGGCCCACTGGGTGTATTCTGGTCCAAAAAAACCTCCAAAAAGTTTTGTCACGATTGGACTCCATTTGTTACTGATATTCTACGAAGTAAAAAACAAGCAAAAACAGCAACTGACACTTTGGCACTATGTCAATAGGTTAGTCCCAAAAAATGATATAAAGTTGTTATAAAATGATTGTAAAACATCCAAGAATGATAATATAACAGCATGGAACAAGCAAAAATTATAGATACGTTGGAGACGTATCAACACATAAAAGAGAAATTGTGGGTTAATGATATTGATGTGGTAATGTGAAAGGGCATGAGTGCTTGATCATTGGTTAGTAAGAATATTGTGAATTAGAGTGTGTTAACTTGTTGTTCATCTAAATATTTTTTATGGCATGGTGATGATGTGTGAGCATTCTTATCCCTCTTTGAAATCCTAGTGCTGTTTAAGTCGGAGGCGCGCTATGGTTAACTCCTCCCAACCTCCTCCCTAGAGGCATGCGAGTAGTACTTTGCTTCGAGAGCACTAGTAAAACCTTGCAATAAGTATGTGAATTCTTTATGACTAATGTGAATCCATGGATGTATGCACTTTCACCACCTCATATTTGCTAGCCTCTTCGGTACCGTGCATTGCCCATTCTCACCTCGAGGATCGGTGCAACTTTCGCCGGTGCATCCAAACCCCGTGACATGATACGCTCTATTGCGCATAAGCCTTATTGTATCTTCCTCAAAACAACCAACATACCTACCTATTATGGCATTTCCATAGCCATTCAGAGATATATTGCCATGCAACTTCCACTGTTACATCATATGACTAGTACTTTCATTGTCATATTGCTTTGCATGATCATATAAGCTGACATAGTATTTGTGGCAAAGCCACCGTTCATCATTTTTTATACATGTTACGCTTGATCATTGCACATTCGGGTACACTGCTAGAGGCATTCATATAGAGTCATGTTATAGTTTTTCATATTGAGTTGTAAGTAAATAAAGTGTGATGATCATCATTACTAGGGCACTATCTGAGTGAGGAAACGATGATGGAGACAATGATTCCCCCACAAGTCGGGATGAGACTTCTGACGAAAAATAAAAGAAAGAAATAAAAAAAGAGAAAAAAAGAAAAAAAGAGAAAGAAAGAAAGAAAAAGGGAAAAAAAGAAAATGAAAAAGAAAAGAAAAAAAATAAAATGAGAGAAAAGAGAGAAGGGACAGTGCTACTATTTCTTTTTCCACACTTGTGCCTCAAAGTGGCACAATGTTCTTCATATAGAGAGTCTCTTGCTTTGTCACTTTCATATGCTAGTGGGAATTTTTCATTATAGAACTTGGCTTGTATATTCCGATGACATGCCTGCTCAAATGCCTGAGGTCTTCATGAGAAAGCAAGCGATGCACACCCACTTAGCTTCAGTTGAGCTTTCATACACTTATAGCTGTAGTGCATCCATTGCATGGCAATCCCTACTCCTCGCATTGATATCGATTGATGGGCATCTCCATAGCCCGTTGATACGCCTAGTTGATGCGAGACTTTCTTCTCCACTTTTACCCCTTTGAAACCTACCACCATATTCTATTCCACCTTTATGCTATATCCATGGTTCACACTCATATATTGCGTGAGTAATAAAAAGCTGAAGCGCATTAAAAAGTGCGATCCAATTACTTGACTTGACACAGTGGTGCTTGACATTTGTATTTATGTGGTGAAGACTGATCCATGCCATTCGAATATGATAAAATGAATAGGGGATGAGCATCATTTAAGGATCGAATATTTCGAAACTTGATGATTATGTTACTTATGTTTATAAGTATTACTATGTTGATGTTTGTTAATTCATCGTTTCTCAATGATCATACCTGCAATAGATTACATGTTGGGTAGCATGTCACATCAAAATTTCTGTTATTATCATTTACCTACTCGAGGACGAGCAAGAATTAAGCTTGGGGATGCTGATACGCCTCCAACGTGTCTATAATTTTTGATTGTTCCATGCTATATTATTATAATTTTAGGATGCTTTTAGGGTATTTATTTACCAATTCATATTATTTTTGAGCACTAACCTATTAACCCAGTGCCCAATGCCAGTTGTTGTTTTCTCCATGTTTTTGGCTTTTCAGGTTTACAGTACAAAACGAAGTCCAATTGCCCAGAAACTATTTTATGATTTTTTCTGGACCAAAAGAAGACCTCGAAGATTCGGGAGGAGACCGGAGGCCGCACGAGGGAGTGAGCACACAACAGGGCATGCCCAGGGGGTGGCCCCGCCCTGATGTGTGCTGGCTCTCCCTGGCATCTCCCGAAGCCCCTCTCCGGCCTATTAATTCTAATATTTCCCCAAAACCCTAGAGAGCCTCCCGAAACACTTTTTCCGCCGCTGCAAGTCTCTGTTCCGCCGTGTGCCCACCTGGAGCCCTGTTCCGGTGCCCTGCCAGGGGGGATCGATCATGGAGGGCCTCTACATCAACCTTGCTACTCCCATGGTGATGTGTGAGTAGTTCCCTACAGACCTACGGGTTCGTAGTTAGTACCTAGATGGCTATCTCTCTCTCTGTTGATCTTCAGTACATAGTTCACCGCTTCTTCGTGGTGATCTATTCGATGTAATCACTTTGTGCGGTGCTTTTGTTGGGATTATTCATGAAAAAGATTTGAGTCTTCTCTGATTTCTATTATGATTCTTATTTGCATGATTATTATAGCTTCGTAAATCTCTCCGATCTATTGAAATAGTTTGGCCAACTAGATTGATATTTATTCAGTGAGAGGGTGCATTGTAGTGGGTTCAATCTGGCGGTGCTCTATATCCGAGTGACAGAAGGGGACAAGACACGTCTTTCTATTGTTGCCACTAAGTATAAAACGATGGGTTTAATTCATATTGATTGAGTTTTCTTTGTCTACATCATCTCATCATTCTCCAAGCTTTACTCTGTTTGTCATGAACTTAATACCTAGAGAGGCAAGCATAGAAGTGCTCTCGATGTGGAGTAATAGTAATAGGTGCAGGCAGGAGTCGGCCTATTTGCTTATTGACGTGATGCCTATATACACATGATCATTGCCGTGAATAAATATTGCATAACTATGCGCTTTTTTTATCAATTGCCCAACTGTAATTTGTTTATCCACCGTATGCCTACTACATGAGAGATGCCACTAAAGAACACTATGGCCCCCGGGTCTATTCACTTATATATTTACAAAAGTTTTCATTACCTTGCTCCCATTTATTATATTATATTTTATTCTGCAATTTACATTATTAAACTACCATCTACACACTTCATTTGCTTGTAAATAGCGACTCCAAGGGGATTGAGAACCCTCTTCCCGCGTTGGGCACAAGTTTTTGCTTCTTTGTGTGCACTCACTGAAGACGGGTTTGGGTGTTACTCCTATTAGTTCGACAACCTTGGTTCTCACTGAGGGAAATACTTATCTATATTGGGCTGCATCACCCGCTCCTCTTCGCGGAAAACCCAACGCAGAACACAAGTATTAGTTAGAAGAAATTTTGGTAGTTAAAGCACGTTAATTGTTGCTCATCTAAATATTGGTTATGGCATGGTGATGATGTGCGAGCGTTCTTATTCCTCGTTGAAATCCTAGTGTTGTTTGGGTCGGAGGCGCGCGATGGTTAACTCCTCCCAACCTCTTCCCTAGGGGCATGCCGTAGTACTTTGCTTCGAGAGAGAAAATTAGCTTTGCAATAAGTATATGAGTTCTTTATGACTAATGTGAATCCATGGATGTCCGCACACTCACCTTTCCGTATATTGCTAGCCTCTTCGGTACCGTGCATTGCCCAATCTCACCTCGAGGATCGGTGCAGCTTTCGCCGGTGCATCCAAACCCCGTGATATGATACGCTCTATCACACACAAGCCTCCTTATATCTTCCTTAAAATAGCCATCATACATACCTATTATGGCATTTCCATAGCCATTCCAAGATATATTTGTTGGGGAACGTTGCATGGGAAACAAAAAATTTCCTACGCACACGCAAGATCTATCCATGGTGATGAGCATCTACGAGAGGGAGAGTGGATCTACGTACCCTTGTAGATCGCTAAGCAGGAAGCGTTAAGAAACGCGGTTGATGTAGTCGAACGTCTTCGCGATCCAAATCGCAAGCTGTCCCGTGATCCAATCATGATCCGTCCCGAGATAGTGCCGAACGGACGGCACCTCCGCGTTCAGCACACGTACAGCTCGATGATGATCTTCGCCTTCTTGATCCAGCAAGAGGTAGCGGAGAGGTAGATGAGTTCTCTGGCAGCACAATGTCGTGGTGGCGGTGGTGGTGAACTAATCTGGCAGGGCTTCGCCGAGCTCCGCCGAACTAATCTAGAGGAGAAAACTATCTAGAGGGAAGAGAGGCAGCCGTGGCTTTTTTGGGTTGGGGGCTGCCCTATAAAACCTCTAGTATATATAGGAGGGAGGGAGGAGGAGGCAGCCCTAGGGTTCCCCTAGGGGTTCGGCCTAACCTCCACCAAGGGGGAGGAGTCCACCTCCCACAAGGGAGGTGGAATCCTAGTAGGACTCCTCCCCACTTGGCCTCCTCCCCCACCCCTTACGCAAGGGCCTCTAGGAGCTGGCCGGCCAGCCCACCAGGGGCTGGTGAGCCACCTCCTAGGCCCATGTGACCCTTGGGGTGGGTGGGCCCCACTTGGTGGACCCCCCGGAACCCATTCGGCACTCCCGGTACACTACCGGAAATGTCCGAAACTTTTCCGGAGACCAAAACGGGACTTCCTATATATCAATCTTTACCTCCGGACCATTCCGGAGCTCCTCGTGACGTCTGAGATCTCATCCGGGACTCCGAACAACCTTCGGTCACCAACATACATAACTCAATACTACCGAAACGTCACCGAACGTTAAGTGTGCAGACCCTGCGGGTTCGAGAACTATGTAGACATGACCGAGACACCTCTACGGCCAATAACTAATAGCGGGACCAGGATGCCCATATTGGTTCCTACATATTCTATGAAGATCTTTATCGGTTGAACCTCTATGTCAAGGATTCAGTTAATCCCGTATGCTGTTCCCTTTGTTCTTCGGTATGTTACTTGCCCGAGATTCGATCGTCGGTATCTCTATACCTAGTTCAATCTCGTTATTGGCAAGTCTCTTTACTCGTTCCGTAATACAAGATCCCGTGGCTAACTCTTTAGTCACTTTGCTTGCAAGGCTTATTGTGATGTTGTATTACCGAGTGGGCCCTGAGATACCTCTCCGTCACACGGAGTAACAAATGCCAGTCTCGATCCATGCCAACTCAACAGACACCCTCGGAGATACCTGTAGAGCATCTTTATAGTCACCCAGTTACGTTGCGACGTTTGATACACACAAGGTATTCCTCTGGTGTTAGTGAGTTGCATGATCTCATGGTCATAGGAACAAATACTTGACATGCAGAAAACTATAGCAATAAACTGACACGATCATATGCTATGTTCATAGTTTGGGTCTTATCCATCACATCATTCTCCTAATGATGTGATCCCGTTATCAAATGACATCTCATGTCTATGGCTAGGAAACCTTGACCATCTTTGATCAACGAGCTAGTTCACTAGAGGCATACTAGGGACACAGTGTTGTGTATGTATCCAAACATGTATTTGTGTTTCCAATCAATACAATTATAGCATGGATAATAAACGATTATCATGAACAAGGAAATATAATAATAATCACTTTATTATTGCCTCTAGGGCATATTTCCAACAGTCTCCCACTTGCACTAGAGTCAATAATCTAGCTCACATCACTATGTGATTTACATTGTAATGAATCTAACACCCATACAGTTCTGGTGTTGATCATGTTTATCCCTTGGAAGAGGTTTAGTCAACGGGTCTGAGATATTCAGATCCGTGTGCACTTTGCAAATATTTATGTCCTCCTCCTTGATGTAATCGCGGATGGAATTGAAGTGTCGCTTTATGTGTGTGGTCCTCTTGTGAAACCTTGGTTCCTTGGCCAGAGCAATGGCACCAGTGTTGTCACAGAACAGAGTCATTGGGTTCAGTGCACTGGGCACTACTCCAAGATCTGTCATGAACTCCTTCATCCAGACACCTTCCTTCGCCGCCTCCGAGGCAGCGATGTACTCCGCTTCGCATGTAGAATCAGCTACCACGCTCTGCTTGGAACTGCACCAGCTTACCGCACCCCCATTGAGAATAAATACGTATCCGGTTTGAGACTTAGAGTCATCCGGATTAGTGTCAAAGCTTGCATCGACGTAACCCTTTACGACGAGCTCTTGATCACCTCCATAAACGAGAACCATGTCCTTAGTCCTTTTCAGGTACTTTAGGATATTCTTGACCGCCGTCCAGTGTTCTACTCCTGGATCACTTTGAAACCTTCCGGCCATACTTATGGCAAGGCTGACATCAGGTCTTGTGCACAACATTGCATACATGATAGAGCCTATGGCTGAAGCATAGGGGATGACACTCATCTTTTCTCTATCTTCTGCAGTCACTGGGCATTGAGTCTTACTCAACTTCATAACTTGCAATACAGGCAAGAACCCCTTCTTGGACTGATCCATTTTGAACTTCTTCAAAAGTTTGTCAAGGTATGTGCTTTGTGAAAGTCCTATTAAGCGTCTCGATCTATCTCTATAGATTTTGATGCCTAATATGTAAGCAACTTCTCCAAGGTCCTTCATTGAAAAACTCTTGTTCAAATATTCCTTCACGCTTTCCAACATTTCTATATTGTTTCCAATCAGCAATATGTCATCCACATATAATATTAGAAATGCTATAGAGCTCCCACTCACTTTCTTGTAAATACAAGCTTCTCCGTAAACTTGTATAAACCCGAACGCTTTGATCACCTTAGCAAAGTGAAGATTCCAACTCCAAGATGCTTGCACCAGTCCATAAATGGATCACTGGAGCTTGCAAGCTTTGTCAGCATTCTCTGGATCGACAAAACCTTCTGGTTGCATCATATACAACTCTTCCTTAAGGAAACCGTTAAGGAACGCTGTTTTGACATCCATCTGCCAAATTTCATAATCGAAAAATGCAGCTATTGCTAACATGATTCTGACGGACTTAAGCATCGCTACGGGTGAGAAGGTCTCATCGTAGTCAACTCCTTGAACTTGTGAAAAACCCTTTGCCACAAGTCGAGCTTTATAGACAGTGACATTGCCGTCCGCGTCTGTCTTCTTCTTAAAGATCCATTTGTTCTGAAGGGCCTTTCGCCCTTCAGGTAATACTTCCAAAGTCCATACTTTGTTTTCATACATGGATCCCATCTCTGATTTCATGGCCTCTAACCATTTCTCAAAATTCGGGCCCACCATCGCTTCTCCATAGCTCGTAGGTTCATCGTTGTCCAACAACATGACCTCTAAGACAGGGTTACCGTACCACTCAGGAGCAGTACATGCCCTTGTCGACCTACGAGGTTCGATAGGAACTTGATCCGAAGCCTAATGATCACCATCATCAGCTTCCTCTTCAACTGATGCAGGCTCTACAGAAACATCTTTTTGTGTTGCGCTACTCTCTAGTTGAAGTAAAGGTTCAACAACCTCATCAAGTTCTATTTTCCTCCCACTCAATTCTTTCGAGAGAAACTCTTTCTCGAGAAATGACCCATTCTTAGCGACAAACTCTTTGCCCTCGGATCTGAGATAGAAGTATACCCAACCATCTCTTTTGGGTATCCTATGAAGACGCATTTCTCCGCTTTGGGTTCCAGATTTGCAGGCTGAAGCTTTTTAACATAAGCATCACATCCCCAAACTTTAAGAAACGACAACTTTAGTTTCTTACCAAACCATAGTTCATAAGGCGTTGTCTCAACGGATTTCGATGGTGCCTTATTTAAAGTGAATGCAGCTGTCTCTAACGCATAACCCCAAAACGATAGTGGTAAATCGGCAAGAGACATCATAGACCGCACCATATCTAATAAGGTTCGATTACGACGTTCGGACACACCATTACGCTGTGGTGTTCCAGGCGATGTCAATTGTGAAACAATTCCACATTCTCTTAAGTGATTGCCAAACTCATAACTCAGATATTCTCCTCCTCGATCAGATCGCAGGAATTTAATCTTCTTGTTACGATGATTCTCAACTTCACTCTGAAATTGCTTGAACTTTTCAAACGTTTCAGACTTATGTTTCATTAAGTAAATATACCCATATCTACTTAAGTCATCAGTGAAGGTGAGAAAATAACGATATCCACCGCGCGCCTCAATGCTCATCGGACCGCACACATCCGTATGTATGATTTCCAACAAGTCACTTGCCCGTTCCATTGTTCCAGAGAACGGGGTCTTATTCATCTTGCCCATGAGGCATGGTTCACATGTGTCAAGTGATTCAAAATCAAGTGACTTCAAAAGTCCATCAGCATGGAGTTTCTTCATGCGTTTTACACCAATATGACCTAAGCGGCAGTGCCACAAGAAAGTGGTGCTATCATTATCAACTCTACATCTTTTGGCATCAATGTTATGAACATGTGTATCATCACTATCGAGATTTAATAAGAATAAACCCCTCACAATGGGTGCATGACCATAAAAGATATTACTCATATAAATAGAACAACCATTATTCTCTGATTTAAATGAGTAACCGTCTCGCAATAAACAAGATCCAGATATAATGTTCATGCTTAACGCAGGCACTAAATAACAATTATTCAGGTTCATCACTAATCTCGATGGTAATCGAAGAGAGAGCGTGCCGACGCCGATCACATCAACCTTGGAACCATTTCCCACGCGCATCGTCACTTCGTCCTTAGCCAGCCTCCGTCTATTCCGTAGTTCCTGCTTTGAGTTGCAAATGTGAGCAACCGAACCGGTATCAAATACCCAGGCACTACAATGAGAGTTGGTATGGTACACATCAATAACATGTATATCATATATACCTTGTTTGGTGTTGGCCGCCTTCTTGTCAGCCAGATACTTGGGGCAGTTCCGCTTCCAGTGACCAATTCCCTTGCAATGAAAGCACTCAGTTTCTAGCTTGGGTCCAGCCTTGGGTTTCTTCATGGGAGGGGCAACTGCTTTGCCACTCTTCTTGGAGTTACCCTTCTTGCCCTTGCCATTCTTCTTGAAACTAGTGGTTTTATTGACCATCAACACTTGATGCACCTTCTGAATCTCAGACTCAGCGACTTTCAACATCGCAAACAGCTCGGCGACTGACTTATTCATCCCTTGCATGTTATAGTTCAACACGAAGCTTTTGTAGCTAGGTGGCAGTGATTGAAGAACTCTGTCAGTGATCGCCTATGGCGGGAGAACAATTCCCAACTCTGCCAGACGGTTGGAATACCCAGACATTCTGAGCACATGTTCACTGACAGACCCGTTCTCCTCCATCTTGCAAGCGTAGAACTTATCGGAGGTCTCAGACCTCTCGATCCGGGCATTCTTCTCAAAGATAAACTTCAACTCCTGGAACATCTCATATGCTCCATGACGTTCAAAACGTCTTTGAAGTCCCGGTTCTAAGCCATACAACATTGCACATTGAACTATTGAGTAATCATCAGAACGTACTTGCCAGGCGTTCGCAACGTCTGCAGCCTCTACTGGAGCAGGTGGTTCACCGAGCGGTGCATCAAGGACATAAGCCTTTTTGGGAAGCCATGAGGATAATCCTCAGATTACGGGCCCAGTCTACAAAGTTACTTCCATCATCTTTCAACTTAGCTTTCTCTAGGAACACATTGAAATTCAGGGGTGCTACTGCGCGAGCCATTGATCTACAACATAAATTTTGCAAAGACAACTTAGACTATTGTTCAAGATAATGAGTTTAGTTAATCATATTACTTAAAAAACTCCCACTCAAATTGACATCCCTCAGGTCATTCGAGTGTCACATGATCCAAATTCACCAACCCAAGTCCGATCATCACATGAGATGAGGTGGTTTCAATGGTGAACATCTCCATGTTGATCATATCTACTATATGACTCATGTTCGACCTTTCGGTCTCTTGTGTTCCGAGGCCATGTCTGTACATGCTAGGCTCATCAAGTTTAACCCGAGTGTTCCGCATGTGCAACACTGGCTTGCACCCGTTGTATGTGAACGTAGAGTCTATCACACCCGATCATCACATGGTGTCTCGAAACGACGAACTTTCGCAACGGTGCACACTCGGGGAGAACACAATTTTATCTTGAAATTTTAGTGAGGGATCACCTTATAATGCTACCGTCGTCCTAAGCATAATAAGATGCATAAAAGGATTAACATCACATGCAAATCATAATTGACATGATATGGCCATGATCTTGTGTTTTTGATCTCCATCTCCAAAGCACCGGCATGATCTCCATCGTCACCGGCATGACACCATGATCTCCATCAACGTGTCGCGATGAGGTTGTCGCGCCAACTATTGCTTCTACAACTATTGCTAACTCATAGCGATAAAGTAAAGCAAAAACGGCGAAAATAATTAAAGACAACCCTATGGCTCCTGCTGGTTGCCGTACTCATCGACATGGAAGTCGTGATAATCTATACAAAGCATGATCATCTCATACATCACATATATCTCATCATGTTTCTGGCCATATCATATCACATCGTACCCTGCAAAAACAAGTTAGACGTCCTCTAATTTGTTGTTGCATGTTTTACGTGGCTGCTATGGGTATCTAGCAAGAACGATTCTTACCTACGCAAAACCACAACGGTGATACACAAGTTGCTATTTCACCTTCTACAAGGACCGCCTCTGTCAAATCCGATTCAACTAAAGTGGGAGAGACAGACACCCGCCAACCATCTTATGCAACAAAGTTACATGTCAGTCGATGGAACCGGTCTCTCGTACGTGGACGAGTAAGGTTGGTCCGAGCCGCTTCATCCCACAATACCGCTGAATCAAGAAAAGGCTAAGGAGGGAAGCAATCTGAATATCAACGCCCACAAACTCCTTTGTGTTCTACTCGAGATCTCATCTACGCATAGACCTAGCTCAAGATGCCACTGTTGGGGAACGTTGCTTGGGAAACAAAAATTTTCCTACGCACACGCAAGATCTATCCATGGTGATGAGCATCTACGAGAGGGAGAGTGGATCTACGTACCCTTGTAGATCGCTAAGCGGGAAGCGTTAAGAAACGCGGTTGATGTAGTCGAACGTCTTCGCGATCCAAATCGCAAGCCGTCCCGCGATCCAATCACGATCCGTCCTGATCTAGCGCCGAACGGACGGCACCTCCGCGTTTAGCACACGTACAGCTCGATGACGATCTCTGCCTTCTTGATCCAGCAAGAGGGAGCGGAGAGGTAGATGAGTTCTCCGGTAGCACAATGGTGTGGTGGCGGTGGTGGTGAACTAATCCGGCAGGGCTTCACCGAGCTCTGCCGAACTAATCTAGAGGAGAAAACTATCTAGAGGGAAGAGAGGCAGCCGTGGCTTTTTTGGGTTGGGGGCTGCCCTCTAAAACCTCTAGTATATATAGGAGGGAGGGAGGAGGAGGCAGACCTAGGGTTCCCCTAGGGGTTCGGCCGAACCTCCACCAAGGGGGAGGAGTCCACCTCCCACAAGGGAGGTGGAATCCTAGTAGGACTCCTCCCCACTTGGCCTCCTCCCCCACCCCTTGCGCAAGGGCCTCTAGGGGCTGGCGGGCCAGCCCACCAGGGGCTGGTGAGCCACCTCCTAGGACCATGTGGCCCTTGGGGTGGGTAGGCCCCACTTGGTGGACCCCCCGGAACCCATTCGTCACTCCCAGTACACTACCGGAAATGCCCGAAACTTTTCTGGAGACCAAAACGGGACTTCCTATATATCAATCTTTACCTCCGGACCATTCCGGAGCTCCTCGTGACGTCCGGGATCTCATCCGGGACTCCGAACAACCTTCGGTCACCAACATACATAACTCAATACTACCGAAACGTCATCGAACGTTAAGTGTGCAGACCCTGCAGGTTCGAGAACTATGTAGACATGACCGAGAC
The DNA here is from genome assembly GCA_039707655.1 of Elymus sibiricus. Classification (NCBI taxonomy): domain Eukaryota; kingdom Viridiplantae; phylum Streptophyta; class Magnoliopsida; order Poales; family Poaceae; genus Elymus; species Elymus sibiricus. The sequence goes on from CM077675.1 coordinate 115,578,472, forward strand.
ACCTCTACGGCCAATAACCAATAGCGGGACCTAGATGCCCATATTGGTTCCTACATATTCTACGAAGATCTTTATCGGTTGAACCTCTATGTCAAGGATTCAGTTAATCCCCTATGTTGTTCCCTTTGTTCTTCGGCATGTTACTTGCCCGAGATTCGATCGTCGGTATCTCTATACCTAGTTCAATCTCGTTACCGGCAAGTCTCTTTACTCATTCCGTAATACAAGATCCCATGGCTAAATCTTTAGTCACTTTGCTTGCAAGGCTTATTGTGATGTCGTATTACCGAGTGGGCCCTGTGATACCTCTCCGTCACACGGAGTAAGAAATCCCAGTCTCGATCCATGCCAACTCAACAGACACCCTCGGAGATACCTGCAAAGCAATATTGCCATGCAACTTCCATCATTACATCACATGACTTGTGTGTTCATCATCATATTGCTTTGCATAATCATGTAGCTAACATAGTATTTGTGGAAAAGCCACCATTCATCATTGTTTATATGTTACACTAGATCATTGTACATCCTGGTACACTGCCAGAGGCATTCATATAGAGTCATAATTTTTTATGTTGAGTTGTTATATCGAGTTGTAAGTAAATAAAAGTGTGATGATCATCATTATTAGAGCATTGTCCCAGTGAGGAAAGGATGCTGGAGTAGTGATTCCCCCATAAGTCGGGATGAGCTCTAGACGAAAAATCAAATATGGGGGAGGCCAAATGAGCCCACCAAGAGAAAAAAAGAAAAAAAAGAAAAAAAGGGGGAAACGAAAAAGAAAAATAAAAAAATGAGAGAAAAAGAAAGAAGGGACTTTTCTACTATCCTTTACCACACTTGTGCTCAAAGTGGCACCATGTTCTCCATATAGAGAGTCTTCTGAGTTGTCATTTTCATATGCTAGTGGGAATTTTTCATTATAGAACTTGGCTTGCATATACCGATGACGGGCTTCCTCAAATGCCCGAAGTCTTCATGAGCAAGCAAGTTGGATGCACACCCACTTAGCTTCCGTTGAGATATCATACACTTATCGCTCTAGTGCATCCGTTACATGGTAGTCCCTATTCCTCACATTGATATCTATTGATGGGCATCTCCATAGCCCGTTGATACGCCTAGTTGATGCGAGACTTTCCTTCCACTATGAATCCTTTGATATCTACCACCATATTCTATTCCACCCATATGCTATATCCATGGTTCACGCTCATGTATTGCGCGAGGTTGAAACTGCTGAAGCGCTTTAGAAGTACGATCCAATTGCTTGACTTGACACCTTGGTATTTCTCTCTGATCTATCAGTTTGGTTTGGCTAATTAGATGGATTTATCTTCAGTGGGTGTGGTGCGTTGTGATGGGTTTAATCTTGCGGTGCTCCATCCTCGTGACAGAAGGGGTCAAGACACGTATTTTATTACTGCCATTAAGGGGAAAACAATGGGTTTTATTCATATTAGCTGAGTTTACTTTGTCTACATCATGTCATCTTGCTCAAAGCGTTACTCTGTTTCATACTTTATACTCTAGATGCATGCTGGATAGCGGTCGATGGGTGGACTAATGGTAGTAGATGCAGGCAGGAGTCGGTCTACTTGCTTACAGACGTGATGCCTATATACATGATCATTGCCTTGAATGATTGTCATAACTATGCGCTTTTCTATTAATTGCCCAACAATAATTTGTTTACCCATCGTATGCTTTCTTCGAGAGACAAGCCTCTAGCGAACACTATGGCCCCCGGGTCTACTCAAATATGAAAACTAAAAAACCTTATTTACCTTGCTGTCATTTTATTACTTTTATTTTATTTTGCATTTATAATATCTATCTATCAAGATTTAATCCTTGCAAGTAATGAGTTCAAGGGACTTGACAACCCTCTTGCCCGCGTTGGGTGCAAGTGTTCCATTCTTTGTGTGCAGGTGCTGTTGACAGGGGTTTGTGTGATTCTCCTATTGGTTCAATAACCTTGGTTCTCACTGAGGGAAATACTTATCTCTATTGTGCTGCATCTCCTCTTTTCTTCGGGGAAAAACCCAACGCAGTTTACAAGTAGCACAATCTGCACGTACTACCCCAGTTGTGGTACTTCCATGCAATTAAGTCATATCCTTTTTGTGCCATCTATGTGATAATCACGAGGGGAGAAGAGAAGAAAATATTGAGTATTCATTTGCAGTTAATTACTTTGGTAACCCAAAAATAAAATAAAATAAAATAAAATACCTTTTTGGTATCGGATGAATGTTCACATTAATATAGTAATATATGGTGATTAAAAGTAATAGGTAAGCATGTGAAAAGTGAAAGATACATAATACAATGGAGAAAACATCTACTTAGTATGCCTCTTAAGCGTGAAGAGATAATTTCATTAGGGCATCTCCAAAGGCGACTCGCAAACTGTTCGCATCCGTCTGGACGGCGAAAGCCATCCATCACGGACTTGTATCGGTCCGGCGAATGGTCCGGACCTGTTTTGTCCCGTAAATTCGAGACAACCGGGGGGAGGGGGCTTTGCGGTAGTCCGGACAACAGACACGTAGGAGTCCGACACCCTTGGCCCACCCAATTATCTCCTTCCGGTTCCATTTCCTTCCACTCCGCCCCTTCTCCCCCCTGCTTTGCATCCACACTCTCCACCTCTATCGCTGCTGTTGTACGTCCCCGGCCACCACAGAGGCATTGCTCGACATCCGCAACCAGCACCGACGCGCCCGCTCGCCTCTACAACGACGTTGTCCTCCCCGGAGCTGTTTGTGCCCAAGTACACTGCTACTTGTGAGCTACGTTGGGATTTTCCACAAAGAGGAGACGAGATGCAACAATGTAGAGATAAGTATTTACCTCAATGAGGACCAAGGTTATCGAACCAATAGGAGAACCAAGCAAACTCCTTTCAACAACACCTACACACACAAAACCAAAAAATTGCACCCAACGCGGGCAAGAGGGTTGTCAAGACCCCCTTGAACTCGTTACTTGCAAGGATGAAATCTTTATAGAAATAGATATTGCAAAAGTAAAAATAACATAAGAGTAAATAAATTGCAGAAAAGTATTTTTGTATTTTTTGTATTTATGTTTAAGTAGACCCGGGGGCCATAGTGTTCGCTAGAGGCTTCTCTCTCAAAAATAGAATACAGTGGGTAGACAAATTATTGTTGGGCAATTGACAGAATTGCTCATAGTTATGACCTGTTATTCACGACAATGATCATGTATATAGGCATCACATCCATAAACAAGTAGACCAAAATGATTCTGCATCTACTACTATTACTCCACCAATCGACTCTACTACAGAATGGTCCAAAGACGACACATCAATCAGAGACCCTTCATGGAAACTGTGTGCAATCCATAAATCGCAAACGGTATAGTTCAAACTCCATCGCTAATGGCACGAACTGTGTGCGATGGCTGATCCATCAAATACAATTCAGAAAATAGTTGCGTGTGTGATGCTGGACATACAGTTGGTGCTTATGAACTGTTTGCGATTAGACAAGATAACACAAACGGTTCTCAAAATAGATATGTGTGTGAAGTACGACATACAGTTCATTCAGACAAACTGTTTGCGTTGATCGAGCTAGAACACAAACGAGTTACCATAACAAGGTGTGTGTGATACCAGGCAAATAGTTCATTCATAAGAATTGTGTGGGAAGACCAATAATAACCCAAACGATTCATACTGACAAGCTGTAAGGGTTGTTGGCAGACGGTTGCTGCCAAACAATTGTCAGCAATGGATGAAATCATTACCGACGCTACATTGGGAAGTGCCGTTTGCCTGTATTAATATCGCAAACGTTTTATAATTATGACCCGTGTGCCTGCGCATCACCCCGTCCTCCTCTGTCGCATCTTGTCACCGCGTTGCCGCCCGAGGATTCCAGTGCACGCTTCGGCACTGCTTTTGTCCACGCGTCCTCTCGATGAGCCCGTTCCCGCGCACATCCGCACAGGTTCCCACGCACAAAACCGTCCTACAGCTCTAGCTTCCCGCCCGGCTCGGTGAAATCCCCAATGCTTGCCAGCCTGCTATATAAACCCTCACGGTCGGCGACTCCACATTGCCTTCATCCCCTCCCTCCCCGTAGCTTGTCTAATTTGATTCTCCCCCAATCGCCAATGGCACCGGCCGTTCATCGTCGCCCAGCCACTCCGCCAGAGGACAACTCTAGCTGGGAGGCTTCACCACGTCGGCACGGCAGTCCTTTGAAGCGGATGGTGCACGTGGCGTCCCTGGTGGGTGTGCGCACACCACCAACTACACGCTCAACCATCGCTGCCCGAAGGCAGCTGCTGCCGGTGGCCGCCGTGGCCGCCAACACGCCGGTAGCCACCGGGGCCTCCGCCCCACCGTCGTCCGTCTTTGCCATGACCCCGCCGTCAGGCGGCGGGGTCATCACCTGCTCCGCCACCAAGGCCCGAATGCGGGAGGTGGAGGCCGCCAAAGGCTCTCCGCCGGGCTTCTGCGTCATAACCATTGCGCGCTACATCTACTTCCTAGAGAAGGAGGTGGAGCGCCAGGTCGCGCACATGAAGAAGCTCACCGACGCCGTGGCCGCAGGAGAAGCCGCAGCGGCAGCGCGGAATGCGGAGATCTATGCCGAGTCGTGTCGCTTAGAGGAGGGGCGTCTTGTGCGCCGGAGGGCAGCACTGGCAGGCAACGGACACGACTCCAGCAACTCGTCGGCAGGCTCCTCCTCCACTTGCTCTTACTGAGCGCGCTCGATTCTGCTGGAAGTGGTACAAAGCCCCTCCGTAGTACTAGTGTTTAGGGGCTATTTTGTTTAGTTCATCTAACTATAGATATGGTTGAACTGCACCACGTACTTTAAATTAGCTAGTATATATAGTTGAACTAGCTATTTCAGTATGTGTTTGGCAACAATTGGGGAAAAGTTTGTTCGATTCAGTTGTCGAGTTGAACTATTTTGTACAAAGAGCAATGGTTAATCTATGAATGAAATCCATGTTTGCTGAATTTCAGTTACAAAAGTGCATCGTAATAGTGATGTTGTTCCTGTGAAATTTGACAAATGCCAGTGCTACAATGTTGACAAATGCCAATGTTACTAGATCGACAGATGCCAATGCTTTCGATTTGACACATGGCAATTTACGCAATATGATAGACGCAAATCTTCCTGGATTGTCTGTACTAGGCACACGGGTCATATTAGAGAAACGTTTGCGATGACGCATTGCACCAATCCTGCGCGCCAATATTTTCAGTTGTCTTACGGGCGGAGGAAAGATAGCTGTCGATCTGTATACGGGTATTCAACCTAAACCGTTTGTGATGAGTGTTTATTCAGAGAAAACGATGATGGTTTGTTTGCTATGTGAATTCAGAGATAAATACTTAGTTCATCAAACCATAGATTTCATTCAGTCAAGCTTTGACTTTACATTCATACAATTGAGATACAATATAAAGAAAACTAGTTGCGGCGACGGCGTCCTGCGGCGGCGTGCTCGTGCTCCGAGGCGAAGTTGTACAGTTCTTCAAACGAGACCAGAATGTTATGGACTTCACAATCAAAGAGCCGGTCGTCGCGCGATTGACGGGCGCTAGGCCTAGGGGCGGCGACTAGCGGTGCTGCGAGGAAGTTGTCGACGGTGGCGTCCCAATCCGCTGAGGGGCCCGTGATGGGTGCACGCGCGCGCACGGGGTCGGGCGCCGTGGGTGCGGGCATGCACACTGGTACCGGTGTGGCGTGTGCAGGGGCGTGCACGAGCACGGGCGAGGGAGGAGGCACTGGCGCTTGCACGTACACAAGCTCGCGCAGGACCGCGGGGACCTCCCTGACGCCCCGGTTTCCAACGCTGCGATGATGCTCGGCGACCAGCCCGTCAATGCCACGGGGATGGTTGCTGGCGCGAGCGCGGGGATGGTTGCTGGCGAATGCGTCGGGGCAGCATCCGCTGCGGCATGCAGCTCTTCCAGGGCCATGTCCATGGCATCCCATTCGTCCTTATATTCTATCTCTTCCGGCTCGGTGTCAACTTCACCAAACTGTAAGACTAGTGGCATATGATCCTTGTGCACCATGGCGTAGGTCGCCGTGGAGGTCTGAATGATGGAGGGGAATGGGGGCGAAGATGTAGAGAGGATTGTGAGTGAGTGGGCAGTAAAGCCGCCTATTAAACAGCGACTCGTGGGCCATTGATGGACAGGTTGGAAGCAAGGAGGGCGGATACGGTAGTCAAAGGGCTCGCTTCCCGGTGAGCCTGCGGCGTACATCCCGCTCGCCTCCCGGTGAGCCTGCGCAGCGGAGGCTGGCTCGCACGCCTCCTGTCAACTCTAGCAGCTGCTCGCACGACACCTCCTAAGCCCTAGCCAATAGAAGAGTGTGATGCTTGGCAAGACATAAGGGCAGTAGAACGCCCACGGTTTGAAAATAATGCAACCGTTTCCGTGGAAACGTGACAGTTCTTTGTTCCAAAAAGATTTTGTTAGCTATTAATGTGTCCGTCTTTTTCCAAAATGGACACGAAAAATACCATAGCATATTTGTGCTATATCATGACGCGGTGCCCAATTTCTTGAATTTTGTGTCAGTTCTAGATTTACTATGATTTAATGTAATATTCTCAATGTTGGCTCTAAAAGAAAATATATATTAAAAAACGAGTCTCAAATAGGAAAACAAAATGATATGACGCCTTTATGTGCCATGTTCATGACAGCAAGCCAAGTTTCATGAATCTTCTGACGAGTTTTTTGATTTACATGATTTAAAACCCGAGTTTCTCAATGTTTCTCTCGCCTAGCCAAGACCCCGAGAAGATTGAAATTCATTCCCATATCTTGCATGGGACCTAAAGATGCATGCATACTAATATGGTTTTATAACCATTTTGATGCATTGGACCTTGTGTTAGTAGTTCAAATTTGAATTATGCATATTAAATAATGCATATACAAGTCAATTAATGTATAAAAATTCCAAACGAACCATGTATAATTTCGTATTTTGGCACGACACTCATTTTGGTATATGTTGCCTCTGGAAATATATAGTTCAAGATGAGAAGGTACAGCAGATGTCGATTCGCCCACAATAGGTATGTGTTCCATATCGAAACCACGAAAGCTTCCCGCGAGAAGCTTAGGTCTGTTAGAGGCTTGTGCCAAAACTTGTCCCAAATTGGATATTATTTTACTAGGGCACATATGAGCCATGCATGTCATGACACCATGCCAAGTTTCATGACTTTTCTCACGAGTTTTTGATTTATACATGATTTAAAACCCGAGTTTCTCAATGTATGTGTGCCCGAGCCAAGACCGTGTGAGATGTTTGAAATTCATTCCCATATCTTGCATGGGATCCTAAAGATGCATGTACACTTATATTATTTTCAACCCATTTTGATGCACCAGACCTTGTGATTGTAGTTCAAATTTGAATTATGCACGTTAAATAATGCATATAAAAGTCAATTAATGTATAAAAAGGCCAAACGAACCATGTATATTTTTCATATTTTTGGAACGACACTCATTTTGGTATATGTTGCCTCTAGAAATATATAGTTCAAGATGAGAAGATGCAACGGATGTCAATTCGCCCACATAATGTGACGCGCTCCATATCAAAACCACAAAAGCTTCCCGTGAGAAGCTTTGTAAGGGGCTTGTTGCAAAACTTGTCCCAAGTCGGACATTTTTTCACCAGGGCACGTATGAGCCATGTCATGACACCATGCCAAGTTTCCTGAAATTATGACGAGTTTTTTATTTATACATGAATGTAAAACCAAGCTTCTCAATGTATGTGGTTGAGCCAAGACCCCGAGATGTTTGAAATCCATTCACACACTTGCATGGGGCCCAAAGTAGCCATGGACACTTATATGTTTTTTCAACCCATTTTGATGCACCAGACCTTGTGATTTTGTTCAAATTTTAATTATCCACATTAAATGCCTAGAGAGCTCAATTAACGTATGAAAATGCAAAAAGAACCCTAAATAATTCCATATTTTAGCAAGACACTTTTACTGGTCTTTGTTGCCTCTAACAAAAGTTCTAGGCGAGAAGATGAGCGGATGTCGTTTTGCCCACGTAATTAAGGTGACGTGTTCCTTATCGGAACCACAAAGCTTGCAGTGAGAAGCTCCAGTTTGTAAGGGACTTGTGCCTATAATTGTCCCAAGTGGGACAAAAAAAAATCTATGGCACATATGTGCCATGTCAAGACAACATGCCAAGTTTTTAGAATTTCTGACGCGTTTTGGATTTACAGTAATTTAAAAACCAAGTTTCTCAACGTTTGAGGCCGAGCCAAGACCCCGATATGTTTGAAATTCATTCCCATTTCTTGCCCGTGACCTAAAGATGAAGCCATGGACACTAATATGATTTTCATCCAATTTTGACGCACCGGACATTGGGACGATAGTTCAGATTTGAATTATACACATTAAATGCCTAGAAAACTCAATTAATGCATAAAAATGCCAAACGGACCCTGAATAATTCCATATTTTAGCACGACCCAGCTATTGGTAAGTGTTCACTGCAGATAAATCTTATTGCAATCCAAAGACCGTCCTTTGTCAAAGTAACCTCATTTTATGTTTTAAAACATTTTGAAAATCAAGTCTTTCACAAACAGTTCAAGTTCATGAATTGTGTGTGATGCAGTACAAAACATCTTGGGCCAATCCTCATAAAGTCATAATGCATGGCTTAGTACGGAAGCTTCGTCGGTTACAGTACACCACCGGCCAGTTTACCGCACGGACTCCCTAGAGCATTTTACTTTTCAATTGTCGCCGCTGAAATATGGGGACGCGGATCCCCGTCGTGACGGCAACTTCGGCAACCCACTACGGCCCGAGCACGGCCGCATCAGCCATGAGCGCGCTCTCAAGATGCTTGAACGCGGCCGCTACCTTCGACAGTGCGGCTGCAGCAACAGAAAGGGCTGCTGCAGCTGAGAGGGCGGCAGCAACAACCGCGACGGGGATATCAAATGGCAAGAATGACACATCAGTTGTCAGTTTCTCGGCGGTCGCCGTAGCGCTGATGGCGGACGCCCAGTCCCATCTCGAGGCCGCCCATGCCCATCTCGTGTCGGTCACTACATAAATCACATCTGCCTTCTCCGACACCGGTCGACAACTCACGTCCGATGAGTTGGTAATCGCTGAGTGTGCTCGAGTAGGCGTCCGTTCGTCGGCGGCTTCCCTAGCCAAGATTGTGGCCGTCCATGCCCGGAGCAAGGCCACCCACGCCCGGCTCATGGCGGCCTTATCCAAAGATATGGTGTAGGAAGACTGCGAGGTGCTGGAGTATGTGGCGATGGATCCCATGGATCTCCTTACCCCGGAGGTCATCGAGTGGGAGCCGGTCATCGAGGAGGCGGCAGAGATCGACGAATGCCAGGCGGAATATTAGTCCCTGTCTAGCGTGATGGTCTTTTGTTAGAGTAATGTTTAGGTAAACTAACTAATGTTTATTAGTTGCTCGATTAAGTAAGTGCGGGCAGTCCTGTAGGCTCTTTTGTGTAGTACTCAAATTTGCAAGTGTTGTTAAATTAAGCAATGACGTCGATGACCAATGTAACGAGGGAAATTCAGACCAAAATTTGCTGCCGTATCCCCATTTTCTCTTCCAAATGAAAATGAAGTGCAAGTACCGTGTGTAATGTAGTATCCGATATCTTATGCCGGAAGCTTGGAGACCAAAATTTCCACGTTCAGTCTCATCACACACGGGATCAACTATAGGATTCGTTTGTGTTGTTGAATATCTCACACAGTTATGGTAAAGGGACTGTGTCCGATGTGACTGTGTGCGCTACTTTTTCGCAGCACCGAACGAAATTTTGGGCTGCCGCGCAAATATCTACCTCCCCCATCCCTCTACCAACCAAAAGCCACACCCTCCCGCTTCCCCTTCCTTTCCTAAGTTCAAACCTGCACAGCTTGCTTGCAGCGCCGCCTCCTCGCCGGCGACGCTCCTTCCTGCTGCTCGCCCTTCTCCATCTAGTCAGGTAATGCACACCTTCCCCACACCCCTCCCCCTCCACCCCCTCGTCCATTCCACATGCCCCGACCGCCGGCGCAACACATTCCACCAAAATCACCAGCCCACCCCCCCACATAATCGCCGCCGAAAGACATGGTGCACGTAGTATAGCCAGGATCTCATGGAGCACCTGGCAGCGGAGAAGCAAATCGCGACCGCACGCGCGAATGAGGCCGCGATGGCTGCCATGCATGCCGACCCCCAGATCTTGGAGCAACACATTGCCGTCGAGGCCACCGTCAATGCCTCATGCGCGGACGCCGCTACGCGGTTGTCTGTTTTGAACAACTTGGTGTGTTATCTCGAGAGATCCACTTTTGCCTTCGACGATGACTACGAGTTGTTTTCTCAGCGTGCCCGTGCTTTCCTCAACTCCAGAGCCGGCAGGTTGGTTCCTGGACAGGCTGAAGCCACTCACCACTATGAGGAGGGCACCCACGATGTGGAGGCCTCGCCCTCTTCCAAGCCCATCGTTATCGATATCTCCGACAATGAGGAATAGCTTGTTTTTTAGCTTAATTACTAATGACCCATGTTCAGGTAGCTACGCCTGTTAAGCATGTTTGCTTTACCCGTTGCATGTGTTGCTCCTGCCTTTCCTTAAGAAATTCTAGTGAAATATGCAAGTAATGCTACTATGCAATTTGACCTTCTAGTATGTTCTATTGTCCAATGTGATGCTCAGTTAACTGTTTGGTTCATTTGTTTTGGTGATCATCTGTAATGTGATGTTCGATTATTGTTGGTACAATTTTGTATTGTTATGCATGTGAAACATACAATTGCTACATTTCATAGTTCTTAGCACGCTTTGATTTTCCATGTGGCCTCAATTAATATGTTGGATCTGCAATGCGTTTATTTTTCATTAACATTTTTTACTGATAGCACGCCAAACCTCACTTAAAACCTGGTCAATATCTATCTTAAATGTGTTACAGGGGGAACAATGGGAGACACTGAAGTTTACCATCGAGGTTTGCACTTTCATGATCCTTTGGCTAAGAGTACATTATTGTGCAATTGCTGGAACCATTTTAATATTTAGGTTTCTAATATTAATTTGGTCTTGCACATGTAGGTCTTGCTATAAGAGGTTTAGACGCATTGTTCGACCCATTTTGCATGTGGGGAAATGATCTGTTCATGAATATCAGTCAAATCAAGAAACTCAGAAAGATTGTTAAGATAAAGAAACTTGCGACAAAAAACAACAAGCTGTTTGTCTACACAATGAAGAAGACATCAGTGAACTATAGGATGGTACTATCGCTTTTACCTTGTCTTTTTTCCCTTTGTGACATTACAATTTTTCGAAACAAAATTTATGCATATCTTTGTTTACAGTCCTTTCCAAAGTAGTTCATCGATGAGTACGTCTCAAACCACCTGTATGGTAAAAAGGCAAGGAAGGTATTCATACAACACCCACAGTATAATCTTGAAGTCTTCCTCAAGAGGATGAAGGATGGGCGGGCAACCATTCACAGGCACTGGCATAAAGTTGCAAGGACCTTCGACATCAGCGAAGGCTCAATATTTGCCTTCCGCTTCAACAATTTTCTAGACAAGATTCATCTGTCTATTTACCGTATATGATGCTATTTTCCAAAGGTTTTAGATGTTGCATGTGAAACTCGGTCCTGTCATGTAATTGGGTAGCTAGGTAGTATATGCCTATATGATGTTGTACTCTGATGTATTCCAATTATGAAATCCTGGTTGCCGTAATACTAAATGAAATATATTGTGTGCTTGATACTAAGTGTCAATTTGTTTACTAGCTGGATTATAAATAATAGAGCAATTAGCCTGATTATTGTGGTTTCATATTGCAGACGGTTTGTCATAGAACACCGTGGGCGATTACCTCACCAAACCCACATTGTTCTTGGAAATTTGGCGTGTTGGATCAGTGAAAAATCACACACGACTTCCGGCCGTAAACTGTGTGCGTTAGAAGACAGATTCGCAAACGTTTTCACGTAAAACATGTGTGAGATGGACAACCCTATGCCAAACAGTTTCTTCTAGGAACCGTGCGTGATGGCCACCCCTAACACAGACGATATGATGCAGAAAATTGTGTGTGATGTAGAATGCGAACGGAAACGTACATTTGGGATTCACTGTGTGGGATGCTAAGCACATCTCAGACGGCTTCCCAAAAATATCTGTTTGTGATGGCCCCTCCAATCACACATGACATATTTTTGCTCATCGTGTGTGACCGGGCGCAGCCATCACCAACGGGTTTTTCGTGTCGTGTGGGATAGCCTCCCCCCTATCGCCCACACATGCAAGGAGAAGGTTTGAGACTACGTCACGGAAAGGGGTTACAAACCGTTTGTATAGCAGGCGCCTGCACTAGTGCGACTGACTCCTGCCTGCATCTATAGTATTAAGTTCATGACAAACAGAGTAATGCTTGGAGCAAGGTGACATGATGTAGACAAAATAAGACAAGCAATTTGTTTTGATCCCGTCGTTTTATCCTTAATGGCAACAATACAAATACGTGTCTAGTCCCCTTCTGTCACGAGGATATAGAGCACCACAAGATTGAACCCATTACAACGCACCACTCCCGCTGAAGATAGATCAATCTAGTTGTCCAAACCAAATCGATAGATCAAATAGAAATACGAAGCTATACCAATCATGCATAATGGAGTTCAGTGAAGACTCAATTACTTTCAGTGAATAATCTGATCATAAACCCACAATTCATCGGATCCCAACAAACACACCACAAAAGAAGATTACATCGGATAGTCACCGCGGGAATCATGATGAACATGGTATTAAAGATCAAAGAGAGAGAAGAAGCCATCTAGGTACTAGCTATGGACCCATAGGTCTATGGTGGACCACTCACGCATCATCATGGAGGCATCAAGGTTGATGTAGATGGCCTCCATTTTTAATTCCCCCTCCGGCATCAATATATTTTTGGGTTTTGGGTTTAGTAGATCTGAAAACAAAGAGGCAAAAAAGATAGATCGGAAAGCAATATGTTGGAAAAGTAGACCCGGGGCCGTAGGTTTCACTAGTGGCTTCTCTCATGAATATAGCACACGGTGGGTGAACAAATTATTGTTGGGCAGTTGATAGAAGATCAAATAATCATGACGATATCCAAGGCGATGATCATTATATAGGCATCACGTCCAAGAAAAGTAGACCGACTCCTGCCTGCATCTACCACTATTACTCCACACATCGACCGCTATCCAGCATGCATCTAGTGTATTAAGTTCATGGAAAAACAGAGTAATGCAATAAGAACGATGACATGATGTAGACAAGATCTATTCATGTAGGAATAGACCCATCTTGTTATCCTTAATGGCAACGATACATGCGTGCCTTGCTGCCCCTTCTGTCACTGGGAAAGAACACTGCAAGATCGAATCCATCACAAAGCACCTCTTCCCATGGCAAGAAAAATTGATCTAGTTGGCCTAACTAAACCAAAGATTCGAAGAACAAATACGAGGCTATAAGTAATCATGCATATAAGAGATCAAAGAAGACTCAAATAATATTCATGGATAGAAACTGATCATGCACTCAAAATTCATCGGATCCCAACAAACACACCGCAAAAGTTTACATCAACTAGATCTCCAAGAGACCATTGTATTCAGAATCAAATAAGAGAGATAGGAAGCCATCTAGCTACTACCTACGGACCCGTAGGTCTATGGTGGATTACTCACGCATCATCAGAGAGGCATCTATGAAGAAGATGAACCCCTCCGTGATGGTGTTAGATTGGATCTCGAGGTTCTGGAACTTGCGGCGGCTGGAATTGTGTTTCGTCGACTCCCCTAGGGTTTTCTGAATATTTGGGAATTTATAGGCGTCAGAGGCGGTGGAGGGGGGCCCCGTGGAGGGCACAACCCACCAGGGCGCGTCGGGGGCCCCCTGGCGCGCCCATGTGGGTTGTGGCCTCCACAGCCCACCTCTCTGGCACTTCTTTGGCCCATTGGGTGTCTTCTGGTCCAGAAAAAATCTCCAAAAAGTTTCGTCGCGATTGGACTCCATTTGGTACTGATATTGTGCAAAGTAAAAAACAAACAAAAACAACAACTGGCACTTTGGCACTATGTCAATAGGTTAGTCCCAAAAAATGATATAAAGTTGCTATAAAATTATTGTAAAACATCCAAGAATGATAATATAACAGAATGGAACAAGCTAAAATTATAGATACGTTGGAGACGTTTCAGCATCCCCAAGCATAATTCCTACTCGTCCTCGAGTAGGTAAATGATAAAAACAGAATTTTTGATGTGGAATGTTGCCTAACATGTTCATCTCATATTCTTTTCTTCTGTAGCATGGACATTTGGACTTGTAGATGATTCAAAGCAATAGTCTAGTTTTAACGTAATGACTTCAATACTCAAGCATGCCAACAAGCAACCATGTCTTTCAAAATATCAACACTAAAGAAAGTTATCCCTAGCCCATCATGCTCAATCATTGATCCATTCATGAAACACACTCAAATATTAACTACACCCAATGCTCAAGTACGATCATAGTGCCCCCTAGTTGGTGCTTTATAAGAGAAGATGGAGACTCAAAGTAAAAATAAAAATTGCATAAAGTAAATAGATAGGCCCTTCGCAGAGGGAAGTACGGATTTGTTGAGGTGCCAGAGCTCAAAGTTTAAATTGAGAGAGAAAAATGATATTTTGGGTGGCATGCCTTTCCTGTCAACGAAAACGACAAAGTAGCTCACAATACATGCTAGATATATCATAGGCGGTTCCCAAACAGAAAATAAAGTTTATTCCTTTTTCCACCATTCTTTCACATTCCATGGCGGGCCGTATCCACGGTTGCCTTCCATACCAACACTTTCCAAGGAATTTATTATTTGACAACATAAAGTAAATATTTTTCTTCTTTTTCATTTCGAGAATGGGCATCCCTATTACCGCCGCACTCTCGTGCAATGATAAGTGAATAAACACTCATCTTGAGAATAACACATCTAGCATGGAAAAATATTGGACACTCCCCACCGTTTCATGAGCGGTACGAGCACACAAAAGAGAAACTTTATTTTGAAAATTTAGAGATGGCACATACAAATTTGCTTGGAATGGCATGGAAATACCTCATATAGGTAGGTATGGTGGACTCATAAGGTAAAACTTGGTTTAAGGATTTTGGATGCACAAGTAGTATTTCTGTGATGAAGCTGCTAGAATTGCCCCCTGAGCACCTAATACCCCTAAGCAAATTAAAGTAATATTAGAGTTATATTAGAGCACCTAAGCCCCTGAGCAAATTAAAGTAGAACCTAGTGTTGCTATGGTTAAAGATCTCTTGGTAGAAAATATTGATGGACATGTTATTTACTTCTATGATGAAGCTGCTAGAATTGCCAAACCTGATGAAAAAGATAAACATAGACCCGTAGTGGGCATGCCTATTGTCTCAGTCAAAATAGGAGATCATTGCTATCATGGTTTATGTGATTTGGGTGCTAGTGTGAGTGATATTCCTTTTACCTTATACCAAGAAATTATGAATGATATAGCACCCGCTGAAATAGAAGACATTGATGTTACTATTAAACTTGCTAATAGAGACACCATCACACCACTTGAGATTGTTAGAGATATTGAAGTCTTGTGTGGGAAAGTAAAATATCCTACTGATTTTCTAGTTCTTGGTTCCCCACAAGATGAGTTTTGTCCCATTATCTTGGGTAGACCTTTCTTGAGCACCGTCAATGCTAAGATAGATTGTGAAAAACAAACTGTCCGTGTTAGTTTCGGTGATGTGTCTCACGAATTTAATTTCTCCAAGTTTAGTAGATGACCTCATGATAGAGAAGTATCTAGTAAGGATGAAATAATTGGTCTTGCTTTTATTGCCTTGCCTCCTACTGATCCACTAGAACATTATTTGCTTGACCATGAAAATGATATGCACTTGCGTGAAAGAAATGAAATAGATAAAATTTTCTTTGAACAACAACCTCCCCTAAAACACAATTTGCCTATTGAGACTCTTGGAGGTCCTCCTCCACCTAAAGGTGATCCTGTGTTTGAATTAAAGCAATTGCCTGATACTTTGAAGTATGCTTATCTTGATGAGAAAAAGATATATCCTGTTATTACAAGTGCTAACCTTTAAGAACATGAAGAAGAAAGATTATTAAAAATTCTGAGGAAGCACCGGGCTACTATTGGATATACTCTTGATGATTTTAAGGGCATTAGGCCCACTCTATGTCAGCACAAGATTAATATGGAACCTGAAGCTAAACCCGTTGTTGATCACCAACGGCGATTGAATCCTAAGATGAAAGAAGTGGTAAGAACTGAAATATTAAAGCTTCTGGAAGCAGGTATAATCTATCCCATAGCTGATAGTAGAGGGTTAAGTCCCGTTCATTGTGTCCCTAAGAAAGGAGGTATTATCGTTGTCCCTAATGATAAAAATGAACTCATTACACAAAGAATTGTCACTGGCTATAGAATGGTAATTGATTTTAGAAAATTAAATAAAGCTACTAGAAAAGATCATTACCCTCTGCCTTTCATTGATCAGATGCTAGAAAGATTATCTAAGCACACACACTTTTGTTCTCTGGACGGATATTCTGGTTTCTCTCAACTACCTGGATCACAATCTGATCAAGAGAAAACCACCTTCACTTGTCCTTTTGGAACCTATGCTTATAGACATATGTCTTTTGGTTTACGCAATGCACCTGCTAACTTTCAAAGATGTATGACTGCTATATTATCTGACTTTTGTGAAAAGATTGTGGAGGTTTTCATGGATGATTTTTCCGTTTACGGAACCTCTTTTGATGATTTTTGCAGAGATGTGAACAAATTAATCTTGTCTTGAATTGGGAGAAGTGACTCTTTATGGTTAATGAAGGTATTGTCTTGGGGCATAAAATATCTGAACGAGGTATTGAGGTGGATAAGGCTAAAGTTGATGCAATTGAGAAAATGCCATGTCCTAAAGATATTAAAGGTATTCGAAGGTTTCCTTGGTCATGTTGGTTTCTATAGGAGATTCATTAAAGACTTCTCTAAAATTTCTAGGCCTCTTACTAATCTTTTGCAAAAGGATATCCCATTTGTTTTTGATGATGATTGTGTAGAAGCCTTTGAAACACTCAAGAAAGTCTTAACTTCTGCACCTATCGTCCAACCACCTGATTGGAACTTGCCTTCTGGGATCGGGGGTACCCAGACCTGTTTGCCTGCGGCCCAGCGCGTGGCCCACCTCGACAGCCCAGTACGGCCTGGCGACAAACCCCCCCAGGACAAGACCCTCGTGAGGGCCCCGGCCTCGCGAGGAGAACAACTCCAAGACCTCCAGGGGAGCTGCCTCCCCAGGTTGCCTCCCGAGGAGCGGAGATTCCTATGCAGGTGCCCAACCTCAGGAGGCAGTGATGATGTAAGCCATGACGACCCAGGCCAGCGGGCGCCAGCGGCGCAGAGGGGACAGTTTTCCCTTTGGTGCTAAGGAGGCAAGGGCGTACGCGGGTTCCCAAGGGATCCCCCAAAGGTTTCCATTCCGGTGCAACAAGACCAAGACCACGGGCTCAGCAGGATGGATGTCATCGCCGAGCCCACCTCTGCGTCACGCCCAGTTGCTTTGCAGGCGAAGACCACCTTTAGTCAGGATAAGCTATACCTCCTGTCCCCCTCCAAATTTGGCCGTTGTGGGGTCCCTTCCCGCCTGTGCGATAAGGGAAGAGGACCAAGGCCAATATAAATAGGGACTAGCCTCCACCGTAGAGAGGGGGAGAGACCGAATCCATCCTCAACCGAGTGCCCTCGCGAGGTCACTCACCCTTGTACTCGTTCATCCTCAAGCCCCCTCTTGAGGCCAATCCACCTAAAGCAAGAGTAGGGTCTTACACCGCAAGGTGGCCCGAACCTGGGTAAATCTCAGTGTCCATCTTCTTGCGCTCTCGTGCATCTTCAGTAGGGTTTGGCTATGGGGCGGCTGGATTGAGACTTGATCTGGTTGGGATCTTCACACACGCCCCAGAGTTCAAACCTTCTTGGGACTGCGGAGCCCCGATTCTGACATTTTGCGCGGCAGGTAGGGGCGTGTCGAGGTTCCATCTTCACCAGCCGCGCTCCGCCATCGCCTCGTCATCTCCATGGCGGGCGCAACTCCCAAGGCTTGGCAGCCCGCAGCCTATGGGGACACCGCGGGTTGCCTGGCCATGCCTGCGGTTGCTTGTATCCTCGGCGGGTCGTAGGCGCCCGCTTCCGGTCGCCACGTCAAGCAGCTTCTCCGCCAAGCGGGTGTTGGAAATATGCCCTAGAGGCAATAATAAAAGTAGTTATTATTATATTTCCTTGTTCATGATAATCGTTTATTATCCATGCTATAATTGTATTGATTGGAAACACTGATACATGTGCGGATACATAGACAACACTGTGTCCCTAGTATGCCTCTAGTAGACTAGCTTGTTGATCAAAGATGGTCAAGGTTTCCTAGCCATAGTCACGAGATGTAATTTGATAACAGGATCACATCATTAGGAGAATGATGTGATGGACAAGACCCAAACTATGAACGTAGCATATGATCGTGTCAGTTTATTGCTATTGTTTTCTGCATGTCAAGTATCTGTTCCTATGACCATGAGATCATGCAACTCACTGACACCGGAAGAATACCTTGTGTGTATCAAACGTCACAATGTAACGGGGTGACTATAAAGATGCTCTACAGGTATCTCCAAAGGTGTCTGTTGAGCTGGCATGGATCGAGACTGGGATTTGTTACTCCGTATGACGGAGAGGTATCTCAGGGCCCACTCGGTAATACAACATCACAATAAGCCTTGCAAGCAATGTGACTAAAGTGTTAGCCACGGGATCTTGTATTACGGAATGAGTAAAGAGACTTGCCGGTAACAAGATTGAACTAGGTATAGAGATACCGACGATCGAATCTCGGGCAAGTAACATACCGAAGAACAAAGAGAACATCGTACGGGATTAACTGAATCCTTGACATAGAGGTTCAACCGATAAAGATCTTCGTAGAATATGTAGGAACCAATATGGGCATCCAGGTCCTGCTATTGGTTATTCACCGTAGAGGTGTCTCGGTCATGTCTACATAGTTCTCGAACCCGCAGGGTCTGCACACTTAACGTTCGGTGACGTTTCAGTAGTATTGAGTTATGTATGGTGGTGACCGAAGGTTGTTCGGAGTCCCGGATGAGATCCCGGACGTCACGAGGAGCTCTGGAATGGTCCGGAGGTAAAGATTGATATATAGGAAGTCCCGTTTTGGTCACCGGAAAAGTTTCGGGTATTTCCGGTAGTGTACCGGGAGTGCCGGAGGGCCATCGGGAGGGGCCACCCACGCCGGGAGGCCACATGGGCCTGAGGGGGGTGCACTAGCCCTTAGTGGGCTGGGCAAACGAGCCCCACAAGGCCCATGCGGCTAGGAAAGGTGGGAAAGGAAAAAAAACCAAGTGGAGAAGGTTTCCAAGTAGGAAGAAGGAATCCTACTAGGAGTAGGATTGGTGGGAGGCTCCACCTCCACCTCCTTCGGCCGAATCCCTAGGGGAAACCATAGGGAGGCTGCCTCCTCCCCTCCCTCCTATATATACTAGAGGAATAGAGGCCCCAAAGACACAAGTCCACGTGCTAGTTCTCTATTCCCTAGTTCCTCCACTAAATAGATTTCGACGGTGCTTAGGCGAAGCCCTGCCGGAATAGTTCCACCGCCGCCGCCGCCGCGCCGTCGCGCTGCCGGAGAACTCATCTACCTCTCCGCTCCCTCTTGCTGGATCAAGAAGGCGGAGATCGTCATCGAGCTGTATGTGTGCTGAACACGGAGGTGTCGTCTGTTCGGCACTAGATCGTGATTGGATCGCGGGATGGCTAGCGATTTGGATCGTGAAGACGTTCGACTACATCAACCGCATTTCTTAACGCTTCCCGCTTAGCGATCTACAAGGGTATGTATATCCACTCTCCCTCTCATAGATGCTCATCACCATGGATAGATCTTGCGTGTGCGTAGGAAAATTTTTGTTTCCCATGCAACGTTCCCCATAAGTGGCATCATGAGCTAGGTCTATGTGTAGATGAGATCACGAGTAGAACACAAAGGAGTTTGTGGGCGTTGATGCTCAGATTGCTTCCTCCCTTGGTCTTTTCTTGATTCAGTGGTATTTTCGGATGAAGCGGCCCGGACCAACATTACTCGTACGCTTACGAGAGACCGGTTCCATCAACTGACATGTAACTTTATTGCATAAAGATGGCTGGCGGGTGTCTGTCTCTCCCACTTTAGTTGGATCAGTTTCGACAAAGGCGGTCCTTGAGAAGGTTGAATAGCAATTTGTGTATCACCGTTGTGGTTTATGCGTAGGTAAGAATCGTTCTTGCTAGATACCCATAGCAGCCACGTAAAACATGCAACAACAATTACAGGACGTCTAACTTGTTTTTGCAGGGTATGTTGTGAGGTGATATGGCCAATTACATGATGAGATATATGTGATGTATGAGATGATCATGTATTGTATAGAATATCACGACTTGCATGTCGATGAGTACGGCAACCGGCAGGAGCCATAGGGTTGTGTTTAATTTATTTTCGCCGTTTTGCTTTACATTATCGCTATGAGTTAGCAATAGTCGTAGAAGCAACAGTTGGCGCGACAACCTCATCGCGATACGTTGATGGAGATCATGGTGTCATGCCGGTGACGATGGAGATCATGCCGGTGCTTTGGAGATGGAGATCAAAAGCACAAGTTCATGGCCATATCATGTCACTTATGATTTGCATGTGATGTTAATCCTTTTATGCATCTTATTTTGCTTAGGACGACGGGTAGCATTATAAGGTGATCCCTCACTAAAATTTCAAGATAAAATTGTGTTCTCCCCGAGTGTGCACCGTTGCGAAAGTTCGTCGTTTCGAGACACCACGTGATGATCGGGTGTGATAGACTCTACGTTCGCATACAACGGGTGCAAGCCAGTGTTGCACAAGCGGAACACTCGGGTTAAACTTGACGAGCCTAGCATGTATAGACATGGCCTCCGAACACAAGAGACCAAAAGTTCGAACATGAGTCATATAGTAGATATGATCAACATGAAGATGTTCACCATTGAAACCACCTCATCTCACGTGATGATCGGACTTGAGTTGGTGGATTTGGATCATGTGACACTCGAATGACCGGAGGGATGTCAATTTGAGTGGGAGTTTTTAAGTAATATGATTAACTAAACTCATTATCTTGAACAATAGGCTAAGTTGTTTTTGCACAATTTATGTTGTAGATCAATGGCTCGCGCAGTAGCACCCCTGAATTTTAATGCGTTCCTAGAGAAAGCTAAGTTGAAAGATGATGGAAGTAACTTTGTGGACTGGGCCCGTAATCTATGGATTATCCTTACGGCTTCCCAAAAGGCTTATGTCCTTGATGCACCGCTTGGTGATCCACCCGCTCCAGTAGAGTCTGCAGACGTTGCGAACGCCTGGCAGGCACGTTCTAATGATTACTCAATGGTTCAATGTGCAATGTTGTATGGTTTAGAACCGGGACTTCAAAGACGTTTTGAACGTCATGGAGCATATGATATATTCCTGGAGTTGAAGTTTATCTTTCAGAAGAATGCCCGGATAGAGAGGTATGAGACCTCCGATAAGTTCTATGCCTGCAAGATGGAGGAGAACGGGTCTGTCAGTGAACACATAATCAGAATGTCTGGGTATTCCACCCGTCTGGCTGAATTGGGGATGCCCCTTCCGCCAGAGGCGATCAGTGACAGAGTTCTTCAACCATTGCCACCTAGCTACAAGAGCTTCGTGTTGAACTATAACATGCATGGGATGAACAAGTCAGTCGCCGAGCTGTTTGCGATGTTGAAAGTCGCTGAGTCTGAGATTCAGAAGGAGCATCAAGTGTTGATGGTCAATAAAACCACTAGTTTCAAGAAGAATGGCAACGGTAAGAAGGGTAACTCCAAGAAGAGTGGCAAAGCAGTTGCCCCTCCCGTGAAGAAACCCAAGGCTGGACCCAAGCCAGAAACTGAGTGCTTTCATTATAAGGGAACTGGTCACTGGAAGTGGAATTGCCCCAAGTATCTGGCTGACAAGAAGGCGGCCAACACCAAACAAGGTATGTATGATATACATGTTATTGATGTGTACCTTACCAGCTCTCGTTGTAGTGCCTGCGTATTTGATACCGGTTCGGTTGCTCACATTTGCAACTCAAAATAGGAACTGCGAAATAGACGGAGGCTGGCGAAGGACGAAGTGACGATGCGCGTGGGAAATGGTTCCAAGGTTGATGTGATCGCCGTCGGCACGCTCGCTCTTCGATTACCATCGGGATTAGTGATGAACCTGAATAATTGTTATTTAGTGCCTGCGTTAAGCATGAACATTATATCTAGATCTTGTTTATTGCGAGACAGTTACTCATTTAAATCAGAGAATAATGGTTGTTCTATTTATATGAGTAATATCTTTTATGGTCATGCACCCAATGTGAGGGGTTTATTCTTATTGAATCTCAATAGTGATGATACACATGTTCATAACATTGATGCCAAAAGATGTAGAGTTGATAATGATAATACCACTTTCTTGTGGCACTGCCGTTTAGGTCATATTGGTGTAAAACGCATGAAGAAGCTCCATGCTGATGGACTTTTGGAGTCACTTGATTTTGAATCACTTGACACATGGGAACCATACCTCATGGGCAAGATGACTAAGACCCCGTTCTCTGGAACAATGGAACGGGCAAGTGACTTATTGGAAATCATTCATACTGATATGTGCGGTCCGATGAGCATTGAGGCGCGCGGTGGATATCGTTATTTTCTCACCTTCACTGATGATTTAAGTAGATATGGGTATATTTACTTAATGAAACACAAGTAAGAAACGTACGAAAAGTTCAAGCAATTTCAGAGTGAAGTTGAGAATCATCGTGACAAGAAGATGAAATTCCTGCGATCTGATCGAGGAGGAGAATATCGGAGTTATGAGTTTGGTAGTCACTTAAGACAGTGTGGAATAGTTTCATAATTGACACCGCCTGGAACACCACAGCGTAATGGTGTGTCCGAACGTCGTAATCAAACCTTATGGATATGGTGCGTTCTATGATGTCTCTTGCTGATTTGCCACTATCGTTTTGGGGTTATGCATTAGATACAGCTGCATTCACTTTAAATAGGGCACCATCAAAATCCGTTGAGACGACGCCATATGAACTATGGTTTGGCAAGAAGCCAAAGTTGTCGTTTCTTAAAGTTTGGGGATGTGATGCTTATATGAAAAAGCTTCAGCCTGAAAAGCTGGAACCCAAAGCGGAGAAATGCATCTTCATAGGATACCCAAAAGAGACAGTTGGGTATACCTTCTTTCTCAGATCCGAAGGCAAAGTGTTTGTCGCTAAAAATTGAACATTTCTTGAGAAACAGTTTCTCTCAAAAGAATTGAGTGGGAGGAAAATAGAACTTGATGAGGTTGTTGAACCTTTACTTCAACCTGAGAGTAGCGCAGCGCAGAAAGTTGTTTATGTGGATCCTATGTCAGTTCAAGAGGAAGCTAATGATGATGATCATGAAGCTTCGGATCAAGTTACTATCGAACCACGTAGGTCGACAAGGACGCGTACTACTCCTGAGTGGTACGGCAACCCTGTCTTAGAGGTCATGTTGTTGGACAACGATGAACCTACGAGCTATGGAGAAGCGATGATGGGCCCAGATTCTGAGAAATGGTTAGAGGCCATGAAATCCAAGATGGGATCCATGTATGAAAACAAAGTATGGGCTTTGGAAGTATTACCTGAAGGGCGAAAGGCCATTCAGAACAAATGGATCTTTAAGAGGAAGACGGACGCGGACGGTAATGTCACCGTCTACAAAGCTCGACTTGTGGCAAAGGTTTTTTCACAAGTTCATGGAGTTGACTACGATGAGACCTTCTCACCAATAGCGATGCTTAAGTCCGTCAGAATCATGTTAGCAATAGCTGCATTTTTCGATTATGAAATTTGGCATATGGATGTTAAAACAACGTTCCTTAATGGTTTCCTTAAGGAAGAGTTGTATATGATGCAACCAGAAGGTTTTTTCGATCCAGAGAATGGTGACAAAGTTTGCAAACTCCAGCGATCCATTTATGGACTGGTGCAAGCATCTCGGAGTTGGAATCTTCGCTTTGATGAGGTGATCAAAGCGTTCGGGTTTATACAAGTTTACGGAGAAGCTTGTATTTAGAAGAAAGTGACTGGGAGCTCTATAGCGTTTCTAATATCATATGTGGATGACATATTACTGATTGGAAACAATATAGAAATATTGGAAAGCGTGAAGGAATATTTGAACAAGAGTTTTTCAATGAAGGACCTAGGAGAAGCTGCTTTCATATTAGGCATCAAGATCTATAGAGATAGATCGAGACGCTTAATAGGACTTTCACAGAGCACATACCTTGACAAAGTTTTGAAGAAGTTCAAAATGGATCAGTCCAAGAAGGGGTTCTTGCCTGTATTGCAAGGAGTGAAGTTGAGTAAGACTCAATGCCCAGTGACTACAGAAGATAGAGAAAAGATGAGTGTCGTCCCCTATGCTTCGGCCATAGGCTCTATCATGTATGCAATGCTGTGCACAAGACCCGATGTCAGCCTTGCCATAAGTATGGCCGGAAGGTTTGAAAGTGATCTAGGAATGGAACACTGGACGGCGGTCAAGAATATCCTTAAGTACCTGAAAAGGACTAAGGACATGTTTCTCATTTATGGAGGTGATCAAGAGCTCGTCGTAAAGGGTTATGTCGATGCAAGCTTTGACACTGATCCGGATGACTCTAAGTCTCAAACCGGATACGTATTTATTCTTAATGGGGGTGCGGTAAGCTGGTGCAGTTCCAAGCAGAGCGTGGTAGCTGATTCTACATGCGAAGCGGAGTACATCGCTGCCTCAGAGGCGGCGAAGGAAGGTGTCTGGATGAAGGAGTTCATGACAAATCTTGGAGTAGTGCCTAGTGCACTAAACCCGATGACTCTGTTCTATGACAACACTGGTGCCATTGCTCTAGCCAAGGAACCAAGGTTTCACAAGAGGACCAGACACATAAAGCGACGTTTCAATTCCATATGTGATTACATCAAGGAGGACGACATAAATATTTGCAAAGTGCACACGGATCTGAATGTTGCAGATCCGATGACTAAACCTCTTCCAAGGGCTAAACATGATCAACACCAGAAATGTATAGGTGTTAGATTCATTACAATGTAAATCACATAGTGATGTGAGCTAGATTATTGACTCTAGTGCAAGTGGGAGACTGTTGGAAATATGCCCTAGAGGCAATAATAAAAGTAGTTATTATTATATTTCCTTGTTCATGATAATCGTTTAATATCCATGCTATAATTGTATTGATTGGAAACTCTGATACACTATGGATACATAGATGGTCAAGGTTTCCTAGCCATAGACATGAGATGTCATTTGATAACAGGACCACACCATTAGGAGAATGATGTGATGGACAAGAGCCAAACTATAAACGTAGCATATGATCGTGTCAGTTTATTGCTATTGTTTTCTGCATGTCAAGTATCTGTTCCTATGACCATGAGATCATGCAACTCACTGACACCGGAGGAATACCTTGTGTGTATCAAACGTCACAACATAACTGGGTGACTATAAAGATGCTCTACAGGTATCTCCGAAGGTGTGTGTTGAGCTGGCATGGATCGAGACTGGGATTTGTTACTCCGTATGACGGAGAGGTATCTCAGGGCCCACTCGATAATACAACATCACAATAAGCCTTGCAAGCAACGTGACTAAAGTGTTAGCCACGGGATCTTGTATTACGGAACGAGTAAAGAGACTTGCCGGTAACGAGATTGAACTAGGTATAGACATACCGACGCTCGAATCTCGGGCAAGTAAGATACCGAAGAACAAAGAGAAAAGCGTACGGGATTAACTGAATCCTTGACATAGAGGTTCAACCGATCATGATCTTCGTAGAATATGTAGGAACCAATATGGGCATCCAGGTCCCGCTATTGGTTATTGACCGTAGAGGTGTCTCGGTCATGTCTACATAGTTCTCGAACCCGCAGGGTCTGCACACTTAACGTTCGGTGACGTTTCGGTAGTATTGAGTTATGTATGGTGGCGACCGAAGGTTGTTTGGAGTCCCGGATGAGATCCCAGACGTCACGAGGAGCTCCGGAATGGTCCGG
Organism: Elymus sibiricus; assembly: GCA_039707655.1. Classification (NCBI taxonomy): domain Eukaryota; kingdom Viridiplantae; phylum Streptophyta; class Magnoliopsida; order Poales; family Poaceae; genus Elymus; species Elymus sibiricus. The sequence continues at coordinate 115,604,829 of CM077675.1, forward strand.
AGGTAAAGATTGATATATAGGAAGTCCCGTTTTGGTCACCGGAAAAGTTTCGGTTATTTCTGGTAGTGTACCGGGAGTGCCGGAGGGCCATCTGGAGGGGCCACCCACGCCGGGAGGCCACATGGGCCTGAGGGGGGTGCACCAGCCCTTAGTGGGCTTGGCAAACCAGCCCCACAAGGCCCATGCAGCTAGGAAAGGTGGGAAAGGAAAAAAAAACCAGGTGGAGAAGGTTTCCAAGTAGGAAGAAGGAATCCTACTAGGAGTAGGATTGGTGGGAGGCTCCACCTCCACCTCCTTTGGCCGAACCCCTAGGGGAAACCCTAGGGAGGCTTCCTACTCCCCTCCCTCCTATATATACTAGAGGAATAGAGGCCCCAAAGACACAAGTCCACGTGCTAGTTCTCTATTCCCTAGTTCCTCCACTAAATAGATTCCGACGGTGCTTAGGCGAAGCCCTACCGGAATAGTTCCACCACCACCGCCGCCGCGCCGTCGCGCTGCCAGAGAACTCATCTACCTCTCCGCTCCCTCTTGCTGGATCAAGAAGGTGGAGATTGTCATCGAGCTGTACGTGTGCTGAACGCGGAGGTGTCGTCCGTTCGGCGCTAGATCGTGATTGGATCGCGGGACGGCTAGCGATTTGGATCGCGAAGACGTTCGACTACATCAACCGCGTTTGTTAACGCTTCCCGCTTAGCGATCTACAAGGGTATGTAGATCCACTCTCCCTCTCGTAGATGCTCATCACCATGGATAGATCTTGCGTGTGCGTAGGAAAAATTTTGTTTCCCATGCAACGTTCCCCATAAGCGGGCGCAGCCCAGCCACGGCTTGAGGCCCCGCGAAGCAGGGCGAGGCCGGAGATCGACATCACCTTTGACTCCAGGGACCATCCCAGGACAACGGTCGCTGCTGGTGCGCTCCCCATGCTGTGCACGCCCACCATCAATAACATTACGGTCACCAAGACCCTCATCGACGGCGGCGCCGGCCTCAACGTCCTTTCCGTGGAGGCCTTCGACATGCTCCAGATGCCCTACGACCAGCTCGCGCCCTCCAGGCCCTTCTCAGGGGTAGTCAGAGGATTCGCCACCCCCTTGGGGCAGGAGTGCCTCCCCGTCACCTTCGGCACCCGTGACAACTACCGCACCGAGCTGATCGACTTCGATGTGGCCCGGATCGGCCTCCCGTACAATGCCATCCTGGGATATTCGGCCCTCGCCAAGTTCATGGCTGCGGCGCACCCAGGCTACAACATCATCAAGATGCCTGGCAGCAGCGGCATCGTCACCGTGGCCGGAGACACCAAGGACGTAGTTCGGGCCCTGAAGCTCGTCTACAAGGCCGCGGCGTCCTCACGCCTCGACGCCGAGAGCGTCGCGCAGGTTCCGGAGGACCCTCCGCTGGCCCCGAAAGTCGCACCTTCGAAGAAGAAGCAGTTGTTCTCTCAGGACTGAGCTGAGACGAAGCAGGTGCTTGTTGACGACGGGAGCCCGGGCCACACCTTCACCATTGGCGCCGGCCTTCCCCGGAGCAGGAGAAGGCGCTGGTCGACTTCCTCCGCGCAAACAAGGACGTGTTTGCATGGGAGGCGTGCGACCTAGTAGGCGTTCCGAGAGAGGTGATCGAGCACCACCTAAGGGTGCGCCCCAATGCGCGCCCGGTGAAGCAGAAAGCAAGAAGGCAAGCACAAGAAAATAAAGCGTTCATCGTCCTGGAGGTTGGCAAGCTGCGGGAAGCTGGCATTGTTCGGGAGGTACGGCACCCGGATTGGTAGGCCAACCCAGTGATTGTCCCCAAGAAGGTTTGGAAGGAACGCATGTGCGTCTACTTCACGAGCCTCAACAAGGCTTGCCCTTAGGACCCCTTCCCGCTCCCGCGCATCGACCCGATCATGGACTCCACCGCCGAGTGCGATCTGCAATGCTTTCTCGGGTTACCACCAAATCAAGATGGCGGTGGAGGACGTCGAGAAGACGGCCTTCCACTCTCCGTGCGGCGCGTACTGCTATGTGTGCATGCCCTTCGGGTTGCGGAACGCCGTTGCGACCTTTCGCGGCTGATGCGCATTGCCCTGGGGTAGCAGCTTGGGAAAAATGTGGAGGCGTACGTTGATGACATCGTGGTCAAGTCGCGAGAGGCGAGGACCCTGATCGAGGATCTGGAGGAGACGTTCGCCAGCCTGCGTCGAGTGAACCTAAAGCTCAACCCTGAAAAATGCGTTTTTGGGGTCCCGTCCGGCAAGCTACTCGGTTTCTTGGTATCGGACCGAGGGATCGAGGCCAACCCTGAGAAGGTCAAAGCGATCGGGAAAATGCGCCCTCCTCAGACCCTCAAGGAAATGCAGAAGCTCGCGGGCTGCGTGACCTCTTTGGAATGTTTCATCTCCAAGCTGGGCGAACGCGCCCACCCCTTCTTCAAGCTCATGAAGAGGAAGGGCCCATTTGAGTGGACCCCTGAGGCGGACGCGGCTTTCGAGGACCTCAAGTGGTATCTGTTGGGGATATAACCCCAGGGTGAGACCCGCCCGGGTGGGGCCAGGTCATGCGGTTGGCGGCTTACGACAAGATTAGGAGTAAGCTTATCCAATGGGCCAGGAGGCCCAGAGCCAGAAGACAGGATGTAACTCGGTGGGCTTGAGCCACCGGGGACGACTTGTTAGATAAGGCATGTATAATTAGAGGCGAGGTCGGTGCTCAAGTATAACCCGGCCCGGACTCTTGTAAGCTTAGGGGCCTTGACCTGTGTATATAAGGGCGGGTTACCTGGGCGGCTTAGGCCATGAAACAACTCATCGATAGCTAGGTCAAGCGAACTCACTCCCTTGTAATCGATACTCAATCAATATAACACAAAGCAGGACGTAGGCTTTTACCTCTTTCCGAGGGGCCGAACCTGGGTAACTCTTGTCTCTCGATTCCGATCAACCCCTTCGAGCTCAGCCTAGCGATGGCCTCGAACCTAAGTCCTTTCACGAGGACATCTGCCGTGACAAAACCACGACAGTTGGCGCCCACCGTGGGGCTAGCGCTCGGTGGTGTGGAGTTCTCGAAGGGTTCTCTCCCAGGGATCGAGGGATACGCCATTGGCAGGATGACCAAGAGTCGCCGCGGCAAGCTCTACATCAACGACGCCGGCTGGGGCCCCGAGGCCGACTCAATTGAGTATGGGTACCGGGTCCCCTTCGGCGGAATTCACGTCTTCATCGGCAAGATCGGCGGATCTAAACCCGGGCCGGACATCTGCACCGACCTCGTCGAGCCGGCCCGATGCGTGCAACCCGCCCGTGTTAACCTGGGCAGGAAGCATGTCTTCGTCGGCTTTACCCAAGGCATGGAGCTTGAAGGTTCCATGTCGAGGGAGGAAACTCTCATCTGCTCAGAGGATGGATCCTCGAGTGGAGAGACGGAATCGATCTATCAGCTTCACAACGGCGGGCTTGGGGGCTACGTCGAGGATTACCCCGAGCCAGAGTATCATGAGCCGGAGGACTATGAGCCGCCGAACCGCGCTGCTATCTTCATGGCGGGTTCAGCGCCGGCCCCTAGTAGTACGGCCACCGGAGTAACTGGGTCTGGAGCTGGCAGGCCACCGGCTCAAGTTCTTCTGGATCTGATGAACGAGCTCGCAACTCTGATGGAAACCGAGGTCACTGCTGAAAACCAAGCGGCCCGTAACACGGAGATCACGAGGTTGAAGAACCAGATGGCCGGAGTCCAACAGGAAATCAATGCGCTGAAGGCTCAGATGGATGCTGAGGCGGAGCGCCTCAGGGCGGATACTTTTCGCCTTGAGTTAGAGCAGCAGTCTGCAGCGGCGGTTCATCGGATGAGGCATCAATCCCGTATGCCGGATCAATATGAAGCCAGAAATCTTTTTAACACGCCAGGGACTGGACGGAACGTGCCTCTGACCGTAACCCGGACGGCAGAAGTACCTGGAAGCCGGGCGGCAGTTCAGCGTCAGCAGCCAAACCCGCCCCGCCGGAACCAGACCCCACCACAGCCTTTTCCAACGCCGCCGGGTCATTATTCTAACCCGGTGGAGAACATGGTGGCGGCGGCGACCAGGCTTGGTACAATTCCCATCCCCGATGAGGCACCTTTCGCAGAAGAGGTGCAGAACGCCATCGGATACCTGCAGACGGCGGTGGCCCAGCAGGAGAAGTATACTTATGCCAGAGTCGCGTGCACTCAACCCCCATCAGAAGCCGCAGCTACAGCCGGCGTTATGAGTCGCCGGCGGTTTCTAGCAGTGATCGACATCGAAACCCGCCGAGAGCTGATCGGGCGGCTCTTGATGCTCAGGCACTGGTGGATCGGGCAAGAGCGCAGCAAGAGGCGGCGGCTCTGGCAGCTGCGGCGGCTTATTAGGAGCCCACAGTTGCACCTTCCATTTCAGTAGGAGCAGGTGTAACCACCAGGGCTTTGGGAGTGCCGTGCTTGGCGCCGACTTTGCGGAATGAGCGTCTCCCGAAGGATTTTAAGGGTCCTCGCAAGGTGCCCAATTATACTGCTGACCTACCTCCAGAGGCTTGGATTGAAAGCTATGAGCTGGCCATGGAGATGTTAGACGTCAGCGATGCAGTATGAGCCAAGTATTTCATCATGATGCTGGAAGGGCCAGCTCGCACGTGGTTGAAGGGTTTGCCACCCAACACCATTAATTACTGGGCCGAGTTAAAGGCGAAGTTCATCAAAAAATTCCAAGGAACGTGCAAGCAGCCCATGACGATTGTGGATTTGGACCATTGTGTGCAGCGTGAGGATGAGTCGGCTCGTCACTGGGTCCGGCGGGTCTCAACCATCATCCACTCTTCTGAACACATTACGGCGGCTCAAGCGGTCTTGATTCTAGAGAAGAATTGCCACTTTACGCCCTTGAAGCAGAAGCTTGGCCGACTCAAACGCTCATGCCAAGACATGGGGGAACTCGTGGCGGCTCTCACCAAGTATGCAGACTCTGATAGCACGAAAGACCCTGGCTCCGATGATGAGAAATCAACCAAGGGTAAGAAGAATAACAATGGCAAGGGTCAACAGCAGAACGGGGGAGGAAATGGCAATAATGGTAACGGCGGAAAGCGGAAGCACCAGGACGGCGAGTCAGATTTAGTGGCCAACACCAACACTGGGAATAACTGTGGCAAAGGGAACGGCAAGCCACCTTTTAAACGCAAGCCTGCTGACATGGAAGCGATTCTGAGTGCTCCTTGCCCGAAACATAGCCTTCCGGGTTAGCCGTCTACTCACGCTTGGAGAGACTGTTGGATCATGCGCGAGTATCGAAACCTCAATACTGACCAGCACCAAGGCGGCGGCGGTGGACCATCCGGCGGGTCAGGATCCGGTCCTTCTGGGTCTGGCTTTGGTCCGGGCGGCTCAGGCTCAGGCCATCAGGGCCAAGGGAACCATGGAGGTCATAATCAACAGTCTGGCGGTGGAGGCCAGCAGCACAATAACCAGTCCGGGTATCAGAGTAACCCTAAGCAGCTCAATGGAGGGCAGTACCATGTTTTCACAACCAGCCTTGACAAGCGAGACCGGAAGGTGCGCAAGCGGGCGGTTAGTGCAGTCATGCCGGCTCTCCCGCAATATTTGAAGTGGTCTGAGTATGACATAACTTGGAGCAGGGAGGATCACCCGCCGCGCGTTGATAACCCGGGGTAGCTGGCTTTGGTAGTTTCCCCCCAAGTGGGAGGATACGTGTTCACTAAAGTACTTATGGATGGTGGCAGCAGCATTAACATCCTGTACTATGACACTTTCCGCCGGATGAATTTGCTTGACAAGGATCTTAAGCCCTCTTCAACAGTTTTTCACGGTGTGGTACCCGGAAAGTCGGCTTATCCAGTGGGAAAGATTTCCTTGGAGGTAGCTTTTGGCGATGAATTCAATTACAGGGTGGAGTCTTTGTGGTTTGAGGTGGTCAAAATCAAGAGCCCATACCACGCTCTGTTCGGTCGACCGGCTTACGCCAAGTTCATGGCTAGGCCTTGCTATGTTTACTTGCAGCTCAAGATGCCCGGGTTAAATGGGACGATTACTGTGCATGGTGATCGGAAGACGGCTCTTGAGTGTGAGGAAGGTGACGCATCATACGCCGAGTCAAGATGCGCGGAGGCAGAGCTCAAATTTTATAAAGAAAATGTTGACCCGGCAGATATGACTCCACTGAAGAAACCTAACACGGAATCTGAGCCGCCCCTCAAGTTTGTGGCAGAAGATACCAAGATGGTGGACTTTACGCCGGGCGACTCATCACAGCAGTTCACCATTGGGGCCAATATGGATCCCAAATATGAAAGCGCGATCATCGAATTCATCCGTGAGAACCGGGACATCTTTGCATGGAAACCTTCTGACATGCCGGGTGTACCGAGAGAATTCGCTGAGCACCACCTTAATGTGGATCCTAAATTTAAGCCGGTCAAACAGTTCCTCCATCGGTTTAATGAGGAGAGGCGCAAGGCTATTGGGGAAGAGGTGGCCCGGCTCTTGGCAGCAGGGTTCATCGTTGAAGTTTTTCACCCGGAGTGGCTTGCTAACCCGGTGTTGGTACTCAAGAAGAACGGCACGTGGCGTATGTGCGTGGATTACACGGATCTTAACAAGGCGTGTCCGATTGACCCGTTTGCTCTCCCCCGTATTGATCAAATCATTGATGCGACGGCGGGTTGTGAGAGTCTATTTTTCCTGGACGCTTATTCAGGTTATCATCAGATCAAGATGGCAGTTAAAGACCAAGAGAAGACGGCTTTTATTACGCCTTTTGGTGCTTTCTGCTATGTTTCTATGCCTTTTGGGCTCAAGAGTGCTCAGGCGACTTACCAGCGTTGTGTGCAGAACTGTCTTCATAGTCAAATTGGGCGCAATGTCCATGCTTATGTGGATGATATTGTGGTTAAGTCAAGGAAGAAGGAAACTCTGCTGGCTGATTTGAAGGAAACCTTTGACAATTTGCGGGTTTACAAGATGATGCTTAACCCGGTAACGTGTGTTTTTGGCGTACCTGCAGGCAAGCTCTTGGGATTCTTAGTCTCTGAGCGTGGCATTGAAGCTAACCCGGATAAGATAAAAGCTATTACTTCCTTGTCCGAGCCGGCGTGCATCAACAATGTTCAGCGCCTGGCGGGTCGTATCGCTGCGTTAAGCCGGTTTATAAGCCGCCTAGGTGAGAAGGCTATTCCTCTGTATCAGATGATGAAGAAGACAGACAATTTCGTCTGGAGTGATGCAGCGAAGGAGGCGTTTGAGGCGCTCAAAAGGCAGTTGGCTGAGCCGCCCGTTCTGGCCGCTCCCATGGAAAAAGAACCTCTACTCTTATATGTGGCAGCTAATAACAAGGCTGTTAGTGCTGCGGTTGTTGTGGAGTGCAAGGAGGCGGGTAAGGAGTATCCAGTTCAGCGGCCGGTTTATTATGTCAGTGAGGTCTTGACAGAGTCTAAGCAAAGATACCCTCATTGGCAAAAACTGGTGCTTGGGGTGTTCATGGCCAATCGCAAGCTGAAGCATTATTTCCTTGGTCACCCGATCACAGTGGTTAGTTCTGCTCCTTTGGGAGATATAATCCAAAACAGAGAAGCCACTGGAAGGATTGCTAAGTGGGCAATTGAGCTTGGGCCTCTTAATCTGAAATATGTACCCCGGACAGCTATCAAGTCTCAAGCCCTGGTGGATTTCATCAATGATTGGATAGAATGTCAAATTCCTGAGGAGAAACCGGACAATACTTATTGGACGATTCACTTCGATGGATCCAGGCAATTGGAAGGCTCGGGGGCTGGAGTTGGTTTAACTTCCCCACGAGGTGACAAGTTCTGTTATGTTTTAAGGCTAATGTTTACTTGTACTAACAATGCAGCGGAGTACGAGGCTTTGCTTCATGGGCTCCGGGTTGCCAAGGAGATGAACTTGAGCCGGGTCAGATGTCTTGGCGACTCAGACCTAGTGGCTCAGCAAGTCTCTGGCACCTGGGATTCTAAGGACCCTCGCATGGCGGCTTATTGTCAGGCGGTTGATGTTATTGCTGGCCACTTTAAAGGCTATCAAGTGGATCATATTGACCGTCGGAAGAACGAGGCGGCTGACACTTTATCAAGGCTGGGGTCTCAGCGTAAGTCGGTGCCGCCTAATGTGTTCTTGGACCTGTTGCATCACCCGTCAGTCAAGTTACCGTCGGAGGAGGACTTGGCTATACCTGACCCGGAGGAGCAATTGGTGGCGGCTCTTCGCGCGATACCTGACTGGACGTTACCTTATCTGACGTACCTGACTCGCGGCGGGTTACCCCAAGACGAGACTCTGGCATGGCAGATCACAAGGCGGTCTAAGTCTATGACTATTGTCAACGGCGAGTTACACCGACGCAGTGTGACTGGTGTTTTCCAGCGATGTGTTTCTCCTGCTGAGGGCCGTGAGATCGTGCAAGAAATCCATGCTGGTGATTGTGGTCATCACGCCGGGTCAAAATCATTGGTGGCCAAGGCTTTTCGACACGGATTTTACTGGTTGACAGCTCATAAAGATGCGGAGGATTTGGTCACTAAATGCGGCGGGTGTCAAAAATTTGGGAGACGTGCCCATGTGCCGGCTCAAGAACTACGGATGATTCCAATCACCTGGCCATTTGCAGTCTGGGGGCTTGATATGGTAGGACCTTTCAAGAGGTCTAAAGACAAGAAGACCCACCTCTTGGTGGCGGTTGACAACTTTACTAAGTGGGTGGAAGCTGAGCCGGTCAGCAAGTGTGACGCGGCAACAGCAGTTCAGTTTGTCAAAAAATTGATTTTTCGTTTTGGCTACCCGCATAGTATCATCACTGATAATGGTACAAATCTGTCCAAGGGGCTATGAAGGATTTCTGTGATGAGGAGCATATACGTCTTGATGTATCTTCGGTAGCTCACCCACAGTCTAATGGTCAAGCTGAGTGTGCTAACCAAGAAATTTTGAGAGGTATCAAACCCCGGCTTATGGTCCCTTTGGAGCGCACGCCGGGTTGTTGGGTGGAGGAGTTGCCGTCTGTTCTTTGGAGTATAAGAACCACCCCCAACAGGTCTACATGATTTACGCCTTTCTTCATGGTTTATGGCGCAGAGGCTGTTCTTCCCAGTGATATTCGTCATGACTCGCCCAGGGTGGCGGCTTACATGGAAACTGATAATGAGGCGGCGCGTCAGGATGCTTTGGATGCCTTGGACGAAGAGCGCGATCTTGCAGCAGCTCGGTCGGCGATTTATCAGCAAGACCTGCATCACTATCATAGCCGCAGGGTCAAGACTCGGACGTTCCAAGAAGGCGACCTGGTACTCCGGCTGATTCAAGACCAGTCAAATATGCATAAGTTATCACCTCCCTGGGAAGGGCCGTTTGTGATCAGCAGAAATCTCAACAATGGCTCTTATTATCTCATGGATATGCGGGAAAGTGACAAGTCTCGCACTTCTGGTGAAGAGACCAAGAGGCCATGGAATATTCCTCACCTTGGCCATACTATACTTAAGCCACCAGCCGGCTCTCATCAATGTACATATCCCTGTCATTGTATAAACCATATTTTATGATATAATAAAGTTGGCATCCCCATGATTAGGGGCCTCTGCCATTTTTTCTCTACACTAAGTGTTATACAAGGGAGTTGATCCTTTCCATCAGGTCACTTGGGGGCTTTTAAACCCTCTTGGCCAGGTTTATATTACAAAGGAGTTGATCCTTAAATTGGTCACTTGGGGGCTTCCAACCCTATGGGTTTAGCTTACTTACCCTCTTGACCTGGCTTTCCGCCATGTCCGAGTTAAACCTGCCTATTCGCAACTTGCTACTCCGCCATGTGACCCGCCGAACTCTTGACAGTTATTCTGGATAAGAGACCCTGAACTTTTCTAAGTTATTCTCGCACAAAGACACTGAACTGGTCAAGGTTTAAATGGCAGCTTTTGTCATGAGAGAGCCGGCTTACAGTGAGAGAGGACAAACTCGTCTTGTCTACCGTACCCCCTCCGCTATGTGGCCTGTTGTACTCTTAGCAATGTCAATCTTTTAAAGACCCTGAACTTGCTAAGGTTTAAACAACGGATTTATGTCACGTGAGGCCCGGTTTACAAGTCTTCAGGCTTTCCGCCTAGTTTCTTCGGAAACAAAATGTTTTCATAAAAACAAGAGTTATCTTGTCCTGTCGAGCCTTTAAAGCCGGTTTATAGGATAAGACATACAAGTGCTTGTTCTTGCAGGTACTCTCATGGTAAGATTCTAAGTTTGGAAAATTTCCGGCTTGGTTCATGGAGCATAAACCGCCTGGCGAGTTAAAGCAGTCAAAGTAATTGCATATCAAAAGATGAGTCGCCAGCAGAGCTTTCAACCATAGTATCAAAGGTGCAAGAACATGCAGTTAATAGTTTTTCTCCGACTATTACATGGCTATTCAAAAGCCCTAAGCATTGTAGACGTCCAGTTTTTCAACAAATCTTAACCCGGCAAATTAAACAAGGCCGGGTTCCAGGATGCAAGGTTTCTCTTTAACTCGACGCCGGGTCATCCTGCGTCGGTTCTTCGATTTCTTCGATCTGGAGGTTGTCCACATCCCAATTGCAATTGGTCAAAGCTTCAAACATAGCTTCATCGTGCATGATTGGAGACGGGTCAACGTCAGGAGCGAAGAGATGCTTACGGCGTTGAGGAACCAGGCTCTTTGCTTCAAAAGTTGGCCCTCGACTCCGCTTGTTCTCCTCGGAGTAAGCCGCCTGGTATACAGATAGATCAGCTTCTTCAGCCAGCCGGCTTGCCAGGACCCGAGACGCCTTATGACAGCGACTGTAGTCTTCTTGCGTAAACTCTGAGCCATCGTCCTTCAGCTGCGGGAAGCCGTCCATCATTTCATCCGGGTTAAGTTCTGGGGCATACGCCAGAGACCGGCTCAAAGCAGCAATTGCGCCCTTACGGGCGGCTGATTTCTTTAACTCTTGAAGCTGCATTGGGATAGTCGACATGGTCTCCAGTACGCCCTTCATGAATTTTGGGATGCCCCTCTCAGACATGACAGCCTTGATAGTGATAAGAGACCCGGCGTACAGCTGTTCTGTTAGAGAATACATGGCCTTGAGCTTCAGCAGGCTGTTGTTGGGCAACTGGCGGCTCCGTTCACCTATAGGGAAGTCAAAAAGTTTTATAACCCGCCGGGAAAGAATATTAAGCAGTGTTCGTATATAGTTGACGGGTAAAAGTACTTACCAAACACAGCTCCAATCATACGGGTGATGTGGCCCTTCAGAGTGTTCAGCTCATCAGTCACCACTTTGAGCCGGCCCTCTGCGTCTTCAGCACGTTTGACCAAGGCGGCTTGGCTTGACTCAGCAGTCTGTTTGAATGTTTCAAACTTTGTCTTAATCTTTTCATGCTCTATGGAGCAGAGCCGCCACTTTTCTTCCGTCTCTGCTCGGCCTTTCTGTTGTTGTGCAAGGGTCTTCTTCAGGTCTGTCACGATCAACTCAGCGGCGTTCACAGATTCCTGCATAAGACAAGTCATGACAGAGCAAGGTTTGTCAGCTTTAAGTCGCCAGTCCAACTCACACAGTTTACAGCAAAACCTGATGCAATGATTACAAGTCCCAAGCATATTGCAAGCAATTCACTTGACACTTGGGGGCTAATGTGCCTCAATTCTTTCTATAGAACCGGCTCTATGATTGAGTGCCGGCTCATTACTTAGGTAATGACCCGGCCCTTGGGGGCTACGATCGGCGCTTACTCTTTGATTGAGTACCGGCTCATTACTTAGGTAATGACCCGGCCCTTGGGGGCTACGATCGGCGCTTACTCTCTGATTGAGTGCCGGCTCATTACTTAGGTAATGACCCGGCCCTTGGGGGCTACAGTTGGCTCTTGTTCTATTTCAGCTCTTTCTTATAGAGCCGACTCATTACTTAGGTAATGACCCGGCCCTTGGGGGCTACAACTTGGCTTTTACTCTATGATGGTGTGCCGGCTCATTACTTGGGTAATGACCCAGCCCTTGGGGGCTACATAAGTATATATATATAACGAGACAAGGGAGGTGAAGTACCTCAAATTTTGCCTTCATCTTGGCAACCAGGCTGGCCTCCATGTCTCGGCTGGCAAACAGACGGCTCAGATAGCCGGAGTGTAGTTCCTCAGCAGTGAGCTTGTCCAAATTGGAAAGGTCAGCTGGAGTCTTCTCTTCCTGGGAAGGAGCCGCCTCATCGACCTTCATATGCTTGGATAGTGCACGTGAAGGAGTGGGTGGTTTGTAAGTCGCCCCGGTGACAATGACTTCTTCATGAGAAGCCAAGTTTTTAGTTGATGGTCGGGGGCTGGGCGGCTTAGGAGCAGAGTCTACATGGGTTTCAGGAGCCTCAATATCCATGGCAGCTGACTCAGCCTGTGGTGGAACTTCTTCAGGGGCGTCTTTGGCGGCTTCAGAAGGCTCAATGTGAGAGTCAGGAATATTGGGTGTTGGGATCTCCGGGTCTTGGACATCAGGGGTCGAGGATGACCCGGCCCCTTTCCTTCGTTTGGCTTGAGCCCTGTGAACAAAGACAATGCTGGATATGTCATGATAAGGTATGAGACATTTAAACATATTTCAGGATATACAAATACTTACCCCGGGTTAATAATGAGAGGGGGCAGCTTTGAGGTGGTTGAATCGCCAGAAGAAGGAGGCAAGGCCTGGAAAAATTTAGCATTATGTAACAGTCAATAAGCTGCAAGGATAATGTACAGGCAGAGCAAGTTTAAGGCAAGGGAGTACCTCGGTGCATTGTTTCCAAGGGGCCGGCTCATTTGGTAAGCCGGTTAAGAGGTCTCCAGAGCCGGCGCTCCGGGTCTGACGTCTGCTATCATCTTGCTCTTTCTTCAAAAGAAAGTTATGACTCAAGTAAGCAAAAGGACAGGAATTCTTTACCTTCCGTACAGCTCGCCGTATTCTCTTTATTGGTGAAAGATCCGAGTCAGAGGAGACAATGGTTACCTCGGCAACGTCGCATGATTTGTTTCAGCTTCTTCCTGTGAGTGATTGCCGTCAATAAGTTGCATAAAGAGAAAGCCAAGGGACTCAAGTTCTACCTCTGAATCGTCTAAATCAAATAGCTCTTCTGCAGACTGTTTCCTCTTGCGGGTAGGCGCCTTAGGCTTTGACGCCTTTGGGACCTTGCTCTTCTTCTTGAGAGTCGGAGGCAACAGCTTTTTCCAGAAGGAAGAGCCGGCCTATGTATGAAAAAGCATATTGGCAGAAAAGGTTCAATAAGAATATAAAATACAACAGCAAAAGAATGGATGGAGGCTAGGATGAAATGACTTACATCCGGAGCCAGGTTAACTGTAGAAAAGGGGTGTAGGCTAGTCTTGCTGCAGGCGGCTAATGTCTCCCCCAGCAGAGACTTGACGATGGTGTTAAGATCCTGGTCCTTCAGAGGGATCCGGGTGAAGCATTGAGGGTCATCCAATTTGCCGGTGTACTGGCACATCAAAGCGCCATGGTGGCTCAGCGGCAGAATCCTCCAGGAGACCCAGCAGCGGGTTAGGTCAACACCCGTCAATCCGTTGGCCAGCAGGGCCCTGACCTTTGAGAAGGTGGTAGCGTATTGAGCACGCCCGGCGGCTGACATTCTGTCTGGAAGCTCTGTATCTGTGCTAAGCCGGTAAGGACGGTAACCCGGCAGTGGGTTCTCCCCCTCTGGTGAAGTGTCTCGGCAATAAAACCAAGTCTTGTTCCACTCCTTGGGGTGACTTGGCAGAGTCGCCGCTGGGAAGAGTATGTCTCTCCGCCTCTGAAGAGTGACACCCCCGAGCTCAAGGCTTAACCCGTCTGCCATTTCCGTCTGGCGGTTGATGTAAAAGTATTCCTTGAAAAGGTCAATCGACGGCTCTTCCTGAAGGTAGGCTTCGCAGAAGGTTTGGAATTGGCACATGTTGGTCACAGAATTTGGGCTGATGTCTTGGGGGTGCAGATTGAACGCGTGTAAAACTTCCCAGAAGAACTTTGACCCGGGCGGGGAAAAGCCCCGAAGAAGGTGATCAGTAAAGATAATGACCTCCCTGTCTTTGGGTTTAGGGGTGGTTTCACTTCCTGGAACCCGCCAATGGATAACGTCCTGAGCCGGCAGAACCCCCATGGTGACGAATTCCTTGAGAGATTCTTCTGTCTCTCCAGACTTTACCCAATTGCAAGTAGATGGAGTCTTCGACATGGTGGCGGCTTAGGAAGCTGCGGGAAGGCATAAATATTTGGCGGCTTACAAATACATTTTGACCAAGATTGCTACAGCTATAAATGGTGATAACATTGGGCGGGTCAAAAAAAATTGTGAGCCGCCGAAGCTACTTGAGACAAGACAAAGTGAGCCGGCAGCATTTTTGGCGGGTCAAGTTTATCCACGCAGATTGAGAAAATGACTAAGTGTTGAGAAACAACTTCCGCAACTACAGCTATGGATCCAAGATCTACGGACGAGGAAAAAAGAAAAATATTTTAGCCCTAAAAGAACTAGCGGAAGAACAGGGGGCTGTTACTCCGATTCAAACAAGTTGCAGATCTGCAATGAGTGCGGCATAAGTGCGGAGCAGGCACCCGCGGGATCCCGGCAGCATCGTGAGGCTTCAAAGAAGGTGTTTTCCACCAATCGATGAAGATCGTTCCCACGAATGATGAAGCACACCGACGAACTCCATGGATTCAAAGAAATCCTAGTGCAGGTCTGCAGGGGGCAGGATTGGAACCTTAAAGGTGCGGTGGCTGCGCGGGAACTCTGGTTCGTTTCAGGTTGATGCAGCGGCCAATGTCGACGAAGATGACGAGGATCGAGCGGCGCGACTGGCTTCGGCGGCGCGGGCGTTCGGAGGAAGAAGAAGAAGCTGGAGGCGGGGGAAAATGAAAACGATAACCCCCCGTGCCTATTTATAAGGGCATAATGGTCTTTCAAACGGTCTAGAGCGGGAATCGAGGGAGCACGCTGATGATTAAACTAAGAAGACGCCTCGATTTTCGGGCTGGTCATATTAATGACGAAAGATCCGCTCTGACGTCAGAGGAATCTTTTTTGATTTTTCTAATGACGTCACGGCGGGTCATGAAAGTTTTTTTAGATGCAACGATTGCTCATTTTCGGCGGGTCGTGAAGAATATAAGAGAAGACAAGACTCGCCAACCAGAAGGTTGAAGATTGACATGAACCGGTTCAAATCAATCTGGGGCCTAATGTTGGGGATATAACCCCAGGGTGAGACCCGCCCGGGTGGGGCCAGGTCATGCGGTTGGCGGCTTATGACAAGATTAGGAGTAAGCTTATCCAATGGGCCAGGAGGCCCAGAGCCAGAAGACAGGATGTAACCCGGTGGGCTTGAGCCGCCGGGGGCGACTTGTTAGATAAGCCATGTATAATTAGAGGTGAGGTTGGTGGTCAAGTATAACCCGGCCCGGACTCTTGTAAGCTCAGGGGCCTTGACCCGTGTATATAAGGGCGGGTTACCTGGGCGGCTTAGGCCACGAAACAACTCATCGATAGCTAGGTCAAGCGAACTCGCTCCCTTGTAATCGATACTCAATCAATATAACACAAAGCAGGACGTAGTCTTTTACCTCTTTCCGAGGGGCCGAACCTGGGTAACTCTTGTCTCTCGATTCCGATCAACCCCTTCGAGCTCAGCCTAGCGATGGCCTTGAACCTAAGTCCTTTCACGAGGACATCTGCCATGACAAAACCACGACAGTATCTCACGAGCCCGCCCGTCATGGTGGCGCCTCGTCCTCATGAGCCCCTGGTACTCTACTTGGCGGCCACCCCCCACTTGGCCAGTGCGGCGCTCGTGGCAGTCCGAGAGGAGCTCGCTGGCGCAGGCGCAAAACAGGGCGGCTCGTGCGGGGCCACGCAACGCTCGCCGCCTCAGGACGGTGCTCCTGAGTCCCTCGTCACTTCATCGACCCCCGGGGCACCTGAGTTCCTCGAGACTCATGAGGAGCAGGGCGACGCCAACACCTCGTCCCTGATCGAGCACCCGGTGTACTACGTTAGCACCGTGTTGCGGGATGCGCGTGCACGCTACCCTATGCAGCAGAAGCTTCTGCTTGCACTCCTCGTTGCCTCAAGGAAGCTGCGCCACTATTTTCAGTGCCACCCCATCAAGGTCATCTCCGCGTACCCCCTGGAGAAAGTGCTGTGCAGCCCCTCGCTGCTGGAAGATTTGCAGAGTGGAACATCGAGCTGCAGGCCTTTCACCTGGGGTTCAGCACCACCAGGGTCATCAAGGGCGCGACCCTCGCTGACTTCGTTGCAGAGTGGACAGACGCTCCTGACGAGGGGCTGGATGAGGGCCAATCCCTCGCGCCTGGCGATGAGGCGCCCGACGGCTGGGTCATGCACTTCGATGGAGCCTTCGCACGGCGGGGCGCGGGGGCTGGAGTAGTGCTCATCTCCCCGACCCAGGACAAGCTTTACTATGCCGTATAGCTCTGCTTCCAACATGGCGAGAAGGTCTCCAACAACATCACAGAATACGAGGGCTTGATCGCCGGCCTCAGGGCTGCTGCCGCTCTGGGGGTCAAGCGCCTCACCATCAAGGGCGACTCCGAGCTCCTCATCAACTTCTCCAACAAGGAGTACACGCCGAAGGACGAGCACATGGAGGCATACTTGGAAGAGGTACGTAAGATTGAAAAAGCGTTTCCAGGGCTTGGAATTGCAGCACGTCCCACGTGGCGCGAACAAGGAAGCAGACGACATCGCCAAGAGGGCATCACGTCGCGAGCCTCAGGAGCCTGGAGTTTTCAAAGATAGGCTCTTCAAGCCATCCGCGGCACCCCCGGCCGCAGGCCCGGCGTCGCTTCAGGAGAAGCTGCCGCTGGCCCCGCCCTCAAGCGCCCTGGCCTGTGGTCCGGCCTCAGGAGCCTGCCTGCTTCTGGCGCTGGAACCTCAGGCCAGCGAATGGACCGAGGAGTTCAAGGCATACCTTCTCAGCGGCGCCTTGCCGGAGAAGGAGGAGGACGCGGAGCGCGTGGTCTGCCGGGCCACTTCTTATTGTTTGCAGGACGGCGAGTTGTACCGCAGGCGCCCCAACGACGTCTCACTGCAGTGCATATCCGAGGAGCAGGGGCGCGAGCTGCTGGCCGACATCCACGGAGGCGATTGCGGGCACCATTCCTCATCTCGTACCCTCGTGGGGAAGGTGTTCCGCGGCGGCTTCTACTGGCCCACGGCGCACCAAGACGCCACTGAGCTGGTCCGATCCTACGAGGCCTGCCAATGTCATGCCAAGCAGATTCATCAGCCCGCACAGGGTCTCTAGACCATCCCGCTCTCCTGACCCTTCACGGTCTGGGGGCTGGACATACTGGGGCCCTTCCCTCGGCAGCCGGTGGTTACTGCTGTTGGAAATATGCCCTAGAGGCAATAATAAATTGGTTATTATTATATTTCCTTGTTCATGATAATCGTTTATTATCCATGCTATAATTGTATTGATTGGAAACTCAAATACATGTGTGGGTACATAGACAACACTGTGTCCCTAGTAAGCCTCTAGTTGACTAGCTTGTTGATCAAAGATGGTTAAGGTTTCCTAGCCATGGACATGAGATGTCATTTGATAACGGGATCACATCATTAGGAGAATGATGTGATGGACAAGACCCAAACTGTAAACGTAGCATTTGATCGTGTCAGTTTATTGCTATTGTTTTCTGCATGTCAAGTATCTGTTCCTTTGACCATGAGATCATGCAACTCACTGACACCGGAGGAATACCTTGTGTGTATCAAACGTCGCAACGTAACTGGGTGACTATAAAGGTGCTCTACAGATATCTCCGAGGGTGTCTGTTGGGTTGGCATGGATCAAGACTGGGATTTGTTACTCCGTATGACGGAGAGGTATCTCAGGGCCCACTCGGTAATACAACATCACAATGAGCCTTGCAAGCAATGTGACTAAAAGTGTTAGCCACGAGATCTTGTATTACGGAACGAGTAAAGAGACTTGCCGGTAACGAGATTGAACTAGGTATAGTGATACCGACGATCGAATCTCGGGCAAGTAACATACCGAAGAACAAAGGGAACAGCATACGGGATTAACTGAATCCTTGACATAGAGGTTCGACCGATAAAGATCTTCGTAGAATATGTAGGAGCCAATATGGGCATCCAGGTCCCGCTATTGGTTATTGGCCGTAGAGGTGTCTCGGTCATGTCTACATAGTTCTCGAACCCGCAGGGTCTACACACTTAACGTTTGGTGACGATTAGTATAATTGAGTTATTATGTTGGTGACCGAAAGTTGTTCGGAGTCCCAGATAAGATCCCGGACATGACGAGGATCTCCGGAATAGTCCGGAGGTAAAGATTGATATATGTGATAATAGTGTTTTGATCTCTGGAAGGGTTCCGGAGTTCACCGGAAGGGGTTCCGGATGTTTACCGAAGTGTTCGGGTGCAGCAACACTTTATATGGGCCAAAGGGATAAAGCCCACGAGGTATTGGAAAGTGCAAAAGTAGTTTTGCTGCCGCGTAAGCGGTACTACCGCTTGGTGAAGCGGTACTACCGCCCGAGCGGTACTACCGCTTGTGTGAAGCGGTACTACCGCCCAAGCGGTACTACCGCTTGTGTGAAGCGGTACTACCGCTTGTGTGCGGCTGTGCACGGTTCGGCAGGGATCCGAGTTGGACTCTTTCCCTGCGGGCCAAACCGACCTTGTGCGGGCAAAACCGACCTAGAGGAGGCTTTTACTCCAAGTTTAGACCCCAAGGCTCAACATATAAATAGAGGGGCAGGGCTAGCACACGGGATACATCAGGATTTCCCAAGCCGTGTGCCGGCAACCCTAGCCCTCTAGTTCCTCCGTCATAATCTCCGTAGTGCTTGGCGAAGCCCTGCAGAGATTGTTCCTCACCACCATCACCACGCCGTCGTGCTGCTGGAACTCAACCACTACTTCACCATCGCTCGCTGGATCGAGGAGGTGAAGGCGTCATCAAGCCGTACGTGTGTTGAACGCGGAGGTGCCGTCCGTTCGGCACTAGTTCGTGATCGGATCGAGGGACGACTTGCGATTTGGATCGCGGAGACGTTCGACTACATCAACCGCGTTTCTTAAACGCTTCCGCTTAGCGATCTACAAGGGTATGTAGATTCACTCTCCCTCTCGTAGATGCTCATCACCATGGATAGATCTTGTGTGTGCGTAGGAAAATTTTTGTTTCCCATGCAACGTTCCCCAACAGTGGCATCATGAGCCAGGTCTATGCGTAGATGAGATCTCGAGTAGAACACAAACGAGTTGTGGGCGTGGGTGTATACATATTGCTTGCCGTTACTAGTTGATATTTGATTCGGCGGTACTGTGAGATGAAGCGGCCCGGACCGACATTACGCGTACACTTACGCGAGACAGGTTCCTTCAACTAACATGTAACTTCGTTGCATAAAGATGGCTAGCGGGTGTCTGTCTCTCTCACTTTAGTTGAATCGATTTCAATGAAGAGGGTTCTTTTAGAAGATCAAAAAGCAATCACTACACCACGTTGTGGTTTTGCGTAGGTAAGAACGGTTCTTGCAAACCCGTAGCAGCCACGTAAAATTTGCAACAACAATTAGAGGACGTCTAACTTGTTTTTGCAGGGTATGTTGTGATGTGATATGGCCAATTACATGATGAGATATATGTGATGTATGAGATGATCATGTTTTGTATAGAATATCACGACTTGCATGTCGATGAGTACGGCAACTGGCAAGAGCCATAGAGTTGTCTTTAATTATTGTATGACCTGCGTGTCAATCATTAAGCGCTATGTAATGCTTTACTTTATCGCTAAACGTTAGCTATAGTCGTGGAAGCATCAGTCGGCGCGACAACCTTATGGCGACACGTTGATGGAGATCAAGATGATGGAGATCATGGTGTCATGCCGGTGACGATGGAGATCATGCCGGTGCTTTGGAGATGGAGATCAAAAGCACAAGTTCATGGCCATATCATGTCACTTATGATTTGCATGTGATGTTAATCCTTTTTATGCATCTTATTTTGCTTAGGACGACGGTAGCATTATAAGGTGATCCCTCACTTAAATTTCAAGATAAATTGTGTTCTCCCCAAGTGTGCACCGTTGCGAAAGTTCGTCGTTTCGAGACACGCCGTGATGATCGGGTGTGATAGACTCTACGTTCGCATACAACGGGTGTAAGCCATGTTACACGTGCGGAACACTCGGGTTAAACTTGACGAGCCTAGCATGTACAGACATGGCCTCGGAACACAAGAGACCGAAAGGTCGAACATGAGTCATATAGTAGATATGATCAACATGAAGATGTTCACCATTGAAACCACCTCAACTCACGTGATGATCGGACTTGAGTTGGTGGATTTGGATCATGTTACACTCGAATGACCGGAGGGATGTCAATTTGAGTGGGAGTTTTTAAAGTAATATGATTAACTAAACTCATTATCTAAGAACAATAGTCTAAGTTGTCTTTGCTATATTTATGTTGTAGATCATGGCTCGCGCAGTAGCACCCCTGAATTTTAATGCGTTCCTAGAGAAAGCTAAGTTGAAAGATGATGGAAGTAACTTTGTGGACTGGGCCCGTAATCTAAGGATTATCCTTACGGCTTCCCAGAAGGCTTATGTCCTTGATGCACCGCTTGGTGATCCACCCGCTCCAGTTGAGTCTCTAGACGTTGTGAATGCCTGGCAGGCTCGTTCTGATGATTACTCAATAGTTCAATGTGCAATGTTGTATGGCTTAGAACCGGGACTTCAAAGACGTTTTGAACTTCATGGAGCATATGAGATGTTCCAGGAGTTGAAGTTTATCTTTCAGAAGAATGCCCGGATCGAGAGATATGAGATCTCCGATAAATTCTATGCTTGCAAGATGGAGGAGAACGGGTCTATCAGTGATCACGTGCTCAGAATGTCTGGGTACTCCACCCGTCTGGCTGAGTTAGGGATGCCCCTTCCGCCAGAGGCTATCACTGACAGAGTTCTTCAATCATTGCCACCTAGCTACAAGAGCTTCGTGTTGAACTATAACATGCACGGGATGAACAAGTCAGTCGCCGAGCTGTTTGCGATGCTGAAAGCCGCTGAGTCTGAAATTCAGAAGGAGCATCAAGTGTTGATGGTCAATAAAACCACTAGTTTCAAGAAAAATGGCAAGGGTAAGAAGGGTAACTCCAAGCAGAGTGGCAAAGCAGTTGCTCCTCTCGTGAAGAAACCCAAGGCTGGACCCAAACCAGAAACTGTGTGTTTTCATTGCAAGGGAACTGGACACTGGAAGCGGAATTGCCCCAAGTATTTGGCTGACAAGAAGGCGGCCAACAACAAACAAGGTATATATGATATACATGTTATTGATGTGTACCTTACCAACTCTCGTTGTAGTGCCTGGGTATTTGATACCGGTGCGGTTGCTCATATTTGCAACTCAAAGCAGGAACTGCGGAATAGACGGAGGCTGGCAAAGGACGAAGTGACGATGCGCGTGGGAAATGGTTCCAAGGTTGATGTGATCGCCGTCGGCACGCTCGCACTTCGATTACCGTCGGGATTAGTGATGAACCTAAATAAGTGTTATTTGGTGCCTGCGTTAAGCATGAACATTATATCTGGATCTTGTTTATTGCGAGACGGTTACTCATTTAAATCAGAGAATAATGGTTGTTCTATTTATATGAGTAATATCTTTTATGGTCATGCACCCAATGTGAGGGGTTTATTCTTATTGAATCTCGACAGTAATGATACGCATGTTCATAACATTGATGCCAAAAGATGTAGAATTGATAATGATAATACCACTTTCTTGTGGCACTGCCGTTTAGGTCATATTGGCGTAAAACGCATGAAGAAGCTCCATGCTGATGGACTTTTGGAGTCACTTGATTTTGAATCACTTGACACATGTGAGCCATGCCTCATTGGCAAGATGACTAAAACGCCGTTCTCTGGAACAATGGAACGGGCAAGTAACTTATTGGAAATCATACATACTGATGTGTGCGGTCCGATGAGTATTGAGGCGCGCGGTGGTTATCGTTACTTTCTCACCTTCACTGATGACTTAAGTAGATATGGGTATATTTACTTAATGAAACACAAGTCTGAAACATTTGAAAAGTTCAAACAATTTCAGAGTGAAGTTGAGAATCATCGTAACAAGAAGATTAAATTCCTACGATCTGATCGAGGGGGAGAATATCTGAGTTATGAGTTTGGCAGTCACTTAAGACAGTGTGGAATTGTTTCACAATTGACACCGCCTGGAACACCACAGCGTAATGGTGTGTCCGAACGTCGTAATCGAACCTTATTGGATATGGTGCGATCTATGATGTCTCTTGCCGATTTGCCACTATCGTTTTGGGGTTATGCATTAGAGACAGCTGCATTCACTTTAAATAGGGCACCATCGAAATCCGTTGAGACAACGCCATATGAACTTTGGTTTGACAAGAAGCCAAAGCTGTCGTTTCTTAAAGTTTGGGGATGTGATGCTTATGTCAAAAAGCTTCAGCCTGAAAAGCTGGAACCCAAAGCGGAGAAATGCGTCTTCATAGGATACCCAAAAGAGACAGTTGGGTATACCTTCTACCTCAGATCCGAAGGCAAAGTGTTTGTCGCTAAAAACGGAACATTTCTTGAGAAAGAGTTTCTCTCGAAAGAATTGAGTGGGAGGAAGATAGAACTTGATGAGGTTGTTGAACCTTTACTTCAACCTGAGAGTAGCGCAGCGCAGAAAATTGTTTCTGTGGAGCCTACATTAGCTGAAGAGGAAGTTAATGATGATGATCATGAAGCTTTGGATCAAGTTGCTATCGAACCTCGTAGGTCGACAAGGACGCGTACTGCTCCTGAGTGGTACGGCAACCCTGTCTTAGAGGTCATGTTGTTAAACAACGATGAACCTACGAGCTATGGAGAAGCGATGATGGGCCCGGATTCCGAGAAGTGGTTAGAGGCCATGAAATCCGAGATGGGATCCATGTATGAAAACAAAGTATGGACTTTGGAAGTATTACCTGAAGGGCGTAAGGCCATTCAGAACAAATGGATCTTTAAGAGGAAGACGGACGCGGACGGTAATGTCACCGTCTATAAAGCTCGACTTGTGGCAAAGGGTTTTTCACAAGTTCAAGGAGTTGACTACGATGAGACCTTCTCACCCGTAGCGATGCTTAAGTCCGTCAGAATCATGTTAGCAATAGCTGCCTTTTTCGATTATGAAATTTGGCAGATGGATGTCAAAACAGCGTTCCTTAACGGTTACCTTAAGGAAGAGTTGTATATGATACAACCAGAAGGTTTTGTCAATCCAGAGAATGCTGACAAAGTTTGCAAACTCCAGCGATCCATTTATGGACTGGTGCAAGCATCTCGGAGTTGGAATCTTCGTTTTGATAAAGTGATCAAAGCGTTCGAGTTTATACAAGTTTACGGAGAAGCTTGTATTTACAAGAAAGTGAGTGGGAGCTCTATAGCGTTTCTAATATTATATGTGGATGACATATTGCTGATTGGAAACAATATAGAAATGCTGGAAAGCGTAAAGGAATATTTGAACAAGAGTTTTTCAATGAAGGACCTAGGAGAAGCTGCTTTCATATTAGGCATCAAGATCTATAGAGATAGATCAAGACGCTTAATAGGACTTTCACAAAGCACATACCTTGATAAGATTTTGAAGAAGTTCAAAATGGATCAGTCCAAGAAGGGGTTCTTGCCTGTTTTGCAAGGTGTGAAGTTGAGTAAGACTCAATGCCCAGTGACTGCAGAAGATAGAGAAAAGATGAGTGTCATCCCCTATGCTTCGGCCATAGGCTCTATCATGTATGCAATGCTGTGCACAAGACCCGATGTCAGCCTTGCCATAAGTATGGTCGGAAGGTTTCAAAGTGATCCAGGAATGGAACACTGGACGGCGGTCAAGAATATCCTGAAGTACCTGAAAAGGACTAAGGACATGTTTCTCGTTTATGGAGGTGATCAAGAGCTCGTCGTAAAGGGTTACGTCGATGCAAGCTTTGACACTGATCCGGATGACTCTAAGTCGCAAACCGGATACGTATTTATTCTTAATGGGGGTGCGGTTAGCTGGTGCAGTTCCAAGCAAAGCGTGGTAGCTGATTCTACATGCGAAGCGGAGTACATCGCTGCCTCGGAGGCGGCGAAGGAAGGTGTCTGGATGAAGGAGTTCATGACAGATCTTGGAGTAGTGCCTAGTGCACTTAACCCAATGACTCTGTTTTGTGATAATACTGGTGCCATTGCTCTAGCCAAGGAACCAAGATTTCACAAGAGGACCAGACACATAAAGCGACGTTTCAATTCCATCCGCGATTACAACAAGGAGGACGACATAAATATTTGCAAAGTACACACGGATCTAAATGTTGCAGATCCGATGACTAAACCTCTTCCAAGGGCTAAACATGAACAACACCAGAACTGCATGGGTGTTCGATTCATTACAATGTAAATCACATAGTGATGTGAACTAGATTATTGACTCTAGTGCAAGTGGGAGACTGTTGGAAATATGCCCTAGAGGCAATAATAAATTGGTTATTATTATATTTCCTTGTTCATGATAATCGTTTATTATCCATGCTATAATTGTATTGATTGGAAACTCAAATACATGTGTGGGTACATAGACAACACTGTGTCCCTAGTAAGCCTCTAGTTGACTAGCTTGTTGATCAAAGATGGTTAAGGTTTCCTAGCCATGGACATGAGATGTCATTTGATAACGGGATCACATCATTAGGAGAATGATGTGATGGACAAGACCCAAACTGTAAACGTAGCATTTGATCGTGTCAGTTTATTGCTATTGTTTTCTGCATGTCAAGTATCTGTTCCTTTGACCATGAGATCATGCAACTCACTGACACCGGAGGAATACCTTGTGTGTATCAAACGTCGCAACGTAACTGGGTGACTATAAAGGTGCTCTACAGATATCTCCGAGGGTGTCTGTTGGGTTGGCATGGATCAAGACTGGGATTTGTTACTCCGTATGACGGAGAGGTATCTCAGGGCCCACTCGGTAATACAACATCACAATGAGCCTTGCAAGCAATGTGACTAAAAGTGTTAGCCACGAGATCTTGTATTACGGAACGAGTAAAGAGACTTGCCGGTAACGAGATTGAACTAGGTATAGTGATACCGACGATCGAATCTCGGGCAAGTAACATACCGAAGAACAAAGGGAACATCATACGGGATTAACTGAATCCTTGACATAGAGGTTCGACCGATAAAGATCTTCGTAGAATATGTAGGAGCCAATATGGGCATCCAGGTCCCGCTATTGGTTATTGGCCGTAGAGGTGTCTCGGTCATGTCTACATAGTTCTCGAACCCGCAGGGTCTACACACTTAACGTTTGGTGACGATTAGTATAATTGAGTTATTATGTTGGTGACCGAAAGTTGTTCGGAGTCTCGGATAAGATCCCGGACATGACGAGGATCTCCGGAATAGTCCGGAGGTAAAGATTGATATATGTGATAATAGTGTTTTGATCTCTGGAAGGGTTCCGGAGTTCACCGGAAGGGGTTCCGGATGTTTACCGAAGTGTTCGGGTGCAGCAACACTTTATATGGGCCAAAGGGATAAAGCCCACGAGGTATTGGAAAGTGCAAAAGTAGTTTTGCTGCCGCGTAAGCGGTACTACCGCTTGGTGAAGCGGTACTACCGCCCGAGCGGTACTACCGCTTGTGTGAAGCGGTACTACCGCCCAAGCGGTACTACCGCTTGTGTGAAGCGGTACTACCGCTTGTGTGCGGCTGTGCACGGTTCGGCAGGGATCCGAGTTGGACTCTTTCCCTGCGGGCCAAACCGACCTTGTGCGGGCAAAACCGACCTAGAGGAGGCTTTTACTCCAAGTTTAGACCCCAAGGCTCAACATATTAATAGAGGGGCAGGGCTAGCACACGGGATACATCAGGATTTCCCAAGCCGTGTGCCGGCAACCCTAGCCCTCTAGTTCCTCCGTCATAATCTCCGTAGTGCTTGGCGAAGCCCTGCAGAGATTGTTCCTCACCACCATCACCACGCCGTCGTGCTGCTGGAACTCAACCACTACTTCACCATCGCTCGCTGGATCGAGGAGGTGAAGGCGTCATCAAGCCGTACGTGTGTTGAACGCGGAGGTGCCGTCCGTTCGGCACTAGTTCGTGATCGGATCGAGGGACGACTTGCGATTTGGATCGCGGAGACGTTCGACTACATCAACCGCGTTTCTTAAACGCTTCCGCTTAGCGATCTACAAGGGTATGTAGATTCACTCTCCCTCTCGTAGATGCTCATCACCATGGATAGATCTTGTGTGTGCGTAGGAAAATTTTTGTTTCCCATGCAACGTTCCCCAACAACTGCTACCTCTACGTCGCCATTGACAAGTTCACCAAGTGGGCGGAGGTGGAGCCCGTGCGCACCATCCCCACCGGCTCGGCCGTCAAGTTCATCAAGGGCCTCGTGAGCCGCTTCGGCATTCCCAACCGTATTATTACCAACAATGGCTCACAGTTCACAAGCAACCTCTTTGGACATATTGAGCTAACCTTGGAACGCAGATATGCTACGCCTCAGTGGCGCACCCACGGAGCAACGGCCAGGCCGAGCGCGCCAACGCGGAGGTCCTAAGGGGCCTGAAGGCAAGGAGCTTCAAAAAGAAGCTTGAGGCCTGCGGCAGGGGTTGGCTCGGTGAGCTAGAGTTCGTGGTGTGGTCCATCCGCACCACCGCGACTAAGCCCACCGGCGAGACCCCATTCTTCCTCATCTACGGGGCAGAGGCGGTCCTCCCGCACGAGGTCCAGCATCGCTCCCCGCGGGTCTTGGCATTCGATGAGGAGCGTCAGGATGCCTCGCGGGGGACAGATCTCGTGCTCGGGGAGGAATCCCGCCGCCAAGCCTCCCTCCGCGCAGCGAGGTACCAGCAGGCGCTGCGGCGCTACCACTGTCGCATCATCCGCTCCAGGACCCTCGAGGTGGGTGACCTCGTCCTAAGCGTGTCCTCTCCAGGGAGGGCTTGCACAAGCTCTCGCCCATGTGGAAGGGCCCGTTCAGGATCGCCCGTGTCTCCAGGCCTGGCGCCGTACGCCTGGAGACACAAGACAGGGTCCCCATCCAGAATGCCTAGAACATCCAGCACCTTCGGAAGTTCTACCCGTGACACTAGCACGTAATAATGAGTGGGATGTATACGCTCGGGGTCCACCGAGGACGCGGAGGGGCCCCCACCCACGCCCAAGTGGAAGCCCCATGCTCTGCGCTGGCGGACAACACGGTCCTCCAACGACTATGCCCACGCCTAGTGGAAGCCTCATGCTCCGCGCTGGTGGGAAGACTAGCTTAGGTGCCGAACGCGGCTGTTCTTGCTCTCTTTTGTAACCAAATTTTCCATTTTTTGGAATGAAACTTGAAGCTTTCACTTCTTTGTTCGGAAAAAGGGTGGGAATTTTTCTCCTCTGCAGCATTTCTTGCTTTGATGTTTCGTTTTTAAGAGGTTTGGCACCTGCCAGTTTTCTTTCTCTAGCGCCCCGCGAGCGGGGGCTGGACACGGTGTACACCTCGCCAAAGCTTTAGCGTTCTAATCCTCGCATGACGCTCTCGAGCAAGCCAGCAGGCGCATATTGCCTCAGACCCCCGGCCTCGGGAGTGCTCATCTCCTGGTCTTGCCGGGCATCGCGGCTCGACATACCAGCGACGATCGACCCTTGCTCGGGGGCTCTAACCGAAAATGGTCGCTAGGAGGAAGACGACCAAGGAAAGGGAAGTCACAATTCGGCTCGTTATCAAGGAATTCTAACCCTACATAAAGCACTTTTCAGCACCTTCGTGGGAGGCGGTGCCCTGAGGAAGCGCCTCCGGAGGCCCTGACTCCTTGCCACCCCCCAGGAGCCTCGCGAGCGGTGGGCACCTCTCGAAGCTGCAAAGCTGCCTGGTCCGCAAGGAAGAGGCCCCCTCGGCAAGACCTCCAAGCTGCCCCAGCGCCCTAGCTACACCTCGCGACGTAGGAACCCGCCACGAGTACGCCAAGCTAAGTTATCCTAATCGCGATGAGCAGGAACTTTCCATTGGTAGCAATATAAATGCCAAAGTACGAGATAAGAACAAAATGCTAACATAAAGGCGCGCCCGTCGGGGCCCTCCGTGATTCTTGATGCAGGAAGTAAAAAAACAACAAAAGATAGCCTCCCGAGGGCCGCTACTCCTGAGGCCTGGCCCCGGCGCCGCCCGCGCTCAGTCGGAGTCCTCCTCCTCCTTGACGGTGGCACGGCGGCATGGCGGCTCGACGGCCTCTGGGGCAGGGGCACGGTGCCACGGCGGCTCGCCACCCTCCTTGGTCCGGGCCCGCCGGCGTGGTGGCTTGTCGTAGTCGTCGTCGCTCGAGCTTGCCCGGAGGAGGCGTTGCTGCTGCTGGAGGTGTTGCATCCGTCGCCAAGGGCAAGCTCACCGCCAAGGATGCCTCCGCCGCGATGATCATCGTCGGTGGAGAAGTGGTCGCTGTCGTCGCCGTCGCCCTCCGTGCTGCACCCCAAGTGCCTACCGTCTTCCCCGAAGGTCTTACGAAGACCGTCGCCGCCCCGTCGTACTTGAAGTGGAGGGTACACCTCCCCTGCAGGCCGCGAGCGCGGGCGAACGTCTGCCACCCGCGGTTCAGGAACACGTAGCCCACGGGAGTGACTTCGACCTCCACCCACGAGGCTTCGCTGCAGCAACCATCGGCCTGCAGCCATAGCCCGACAGGCCCTCAGGCTGGCAATGCCCATGCGAAGAAGTGTGGGAGCTGGACCCAGGTGATGGCCGGCCTCTCCACCCACACCACGAACTCTTGGACCGCGTTGGCCGAGTGAGATCACGGGCGCGGCAGCCGGGTGCCCGCTGCGAGCTTCCCCCCTCGTCTGCGGGCGCCACGGCTACCGCTGCCACCTGCGCGGGAGGGAGCTTTCCCGCGGCTGCCGGAGGCAGCGCCGGCCCACACGGGAGTGCGCTGCGCCCTCGGGGAGCCACCGCCGGCGTCGCGGTGTACTTCCGGGGACGACCGCGACCCCTCTTGGGCGGCGGCGAGTCCGGTCCCTCCAGGCGGCCCTTCCCCTTCTCGGTAGCAGAGAACCTCCTCACTGGTGCCATGGTCGTGGAAGCGGCGGATTGGAGTGAAGAGGCGTGAAGATGAAGATGGGCTAGGGGGGCTCTGCCCCCCTCGCCCACTTATAGTTGATCGGAGGCCAACCGGCGTCCCTCCGCATTCTGGGCAATGATGGCCCCGTAGCGCGTGCCAGCCCTCGTCAGTCAGGGCAGTTACCGAGGCGACGTGGGGAAGTGGAGGCGTCCACGCCCCGTCGTGCGCCACGCGTCAAGCCTAGCCCGCAGGCGATTGGGGCCCCCGACGCTTCGGCCTTCCTTCCTTGGCTTCGCCCCAAAGCCGACCCGAGCGCGCCTTGGGCCCGGGGGCTACTGTCGGCGTTCTGTGATCAGGGGTACCCAGACCTGCCAGCCTGCGGCCCAGCGCGTGGCCCACCTCGACGGCCCAGTACGGCCTGGCGACAAACCCCCCAGGACAAGACCCTCGTGAGGGCCCCGGCCTCGCGAGGAGAACAACGCCAAGACCTCCAGGGGAGCGGCCTCCCCAGGTTGCCTCCCGAGGAGCGGAGATTCCTATGCAGGTGCCAACCTCAGGAGGCAGCGATGACGTAAGCCATGATGACCCAGGCCAGTGGGCGCCAGCGGCGCAGAGGGGACAGTTTCCCCTTTGGTGCTTAGGAGGCAAGCGCGTACGCGGGTTCCCAAGGGATCCCCCAAAGGTTTCCATTCTGGTGCAACAAGACCAAGACCACGGGCTCGGCAGGACGGATGTCATCGCCGAGCCCACCTCTACGTCACGCCCAGTTGCTTTGCAGGTGAAGATCACCTTTAGTCAGGATAAGATGTACCTCCTGTCCCCCTTCAAATTTGGCCATTGTGGGATCCCTTCCCGCCTGTGCGATAAGGGAAGAGGACCAAGGCCACTATAAATAGGGACTAGCCTCCACCGTAGAGAGGGGGAGAGACCGAATCCATCCTCACCCGAGTGCCCTCGCAAGGTCGCTCACCCTTGTACTCGTTCATCCTCAAGCCCCCTCGTGAGGCCAATCCACCTAAAGCAGGAGTAGGGTCTTACACCACAAGGTGGCCCGAACCTGGGTAATTCTCTGTGTCCATCTTCTTGCGCTCTCGCGCATCTTCGGCAGGGTTTGGCTGTGGGGCGGCAGGCTTGAGACTTGAGCTGGTTGGGATCTTTGCATACGACCCAGAGTTCAAACCTTCTTGGGTCTGCGGAGCCCCAATTCCGACATCCTCAATCCATTGGTCAAGTTGAACTTAGCAATAGCGAAATAAAATTTATATTACACAAAACTATCATTATGTCTCGAAATAATTGGTCTAAGAAACTAGATGATGCACTTTGGGCTATAGAACAGCTTATAAAAATCCTATGGGTATGTCTCCGTACAAAATGGTATATGGAAAAGCTTGTCATTTGCCTCTAGAGTTAGAACATATAGCATTTTGGGCAATTAAAGAACTCAATTATGATTTCAAACTTGACGGTGAGAAGAGGCTATTTGATATTAGCTCACTAGATGAATGGAGAACCCAAGCCTATGAAAATGACAACCTATTCAAAGAAAAAGTAAAAAGATGGCATGACAAAAGAATCCAAAAGCGAGAATTTAAAATAGGAGACTATGTTCTTTTGTACAACTCTCATTTAAGATTTTTGGCAGGTAAGCTTCTCTCCAAATGGGAAGGACCATATATTGTCGGGGAGGTTTATCGTTTTGGAGCTATCAAGATTAATAATGCTGAAGGTACTAACCCGAAGGTGGTCAATGGACAAAGAATTAAACGCTATATCTCAGGTACGCCTATTAATGTTGAAAGAAATGTTATCCAAACCATGACATCGGAGGAACTACATAAAAGAAACCTTCTGGAACACTCCAGAATTCTGAAAAAGAGGAGGTACGTGATACGGCAAGTAAACGGACTCCGAAAAATCCAAAAAAATATTTTCTGTCAGTTTTGGAGTATTACAAAAATTAAGAAAATAAGAAATATCCAGAAAGCAACCGAGGTGATCACGATACAGCAGGGCACGCCACCCCTGCCAGGCGCGCCCTGGTGGGTTGTGCCCACCTCGTACACCTTCCCGACTCCGTTTTCCTTCCATATGTTTGCTTCCCAAGAATAAAAATTCTCTATATATGTTGGAAATATGCCCTAGAGGCAATAATAAAAGTAGTTATTATTATATTTCCTTGTTCATGATAATCGTTTATTATCCATGCTATAATTGTATTGATTGGAAACACCGATATATGTGTGGATACATAGACAAAACTGTGTCCCTAGTATGCCTCTAGTAGACTAGCTTGTTGATCAAAGATGGTCAAGGTTTTGTCATTTGATAACAGGGTCACATCCCTGGGAGAATGATGTGATGGCCAAGACCCAAACTATGAACGTAGCATGGGATCGTGTCAGTTTATTGCTATAGTTTTCTGCATGTCAAGTATATGTTCCTATGACCATGAGATCATGCAACTCACTGACACCGGAGGAATACCTTGTGTGTATCAAACGTCACAACGTAACTAGGTGACTATAAAGATGCTCTACAGGTATCTCCGAAGGTGTCTGTTGAGTTGGCATGGATCAAGACTGGAATTTGTTACTCCGTGTGACGGAGAGGTATCTCAGGGCCCACTCGGTAATACAACATCACAAAAAGCCTTGCAAGCAATGTGACTAAAGTGTTAGCCACGGGATCTTGTATTACGAAACGAGTAAAGAGACTTACCGGTAATGAGATTGAACTAGGTATAGAGATACCGACGATCGAATCTCGGGCAAGTAACATACCGAAAAACAAAGGGAACAACGTACGGGATTAACTGAATCCTTGACATAGAGGTTCAACCGATGAAGATCTTCGTAGAATATGTAGGAACCAATATGGGCATCCAGGTCCCGCTATTGGTTATTGACTGTAGAGGTGTCTCGGTCATGTCTACATAGTTCTCGAACCCGCAGGGTCTGCACACTTAAGGTTCGGTGACGTTTTGGTAGTATAGAGTTATGTATGGTAGTGACCAAAGGTTGTTCGGAGTCCTGGATGAGATCCCGGACGTCACGAGGAGCTCCGGAATGGTCCGGAGGTAAAGATTGATATATAGGAAGTCCCGTTTTGGTCACCGGAAAAGTTTCGGGTACTTCGATAGTGTACCGGGAGTGCCGGGAGGGTACCGGGGGACCATCGGGGGGGGCTCTCGCCCCAAAGGGTCTCATGGGCTATGGGAGGAGTCAAACCAGCCCCTAGTGGGCTGGCCGAACCCCCCACTAAGGCCCATGCGGCTAGGGGTGGGAAAAACCCAAAGGTGGAAAAGGTTTCCAAGTGGAGAGGAGGAATCCTACTCCTAGTAGGATTGGAGTAGGACTCCTCCACCTCCCACTTCGGCCGCACCAAAGGGGCAGTGTCGGTGTCAAAACCGGCGGATCTCGGGTAGGGGGTCCCGACCTGTGAGACTAGGATCGATGGTAACAAAGGGACGAAGGAGACGATGTTTACCCAGGTTGAGGCCCTCCTATGGAGGTAAAACCCTACGTCCTGCTTGATTATATTGATGGTATGAAGGTTACAGAGTTGATCTACCTCGAGATCGACTAGCTAAAACCCTAGATGAGTTTTTGTGTCGTATGATCTAAAACCCTCTGGCTTATATAGACACCAGGGGTCACTAGGGTTACATATGGTCGGTTGCCCACCGGAGGGAAAAAACATGCCTAAACTACCATCTTCAACTTGACGGACACGCCACGGCTCCTGAGGTCTCCTCCTTGGTGACAAGGCTTTCGATTAATCTCATCCTCAGCGAGCGGCCCATTAGCCCGACCTATGAGAAATAGGTCAGCAGTCCGAGGACCCCTTAATCCCGGACTCCCTCAGTAGCCCCCGGACTAGCCTCCAACGGCGAGGTATATCCGGAAAATATTACGTGTCGAAGTCTTCGGCTTGCGAGGCGAGTCCCTCAACTTCTTCTGGCTTGGCAACCATCCCGTCATCGGAGAGTCCTCGATTGCTGAGAACTTGCGGGACCCAATATAATAACCTTCAGCGCATCTCGATCCTTGAGCGCCGAGGGGAGACGAGCGGCCCGGCAGCTTTTTACAAGACTACCCCTCCCGCAAGGGAGGCACCACTTATTTAAACAAGTTAAATTGCGGTCTGGGTCACAGCTTCCTCTTCTTCCCCGTTTAGAGAAAAACTTCAAGCGAGAGACCATCACAAAACCATGGCGAGTGCCCCCAGCTCTTCCTCGTGCCCTTACGGCTCCCGTCCTGGGGATTGGACGAGCTGCTCTGTATCCCTCCTCCGGTTGCGCGACCTCGAGACCCAAGGGTATCTTCCTTCCTCAGATCTGGCGGCAACTCGCGCCGGCTTGACTTCCTTTGACGGCAAAGCTTTCGCGGAGAATTTCCCCAACCCTAACCAGGGCGAGCGGGTATGCTTTGTGCCCTTCCTCTTACGGGGCCTAGGGTTCCCCATTCATCCTTTCCTCAGGGGGTTATTGGAGTTCTATGGGATCCAGCTCCATCATCTTACCCCCGGATCCATTCTGCACATTTCGGGCTTGGTCGCTCTCTGCGAAATGTTCTTGGGCTGCGAGGCGCACTTCGAATTATGGAGGAAGTACTTCTGCCTCGTCCCCCGAACTCGGGGCGAGACAATTCGGGAAATTGGAGGAGCCGAAGTATGTCGCATAGCGGGAACGGGATATCCAGCGGGGGCACCGAAGAAGGAATCCGAAGAGTGGTCTTCAGAGTGGTTCTACATCGAGGACTTTCCCCTATTCGATCAAGCTCGGAGGGGCTTGCCCGAATACTCCGACGCTCCTCCGAAGAAAAAGTATAATTGGCGACCGAGGAGTTCGTCCCAAGAGGACAGTGCCGAAGTTCGACGTTTGGCCGCCCACATAAGGGTACTGGCTCATCACAAGCTGACAATGATTGACGTGATGGCCGCTGCCATCTCCCGATGCGTCCAACCTCTTCAACAAAGGATACATCCTTTGTGGCAATACAACGGAACGAGTGACACCACTCGCTCCCGACGGCTGGGACCTGCCAATCAGGTGACCTTGGCAGCCGCACTTGCCGATTTGTACAAAGGAGAAAAAGAAGATTTTGCTCAGTTGCAGGTTAAGGAGGGCTACTCGAGTTACAACCCTATTGAATGGGTAAGCCCTTCGACTCTGTGTCTTGAGTTCGGGCATTTATTCGCCCTTTTTGACTAACGCTTTCAGTCTACGCAAACAGGAATGGCGGAGCTTTGCCGAGACAATCAACTGTCCAGCCCCCCAACCAGAGAATTACTCCCGCGACGATGATCCAGGATTTCATGACGATCCGGAGCTGTCACTGGCATATGAAGACGGGGTCTTTTACCAGGAGAGCCTTGATCGATCCAAGGTGGCCATCATAGCTGATCACCCCGGATCACTCCCCTCCTCCACTGCGAGCAAGAAGAAAAATTCTACCCACAAAAGGCAGGCGTCCTCCGTCGACCCAAACATACCGGCTCCCACTCCCAAGCGCCGCCGGTCCTCACGACGAACGTCGGCTACAGCAGCAATGCCCGAGCCGGGCACCAACAGGAGTCCCTCATGTGAGCCAGTCGTGGAGACGGCACCGAACCCTTGATCAACCAAAAGGTACTTTGTTCGGTCGCTTAATCTATTATTGTTATGATCGGTAGGATCTTACAGAAGATCTTATGTCGAATTACTCGACTTACTCAGGAAGCGAGTACAACCTTCCTCTACCGAAGACACTGCCAGAACGCCCGGCAACACGCATGAATAAAGATCTTCTGCTCACGCCGAACCCGGCGCGGAGGCCCCCATGGTCAATCCGACCCCCAAAGACTCTAGGGACGAGGTATCAATCACTAAATCCGAAGCAGTGAGCGCGATGAAACATCGGCGGCGGCAAGGAATCCTACGCGACCCGGTGTTTTCCGAACAGGAGTTCAATGCTCTATGCTCGGCGGACGCACAACTTGGAGCTGCCCGAGCCGGGTTCGGCGAAGCTGTGAAACTGATATCGTCTGGCCTGAAGGTAAGTGATTAAAAATCCGAACATAAACATAAACCCAGTAGCCCCCGAGCCTTGAGTTGGTCGGGACGACCGAATTAAGGATCCGCACATTGCTTGCATGGATGATGCAGGCCTCAAGGCAGCAGAACGAGCAATTGGCCAATGAATTGGCAGCGAGCCGAACACAGGTGGAAACCGTGAAGGCCGAGCTTGAACAAGTGAAAAAGTTTGCCCGGGAGGCGCATGGTGAGTATAACTATTCTGCTGATCTTAGCCGATAATCCCATGCTGACGCGGTGGTACCTTTAGCAGCTGAATCAATAGGGCAATTGCAAAAAGATTTGGATGCAACCCGAGAATCCTAGAGGTACGCCGAATCCCAGTATGAGGCTGGCTGCCTTTCGCTGCAGCGAAACCTGGAGGAGAAGAAATGCCTCCAGGTGGAAAACAAACAGCAGGCCGAAGATATTGAGAATGTAAAGACTCAATTGGCCCATGCCCAAGAAGAGAACCAGAAACTACAGAGGGGCATGTTCGGTAAGTTTTGATTATAACATCGAAAGGTATCTCCCCTTCATAAGGTGTAACGGACATGCCTTGTCTCATGTATAGGTCTCCTAACCAGGCAGCCTGAAGAAGAGATCAGCTCCTTCCGGGGGAACCTCCTGAAGGAACTATCCGCCGTGCATGAGCGGGCTCGGAAGGCTATGAGGGGCGTGATAAAAGCGCTATGGCCTGCCGAGCAGCCTCCGGAAAGGATGGCCGATTTAACCGATCGGTTCAAAGAAGCCCGGAGTCGGTTCGAGCTATGGAAGACATCGGCTTGCCGGCCTTCACCCCGAGCATATGGCTCGGGTTGGGCCAGTAGGACCTGATGGGCAAGAAGTCCCACTTCACTTGGTGTACGACCAAGTGATGCCTGCGGCTCGTCTCTCGCAGGAAGATTGCACCCTGGATGCCATAATAGACAATCTTGACCAGCAGCCAGATGTGTGATTCTATGTACTTTAAATCAAAAAGTTGCTCCAACTGTGTTGTAAACTTTGTCTTAACCGGCCATCGGCTTCGACCTCCCATGCAGAGAGCTCGGGAGTGTTCCTTATAAAATATCCCTTGATTAAGAGGGAATTCTTTCGAGGAACCAGGCAATCCGGCCATTTGGTACGAACAGACAGAAGGCGCACAGGGAGACATGTTATATTACTGTTTGGCGTAAGAAACATCTTCCAAAGAAAATAGTACCTCTATCGGTGCCTTCCTTTAGGGTGCTACGTAAATCGTAGATAATAAGGCCGCATACTACGAATATGCGACTAATGGCTTTATTGAGAAAACCACGTGATGGTAATAACAACCATAATTTTATTTGCTGCTTCCATCGTAGCCGACCAATTTTCTACTGAAGATAGCTAGCTTTTGGCTTCACCCGTCTGACGTACGTGTCCGGATGACCCGTCCGTAACAATCGCAGAGGTGCTCCCTTCACTCTCTAGCCGAACAATCGGGAACGTAGAGGGTAAACACAGGAGCGAGGCAACCCAGCTTGGCAAAAATCTTAGTTCGAATTGATGCATATGATGGCTTTACAATCGACAAACAAAACATTCATGCATAAGAAATTTCAACGGATGCTTAAAAGAAAAAACTCAGCGGCTTCGGGAAGAAGCCCCCAGGTGTTATATTCGGATTTTACATTTGACGATGTATGCCGAATATCTAAACACTAGCTCGGTTTAACCGAGCACAAACTTGGGGAGAGAAAGGTCCTGGCCTGCCAAGAATTAAGGTGGACGGGAAGGCAAAATAAAAATAAGAGAGAAAAAAGAAAAGGGGAGGGTAAAGAGGATGACTACACCGGTCTAGCCGTAGAAGCGCCGAAGACGAGCTGCGTTCCATGGGTTTGGTTCAAGGCGGTTATCTACCGGGCTGCGAAGACGATAAGCCCCCCCTGCGAGGACTTCATCGATTATGAAGGGGGCCTCCCATTTGGGATTGAGCTTATGCTTCTGCTTCTCGGGGAGCCGTAAGACGAGTTCACCCACGTTATATGCTTTCGCCCTGACCTCCCTGCTCTGGTAACGCCGGGCCTGCTGTTGATAAAAAGTAGAGCGAGCCTGAGCTATGTCGCGCTCTCCTTCCAAGGTGTCCAAGTCATCCTGCCGATCTAGCTCGGCCTCCTTTTCTTCGTACATGCGCACCCTTGGTGCATCGTGAATAATATCACAAGGAAGGACCGCTTCTGCCCCGTAGACCATGAAGAACGGTGTGTATCCCGTTGATCGATTCGGGGTGGTACGCAGGCCCCACAGAACGGAATTAAGTTCCTCCACCCAATGGCAGTCGGACTCATGGAGAGATCGAACCAAACGTGGCTTAATACCACTCATAATGAGGCCGTTGGCTTGTTTGACCTGTCCATTGGTCTGCGGGTGATACCGATGCGTAATCGAGCTTAATGCCCATTTTTGCGCACCAGTCTTTTACTTCCTGGGCGGTGAAGTTGGATCCATTGTCCGTTATTATACTGTGCGGGACACCGTAATGGTGTACCACGCCAGATATAAAGTCGATTACTGGTCCGAACTTGGCTGATTTAACAGGTTTTGCTTCGATCCATTTGGTGAACTTGTCCACCATGACCAGTAGGTATTTATTTTTCTTGGTCCCCCCTTTAAGTGGTCCGACCATGTCCAGCCCCCAGACCGCAAAAGGCCAAGTGATCGGGATAGTCCGAAGAGCCGTTGGGGGCATGTGACTTTGATTTGCAAAAAGTTGGCATCCCACGCAATGCTGGACAAGCGACTGGGCGTCCACTCGAGCGGTGGGCCAGAAGAAACCAGCCCGAAAGGCTTTGCTTACTAAGGCCCTTGCTGCGGCGTGATGGCCGCCCATTCCTGTGTGGACTTCAGCCAAGAGCTGCCGCCCATCTTCCTCAGATATGCACCGCTGGAGTACTCCGATGGTGCTTTTCTTTTATAACTCACCCTCCTGGACTTTGTAGGCCTTGGATCGCCGGATTATGCGTCGCGCCTCTGTCTGATCGTCGGGGAGTTCTTTGCGAAGAAGGTAGGCAAGGAAAGGCTCGGTCCATGGTGCGATTACAGCCATGACCTTATGAGCCAAAGGCGTTTCGTCCATTACGGAGCCGCCGATGATTTGGTCGTCTGGTTCATTTATAGGGGTAACAACCTCTTCCGCACTGATGGGTCCGGTGCCCTTATTGTCGTCCTGCCAAACCACTGATGGCTTAAAGAGCCATTCCAGGAAAGTGTTTTTCGGGACGGGGTCGCGTTTGGCCCCCATGCGGGCCAATATATCAGCGGCCTGGTTGTTGTCTCTAGCGACATGATGAAATTCCAGCCCCTCGAACCGCGCGGATATTTTAAGGACGGCATTTCTATATGCCGCCATCTTCGGGGTTTTGGCATCGAACTCGCCGTTGATTTGAGAGATGGCCAGGTTGGAGTCTCCCCGTACCTCCAGCCGTTGTATGCCCATTGAGGCTACCATCCGAAGACTGTGCAAGAGTGCTTCGTATTCGGCTGCATTGTTGGAGTCGGCATACATGATCTGCAACACGTATCGAATGTTGTCGCCTGTGGGGGATGTGAGAATAACTCCAGCCCCCAGTCCGGCCAAAGTTTTGGATCCATCGAAGTACATCGTCCAATGGGAGTATGTACTATATTCCCTGGGGAGCTCGGCCTCCGTCCATTCGGCGAGGAAATCTGCCAGCACCTGAGATTTAATAGCTCGTCGTGGTTTGTAGGCAATTTCAAAAGGAAGGAGCTCAATGGCCCATTTGGCTATGCGGCCGGTGGCGTCCCTGTTGTTGATTATATCGTTCAGGGGTACTTCGGATGCCACCGTAACCGAACACTCTTGGAAGTAGTGTCTTAGTTTCCGTGATGCTATAAATACTGTATAGGCTATCTTCTGGTAGTGCGGGTATCTGGACTTGCACTGCGTTAGTACTTCTGACACGTAATAGACCGGATTATGTATCCGGAATTTGTGTCCCTCCTCCTCTCGTTCGACGACGAGCACTGCGCTAACGACTTGGTTGGTGGCCGATATGTACAATAACATGGGTTCACCAGCGCCTGGTGCTGTGAGTATGGGATTACTTGCCAGCAGTGTTTTAATTTCTTCTAACGCAGCCGCTGCTTCATCGGTCCATTCGAAATTGTTGGTCCGTTTCAGCAATCTGTAGAGCGGTAAAGCCTTTTCACCGAGGCGGGAGATAAAGCGACTTAGCGCCGCCACACAACCAGCCAACCTTTGGACATGCTTTAGCTCTTTGGGAACTGCAAGTTCTAATAGGGCACAGATCTTAGCGGGATTCGCTTCTATTCCTCTATGGGAAACGAGGAATCCGAGCAGTTTACCAGTGGGAACTCCGAATACACACTTCTCCGGATTGAGTCGTATATCGTACTCACGTAGGCTGGCAAAGGTTTGCCTTAGGTCGTCAATCAGTTGGCTGACGTGTTTGGTTTTGACTACCACGTCGTCCACGTATGCCTCGACTATTTTACCGACTTGTTTGGCGAGACAAGTCTGGATCATGCGCTGGTACGTAGCCCTAGCGTTTTTTAGCCCGAAAGGCATCGTGTTGAAGCAGAATGGCCCATAGGGGGTGATGAATGCGGTTGCGGCTTGATCGGATTCCTTCATTTTGATTTGATGGTATCCGGAATAAGCGTCGAGGAAACACAATGAGTCGTGTCCGGCTGTGGCGTCAATAATCTGGTCTATGCGTGGTAAGGGGAAAGGGTCCTTAGGGCAGGCCTTGTTGAGGTCTTTAAAGTCGACGCACAGCCGCCAGGATTTGTCTTTATTTGGTACCATCACCAGGTTTGCCAACCATTCGGGGTGGTTAATCTCCCATATGAATCCGGCCTCTAGCAGTTTGGCTAATTCTTCACCCATAGCTTGTCATTTGGGCTCGGAAAAGCGGCGCAGAGTCTGCTTGACGGGCTTGAAGCCTGAGATGATGTTCAGACTATGTTCTGCTAGCCGCCGTGGGATTCCGTGCATATCGGAAGGGTGCCAGGCGAAGATGTCCCAATTTTCTCGTAAGAATGCTCGTAGTGCTTCGTCCACCATGGGGTCCAGCCGAGCTCCGATGGACGTTGTCTTGTTGGGGTCCGTCGGGTGTACCTGGAATTTAACGATTTCATCTGCAGGTTTAAAGGACGTGGATTTGGGCCTTTTGCTAAGGATCACATCATCCTTATCTACTATTGACCGGAGTGTGGTCAGTTCTTCTGCAGCGAAGGTCTCAGCTAGTGCCTCGAGGGCGAGCGCTGCTGTTTTGTTTTCAGCTCGAAAGGCTATGTTCGGATCACTGGCGACTGTGA
Organism: Elymus sibiricus; assembly: GCA_039707655.1. Taxonomy (NCBI): domain Eukaryota; kingdom Viridiplantae; phylum Streptophyta; class Magnoliopsida; order Poales; family Poaceae; genus Elymus; species Elymus sibiricus. Next base: position 115,645,364 of record CM077675.1, read on the forward strand.
TTACTCCATTTGGGCCTGGCATCTTGAGCTTCATATACCCGTAATGTGGTATAGCCTGGAATTTTGTGAAGGCGTCACGCCCCAGCAGGGCGTTGTAGCCGCTGGGGAAGGGCACGATATGGAAGAGAAGTTCTTCAGATCGGTAGTTTTCGGGCGTGCCGAACACTACGTCCAGGGTGATACGTCCTGAACAATGCGCCTCTCTCCCAGGAATGATCCCCCGGAATGTTGTGTTGCTATGCTCGATGCGAGATCGGTCGAATTGCATTTTTTCCAGGGTATCTTCGTAGATAAGGTTTAAACCACTGCCGCCATCCATTAGCACTTTATTCAATCTGAAGCCATCGACGATGGGGTTTAAGACCAGCGCGGCCGGTGTATGATCGGGACGGATGGTTGGTCGGTCAGTATCTCCGAAGGTGATGGGTGTGTCTGCCCATGAACTTGTTGCTGCCACATGATAGACCTGTTCGAGTTCTCTAAGAACTTTTTTCCTCCTGTTCCTTGAGGGGAACGTTTCGTAGATCGTCAGGACTTCGGCATTGTATTCTGGTGGCGATGTGGAGCGCTTGTTCGGCGGTAGTGCCTCAAGGATTGCTTCACCACTTTTTGTGACCTGCCTGACGACCCAGCAGGCTCTAAGGCTATGAGTCGGGCTTGTGTTCAGCAATACGGAATGTATAGGGCATGGTTTATTCAATAGCCCGTCAAGGACAGTTCTGACCCTCGCAAGGGGCCGATTTCTCTTTTCGGCGGGCTCGAGTTCGGCTAGCCGCTTAGGAGGTATCCTCTTTTTCCGGTCTCCTCTAGGGTACTCGGTAAAGGTTAGTTCCGAAAGTAGCCGCTCAGCTTGCCAGGTGCTCTCCATGGCACAATATTTTTGCACCAAGTCAGACAGCTCGGTGAAGTTGCGAATGTGCCGACGAGCCAGGGCGTTGAGAATCCCTTCGTCGTGGCAATTGCGATTGAAGGTTGCCATTATCTCCTGGTCACTAAGACCTCATACTTTGTTTCTAGCGAGGAGGAGTCTAGCCCAAAAATGATGAACCGACTCTCCTGGTAAATGTTTAACATCCCGTAAGTCCGAAGACTTGGACTCTGGTGCGATGCTTGAGTGCTCGACTTGGGTGGTGGGTGGGAAAAACTTTGATTCCACGCCGCGATGTGAGTCCGAAATTACGGGTTCCGAGTTGCATGCTAGATCAGAGACCGATACCGATCTATCTCCGGAGCGAACTCCACGGTCTGGGTTACAAGCGAGGCCTCGATGATCGGAGACTGGGGTATGAACTATTTTTAATTTTGGTCGTTGGGGGGATGAGCCCCTAGCCGGACACTCGACGGTGGCGACTAGGTGAGTGACCGTGGGGATGAGAATCTCCCTAATGTCGGGTTTAAGCCCGATCCGGTCATAGACCGGGGTCTGGTCGTCAGTCATACGCATGGTCTGAATCCGATCAAACAGCTCATTTAGGAATGAGGCGACGGTAGGATGTGTGTCGCTGAAGCGCGTGGGGTCGATCTGCGGCGTGGCAGTTCCGGAGTTGCTTGAAAGCCGATCCGGGTCCTGTTCGGCCATAGCGGATCTGGTCACAACGACTGGATTGGGCGTTCTAGACAGCCCGAGGGTGAAGACCGCCTCAGAGGTGGGGCCCGATGTCTTCAACGTCAAGGCGTCGGGATCTGCGGGCTCCCCCATGAGAGTTGAGGGTCCTATCAAGACAAGTTCTACCCGCGAATCAGCGACGAACTCTAGGGTTCCGAATCTGATTCCTTGATCGGGGGCAAAGCTCCCGATCTGGCCAAGATGGCCGGTCGGGACGGCGTGCGACGAGACATCGCCGCTTGTGAAGATCTGATCAGGGATGAGAATATCCTGGCTGCAGATCTCGTTGCTTATGACAAGGCGAGCCATCGATTCCTCTGGCGATCACAGCGGAACTCTCAATGAAAGCACCAATGTCGGTGTCAAAACCGGCGGATCTCGGGTAGGGGGTCCCGGGCTGTGAGACTAGGATCGATGGTAACAAAGGGACGAAGGAGACGATGTTTACCCAGGTTCGGGCCCTCCTATGGAGGTAAAACCCTACGTCCTGCTTGATTATATTGATGGTATGAAGGTTACAGAGTTGATCTACCTCGAGATCGACTAGCTAAAACCCTAGATGAGTTTCTGTGTCATATGATCTAAAACCCTCTGGCTTATATAGACACCAGGGGTCACTAGGGTTACATATGGTCGGTTGCCCACCAGAGGGAAAAAACATGCCTAAACTACCATCTTCAACTTGACGGACACGCCACGGCTCCCGAGGTCTCCTCCTTGGTGACAAGGCCTTAGATTAATCTCATCCTCAGCGAGCGGCCCATTAGCCCGACCTATGAGAAATAGGTCGGCAGTCCGAGGACCCCTTAATCCCGGACTCCCTCAGGCAGCCCTAGGGGCGCCGGCCTCCCTCCCCTCCCTCCTATATATACTAGAGGTAGAGAGGGCAAAAGCACTTCAACCCAAAATGCCATAGTGCAGCCCTCTCTCCCGATAGATTGATTCCTCTAGTTTTCAGCAGTGCTTAGGCGAAGCCCTGCTGGAATAGTTCCACCACCGCCGCCGCGCCGTCGCGCTGCCGGAGAACTCATCTACCTCTCCGCTCCCTCTAGCTGGATCAAGAAGGCGGAGATCGTCATCGACCTGTACGTGTGCTGAACGCTGAGGTGCCGTCTGTTCGGTACTAGATCGTGATTGGATCGCGGGACGCTCAGCGATTTGGATCGCGAAGACGTTCGACTACATCAACCGCGTTTCTTAACGCTTCCCGCTTAGCGATCTACAAGGGTAGGTAGATCCACTCTCCCTCTCGTAGATGCTCATCACCATGGATAGATCTTGCGTGTGCGTAGGAAAAAATTTTGTTTCCCATGCAACATTCCCCAACAGTGGCATCATGAGCTAGGTCTATGCGTAGATGAGATCACGAGTAGAACACAAAGGAGTTTGTGGGCGTTGATATTCAGATTGCTTCCTCCCTTGGTCTTTTCTTGATTCGGCGGTATTGTGGGATGAAGCGGCCCGGACCAACATTACTCGTATGCTTACGAGAGACCGGTTCCATCAACTGACATGTAACTTCGTTGCATAAAGATGGTTGGCGGGTGTCTGTTTCTCCCACTTTAGTTGGATCGGATTCGACAAAGGCGGTCCTTGAGAAGGTTGAATAGCAATTTGCGTATCACCGTTGTGGTTTTTGCGTAGGTAAGAATTGTTCTTGCTAGATACCCGTAGCAGCCACATAAAACATGCAACAACCATTAGAGGACGTCTAACTTGTTTTTGCAGGCTATGTTGTGATGTGATATGGCCAATTACATGATGAGATATATGTGATGTATGAGATGATCATGTATTGTATAGAATATCACGACTTGCATGTCGATGAGTACGGCAACCGGCAGGAGCCAAAGGGTTGTCTTTAATTATTTTCGCCGTTTTGCTTTACTTTATCGCTATGAGTTAGCAATAGTCGTAGAAGCAACAGTTGGCACGACAACTTCATGGTGACACATTGATGGAGATCAAGATGATGGAGATCATGGTGTCATGCCGGTGACGATGGAGATCATGCTAGTGCTTTGGAGATGGAGATCAAAAGCACAACTTCAAAGACGTTTTGAACGTCATGGAGCATATGATATGTTCCTAGAGTTGAAGTTTATCTTTCAGAAGAATGCCCGGATCGAGAGGTATGAGACCTCCGATAAGTTCTATGCCTGCAAGATGGAGGAGAACGGGTCTGTCAGTGAACACATACTCAAAATGTCTGGGTATTCCACACGTCTAGCTGAATTGGGGATGCCCCTTCCAGCAAAGGCGATCACTGACAGAGTTCTTCAATCATTGCCACCTAGCTACAAGAGCTTCGTGTTGAACTATAACATGCACGGGATGAACAAGTCAGTCACCGAGCTGTTTGCGATGTTGAAAGTCGCTGAGTCTGAGATTCAGAAGGAGCATCAAGTGTTGATGGTCAATAAAACCACTAGTTTCAAGAAGAATGGCAACGGTAAGAAGGGTAACTCAAAGAAGAGTGGCAAAACAGTTGCCCCTCCCGTGAAGAAACCCAAGGCTGGACCCAAGCCAGAAACTGAGTGCTTTCATTGCAAGGGAACTGGTCACTGGAAGCGGAACTGCCCCAAGTATTTGGCTGACAAGAAGGCGGCCAACAACAAACAAGGTATATATGATATACATGTTATTGATGTGTACCATACCAACTCTTGTTGTAGTGCCTGGGTATTTGATACCGGTGTGGTTGCTCACATTTGCAACTCAAAACAGGAACTGCGGAATAGACGGAGGCTGGCAAAGGACAAAGTGACGATGCTCGTGGGAAATGGTTCCAAGGTTGGTGTGATCGCCGTCGGCACGCTCGCTCTTCGATTACCATCGGGATTAGTGATGAACCTGAATAATTGTTATTTAGTGCCTGCGTTAAGCATGAACATTATATCTGGATCTTGTTTATTGCGAGACGGTTACTCATTTAAATCAGAGAATAATGGTTGTTCTATTTATATGAGTAATATCTTTTATGGTCATGCACCCAATGTGAGGGGTTTATTCTTATTGAATCTCGATAGTGATGATACACATGTTCATAACATTGATGCCAAAAGATGTAGAGTTGATAATGATAGTACCACTTTCTTGTGGCACTGCCGTTTAGGTCATATTGGTGTAAAACGCATGAAGAAACTCCATGTTGATGGACTTTTGGAGTCACTTGATTTTGAATCACTTGACACATGTGAACCATGCCTCATGGGCAAGATGACTAAGACCCCGTTCTCTGGAACAATGGAACGGGCAAGTGACTTGTTGGAAATCATACATACTGATGTGTGCGGTCCGATGAGCATTGAGGCGCGCGGTGGATATCGTTATTTTCTCACCTTCACTGATGACTTAAGTAGATATGGGTATATTTACTTAATGAAACACAAGTCTGAAACGTTTGAAAAGTTCAAGCAATTTCAGAGTGAAGTTGAGAATCATCGTAACAAGAAGATTAAATTCCTATGATCTGATCGTGGAGGAGAATATCTGAGTTATGAGTTTGGCAGTCACTTAAGACAGTGTGGAATTGTTTCACAATTGACACCGCCTGGAACACCACAGCGTAATGGTGTGTCCGAACGTCGTAATCGAGCCTTATTGGATATGGTGTGATCTATGATGTCTCTTGCCGATTTGCCACTATCGTTTTGGGGTTATGCATTAGAGACAGCTGCATTCACTTTAAATAGGGCACCATCGAAATCCGTTGAGACGACGCCATATGAACTATGGTTTGGCAAGAAGCCAAAGTTGTCATTTCTTAAAGTTTGGGGATGTGATGCTTATGTCAAAAAGCTTCAGCCTGAAAAGCTGGAACCCAAAGCGGAGAAATGCGTCTTCATAGGATACCCAAAAGAGACAGTTGGGTTATCCAGTAATTTAGTAGCTTCTCCCAATGCAATCTCCATAAAGGTACCACCTGCAGCAGAGTCTAGAAGATTTCCCTACACAAAGTTTTGTCCAGCATAATTTTTTTTATTATATCCATAAACTAAAGCCATGAGTGGGACAATTTCTAATAATTAAATTCATTATGTCCCATGCTTGTGCAACATGTTCTTTCTCATGTTGTTTAAAATCCATAATTTGATTTCGAAGAATTATAATCTTAGCAAGAGGAAAATACTTGGTAATAAAAGCATCCTTACACTTATGCCAAGTTCCAATACTATTGCGAGGCAAGGATGAAAACCAAGGTTTAGCTTTATCTCTTAGTGAGAAAGGAAATAATTTCAGTTTAACCACATCATTATCCACATCTTTTTTTCTTTTGCATATCACACAATTCAACGAAGGTATTAAGATGTGAAGTAGCATCCTCATTAGGACTTCCAGCAAATTGTTCTTTCATAACAAGATTCAGCGAAGCGGCATTTATATCAAAAGCTTCCGCAGTAGTGGCGGGTAGTATTGGAGTACTAATAAAATCATTATTATTAGTATTTCAAAAGTCACACAATTTGGTGATTTTCTTGAGACATAGTGACAAAGCAAGTAAACTAGCAAGCAAACAAGTAAACTAGATAACTAAGTAAACAAGAAAATAGAAATATTTTTATATTTTTATATAAAGCAAAATATAGAAACAAATGAAAAGTAGAACTAGTGAAAGATAATTTATGTGTAGGGACCTGACAAGAGTTTGATGATGTCTCCCTCGCAACGACGCCAGAAATTCGTCCTGCAACTTGTGAGCTATGTTGGGATTTTCCGTGAAGAGGAGAGGAGCTACAACAATGTAGAGATAAGTATTTCGCTTAGTGAGAATCAAGGTTATCGAACCAATATGAGAACCAAGCAAACTCCTTTCAACAACACCTACACACACAAAACCAAACACTTGCACCCAACGCGGGCAAGAGGGTTGTCAAGCCCCTTGCACTCGTTATTTGCAAGGATTAAATCTTGATATAAATATATATTGTAGAACGAAAAATAAAATAAAAGTAAATAAATTGCAGAAAAGTATTTTTGGAGTTTTTGTATCTATGTTTAAGTAGACCCGAGGGCCATAGTGTTCGCTAGAGGCTTCTCTCTCGAAAATAGCATACGGTGGGTAGAAAAATTACTGTTGGGCAATTGACAGAATTACGCATAGTTATGACATGTTATTCATGACAATGATTATGTATATAGACATCACGTCCATAAATAAGTAGACCGAAACGATTCTGCATCTACTACTATTACTCCACCAATCGACCGACTCCTGCCTGCATCTATGGTATTAAGTTCATGACAAACAGAGTAATGCTTGGAGCAAGGTGACATGATGTAGACAAAATAAGACCAGCAATATGTTCTGATCCCGTCGTTTTATCCTTAATGGCAACAATACAAATATGTGTCTTGTCCTCTTCTATCATGAGGATATAGAGCACCGCAAGATTAAACCCATTACAACGCACCACTCCCGCTGAAGATAAATCAATCTAGTTGGCCAAACCAAACCGATAGATCGGAGAGAAATACGAAGCTATAACAATCATGCATAATAGAATTCAGAAAAGACTCAATTACTTTCAATGAATAATCTGATCATAAACCCACAATTACTCGGATCCCAACAAACGCACCGCAAAAGAAGATTACATCAGATAGATCACCGCGGGAATCGCATTGAACATGGTATTGAAGATCAAAGAGAGAGAGAGAGAAGAAGCCATCTAGGTACTAGCTATGGACCCGTAGGTCTGTGGTGGACTACTCACATATCATCATGGAGGCAGCAGGGTTGATGTAGATGGCCTCCGTGGTCGATTCCTCCTCCGGCAGAGTACTGGAAAAGGTCTCCAGATGGCCTCCCGTCGGAACAGAGGCTTGCGGCGGCGGAAAAAGTGTTTCGGTTGGCTCTCTGTTGGTTTCCCGATTTTAGAGAATTTATGGAGGTGGAATTACGTCAGACGGATCCACGAGGGGCCAACAAGGCATAAGGACGCGCCTGTTGCCTTGCCGTCTCCTCGTTTCGCTTCCTGACTCCTCCTAAAGCTTCTTGGGTCTCTTTTGTCCAGAAAAAAATCTTCAAAAAGTTTCGTAGCGTTTGGACTTCGTTTGGTACAGATTTCCTGGAAAACCAAAAACATGCAAAAAATATGAACTCGCACTAGGCACTTGGTTAATAGGTTAGTTCCCAAAAATGATATAAAATAGAATATTGTTGCATATAAAGTATCATAGATTGATAATATAATAGCATGGAACAATCAAAAATTATAGATACGTTGGAGACGTATTATACACTCTGCCCTCTGTCGACGACCTCCATTGCGGGTAGCACACTCGGCAAGTGTTTGGACAAATGCCATTGAGCTTATTTTTGAATGTTTTGTCATTTTTTAGAGTACGAAGGATGGTAAGCTACTCGACCATGGAGGATGAGTTGTTGTGCGATGCGTGGTTGGCCGTATCCCCGGATTTCGTAGGCAGGAGCAGAAGGGAGACGTTCTAGCAACAAGTGCATGAATCGTTTTACGCACGAAAGCACATTACGCCCTACGACATGTACATCATTAAAAAACGCAATGTGAGGTCGTTATCGTATCGCTCGTACGCTATCCGCACCAGCGTCACCAAGTTTCTTAACGTGGTTCGTTAGCGGGCGGCAGAGGACGAGATTGTAAGTTTTGATTCCTCTTGCTCAACTTGTTGATGGATTCGTTCACTCAATGTTGGTCTATACATTATGTAGCCCGCACGCGCTGCCGTGATGTACCATATGACAAAGAGACAACCATTTACGTACACACACTATTGGATGAACCTGAAAGGGGAGTATTTGTGTGCAACATCATGTTAATCTAGTCGAATTTGAGACATCGTTGTACTAGACTTATTTTGCATGCTATGTACGAATGATTGTGCTATTTTCTATTAGAACTTTGATGAATACTAGCCGGTTTGCATGAATTTCGTACGGCTAGTTCAGATGCAGGTGAATATGTATGCGAATAGCGTTGGATGGCGGCCTCCCGCATCCGTGTCCGCTGACTGGTCCCCCTATCAGCGGACGGATGCCGGAGAAAATTTGCGGGTCACCATTGAAGATGCCCTTATTGGGAGTAGGCGTTGGTTTCTTTTCTCTCTCCTTCGACTTAGCTAAACTCTCATCTTTAGTAAAAGAAAGGTGGTGTTTTTTTAATGGGTGGTCTCTTGCTACCTTCCTAGAATATAGTAACTAGCAAAAAGATCCATGCGTTGCAATTAGATAATAAAATCATGGTCTTCAAATTAAGTTTCAAATGTTCACATTCCATGTATATACAGATATTTTAAAATTTGTGCATCAATCGACGTGCATGCAAACATAATACACGTACATTTTAACATGCTCACAATAAATCTATGTTGGGCTTAATCCTCGATGCGTGTTTTTTAGTGCATCCATGATGTGTGTATGAGAAGGAAAAGAAAAGTTGAGTCTCACGATGGATAACAAACTGAAGGGCCCTATAAAGTACGAATAATTCAGAGGAACGGAGAGTGATGTTTCAGCGTCCGGGCTTAGATGAGCCCGGGCAAAATAAAAAAAATCGTTTTTTTGCAAGCAAGATGCTTGTGTGCATGATGTTCATGCAAAATTTAGTGGAGTTTCGACATTCGAGGAGCGCGTGACAAAAAAGACAAAATCCGGCTATGTGAGGAAGGTTAATGTTCATACATTGTTTTGGCCGGTATTCTCTTTTTTGCCACGAGCTCCGCAGATGTCCAAACGGGATGAAATTTTGCACGCACATCATGCACTCAAACATCTTCCTAGCAAAACAATTCGATTTTTTTTTATTTTTTTCTATTTTTTATCACGTTACTGTTCACCAGGTTCTTCTAGACCCGGGCACCGAATAGAAATTTTGGGAGAAACGCGTTTTTTCCAGTTTTACGGGCGGCAATGTGGGTAATTTACTTGAAATTTATGAGTGGTTTCGAGCCAAAAAATTCAAAGTGTGTTGCAACGGGATAATAATATCGTGGTCTTCAAATCAAGTTTTAAATATTTGCACTCCAGGTATATATACATATTTGAATGTTTTTGCACCAACAGACGCGCATGCGAACGTAAGACACGTGCATTCTAACATGCTCATAATGGATCGGTGTTGGACTTGATCCTTGATGCCTGTAATATTTTTAGTACATCATCGACGTGTGTATGAGAAGGAAAAGAAAATATCAGTCTCACGGTAGATGAAAAACTAAAGAGCCCTATGATTTATGAATAATTTGGAGGAAATTTGGTTTTTTCCATTTTCACGGGTGGTGGGTGGTTAATTTATTTTAATTTTACGAACAGTTTCGATGACAGACGGAAAATTTGAAGAAAAATAATTAACCAACGGTTTTTCCCTTATCGGGGGCGGGATGGGTAATTACTTTAACTTTAGGGGCAGTTTCAATGACACACAAAAAAGACAGAAAGAGTTATTTTTCACTTACGGGTGACAAGGTGGGTAATTTACTTCAATTTTATGGGCAACATAGAGTAGGTGGATGGATGCGAGGAGACATTTCCGTCGATTACGAGGCGTCGGTGGCGACTTTGTCAATCTGAAAAGATGTTTCTCAATATTTCGAAGGTGCTCATAGGGATAGGTTGAGTCTGTGCGTGCCCGTGCGTATATGCGAGCGTCTTTTATTTTTATTTTTTTAGGAAAAAATATTAGATCACACAACATTTCCATTTCCATTTAACCGACAAACTGTACTACGAACAATTTAGGCATTTGTCCAGTTTAAACTCCTCCGGACGGGTCCAAAAACCCACATGCGCCATCCAACCTCTGCAATTGGTAAAGCCAGTTGCACCACCCACCACCCTCCTCACCCTTCCCGAACTCTCATGCCACCGATCCATCCACCACGGCGCGATCAAGACCAGATCGGTCCACAACCCATCCACGCCGTCCATCTCCCGATCCCCGCCGCCCGTGCCCCGATCCGACGGCCGTCGCCGCCCCTCCGGCACGTGCTGCATGCCGAGCCAAAGCCAGACAGCAGGCAGTGCCGAAAACTGCACCGTCTGCCACTATTCTACTCCCATACATACATACATATATTTACTGGCCTCCCATAAATAAATGCGGGCATGATGCGGCATAAAAAGCCAGCCAACACACCAAAAGCCTCCCTTCTTTAATTTGCACCCTCCCCAAATCTCCTCCTCCATCGCTGCCTCCTCCCTCCCTCCCTCCCTCCCCATCTCCTCTCCCGTCGATGAGGATCAGGAGGAGGCCGCAGCAGCCGTCCCCCTACGCCGCCTCGCTGCTGCACCACCAGCAGCAGCACCGCTCAGATCCGTCCACGTCCGCGCAACGGACCCCGCGGAATGCGGAGGAGCGCGGCCTCGGCGGGGGCGGCGAGGAGGAGGAGGTGGAGGGGCGGGCGAGGCCGCCGCATCTGCATGCCAATGCGGATCTCGGCCGCAAGCCCGCCGCCGCCAGGCGCCTGGCATTGCCGCAGGTGCGCCGTGGCTCTTGATTCGGTTTGCTCGTGGGAGCGCTCGTTCGATCTCGCAGTTGCACCCGCGGCGCAGGTGCCTAGATCTGGACGTGCAGTCACATCTGAATGTTTCTTGTTGCTTTTCCTGGCTGGGTTTCAGGACAATGCAGTCGAGAGCCAGGGCGCAGCGGCAGAGCAGGGAGCTGGTGATGCTCACAGGAGGTATGGATTCTTCGATTAAACAAGTGAAGAAAGACATATACTCCTGGAGTACATGGGAGATGACAGCTTTGTGAATTTTGACTAGGAAATGGATTGTTTTTCTTTCTGTTAGTATCTTTCCCTCTGTGTTCCTCCACTGTTTGATAGTGGCCATGCCAGCTTGACCCATGAGTCTAGGCATGGCACGGCCGGCGGATCCAACTATTATTTTAGTGCGCGCACTGCACCTGCCTGTCGGACAAGACGGCCCGGTGGGCATGTTCTCCTTCTCCCATCCGTCCGTCCGCCCGCCCCATAATTCCATACTGCATACATACATCGGCGCTGCTTCGTCTCGTTGCCGTCTCGGTCGTGGATTTGTTTGGTTTGCTCTGCTGATCTCGATCACATTCACAGCCTGTTCGTTTGGCTCTTGTTTTCTTGTGCGATCCGGCGGCCTTGGCCTCTAGTGCGCATTGCCATCATGGCTTGCCACCTACTGCCTGCTTCGCCAGTCGCGTCTTGATCGGCGCTGTTAGTCCGGGGTTTGTTTGGGTAGAAAGATGATGCGTTTTTTTGCACCTGCAGCAGCAATGGCCATGGCGGCGGCGTCGACTGGGCATGCACGGGCGCCGGAGAGCGGGCGGTGAAGGTGGAAGAACCCGTGACTAATGGCGTGGCGGCGCCGGCGGTGTTGTCGGCTGTCAAGGACGAGAAGAATGGCAGCGGCGGTGCGGCTGGCGGGGCCAAGAAACGGCGCGGCCCGGCGGTGCTGATGGAGGGGTCGCGGTGCAGCCGCGTGAACGGCCGCGGATGGCGCTGCAGCCAGCCGACGCTCGTCGGCTACTCCCTCTGCGAGCACCACCTCGGCAAGGGCCGGATGCGCAGTGCGGCAGCGGCCGCGGCGGCCGGCGTCGGTGGCGGCGGGCGCGGAGGCCCGGGACAGCTCGGCCGCACCGAGCACAGGGCCAGGATGCCCGTCGGTGTCGCGGTGACCACCGCGGCGGCCAAGGCCGAGGAGCCGGGCCTGCGGCCCTACTAGGCGGTGGGCGACGTGAATTGCCGCTGCGTTTTGTGTGGATATCAATGTCGGCGGTGGCATGCAGGTGAGGGCACATGGACATGGGAGCGGCCAGCGATCTGGGCCTGTGATTAGTGGCTTGTGCACCTGCGCCTAAATTCGACCGGGAATGCCCGTGTAATTGTGGCAGCCGTTGCCATCATCCGCCATGCAACACTGCGACTGTGCAAGTGCAGGCGACGCTTGTAAGAAGAACAGTGTCCTCTCGTGTAGATCGATCGATCGTTCCTGTGGTTGGTGCAACTTTGAGGGGTAAAGCACATACATTTTGTTCAGAGGAAATAGTTGCCGTACGACTTGCGAACGACGGAAATAATTGCTTGGGCATTCATAGACCATGTTAGAATAGGAAGTGAATAACGTGATATTTTAAATAACGTGAATTTTATGGTAGCATATTAATATAGAGTACACAATGACGATGATTCAGCCACTGAAAATATACTTTTTTTTTTAGGATCCACTGAAAATATACTGGTATGCACTACTGTAGCAACTACTAATCTGCTGAGTACACGCCGCATGTACGTTACGGCGATCCGGATCTGGCACCGCCCCCACCAGGCTCAGTTACGCACGACGCGAGATGCGGGCATGCGACAAACTAACTGACGCGGGTCATCCGTCGGCGTTACATTCTTTCTTTCTTTCTTCTTCAGTGTTCCGTTGTCACGTCGGCATTCGCCGGGTCTCCCTCCCGGCGCGCGCGCGCGTCCCACAAGGCCCGCCCCGCCCCGCCGTGCACCGTCTTCCGCTTCACTGTTGAGGGGGTACCCGGCTTGCACACTCCATCCAACGGTGGCGGATCTAGGAATTAAACTATTAGTTTTTCTTTTTGCTAAATACACTCCACTTTATTGCTCATATACTCACTCCGTTAATAAATAAATGGGAGGGGCATTTTGGTTCCCCGGAGCATTGCTCCCGGATGAACAGTAACATCAAAAAAGTGGTAAAATATTTTCAAAAAAATCTAATTTTTTTTTGTGGATGTCCGTGTTAGTGTCGCAAGCATGCTTGACAATTTTCATGCGAAACGGAGCGGTAGTGTTTCGTCGGTGAAAAAAACAAATTTGGGGTGACATTTCGAGATAACATTTGATGTTCAAATTTGTTATTTTTGCACAGCCCAAAATGTTTAGCCTTTTTGCCTGAAAATTTACAGGTATCATTTTAATGTGACTATAAATACATAAAATAATTGTTGATTTTTTTTTTGACATTTCAAAAAAGATTTTTCGCGCGCAGGAGCAAATGATCCCGGGAGCCAAATTGTATTTCCGTAAATATAAGTCTTTTTTAAAGATTTCACTATGGACTACGTACGAAGCAAAATGAATGAATCTACACTCTGAAGTATATCCATATACATCCGTATATAGTCCGTAGTGTAATCTCTAAAAAGAGTTATGGACAGTGCTAAGTTCCAACCGTTCGGAAGTTAAGCAACAGATCCGAACGACTTCAACCCACACGTAGCGCTCCTAATCCTGCGCGTCCTTATTGCTCACTTATCCCGAAAGACTCGTTATCCACCTGATCGCTAACATCCCGCCCACATGCCCATTTGGTTCCACCGATTTTTTTCATTCTCCTGAAAACCGTAAATGACCGCCGGTGGTTCTTCTCCACTTTCCATTCTAACCAGAAAAAGAATATGAAAAAAATCACTACAAAGGGAACTTGAACCCATGTCTATTGAGTAGCTACTAAACCCAACAACCAACTCAACCACCTTTACTTGTTGTCTACTAAGCAAAACATGGTGTTTTGACCCTCTTCTTTCTACCATATTAGCAAAAAAAAGGTTAATTTAAGGCTTGGTAACTTTGGCATAAGCAGCGTGATAACTATGACATAACCATCCTGGTAACTTCGACGTTAGCACCCTGGTAACCTTGGCATAAGCAGCGTGATGTACTTTAGGTCCGAACAACACTATTATCCAAAGATCCCCTTTATGTACATATCTCTATGGGGAATTGTGCTTTAATTTTTCAAAGTATTAAATTAAATATCTTGAATAAAAAAAAGGAAATTTGCTTTGATATAGAGTATAACCTGACTATACTTGGCCTACCCAAGTGAAATTACGATAAAAGAAAAGCATGGATATGGGGAGAGGTGGATAATTAGATTGGCATGTACTTAAAAAAGGGACTTACTTTATTTTAGAATTCCACAATGAAATACTTAATTTTCTAGCAATTATACTACTCCGATCCGAAATAAAAAAGAACCCTCAAATTATTTTGAGAAATTAAAGTAAGCACGCTATTCTAAATCGAAGTAAAGTAAAACTTTCTACATCGTTAGAAGGCTAATAACTAAAGCGTGATAACTATGCTAACTTAGCATGATAAGATTGATAACTACATCGCTAGAAGGCTGATAACTAGAGCGTGATAACTATGATAACTTAGCGTGATAAGGTTGATAACTACATTATTAGAAGCCTGATAACTAAAGGGCGAGAACCATGGTAACTTTACAAATGACAAGGTTGATAATTTCAACATTTGCAACCTTGTAAGAAATAGCATAGCAAGGTTGATAATTACATCGTTAGAATGCTGATAACTAGAGCACGAGGAGCAAGGTAAGTTTAGTATTGGCAACATGATTAATTTACATAAAAATTATTAGGATATATATTTCAACCCCCCTTGTGTAAAATTAATCATGGTGTTTGAGCGTAACCTATTGGCTATGTGATGCGTAAAAATATAATATTTTTCGCACATACATTGTCGAGGAGAAGTTTTCAACAATCCCCATCCCCAATCAAAAGTCACCATGGTGTTCATACGTAAGTTATCATGTCTGCGATACATATATTATCATGTATTTTACGCAAAAGTTATCGAGGTATATTTCAAAGAAATAATTCCTTCAGTCATAGTCACCGTGGTGTATGTAAATTATCAAGTTTGTGGTGCATATATTATCATGTTATTTACAGAGAAGTTGTCAGGGCGTATGTTTGAACAACTTTTTTTCTCTGGGTCAAAGTTATCACGGTGTTCGTATGTAATTTATCAGGTCTGTGGTACGTAAGTTATCACGTAATTTACGCAGAAGTTACCGGGGTATGTTTCAAGCAACTTTTTTTCCGGGTCAAAGTTACAGCATCATTTTTATTTAAGTTATCAGGTACCAGTGCGAATATTATCATGTTATTTACATAGAACTTATTGGGGGTGTGTTATTAATCTCGGTTGGTAATCCTAGGTATAATGTTTGTAGTGTACTTGATTGTTGAGGTACCGGCTTGATGTGTGGTCAATCAGATGCGTGCATGATCAGCCATAAAACTTTCTAATTCAGTATCCATGCATGATTGGGTTGCTAGTCTATTTGGTAGTAGGATTATGTTCTCAACCCAAAGGTTTCAGGTTCAAGTCCCTTCTCCCACACCTTTTTTAGCGCTAAAAAATTATAGAAGGAAAGAGCAGAAAATAAGGAAAGAGCGGCAGCAGTGGAATCAATGCGAACCATATCAGCGAACAAGCTGCTTAAGAAGGAAAGAGCGGGCGGAATCATCAAACATGATACGAAGGAAATAATTTAGATGGAAAGAGGGATTAAGAGGAAAGAGTGGACGGGGTCAGCGTACTTAGATGGGAGAGCGTGCGGGGTCTACGGGAAAAGCGTGTCCGTCCGATGCATATCGTGCGTTGCGCGGGTCATTCGGATCTGTTGCTAAATTATTGCCGACTGGAAAATGGCTTCCTTGAAGAGTTATATTTAAGAACGGAGAAAGTAATATTCATCAAGATACAATTTAAATCGGGGGTTGAAGTAGCCTAAGATGACGTCCAACGGTAAGACTAAGGGCATCTCCAAAGCGGACCCTCAAACCTTCTGTAACCGTCCGGACTGTGCGGTTCAAACGTGTTTTGCCATTCGGCACGGGCATGTATCGGTCTGGACGCACTATTTTCAGCAAGTCCGAGACAAACTTAGGGGGGGGGGGGGGGTTGCGGGAGTCCAGACAGCAGCCGCGTAGGACTCTGACACCCCCGGCCAACCCAAAACCCCACCAAAATCACTAGTGGACCCACGCCTTCATCCTTTCATTTTCTCTTCTTCCGTTTCTCTCTCTTGCCTTTGCCGTCGTCGCACCACCCCGCCACACCGTCATGCAGCGATACCATGGTCAGGTTTACAACTGTCGCGATCGAGGTTTTTGGACCTCAATACCTGAAAGAACCAACTATGGTAGACACCGAGAGGATCTTGGCAATCTCGGAAACAAGAGGGTGGCCAGATTTTCTCGGATCTCTTGACTGCATTCATTGAAAATAGAAGAACTGCCCAAAAGCTTTACAAGGGTCAGGTTAAGAAGTCCACCATCATTCTTGAAGCAGTTGCATCACATGATCTTTGGATTTCACATGCTTTCTTTGGCATGCATGGGTCTCACAATGTCATCAATGTGCAGCAACGATCACCATTGTTTGATAGGCTGATTGAAGGAAAAGCTCCTCCTTGCCATTATACTGTCAATGGCCATGACTACAACATGGGCCACTATCTGGTTGACAATACATATCCCTCGTGGGCTATCTTGTCAACACCACCTTGAACCCAATTGGCCAAAAAAGTCTGACTTTGCCCAAAAACAAGAAGCAGCTAGAGAGAATGTTGAGAAGGCATTTGAAGTTATGTAGGCACGTTTTGTAGTTGTTCGTGGACCTGCTAAACAATAGGATTCGGAGACCTTGTGGGAGGTGATTACCTGTTGTGTGATCATGCACACCATGATCGTGGATGATGAGGGTGAGAATGCTGTCGCAGCTCCTGAATTTGAGAGCATGGGTGATCCTATCGAACTTCCAGACCAGACTCCGGTTACATCTGAAGAGTTCGTTTAAATGCATCAACAATTTTGGCATCGAGCAACTCACGAGCAACTGAGGAAGATCGGATTGAGCATCTGTGGCGGTTGACGGGGACAACAAAGTTGGAGTGTAAATATTTTAACTTTTTAAAATTAGAACTACTACTGCATTTGAACACTTGAACTATTCTAGACTATACATGCGGTTGTTTGAGCATGTGGACTTTAAAAAAGAGTTGGGGCCGGATGTATGCGGATACGCTAGGTGCCAATCTCCCGCATCCGTGTCCACGGACTGGTCACCCCCTGATGACCCACAAGTATAGGGGATCAATTGTAGTCCTTTCAATAGTAAGAGTGTCGAACCCAACGAGGAGCCAAAGGAAATGATAAGCGGTTTTTAGCAAGGTATTCTCTACAAGCACTGAAAATAGTAGTAGTATGTAGTTTGATAGCAAGATAATTCGTAACAAGTAACAAGTATCAATGGTAACAAGGTGAAGCAAGGTAACCCAACCCTTATAATGCAAAGGACGGGCCAAAAGTGTTTCTTATAATGGGCAAATCGTTCTTGAGGACACATGGGAATTTTGTCTAGTCAAACTTATCATGTTTTAGTTGATTCACATTCACTACTTAGATAAATTGTAATGTGGGCGGACTGGCGCTAAAGTGATGTTCTTACTTGAACAAACAACCTACTTATTATTACCCCCTTTCGCAAGCATCCACAACTACGAACGAAGAATTAAGATAAATATAACGATAGCATGAAACATATGGATCAAAATCAGCCCCTTACGGAATATTACATAAACTAGGATTTAAGCTTCTGTCACTCTCACAAGCCATCATCTACTTCCTATTCTACAATGCTTTGCTCTAGGCAAAAACATGGTGAAGTGTCGTGTAGTCGACGTTCACATGACACCACTAGAGGAAACACAACATACATGTCATCGAAATATTGAACGAATACCAACTCCAGATGATAGTTTATAACAAGACTTCTCCCATGTCCTCAAGAACAAAATTAACTACACACAAATCACATCCATGTTCAAGATCAAAGGGGTATTGAATATGCTTAAGGATCTGAACATATAATATTCCACCAAGTAAACCAACTAGCATCAACTACAAGAGGCAATCAACACTACTAGCAGCCCACAAGTACCAATCTGAGGTTTTCGGACAAAAGTTGAATACAAGAGATTAACTAGGGTTTGAGGTGAGATGGTGTTGGTGAAGATATTTATGGAGATGAGTCCTCCCACGATGGAGGGAGCATTGGTGATGATGAAGGCTTCAATTTTCCCCTCCCTTAGGGAAGTATCCCGACAGAATCACTCCCCCGGAGAGCAAAAGTGCTCCTGCCCACGTTCCACCTCGAGACGGTGGTGCTTCATCCCTAAAGAGTTCTCTTGATCTTTTTTCCAGGGAAAATGGCACCATATAGGAGAAGAGGGGCCCCGGAGGCCTGCTGGTGGGCCCACAAGCTCACATGGCGCGCCTAGGGGGCGTGAGCTTGTGGCCCACTAGTGACTCCCCTCCTGATGATTCTTCTTCCGGTATTTTTTATTAATTCCAAAATAATTCTCCGTAAATTTTCAGGTTATTTGGAGCTCCACATAATATCCAACTCTGATGTAGCTTTTTCAGGTCCATAATCCCATCTGCCGGCACTCTCCCTCTTCATGTAAATCTTGCATAATAAGAGAGAAAAAGCATTAGAATTGTGTTATAAAGTGGAATAATGACCTAAAAATTATAAATAATAGTAGGGAAACATGATGAAAAATGGACGTATCAACTCCTCCAAGCTTAGACATCGCTTGTCCTCAAGCGAATAGCGAACTCGATAATCATGACCACACGTTTAGAGAGAGAAAGAAGTTGGTGTCTACTTTTTATTGATTCGGTGTTGGAACATAAAAGGGTATCCCACACATATTTCCCAAGAGGTGAACCTGAGTATCAAACCCACGAGAGGAAGATTCCCTTGAAGCAATGGTCTCTAGCAAGCTTTTGCCAAAGTTTCAAATCCATCTTTTGACTGGATCAACAAGCAAAATGTGATTCAAACACTTATAATAAAACGAGGTATGGGTATGAGGTTTTAATGCTTACAACCATGTATTTGTGTTGGGATAAAAAAAGATATTGGTTTGTGCTCGGGAAATCATCCATCAAGATGTGCTTGTTTCATATCGGAGTGGGGTATGTTCCAAATAACATCTTAACCGGCACGAGTCCTGCATCAAGAATCATTTCTCCTACCGAAGGCCCTATCCGTCTCGTGGGTTTGCCCCCGATAATTAAGATAATAATATCAGACAAAAGCATTGGGTGTTTAATGACTACACCTCATGAATTCCCAAGGATACGATCCATGTTACCCTACTAAACCTTACTGTCACCGGTATTCGGTATAACACTTCACGACCCCCTTGCTCCTAGCCTCACCAGTGCTCAATCTCCATGATCCTAGGTACCTGCAGGGATGAAGATCGCAGATAAGACAAGAGACACTTCACAAAACAATTTATTACACACATACGGGACGTTATGTCAAAGACTTCCATTGATCCACTCAACAAATACCTGGTGTTGCAAGGCCCATGCCTCAATCCATACCTTACCAAACTACTCACACATGAAGATCAGATCGCAGGAAGAAAACATTGAAGAACACATCTTGGGATTGATTGATTGCAATATGTCTTACAATGGATGCCCTGTGCGATGCATGATTACAAGTATAAACTAGATGAGAGAGCACTATGGTGGTGGAGATGGCTATGGAGATGGAAATGGCTACGGCTAGGGTTTGTGGATGATGAAGAGGTTCTGGCTATGCTCGACGCCGTTCTGTTGACATTCCAACGGGGTCCCCTTTATAAAAGTTGTTCAGGTGGACGGCATGCCTCGGTTTCCATGCCAAACGACCGCTCATACGAGCGCGTGCACCCGTATGGAACGCCGTCTTTTTCTTTTGTTGGCTTCTGGCGTCTCATGTTGATTGTTTCTTCCTCCATTTTCCTTCCTTTCCTTTCCTCCACGCGATTTCTTCCCTTTTTAGCCCATTTCCCGTGGAAAAACATTAAAGAGAGGATTTGTGGAATCCTTTGCATTCATTAGTCATTAGTGGCAATATCGGAGCGAATATCTCTATTTGAGTGAAATATCTCGGTTTAAACAAGGTTGAAATGAGTGTAAAAATATCACTCATCAGAAGTCGATATAATAAAATACGACCATAGTAGCATCATGCAAGTAATCATCATAAAACTTCTCATATCAAAGTAACAATTATTCCACAACTTCAAAAGTGTAAGCAAGAAACTTTCTTGAACACTAACAAACTATGTTCTCAGTCATCAAAGCAATTACAATTCATAAATTCTTCAGTGAGAGTCTATGTAAGAGCTTTTGTTCTAGCAAATTCCACATGTTCAACAATCATTTAGTATTCCATGATTGCTGACACTCAAAGCATATTTTTAGAACAAACATTCCTAGTCAAACACAGAGGAAGATAGGGGTTTTAATGTTTCCCCTCCCAACTTAATTGTCTCAGGGATAATGTCAACTATAATAGATCATGATCACCTACATTCAACTGGATATATGTGCCTAGATCTTTCCCCTCCACATGATGCTTGCTAAATAGAGAGTTACTAAGAGATGACTAAGGATGAACATTATTGACTCTTGCATAAAAATAAAAGATTTGAACAAAAATAAAAACGTTACAAGATAGGCCCTTCACAAAGGAAAGCACATGTTTTCATGCGCTTTTGATTTTTGGGTGTGCAATCTCTTAATGCAAATGAACATCACTTTATATTGCTCCTTCTGATAGCAACCTTTATTACGCAGTCCGTCGCTTTTATTTCTTTGGCATCGCGTTCGTGCAAAGCCTATTTCCCTTGCAATAAAAGATCGTACATATTTAGGAGCAATTTTATTGCTTTTTGCACCGATGACAACTTACTTTAAGGATCTTATTCAATCCATAGGTAGATATGGTGGACTCTCGTGGAAAGAAATTGGGTTTAAGGGCTTCTGGATGCACAAGTAGTATCTCTACTTAGTGCGGAATTTTGACTGGCAAAAGATGAGGGGCAAGCACCGCATGTTAGTGTATCCATGACAATATAACTTCTATGTGAATGCAAACAAACATAACCCATTACATTGTCTTCCTTGTCCAACCTCAACTTCTTACTCAAGTTTTGAAATAATTAATGGGAGTTCACAATCATAGAAGATGTCCAAGATGGTATATTTACATGTGAGATTTCTCTCCCTTTATTATTTTTCTCATGAATTGCATCAATGACCAATGCTATCTTTGTTAACTTCCAATAAATTTTATCAATTATACATTTCATATGTGAAGTCATTACTCCCCATGGGATTAGCATATGATCTTTTTATTATTTTTTCATGATTGCAACAAAGGGTAAAATACTCAAACTCAACTAAACTTTATTATATAACTCTTCACACATGATTACATATGTAGGTAGATCACGAAACAAGCACTCGGAACTAACTTTATACTAAAATTTTATTCTTCTAAATCACGAAAACTAAGGATCGAACTAGGATATGCAATGACAGTAAAAATGATGGTGATACAATACCGGGGCACCTCCCCAAAGCTTGGAACAAGCTCAAGGTGGTGCCCATACTCGTGTACTCAAGTTTCCTTCTTGGGCGATGGTGGTGATGAAGTAGTGGCCTTGTTCCTCTCCTTCGAGGTTGTGATAAATTCCATCTTCCGGATGATCTCACAAAGAGCATAATTATGCTTCTCTAAATCGATAATAACTTCATAAGGGCCGTGTTTGGAGTGCAGATCACATCAACGGCCTTTAACACATTAGTCTCTATTCCTAGGATGAGATGGGGATAAAGGGTATAAAAAGTATCTCCCTTTTTCAGATCTTCGAAGATGGACCCAGAGTAGCCTTCCTTGGATCCCTTGATCTTTTCTTCATTCTCCTTCATGACCTCTTCTTGCTAAGTAGCCTCTTCTTCCTCCTCCGAAGACCACTCATAATAAACCTCACTGTAGGGGCGTTTGGCCGTCACAAGTCAAACTACGCGGTGCTTCGTACGGAGTCTTCGGGGGGCCATGGATACTTCAGGCATCTAAAATTCCTGCCAGGAAATAGCTCAAAACAAGAACATAAGAGAAACTTGCAATGTGGAGATCAAAACAACGAGGATTATATATAATGAATTTTACCTGAGCAGGACAAGTCTTCGGAAGGAAACGGAGTCGGGAAACTCCACGAGGGCCCCACAAGCTCACACGACGCGCCCCAGGGGGACCCTACCTGAGCTTGTGGATCCCTCGTGCACTTCCCTGACTGGTTCTTATTTTCCTAATTTTTGAAATATTCTGAAACGCACAAAAAGTATTCTTATGGAAGTTTTTGGAGTCAATTTACTTACCGTAACACATACCTATTCTTTTTCAGGGTTCCGGAGTGCTCCAAAAGGTTCCATTTATGTATTCCTCTGGGGTAAATATTTGAATAATACTTGTTTCAACATTAATGGGTGTACCTACAATATAATGTTTAATTCTTTGCCCATTAACAACCCTCAGATTTGTTCCTTCGGCGTTATTGATTTTAATGGCCCCGGAGCGGTAAAATTCTTCGACGATATAGTGCCCATCCCATTTGGAGAGAATTTTTCCTGCAAAGAATCTAAAACGAGAATTTTATGATAGAACTTTTTCACCTACGTTAAATTCTCACTTTTGGATTCTCTTATCGTGCCATCTTTTAACCTGCTCTTTAAATAACTTTGCATTTTGTGTACTCGACTCATCAAGAGACCTAATATCAAATAACATATTTTCTCCGACATGCTTAAAATCACAATTAAGTTCTTTAATTTCCCAATATGCCTTATGTTCTAACTCAAGAGGTAATTGACACACTTTCCCATAGAGCATTTTATATGGGGACATACCCATAGGATTTTTATAAGCAATCATGTAAGCTCACAGTGCGTCATCAACTTTTTGAGACCAATTCTTCCTGGATTGGTTAATTATCTTTTGCCAAATTAGCTTTATTTCTCTATTCTCGATTCTAGTTGACCACTAGACTGTGGGTGATAAGTTGAAGCAATTCTATGGTTGACATCATATTTAGCAAGGATTTTACGGAATGCACCATGAATAAAATGAGAACCTCCATCAGCAATTAAATACCTAGGGACTCCAAACCTCGGAAAGATAACTTCCTTAAGCATTTTAATAGTGGTGTTATGATCAACACTACCAGTTGGAATAGCTTCTAGCCACTTAGTAATGTAATCAACAACAACTAAGATATGAGTGTATCCATTAGAGGAAGGAAAAGGTTGCATATAATCAAAGCACCAGACATCAAATGGTTCTATAACAAGTGAATAATTCATAGGCATTTCCTGACGTCTACCAATATTACCAATTCTTTGACAGTCATCACAAGAAAGGACAAACTTACGTGCATCCTTGAAGAGAGTAGGCCAATACAAACATGATTGTAGTACCATGTTGGCATTCCTATATCCAACATGGTTTCCTCCGTAGGGTTCGGAATGACACTTCCTCAAAATGTGTTCATGCTCATGCTCAGGTACACAACGTCTAATAATACCATCTACTCCTTCTTTATATAAATGAGGGTCAACCCAAAAATAATGTCTCAAGTTAAAGAAATTTTTCTTTTGTTGATATGTGTAATTAAGTGGTAAATACTTCGCAACAACAAAATTAGCATAGTCTGCATACCAAGGATTATTACGGGAGGTAGAAGTATTAATAACAACTAATCGCTCATCAGGAAAACTGTCATCAATAGGCAGTGGGTCATCAAGGACATTTTTCATTCGAGACAAATTATTTGCTACATGATTCTCACCTCCTTTTCTATCAGCAATATGCAAATCAGATTCTTGCAATAAGAGTACCCACCTAATTAATATGGGTTAACATCTTTCTTTTCCATAAGATTTTAATAGCATCATGTTTGGTGTGAATAGTAACTTTAGAGTCAACAATATAGGGTCTGAATTTATCACAAGCAAACACAACTTCTAAAAATTCTTTCTTAGTGGTAGCATAATTTCTTTGAGCACTATCCAAAGTCTTACTAGCATAATGGAAGACATTCAATTTCTTATCGACTCTTTCACCTAGAACAACACCAACAACATAATCACTAGCATCACGCATAATTTCAAAGGGCAAGTTCCAATAAAGTGGTTGAACAATAGGTGTCGTGATTAAAGCTTTCTTAAGTATTTCAAATGCTTCTACATAATCATCGTCAAAGACAAATGGGCATCATTTTGTAATAGATTAGTGAAAGGTCTAGAAATTTCACAAAAGTCTTTAATGAATCTCCTAAGAAGTTAGCATGACCTAAGAAACTTATTATACCTTTTATCTTTAGGATATGGCATTTTCTCAGTTGCATCAACTTTGGCTTTATCTACCTCAATACCTCTTTCAGAAATTTTGTGACCAAGGACGATACCTTCGTTCACCATGAGTGGAGCTTCTCTCAATTCAAGACAAGATTGATCCCTTCACATCTGCAAGACTCGGTCAAGGTTGCTCAAGCAATCATCAAAAGAAGTTCCGTAAATGGAAAAATCACCCATGAATACCTCAACAATTTTCTCACAAAAATCAGAGAATATAGAAGCCATACATCTTTGGAAGGTAGCAGGTGCATTGCATAAACCGAAAGGCACGCGCCCAAAAGCATCAGTTCCATAAGGGCAAGTAAAAGTAGTTTTCTCTTGATCTTCTTGTCATACAGGTATTTGAGAAAAACCAGAATAACCGTCTATAAAGCAAAAGTGTGTGTGCGTTGATAATCTTTCTAGCATTTTATCAATGAAGGGTGATGGGTGATGATATTTGTTAGTGGCTTTATTTAATTTCTTGAAATCAATTACCATTCTATAGCCGGTTACAATTCTTTGTGGGATAAGTTCATTTTTATCATCAGGAACAACGGTAATGCCTCCTTTCTTAGGAACACAATGAACGACTTACCCATCTACTATCAGCTATAGGATAGATAATACCTGCCGCCAAAAGTTTTAAATTTTTAGTTCTTACCACATCCTTCATTTTAGGATGCAAACATCGTTGATGAGTGACAACGGGTTTAGCATCAGTCTCCATATTAATCTTGTGTTGACTTAAAGTAGGACTGGTGTCCTTGAGATCATCTAGAGTATATCCAATTGCAGCTCGATGCCTCCTTAAAGTTTTCAACAACCTCTTTTATTCGTTCTTTGAAAGGTTCACATTGATAATAACAGGATATATTTTCTGTTCATCAAGATAAGCATATTTCAAAGTATCAGATAATTTCTTTAGTTCAAACACCGGATCACTATTAGGCGGGAGAGGATCTCCTAGAGTTTCAACAGGCAAGTTATGTTTAAGGATATGTGCTTGTCTAAAGAACATTTCATCAATTTCATTTCTTTCATTCATATGCATATCATCCTCATGGTTTAGCAAATATTGTTACAAAGGATCCGTAGGAGGTACTACAATAGAAGCAAGACCAATAATATCATCTTTACTAGATGGATCAATAGTATGTGGTTGTCTATTAAGCTTAGAGAAATTAAACTCATGAGATACATCACAAAATTAACTTTAACCTTTTCTTTAGCACAATCAATTTCA
This sequence comes from Elymus sibiricus, assembly GCA_039707655.1. Taxonomy (NCBI): domain Eukaryota; kingdom Viridiplantae; phylum Streptophyta; class Magnoliopsida; order Poales; family Poaceae; genus Elymus; species Elymus sibiricus. Next base: position 115,671,261 of record CM077675.1, read on the forward strand.
GCATTAACAATATTCAAGAAAGGTCTGCCAAATATGATAGGACAAAAAGCATCTTGTAGTGATCCAAGTACTAAGAAATATGTAGGGGATTTGTTCTTACCAGACAAGACTTCAACATCTCAGACAATCCCAAGAGGTGAAATAGTATCTTTGTTTGCAAGCTTAATAGTAACATCAATGTCTACCATCTCAATATGCAATATCATTCATGACTTCTTGATATAAAGAGAAAGGAATAGCGCTAATACTAGCACCCATATCACATAAACCATGATAACAATGTTCTCCTATCTTAACAGAAACAACAGGAATGCCAACAATAGGTTTTATTTTATCCAATTTACATTGCTCATTGTAAGCTGGTTTAGCAATTCTAGTGGCTTCTTTGTAGAAATAAATAACATGCCCATCAATATCATCAGCTAAGAGATCTTTAACCATTGCAATAGGATTTTCTAGTTTAACTTTCTCAAAAGGTTTAGGTGTTCTTACATTACTTTTATGAACCAAAATTGTAGCTTTAGCATGTTCCGTTATCCTAACAGGAAAAGGAGGTTTCTCGATATAAGTAGTAAGGACAACTGGGTTGGCAGCATAAGTAATTGTTTCAGTTCCAACCATAGCAGGTTCTTCACAAATAATTTCAACAGGTGCATGATATTTAAACCACTTTTCCGTAGGAATATCGATATGCGTAGCGAAAGAATTCACAAAATGTAGCTACTATCTGAGAGTCAAGTCCATATTTTATACTAAGCTTATGAAAAACATATGTTTATACAAAAGACTTAACACAATATAATTCAATACTCATACATGACTTATTACCTTGATCCATCTCCCAATCTTCGGAGTTGCTTTTAATTCTCTCAATAAGGTCCCGTCAAAAGTCAATACTTTTATTCATAAAAGAACCAGTAGAAGAAGTGTCAAGCATTGCTTTATCGTCTTCAGAAAGCCGAGCATAAAAGTTTTCAATAATCATTCTTTTCGAAAGCTCATGATTGGGGCATGTATGTAACATATATTTAAGCCTACCGCAAGCTTGAGCGACGCTTTCGCCTTCACGAGGCAAGAAATTATATATATAGTTCCGATCACAATGAACCAAATGCATAGGATAAAATTTCCGATGGAATTCTAGCTTCAATTGATTCTAGTTCCATGCTCCAGATTCATCCAATAGCCCGTACCATGCCAATGCTTTCCCCCCAAAGATAAAGGGGATACTTTATTAACTCCATCTTCGGATAAACCTGCAAGCTTAAACAATCCACAAACTTCATCTATACAAATTAGATGCATATCAGGGTGTTGGAAATATGCCCTAGAGGCAATAATAAAATGGTTATTATTATATTTCCTTGTTCATGATAAATGTTTATTATCCATGCTATAATTGTATTGATTGGAAACTCAAATACATGTGTGGGTACATAGACAACAATGTGTCCCTAGTAAGCCTCTAATGGACTAGCTCGTTAATCAAAGATGGTTGTGGTTTCCTAGCCATGGACAAGAGTTGTCATTTGATGATGGGATCACATCATTGGGAGAATGATGTGATGGACAAGACCCAAACTATGAACGTAGCATATGATCGTGTCAGTTTATTGCTATTGTTTTATGCATGTCAAAGTATGTGTTCCTATGACCATGAGATCATATAACTCACTGACACCGGAGGAGTACCTTGTGTGTATCAAACGTCACAACGTAACTGGGTGACTATAAAGATGCTCTACAGGTATCTCCAAAGGTGTCTGTTGAGTTGGCATGGATCAAGACTGGGATTTGTTACTCCGTGTGACGGAGAGGTATCTCAGGGCCCACTCGGTAATACAACATCACAATGAGCTTGCAAGCAAAGTGACTAAAGATTTAGCCACGGGATCTTGTATTACGGAACGTGTAAAGAGACTTGCCGGTAATGAGATTGAACTAGGTATGGAGATACCGACGATCGAATCTCGGGCAAGTAACATACCGATAAACAAAGGGAACTACATACGGGATTAACTGAATCCTTGACATAGAGGTTCAACCGATAAAGATCTTCGTAGAATATGTAGGAGCCAATATGGGCATCCAGGTCCCGCTATTGGTTATTGACCATAGAGGTGTCTTGGTCATGTCTGCATAGTTCTCGAACCCGTAGGGTCTACACACTTAACGTTTGGTGACGATATAAGTATAGTCGAGCTATTATGTTGGTGACCGAAGGTTGTTCGGAGTCCCGGATGAGATCTCGGACATGACGAGGAACTCCAGAATAGTCCGGAGGTGAAGATTGATATATAGGATGAAGAACATCGGAGTCCGGAAGTGTTCCGGGGCATACCGGGGGTTCGACGGAGTGCCGAAAGGGGTTTCGGGGGGCCCCGGCAAGTGTTGGGGGGCCTCGTGGGCCAAGGAAAGGGGCGCACCAGCCCACAAGGCGTTGTGCGCCTCCCCAACCTCAGCCCACCATGGCTAGGTGGGGGGCCACACCCCTAGTGCCGCCGGCCACCCTTCCTTGGGTGGCAAGGCAGCCTTTGGGGGGGGGGGCATCATAACCCTAGCTACACCCCCTTGCTGCCGGCCCCTAGGGGGAAACCCTAGGGAGCCCCTCCTCCTCCCTTCCACCTATATATAGAGAGGTAGAGAGAGGGGCAGCCGCACCAAATCGTGCTACGACGCTGCCCCTTCTCTCCCTCGTAGTTCTTCTCCTCCTCATATCGCGCGGCGAAGCCCTGCTGAGCTGTCACCACCACCTCACCACGCCGTCATGCTGCCGGAGGGCTCAGGCTACTACTTCACCATTGCTCGCTGGATCGAGGAGGTGAAGGCGTCATCAAGCCGTACGTGTGTTGAACGCGGAGGTGCCGTTTGTTCGGCACTTGATCGGGAGTTCGCGGGACGACTTGCGATTTGGATCGCGAAGACGTTCGACTACATCAACCGCATTTCTTAACGCTTTCGCTTAGCGATCTACAAGGGTATGTAGATGCAATCTCTCCTCTCATAGATGGTCATCTCCATGGATAGATCTTGTGTGTGCGTAGGAATTTTTTTGTTTCCCATGCAACGTTCCCCAACACAGGGTGTATTGTTCCATTTCCTACATAAGGATTAACTAGCAGCTTCTCTAAAATACCCGAAGGAATTACATAATAAATATTTTCAATAGGTTTAGTAGGTTGGGGAGCGGCTCTTGACAGTTCCAGTCTAGGTGAAGATACCCCGAACAAGCCTCTCAAAGGATTACTTTCCATAGTAACAAGTAGAGATATATTTCAGCACTCGGTATAAATGTTTCCTTATCAAATTCCTCTTACCAAAGACGCTTCACTCCCCGGCAATGGCGCCAGAAAAGAGTCTTGTTGAACGACAAGTATAGGGGATCAATCATAGTCCTTTCGATAAGTAAGAGTGTCAAACCCAACAAGGAGCAGAAGGAAATGATAAGCGGTTTTCAGCAAGGTATTCTCTACAAAACTAAAAATAGCAGTAGTATGTAGTTTGATAGCAAGATAATTCATAACAAGTAACAAGTATCAATAGTAACAAGGCATAGCAAGGTAGCCCAATCCTTATTATGCAAAGGATGGGCCAAAAGTGTTTCTTATAATGAGAAAATCGTTCTTGAGGACACATGGGAATTTTGTCTAGTCAAGCCTATCATGTTTTAGTTGATTCACGTTCACTACTTTGATAAACTGGAACATGGGTGAACCGGCGCTAAGGTGGATCTTCTTACTGGAACAAACAACCTACTTATGATTACCCCCTTTCGCAAGCCTCCGCAACTACGAAGGAAGAATTAAGATATATATATATATATAACCATAGCATGAAACATATGGGTCCAAATCAGCCCCTTACGGAATAGTACATAAACTAGGGTTTAAGCTTCTGTCACTCTCACAACCCATCATCTACTTCCTATTCCACAATGCTTTCCTCTAGGCCCAAACATGGTGAAGTGTCGTGTAGTCGACGTTCACACGACAACATTAGAGGAAACACAACATATATGTCATCAAAATATTGAACGAATACCAACTTCAAATGATAGTTTGTAACTAGACATCTCCCATGTCCTCAAGAACAAAATTAACTAATCACAAATCACGTCCATGTTCAAGATCAAAGGGGTACTGAATATGCTTAAGGATCATAACATATAATCTTCCACCAAACCAACTCGAATGAACTTCAAGATGTAATCAACACTACTAACAACCCACAGGTACCAATCTGAGGTTTTGGGACAAATTAAGACTGAATACAAGAGATAAACTAGGGTTTGGGATGAGATGGTGTTGGTGACAATATTGATGGAGATGGGTCCTCCAATGAGGGAGGGAGTGTTGGTGATGATGAAGGCTTTGATATCCCCCTCCCGGAGGGAAGTATCCCCGCTGGAATTGCTCCGCCGGAGAGCAAAAGTGCTCCTGCCCAGGTTCCGCCTCGAGATGGCGGTGCTTCATCCCAAAATAGTTCTCTTGATTTTTTTTCTAGGGAAAATGACACCATATAGGAGAAGAGGGGCCCAGAGGCCTGTTGGTGGCCCCACAAGCTCACATGGCGCGCCCTAGGGGGGGCGCCACCTGAGCTTGTGGCCCACCGGTGTCTCCCCTCCCGATGATTGTTCTTGTAGTATTTTTTATTAATTCCAAAACATTTCCTCGTAAATTTTCAGGTTATTTGTAGGTCTGGAGAATATCCAACTCTCGTGCACCTTTTTCAGGTCCAGAATTCCAGCTGCCAGCACTCTCCCTCTTCATGTATATCTTGCATAATAAGAGAGAAAAGGCATTATAATTGTATTATAAAGTGGAATAATGACCTAAAACATTAAAGATAACAGTAGGAAAACATGATGCAAAATGGACATATCACCCACCTGTCTGCAGCGGATGCGGGAGGAAATTTGTGGGTCAGCTTAGGAGATGCCCTAAGCGCATCTTTAGTGAGGCTATGTGACTCGATATCTGAGACTCTTCCTTCAAAGCCGACGAAGTATTTCTAGAAAGACGTGTCCATGAAGCCCTCCAATGTCGGACAAGAGGTCATTCACTATTTCTTTGCAATAAGAGGCTATATCCACTTGGTACAGAGAAAGATCAGATGCAACTGATTGCGCCTCTCAACAAGCCATGGCTTCAAGGATAACTGGATCAACTTTTCCTGGACACACCATCGCCGAGGATCCAAGGCAATAACCCACCGAGTTCTTGCACATCGCACTGAAGGAGCCCCTGCTTGATGATCTAGACATAACACCATCAACACAAATCTTGGTTGTCCTTTGAGCAGGAGGAATCCATCGAGGATGATGGACATGAGTCTTAGCAACCTGTTGTTGTGGTTGATGCTTGTTTGTACAAACTTCAAGATTAGATAAGTATATCTAAACAAAAAAAGTGTGTTCCTTGTGGGCTTTGGAAATCATTCTTGTGTAAGGCCTTCCTCCTAGCATGACAAATGACCCATAGTTTGACCAGAATAGAAACAAAATCATCATGCAAGATTGATTCCATCAATGAGCAGATCCACCCCTCAAAATAATCAATGAGAAGATCCATCTCTTGGCATCGAGTTCAGTTAATTGCCTCAACAACTCAACAATGTCCTGATCAGCGAGGGCCCATACACATCTTCACATCATACGGTCCAAAAGTGAATGTCTCCAAGAGTCAATTGAACCACAGAGACCGAATTGACTCCCAGGTGACATGTTACGATGATGAAGAAGATCGGTTGTCAGAAGGGACTGCTGAGCTAAGCGCCATAAAATAGTTTGAGGGGACTTGTAGCTTCCACATCAAGCTCGAGCTTCTTTGTTCTCCAACAAATTTTGTTGTCTTCGGCCTTTCCTCCAGCCATGCTTCCCGTCTATTTTTAGTTTCAACAAGAATTAATGGACTATAAAAATTCCATTCTTCTCAAAGTTCCAGGACCAAAAATCATCCATCTACCAAGTACACAAACAAATAGATAGGATCCCCTTTGCATCAATGGTCGTGAAAGTTTCCATAATTTCTCCCAGTTCTATGAAGCCTCACTCGAAAGGATGAGCTCGCTAACCCATTGAGGTGGGTTATCTGAGATGCTAGTAATTGACCTCATATTAAAATCTCTTGGAAGCCAATTATGACACCATATATCAGTGGTTTTCCCATCGCCAATTATACGCATGAGAACTTGTACCAGAACTTCTCGTTCTTCAATAATTTATTGCCATATCCGTGATGGATAATTGCCCAGTAGGACTTCAAGAAAGTTAGAGGCATGTGAAAGGACGTGGATGTCGCCTAGAGGGGGGGTGAATAGGCGCTTTAAAATAATTACGGTTTAGGCTTGAACAAATGCGGAATAAAACTAACGTTTAATATGTCAAGCACAAAACCTAAAACTACTAGGCTCACCTATGTGCACCAACAACTTATGCTATGCAAGATAAACAACTAAGTGATAGCAAGATATATAACATGAAATAATATGGCTATCACAGAGTAAAGTGCATAAGTAAAGGGCTCGGGTAAGAGATAACCGAGGCATGCGGAGACGATGATGTATCCCGAAGTTCACACCCTTGCGGATGCTAATCTCCGTTCGGAGCGGTGTGGAGGCACAATGCTCCCCAAGATGCCACTAAGGCCACCGTAATCTCCTCACGCCCTCGCACAATGCAAGATGTCGTGATTCCACTAAGGGACCCTTGAGGACGGTCACCGAACCCGTACAAATTGCAACCCTTGGGGGCGGTCACCCGTACCCGTACAAACTGCTCGGGGCAATCTCCACAACCTAATTGGAGACCCCGATGCTTGCCCGGAGCTTTACACCACAATGATTGAGCTCCGAGACACCACCAACCGTCTAGGGCGCCAAGGCACCCAAGAGGAACAAGCTCTAGGGTGCTCAAACACCCAAGAGTAATAAGCTTCTCAAACTTCACTTCCACGTATCACCGTGGAGAACTCAAACCTATGCACCAAATGCAATGGCAAGGGCACACGGAGTGCCCAAGTCCTTCTCTCCCAAATCCCACCACAACAACTAATGCTATCGTGGAAAATGAGAGGAAGAACGAAGAAGAACACCAAGAACTCCAAGAACTAGATCCAAGGGGTTCCCCTCACATAGAGGAGAAAGTGATTGGTGGAAATGTGGATCTAGATATCCTCTCTCTTTTCCCTCAAGAACTAGCAAGAATCATTGGAGGGATTGAGAGTTAGCAAGCTCAAAGAAGGTCAAAAATGGGGGGCAAACACGAGCTCAAAGGATAGGGACCATTGGGGAAGAAGACCCCCTTAAATTGGTCCCCGCGAATCGCCCGTTATGTGCAGAATAACATAGGAGCGGTACAACCGCTGTGCGCACCGGTACAACCCGTAGTACCGATTAAACCGGAACAACCGGCCTACAACCGCCCAAGAACCACTCCAAAACAGAACCTAGTCCAATGGTAGAGCGATACATGATCGGTACAACCTCCGGATCAATTCTGGAGCGGTACAACCGCTCCAAACACCGGTTGTACCGGTTGTCGTACAACCTCTCTTAGAACCGGTACAACCTCTTAGTGTAAAACAGGTAAGACAAAAACAACCATAACTTTCGCATACGAGCTCCGAATTGAGCAAACTCAAGCTTGTTGGATAGATGACGACAAGTACTACCCAAACAACGAATATTTATAGCAAGAAGAGGTAGTAGAAAAATGCCAATGATATAGAGATGTGAAACCTGTATGAATGAAGAACCGGCAAAAACTCCAACATCGAAAACATCATAGAAATGTATATGGACTCCGTTTTCAATGAACTCAAGCTTGTCATGAAGATGACCATAAGCTCTAAAACTCACAAAGAGAAACACCAACCAAGAACCAAGAAAGATGATGCAATGCTGCAAATGGTTTGAGCTCTCAACGAACGATACGATCAAGCTACTCACTTGAGAGCCCCCCTTGATAGTACGACAATCGATCCTATAACCCGGTCTCCCAACTACCACCATGAGACCGGTAAAATAGAAAACCCTATCAAGGTCAAACCTTTGCCTTGCGCATAGTCCGCTTGAGCTAGATGATGACGATCTTGTCCTTCTCCATATGGACCACCTTTCTTGATTGTGCCGGCTCGATGAAGACTAGTAGATTGCTCCCCCATACTCCACTATGGGTGAGCCACTCTTCGACACATCTTCACAAGTCCATTGTCACCACAATGGACGACAAGCTTCAAGCATGATCTCTCCGTGATGCTTCACTTGAACTTGCACACCGCAACCTTGATGACGATCACCACTTGATGTCATCCTCCATGGGTTGTATGGGATCTTACTATTGATGCAAGCCCATGGAAATATACCTAACGCCACAAAGAACACTCACAAGGAACATGGGTTAGTTCACAAAGCGTAATGGACAATACTTACCATACCATGAGATCACTTGATCCCACTTGGTACATCTTCTACGCTTTGTGTGTTGATCAACTTGAATCATTATTTGCCTTAATCTCGATCAAACTTGTGTCTTATCTTCTCTCTTCACAAAGATGATGTCTTGAAGGTAAACATGAATGTTCACACAATCTTATTCTTCAAGACATGCTTGTAATGAGCTCAACTCTCACATGACCAATCTTTGGATAAAACCTTACATACCACCTTGGTCACCATATAAACTCCTTGAAACCAACACCTGTACTTCAAGAAGTGCCTATGGACATATCCTTCGAATATAACTCAAGGCAATCATTAGTCCATAGGGATTGTCAACAATTACCAAAATCACATATGGAGAAATATGCTCTAATAATCTCCCCCATTTTGGTAGTTGATGACAATAACTTTCAAGAGAGTTTATATAATGAAATAAGCACAACCAAGCACACCCATGCAAAGCAACAACCAATAATGCATATGCATGGGTATGAGAGAATCAAAAGCAAAACTCTCTAAACAACTCCAAACTAAACTCTCTAAACATCTCCCCCATTGGCATCGATTGCAAAAATGGGCGAAAGGCTTAGAAAGCCAATATAATAGGTGTTCCTCCAAAAGGTGTTTATATCTAAAAGATGAGAGAAATGAGATACACATATCCAATGATAATTAGTTGGAGGAAAACAAACTATATTGAGGACCCAAAGATTGCAAAAAGGATCGTATGGCACAAAGACATACCAAAAGAGAAGCAAGCAATCAAAAGATGCCAATAGGAACAAACAATCACATGATCCTACGAGTCACATGAATAAAAGATATTATGATATGGGCAAAGGAGTGTTTTAAAGAAACTAGAGAAGCTCCCCATGATTTGTGCACTATTAAGAATTGTTGTATTTGGATACAAGTGCACAAAATAGGATCATGACTCCCCCAAAATCAATAGAAACACACAAAAAGTGCAAGCAAGTAGATAAGACAATAAGCATAGTACTTGCACCAAACATATGGTTGAGCAACATGTAAAAGAGGCAATCTTAAGAATAGGCTCAACCAAGAAGATGTGTGTGAGTCATGGCAAAGCACTTGAGAAGACTAATATAAGGATGAGCATTAAGCTTCAACATAGTCTTGATGAAATGAGACACAAAGTGCAAGACATATCCTTCCCCTCCACACACACACACACACACTACTAGCAAATGGGTTCACAAGCTTACTAAACAAATTAAAAACCAAGGCCTGTGACAACCCATGGTGAAGATAAGAAATAAAAACCTTGTCAAGAGGAGGGATACCAATCGAAATGGCAAAACCCTCGTCAAGACATGCATGAGCAAAAATAATCTTCACCACCAATGAGTGCATCAAGATGCAAGGATATAAGATCCGCACTCAAGACAAATTATTTCACGAAACCACCAAGAAAAAAATAAAAAAAGAATGCAATGGTGGACATGAAAGAAAAGAGGATTTCAACTAGAGATGTAACTTATCTTATGTGTATAAGATTCTAGGTAGAATACATGATGATATATCCACAAAGAAGGATGTACACACAAAATGGTTACATGAAGGAACAAACAAGATATCCAAAAAGGAAGTCATGAATATACCAATAAGATATTTGCTTGAAAGCATAGCACATGGCCTAATATTTTCTTATTATACATAAATGAACTCCCATCATACAAACATCAAAGACATCACAACTAGCAACAAGAGATCGTCGTTGGGATGCTTTGAGAAAGGAAACAAGTACCACAAGAATGAATCAATAACTTCATGCCATGACGCAATCTACAAAAGGTTGAATGCAAGAAATGTATGCATGAAGTAGATACTTGTTACCGAGATATCATTGGATTGATGTAGTAGATAATGGTTCATCGATCATCCTAGCATGGCTCCAATAAGCACATGGTGTCAACACCTTCCTTGTAAGTGAGCCGAGCGTCCAATGTATCTCCAATTGTTCCTAGAACAACAACACAAACAAAGTGGTACCCAAACTCATTGGGACCAAAGATTTAGTGAACCAGCAATACATAGGACAAACTCCACATAACTATGTGCATATAGATATGAAATTGAATTTCATGCACACTTTAGCCAATTTGTGACATAGCGGAGTTTCCCCTATATATTGGCTCAAAGAGATAAAGCATGCCAACGAAAGTACATGTAGTAAATATGCATGCTTAAGGCTTTCAAGAATCACATCAACACATAGTTGATAAGATACCAAAAGACAAGGTATCAAGTGAAAATAAGATACCAAACAAAAAAATATCAATTGAAGGATACCAATTAAAAGATACATCAAGGAATGAGATATCCATTGACACATGCCAAATAGAAGGAAACAAGATACCAATTGAAGGAAAACAAACAAGAGGTATCAAGTTCCCAAAAGAGAGCTAGGTTCCAAACAAACCAAACCCTCGGCATATTTTCATGATGGCACAAAGCACCATGAGGAAAAGGCTTGCCTCCCACCAACACACTTGATGAGGATCAAAGGATTTTATGATAAACACATAAAGAGAGTGTTCTAAAGAAAATAGGATAGCTCCCCCAAGAGATGTGCATTATATAGAATTTTCATTTGAAGAGAAAATGCACAAGATGGGATCATCACTTTACATATATCTATAGAAACACTAGACACACTCAAAACGATCCACAAGAGGCAGGGAAGACAAACGATAAACAAAATCCAATGTAAAGATGATCAGAAAATTCTATCACTTAAAAGGAATACCAATTGTCAAAGGACAAGAAGTATCTGGAAATAATTCCCATTGGTAGATTGCAAAAAGACCCAACATCATCTTTACACCTAAATCACAAGCAAGTGACACTTGTAGAGCTAACATGCCACCTAGGAACAAGATAATTTATAATATCAACACTAAGTGGCAATACCTCAAATGTACACATTTTCTAGGCTTGTAATATGCACATAGCATATTACTCCCCCATAATGTGATAACCCAAAATAATTATCAAGTGGCAAATGAAATCCAACAAGAGATAATTAATGGACCATTTAGAATTTAAATTTCTCATGAGAAGAGATACCACATAGAAGCTAGATAATCTTGTAATATAAATACTAAGTGGTATTCCTCATGTACACACATTTTTAGGATCGTGAAGTGCCCAAAGCACATCACTCCTCCAAAATGGGATAATCCATTAATCTCTCAAAAGATCCAACTAAGATACAAATAAAATGCAAAAAGGCTCAACAAAAGACTCACACATACATGATGTGCAACGCATCATACATACTTGATTACTCAAGATAAACAAATAGGAAGCACAACATATACAAACACATGCAAGGTACAAAATCACAACTTGCAAAGGGGCAAGTAACTATCAATGTAAACAATTTAAGTACAAGTTACCGTAAGGAGGCACATTGGATATAAGATAGAAACTCCATAATCCAAATGACTTGGCTTGAGATAATATGAATGATGAAGATCCCTTAATTCTTCATGATGTAGCCAAGTTACCAATGCCCTCCAACAACACCTATTGATCAAGTTTGAGCTTGTTGGTCCCCAACCAAGTTGGGTCCTAAGAGGTTAGTCACAATAGGCTTGGCTACCCAAATGGTTCTTTTCTTGACACCACTTTTGAGTACCAACACATTTGGCAAACACATTGCCAAGCTTATCCTTCCCAAGAGAATAGATATCATCAATAATGATTGGGTTGGATAAGTTACCTTTCAGGCAAGAAGAAGCGAAGTGACCCTTCTCACGACATAAGTAGCAACATTTACCCTTTGATTTCTTCTCAATTGATTTCTCAACTTGAGGAGCGGTGACTTGGGTCTTCTTGGGAAGAGGCCTTTCTTCAACTTGCGGTTGAGCATGAGATTGAACTTGTGGCCGCTTCCCTTGTTGCTTGTTACTTTGAGGCTTCTTCTTCAATGGGCAAGATCTTACATGGTGCCCTTCTATTTTGCACTTGAAGCAAATAATCTTGGCCGAGTTCTTGACTTGTTCTTGACCCTTCTTCTTGTAGCTTTTGGACTTACTCTTGTTGTTGGAGTTGAATCCAAGTCCACCCTTGTCATTTGGGGATTTTTGCACACTCAAGATATTGTTGAGTGTGGACTTCCCTTCATGACTCTTTTCCAAGTCTTTCTTCAAAGAAGTGACTTGGGACTTGAGCTCTTTGATTTCCTCTACATGATTAGTATCAACATTAGTACTAGAGGAAGTATAACCATCATTGTTAGAGCAACAAGGCAAGGAAAGTAATTCATCACAAGATGTACCAATGTTATGCTTAGATGAATTACGAGGACTAGCACAGGGCAATATAGCATTTTGACTAGAAGTAGTGCTAATGTCCACATGAGGCTCACTCATCTTACCTTCGTAGTACTAGCCTCATGAGCTATCTTTAGCACATTATGGGATACTAGAAGATCACCATGAGTGCTAGAAAGCTTTTCATGACTTTCTTCCAATTTCCCATAATTGCTAGATAGCAACTCAAGTTGAGCCCTTAGCTCAACATTCTCCTCCAATATGGATGCTTCACGGGAAATAGAGTTAGTAGCACAAGCATCATCATTAACAACAAGATGAGAAGGCAACTTGGCAAGCTCTTTTGCATATGAAGCTTCAAGTTGAGCATGAGACTCGGTGAGTTTGATGAGCGAGCTCTTAATGACCTTAGAGCCATTTTCGAGGTAATCAAAGTCCTCAAGGAGTTTAGCATGTGCAACTTCAAGCTTATCATTTTTAGTTCTAAAATCATTAGCCACCTCGAGAGCTCTATCATGGGATTCCTTTAATCTAGATAATTCTAGAGCAAAGGTCTCCTCAAGAGCTTCCTTGGTGGTTTGTTCATTTTCAAGAGCTTGAGATAGCTCCGCGATCTCATTAGCGTAATCACGCTCATGACCTTCCATTTTCTCAATGGTGGCCTCATGCTCCTCGAGATGAGCATCCAACTCCTCAATATATTTCTTGCCCTCAATGAAAATAGACATGATTTCCATGAAGTTGGAACGAGCAAGTTTATTCTTATGAAGAGCTTTAAAAATCATTTCACCCTTAATTTTTAAGGAAGCAATATTATCACTCTCTTCATCATTATGCTCTTCCTAATTATCATCAACATCATCATCATGAGATATATTGGGATTCAAGGTAGGAGATACCTTTGAAGCCTTAGCCATAAGGAAAAAGTGAGAAACAATAGATGATGATGTAGGATCCTTTGAAGCATCATTGAAGACCACATCTTGTTCCATGGAGTGTTGAGTTTCCTCTACATTGTTAGCACAACAACTCAAGGAAATAGATACATTTTTATCATGGCAACAAGATATAGCAAGCATATCATCATGAGATTTAGTCAAGGAGTTTCTACATGATATGCAAGGACTATTAACAAAAGCATGTGAAACATTCAGAGTGCTCGAAGTGTTAAACTCCAAAGATGAAGCATTGCAATAAGATAGTAATGAAGCGTCATCAACAATAAGCCCACTATCATCATTAAAATGATCACCACTACTCACCATATCATTACCTTGTGGCAATCCACATGTAGGTGAAGTAAATGAAGTTGAGAAGACAACATGACCAGAGGTGGAGGGAGAACAATCCCCCCTACAAATCCTGGACACACCATATTTATCTTGAAGCTTTGTCCACAACTCATGAGAATCCCGAAACGACATGAGTTGAAATATAACTACATTGCTCAAAGCATCAAAAAGCACATTAGAAGCTTGAGCATTGAGATACGAGTTTTTATCATCCTCTAAATATATGTGTTGAGAATCCTTTGGAGGAGAAAAACCCATATCTACAATTTGCTCAAAATTTGGGTCCATGGCCCTAAAGAGATTAAGTATGCGAATTACCCAAACATCAAAGTTTGTGCCATCAAAACTAAAAGTGTTAGAGAATCCTAATCCCCTAGTCGACATCCTTACTCTCTAGGTGTTAAAACCTAATAATGAGAGACCTGGCTCTGATACCAATTGAAAGGACGTGGATGTCGCCTAGAGGGGGGTGAATAGGCGCTTTAAAATAATTACGGTTTCGGCTTGAACAAATGCGGAATAAAACTAACGTTTAATATGTCAAGCACAAAACCTAAAACAACTAGGCTCACCTATGTGCACCAACAACTTATGCTAAGCAAGATGAACAACTAAATGATAGCAAGATATATAACATGAACAATATGGCTATCACAGAGTAAAGTGCATAAGTAAAGGGATCGGGTAAGAGATAACTGAGGCACGCGGAGACGATGATGTATCCCAAAGTTCACACCCTTGCGGATGCTAATCTCCGTTCGGAGCGGTGTGGAGGCACAATGCTCCCCAAGATGCCACTAAGGCCACCGTAATCTCCTCATGCCCTCGCCCAATGCAAGATGCCGTGATTCCACTAAGGGACCCTTGAGGGCGGTCACCGAACCCGTACAAATGGAAACCCTTGGGGGCGGTCACCGGTACCCGTACAAATTCCTTGGGGCAATCTCCACAACCTAATTGGAGACCCCGACGCTTGCCTGGAGCTTTACACCACAATGATTGAGCCCCGAGACACCACCAACCATCTAGGGCGCCAAGGCACCCAAGAGGAACAAGCTCTAGGGTGCTCAAACACCCAAGAGTAATAAGCTTCTCAAACTTCACTTACACGTATAACCGTGGAGAACTCAAACCTATGCACCAAATGCAATGGTAAGGGCACACGGAGAGCCCAGGTCCTTCTCTCCCAAATCCCACCACAACAACTAATGCTACGGTGGAAAATGAGAGGAAGAACAAAGAAGAACACCAAGAACTCCAAGAACTAGATCCAAGGGGTTCCCCTCACAGAGAGCAGAAAGTGATTGGTGGAAATGTGGATCTAGATCTCCTCTCTCTTTTCCCTCAAGAACTAGAAAGTATCATTGGAGGGATTGAGAGTTAGGAAGCTCAAAGAAGGTCAACAATGGGGGGTAAACACGAGCTCAAGGGATAGGGACCATTGGGGAAGAAGACCCCCTTAAATAGGTCCCCACGAATCTGCCCGTTATGTGCAGAATAACATAGAAGCGGTACAACCGTTGTGCGCACCGGTACAACCGGTAGTACCTATTAAACCGGAACAACCGGCCTACAACCGCCCAAGAACCGCTCCAAAATAGAACCTAGTCCGGTGGTAGAGCGGTACATGGCCGGTACAACCTCCGGACCAATTCTGGAGCGGTATAACCGCTCCAAACACCAGTTGTACCGGTCGACCGGTACAACCTCTGTTAGAACCGGTACAACCTCTCAGTGTAAAACAGGTAAGACAAAAACAACCATAACTTTCGCATACGAGCTTCGAATTGAGCAAACTCAAGCTTGTTGGATAGCAGACGACAAGTACTATCCAAACAACGAATAGTTATAGCAAGAAGTGGTAGTAGAAAAATGCCAACGATATAGAGATGTGAAACCTGTATGAATGAAGAACCGGCAAAAACTCCAACATCGAAAATATCATAGAAGATGTATATGGACTCCGTTTTCGATGAACTCAAGCTTGTCATGAAGATGACCATAAGCTCTAAAACTCACAAAGAGAAACACCAACCAAGAACCAAGAAAGATGATGCAATGATGCAAATGGTTTGAGCTCTCAACGAACGATACGATCAAGCTACTCACTTGAGAGCCCCCCTTGATAGTATGACAATCGATCCTATAACCCAGTCTCCCAACTACCACCATGAGACCGGTAAAATAGAAAACCCTATCAAGGTCAAACCTTTGCCTTGCGCATAGTCCACTTGAGCTAGATGATGACGATCTTGTCCTTCTCAAGATGGACCACCTTTCTTGATTGCGCCGGCTCGATGAAGACTTGTAGATTGCTCCCCCATAGTCCACTATGGGTGAGCCACTCTTCGACACATCTTCACAAGTCCATTGTCACCACAATGGACGGCAAGCTTCAAGCATGATCTCTCTGTGATGCTTCACTTGAACTTGCACACCGCAACCTTGATGACGATCACCACTTGATGTCATCCTCCATGGGTTGTATGGGATCTTCCTATTGATGCAAGCCCATGGAAATATACCTAACCCTGCAAAGAACACTCACAAGGAACATGGGTTAGTACACAAAGCGTAATGGACAACACTTACCATACCATGAGATCACTTGATCCCACTTGGTACATCTTCTACGCTTTGTGTGTTGATCAACTTGAATCATTCTTTGCCTTAATCTCGATCAAACTTGTGTCTTATCTTATCTCTTCACAAAGATGATGTCTTGAAGGTACACATGAATGTTCACACAATCTTCTTCTTCAAGACATGCTTGTAATGAGCTCAAACACTCACATGACCAATCTTTGGATAAAACCTTAGATACCACCTTGGTCACCATATAAACTCCTTGAAACCAACACATGTACTTCAAGAAGTGCCTATGGACAGATCCTTCGAATATAACTCAAGGCAACCATTAGTCCATAGGGATTGTCAACAATTACCAAAACCACATATGGAGAAATATGCTCTAACAGCAGGGAAGTACTTGTCCTGAAGAATACGAGAACTAAGTGAGTCTGGATCCTGTAAAATGTGCCATGCCTAACGGGAAAGAAGAGCGAGATTATATAGCTTGAAATCCTTAAATCCTAAACCACGAAGGTATTTTGGCTTTGTCATCTCTTCCCAAGAAACCCAAGTTGTTTACCTTTCATATTTTTTGCTGCCCACCAGAACTTTTGTATGAGGGTATTGATATGTTGGCATAGCCCACGAGGAAGCTTAAAATAAGACATAGAGTACACATGGGCCATTAAATTTATTAACCCGCCCGAAAGGAGCTCCTCCATCCATCCTTTCTCCTTATTCCAAACTCAGACTTTTCGATATTGAAATGCTCCATGTTTATAGTTTCCAACTTCAGAAGGCGTACCCAAATATTTCCAGGATAGATACTCATTAGGAATACCTCAGGCCAATTTGATTTCATTTCTAAAAAAGTCTGGACATCCTTTACTGAAGAAAGCAGAGGCTTTGATAAATTTATTCTCTGACCCAAGGCTTGGAAATAACTATTCAACGAAGAGGACAAATCATCCACTCCATCTCTACTTTCTTTAACCAAAAATAGGGTGTCATTTGCAAAAAGTAAGTGGCTAGAAGGTGGGACCATTTGAGCAACTTGGATACCACTAAGGTACGATGACTGGCTTTTACTTTTCCAAAGGCACGAAAGGTCTCCCGCTGCCAGCAAAAGCAAGTATGGAGAAATTGGGTTCCCCTGACAAATTCCTGAAGTTTATTTCCATTAAATAGAACAAAGAATGTAAAAATCACCAAAGAAACCCAAGCTGGTGCAAACCCCATCTTAGTCATAATAGCCTGTAAGGAATTAATCCCACTCAAGTCGCTCGTAGGCCTTCATCATGTCGAGCTTGAGAGCACAAAATATGTTTTTTAGATTTATTTCTCTCCATAAAATGGATACACTCATAATTAGAAATAATATTATGAGTGATAAGACACACTGGAATGAAGGCAGACCGCTCCTTGAAATGATCTTATGAAGAATTACTTTGAGGCAATTAGAGATAACCTTCGAAGCGATCTTACATATAACATTGCAGATACTTATGGGACAAACCTGAGAAAGCAGAGTGGGGTCATTTACCTTAGGAATTACAACCAACATGGTTTGATTTATTCTCTTTGGGCTCTCCTCCATTCAAGATACGAAGGATCTTCACTGTAACCACGTCCCCACATAGATCCTAGTGTTGCTGGAAGAAGTGTGTTGGGTAGCCATCAGGTCTAGGTGCTTTCGTTTGGAACATCTGGAAGAGAGTGGTTTTAACTTTGTAATTGCTATAGGGTTCCAACAACTTAGCATCCATTACTTTCATCACCTTGACTGGGATCGTGTCAGTTACATCCTCCATGCTAGCAGTGCCTTCTAATTCAAACAAAAGCTGTTTCAAGAGCGCAATCTCCAATGGATCATCTACGGCCATGCCATCATACCGAGACAATATTGTTATTTTGCGTTCTCTTCCTATCATGCTATCTTGTTGTTGGATTTTTTCGTAATTTTTATGTCCAGAAACTAGCCATTCGATTCACGATATTTGGTTCCACAAGGTCTCCTCCATGAGATAGAGCTTGACAATGCAACCATTCACCTTTGTCTTTGCATGTGACGGCTCTGACCATGAGCGTTATTTTGCAAAATTTCCAACTCTTTGTTTAGCTTCTTAATCTCCTTACGTACATTTCCAATATTTTGTCCACACCATTGTACCAAAGAACCTGACAAAACGGACAACTTCCTGCTCATATCAGCCATAGAGTGAGCCTCTTGGAAGTCGTTCCAACATTGTTCAAGTGTGTCATAGGAACCACCATGCCTCTCCAAGCGTAACTCATATCATAACTAAGACCGTACATTGCTTCTAGCTTCCTACACCATCGTTTCGAGCCAGATAGGAGAGTGATACGATCCTGCTATCGTCACGTGATAAAGCGCTGCATGGGGGAATATGTTTCACCAGCCGATGTCTACTACACAAGTTTATTCTTCTAGACTTATGTTGGGCCTCCAAGCACAGAGTTTTGTAAGACAGTAGCAATTTTACCTCAAGTGGATGAACTAAGGTTTTTCAATTCGTGGGAGGTGTAGGATGAAGGTGGTCTCTCTCAAACAACCCGGCAATCAAATAGAAACAATCTCTTGTCTGCACTAGTTCGGCGAAGAGATGTTAATGCAAGTGTGGTATGGATAGTAGAAATAGGTTTTTTAAATCCGAATAAATAAAAACAGCAAGGTAACAAGTGGCAAACAACGAGTAAAATGGTGTATCAACGTTTTGATACAAGGCCTAGGGTTCATACTTTCACTAGTGCAATCACTCAACTGTGCTAACAAAATTGAATCATATAACCATCCCTCATTGTGCAACGAAGAATCACCCCAAAGTTCCTATTAGTGGAGAACATAAGAAGAAGTTGTTGTAGGCAGCGAACCACCTCGAAGTTATATTTCCGATCAATCAATTGAGCCATCCCCATAGGTGTCACAAACCGACCGAGAGTTCGTATTAAATAACACTAAACAATTTCAGATTCATAACATTCAATCCACACAAAGAACCTCAAAGAGTACCCAAATTTTCTATCGGAGAAAGTAGGACAAAAACGTGCATCAACCTATGTGCCTAGATCACCCCAATGTCACCACGTGGATCCGCAAGTTGATTGCCATAATATACATCAAGTGACTAAATAGAACACCCCATTGTCACCACAGGTATCCACATGCAATACATATATCAAGTGTTCTCAAATCTAAAGTATTCAATCCAACATAATGAAACCTCAAAGGGAAAGACTCAATTCATCACATCAAGATAGAGAGGGAAGAACGCCATATGATCCAACTATATTAACAAAGCTTGTGGTACATGAGATCGTGCCAAATCAAGATCATGAGAGAGAGAGATAAACACATAGCTACTAGTACATACCCTCAGTCCTGGGGGTGAACTACTCCCTCCTTGTCATGGAGACCGTCGGTATGATGAAGATGGGTTCCGGTGACGATTTCCCCCCACCGGTAGGGTGCCGGGAAAGGACTCCGGATGTGATCACTTCGGAACAGAGGCTTGCGGCGGTGGAACGGAAGTTCTAGGTTTATTTCTGGGGGGTTTCTCTATTTATAAGAAATTTCAGAGTTGGAATCACGCAAAACGGAGTTATGTGGGGACCACAAGGTATCCCTACGCGTCCACCCCCTGGACGCCCCGGGTTGCCTTGTCACCTCCTCGTGGGTCTTTTGATCCTCCCACGAAGCTTCAGGGGTCTCTTACGTTCCAAAAAAATCGTCAAAAAGTTTCATCGCGTTTAGACTTCGTTTGGTATGGATTTTCTGAAAAAGCCAAAAACAAGCAGAAAACAGCAACTGCCACTGGGCAATAGGTTAACAGGTTAGTTCCATAAAAATTACATAAAAGTGCACCAAAACCATGTAAAATTGTTGTAAACATGGCATTAATACTTCATAAATTATAGATATATTGGAGACATATCAGCATCCCCAAGCTTAATTCCTGATCGTCCTCGAGTAGGTAAATGATAAAAGAAATAATTTGTGAAGTGTTAATGCTAGCATAGTGCATAAGTTTGATCAATTTCAATCACTTTTTCTAGCATCATAAACATCAACTCTTTCTCATAGAACTCATCATGATAAAGTAGCAATCAATTCACATGTTATGGTTCAAACTATGCATTCTCTTGAAATTTAACAACCTATGTTCTTAGTCATCAAACAATTATAGTTCATCTTATTTTCTAAGTAAGATATTCACATACTCAATTATCATAAAGTCTTCTATGATTGCTAATACTCAAAGCATATTTTTAGAACAAACAAGATTCATCGAACACAGAGAAAGATAGGGGCATAATGTTTCGCCTCCCAACACATTTATCATAAAGATAATTGTCAACAATAATAACTCAAGATAAATATATTTGACTGGATATATGTGTTTGGATATTCCCCACCACATGATGCTTGCCAACTAGAGACTGAGGTTGGAATGAGAAGGTGACTCAACATGAAAAGTAAATAACATGAAAGTAAATAACATAAAAGTAAATATAATGTCCCTTCACAGAGGGAGACAGGGAGTTGCTTATGTGCCAGAGCTCATTGATTAAAATAGAGATGATTATATTTTGGGTGGTGTGCCTTTCCGGTCAATGTTACGACAAGGGATTTCAATATCTTCCATGCTAAACACGTTAATTGCGGTTCCCAAACAAAATTGAAATTTTTACTCCCCCTCCACCATTCAAACACATTCCATGTCTATTCGAATTCACGGGTGCCCTCCAAACAATCAACTCATAAAAGATATCCAAGATAATATATTTGCATGTGAAAGTTCTCTTCCTTATACTAATCATTCATAATTTGCTTGTATGACCAATACTATGATTATCAAACTTCAATAGATTTTACTTTCTAAACCAAATGTGAAACTACTACTAAGCATAAAGCACATGGGTGATTTCATATTTATGATATTTTGGTCGTTCACAATTTACTCTTAGGATATAAGTCAAGCACAAGAGTAAACATCAAACTTCTCTCAAAAGATATAAGTTAAGATAAATGGATACTCAAACAATCAAGTAGCTATGTGAGGACTCTCTCTCAATAAAGACTTTCAAATCTGAGGTTTATTTAAAACAACAAACAAAACAAAAAGGGCACTCCAAGAATAGCACATATCATGCGAACGAATAAAAACTTAGGCTCGACATAGGCTAACCGCTATTTGTTGACGAAGAGAGGTGGGATGCCTAACGTGGCATCCCCAAGCTTAGATGCTTGAGACTTCTTGTAATATGGACTTGGGGAGCCTTGGGAATCCCCAAGATTGAGATATTGTGTCTCTTTAATTCCTCTCATATCACGGTTTCCTAAATCTTAAAAGCTTCGTCCACACCAAACTTGACAAGAACTCATGAGATAGGTTAGTGCACATAAGAATAAACCAACACTTTATGTACTACCAAGACCAGTTGCATAATAATTTTCAAACATTATCTACTGTATACTATCATTTCCTCAATTTATATGTACCAATATAAGAAAACACTAGAACAAGTAGATAACTGACATCAATCTGTCTAAATTGGACGGTCTGTAGTAATCGATTCCAAAGGTACACTTCTATAACTCAAAAACTTTTGAAAATTTAGGACATAATAAAAAATTGTATGACAATGATGTGTAAAAATTTCAGAAACTTTCCACGTTCCAATAAAATATAAAAATTCAAACACTACAGCAAAAGTTTCTGTTTTTGCACAGCACACATCAAACATGCAATTGAGGGATCTTAAGGCAATTCTTGGAACCTTTTATTGAAAAACATGATTATAAATAACATCAAACAAGTACCAACAAAAGAAAATGACTCTCCAAGCAAAACACATATTATGTGACGAATAAAAATATAGCTACAAGTAAGATATACCGATAGTGTTGAAGATGAAAGAGGGGATGCCTTCTAGGGCATCCCCAAGCTTAGACGCTTGAGTCTTCTTTGAATATTACCTTGGGGTACCTTGGGAATCCCCAAGCATAGTGTCTTGCCTCTCCTTATTCTCCTCATATCGATATCTCATCCAAAACTTGAAAACTTCAATCATACAAAACGCAACGGAACTCATGAGATGGGTTAGTGTAATAAAATAGATCATTCACTTAGGTAATGTCAAGACAAGATTCATAATTGTTCTCACATAATTCCTACTTCATCCTATTGTTCCCGTAATTTATATCACTAAATATAAGCTATGGAAACACTAAAACAAGCAAACTATGCATGCAAAACAGAATATGTCAAAAACAGAACAGTCTGTAAAGATCTGAACTAAAACCTTATTTCCCTATCTCTGAAAATAATGAAAAATTAGTAAAACACATAGAATTTGCATGGAAATTATGTGTAAAAAATTCAGAATATTTTGACACTCCAATAAAATCACATAATTCATGTACTGGACGCAAAAGTTTATGTTTTTGCTCATAATCAAATTAACAAGTTTCCACACTATTCCAAAGGCTTTAATTGGCACATTATTAAAATAAAAGACTCAAAACATGATTACTACATAATCATGTGAACACACAAAAACAATAGCTAGAGATATTTGGTTGTCTCCCAACAAGCGCTTTTCTTTAATGCCTTTTAGCTAGGCATGATGATTTCAATGATTCTCACATAGAAGTAAAGAATTGAAACACAAAGAGAGCACCATGAATCACATGTAAAGCACATTTAAGCCTAACACACTTCCTATGCCTAGGGATTATGTGAGCAAACAATTCATGGGAACAAGAATCAACTAGCATACAAAGGCAAACCTAGCAAAACTTCAAGATTTTCAACACATAGAGAGGAAACTTGATATTATTGCAATACCTACAAGCATATGTTCCTGCCTCATAATAATTTTCAGTAGCATCATGAAGGAATTCAACAATATAACTATAACATAAATCATTCTTTTCATGATCCATAATCATAGAAAATTTATTACTCTCCACATAAGCAAATTTCTTCTCCTTCATAGTAGTGGGAGCAAACTCAACAAAATAACTATCATGAGATACTTGAGTGATTTGAACATTAAAAACATGATGACAAGTTTCATGGTTGTCAATACTCTTTATAGCATACATGTCATCACCATAATCATCATAGATATCACTTTGTTGTCATAATCAATTCAAACCTCTTCCAAAATAGTGGAATCATCATTAAATAAAGTCATGACCTCTCCAAATCCACTTTCCTAATTATTACAATAATATTCAACACCCTCCAAAGTAGTGGAATCATTAGTACCTAGAGTTGACACTCTTCCAAACCCACTTTCATCAATATAATAATCATAAACAGGAGGCATGCTTTCATCATAATAATTTTGCTCATCAAAAGTAAGGGGACTAAAAGGATCATCTTCGTCAAACATAGCATCCCCAAGCTTATGGTTTTGCATATCATTAGCATCATGGATATTCATAGAATACATACTAGGGATAATTATATTTGTTCCCATAGTTAGGACACACTCGGATGGTTTACCCCTAGTTTCCAAAAACACGTGTTCCTGCTCAAGCCACTTTGCTCGTCTTATGCTTTTGCCCTTTGACCATTTGACCGTCATTTTGAAAACGTCATAACAAATTCATACTAACCCAGAAAAATTCAAATAAGATATCAAAATGTTCAGACAAACATCACCTATATGTGCATGCCATTTGCATCATGAAAAAAGTGTTGGAAAGTCCCCATCACCTATATGAGCTAAAACTGAGATGGGGAATTACCAACACTTTTGTCATGCTCGCAAATGTCATGTACATGTAGGTGATGTTTTTCTGAACATTTTGTTATCTTATTTGCATTTTTTTGAGATAGTATGAATTTTTTTATAATTTTTCAGAATGACGGTCAAACGGTCAAAGGGCAAAAGCATAAAACGAGCAAAGTGGTTTGGACAGGAAAGCCTGTTTTCAGATACTAGGGGTAAACCAGCCGAGTGTGGCCCAACTAGGGGCATAGAACCAATTATCCCTACATACTAACAACATTGCAATAGTTCTCATCATTCAGAGGACTCACATTAAATATTTTATTAAATTCTTCCTCTAACAATTGAAAACAATTATCGGAATCCTTATTTTCAAGAAAGACATCATAAAGGTAAAGCATTTGATGCAACTCCAATTCCATTTTTTTGTAGTTTTCTTTTATAAAACCAAACTAGTGATAAAACAAAAAACTAAAAGATTCAATTGCAAGATCTAAAGATATACCTTCAAGCAATCATCTTCCCGGCAACGGCGCCAGAAAATAGCTTGATGTCTACTACACAACTTTATTCTTGTAGACTCGTGTTGGGCCTCGAAGCACAGAGTTTTGTAGGACAGTAGCAATTTTCTGTCAAGTGGATGACCTAAGGTTTATCAATCCATGGGAGGTGTAGGATGAAGATGGTCTCTCTCAAACAACCCTGTAATCAAATACAAACAATCTCTTGTGTCCCCAACACACCCAATACAATGGTAAATTGTATAGGTGCACTAGTTTGGCGAAGAGATGGTGATACAAATGTAGTATGGACAGTAGAAATAGGTTTTTGTAATCTGAATAAATAAGAACAACAAGGTAACATGTGGCAAACAGCGAGCAAAACGATGTATCAATGCTTGGAAACAAGGCCTAGGGTTCATACTTCCACTAGTGCAATCTCTCAACAGTGCTAACATAATTGAAGCATATAAACATCCCTCATCATGCAACAAAGAATCACTCTAAAGTTCCTACTAGCGGAGAACATAAGAAGAAGTTGTAGGCATCAAACCACCTCAAAGTTATCTTTTCGATCAAGCTATTTAGCCATCCCCATAGGTGTCACAAACAGCCCTAGAGTTCGTACAAAATAACACTAAACAATTTCAGATTCAGAACATTCAATCCACACAAAGAACCTCAAATAGTACCCCAAGATTTCTATCAAAGAAAGTAGGACGAAAACATTCATCAACCTATGTGCCTAGATCACCCCAATGTGACCACGGGGATCCGCAATTTGATTGCCATAACATACATCAAGTGACTCAATAGAACACCTCATTGTCACCACGGGTATCCACATCAAGATCACGATAGAGAGAGATTAAACACATAGCTACTGGTACATACCCTTGTCCCCGAGGGTGAACTACTCCCTCCTCGTCATGGAGACCACCGAGATGATGAAGATGGCCTCCGGTGATGATTTCTCCCTCCGCCAGGGTGCCAGGAAAGGACTCCGGATGAGATCGCTTTGGAACAGAGGCTTGCGGCAGCGGAGCGGAAGTTCTAGGTTTATTTCTGGTGGTTTCTCTATTTATAAGAATTTTCAGAGTTGGAATCACGCGAAATGGAGTTACGAGGGGCCCACAAGGTATCCCGGCGCGGCCACCCCCTGGGCACGCCGGGTTGCCTTGTCACCTCCTTGTGGGTCTTCTGATCCTCCCACGAAGCTTCGGCAGTCTCTTACATTTCAAAAGAAATCGTCAAAAAGTTTCGTCGCGTTTGGTCTTTCTTTGGTATGGATTTTCTGAAAAAGCTAAATACAAGAAGAAAACAGCAACTGGCACTGGGCACTAGGTTAGTAGGTTAGTTCCATAAAAATTCTATAAAAGTGCACCAAACCCATGTAAAATTGTTGTAAATATGGCATTAACACTTCATAAATTATAGATACGTTGGAGACATATCACCAGGTAGGACTAGCAAGGGATGTCCCAAGCGGACACGACAGTATGATCCTTCAACCACCTTCTTTCCATAATTCCAACGTCTCCTATTATAGCCGAGGTCAACAAGGTTGCACACGCCCACTTTATCTCTAAACCCTGCTATTTGTGAGGGTCTTCGCTACGCTGCTCCAATATATTCATATTGTTGAAAATATGCCCTAGAGGCAATACTGAAATTATTATTTATTTTCAAGTTTATGATATTTCTATATATATCCTATGCTATAAGGCTATGGTTCCTTAGTCTGCGAAAACCAAGAGGCTCAAAGGAAAACTCATATGTATGGGTAGAGTTATAAATGGTAGATATAGATTCCTAGTCTTGCCTCTAGGACTAGCTCAAGTGTTGCATGATGGTTCTATTTTCCTAATAATAGGCATGAGTTATGTGTAACGACTATGCCGGCAAAATTGTGGGCACAATGTTAAAAGAACACTCGTGTTGCATTGACCCAAGTTGTATGTTATACTAGCAGATGATTTCATAACAAGTCTATAGTCCAACGGGAAGTTAATGTATGCATAATTTTTGATATCACGAGGGTATCGGATCACTTCATACTATACGATGCACTTTGAGGTTGTCTTAACATCAACTGTAACAAGATGGTCATAACAGCAACTTCCATGTTCATCATAAACGTATGCCAAGGGACTAGATAGCACGAGACTAGGATTTTCTCCTATGGCGATGGAGAGATATTCTTAGGGCCCTCTCGGTGTGCGTCATTCATCATCGTCTAGCTAGACACAATGTGACTTTCTCACGGGGATGCTGCACCACGAGAATGAGAAAAGAAAACAAAGCGGTAATGAGGAGACTGACATAATGATCATGTGCTTGATTCATGGGATGCTGATATATCTCACCTTGTATTTTGTGAAGTATGATGAAGCAAAAGGAATAGCATAAGGTAGTTACATGCTCACTCAATAACCATTTGTGTGAATATAGGGATCAATATGGATTTCCAAAATTCCATTATTGATCATGGAACGAAAGGTGTTTCGGTCAAGTTCATATTTCACCGAACCTGTAGAGTCACACGCTTAAGGGATTACGATGTGTTGAATACTATTGGATCTACGAGTTTGAGAGAATATCGCCAAAAAAGTTTTGGAGATAACATAAATTGTTTGGAAAGAGAACCAAAAGTGTTTCGGGGAAACCGAAAGCGTTTTGGAGGAGACCGGATAGGTGGAAAAGTTCTGAAAGGGTAAATAATTATGTAGAGGGGCTTCGGGATTTACCGGGAGCCCCCTAGAATTATTATAGGCACCGTGGGCTTCCCAAAAGAGGCTAGGCAGCCATATGGGTCTTAAGGCCCATATAGGTGGCGTCCCTCCTTAGCGTTGGCCACCAAGTCCAATCTTGGTGCGACCAGAGTTGAAGGGGTGGGGCCCACCCCTTTGCCGATTGAACAAAGGGAGGGATGCCGCTCCTCCAAGTCGTCTTCCCCCTCCGTCTACCTATATATAACCAAGGGGGCACACCCTAGAGACACAACTTCTCCTGCGATCTCGGGCACCCCCGCCCTCTAGTTCCCCAGGAAAACTGTGAGACACCGCGAGGTGGCTCCTCTCTCCTCTAGTTCTTTGTCGGACTCCTAGATTTGGACAGCGCAGAGCTGCCGAATCGTCGATCTTGTACATGTGCAATCCATAGAGAGATTGTGCTTTCAATCTTCGTTCGAGGGATCGTTCATGGGACGGTTCGAGGGATTTCAAAAACGATCTAGACCAGCTCTTCTTCTCCTACAACTCAAAGTTGGTAATAGTCACATCAAACCTTGTATGCACCTTCATAGTGATCCTGGTTCTTGATCCATAGGGTGGAAAAAATGATTTCTACTACGTTTCCCAACAGAGATGGGTCGAGAACTTAGTTGGGACAAACATTTAAGGTCCAATATTTTTTGGTACAAATACAAGTCTATTGAACTAAAACTTGTGGAATTTATCATCAAAAAACTCATGGAATTCAATTACTAAATAGGATAAATGTAAGTGCATCTAGTGCCCCCTTAGTGGTTTTGGCGTATTTACGACAAATAGGTTAAGGGAGTAATGTGTTTGTGAGTGTACACATGTGTTATAGTCCCTGAAGAGTTTGGTTTAACCGACAGAAGACACTCCTAAAAATGTATTCTTCAGATGACGAATTTGATATATTTCTTGAAGAAATTGAAGTTAAGAATTCTGTGTGACCATGAAGAAATTGATGTGATGACTTGATGCACGAAGACTTTGTTTTCACATTTGATTTCCTCTTTCTTGAGTCATAGGAAATACCGTACTAATAAAGGGGGTCTAGGCGAAGCATAGATGCATTTCCAAGTGATGCTCGTAAACTACAATCCTAATCCTTCGACTGATGACTTTGGAAATCTCTTATAGCGTAGACAAGTTCTTCAGTGATAGATACAAAGTTCTTCTGTTCACTGACGACTTTGGTCTGACCGAGGAGTTAAGACATCGCTAGTGTGTTGTGCCTACCGTGGCAACTTTGATTGCCCCCAATGAATTGGAGAATTCAGATTTCTCGCCGTTGCTGCGCTTAGTGCCAGCTATCCCAAGGATCTTATCCTAACAACTGTCATATCATTGAGGGGCATTTATGTCTTATCATGTCAGGTTGCTCCCAGACTATAAATAGCCGCCCCCACAACCATTCGTTGGTTGGCTGCTCCAAGGGATAGATTGACACTTGTCATTTAGAGCAACCCATTCCTCTGACGACCTAGAGAGAAACCTAAGTGAGGAAAAAACCCATACACCCAAAGCCTTCAAGTGATTGAGCATCATTGAAGAAATTCTCCTGTGTGGAACCGACGCTTGTTGTTGGAAATATGCCCTAGAGGCAATAATAAATTGGTTATTATTATATTTCCTTGTTCATGATAATCGTTTATTATCCATGCTATAATTGTATTGATTGGAAACTCAAATGCATGTGTGGGTACATAGACAACACTGTGTCCCTAGTAAGCCTCTAGTTGACTAGCTTGTTGATCAAAGATGGTTAAGGTTTCCTAGCCATGGACATGAGATGTCATTTGATAACGGGATCACATCATTAGGAGAATGATGTGATGGACAAGACCCAAACTGTAAACGTAGCATTTGATCGTGTCAGTTTATTGCTATTGTTTTCTGCATGTCAAGTATCTGTCCCTTTGACCATGAGATCATGCAACTCACTGACACCGGAGGAATACCTTGTGTGTATCAAACGTCGCAACGTAACTGGGTGACTATAAAGGTGCTCTACAGGTATCTCCGAGGGTGTCTGTTGGGTTGGCATGGATCAAGACTGGGATTTGTTACTCCGTGTGACGGAGAGGTATCTCAGGGCCCACTCGGTAATACAACATCACAATGAGCCTTGCAAGCAATGTGACTAAAGTGTTAGCCACGAGATCTTGTATTACGGAACGAGTAAAGAGACTTGCCGGTAACGAGATTGAACTAGGTATAGTGATACCGACGATCGAATCTCGGGCAAGTAACATACCGAAGAACAAAGGGAACAGCATACGGGATTAACTGAATCCTTGACATAGAGGTTCGACCGATAAAGATCTTCGTAGAATATGTAGGAGCCAATATGGGCATCCAGGTCCCGCTATTGGTTATTGGCCGTAGAGGTGTCTCGGTCATGTCTACATAGTTCTCGAACCCGCAGGGTCTACACACTTAACGTTTGGTGACGATTAGTATAATTGAGTTATTATGTTGGTGACCGAAAGTTGTTCGGAGTCCCGGATAAGATCCCGGACATGGCGAGGATCCCCGGAATAGTCCGGAGGTAAAGATTGATATATGTGATAATAGTGTTTTGATCTCTGGAAGGGTTCCGGAGTTCACCGGAAGGGGTTCCGGATGTTTACCGAAGTGTTCGGGTGCAGCAACACTTTATATGAGCCAAAGGGATAAAGCCCACAAGGTATTGGAAAGTGCAAAAGTAGTTTTGCTGCCGCGTAAGCGGTACTACCGCTTGGTGAAGCGGTACTACCGCCCGAGCGGTACTACCGCTTGTGTGAAGCGGTACTACCGCCCAAGCGGTACTACCGCTTGTGTGAAGCGGTACTACCGCTTGTGAGCGGCTGTGCACGATTCGGCAGGGTCCGAATTGGACTCTTTTCCTGCGGGCCAAACCGACCTTGTGCGGGCAAAACCGACCCGGAGGAGGCTTTTACTCCAAGTTTAGACCCCAAGGCTCAACATATAAATAGAGGGGCAGGGCTAGCACACGGGACACATCAGGATTTCCCAAGCCGTGTGCCGGCAACCCTAGCCCTCTAGTTCCTCCGTCATAATCTCCGTAGCGCTTGGCGAAGCCCTGCAGAGATTGTTCCTTACCACCATCACCACGCCGTCGTGCTGCTGGAACTCAACCACTACTTCATCATCGCTCGCTGGATCGAGGAGGTGAAGGCGTCATCAAGCCGTACGTGTGTTGAACGCGGAGGTGCCGTCCGTTCGGCACTAGATCGGAAGGATCGTGATTGGATCGCGGGACGCTCGGCGATTTGGATCGCGAAGACGTTCGACTACATCAACCGCGTTTATTAACGCTTCCGCTTAGCGATCTACAAGGGTATGTAGATTCACTCTCCCTCTCGTAGATGCTCATCACCATGGATAGATCTTATGTGTGCGTAGGAAAATTTTTGTTTCCCATGCAACGTTCCCCAACAGTGGCATCTGAGCTAGGTCTATGCGTAGATGAGATCTCGAGTAGAACACAAACGAGTTGTGGGCGTGGGTGTATACATATTGCTTGCCGTTACTAGTTGATACTTGATTCCGCGGTATTGTGAGATGAAGCGGCCCGGACCGACATTACGCGTACGCTTACGCGAGACTGGTTTCACCGCTGCGTGCACTTGTTGCATAAAGGTGACTGGCGGGTGTCTGTCTCTCTCACTTTAGTTGAATCGGTTCAATGAAGAGGGTTCTTTTAGAAGATCAAAAAGCAATCACTACACCACGTTGTGGTTTTGCGTAGGTAAGAACGGTTCTTGCAAACCCGTAGCAGCCACGTAAAATTTGCAACAACAATTAGAGGTCGTCTAACTTGTTTTTGCAGGGTATGTTGTGATGTGATATGGCCAATTACATGATGTGATATATGTGATGTATGAGATGATCATGTGATGTATAGAATATCACGACTTGCATGTCGATGAGTACGGCAACTGGCAGGAGCCATAGAGTTGTCTTTAATTATTGTATGACCTGCGTGTCAATCATTAAGCGCTATGTAATGCTTTACTTTATCGCTAAACGTTAGCTATAGTCGTGGAAGCAACAGTCAGCGCGACAACCTTATGGCGACACGTTGATGGAGATCAAGATGATGGAGATCATGGTGTCATGCCGGTGACGATGGAGATCATGCCGGTGCTTTGGAGATGGAGATCAAAAGCACAAGTTCATGGCCATATCATGTCACTTATGATTTGCATGTGATGTTAATCCTTTTATGCATCTTATTTTGCTTAGGACGACGGTAGCATTATAAGGTGATCCCTCACTTAAATTTCAAGATAAATTGTGTTCTCCCCAAGTGTGCACCGTTGCGAAAGTTCGTCGTTTCGAGACACGCCGTGATGATCGGGTGTGATAGACTCTACGTTCGCATACAACGGGTGTAAGCCATGTTACACGTGCGGAACACTCGGGTTAAACTTGACGAGCCTAGCATGTACAGACATGGCCTCGGAACACAAGAGACCGAAAGGTCGAACATGAGTCATATAGTAGATATGATCAACATGAAGATGTTTACCATTGAAACCACCTCAACTCACGTGATGATCGGACTTGAGTTGGTGGATTTGGATCATGTTACACTCGAATGATCGGAGGGATGTCAATTTGAGTGGGAGTTTTTTAAATAATATGATTAACTAAACTCATTATCTAGAACAATAGTCTAAGTTGTCTTTGCTATATTTATGTTGTAGATCATGGCTCGCGCAGTAGCACCCCTGAATTTTAATGCGTTCCTAGAGAAAGCTAAGTTGAAAGATGATGGAAGTAACTTTGTGGACTGGGCCCGTAATCTAAGGATTATCCTTACGGCTTCCCAGAAGGCTTATGTCCTTGATGCACCGCTTGGTGATCCACCCGCTCCAGTTGAGTCTCTAGACGTTGTGAACGCCTGGCAGGCTCGTTCTGATGATTACTCAATAGTTCAATGTGCAATGTTGTATGGCTTAGAACCGGGACTTCAAAGACGTTTTGAACGTCATG
Source organism: Elymus sibiricus (assembly GCA_039707655.1). NCBI lineage: Eukaryota > Viridiplantae > Streptophyta > Magnoliopsida > Poales > Poaceae > Elymus > Elymus sibiricus. Next base: position 115,703,885 of record CM077675.1, read on the forward strand.
GAGCATATGAGATGTTCCAGGAGTTGAAGTTTATCTTTCAGAAGAATGCCCGGATCGAGAGATATGAGATCTCCGATAAGTTCTATGCTTGCAAGATGGAGGAGAACGGGTCTATCAGTGATCACGTGCTCAGAATGTCTGGGTACTCCACCCGTCTGGCTGAGTTAGGGATGCCCCTTCCGCCAGAGGCTATCACTGACAGAGTTCTTCAATCATTGCCACCTAGCTACAAGAGCTTCGTGTTGAACTATAACATGCACGGGATGAACAAGTCAGTCGCCGAGCTGTTTGCGATGCTGAAAGCCGCTGAGTCTGAAATTCAGAAGGAGCATCAAGTGTTGATGGTCAATAAAACCACTAGTTTCAAGAAAAATGGCAAGGGTAAGAAGGGTAACTCCAAGCAGAGTGGCAAAGCAGTTGCTCCTCTCGTGAAGAAACCCAAGGCTGGACCCAAACCAGAAACTGTGTGTTTTCATTGCAAGGGAACTGGACACTGGAAGCGGAATTGCCCCAAGTATTTGGCTGACAAGAAGGCGGCCAACAACAAACAAGGTATATATGATATACATGTTATTGATGTGTACCTTACCAACTCTCGTTGTAGTGCCTGGGTATTTGATACCGGTGCGGTCGCTCATGTTTGCAACTCAAAACAGGAACTGCGGAATAGACGGAGGCTGGCAAAGGACGAAGTGACGATGCGCGTGGGAAATGGTTCCAAGGTTGATGTGATCGCCGTCGGCACGCTCGCTCTTCGATTACCGTCGGGATTAGTGATGAACCTAAATAAGTGTTATTTGGTGCCTGCGTTAAGCATGAACATTATATCTGGATCTTGTTTATTGCGAGACGGTTACTCATTTAAATCAGAGAATAATGGTTGTTCTATTTATATGAGTAATATCTTTTATGGTCATGCACTCAATGTGAGGGGTTTATTCTTGTTGAATCTCGATAGTAATGATACACATGTTCATAACATTGATGCCAAAAGATATAGAATTGATAATGATAATACCACTTTCTTGTGGCACTGCCGTTTAGGTCATATTGGCGTAAAACGCATGAAGAAGCTCCATGCTGATGGACTTTTGGAGTCACTTGATTTTGAATCACTTGACACATGTGAGCCATGCCTCATGGGCAAGATGACTAAAACGCCGTTCTCTGGAACAATGGAACGGGCAAGTGACTTATTGGAAATCATACATACTGATGTGTGCGGTCCGATGAGTATTGAAGCGCGCAGTGGTTATCGTTACTTTCTCACCTTCACTGATGACTTAAGTAGATATGGGTATATTTACTTAATGAAACACAAGTCTGAAACATTTGAAAAGTTCAAACAATTTCAGAGTGAAGTTGAGAATCATCGTAACAAGAAGATTAAATTCCTACGATCTGATCGAGGAGGAGAATATCTGAGTTATGAGTTTGGCAGTCACTTAAGACAGTGTGGAATTGTTTCACAATTGACACCGCCTGGAACACCACAGCGTAATGGTGTGTCCGAACGTCGTAATCGAACTTTATTGGATATGGTGCGATCTATGATGTCTCTTGCCGATTTGCCACTATCGTTTTGGGGTTATGCATTAGAGACAGCTGCATTCACTTTAAATAGGGCACCATCGAAATCCGTTGAGACGACGCCATATGAACTTTGGTTTAACAAGAAGCCAAAGCTGTCGTTTCTTAAAGTTTGGGGATGTGATGCTTATGTCAAAAAGCTTCAGCCTGAAAAGCTGGAACCCAAAGCGGAGAAATGCGTCTTCATAGGATTCCCAAAAGAGACAGTTGGGTATACCTTCTACCTCAGATCCGAAGGCAAAGTGTTTGTCGCTAAAAACGGAACATTTCTTGAGAAAGAGTTTCTCTCGAAAGAATTGAGTGGGAGGAAGATAGAACTTGATGAGGTTGTTGAACCTTTACTTCAACCTGAGAGTAGCGCAGCGCAGAAAGTTGTTTCTGTGGAGCCTACATTAGCTGGAGAGGAAGTTAATGATGATGATCATGAAGCTTTGGATCAAGTTGCTATCGAACCTCGTAGGTCGACAAGGACGCGTACTGCTCCCGAGTGGTACGGCAACCCTGTCTTAGACATCATGTTGTTAGACAATGATGAACCTACGAGCTATGGAGAAGCGATGATGAGCCCGGATTCCAAGAAGTGGTTAGAGGCCATGAAATCCGAGATGGGATCCATGTATGAAAACAAAGTATGGACTTTGGAAGTATTACCTGAAGGGCGTAAGGCCATTCAGAACAAATGGATCTTTAAGAGGAAGACGGACGCGGGCGGTAATGTCACCGTCTATAAAGCTCGACTTGTGGCAAAGGGTTTTTCACAAGTTCAAGGAGTTGACTACGATGAGACCTTCTCACCCGTAGCGATGCTTAAGTCCGTCAGAATCATGCAAGCATCTCGGAGTTGGAATCTTCGTTTTGATGAGGTGATCAAAGCGTTCGAGTTTATACAAGTTTACGGAGAAGCTTGTATTTACAAGAAAGTGAGTGGGAGCTCTATAGCGTTTCTAATATTATATGTGGATGACATATTGCTGATTGGAAACAATATAGAAATGCTGGAAAGCGTAAAGGAATATTTGAACAAGAGTTTTTCAATGAAGGACCTAGGAGAAGCTGCTTTCATATTAGGCATCAAGATCTATAGAGATAGATCAAGACGTTTAATAGGACTTTCACAAAGCACATACCTTGATAAGATTTTGAAGAAGTTCAAAATGGATCAGTCCAAGAAGGGGTTCTTGCCTGTTTTGCAAGGTGTGAAGTTGAGTAAGACTCAATGCCCAGTGACTGCAGAAGATAGAGAAAAGATGAGTGTCATCCCCTATGCTTCGGCCATAGGCTCTATCATGTATGCAATGCTGTGCACAAGACCCGATGTCAGCCTTGCCATAAGTATGGTCGGAAGGTTTCAAAGTGATCCAGGAATGGAACACTGGACGGCGGTCAAGAATATCCTGAAGTACCTGAAAAGGACTAAGGACATGTTTCTCGTTTATGGAGGTGATCAAGAGCTCGTCGTAAAGGGTTACGTCGATGCAAGCTTTGACACTGATCCGGATGACTCTAAGTCGCAAACCGGATACGTATTTATTCTTAATGGGGGTGCGGTTAGCTGGTACAGTTCCAAGCAAAGCGTGGTAGTTGATTCTACATGCGAAGCGGAGTACATCGCTGCCTCGGAGGCGGCGAAGGAAAGTGTCTGGATGAAGGAGTTCATGACAGATCTTGGAGTAGTGCCTAGTGCACTTAACCCAATGACTCTGTTTTGTGATAATACTGGTGCCATTGCTCTAGCCAAGGAACCAAGATTTCACAAGAGGACCAGACACATAAAACGACGTTTCAATTCCATCCGCGATTACATCAAGGAGGACGACATAAATATTTGCAAAGTACACACGGATCTAAATGTTGCAGATCCGTTGACTAAACCTCTTCCAAGGGCTAAACATGAACAACACCAGAACTGCATGGGTGTTCGATTCATTACAATGTAAATCACATAGTGATGTGAACTAGATTATTGACTCTAGTGCAAGTGGGAGACTGTTGGAAATATGCCCTAGAGGCAATAATAAATTGGTTATTATTATATTTCCTTGTTCATGATAATCGTTTATTATCCATGCTATAATTGTATTGATTGGAAACTCAAATACATGTGTGGGTACATAGACAACACTGTGTCCCTAGTAAGCCTCTAGTTGACTAGCTTGTTGATCAAAGATGGTTAAGGTTTCCTAGCCATGGACATGAGATGTCATTTGATAACGGGATCACATCATTAGGAGAATGATGTGATGGACAAGACCCAAACTGTAAACGTAGCATTTGATCGTGTCAGTTTATTGCTATTGTTTTCTGCATGTCAAGTATCTGTTCCTTTGACCATGAGATCATGCAACTCACTGACACCGGAGGAATACCTTGTGTGTATCAAACGTCGCAACGTAACTGGGTGACTATAAAGGTGCTCTACAGATATCTCCGAGGGTGTCTGTTGGGTTGGCATGGATCAAGACTGGGATTTGTTACTCCGTATGACGGAGAGGTATCTCAGGGCCCACTCGGTAATACAACATCACAATGAGCCTTGCAAGCAATGTGACTAAAAGTGTTAGCCACGAGATCTTGTATTACGGAACGAGTAAAGAGACTTGCCGGTAACGAGATTGAACTAGGTATAGTGATACCGACGATCGAATCTCGGGCAAGTAACATACCGAAGAACAAAGGGAACAGCATACGGGATTAACTGAATCCTTGACATAGAGGTTCGACCGATAAAGATCTTCGTAGAATATGTAGGAGCCAATATGGGCATCCAGGTCCCGCTATTGGTTATTGGCCGTAGAGGTGTCTCGGTCATGTCTACATAGTTCTCGAACCCGCAGGGTCTACACACTTAACGTTTGGTGACGATTAGTATAATTGAGTTATTATGTTGGTGACCGAAAGTTGTTCGGAGTCCCGGATAAGATCCCGGACATGGCGAGGATCTCCGGAATAGTCCGGAGGTAAAGATTGATATATGTGATAATAGTGTTTTGATCTCTGGAAGGGTTCCGGAGTTCACCGGAAGGGGTTCCGGATGTTTACCGAAGTGTTCGGGTGCAGCAACACTTTATATGAGCCAAAGGGATAAAGCCCACAAGGTATTGGAAAGTGCAAAAGTAGTTTTGCTGCCGCGTAAGCGGTACTACCGCTTGGTGAAGCGGTACTACCGCCCGAGCGGTACTACCGCTTGTGTGAAGCGGTACTACCGCCCAAGCGGTACTACCGCTTGTGTGAAGCGGTACTACCGCTTGTGAGCGGCTGTGCACGATTCGGCAGGGTCCGAATTGGACTCTTTTCCTGCGGGCCAAACCGACCTTGTGCGGGCAAAACCGACCCGGAGGAGGCTTTTACTCCAAGTTTAGACCCCAAGGCTCAACATATAAATAGAGGGGCAGGGCTAGCACACGGGACACATCAGGATTTCCCAAGCCGTGTGCCGGCAACCCTAGCCCTCTAGTTCCTCCGTCATAATCTCCGTAGCGCTTGGCGAAGCCCTGCAGAGATTGTTCCTTACCACCATCACCACGCCGTCGTGCTGCTGGAACTCAACCACTACTTCATCATCGCTCGCTGGATCGAGGAGGTGAAGGCGTCATCAAGCCGTACGTGTGTTGAACGCGGAGGTGCCGTCCGTTCGGCACTAGATCGGAAGGATCGTGATTGGATCGCGGGACGCTCGGCGATTTGGATCGCGAAGACGTTCGACTACATCAACCGCGTTTATTAACGCTTCCGCTTAGCGATCTACAAGGGTATGTAGATTCACTCTCCCTCTCGTAGATGCTCATCACCATGGATAGATCTTATGTGTGCGTAGGAAAAATTTTGTTTCCCATGCAACGTTCCCCAACACTTGTTACCTTTGAAGATAATGTATCTTTCAGACAGTTAGGCGTCATGGTCTAGAGCATCCAAGAGTCATTGTGGATTGTTGGGTGACCAATTTGTGAATGTTTTGGAAGTCTACCTTGAAGACTTACCATGAGTGATTGGGCAGAGTCTAAGCGACTTTGTCTCAAGGGGAATACGGTGAGGAATAAGTGTCTTCAGAGTGCAAGCTTAGACGCCCCAACCAGACGTACGACTGTCAAAGCACTTGGAACTAGTCAAACAAATCCATTGTCTTCACCGATCATCCTGGTTTTATTTCTTCAACCCCTCACTTACATACTCATACCTTGAAGAAATTTCTTGTTGTGTTGTGAAGTCTTTTACTGCAGACTTTCTCTATTTCTTCAACCCAAATTCTTCAGTCACTGCACTTGTCCTGAACACTAGTTACTCTTTCAGTCGCATGCTTCAATTCGTCATGACAACCATGATGTTCACGTATTTCGCATATGCCTGAGTACTTATCTGCTGCACTGTTTTTCGTCACTTTGCTATTTCCTCATCTAGAAATTCCACAGTGATAGATTTGTAAAAATCGCCCAATCATCCCCTCTGGCCGATATAACACACTTTCAATTGGTATAAGAGCAAGGTACACTCTTGTTCTGTGTGATTTTGGTTTAACCACAAGGATTTCTAGTTATGTCAACCACAGGTATGAACAGGATCACTGCTGCATGCCCTACTTTTGATGGGACAAACTATCTTTTATGGAAAGTCAAGATGAAGAAACTGCTTCGATCACTTGATGCTGATCTTTGTACAATCACTAAAAAGGGTGTTTCATTGCTTTGTGAAAATGCCTCTGAGGATGATGCTCTTAGATACACACAGCTTGATGCTTACGCCATGAATGTCATCTGTACACGACTGTCAAAGTCTCAATTCACTTGTGTGTATAGACTGGGCTCCACAAAGCTTATTTGGGACCGAATCATTGACGTGAATGAAAGCTATCTCCATCGTGAAGAATCCTTCATGAATTATCTGAAGAGCTACATCAATCACAACATGAAGAATATCAAGAATGAGTCTCCTGCCTATTGCCTCATGGCAAAAAGTGCCAAGGTACCCTCATATCGCTCCTCTTTTGAATCTGATTCTGATCCAAGTGAAGACAAATTTGGTGCAAATGTGAAACCTAGCTATTCCAAACTTGCTACTATTGCCACTAAACAACAAAATGCCATGCTAAGGATTCAAAAACTACTAGACAAAAGCAATGACCTGTTGAATGAGGAAATGGATCGCACTCAAACTCTGACCAATGATCTTCAAAGTCTTTAGTCAAAGTATGACGATCTTAAAAGTCGTCATGATACTCTCTCAGTTGATCATGACAAGCTTTCTTATGAATTTCTTCAAAGGAAGCAAGCTCTTGAGAAACTGAGAGTGTCTCATGAAGATCTTCAAAAGGTAAAAGACTCATTGCTCGCTCAACAGATCAGTTACACTCAGGAAGAATTTGTCCCACCTTGTTCGAAATGCATCAAACGTGAAACTGTTCATGCTTTACCTGAATGTTCAAATGCTTTTCAAACTACAAATTCTTCAACTATCTCTGTGGTAACTAACCCCTCATCTGAGGAATCCGCCAGTGTCACTAACAAAAATGCAGGGTTGAAGGAATTGTATGTGAGAGGCATGTGCAAAAGCCTCAAAGGACTTCAAACCCTTTGTGATGTACTTAAGAAGTAGATTCTGAACAGGAACCCTAGGAAAGAGGGTGTTGCATTTGAGAGGAAACTCAATGCTGATGGATCTTACTGGAAACCTGAGCAATACCACAAAACTACATGGGTTGCTGCAAAAGGACCTCTTGTGGATCCATCCACTTTATCTGGCTTTACATGTGAATCTTCACATTCTTCTGACGAGACATTTGACTTCAACTATAAATTGTTCAAAAATCGGAATGGCGAAGTATTTGCCAGATACATTGGAACTAACTACAGCAATGGTCCCCCTATAAAGAAAATCTGGGTTCCCGAAAGTTGACTTGAAAATCTTTAGGTGAATGTCATCATGACACCGTCCTTGAAGAAAAGGAACGCCAGATCAAATTCTTCATATGGACCAAAGTCTTCATCTGGTCACAGATCTACTCGCATGCGTACTAATGCATCTGTTTCGCAGGGAAATGATAGACCTCATGAATATGTGAACTATTCTTCAAGCCGTTATGTTCATAAATCTTCGAAGAATTTCTCTGCATATTCATATGAGTACTCAATCCCCCCCCCCCCCCTCTATGAAATGAAGTGCATTAGCTTCAATGCCAAAGTTTTCATATGTTTGTCGTAGAATGATTGACTCTTTACCACCCATTCAGACGTGGGTGGCGAAGAACAAGAACTAATCTCTTGTGTAGGGTTAGGTCTTCAGACGAACTTGAACGTCTGACGAATTTGCTGGAGACCTGAGGAATGCTTGAGAGGACGCAAGCTAAACACGAAGAAATGAATTACTCATTTCTCACGTCCTCATCTTACTATATATAATGCATCATTTGATGAATTTCTTACTAAAGAATTTGATTGTCATACATATGAGTTCGTAAGTTGTACTAATTCTTCTGCAGGAAGAACTACCTGAAGCTACTGAGTGGGTCCTCGACAGTGGATGCACCAATCACATCCTCATCTGTCTCGATGCTTTATGACCTAGATATGATTGTCATCTTTGGCAAATATCATTGCATTGTACTTATGGAATCTGACAAGTCCAAAGTCTTTGAAGGTTTTCAAAGAGCACACCTGTACATTGTTGATTTCTCTACAGGTCCCCAGCCAGCTACATGCCTACTAGCAAAACCTTCAGAATGCTGGATGTGGCATCGATGACTTGGACATGCTGGCATGAGGAACTTGAACACGCTCTCTAAGAAGAAGCTTGTCATTGGTATTGAGGGTGTCAAATTCTGCAAGGATCACCTTTGTGGGGGCTTGTTAGTCTGGAAAGATGACCAGATCCAAGCATCCCTCAAAAACTATCATGACTACCACTCGTCCTTTTGAATTGCTTCACATGGACCTCTTTGGCCCCACTCATCATGCCACATTAACAAATGATGCATCTCTATAGGGCTTCGTCGTTGTTGACGATTTTTCTCGATACACTTGGGTGCATATTATCATGTATAAAACTAAGGTGCAAGATGTCTTCAGACGATTTTCTTCAAGGCCGCGACGAATTTTAGCATCAAGATCAAGCACATCATGAGCGACAATGGGACCGAGTTCAACAACACTCGTCTTGATGACTATGTTGATGAACTTGGGATCACTCATGAGCTATCTGCCCCATACACTCCTCAGGAGAATGGCATCGTAGAGCGCTAGAACATGACTCTTGTTGAGATGGATCACACTATGCTTGATGAATACAAGAATCCTCGTCACTTCCGGCATGAAGCTGTTGATACTGCATGCCTGCTAGCAAAACCTTCAAAATGCTGGATGTGGCATCGATGACTTGGACATGCTGGCATGAGGAACTTGAACACGCTCACTAAGAAGAAGCTTGTCATTGGTGTTGAGGGTTTCAAATTCCTCAAGGATCACCTTTGTGGGGTTTGTGAGTCTGGAAAGATGACCAGATCCAAGCATCCCTCAAAAACTATCATGACTACCACTCGTCCTTTTGAATTGCTTCACATGGAACTCTTTGGCCCCACTCATTATGCCACATTAACAAATGATGCATCTCTATAGGGCTTCGTCATTGTTGATGACTTTTCTCGATACACTTGGGTGCATATTATCATGTATAAAACTGAGGTGCAAGATGTCTTCAGACGATTTTCTTCAAGGGCCGCGACAAATTTTAGCACCAAGATCAAGCACATCATGAGTGACAATGGGACCGAGTTCAAGAACACTCGTCTTGATGACTATGATGATGAACTTGGGATCACTCATGAGCTATCTGCCCCATGCACTCCTCAGGAGAATGGCGTCGTGGAGCGCTAGAACATGACTCTTGTTGAGACGGATCACACTATGCTTGATGAATACAAGACTCCTCGTCGCTTCTGGCTTGAAGCTGTTGATACTGCATGCCACATCATCAACAGGGTATATCTTCACAAATTCCTCAAGAAGACTTCATATGAACTCTTCACTGACAAGAAACCCAATGTGAGTTATTTCAAAGTCTTCAGTGATAAATGTTGGATTAGAGATTTTCATCACTGTTCTAAATTTGCACCGGAAACACATGAAGGTTTTATGCTTGGTTATGGAAAGGACTCGCACACCTACAGAGTCGTCAACACCTACCACAACAAGGTTGTTGAAACTGTAGATGTGCGGTTCAATGAAACTAATGGCTCGCAAAGAGAGCACCTGCCTACTGTGCTAGATGAAATGCCTCCTGAGGAATCCATTAGGTTCAAGGCTACTGATGACGTCATACCCACTGAAGAACCTATTCAAGGTGAAGAAGTTGTTGTGCCAAATCATGAAGAATCTCATGACGCTGAAGGAAATCGTGCTGAAGAAAATGATGGTGATGAAGTTGATCAATCCCAACAAGGCCATCGACCTTCTCACCCACGAGTAGCAAATGAAGTGCAACTCGACAAAATCATCAGCAATATAAACTCACCAGGTCCTCACATTCGCTCAAAAGCTTCACATCTGGCTAACTTTTGTGGACACTTCTCTTTTGTCTCCATCTCAGAGCCCACCAAAGTAGATGAAATATTCCTAGAGCCTGAGTGGATTCAGGCTATGCAAGAGGAATTGCATCAGTTCGAGCTCAACAATGTGTGGGAACTTGTCAAGCGTCCAGATCCATGCAAGCACAATATCATAGGTACCAAGTGGATCTACCGCAATAAACAAGACGAACATGGCCAAGTGGTGAGGAATAAGGCCCGTCTTGTAGGTCAAGGCTACACACAGGTTGAAGGGATTGACTTCGATGAAACTTTTGCACATTTTGCTAGACTTGAAGCTATTCATATACTGCTTGCTTATGCTAACCATCACAATAATCATCTTATATCAAAGGGTTTTCTATTTTTGTGCCTCTGTTTGCTTAGTTGTGCTCAGTTTTTCCCAAGGAGTCTAAATGTCCTCACTTTTGTCGTCCCCCCTCCACCACCTACTCACGAAAGGCCAAACGGAGCACCACCGTCCATTCAAAGCTGTTGACCGTTACCTCCTCACTAGTGGGCTGGCCTGGTATCCTGACTAGTGGGACGGCCTGGTATCCTGACAGGTGGGTCAGCCGAGCGGTTGCCCATGTCTGTTTTTTTATTTCGGTCGGCACGTGCACCCAACCCGCCAACCCATTTTTTTGTGCACGCCACTTAAATAAAAAAGGCACACTCAAACTTAATACTAATTATACATTAAAACGGCGAGCAACCGCCTGCCAAAGTCCCCATATACATTGATTAAAAAATAAATAAAAAATTAAAAGGGTTCGCTGTCCCTGCTGTCTCCTAGGCGTCCTTACCGTCTGACCCAGGACCGGTCAGGTCCACCAGCTCCGGCGACGGGCCTGCTCAGGGGAAAGGCCGCCTCTCATGCACGGGTTGTGTCATGCGCCGCCGATGGACCTCCTGTGCCGCGGGCCCGATGCTCCTCCTCCTCCTCCCGTGCCTAGCGGGCACAACGCTCATCCTCCTCTCGCTCCACCTGCACGAGGGGCTTGGCCTCCTCGCGCTCCATCGACAAGTGGCGCTACCTCCAGTACTCGAGGTCCATGGCCTCCTGCTCTGGCGTAGCCCCAATCCACACGGGGGTGTGCTGACCCACTCACGCACAACGCCCTTCCATGCATACGACTCCTCCATTGGCTGGCGGCGGTGGCAACGGCTCGACCGTTGGTGCGGGGAGCCTCGACGGCTGATAGGGCCAGGGCTTCCGCCAGCCTTGCCTGGTAGTCCGCCTCCTCCGCCTCCGCCTTGTATCGCTCCTCCTCGATGGAGGTCTGCATGGCAGCCACCAGCGCCGCCTAGTACGCCTCCTCCTCCTCCTCCTCCGGATGGATGACAGGGGGCAGTGGAGGGTTGGTGTGGTGCTCCTGGACGTCGAGGCGGCGTTGCTCCTCGTTCTCGATGGCAAACCACCTCCCCCAGTTGGGAGAGTCCAGAGCGTACGCCTCCATCCGACGTTGCTCTGGCGTAAGGAGCTCCCGTCGCCTGTGGACCTCCTCGGCGTGTGCCCGCTGCGATCGCGGCACAATCGGCACCGGGATCCGCTGTGGATCCAGATGCGAGTCGTGCGGCAGTGTCACATCTGGGTATGGCAGCGGTTGCCTGTACACCCAATGTCAGCGCGCCTGGTGCACCGGAATGTGTAGGCGCTGCCGCACCGGGGGGGAGGGCAGACGCCGGTGGCGACGGGGGAGGAAGCGCGAGCGAGGAGGATGCGCCAGGGGTGAACTTCCCCTTGCCCTTACCGGAGCCGCTAAGGAAACCCATGGCTAGGGTTTGGTGGTCATCTGGGGATGGGGGTGAGATGTGGACGGGCAATGGATGATGCCCCCCCCCCCCCCGCACGCGTGGATTAAAAAGGACGGGCAATCATAGCTTCATGTCGTTGATGCGTGGGTCCGCAGTATATAGCCGCATTAAATACGACCACGTTTGGTAATTGACTGGCAGACATGTGGGGTCGCGGCGAACACCGAAGGGGCATGCATGCATGACATGGTTGATCACGGTCGCATCCATGACATGTGGGGCCACGGTGATTGTCTGCAGGCAGTGGCGATTCTACTCAACAGGTTCCAACAGGCTCTAGCCTACCCTAAAAAATTGCCGCACAAAAAAACACCAATGATCAGCAAACTGGTACATAGGTGCAGCACATAAAATATCTTCCCACATCAAAAAGTCAGTATCCCTTAAGTTGAGCCGAAATGTTACATATTTTCCTGTTGAAAAATGTACAGTGTGAGCATGCCATGCTTTTCTTTCACCATTGTCATTTAGTGTGCATATATAGGGTCCATGCCTAACATGGGTGGTTTGGACAAACTATTCCATGGATAACCCTAAACCCTAGCTCATCACCCTTGAAAACCATCCAACCTTGTTCGTGGTAGCTAAGTTGTGTGAGGGCAATTTCATGAAAATATCCGTAGTCATGGTTTCTTATTTTTCCTAGCAACTTAGTAACATAAAACGATGGTGTGCGCAAGTTTCATATTTTTTAATTTTTTTTAATTTAGTTGTGCTCAACCCTAGCTCTCAAAACCCCTCAAACCTCTCTCAAAACCCCGCACTATCAGGGTCGTTGGATCGTTGTTCGAGAACGGTTCACAACAGGCGCTAGGGTTTGCCGATCCGCGAGATGAGCCCTGATTGGCTGGATGCCGACGGGGTGTTCCATGGCTGCGGATATGATGGCCCACCTGGTAGCGGGGGAGAGGGACACACGGCAGTGGCCATGGGCCGCGTGCTTGACGCATTCAACCAGGACGGGACACTCGTTGGACCGATGGGCCATCATACAAAGACCAACGAGTCAGCTTGGCATGCATGCGCGCAGCCATCCGACGCAGCTACGTCGCATCAGGACAATTAGTGCATCCTGGGGACGCAGCTACGTCGTACCAGGGCAATTAGTGCACCCTCGGGACGCAACTTTACCGATCGATATGCCTCGTCTCAGTGTGAAACAACGCATTCAAACACCAAACATTCACACGCATAGGGCTCCGGCATGCAATTAGTACCATTTTTAGCGTGTGCTCCAATGAACGCATTCAAACGGGTGTGTCGCACTGCGGCTATTTAAACTCCTCCCGTCTACATCTTCATGTCAACTCGCATCCATCTTCTTCCTCGTCAAAATCCAAAGCAAAGCCAGATCCCGCCCAAGACAAGATGCAGTTCTACAACCCAACCTACCGCCTGCCGGCCACTGTGCCGGAGATGCGGTACCCCTCCGAGGTCGTCGTCGAGAACACCCTTCACGTGTGGGCCATCTCAAGGTGGAGAGGCCCGACGGCGCTGGCGAACATCTTCCTCTCTGCAGGGAATATATATGTATGTCAGGGCCCGACGGCGCTGGCGAACATCTTCCTCTTGTAAGGGCGCTCATATAAGCCCTATTAATATCTAGGGAATATATATGTATGTAATGTTCATGTTCCCTATACATAAGGGGAATATTTTAATCGAACTTGAATTTATATTAACATGATTGTATATTATTTGAATTTATATCATCAATGCGCGCGGCGCAACTCTCCATGTATATTTATGTAAGATTAAGTAAATATTGATGTAGATGAAGAGTTATTGACAAACACGAGCAATGCCTCCATCCATAAACACCAGGTGGCGATGATTCAGTTTTGCATGCCTGTCGGTCCCACACGTCAGCGAAGTCAGCATAGGATCATCGGCCATGCGAAATTAGTAATGCATGCAGCCAAATGTCGGTCCCACGCAACTATATGAACCGGCGATGCAAACGCATGCGGCCTTACACGTCGGTCCCACGTGTGAGCACCAGCGTTGCGAACGCATGTGGCCTTACATGTCGGCCCCACGTGTCAGCATTGGCGATGCAAACGCATGCGGCCTTACAAGTTGGTCCCACGCATCAGCACCGACGTAGTGATGGTCAAAGGCTTTGACCCGATGGTAAGGAAACATTTGTCCTCTGGTGAGGCACGTGCGAGTGAAGGAGGGGGAAACAGAGCACAGTGAGTTGGGCGGGGCAAAACTGAGAAGAACTAAGGAAGGAAGGACACGAAAAAAGAAATCCCTATATCAAATATATGTGAAAAGTGTATTCCTCAATGGTAAGCTTGAGGAAGAAGTATATGTTTCTCAACCCCCAGGTTTTGAAGATCCAAAGCACCCGGAAAAAGTCTTCAGACTCAACAAGGCCCTCTATGGCCTCAAGCAGGCCCCTTGGGCTTGGTAACACACGCTAAAGGAATACATCAAGACCAAAGGCTTCAAACCTAGTTCACTTGACCCAACTCTTTTCAGAAAATCCTATGATGATGAATTATTTGTGTGTCAAATCTATGTGGACGATATTATCTTTGGTTGTACTGACAAACATTACACTGAAGAATTTGGCTACATGATTAGTGAAGAATATCAAATGTCTATGATGGGGGAGCTCAAATTCTTCCCAGGTCTTTGACGTGGCTTGGACTGCGTCTGTATTTCCCCAAAGAGGAAGGGATGATGCAGCACAGCGACGGTAAGTATTTCCCTCAGTTATGAAACCAAGGTTATCGAACCAGTAGGAGGATCACCACCACCCAATAAGCAGCACCTGCACACAAACAACAAATACTTGCAACCCGACGCGAAAGAGAGGTTGTCAATCTCTTTACGGTAATAAGATAGATTAGGTAGTGATAGATAGGAGAGATAGATCTCTCAAGAACACAAATAAAAAGGGCAAATATGCAGCAATATATTTTTGGGTTTTTGGTTTTGTAGATCTGAAAACAAAGATTGCAAAAAACGTAGATCGGAAAGCAATATGATGGAAAAGTAGACCCGGGGGCCGTAGGGTTCACTAGTGGCTTCTCTCATGAGTATAGCGCACGGTGGGTGAACAAATTGTTGTTGGGCAATTGATTGAAAATTGAATAGTCATGACGATATCCAAGGCGATGATCATTATATAGGCATCACGTCCAAGATAGATAGACCGACTCCTGCCTGCATCTACCTCTATTACTCCACACATCGACCGCTATCCATCATGCATCTAGTGTATTAAGTTCATAGAGAAACGGAGTAATGCAATAAGAATGATGACATAATGTAGACAAGATCTATTCATGTAGGAATAGACCCCGTCTTGTTATCCTTAATAGCAACAATACATGCGTGTCTTGCTGCCCCTTCTGTCACTGGGAAAGAACACCGCAAGATCGAACCCATCACAAAGCACCTCTTCCCATGGCAAGAAAAATCAATCTAGTTGGCCTAACTAAACCAAAGATTCGAAGAAGAAATACGAGGCTATAAGTAATCATGCATATAAAAGATCAAAGAAGACTCAAATAATATTCATGGATAGAAACTGATCATGAACTCAAAATTCATCGGATCCCAACAAACACACCGCAAAAGTTTACATCAAATAGATCTCCAAGAGACCATTGTATTGAGAATCATAAGAGAGAGAGAGAAGAAGCCATCTAGCTACTGCCTACGGACCCGTAGGTCTATGGTGGACTACTCACGCATCATCGGAGAGGCACCTATGAAGAAGATGAACCCCTCCGTGATGGTGTTTAGATTGGATCTCGCGGTTCTGGAACTTGCGGCGGCTGGAATTGTGTTTCAGCGACTCTTCTACGGTTTTTGGATTTCCAGGGAATTTATAGGCACGATAGTCGGTTGAGGGGGTGCCCGAGGTGCCCAGCACCCACCAGGGCGCGCCATGGGGCCTCTGGCGCGCCCTGGTGGGGGCTGGCTACCCTGGGCCCCCTCTTCTGGTGTTCTTTGGCCCATCTGGTTTCTTCTGGTCCGGAAAAAATCCACAAAAATCCCCACTGCATATTATCTCCGTTTGTTACTGATTTTCTGCGAAGTAAAAAACAAGCAAAAACAGCAACTGACACTTTGGCACTATGTCAATAGGTTAGTCCCAAAAAATGATATAAAGTTGTAATAAAATGATTGTAAAACATCCAAGAATGATAATATAACAGCATGGAACAAGCAAAAATTATAGATACGTTGGAGACGTATCAGCATCCCCAAGCTTAATTCCTACTCGTCCTCGAGTAAGTAAATGATAAAAATAGAATTTTTGTTGTGGAATGCTGCCTAACATGTTCATCATATTCTTTTCTTCTTTGTATAGCATGGACATTTGGACTTGTAAATGATTCAAAGCAATAGTCTAGTTTTAACATAATGACTTCAATACTCAAGCATGTCAACAAGCAACCATGTCTTTCAAAATATCAACACTAAAGAAAGTTATCCCTAGCCCATCATGCTCAATCATTGATCCATTCATGAAACACACTCAAATATTAGCTATGCCCAATGCTCAAGTATGATCATAGTGCCCCCTAGTTGGTGATTATAAGAGAAGATGGAGACTCAAAGCAAAAATAAAAATTGCATAAACTAAATAGATAGGCCCTTCGCGGAGGGAAGTAGGGATTTGTAGAGGTGCCAGATCTCAAGGTTTAAATTGAGAGAGAAAAATATTTTGGGTGGCATGCTTTTCCTGTCAACGAAAACGACAAAGTAGCTCGCAATACTTTCCATGCTAGATATATCATAGGCGGTTCCCAAACAAAAAATAAAGTTTATTCCTTTTTCCACCAAACTTTCACTTTCCATGGCGGGCCGTATCCACGGTTGCCTTCCATACCAACACTTTCCAAGGAATTTATTATTGACAACATAAAGTAAATATTTTTTCTTTTTCATTTCGGGAATGGGCATCCCTATTACCGCCGCACTCTCGTGCAATGACAAGTGAATAAACACTCATCTTGAGAATAACACATCTAGCATGGAAAATATTGGACATTCCCCACCGTTTCATGAGCGGTACGGGCACACAAAAGAGAAAATTTATTTTGAAAATTTAGAGATGGCACATACAAATTTGCTTGGAACGGCATGGAAATACCGCATATAGGTAGGTATGGTGGACTCATAAGGCAAAACTTTGTTTAAGGATTTTGGATGCACAAGTAGTATTTCTACTTAGTACAAATGAAGGCTAGCAAATAGATTGGGAAGCAACCAAACCAAGAAACAAAAAATCACATAAGTGATCATTGAACATAACTAACACCAAATAATGCACCACAAGTAGGAACTTCATTGCATAACTATTGACTTTCGTGTATGCATAGGGAATCACAAACCTTAACACCAATATTCCTACTAAGCATAATTACTCACTAACATGACTCACATATTACTATCATCATGTTTCAAAACTATTACAAGGAATCAAGTTTAATTTGTCCAATGATCTTTATGAAAGTTTTATTATATCCTCCTTGGATATCTATCACTTTGGTACTAGTTTCATATATTGCCATTGCTTTTTGGCAAAGCTCAAACAAATTTAAGTGAAGCACATGAGCATAAAGATTTCATCCCTCAAAAAGGTATAAGTGAAGCATGAGAGGATTTCTTCAAAATTTACTAACTCTCAAATTAATCTAAGTGAAGCATGAGAGTATTTCTACAAAAGTTTCCAAGCACACCGTGCTCAAAAAGATATAAGTGAAGCACTAGAGCAATTCTTATAGCTCAAAAAGCTTAAGTGAAGCACATAGAGCAATTCTAACAAATCATAGCATGATTGTGGCTCTATCAAATAGGTGTGTACAGCAAGGATACAAAGGAAAAACTAACAAACAAAGCAAGCAAAGATACAAGACGCTCCAAGCAAAACACGTGATATGTGACGAATAAAAATATAGCTCCAAGTAAAATACCGATGGTCGTTAGAAGAAAGAGGGGATGCCACTCGGGGGCATCCCCAAGCTTAGTTGCTTGTTACTCTTTAGATATATCTTGGGGGTGCGGTAGCATCCCCAAGATTAGGCTTTTTCTACTCCTTATTCCTTCATCCATCGTGATCTCACCCAAAACTTGAAAACTTCAATCACACAAAACTCAACAAAATCGTCGTGAGATCCGTTAGTATAAGAAAGAAAATCACTACTTTAGGTACTGTTGTAAACCCATTCAAATTTTATAATTGCATTATACCTACTGTATTTTAACTTTACCATGGCTTATACCCTCCAATACAAACCATATATTCATCAAAACAAGCACACAATGCAACAAAAACAGAATCTGTCTCAAGCAGAACAGTCTGTAGTAATCTGTACTATAACCATACTTATGTAACTCTAAAAATTCTGAAAAATTAGGAAAACGTAAGGAATTTGTAGAGAAACACTTAGTTAAAATTTCAGCTCAAGATCACGTTGCAGAAAAAAAATGAAAATTCATATACTTGACGCAAAATTTCTGTTTCAGATTCAGCATCACTTCTACTCATCCTATGAATCATCCTAACGGTTCTACTTGGCGCAAACACTAAATAAACCATAAAAATACAATCATAAAAGAGGCATAATTGTGTGACCACTCAAAAACAGAAAGGAAAAAGCAAAAATTTATTTATTCATTGGGTTGCCTCCCAACAAACGCTATCGTTTTACGCCCCTAGCTAGGCATATAGGATAGATTCAAGTATGTCATCTTTGGTTTTGGATCCATAGGATGCCCTCATGATTGATTCATATGGTGGCTTAATTATTGTTCTAGGGAAGTGTTCCATACCCTTTCTTAAGGGAAATTGAAAACGAATATTGCCTTCTTTCATATCAATCACGGCACCTATAGTGCGTAAAAACGGTCTACCAAGTATAATGGGACAAGACGGATTGCAATCAATATCAAGCACAATAAAATCAATGGGCACATAATTCATATTTGCAAGAATAAGAACATCATTAATTCTTCCCAAAGGCTTTTTAATAGTAGAATCCGCCAAGTGCAAATTAAGAGAGCATTCTTCAATGTTGGTAAGACCAAGCACATCGCATAGAGATTTCGGAATCGTGGAAACACTAGCACCCAAATCACACAAAGCAAAGCATTCATAATTTTTAATTTTGACCTTAATGGTAGGTTCCCACTCATCATGTAATTTTCTAGGAATAGAAATCTCCAACTCCAACTTTTATTCAAAAGATTTCATCATGGCATCAACGATATGTTTAGTAAAAGCTTTATTTTGCTCATAAGCATGGGGTGAATTCAACATAGATTGCAACAAAGAAATACAATCAATCAAAGAGCAACTATCATATTTAAAATCTTTGCAATCCAAGATAGTGGGCACATCACTAGTTAAAGTTTTAACCTCTTCAAACCCACTTTTATCAAAAATTTCATCAAGATTTTCACCCTCCAAATTACTGGGACGCATTCTAGATAAAGTTGACTCTACTTCAGTCCCTTCATTATCAATTTTAACATTACTAAACAAGGAATCAATAGATGAAACACCAATCACTTTAAGATCTTCATCACTTTTATAACGGCAATCACTAGAAGACGATTTTTCTAAGATTTCTCTTTTAGCTCTAAGCATAGCGGTTCTTTTCTTACTTTCATCCATAGAGACATACAAAGCTTTGATAGATTCATCAATTTTAGGCACAAAAGCTTTCAACTTGAGATTTTCAACATCATGAGAAATTCTATCAATGCTTCTAGACATATCATCAATCTTATTCAACTTTTCTTCTATCGTAGTATTGAAAGCCTTTTGCGCATTGATAAATTCTTTAATATTACTCTCAAGATCAGAGGTGTTCCTATTATTATTGTAAGAAGAATTACCATAGGAATTACCATAATTATTAGAGGAATTTCCAGGAAAAGTCCTAGGATTAAAATTACCTCTATAAGCATTGTTATTGAAATTATTGCGCGAGACAAAATTCACATCTACGGATTCACTATTTTGCTCAATCAAAGTAGACAAAGGCACATCATTAAGATCAATAGGAGCATTTTTACTAGCAACCAATTTCATCAAAGCATCAACTTTATCACTCAAAGTACTAATTTCCTCTACCGAATTAACTTTTTTACTAGTAGGTGCTCTTTCGGTATGCCATTGAGAATAATTAGCCATGATATTATCTAGCAATTTAGTAGCTTCACCCAAAGTAATCTCCATAAAAGTACCACCCGCGGCGGAATCTAAAAGATTTCTAGAGACAAAATTCAATCCCGCATAAACATTTTGTATGATCATCCAAAGATTTAAACCATGTGTAGGACAATTTCTTATCATCAACTTCATTCTTTCCCAAGATTGGGCAGCATGTTCATGCTCAAGTTGCTTAAAATTCATGATTTGCGTCCTAAGGGAAATAATTTTCGTGGGCGGAAAATATTTAGTGATAAAAGCATCCTTGCACTTATTCCAAGAATCGATACTATTGCGAGGCAAAGATGAAAACCAAATTTTTGCACGATCCCGCAAGGAAAAAGGAAATAGTTTCAACTTCACAATATCAATGTCCACATCTTTTTTTCTTTTGCATATCACATAATTCAACGAAAGTGTTTAGATGGGACGCGGCATCCTCATTAGGATTACCGGCAAATTGATCCTTCATGACAAGATTCAACAAAGCGGCATTAATATCACAAGACTCCGTACTAGTGGCGGGAGGAGCAATAGGCGTACTAATAAAATCATTGTTATTAGTATTGGAAAAATGACACAACTTGGTATTCTCTTGAGTCATCGTGACTACGCAAACAAGAATGCAAGCAAGGAAGAGATCCGGCAAGAAAAAGGGCAAACAAAAAAGAGGGCGAAGAAAACGCCAAATTGGTGAAGTGGGGGAGAGGAAAACGAGAGGCAAATGGCAAATAATGTAATTGCAAGGAGATGAGATTTGTGATTAGGAACCTGGTAGATGATGATGGAGTCCCCTCGGCGCCTACGATAGGCACGTAGAAGAGACCGCTTCCTCCCCGGCAACGGCGCCAGAAATTCCTTTGACGTGGCTTGGACTGTGTCGGTATTTCCCCAAAGAGGAAGGGATGATGCAGCACAACGATGGTAAGTATTTCCCTCAGTTATGAAACCATGGTTATCGAACCAGTAGGAGGATCACCACCACCCAATAAGCAGCACCTGCACACAAACAACAAATACTTGCAACCCGACGCGAAAGAGAGGTTGTCAATCTCTTTACGGTAATAAGATAGATTAGGTAGTGATAGATAGGAGAGATAGATCTCTCAAGAACACAAATAAAAAGGGAAAATATGCAGCAATATATTTTTGGGTTTTTGGTTTTGTAGATCTGAAAACAAAGATTGCAAAAAACGTAGATCGGAAAGCAATATGATGGAAAAGTAGACCCGGGGGCTATAGGGTTCGCTGGTGGCTTCTCTCATGAGTATAGCGCACGGTGGGTGAACAAATTACTGTTGGACAATTGATAGAAAATTGAATAGTCATGACGATATCCAAGCGATGATCATTATATAGGCATCACGTCCAAGATAGATAGACCGACTCCTGCCTGCATCTACCTCTATTACTCCACACATCGACCGCTATCTAGCATGCATCTAGTGTATTAAGTTCATGGAGAAACGGAGTAATGCAATAAGAACGATGACATAATGTAGACAAGATCTATTCATGTAGGAATAGACCCCATCTTGTTATCCTTAATAGCAACGATACATGTGTGTCTTGGTGCCCCTTCTGTCACTGGGAAAGAACACGGCAAGATCGAACCCATCACAAAGCACCTCTTCCCATGGCAAGAAAAATCAATCTAGTTGGCCTAACTAAACCAAAGATTCGAAGAAGAAATACGAGGCTATAAGTAATCATGCATATAAGAGATCAAAGAAGACTCAAATAATATTCATGGATAGAAACTGATCATGAACTCAAAATTCATCGGATCGCAACAAACACACCGCAAAAGTTTACATCAAATAGATCTCCAAGAGACCATTGTATTGAGAATCATAAGAGAGAGAGAAGAAGCCATCTAGCTACTGCCTACGGACCCGTAGGTCTATGGTGGACTACTCACGCATCATCGGAGAGGCACCTATGAAGAAGATGAACCCCTCCGTGATGGTGTTTAGATTGGATCTCGCGGTTCTGGAACTTGCGGTGGCTGGAATTGTGTTTCGGTGACTCTTCTAGGGTTTTTGGATTTCCAGGGAATTTATAGGCACGATAGTCGGTTGAGGGGGTGCCCGAGGTGCCCAGCACCCACCAGGCCGTGCCAGGGGGCCTCTGGCACGCCCTGGTGGGGGCTGGCCACCCTGGGCCCCCTCTTCTGGTGTTCTTTGGCCCATCTGGTTTCTTCTGGTCCGGAAAAAATCCACAAAAATCCCCGCGGCGTTTTATCTCCGTTTGGTACTGATTTTCTGCGAAGTAAAAAACAAGCAAAAAGAGCAACTGGCACTTTGGCACTATGTCAATAGGTTAGTCCCAAAAAATGATATAAAGTTGTAATAAAATGATTGTAAAACATCCAAGAATGATAATATAACAGCGTGGAACAAGCAAAAATTATAGATACGTTGGAGACGTATTTGTCTTCAAATTCGTCAACAACACATTGGCATCTTCATCTCTCAAGAGAAGTATCTCAAAGACTGCATGAAGAAATTCGGCATGCAAGACTGCAAAGGCCTCAAAATTGCTATGCCAACCAATGGTCACCTCTACACTCATGAAAATGGTAAAGATTTCGATCAGAAGGTATATCTCTCCATGATTGGCTCTTTATTGTACCTATGTGCATCTAGGCCTGATATTATGCTTAGCGTTTGCAGGTGTGCCCGATTCCAAGCATCTCCGAAGGAGTCACACCATAAGGTTGTGAAACGGATTCTTCGATATTTAGCTCACACACCAACGCTTGGATTATGGTATCCCAAGGGCTCAGTCCTCGATCTAGTTGGATTTTCTGATTCTAATTATGTTGGAGATCGTGTGGATCGCAAGTCAATATCAGGCACATGTCATTTCCTCGGACGATCTCTGGTCTGTTAGTCTTCGAAGAAGCAGAAGTGTGTATCACTTTCCACATATAAAGTTGAATACATTGCTGCTAGTGCCTGCTGCTCTCAGTTACTATGGATGAAGGGAACCCTCAAAGACTATGGCGTCAACTTGAAGAAAATCCCTATCTATTGCGAGAATGAGAGTGCCATCAAGATTGCTCACAACCCAGTACATCACTCCAAGACGAAGCACATTCAGATTCATCGCCACTTTCTTCATGATCATGTACTGAAGGGAGATATCGTCATCAAGCATGTGAAGACAAATGATTAGCTTGATGATATCTTCACTAAGCCCTTGGATGAAAAGAGGTTCTGCTAGTTCTGGTGTGAGCTAAACATCCTAGAATCTTTGAATGTCCGGTGAAAAGGATACACATCCTAACGCTTATGCATAGCTGATGACTTTGATGTGCAACACATGAAGTAACGTTTTTGTGAAGGCGTCACGTCCCAACAGGGTGTGGTAGCCGCTGGGGAAGGGCACGATATGGAAGAGGACTTCTTCGAATCGGTAGTTTTCGGGCGTGCCGAACACTACGTCCAGGACGATACGTCCTGAACAGCGTGCCTCTTTCCCCGGGATGATTCCCCTGAAAGTTGTGTTGCTATGCTCGATGCGAGATCAGTCGAACTGCATTTTTTCTAGGGTATCTTCGTAGATCAGGTTTAAGCCACTGCCGCCATCCATTAGCACCTTGTGTAACCTGAAGCCATCGATGATGGGGTTCAGGACTAAGGCGGCCGGTGAGTGACCGGGAAGAATGGCTGGTCGGTCGGTATCTGCGAAGGTAATGGGCATGTCTGCCCATGCACTTGTTGCTGCCACATGATATATCTGTTTGAGTTCTTTAAGAGCTCTTTTCCTCCTGTTCCTTGAGGGGAACGTTTCGTAGATCGTCAGGACTTCGGCGGCATATTCAGGTGGCGATGTGGAGCGCCTGTTTGGCGGTGCTACCTCAAGAATGGCTTCACCGCTTTTTGCGACCTGCCTGACGACCCAGCAAGCTCTAAGGCTGTGAGTCGGAGCTGTGTTCAGCAATACGGAGTGTATGGGGCAAGGTTTATCCAGTAGTCCATCAAGGACGGTACTTACCCCTGGAAGGGGCCTGTTTCTCTTTTCAGCAGGTTCGAGTCTGGCTGGCCGCTTTGGAGGTATCCTCTTTTTCCGATCTCCTCTAGGGTATTCGGTAAAGGTTGGTTCCGTAAACAGCCGTTCGGCTTGACAAGCGCTTTCCATGGCACAATACTTCTGTACCAAAACTGACAGCTCGGTGAAGTCACGAATGCGCCGCCGCGCCAGGGCATTGAGAATCCCTTTGTCATGGCAGTTGCGAATGAAGGTTGCCATTATCTCTTGATCACTGAGGCCCCGTGCTTTGTTTCGAGCGAGGAGGAGTCTGGCCCAGTAATGATGAACCGACTCTCCTGATAGATGTATAATGTCCGGTAAGTCCGAAGACTTGGGCTCTGGTGCGATGCTTGAGTGATCGGCTTGGGAGGTGGGTGGGAGAAGATTTGACTCCACGCCACGATGGGAGTTCGGAATCACAGACTCCGAACTGTGTAATGGATTAGGGACCAGTGCCGGACTGTTTCCGAAGCGAACGCCGGGGTCCGGGTTGCAGGCGAGGTCTTGATGATCGGAGACTGGGATATAAACCGTTTTTAATTCCGGTCGCTGGGGGGACGTGCCCTCGACCGGACACTCGACGGTGGCGACAAGGTGGGTGACCGTGGGGATGTGAATTTCCCTATCGTCGGGTTTAAGCCCGAGCCGATCATAGACCGGGATCTGGTCATCGGCCATACGCATGGTCTCCATCCGATCGAATAACTCGTTGAGAAATGAGGCGATGGTAGGATGCGTGTCGCTGAAGCGAGTGGGGTCGGTATGTGGTCCTGGATCCTGTTCAACCATGGTAGATCCGGTCACAACGACCGAATTGGGTTCCACGTCATCATCGGAGGCAGAGCCCGATGTCTTCAGCGTCGAGGCGTCGGGATCTACGGGCTCCTCCGTGGGAGTCAGGGGCTCCATCAAGACGAGTTCTCCCCGTGAATCAGTGACGAATTCTAGGGTTCCAAACCTGATCCCATGATCGGGAGAAGAGTTTCCGATCTGGCATGGGTGGCCGACCGGGTAAGCGTGCGACGAGATGTCGCCGCACGCGAGGATCTGATCCGGGGCGAGAGCCCCCTGGGTGCAGATCTCGCTGCTTGTGACAAGGCGAGCCATCGATTCCTTCTGGCGATCACAGCGGAACTCTCAATGAAAGCACCAATGTCGGTGTCAAAACCGGCGGATCTCGGGTAGGGGGTCCCGAGTTGTGAGACTAGAATCGAGGGTAACAGGAGACGAAGGGGACAGTGTTTTACCCAGGTTCGGGCCCTCCTATGGAGGTAATACCCTACGTCCTGCTTGATTATATTGATGGTATAAGGGTTACAGAGTTGATCTACCACGAGATCGTATGACTAAAACCCTAGATGAGTTAT
Organism: Elymus sibiricus; assembly: GCA_039707655.1. Lineage (NCBI taxonomy): Eukaryota > Viridiplantae > Streptophyta > Magnoliopsida > Poales > Poaceae > Elymus > Elymus sibiricus. The sequence goes on from CM077675.1 coordinate 115,729,431, forward strand.
GTTGGCCTACAACCTAAAACCCTCCGGCTTATATAGACGCCGAGGGTGCCTAGGGTTTACACATGGTCGGTTACATGTTAGAGAGAAAAAACATGCCTATCTACTGTCGACACCTTGGAGGACACGCCATGGCTCCTTGAAACTTCCGCCTTGGCGACGGGGCCCCTGATCACCCAATATTCATCCAATGACCCACATAGTCCGGCCCATGAGAAATAGGTCGGCTATCCGAGGACCCCTTAAACCAGGACTCCCTCAGCAGCGGCCTGGGTGGTGCTCTGGCGGCGGCACGATGCGGCAGAAGGTGGATGGGGGCGGGGCGGCGCGGCGGAAGGTGGATGGAGGAGGGGCTGGGCGGTCACTCGGGCGACGCTCTGGTGGGGGATCTGGTGTTTGCAGAATAAGCTGGTGTTATTAGAATAAGACTCTTAAGGGGTGTTATTAGAATAGACCCATCCTATATATATATATATATATATATATATATATATATATATATATATATATATATATATATAGAAAGTCTATTCATCACCCAGGGTGCAGAATAAGTTATTCTTCACCCGAGATAATCTTACGACCGTTTCATAAATAAATTACATTTGGAATACAAATAGTTACATTTATATTCATTCACTAAGTAAAATTTGATATAAGAAAACAAAAATATAGGTCATAAGACCAGAAAAATTGCATTTTATGTCTATTTTATGCTATGTTTTTATGATTGTAATTTTACGTGACATAAAATATTTTTTACGGTGATTTTATATTTTCTTACGGTCTCTTTTTACGTATGAAATAAGAAAAAAATTACGGAACGTAAAATTACGGTGCATTGATGTAAAAATAGAGGGGGGTGAAGAATAACTATTCCTCACCCAGGGTGACGAATAGCGCGACCATATATATATATATATATATATATATAAACACTATTTTGATCACGGGATCAGAATATTATTCTGATCACGGGTTGAACTTCCTGAGTTACAAAACCTGAACTTCCCTCTGTAGGAACCCGACCTTCGAGCTATCTTCGCAACCGTGTCTCCCCGCGCGAATTATTCTGGTCAGTCGTATTCTATGTGATGTAAGTGTAATCTGGAAACGGTTTTTAGCAACTAAATGCCCGTTTTAAATAGGAATCTCGCTCGTTGGCAGATTTGCTCTCGGGACGTGATGAACTTGCATCTGTTGCAATTTTACTGCCTGAGTTGTTCGACCTGAACATCCCTTGGTGAGAGGTTGAACTTCCCGTAACATTGTCCAAATGAGGCTTGCAATACACCGTTGGAAAGCTGTGGACACGACGGTCGCAACCTAAGTTGAATTTTTGTCAAAATCTAAATGGTTTAAGAGCAGTTTTGAAAACCGTTTTTCTTCACACACAAAAACGTGAATCGTATTTTTTAGCCTATTTCTAAACCGTTTATTGGAATGAGGAACATGAGATGGCGTTGGATAGCTGCTGCAAATCCGCTTCTTTTTCGTAGATAAAGTTATTTCCAATTTTAAACTATTTAAACGTAATTTTCAAAATGGCCGAAGTCCCACCGAGTTCGTATTTTCGCATTATTTTCTCAACAGTTTATCGGAATGCAGCAAATGATATGGCGTTGGAAAGCTTGAAGAAAAGCGAAACTTTGTTATGTAGATTGTTTTTCCCAATTCTTTACAGTTTTAAGTAAATTTTGAAAATGGCGAAAAACGTTTTTTGGACGTAATTTGTACAAAATTTATCGGAATGGGGCAAATAATATACCGTTGAAAAGCTACGGAAAATGCGAAACTTTTTCATGTAGATGGTTTTCTCTAATTCCTAGCCATTTTCAAGCAATTTTGAAAACAGCGAGATCATGCGTTGTGCCTTTTATCGCGAAACAGAGTCTTCGAAAATGCACCGCGTGAAGAACTTGAACTTCATCAACACGTCTACCTGAACTTCACTCTGTTTCTTCACGTGCTATTTTTTGCTCGTAGCTCTCCATCCACTCACCGGAATTGAGCAAGTGATATACCGATGGAAAGCTGCTGTAAACATCGAACTACTGCTATATTTTAATTTGAACTTCTTCATTTTTATTTTTTAGTAACAAGGAAAATCCGAGCTTTTTATAAATATATAACTTCTCTATGTTTGTAATTTGGACTTCTTGGTATAGCACAACAAAGCCTTGAACTATGTACTTACATTTTTATTTTTTATTTCACTACATTGTTTCATTATTTTAGTTTACACTTATTTTCTATATCTGAACTCTGTCCATTTATATATTTGGACTTCTCATGTGATTCGTTTGTAAACTACAGAAAGAACGATTCCTTATCACACATGTAAAAGCAAGATTTATCGGTGCACACGTTCTTTCTTTTCTACACCACACCTTCTAGTCTATGTCCTCACCACCCACGAGGGCTTTATCTATCCCCATTCGATCCATTGAATTAACCAAATCCACACATAGCAACCCTTTCCGCACAAGAAAGAATTGAGCAGTGCGCATCAGTAGAAGATGATCCCAATTCACTAAATTTAAAGCAATACGGGGGTTGCTCCTCTGATAAATCATACTCGTTGTGCTCCTCAAGTTGAACGACGCCGAGATGCAGAGTTGAACGGCCGGAGGAGCTCAGCCTAGGAAGACTACACAACCTCAACATGCTTGTTCCTGGTGCGAACACTGATGGAGATCAACACCAAATTCTTTTTTCTGGACATATCAACGAACGGGTGGAGATCAAAACCAAATTATTGTTTTGACTTTTCTTCCTGAAGTTGAGCAGTATCCTGGCTTGTCACTGGGGCAGAACATCACAAAACCTTGTTCTTTTTTAGACGAGGAAGTTGGATTGCGCATGGTCCGGGCAGAGGAGCACATGCGTGATGGTGCGGCCAGATCCCCGCGCTCGGAGAACCTTGATGCTGTGATACGTGAGCTCCTTTGTTCTTCTCTAGCGTTTCAGCCATGGTATCCAATAGCAACTTTGCTAAGCAATTCAATAGCTACTTGCCTGTCAGACAATTATTTTTTCCTATAACTGAAAATCTGAAGCCATCTTCTTTCCTATGGCCAGCGGATCAAGAACGACGTGTACCTAGGCACGATTTTGGACATGCGGTGCTGGCAGTGGCGCAGGAGACCAGCACATTCTCTTTCACCTCCCATCCTTGGTCGATGGAGCAGCACGACCGTCGTGGCATAGTGCAGTTTGGTGTGACGAACCCTTCCCCCTTCTTCCTCATCAGCTGAGGCACTCTGACGAGATTCTCTATAGGCATGCGAGGACTGGTTCGTCGACGTAGCCACCATGGCCTCTAGCAAGCATGCCCATGAACATCAACAACATTTTTGCAATCCATGACGGCAGGTCGCGTCCGAAGGGATGGCAGGTCAAGCCAGAGAGGAGGGCAGGTCGCGCCGGAGTGAAGGTTCGGCGCAGTTGGCTGTGGAGTTGGTTGGGGTGGAGGGCAGCGGACGAGGTGGCCGAGGCAGAGAGCAGTGGTGGCGGGGGAGCTGGTCGATGGGGAGGGCCACAGAGGAGGTGGTCGGGTAGTGGCTGCGGATGTGGTCGGGGATGGTGGGCAGGGGCATAGGTGGTTGGACCGATGGCGCAGGGGCGGCGGTTGTCACGTAGAGAACCACGGCTCGCCGGCGGCACGCGGGATCCGGGGCCGGCGGCACCACGCAAATCTAGGGCCGCCGGCGTCGACGCGCGGGATCCCTTGCCGACGACGGTGACGGGATGGATCCACTGCAGACGACGGCGCGGGCGGTGGATCGGGGAGGTTGCCACGGTGGGTTAGTGGGGGCGCTGGTGGGGGATCATGGGAGGTTGGGGATCGGGGGAAGGTTGTGGACTGGTGGGTCGTGGCCTTTTTTTTCTCCGCGGGTTCAGGAGTTCGGGAGGATCCCATCGGGCCCCTCTATAGGCTGATTGTTATCATAATAACTATTCTAATCCTGGGATTAGAATATATATATATATATATATATATATATATATATATATATATATATATATATATATATATATATACAGCCGGTCTATTCTGCAAATATTAGCAGAATAATTATTCTGCTAACACTTTCGAACTGCACGCTCAACGGAAGTGCACGTCATTGTTTGAAGCAACAGCACTGCAGTACTGATGCGAGTGCACTTCCCGTCGCAAAAAACTGCACGCGTTGTTTCGACACCGTTTTCGCTCCAGTTTTTAAACTATTTGTCGGAACAAGGCATACAATACACCGTTGGATAGCTACGGAAAATGCCCAACTTCGCCATGTTGAACACTTTTCGCAATTCCTCACGGTTTAAGAGCAGTTTCGAAAATGGTGGGCGCCCAACGAGTGACATCGAGCATATTTTCTCGATTTTTTCTAAACTGCTCGTCGGAATGAAGCAAATGATACGACGTTGAAATGATATCGTCGAGCCGCAACTTTTTCATGTATATTACCCTCGCTAATTCCTTACGGTTTAAGAGCAGTTTCAAATTTACCGAAACGCGGAATTCTGTTTTTCAAATTTTCGATTTTTTTGTTACTATTTTCGCTGCAGTATTTCAACCGTTTGTCGGAACGAGGCGTGCGATACGGCGTTGAAAAGCTATGGAGCAGGCGCAACTTCCATATGTTGGTCATTTGTTGAGATTTCTCACGGTTTTAAACGAATTTTGAAAACGGTGTTGCTGCCTACGAGTGGCAGCGAGCGTATTTTCGTAAAAAAATTCAAACCGCTCGTCGGAACGATGCAAATGATACGGTGTTGGAAATATATCGACGAGGCGCAACTTTTTCATGTAGAACACTCCCTCTAATTCCTTACGGTTTAAGAGCAGTTTTGAAATTACCGAAATACGGACACTCTGTTTTTCACGACATCCAAATCGACGAGTAAACTTCATCAGACAGATAACCGCACTGCTTTCGACGGAAAACCACACTGCATCCTACGGGCAAGCAAACTTCATGGTTTTCTTTTTGTTTAACGTGAATTTTTTCAAGACGAGAAAGTGGGGTGCACTTCCTATCGGGTGTAAGTGAACCGCAGCGCTATCGAGAAGTGAACATCATTGCTTTTTTTTGTCGTTCTATAACATCTTTCTGTACTTATGAGATGAACAATATCATACGTCCGACCGCACTGCTTCAGACTAAAAACCGCACTGCATCAAACGGTCGACCGCAGCGCTCGCACAACTTGAGCTGCCTTTTGCCGCCTTGCGCACTGCACGCGCACGCCTCGCGTACTTCAAGTTCGTGCCACAACCAAACTTCATGTCGCCGCCTTGCGCACTGCACGCGCACACCTCGCGTACTGCAAGTCCTCTTTTTTTGTGAGCTCGACCTCAGGCGCCCGCGGATGAACCGCACGAGGGCGCACGGCGCACTGCACAGCGCCACACGTCGGAGTGGGCAGATCCGGCCAGGAGTATGGGGAGATGGGGAATCCACAGCCGTCCAAATTGCAGCGCATGGCGGGGCCATAGCCATGGCTTGAGTGGGCCGTGGCCGGGGCCGGCGCTGGGCGGCGCTGCTGGTTGCAGGCGCGCAGGGGAGTAGGAGGCGGGGCGGCGCCGGGCGGGAGGAGGGGGAGGCGGGGCGGCGGGGTGGCGCCGGCTGGGAGAAGGAGGCGGCGGGGCTGCGCCGGCCGGGAGGCGAGGCGGCGGGTCGGTGCCGGCCGGCAGGAGGAGGAGGCGGGGTGGCATCGGCCGGTAGGAGGAGGCGGCGGGGTAGGAGGTTTGCAGTGCGGGGTGGGAGGTGGAGGTTGTGCGGCAGCGGGGTAGGAGGTGATTAGTTTGTTGCTACAACGGTAGGTGGGGGTTTTAGCAGAATAAGCTAGGTGTTATTAGAATAAGACTCTTAAGGGGTGTTATCATAATAGACCCACCCTATATATATATCCTCTAGAACATTGACTTATAGCTAATTCTTCAAGTTGATTTTTTGTCTAAGTGAATGTAATCGGACCCGCTCCCTTCTATGCTAAACTCAACCTACTCTATTCACAAATTCTTCATATGTGTCCTATTTTGAAACCCTTTCAAAGTCTTCACTGTGTCCTTAACAGCTGAACAAATTATGAACGAAAATTTAAATCTTTCCTTTTTGGCACATGTCGTTGTAACCTCTCCCACTTCCACCGTGCGAACTAAATATTCACCCACGATCTCCACTATATCCACTACTCACAACGTGGGTGACACATGTCGATTGGAGAGCAAGAATAAGGGGCACAGATGTCCAAAATCTTCGGACTCCTCAAAAATGTCACTTCCCTATAAGTACCCCATCACATTCCCTCTCTCATTTACTCCGCTCGCTATCTCTCTCGCTCTTGTTGCTCTCGATCTCAAACAAGGCACCACCGTTGGAATTCATCGCCGCCGAGGAAGAAGAGCTTCGCTGCCTCAATTCCTCCGTCGTCGTACTCGCGCCGGCCATGGATTTTGTCACTCCGTCGCCGTTGTAGGTGTCTTCCGTCGCCAAGTTAGGGCGTGGAAGATCTAAACTATTGGCTTCCTTCTCCTCGCCAACCAGTTCGTCGTGTTCTTTATTTGGGGTAATTAAACGTGTTTTTACTGCCCCATTTGATCTTTTTCTTACCATAATTTCTTCTAGTGTTGTTTTACTCCTCGTAAATTCATCTATTCAGCACTTATAAATCCGCCCATTCTTGCATTATTTCTCTAAGTCATGATTTTCTTCAAGATTCCTCAATTGTGAATTGTTTCAATCTGCATAACTCTGGAACCTAAGTCAAGAACACTTAGTGAAATTCTTCAAGATGAAAATGGTCGAATTCCTCAACCTGAGTATTTTTGAAAAACTTCTAAGAACGGATATGACCATCCAAAATTCTTCACAACCATACTCTATTCACAGGTACACATGCCAGCTGACAAATCTTTAGGTTCTCATCAGCTTAATTCATTTACAACGTTGCTTGAAGAAAAACTGCAAACATCTTTAGAATATTCAAGAGTTCAAATTCCTCAGCTGCAGAAAATGGCGGAGGAAAAGAGACCTCAAAAGGGTGGCAAGAAAAGGGAGATACAAAGTGCTTTCGAGATCCCTGACGAAATATATGCCAGGTACTGCATGCCTGATGAAGCAACTCATGGTAAAGAGACTGAGAAACAACGCAAAACTCGTATGCAAAAGATCAAGAGGAGATGGGCAAAGGAGTGGAAGGAGTACATATATCTCACTCCCAAATACATAAAGGAATCCACAGTAAAGCCTCCATGCGCAAGACCATCATTGGCAAAAGGCCAAGTGGCAGACCCCACAAGCATCAGGAGGGGTGAAGAATTTCTTGCTGAATGGGCAAGGCGTCAAGCTAAATTGCAGAAACAGGCCAAGGCTGATATTGAGAAATTCAAAAAAGATTCAAAAGTCTCACCTGGCGTGTCTGGTCAGTGCTACCAAGAAGGCCATGCCGAAGAAATTAGCGTTGAAGAAAAAGCCCTCAGCTCCTGTGCCCTCACGGTCAACTTCTTCAACGGCTTCAAAGTCGTCAGTCCCTCCTCCACCTGCAAATTCTTCAAGGGCTGGACCAATGCCCTCAGTGGCCACAACTTCATCAGCCGTTGTTGCAAAGGCATCAACACTAGTTCACCTCGCAACTTGTTAGCGCACCACAAGCCTATCTATCGCCTCAGGCGCATCTTCCTCAGCATCTGCATCAACCTTGCCCACACTTCTTCAAGTGGCACTGTGCTGAAGACTAAGGCCACTGTCGGGCATAGTACAAGACCCACCCCGAAGAAAGTCTTCATCATGCTCCCCACTGACTCTGACGATTCAACTGATGATGATGAACTTGCAGAGATCATCAGGGACAAGCAACAAAGGGTTGCAACAGCAAAGGGTTCATTGGTTCCCCTCATCCTGGATCCAAAAAGGGTCCTTGACTTCATTGACACCTGGGAGAAGAATCCAGAAACACCTATTGATGAATTGAATCTGCCTCCTGGTCCTCTTCATGTTTGGACGGCTTTCACTATGATTGAAAAATACAAGATTCAGCAAGCTCGTCAAATCAAGAAGGCTCAGTATCGCAAGGAGCGCGAGCTGAAGAAAAACATCACTATGATGTAGTCTGATCAGCTCCTTGCCATGCAGACTGAGATCAAGAAACTTAGTGATGAGTTTGACAGGAAAGTTGCCTATTGCAGAGGCGTCTCTAACAGATTCGTCAAAGCAACCACTGATGTGATGAAGGAGCACAATGACAGAATAGCTGTTGCTCAACCACAAGTTCCTCAGGCGAGGTCTTCAACACCGCCTACTGATGCATCTACTGATGTACCAGATACACCTATATCTGATGAAATTCCCAAAGCAACCTCCATTGTTGCACCTGAAGAAACCGCCAGGATAGATGATGAATCTGTTGTGCCTGAAGAACAAGAAACTACCAGGGCAACATCTCCTGTTGTGCCTGAAGAAATCCCCAGGACGACTGCATCAGTCGTGCCTGAAGAAAATGCAGCACCTTTATTCCCCACTGCTCAAACTTCAAGGGTGAAGAGAGTCACACTTCCTTCTACATCAGAAGCGAAGAAAACCAAGGCTACAGAGAAGGAGGGAGCAAAGAAGAGAAAGGCATCAAACTCTACTGAAGCCTCAAATGTGGAAAAGTTGAAGACGACTCCAATGTCTACAGCTGACCCTATTGATGCTCCTCCCCTTACTGTTGTGCCTTCGTATGATATTGTTCCATTTGGTGAAGACTATGAATCCCAAATGAGGAAGATGAAGAAACCCACTCTCCTGCTACCCCAGAGCAAGTGGATGAAGAGATTGAGGTTGAAGGAACTTCTTCACCTCAGAAGGTATCTTCGCCCCAGCCTCAGTTGACTGCGGAAGAGGCTGGAGTTGAAGAAATTGAGGAGGATATTGACATTGATGGTGCTACAACACCCCTTGTCACTAATGTATTTTGGGAACGAGCTCACCCAATTCACCCAACACAACTACCCTCACTCAATTCCCTCAGTCGCCTGCATAGACTGAAGAAATTGTTACTGGCTCAGGAGAGCATCGCTCACATCTTCAGTCCATTCATGAAGAAACTCCAGTTGCATCAGCTGATGAAGTCAAGCAGAAGACTACTGAAGAACCTATTGCTCAAATTCCTCAGCCTAAAGGTTTTGTGCATTCGACTAACACAGAGAATGTGCCACTAGCAACTGCTGATGAGATGGCCAAGTCTAACAAGATAACAGACAAGAATGACTCAACTGGCTCTCCTGGTCCTATCTTCAATGTGAGGCCCGCCAAGATCAACTTGTAACCAAAGCCCTCACTCCCAGTCAAAGGCAAGAACGCCAAACGACCCAAATTCCTCAGAAGTGCTTTCTTTGAGGAGAAGAATTTATTCATTTGTGTCTCTCATTATGACTCGGCGAAGATAAGGCGTTAGCATTTCTGGACCCAAACGCAGATCAACTTCTATTTGTCATTGTTGTTCGAGAAGAATAAGATTTTCCCGCATTGCCATATTCCTCATATGGATATGGAGCACATCTCCTGTTGCACTCCGGTGTTAGCAGTTCTTCATGATGTCGGAATCCTTAGTGTCTGTTGTGACATCTGCGATTGGAATGAAGAGCTAATTCTTCAATTCTATGCCATTGTGCATCTGTCTGGTGAAGCTTCTGATGTTGACACGTGGGCCCTTTACTGGATGACAGAGAACACTCACTACAAGGCCCCTGCTAGTGAATTGCTTCGGGCTCTCCTTGTTGATCCCCCACTTGAAGAAGCAAAGTGTGCCTATGATGAACCTGAACTTCCAAACCACATGATGCAAGTGCTCATGGAGCCATTGGCTGTAGGCCAAGTTGCAAGAACCACATTCCTTGTGAAGGAATTGCTATATGTGCCCAGAACTGTTTATCACATCTTGGCCAAGACCCTCAGTCCTATCAAAGGCCACAACTCAAATGATGAAGAAGTTGTTGGCAACATGAAGAATCTGCTATTCTATATCATTCATGGAATTCCCATCAAAATAAATGATTTATTATTGAGGACTTTGGGATTCTATTGAAGCCTTATGCTCCCTAGCTCATGAGATTCATCAGATCATGGTCTTCAATCAACTACAAGGTTGATTGTCAGAATCATCTCAGCTATCTGCCTCCAGTGGAAATTCTTCAAAGTACAGTTTCATCAGTTCCTGGAAAAGGCAAGGCTATCATTGAAGAAGGCACATGTCCGCTTGATGGCCAGCTTCTTCACCTCACTTCACAGTCTACAAATGACGACTCTGCATCACAAGATACTCCTGCCAAGACCTTTGCTCAAAATCCTCAGGGTTCTGCTCCTCGTGTGATGACAGAACGTGAACTTCTAATAAGTCTTCATCAGAAAGTTGATCGCAATCACAATTGGGTTAAGCGTAAACTTGAAGCAATTTTTGCAAACATGACAGTGACGCAAAACTCAGTGAGGAAGAACCACTACTATGCTCATGAAATATTTGACCGCAGCTGGGTCATTTTGTAACATCTGAAGACTGATGATGAACTTGCTGAAATGGACTTCGAGCAAAACTTTGATTGGTCTCATCCGCCCAAGAAGAAGTTCAAGAAAGTTCAAGTTCCTCAACTCGCCCCCAGCTCATATTCTTCATCGCGCACCACTGATGAAGCTGAGAATCTTGACGATACTGTTGTCGGTCCTTCTTCAACAACCGACCCCAACAACGTTGGCGCTCCTCCACCACCTTCAAGATGAAATTTTTCGGGGGCATTAGTTCTCAATTTCATCTCCATTTGGTCATTTGATGACAAGGGGGAGAAATTTGATTTAGTCTTCAAGCAGGTCCTATTATATTGGTTGACACTTTTTATTAAGTTGAAACTCTTGTTCTTTTTAAGTGTTTGCGAATGGGTTGTAACTTAAGCTCGGTGGTCGTCTGACTCTTTAAAACCGTATTCTGCATGCTTTACCCTTAATTAATATCTATGCACGCATGCTGAATTTCACCAGGAACCAATTTTCATCATGCATTGCAAATTTCTCATATTAAATGTTCAATGCGTGAATGGATTCCAAGATATAGGGGGAGATCTCCACAATTTCATCTTGCCATGTGCATTTGCAATCCAAAGCAAATTCTTCAATATGCACATCTTCAAAGGGAGGTCGTCTATATCTTGTTATCAAATTCTTCAAACTCTGTACTCACACTCAATATTCCTATCCTCGTTGAAAACTTAATCTATTTGTCATCAATCACCAAAAAGGGGAGATTGTAAGTGCATCTAGTGCCCCCTTAGTGGTTTTGGAGTATTGACGACAAATAGGTTAAGGGACTAATGTGTTTGTGAGTGTACAAATGTATTATAGTCCCTGAAGAGTTTGGTTTAACCAACAAAAGACGACCCCTAAAAATGTATTTCTTCAGATGACGAATTAGATATATTTCTTGAAGAAATTGAAGTGAAGAATTCGGTGTGACAACCATGAAGAAATTGACATGAATACTTGATGCATGAAGACTTTGTTTTCATATTTAATTTCCTCTTTCTGAGTCACAGGAAACACCGTACTGTTAAAGGGGGTCTAGGTGAAGCATAGATGCATTTCCAAGTGATGCTCATAAACTACAATCCTAATTCTTCGAGTGATGACTTTGGAAATCTCTTACTGCATAGACAAGTTCTTCAGTGACAGATACGAAGTTCTTCTAGTCACTGACGACTTTGGTATGACTGAGAAGTTAGGACATCGGCAGTGTGTTGTGCCTACCGTGACGACTTTGAGTGCCCCCGACGAATTTGAGACTTCAGATTTTTGGTTGTTGCTGCGCCTAGTGCCAGCAGTCCCAAGGATCTTATCCTGACAATGCTCATATCATTGAGGGGCATTTATGTCTTATCATGTCAGATTGCTCCCAGGCTATAAATAGCCGCCCCCACAACCATTCGTTGGTTGGTTGCTCCGAGAGATAGATTGACACTTGTCATTTAGAGCAATCCATTCCTCTAACGACTTAGAGAGAAACCTAAGTGAGGAAAAAACCCATACACCCAGAGCCTTAAAGTGATTGAGCATCACTGAAGAAATTGTCATGTGTGGAACCGACGCTTGTTGGCTTTGAAGACTGTATATCTTTCAGACGGTTAGGCGTCATGGTCTAGAGTATCCGAGAGTCACTCTGGATTGCCGGGTGACCAGTTTATGAAGGTTTTGGAAGTCTACCTTGAAGACTTACCACGAGTGATTGGGCAGAGTCTAAGTGACTTTAGCTCAAGGGGAATACGGTAAGGACTAAGTGTCTTCAGAGTGCAAGCTCAGCCGCCCCAACTAGACGTACGACTGTCACAGTAGTTGGAACTAGTCGTACAAATACATTGTCTTCACCGAGCATCCTGGTTCAATTTCTTCAACCCCTCACTTACATACTCGTACGTTGAAGAAATTGCTTGTTGTGTTGTGAATACTTTGACATAAGACTTCCTCTATTTTCTTAACCCGAATTCTTCAGTCACCGCACTTGTCCTGAACGCTAGTTACTCTTTCACTCATATGCTTCAGTTCGTCATGAAGACCATGATGTTCATGTATTTCGCATATGCCTGAGTACTTATCCGCGACACTGTTTTTTGTCACTCTGCTATTTCCTCGTCTAGAAATTCCTCAGTGATGAATTTGTAAAAATCGCTCAATCACCCCCCCTCTGGTTGATATAACACACTTTAAATAAAACGTACAAAACATATGGAAAAGCATAAAAAATGTCTATGAAACCACTGACATGATGCCAAGTGGCACCTACAACATGATGTCTTTCCGCTTGAACTACTCACTGTATTCCACATTAAAAATCCACAATGCCAAGTGACACCTACGACATGATGTCTTTCCGCTTGAACTACTCACTTGATTCCACAATAAAAATCCACAATGCCAAGTGACACCTACAACATGTGAAGCAAAAAAAATAGAATCTAAATCTTTGCAGCAGTGTGATAAGCAAAATGTAGCATTTGATAGGATGGGAGTGATACCTCTAAGATGTAGTTGTAGAAATCACACGAGGTGGTCGAGGTAGCTAGCATCAATGTTGCTTCAAAGAATGAAAATGTGCCATAATCTGCTCGTCACTAAATTTGGAAAATATCTCACGCTCAACAAAGCAAACCATAAGACTATCGAGTTATTCATCACCCATCTTATTTCAAAGATTGGTCTCCATAATATTCATGGATGAATAACGCTCTCAACTGATGTTGTTGCCACCGGTAATATCAATGCAAGTGTAATGAGGCTATAAACCAATGGAAATATTAAATGGTCTCTAGTTTGTACCAACTTGAGAGCAAGCGAACTCAAACTGTCATAAGCCAAATATTCAGGACATCTTTTGATCACATCAATATATATGTTGAGTTGATCAGTCAGGACATAATGCTCTTGAGAAGAGAAATCAATATAGTAAATATTTGCAAGCTCTACTAGCTTATCATGGTCAAAGTTACAACAGCAACATGAAAGTTTCACTAAATCAATTATTCATCTCAACTATGATTCTATCCAACACCTCATTGAATATGGTTACCTTGTAATGGTGGAAGCAAGTAAGCATTTTTTGTGAGCTTCTTGGGCAACCTCTAGTTGAAATATTCTCATCCATATTGGACATTGCACCATTTCCTGTAGCACATAAGATGGCAGTAGAAATCAAGAGTGGCCCCCACCCATCATCTCTCAACTTTTGTAATAGACTCTTCACCGAGGCAATAATGCTCACAACACCGATTATATTATGATATTTTTATTGTAGATCATTAGTTAATCCAAACACTAGAAGCATCAAATGCAAGATTAAAAAAACTTTTCCATGTTTATCATATAGCCCGATGCCAAACCTCGATCATCGGCATATGTCCCATCAATACCGATACCATGAAGCACTTCAACTACAGAATTCCACATTTGAAAGATCTGAATTAGAGTTTTGTGGCGTGACCCCCAGCGTGTATCACCAAGTCTTGCTAAAATATTTCTTGATGTTGTCCTTTTCTTGGCTTAATCTCCCCTCTCTCTAACCATGTAACCAATTTGTTATGATGATTTCTCGACAATGCGTCTTTCCACCTACAAGAGGCACTTACCTAAAAAAGAGAGAATGTGCAGTTAAAATTGTATAATGGTTGAATGCATGCATCTATTTGGATTTGCAAGCTGCAATCATCTATAAGAAGCATTAACCATGTTGAAAATCATGTTTGTATAACCAAAGAAATCACTAATAGCTAGAACTCCTTTGACAACACCACTAACCTCCAATTGAAGTTGGTGGGCAAACAAATGCACATAAAAGCATAAGGGTTGGCATCTAGACTCAATTTATTCAAACCATTAAGTTCTCCATGCATATTTGAGGACCATCATATCCTTGTCCTCTCAATATTGACATGGATAAATTATCTTTGGTAAATACTTCATCCAAAGATATTTTCAAAGAAGTAGATTTAGTGTGAACAACATGCTCAACACACCAAGCAACATTTTCAAAGACTCCGCATTTGGTTCGTGAGCTTACAATTAACAACATATAAATTAGAACAGACATCTAAGGGGAGGGTAATAAAATATGGAAGTGTAGAAACCAAATAATTAACCTCACAGTTACAATAATTTGCTCTCTAACCATACATCACGAGACTCGTCCATGCGTAGAGAGAAATTACCATCACCAAGATCATTCATTATCACTTTTGTAGTCACTTCTGCACATTCCTGCACAATTTGTTTTTGGATCATATGGAAAGTCCTTGGATGATTGCCAGGAACATTTCATTGACCATATCAGCTACATCCTTGCATCTTGTCGCATACCAATCCAACATCTCAAGGAAATTACCCCTGTTCTTGGATGTGCTAGTCTCATCGTGCTTATGAAAAGCTAGACCTTGCAAAAGAAGAAACCTCACCACACCTACAACAACCTCATATTTCTGGGGTTGCATACTCATTAATTTGCTTCATTGTACCCTGATCAGGATCCACGTCGGCTAGATTAAATACCAGAATGTCCTACAAAATAAAATAAAATGGGGATTGATTTTTTGTGTTCCTATGATCATCATTGCTACAACTCAAAAGTTGAACTACCTACTACTAGTACTACTACATATCAATATTGGAAGATATACAAGCTATTTGTGTAGTCGTTTTTTGTTTGTTCCCACGCCATCCATTGTCGCCATTGGCAAGATCTAGTGACTGTCCATTGTCTTGTTTTTGGCTTTGAAGTAACCTCAAAATAAATCAAGTGAGTCAACGATCTCTATAAGAGGAATTGAAAGATGGGGGTTCCATGAGGTAATGAGATGAAAGGTTGTCTTGGGCGTGCGGCCCCTTATCCCTATCCCTTTTTTGATGAATCTCATGCACCACACCTTTCTTTGATGCATTTGCCCTTATCTTCTTCGCTACCATGTATGGAAAGCCTTTTCTTTTTTTGAAGTGATGGCCTAGCTCTTTACTTTTACTAAACACTAGCTTCTCTTGTTTCTTTATTTATCCTTTTCCCTTTCTAATACTATCATGATCCAATTTTGGATAGTATTCTGGTTTCTTTAGCTTATGAGAATTTATTTCTAAAGTTTACTATCCCTCTTGCAAGGAGGGTCAGATCATTGTCCTTTACTTCTAGACTTCGGTAAGATAGGGATTGCCACTAATTTTCTCTTTGAACCATCCGCAAGAAGGGTTTAGAGATATACTATTACATAAATGGCCTACAAGAACTCTTGCAAATGTTACATTCCGTACTATTGGCAACAAGTGTCTTAGGGCTTCAAAAAATTCTTTAGAGGGTGCAAGGCAAATGATGTTGCTGACAATAGAAGTGGTAAATCCAGTATAATTACTACTATATGTGTGTCATTGGTAACAAAGCTGCAATTAAAGAGCTAAATTCTGATGAATTTAGGCTAAGATATGAATTAAAATCCCAATTAGTCTAAATTTGTGAGATGGAAGAGTTGTATTGGCGGAAAAGAGGAGGTGAACACTAGAGTGGCTACTGTAGGGACACTGCTTATTTCCAGAAAAAAAACAAATGGGAGGAAAAGAAAGAATAGCATTTCTGTCAAGGAAGATGGTGATAAATCTATACATTCTCCAAATTAGCTAAGAGAGCATATAACTTCATAGTAAAAAGTTGATTTGGGAGAGTAGACTGAAGCAATGTTCAATTATGACATGATATCTGGGATATCATTGGGTGCTTATCTAATGGAGAAGTTGAGGCCATCATTCAAACTTTTAGTATGGAGGAAATGGATAAGGTGATGAAATGCAAATAAGGAATGGAATACCAAGTAAAGGTGGATACAGAGAAAGATGCACCAACTGGCAACATTATACTGGAATGGTGCATTAGGCGGCAAATGGCACATAAGAGGAGGCCCATGATAGATTCTCTACAATAGGTAGGGATTGGCAAATACACACTTTTCTATAAACAAAATAGGCTTGTCATTGTACACATCCATCACTCAATCATGCAATTGAAAGAAATGGTTTACTTATCTTCCTCTACAGGATGGAATTGCAAGATTGCCAGTAATATAAATTGAGGAATAAGCTAGTCCCACTTATATTCAAAAGGAGCTAACTTCTATTGTGACAGAAGATTCCTCACCCACATCATCTCACTTGTTGATTGTGACATAGCTCTATAGCTCCGCTCATAAGAAGATAGTGTTTAATTCACTCGCTCTTGAAACCATAGGAGCTATTATTGCCAAGATTATTAAGAATGGAAAATCACTGAATTCAGGCTTTCACCATTCTAGCTTATATTCATAGTTCACTAGAATGTATTGAGGATGTTTATCTACATCAGGAGGCTTTACATAAATTGCTATGACGGGCGAGTTTTCTTCACTATCATCAAAACCAACGCTCAAACCGAAGCTTTTCAAGCAGGTGTTTATTTATCACTTTAGTTGCTGTCACTTTCCTCTTCCGAATTAAGCAAGTGAAAAGTAAGGGGATTATAAGAATAAACAATAAGAATGAGGGATTGAAGTACGTTTCCTTCATGTCGTATTTCAACGGATGGGGTAGTTCTACTCTCTTTTGTATTACTCCTTCCTTTTTCCCATCATTTGCCATAACATAATTTAGAAACTATTTCATGGTCAACACAGTCGGGTCTGCTCTCTTTTTCTTTCCCTTCAGGATCTATTCCTGAACTTCTTATAGTAGGTTGAACATGTTTAACATACTTAGTGAGTGCTGAAGACCACTGGACCCCATTTGGTAGATCAACAAATAGCTAAACTAATTTGATATACTCAAACAGTAATTCGGCATACTCACACCATAGGTAGAAGCATGAGTTCAAAAGTACCGACCACCTAAAGTGAATTAAGATCAGGAGGACTAGGGACGAGTAGAGAATAAAGAATGCCCTCATTCGAAAGGAAGTGAGTGCTAAAGTAAAAATAGAGTAAAGAATAAAATTCAAGGGTTGCATCCATTATTTTAAGTACAGACGGTTCCTCTGCTAGATTATTAAGTTGTCTCCCCCGTTATTCTTCATCATACAATGCACACTTAAAGGAAAAATGAGGTATATTTTGGAAAACTTCTCCACCTCCGACTTTGTTAGGGCTTTGAGGGCTTCACTGTGTTCTATGAAATCTTATAGAAACTAGATGATACCCCGCACATTGTTGTAAAAATGTTTTGTAATACATTTCAATACGATTTGATTGTAAGTTTATGAATATTTCAAGTAATACTATGAGGACCAAACTTATAGTGCTTGATTGATTATTTCAAGTTGTAAGACATCTAGCATGATAGAATTAAAATGCTCGTGCATTTTTGCACGTAGAGGTGGTTATTTTCCTATGCATGGTTGCATGTTGTGGTGGACCTTTTCCTATGCATGTCCATGTGGAAGCAATGTGATTTAAAACCCACTTTGAATGCACTAATGCATGTTTCATGGTACATGATTCTCCTACATACAACAAACGAATGTTAGTGGGCCAAGCTAGTAAATCTAATGGTAAAACAATTTTGATGATATGGATGCAGACATGTTGAGATAATTAGAAGTAGTGGGGATCGCTCTCTTGGGTATATATGATAAGACATAAGTCTTTCTCACGATATGACTCTATTGATACCGAGTTTTAATGCAAAAATGGCTCCCGCTTCTTCTGAAGAAAAAAAACTGGGGAAAATCGATATGGAGCCATCAAAGGCTTATTTGGACGATATGACTTCCAAAAATTACTCACTATATATTCTAAATAATCTATGTCTTATATAGAGAGAATGGCCCTCACAAATTGAAAATATTATTTTGTTAAGAATCAATCAAATTTAAGTCATAATGTCATCGTTGGATGGAATCAATATATTGACGAGATCCGGGTCACAATTTGTATCGACAAAGAAATAGTAGGAATCCCCAAAATGGCACATTCACGAAGAGCTATATACTATTTTAGCCGATCAAGGACGATCATAATGACTAGCAATCTCGTCATATATTTGATCCCGCCGAGGTAACTTTGCAAGGTAGATAATTTTCTCTTCAAGATTGCCACATCTCTTTTTGGGAGATGGTGGAATTTTCCCTTTTTTCTTCCCACGCATTGATTGAACCACGAAATCTTCTACCCATATCTCTCACATTCCAAATAGTATCTTCTTCTTGATTTTCTTGCTTTCAAAGCCTGACATTCAAAACAACCAATCCACTAAGCTTCGAAAACCACAACTTCGAAGCACTCTCCTCCTGAAGATCTCCATGCATATTCTTTACATCTAATTTATGTAATGGAAAATCTAGATCTACGACACAAGAAATTAGTGTTTCATCATCTTGTCCAAGAGATAAAGTTCTTCCAATTCTATGAATCTTTATAGAATCCCTTTCTCTTGAATATCAGTGAATAGCGTTTCAGATTGCCTGGTATTCCACCAATTCTTAATCCAAAGTTCCAAACATTTTTTGAATGAGGAAGATGCGGCCTAGGCAAATGAGAGGCTTAAGAGGTAGGCGTAGGAATGAAGAAAACTCGGTATAAGGGAAATACAAAACATGCAGATCATATTTGTCTATATAGGAGAGACATCAAACAGTGAAAACATAAAGCTCTTGACATTTAACGGACGCATTTAGAAGTGTTAAACATATCTGACAACTATATGTTGATGTTAGTTGAGGGTGGACGGGATGAGACCATCAAGACGCTTATAGAATGGCAATTCAACAGAACTAGATCGATGAACACAAAAGGCTAGAGTGAAGGTTAGCAAGTCTTTGCTCTAGTACTTTCAACAACCAAATAAGTGAGTTGAAACCATGCCTTCTAGCCAAGAGATGCTCGAGTTTTGCATAACAAAGTTCAAAGAATCCCCATACACCCAGGAGGTGGATTAGAGGAGAGGAGGCCCTAGGGGGGATCCACGTTGTTGCCGATTACAAACATAAGTAATTAGGCAGCGACTACTCTATTTGCTATATTTTCGTGGAAGAAAGTCTAATTTTCTCATGCATAGAACATTTTAGACCATTCTTCATTCCTAGTAGAAATTCTGAATTGGTATAATGGCTCTTTCTTCCAATACAAGAGCTTCTTATAGGATTGAAACAAAACTAAAGAAAAAGATTAAAAAATAACGTTTGACAAAATGTTTAATGCAAATGATCCATTAAAGAAAAGAATTGATACACCAATTTGATTGCTTAATCAATTAGTAGTATCCATAGAGTCCATTCCTTCTCCATACTACTAGTGAAATAGAAAATGTAAAGACTACCATTAAAGCAGCCCAATCGAGACTTACTTCACCTATACTTAACGCTGGGTATGGCGAGCATCTATCAGCTACTAGTGTTGTGGTAGTCAAGCTATACCGAAGTTGACGTCAGCTCCATACTGGGTATGCTGAGTATGATCCAAGTATTATATCCCAGTAATGAAAAGATGGATGGATGTGAATTATGTAGTAGTCCACGAAAACGCCAATATGTTTATGTGGTCGTGAAGTGGTTTCCCTTGCGGGAAACTAAATTATTTAACTAATCCCTTCGACTCTTCGATTTTGAAGATATGAACATAATAGTAACTTCTACTCAGTGTCATATGCAACTATACCTTATGGACATCCAAATCTAGCTATCTTAGCGAAGGAAGTGGCATTCAAATCTACAATCTTTTCCTCTTCGGCCTTTTCGCCCAGCGTTGTCATTATTGACACGTTTTCTGCGATCCCTATTTGAGAGACCCTCAGTGACTACCACAAGAAAAGGAATGTGACCACCATTTTTATAAGAGAAAGGTGTCTCCACTATAGCACTGAAAATACCAGGCAGAAGAAGAAGCTTGATTGGAGCTAAGAACTATTTTTAAAGGATCCCTTCCACTCTTGTTTGGAAATCTATTTCTCTGTCCAGTCCAGCCTGATTTAAAACGCATGGCCACCACCAAACACACAACCTTTTCACGATCAAGTATCGCCTCAGCTCTTTCCTCCGCTATCCAGACGACCACTTCCTCAAAATGGTCTGGATCCATCACCTGTCGGTACTCAACACGAACAGTAGGCAACGGCAAGCCAGCAGCCCACACCCAACCGACCATCCCAGCAGCTAGCTAGCGAAAGAATGGGCCGGTGGAGGACCTGGAGGTGGAGCAGTGGTTACCTTTGATCTGGTTTAGGATTGTAGATAGTCCTCACCTCTTTCCCAAGGGTGACCTTGTGCATCGAAACCATGAGAAGTTCTGTTAATAGACATCGTTATGATGTTTCCTCAACGTGTAGATGTGGGAAATGCTTCAAATAACGTCATGACCAATCAACAACTTGCATCGCGAGTATATTTTCCAACCAAGACCCTTACCGTTGTGCGGGGTTACCATAGTTATTAAAGATTTCTCTAGATCAACACGTTGGGCGTTTAATGACTACACCTCATGTTCCCTGAGGAGTTACTTTTGGCTTCCGTACTAATCCTTACTGTCACCAACTGCACTTTACCTCCTCCTAAATCGGTCCAAGGGATTCTAGGTACCCGCTGTTGGGAACACTTTGAAACAACTGTGCAACAAAAACATTATTTAAAGGAGTGAAAGGTATGTAAAAGAAAACACAATACTAGAGGAACTCATTAACACCCACAAGTATCGCCTTACCAAGGCTCACAATCATCCTTCAGTCGTTGCTTGCTGACATTGTAGTCTTATAGTGACGGGGTTATTCCAAAGAAATGATACATGAGAATGAGGGGGTGTTGTGGCTTAAATGAATAATATGGACCAAGAGTTGTTTCTTTCGAGCTCGGCGATCAATATTCTTATTTTCCACAAACACAATCCTCAAGAGAAAGCCGAATAATATTCGTCATAGTGTTGCCACTATAGACGGTAACCAACTCATATCTGAAACCCAACCGAAACTAAGGTCGACCATTCATAGGTAAGTGGAGTCGTCAACATAAACTCGGGAGGGATGACAAAGTCACAATGACACGCATAAAGCAGTAGCTAGTGACATGGTCATGGAACACGCATAAAGGAATATATCATGTATCGCACAACAAATTTACGCATAATCTCAATCACCTCCAACGTGATTTCTCTGGACAACTCTATTTACAAGTGGTATTTAGCCTATCAAATTAAGTACTGTGGGATTGAGTATCTCAAATATTGCCTTCTTTTAGTAAATTTCCTCAACACCCAAATATTTCGCAATACTTTCTCTTATGCATGATTATTTTTGTTGTCAGTACTTTCTTTAAAAACTAGTCGTACGACAAGTCTTGCTTATCTAGAGGAAATAGAACAAATGCTACTTAATTATCTTACATAAATAAAAAAATATTTGTGTTAACTATCAAGACCTACTCCCACTTAAATACAACACACATCCTACTACTACATCTAGCATAATCATTTCAAGCTCAAAATGTTGGAGTCATAGGACATACCTCATGTCAATGAATGTTCACACTTCTCTTATTTTTGACATGTTTCTCATAGGCCGACGTAGATCAAATCCGTTGTAAAAAGTTCGCAAAAGATGCACACAAAAACAAAACTAGGAAGAGGGAAAGGAAACTTGTTATAATGTTATTTTGGCCAAAGTTTAAAAGCAGATGCACCTTTATTTTCTTCTCTTGCTATCAAATACTAGTCTTAAATTGAGAGAGAATAAGTCAAACTACCTTGATTGTTTTATATTATCATCGTTTTGATTGAAATGATATTTTATAGTGGTTTCTTATGTTGTGTTGTGGTCTTGTTTAAACATTGCCTTGGATCAAGAAAAAATATCATGTTATTTAGTTCGATGCTAGATCGAGATCGACTCGAAATCGTAACAAGCTGGGCATCAGTCCCTTTCTACAAGTCCACCCTTAGATTAGCTTAGTTTGAGCTCACTCAAATTTTAGTACAAGTTGAGCCGAGCCTAGTACAACTCACTCAAACTCAACTCGTTTACAACCCTAGTTCTTGTTGCATGCGTGTGGCCCAATGTGAAGCAGAAATGAAAGGCCTTGCAATTGTTGACTTGTGTCTATTCACGTGCATGGTCTGACCTTGTAATTGGTGTTTATTCGCTTCGCACGTTGGCTCCGTGGGAGCTATATCTTGCTTACATGCAAGTTCTAGCTCTGGCTCGCCTCTTCTGTGATGTTAGTGGACCGTCCCGGTAGCGTTGCTGCTTCTGTGTGAGTTTTTCCCTGTGTGTTTCTTTTTGCTTTTTACAGTTTGCACCGATCTCTTTGTTTTTTTCTCTTTTTGGTGTTTAGCCATTTTTTCCCTTTTATTTTTTCTCAACACTGTGCTACTTTATTATACCCATTGTATATTTTCCGTATACATTAGGAGCATTTTCTACACCTTTTTAGCATTTTTCAAGTAAATTATTTAAAATATATATATGTGTGTGTTGGTGTCTATTTTTTGGTAGACATTGTGTAGTTTTGTATATAAATAAAACACGTGATTAATATTTTTTAAATATATATTTTTGAACATTATTTAATACTTCCTCCGTTCGGAATTAATTGTCATCAAAATGGAAAAAAAATGAATGTATCTAGAACTAAAATATGTCTAGATACATTCATTTCTATGACAAGTAATTCCGGACGGAGGAAGTGCATGTTAAATATTTTTTAAATACACATTGAAACTTTCCTTTGAATGATGCAGAATAATTATTTAACCATACGGACATTTTTACATTATACAAACAATTTTGAAAAATTTCACCATCATATGTTGGAAACATTTGAGCAT
Organism: Elymus sibiricus; assembly: GCA_039707655.1. NCBI lineage: Eukaryota > Viridiplantae > Streptophyta > Magnoliopsida > Poales > Poaceae > Elymus > Elymus sibiricus. The sequence goes on from CM077675.1 coordinate 115,752,751, forward strand.
GCTATAAAATGTGTTGCATATTTTTTATGAAACGCGTGAACATTTTGTAAATGTAACATACATTTTTATAACTGTTGTCGACATCTTTTTTGAAAATGTACTGCTTTAAAATTTTTCAAATTTGCAGTTGATTTAAAAATAGAATAAGTACATTAGTTTTTTGAAACATATTTACTTATATTATTTCGTAAATGAAATAAAAATTAAAAACAACTTGCGTACATGTACATGTGTAATCATGGGCTGGCCAATTTAGGGCGTTCTTGAGGAGTGCTCCTATTAAATGGAAATGAAAAGTTTGGAAAACGTTAATTATGTATATTAAAAATGCTAATTATTTGTATGAAAAATATTATGACAAATAAATTTTTTCACACATTTCATTAAAAATTTAATGTCATTTAAAAAAAGGTTATACAAATGTTCATGTAACTAAAATGTACGTCATATTTCAAAAAATGTTAAATATGTGTTCTATTTTATGAATCTGGCATTTCAAAAATTAATAATTATAGGGAAAAAAATAAGATCTATATAAAATATATTTAAATGTAAATATCAAAATTAGAAATTGTAAATTGTGTATATGAAAAATGCTTGTGAGAATTAAAAAAAGGCAGACATTTCATAAAAAATGTATGTCATATATTAAAAAAATCCTTGCATGTTTCAAAAACGTGTTCGTGCCATTTTCGCAAAATACTTGTACAATTTACAAATTATTTTCATAGTTCAAACCAATATTTTACATGTATGTAAAATGTATAATGTGTATGAAAATGTATTAAAACTTAAAACAGACAAAGAAACAAAAACGAAAAGCAAATAAATTTTAAACCCCTGAAACCCCAACAAAGAAACAAATATAAACAAAGTATAAAGAAGAAAAAAAGCAAGAAAGACCATTGAAACAATAGAAAATAAAAAATGAAGAAAAACGAAAACCAGAAAAACCGACCAAAAACAAAGAAATTCAGAGAAAAAACAACAGAAAAAAAAAAGAAAAAAAAAGATCCAATACAGCGACGAGACACGAGCAAGCAAAGACAACGTGCGACCCAGCTAATGGGTCGGTCTGTAGTGGTTCGGCCATAGGCGATACCTACTGGGAATCGGTATGGGCAGACATAGCCCTTGCCCCCGACCACGCGAGTTAACAGAGAGCAACTAATTGGGGAGTACTCCTTCGGAAGCCACTGCAAGGGTCACTTTCGGTGGGTTGAGAGCGCGCCGACTGGCACGCTTTCAGCCGCCACATATTGCGCTCTGGGCGCTCCTTTTGAATTTTATTCTATTTTGTACGTGTTTTCGGCTTTTAAATGCTTTTCTTTGTTTTTTTGGTTTTTCGGTTTTCTCCCGGTTTTTCTTAGGTTTTTGAAAAACAATCGAAAAAAATTAGCACGAAAAAAATGCGTATTTATTTTTCTTGAAGGCACGGATTTGCTTGCGCGTGGCATAGTCGTGTCTCTAGAAAAAAATCTTCCGCGAGAGGCACAAATTTATTTCTCGTGAAAGCATGGATTTGCTTCCGCGAGAGGCACGAAGAAAAAAATGCATTCTTTTTCTTTCCGTGAGAGACACATATTTGCTTCTCATGGAGGCACGAATTTACTTCTGTTAGAGGCACAATCGTGCCTCTCGAAAGTGAAAAAGGAACATGTTGTTTTCTTCTTTCAGGAGAGGCACATATTTACTTATCAAGGAGACACAGACTTGCTTCCGCGAGAAGCACGAATGTGTCTCTTCAAAAAGGAAAAAATATATATGAGTTTTCATGTCTTCCTTCCGCTAGAGACACAGTCGTGCCTCATGGAAAAAGGAAAAAAAATATCTTTTCTTTCTTTCTTTCGCGAGAGGTACATATTTGCTTCTCGTGGAGGCACATATTTGCATCTGCGAGAGGCACAGTTGTGCCTCTTCGGAAAGAAAAAAACGTGCTTCCGGTTCGAGATTTGTATGTACGGTTTAAAAGATAAAATATTTTGAATAAATGAATCCAACATGCAGTCCAGTTGTCGTAACCTAGGAAGGTGGGAGTGACCTTTATAAATAATACTCCTTAACTAGCGATTTCAGAGATGACACCCATTACTTGCTCGCACCGGCACAAGTTTGGGCCGGCCTTTGTCGGGGCGGAGTGCACCCTGTTTTCCTCCTTTCGCTTTTTTTTTGCTTCATTTAAAAAGATTCAGGATTTCAAAATGAACCGTGTATCAAACTCTTCCTTTTTTTCTTGAATTCAAAAAATGTATTCGAATTTGAAACTATTCACAAATTCAGAGAATATTCATGATTTTGATTAACTATTTGTGAAGTGGAAATAAATTCAGGAATTTTTAAAAAAAATCCGATATTGAATGTTCATAAATTCAGAAAATATTCTCAAATTTGAAAAAAATAGAAATTCAAAAAATGATCGTGAATTCATAAAATGTTCGTAGCTTTCAAAAAGTATGTACGCAAATTCAAAAAAATGTTTGCGATTTTGACCAAGAAAACACAATTTCTAAAAAAATCGTGATTATCTAAGAAATGTTCAAGATTTCAAAAATTACTCATGATTTCAAGAATTGATCATGATTTCGAATATTTTTCAGGAATTCAAAAAAATGTTCACCGCATCAAAAATGTTTTCTAATTTTTAAGAAATATTCACCATTTTAAATTTTAATTGGATGAATATATAATGATCACTCTTTAAAAAAATGTTCCCGAAATTATAATGATGAAAAGAAAAGAAAATTAAAGAAGAAGACAAAGGAAAAAAGGGAAGCGATAAAAAAGAAAATTCTAAAAGAACAATGGAAAAAAACTCTGTGTTCTTCAGGCGACAGTTAACGTGAGGGAGGGTGGGGGGGGTGCGTGGGCATTTCCTATTTTGCGCTGCAGGCGACAGTTAACGTGCATTTTTGTTAACTGGCGCCTGCAGCGTTAGTAAATGGCCCGGCCCATTTAGGCATGAACTTTTTTAAAAAATTCTAAGAACTTTTTTGAATAACGTTGAACTTTTTTGAAAATTGATGAACATATTTTTTTAAATGGATTATTTTTTAAAAAATTGATGAACTTTGTTTAAATTCATGAACCTTTTTTTCAATTCAATGAATATTTTTTAAAAATACATGATTTTTGTTTGAATTTTATGAACTTTTTAAAAATTTAATGAACTTTTTCCAAATTGGATGAACTTTTTTTCAATTTCAATGAATTGTTTTTCAAATTGATGAACTTTTTTCATATTTTTATTTCCGTAACAAATAGAAAATCTGGATGGTTTTTTCCTACTGGGTCAATAGAACAAAAAAAACTGAACAGCTTGCGAGCGTGTTAGTGGGCCGGCCCATGCCAGCGACGCTGCAGGCGCCGGATTGTTAACGGGCGCCTGCAGCGCTTACTAGGAGCTCCCGGGTGCGTGTTTGGTCGTGTGCTTGTATCTAGCGGAGCGAGGGAGGAATTCCGAGTTTGCGGCTAGTAGTTCGACGCAACGCACAGAGCTGGCGATCGAGCGGCGACCTATGCCGGCCCATTAACGTGTTTTAGCGTTTTTCGGTTTTGGGAACCTTCTAGAGTTTTCCAGCCGGGTTTTGGGTTTTGGGAACCTTCCGGAAGGTTCCTTGAACCATTTTTTAATTGTCACCGATTTTTCTGTTTGTTTTGGTTTTTTTCGCTATTTCTTTTTAAATTTTCTATTTATTTATTTTTTTCCTTTTCTGTTTCTTCTTTTGTTTCTTTTTACTTTTCAAATACATTTTTATTTTATTTTTTAAGTTCATGTTTCGAAAATTGTTTGAAAAGTGAAAAAAGGACCTCGCTTATAAAAAATGTTCTATTTTATGAAAAATGGACGTGTTTTCAATTTTGTAATAATTTCAAATAATGTTCTTATTTTTAAAAAATTCTTCAGAAGTTTTTAGTTCAAAATTTTCAGAACTTTTCATATAATGAGCAGGATTTTAAAAAATGTTCTTATTTTTATAAATTTCGAAAAAAAAATCACGTATTCAAAAGTTGTTTCCTTTATAAAATTTTGTAAACCAATACAAAAATGTTCGCATTTTCGAAAAAATGTCCGAAGGCCTAGGAAACAATCGATTATTTGTACAGCTATACAGAAAATGTTGGCATTTCCAAAAAATATCAGGATTTTCCAATTGTTATCAGTTTAAATTTTTTGTCCTGAATCTAAAACGTTTTCCCCGTTTTCAAATTTTGTTCACCAATTCAAAAAATCTTCATGTTTTCAAATCATTTCCAGGAATTTTGAAAAATGTTCAAATTTTCAAAAATTCTCTGAAATTTTAGGAAATGTTTGAGTTTTAAAAAATTGTTTATAATTTCAAATGGTGTTCCATTTTTTGAGTTTTGTTTACATATTCGAAAAATGTTCACATTTACGAAAAATGTTCGGGAAGTTGAAAATTTCTTCATAGTTTCAAAAGTTGATGAGAAATTTTAAAATTCGTTCGTGTTTGTTAAAAATTATTCGTAACTTAATGAAAATTTTCGAAATTTGAAAAATTGTTTTCAATTTTTCCGTAAATGATCAGTTTACGCCGCGAAAATTTAGTACTTTATAGTTCACCCGGCTCATTATGTCAACAACGTTCAATAGGTTTTTTTTTTGAGACACAACGTTCAATAGGTGGGCTGGTTAGCCGGACTCATGCGCAAAGCAGTAAGTCTGTATTTCGAATCCTAGCTCGCGCGATGCAATGTTTTTGCGCTTTTTTCGCCCAACAGCTCGGTTTGTTCAACTCGAAATGGGTCGTACCAGTCGGCGCACCCTGTGCGAAGGGAGATCTGTTTGCGCAGAACTAGTACGCTTGCACATGCAACGCACGTTTCAAACCAATAAAATAATCAGATGCATGTATTAATGTGTATTGAAATGATAGTCTAATAGTACAAAAATACTACGTACTTGTCAGCATGTTTTTTTGGAGGGAAAGCCAATTGGCACTTTTATTACTGATTCAAAATAGTTACATCCTTCAAGACATGAGGAAGAAGAAAACTAGGTGGGTCATCATCCCACCAGTACATCATCAGATTAAAATCATAAGCATGTCTAGCAAGGAAATGTGCCAAGGTGTTGGCCTCCTGACAGTGGCGGAGCTTAAGCAGAATATATGGGGGGCCATGGGCTGGAGGGGGGGCAATTATAACTATTTCAGCTGTTTTTAGTGGAAAATAGGCCTAATACAAAGGAATATATGCAAAGAAAATTTGTGAGTTGGGGGGGCATGGTCCAGGTTGGCCCCCATGAAGCTCCGCCACTGCTCCCGAGAGCAATGCTCGAATCTTATCGAAGGTATTCCATGACCCAAATGGAAGCAATCAGCAAGAATTGGAGAGTAAGTAGCCAAAATATCTATAGTTCCGTTGCATGCATTGATGACCTCCAAACAGTGTGATTCAATGAGAACCCTAGAGCATCCAATCCGATGAACAAGCTGAAGACCATGACGGATAGCCAAAGCTTCTGTTGTCGCTGCACTAGCAGTTAGAACAAAGGGTTCGGCAACTCCTGCCACTGCTTCTCCTCTGCTATTTCGTAGAACTGCAGCCATGGCACCCGACCCATCTTCAAAAAATGATGCATCTGCATTCAATTTATAAAATCCAGTGGTTGGTGTAACCCAACCAGTTTTGACATGAACAGTGGGTTTCATAACTGCCGAGTTGACCGTGATAGCCTGAATGGCGAAAGTTGTACTTTTTAGAATTTTGACTGCCTCCCCTTTGCGCCCCTCACGACGTTCCCACCAAATGTACCATGATGCAACTGCCACTGTTTCATGCAGGCCCAGCTGACCCAGAACCGGAGAGGGACCTCTCGGCATCCTAAGAATTTCTTCGAGCACAACCAAGCCAGAGCGATCGACATTCAAAGTTTTTTCTATAATTTCATCCAGTCCAAGAGCACGCCAAACTTGGGGACTCAACTCTCTCTCATTTTTCTCCCTTAAACCAAGACGGCTAGGAAAAACTCTCCCCTCCAGATTTCACCGGCGAGCCCATTGATTCATCTCCCCTCTGCATGCCGCTCCGATGGCTGGTGGCGGAGAGAGGAATCCCGATGCCTCTACTCTGGTTAGTAGTTTAGGTTAGGTTTTTAGTCCTCGCACGTGCGACGCTCATGCGGATGGTGGCACTTATTCTTCGAGTTTGTCTTCTGAGCTCTGATCCTCCTCGAGTTCGTCTATCTGAATGTAGCCGACGGAGCTCCAGCATAGATTCTATGCAAGGGTTCAAGGATGAGTGTTGGTCCTTAGGGGCACGTGCATAAAGACTTCCGAGCTGTCATCGACAAGGTCAAGCCAGCTCCGATAGAGGAGCGGTGACAGCGACGCGTCGACGGCAATAGTGGTCGTTCGGTGGTCTTGGAATCTTGATGTAATTTTCATTGTATTTGAGATACTTTGTACTTCCAGTGAACTTTTATAATAGATTTCATGCTTTTCGTAGAAAAGACATGGCTCATAAGAGCATGGTTAAAGGGATAAATAGCTGATTTAATGTGCATCTCCAACGTTGACCCTTAAATTTCCTCCAGCATCGCCGTCCGCGGACAGGGGGCCAGTCCGCGGACACTGATGCCGGAGGCCGCCATCCAATGCTTTCCACATACATTTCAACAACTATTTAAACTAAGTGGACGTAATTCATGCAAACACGGTGGATTTCATACAAACCGGACGAAAACATTTACATTTTGGACAAATTTTAACTAAAAGGGTAAAACTATGTGCACGCGCGGCCGTGCGAAGCTCCATCCCCACAAGGGTAAAACTATGTACACTGCACTAGTCTACGGCCGACCGCGGCGGATCCCTTTGTCTTTCACATGTCCGGCAGTCCGCTCATCAAACTGCCGGGAGCCCCGGAGGTATATCCCTCCGCCTTATGTTCCCTATGACCGGCTGCACCGCTCGTCGGAGTGGCAAAGAGGATGCTTCGGTCGAAGGAGAAGGGTTGCATCCGCTTCTGTGAAGCGCGGATCAGGGTTGGTTTTTGTGGCGGGGGATGACGGTGGCCTGCGAGAGAGGATGAGACACCAGCGACTCGCCTGTGGTGGCCTTCCTGGGACCAAAGCGGCGGCGGCCTCCCATGTTCCACTTTCCTCGATGTTGGATGCACACGTGAACGCGCTAGTCACTGACTCGTCGATGTCCGTGTAGCCGGCTTCTTTGTCCATCGACCGAGCACGGTTCCGCCTCATCCATCGCAGACAAGATGCCCGCTCCGCCCTGCTCCCCCGCTTGCCTGCCTGGAGTAACTTGCCACTCCTTCACAAGATGCCTTGAAGCGGCGAGTTGCTGAACCACGCGCGAGCGTGGAGTGGCAACTTGCTCCGTCGGGATAGGCGAGGGAGGTGGAGCCACGAGTTGCCTGGCTCATATCGGCTGGCTCCACAGGCCACCCAGCTAGCTTATATGCCGGAGAAATGCTTTTCCTGCTCGTCGGATGCCATCGAAGAGTGGAGAAAATGGTGGAAGGAGGAGATGGGGAGTGGAGGAGTTGTGCGATTCTTGCCCTTCATTTAGTCTCCTTTAAATAGTGAGAGGGCTCGAGGAGCTTTCTCGGCGTTGTGTTTAATGTCGACCGGCTTGCAAATAGACATGTGGCCGGAGTAGGTTTATCGGCACACGTGCAGGTTTAATTGAGGCGTTGAATGCGGTGAGGGGGCATGCAGCGGGCGGCGCCCTCGATTGGTGTGCCGCTTCAATGTTGGAGCCAGTGAGAGGTCATGTCCGCTCAGGGCCGGCTTCAATGTGGAGCGGCCGCTCCACGGCGACGTGAATGCGGACAGCTGGCGCCGGGCGGGAACGCACGGGCGAGGGAGAAGGGTTTTGGGTGGGCTAGGGCGGTCAGAAGCAAGCATGAGTGTTGTTCGGACGCCCGCAAAGCCCCCTAGTTTCTCTCCGGTTTACGCGAAAAAGCATGTTCGGACCGCTCGACGGACCGATGGAGGGGCGCGTTGGATGACACAACAGGTCCGGACCGCATGATCCGGACTCTAGCGGGCGATTCGATGGTTAGCATTGGAGATGGCCTTAGATGCTAGATCAGAAGGAAAAGCGACACAAAGTTTAGACATTTTTAGTGTTAGCCGGACTTGGGTCAGTTTGGAATGCAGCCTGCGGCTGCCCTATCATTTTTTTGCGTTGACTAGTGGAGTAGTACCGACCGCCCTTTAGATCGTAGCCAGAGTTTGCTGTCCACGCATCCTTCCTTAGGAGCGCTCCCCTGCACTCCATCCTTATTGCCTCCTCGCCCGCTCCCCTGCTTTGCCATTTGCTTCTCCCGTAGCCACCATCATCATATCGAACAGTTGATGCGCTCCCCTCAAACAAACAAAAAAGAACAGTTGGTTCCCGTGCACTCCCTTGAACTCACCTCGCCTTTGACCACCCCCCATGGCTGCCCGCCGCTCACCATCGCCTTCCCGCGTCCCTGTATGAGCTCCACTCACTCCATAGCCCTCCATTTCTTTCTCCATGCTCGCGACAGGCCGCTGCTCCACGCCAGAGCACGCCAGGTCGATCCCGGGCATGCTGCTCACCATGCCGCGGAAGACGCTCATGCCCCAACCCTGGATCCGGGCCGACACGCTGGCTACGAATTCTTGGGCGATACCGGCCGCTGGGACTGCCAAATGGCCACCACAGTTCTCGGGAGGGCAATAGAGAGGTCAGCGGTTTAAAACAGTGCCAAAACCTCCTCATCTCTCAAATTCAGTGGTTTAAAACATACTTCACTCTTCACATTTTAAACTGTTGACGATCAAGAGGGAGCTCACCAGCATCGTGGTTTTCACCAGGAAAGTCATCAATTCTTGGCTATAGAATGCCGTCTACAATTCTGTCCTTGCACTCATAGGTATATCTGCAAGATATAGCTATGCTGTTCTAAAATTCCATACATGTCTTTGCATTATCTGTGAAAGATTTTGGGATTTGTTCTTTACATATTGAACTACACCTGACTACAACAAGGTCATTCAGCATAGATGGATCACACTACATCTATAGTTTTCAAATGAAAGCTACACCCTCTCCATAATCCATCCACTCACTATTAACCAAAAGATAAATAACATATGGAAGCTAACAATGTCATTCAGCACAGATGAACTACTCCTTGTGGAGTGAACGTTCTCTAGTCGTCCTAACTCCCAACAGAGTTGAACAGAGCATGAACAACTGTCGCAGCAAAAGACGGGTGAACACCAAAGAGATATGCACCAAACAAATGTCAGAAACGAGAGCATGCCATATCAAAATAGTTACGACGACTCTTGTCCAAGAGAGCCAACATCATCTGTCAACAATTTGCCCACATCTAATCTAACAAAGTTACTCCTGTCAAAGCCAAAAGGGCAAACACTATTCGGGGCCATCAAATGCTGATATACAACGTGAAGGAAGTTTTCTCGGCGCAGTTGGCAAAACACTCATGTTAGTTCACTCGGATCACTTCTTTGACAAAAGTATTTTCAGCGAAAGCAGCTCAACGAGGATTGTAGGTCGCGACATCGTTTTAAGCAGTAGCATTCCTGTCACTACGATTGTGCTGACAGGGCCCCTGGAAATTTACATGTGGATCTTGAATTGCATGTACAATTGGTTCTCTTTTCCTTGAAAAACTTCTCAGCATAGCAGCAAAACCTCTGTAAGGAGAGATGGGGAAGCAAAAAGATCTTCAACATCTGGTATGTCAAATGATGGTGTGGTCAGGGGGTAATTAGTTGAAGCTACATTCCTGGACCAAAAATAAGAACAGAAAATCAAGTTGAGAACTCAGATAGCACGGTGGAACCTACAACGAGAGACCAATGAAATAAAATATGTGTGAGTCAATAAATATGAGATAAAGCAATTGGATATAAATACATGTAAACTAATACACTGCATATGGACATGCTACAGATCACCTGAAAAATATTCAGCATCACATAAAGGTATTGAGACTTTTTGTGAATCAAGTACAAATATGTAATGGCATATATCAAAGACCTAACAGGAAAGTTGCGACAAACAGCCTGCCTAAATGAATCCCGAAAGGTTATAATTAGAACTGTGCATGCACATTCCAACAGAAAGAAAGAACTGTATATACACAGAAAACGTTTCAGCACATGATTCTCACAAGGGACATAACGTTTCCACACATGATTCTCACAAGGGACAACTGTGAATAAGCAAATGCAGCTAGTCAAACCATGTCTTCTGTCAACTAAAGTTCAGACACTGCAAGAGAAGCACAAAGGGCATTTGTCCAAATGATATTCAGTTGTAAGAAAAGCCATTCAATTGTGAGGTAAGCATACCACAAATACATTTATGGCTGCTACTTGCACGTTCGGTTCAAGGCTTCTCAATATCCAACAAACTATAGAACTTTCAGTTCATCTGATGGAATTTTAAGAAGGAACTTCTCGTTATAATCATCATTCATTAACGCTCCACGAAACATTTGCCCCTTGAAAAACCAACAAACGGTGTGCAAGTTTTCCCGTGACAACAAGAGCTTCAACATCCATGCAAAGAGAGCATATAACAGGTAGGGAATCCTGGTAACAGGAATCCGGCGCATAACAGAAACGATATCAGAAATTTAGCATTGGAGTTGCAATGTTCTACAACATGCGCTCTTAAGTAGAAAACACAGAACACTCCTCTGGGTTCTAAAGCTACATGATCCCCACCAATAAGGAAGAAGTGAATGCAGCATGAGCATGTCAGTTCTCCTTTCAAATCTAACCTCCATTAGCATACGGCCGTGCCCTACAAACTAGTTAAAACCATGACTTGTGCTGTTACATTGTTTGCTAAAATAGTATGGTGATTTGGTTCCCAGTAGCTCAAGCTCTAGCATATCCACATAGCCACCAATGATATCAATTATGCTGAATCTAGTATCACTAACCTTGCAACAGTGTAGCTCCCTTCAGTCGCCTTTGATGGTGCCTCCACGCGTCCTGGATATGGATTGCCGCAGAGGTCCTCCAGGACGGTGAGCCATACCTGTTCAACGTGATCCAAGCATCAGTAGACAAACTAAGATGGGGCCTTGCATCAACTTCATCAACTGAAAACTTGATGTGTGCATATTTCAGCCGATCAGAAACTTAATGATGATACCTGATTGCTGCAATAACACTTGGATTTTGCAGTAGTGTTGAAAACTCCAGAGTCACTTTTTCCAAATCAGTGGACTGCAGTACAAAAGCTTCTACATTTGTTAGCCATCTGATGGTACGTATTGCCTTCCAGTACACCTTCGTCCTCTCCCCATCTGATAGAAGTTTGGATGATGTAATATAGAGAAGAATATAACAAAACATCTGTCGAACTAAAAGAAAAATACAAAGCAATAAACCAAGGTAAATATCCGCAAACCTGAAGCTTGCTGCTCCAACCACCACGTAAGCAGCTCTTCCCCACACACAGCTCCTTCATGTAATGGAGATTTGCCTCCATTTGCGTTGATGCTTTCTACTCTACCCCGCACTACAAAGATGATTTTTTCAACAAGCTGATCCCGAGAAAAAATGTCACTTCCCTTGACATATAACTTATGCTTCAACTTGTCACAGACAGCGTCGCAAAGTCCACAATCCTTCAAAGCGAATAACCGAATCTACAAATAAACAAAACATGGTTCTCACGATTAATATAGGGAAATTTGGGTTTGTACAATTGAAAGATCCATCTTTAGATACTATACCATCAAAAGATCACGACATTATAGCCATCTACCATTCTGTTTGTTTCTCTTACTCTCGTCGCTACTTCTATTTTTCTAATCGGTTAAGTATTTTCTGATTTCGGATTTTGCCCCTGTGCCAAAACAACTCAACACGAACCAGGCTCAGGCAGACAAACACGAACCGTATTACTCTAAAAAAAAATACACACGCACCATGGGTGTTTCAGGAATCTCATGTATAATTTCTGAAACATATTTAGGGGTGATGTGCTGAAGTATATGTGGCCTTGCGCATGGGCATGTACAGAACATAGGTATGATACACTAATGGAGAAAATTGCAACAGCTAGTCCTAAGGCAATTATGGAGAAGATTCTCCAAAGTGTGTGCAAGGTTGATTATGTGGATAACAACATCTCATAATGCTTCAACAGTTGGATTAAAGATTACAAAGACCTTCCGGTTGTTGATCATATGGACAAGATTAGGAAGAAGATCATGGGGAAGATTTACATAAGGCAAGAGATAGCCAATAGAATGGAAGGGCTTATCCTGCCAAGTGTGTTACATGAGTTGAACGTGAAGAGCCGAGAGCTGCACTATGAAATCCAGAAGAGTGGAGCAATGTTAGCTGAGATTTCAGGAATAACAAAAGAAGGGAAGAATTGGAGAGTTTTGGTTGATATAAATTGTGGACGTGGACATTGGCAGCTTTTTTTTCTGGAAAACCATGCACTCATGCTATAGCTCTATTTGGAAAAGTAGGCAACTTAACATTGAGAACTTTGTAGATGATTACTATTCATCAGTATAGAGGTTCAAGATGGCTTATCAGTTTGGAGTTACTCCAATGGGTGACAAGAGTACAAGACTCAATGGCCAAAATTTGACACTGGATTTGAAATGATTCTCCAAAGCTAGAAAGGTCTGCTGGTAGACCAAGGAAGAAAAGACTCAGGCTAGTGGAGAGGCAGGAAAAAAAATGTCATATCAACACAAAAGTTCTTTCAAAAGATGCCATTTTGTCATACTGCTACTCAAACTGAATTAGGGCGGGAGCTTCCACCATCTCGTCCAAACAAAATCCCATTTACATATGATAGGCAAGATTCATTTTTTCAGAGAAAAGTTCGTTTGACTATGTCAAGTAGTTGTAAAAAATGATTATGTCAAACCTTGTCAATAAATCTATGAAAATGGTGGCGTATATCTCTCTGAATGTCTTCTGGTAAGCTGCTCAAAAGCTCTTCTTCGTTCACTCCTCTCATAGCCACCCAACTAAACCTTTCTGCGTGTCTAACCCTCTTTCTGAAATCTTCTGGGAGTTGCCTGTGGCTCATCCATTGTTCTACATCGTGCCGCCTGAGTTGCATTTCCAATCTCCTGTGAGTAAGAAAATAGTCCTATGAATTAATTTCCAGTTGGCAACAAAACCAGTCCATAAGAAGGATAAAGTTGCCGTGCAACGACTTACCTTTTTCCAAGTGATTGCAGAAAAATCTGCATGTTACCGATAAGTAACGCAAAAAGGAATAGCCCCAAGGCAATGATACCCTTTGTGAATAGAACTTCCCATACATTATAGGTTGGGACCAGATTACCCGCCAAAGTACTTATTTGCTGAAACCCCCAAAATAACGAATATATGTAGCGGTTAATAGCAAGTTCTGTGGTTAGCAACACGGATTGTTCATAGATTCCATATTTGAAAAGACCATTTGCAGTATCAAAACAGCTTCGCGACATCGAGTCGCTGAACCACTGCTGCCTCTTTACTATATCCTGCCCACCAATGCCATACCCACAGTCTATAAACTGAGCACATGATGTTATATTCATCGCAGAACAAGAATTCAATAGACATTGATCAACACTCTGCATAAAATGTGGAAGGAGACATGCTATCAATACTTAAGAGGATTGGGGAATCAAACTACTAATGATAAAAAAAAACGAGCAATCAGATTGCAACACTTTCCGTTGTGAAGAAATAAACCCCTAAATTGAAGAACATAATCAAGTACAAAAATTCAAAGGCATCCCTAATATCAGATCAAATAAGATAAGTTGACAGTCTAAGTGCATATGAACAGTACAAAATCATGATTCTCTTTTTTATACTACTGATCTAAACGCTCTTATATTTCTTTACGGAGGGAGTACATCAAAAACTTTTGTTAGTATACCTCGAACACCACACCCTGCACCATTTAATTTTCACTAGTTGGGTTGCTAAATCCCCTAGCGACATAAATACATAATTGATATACAGTTGGGTAATCTGTAATTGTCTTCAAAAATAGGGATGCATTTATATGTTGGATTTGAAGCACGCATGAAAAAAATGATATGTTATGTGATGAGAGACTGACCTGTAGCCCAAAAAGGTACCAAAGTGAACCAACCACATGCCCAGCCAAAACAAATACCAAAAGATTGAGCACAAAATTAGCCCATGCTGATTCAAAAGTAAATCCATTAGCAGATTGCCCACCAAGTAATTGCACAAATTTGAAGATGCGTGGGGCATACTGAACAGGAATTGTGGCACGCAACAAATTCTTCGCATAGTTTGCACAGATACCCCAATGTACTTAGGGATAACAAGCCATATCATCACCTGAGGGAGAAAAAAGTGTCAGATGTTGGTAACACATTTCCAATGACATATTAATTTATGACATCGTAAAATTTTGTCGCTTTTTGTAACTCCAACCAGACCAGTTACGGAAACACGTCTGTATGAACCAGCTTGTTGAGTAGATCTTACTCTCTTCCAATGAGCCAAAGGCAACACATGTTCACAGTGCATGTTCATGTAGAAGTGTAGGGAAATAAGCAAAGCAGTCACTATATAACAGACCAAACACACAACTAGTACAATATCAAACACAACAACATTAGAAAAACTGAGTTGTATCTGCAATACTAATTGTACACGAGTTCTTGAAACTCTCAAATTGTAGTGTAGAAGCCTCTGAATACTTTGCGACACCAACCAGCAGAATATTCTTATTTCCTTATGAAAAATAGGCTCAACACCTAGGATATGGTTGTCAAGACTAGCATGAACAACAAAGACTGAAAGAGCTTCCGACGAAATTGAAAGAGAGAAACTGAAATACAGCATGCATAGCTAAAAGGATGTTTTGTCCCCTGAGACTACATCCCCATTATATATAGTGTTAAGGATTGCAACAGATTCTAGTACATACTCTTAACAATCCAAAACTCCCCTCGATATGGGCCTCATGCAATCATGCCCATCTTCAAACATATTGCAATATACTCACTAAGACTCTTCCTTGACTGAAGTCACCTAACCAACAATCAAAGGCACAACCAATACCACCAAGGCCTCCACTCGAGGCTTGCTTCAGCTGCCATGACTGAAGTAAAATATGAGATTGCTATACTCACATACCAATATCACGATAAACCACTGTACCCACTATGATCACCACCTCTACCCTAGCCTCTATCAGAATCAAGGTTTACGAGTCGACGAGTCGACGAGTCGTTCCGAGGTAGAGACTCATAGACTAATCGTGACTAGTCTAGACTAGTGCCAGACTAGTCGACATGGTACTGTAGTACTCAGCTACTAATACCTAGTAGTAGTATGTAGTATATACTAACAGTACAGTATGCAATAAAACCAGCCACTGTCTAAATAATTGAGCTATGCAGTGTTTTGGGCCCAAGTGGGTATGCAATAGGACCAGCCACTGTCTAAATACTAGCCCAGCACCACGCAGCACCCCCCAGCTGGCCCATTTGGGCCCAAATGGCCAGCCTACTTAGCCCCCCAGCCACTGGAACCCTAGCTCCCGATCTGTCCAATCGCCGCCGCCAGCGCCATCACGCACGCGCGCACGCGACCCGCGCCTCGTGCCGCCGGCCCCGGCCGCTGCCGCCGGCGAGCCTGCCGACCACCGCCATGCCTCCTCCTTTCCTCTCCTCTCTCTCTCTCTCTTCCTTCTCTCTCGTCTCAAGGCCGCGCGCGCCTACGGGTCACAGCCATGGCCGCCGCCTGAGCACGAGCTCCGGCCGGCCGCCGCACCTGGCTGCGCCATCCGCCGTTCCGGCGGTGGCAGAGCAGTGAGTGCTGGCGGCGCCTCGTCCCAGCTGAGGCAGCTCTCTCTGGAAACCTAGCGGGGCCAAATTTTCCCTCCACGGGCTGCGGGCTGGGCGGCTGGGTGACTTATCCCCTCCAATTTTTGAGTCGATCGACTCAAATAGCGCGACTAGTCCAGACTAGTCTGTCGACTGCTCGACTCGACCAACTAGTCTACACGAGATTTGTAGTCGACATGGAAGTTGCGACTCGTAGACTAGTCTATCGACTAGTCCTTCGACTCGTAATCAGTGATCAGAATACAATGCTCCAACTCTTACCAACACAACCACTAGTCTGGTCTCCACCTCTAGCGCCTGGCTACCTCTCCCAAGTTCAATCGCCCTCCTAGACCTCTCTAATAGTTCCATCTCCAGGATCACCACAAAGACCTCCATAGCCACCATGATCACCATTGAGCTTACTACCACTGGCATCTCCAAGCCTACTACCACATTCACCACCGTTGATACTAATTTCAATATCACCAGCATTCCCCCTCATTACAGGGCCTATGTACCATGCCCTGAACCTCCTGCATCAAGCCACATAAACTCTCAACGACCAGAGATCACACGGAACAACATACTAACAACTCTAATGTACATTCTCATCATTATTTATAGAGTTATAGTGCTTAGGATTGTACCGGACTCTTATTAGACTACAACCTGAGGCTCTTATTAGACCCTAATACTAAGTTACTGGCCCTCCATTAGAAACAAAGAATGTTAAGAACTTGAAGAACCAAAGTATTTCCGAGGAAAACATGGACAGTGATTTTTGCAAGAAAAAATAAGTGTTGGTCACATAATTTAAAAAGGCAACTTACTCACTTCTAATATAAGCAACTTATATTGAAGTGAACAAAACACACAGTACCTGAGGAAGTGGAAGCATAACAGATAAGCCGACTACGAAAGCACCACGAAGATAGCGCATAGCAACTTTCTTGGGCTCGTCAACTAAATCTCCTGTTCCCACTATTCTTGACTCCGGATCCACATAGGCCATCCTAAACTGCAAAAAAAATCCATCTCATGCATGTTGATCCCTATTTTTTGAGTCCTTAGAACAAACAAAAAATACTCAAAGTTCTGAAAACAGAAATTTGTTATGACAAAGCAGAGCTTAGAAAGCCAGGATGAGCCCTGACCCCTCATTCTAAATGGGAATAATAGAATTAAGTATCAAAGGTTGCTAGTTATATACACAAATAAAGATTGAGTTGACAGGTGCATTTTGGTTTTGTAGCACCAATTTGGTAGATTAATCCCGTGTAAAATATTATTGAAGCTTCGCCCGTAAGCATGAAGCGAACATAAATGCAAATCTCCATGATGAATGGGACCTCTTGAGTCAAAGCAAGCTCAAACGGAATGAATGTGTATGCTGCAGAGTAAAGCTACAGCTACTACCGAACAAACAACAGAAGGGCAAAAACAGGCAGCAGATGCTAAAGAAAGAATTGCTTTATAACTGAAAAGAGATAGAACAAATCCCAACTGGTCATTTGCTTAAGCGTGTCCATCAAACTTCTGTGTTATTTACTTTTGTCTACATCGAAATATATCAAGATAACAGAGAAGGAGAACCACCTCTTTTCTGAGGCCATGTTTCGCTAGTATAATAACAGGCTGTTTTGCCTTCGTCACACTCAAGCTAACCAATCAGTGTTTGACTTGCTAACATTATTTCTCTACGAATTTTGCAACAAGTGTGGCAACAAACAAAATAGTCGCTAAACATGGAAGAACCTTTATATCATGATGCACTGGTTGTAACTTTGCAGGCACAATTTACAAGGAAGTGAAGCAACTTTACACAAACTCTGCAGATATGAACAGTTTACAGAAAAGGATCACCCCCTCGCGAGAATTCTGGTTACATAGTAGAAGGGAATTGTCGTGTTGTCTCAGGGAAAGTACGTTCATATCAAGCTTAATAGAAGGAAATTCCAAAGTTGTACTTACAAGAATAACTTTAAAGGAAATAAGCAAAATTTAATACTCCCTCTGTCCCATAATATAAGACGTTTTTTTACACTGTGTAGTGTCAAAAAACGTCTTATATTATAGGACGGAGGGAGTAGTATCTAATGGGTAAAGAGTAAATTCCAATGTGGCTCCTGCATTTGACCATGCATTTCATACAAATGATAGGTTGAACCAGATTTGAGATTTTCACCACATTGTACCAGATTTTAAAACCAAAATGCTGCTCTGAAGCTGGTTCAATCTGTCAGTGGGAGTTTTCATTTTTAGAAGTGGCAATACTTTTAATTCATAATAATAATAAAACTATGGAAGACTCCACAAACATTCCAAACTTACAAAAGGTGACTATTTCCATTGATTGCCACCTATTTATGAAAACCCTTTTTTCTTAAAATGCAGGAGTTGCATAGTCATTTCATAGACAAGGAGGATTACAAATAGAAAGAATTATGTGACAATATTCACCTGAAGAAGCATGTGAAGAAAATAAATTGCATCTGTCACACTTCTTGCCCGAATTAATGCTGTCGAATGCCGACTGAACATTATGCATTTGTTATCCTGCACCGCAAAAAATAAACATGCGCACTTATAGGTAATTTCCGTCAAGGCTATATTGTTCAGAATTCAAAGTAACAATCTTGATGTACACACAGTAATTTGACCAGAGATCCAATACAGGGCCCATCAAATCAGATGATGTAACTTTATGTCTTACAGTGAAAAGAGGCAAAGGGGAATAAGTTTCAAGCTGTCAAATAGACAAAAGGATTTTAAAACTGCATTGTTCCATATA
Organism: Elymus sibiricus; assembly: GCA_039707655.1. Lineage (NCBI taxonomy): Eukaryota > Viridiplantae > Streptophyta > Magnoliopsida > Poales > Poaceae > Elymus > Elymus sibiricus. The sequence continues at coordinate 115,771,376 of CM077675.1, forward strand.
TCGAGCACTTCCAAGAATTTGTACAGTTGACATGAACTCTTTTGGTTGTAGATCTGGCACTAGCTCACAAGCCCAAATTGCATTGGTCGCATGATCATAGAAGCAAATACAAATGGATGCCATGACATCGCATGTTGTGAAAATGCAGCCTCTGAGGAAAGACTGCCTAGGTGCTGCCAAACGCTCAAAACATGGACACCATGCAAAATTTGCTACTCACTTCCAAGCATGGAGGCTGCTTCCAGCTATCCATGAACTACAAAAATGGTTACAGGTGCCCACCTGCCAGTAGGATATGGTTTAGCTTTCGCTTTATTTAAGTCAAATATGGGGTCCGTCTTTGAGGAAAATATCATCTAAAAATTGCAGCAAATTCTCGTAAAAACTTAGAGGCCATCCTGTGGGACCCAACTTAGAGGCTAAGCGGCCTCTAAACAATGTGGATGCCCTAGATCTACTACAGACGTTAACAGAGCTCCGAGCTTGGAGAAAAAGGATGTAAACTTACCTTGTCCATGGAAGCTAGGAAGAAAAACAGAGGGTCGATGAAAATGGCAATCAAGCATGATATCACAAAAAACTGGTTCCATCGACAAACAGCCTTAGCATGTGGGTTTATAATTGGAATATTTGGAAGTGAAGACCCAATCTTCTTCTTCCACCCACCACCCTGGCCATACACAAAAATATGGTGAGTGGGAGTACATACAACCAGGAGAACATAACCATTTTACTATATACTCCCTCCGTCCCAAAATAAGTGTCTCAACTTTGTACTAATTTTAATACAAAGTTGTACTAAGCTTGAGACACTTATTTTGGGACGGAGGGAGTACATGTTAAAGCCATAGTCATAAATAAATTGAAGATACAAAGCTGCATGAACAAATTTAAGGGAGAAATAATTGCAACAAATAGATAGCCCATTCCCCATGAATATGTAACAGATGTCAGGTTTACAAAATATTAACCTCTAACTATTTACGGTTCACAGGTTTGTGTTCTTAAAAACTAAAAATATACCACCTAGAGCTAATGGACTCTAAGGAAATTTGTGTACTGCAAGTGAATACATATACCTTCTGTCATTGTAAGTTTCCTTCAGCAAAAAGTTTATAAACACAAACAAGTCAACTGAGGCTAGATGCCAAATATTTGGGTAACAGACTATATCAAACTCATCTAGCCCAGCAGCCTTATTATGCTCCATATAAAACACTGCAACCCTAATCTCCTCTAAAACAAAAGGAGCTCCCAGCTTATCCCTATCCAAACCATCAAGGATACAAGGTAAAGGAATGTCCAAGCAGATAGAAAGATTACTGATCAAGATTGAAAATATCACCTCATTACTGAAAGGAGCTAAACTTCTCTGGAAATGCATTTTGTTCTTAGAGGCAGGAGGGCAATTACACAATCAGATTCGTCACACTGCCCCAAAGGTCCAGAAATCATCAAGTGTTCGTACTTTGGAGCATGCCCACCATCAGAACAGACACTTGATGCAGTCGCTTCAGGCATGACTGCATTTGCCTTCCTCACCTGCTTTCCTGGGAAAGGTGATGTTACCTTATGTGGCACGTCACTGGTTCCTGATGGAGTTCCCACAAAAGCAACTTGAGTAGGTCTATGAACAATAGGAGGACCAGTATTGGATCTCAACAAGTCTTCATATGTGTCGGCTCTGACAGGTATACACATTTGTTTACCAATAGGAAATTTCTGCAGCTCCAAGGTTCTTTGGAGTAAACGGGCACCATATTTCTGATGATTAGACATCTTTTTTTTTTTGCTGCAGCCTGCAGGTATAACATTTGCTGTATTAGAGAACTTGGGATTTGTGTGGCAGTAGACAACTAACCATGATCAGTTTTTTTAAAGGTGGGCAACCCACCAGTCTCTGCATTGTTTGATGCACGCAGCCATCTTTATTACTGAATTCCAGGTCATACAGAAAGAGCAAATAAAATATCAAAGGCTAGGGCAAAACCAAGCTCTGATACAGGCCCGCAAGCATAATATGCCTTGGCTGTAGACAAGTAAACCATGCTTTGGTACGACCCCACAAAGCATAGTATCCTTAACTATGAAATGCAACCTCTTCCAATTTAAGACTTACTACAGATAACATGTTTTTAGTAGGTTTGTTTGCTCTATTTCAGTGAGTCAATAATCAAATAGAGCAAGTGAAATTTTCTAAAGCTTCTCGTCAAAAGGTGTCAAAATAATACATGTTGCTGATCCTATATCAAAGATATTGTCATACTCTTACAGCTGTGTACATACGCCATAAGAACTACAGACATAAAAACTGAAACGCCGATGGCACCCACCCAGTATATGAATGTAAGCCCGCTTCTGACATCCAAACAAGCTCGTACCACAAACAAAATCAACACAAATTTCAACCTTGAAACATCTACATCCAGGATTAAAAGCATGCTATTATGACGTATGTACAAGCTCGTACCATAAAAGTTCACGATAATATCCTACCACCTTAAAACATCTACATCCAGTACATGAATGTAATCCCACTTCTGACATCCAAACAAGCTTGTACCACAAACAAAATCAGTAAGTGCAGCTACATTTTAACCCGTTCCTCCACTTGAACGAAATTGTGATTCTAGAAAAGCCCATGGATAACAAGTGCACCTACATCTGCATGGATGAACACATGTACGTGCATGGATGTAGAGAAGCGCATCCCCATCAACCAACGCCTGGTACATCCCCATCAACCAACCCCTAGTACATCCCCATCAACCAACCGCTAGTACACCCCATCCCACAAAACTCCTGCCATGAGACCAAAGGACCCTACCTGGGTGCTAAAAACAACAGGAAAACTGCTGCTGCATTACCCCTGCATCCACGTCTACCAAGTACTAACAAAAACAAATACTGCATAGGGTGCAAAACACAAAGAGCATGTAACCAGCTTGCGACATAGCATAGAAAATCGCATACAAATACCAAGCAAAAAAAATACATCCTATGTAATTTAACTATGAGTAGCATACATCTAGGTTGCAACTAAAAGTACATCGTCACCACACACGCAAAAACATATAGAAGCACGAGGGGAACACATCCACTGACCCTGAAGCGAATTAGCAAACACCTGACGCCCACCAGAGGGTAGCTTTGTAATTCCAGACCTGTCCAACCTGAAACAATCACCGAAAAACCATGTGCTCGAGTCAGTGATCGGCCTCCGCACATCTCCCTTGTCGAATGAGAAACAACTGAGAAATGAACAGGAACCACGATTTCTGTGCAGGATGTATTGCACTAACCTAAGCGAGAGAGAGAGAAACACGACAGTCCGGATGCGAAAACGAAATCAGAGTCGGCGTGGTCTATGCCTCTATGGTGTCGGGGAACATAGAAGGACGAGCTGGGGCGCTAACCTGATGCAGAAATTCCGGCGTGGCTTAGAGATCTACCGCTCCTCGCCCCCGTCCCCGTACTTGTCTCCTCCCGATCCGGCTGCGTGCAGAGCAGTATGCAGTGCGTGTGAGAACCAAATCACCGGGAATTAGAGGTCGCGGACGCGTCGTCCCCCTGCGCGAGCTCGCGCATGGCGCTAACCCGTAGCCGCGTGATGAGAGACAGCGATTACCTGCGGATTTCGGACGGATTCCTTCCCGTGCTCCGACGGCGGCGGAGTCGTGCCTCCCCTCCTCGACTGCGCGGGCGTCTGGCGTGAGGGGAGCAGCAGCAGCAGGCCGGCCGGCGAGGACACGGCGGGGTGGTGAGGGTGCGGAGGTGGAGGGGAGTGGATTTGGGGGTGGGGTGGGGATTGGGGGGGAGGTGGGGACGGGGACGGCGCCGGGCGCACCTCTCTCCCTCCTCTCACTCCCCGGCGCAGTTCCCGAAATTTTGAATCGTCGCTCTAGAGAGAGACAACTGGTAGGAAGAGAAAGCCACCCCGCACCGTTCGCTGACTGATGGACCCAGCCGAGCTAGCGCCACAACGCGTAAGCTTTCGTGGGCGCGTGTATAGCGCGAAATTTCTCCCGCGTCGTTTCTAGCCGCAGGCCGCGCCGTCCGATCCACATCGGGTGGCTTTGGATGTGAGCGCGACGGAAACCAAGATCGTGATCGACCACAATGTAGAAATTTGGCTCCTTTTCTCGCCGGAAAAACTTCCGACATATTCATCAAACATCACCAGGCCGTGTGGGCCCCGTGTTTGCGGCCTCCTTCCCTAGTGGTGTTGCATCTCATTGCGGAGTCCCACGGTGCGACATGACGAGCCAGGTGCGGCGGCCCTCCTTCGGCGGTGGATATATGACTCATGATGGTGTGGGGAGGTGGCGGTGTAGCCTACTTCGCGCTCCCTGAGGCTGCTCCAGCTCACCCCAATCACTCTCGCCGTGAGGTGTTGGACCTCGCAACCCTGGATCTAAGGCTCAAAACTAGGAGTGGCGGCCCCCAAACCAATGGGCTTGGGTGACCTACATCCATGATGGTCTAGTTAGCGATGCTGGTGGGCATGGTGAAGAAGTGAGGTTCATTTGGGGGAGCGAGCAGGAGCCCGATGAAAAACCAGGATTCGGTTGTGGTCAAAGACAACAATGGTGACGCATGTAGGTCTCACTCCCATGTTGAAGGCATCGAAAAGCAGTCCTCAGACCCCCCCCCCCCCTCGCGGAATGCCCCAAGGGAAACCCTAGGTCTGTTTCTGTCGGGATCATATGATGGCGACCCTCACTGTCGTGCACCCCTCAGGGAATTCGTCTTCATGCTGGACTTGGCTGGCGAGAACGATGGTTGGCAGTGGTTTATCATGTTGTTTAGGTGCCAAAATGGTGGCCATTGGAGTCTCGTCTGACAACAACTATGTGGATTTGCGAGGTCAGGGTCGCACCGGGTTTGCGATAGTTAACTCTTGGCATGTCTGCGGTGTTGCCATGGTCTGTTTGTTGCGGTGGAGTAATTAAGAGTTGCACAACGGGGTCATTATGGTGACAATGATGGTCGATGGATGGTCTGACTTGGTGATCTTCTGCGGCATCACCATGCATAGTTCCCCTTCATAGCCTGCCTTTGGCTTATGGTGAAAGCCAGACTTCGGTTATATCCGGAGCCAACAACACCAACACCTGTGGGCGTCACTTCCTTGCCGAAGACGTATGTAGTGCTCGGATTACCTCATGTAATGCTTTAGGAAAACCCTAGGTATGGGTATGCCCGGATCGGATGATGGTGCCTCTCAGTGTCACGCACCCCTCGAGGAATTCATCTTAAAGTTGGACTTGACTGGCGAGGCTGATGGTTGTTGGTGGTTTTTCATGTTATTTGCATGGCACAAAGTGGTGGCCGTTAGTGGCTCGTCTGACAACTACTATGTGGATCCGCGAGATCGGTGTCGCGTCAGGTCTGCGGTAGTTAGCTCTTCGACGTGTTCGCAGCATCGTCATGGTTTGTTTGTTGCGGTGGAGTGAGAGTTGAGCAACGGGGTCGCTATGGTGACAATGACATGTGATGGGTGGTCTGACTTGATGATCTTTTGTTGCGTCAGTCCTGCATAGTTCCCCTTGATAGCCCGCCCCATGGTTTTGGAGTTGCTCTGCTAGCAGTGTAGCCGACTATTGCTATGTCGGTAACGTAGCCAACTATTTGGTTGGTCTTATTGTGTCTTCATGTGTATGTTGTTGTGAGAGCATTGCTAATCATTGTGCTAACGTAAAGTCAGAGTCGTTTGCTTGGAAAGGAGCGCTAACGGTGATGTCACGTGTTGCCTTGGTCGTGCTTCTCTCGGTCATAGGTGTGGTGTTTGTTGAGTGCCACATGGGACGGTGGTGCCCTCGGTGGCGAGGACGGTATTATTAGTTTTAGTCTAGTTCTTTTTGCACTTAATTGTGCAAGTTTTTTTTTTTCTAAGTGATGGATAGAGCCTAAGGACTCCTGTTTAATAAAAGAAGCGAAAATAATAATTTGCCGGTCGGTTTACAAGAAGTGATTTGATCCAAACTGTCCTGTGACGCATATCTATCTCTACCCATTTTTTTTATCATTATCTATCTCTACCCAGTTAAGGTCTTCTACGAGACGATTCTCAAAAAGATAAGGACTTTTACGAGACAACGTATTTCCCTGTCTGACACGATTTACAACTGATTACTTAGGTCGTTATATAGAACCGGCTGTTGATATACTCCACGTTCCGATCAAATTAACCATCCACTAACCCCTTGCATCTGAACGATGGAGCCGGGGCCGCCGGTGTTCGGGATCGTATACTTATGTTTCTTTCTCTTGTGCTTGATTTTGCTGTTCGTAATGATTTTCTGCACACTCTGCTGTGGAGAATCAGACGAAGAAGACAACGTGGTCGCAGGCCAAAGGGCCGCGCGGGTGGCGGCATATGCACAGGCGATGGTGGAGCTGAGGCCGGTGGAGCGCAGGCGGCCGGCGGCACCGGTCGTGAAGCTGGGACACTTCCCGTACTCCATGGAGGGCAGGAGGGCATCGGGGACGCTGGCGTGCGCGATTTGCTTGGAGGTATTCGCGCACCAGGACATCTGCAGCGAGGTGCCGACCTGCCGGCACGTGTTCCATCGGGACTGCATCGACGCGTGGATGGAGTGCAACACTAGCTGCCCGCTATGCAGAGTTAAATGTTAGCATCGTGATTTGGATCAAAAGTTCAGAACGGACCAGTTGTCGGTTGTGTTGTTTTACCTTAGCGGTGCCTTGTGTGCGTCGTAATTAACCGATGAAAAACTTCATTTGCCTGTGTACGTTGTGTGTGTGTATGTTGGATGAACGGCTCAGTTTTAAGCTAAGGGTCCCTTTTGTGCGTAGATAGTCCTTTTTTTGCATCAGTACCGTACCAATTCCGGTTGCAGTGGCATCTGTCTCCACCAAAAATGTTTGCTGAAATCCGACAATACTAACACCGGTGCTTCCACCAAGGCACGCTTGAGAGCACAAAAGGCGGTATTTGCGGTCGGTGTCCATCCAAATATGACACCCTTTTGAGCATTTTTGTGAATGGTTTGCTGATAACCCTAAAGAATAGGACATTTTTCTGCTAATATCCTGCGAGACCAAGGAATCCACGCAATTGTTTTACAGTTTTTGGCACTGGACAACCCCTAACTGACTAAACCTTGCCATCATCCATTGTAATCCCTTTTTCACTAATAAAGTGGCCAAGAGAGCTGATTTGCTGATGTGCAAATGTATACTTGGACATCTTAGCCCGCATACTGATACGTATCTACTTTTTCTCATCCTTTTGCCTTTGTTGTGGACTCTAGTTTTTAGGCTGCCAATATGCGTTATTCCCTGCGTGTTTCCCGCCTAAAACTTCGTCTGTTCGCGCCTTATTTTCCCGCCTTCACGTCCGTCTGTTGCTGCGGCGGACGCGCGCGTGTTTTATTTTCTTCTACCGACAACACAGTGCTCCTTCTCTTTATATACGAGATGACGTTGCCTGCTCTCTCACGCTATTCGCTATGCTTCTGCCGCACTTCAAAACACCAACGCGCTAGTCATTATGAGTTTGCCTTGCTCGGATCAAAGCATTAGGCCTAAGAAAATGAAGAGTGCGACTTTGCCTCGGGGGGTGGAAGTACTTCGTTGTTGGTGTGGCGATCTCTGCAAGGTGAAGGAGGTGACGGATTTTTCAGATTGGTTGGGCATGAAGTTTTTCATGTGCGCCAATTATGAGGAAGATCCACCCATTGTTATTTCACCGTACATCAGGCCTCCGGTATGTTTCAGTCACCAAGAATAAACACGTTGTTGATATTATTGTTGATTTGATATTTATATTTCTATTTTTGTTGTAGTCTCCTCCGCCTCTGTGCATGTACTATCGTTGGATTGACACGAAAATACCGGACTGGGCGGTGACCGAGATTCGTGAAAGAGGTCGTCGTGCATGGCAAAGTTTGGACGCGGAAGAGCGCCGCGAGAAGGCGGCAGCAGAGGAGAAAGCAGAGCAGGAGAGAGAGTGGCAAGAGTACTGTGTGAAGCAGAGGGCTTTTCTTGATGAGATGAAGAAGAAAAACCGAGAAGAGGGACTTCGACTGGCGGAGGTGCAACGACAACGACAGGAGGACCGTGAGGCTGAGAGGCAGAGAAAGAAAGAAAGGGCTCGTGCAGCCAAGGCAGCAGAAGAAGCTGGTGATGAAAAAGGAAAATATCCACGTTGGACTCAGTAGATTCATGTTATTGTATCCTAAAATTCACATTGCAGCAAGTTGTATCTTAAAATTCGCAGCAAGTTGTATCTTAATTTGAACATGTTAATTTTTATGTATCTTATTGTATGCATGTTATTTTATGTATCTTATTTTATGCATGTTATTTTCAATGCATCTTAATTTCAACAGTTAATGTATCTTATTTTATGCATGTTAATTTCAATTTAAAAAAATGCCTAGAAATAAACCGAGAACTTTTATTTCGTCATAGTACATAGATGTCTCGTACATACATCTGAAAGTTGGAAATTGACATAGATAGATACAATAGTTCGCACACATACATAGACGAATCACCCTACTCGACGACGGCCAGCTGGCCTTTCACGACGACCGGAAGGCGACAAGCGATTAGGTGGTCGGTGTTCACGAAGACCACGGCCGTACTGCTCCTCGTCTTGCTGTGTCTGTGACTCGTGCATAGGTGGTGGAGTCTGCAATCCATATTGAGATGCTGATGCGAAATTATAGGTGTTTGGTTGTGTTGCCTGTAAAGCCCTAATACTAATATTAAGACTTTCCTGCACAGTCGTTTGCATCCTCTGTGACACATATTCTGCAGTCACATTGCAGTGATCTGATAGAGTCCCGATTTGCTCACAGCTATGTTCGACTATTTTTGTGATATGCCATGGCTGACATACCCCAGGCTTCAGTCGAGCGATAACTCTTCCGCGGCAACCCCCTTCGTGATGGAGGCATATGACCGTCAACTCCTTTTTATCAGACTGCTTCACTCTATGCTGGCGGTGTATGCCTATTGCATAGCTATTCATTGCCTGGTAAGCAGATTTCTTATCAGGGAAAATCTGCCCAACGGCCAGACTTCCCGCTTCTAGGCCAGGAACAGAGTGAAATTCATTGGTGATGCTCATAACCTGTAAAAACTCTGGGTTAATTGGTCCAGCAACCGCCCTCTCAGGAGGAACAACTTCTTCATCATCTGAGTCCGAAGAGGCAGAAGAATGACCATCATCATCATCATCTAGCGCCTCCGGCAATCCCTCCACGTGTTCGCTGATGTCAACGACCGTAGACCAGTATCCTGTGTCATACACTTCTTGGCCGCCTGTCGGTTCCGATGGGCCGGCGCTGGGGGCTACAGTGATGGCCAACTCGTACTCACCGCCCCCGCTACTGCAGCCGGCAACATCAGTGACAGAAATGAACTCCACATACACCATGGGTTGTCCAAACATACAGTTCTTCGGATTGCTTGCAAACCCCATGTACGAACCCCACGATCTTTCACCAGTAACCGGCCGCAGACCCCAACGGGGAACTGTCCCATCATTTCCCCCGGCAACCACGAAAGCCTCCATGGTCATCTTTTTTCCATCCATCGATGGCCCAAACACTGCTCGGATGCACCTTCTAACTGCCGCATACTCTACATTGACCATGTCTTTCACTACAACCATAGTCGTACCGCACCTCGACACATCCACACCGGAAGGAGTGTCGCGTACGATGTCCCCATAGAACACTAACAAATTTTCCATAGTACCTAACGAGCAGCCATATTTACATCGTTAGTCAATTTATATTCTAATAACTTACGGTAATAATCGTTTATTTACATATAATAATCCGACTAATATTCACAACACAACAGTAACATCATTCACAACAGTACATCAACACAAAAAATAATTGTTCAAAAAATTACACCACAACATTTATACCTCTTGTTCAATAAGGATATCCTTCCGAATAGAAAAATCTGTTAGCGTGAATATATCACCGGTAATATATCAACGGGGTTGACCTATTATCACATGACAAAAAAATTAGACGCACAATTTTTTTCTGCTGCCAAAAGTTTCAAAATAGCAATAGCATGCATGTGGTCATCACCTCTAAAGAGAAACCGAAGACCGAAAAACAATTTCATCAATCATGTCATCTCCTCCTAGTTTGCTACCCAGACGATATTTTCTTTACCTAATTACATACATCATCAAGGATATTAGCATTTATCTTGCATTTCATGTACGGTTTCCTACTCTACCAAATTAGCTAATAAAGTCTACGTATGATTTCCTTACTACAACACTTATTAAAAAACATGACACATGAAATAACAACACATTTAATCATGCAATGACCAATTATAGTACAATCATTTTCTTAATTAACATTTTAAGAACTTCTTGCATGTCTAACTAAAATGATGCATCTTAAAGGCTTAACGCTGATCGACAATACAGTCAAATATTTGTTATCAAGATTCCGGCTCTAACGCAACCAAAACGTTTAACATAAGTCCTAATTACGACTTACTGAGAAAAATAACAACATCTTGCATGTTAAAAAATAGTACTAATGGACATAGCTAACATTGATCTATAACATCTTCAACATACTGTTCTAACAAATATTACTATAAATGCAAATGACGGGCTAAAAAATATCTCATATGAAAACGTTTATAACTTTCAAGAAGTAAACATCGCATAGCTAATAACGGGCTAAAATACTAACTAATTTCCAACGTGCATGCACAAAAAAATTCATGTATTGCAAAGATCATACCTTGATCAAATTACTCCACTTAGTACTTCACTTCACACGGCAAATCGTACTCCTGAAGCTCCAAATTACTCCACAAAGTGATGAAATACTACCTAAAACAACAGATAATACATACTTAAAAACTAATGAAACAAAGTAAAAAACATCATGCATGCGAACACAACCAACAAAAATGGACTGCTCTTACCTTGATCTTTCGTTTCTTCAACTACAACATCTTCAAAATCTTACTCTAAACCGTCAGAATAGTGTACTGTGAGGGCGAGAGAGCAGACAGAGTAGTGTAGGAAGAGAGCAGACAGATTAGCGAGAGAGCATGCAGTGTATGTAGGAAGCAGCGGGATCGGATCAAATATAAAAGGAAGGGGACTGTAGTGTCGGCAGAACAGTTATCGTAGCAATCAGCAGCAGCGGCAACATCTTTCAATCAGCCTCGCAATCAGCAGCGACAGCATCTTTCAATCAGTGTCACCGGCCTCGAAATCAGCGCCGTCAGACCTGGCTGTCGGCGCGCGCGGTGCACAGGGCTGCCGCCAGCCGCGGTGGCGGCAGGGCCCACCTCCTTCGTCCGTTCCGTTGCGGAACAGTGCAGGCAACGGAAACCGGAGCTGCCGCCTTGGGTGGTGGCGGCAGGTGCCGGCCGCCTGGGCTGGTGGCGGCAGGTGACACGCGTCGCGTGGCGCGCCTGCCGCCAGCTGACGGGGGGTCCTTTTTGTCAATCTGTGTCGCAGGGGGTCCTTTCTAGCAATTCGATTCGGCAGAGGGTCTCTTTCGACAAAAATTCGGTGGGTTGTGCCCACCTCGTGGCCCCACTTGCCCTAATTCCGCCACTATAAATTTCTATTTTCGGAGAAAAAAATCAGAGAGAAAGTTTCATCGCGTTTTACGATACGGAGCCGCCGCCACCTCCTGTTCTTCATCGGGAGACCAGATCTGGAGCCCGTTTGGGGCTCCAGAGAGGGGAATCTTCGGTCTTCGTCATCACCAACCCTTCTCCATCGCCAATTCCATGATGCTCCCCACCGGGAGTGAGTAATTCCTTCGTAGGCTTGCTGGTCGGTGAGGAGTTGGATGAGATTCATCATGTAATCGAGTTAGTTTTGTTAGGGCTTGATCCCTAGTATCCACTATGTTCTGAGATTGATGTTGCTATGACTTTGCTATGCCTAATGCTTGTCACTAGGGCCCGAGTGCCATGATTTCAGATCCGAACCATTTATGTTATCATCTCTATATCTATGTTCTTGATCCGATCTTGCCTAGTCATATGCACCTATTACGTGTTATGATCCGTCAACCCCATAGTGACAATATTTGGGATACTTCGCGGTGATGACCGTAGTTTGAGGAGTTCATGTATTCACCATGTGTTAATGCTTTGTTCTGGTTCTCTATTAAAGGAGGCCTTAATATCCCTTAGTTTCCTTATGGACCCCGCTGCCACGGGAGGGTAGGACAAAAGATGTCATGCAAGTTCTTTTCCATAAGCACATATGACTATTTACGGAATACATGCCTACATTACATTGATGAACTAGAGCTAGTTCTGTATCGCCCTAGGTTATGACTGTTACATGACGAATATCATCCAACGAGTTACCGATCCAGTGCCTACGAGCTTTCCACTTATTGTTCTTGCTAAGTTATTATTGATGCTGCTGCTGTTCCAACTGCTACAAAAGTATTGCTACTACTGTTACCACTGCTGTTACTGTCACTACTACTATCAAACTATCATATTACTGTGCTATTGATCACTCTGCTGCAGATATTTAATCTCCAGGTGTGGTTGAATTAACAACTCAACTGCTAATACTCTCAAGTATTCTTTGGCTCCCCTTGTGTCGAATCTATAAATTTGGGTTGAATACTCTACCCTCGAAAACTGTTGCGATCCCCTATACTTGTGGGTTATAAGGGTTATCAAGACCTTTTTCTGGCGCCGTTGCCGGGGAACATAGGGATATTTGTTGAGTCACTTGGAATTTATATCAATCTATCATTATGAAGAATCTGAAGGATCCAAAGACTAAGATTTTTCCCTCTAAGACGAGGGGACGTAAGGAACTGCCATCTAGCTCTGCACTTGATTCACCTTCTGTTATGAGTAAGCTTGCAACACCACCACATGCTAGTAATCCTGATATGTCGCAAGTTATTGATGATACTACCTCTGCTATGAATTATGCTATTGATGATGCTAGCACCATTCTTGATGATAATGTGCCACTAGGAGAATTTCTTGATGAACAAATTGCTAGAGCTAAAGAGAATGAAACTACTGAAATTGTTGAGACTACTGAAACTGATGATGACTATGAAACACCTACTAGTCCTAGCTCTCCTAAGTTTGAAATGCCTAAGATACCTGAAGGTAATGTTATGGACGAGGAGATAACTAGAGAAATTCTTTCTTGCAAGGATAGAAATGATCTTAAGAAATTGCTACGCAAGTATAAGGAAAAGACTTTGAATGCTAGAATGAAATGTGATCCTAAGTTTGCTACTTCACCTATCTTTGTTACCGATAAGGATTATGAGTTCTCTGTCGACCCAGAGTTAATCACTTTGGTTGAATCTGATCCTTTCCATGGCTATGAAACTGAAATTGTAGTGGCACACCTTACTAAGCTGAATGATATAGCCACCCTCTTTGCTCATGATGAGAAGATCCGCTATCATTATATCCTTAAGCTATTTCCATTCTCTTTAAAGGGTGATGCTAAGATATGGTACAATACTCTTGCTCCTAGTTGTGTGCGTAGTCCCCAGGATATGATCTACTACTTCTCTGAAAAATATTTTCCTGCTCATAAGAAACAAGCCGCCTTACAGGAAATATTTAATTTTGTGCAAATTGAAGAAGAGAGTCTCCCACAAGCTTGGGGGAGGCTTCTCCAGTTGCTTAATGCTTTGCCTGATCATCCTCTCAAGAAAAATGAAATACTTGATATCTTTTATGATGGACTAACCGATGCTTCTAGGGACTTCCTAGATAGTTGTGCTGGTTTTGTTTTCAGGGAACGAACTGTTGAACAAGCTGAGGAATTATTGAATAACATATTGAAGAATTATGATGATTGGACTCTCCCTGAACCACCGCCTAAACCCACTCCGAAGAAGAGGGGTATCTTATTTCTCAGTCCTGAAGATATGCAAGAGGCAAAGAAATCTATGAAGGAAAAAGGTATTAAAGCTGGGGATGTTAAGAATTTGCCACCTATTGAAGAAATACATGGCCTTGACACACCACCACCTCCACAGGTGGTAGAGGTAAATTCTTTATTAAAGTTTAATGAAGGTGGCATCCCTCACAATAAACATCCTAACCAATGCTTATATGAGTTTGACAACTATATTATGAAGCAAGATCATTTCAATGCTCATGTTCTGAAACAATTGAAATACAATTCTGATATGATTGCTCGCTTGAGTGACTTGCTATTTAGAATCAGTAATGATGTTAGAGGTGTAAGAAAGCATGCCTCTATGGTTCAAACTCAGTTAGAACAAGTTGCTAAGTCTCAAAAAGAATTGCTTGATGAAATGAATAATAATATGCATGATTTTGCTGCTAGAGTAGTAACCAGAGGAGGTAGAATGACCCAAGAACCACTTTATCCTGAGGGTCATCCTAAGAGAATTGAAAAAGATTCTCAGAGAATTAATCATGATGCACCTAGTCCTTCTAAGAAGAAAAAGAAAAAAGAAAAATGATAGGACTTTGCATACCTCTAGTGAACCTGAGACACAAAAACCTCCTGATAATAATGATGTCTCTATTTCCGATGTTGAAACTCAATCTGGTAGTGAACATTCACCTAGTGATAATGAAAATGATAATGATGATATTCACGATGATGCTCAACCTAGTAATGATAAAGAACCAAATAATGATGTTGAAATAGAGCCTGCTCCTAATCTTGATACCCACAACCTAAAAATAAACGGTATGATAAAAGAGACTTTGTGGCTAGAAAACATGGTAAAGAAAGAGAGCCATGGGTTCAAAAACCCATGCCCTTTCCACCTAAGCCATCTAAGAAAAAGGATGATGAGGAATTTGAGCGCTTTGCTGAAATGATTAGGCCAGTCTTTTTGCGTACCCGCTTAACTGATATTCTGAAGATGGCCCCTTATGCAAAGTATATGAAAGACATCATCACTAATAAGAGAAAAATACCTGAAGCTGAAATCTCCACCATGCTTGCTAATTATTCTTTTAAGGATGGAGTACCTAAAAAACTTGGAGATCCTTGAATACCGACTATACCTTGCTCCATTAAAAGAAACTATGTCAAAACTGCCTTGTGTGATTTGGGAGCCGGTGTTAGTGTTATGCCTTTCTCCTTATATAAAAGACTTGATTTGAATAAACTCAAACCTACTGAGATATCATTGCAAATAGCTGACAAATCAACAGCCATACCTATCGGTATTTGTGAGGATGTGCCCGTTGTTGTTGCAAATGTTACTATCTTAACGGACTTTGTTATTCTTGAGATGCCCGAGGACAACAACATGTCGATTATCCTTGGTAGACCCTTTTTGAATACTGCAGGGGCTGTTATTGATTGCAATAAAAGCAAAGTCACTTTTCATATCAATGGCAATGAGCATACGGTGCACTTTTCGAAGAAACAATTCCAAGTGAATGGTATAAATGTTATTGAAGAATCTCCGACCATTACTATTGGAAGTTTTCAATTACCTCTTCCTACTGCCAAAAAAAAATATGATGTACTTATTGTTGGGGATATGCACATCCCCATTGAGGTAACTTAGTGATTTACGAAAGTTCTTCGGTTTCATGCTAATCGGAAGTGGTTGTTAATAAGACTTGATCAACCTTATTAATGAATCATTTTTTAGAGGTATGAAGTCGATGAATTTAGTAAGCACAACTCTCTACTCTCACCTTTTATTTTCTGTTTTAGCTAGTCAAATAAAATAAAATGCCATTGATTATCCTGTTTTCTGTTTTCTCCGTGCAATAAAAATGACCCAAAAATAAAAATTCTCTGAATGCCCTGAAAATTTTACACAATTTTTTCCAAATATTTATGAATTTTTGGTGCAAATAACACCAGAGGGGGGTGCACCTGGTGCCCACAAGACACCAGGGCGCGCCAGCTGTTGGAAATATGCCCTAGAGGCAATAATAAAAGTAGTTATTATTATATTTCCTTGTTCATGATAATCGTTTATTATCCATGCTATAATTGTATTGATTGGAAACTCAATTGCATGTGTGGATACATAGACAACACTGTGTCCCTAGTATGCCTCTAGTAGACTAGCTCGTTGATCAAAGATGGTCAAGGTTTCCTAGCCATAGACATGAGATGTCATTTGATAAACGGGATCACAACATTAGGAGAATGATGTGCTGGACAAGACCCAAACTATGAACGTAGCATATGATCGTGTCAGTTTATTGCTATTGTTTTCTGCATGTCAAGTATCTGTTCCTATGACCATGAGATCATGCAACTCACTGACACCAGAGGAATACCTTGTGTGTATCAAACGTCACAACGTAACTGGGTGACTATAAAGATGCTCTAGAGGTAGCTCCGAGGGTGTCTGTTGAGTGGGCATGGATCAAGACTGGGATTTGTTACTCCGTGTGACGGAGAGGTATCTCAGGGCCCACTCGGTAGTACAACATCACAATAAGCCTTGCAAGCAATGTGACTAAAGTGTTAGCCACGGAATCTTGTATTACGGAATGAGTAAAGAGACTTTCCGGTAACGAGATTGAACTAGGTATAGAGATACCGACGATCGAATCTCGGGCAAATAACATACCGAAGAACAAAGGGAACATCATACGGGATTAACTGAATCCTTGACATAGAGGTTCAACCGATAAAGATCTTCGTAGAATATGTAGGAACCAATATGGGCATCCAGTTCCCGCTATTGGTTATTGACCGTAGAGGTGTCTCGGTCATGTCTACATAGTTCTCGAACCCGCAGGGTCTGCACACTTAAGGTTCGGTGACGTTTCGATAGTATAGAGTTATGTATGGTGGTGACCGAAGGTTGTTCGGAGTCCCGGATGAGATCCTGGACGTCACGAGGAGCTCCGAAATGGTTCGGAGGTAAAGATAGATATATAGGAAAGTGGTGTTTGAACTCCGAAAAAGATTCGGGCATTTCCGGCAGTGTACCGGGAGTGACGAATGGGTTCCGGGGGTCCACCAAATGGGCCCACCACACCCCAAGTGGGCCACATGGGCCTTAGGGTGGCGCACCAGCCCCTGGTGGGCTGGGCGGCCAGCCCAAGTGGGCCTATGCGGCTGGAATTGTGGGAAAGGAAAGTCCAAGTGGAGGAAGGGAAGGAATCCTACTAGGAGTAGGATTGGAGGTGGACTCCTCCACCTCCTCCTCCTTGCGGCCGACTCCTAGGAGGAGCCCTAGGCCGGCCAGCCCCTCCCCTCCCTCCTATATATACTAGAGGGAGAGAGGGCAAAAGCACTTCAACCCAAAAAGGCCATAGTGCAGCCCTCTCTCCCGATAGATCAAGTCCTCTAGTTTTCAGCAGTGCTTAGGCGAAGCCCTGCTGGAATAGTTCCACCACCACCGCGGCCGCACCGTCGCACTGCCGGAGAACTCATCTACCTCTCTGCTCTCTCTTGCTGGATCAAGAAGGCGGAGATCGTCATCGAGCTGTACGTGTGCTGAACGCGGAGGTGCCGTCCGTTCGGTACTAGATCGTGATTGGATCGCGGGACGCTCAACGATTTGGATCGCGAAGACGTTCGACTACATCAACCGCGTTTCTTAACACTTCCCGCTTAGCGATCTACAAGGGTATGTAGATCCACTCTCCCTCTCATAGATGCTCATCACCATGGATAGATCTTGCGTGTGAGTAGGAAATTTTTTGTTTCCCATGCAATGTTCCCCAACACCAGCACCCCCAGGCATGCCCTGGTGGGTTGTGGCCCCCACGTGGCCCCCCTCACTTATCTCTTTAGCCCACATCATCACCTACCTCCAGAAAAAAATCACCACAGCCACCATTTTCGTTTTCTTGCTCTCAAACCCGCGGATTTTGATCTCTTTGCTCGAAGCTCCGTTTCCAAAACTGTTTGGAGGGATTGCTACTTGGCATGTGACTCCTCCATTGCTCCAATTAGTTTTTGTTTTAGTGGATTATTTTTAGAGTAATTAGCTACTCTTGGTGCTGCTGTAGATGAGCTTGCATGTTGAATTCTTAGAGTTCTAAGTAATTTGAATGCTCAATATGGCCTCTGTACATGCTTAGGAGTAGTTGCTAACAATTTTACAAAGTTTTGTTGAAAAAAAATTGTGGACTAATTTTTTTCAGAATTTTTATAGGAATAAAATGCAATTCTTTAGGAGTTCTTCGAGGAGGAGATCCTCGGGAGCCTCATCAAGTGGAAGCTCAGTTCGACAGTCTTATGTTGAACCAAGCGAAAGCTCGATGCGAGATGCCGCCATCAAATCATGCTTGTGGCCTTGCGACGAGTTTATGGAAGGTGCAGGTATTAAGGAGGAATTTGATCAATTTATTCACAATACAGAGCTTGCTCCCTTCATCGCAGGTAAGTGCCCCCAACACCTCGAACTCACAAAAACCTTTACAAAAAAATTAAATATTTTCCTCGTGAGTCTAGAGTTTCGTTCAACCTGTACGATCATTCCTTTACCATGCCGTTAGAAATGTTTAGCGAAGCATGCAAACTTCCATATGGGGGTTCCCTCGATGAACCAACAAAAGCTGAGTATGAATCATTTTTAGTTAATCTTTGCTTTGGCGAAGATAGGGGGGTTACACAAGGGAGAATTAACAGCATCCATTTTCCATCACTACAATATTTTGCGCTCTTTAACGGTAAATGTATTGTAGGCAAACAAGATTGTAGCACACTGTGTGCTCATGATTTGAGTCTCTTACACACTGCCATAACTGGGAATAAGGATTATAATCTTGGTGCAATTGTTGCACGGAGGTTGCAGCTTAATGCTGCTAGTGGTAATTTTTATGGAGGAATCTATGCCTCCCGTGTAGCTGAGAGATTAAATGTCTCACCATGGCCTAATGACCCCATCCTACCCACTCAGTATTTAGACTTTGATGCCATGAAGCGTCATAAGTTCCTTACGGGTACGGCCACCAACTACACCTATAACTTGAGATTTAATAAAAAACCTGTTGTGCCGGTTGCTTTGCCTGCTTCTTCTCTCTTTGATTTTCACACTAGGGGAAGATATTATGTTCTTGAGAGCGAAGCCCATGTGTACAACACGGAGGTTGAAGCTGCCAGGAGGGCCGCGGAGTCTGCTCCGAGGGCCTCGGTGAGCCATCGCCCAGACTATTATTCATACGGATGGTGATTACCAAGCTAGGCCAAAAGCCTAAGCTTGGGGGAGTACGTATTTCCACCGACATTACAATCATGTTCACACATTTCATTCCAGTTGTCGGTTCACAATTTTTTCATTGTAATATCCATGCTAGATTTGTTTTCTCGCTTTCTTCTTGTGTGTTTGAAAAACTTTGAGAAAATCCAAAAAATATATTTCCTACTTCTTTTTAGTTTTTCTTTCTAGCTTAGTTTAATTGTAGCATCAAAAGAAAACTCAAAAAGAGTTCTCGCTTGTTCTTTTACTTGTTGGGAGCTTTCCCGTGCAAATAGTTTTTCTCGTTTTGTTTTTCCTCTTTAATTTGCTCTCTGTAAGAAAAAACAAAAACTCCAAAAATATTTCAGTGTGTTTCTCTGAAATTCTTTTCTTTTTACTTGAGTCGTACCTAGGAGAAGACCACGATGAAATTGTTGAGTGGCTCTCATCTGCATTATTGTTTATCTAACAAAGAGCCCATATTACCTTGTCTTCTCCTCTTGAATAAAATGTTGCAGATTCCAGGTTAGTCCATGGCACTCTTGCACTATTATTATTTTCCTATCATTCGGTCGTGCAAGTGAAAGGCAATAATGACGACAATTGATGAATTGACTGTGGCAGAGAAAAGCAGGTATGAACTCAACTTGTTTTTGTTTTTGTAAATATGTTTAACCTAGTATCCCTTGATTCAACTCATTATGATCAAACATGTTTGCAATGACCATTAGAGATTATAGTTGTTCATGCCATGCTTAAGTAGCTAGGAGTGGATAATAATGATTTATCTTGGGTGTTAACATGCATTAAAATGGTTGTGATGCGGTATGATGATATGGTATCCTCCTCTGGATGTTTCAAGTGGCTTGACTTGGCACATGTTCACGTATGTAGTTGAATCCAAACCAACATAGCCTTCATGATATTTATGTTCATGGTGTCCATATCCTACTCATGCTAGTATTCAATGTTGATTATATGTAATGCATGTTCATGACCGTTTTCGCTCTCTAGCTGGCCGCTTCTCAATCTACTTCCTAGCCTTCGCCTGTACTAAGCGGGAATACTGCTTGTGCATCAAAACCCTTAAACCAAGTTATGCCAGATGAGTCCACTATACCTACCTATATGTGGTATTACCCTGCCGTTCCAAGTAAATTTGCATGTGCCAACTCTAAAAATTCAAATGAACATCTGTTTTGTGTGCCTGGACCGCTCATGGAGCGACAGGGGGTGGTCAGTATCTTCCATGCTAAGCGGGTTATTCTCATGATGAGTGTTTATTCACTTGTCCTTACACGAGAGGGGCGGTAATAGGGATTCCCAGTCCCGAAATCAAAAATCAAAAATAATTAAACAAAACTCCCCCAGGAATGTTGTTGGTTTGGACGCTACCCGTGGATGCGGCTCGCCGTGGAGTGTGATTATTGGTGGAGGGGGAGTAAACCTTTACTTTTACCACTTGGGAACCGTCGCTAATTTGTTTAGCATGGAAGATATTGATAACTCTTGGTCGTGACGTTGACAGGAAGGGTGTACCTCCCAAAATTAAATCTATCCCTGTTTTAAACTTTGAGCTCTGGCACCGCTGCAAATCCATGCTTCCCTCTGCGAAGGGACTATCTATTTACTTTTATGCTGAGTCATCACCTTCTCAAATAAGCGCCAGACCTGAGAGAACTATTGTCATCCTCATGCATTGTGTATAGTTGATGTTGGGTGCAGCATGACTGGATCTTTTCTACCATGAATTACAATGTTTAGTCGCTGCTTGAACTTTGGAGGTGCTCTGCATTTATGTTTTGCGGTCTCAGAAAGGGCTAGCGAGATACCACTATTGTCATATTGTATCATGATTGTTTTGACAAAGTGTTGGCGCTTGAGATATCTTATTATTGCTCGCTAGTTGCTTATGTTATTGTTATGAGTTAATATAATTTTTAAGAGTTATTGTTGACATGGTTAGTCATAATCTTTGCTGAAAACCTGGGTGCTACTTAAGCATATATATGTAAACAAGAACAAAAGAGTTCATAAAAGTTTTTCTTTATCACTTTCAGTTTGTCAACTGAATTGCTTGAGGACAAGCAAAGGTTTAAGCTTGGGGGAGTTGATACATCTCCAACGTATCTACTTTTCCTCACCCTTTTGCCCTTGTTGTGGACTCTAATTTGCATGATTTGAATGGAACTTACCCGGACTAACGCTGTTTTCAGCAGAACTACCATGGTGTTGTTTTTGTGCAGAAATAAAAGTTCTCGGAATGGAACGAAACTTTTTGGAGAATTATTTCAGAATATATGTGAATTATTGGAGCCAAAATCCACCGAAGAGGGGAGCCAGGGTGGCCAGCACCCACCAGGGCGCGCCAGCCCCCCTGGGCGCGCCCTGGTGGGTTGTGCCCACCTCGTGGCCCCACTTGCCCTAATTCCGCCACTATAAATTCCTATTTTCAGAGAAAAAATCAGAGAGAAAGTTTCATCGCGTTTTATGATACGGAGCCGCCGCCACCTCCTGTTCTTCATCGAGAGGCCAGATCTGGAGCCCATTTGGGGCTCCGGAGAGGGGAATCTTCGGTCTTCGTCATCACCAACCCTTCTCCATCGCCAATTCCATGATGCTCCCCACCGGGAGTGAGTAATTCCTTCGTAGGCTTGCTAGTCGGTGAGGAGTTGGATGAGATTCATCATGTAATCGAGTTAGTTTTGTTAGGGCTTGATCCCTAGTATCCACTATGTTCTGAGATTGATGTTGCTTTGACTTTGCTATGCCTAATGCTTGTCACTAGGGCCCGAGTGCCATGATTTCAGATCCGAACCATTTATGTTATCATCTCCATATCTATGTTCTTGATCCGATCTTGCCTAGTCATATGCACCTATTACGTGTTATGATCCGTCAACCCCATAGTGACAATATTTGGGATACTTCCTGGTGATGACCGTAGTTTGAGGAGTTCATGTATTCACCATGTGTTAATGCTTTGTTCTGGTTCTCTATTAAAAGGAGGCCTTAATATCCCTTAGTTTCCTTATGGACCCCGCTACCACTAGAGGGTAGGATAAAAGATGTCATGCAAGTTCTTTTCCATAAGCACGTATGACTATTTACGGAATACATGCCTACATTACATTGATGAACTGGAGCTAGTTCTGTATCGCCCTAGGTTATGACTGTTACATGACGAATATCATCCAACGAGTTACCGATCCAGTGCCTACGAGCTTTCCACTTATTGTTCTTGCTAAGTTACTATTGCTGCTGCTGCTGCTGTTCCAACTGCTACAAAACTATTGCTACTACTGTTACCGCTGATGTTACTGTCACTACTACTATCAAACTATCATATTACTGTGCTACTGATCACTCTGTTGCAGATATTTAATCTCCAGGTGTGGTTGAATTGACAACTCAACTGCTAATACTCTCAAGTATTCTTTGGCTCCCCTTGTGTCGAATCTATAATTTTTGGTTGAATACTCTACCCTCGAAAACTGTTGTGATCCCCTATACTTGTGGGTTATCACATACCATGTTCTTTCAGCAACTACAACACTTGCCCCAAAAGTTGCTGGTGTTGCTCAATAGTTTTGTTGTAAACCGAGATGTCATCCATGAAAACCAATACACCTCTGCGAAGTAACAAAGCCAACACGATGTTCATTGCTCCTTGGAAGGTTGCAGGAGCACTAGTTAGTCCATAAGGCATCACCCGAAACTGGAAGTGACCTTGGTGCGCTTTGAATTTCGTTTTGCACTCATGGAATCAAACAAATTTGGTTGTATCCCTCTCGGAGGCCCCGTTTTGAGAACCAACACGATCTCATTAGCTCATCAAGTAACTCAGCAATCACTTGGCATAAGATAATTAGTTTGTAACCAGTTGTAATAAGAATATATTCTCCTTTGAGTTAGCATGGTTTGAGAGAGAAGGCTGTGTGGACCTCATAGCTAGAGAATGGGCAAGGGACACAGGAGGGAGATCGTATGTTGATAGATGGCAAAATAAGATCAGACACTTGAGGCAGTTCCTACGGGGATGGGCAAAACATGAGAGCGGAATTTATAAGATGGAGAAAGAAAGGCTTCTCAATCTTATAAACGATCTAGACATAAAAGCCGAATCCTCCCTACTAGATGACAATGATAGGACATCTAAAGCGGAGGCAGAACAAAGTCTCAAACAACTTCTTAGGGAAGAGGAGTTGAAATGGGCACTTAGAGCGAAAGTGAGACAAGTAGTACAGGGTGATGACAACACACAGTTTTTCCATTTGATTGCTAATGGAAAACACAGAAAGAAAAAAAATCTTCCAACTAGAGCAAGATGAGGGTACAATTGTAGGGCACGAAAACCTAAAGTTGTATATCTCTGAATACTATAAGCGGCTTTTTGGGGCTCCCGAGGACAATTATGTGTTGGAAATATGCCCTAGAGGCAATAATAAAAGTAGTTATTATTGTATTTCCTTATTCATGATAATCGTTTATTGTCCATGCTATAATTGTATTGATTGGAAACTCAATTGCATGTGTGGATACATAGACAACACTGTGTCCCTAGTATGCCTCTAGTGGACTAGCTCGTTGATCAAAGATGGTCAAGGTTTCCTAGCCATAGACATGAGATGTCATTTGATAACGGGATCACATCATTAGGAGAATGATGTGATGGACAAGACCCAAACTATGAACGTAGCATATGATCGTGTCAGTTTATTGCTATTGTTTTCTGCATGTCAAGTATCTGTTCCTATGACCATGAGATCATGCAACTCACTGACACCGGAGGAATACCTTGTGTGTATCAAACGTCACAACGTAACTGGGTGACTATAAAGATGCTCTACAGGTATCTCCGATGGTGTGTGTTGAGTTGGCATGGATCAAGACTGGGATTTGTTACTCCGTATGACGGAGAGGTATCTCAGGGCCCACTCGGTAATACAACATCACAATAAGCCTTGCAAGCAATGTGACTAAAGTGTTAGTCACGGGATCTTGTGTTACGGAACGAGTAAAGAGACTTGCCAGTAACGAGATTGAACAAGGTATAGAGATACCGACGATCGAATCTCGGGCAAGTAACATACCGAAGAACAAAGGGAACAGCGTACGGGATTAACTGAATCCTTGACATAGAGGTTCAACCGATAAAGATCTTCGTAGAATATGTAGGAACCAATATGGGCATCCAGGTCCCGCTATTGGTTATTGAACGTAGAGGTGTCTCGGTCATGTCTACATAGTTCTCGAACCCGCAGGGTCTGCACACTTAACGTTCGGTGACGTTTCGGTAGTATTGAGTTATGTATGGTGATGACCGAAGGTTGTTCGGAGTCCCAGATGAGATCCCGGACGTCACGAGGAGCTCCGGAATGGTCCGGAGGTAAAGATTGATATAAGGAAGTCCCGTTTTGGCCACCGGAAAAGTTTCGGGTATTTCCGGTAGTGTACCGGGAGTGCCGGGAGGGTCCCGGAGGGCCATCGGGAGGGGCCACTCACGCCAGGAGGCCACATGGGCCTTAGGGGTGGCGCACCATCCCTTAGTGGGCTGGGCAAGCCAGCCCCTAAGGGCCCATGCGGCTGGGATGAGGGAAAAAGGCAAAAGCCCAAAAGGGGGAAGGGTTTCCAAGTGGGGGAGGAATCCTACTAGGAGTAGGATTGGAGTTGGACTCCCTCTCCTCCTCACTTTGGCCAACTCCTAGGGGCAACCCTAGGGGTGCCGGCCCCTCCCCTCCCTCCTATATATACTAGAGGGAGAGAGGGCCAAAGACACCCAACCCAAAAGGCCACGGTGCAGCCCTCTCTCCCAATAGATCGTTTCCTCTAGTGTTCAGCAGTGCTTAGGCGAAGCCCTGCTGGAATAGTTCCACCACCACCGCCGCCGTGCCGTCGCGCTGCCGGAGAACTCTCCTACCTCTCCGCTCCCTCTTGCTGGATCAAGAAGGCGGAGATCGTCATCGAGCTGTACGTGTGCTGAACGCGGAGGTGCCGTCCGTTCGGTGCTAGATCGTGATTGGATCGCGGGACGGCTAGCGATTTGGATCGCGAAGACGTTCGACTACATCAACCGCATTTCTTAACGCTTCCCGCTTAGCGATCTACAAGGGCATGTAGATCCACTGTCCCTCTCGTAGATGCTCATCACCATGGATAGATCTTGCGTGTGCGTAGGAAATTTTTTGTTTCCCATGCAACGTTCCCCAACAGTGGTATCAGAGCTAGGTCTATGTGTAGATGAGATCACGAGTAGAACACAGAGGAGTTTGTGGGCGTTGATGCTCAGATTGCTTCCTCCCTTAGTCTTTTCTTGATTCAGCGGTATTGTGGGATGAAGCGGCCCGGACCAACATTACTCGTACGCTTACGAGAGACCGGTTCCATCAACTGACATGTAACTTTGTTGCATAAAGATGGCTGGCGGGTGTTTGTCTCTCCCACTTTAGTTGGATCGGATTCGACAAAGGCGGTCCTTGAGAAGGTTGAATAGCAATTTGTGTATCACCGTTGTGGTTTATGCGTAGGTAAGAATAGTTCTTGCTAGATACCCGTAGCACCCACGTAAAACATGCAACAACAATTAGAGGACGTCTAACTTGTTTTTGCAGGGTATGTTGTGATGTGATATGGCCAATTACATGATGAGATATATGTGATGTATGAGATGATCATGGATTGTATAGAATATCATGACTTGCATGTCGATGAGTACGGCAACCGGCAGGAGCCATGGGGTTGTCTTTAATTAATTTTCGCCGTTTTTGCTTTACTTTATCGCTATGAGTTAGCAATAGTCGTGGAAGCAACAGTTGGCGCGACAACCTCATGGCGACACATTGATGGAGATCATGGTGTCATGCCGGTGACGATGGAGATCATGCCGGTGCTTTGGAGATGGAGATCAACAACACAAGTTCATGGCCATATCATGTCACTTATGATTTGCATGTGATGTTAATCCTTTTATGCATCTTATTTTGCTTAGGACGACGGTAGCATTATAAGGTGATCCCTCACTGAAATTTCAAGATAAAACTGTGTTCTCCCCAAGTGTGCACCGTTGCGAAAGTTCGTCGTTTTGAGACACCACGTGATGATCGGGTGTGATAGACTCTACGTTCGCATACAACGGGTGCAAGCCAGTGTTGCACATGCAGAACACTCGGGTTAAACTTGACGAGCCTAGCATGTACAGACATGGCCTCGGAACACAAGAGACCGAAAGGTCGAACATGAGTCATATAGTAGATATGATCAACATGAAGATGTTCACCATTGAAACCATCTCAACTCACGTGATGATCGGACTTGAGTTGGTGAATTTGGATCATGTGACACTCGAATGACCGGAGGGATGTCAATTTGAGTGGGAGTTTTTAAGTAATATGATTAACTAAACTCATTATCTTGAACAATAGTCAAAGTTGTCTTTGCAAAATTTATGTTGTAGATCAATGGCTCGCGCAGTAGCACCCCTGAATTTTAATGCGTTCCTAGAGAAAGCTAAGTTGAAAGATGATGAAAGTAACTTTGTGTACTGGGCTCGTAATCTAAGGATTATCCTTACGGCTTCCCAAAAGGCTTATGTCCTTGATGCACCGCTTGGTGATCCACCCGCTCCAGTAGAGTCTCCAGACGTTGCGAACGCCTGGCAGGCTCGTTCTGATGATTACTCAATGGTTCAATGTGCA
This sequence comes from Elymus sibiricus, assembly GCA_039707655.1. Lineage (NCBI taxonomy): Eukaryota > Viridiplantae > Streptophyta > Magnoliopsida > Poales > Poaceae > Elymus > Elymus sibiricus. The sequence goes on from CM077675.1 coordinate 115,798,209, forward strand.
ATGTTGTTAGGCTTAGAACCGGGACTTCAAAGACGTTTTGAACGTCATGGAGCATATGATATGTTCCTAGAGTTGAAGTTTATCTTTCAGAAGAATGCCCGGATCGAGAGGTATGAGACCTCCGATAAGTTCTATGCCTGCAAGATGGAGGAGAACGGGTCTGTCAGTGAACACATACTCAAAATGTCTGGGTATTCCACCCGTATGGCTGAATTGGGGATGCCCCTTCCAGCAGAGGCGATCACTGACAGAGTTCTTCAATCATTGCCACCTAGCTACAAGAGCTTCGTGTTGAACTATAACATGCACGGGATGAACAAGTCAGTCGTCGAGCTGTTTGCGATGTTGAAAGTCGCTGAGTCTGAGATTCAGAAGGAGCATCAAGTGTTGATGGTTAATAAAACCACTAGTTTCAAGAAGAATGGCAAGGGTAAGAAGGGTAACTCCAAGAAGAGTGGCAAAGCAGTTGCCCCTCCCGTGAAGAAACCCAAGGCTGGACCCAAGCCAGAAACTGAGTGCTTCATTGCAAGGGAACTGGTCACTGGATGTGGAACTGTCCCAAGTATTTGGCTGACAAGAAGGCGGCCAACAACAAACAAGGTATATATGATATACATGTTATTGATGTGTACCTTACCAACTCTCGTTGTAGTGCCTGGGTATTTGATACCGGTGTGGTTGCTCACATTTGCAACTCAAAACAGGAACTGCGGAATAGACGGAGGCTGGCAAAGGACGAAGTGACGATGCGCGTGGGAAATGGTTCCAAGGTTGATGTGATCGCCATCGGCACGCTCGCTCTTCGATTACCATCGGGATTAGTGATGAACCTGAATAATTGTTATTTAGTGCCTGTGTTAAGCATGAACATTATATCTGGATCTTGTTTATTGCGAGACGGTTACTCATTTAAATCAGAGAATAATGGTTGTTCTATTTATATGAGTAATATCTTTTATGGTCATGCACCCAATGTGAGGGGTTTATTCTTATTGAATCTCGATAGTGATGATACACATGTTCATAACATTGATGCCAAAAGATGTAGAATTGATAATGATAGTACCACTTTCTTGTGGCACTGCCGTTTAGGTCATATTGGTGTAAAACGCATGTAGAAGCTCCATGCTGATGGACTTTTGGAGTCACTTGATTTTGAATCACTTGACACATGTGAGCCATGCCTCATGGGCAAGATGACTAAGACCCCGTTCTCTGGAACAATGGAACGGGCAAGTGACTTGTTGGAAATCATACATACTGATGTATGCGGTCCGATGAGCATTGAGGCGCGCGGTGGATATCGTTATTTTCTCACATTCACTGATGACTTAGGTAGATATGGGTATATTTACTTAATGAAACACAAGTCTGAAACGTTTGAAAAGTTCAAGCAATTTCAGAGTGAAGTTGAGAATCATCGTAACAAGAAGATTAAATTCCTGCGATCTGATCGAGGTGGAGAATATCTGAGTTATGAGTTTGGCAGTCACTTGAGACAGTGTGGAATAGTTTCACAATTGACACCGCCTGGAACACCACAGCGTAATGGTGTGTCCGAACGTCGTAATCGAACCTTATTGGATATGGTGCGATCTATGATGTCTCTTGCCGATTTGCCACTATCGTTTTGGGGTTATGCATTAGAGACAGCTGCTTTCACTTTAAATAGGGCACCATCGAAATCCGTTGAGATGACGCCATATGAACTGTGGTTTGGCAGGAAGCCAAAGTTGTCGTTTCTTAAAGTTTGGGGATGTGATGCTTATGTCAAAAAGCTTCAGCCTGAAAAGCTGGAACCCAAAGCAGAGAAATGCGTCTTCATAGGATACCCAAAAGAGACAGTTGGGTATACCTTCTATCTCAGATCCGAGGGCAAAGTGTTTGTCGCTAAAAACGGAACATTTCTTGAGAAAGACTTTCTCTCGAAAGAATTGAGTGGGAGGAAGATAGAACTTGATGAGGTTGTTGAACCTTTACTTCAACCTGAGAGTAGCGCAGCGCAGAAAGATGTTTCTGTGGAGCCTACATCGGTTGAAGAGGAAGTTAATGATGATGATCATGAAGCTTCGGATCAAGTTGCTATCGAACCTCGTAGGTCGACAAGGACGCGTACTGCTCCTGAGTGGTACGACAACCCTGTCTTAGAGGTCATGTTGTTGGACAACGATGAACCTACGAGCTATGGAGAAGCGATGATGGGCCCGGATTCCGAGAAATGGTTAGAGGCCATGAAATCCGAGATGGGATCCATGTATGAAAACAAAGTATGGGCTTTGGAAGTATTACCTGAAGGGCAAAAGACCATTCAGAACAAATGGATCTTTAAGAGGAAGACGGACGCGGACGGTAATGTCAACGTCTATAAAGCTCGACTTGTGGCAAAGGGTTTTTCACAAGCTCAAGGAGTTGACTACGATGAGACCTTCTCACCCGTAGCGATGCTTAATTCCGTCAGAATCATGTTAGCAATAGCTGCCTTTTTCGATTATGAAATTTGGCAGATGGATGTCAAAACAACGTTCCTTAACGGTTTCCTTAAGGAAGAGTTGTATATGATGCAACCAGAAGGTTTTGTCGATCCAGAGAATGCTGACAAAGTTTGCAAACTCCAGCGATCCATTTATGGACTGGTGCAAGCATCTCGGAGTTGGAATCTTCACTTTGATGAGGTGATCAAAGCGTTCGGGTTTATACAAGTTTACGGAGAAGCTTGTATTTACATGAAAGTGAGTGGGAGCTCTATAGCGTTTCTAATATTATATGTGGATGACATATTGCTGATTGGAAACAATATAGAAATGTTGGAAAGCATGAAGGAATATTTGAACAAGAGTTTTTCAATGAAGGACCTAGGAGAAGCTGCTTTCATATTAGGCATCAAGATCTATAGAGATAGATCGAGACGCTTAATAGGACTTTCACAGAGCACATACCTTGACAAAGTTTTGAAGAAGTTCAAAATGGATCAATCCAAGAAGGGGTTCTTGCCTGTATTGCAAGGTGTGAAGTTGAGTAAGACTCAATGCTCAGTGACTGCAGAAGCTAGAGAAAAGATGAGTGTCGTCCCCTATGCTTCGGCCATAGGCTCTATCATGTATGCAATGCTGTGCACAAGACCCGATGTCAGCCTTGCCATAAGTATGGCCGGAAGGTTTCAAAGTGATTCAGGAATGGAACACTGGACGACGGTCAAGAATATCCTTAAGTACCTGAAAAGGACTAAGGACATGTTTCTCGTTTATGGAGGTGATCAAGAGCTCGTCGTAAAGGGTTACGTCGATGCAAGCTTTGACACTGATTCGGATGACTCTAAGTCTCAAACCGGATACGTATTTATTCTTAATGGGGGTGTGGTAAGCTGGTGCAGTTCCAAGAAGAGCGTGGTAGCTGATTCTACATGCGAAGCGGAGTACATCGCTTCCTCGGAGGCGGCGAAGGAAGGTGTCTAGATGAAGGAGTTCATGACAGATCTTGGAGTAGTGCCTAGTGTACTAAACCCAATGACTCTGTTCTGTGACAACACTGGTGCCATTGCTCTAGCCAAGGAACCAAGGTTTCACAAGAGGACCAGACACATAAAGCGACGTTCCAATTCCATCCGCGATTACATCAAGGAGGATGACATAAATATTTGCAAAGTGCACACGGATCTGAATGTTGCAGATCCGATGACTAAACCACTTCCAAGGGCTAAACATGATCAACACCAGAACTGTATGGGTGTTAGATTCATTACAATGTAAATCACATAGTGATGTGAGCTAGATTATTGACTCTAGTGCAAGTGGGAGACTATTGGAAATATGCCCTAGAGGCAATAATAAAAGTAGTTATTATTATATTTCCTTGTTCATGACAATCGTTTATTGTCCATGCTATAATTGTATTGATTGGAAACTCAATTGCATGTGTGGATACATAGACAACACTGTGTCCCTAGTATGCCTCTAGTGGACTAGCTCGTTGATCAAAGATGGTCAAGGTTTCCTAGCCATAGACATGAGATGTCATTTGATAACGGGATCACATCATTAGGAGAATGATGTGATGGACAAGACCCAAACTATGAACGTAGCATATGATCGTGTCAGTTTATTGCTATTATTTTCTGCATGTCAAGTATCTGTTCCTATGACCATGAGATCATGCAACTCACTGACACCGGAGGAATACCTTGTGTGTATCAAACGTCACAACGTAACTGGGTGACTATAAAGATGCTCTACAGGTATCTCCGAAGGTGTCTGTTGAGTTGGCATGGATCAAGACTGGGATTTGTTACTCCGTATGACGGAGAGGTATCTCAGGGCCCACTCGGTAATACAACATCAAAATAAGCCTTGCAAGCAATGTGACTAAAGTGTTAGTCACGGGATCTTGTGTTACGGAACGAGTAAAGAGACTTGCCGGTAACGAGATTGAACTAGGTATAGAGATACCGACGATCGAATCTCGGGCAAGTAACATACCGAAGAACAAAGGGAATAGCGTACGGGATTAACTGAATCCTTGACATAGAGGTTCAACCGATAAAGATCTTCGTAGAATATGTAGGAACCAATATGGGCATCCAGGTCCCGCTATTGGTTATTGACCGTAGAGGTGTCTCGGTCATGTCTACATAGTTCTCGAACCCGCAGGGTCTGCACACTTAACGTTCGGTGACATTTCGGTAGTATTGAGTTATGTATGATGGTGACCGAAGGTTGTTCAGAGTCCCGGATGAGACCCCGGACGTCACGAGGAGCTCTGGAATGGTCCGGAGGTAAAGATTGATATATAGGAAGTCCCGTTTTGGCCACCAGAAAAGTTTCGGGTATTTCCGGTAGTGTACCGGGAGTGCCGGGAGGGTCCCGGAGGGCCATCGGGAGGGGCCACTCACGCCGGGAGGCCACATGGGCCTTAGGGGTGGCACACCAGCCCTTAGTGGGCTGGGCAAGCCAGCCCCTAAGGGCCCATGCGGCTGGGGTGAGGGAAAAAGGCAAAAGCCCAAAAGGGGGAAGGGTTTCCAAGTGGGGGAGGAATCCTACTATGAGTAGGATTGTAGTTGGACTCCCTCTCCTCCCCACTTCGGCCGACTCCTAGGGGCAACCCTAGGGGCGCCGGCCCCTCCCCTCCCTCCTATATATACTAGAGGGAGAGAGGGCCAAAGACACCCAACCCAAAAGGCCACGGTGCAACCCTCTCTCCCAATAGATCGTTTCCTCTAGTGTTCAGCAGTGCTTAGGCGAAGCCCTGCTGGAATAGTTCCACCACCACCGCCGCTGCGCCGTCGCGTTGCCGGAGAACTCTCCTACCTCTCCGTTCCCTCTTGCTGGATCAAGAAGGCAGAGATCGTCATCGAGCTGTACGGGTGCTGAACGCGGAGGTGCCGACCGTTCGGTACTAGATCGTGATTGGATCGCGGGACGGCTAGAGATTTGGATCGCGAAGACGTTCGACTACATCAACCGCGTTTCTTAACGCTTCCCGCTTAGCGATCTACAAGGGTATGTAGATCCACTCTCCCTCTCGTAGATGCTCATCACCATGGATAGATCTTGCGTGTGCGTAGGAAATTTTTTGTTTCCCATGCAACGTTCCCCAACATTATGTGTCTATGGATGAGCAGATGGTCGGAGATATTCGTCAGCTCGGGACGGACGAGAATGAGATATTGACCGTACCATTCACGGAGAAAGAGGTGTTTGAGGCCATATCACAAATGAAAAATAATAAGGCGCCAGGTCCGGATGGGTTTCCAACTGAGTTCTATAAAAAATGTTGACACATTATTAAAGGTGACTTGCTTCCGATGTTTGAAGATTTGTTTAATGGCCACCTACAGCTTTTCCACTTGAACTTTGGGACAATTACGTTGTTGCCAAAGAAGGAGGGGGCGGTGCGCATTGAACAATTCCATCCTATTTGCCTGCTTAATGTGAGTTTCAAAATATTCACGAAGGTCGGGACAAATAGATTGACTCAGATTGCACATACTGTGGTGCAGCCTAGTCAGACGGCTTTCATGCCGGGCAGAAACATACTAGAGGGTGTGGTTGTCCTTCATGAAGCACTGCATGAAATTCACTCGAAGAAACTAGATGGGGTTATCTTCAAGGTGGATTTCGAGAAAGCGTATGATAAAGTTAAATGTCCGTTCCTTCAACAAGCCTTACGTATGAAGGGATTTGATCACTTGTGGAGGAAGCACGTTGAATCCTTTGTACAAAAAGGCAGCGTTGGAATTAAAGTTAATGATGATGTTGGTCAATACTTCCAAACGACAAAGGTCTTCGGCAGGGAGACCCCATGTCCCCTATCCTATTTAATGTGGTTGCAGACATGTTGGCAATTCTCATAGGAAGGGCTAAAGAGGAAGGTCAGGTAGGAGGACTAGTACCACATCTAGTGGATGGTGGTGTGTCCATACTACAATACGCAGATGATACTATTTTGTTTATGGAACACGATATAGCAAATGCTAGAAATATGAAACTTATCCTTTGCTTATTCGAACAGTTGTCTGGTTTGAAAATAAATTTTCACAAGAGTGAATTGTTCTGTTTTGGGAGAGCCAAAGATGAGCAAGACGCTTATAAACAACTGTTCAGTTGTGAATTGGGAAGCCTACCGTTTAGTTATATAGGCATACCAATTCATCATCGTAAATTAACAAACAAAGAGTGGAAGTGTATTGAGGATCGTTTCGAGCAAAAACTAAGCTGCTGGAAGGGTAAGCTTTTGTCTTATGGAGGACGGCTAATATTTATTAACTCGGTTCTTACGAGTATGTCTATGTTCCTTCTGTCCTTCTTTGAGATACCGGTAGGGGTACGCAAAAGGTTGGACTTTTATCGATCCCGCTTCTTCTGGCAGAGTGATGAAGTTAAGAAGAAGTACAGACTCACTAGATGGGATATTATATGTAGGTCCAAGGACCAGGGAGGTCTAGGGATTGAGAATTTAGAGGTAAAGAACAGATGTCTGCTCAGTAAATGGTTGTTCAGACTATCTGTGGAGACAGAAGGCATGTGGGTACAAATTTTACATAATAAGTACTTACAATCTAAGACCTTGGCTCAGGTCACAGTCAGACCCAATGATTCACCATTTTGGAAAGGTTTGATGAGAATGAAATCAGCTTTTTTCCATAGAACTAAATTTATCATTGGAAATGGTGAGTCGACGAGATTCTGGAAAGATACGTGGTTGGGGGAGATGCCTCTAGCGACACAGTATCCATCTCTCTATAGTATTGTGCAGCGTAAGGAGGCGTACGTTGCCATAATTTTACAGTCTAACCCTCTAAATATTCAATTCCGACGAGCGTTGGTGGGTCATCGCTGGGAAGCTTGGTTACACTTAGTCAGAAGACTCATGGATATCCAGTTATCGGACGAGTCCGACATGCTTCATTGGAAGCTAACCTCAAATGGAATCTTCTCAATGAAATCGATGTATTTGAACCTTATTGATACTGGACCAATCCCCAAGTCGATTCATATTTGGAAGGTCAAAGTACCCTTACGAATCAAAGTCTTCATGTGGTTTGTTCACAAGGAGGTGATTCTCACTAAGGATAATTTGGCAAAGCGGAATTGGGAGGGAAGTAAACGATGTAGTTTTTGTGATCATGATGAAACTATCAAACACCTTTTTCTCCATTGTCCTCTAGCAAAAATTTTGTGGCAAACAGTTCGTGTAGCCTTTAATATCATTCCTCCAGATAGCATTGACACGTTGTTTGGGACGTGGCTAAATGGAGTTGACATAATCACTGCGAGGCATATTCGTATAGGAGTATGTGCTTTACTTTGGGCTATATGGAACTGTAGGAACGGCATGGTTTTTAACAGACAAACACGTATACATTTTTTGCATGTACTTCACAGGGCATCGGCGTTGATCCGTACATGGTCGTTACTCACTCCTGCGGAAACCAGGGAGCCTTTGGTTACTGGGTCTGTCTGGTGAGAGATGGTAGCTCGGGATATCTACAACCGGTTTGGATGGCGGTCCAGTAATAGGATAGATGGTTAGGCATCGTGTCCTATTTTCGCCGGTTGTGGCATCTTTTTCTTATGGATTTTTGTGCCGCTCCTTACGAACGTGTTCGGAACCGCATACTATTTTATTGCTTTCTTTAATAAAGGGATCGTATGCATCGTATTGATGCAGAGGCCAGAGGTAATCCTCCTTTTCTAAAAAAAAAAACAGTTGTAATGGATCTACTCCTGATCTGGTGGTAGAAGGAGATGAAAGGGAGGAAGAGGGCAAAAGGAGGTAGAGAGGAGGAAGAACAACTTCCATACCAGCCACCCACATCACATAAGACACTTCCTCTACCTCAACTGTGGGGTTGTTGTGTCAATCATGAGTTCGTGACAACGGTTCATAGGCTATCTCACTCGAGGTCGAGGGACGGTTTACTGTTCCTTGTTAAGGGGACGTCCAACGCTGGACGTTTGCTAAGCTTGCACGGCTCGCTCGGTAGCAGGCTGCCACATGGCAGCAGCTCGTAAGCAGGAGTAGCCGTGTGTCCGCTGCGGGCTCGTGTTCCAGCCTTCCAGTGATACCCTAGAATAGTTGCTTGATTAGACAAAAAAAACCTCATTAATACAATGAACACAGGCCTCTGCATATAATTCATTATAAAAAGTTGGCCCACAATTCAAATTTGCCCTAGCCCAAAATTCTGGGTCCACTTGGAGCGGGGTCTGATTAATTAGTAGACTCGGTCAGGGTCAACCATGGGTCTTCATAATAATGTTATTTTTGCAAAATCACTTACTGCCTATCTTTCCCTCCAGATTGTTTGAAACGCACTTTCTGTCCAAAAGTGCCACCTGAACAATATATGATTCCCTCCTCGCAAAATGGTCGGTGGCCAAGTCAGATATTCAGCGTCGAATGGAAACATCGGCATTATATCAGAGAAACATTTAGAGCCACCCATCCATCCTTCCATCGACAACGAAGGAGTTCAGAGACCAGAATCCCAAAGTGCAAGTAATCGTAGACTACAAGCTGGCCGGCCAGTTTAAGCCGTTGATGTTCTTCTTCAGATACTGCAATCGCAACAAGTGTTAAGTAATCCATCTTTACCAGTACAGCGACTAAAGCACAGATCATTAGATGCCACAGCGTGTAATGGTCTCTGACGAGAAGATTAGATGCTATAATCTCTACACACCTCGACCCATTGTAGAGCCCAGGTTTGGTATAGATACCTCATACCTCAAAATTAATCCTCAAACTAATAGATCCATCGCTATCTTCCCATGGGAGTTTAAACCTTTGGATGCAAGGTTCATCCGGGCTTAGCTTATCCATAGTACAAAATTAATTACTGCTCCACTCACTTAAACTCTTCGAGCCGCGATACTGCCGAAAGTGTACTGCCTTTTTTTGGTTCCGAGCGACTGCGTTTTGTTGGTGGCCGATTATGCTCTAACTATCTGTTACACTGAACCCCTATATAAGCTCATCCATCACTCTTGGAGTGGGTATAACTACTACTTACATTTCCTGTACTAACTAACAGTCCATATACTACAACATATGCATACGGAGGCGTATGTCACCGGCGGCAACAGCGACGGCGCAGATAGCAAGAAGAAACTGCCGCGCCGCCGCCACCACCGCGGCGATGTTCTGAGGCGCATTTTGCGCGCCTTTTGCTGCTGGAACGCTTCGGGCAACGAGTGAGCTCGTATTTTAATTATCACCACATGATGTAAGAGCAAGAAACCTCTCATAAAAAATAAGAGTGCCACATGTAATAATACCCTTTGATTTTGTACTCAAGAACTTGTACAGGTAGTTCTCCTGATGTTTGCCTTATGTTAAATCCTCAAAGGTATATTAATGGTGTGACTTGTGTTTGTAATTTATTTTTATTTTTCGGGGGACTTGTATTTGTATTGATGTACAATTTTCACACGTGGCATGTGACGGCATCTAAAAGTCCGCAGCATATTCTTGTGTGATCATTTTTATATATTGCTTTAATTTGATGGAACTACTTACTTCTTTCGTCTTAAATTTATTGAAAGGAAGTAATCGTTTTTTCTTGCTGGAAAAAAGAGTAAGTGATAGCTTCCTATTTCAGGAGATCTTGCATGGAAACTTTTGCTTTACTGAAGAGTCAGTTGTGCTATTCAATATTATTGGGCTGGGAAAACATTTAACTGACTGAGACCTAGAAAATCTCAAAAACACTAGTCGACACTCTTTGCAAGGCTCGCTCTCACCTTCTCTGGTGATGACAAGTGACGCGCTGCATGTACAACACTTGTCACAACCTGGAGCAGTGTGTCTTTTCGCAAACTTGGTTTTTTAAATATTTTATCTCTCGAACCTTGCATCCAAATCACGCACCGTTTTCACGGTTACATTTCTCGCGTCGAGATCTTTGAAATTAGATTCCGTGTTAGTAAGTTTGGACAAACCTTTTTCCAAAAGAATATCCAAAAACCAGAAATGGGACAATCGGAAATAAACCGGAAACCAAAAAATAAAAATAGAAAACCTGAAGCACATTTTTGTGCTTTTTCACTTTCAGAAAGCATAGTTGTGCTTCAAGCGGAAGCACAACCGTGCTTTTCACTTTTTTGGGGAAGCACAATTGTGTTTCTCTGTGAAGCATAGCTATGCATTTCACTTTTCGGGATGCATAGTTGTGCTTTTCATTTTTTTCTAGATGCACAGCTCAGCTTCACCGTGCAGTACAATTGTGTCTTTTTATATGATGTGCTTCATGAGTGAAACCAAAATAATGAGTGCAAATAAAATTGTGCTCCCCATGCGGCGCGGTCGCATGATGTGCAGCCCACCCAAACTGATCGTTGTAGGAAACCCTTGGCGGGTACTTGAAAATGCATTGTCACTCAATTAATGTTTTGGTGTTGATAGCAATAGGAGTAGTGAGATGTAATGTTGTTTGTCAAGACTATCTCGGGACAATGGATCCTCGGTGATTGCCTAAGGGCATTGGTGACCCACAATTTAAAAGGCAAAAAAGGGTGTTTTCCTATGGCTCAGAAGGTTTTCGGTTTATTGGAGTCACTGAAAAAGCCGCACTATTAAGAGGGGTTGCGGTGTCGATAGATTGGGAAAATACATTTCATCCATATACTTCGCTTTCTCCAAAATTACCAACATCATAAAAAGGATAAAACCTTGAAAGAAATGGCTAAGACAGGTATTTTGGGTGGCTAGGGTCCTGACCTCTGGGTGCCCGCGGTCACCCGAGGATGAACCATGCATCTCTGTCTGGTCAGGGTGCCCGGAGTCCTAGACACTAGTGCATACAACACTAGTCGTAGTGTGCCAAAATCTATCTATGTGGCATGTCGACCCTATTTCACCAATATGGCGCGACTAATAAAATATAGTGGTGGTTTGTACAATCCACACCACCACTAATACATGTATTGATGGCGTGGCGCATAAGTGCATGCCACCAATGGTCCATATATAAAGGCAGCGTTCGAAATATCCCCATGACACAAGCTAATAGGAACATTTGTGGTGTTGCCCATCTCCGCACACCATTAATTTATTTTGAAGGCAGAGGGAAAACGCTGCAACAACAGTGGAAAAAAACGTTGCCACGACAGAGTTTCCACTAAGGTATGAGCAACTCATGCCAAAATTATATATGTCAGTGCAATTAAGTATGAAATTCAGAAACATAAGTAAGACAATTACGAAACTCTCTTGATAGCTAGCTAGCAAGGCAAGTTGCAATAACGTTAATGAACACACAACAATGACAATTAGGTAACTGAGTACTTAATTAAGATAGCTAGGCAATTTTTGAAATACGTTAACTCTCAAGGACAATGTAATTGAGTACTTTAGAGAACCACAACATAGCTAGTCACTCTCGGACATGGAGTTTGTGAGCTCGAGCTCGTCACATGAGCTTGAGTGACCAGTAAATTCCAAAAAAATAGTAAAAAATCTGATTATTTTGGCAAGAAAATTGATATTTTTTTCTACATGCGTGCAAATTTTCGCGATGAAATCACATTCATGAAGGTGTGAAAAAAAAGATGCTACAAAAAGTGTATTTTCCTAAGCATTTTGGAGCATTGTCTTTTTTTTGTCCACACCTGCACAAATTTGATTCCATCACGGAAATTTGCATGCTTGTAGAAAAACATCAATGTTTCTTGCCAAAAAAATAAGATTGTTTTGATTTTTTGACTATTATTCAGAATTTACTGTCCATCCAATCCATGTGATATCGAGATCACAATAGCACTTTCGGTCACACTCTCCTTTTACAATATACTATCCTAATAAGGATCTTTTAGGTACTTCTTCACCGGATCCATAAGAGAAGCCAAACCATCAGCATCGAGACCATGTTGCTTAATGCGAGTCGGCACCTCCTCCATACATGCTACGCCGCCGTTGAAAACCCCGGTGGCGTCGATGACATCCTTGTTGAGGATGGTCGCAAATTTCAACTGGATGTGTATGAACTCATATTTGTGATCTCCCTGTAAGGTTTGCTCCATTTTCCTTCCCCGTGCAATGACTTCAGATTGTTTTTTAAGGTTTTCTCCCTCCCATATGTACTGCTCCATGTGGTGGATGATGTCATAGGCATCTAGATCGCTATTTCTCCGTTGTTGCATGCAACAGATGACGGTTTTGTGGGCGAAGCATACCATTTTAAAATTTTCAAACTTCACACATCAATCTTCGACAATTCCTCCCTTGGTGGTATACTCTAAGAATGCTTCATCCATAACCTTGATGCCACCGTAGTCTTTCTTCACTTTTCTCATTGAATCCAAGGAATAAGGGCCCATGCGGATCCTGTCTGGCTCCGCACTTCACCAAATCCGGGCACGGAGCTGCGCCGACGCTCCGCGAAGCCCGCTGTGTGAAGTCCATGCTCCCTGCGGTGTAATTTTGTGGAGTTACATTTTCCCAGCTTCGCCAAAAGAGGAGTTGCTCCAAATTACATGAAAATGCCCCTCCGAAGTCGTCATACCATTTCATCTCGTGAGGATGCACCCTCAATCGACCTCACCCAATTAGACCGACGTCGGCACGTCTCCTCTTGCACTAACCCTAGGCAGCCACCACCCCCATCGCCGGTCGTCGTTCTTCTCTCCACTGAGCTCACCTGAAGTCGCCGTACAATGCTTCACGGACGAGCTCCAACAGTCCTTCTCCCTTACCTAAGCTCACCTGAAGCCGTCATCCGATGCTTCCCGGACTAGCTCTAATTAACCATCCTTCTCCCTTATCTAAGCTCACCCCAAGGTCACCTACTCCGAGCTCCAATAGTCTTTATCTATCCCTAAGATTCCTCGATGACGATCTCCTACATCCTATCACAGTCGCCTTCGACACCTATTGTAGGAGGCGTGCTATAGAGAGGCTTGTCACCGGCACACATTCGGAGGTACCCTTGAAGCCCCATGTCAACGAACGGAGGTGTAAGAAGACATAGTAGTCGTAGGATATGGCAAGGTGGACGCATCACATCCATCCATGCCTTCCACCCAAATTGAGCCTTGATACGTCTCAAACGTTCTATAATTTTTGATTATTTAATGCTATTATATTATCACATTCTTATGCTTTCTATACCATTATATATTATTTTTTGGGACTAAGTTATTAATTTAGTGTACAATGTTCATTCCTCTTTTTTGCTTGTTTTGGGTTTCGCAGAAAAACCATATCTAGGAAGGTCCAAATACGAAGCCAATTTTTTATGATTTTTTCTGGAGTATAAAGGACCCTAGAAGTTTTAAGAAACCACGTGAGGACCCACTAGCCAAGCACAAGGGCAGGTGGCACGGCCAGGGAGTGGCCGCACCACCTGGGCTTGTGGGTCGCCTGCTGCACTGTTTGACCTAATTCCTTCGCCTATAAATTCCATAATTTCCGAAACCCTTAGAGAGACAGATGAGTGAATTTTATCGCGCCGCAGGCCTGTTCCAAGGCGATCCCATCTGGAGCCCTGTTCTGTTGCTCTGTTGGAGGGGGAAGCCACCATAGAAGGCCTCTTCATCAACCTTGCTGCCTTCATGTTGATGTGTGAGTAGTTCCTTCAGGACCTACATGTCCATAGTAGTAGCTAGATGCCTTCTTCTTCTTCTTCTTCTTATCTCTCTCTCTTCTTATTGCTATGTTTCTTTCTATCTACATCATATCATCTTGCTTATTGCTTTACTTTGTTTTTCATTGAACTTAATAGCTTGAGATGCATGCTAGATAGCGATTTCGAGGTGGAGTAATAGTAGTAGATGTAGTTGGATTACGGTCTACTTGTCACAGACATGATGCCTATACAAGATGATGCCATCAATGATCATAGTTATGAATGCTACTTTTATGTCAATTGCCCAACAGTAATTTGTTTACCATGGCATTACCTTCTTTCGAGAGGGATGCCACTAGTGAACCTATGGCCCCCAGGTCCATTCTCTATCAATACTTGTGTTTCTCAATTTCTCTTTTATTTACTCTTAGTATTTTGCCGCTTTGTTATATCACTATCTACCACTATTTGTTTTTATCCTTGCAACTAGCAAGACAAGGGGATTAATGATATGTCCATTTTGCTCATGATCTCGTACTGTCATTTATAATGTTGTAGAGTCATATTTCACTTTTTGTTGCAATTCTAATGCCCTTTCTCTCTTAAATTGCAAGTTCTATCATAAGAGGGAGATTGTCGGCAGCTGGAATTCTGGACCTGAAAAGAGCTACAACATAGATATATTCTTCGGAGCTCCAAATGACCTGAAAACTTACAAACATTTATTTTGGAATATATAAAAAATACTGGAAGAAGAATATACTAGAGAGGATCCTCCACGATCCCACAAGCTCAGGCAGCGGCCCACCCCCTGGGGCGTGCCACATGAGCTTGTGGGGCCCACGGAGGTCCACTAATGCCCATCTTCCACTATATACTGCAATTTTTCCCTAGAAAAAATAGAAGAAAACATTCAAGCCGAAGCGCCGCCGCCTCGAGGGGGGACCTAGGCAGGAGCACTTTTGCTCTGTGGTGGAGTGATTCTGCCAGGGAAACTTCCCTCTGGGAGGGCGAAATCGAAGACATTGTCATCACCAACGTTCCTCTTATCGTGGGAGGACTCATCTCCATCAACATCTTCACCAGCACCATCTCATCTACAAACCCTAGTTCATCTCTTGTATCCAATCTTTGTCTCAAACCTCAGATTTGGTACACGTGGGTTACTAGTAGTGTTGATTACATCTTGTAGTTGATGCTAGTTGGTTTATATAGTGAAAGATTATATGTTCAGATTGTTAGTCATATATTTATCTCCTATGATCATGAACATTAATATGATTTGTGAGTAGTTACGTTTGTTCAAGGATATGGGAGAAGTCTTGTTATAAATAATCATGTGAAGTTGGTTTTCGTTCAATTTTTGATGATGTGTTGTGTTGTTCTTTATCTAGTGGTGTCATGTGAATGTCGACTACATAACACATTACCATGTTTGGGCCTAGGGGAAAGCATTATGGGATTTTTTAGTAGATGATTGGTTGTGGCAGTGACAAAAGCCTAAACTCTAGTGTATGAGCTATTCCTTAAGGGGCTGTTTTGGGTTGATATGTTTCATGCTATGGTTAGATTTGTCTTAATTATTCCCTTATAGTTGCGAATGCTTGCAAGAGGGGGGGGGGGGTAATTATAAGTAGGTTGCTTGTTCAAGTAAGAACAACACCTTTGCACCGGTCCACCCACATGACAACTTATCAAAGCAATGAACACGAGTTAATGAATCGCGGTGAAAGTAACTAGAAAATATTCCCATGTGTCCTCGAGAATGATTTAATCACTATAAGAAGTACTTCTGGCTTGTACTTTGCAATAGAAGGATTGGTCCACCTTGCTGCACCTTGTTACTTCTGTTACTTGCTACAAATTATCTTGCTATCAAACTATCTGTCAAAACTATTTTACGGCACTTGCAGAGAATACCTTGCCAAAAATTGCATATTAGTTCCTTCTGCTCCTAATTGGTTTCGACAGTCTTACTTATCCAAAGGACTAAGATTGATCCCCTATACTTCTGGGTCATCAATCGACAACCCCTTACCATGTTGGGTGCAAGCATTTATTTTGTTTGTGTGTAGGTGTTGCTTATCTTGTTAGCTCGGAGGCTCATACTAGTTCAATTAAACCTTGGTTCTTAACTCAGGGAAATACTTTCTGTTGCTGTGCTACATCACCCTTCGTTTTCTAGGAAATCCAACAACTCCTACAAGAGTAGCAAAAGAATTTTTGACGCCGTTGCTGGGGAGTCTACATCTACCAAATCAGGTGACTTCACACAAACCCTTTTATTTACTTGTTTTATTTTCTTGCCTAGTTGCCATTTGCCTTTCCTTTGCTTGCCAAAATTTTCCAAAATACCAAAAATGTTCTGGTGTTGCTACTTTACTTTGTGGCTATCATGGCTAGCACTTCACTTATTGTTTCCACACCCAATCTTGAATTACTCAATTTCAAACAAAGTGGTGGAGAGAGTTCAAAACATGCTTGGTATAGGATTTGCGATTCTCAAAATAGACCAAGATGTAAGCAATCCACCGTTATTCTTCTCAGAAATTTTTATATTCGCATTACTACTTGGTATAGATTTGTGCTTGACACTATCACTTGGAGAAATTTCTTGAATAGTCATACTTTGGATTCTTTTAATGCTATGGGAAATTTAGTTGGACCCCAGCAATTAAGGTTAATGGAACTGAATTAACATTGGAACATATTATGCAAAGATTGGATATTATTGATAATAAAATGCTAATTATTTAAGAATTATAAAATTGGATAAAAAGGTGCATAATCAAGTAACTAACTTAGGCTCTATGGTGGGAAATGCTTCAAAATTGCTAATAGAAAACAACCAGTTACAGATAGAGTAGAAGAAAGTCATGCTAGAATTGATAAATTGGAAGGAAATGTCTTGGGTTAAACATCTTATTCCATTAAAACTTGTGAGAAAACCAGTACAAATAAAAATTTGAAACTTACTTATGTATCTAATGTTCCTAGGACAAATACAAGTACCTCTTCTATTAAGGAGATCGGAGATTTAAAGATGACACATGTTCACCCGGTTTTTTACAAGACAAAGAGGGAACCTATCTATAATACTGCATTTTTGATTTTTTAACCTAGTAGTGTAATCTTTCATAGATTGCTTTTGAAACCTCCTAAGAAATCAAGTTTCTATATTGAAGAGCTAAAAGATGACAAAATTTGGTAGATTGCATTATGCCTAGCTAGAGGGCTGGTATGGTCTCCAACGTATCGATAATTTAAAAGGTATTCATGCCATATTTACCCATGTTTACAATACTTTTATAAGGTTTGATGTACTTTAAATGATTTAATTGGAACTAACCCGGACTGACGCTGTTTTCAGTAGAATTGTCGTCGTGTTGTTTTTGTGCAGAAAATAAAAGTTTTGGAAATCGCCTGAAACTTTTTGATGATTTTTTCAAGAGCAAATAAGAAATACTCGAGCGAAGAACCACTGGAGAGGGCCACCAGGTGCCCCCAGGCCATCATGGCGCGCCCAGGGGGGTGGTCGCGCCCTGATAGCTTGGGACCACCCCGTGGCTCCGTTTAGCGTGATTCCAACGTTGAAAAATCCTATAAATACAGAAACATAGAACTTCCGCTCCGCCGCCGCAAGCCTCTATACCAAAGAAATACCATCCGGAGCCCTATTCCTGCACCCTGTCAGAGGGGGAAATCATCACCGGAGGCGATCTTCATCTTCCTGACGGTGTCCATGACGAAGAGGGAGTAGTTCACCCTCGGGGCTGAGGGTATATACCAGCTGTAGCTATGTGATCTCTCTCTCTCTCTCTCTCTCTCTCTCTCTCTCTCGTGTTCTTAAGATGTCACGATCTCGATGTATCATGAGCTTTGTTAATATAGTTGGATCATATGGTGTTCTTTCCTCTCTATCTTGATGTGATGAATTGAGTCTTTCCCTTTGAGGTTTTGTTATGTCGGATTGAATACTGGATTTGAGATCACTTGATGTATGTCTTGCATGTGGATACCCATGGTGACAATGGGGTGTTCTATTGATTCACTTGATATATGTTTTGGGACTCAACATGCGGATTCCCGTGGTGACAATGGGTTAATCTATGCATATGGGTTGATACACGTTCTTGTCCTACTTTCTTCGTTAGAAATCTTGGGGTACTCTTTGAAATTCTTTTGCGTGGATTGAATATGATGAATCTGAAATTGTTTGATGCATATCATATAAATGACTCATGGATACTTGAGGTGACATTGGAGTATCTAGGTGAAATTATAGTTGATTGATGCGTATCATATGGTGTTATTTTAGTACAAACTCTAGGGCTGTTTGTGACACTTATAGGAATAGCTCAATAGATTGATCGGAAATGATAACTTTGAGGTGGTTCTAGTACCTACAACAATTTCATCTTATGTTTTCCGCTAGATATGAACTTTGGAGTGATTCTTTGTCCCACCTTGAGGGATGATCATATGATTCTATTATGTTAGCATTGTTGAGAGATTGCGCTAGTGAAAGTATGAACCTTAGGCCTTATTTTCAAGCATTAAAATACCGTTTTGCTTGCTTTTTACTACTAGTTACCTTGCTGTTTTTATTTATTCATATTATAAAAACCTATTTCTACTATCCATACTACACTTGTATCACCATCTCATGGCCGAACTAGTGGACCTATACAATTTGCCATTGTATTGGGTGTGTTGGGGACACAAGAGATTTCTTGCATTTGATTGCAGGGTTGTTTGAGAGAGACCATCTTCATCCTACACCTCTCACGGATTGATAAACCTTAGGTCATCCACTTGAGGGGAAATTGCTACTGTCCTACAAAACTCTGCGCTTGGAGGCCCAACACGTGTCTACAAGAATAAAGTTGTGTAGTAGACATCAAGCTCTTTTCTGGCGCCATTGGTGGGGAGGTGAGTGCTTGAGGTTATATCTTTAGATCTTGCAATCGAATCTTTTAGTTTCCTTGTTTTTCAGTAGTTTGGTTTTATAAAAGAGAACAACAAAAAAATGGAATTGATGTTGCATCATGTTCTTTACCTTTATGATGTTTTTTCTTGAAAATGATGGATCGGAAAATTATGACAAAGTGTTAGAAGAAGAGTTCAATAAAATGTTTGGCATTAAATCCTTGAATGATGAGCATGATAGAAATTTTGTTAGTATGAATTCCTTGAATATCCATGATTCTAATGATATTCAAAGGCATAAGCTTGGGGATGCTATGCTTGATGAAGATGATATATTTAGTCCCCCAAGTTTTGATGAGAAAATATGTTATGATGATAACATGCCTCCTATCTATGATGATTATGATTATGACATGTATAATATAAATAGTAATGATAACCATGAAACTTTTCATCATGATTTTATTGTTCAAATCAATCATGTATCTCATGATAGTTATTTTGTTGAGTTTGCTCCCACTACCATGAAAAAATATAGCTCCAAGTAAAATACCGATGGTCGTTAGAAGAAAGAGGGGATGCCACTCGGGGCATCCCCAAGCTTAGTTGGTTGTTTCTCTTTGGATATATCTTGGGGGTGCTGTAGCATCCCCAAGCTTAGGCTCTTTTCACTCCTTATTCCTTCATCCATCGGGATCTCACCAAAAACTTGAAAACTTCAATCACACAAAACTCAACAAAATCTTCGTGAGATCCGTTAGTATAGTAAAGCAAATCACCACTCTAAGTACTGTTGCAAACCCATTCATATTTTATTATTTCATTATACCTACTGTATTTTAACTTTACCATGACTTATACCCTTCAATACAAACCATAGATTCATCAAAACAAGCACACAATGCAACGAAAATAGAATCTATCTTAAACAGAACAGTCTGTATTAATCTGTACTCTAACCATACTTATGTAACTATAAAAATTCTGAAAAATTAGAACAACGTTAATAATTTGTATATAAATACTGTGTTAAAATTTCAGCTCATTATCGTGCTCCAGTAAAAAATGAAAATTCGCGTACTGGAGGCAAAGTTTCTGTTTCAGATTCAGCATTGTTTCTACTCATCTAATGAATCATCCTAAAGGCTTTATTTTGCACAAACACTAAATAAGACATTAAAACACAATCATAACGGAGGCATAATTGTGTCAACAATCAAAAACAGAAAGAAAAAGATGAAAATAAATTTATTCATTGGGTCGCCTCCCAACAAGCGCCATCTTTTTACGCCCCTAGCTAGGCATAGTGCATAGATTCAAGTATTGTCATCTTTGGTTTTTGCTCCATAGGATTCTCTCATGATTGATTCATATGGTGGCTTAATTCTTGTTCTAGGGAAGTGTTCCATACCCTTTCTTAGTGGAAACTGAAATCTAATATTGCATTCTTTCATATCAATCACGGCACCTATAGTGCGTAAGAACGGTCTACCAAGTATGATGGGACAAGACGGATTGCAATCAATATCAAGGACAATAAAATCTATGGGAACATAGTTCCTATTTGCAAGAATAAGAACATCATTAATTCTTCCCAAAGGTTTTTTAATAGTAGAATCCGCCAAGTGCAAGTTAAGAGAACATTCTTCAATATTGGTAAGACCAAGCACATCACACAGAGATTTCGGAATCGTGAAAACACTAGCACCCAAATCACATAAAGAAAAGAACTCATAGTTTTTAATCTTGACATTAATGGTAGGTTCCACTCATCATGTAATTTTCTAGGAATAGAAATCTCTAACTCCAACTTTTCTTCAAAAGATTTCATCATAGCATCAACGATATGTTTAGTAAAAGCTTTATTTTGTTCATAAGCATGGGGTGAATTTGACATGGATTGCAGAAAATAAATACATTCAATCAAAGAGCAACTATCATAATTAAAGTCTTTGCAATCAAAAATAGTGGGCACATCACTAGTTAAAGTTTTGACCTCTTCAAACCCACTTTCATCAATTTTTTCATCAAGATTTTCACCCTCCAAATCATTGGGACGCCTTCTAGCTAAAGTTGACTATACTTCAGTCCCTTTATCATCAATTTTAATATTACTAAACAAGGAATCAATAGAAGAAACACCAATCACTTTAAGATCTTCATCATTTTTATGAAGGCAATCACTAGAAAACGCTTTTTCTAAGAATTTTCTTTTATCTCTAAGCATAGTGGTTCTTTTATTACTTTCATCCATAGAAACATATAAAGCTTTAATTGATTCATCAATCTTAGGTGCAAAAGCTTTCAACTTGAGATTTTCTACATCATGAGAAATTCTATCAATGCTTCTCGACATATCATCAATCTTATTCAACTTTTCTTCTATCGTAATATTGAAAACCTTTTGCGCATTGATAAATTCTTTAATATTACTCTCAATATCAGAGGGGTTCCTATTATTATTGTAAGAAGAATTACCATAATTAGTAGAGGAATTTCCAGGAAAAGGCCTAGGATTAAAATTGCCTCTATAAGCATTGTTATTGAAATTGTTTCGCGAGACAAAATTCACATCTACGGAATCACTATTTTGCTCAATCAAAGTAGACAAAGGCACATCATTAAGATCAATAGGAGCATTTTTACTAGCAACCAACTTCATTAAAGCATCAACTTTTTCACTAAAAGTACTAATTTCTTCAACCGAATTAACCTTTTTGCTAGTAGGTGCTCTTTCACTATGCCATTGTGAATAAGTTGCCATAATATTATCTAGCAATTTAGTATCTTCACCCAAAGTAATTCCATAAAAGTACCACCCACGGCGGAATCTAAAAGATTTCTAGAGACAAAATTCAATCCCGCATAAAATTTTTGTATGATCATCCAAAGATTTAAACCATGAGTGGGACAATTTCTTAGCATCAATTTCATTCTTTCCCAAGATTGTGCAACATGTTCATGCTCAAGTTGCTTAAAATTCATGATTTGTGTTCTAAGGTAAATAATTTTCGCGGGCGGAAAATACTTAGTAATAAAAGCATCCTTGCACTTATTCCGAGAATCGATACTATTGCGAGGTAAAGAAGAAAACCAAATTTTTGCACGATCCCGCAAGGAGAAAGGAAATAATTTCAACTTTACTATATCATTATCCACATCTTTTTTCTTTTGCATATCACACAATTCTACGAATGTGTTTAGATGGGACGCGGCATCCTCATTAGGAGTACCGGCAAATTGATCTTTCATAACAAGATTCAACAAAGCGGCATTAATATCACAAGACTCCGCACTAGTGACGGGAGGAGCAATCGGGGTACTAATAAAATCATTATTATTAGTATTGAAAAAATCACACAATTTGGTATTTTCTTGAGTCATCGTGACTACGCAAACAAGATTTCAAGCAAGCAAGAGATCTGACGAGAAAAAGGCAAACGAAAAAGAGGGCGAATAAAACGGCAAATTTGGTGAAATGGGGGAGAGGAAAACGAGAGGCAAATGGCAAATAATGTAATTGCAAGGAGATGAGATTTGTGATTAGGAACCTGATAGATGTTGATGGTGTCTCCTCAGCACCAGAGATTGACACGTAGAAGAGACCGCTTCCTCCCCGGCAACGGCGCCAGAAATTCCTTTGACGTGGCTTGAGACTGCGTCAGTATTTCCCCAAAGAGGAAGCGATGATGTAGCACAACAACGGTAAGTATTTCCCTCAGTTATGAAACCAAGGTATCGAACCAGTAGGAGGATCACCAACACTATGTAAACAACACCTGCACACAAAGAACAAATACTTGCAACCCGACGCGAAAAAGATGTTGTCAATCTCTCCACGGTAAAAAAGATAGATTAGGTAGTGATAGATTGGATAGATAGATCTCACAAGAACACAAAATAAAAGAGGCAAATAAAAAGTGCAGCAAGGTATTTTTGTTTTTTTGTTTTTTTGGAATAATAGACCTGAAAACAAAAGTGGCAAAAAGATAGATCGGAAAGCAATATGTTGGAAAAGTAGACCCGGGGGCCGTAGGATTCACTAGTGGCTTCTCTCAGGAGTATAGCACACGGTGGGTGAACAAATTACTGTTGGGCAATTGATAGAAGATCAAATAATCATGAAGATCCAAGGCGATGATCATTATATAGGCATCACGTCCAAGATTAGTAGACCGAAACGATTCTGCATCTACTACTATTACTCCACATCGACCGCTATCCAGCATGCATCTAGCGTATTAAGTTCATGGAAAAACGGAGTAATGCAATAAGAATGATGACATGATGTAGACAAGATCTATTCATGTAGGAATAGACCCCATCTTGTTATCCTTAATAGCAACGATACATGCGTGCCTCGCTGCCCCTTCTGTCACTGGGAGAGGACACCGCAAGATCGAACCCATCACAAAGCACCTCTTCCGATGGCAAGAAAAATCAATCTAGTTGGCCTAACTAAACCAAAGATTCAAAGAAGAAATATGGGGCTATAAATAATCATGCATATAAGAGATCAAAGAAGACTCAAATAATATTCATGGATAGAAACTGATCATGAACTCAAAATTCATCGGATCCCAACAAACACACCGCAAAAAGTTTACATCAAATAGGTCTCCAAGAGACCATTATATTGAGAATCAAAACAGAGAGAGGAAGCCATCTAGCTACTGCCTACTGACCCGTAGGTCTATGGTGGACTACTCACTCATCATCGGAGAGGCACCAATGAGGATGATGAACCCCTCCGTGATGGTGTTAGATTGGATCTCGCGGTTCTGGAACTTGCGGCGGCTGGATGTATTTTTCATCGACTCCTCTAGGGTTTCTAGAATACTTGGGTATTTATAGAGCTCAGAGGCGGTGGAAGGGACTCCCGAGGTGGCCACAACCCATCAGGGCGTGCCCGGGGCCCTTGGCGCGCCCTGGTGGGTTGTGGTCGGCCTGAGCTCCCTCCTGGTTACTTCTTTGGCCCACTGGCCTTCTTCTGGTCCAAAAAAATTCTCCGAAAAGTTTCATCACGATTGGACTCCGTTTGGTACTGATATTCTGCGAAGTAAAAAACAAGCAAAAAACAGCAACTAGCACTTTGGCACTATGTCAATAGGTTAGTCCCAAAAAATGATATAAAGTTGCTATAAAATGATTGTAAAACATCCAAGAATGATAATATAACAGCATGGAACAAGCAAAAATTATAGATACGTTGGAGACGTATCAGGCCTCCCTCCCGCAGCTCTTCACTCCATAATTCATTATATATTCAAGAAAAAATCCACAAAAAGTTTCGTCCAATTTCGGGAACTTTTATTTCTGCACAAAAATAACAGCAAGGTAGTTCTGCTGAAAACAGCGCCAGTCCAGGTTAGTTCCATTCAAATCATGCAAATTAGGGGTCAAAACCAGAGAAAAAGTGTTTGGAAAAGTAGATACGTTGGAGACGTATCATGTAGGTGATGTTGAAAGGAATTTGCTTGGTTCTTGGTTCAATAACCTTGGTTCTTACTGAGGGAAATACTTATCTCTACTGTGATGCATCTCCTCTCCTCTTTGGGGAAAATCCCAACGCATCTCACAAGTAGCATCGGGGCTGTTGACAAGCCTGGTGAAACGATTGCAAGACATTATGGCCAAGCAGTAGTGGTAGACGAGGACGTGATGGCGCACGCACAACTGGGCGACAGCAACCTTCTGATCATGCCCGGTACGACTGTCGGTGTACATGAGGTCGAAGCCGACCACTTTGTACTTGTCATGAGCAAGAAAAACCTCCATAGTGTTGATGGAGTCCTCCACCACAGCCGGGTCGTTGGTGTATCCACCGTGAGGTCCGTCTTCCTGATATGGGTGTCCATATGATGCATGCCGAACTCCATTGGTGCATCACTGGACATCCCCTCCATATGTGTTGTCGTGGGTGTGCTTATTGTGTTGTGGGGCGCGATTGAAAAGTTGAAGATACTATGGTTAATGGCTGCGGGTATAAATGGGGGCTGGAGGCCCTGGAAAACCGGCACGTCTGAATGACAGTTTTTGCAGCGCGTGATTCCATCGTGGTGACGCACACAGACCAACCGCATGCATATGGCACCCCAAACGTGATCGTGGGCCGGCCCCAACCACTGGCAGAGCACACGCGGTGGGGCGCGAGAGCAGAGCACGTGAAGGGTCGCGAGAGCAGAGCGCCCGGAGGAACGCGAGACCAGAGTGCCCGGAGGGACTCGAGGTCAAACCCGGCCTCTTTGTACTTGTCCGCATCAACCAACAGCTCCATAACGTGGATGGAGTTCTCCACCCAGATCGGATGGTTGGTGTACACCACCAAGAGCTCCGTGAATCTTCTATGCGTGTCCACTACGGCATGCATGGTGAACCGGCGCTCATCGTCGGCATGCCGCTGGGAGCGCCATTGGAACCGCGCAGGATACCCTCTCTGTATATTTGGTCATGGTTGTGCTTCTTAAGGTCTAGATATTAATCATCCATTGCATATTAAGGAAAAAAAAATAGTACTACAACATACAAGTCTCATACGATGCCATTTGAATGATTGTATCACAAATGAAAAAATATTACAAAGGTTCAAATTCTAGCATTACAAGTCTCAAATTCTAAGATTCAAGGTTCAAACTGATATTAGAAATGAAATTAAGCTTATGCAGAAACTTTGTCATGGAGCTCTAGACGCCCGCGCTGATTAGCAGAACATGAACATATGAGAGGCTCAAACTGATTTTACAACTAGTTTCGGCACTTCAATATTTTTGCAAAAGGATCCGCGACTGAGATATCATGTATGGGCTTGACAGAAGGACTTCTGATTAGTCTGTCAACTGAAGTTCCAAACTGAAATTGAGCTTCTGCAGAGCCTATTCCATTTTGCCGTAGTCGTCGGTGCTAATCAACAAACCATTCTATTTTGCACGATAAATGTAGGGAAAATCTCATTACCTTTAGCACACTTGCTCTCACAAAAAAGAACCTGGCGAATATAATCTCCGGTAAGGTCCCTCGGTAGGAGTTCAAAGTAATTTCTGAGAGATGGAGATCAAGGTATTTGATGGAATTGTTATATTGCATCACATTATCCACTACCGGGCCTAATCGTATCTACAAAAGAAGAGAATGTATTAGTACTTGAACATACAAGGACCTCTTTCATTTGCAGGTTTCTAAAATACACAGATAGAGTGACATGCCATCTTCGATCCTGCATGATTAACATGGGCGTTTGATAATAGTCTAGGGAAACATAGGATTCTTCACAAGAGGTCGGAGTGGATCAAAATTTTCCTTCCAAAACTAGTACAGATGAATGCAAATGAGAAATACTTATGGATTGTAACCACATGCATCAAGCTACCACTATAGGAAAAAAAACATCTATGTAGTGAAATCGTCTAAATTTCCTTCAGAAATTCTACTACATTCGTCATTGTAAACTTGGGAAAAGGGGCCAAAAATTGAACTTCCTTGTGGTTAACATTTAACAGGAAAGGTGCATCACCTCGATATATAGCTTCTCTAGGCACGGAAAGCATCTCAGCAATCTGGCAACTTGGTCCAGGTTAGGGTCGATAGATTCTAGTGCAAAGACCTTCACTGTGCGCAGGTACAGGGTCGAGCTTGTCGGAATCATTTTTTGGATGACATACGAACATACATATTGAAACTAATTTTTTTGTTAAATTCAAGAAGGACAAGAAGGTGACTATTGTACCTGGACGGTTGTGGATCCAATAACAAGTTCAGAGAATTTAACAGGCGAGTAGCCAAACACTGTCAACTTTGGTGCGTAAATGACCCTGATTCTAGTTGGACCTTGTTGATCAACTAAAAGTAATATCTCAAGTGAAGGCACGTCCTCAATGACCATTTGGCGATTCACCTTGTGTGATGTGTTGCAGCACCAGCAATACACAAAAATTGTCCGGAGACTCATGGAGGTGATGTGGAGGCTACTCAACCCATTGATCGCCTGAATATGAAGGTACTCGAGCGCAGTACAGCCACGGAGTAGGCACTCCATGTCATCATTGTGGATGCAAACGACGACGAGCTCGAGGTGGTTCAGTCGAGGGAGCAAAAGAGTGGGCTCGGTGTTAATCTAGGGGAAATGGTAGTTCATGAACTTGGCAAGGCGAGGCATTGGCGCGAGGCGCAACGCAGAGGGTGGGAGTGAGCGCATATGTCCATCATTAAAAATGAGCTCCTCGAGCTGATTTAGGGCGGTAGATAAGAACCACTCGTCAAGCTTGGCTCGGTCCTTGTCGTTGGAATGGAACTTGCCGATGGTAAGGCCTCTGATTGGGCCACAATGCATACCGACGATCTGGGACAATGCATCCCAACATTTGCGATAGCCATTGCAGAGCATGTGCTCGTCGATGGAAGAGAGGGGAGCAGCACCATAGGGGGCGCCACCGCCTGGAGAGGACGGTTGTCCGTACGCCATCTACGAGTGTGTGGAGGGACATGATGACCATATATCATTGGGGAGGCTGCTGATGAATTCTAGGCCTTTCAGAGGCGCTTGTGGTTTTGTCTCGACCTGCCTCTGCTTGATGGCAGCCTAGTCCACCACCTCGAGAGTCTCGTCGGAGGCGGCTCACGATGGCAACGGGGACGAAACCCACCGGGTTTTGCCTGCTCAAACCATCCCCACGAGAAAATATCAGGCATGTCCCCGTCCCCGTCACTGTGTGCGGGGCTAGCATTTTGCCCGTCCCCTAAACCCATCGGGTTTTGTAAACCTACGGGGAAATCGACATATTTACGCAAACATAATAGCAACATAGAAGAACATTTCAGCAACAAAAAAGCATATTTCAGCAGCATAACTTGAGAAAATTTCAGCATAATACAATAGTACATGGTTCAACAGCTACAAGGAGCATATTTCAGAAGCATAACTTGCGCAAAAAAGAGCAATAACAGCAGCTACAAGGAGCATATTTGAGCACAATTCAATACCCCATTTGAGCAAGAAAGATAAGCATATTTCAGCAACAAACAATAGCATTTTGACGTGGATGGCGGGTTTCGGGTTCGGGTATTGCTCAAATGGGTTTGAACCCGCGAAACGTGTCGGGTTTTATACTTTACCCAACAGCAGCCCCGCGGGGTTAAAAAGACGCCCATCCCCATCCCCTAATAGGGTAAAAACCCGCGGGGACGCGGGTTTCGGGGCCCCATTGCCATCTTGAGCGGCGGCATTTTCTAACATGAGTAGAGCAGTGGGAGGATGGAGATTATGTAGTTAGAATAGCACGGAAGAATAGTGTGTTGGTAATTAGAAGTTACTAGGTAGGAACAGACTTAACAGATTCAGAAAATGAAACCCCAATTGGTTGCTTAAATACTACACAATTACTTTCACATTTCTACGTAAGTCAACATGCACATACTTGTAAGAACACTTACTTTGAACAAAGTCTGGACAGATGATGTTATCGGGGAAGTTAGCATTTATCATATGACCATGCTCTTTTAGGTGCAGTGTAACTTTAGTGCCAGCTTTCAACACATAAAACTTAGTAGCTTCTGTCCAAAGGCCCGCGTCAAAATAGGAGTGACAATCTTCATGAAGTTTTATAGAAACAACGATTGTAAATCCATGGTTTGTGTTCAATATGACATCCCTAGAGTCTTTAGTTATGTAAAGGGCAAGATTTTGCAATACAGTTGTTGTTGCAAAGCAAGGTATGTACCGCAGGAAATGGTAAGAATGTTAAAGAACAGGGTAACATGCTAATATGGGCGTAATTAAAAGAACAATACATCAGTTGAAATCAAATGACAAAAAATATAAATAAACAGATAATGTAACCATGATATTATGCAAATATGAGATTAATCAAAACAACAATACATCAATAATTTGCCTAATATAGAAGAAGAAAAAAACCTTTGACGTATATGCTGCATGTGGAACCTTTCATCCAAATGTATCAATATATAGTATAGGTTCAGAAAAGTAGACCATGCCAACCGAGGTAGGGTGATATTGAACATATCATGCGCTTCATGAAGTCGTTTGGTACGGTGAGATGGAACTCCTCGGCTGTCTGGCCGAGCCCGCATAGCCCTAATGTATCCTTGCACTGTACGCTCTATGAATGAAAACCCTCGAATCAGGTAAAAGAAAAATGAATCAACGACAATTTTGGTTGCGTGATTAAAAGGGGCAGACGGACTGGGATAGGAGATGAGCGGATATTTCAGTAAATTAGTTACCTGGTTCTCCATGAGCAAAAAAAATAGTATCGAAGATTCCCCACTCAGGCGGAGTTGGGTCGACGGCGAGCAGCGTCAAAAAAACGTGAGTGTCGATAGGCCGCGGCAAGCGGCAGTGGCGAAATGCGGTGAGGTTTGGCGACAGACGGCAATGGGCGTAGGCGTCGAGCTAAGTAGATGTCGCGGCGATAGGCGGTGACATGCAGAGTCGTGAAGGAGTACTGTAGTGTAGGTGCTACTTGGGATAGGGAGGTGATGACCCACAAGTATAGGGGGTCAATCGTAGTCCTTTCGATAAGTAAGAGTGTCGAACCCAACGAGGAGCAGAAGGAAATGACGAGCGGTTTTCAGCAAGGTAATTTCTGCAAGCACTGAAATTGTAGGTGACGGATAGTTTGACAGCAAGATAATTGGTAACAAGAAAGAAACGGTGACGGTAAATAAAGTGCAAAAAGGTAGCCCAATCCTTTTGTGGCAAAGGACAGGCCAGAACAGTCTCTACTAATAGGCAAAGTGTTCTTGAGGGTACACGGGAATTTCATCTAGTCACTTTTATCATGTTGGTTTGATTTGCGTTCGCTACTTTGATAATTTGATATGTGGGTGGACCGATGCTTGGGTGCTGTTCCTACTTGAACAAACCTCCCACTTATGATTAACCCCCTCGCAAACATCCGCAACTACGAGAAAAGTATTAAGATAAAATCTAACCATAGCATTAAATGTTTGGATCCAAATCAGCCCCTTACGAAGTAGCGCATAAACTAGGGTTTAAGCTTCTGTCACTCTGGCAACCCATCATCTAATAACTACTCCAAAATGCATTCCCTTAGTCCCAAGGATGGTGAATTGTCATGTAGTCGACGTTCACATGACACCACTAAGGGAATCACAACATACATATCATCAAAATATCGAACACATATCAAATTCACATGATTACTTTCAACATGACTTCTCCCGTGACCTCAAGAACAAAGGTAACTACTCACAAATAATATTCATGCTCAAGATCAGAGGGGTATTGAATAGCATAATGGATCTGAACATATAATCTTCCACCAAATAAACCATATAGTAATCAACTACAAGCTGTTATCAACACTACTAGTCACCCCCAGGTAGCAATCTGAGGTTCCGGTACAAAGATTGAACGCAAGAGATGAACTAGGGTTTGATAGGAGATGGTGTTGTTGAAGATGTTGATGAAGATTGGCCTCCCAAATATGAGAGGGGTGTTGGTGATGACGATGGCTTCGATTTCCCCTCCGGGAGGGAAGTTCCCCTGGTGGAATCGCTCCGCCGGAGGACAAAAGTGCTCCTGCCCAAGTTCCGCCTCGAGACGGCGGTGCTCTGTCCCAAAAGTCCTCTCCTTATTTTTTCTAGGTCAAAAGACCTTAAATACCAGAATATGTCCATCGGAGGTGGGCCGTGCTGAGCACAACCCACCAGGGCGCGCCTGGGGAGGCTGGCGCGCCCTAGTGTCTTGTGCTCACCAGGTGGCCCCCTTCCGTAGTTACTTGCTCCAATATTTTTCATATATTCCAAAATAATTCTCCGTGAAGTTTTAGCTTATTTGGAGATGTGCAGAATAGGTGTCTCTGATATGCTTTTTCAGGTCCAGAATTCCAGCTGCCGGCATTCTCCCTCTTTGTGTAAACCTTGCATATTATGAGAGAAAAGGCATTAGATTACTACATAAAGCATTATTATGCATAAAAACACTATAAATAACATTAGGAAATCATGATGCAAAATGGACGTATCAGGAGGGGAGGGGGCGGGCGGGGGTGATGAAAGCACAACTTCTCCCTAGGTGCTTTTGGTAATTAATAACAATATATATTTCATTGGACTAATGTTTCCACTAAGTATATTTCAGGAAAAAGCTCAATGTTTGATTGGCAAAGGATTGTGAGGAGACCCCAAGATGCAAGGAATAGGATTGGCCAAGCTACAAGCATGAACACTCTACATTTTACTTTGTGAGAAATCACTTTGAGTCTATAGGAAAGCCAATACTATCAAAAGGGGGTGATGTAATAATGGTGAATGAAATGCTCAAAGTGATCAAGTGTTAGTCACAAAATACACCCACAAGCTCTCCCACAAATATTCTGTCATAGAGCCTACCACTCAAAATCGGTGCCACCAACATTATCCTATAAGCTACACCTAGTCAAAACCCAAGTCAGAAACCCAAGCCAAAACCTACTTCTCGGTACTACCAAGTTTCATATCGGTGCAACCGAGTTTCAGTGACCAACTTTCTGTTACCTCATTCACAAGAATCGGAACCTTCAAGAATTGTGAATCGGTCTCACCGAGTTGTGTAACTGCCCTCGGCCACTCATATCGGTACCACCGAAAAGCCTAAAGTTGCCAAATTTTGAACAAGTCAGTGCCACCGAGTTTTACTTCGGTTTCACCGAGTTGGGCAATAATGTTGTAACAGTTGGATTTTTGGAGAAGCCTATATACACCCCTCCACCACATCCCACTCGCAAGAGAAGCACTCAGAACAGACCCACACTTCCCATATCCAAATTTCTGAGAGAGAACCACCTACCCTTGTGTTGAGGTCAAGATCATCCACTCCAACCATATGGATCTTGATTTCTAGCCTCCCCAAGTTGCTTTCCATCCAATCAATCTCTTCTACCCAAGCCAAATCTGTGAGAGAGTGATTGAGTGTTGAGGAGACTATCATTTGAAACACAAGAGCAAGGAGTTCATCGTTACTATCGAGCCTATTACCTTTTGGAGGGTGGTGCCTCCTAGATTGGTTAGGTGTCACTTGGGATCCTCCTACTTCGTGTTGTGGAGTTGAACCAAGAAGTTTGTACGGGCAAGGAGATCGCCTACTTCGTGAAGATCTACCCATAGTGAGGCTAGTCCTTCGTGGACGGAAGCCGTTATGGAATATTCAAGGTTGCTACTTCGTGGACCCTTATGGGTGGAGCCCTCCGTGGACTCTCGCGACAGCTACCCTTCGTGGGTTGAAGACTCCATAAACATGGACGTACGATAGCACCACCTGTCGGAACCACGGGAAAAATCTTCGTGTGTCCAAATTGCGTTTGATCTTCCTACCCTTATCCTCTTACATATGCTTGTCTTTACTTTCCACTGCAATACTCGTAGTCATGCATGTGTAGGATGAACCTGATATGCTAGAATTGCTAGAACCTGCCAACCAATTAACTTGGGAAAAGGTTAGGTTTTTATTTGGTCAAGTAGTCTAATCACTCCCCCTCTAGACCTACTTTCGATCCCTACAAGTGGTATCAGAGCTTTGGTCTCCATTGCATTGGTCTAACAACCAAAGAGAGTATGGCGTCTAGTGAGGGAAACTATCACCGTAGAGGTCCATATTTCGATGGTACAAATTTTGCTAGTTGGAAGCATAAGATGAAAATGCATATTCTTGGTCATAACCCTGCCGTATGGGTTGTTGTTCGTGTTGGCTTGCAAGGTGAATTCTTTGCTGATGGAAAGGAACCGGATCGTGAAGCGACCGCGGAAGAATTGAAGATGTTGGAATACAACGCTCAAGCATGTGACATTCCAACTGCCTATGCCCCGAAGAATTCAACAAAATCAGTCGTCTTGAGAATGCAAAGGAAATTTGGGATACTTTGGTTGATATGCACGAAGGTACCAAATCCGTCCGGGAATCTAAGTTGGATGTGCTACAAAGTCAACTTGACAAGTTCAAGATGAAGGATGGTGAAGGAGTTGCGGAAATGTATTCTAGGCTTGCTCTCATCACCAATGAGATTGCGAGCTTAGGAAGCGAAGAAATGACCGACAAAT
This sequence comes from Elymus sibiricus, assembly GCA_039707655.1. Taxonomy (NCBI): domain Eukaryota; kingdom Viridiplantae; phylum Streptophyta; class Magnoliopsida; order Poales; family Poaceae; genus Elymus; species Elymus sibiricus. The sequence goes on from CM077675.1 coordinate 115,831,252, forward strand.
TCATCATCAAGAAGATCCTTAGAGCCTTGGATGGAAAGTATGACACCGTGTGCACATTGATCCAAATGATGCCAAACTACAAAGATCTCAAGTCTACGGAAGTGATTGGAAGGATTGTTGCTCATGAGATGTCACTCAAAGACAAGGAAGAACTTCACACCAAGTCAAGCAGTGCTTACAAAGCTACAAGTGACACTCCCGCTACATCAAGTGACAACCTTGTAACCAATGAAGAGATAAGCCTCATGGTTAAGAAATTCAACAAGTTCTACAAGAGTAGAGGCAAAGAGAGAAACTCCAACTCAAGATATGAAGAGAAGCGTTCATCTAGTCGTGACCGGAATTGCTACAACTGTGGAAGGCCCGGACACTACTCCAATGAGTGCACGGCCCTGATAACCCACAAGTATAGGGGATCGCAATAGTTTTTGAGGGTAGAGTATTCAACCCAAATTTATAGATTCGACACAAGGGGAGCCAAAGAATATTTGCGAGTATTAGCAGCTGAGTTGTCAATTTAACCACACCTGGAGATTAAATATCTGTAGCAGAGTGATCAGTAGCATAGTAGTATGATAGTTTGGATAGCAGTAGTAGCAGTAATAGTAACGGTAACAGTGATAGCAATAGTTTTGTAGCAGTTGGAACAGTAACAACAACAATAGTGAAGCGGAGCATCCCACCATCATCCCCATGAATACTACACCATCAAACCAACCCCCAAGTGCCCCTATGACAAGAGCACGTGCACGCGACATTGGAGCTAAGGTGAACTCACTCCTCTTCGAGCTAGATATGAATAGCAAAGGGACTTGGATGCTACCTCACAATGAAACCATGTGCAGCCTTAGGTATGAGGAAGACGACCACGAAGGACCAATGAAGCATCCCCAATACCAAGGCCAAGAGGAAGAAGGAGCAAGGAGAAGGGCCAGCCTGCACTTGCCTGGATCATCCGGACCTCGGTCCAGATCATTCGGAAGATGCCCGGAATGTCCGGACCCCAGGCTGGATCGTCCGGCTAAACGGGAACCCGATACCCGTAGGCTCTTCGTGAAGCCGGATCATCCGGGCCGACACCCGGATCGTCCGGGAAACGCGTGATAGCACCGACTGAATGGACCCCGAAGCCGGATCATCCGGAGCCCGGTCCGGATCATCCTAAAGATGCCCGGATCATCCGGACCCCGGTCCGGATCATCCGGCCTTTTCCTGCGAGCAGGAGTGGGCCTCGGGCCTTGTATCTCTCCCACTTACGCCTTCGTCCCCAATACTATATAAACTCCTCCTTCACCCCCGAATTAGGGTTAGCTTTGTTTAGCAAATACCTTTTTGTTGAGCTTAGCTCCATTACTTACTTCTCCCACGGAGATTGACCTCCATTGAGAGAAGATCCAAGTGATGCCAATGCCCCTGTAAGGGAAGATCCTAAGGGATTCAAGACCTCCTCATTTGGAGTGAGGAGACTACCGGTTACGTGTATCCTTACGTTGATTGTGGGTCTTGTGTCTCGTGTGTTCGTGTGTTTCTAGTGGATGTGTAATCAAAGATTGTCCTTGAGTTTGTGATTTCCTCTCGTGTTCTTTGTGGAATCCCTCTCCAATTCGTGAAAGATCGACGCACACGGGCGTGCCCCGTATCATATTGGTATCAAGAGCCACGTTTCTCACGAGTTTGGAGTCCCCCCTCGTTTTCTAGCCAGTTTTGTTTCGTTTTGACCAAATTTGGAAAATCCCCACAAAAAATAGCCCTACCAAATTTCTTGGATTCAGTTGATTTGAGGAGATTTTGTTGATTTTGATCCGTGGATTTCGTTGTGGGCATGTGGATCTAGCTTTCCCCCTTCATTCCCATCATTTTCCACCGTCAAATCGTCCATTTTTCGCCGAATTTTTTTCGTGTTCATCCCCAAAATCGTGAGTTCTTGAGGAGATTGGATCAGATCGAGACGACCGAATCATCCGGACAACCACCCGGATCATCGGGACCACCACCCGGACATCCGGCGTCCCTTCAGCTCGGACATCCGGACCAACTCCCGAACATCCGGACAGGGCCTGGCAGCAGGGCATCTTCGCCTTGTTGCGTGCTTTTACCTAGATTTCTTCCACCATTTTTCTGCAAACCTTTTTAGATTTCTTCCGCAAATTTTGCATTTGAGATTTTGAGTTGCGAGCATCGCCACTTCCTAAGGTGTTTTGGCTAATTAGGAGTGGTTCTTCATCGACATCGCCGCTCATCATCGCCCCGACTCATCGCCGACCACCTCTTCATTGACACTTCACCGTAAGCAAGGACGGTAACCGCGACGACACTCTTGACATATACCCTTACCATTGCATTGTTACCCCCGAGCCTATTTGTGTTACTTTCCTATCGAGACTAGCCATTGAGTATTGCCGGGCTACGCTACTTGTGCACATTAGTGATACATACTCCGCATAGCTTCAATTGCGTGCATCTCATAGTATCATCTATTGTCTTAACATAGTACCCGCATACATAATTGCTATCTCGTTGTGCACGTCCCGCATTGTGACCATACAAAACATCATTGCAAAAGAAAAGAGAAGCAAAGCTTTTAAGCAAGAGCAAAAGAGCAAAAGAGCAATAGCATCGCAAACTTCGCATTGCATACTTGATCAGCTTGGATCACTTGAGCGAGTGACACGTGACACATACATACATAGCAAGTCGGGCATATGAAGACGACACGTTTGGTTCCTTTTAGGTTGTGCACAAGTGCGTATCATGCCCATTGGAGCAATCGTGCTACCGTCTCTCTAGTGTTGTGCAACGAGAGCATTTTTCGTGGATTCCACATTTTGGCTCCTCCTTGGTTGCATGACCCCGATTTTCTTCCGTGTGTGTGTTTCCGTGTATACACATTGCTATTGATCAACATTGTCTCATTTGCGAATCTTACGAATCTCTTTCAACTTTATTGAATCTTATCTTTCGGATTGCTTGAGATTTGTGCCACTATCCTAACCAAGCTACTCCATAAGCCTTATTTGTGTAGGTGTAAGAAGGACGATCTTTGGTACCAATTCTACTATTTCCATACTTGCACATTAAGTAATCTTGATCCACTTTCAACTTTTGGAACGGTAATTGGTATTGTCTTCTCACTCTTCCACTTATATCTACTTGAGTGTTGTTATGGATAGGTCAAGCATCCATAACCCGGCATTTGAGGAACAAGAGGACGACGAAACAACCTTCGTCACCAATATGCAATTCTTCGGAGCGCAAAAAGCGATGCGCCAATCGCATGACACTTTGAACGACCGCATCGAGCACCTCGCCACCAACGTTTGCGAATCCGAAGTGCGAACAAGGGACTACCTCGACACCAAGCTCTCAAGCCAAATGGAAAAAAATTGCGCCTTGATGGTCACGCGTGCGTCTTCCACATATACATCGTCAAGGAGGCGCAATTCAAGTCGTCACTCATCGGAGTACTCTTCCGGCGAGAGCCCACCTCGAGCACGTGCTCATCACCGTGATGACCACTCCGGTCCAAGTTCACACCAAGGCCACCAACGTCAAGCTTCGGACAATCCCTTCCATGGCAATGGGCTACAAGATCGTCTTTGCGAGCATGGTAGGCATCACCAAAAAGAACAAGAACGCCAACAACAACGCCGCGAAGAAGAACTACGTCAACACGAAGAACAAGTGCTTGAAGCCCAACAAGCACTCCATGATGCTACTCGCGCGTTGGAGGAACGCAACCGTCAAGCACGTCTGGAGCAAGAAGCACTTCGCCAAGAACAACAAGACGAACTTTGTCGACAACGACAAGAAGACGCCAATCGCCAAGAGGATCACCAAGAGAGGCGCAACCGAGTGCGTCCACCTCGTCGCCGTCCTCAAGATCATCGTGACAAACCCGACCATGCAGATGAGCAAGGACAAGATCAACGTCAACACGCTCAACGCAATGCTAATGAGTATCCACATCCAAGACAAGGATTTCGGCATCACCACCACAATGATGAACAACGCTTCAGCAAGCTCAAGTTCACAATGCCAAAGTTTTCCGGAAGCAATGATCCCGAAGACTACTTGTCATGGGCCCTCAAGGTTGACAAGATCTTTCGCCTCCACAACTATGATGAAGAGAAGAAGATCGCCATGGCTTCAGTTGAGTTCCAAGACTATGTCCTTATTTGGTGGGAACAAGTGATAGAGCGGAGAAGAGAAAGAGGCGAGCCACCTATCAACACTTGGGCCCAAATGAAGGATCTCATGCGAGCTTGTTTTGTGCCTACACACTACAATCGGGATCTCTTCAAGAAGCTACAACAACTCAAGCAAGGCACCAAGTCGGTAGAAGAGTACTATCAAGAGATGGAAATTGCAATGATCCGAGCCAATGTCAAGGAAGATGACGAGCAAACAATGGCACGCTTCTTGAATGGCCTCAACTACCAAGTCAAGAAAATTTCCAACTTCCAACCATACTCCAACCTTCTCGAACTTGTGCATCAAGCAACCAAGGCAGAACGGCAAGTGAAAGATGACTACAAGTACTCCAAGTTCTCCTCCAAGACCTACGGCTCAAGTGCTCAAGCTACTACGACAACGACACCTTCGACAACGAAATCGACAACACCTACCGGCGACAAGTCAAGCTACAAGGACAAGACGACTTCGTCAAGCCGACCATCCTCAAGCACCTACAAGTCGAGAGCTTCATCCTCTACTCCAACACCGGATGCTACCGCCAAGACAAGCCCCATCAAGTGTTTCACGTGCCAAGGCCGAGGCCACAAGACCTTCGAATGTCCAACCAAATGCAATATGGTTCTACTCGATGATGGCACCTATGACTCTATGAGTGACGACGAGATGCAAGCTTTGGAGCAAGTGGCCATACACCGCCAAGTGAATGAAGATGAAGATTAGCAAATCTTTCGCGACAATGATTCGAGCCCCGCTCTCGTTGTCTCCAAGGTTTTGACGCTCCAACAACAAGAAGACGAGGACCAACGTTGCCACATTTTCCACACAAAGGCGGGCATCCAAGGAAAATCCGTCAAGGTCATCATCGACAGCGGGAGTTGCCACAACTTGGCAAGTGAGGACCTTTGTTCCAAGCTGCAATTGGTCAAGAAAAATCACCCTCGCCCCTACAAAGTCCAATGGCTAAGTGATTCCGGCACCCTACAAGTTAACCATACCGTGGAAATTTCCTTCAAGATAGGCGCTTATGAAGACACTTTGGAGTGTGATGTGGTTCCAATGTCCGTTTGCCAACTCCTACTTGGTAGACCTTGGCAATTCGACCGTGATGTCACACACAACGGTCGGACAAATCAATATAGCTTCAAAATGAAGGGCAAGCAATATGTACTTCGACCAATGACTCCAAGTCAAGTCATCGCCGACACACAAGTTTCATCCCATCGTAGAGATAAAAGTGAGAGAGTGATCCACCTCAAAGAGAGTGAGTGCCACAAGCCAAAAATGAGCAACTCCACGATGATGGATGATGTCTACTATGCAACTTTATTCTTGTAGACTTTATTGGGCCTCCAAGCGCAGAGTTTTGTAGGACACTAGCAATTATCCCTAAAGTGGATGACCTAAGGTTTATCAATCCGTGGGAGGTGTAGGATGAAGATGGTCTCTCTCAAAAAACCTTGCTATCAAATAATAAAAAGTCTCTTGTGTCCCCAACACACCCAATACAATGGCAAATTGTATAGGCACACTAGTTCGGCGAAGAGATGGTGATACAAGTGCAATATGGATGGTAGATATAGGTTTTTGTAATCTGAAAATATAAAAACAACAAGGTAGCAAGTAACAAAAGTGAGCACAAACGGTATTGCAATGCTTGAAAACAAGGCCTAGGGTCCGTACTTTCGCTAGTGCAATCTCTCAACAATGCTAATATAATTGGATCACATAACCATCCCTCAACGTGCAACGAAGAATCACTCCAAAGTTCTTATCAAGCGGAGAACATAAGAAGAAATTGTTTGTAGGGTACGAAACCACCTTAAAGTTATTCTTTCCGATCGATCTATTCAAGAGTTCATACTAAGATAACATCAAGTTATCCTTTCCGTTCGATCTATCTAAGAGTTCGTACTAGAATAACAACATATGATATGCATCAACCAACTCTAATGTCACCTAGATACTCCAATGTCACCACAAGTATCCATGAGTTAATTATACGATACGCATCAAACAATTTCAGATTCATAATACTCAATCCACACAAAGAACCTCAAAGAGTGCCCCAAGATTTCTATCGGAGAAAGTAGGACAAGAACGTGTATCAACCCCTATGCATAGATTACCCCAATGTCACCGCGGGAATCCGCAAGTTGAGTACCAAAACATATATCAAGTGAATCAATAGAACACCCCATTGTCACTACGGGTATCCGCATGCAAGACATATATCAAGTGTTCTCAAATCCAATATTCAATCCAACACAACGATATCTCAAAGGGAAAGATTCAATTCATCACAACATGATAGCAAGGGAATAACATCATATGATCCGACTATATTAACAAAGCCCGTGATACATCAAGATCGTGACATCTCAAGAACACGAGAGAGAGAGAGAGATTGAACACATAGCTACCGGTACATACCCTCAGCCACAAGGGTGGACTACTCCCTCCTCATCATGGCCTCCGTCGGGATGATGAAGATGGCCACCGGAGATGGATTCCCCTCTCCGGCAGGGTACTGGAACGTCTCCGGATTGGTTTTTCGTCGATACAGAGAGTTGCGGCGGGGGAGCGGATAGTCTAGGGTTATTTCTGATGGTTTCTATATTTATAGGATTTTTGGGCGTCGGTTTCACGCCTAGATGGGCCACGAGTAGGGCACGATACACCAGGGCGCGCCTGGGCCCTCTAGCGCGCCCTGGTGGGTTGTGCCCACCTCATGGCTCTTCTCCGGTGGTTCTTCGCTCCAATATTCCTTATTTGGTCCAGAAAAAATCACCAAAAAGTTTCGGGCGATTCCGAGAACTTTCATTTTCTGCACAAAAACAACACCACGGTAATTCTGCTGAAAACAGCGTCAGTTCGGGTTAGTTCTAAATAAATCATATAAAGTGCATCAAAACCATATAAAATTATTGTAAACATAGGTGAATATGGCATGACTACTTCATAAATTATCGATATTTTTGAGACGTATCAGCATCGCCAAGCTTAATTCCTACTCGCCCTCGAGTAGGTAAATGATAAAAGAATTAATTTATGAAGTGTGAATGCTAGCATCATATATAAGTTTGCTCATTGATAATTTCAGTCAATTTTCTAGCATCATAACCAGCAACTTTTTCTCATAAAAATCACCATGATAAAATAGCAACCAATTCACATGTTATGGTTCGAACAATGAACTCTCTTGAAACTTAACAACCTATGTTCTTAGTCACCAAACAATTGCAATTCAACTTATTCTGAACAAAGTCTAAGTAAGAGCTCCACATACTCAATCATCTTATAGTCTTCTATGATTGCTAGTACTCAAAGCATATTCTTAGAACAAATGGCATCCATTGAACACAGAGAAAGATAGGGGCTTAATGTTTTGCCTCCCAACTCATTTATCATAGAGATAATTGTCAACAATAATAAATCATGATCAAATATATTCGACTGGCCATATGTGTTTGGATCTTTCCCACCACACGATGCTTGCCAACTAATAGATTGAGGTTGGAATAAGAAGTTGACTCAACATGAATAGTAAATAACATGAAAGTAAATACATTGTCCCTTCACAGAGGGAAGCAGGGATTTGCAAAGGTGCCAGAGCTCAAAGCTTAAATCAGAGATAAATATAATTTTGGGAGGTGCACCCTTCCTATCAACATTATGACCAAGAGTTATCAATATCTTCCATGTTAAACACATTAGCAGCGGTTCCCAAGCAGTAAAAGTAAAGGTTTACTCCCCCTCCACCAACAAACACACTCCACGGCCAGCCGAATCCACGGGTACCGTCCATACCAACAACATTCCTGGGGGAGTTTTGTTTAATTATTTGCATTTTTTATTTCGGGACTAGGAATCCCTATTACCGCCCCTCTCGTACAAGGACGAGTGAATAAACACTCATCATGAGAATAACCCCCTTAACATGGAAGATACTGACCGCCCCCCGTCGCTCCATGAGCGGTCCAAGCACTTGAATGTTTAGAGGAGGCACATGCAAATTTACTTGGAATGGCAGTGAAATACCATATATAGGTAGGTATGGTGGACTCTTATGGAAGAAACTTGGCTCAAGGATTTGGATGCACAGGTAGTATCTCTACTTAGTACGAAGTGTTGGCTAGCAAAAGGTTCTAAACAAGCACCACATGTTGAAGGATCCATAACAATATAACTTCTATGCAAATATACACAATCATAACGCATTACGTTGTCTAACTTGTCCAACTTCAACTAATTTTCTCAAGTTTGAAAATAATTAATGGGTATTCACAATCATAGAAGATGTCCAAGATAATATATTTGTATGTGAAAGTTCTCTTCCTTATACTAATCATTCACGAATTGCTTGTATGACCAATATTGTGATTGTTAAACTTCAATAGGTTTTACTTTCTAAACCAAATGTGAACTTGCTACTAAGAATATAGCACATTGATAATTTCAGATTTATGATATTTCATTCATTCACAATTTACTCTTAGGATATAAGTGAAGCACAAGAGTAAACATCAAACTACTCTCAAAAGATATAAGTGAAGATCAATGAGTAGTCAAACAATTAAGTAGCCAAGTGAGGACTCTCTCTCAATAAAGATTTTCAGATATGGGTATTTTATTCAAACAGCAAACTAAATAAAAATAGCACTCCAAGAATAGCACAAGTCATGTGAACGAATAAAAATTTAAGCTCAACATAGGCTAACCGATAGTTGACGAAGAGAGGCGGGATGCGTACCATCCCCAAGCTTAGATGCTTGAGAATTCTTGAAATATTTACTAGGGGTGCCTTGGGCATCCCCAAGAGCTTTTGTATCTCGTTAAATCCTCTCATATCCCGGTTTCACCTATCCTCAAAAACTTCATCCACACAAAACTTGAAAAGAACTCGTGAGATAGGTTAGTACACATAATAATAAATCAACTCTTTATGTACTGCCAAGACAAGTTGCATAATAATTTCAAACATCATCTACTTTTTTCTATCATTTCCACAATTTATATCTACCAATATAGGCTATGAAAACTATAGGATAAGTAGATAATAAAACCATGACAGCAATCTGTCCAAACAGAAAAGTCTGTAGAAATCTATTAAACCAGTGTACTTCTATAACTCAAAAAATTATGAAATTTTAGGAAATGCTAAATAATTTATATTAAAATACTGTGTAAAAATTCAGAAACTTTCCACATTCCAGTAAAATATGAAAATTCAAACACTACAGCAAAAGTTTCTGTTTTCACACAGCACACATCAAAACATGCAATGCAAGCATCCTAAGACAATTCTTGGAACTTTTTTATTTAAAAACAAGATTATAAATAACACCTAACATGTAACAACAAAATATAATGATGATCCAAGCAAAACACATATTATGTGACGAATAAAAATATAGCTCTAAGTAAGATATACCGATAATGTTGAAGACTAAAGAGGGGATGCCTTCCGGGGCATCCCCAAGCTTAGGTGCTTGAGTCTTCCTTGGATATTACCTTGGGGGTGCCTTGTGCATCCCCAAGATTAGGTTCTTGTCACTCCTTATTATCCTCATATCGGTGTCTCACCCAAAACTTGAAAACTTCAATCACACAAAACTTAACGGAACTTCGTGAGAAGGGTTAGTGTAATAACGATAAATCATTCACTTATGTACTGGCAATACAAGATTCATAATTGTTCCCACATGATACCTACTGTATTCTACCATTCCTATAATTTATACCACTAAATATAAGCTATGGAAACTCTAAAACAAGCAAACTATGCATGCAAAACAGAATCTGTCAGAAACAGAACAGTCTGTGAAGATCTGTAGTATAGCCATACTTCCCTGTATCTCAAAATTCTAAAGAATTAGTACAACCTGAAGAATTTGTATAGGAAGACTGTGTAAAAATTTCAGATCATTATCACGCTGCAGTCAAAAATGAAAATTCCTGTACTGGAGTCAAAAGTTTCTGGTTTGGTTCAGCATCAATTCTACTCATCTTGTGAGTCATCCCAAAGGCTTTACTTGGAACTTTATTGAAATAAAAGACACAAAACATGATTACTACAGTAGATTAATCATTTGAACACACAAAAACATAAAGTAAAAGTGTTGGGTTGTCTCCCAACAAGCGCTTTTCTTTAAAGCCTTTTAGCTAGGCATGATGATTTCAATGATGCTCACATAGGAATAATAATTGAAACATGCAAAAGAACATCATGAATCTGATGACAAGCACATTTAAGTCTAATACACTTCCTATGCATAGGGATTTTGTGAGCAAAAAATTTATGGGAGAAAGAATCAACTAGCATAGGAAGGCAAAACAAGCATATCTTCAAAACTTTGAACACATAGAGAGGAAACTTGATATTATTGCAATTCCTACAAGAATATGTTCCTCCCTCATAATAAATTTCAGTAGCATCATGATGGAATTCAACAATATAACCATCACATAAATCATTCTTTTCATGATGCACGAGCATAGAATTTTCATTACTCTCCACATAAGCAAATTCCTTTTCATCCATGGTAGTGGGAGCAAACTCAACAAAATAACTATCATGAGACACTTGATTGACATAACCACATTCAATATTAAAATCATGATGACAAGTTTCATGGTTACTATCACTCTTTATAGCATACATGTCATCATCATAATCATCATAGATAGGAGGCATGTCATCATTATAATCAATTTGCTCATCAAAACTTGGGGGACCAAAAATATCATCTTCATCAAACATAGCATCCCCAAGCTTGTGGATTTGCATGTCATTAGCATCATGGATATTCAGAGAATTCATACTAGTAACATTGCAATCATGCTCATCATTCAAGGAATTCTCATTAAGTATTTTCATAATTTCTTCCTCTACTAATTGAGCACAATTTTCTGAATCCTTATTTTCACGAAAGACATTATAAAGACGATACAAATGATGCAACCTGAACTCCATTTTTTGTAGCGTTCTTTTATAAAACCAAACTAGTGATAAAACAAGAAACTAAAAGATTTAATTGCAAGATCTAAAGATATAACTTCAAGCACTCACCTCCCCGGCAACGGCGCCAGAAAAGAGCTTGATGTCTACTACGCAACTTTATTCTTGTAGACTCTGTTGGGCCTCCAAGCGCAGAGTTTTGTAGGACAGTAGCAATTTTCCCTCAAGTGGATGACCTAAGGTTTATCAATCCGTGGGAGGTGTAGGATGAAGATGGTCTCTCTCAAACAACCCTGCAATCAAATAATAAAAAGTCTCTTGTGTCCCCAACACACTCAATGGCAAATTGTATAGGTGCACTAGTTCGGCGAAGAGATGGTGATACAAGTGCAATATGGATGGTAGATATAGGTTTTTGTAATCTGAAAATATAAAAACAGCAAGGTAGCAAGTAACAAAAGTGAGCACAAACGGTATTGCAATGCTTGAAAATAAGGCCTAGGGTCCATACTTTCGCTAGTGCAATCTCTCAACAATGCTAATATAATTGGATCACATAACCATCCCTCAACGTGCAACGAAGAATCACTCCAAAGTTCTTATCTAGCGGAGAACATAAGAAGAAATTGTTTGTAGGGTACGAAACCACCTTAAAGTTATTCTTTCCGATCGATCTATTCAAGAGTTCGTACTAAGATAACATCAAGTTATCCTTTCCGTTCGATCTATCTAAGAGTTCATACTAGAATAACACCATATGATATGCATCAACCAACTCTAATGTCACCTAGATACTCCAATGTCACCACAAGTATCCATGAGTTAATTATACGATACACATCAAACAATTTTAGATTCATAATACTCAATCCACACAAAGTACCTCAAAGAGTGCCCCAAGATTTCTATCGGAGAAAGTAGGACAAGAACGTGTATCAACCCCTATGCATAGATTACCCCAATGTCACCGCAGGAATCCGCAAGTTGATTACCAAAACATATATCAAGTGAATCAATAGAACACCCCATTGTCACTACGGGTATCCGCATGCAAGACTTATATCAAGTGTTCTCAAATCCAATATTCAATCCAACACAATGATATCTCAAAGGGAAAGATTCAATTCATCACAACATGATAGCAAGGGAATAACATCATATGATCCGACTATATTAACAAAGCCCGTGATACATCAAGATCGTGACATCTCAAGAACACGAGAGAGAGAGAGATTGAACACATAGCTACTGGTACATACCCTCAGCCCCAAGGGTGGACTACTCCCTCCTCATCATGGCCTCCGCCGGGATGATGAAGATGGCCACCGGAGATGGATTCCCCTCTCCGACAGGGTACTGGAACGTCTCCAAATTGGTTTTTCGTCGATACAGAGAGTTGCGGTGGGGGAGCGGAGAGTCTAGGGTTATTTCTGATGGTTTCTATATTTATAGGATTTTTGGGCGTCGGTTTCACGCCAAGATGGGCCACGAGGAGGGCACGATACACAAGGGCGCGCCTGGGCCCTCTGGCGCGCCCTGGTGGGTTGTGCCCACCTCGTGGCTCTTCTCTGGTGGTTCTTCGCTTCAATATTGCTTATTTGGTCCAGAAAAAATCACCAAAAAGTTTCGGGCGATTCCGAGAACTTTCATTTTCTGCACAAAAACAACACCACAATAATTCTGCTGAAAACAGTGTCAGTCCGGGTTAGTTCTAAATAAATCATATAAAGTGCATCAAAACCATATAAAAGTATTGTAAACATAGGTGAATATGGCATGAATACTTCATAAATTATCGATACGTTGGAGACGTATCAAGGGACATGAGAGATATAGTTCTTTTAGCAATCAAACGAGATTTGAGGGATGTGAGTGAGAGCCCATCGACCGTTCTTCACTATGTAGTTGTGTGCAAAGATGACGTCGTTCAGACTAACCCTTCACAACATCTTCCTCTTCTGTTGTCTAAGTTGTTGCAGGAATTCCAAGATGTTTTCCCCAAAGAGCTACCTCCGGGACTACCACCCAAACGAGGGATCGAACACCGCATAGACCTCATCCCCGGAGCACCACTTCCTAACAAGGCTCCCTACCGCGTAAACCCCAAAGAAACAAAGGAAATACAAAGGAAAGTCCAAAAACTCCTAGATAAAGGGCATGTACGTGAGAGTTTGACTCCTTGTGCGGTCCCGGTGATACTAGTGCCTAAGCAAGATGGTAGTAGGCGCATGTGTTCCGATTGCCGTCCTATCAATGCTATAACTATTCGTTATCGTCATCCCATTCCTTGCCTAGATGATATACTAGATGAACTTAGTGGTGCCACAATATTCTCTAAGATTGACTTAAAAAGTGGTTACTACCAAATACGCATACAAGAGGGTGACGAGTGGAAAATGGCATTCAAGACTAAGTTTGGTCTCTATGAATGGCTAGTGATGCCCATGGGCTTATCCGAAGCACCGGGTACTTTTATGCGTGTTATGCATTATGTGTTGCGATCACTCATTGGATATTGTGTTGTGGTCTATTTTGATGACATTCTTGTCTTTAGCAAGTCTCTTGAGGAGCATGCTACACATGTTCGTGATGTTTTGTAAATCCTTAGGAAAGAACAACTCTATGCTAACATGGAGAAATGCACCTTTGGTGTTGAGAAGGTAGTTTTCCTAGGCTTTGTAGTTTCTTCTAAGGGCGTTCATGTAGATGAAACTAAGATTGATGCTATTAAAAATTGGCCCACATCCACGAATTTGCAACAAGTGCATAGTTTCCTAGGACTAGCCGGTTTCTATCGCCATTTTGTCAAGGACTTTAGCACTATCGCATCTCCCCTCCATGCTTTGAGCAAAAAGAATGCACCATTTATTTGGGGTCCTTCCCAAGACACCGCATTCCATGAACTTAAAAATTTGCTCACTCATGCACCTTTGCTTGCTTCGCCCAACTTTGATAAAACATTTGAAGTGCATTGTGATGCTAGTGGTAATGGCATAGGTGGTGTGCTTATGCAAGAAAAGAGGCCAATTGCGTACTTTAGTGAGAAACTTTCCAGCGCTCAACTTAACTATCCCATATATGACAAAGAATTGTATGCTTTGGTGAGAGTTTTACATGTGTGGGAACATTATTTGCGACCTCATGAGTTTGTTATCCATACCGACCATGAAACGCTCAAGTACTTAAAGGGTCAAACTAAGTTGAACAAACGGCATGCTAAATGGAGTGAATTTATTGAGTCTTTTCCCTATGTAATCAAATACATAAAGGGTAAAGAAAACGTAGTGGCGGATGCTCTTTCCTGCAAATGCATGCTAGTTACTCAACTTGAATTGAATGTTATTGGTTTTGAGCACATCAAAGACTTGTATGAGCATGATGCTTATTTTGCTAATCCTTACGCTATGTGCCAAGTGAAAACTTGTTGGGAGAACTACTATATGAAAGATGGCTATCTTATGCGTGCTAACAAACTTTGTATACCCGAGTCTTCTCTTCGTTTGTTGCTTTTGCAAGAGGCTCACGGTGGAGGACTTATGGGTCACTTTGGACGCGACAAGACGTATGCCACACTATCCAACAAGTACTTTTGGCCCAAGATGTTTCGTGATGTTGCACGCTTCACCAACCGATGCTCTACATGCCGCAAAGCTAAGTCAAAAGCTCAATCCCATGGTCTTTACATGCCTCTTCCTATACCCTTCCAACAGTGGGAAGACATTAGTATGGATTTTGTGCTTGGTTTGCCACGAACTAAAAATGGCCATGATTCCGTTTTTGTCGTTGTAGATCGCTTCTCCAAGATGGCTCATTTCATTCCATGTCACAAGATAGACGATGCTTCACATGTTGCAAATCTCTTTTGTTGGGACATCTTGCGACTCCATGGCGTTCCACAGACCATTCTCTTGGATCATGACATCAAGTTCCTAAGGTACTTTTGGAAGACCCTATGCGCCAAGCTCGGAATCAAGCTCCTATTCTCTTCGGCATATCACCCTCAAACCGATGGACAAACGCAGGTGACGAACCGGACGCTATCGACTCTCCTTCACGTGTTGATCAAGAAGAACATCAAGGAATGGGAAGAATGCCTCCCCATCGCCGAGTACGACTACAATTGCGCAAGTCACTCCACCACCGGCAAGTCTCCGTTCGAAGTGATTTGTGGCTTCAACCCTTTGTCCCCATTGGACATCCTCCCTCTACCACTCCAAGAGTGCATCAACATGGACGCAAGTGCAAGGGCAAGCTACATCAAGAAAATGCATGAAGATATAAGGTGCATGATAGAACGTCAAGTGGACCGCGTCACCAACAAGCGCAACCTCAACAAGCACCCCATGGTGTTCAAGACCGGTGATCTTGTGTGGCTACACCTTCGCAAGGACCGCTTCCCCAACGAACGCAAGTCCAAACTACTCCCTCGAGCCGACGGACCCTTCAAGGTGTTGGCACGCTACAACAACAATGCCTACAAGATCGACATCCCGCGCGACAAGTACAACGTGAGTGACACCTTCAACATCATGGATTTATCCCCTTTTCATGGCGATGAAGATCTTGATCCGAGGACGGATCTTCCCCAAGGGAGGGATGATACGGAGCATCCCACCATCATCCCCATGAAGACTACACCATCAAACCAACCCCCAAGTGGCCCTATGACAAGAGCACGCGCACGCGACATTGGAGCTAAGGTGAACTCACTCCTCTTCGAGCTAGATATGAATAGCAAAGGGACTTGGATGCTACCTCACAATGAAACCATGTGCATCCTTAGGTATGAGGAAGACGACCATGAAGGACCAAGTAAGCATCCCCAAGACCAAGGCCAAGAGGAAGAAGGAGCAAGGAGAAGGGCCAGCCTGCACTTGGCCGGATCATCCTGACCCCGGTCCGGATCATCCGGATGATGCCCGGATCGTCCGGACCCCGGGCCGGATCATCCGACTAAATGGGAACCCGATACCCGTAGGCTCTCCGTGAAGCTGAATCATCCGGGCCGACACCCGGATCATCCGGGAAACGCGTGACAGAACCAGCTAAATGGACCCCGAAGCCGGATCATCCGGACACCGGTCCGGATTATCTGGAAGATGCCCGGATCATCCGGACCCCGGTCCGGATCATCCGGCCTTTGCCTGCGAGCACGAGTGGGCCTCGGGCCTTGTATCTCTCCCACTTACCCCTTCGTCCCCAATACTATATAAACTCCTCCTCCACCCCTGAATTAGGGTTAGCTTTGTTTAGCAAATACCTTTTTGTTGACCTTAGCTCCATTACTTACTTCTCCCACGGAGATTAACCTCCATTGAGAGAAGATCCAAGTGATTCCAAGGCCCCTCTAAGGGAAGATCCTAAGGGATTCAAGACCTCCTCCTTTGGAGTGAGGAGACTACTGGTTACGTGTATCCTTATGTTGATTGTGGATCTTGTGTCTCATGTGTTCGTGTGTTTCTAGTGGATGTGTAATCAAAGATTGTCCTTGAGTTTGTGATTTCCTCTCGTGTTCTTCGTGGAATGCCCCTCCAATTCGTGAAAGATCGACGCACACGGGCGTGCCCCGTATCAAATAGTAACTTAGCAAGAACAATAAGTGGAAAACTCGTAGGCACTGGATCGGTGAACTTGTTGGATGATATTCATCATATAATAGTCAAAACCTAGGGCGACACAGAACTAGCTACAGTTCAAAAATATAATGTAGGCATGTATTCCGTAAATAGTCATACGTGCTTATGCAAAAGAACTTGCATGACATATTTTGTCCTACCCTCCTGTGGCAGCGGGGTCCATAAGGAAACTAAGGGATATTAAGGCCTCCTTTTAATAGAGAACCGGAACAAAGCATTAACACACGGTGAACGCATGAACTCCTCAAACTACGGTCATCACAGGAAAGTATCCCGACTATTGTCACTCTGGGGTTTACGGATCATAACACGTAATAGGTGCGTATGACTAGCCTGATCAGATCAAGAACATAGATATAATGGTGAAAACATAAACGGTTCAGATCTGAAATCATGGCACTCGGGCCCTAGTGACAAGCATTAAGCATGGCAAAGTCATAGCAACATCAATCTCAGAACATAGTGGATACTAGGGATCAAGCCCTAACAAAACTAACTTGATTACATGATGAATCTCATCCAACTCCTCACCGACCAGCAAGCCTACGAAGGAATTACTCACTCCCGGTAGGGAGCATCATGGAATTGGTGATGGAGAAGAGTTGATGATGACGAAGACCGAAGATTCCCCTCTCCGGAGCCCCAAACGGCCTCCAGATCTGGCCTCCCGATGAAGAACAGGAGGTGGCGGCGGCTACGTATCGTAAAACGCGATGAAACTTTCTCTCTGATTTTTTCTCCAAAAATAGGATTTTATAGCATCGGAATTAGGGTCAGTGGGGCCCCGAGGTGGGCACAACCCACCAGGGCGCGCCTGGGGGGGGGGGCTGGCGTGCCCTGGTATATCGTGCCCAACCAGGGCTCCCCCTCCGGTGGTTCTTGGCTCCAGTATTTTTTTATTTATTGTAAAATAAATCCCCAAAAAGTTTCATCCAGTTCCGAGAACTTTTATTTCTGCACAAAAACAACACCATGGTAGTTCTGCTAAAAACAGCGTCAGTCCGGGTTAGTTTCATTCAAATCATGCAAATTAGAGTCCAAAACAAGGGCAAAAGTGTGAGGAAAAGTAGATACGACGGAGATGTATCAGGCCCCCCACAAGAGAAGAGAAGAGTTACCTAGAAGAAAGAGCTCAAGAGATGAGTCACCTCGAAGAGAGAGAAGGAGTAGAGATGTTCGTTATGAACGAAGACCCTCAAGGAGAAGTAGGGACTCGAAGAAGAAGGACAAGTACACCAAGAGCTACACAAGAAGAAGACATCAAGCTCATGTAGGTGAATGGGTTTCCAGCTCCGAATCCGACGACCAATCCGAGAGAAGCTATCATTCCGACTCCGACTATAGTCAAGATGAAGGTGTTGCCAGACTTGCACTCATTTCCTCCAACTCCTATGACATATTTGATTCACCAAATGAAGGGAGTGGATGTTGCTTCATGGCTAAAGGCCCCAAGGTATCACACCCCGAATACATTGAGTTCAATAGTGATGAGGATGACTTAGTTGGAGATGATGACTTGCTATTTGATAAAACTAGTGATATTAGTCAAAATGAGCTAGACAATGATCATGCTAGTCAAGATAAGTCATGTGATGATGATAAGAAGGAAATAGAACGACTAACTAAAGAATTAAACACTCTTAAGTTAGCCCATGATTCTACTTTAGAAGATCATAGAGAGCTTGTAAGAACTCATGAGAAGCTATGCTTCGAGAAGCTCAATTTAGAGCAAGAACATGAGTTTCTTAAAGCAATCAATGACGATCTTCGAAAGAAGACTTCTTCTTATCTAGCCAAACGACTACTCTTGTCTACATTCATTCCATAAGTTAAAACTAAACAATCTAGTAACAAAGGCAAGAAAGGTTCTTCAACTAGTAGCAATAAAAATGATAAATCTAATGATATTGCTTCTAGTATGTGAAGTGGGTTCCCAAGGCTACCACAAGCTCAACTTCTACAAGAGCTACTTCAACTCCAAGGATTCCCATCAAGTTGATGTGGATCCCAAAGAAGAAGAACTAGAGAATTTCTTGAGGGGTGACTCCGCCAATGAAATTCACTCAGATTCATTATTGGCAAAGACTATTTGCAATCAAATCCAACTTTATGCAATAGTTCAAGGAGTCACACATTCCCTCAAAGGTAAGCAAGAGACAAGGTAATGAAAGAATCCATGGACATCATCATGTATACATTGCACTCCATGTCCATAGATATCCTTGTATGTGTCTCTTGTTTGGGACTAACCCATGTAGGTGAGAAGAGTAAGAAACAATGAGGATTGCTCCCAACTCAAGATGATCTTCATAAACTATGAGCATCCACTACTACATCACCCACATGAAGTCTTCTACGATAAAACCCAAGGTTAGTTTATCCCTCTTAGGGGGGATGCCACATCAAGGGGGAGCTTGACTCTAAGACTTGAGTTAAAGCATCTCTTAAAGATGTGAACACATTAAATGCTTTATGTAAAAGTGGTAACCCCACTTGTGCTTAAATGATGAGTATGACCTATGATCAAGTATTCTTACTTGGCTCCTAAGTCAATATACTCATATATAGATGACTCCGTCATCGCCCAAATGCTTGGTAGATACTAGAGTGGTTTTTGCATGTTTGCCATATTTCACTTGACATCTTATTGTGTGAGCATGTTGGTCTGCATGTCTCTACTCATTCAAGGATATCCAATTGTTGTTATTTGGGTTTCATTTTTATTTGGCCAATTGGATATACAAGAATGCCTAGGACCCCTCTCTAGCTATCTATGCTTTCTCGTCTCAAATTCTATTCATGCTACATCACAAAACTTGAACAAGCACTTCTCGAACCCTCTGTGTGAGGAGCACTCGGAGTTCCGCTTCGTCAAGAGCTGACCACCAAAACCTCCCAAGTGCAACTCGGTGGAACCAACACAAAAATCTCGGTCTCACCGATGCCTAGGGTTGATCTGAATTTCCCATCTCGGTAACACCGATTCCATATTCTCGGCTTCACCGAGTTTCCCTGTCAACTGACACTTGAGGAACTCGGTGGCACCGATAATTTTGAACCGGTGTCACCGACAGCGAAGGGTATATATTCTGGCGGACCCAACTTTTGAAATCAAACCTTCAAACGTCTGATTCCTCCAAACTCTAGCTGCCGCTCGTGGACCCCTGGTCGTCGCCCTTGACTCCCCGTGCGCCCTCGCCGCTGGGCCGTCGACGGAATCTTCACAGCCGTCATCGTCGTAGCGGAATCCTCTCCGAGTTAGGATGAGATACCGATCCCCTCTTGCGCTCCACTGTCAAATTCTTGCGCATTAGGGCTGTTCCATCTTTATGCCACTGTTTGAGATTGATCCATCCTCGAAAAGCCTCCATTAAAATAGGAGAACGAAAAAATTTAGGGTTGAGTTTCCGCCAAGTGTGTCTCGGTGACACCAAGTTGGAAATATCGGTCGTACCGATATTTGGTTTAGGGCAACTGAGAACACTCTTGGTGAAACCGAGTACCTCCTTTTTGTCCCACCGAAAACGGTTGCCAAGTTTCTATAACATGAGAGTGTCAGTCTCGGTGGCTCCGAATTTTCTAACTCGGTGGTACCGAAACCCACTTAGCAGAAATACAAAACTAAGAATTTGAGTTCAAATTTGCAAAATCTTATGTATTTTGTGATGCTCAACCTCTCTGCTCTTCTATGCTCTATTCACAGGGTCAGCATGTCAGGGTCAGATGACAGTCAGAACAACTTCAAAGAGAGTAATGTGGACATGAGCTCTGGCTCTAGCCCTGATGCTAGTTCATCTTCTTATGATGACAACCCCAGCTCACCTGATTTGCCCAAGGCTGCCACCAGGGCAAGGAAGAAGCTAATCTCTGATGAAGAAGATTCTGATTTTGTGCCAGAGGAAGAGATAGCCAAGAGGCAGAAAGAGAAGACTGCCAAGAGCACCGCTACAGATGCTATTACTTCCAAGAAACCTCTCAAGAAGGTCTATGCCAGTGGTGATGCTATGAGGGCACCTGAGAGTGCCAAGGCCAACACTTCAGTTTCTGTTGAGCCATCAAAGAGTTATATGCCTAAGAAGGCAGGTGACAAGAAGAGAGCCAGGAAGAGAATTGTCAAGGTCATTGGCAGACCCACCTCCATGTATGAGGATCCAGCAGATGCTGTAAAGGAGGAAGAGGAGGAAGAGCAAGCTGCCCAAGCTTCTCCTTCCAAGAAGAAAAAGCTTCTTGTAGATGCTATGCCAAAGCAGGCTCCATCAAAGAGCAAGAAATCTGCACCCAAGAAACCGGTTGCTCCAAAGTCCAAGAAGACAACTAGGGACATCCCTCTTGCTGCCAAGAACAAAACTCCAACTTCCAGAGATGCCGAGGAAGATTTGCCAGTTCTAAGAAAACTGAGGCCACATATGCCAGAGCATGATGATGCTCATCCTATAGCTGAAGATATGAAGAAGAGGAAAGATTCAGGTCTAAGGTTGTGGAGAGCAAATGACCCCTATGCCTCCAGGAGAAGGACTGTTGTGGATGCCAGATTTCACACCAAGGAACAACAGGACTTTTATGAGACTGTCCTATTGGACAAGAGCCTAGCAGTCAGTGACATGAGATATGTTGACTGGGCCTTCATCAAGGAAAATGAAGATTATTTTCCAAGTGTGCAAGACAACTTCCAGTGCATTGATATTGTAAATTTTGTTGGAAGAAAGTTCACTACCTGGAATGATGATATGATCATGCAGTTCTACTCTACTGCTCACTTCTATCCAGATGGCAGGATTGTTTGGATGACTGAAGGTACGAGGTACCAATCCACTGTTGATGAGTGGGCTACCATCTTAGGAGCCCCACAGGTACAAGAAGGTGATTTGGATGTTTACACTAAGGCCAAGATAAGTCACAACTCCATGGCAAATATGTACAAGGAAATCCTTGCTGATTATGTGCATTCACATAAGTTTGGTTCGGTTTCTTATCTGCAAGCAGGATTGCCTACTACCAACACCATCTTGAGGCACACCTTGATGCCCAAGTCAGGAGATGACAAGATGATCCGAGGTTACTCCATCAACATGCTGCACCACATTGATAACCACACCAGGATTAGGGTGATGGATCTGATAGTTGGGACAGTGAAGAGGACAGCTGCAGACCAGAAGAGATCTTGTGGATATGCACCGTACATTCAGATGCTCATTAACTCTAAGTTAGAGAAGAATGTATATGCACTCAATCTCCCCCATTTGCCACTCCAGCCAGAGTTAGAGGATAATGTCGTGGTGATGGATCCTAGTCATCCCACTTCATCTACTGCATAGGCAGAGGCTGAGGCAGCTAGAGCCACTAGTGCTCAGGCTCCTAGAACAAGGAATGAGCAAATGGATCTTCTTATTAGCACTATTTAGAGCATGAAGAAGGGTATCAAGACCATTCAGCTTAATCAAGAGATTCTTGTGAGGATTGTGGAGGATAAGTTTTCCACGCTGAACAACAAAGTGGACGGGCTGACTAAGACTATAGATGAACTTAAGAAGGAAGTGGATGAAGCTCCCATTCCCCCACTCCTCAGATTCTGATGATGACGACAGTCCACCTCTCAGGATCAGCACCCAGTTCAAGTCTCAAGCCAGAACATCTACAGTATTTGTTCCAGAGTTGAGGCCATCTTCTTCAGCACCTGCCACAGCTCCATCAGCTCCAGTGTCTACTCCACCACCTCAGAGTACTTCAGCTGAACTCTTCTCGGATGCTCCTCTCTCGACTCCATCGACAGTCACCGGAGACCATGCCTAGAGCAACGAGTAGCTCTATGGCTTTGAACTTTTTGGTATCTTGTTGCCAAAGGGGGAGAGGTCATAGATCATAGGGCTTCTAGAGAGAGAGAGAGAGAGAGAGTTTTTTTATCCCTCTCTACTTTTCAAAAACATTTGGTTTATCATTTGGTGTAGAGTCTCTTGTGTCCCCAACACACCCAATAGCAACCTTCTTGTTGTAGACTCGTGTTGGGCCTCCAAGCACAGAGTTTTGTAGGACAGTAGCAAATTTCCCTCAAGTGGATGACCTAAGGTTTATCAATCCGTGGGATGCGTAGGATGAAGATGGTCTCTCTCAAACAACCCTGCAACCAAATAACAAAGAGTCTCTTGTGTCCCCAACACACCCAATACAATGGTAAATTGTATAGGTGCACTAGTTCGGCGAACAGATGGTGATACAAGTGTAATATGGATGGTAGATAAAGGTTTTTGTAATCTGAAAATATAAAAACAGCAAGGTAGCAAGTAACAAAAGTGAGCAAAAACGGTATCGCAATGCTTGAAAACAAGGCCTAGGGTTCATACTTTCACTAGTGCAAGTTCTCTCAACAATACTAACATAGTTGAATCATATATAAATCCCTCACGTGCGACAAAGAGTTCACTCCAAAGTCACAAATAGCGGAGAACAAACGAAGAAATTATTGTAGGGTACGAAACCACCTCAAAGTTATCTTTTCCGATCAATCTTATGAGCTATCCCTATAAGTGTCACGAACAGCCCTAGAGTTCGTACTAAAATAACACCTTAAGATAGACATCAACCAAAACCCTAATGTCACCTAGATACTCCAATGTCACCACGAGTACCCATGGGCTTGATTATACGATATGCATCACACAATTTCAGATTCATCATGTTCAATCCAACACAAAGAACTTCAAAGAGTGCCCCAAAGTTTCTACCGGAGAGTCAAGACGAAAACGTGTGCCAACCCCTATGCATAGATTCCCAAGGTCACGGAACCCGCAAGTTGATCACCAAAACATACATCAAGTGGATCAATAGAACATCCCATTGTCACCACAGATATCCCATCGCAAGACATACATCAAGTGTTCTCAAATCCTTTAAAGACTCAATCCGATAAGAAAACTTTGAAGGGAAAACTCAATTCATCACAAGAAGATAGAGAGGGGAAAACTCCATATGATTCATCTATATCAATAAAGCTCGCGGTACATCAAGATCGTGTCATCTCAAGAACACGAGAGAGAGAGATCAAACACATAGCTACTGGTACATACCCTCAGCCCCGAGGGTGAACTACTCCCTCCTCGTCATGGAGACCGCCGGGATGATGAAGATGGCCTCCGGTGATGGTTTCCCCCGCCGGTAGGGTGCCAGAACGGGCTCCCGATTGGTTTTTCGTGGCTACAGAGGCTTGCGGCGGCGGAACTCCCGATCCAGGTTTCTTTTCGGAGGTTTGGGTATTTATAAGAATTTTTGGCGTCGGTCTCACGTCAAGGGGGGCCACGAGGCGACGACAAGCCAAGGGGCGCGCCCTAGGGGGGGCGCCCCCTAGGCTTGTGGTGGCCTCGTGGCTCTTCTGGCCCAACTCCAATGCCCTGTGGGCTTCTTCTGGTCCATAAAAAATCATCGTAAGTTTTTATTCCGTTTGGACTCCGTTTGATATTCCTTTTCTGCAATACTCAAAAACAAGGAAAAAACAGAAACTGGCACTGGGCACTAGGTCAATAGGTTAGTCCCAAAAATAATATAAAATAGCATATTAATGCATATAAAATATCCAAAACAGATAATATAATAGCATGGAACAGTCAAAAATTATAGATACATTGGAGACGTATCAGCATCCCCAAGCTTAATTCCTGCTCGTCCTCGAGTAGGTAAATGATAAAAACAGAATTTTTGATGTGGAATGCTACCTAACATACTCATCCATGTAATTTTCTTTATTGTGGCATGAATATTCAGATCCATAAGATTCAAAACAAGAGTTTAATATTGACATAAAAACAATAATACTTCAAGCATACTAATAAAGCAATCATGTCTTCTCAAAATAACATGGCCAAAGAAAGTTATCCCTACAAAATCATATAGTCTAGCTATGCTCCATCTTCATCACACAAAGTATTAAATCATGCACAACCCCGGTTTTAGCCAAGCAATTGTTTCATACTTTAGTGTTCTCAAACTTTTTCAACTCTCACGCAATACATGAGCGTGAGCCATGGACATAGCACTATAGGTGGAATAGAATATGGTGGTTGTGGAGAAGACAAAAAAAGGAGATAGTATCACATCAACTAGGCATATCAACGGGCTATGGGGATGCCCATAAATAGATATCAATGTGAGTGAGTAGGGATTGCCATGCAACAGATGCACTAGAGCTATAAGTGTATGAAAGCCCAAAAAGAAACTAAGTGGGTGTGCATCCAACTTGCTTGCTCACGAAGACCTAGGTCAATTTTGAGGAAACCCATCATTGGAATATACAAGCCAAGTTCTATAATGAAAAATTCCCACTAGTATATGAAAGTGACAATATAGGAGACTCTCTATCATGAAGATCATGGTGCTACTTTGAAGCACAAGTGTGGAAAAAGGATAGTAGCATTGCCCCTTCTCTCTTTTCTCTCATTTTTTTATTTCTCTTTTTTCTTTTCTTTTGGTGGGCTTCTTTGGCCTCTTTTTTTTTATTTGGGCTTCTCTGGCCTCTTCTATTTTTCATAAAGTCCGGAGACTCATCCCGACTTGTGGGGGAATCATAGTTTCCATCATCCTTTCCTCACATGGGACAATGCTCTATAATGATGATCATCACACTTTTATTTACTTACAACTCAAGAATTACAACTCGATACTTAGAACAAAATATGACTCTATATGAATGCTTCCGGCAGTGTACCGGGATGTGCAATGACTCAAGAATGACATGTATAAAAAATATGAACGGTGGCTTTGCTACAAATACGATGTCAACTACATGATCATGCAAAGCAATATGACAATGATGATGCGTGTCATAAACGGAATGGTGGAAGTTGCATGGCAATATATCTCGGAATGGCTATGGAAATGCCATAATAGGTAGGTATGGTGGCTGTTTTGAGGAAGGTATATGGTGGGTTTAATGCACCGGCGAAAGTTGCGCGGTACTAGAGAGGCTTGCAAGGGTGGAAGGGTGAGAGTGCGTATAATCCATGGACTCAACATTAGTCATAAAGAACTCACATACTTATTGCAAAAGTCTATTAGTTATCAAAAGAAAGTACTACACGCATGCTCCTAGGGGAAGGGTTGGTAGGAGTTAACCATCGCGCGATCCCGACCTCCACACAAAGAAGGGCAATCAATAAATAAATCATGCTCCGACTTCGTCACATAACGGTTCACCATACGTGCATGCTACGGGAATCACAACCTTTAACACAAGTATTTCTACCAATCCACAATTACTCACTAGCATGTCTCTAATATTACCATCTTTATATCTCAAAACGATCATAAGGAATCAAACTTCTCATAGTATTCAATGCACTTTATATGAAAGTTTTTATTATATCTCTCTTGGATGCCCATCATATTAGGACTAAATTCATAACCTAAGCAAATTACCATGCTATTTAGAGACTCTCAAAATAATATAAGTGAAGCATGAGAGTTCAACAATCTCTATAAAATAAAACCACCGCTGTGCTCTAAAAAGATATAAGTGAAGTACTAGAGCAAATTGACAAACTACTCCAAAAAGATATAAGTGAAGATCAATGAGTAGTCAAAAATTTAAATAACTATGTGAAGACTCTCTCATCTAAGAATTTCAGATCTTAAGTACTTTATTCAAACAGCAAAACAAAATAAAATGACATTCCAAGGATAGCACATATCATGTGGACGAATAAAACTTTTAGGCTCAACATAGGCTAACCGATAATTGTTGATGAAGAGAGGTGGGATGCGTAGCATCCCCAAGCTTAGATGCTTGATAATTCTTGAAATATTTACTTGGGGTGCCTTGGGCATCCCCAAGCTTGAACTTTTGAATCTCGTTCAATCCTCTCATATCATGGTTTCCTTAATTCTTATAAACTTCATCCACACAAAACTCAACAAGAACTCGTGAGATAGGTTAGTACACATAATAATAAATCAACTCTTCATGTACTGCCAAGACAAGTTGCACAATAATTTTCAAACATCATCTACTGTTTACTATCGTTTCCACAATTTATATCTACCAATACAGGCTATGGAAACTAGAGGATAAGTAGATAACAAAACTATGACAGCAATCTGTCCAAACAGAACAGCCTGTAGCAATTTATGAAAACAGTGTACTTATGTAACTCAAACAATTATGAAAATTTAGGACATGCTAAATAATTTATATGACAACACTGTGTAAAAATTTCAGAAACGTTCCACGTTCCAGTAAAATATGAAAATTCAAACACTACAGCAAAAGTTTCTGTTTTTACACAGCACACATCAAAAACATGCAATGCAAGCATCCTAAGACAATTCTTGGAAATTTTTATTGAAAAACAAGATTATGAATAACACCTAACAGAAAATAACAAAATATAATGACGATCCAAGCAAAACTCATATTATGTGACGAATAAAAATATAGCTCTAAGTAAGATATACCGATAGTGTTGAAGACGAAAGAGGGGATGCCTTCCGGGGCATCCCCAAGCTTAGGCGCTTGAGTATTCCTTGGATATTACATTGGGGGTGCCTTGGGCATCCCCAAGCTTAGGTTATTTTCACTCCTTATTCTCCTCATATCGGTGTCTCACCCAAAACTTGAAAACTTCAATCACACAAAACTTAACGGAACTTCGTGAGAAGGGTTAGTGTAATAAAGAAAGATAATTCACTTAGGTACTGTCAAGACAAGATTCATAATTGTTTCCACATGATACCTACTGTATTCTCTCATTCCCATAATTTATACCGCTAAATATAAGCTATGGAAACACTAAAACAAGCAAACTATGCATGCAAAACAGAATCTGTCAAAAACAGAACAGTCTGTGAAGATCGGTAGTGTAACCATACTTCCCTGTCTCTAAAACTTCTGAAAAATTAGGAAAACCTGAAGGATTTGTATATCAAGACTGTGTAAAAATTTCAGATCATTATCACGCTCCAGTAAAAAATGAAAATTCCTGTACTGGAGTCAAAAGTTTCTGTTTTGGTTCAGCATCAATTCTACTCATCTTGTGAGTCATCCCAAAGGCTTTACTTGGCACTTTATTGAAATAAAAGGCACCAAACATGATTACTACAGTAGAATAATCATGTGAACACACAAAAACAGAAAGTAAAAGTGTTGGGTTGTCTCCCAACAAACGCTTTTCTTGAATGCCTTTTAGCTAGGCATGATGATTTGAATGATGCTCACATAGGAATAGTATCCGATACATGCAAGGGAGCATCATGAAACACATGAAAAGCACATTTAAGTCTAACCCACTTCCTATGCATAGGGATTTTGTGAGCAAACAATTTATGGGAGCAAGAATCAACTAGCATAGGAAAGCAAAACAAGCATAACTTCAAAACTTTGAACACATAGAGAGGAAACTTGATATTATTGCAATTCCTACAAACATATGTTCCTCCCTCATAATAAATTTCAGTAGCATCATGAAGGAATTTCACAATATAACTATCACATAAAGCATCCTTTTCATGATCTACAAGCATAGATAATTTATTACTCTCCATATAAGCATATTTCTTCTCATTCATCGTAGTGGGAGCAAACTCAACAAAATAACTATCATGAGATACATGATTGGCATAATCACATTCAATATTAAAATGATGACAAGTTTCATGGTTACTATCACTATTTATAGCATACATGTCATCATCATAATCATCATAGATAGGAGGCATGCCATCATCATCATAAATTTGCTCATCAAAACTTGGGGGACTAAAAATATCATCTTCATCAAACATAGCATCCCCAAGCTTGTGGCTTTGCATATCATTAGCATCATGGATATTCAGAGAATTCATACTACAAACATTGCAATCATGCTCATCATTAAAGTAATTCTCATTAAGTATTTTCATAAATTCTTCCTCTACCAATTGAGCACAATTTTCCAAACCATCATTTTCACGAAAGACATTAAAAAGACGAACCAATTGATGCAACCTAAACTCCATTTTTTTGTAGTTTTCTTTTATAAAACAAAACTAGTGAAAAACAAGAAACTAAAAGATTTAATTGCAAGATCTAAAGATATACCTTCAAGCACTCACCTCCCCGGCAACGGCACCAGAAAAGAGCTTGATGTCTACTACGCAACCTTCTTCTTGTAGACTCGTGTTGGGCCTCCAAGCGCAGAGTTTTGTAGGAAAGTAGCAAATTTCCCTCAAGTGGATGACCTAAGGTTTATCAATCTGTGGGAGGCATAGGATGAAGATGGTCTCTCTCAAACAACCCTGCAACCAAATAACAAAGAGTCTCTTGTGTCCCCAACACACCCAATACAATGGTAAATTGTATAGGTGCACTAGTTCGGCGAAGAGATGGTGATACAAGTGTAATATGGATGGTAGATAAAGGTTTTTGTAATCTGAAAATATAAAAACAGCAAGGTAGCAAGTAACAAAAGTGAGCAAAAATGGTATTGCAATGCTTGAAAACAAGGCGTAGGGTTCATACTTTCACTAGTGCAAGTTCTCTCAACAATACTAACATAGTTGAATCATATGTAAATCCCTCACGTGCGACAAAGAGTTCACTCCAAAGTTACAAATAGCGGAGAACAAACGAAGAAATTATTGTAGGGTACGAAACCACCTCAAAGTTATATTTTCCGATCAATCTTATGAGCTATCCCTATAAGTGTCACGAACAGCCCTAGAGTTCGTACTAAAATAACACCTTAGGATACACATCAACCAAAACCCTAATGTCACCTAGATACTCCAATGTCACCACGAGTACCCATGGGCAGGATTATACGATATGCATCACACAATTTCAGATTCATCATGTTCAATCCAACACAAAGAACTTCAAAGAGTACCCCAAAGTTTCTACCGGAGAGTCAAGACGAAAACATGTGCCAACCCCTATGCATAGATTTCCAAGGTCACGGAACCCGCAAGTTGATCACCAAAACATACATCAAGTGGATCAATAGAACATCCCATTGTCACCACAGATATCCCATCGCAAGACATACATCAAGTGTTCTCAAATCCTTTAAAGACTCAATCCGATAAGAAAACTTCGAAGGGAAAACTCAATTCATCACAAGAAGATAGAGAGGGGAAAACTCCATATGATTCATCTATATCAATAAAGCTCGAGGTACATCAAGATCGTGTTATCTCAAGAACACGAGAGAGAGAGATCAAACACATAGCTACTGGTACATACCCTCAGCCCCGAGGGTGAACTACTCCCTCCTCGTCATGGAGACCGCCGGGATGATGAAGATGGCCTCCGGTGATGGTTTCCCCCTCCGGCAGGGTGCCGGAACGGGCTCCCGATTGGTTTTTCGTGGCTACAGAGGCTTGCGGCGGCGAAACTCCCGAT
The DNA here is from genome assembly GCA_039707655.1 of Elymus sibiricus. Taxonomy (NCBI): domain Eukaryota; kingdom Viridiplantae; phylum Streptophyta; class Magnoliopsida; order Poales; family Poaceae; genus Elymus; species Elymus sibiricus. The sequence goes on from CM077675.1 coordinate 115,861,400, forward strand.
CCAGGTTTCTTTTCGGAGGTTTGGGTATTTATAAGAATTTTTGGCGTCGGTCTCACGTCAAGGGGGGGCACGAGGCGACGACAAGCCAGGGGGCGCGCCCTAGGGGGGCGCCCCCTAGGCTTGTGGTGGCCTCGTGGCTCTTCTGGCCCAACTCCAATGCCCTGTGGGCTTCTTCTGGTCCATAAAAAATCATCGTAAGTTTTTATTCCGTTTGGACTCCGTTTGATATTCCTTTTCTGCAATACTCAAAAACAAGGAAAAAACAGAAAATGGCACTGGGCACTAGGTCAATAGGTTAGTCCCAAAAATAATATAAAATAGCATATTAATGCATATAAAATATCCAAAACAGATAATATAATAGCATGGAACAATCAAAAATTATAGATACGTTGAAGACGTATCAACCTCAAGATGCAAGGAATAGGATTGGCCAAGCTACAAGCATGAAGACTCTACATTTTACTTTGTGAGAAATCACTTTGAGTCCATAGGAAAGCCAATACTATCAAAAGGGGGTGAGGTAATAATGGTGAATGAAATGCTCAAAGTGATCAAGTGTTACTCACCAAATACACCCACAAGCTCTCCCACAAATATTCTGTCATAGATCCTACCACTCAAAATTTGTGCCACCAACATTATCCTATCGGCTACACCGAATCAAAACCCTAGTCAGAAACCCTAGCCAAAACCTACTTCTCGGTACTACCAAGTTTCATATCGATGCAACCGAGTTTCAGTGACCAACTTTCTGTTACCTCATTCACAAGAATCGGAACCTTAGAATTGTGAATCGGTCTCACCGAGTTGTGTAACTGCCCTCGGCCACTCATATCGGTACCACAGAGATTTATATATCGGTTCCACCGAAAAGCCTAAAGTTGCCACATTTTGAACAAGTCGGTGCCACCGAGTTTTACTTCGGTTTCACCGAGTTGGGCAATATTGTTGTAACGGTTGGATTTTTGGAGAAGCCTATATACACCCCTCCACCACATCCCACTCGCAAGAGAAGCACTCAGAACAGACCCACACTTCCCATATCCAAATTTCTGATAGAGAACCACCTACCCTTGTGTTGAGGTCAAGATCATCCACTCCAACCATATGGATCTTGATTTCTAGCCTCCCCAAGTTGCTTTCCATCCAATCAATCTCTTCTACCCAAGCCAAATCTGTGAGAGAGTGATTGAGTGTTGAGGAGACTATCATTTGAAACACAAGAGCAAGGAGTTCATCGTTACTATCGAGCCAATTACCTTTTGGACGGTGGTGCCTCCTAGATTGGTTAGGTGTCGCTTGGGAGCCTCCTACTTCGTGTTGTGGAGTTGAACCAATAAGTTTGTACGGGCAAGGAGATCGCCTACTTCGTGAAGATCTACCCATAGTGAGGCTAGTCCTTCGTGGACGGAAGCCGTTATGGAATAGTCGAGGTTGCTACTTCGTGGACCCTTATGGGTGGATCCCTCCGTGGACTCTCGCGACCGCTACCCTCCGTGGGTTGAAGACTCCATAAACGTGGACGTACGATAGCAGCACCTATCGGAACCACGGGAAAAATCAGCGTGTCTCCAAATTGCGTTTGATCTTCCTACCCTTATCCTCTTACATATGCTTGTCTTTACTTTCCGCTGCAATACTCGTATTCATGCATGTGTAGGATGAACTTGAAATGCTAGAATTGCAAAAATCTGCCAACCAATTAACTTGGGAAAAGGTTAGGTTTTTATTTGGTCAAGTAGTCTAATCACCCCCTTCTAGACCTACTTTTGATCCCTACAGGTGAGGGTTTTGTGACGTGGCGGTGGTGAGGTTTTTCTGTCGTAGAATAATATGCTTTCGAGGCAACGGTTTGGTAGACCCAACCGTGTGTGATAAATCGTAAATATCACTCCAGGAAAATGCGCTTCGGAGGAAACGGTTTGGTAGACCCAACCGTGTGTGATAAATCGCAAATATCACTCAAGGAAAATGCGCTTCGGAGGCAACGGTTTTGTAGACCCAACCGTGTGTGATAAATCATAAATATCAGACGTTTTGAGGTTGATACAGACATCTGTTCGATCTATGTACATCCTATGGTGCAGACGTGTGATCCGTGGGGATGCATTATGGCCAATTAAAACACAAGTGACATGGGACAATGAAAGTCATCACACACAGTTCCAATCTGGGAAAAAATTGCCCACGCTAAACATTCACCCTAATATGCAGCGTACGTGTTCAATTTGTTTTCCAACTCTGACACAAATTTGTGCGTGTTCTGGGCAAACGGATGCTAGTTTAAAATTGTCTGGAAAGACAGAAAGTAACACAGACAATTCACGATAATAAGTTGTGTGTGCTGTGGGCAATCATAGGTTGGTCTAAGAGAAGCATAAAATCGAATCAACCAAACTGATTGCAGCTCAAGACTGCAATTACATTGCACAATTAGTTCATTACACATAGTCGCACAAACATATAGTTCAACCGATAAACATATATACTCAAGCATAGATATAATATGCAAAAACTAGATAGCTTCAATCCAACATCGCATCTTCATGCTCGAAAGTTAAGATTCCCCAGGTACAAAACATACGCGGCGTGCGCCACCCTGTGAGAATAATTCTGCTTGAAGGAGCCAACGGCTCTTCCTCGTGCATGCACCAGAACACTAGCATACGCGTTGTTTGGCCTTTGGTCACAGAACGGGCATCCATAGCCCCCATTCTTTCAGACACGTGTGTTATATTTTCCAGTATTAAGCTCCCTCAGCTTTTGCCTGTTGAACCTCTCCTAGACTTCTTCATACTTGCTGTTGATATCGTTAGATAGCACCTATATATATAGTAAAAATTGTGGCGTCGATATATTTTATATGCGAATTTAACAAGTCAGAGTTTATCAAACATAATATATCCTATGCAGCATGAACCCTAAATCCTCAAGTGATCTTGATGAAAGAAATGCATAAATTGAGAGCACACAACTTAGTGCAACAAAATTAACTCATGCATGCCTTAAATGCATGAACTGGTAATTGTCAAAAAACATAGGAACATTCAAGTGAATACTACATGTCAAAAAGTAGGATTAGGATTTCATGGAAATTTTTCCACATAGGTCCAAAGATTTTGGTTCAACTTTTTAGCACAATCAGCTTTCTACATACCAATCTAGAAAAAATTATTGCACAATCATCTATGTAGGACATTCAAATGGATTGGATCTGGCTACGAATTATTAGCACAATCAGTATGCCTAGACGGATTTTACCAAAATCATTTTTATAGACCAACGAATTAATCATTAACCAGTAAAACCCAGGATATATTTACCAAAAAATGGATATATATGACTAACCGGTTCTCCGTCGGAGTCGTTGTCGTTGGGTGAGTGGTCGTCGGAGTTGCTGTGGACCAGCGGCTCCAGCTGGGGATGCATGACGGTGGCAACGATGTCAAGGTCGCGCTGTTGTCCGCGCGAGACCTCATCTGTGGCGATCGCAACCTCTGTGCCCAGCTTCACGTTTGGCTCAGGTGCTTCGCCGGACCCTGTGTGGCCACTCCCTCCCATGGTGCGCTTCAGCGCCATCTAATGCACTTGAGACGGCGGTGACGACTGAGAACGGCGGCGAGGATGCAGGCGGGAAAGGATTGTGTGTGTAGCAAGAATGGGGAGTGCAGCCGCCTATAAAACCAAAAAGGCCCAGGCGCCGTTAATATGGAGCAGTTGGGAGGGAGACGAGCGGCGGTCAAAGGGTCGGCTCACCTCCTGGAGCCGCCTGCGCAGCGGACTGTTCGCATGCCACCGTCAATTCACATGCCTACCTGCACGTCTCCCGCTGATACTGCGCAGGGAACACGCCTCTCATCAATCCACACACTTTCTTGCACACCTTCCGGTCAGCCTGTGCGGTGGCCTGCTAGCATGCGTCCTGTCAAATCACACATCCTCGCACGGCACGCGGAATGTGTATTGTTTTACTTAATCGAAGCTTCGGCACGTACATTATTGTTCTAACGCCAACAATTTGGATTAATGAACCGTTTGCGATGTTAACGTGATAGTTCTGTGTTGCATCTGTTAACAAGCTCCCATTTGCAAGAAGCTTAGATGAAAACTTGTCTCAAATTGGACAATTTTTTTACCATGGCCTATTGGTTCCATATCATGACATCATGTCGATGTTTCATGAATTCTAGCTTAACTGGGGATTTACTGAAATTTGAAAACCAAGATTATCAATATTCACTGGTGCAGCGACGTGCTATACAAACGGTTTTTAACCCCTTTCCGCGACGTAGTTGTAAACCGTCGCCTTGCCTGTGTGGGCGATAGGGGGGTCCATCCCACACGACACGGCAAAATCGTCGGCGATGGAGGCCAACGAATGCAAACGTTTAGCAAAACGAAGCGTATGGGATTTTCGTATCTATCACAAATGAGAGTCACCTGTCAACCGTTTGAGATATGGCGCCCTTCCCACACGGCCCATCCTTTCAACTCGTGTGAGATCACACTAACATCGCACGTGGAATTGTGTAGCGCAGTGTTTACAATGTGTGCCGAATCGCAAACAGTTCATAATAGTAAAGCGTGTATGATAAGGAGACAATCACACACATTTTGTCCTACAGCATCGTTTGCGATATACGAAGATTCGCAAACGCTCCAACTGTCATACTCGTGTCGGATGCATACGACATAACAAACAATTAAACATTATAAATCGTCTATGATAAGGAGACTGTCACAAAACATTTAGGTCTGCTTAACCGTTTCTGATATTGTCTAACATCACACACGGTTTACAGACGGCAATTGTGTGCATTGTGGCACACGGTTTCTCTCTCTGAAACGTGTCGAATCATGAGGTATATCACACACGTTCTGCTTTACAAACCGTGTGCGGTGTAATGACCTGCAGAGCTTATTTTTCGGCTATTTTAATCGCCACAATTTAAAATTCTACAGGATTTGAATTTGATAGTAGGCTATTGCATTTTTCATATCCATCTTATATAGACATAGGTTCAACAACCAATGCATTATTCCATTCACAGGTACATATGTTCAAGAATTACATCAAGAAATAATAATTACATTAGGACCAGATAAATAATGATGAACCACAGTTGCATACTTGTATTAAATACCGTAAAGGAAGAGGCGAAAGACACTCTGGCAGTTGTACAAGGTGAAGCGGAATGCCCATATTGTGTCCTCCTCCATGCAGAATGCACGGACGACTCTAGGCCAGCCCCTTGTGATGGCGGACCGCCCATCCTTCTCTGTGTTGATGAGGACATCTAGGTAGTCATCGTGGCCTCGTAGATATACTTTAACGTTTGCACGTCCACCAATCATGTAGTTTGAGAGGTAATCCTGAGTAAACTGCTTTGAGAGCCACTACAAACAAAATAGATCCAGACATTGTAAATTTGTAAGCTAACAACTCATTATGGACAGTAAAAAGAAGGGTACATCGTTCGTAGTTACCATCCTGGAGTTCACTGTGTTGGGGAACGTTGCATGGGAAACAAAAATTTTTCCTACGCACACACAAGATCTATCCATGGTGATGAGCATCTACGAGAGGGAGAGTGAATCTACATACCCTTGTAGATCGCTAAGCGGAAGCGTTAAGAAACGCGGTTGATGTAGTCGAACGTCTCCGCGATCCAAATCGCAAGTCGTCCCTCGATCCGATCACGAACTAGTGCCGAACAGACGGCACCTCCGCGTTCAACACACGTACGGCTTGATGACGCCTTCACCTCCTCGATCCAGCGAGCGATGATGAAGTAGTAGATGAGTTCCGGCAGCACGACGGCGTGGTGATGGTGGTGAGGAACAATCTCTGCAGGGCTTCGCCAAGCTCTACGGAGATTATGACGGGAGAACTAGAGGGTTAGGGTTGCCGACACACGGCTTGGGAAATCTTAATGTGTCCCGTGTGCTAGCCCTGCCCCTCTATTTATATGTTGAGCCTTGGGGTCTAAACTTGGAGTAAAAGCCTCCTCCAGGTCGGTTTTGCCCGCACAAGGTCGGTTTGGCCCGCAGGGAAAGAGTCCAACTCGGATCCCTACAGTATCGCGTACAAGCGGTAGTACCGCTTACGATAAGCGGTAGTACCGCCCGTAGCGGTAGTACCGCTTACGATAAGCGGTAGTACCGCCCGTAGCGGTAGTACCGCTTACGATAAGCGGTAGTACCGCCCCAGACGCCAGCAAAACTTCCTTTTGCACCTTGCCTAAGCCTCGTGGGCTTTACCCCTTGGCCCAAATAAAGTGTTCTCGTATCCGAACATTTCGGGAAACATCCGGAACCTCTTCCGGTGAATTCCGGAACCCTTCCGGAAACCAAAACACTATTATCACATATATCAATCTTTACCTCCGGACTATTCCGGAGATCCTCATCATATCCGGGATCTTATCCGGGACTCCGAACAACCTTCGGTCACCAACAAAATAACTCAACTATACTAATCGTCACCAAACGTTAAGTGTGTAGACCCTGTGGGTTCGAGAACTATGTAGACATGACCGAGACACCTCTACGATCAATAACCAATAGCGGGACCTGGATGCCCATATTGGCTCCTACATATTCTACGAAGATCTTTATCGGTCGAACCTCTATGTCAAGGATTCAGTTAATCCCGTATACTGTTCCCTTTGTTCTTCGGTATGTTACTTGCCCGAGATTCGATCGTCGGTATCTCTATACCTAGTTCAATCTCGTTACCGGCAAGTATCTTTACTCGTTCCGTAATACAAGATCTCGTGGCTAACACTTTAGTCACATTGCTTGCAAGGCTCATTGTGATGTTGTATTACCGAGTGGGCCCTAAGATACCTCTCCGTCATACGGAGTAACAAATCCCAGTCTTGATCCATGCCAACCCAACAGACACCCTCGGAGATACCTGTAGAGCACCTTTATAGTCACCCAGTTACGTTGCGACGTTTGATACACACAAGGTACTCCTCCGATGTCAGGGAGTTGCATGATCTCATGGTCATAGGAACAGATACTTGACATGCAGAAAACAATAGCAATAAACTGACACGATCATATGCTACATTTATAGTTTGGGTCTTGTCCATCACATCATTCTCCTAATGATGTGATCCCGTTATCAAATGACATCTCATGTGAATGGCTAGGAAACCTTAACCATCTTTGATCAACGAGCTAGTCAACTAGAGGCTTACTAGGGACACAGTGTTGTCTATGTACCCACACATGTATTTGAGTTTCCAATCAATACAATTATAGCATGGATAATAAAAGATTATCATGAACAAGGAAATATAATAATAACCAATTTATTATTGCCTCTAGGGCATATTTCCAACACACTGTTGTCTTGGATAAGGTGTAAAGAAATAGTTTAATTGCCATATTTTGTCCCATTTTATTAACAACCTTTATATGTTTCCTCACTTGATGCTGGTTCATGAATATCTCATTGCCCCATACACAAAAAGGGTCGACACGCGGATCTTTACCAGTGACATATGTACCTACAAGCAACAAGTTAGTATTAGAAGGTAAACTGAAATTGCAAAATGACGTAGTACAGTATTCCCTATCCCAGTATATACGATCTTATTACATCCAAAATACTCACATATTTGATGTATTAACATCTTATACTTTGGGGCGGATGGAGTATATATATAAGCCATGTGATGAAACTAACCTCGATGAAAAACAATAGCTGTTCCCAAGATTGTCCTGGGTAAGTACACTGAAAGGCATGTTAAGTACTGATAGGCTAAACATCAACCAAATATATGCATGGTAAACAACATGATCACAAAATGATAGCTTCAGTGTGCAGGTTTAAGCACGCTAGCTAAGCTAATAATAAGTGGAGATGCGTGTTAACTGCAATAGGCTTAGCATTTAACAACAACAAAATATAGTCATTCTAACTGGTATTGTGCACGTTTAAGCACAATAGTTATAGTTACATAAAAATGGAAAGGCTTGTGCTCACTACAACAAGCTTAACAGCAACCAAATATAGTCATTCATAGTGGTACTGTTGAAATTGCATAGAATGTAGCTCATGTTTACACATCAAATTGTATAACTGAACATCACATTGTGAAAAAACATAAATAAACAGTGGGCGTGTTAACTACACCAGGCTTAACAGGAACTACATATGGCTGTTGAAATTGGTATGATGAAATTGAACTGGAAGGTGCATACTTGCAGATATAGAACTTCACAACGTGAATAACTGAAATAAACAAGGCATACTATATAGCAATTGAACCAGGACATATGCCCAGTACAAACAACCGATCTAGGAAAAACAGTTAAACAAGGCATATGCTCATTACAACAGGCTTGATAGCAACCAAAAATAGTCATTCGAACTGTACTGTCGAAATTGCATAGAACGTAACCGGTGCTTAAGCATGAAATTGTATAACTGAACATCACATGCGAAAGAACTAAAATAAACAGTGAACGTGTTAACTGCACCAGGTTTAACATGAACCATATATGGCTCTTGAGACAGGTCTTGATGAAATTCAACTGCAGAGTCCATACATTTAGCATGAGTGAAGTAATTTAACATGAGATGGGTTTCCTCACCTGTCACAGATTGGCTCATTCCCATTAGAAGAGCGCGGATTATGGGTGTGCTCCATGTTGTCACAGATGGGCTCCTTCCCCTTGGAAGAGCAGGGATGCAGGGTACCCACCCTGATGTCACGGATGGGCTCTTTCCCCTTGGAAGAGACGGATAGGGTGCCGTTGTCGGCGTCGGCGTCGTCGATGAGGTCTGTGATACGTCTCCAACATATCTATAATTTATGAAGTATTCATGCCATGTTTATAATAATTTTATATGATTGTGGTATGATTTTATTAGAACTAACCCGGACTGACGCTGTTTTGAGCAGAACTACCATGGTGTTGTTTTCTGTGCAGAAATAAAAGATCTCGGAATGGGCTGAAAATTTACGGCGAATATTTTTGGAAAATATAAAAAATACTGGAGCAAAAAGATACCGGAGAGGAGTCCCGAGGCAGCCACAAGCCTAGGGGGCGCCCCCCCTAGGGCGCGCCCCCCTGGCTTGTGGGCCCCTCGGCAGTCCCCCTGACTTGATTCAACGCCAAGTACTCATATAAATCCCGTAAACCCCAGAAAGAAACCTAGATCGGGAGTTTCGCTGCCGCAAGCCTCTGTAGCCACGAAAAACCAATCGGGAGCCCGTTCCAGCACCCTGCCGGAGGGGGAAACCATCACCGGAGGCCATCTTCATCATCCCGGTGGTCTCCATGACGAGGAGGGAGTAGTTCACCCTCGGGGCTGAGGGTATGTACCAGTAGCTATGTGTTTGATCTCTCTCTCTCTCTCTCTCTCTCTCTCTCTCTCGTGTTCTTGAGATGACACGATCTTGATGTACCGCGAGCTTTATTGATATAGATGAATCATATGGAGTTTTCCCCTCTCTATCTTCTTGTGATGAATTGAGTTTTCCCTTTGAAGTTTTCTTATCGGATTGAGTCTTTAAGGATTTGAGAACACTTGATGTATGTCTTGCGATGGGATATCCGTGGTGACAATGGGATGTTCTATTGATCCACTTGATGTATGTTTTGGTGATCAACTTGCGGGTTCCGTGACCTTGGGAATCTATGTATAGGGGTTGGCACATGTTTTCGTCTTGGCTCTCCGGTAGAAACTTTGGGGCACTCTTTGAAGTTCTTTGTGTTGGATTGAACGTGATGAATCTGAAATTGTGTGATGCATATCGTATAATCAAGCCCATGGGTACTCGTGGTGACATTGGAGTATCTAGGTGACATTAGGGTTTTGGTTGATGTGTATCTTAAGGTGTTATTTTAGTACGAACTCTAGGGCTGTTTGTGACACTTATAGGGATAGCTCATAAGATTGATCGGAAAAGATAACTTTGAGGTGGTTTCGTACCCTACAATAATTTCTTCGTTTGTTCTCCGCTATTTGTGACTTTGGAGTGAACTCTTCGTCGCACGTGAGGGATTTACATATGATTCAACTATGTCAGTATTGTTGAGAGAACTTGCACTAGTGAAAGTATGAACCCTAGGCCTTGTTTCCAAGCATTGCAATACCGTTTTTGCTCACTTTTGTTACTTGCTACCTTGCTGTTTTTATATTTTCAGATTACAAAAACCTATATCTACCATCCATATTACACTTGTATCGCCATCTCTTCGCCGAACTAGTGCACCTATACAATTTACTATTGTATTGGGTGTGTTGGGGACACAAGAGACTCTTTGTTATTTGGTTGCATGGTTGTTTGAGAGAGACCATCTTCATCCTACGCCTCCCACGGATTGATAAACCTTAGGTCATCCACTTGAGGGAAATTTGCTACTGTCCTACAAAACTCTGCGCTTGGAGGCCCAAGACGAGTCTACAAGAAGAAGGTTGCGTAGTAGACATCAGTCTGACTTGGCAGCTGACGATGCCGAGCCACCGCCATAGAACGTGTCCTTCAAAAATAACAAAAGAGGCTCCATGGAGATGAAGGAAGGAAAATTCTTGAGAGCGAAGCGGAGTAGATCAGCGGCTGGGCCTTGCATGAGGTCGACGGGGGTCGAACCCGAGGGGTCTTGGTAGGGCCACTTAACCTGTGAGATAGCCCGCGACAAGCCTTCACTGTCGACGAGCTCGACGTCGTAGCCGGCTGCGTTGATATGCATCCATATGGGAACCCGCTGTCTTACAGCCTGGTACTCTTTACATTTCCCGGCAGCCTTGGAGGCCACCTCGTCATTATAGTCAGCTTCCCCGGCGGCCTTGGCGGCCACCTCGTCATCGTGGACAGCTTCCCCGGCGGCCTCGGCGGCCACCTCGTCATCATAGTCAGCTTCCCCGGCGGCCTCTGCGGCCTCGGCGGCCACCTCGTCATCGTAGTCAGCTTTCCCAGCGATTCCAGTGGGCACCTCGTCATGGGAGTCAGCTTCCCCGGCAGCCTCAGCAGCCACCTCGGCATCGTCCATCGGAAAGGCCGCGATATACCTCCTTTTGGCCATTCGCTCCTCGATCTCCCCTGCAAGTGTAGCTGGGATAAGGCTGCGACAGTTTGCGGTGGGGATCAGTGTGGATCTGTGAGGAAGGGGGTGTTTAGCAGGCGCCATCTAAGAAATTCAGGGTGGCGAGGGTACAGAGATGGGTTCGTAACCTGGATGGGGAGAGCAGGAGAGGTTGACTGTGGAACGCGGAGCGGGGTCGGGGGCGGCGGCGGCGATGGCGAGGTAGCTAGGGTTCGAGCGAGGGAGTTGTGTGGGGTTGGGGGTGGGAGGGGCCTCGGTAGTGTTTGAGGAAATGTCGCGGCTACTTTAAATTTTACTTGGAGGGAATGAAAAGCCGGGACAAACTGAAATTTTTTATGAAGGGTTTGAAGTAGCGCCGGAGGAACAAACATCGCACACGGCCCGAACATAATACTTGTGTGCAATTCAAAGAGATAAACCCGCGGAACCATCAATTTTTAAATTGATCAAGGCGGGTAACTATTTTTAAGATTTCTCTATGCGGGTTGGTGCAAGGTGGTCTGTAGTTACGTGACAACCACGGGCCGGGCATGGCACACAGTTCTTTTTTTTTGAGAATCAAGCGTGGCACACAGTTAGCATGCGGGAGCCGTGTCTACTATTCTCTTGCGTACACAATCGCACACAGTTGTCTCCTTCGACTCGTCTGCTATTTAAGTTTCAAAAAAAGACTACCCTGCCATTTATATAACAACATTGGAAATTAAACACGATAAATCTAGGGTCATCGCACAAGCAGACCTGCTTGAGGACCAAATGTATGTATGGAAATGTTGTTGTGGTGTTCAAATACGGAATGCACAACATTCATGAGACACACAATGTCATGCAGAGCACACGACAATGTTGGCTTATGCCCCCCTGTCCCCCCCCCCACACACACCTCTGAGTCGGCGAGGGGATGGTAGCTCAGTATATATATGAACTTACAAACTTATAATACAACTGCAAATTCACCCTACCGTAACACAAAACCAATAGAAATCCATCATGATCACCCCCTTCCCCGTGTTTTAGTTCCGAGGGTAGATTGCGCGGGCCCACTGATGGGCGCGTCTCGGAAACTTCACAAGATGGGCGAGACCGCAACTACATGTGTGTGGCTCAACTAATTACTTAAGGTGGTGTGATATTTCATGCATGCAAAACCTTTTGATGTGGCTCAAAAGTTGGACGGTATGTAGTACCTGACCTCATAAATAGGTTTCGTGTATACGTATGTATAGTACTATTGTGATGCCCCTCCGTCGCCCCCGCCCCGCCCCACGCGTACACATGCTTCGAACAAACACCACGACCTATATATACATGTATGCGCTCAAACTTCTGTCTCGTATCTCACCATGAACTATATCGTAACAAATAATGAGAGGACTATATCTACATTGGTCAAATTAACCTGTAGTATATATGGGCCGGTTTAAGTGATAGACCACATGGGTCCACAAATTTGGCATGTCGTCCATATATAACCACGCGAGGGAGTGTCTGTAGACAACACCAACGCACATGCATGGCCCCAGGCACATATGTATATATGAAAGCGTTGTGCGATGTTTTCAAATACTAACGCACAACTTTCTCTGCCGCATGTGTGTGTCTCGAACCAGAATGGCCACGTACTGAGGTTAACGACCCATGCATATATAGCCCCAAGCACGCCCACAATTCGATCCGATAGGAGGGATTCAATGTGTACGATACGTTTGATTTTTTGCTAGAATTGAAATGTCGATGCATATATCAACTACGTATAATATATACACACATACCAACCAGAAGAATCCACCTTGGTCAAATAAACATCTCTACAGACATCTGTCAAAGTGACGACCCACATGGACATGGTTGTGTCGGTGTGTGATGATGCCGATGACCACGTGAGAGAGTGTTTGACAAAACAAATGCCCACTGCATGAGGCCCACACATATATGTATATATGTAGTTAAGTGTTTGTTTAGTTAGTAACCAATGGAACTTTAATGTCACTTGCCTTAGAAACTGTAAGTCGACTTACGAAGAGGATCGATCACAACGCACATATATATAGGCCCTGTTTGGATCCATGGGTTAGAGTTAGTTTGAGCTAGCTGGGGCTCAAATAGCCCTAAAGTATTCAAACATGAGGGATAGATTGTAGCTACTTGCATCTAACCCACACAAAAAACTGTCCCACCCAAGAGGTGCTAATTGGAGCTAGTTCTCATTGGGCCCTCTCTATCCCACCATCCAAGAAGTGCTAATTGTAGCTAGTTCTCGTGGGGCTCACTGAAAAATCACTTTTCTCTCCATCAAGTGCATCTATTGTCAAACTAACCCTGTCATCCAAACACCTCTTTGGCTAGAGTTAGTTTAGGGTTAGTCATGAGCTAGAAACTAACTCCAACCTCTAGCTAAAGTTAGAGTATCCAAAACAGGGCCACAAGCACGCATACCAAAAAGGATCCACATTGGTCAAAACAATATATAATATATAGGTGCCACACATGGCCCCCATAGAGTGATGCGTCACCGATTACCATGTGAGGGAGCCACACTTAGGACCACCATAGATTATATGTGACACAAGCATATGCATGGGTATGTTTTTTTGATTCAAAATGCCAAGTGCACGACTTTGATACACCGCGTGCTTCATAAATTGGAAATTCCCCAGGCTAAAGAAAATTGCGTGCAATATGTATGTCTCCTCCCACGCACCCCCTCAGCTTTGAGCGGTAGGAGGTACTCATGAGTACGTCACGTCAATCTTTGGTGTGGAATCTAACCATGATCTACAGCAACACAGAGCAGATTAACTTAACCCACCTTGGTCAAACCCCTACCGATGCGGCTCAAAAGTGATAGACCACATGGACCAACGAATGTGCGGATCACTAATAACGCACGAAGGGTTATTGTCCGAGGGACCACCACCATCGTGTGCATGTGTCCAAAACATATGCATGACGTGCCTTGTTTCAAATATTTCAATGCACAATTTTGATAATTTGGGGTGGCAACTACCTCACAAAACGGACAATCCCACACATAAAGGCTAGTGCAAACTAAGTGAAACGGAAAGAGCCCCCCACCCCTCGCGCGGCCATCACCGGAAACACCACTTCGAGGCGCGTCAAACTATTTTATGCAGAAAACACGTGACACATCAGTTCGTATTATAATTATAAAATGTCCATATATCATTCGAAAAATATGCAATAATTGAGTTTCCAGGAATTCATTGGGGGAAATCATATGTCCCCTTGGGTTCATGTGTTTAGTCGCCATGCAATAAATGGTAAGGAACCTCAAACATCTTGGCGTCGTGGAAAACAATGAAAATTTTGGTTTTTAGACAGCTCGGCATCAAACATCGAAAAATCATTTTAAATTGAAGTGAATCCAAAAATCAACTGAAAATCATATGTCTCTATATATATAGTGTGCTAATTTCTGGCCTAATTAGAGACAACGTTTTGATACACTTTTCTTACAAACGGGAGCTTATTAAAGGTTGGTGCTTGGTACACACACTTGTCACGTTACCATCACAAACGATTACAGTATTCAACCGTGTGCATTGGTCCCAACAAAATATTACGTACCACCACGAGCCGCGTGTGCCGTCCGAGCGGACGTGAGTCGACGGGACGCATGATGCGAGTAGTCCGCGGCTCAGGCTGACCGTGAGGCATGCGAGCAGGTGTGTAAATTGACGGGACGCATGCGAGCAGGCCGCTCTGCCTCACCGGGAGACGTGCGAGCTAGTTTGTGAATTGACAGGACGTGTGCGAGCAGTCCTCTGTCCAGGCTAACCAGGAGACGTGCGACCAGTCCTCTGCGCGGGCTAGATGGGAGATGTGCGAGCAGGGGTGAGGCATGCGATAAGACCGCTGCGCAGGCTCACCGGGAGGCGAGCCGTTTACCCGGCTCCTGCCTAACTCCCAACCACTCTATATTAATCGTGCATGTGCCGCTGGTTATAGTAGGTGGCTGCACTCCCCTCTCTCCACACACCGCGCCTGCATCCTCGCCGCCATTCCCAGTCGTAAACGCTCTCGGAAGTGTATCAGATGGCGACCAACCGCACCATCGGAGGGAGTGGTGACGCGGGGGTCGAAGCCGGGGCCGGCGAAGCAACTAAGCATCTCTTGATGCTGGGTGACGAGGTTGCCCTCCCGGCCGATGAGGTCTCGCGCGGACAGAAGCACGGCAATGACGTCGTAAGCCCCTTCGTGCCTCCCTAGCAGGAGGCGGTACTGCGCAGAGACTACTACGACCTCTCTGATTACCACTCCACCGACCCCGACGACGCCGACGGCAGCTCCGACGACGACAGAGAACAGGTTAGACCCCCCCCCCCTATTTTGGAGTATATCATAGGGTATCTCTGATTAGTTCTGTTTTCCTCCTTTTTTTGGAATTCATCCGGAGTTCCTGTTATTTCAATCCATGTAATCAGACTAAGATTCGATAGATCCGTGTTAGTGTGTACGTATTGATTGTTTGGTAGGTAAATGATAAGTGACTTGGATAAGTGACAACCGTACATACGATTATGCTAGTATTATGTCTAAGGTTTTACAGTGATTTAATGGTTGACCTGTACAAATGATCATTTTGCTAATAATCGGTCTACATAGATGATTGTACTTGTACCCATTTGTAAATAAACACTGTATAAGAGCATGTAGATCACTACTTTAGTGATAATGTGGAGTAGTACTTACTTCAAAGTTCCTTGTTTGTTTGAAAATAATCGGTTCATGCATTTAAAGTCATTAGTTAATAATTTTGTTGCACTAAGTTGTTTGTGATATCATTTTATGCATATTATTCATCAATGTCATGATTTTTTATTATATGTATAGGTGCTATCTGACGACGTTGGCAGCGATAAGTACGACCAGAGAAGGTACAAGAAACAAAAGCTTAGGGAGCTCTATGCGGGAACGCATAATCGTCGTATCAGGACTCGGAATGGGGGCTTCGGATGCCCGTTCTGCGCCCAAAGGCTTAACCCCGTGTTTGCAAGTGTTCTCGCGCATGCTAGAGGACGAGCCGTTGGCTCTTTCAAGCAGAAATATTCTCGGAGGGTGGCACACGCCGCGTACGCGGAGTACCTGGAGAAAGTTTACGTTGTTGGTGGGTACGATTAGGATTGAGTTATATATACATGTCCTGATGCCAGCACTACCCTAGCTATCTATAGTTTGTGCGTCTTATATCTCTGCTTGAGTATGTTTATTATGTGTTGATCTAGATGTCGGTGAGACTCTGTTTTATTATGAACTAATACGTAGAGCAATGTATTGTAGTCTTGAGCTGCAAACAGTTTGGTTGATGAAATATTTATGCTTATCTTAGAGTCCCCACACAATTTACTACTAGCAACTGTTTGCCCACAGCACGCACAGCTACGTTTTAGTGTTGGCAGTTTTTTTTACACTATGCATATTACGGTAAAAAAATGCTTGACTTACCTGCAAACTTGTTGAATGCGATAAAAAATTCAGGTGTCACACGAAAAGATGAAATTTGGAACCCCAAAACTTGGTTAACTAACATTGTGCCGCGACACGCGTGTGTCCTGATTGTCCAGAACGCATTCCCGCGCATCGAGCGTCTGCGGCAGTAGGATTTACACGGACCACGGCAGTCCATTTACACCGTAGTGACACTTATCGCAAACGGCTGTGTCTATTGAACCGTCGCCTCCGAAGCACATTATTATTCTGGCCGAGAAAACTCTCACCATCGTCCCCACTTAACAAAACCCGCACCGTCCTTCCCAGTCGCACCCGCACTGCATATTCCACACCGCTGCTTAGTGCTGAACTTGTACGCTGCTTTAAGTCATTGCACACGCATCATTTTTGCTAACCGTTTGCCATTTAGCGCCCCCAATAATGGGAGCTTCTTCCAGCCGACACGTGGCCAACCGAGCTGGGTGGGAGGCTATGCGCATTTACGCGCGGGAACGGGCTCACCAACGATACGTTGGCGGCAAATCGAGCCGCCACGTGACCAAACGAACCGCCAGGAACGCTTGTTCGTGCGCTGGTCAAGCTTGCACAACAATCCTCCGCCAGGAACGCGGTGACAAGACGTGCCAATTACATCCCGTCCAGCCCCCATTTACTCCACCGCTCATCTAACCTTGTCTCTATTCAACCTTTCCCCACAACGCAAGAAGCACACCCACACTCCAAATACAGAGAGGATATCCTGCTCGGCTCCAATGGCGGAGCTCCCAGCGGCTGCCGCCGACGAGCGGCAGTTCACCATTCATGCCTACGTGGACACCCACGTAAGGTTCAAGAACCTCACGGTGGTGTACACCAACGACCCGATCTGGGTGGAGAACTCCATCCACACCATGGAGTAGTTACTTGTCTATGACAAGTACAAAGTGGTCGGCTTCGACCTCGAGTACACCGGCGGTCGTGCCGGTCATGATCAGAAGGTTGTCGTCGCCCAGCTTTGCATGGGCCATTATGTCTTCGTCTACCACTACTGCCTGGCCACAAGGCCTTGCGATCGATTTGCCAGGTTTGTCAACAGCCCCGACTACATATTCGGTACGGTGGACACCACCAACGATGAAAAGGTGCTCAAGACGACTGGCTTGGCCTGCCAGAATATTGTGGACATCCAATGCCTGTACAAGATCTTGGGCGGCGAGGAGAAGCATAAGGACTCCCTGGTTGACCTCGCCATGGCCATCATCGACCCCTACTACAGAGGCATGAAGGATGTCTGCAAGAAGAAGAAGGTTGCTTGGCACCGCGCCTGGGTCCGAAGACTGGATGAAGATCACGTCAAGTACGCGGCCAAGGACGCGTACGTAAGCTACGAGATGTGCAGGCAGATCGTTGACATGAGGAAGTGCCTCCGTCCTACGCCGATCGGCACCCCTCGTCACAAGAAGAATAGATGATTGATTTGATGATCGTCACTACTAGTTTAGTATGCATGTACTTGTTAATTGATGTGTGCAAATGTTATCTGTAGTCAGTAATGTAATTGGATGTTTATTTAGGTTATGCAATCATGATGTTGTTCAGTAGACAGAGAATAGATGCTATATGCAGACATAGCAGATCACATCGCTTACCATTATAGAAAGGAACACGTCGGTGATGATTTCAACAATCACAGACAATTGGGTGCGAGCAAGTGTTTGCCCATAGGCCACATCACACACATCTTATTATCAGGAATCGTCTGTCTTTTTATCGGTCTTCCCACACAATTCCGAGTACTGACCTGTTTGCCGGGTATCACTATCACACACATCTTGTTACGAAAAATCGTTTGTGTTACTTTTGATCAACACAAATAGTTCGTCCAAATGACCTGTTTGCCGGGTATCACTATCACACACATCTTGTTACGCAGAATCGTTTGTGTTACTTTTGATCAACACAAACAGTTCGTCCAAACGACCTGTTTGCCGGGTATCACATACAACCATGCAAATGACATCTTATGAGGGAGACTCTTATTTTGGTAGTACTATCTTTTCCTTAGTATGCAATGGCCGATTAATATCTGGACATCAAAATGCAATTGACGATTAATATCCGGACCTTAAGAAGCAGAACCACGACCAAGGGTATGCTGCGCGGCTCCCATGGCGCTCCCAGTGGTTGCCGACGACGAGCGCCAGTTCACCATGCATGTCGTAGTGGACACGCCCTGTCGGTATGTAGTGCACACCAAACGTCCGATCTGGATGGAGAACTCCAGCATCATGGACCTGTTACTTGATGAGGACAAGTACATAGTGGTCTGGTTTGACCTCGTGTTCCCACCGCGTGCTCTGCTCTCGCGTCCTTGCACGTGCTCTGCTCTCGCGCCCCTCTGGGTGCGCTCTGCCAGCGGTTGGGGCCGGCCCACGATCACGTTCGGGGCTCCATATGCATGCGGTTGCGCCACGCGCGTCGCCCCAAGCAGATACGTGCTCCACGACTGAATCACGCGCTGCAAAAACTGCCATCCGGACGTGCCAGTTTTCCAGGACGTCTGGCCCCCATTTATACCCACGGCCATTAACCATAGTCTCTTCACGCTTTCGATCACGCCCCATAACATAATAAACGCACCCTGGACGACGCATACAGAGAGGATGTCCAGCGGCGCTCCAATGGAGTTCGGCGTGCATCATGTGGAGACCCACATGAGGAAGACGGACCTCACGGTGGTGTACACCAACGACCCGGGCATGGTGGAGGACTCCATCGACACCATGGAGCGGCTGCTTGATGCGGATGACAAGTACAAAGTGGTCGGCTTCGACCTCGCTTACACCGGCGGTCGTGCCGGGCATGATCAGAAGGTTGCTGTCGCCCAGCTGTGCGTCGGCCATCACGTCCTCCTCTACCACTACTGCCTGGCCATAGTGCCTTGCGAGCGTTTCACCAGGTTTGTTAACAGCCCCAACTACAGGTTCGCTACAGTGGACACCACCAACGATCCAAAGGTGCTCAAGACTTCGGGCTTGGCCTGCCAGAAGCTTGTCGACATCCGCCACCACTACAGGGTCTGGGGCCGCAAGAAGGACATGGGCTCCCATGTTGACCTGGCCGAGGCCATCATCGACCTCTACTATGCTGACATGAAGGCTGAGTGCAACAAGAACAAACCTGTCTGGCACAGGGTTGGGTGAAGAAACTGGATGAATATCACCTCCAGACCGCGGCCAAGTAAGCGTACACATGCTACGAGATGTTCAGGCGGATCGTTGACATGAGGAAGTGCCTCCTACCTGAAGACAACGAGGGATCGAGCCACAAGCAGAGCGCTGGCAGCAAGCGTCACAAGAAGTAGATGATTTGATGATCGTTTCTCAATTCTCATACTCCCTCTATGCAGAAATATTCATAGTTTTAGAAGGATAAGTTTATTATGCATGTAATAGTTTATTAAGGTGTGCGCCAATGTTATGTGTGTATTGGATACTTAATTTGGTTATGCAATCATGTTCTTCGAAATAGAGCATAGATGTTTGTGGGCAGATTGAGCAAATCACAGCGCATACGGAATAAACAACCAAAACCGTCGGTGATGATTTCATCAGTCCCTGACAGTTCTTTATCCGGAACCGTTTGCCCACAACACATCCGAGTAGCCTGCGTACATCACACACATCTTGATCTGAGAAACCGTTTGTGTTATTTTTGCTTATCACACACAGTTCATCCCAGTGGCATGTATGCCATCTATCACACACATCTTGATCTATGTAACCATTTATGTTATTTTACCTCATCACAAACGGTTCATCCGAGTGACCTGTATGCCGTCTATCACACACGTGATCATTTGGACAATCGTTTGTGTTCTGCTTGATCAGCGCAAACAATTTATCGGGGTGAACTGTATGCCGTACGTCGCACACACCTGTATTTTTATAAGCGTTTGTGTTATATTATCCAATCTCAAATAGTTTATCTAGGCCAACTGTTTGCCAAACATCGCACACGCAACTATTTTTTAGATCGTATTTGATGGATACACCATCGCACACAGTTTACGTCATTAGCGACGGAGCTATAACTATACCGTTTGAGATTTGGTCATCGCACATAGTTTTGTCGAAGGGTCTCTGATTGATGTGTCGCGTTAGCAGCATCCTGCAGTAGTGATTTGTGGCGGAGCCACGATGCCGAGATGTTTGAAATTTATTGCCTTTTCTTGCATGGGGACTAAACATGCACCCAACGACACAATTTTGATATTCAAATCCATTTTGGTGCACTACAGCGTGTGCTTGTAGTTCAACTTTGAAATTTACAAAATAAATCCCCAAGAACTCAATTAATGTATGCAAATTTCTTAATGTTCTCTAAAAAATTAATTTTTAACACGACACTCCTATTGTCACATGTTCACTATAGAAAAAAATTGGCATGCCTCAAAGTGGCGCTGGTGGTGGAATTGTTGGGGGAAGGGGGTCCGACACACTACGCATCGTGTGCCTCCGTGTGGGATTGTCCAGTTTGTGAGGCATGTGCCACATCAAAATTCATGCATTGGGTATTTAAAACATAGCATGCCCTTTTTCATGCATATGTTTGGGTCACATGCATGCGGTGGTGGTCCTTGGACACTCCCTCGTGCGGTTATCAATCATGCACCCGATCATTGCCCCCGCGCCGTTCTATCACTTTGAATGGCGGTGAGATGGTCTTGATCAAGGTGGATTCATCTTGGTCCGTGTTACGGTGTAGATCATGGTGATATACCAGACAAAAGTTTGAACGTATGTGTACATGTGCTCGCACCGGCTCGAAATAAGTGGCATACGCAGTGTGAACTTCCGTGGGGGACTTTCCGGTTTGCGAAGGTGCCGCATCAAAGATGTGCATTGGGTATTCAAAAATCACACAACACCTCCATACATATGTTTGGGACACATGGAGGCAATCATTGTCCTCGGACACCCCCTCGCGGGGTTATCTGTGTCGTGCCCATCCGTGGCCCTGCATGGTCTCACTTTGACCACAACAAGAGAGGTTGATTAATGTGGATTCTTTTTTGTTTGTGTTACAGTAGATCATGGTGAGATTACATGGTATAATTTGAGAGCATGTGTACGCATGAATGCCTCCCACCAGCTCGAATGGGGGGGGGCATATATATTGTGTAAACGTCGCGTGAACCTCGCTCAACGTCGGGACTTTACGGTTTCTGAGGCAGGTGCCACATCAAAGTTGCACTGGGTAATTAAACATCACACAAAACTTCCATACATATGTTTGGGCCACATGTAAATGGTGGTTGTCTTCGAACACTCGCGTGGTTATCGATGGCAAGCGCATTCCTGGGCCCGCGTGGACGTCCATCACATTGACTGACAACGAGAGAGGTTACCAAGGTGGATTCTTCTTGGTGTGTTATGGTAACTATTATAGGTCATGGTGAGTTTCCTGACCAAAAGTTTGAGTGCACGCTTATGTACGCATGAATTGTTCCCACCGGCGCTCAAAGTGGGGGGGGGGCTAACTAGTTGTACGCGTCATGAACCCCTCAATATGTATGCGGGTTTTCTAGTTCTGAAGCAGGGGCCACATCAAAAGTGTGCACCTGGTATATACTCAAACACAACACTTATGTACATATGTTTGGGAGACATGAAGGTGGTGGCTGTCTTCGGACACTCCATCGCGTGGTTATCAGCGGGACGCCCATCCGTGGGCCCGGGAGGACATCCATCACTTCGATCAACAACGAGAGAGGTTTGACCAAGGTTGATTCTTCTTGGTCCGTGTTATAGAAGGTCTTCGTGAGATGCCCTCCCACCAACTCAAAGTCCATGTCTCTGTGTGGGGGGCACTACACTGCATACGTCTCGAACCTCCGTGGGGTCGGGGATGTCCGGGTTGCGAGGTGCATGTGCCAAATCAAAGTTGTGAATTGGGTATATTTAAATAGCACACCACCCTTTCATATACCAATAGTTGGGCCACCCACAGGTGGTCGTGGTCTCACCCATCTCGCGGCACACACTCACACACATCTATGGGCCCACAGAGTCCACCTTTGACTGGAAGCGCGATGGGGTGGTTTGACTGTGATGGATTCATATATGTTTAATTTTCGTGTTACGGAAGGGTGAGATGCCAGACCTATTTGGGGGCATGCATTCATGTCTTGGATTCCCTCCCGCTGACACGAAGTGGGGGGCAGACGAGACATGTGCCACATCAAAGTTGAGCATTGGTAATTTGAACATCAAGCCACCCTTTGCATATATATATTTTTGTTCCACATGCAGGTGTCTTTGTGTTCTGACAGGTGTGTTTGTGTTCTGACCCTTTCCCTCATTTTTTTGCGAAATGCTCATATATATTATCATTATAGGAGTAAATAACGGACGATTTGAACAAAATAACCGCCGGCAGTTGTATACTCAAAAGACACGGATCACTCGGACTACCCGTAAGCCACGCCCGTGCCCTGTCACAACAGCACAGTGTACTGGTGGCCACGGGATACGAATGGGCTCCACGAGGCTTCCCTCGCAATCTAAAAAATATCTACCCGCCATGAGCGATTTGAAAAATGACGGTTCTGCGGGTTTTTCTATTTGATAGCACACAATTATTATGTTTAGGTTGTGTGCTATGTTTGTTGCTCCCGCGCCGCTTCAGTCCCTTCATCTAAATTTTCAGTAGCCCCGGCATTTCACTCCCGCCTACTAAAATTTTCAGTAGCCGTGTCATTTCCTCAAACACCACCTTGGCCCCCACCACACCCCCACCCACACACACCACTCCTCCCTCGCTTGTACCCTAGCTAGCTCACCATCGCCCTCGCCCTCGCCTCCACCGTCAACCTCTGTCGGCCAGCCCATGCATGTTACCCACCGATCTCCATTCCTCACTGTCCTGAGTTTCTTAGATGACGCCTGCGAAACAACCCCTTTCGCACAGATCCACATCCCCATCACCATCCCCCACTCCAGAGCATTGTAGCCTAAGCCCGGCAACGCTTCCCAAGGAGCTCGAGGAGCGAATGGCCAGAAAGAGGTATATCAAGGCCTGTCCGCTGGACGATGTTGAGGTGGCCATTGAGGCCCCCGGGGAAGCTGACTATGATGACTAGATGGAGACTTTAAATCAGCCGGCTCATGCATTTCTGCATGTCGCGGCAGCCGGCTATGACATCGAGCACATCGATAGCGACGGCTTGACGCGGGCTATGTCACAGGTTAAGTAGCGCACCCCTACCACCTCGGGTTCAGCCACCGTGGATCTCCTTCATGGCCCCGCCGCTGATCTCCTCTGTTTTGTTGTCAGGCATTTGCCTTCCGTCATCTTCATTGAGCCCCTTTTGTCATTTCTAAAGGACACGTTCTATGGTGATGACTCGACATCATCCCTTGCCAAGTCAGACCTCATCGATGACGACGACAAGGGCACCATCTCTTCCAAGGGGAAAGAGCTAATCCGTGACATCAGGGAGGGCACCCTGCAGCGATGGTCTTCCAAGGGAAAGGAGCCCATCTATGACAAGTGAGGAAACCCATGATTTGTTTTGCCGTGCCACTTCAAAGGGGGGAAACTGCATATGATCGTGCTAGTGGCTTTTGCCATGCTAGGTTTTCACCATGCCGTGTTTAATTATTTCAGTCATGCAAAATGTAATGTTCAAAAGTGGAATGTGATATGCTGGAGTATGAATTGTTCAGTTCAATTTCACGAATGCCTATGTTTGGTTGTCTGTAGTGAGCATAAGCCTTGTTTAGCTATTTTTGGTTGTTTGTAGTGAACATATGTCCATTTTCAATTGCTATACTTTGTTGTTTTTGTAGTATGCTATGTTTATTTCATTTATTCATAATGTGATGTTCTATATGTGCAACAATGTACTATGTAGTTCACTTTCATCAATACCAGTTTCAACGACAAAATTGGTTCCTGTTAAAGCTGGTATAGTTAACACACCCCTGTTTATTTCAGTTTTCTCACAATGTGATGTTCAATCATACAATTTGATGTTTAAACACAAGCTACGTTCTATGCAATTTCAATAATACCGCTATGAATGACTATATTTGGATGCTGTTAAGCCTGTTGTAGTGAGCATATGCCTCCTTTAACAGGTATTTGGTTGCTCGATTGTTTGTGGTTAGCATTTGTCCAGTTTCAATTGCTCTATTTGGTTGTTTATAGTATGTCTTGTTTATTCAGTTATTCACAATGTGCAGTACACTTTAATCAATACCAGTTCAATGGCCATATTTGTTTCCTGTTAAGCCCGGTGTTGGTAACACGCCCCTGTTTTTTCACCCTGTGATGCTCAATTATACAATTTGATGTTTAAGCGCAAGCTATGTTCTATGCAATTTCAACAATACCACTGCGAATGACTATATTTGGTTGTTGTTAAGTCTGTTGTAGTGAGTATATGTCTCTTTTAATGGTTTTTGGTTCCCATGGCTATATTTGTTTCCCATGTCTTATATATACTCCCGCTGCCCCATAATATAAGATGTTAACACATCCAATATGTTAGTATATCATATGTAATAAGATCTTATATAGTGGAACGGAGATAGTATTGTACTACATCATTGCGCAGTTAAGGTTTAGCTTCTAATATTAACTTGTCGCTTGTAGGTAAAAATGTCATTGCTAAAGATCCGTGCTTCGACCCTTTTTGTGTATGGGGCAATGAGATATTCATGAACCAACATCAAGTAAGGAAACGAATAAAGATTGTTATTACAATGAGTAAAAAGATGGCAGTTAAACTATTTGTTTACACTTTGTCCAAGACAATAGTGATCTGCAGGATGGTACGTATGAACTCTGTAGCCTTTTTACTACCCATAATGAGTTGTTAGATGACATTGTCTGAATCTTTTTCGTTTGTAGTAGTTCCCAACGTAGTTTAATCAAGATCACCTCTCCAACTACATGATTTTGGGACATGCAAAGGTATAGGTATTTCTACCAGACTACAATGACTATAGACAAGTCCTTATTAAGACAGTGAAGGAAAGACAGTCGGCCATCACAAGGGGTTGGACTAGAGTCGTGCGTGCATTTGGCATGGAGAGGGCACAATATGGGCATTCCGCTTCACCTTTTACAACAACCAGAATATCTTTCGCCTCTTTCTTTACCGTCTTTAATACAAGTATTCCACCGTCATTCATCATTCTTCATTTGGTGCTTATGTATATATTTTTGATGTGATTCTTGAGCATATGTACCTGTGAATCGAATAATGCATTGGTTGTTGGACCTATATCCGTATATGATGGATATGGAGAAAGATATTCCATAATTTCAAAATCAAATTATGTACAGTTTTAAATTGCAGCAATTAAATTAGGGAAAAATATGGTCAGGGGGTCATTACGCCGTACACGGTTTGTAAATCTCAACGTTTGTGATACTTGATGATCCGAAAAATTTCACAGATAGAAAACATGTGCGACCATGCACACAATTGTAGTTTCCAAACCGTGTGTGATGTCAGACAATATCGCAAACGGTGCAGCCAAATTAAATGTCAGTGATAGTGTCTCTATCGCACACGCTTCACAATCATCCACTTCTTGTGATGTCGTACGCATCGGAAATGTTGCACCACGATAGTTATCCCGTCCGACACGAGGACGATAGTCAGGCATTTCGTAACCTTGTCTCACATTTGTACGATGATTAAATTATATTCTTAATTACATATCGTAAACCGGTGTGGCAAATGTAAATGTGTGTGATATTCCCCTTATCATACACGATTTACAATTATCAACTGTTTATGATGTGGCGTGCATCGTAAACATTGCACCACAGAATAGCACGTGCGATGGTAATGCGATCCCAAACAAGTCTCAAGGATGGAACGTTTGAGAAATATTACATATCTCAAACGGTTGGCCGATGACTCTCGTTTGTGATAGATGCAGACATCGCATATGCTTAGTTAGACCAAACGTTTGCATTATTGTTCCACATCGCCGATGATTTTCTGCATTTTGTGGGATGGGCCCCCCTATCGCACACACAGGAAAGGCGACGGTTTAAAACTTTGTCGTGGAAAGGGGGTAAAAATCCTTTGTGTCGGGGATATAACTCCACGGCATAACCCGCCTTACTAGGCCGGGTTAGATATATTAACAGCTTTGAGGCCAAGCACAAGATGGGCCATATCATGAAGACGAAGACAAACGAGGCGGTGGCTGATTACAATCGCCACACGGCCCAACACCTGAAGATGGCGGCTCAAGGCTCATGAAACAAAAGACGTTGGCTGAGTTTCCCTAAGGTGCAAGGCAAAGTTAGAGACATTGTAGGTCACGGGTCGTGTTATGACCCGGACTCTATTGTAAACCCTAGGGCTTGACCTATATATAAAGGCAGGCCTCTAGGGCCGAAAGACTTAAGTTACAACCTCTCGATAGCTAGGTTAGCGATTCCGCACCCTTGTAATCGAGATCTATCCATCAAATACACACAAAGCAGGACGTAGGCTATTACCTACATAGGAGGGGCCGAACCTGGGTAAACCCGACTCTCTCTCTCTCTCTCTCTCTCTCTCTCTCGTTCAACCCCTTCGAGTCGCCACCAAGCGGCGATGGCCTCATACCTAAGTCCTGTTACGAGGACCTCTGCCGGGTTGACAAATCCACGACAGTTGGCGCCCACCGTGGGGCCCTCGCCCGGTGGAGTTGACTTTTTGAAGGGAATCCTACCAGGATTTGGGAAGTTTGCGGTGGACCAGATTGTCAAGAACCTCCATGACAAGATCTGCTTCGGTGAACCGGCTTGGAGCGTCAAAGCTGACCCAATCGGACATGAGCTTCGAGATCCCACAGGAGAGATTGGTTTAGAGACCTCCGAGTCGGACATCTACATCAACATCGACGAGCTGGCTCGGAGCGCCCGATCCAGTCAACGCCAGGGCGACCTTCGTCACGTATTTGTCGCCTTCACGCAAGGAGTCAGCCTTTCGGATGAACCGGTTTCTAGCGGCGACGTCCTCATCAACTCGGACGGCGCATCATCCATAGGAGATACGGAGTCAATCTGCCCTCTTTATGATGGCGGGCTTGGGGGCTCATTGGAGACCGAAGCCCCTGAGGAATACAAAGAGTCGCCTCGACAAGTCGCCGTCTACATGGCGGGGGCTACGACGGTTCCAGATCCGGCCGCAGCTGGAGGTTCTGGCGGGTCAACTAAAACGCCGGTTCAAGCGATGACTGATCTCATGGCCGAGATGGCAAAACTCGTGGATACCCCAGTCACTGCAGAAAATCAGGAAGAGCGCAATGTGAAGCTAACCAAATTGCGTAGTCAAATAGTTGAGGTATAGAAGGAGATTGATGCAGAAAACGCACAGATGGCAGAGATGCAGGCTCGCATACATCAAGAGACGGAATGCCTTAAAGCCGAGGCTTGGCGGTTAGGAGTTCAGAGGGAGGCATCGGAGGCAGTTTATGAGAGAAGACGCCACCGCGGGCTCCCTCCGAACCTTGAGGCTCAACAGCTTTTTAATACCCCATAACAGACACCAAGAACTGTGCAACAACCTCCGCCGACTCGCTCCCCGCCCCGGCGATTCCAGACTCCACGAGGCCACTTTTCTAATCCTGTTGACAACATGCTAGCAGCAACCCAGAATATGGTGAGCATTGGCCATTAATGGAAACTCCCCCATTGAGGTTGAAGCTAGAAACGCTATTGAGATGCTGAAAACAGCTGTGGTATAGCAAGCACAGTACTCATACAGATGGGATCGGATGCATTCCACTCCCTACGCTAGCAACAGCCGCCATGTGGAGTCCCCGGCCGTGTCCAGCAGTGGGCGGAGGCAACAGCCTCAGGTCTCCCCAATCCGTCCCATGCCGTCAGACGCCCAGGCAGTTGTTGATGCAGCGAGAGGAGCACGTCAAGCAGAAGCAGAAGCGGCGGCATGGGCGATTCAACAGCTTCACCCTCAACTAGCGAGTTTGGGGGCTGGATCCAACAGTAGGACGATTGGTATACCATGCTTATCCCCAGCACTCCGCGCTGAGCGCATGCCCAAAGACTTCAAGGGGCCTCGTAAGGTGCCAAATTCAACGGCAGATCTTGAGCCGGCATCCTAGATCGAAAGTTATGAGTTGGCAATGGATATGTTGGATGTCAGCGACGTTGTATGTGCTAAATACTTAACCATGATGTTGGAAGGACCGGCTCTAACGTGGTTGAAGAACTTGCCACCTAATTCCATCAACACATGGACCGAGTTGAAAGAGCAATTCATCAAGAATTTCCAAGGAACCTGCAAGAAACCTATGACAATAGTAGACTTACAGCATTGCGTTCAACGAGTAAACGAGTCGGCACACCATTTGACTCGTCGGGTCACGGAAATCATCCACTCATCGGACAGCATCACGGCGGCTCAAGCAGTCCTAATATTGGAAAAGAACTATCACTTCCAGCCTTTGGTGCAGAAGCTCAGACGGCTCAAGCAAAAGGTACAAGACATGGGCGACTTGATGGACGTCCTCACCAGATATGCCGAGTCAGATAGCACGAAGGATCCTGGCTCAGATGAGGACAAAACCACCAAAGGCAAAAAGGCTGAAGGCGGAAAAGGCCAGCATGGTCACGGTGGTAACCAGGGGGCCCAAAATAATAAACGGAAACAGCCTGATGGTGGGTCAGACTTTGTGGCCAACACTAACACAGGTTTCAAGAATCAGAGCTGCAACGGTCGACCCGGAGGGGCTTATAATGGGAATAAACCTCGCAATTATGAGGAGGCGCTTAAAGCACCTTGCCCTAAGCACAGCACTCAAGATAAGCCGGCCAGCCACTCTTGGGAGAATTGTTATATCATGCAAGAGTTCCGTAGCCAAGCTTTCTAGAATAACCCAGGAGGAAATGGTGGAGGACACCCGGGTCAACACGGACCTGGTGGGTCACAAGCTGGCCCGGGGGCTGGTTTTCAACATCAGGGAAATCATGGCAATGGGCAGCATCCTGGCCAGGGCAATCAGCATAATATCCAAGGGGCATTCCAAAGTAATCCCGAGTAGTTGAATAACGGTCAGTGCCACTAGCACCTGAATCCCTGAATAAAATTCACTCTGGAGGGCCTCAAAGAAGAAATTTTATGTCTTCAAGAGAGAAACCAGTCGGTCATGGAACACCGGTGGCCTCCTTATACCTAGCTCTGCCGGCTCTTTTTTGTAATTTCTTCCCCCTTTGCAGAATTTTGTATATACTTCTTTATGTTTCGAGTATGAATAAAGACGGCATATTTTTTGTCATTTCAACCTACAAATTGAGTTTGAGTCTTTATCTTCCGAAACAAAGGGCACCTAGGGGCTTCCAACTCATCGAGTTTAGCTTTCTCACCCTTGTGACCCGGCATAATAACGCCATAATACCAAGGGCATTTGGGGGCTTCCAGCCCATCGGGCTTAGCTTTGTCACCCTCTTGACCCGGCAAAAACGCAGTATATGGTTATTCCTACATGCATGCTTGATGCGACTCCGATCAGATGACCCCGTGTACTCTTGACAAGTCAATCCTTTTTTGGACCCTGAACTTATCAAGGTTAAAACACCGGCTTGAGTCATGTGAGAGCCGGCATACAAAAAGCTAGGATAAACCATGGGTTATTATACCCGCTTCATTGAAGCAAGACTCGAGCCTCGAAAGCCGGTCTTCCCTGTCGAGCCTCGAAAGCTGACGGATTATCTTGACATTATGAGTATGTGTTATTACACCTTTCGCATCATCATCACACCGTGCTTATGCGGAAAACTGATTTTCAAATCAGAATATATCACAAGGTATTTTGTGCTTTCTTATAAAACCTTTTTTGCTGACTAGCATCTCGGTTAAACTAACTGGGATCGTGCAAAGTTATTTTCAAAAAGGGACTGTTGTGTGTTTCTAAACTTCGAAAGCCAACCCCTAAAAACGGTACTATGTGTTGAAATTTCATCACATAAAATGTTTTGGGCACGCCTTACTTTCGTTACCACTTATACATGAAATAATCGGGTTATTAGCTGCATGACCAACATAAGATTATGTTATTGCTTAAGAGGCTAACAAAGGACCTCAAGTTTTGGACATCAATTTCTGCCAGGACTCATTGGGCCGGCTTATCAATATTGCCTTATTTGGCTTTGTTCACTACAACAAGTTTTCGGGTTCAAAGGTTGTTACCGGCTTACGCTTGAGAGGCCGGGTTGAACGATTGAGCTCGCAGAAGCGACCAATTGACAGAACATATAAATCTTCGAGCATTGTTGAAAGAGATTGTTAAATCTAGAAGATCAGGGCTTCCTGCCGGCTCTTTTTTTCCAGCTCTAACTTACCAAAGGCGCTCATCAATAAAAGGGCTATATGAATAACAGGGCGGTAAAGCAGCAAAAAAAGGATCAAGCCCAGGAAAATAAGTGTTTTGCATCAATAAAAACACAAAACGTGCACGATGCCACAACGACAGGTTCGGCTATCCCTATTACAAGCTCAAGGAAGCCACATATTGTTTTTCAACCCACTCTTGGGGGCTCAAATCGACAAGATGATGATAGAGTTCGAATCACCGACCTCATCATCCGGGTCAGTGGCGGCTAATCCTGCATGTGAGACGCCTCCGGGCTATCCATCGATTGATCTTCCGGCTCCTGTATCTGAAGGTTATCCGCATCCAGTTGCAGTGAGATAAAGCCTGGAACACAGCCTCATCATCAAGAATTGAAGATGGGTCAACTTCAGGGGCAAAGACATGCTCGCGCCATTGAGGAGTCAGACTTTTTGATATGAAATTAGGGGGTGGAATCCGAGTATGGTTGGCACCATAAGCTGCTTGGTAGTTCCTCAGTTTCATTTCAGAAACCAGCTGAGTCGACAGTATTTGAGCATCCTTGACACATGCCGCATAATCCTCCTGGGAAAATTCTGACCCGTCATTTTTAAATTCGGGAAAGCCCTTTGCTAGCTCAGCTGGATCAAGCTCCTCTCCATAAGCTAAAGCCCGGCTCAATGCATATATCGCGCCAGATCGGGCGGCTGGTCTTTTTAGCTCTGGAATGTGCTGAGGGATAATGGAAACACTTTCCAATACATTCTGGATAAACTTTAAGGGCTGCTTATCCCCCATTGTCGCCTTGATTGCAAGATGACTCCCAGCGTAGAGTTGCTCTGTCAAAGAATAAACAGCCTTGAGCATGAGCAGACTGTTATCATAAAAACTGCTAGTCCGGGGGCCTGCAAAATAAAATCAATGCATGATTCGTCGGGCGCATTATGTCTATATCTCAAGAAGACAAGAGGCTATATACACTTACCAAAAATAGCTTTGGCCATCTGGGCAATATGCTGCTTTAACACGAACAACTCCTCGGTAATGGGTTTGAGCCGGCCCTCAGCATCCTCTGCACGCTTCAGCAAGGTCGCCTTTTCATCTTCAAATGATTTCTTCTCCTTTAAAAAGCCTGCCTTGGCGTTCTCCAGTTCGATCAATGAGAGGCGAAGTTTTTCTTCAACTTCTGCCTGGGAGGTTTCCCCTTTTTCCAGATCTTTTTTCAAACTGGCCACGCTGGATTCGGCTGTCTTCAAAGCTTCCTGCATCATAAATAAGTCTATGTCAAGTCCCAAGAAAATTGCAAGCAATATATTCGGCACTTGGGAGCTAATGTATCTCACCTCTTTTTGACATTTGAAAATGTGAACAAGACCCTTCCAAACAGGCAGCATGAAGGTCTTCAACGCTAAAGTTCTCATAATTTGGAAGCTCCAATTTGGACTTTCCCTTTTCTTGCAGTACCGCTTTATCCTTAGCAATAACCTTTGTCAACACCCTAGAAATCTCAGGAGCAGTATAACCCATCCCAGTAATAACAACTTCAGGGGCATCTTTGTTTGTTGCTGAAGGATTGGGCGGGTCAAGGTAAACCGCTGATGTAGCTTCAACGGTTATGGCGT
Organism: Elymus sibiricus; assembly: GCA_039707655.1. Classification (NCBI taxonomy): domain Eukaryota; kingdom Viridiplantae; phylum Streptophyta; class Magnoliopsida; order Poales; family Poaceae; genus Elymus; species Elymus sibiricus. Next base: position 115,893,915 of record CM077675.1, read on the forward strand.
CAGTACTGGCTGGTTCAGATGGAGGTAAATCGGTGGGGATCTCCTGAGGGTCTTCAGGTTGATCAACACAAACTTCAGGAGCCGCCAAATCAGGAATCTCCGGCTTAGGGGCCTCAGGGTTAGCAGAAGACTCGTCAGTCTTCTTTTTCTTGGCTTTGGCCCTGCCAAAGTTAAAGAGTATAATATGAAGAATGGGAAGAAACAATAGTCTACTCAAATAGACAAATTGATGAGGAATTTACCCATGATTGATAACAAAGGGTGCCATTTTGGATGCAGTTGAGTCATCCGACGAAGGTGGCGACTCCTGATTAACCAAGGCATAGGAGTCAAAAGTTGACACATCAAGTCGGAATTTCCTTAGAAGACTGGAATATTAAGTACCTTGGCTGGTCGTTTCCGGGCGACTAACTTATCAGGTAAACCCTCAACAAGCTCGCCACTCCCACTTCGGGTTTGACGCCTAGACTGGTGCTGGGTTTTCTTCAAAACAAAGTGAGGGTCCAGATGAGCGTCCAGGTGAGAAAATCCTACCTTTCGAACAACCCGCCTTGTTTTCAATGGGGGCAAAGGTTCTGAGTCGGAAGAGATGGAAATTACCTCAACATCCCCCGCATGGCTTGTTTCAACATCGCCCTAAGAAGAAGAGGTGTCAGAAAAATCCAATGAAATACAAACAAAAAGTAAATTTACCTCTGATCGAGTATCAGTGGCAGTTGTTTCATCCATGTGGGACGGCCCTTCACCAGCCGCCTTATTTTTCTTCTTACTTGGGGCGGCTTTGGGCTTATTAGCCGCAGTCTTAATGCGTCTCCTACTCCAGAAAGGAGATGTGGCCTGCAAATTAAACAATCAGAGCAAGTAAGCAGGGGCTCAAAGTTTGTTCAGAAAAGCCGGATTAAGATATTAAAGGTTTTATACCGGAGGAGCCGGGTTAAGGGGGTAGAAAGGTTTTAGCCCGTCCTTGCTGCAAGTCTCTAGGTTTTCACCCAGCAATTTCTTCACAATCCGGTTTATTTCGCCGGCCTCCAAGGAAAAATTGGTGTGCCGTTAGGTGTCATTCAAGTCGCCATAAACACACATTAAGCCATTGCGCATACTTAACGGCAGAATTCGCCAAGATACCCAACACCGGGTTAAGTCGGTCCCAGTTAGTCCATTGGCTAGCAGAGCCCTCAACTTTGGATAAATGTGGGCGTGTTGGGAGCGTTCTTCTTGAGGAGCTCAACCAGGAAGTTCAAGATCCATAGGAAGACGGTTGGGCCTATAACCCGGCAAGGGATTTTCGTTCGCAGGAGCGGTGTTCCGACAGTAAAACCAAGTCTTATTCCACCCTTTGGGGTGGCTTGGTAGGGTGGCGGCAGGAAAAAGGACATCTTTCCGCCTCTGTATTGAGACTCCGCCAAGTTCTAAGCCGGGACCGTATGCACACTCTGTCTGTCTGTTCAAATAGAAGAATTCCCTGAAGAGGGAGACAGTGGGTTCTGTTTGAAGATACACCTCGCAAAATACTTGGAGCTGGCAAAGGTTCGATATGGAGTTAGGGCCCAGGTCTTGAGGATGAAGATGGAAAAAGTGTAAGACATCTCGGAAGAATTTTGACCCGGGAGGCGAAAAACCCCTTTGAAGGTGATCCAAAAATATCACCACTTCTCCTTCCTCAGGGTTTGGGAGTTCCTCTCCAAGGATGACTCGCCAACCAACCACATTTTGAGGCGGCACAAACCCATGTTCCTCATAATCTTTAAGGTGAACGTCAGAAACTTGAGTGGCCACCCAATTGCAGGCTTTTGACTCCGACATAATGAGTCACCTGGATAAAGCAAAAAATGGCGGCTTAAGTAAATGGTTCAAATAAAAAGATCTAGTTATCTGCAAAGGAAAGGCTGCTCTGTAAAGAGCCAGAGTCTATACATTAGCTGAAAACGCATGGCGGGTTACAATTATTAAGCCGGCAGACGTAAGGGCGACTTGCGCTAAGGGCCAATGATTTCTAAAAAGTTTTGCTAAGTGTAAGACAAACAAGTTTCCCTCGGAGCAGCAACAATTTTGGATCTAAGAATAGTTCCAAAAGGCAAGAATATTTGCTAATCCTAGCGGAGGAGCAGAGAAGCAATGACAGTATAGTTCATCTACTGCCGGGGAGGATTAAAGCATATCATACACGAAACAGAGTTGGTATCTCTACCGTTTACTTTGGTAATTACGTTCGCGGGATCCACTCACGGAGTTAGCAATGGTGATGAACCGGAGAAAGGTTGCCGAAGAACTCAAAGAACCTCGGGGTGCTATAATGGATCTAGGTCAGATGAAAGATGACTTACTCGAGTGGTCACCGGTGGTGGCGGAAGCGCGCGGGGGATTGACTGACGAAGAAGAAATGCCGCCACGACCTCGAGGGAGATTGTCGAGATGAGGAAACCGCGGCGGTGGCACGAGGAGCTTCCGGGCTTGAGGAAGAAGAAGAAGCGAAGAGAAGAAGTGGAAAGTGAATCAGAGGCCCTTCGGTAAATATTTAAAGGAAAGGAGCTCGAAGGGGCAACTGACAGGCGCGACAATCGAGGGAATACAGTAAATTTCGGGAAACAAAAACGCCTCGATTTTCGGGATAAACATATATGACCAGATTCGCCATGATGTCATTATTGTTTTTCTAGATTGACAACAGATGACGTCACGATAAATGAACATTGGGAAAATGACAAGTGTGGAAGCAGAACAAGCCGGCGTTATGAAATTCATAGAAGATACAAGTCCAAGGATGAGCCGCCAAAGGAAGGAAAGATCTATTGACATGAACGGATTCAAATCAATCTCGGGCCTAATGTCGGGGATATAACTCCACGGCATAACCCGCCTTACTAGGCCGGGTTAGATATATTAACAGCTTTGAGGCCAAGCACAAGATGGGCCGTATCATGAAGACGAAGACAAATGAGGCGGTGGCTGACTAGAGTCGCCACACGGCCCAACACCTGAAGATGGTGGCTCAAGGCTCATGAAACAAAAGGCGCTGGTTGAGTTTCCCTAAGGTGCAAGGCAAAGTTAGAGACATTGTAGGTCACGGGTCGTGTTATGACCCGGACTCTATTGTAAACCCTAGGGCTTGACCTGTATATAAAGGCAGGCCCCTAGGGCCGAAAGACTTAAGTTACAACCTCTCGATAGCTAGGTTAGTGCTTCCGGACCCTTGTAATCGAGATCTATCCATCAAATACACACAAAGCAGGACGTAGGCTATTACCTCCATAGGAGGGGCCGAACCTGGATAAACCCGACTCTCTCTCTCTCTCGTTCAACCCCTTCGAGTCGCCACCAAGCGGCGATGGCCTCACACCTAAGTCCTGTTACGAGGACATCTGCCGGGTTGACAAAATCACGACACTTTGTATAGCACATCCTTGCACTAGTGTTGTGTCATGAGCTTATATAACTCTGACATCCTGTGTGTCGGCATAGTTTGGGATTAAAAAAAGTGTCGGCGATGCTCACATATACCAACAGATGCATCCCACCTTTGTAGTGTCGTGGTGTAGTGTCGGTAGAGCCTAGCGGAGTAAATACAAGCTCTCGGCCATATTCTTCACTTTGTTTGGTAGCCCACGTCGCGTCACTGGACAATTTTCCGCACTACATTTGGTTGCCCGCATTTTAGGATTTTGGGTTGGTCTCATGCAATACAGTGTGTTTCATTACACATATTCAACCCGATTTGGCTTGATTAAGTTAACATTCACACTTGAAGAGTTAGTATAATAGATAGGTACAGATCCTATTTGTCTACATGTGTTGTGTCGAAACGGAAAACTTACAACATGAAAGTTATGTGGAACAATAAAATGACGCAAGTGGTGAAAGAAATTTCAAGCGGTCGATAGTGTGCCATGGATTTTCTGAATTGACGGAACAGTATGAAGATACATATCTACTCGTCTACGAGCGTTGAAATAGAAAATTTAACACGAAAGTTGTGTGAAACAACAAGATGAAACCACTCATCAAAGAAAATTTTGAACGGTTGGCCATGTACGACGAATTGAAAAAATTCATTTAAAAAGGATCCAAAAATGAACACGAAATTGAACATTTGCAAGCAAAGAAACTACAAACTGATCAAAGGAATGGAATCAGAATGTTGATGTGCATCTTTTCATGCACATATTGTCTTAAACCAAAGCGCCATTGTACTAGAAGAGATTAAAGTGAAGGGGGTTAACGAGGACGACTAAACAAAACCACATGCAAATTGAGATAATATGAGCATATAATTGAACATTAACGGCCAATGAAACTATGAACCGATAACGGAAATGGAATCACAACATCGATGTGCATCTTTTTCATGCAGAGCTTATCTCAAATCAAAGTATCATTGTGTATATTATAAGTGCTTCGATAAAGGAGATTAAGAGAGTTAGTGGAACAAACCAGTGCAACCTACCTACCAGTTCGCATCGGCAAGGCCTACCACTTGCGCTTGGTGGCTTGTTTTTGTGTTCGCTCAGGCCTAGCTCACTAGAAATAGTCGATTCGGCTGTTCCAAGCATGTCTACTAGAAGGTGATTTAAGTTGCATGTTATCTGGGCCTAACAGTGTTTGAAGGCAACAAAACAGGCCAATATCGCATCCCCAATTCCTCATTGGGAAGTATGTGGGCAATCAAACATGATCTAAGAGCATCTACAAGCGAACTCAAAAAATTATCCACCCCCCCCCCCAAACGCTCGCGGGCTCATTCCGACACGCCCGTTGACCGCGCCAGTCGGCCCCTCAAATGTATGCCTTTGCAACCACAACCCCCACTTTTGAAATCTCAAATCCATGTAAACACATGCATGTAACTCATTACACACAACAATGAATACCTTACACAAATAAAATCTATTCATACATAAAAATAGATAGTTGAAACATAAATTTATTTGGAGCGCATAAATGAAACATAAAATTCATTAATTTTCAGTGTGGGTTCACATATGTTCCGCGAGATCATTGATTACTTGCATGTGCACCTGTTAATCTCGAAGTTGTGGAGGCATATCTAGAAAGTTCACAACATGCTCCACATCTTGTTCCTAGAGGTGGGCTTATACTCCGGGTTCTAAAAATCATGTGTGTGGGCTGCCCCTTTTCCCTCTTCCTGCACGATCATGTTATGGAAGATTGCACATCCCATCAACTTCCGAAGTGTCTCTGATTCCACATCATTGCAGTCCCACGAATAATACCCCAGTGAGCTTGGAGCACTCCAAATGCCCTCTCCATATCCTTCAAGGCATCTTCTTGCATTTGTGCAAAGATACATTTTTTGTTTCCTCGGAGCTCGGACATATCCATGACAAACGCTGCCCAATGAGGACAGATACCATCGGTAAAGTAGTACTCCATTTTGTAGTTGAGCTCATTGACAGTGTCGTTGAACGCCGGAGAATCCTCATCACAAATTCTCTTCAACAAAGGAGATTGACAAAGCACATTGATGTCATTCTGAGAACAAGGCGTGCCAAAGAAAGCATGTCAAATCCACAAGTCCTTCATCGCCACTGCTTCAAGTATGATGGTGGCCTCTTTGGTATTACCTTGGTCTGTGTGCAAACCTTTCGGGCAGTTCATCCATTGCCAATGCATGCAATCAACTAATCCGAGCATACCTGAAAAACCTCTTGGTGCTCCAATTGCGGGGAAAAAATGCGTCCTCCACAATTAGTTATCTCATGTACTCATGTCCAAACACCTTCATCAAGGTGCATGCATTTTCATATGGTCTGCATTCATATGGTCTCTCCCATCCGGATTTCAGCATCAATGGAATTTGCGGATTTACCATAAGCAAGCATATTGAGAGAAGTCATGCATTGCTGTGGAGGAGAAAAGTGAATTTTTCTGCAACAATACTTCTAGCTTGAAGTAGTCATCAACGCCCTCCACGGCATTCATTATGGGCAAGAAGAAAATTCCTCATCTGAAAGCAACGTCGAAAAAACCATATATGGTATGTTGGGTCCAATGTGAAGTAGTCATTGTAGAGAAGTTGTGCCCTGGAGATCCTATCATGGGGAACAACTCTCCTACCCTTCATAGAACCCTTAAATTTTAGAACATGATCCTCTTGCTTCTCTAATTCTTCCTAGATGCTCATCATCGTCGCCCGAATCCGATGAATCGATAGGCTCTTGGTATATGAATTTGTTCAGGTCCTTATTCCCATAGTAATCCTACGATGAATCCATCATTTTCCTATAATGAGCAAAAAATAAAAAAATGTTTGGGCGCTTCATCGAATACACTGGAGAATTTGGACGTACTGGAGCGGTATTCCATGCGTTGACTTTATTTGGTGGCGGCAAGAACTACGACATTGTGGGTTGGGGCCTCCGATGGTTGCGATGTAGGTTGGGGACGACGTCGGAGCTACATTGGCAGCTGGGCGTACGAGGGGGGAGAGAAGACGAAGACGACATGTTTGGCTAGGTCAGTGACGACTTGGAGAGATTTGATGAGGACCCGTCATGTTAGTCCGACGTGGCAGATGCGTCCAGGTGAGTCCATGCTCCCCATATCTGGTCCACATATTGGTTGGGTTTGAGGGGTACCAGACAACTCGAAAGTTTGGGCTAGGTATAGGAGGTCACATTGGGTGACAATTTCGTGACCAGGTAGTAACCGAGCCATCCGCGCGGACGTATAGGGAGGATTTAAGGTGTTTGGCTGTAAATGCTCTAAGATCTTTCTATTTCAGGAGATTCTGTCACGGAAACTTAGGGCTTACTAATCCATGGACCTTGTAGCGGAACCACATAGGACACCCGGGGGAGTAGGCCACGTAGTGCGCACCAATGCTACCATGTGTCGCCTGCCGGGTGCACCCCAGGAGCACATTTTTATTATTTTCCGCACGCTTTATTTTTGGATTTTTTAAATTTTGCATGATTTTCCCTACGTTTTCTTGAAATGAAAACCCTCATGAAAAGCACACCACGTGAAAAAACACCAGTTATAGTTCACAAAAAGTGAAAAGCATAGCTATGCTTCCAAGGACTATGCTTTTTGAAAAAAGTGAAAAGTATAGTTATGCTTTAGTGCAGCGTAGTTGTACTCCCTGCAAAGTGAAAAGCACAGTTGTGCTTCATGGTGAAGCACAATTGTGCTTCATGGTGTGCTTCCCAAAAAGTGACTACTTCACAGTAAATCAAAATTGTGCTTTACTATAAAGTGAAAATAAAAAATGTCCTTGGGGTTTTTTTAGATCTCTATTTTTTGTTTCCGGTCTTTCTGTACTGTCTTTTTCTTTTGGTTTCCAGTTTTTTGTTTCTGGTTTTTAAGAAAAACTTCACCCAAAGCTATTAGCATGGGATCTAGTTTCAAAAATATCGACGGAAGAAATGCAACAATGAAAATTGTTCGTGATTCGGATGCATGGTTTCGGAAATAAAATGTTCTAAAAAACAAATATATGGAAAAAACACAAAAATCCGAGGTTGTGACATGTGTCACACATGTAGTGCACCAATGGTCACCACCAAAAGATGTGGGAGTGGCCTTTGCAAGGGATACCCCTTAAGGTCATCTCCAATGTTATACTCTAAGACAGACATAGTATCCATTCACGGACGCGTTCGGACGCGTCCGCGGACACTGATACAGGATCCGGTCATCCAATCCTATCCATCGAGTGTCCGGAAACAGTTCAAAAGGAATTTGAACAAACCAATCAAATTTACTGCAAACTGGACGATTTTCATTTAAACCGAACCAAATTCATGACATTTTCGACATATATCATTAAACAAAAGCGGACATGGCATTTTTTTAACATAGCAAAAGTTAACCTAGTCTAAATCTTCGCCGATCGTGGAGGCATCCATGTTCCTTGTCTTATTCTTCCCCACGTCCGACGAGGAAGAGTAAGACATGGGACACGTACGTGCCCACGTCCGTCTCTTATGTCCTACTCTTCCTCGCCGTAGTCTGACACCTGGCGTGGGACGTCACCAGTCGTAGTGAGGTCCACGATCACCGTGGATGGATTGGCCTCGTGGTCGTTGCGGCCCAAAGCGAACCACGCGGGCGGCTCGAACGACGCGGAGCTGCCAACCTCGGTAGCCAAGTTCACATCCATGATCGTCTATGGTGCCTCTGCGTTCGCCTCAGTTGGGAACGCGTTTTAGCCTGCGCGAACGCTATGCATGGTTGCGTAGAGCGCCCTCTCGGGGAAGTTCGAGTCCTCCATGACTATGGCTGTCACGGTCTTCTCGCTCACGAACTCGCCCTAGATTTGCCCCTCGCTAACCAGTGATGCGTGAGGAGGTCGAGATTGTAGTGTTGGTCCTCCTGCTCCATCCGGCAATACCGACGTTGCCTACTCCATGGTGAAGCCAACATGGACTGGCACGCGCGTAAGCGTCGGCTCAACGTCGGACGCTTTCTCTATCGTCGGTTCATCGTCGCTCACCTCCGGCGAGATCGCCGGCAATCCTGCCTCTATCCGTCATGCACGACGAGCTTGCCAACCAGGCGCAAGAATGGCCAATTCGTGCTTCTCCTCTGCCAAGAGACTCTCCCACAAAGCGCTGGAGCTCGCCATCATTGTGTCGGAGGTGCATGGAGGAGGAAGGGAAGCGAACGTGGTATGGTGCAGATCGTGCCTTGAACTGCCACGTGTAAATGGCGCCTTAAATAGCAGGCGCCGACTAGGCCAAGCTACGGGTTGTTTCAATGCGGGTGTCGGAGTGGGTTTTCGGCCGTCACGCCTGTTTAATGTCGACATGCGGATGGACAGGCAACCGTCTTCAATGCGGTAGAAAGCAGCTCCGTCGTCGGTCACGTCGCTCCGGCATTGAACATGCGCGGTGACTGAGCGAAAGAGGCACATGCAACGTTCTCGGCCAGTGTTGCCGCTCCAATGCCGGTTGCAGCGACAAGTCACGTTCGCTTTGGACTGGCATGAATGCAGCAAGGGGAGTGGAGATGCAGTCGGGATGGAGATGGTTTTGGGTGGGATTGCGTTGTTGGATGCATACATGACGGAGGTCCGGATGCCCGCAACCCCCCCCCCCCCCCCCCCCCCTTTTTTTTTTTGCATCCGGTTTGCGGGAAAACGAACGCGTCCATGGACAAATAGAAGTTCGCGGTGATGGCAAACTATGTTTGGGTAGCTCGGTCCGGAGGTTTTCGAGCTATTTAAGGGTCCATGCTGGAGATGCCCTAATTAGTGATTTCAGGGGAACTTTTGCTTACTTGGGCAGTATGCAAACTCGCCGACCCAGTTGTATATACACCCTCGACATGCAATATGCCACCCGACCCTGACTCAGTTGCATGTCCACTCTCAACACACGACCGGGTCGGGGTCACGACAAGTTACACGTCGAGGGTGGACATGAAAATTTGATCGGGCAAGTTACATGTCAACAATTCATATTGCCCCTGACCCAAAATTCTGAATCCAGCACCGGAGCTGGTGAAGATTAAGAGAGGCGTGATTTAGGACCATGGTTCAGCCGAACCTATGCTCCACGCCATAGGATTAAACATCCTCCAGCATGTGGATCCGCGTCATGCATGTCAATTCTATCCAACACTTCATGCCATGCATTGTTTAACATGCAAACATCTCCCATCGTGCATATTTTAATCAATCATGCACGGATCCTTATGAACAGTGTCCAGAGATCAATGGTGTGGAGCGTAGGTTCGGCTAAACCATGGTTCAGTAAAACATTTTCGGAAGATTAATTAGTAGACTTGGTCAAGGTCAAGGTCAACCATGGGCCTTCATAATTTTCCAGCTCATTTGAATCGCACTTTCTGTCGAAAAGTGCGATCTCAAGAATATATGACTCCTTCCTCGCAAAATGGAGATCAACGTCTATACACGGTCAGTTGTCAAGCGAGACTGTCTAGCGTCGAATGCAAACATCGGGATTACGAGAAAAACTTTCAGCGCCACCCTTCCATAGCCGGCCGACCATTTACGTTATTGATGCCCTTCTTCAGATACCGCAATCACAAGAAGTGTTAAGTAATCCATCTTTTATCAGTACAGCGACTAAAGGGCGGATCATTAGATGCCACAGCCCACAGCGCATAATGGTCTCTGACGAGAAGAACAGATTCTACAATCTCTGCACACCTCGACCCATTTGTAAGGCCATGTTTGGTGTTGATACCTCATACCTCAACTAATCATCAAACAAATAGATCCATCGTTATCTTCCCATGGGAGTCTAAACCTTTGGATGCAGGGTTCATCTGGCCTTAGCTTATCCGTAGTGGAAAACTAATTACTGCTCCACTCACTTAAACACTTGGATCTTCGATACTGCCGAAAGCGCACTGCCTTTTTAGGTACTGCATTTGTTCGGTCGTCGATTATGTTCTAACCATCGGTTACCCTGAACCCCTATATAAGCTCATCCATCACTCTTGGAGCAAGTAACCCATTCGGTAGATTCCCTGTAGTACTAGCTAACAGTCCATATACAATACATGCACACTGAGGCGTATGTCACCGGCGGCAAGAACGACGGCGTGGGTAGCAAGAGGAAACCTCCGCACCGCCGTGGCGATGTTCTGAAGCGCATTTTGCGCGCCTTTTGCTGCTGGAACGCTTCAGGGAGCGAGTGAGCCACCATACGTACTACTCGTATTTTTATTATCAGCATATGATGTAAGAGCAAGAACCTCTCGCCAAAAATAAGAATGCCCTATGTAATACCCTATGATTTTGTACTCAAAAACTTGTATTACTCCCTCTGTTCACTTTTATAAGTCCTTGTAGACATTTCAGACACAGTGCAAAACAGTTTAATTTGAGTTGTCCGAAACGACTTATAAAAGTGAACGGAGGGAGTAGTTGTTTCTCAATATTTGCCCTATGCTAAAACCTCAAAGGTGTATTATTTGTGTGACATGTACAATTTTCTCGCGTGGCATGTGACGGCGTCTATAAAACCACATCATATTCGTGTGTAATCCTTTTTATATATCGCTTTAAGTTGATGGATCCAGTTTGTTCATTCGCCTTAAAGTATTTTGGTGTAGACGCTGGCTTTATTCAAAGGCACCAAGCGCTTTCGGTATCAAATCGGTGGAGTAGATAGCGCTGCATATTAAGAGCTTTCTATTTCAGGAGATTCTTACCGGGAAACTTTTGCTTGACTCCAGTGTCAATTGGGCTATTCAATGTTACTGGGTCGGCGAAGCAGTTACTACCCTTGTGCTAGATTGATTCCCGCCTAATGTCGGCGGCCAGCTCTTTGTGTGAGAGGGATGCAGCTTGGTCAGGCCCACAGTATCGATCCAGAGTGCGTCTAAGGCCCATATAAGCGAGAGACTGAAACGGGTCGAAAAAGACTAGCTTCCTTGGAGCAAAACAAAGAACACTAGCACCCTAGAGAGCCGGAGCCGCGATTCGGTGCCCAGGCTCATCTGCAGCCGTGATCAAGAAAAAAAAATCAAAACAAATACTAGAAAATTAAAAAAAAGTATAAATTATTTTGCATGGTAGATAATTTGGTGAGTGAGGTGCGCTCTAAATTTCAGATCATTTGAACATCTGAGTCGCTCTCGGCAAAAAAGATGAATTTGGGGTCTGTAAAAAAGTTTACTGTCCATCTACTACTTGGACCCAATTTGTCTTTTTTTGCTGAGAGCTACTTGTATGTCCAAATGATCTGAAATTTAAAATGCACCTCACGCACCCAATTATCTACTGTGAAAAAAATTGAATTTTTTAAATATTTTTTTATAGTTTTTGTGAATTTTTTCTTGACCGGATGCAGATAAGTCTGGGCTAAAAAATGGATATTCGCTTAATTCAGCTAGTCTAAAAAAAAGCACCTTAATTCAGATTGAGAATCCAGAATTCAAAAATAGAAAAAGAAAAACTTGAGAATCCAGGGAGACGACCAAACTGTCCCCATTTCTCTTCCACACAAGTCGTTTCGTACGAATGCTGCTGGATTGCCAGAGTCCAGTCCAATTATCGAGTGGTACGTCCCTGTCTCCGATTCCTATCTCCATGCATGACCGCTCCACCCGATGATTGCCTCACCCGCCCATCCGCACCTCTCAAGGGTCAAGTCTCAGCATGAACTCGGCGCCGTGCAACGATGCACGAATCTATGATCCGATGGGTCATGCATGACGTCCACTGAAAATCCTCTCCCTCATCGCGTAATTACCTTGATTAATCGGGTAGCAGCTACCAGCCCCAACTCATCCAATAGAGCGACACGGTCGGCGACGTGTCGGCCATCGCAGCGCGACCGGCCAGGCGTCCGTCTACAATTGCGTCGACGCCGCCGTATGAACGACCGCACGCCCCCACCAAACCGATCGGCATCGCCTGCGCATGTGCGAATGCGAAGTAACATGAAGAGAACCAGTGGTAACTGTCTAGCGGCATATCACATCCAGAGGACGCACGCTGCGTAGAATTTGCGTGCGACCGTGGGCGATGCGTGGGACGGTGGGAGCCACACGGAAACTCTGTGTTGTTGACCCTTGACTCTCTGCGTCCGCAAGCAGCGGGTCACTGAACGACCTTGCACAGTCACGCTCTGTCACTGACGCGCTTTGACAGACACGAGGCGCCGACGTGCGTGGCCCGTGCAATGGGCCGGCGGACGCCGCCGAGGTCGGAGCGAGAGTGATGTCTAAAAGGGCATATTTGGGAAGAAATCGGAACGTTCCTGGAACCTGGCAACCCATCATGATCAGAGAGATAGCAGGAGGAAGGACTGAACTTCCGTGCAGGCACGCATGGCACATGCAGGGGGTCTTCCTTCCAGAACCGCCACTCCCCCTATCTCACTGGTCGTGGTCGTGTCAGTCCGGCGGATGTCTGTGATGGAATGAAAACCATGGGCTGCTTCCATATATGGAATAGTCAGTTCCCGATCTGGTTTACTAAATTCGGGTTAAGAAAATACGATTCTACTAGAGCAGTAAAGTCTCCGAGCCGACTCACTGCTTTGTCACAATGTCACTTGCTCCAGATTGAACTGTTTGTTTATGAGTGCCGTATGGCTAGCTGTTGGGTGGTCATTGGTTCAAAACATGTTAGAGAAACGCGCAGCTGGGAGCTGGGTGTGTGTCACTTGTCAGGCGAGTTTCTCGGTTGGTGCATGCATATGCACGCATGGTTTCGGGCCATGCATCAAGCGAGAGCAGATACGGCCATCAGCATGCATGCACGCGCGAACGAAACGGGCAGCACTGACAAGAGCTCCGGAGAAACGAACGGAAAAGAGACAATCGTGTCAAGAGGATGCATGCCGGCTAATCACGCGCTCGCAGTACACTCGGGACCTGGCGGCTCGCTCAGGCCTGGGCTCGCTTGGTTCTTCGGCTCATGCGCGTTATCTCTAAGCTAGCCGTGTCCGATCGATTTATCCGATCCAACCAAACAGTATAATACTGACAGTCTGACACGGACGCGTGTAGGTCTAGCCAAACGACACTGACGCGCTTTTCCGAGTTGGCATGAGCGATAGGGAGTTTAACATACGGACACGTACGTCCCAATCGGCACGCGGTATCAGGGCATGATGAGTCGATGCAAGTGATTTGCGTGCGCGGCGATTGCACGGGTAATACATCCATACACAAATACACCCTGTGTTTGTGAGTACTACGCATTTGCTAACTCTCATGCAAGTGATTTGTGTTTCATTAGCACGGCCAAATTTGATGAATTGCCAATTGTCTTGCGTAAACATGCCCGGATCTGAAGAACGTGTGTGCACTATCATCATCGTCAAGGAATAAGTAAATAAGCACGGTCGATCGGCCCAGGAATTCTTACCGCGTTACGCAAATGAAAGCAACTTGGGAAGGACCGGGGAAAGAGGGGGCGAGGCACATAGGAAAGAGTAAAAGGGCAAAGGATAATCGATCGATCGGTAGATGGAATTAACGCGGTTCGGTCTTGCAAGCGTAGGTAAAACCTGCTCTGCATGGACGAATGAAATGGATCCCCTAGCTTAGCTATCTACGGTCGCCGTGGAGTTCTCCGTTCGGATGTGTCATGCAGATGTGTCCTGGATGTCCTACGAAGATAGATATCCATCTGGATCGACGTCGATGGTTACGACACGCTAGTGTGCTGCGTGTGTGGATGCGTGCGTACGTGCACAGTTCCGCCCTGGGTTTCATCGGTCACCGACTGGTACTGGTCGAGCGTACGTGTTTACGATGATCGGGGCGACTTATCTGCCCGATGCATATCTGGTTCTTCTTGTTCTGAAGTTGCATGTTTACGTAGCAACCAAATCGAGCTGGTGCAAACCACCCCTCCCATTTGCAGGTTCGCTTTCAGCATCGGACGTCCCAACGACCCAACGCCCAAACGCACCCTGCGCTCATGAACTCAACTCCGGTATAGGCATGTAGCCCGATCGTGCCCCCCCCCCCCCCCTCTCCCTCTATTCCTCTATAAATACTTTGCTCTGGCCTCACTGCTCTCGAGCACCTCACCATTCGGCCAGCCTCTCCCCCTCCTCTGCCCTTGCTCTCTCCCTCCTTCCTCCTGCGATACTCATACTCCCATATGTCACCGTTCACGCGCCCAGCCCCACAAGCCACCGCCACCCCTAGAGCTACGGCTGCGCGGTACGTCCCCAAGCGAGGCCTGGTGCTGAAGCGGGTGTTCAAAAGCCTCCTCTCGTGGCTGCCGCGCCGCCGCCGCCGCCGGGCCGGGCGGCCCCGTCCGGGCAAGGGCGGCGCCGCGCCGCCCGGCCGTCATGGCACGTACTACTAACGATCGACTACCACCTCTCCTCAAGTGGAGTGTATCCGTCAATACTGCAGGTACGCCCGTTATTTTACTTATCACCATCTTTCTTTTTGGTTGGTTTGGTGCTCGGACAGTTTCTGTTTATTTTCCGTCCGGTTTTCCTCGAGTTTTCTCGGTCCATTCCGATCTTGACGTACCGTGAATGAACTTTTTCTTGGCGTTGATGTACAAATTCATTTCAGGGTCAGGTCAAGTAGTACACGTCCGGTCCGGGCCGGCGTCACAAGCGGCGACGACCAAGACTTGTCGACGAGTCAAGCTACCGGGGGTGCGTAAGATGGTGCGAGGAAACAAGTGTTTGCATCCGGCCTCCAGTCGTCAGTCAACTTATCGCTATTGTTTTATTGGTTAATTGTTTCGTTGTTTAAAATACTTGATATAATATAGATGGACCACACGCTTACTGACGGCATGTTGCTGTACTTGTGGCGCGTGCACGTGTCTCTACGCTGTAATAGGCCATGTTGTTTTTTCGGAATTATTGTCCTTTATATAACACATATACCTGTTTTTTCGTTCCTGATGGGCCAAATTTCATCACATTTGCGCTGAATTCTGGGTATCCTTTTCGTCTTACTCTTGTTCTTTTAGATCTTGTTTCTTTTTTTTAGAAAAGGAGGATTACTCCGTCCTCTGCATCTGGACGATGCATGCAACCATTTAGATCTTGTTTCTTGTGAGGTGCTCAAGTATGCACGCGGCACTGCGTTGGCGAAATGCCAAAGATTACCCGAGATCATGCGCAAGTTTTGTTCTGCTGCAAGTTTACTTCGTGTCCCTCTAAAAAAGAAGGTTTTGATTGGCCCTCCAAAAAATTAAGCTCAGTTCGTGTCCTTTCAGGAAGAAAAACAAAGGAAACAAATGGGACATCTCTTGGCGGGCCTACTAGTGGCCCCGTATAAAGCCTAATTGGCCAAACAGATCACAAGAGTTAGAGCACCAAATGGGAAGAAACAAGGCCCACATATTGTAGGCCATACAGAAATGTTCTTGCACCTCAAAAGCATTGACTTTTTTTGTCAGTGCTCCGGGAGCAACTAATTAGGGATCACTCCCTCGGAATCCTTCCAACGATCACTCCCACGCGCCGTCACTTGACGCGTTCTCAGCAGCCGTCATATATCGCGCTCTGAGCGTTTTCTTCGGATTTTGTATTTTTATTTTTTCACACGGGTTTTTAGCTTTTTAGATTGTTTTTTTTTTCGTTTTTTTTGGTGTTCCCGTTTTTCACCGGTCTTTCTTAGCTTTTGGACGATTTTTTTTTAAAAAAAATTGTTGCACGAAAAAACGCGTTTTCTATTTATTTTTCTGCGAGAAGCACGATTTTGCTTTCGCGAGAGGCACAGCCGTGCCCCTCGGAAAGGAAAAAAACACGTTTTTTTGCGAGAGGCACGGTTTTGCTTCCGCGAGAGGCACGGCCGTACCTTTCAGAAAGGAAAAAACATGTTTTCTGTTTTTTTTACTTTCGTGAGAGACACGGTTTTGTTTCCGCGAGAGGCTCGGTTTTGCTTTCGCGAGAGGCACGGCCGTGCCTCTCGGAAAGGAAAAAAAACACGTTTTTTTCGCGAGAGGCACGGTTTTGCTTCCGCAAGAGGCATGGTCTTGCCTTCGCGAGAGGCACGGCCGTGCCTCTCGGAAAGGGAAAAAATGTGTTTTCTGTTTTTTTCTACCACGAGAGGCACGGTTTTTTCTGAAAAAAAAAAGTTCGTAAAAACCTATCAACATGAAATCTAGTTTTAAAGATCTCATGCGAGGAAGCCAACGGTGAAAACGGTTCAAGATTTGGACTCATGGCTTAAGAGATAAAACATTTTGAAAATACGGATCTACGAAAAAGGAAAAACTCTCAGGTTGCGTCAAGTGGCACACATGCAGTGCGCCACTTGTCGCAACCTGGGAGCTGGGAGTGATCTTTGAAAGGTGTACTTGTCAATTAATGATCTCGCAGTGCTCCTAATCCCCGCGTAAGGCAAGCAAGCGAGGGCGAGGAAATGCGCACTTCGGCCAATCCTATATGACGCCCGCATGCATCGTATAATTGAGGCTACACAGAAGACTCCGTGAGATGGGCTGACCCATGTAACGGCTTATCTGGTTCATTTTTTTCTTGTTTTTTCCTTCATTTTTTTGATTTCCCTTTTCTCCTGATCTTGGGTTTCCTTTTTTTTTTTTGCCATTTTTAATTTTGCATATTTTCTAAATTTTTTGCAATAGACGGCGAACTTTTTTCAAGTTTATGGTGAATCTTTCTTCAATACAAATGAACTTTTTAGTATACGATGAACAATCTACAAATAGACACTAAATGTATTTTTATCATATATGATGAAAAAGATTCTTATATACATCGAACATTTTTTAAATATACAATGAACTTTTAATCATACGATGAACATTATTTTTAAACATACTTAACATTTTTTAATATACGGTGAACTTTTTCAAATATGCACTGAACCTTTATATAAAATATTTACTGAAGTTTTGGTAACCTATATTTTCTATTTTTAATATTTTTTTTAAAAATATCTAGTTCCTAAACAATAACATCCGGTTTTTTGGGTGAAAACTAAACTAACAAACTGAAAAATAAAATAAAAACAGCCCACAGGCAAAGTGGACCGGCCCATCTACCTCGGTTTCGGTGAAACAACAGCTAGTTGACGACGACGCACACTGTCATCAAATGGGAAGAATCAAGGGTCGTTAAGAAATGTTATCACATTTCAAAAGCATTGGCATTTTTTAAAATTCGTGCAAGTGCTCCTATAGTCATGTTATCATGTAGAGCGAGCAATCGCGAGACCTCCTCTTCGGCACTTTAGGCATCAGTTCGCAAAGCTGGCGCTCGCAGCCGCCTCGCGTGGGCTGGCCAAGCTAGCGCGCTGGTTGCTCACTCCTTTCCTTCGTTCGATGCAAGCAGGTTTGTTTGTCCCTTTATTTATTGCAAGCATATATTTGTCTAGAAAACGTAGGTCGGTTGGTTCGCTTCACGGGCAACCATCTAACCCATTGACTTGCAACAAAACATGAATCTAAAAAAATTATGAATTTGAAAATAGTTCATGAATTTGATAAATTTCACGAGTTTGAAATAATTATATTGTTTGGAAAACGTTCATGGATTCGAAAAAGTTCATGGATTTCGCAAAAATTGAAAAAAAAATCATGAGTTTGAGAAAAGTCATGGCTTTCAAAAAGTTAATGGATTTCCTGAAAATAAAAAATGTTCAATTTGTTTCGGGAAAAATCATGCATTTCTTCAAATTGAAAAAAATTACATGTATTTGAGAAAGAGCTTTAGAATTTGGAAAGAAAGTACAGGGATTTAAATAATTAATTAAATTTGAAATAAACAAAATAAGAAAAAATAAAATGAAAATAAAAGGGAATAAGAAAGAGATTAAAAAATAAAAAGAGGAGAAAACTGAATAAGAACCATCGAGAAACCGACCAGCGAACCGAGAATACCAAGCTTCCCAAACCGGGAGCTTCTGCGTATAGAAGAAAAAAAACGAAGAAATAAGTTGCCACAACAGGTAAGATATCCTAGTTGGTTACTGCAGTTTGAACAGAACGGGGGTGTGTGTATGCTGGTTGGTAAAATAGCGACGCCGAGGGCGCCAAATAGGAGTTGGCAGTAAACGTGTACCCCAGCCCCCCTCGCTTCGGCTACCCTCTACGCGACAAAAGGTAAATGGGGCAGCCCTCTTTGCACTCATTTAATGATTTTTTTCTTAAATGGTTTTTAAGTCATTTTATTTATATGTTGGCTGTTTTTTTTATTAAATACTCCCTCCATCCCAAAATAAATGACTCGGTTTTACTAACACTGAATAGTAAATGCAAGATCTTGAGTTTAAAAATATATTCATGATTTTTTTGCGAAATTAATAAATTATCCTAAAAGTAATACGTTCATGATCTTTTTAAACATGTTCACGATTTTTTTGAAAAAAAATCAAAAATATTTGATGATGAAAAATGTTCTTTGATTTCAAAAGATATTCAAGATGTTTAGAAAAAAACAAGAAGAAACCAGCAGAAAAGCAACACACACACACACACACACACAATAAAACAAAACCGGTTCAGGGAGAACCTTCCCAAAACCAATGGATAAATACAGGGAGAAAAATGCTGAATTGGTCCGGCCCATGTAGTATTGAGGGGTAACGCTTGCTCTCTAGCTGACATAGTACACGCAGACTAGGATTCCCGATTCCGCGCATATGTGAACATTTGTCAACCAAATACATAGCTCAGCCCACTCTATCCATATATGGTCCGGTCAATGCGGGTTCTTTTCTGTGTTTTCTTTGCTGGTTTTATCGGTTTTCTTCCAGTTTTCTAATTACGCATTTTCATTTTTATTTTCTTGTTTCCCTTTCTCTATTTTAAAATTTATGAATATTTTTTGAAGTGCAAGAATATTTTTCAAATTCATGAAACATTTTGAAAATATCGAGTATGTTTTAATTTAGCGAACATTTTTAAATTCAGGAACATGTTATTAAATTGTTGAATATTTTTATAATTTAATAATTCGTTAACATCTTTAGTTTCAAGAAATTTTGTAACATTTGTAGATATTTTTCATTCCCAAACGTTTAGAAAAATAAATATTATAATAGAAAACCATCCAAAATTAAAAATAGCATTTTTAGGGGTATTAAAAATGGAAAAGGCTTGGCTTTTACCGGCAGATCTCATGCGAGCATCCGCTGGCTCCTCCGTGTGAGGCGCCGACTCCTCCGTGTTACGCGTGTCAAGCTCCAGCGATTCCTTTTTCTTTCTTTCGATCAACATGCCTACCGCTGCTCGCTGTTTAGTGTCTGCTACGATGAGATTCTGCAGCAAGATCTTTGTTGCAAAAAAATATAACAAGACCTCTGTTGCAGAAAAATTAAAATGCAATGAGACCCCTGTTGCAAAAAATAAATTGCCACAAGATCTCTGTTGCGGAAAAAAAACTGTAACAAAACCTTTGTTGCAAAAAAAAACTGTAACTTGACCAATGTTGCAAAAATTTGTACAACATGACCCGTGTTGTGGAAATTTTCTGCAACATGATCTGTGTTGCAATGGTAAAACGTGATGTCTGATCGCTCAATCCGTCAGATCTAACGGCTCACGAGGCGGTGGATCTTTTTAAAAGATCTGCCGACGGCCGCGTAGCAGCGCCCATTAAAAATAGCTTTTTTTAGAAACATTAAAAATAACTAAAAATCTAGAGAATACGTGGATAGCTCTGGCCATACTTCAATTTGCCGGGCCCAGTTACCTCTCGCGCCAGGGAGGGGTGCACGTTCACTCTTTTTTTGCCAAACAAAACATTAGGTAATTAAACTCTACTCCTACATGTTAAAAGGGTAATTAGTCATTCTCAAAAGAAAAAAGGGTAATTAGTCTGTGCGACCTAAATCATACACATGTTTTGCGAGTTCTCACAAAAGAGTTGAAAACATTCTGTATATTTAAGAAGACAAAACAGTTCCAACCCCATATATACTTTATTTCCTTATTCCAACCAGAATGACTCCGGGTGACATATCATATTGTTGTTGAAGAAATCAAGACGAAGCTGCTAACTATACCTTATTCGGAGGTGATCCATGAGAAGCGTGATTGTAACACAGAAGCACATGTGCTAGCAAAAGTTGCAACTAGTTAATTTAGCCCATGGTCATCATCTTTGGCTCACGGGAACACCCGACATTATTTGTATTCTGTTAACCATTGAAACTGAATAAAGCAGCTTTTACCCCTAAAAAAAAAGCTCCCCATCGTCTTACCAGCGGACTAGGAACTCCCTTTTTCTTGCCAAACAAAAACGTTATAGGTACCCCCTCCGGTCCTTTTTAGTCTGCATATAAGTTTTGTCCGAAGTCAAAACACTTTTACTTTGACCAAACTTACATGAAAAAGTATCAACATTCACAATACCAAATCAATATTGTTGGATTCATTATGAAATGTAGTTTCATAGTATATATATTTGGTATTGTAGATGTTGATACTTTTTAATATATATATAGTCAAAGTTTGCAAAGTTTGACTTGTCAGAAATATAATACGGGGAGTAAAAAGGACCAGAGGGAGTAATTAAACTCTACTCCTACATGCTAAAAAGGTAATTAGTCCGTACGACCTGAATCATACACATGTTTTGCGAGTTCTCACAAAAGAGTTGAAAACATTTTGCACATTTAAGAAGACAAAACAGTTCCAACCCCATATATACTTTATTTCCTTATTCCAACCAGAATGGCTCCGGGTGACATATCATATATGTCGTATGCTACTACTTCCATTCATTCGTAAAGAAATATAAAAGCGTTTGGATCACTACTTTTTAATGGGAGTACTCCCTCCGTAACTAATATAAGAGTGTTTAGATCACTACTTTAGTAATCTAAACGCTCTTATATTAATTTACAGAGGAAGTACTTGTTACTACTACACGGCCACAACATAAGTCGTAAACATAGACACATGGCAGCATGCATTGCGAGGAAACTGAAATCACTTCTTCTGAAGGTGGCACAGCTCAACCAATTCCCACGACTCCAAGCTCTTGTCCTGAGGATCCGTTTTGTAAAGCGCGAGCTCGGATATCTCGAACTGCAACCCAAATATTCCCTTGTCCATCTCCCCTGCCTTCTTCCTCGCCGCAGCCTTCTCCTCCTCCGTCAGGTGATCTCCATACAAAAGGCTCAGATGCGGCACGTACGCTGCAATTACATTTAATTAGTTGCCGTTAATATTCTGATTTTACGGAGACAAAGTTAATTCAGGTAGAAAGACTCACGAGTTGGTGTCTGGTACCCGAAGTGGGCGCGGCAGTGGTCGCTCGTGGCCATCACCTGCAAAATCAAGATAATTTGATGGGAGCAAAGCAAACCGGCATGGATAGGTGTAAGCTTGGGATACCGGAGACCGACCTCACGGGTTGGTTCGAGGAGGAGGTTCACGCCGTAGCGGCCGATGGCGGCGATGCGGACGGTGTATGGGCGGAGGCCGGCAGCCGCGGCTCGTAGCGCCTCGATGGCGGCGGAGCGGCGGAGACGCATGGCTCCGAGGACTGTGGCGTGTGGTTCGAAGACCGCACCGCCGTGTGCGGCGCGGAGGCCGGCCATGAGGCCGAGAAGGCGGCGGCGGACGGGCTCCGGCAGGAGGGCCCACACGGAGTACATCTCCTCCGGCGACTGGTCGCTGGGGTCCATGTTGGCAGGCGGAGGCTGGGGCCCCGCGCTTCCGCGCACGCGGTCGGATGTCAGGTGGAGCGGGAAATGGGAGGAAGCTTGCTGACGAGAAGCGCATGGCAATGGCATCGCGAGAGCTGCCTGAAATAATATACACGGAGCGTTCTTCCGTATGTTGCAGCTTCACGGAGCCTTCCACCGATGGGACACTGACTGTGGACCCCAGGTTTGGAAATGCGATTTTCTAGAGTTCTGGATGACGTGCGTAGAGAAATCGAATGCAAACTTGAACTGGACCAGACATCAGAGTCAAGTCAATGTACTTAACGAATTTGGAAACAGGTAACATAGGATACAAGTCATGTCAATCAGTATGATTTTCCACAAAGATAAGGTAATCTAGCGGAGGCACGCAGGTGGTCCGATGTTGGGCTAGAACAGTAGCCAACTCGTGAGAATAATAAACAAGGAAAAGATCTACTAGCATGTTGTGGAATATTCAGTGAAATGCAGTACACACCAAATTCTAACGTTATGTAAACTACAAATATTGGTCATGATACGTGTCCTAAAGGTGCCGTGGAGTCTATATAAAGTATAAAGAGCCATGCTATTATCAGAAGTCATTGTGGAATATGGACGCCAGTGAGCACTTTATTTCAAATAGTTCAAAAATTATATTTTTGAAGTTTTGAAAACGGCTAAAACAAAATTTACATGATAATATGGGTGTATACTACACATGTGTAGTTTTGATGACAAAATAAGTCCACATTGAGCTACATAAAAAAAGACACAAAATCTGTGGATTTTTAGCGGTGAATAATGCATGTTTCACATTTTCAAATCAAGTGTCTAGCTCAAGTGCGTGTACGGGGTTCAGGTGGGGCTTACAAAAGTCCAAATGTCAAGTGTCTAGCTCGAGCCTGGCCCGAAGACCAAATATTTACTCAAAAGCATCGCTGAGCTCGACAGGACACAAAAGTGAGAAGCCCGACGAACATGACAAAATTTTAATCATTGACATGTTTCAATCTTTACAAACAAACCTTAATCTCAAGATCTAAAATAAGCAGTCTTGAGAACAACACCATTATGGAGCCAAATAGTGGCATCAGAGAACCAAATTTGTGGCCTTAGGGAGCGCCGAACACCAGTTGAGGTGAATAAGATCGGTCGAGCGTCGTAATGTTGATGCAACATGATGGCAAGGGCGCAAGGCGTCGAGGTGGAGGGTCAACGAGAAGAACGAGGTCGATGAAGCTCCAAATCGAGGGAGAACCACACGTTAGTTGGCTAGGGGGTGGGACGAGGTCCACAAGCTTGAGGATGCCCTCAGAATACTTATTGAGTTGTTGGTGAGGGCGGAGCCGAGCGCTTCGACGATGGCAAATGAGGTGACGTTCTTGAAAGCGATGACTCTTGAAGCCACTGCGATGGTGCAACTTCTCCCTCTCGATGAGGTCGAAGACGTCGGGATTGATGTTGGCGAGAGGTGGCAGGCCCTATGAAGCGAAAAAAATCAGCTGGCGTGCTGATACAGATAGAGGATGTAGTAATGGCGCGACAGTGGAGGGAGAATAGAGAAAAATGGAGCAACATGTGGTTTCCATGGGGGTGGGGGTATATGTTTGATGCTGAAGGACTCATGGTGAGGAGGACTATGGCAAGTAGGGTTATCAACCGGGGCAAAGAAATGTTCGGGTTAATGTAGCGGTGGTTGTATACATGGGTGGGCTATTGGGCCTCTAGGCTAGGTCTTCAGCCTTTATATATGCTACACAATTGCTGCAGAGGGGCCACCTCGGAAAATTTTGGGCTAAAAAATAGAGTTTGAGCCCGTCCTGAATTAACTTTCGGGTTGCATATTCTAACCAAATGTTTAATCGAATAACATGTGGGTTGTATTGTATAACACAAGAGCATTACAAATTGAATTTAAATTTGAAAGCATCTTATTAAGGTTGTGATTTGATTTTCTCACCACATAGAAGGTCTTATATTCCTTTCCTTTAGGGAAGGCCACCATGGCTATTTTTATTGAATCAAAACACGTCTAAATCGTTTACGAGCTTACTGACAATATAATTAGAAGGCTCGTCCAACCAGGCAATAGAGGACTTATTAAAATAACTATAGTTTGCTAACACAAGAGCCGCTTGATTATATGAACGAAAATAGTGATTAAAATTGACCTTCCGAATCATAGTACCTATATCCATGCACTCTGCAAATATTCCTGCCGCCGCATCCAATCATCTACTTTATCCGGTGCAAAAGTTGTTGACTTGTAGAAGTCTGATTCCACCTCAACCCGGTTAAAGCCAAGAGAGTTAGCAAGTGCAAGCCCATCTCTCATAGGCATCGCTTTTGTAGTTATCACGTCAGCCGCAAATGGAATGAACTTAAACTTAGCAGTGATAAAATTCCCTCTATCATTTCTGAGAATGGCAGCAATCGCACTAGCCCCTTCATCTAAAAAGGTCTTATAGTCCTATTTTTTTAGACAAGTCTCGTAGTCCTAATTGGATGGGAAAAAATAAATAGATTATTTTTTTGGAGCGGTGTGCACACTAAGTAGGCCCGAATGTGGGAAGGCCTAGTTTAATCTCTTTTGTGGCTAGTTTTTCTCGAGTCTAAACACACTCTTTATTAATGATCATAAACAAACTTCATAGGGATACAATTTAGATCCGAAGGATTAAGGAGCCATAAATGGCGTCATAACGAAAATACTAAAGCGTGTTTAGTGAGGCTATATGCCTTGATATTGGTTTCCCGCCCCTTCGAAGATGAAAGAGCAACTAGTGAACCGCAAAGAAGTCGATCTGATCTCCCTCGTGATATTGGCATATCGACCACCTATGCCATTCTTAATATCACTGACCACATCTTTGCAATCCGAAGATCACCACATGTGATAATGAAAAGTCAAGAGCTAGTGCGAGGGACTCCCGACAAGCCAAAGCACCGAGCGTTGCTGGATAAATGATCCCCGGGCACTTAATAGCCGAGGAACCTAATGTGTCCCTGCAAACCATAGAATACGAACCTTCAGGAGAATTTCTTGCGACCGCCCCACCAATTTTTAGTTTAGCAAAACCTTGAGGAGGAGGAATCCAACGCTTGTTTGAAGTTGCTGGTGCTACCGAAGTGCTAGCACTAGGTTTCTTGGGTTTGCACATTTCCAACTCCCTGATGTAACTTTTTTTTTGAGTTGCGGCTAGCATTAACCTGGCTATGAATCAATCCCATGCTCAAGAATGAGCCCAAAGCGCACTAGGTAATTTGGTCCAGCTTTCAACATACCAAAATGCCGTTTCATAATGGCTGCTTTGTGTTTCTTATCCTTTTGAGGATTAACTATCAGAAACGCTTCTAATCAAATGATGGATGTCAGGGCATTCCCTAAACGGCGCCTTAAGCATCCGCTAATTCAGTTCTCACAAACGGGCGCACACCCTTGCTCCGCGATGGGCCGACCCATCTTCACTTCTTTTCTAATTCCAAACTACAAAAATGCGTGCGAGTGTGATTCGAACCCGCGACACTGAGTTCAGTCGTAGCTGCAATAACTGGTTAGTCAACTCACGTAGTGTGATTACATACATATTTTTTTCTCCTCTTCTTCTTTCTTTTATACTTTTTTATTTTATATTTTTTCGAATTCATGAACTTATTTCTTCAAAACCGATGAACTTTTTTCCAAATTCGTGATCTTTCAAAATCAATGAACCTTTTTCAAATTCATGTTTATGAATTTTTTTCAAATTTATGAACTTTTTTCAAAAATGATGGAATTTTCTTTAAAAAATTGAACTTTTTTTCAAAATTGTTGAACTGATTTTCAAATTGGATGAATTTTTTTCAAATTAATGATTTATTTTTTCAAAATTCGTGAATTTTTTCCCCAAAATTGATGAACTTTTCAAAATTGATGAACTGTTTTCAAAATTTGAAGAACTCTTTTCAAAATCGATGATTTTTTTCAAATTCCAACTATTTTTTCAAATTCGTGAACCTTTTCACAATTTGATAAAAAAATATCGAAGATAAATGAACTTTTTTCAAATTTCCAGACTTTTTTGCCTCTATGTTTTCTAATTCCATGAATTTCGAAAATTTTGAAGTTTTTGACCCATACTCATGAAGTTTTTATTGCAAATCTATGAACTTTTTGTCAAAATCGACATAAAACAACAAAATTTTCACTTGTTTCTACAAAAGTCAAAATGGTTGACGTTTGTGATCAACAGCTGACCGACAACGCTGACTAATCACCCAGTGCGACCTCCAGTGAAGAAGCTGGCACAGCGTGTGCGCTGGTGGGCCGGCGCACGCGAGACAACGCGTGAGCGCTGAAATACTTACCTGACGTAGAAGGCGCTCTATAGGAGCTCCCGGATGTCAGCTTATGTGTCTGCCAACTTCCCTGCATGCCACATGCCCCCATGGGCCACCACTACTATATTTGCACCTGGTCCGTTGTTGCAATCGTACCGTAGCAACAATTGGTCTTTTGCAGATCGACAATACAAAGGTGAGGCAGCAACATCTAGATCCCTGCAGCACCGAACGAGAGGCGCGCATCACTTGATGCTTCGGCACCGACGCCAGCAACCGTCAACCTCACCGGAGAGGAGGATGGAGGCTAGGCAACCTTGTCGGAGGTCTGGCGCTCGTCGGCGGCGGAGCGATGGCAAGGAGAGACGGCACCGCTCCAACCTCACCACCGTTCGATGGGAGGTCGCCGCGAACGACCGACTGTGAATTATTCTTGGAACAATACGGATGTGGCAAAACTGTCTTCCGTAACACCTATATAAAGGCGAAGACAAAAAATATATTATGCAAATTAACTCTGTTGCAAAAGCAATTCTGCAACAATACTTCTGTTGCAAAAATTATGCAACATGAACTCCATTGCAAAGGTCCTAGCGTAACATCATCCTTATTGCACTTGTTGCAAAGCTGATAGCTGAAACGGACGGTCATCTCATGTTGAATCCAATGGCTAGCGATGCGTCGTCCGCCGGCTGACGCGTAGCATTTCCCATTCTAAAAAGAAAATCTTTTTGAGGATTAACATCTGGTTACATCGTGGAGGAATGCAACACACCTTTGAGACATCCGCGAGCTGGTCATAGCAGTCTTAACTCATACTAACCAAGTACTTGCTCCGCATCATCTATTCAATGTATGAACTTTAGCTATAAAATATGGATGCCTTTGCTATAACTCACCAATTAGTACTTATACTTATCGATGCCTGCCTGCTCCACTAAGCTCTGCACTTCAACTGTTAAACAGACAAAGGGCAGAAGGAAGAACTAATTACTCGACATGAAACCAAATTATGGCAGAAGAGACAGGACCTAATGTCAATTCTGCTAGATTTAAGGTGCATATCCAGTTCACTGATGCTTGGAAGAAGGTCATTGTCGTTGCAGTGGGTCACTCCTCCAGCTCTCCCGATCAAGAAAATCACCGAAGAGGGCTCTCAAGACGGCGACTAGGATCAATGGAGTGGTTTTCAATGCAGGTCATATGGAAATGTTGCAACATCAACCTGGTTAGAACTTAGAAGTAGACACTAATAAGTACTATCACCTCTGTGGTTTTTTTTTTTTGCGAGATATCACCTCTGTTCCGAATATTATAAGATGTTTGGATATTTTGATATAGACTACATATAGACTGAAATAATGAACAAACCCATTAAAATGTGTCTATATAAATCCGATTCATAAAAACAATGTTAGAACATCTTATATTTATGAACAGAGAGAGTACTATTAAACCTAAGATACGCATGGTGTCCTGATCATAAAAGGCAAGACAAATATTAAACGATCATTCATAAGATCTTTAAAAACATTTCAATCCCGCAGGTTTGTTCCTTCTTTATTGAATGGGATAAGTATATTTTTCGTCCTCGAACTCTGGCGGTAGTATAGAAATCGTCCCTCAACTCCGAAACCAGTAAAACTCAGTCCCTCAACTATTTAAACCGGATACTTTTCGTCCCTCGCTGCACTTTAAGTGGTTTTGGTATGACGTGGACCCGGTTTTGACTAAAACCGTCCACCTGGACTGGTCTTGACTGCCATGTCACTTAAGTGACCCCTGGCTCGATCTCTCTCTCTCCCGTGCACTCTCGATCCCCTCTCACCCAGGAACCCTAAACCTAGCAGCGGCGGCGGCGGCGGCGACTCGCTCATGGGCTGCGGCGGCGGCGGCGGCGGCGGCCGGCGGTGAGGTGGCACTTCGGCGGCGGGGCGGCGTGGCCTGTGAGGCGCGGCGCGCGGCGGTTGCTGGCTGGCTGGGCACGGGAGCGGCGGCAACGGCGATTTGGCGGCGGCGGCGATTCAGGCGGGAGTCGCCCGTTGAATCCCCCGGCTGGGCAAGTAGATGGCAACCTCGCTCAGTTCAAGCCGCTCCCGTGGGTCTTGTTCTTCACCATCGATCCCTCTCGGCCGCTCCTCCCCCATTCCCTACCGTGAGGGGCCATTGGATTATCAGCCGGCGATTGAGTGTGACTGTGGCAACAAGGCAGCCAGATGGATATCATGGAGCAACGCTAATCCTGGAAGGAGGTATGTGAAATGCGTGCGAGATCGGGTAAGTAAAATTTTGTACAAATTTTCACATGATTTGTTGCTTATTCTGTACATTGTGAAGGGCATTAATTCGGGTTTGTGTTTGGCAGTTTCCAAACAGATGCTACTTGTTCCAATTTGTCGATGATCCAACTCCTCCTCACCTCGCGCAACTGATTATCGATCTCCGAGATGCTGTTTTGTCACTGAAGAAGGAGAAGCAAGTGCTATGTGCTGAAAGAGATGACCTTGAGATGGGAAGGATGGCTGATTATGCTGAAATGGAGCCCCTAAGGCGTGCATTGCGTAAGAAGGACCAGCTGTTGATGGAGAAGGATGAGCTGCTGTTGCACAAGATAACTGAATTACATGTGCAAAAGAAGAGGAATGTGATGTTGTTTGTTGTACTGATGTGTTTTATCACTCTTGTTCTGTATCGTTTCATGTAGCAATTGTAGGCGATTTGCTATGACAAGTAGATGAGAACTGAATGTGCTATGTAATCTGACCTATGTTATTTATGAAAAAATGGGTTTGCTCAGAACATTTCAGTCGCATGTTTGTCCAGTTTGGTGAAACTGCCAATTGTATGCTAACTAGATGGTTTCAGTTTCAGACCATTGTATAAACTGAAAGGGATTCATAGCAGATTGTTCACTTGTTCATAGATGATTGGACAGAGTACTGAACTGGACAGATTGCATGACAAACATAGTCTGACATAACCACAAACATAGTACTGATTAGTCTTACAAGCAAACCACAAGGGAATTCTCAAAGTCTGACAAAGTAAATGAGAAATAGTACTGATTAGTCTTACAAGCAACCACAAACATGAATTCTGACATAACCACAAGGGATAACCACAAACATCAGTACAAGTACACTAGTCCAGTAGTTTTGCTGGGACTTTCTTTGCTCTTTTATTTCCTCCAAGTTGAGAACTTGCAGCACCAGATGTAACATTGACTGTAAATGATGAACTAGACTGCACATTTACTGTCACATTTTTTACAGCAATATTGGAGGAAGCCTTCATCCTGTGCTTAGGCAGTCCTAGGGATTTATATGCCCTCTTCTGCATAGGACCAGGGTTCTCATCAGTTGTAGCAGCTCTTTTTCAGCTGGTGCTTTGATGGGATGTGTTCACATTTGCCTGACAAGGGAAGAAAGATTTAACATCAGCAAGAAATTCATTTACAAGATTTAAGAAGAGCAAGAAATTCATTTACAAGATTTTTGAATATAGTCTATTGTACCATGGAAGTAGACATCTTGGAGGCTTTTGCATTGCTTCTGGACTTGGTAAATGATCTAGCATTTGAAGCTGAAGCTGCATTTTGTCCAATTGTAGCTGGTCCATTTGAACTTGAAGCAGCATTTCCTGGACATGTAGTTCTATTGTGACCAGTACACTTGCATTTCCTGCATCTAATCAAAGTTCCAACCCTCGAAACTTTGGTAGCTTTTGGTTTTTCAGTACCCTCTCTTTTTCTCTCTTTCCGAGGCCTTCCTGGCATCTTAACATATCCAGGAGCTAGTGGTTTAGGCTTGTCTGATTCTGGCCAACCCTGGGGTCCTTCAACTGGTTGCAGGCAATGTGCATAGGTTCTCTTGAATGCTTCCACTGAGTAGCAACTAGCCACATAACCATGTAACTGATTGGTGTGTTGATGGATTGCAGAGACGGCATGAGCACAAACTATACCAGATAACTGCCAATACCTACAGCTACAGGTCATCTGGTTGAGATCAACTGTAAACCTTTGAGATCCATGTTGCACCTCAAAACAGTTATTTCCATTGCTAACTGCATGACATATACCAGATACATCGATGGCCTTGCTTAATTTCTTGTTTATATTGGGACATATAGGATCATCCCATTTCTCACACTTGTCTCTGTTCTCTTGTATTCTAACCATCACCATTCTCCTAATTGTCTCTAGCATGAAAAGAATTGGGAGAAACCTAGCTTCTACTATCCATTTGTTAAAACTTTCGCACATATTATTGTCGACAGAGTCACAATTGCTACCTAAGTTGAACCATGCTCTACACCAATGCTTTGGATCAGTTTTTAACATTGCTCTAGATCCAAGGACTGTAAGTTGAGCAAGCTTGGCTCTGCAATAGTTGAAAAAGCTTACACTTGCAGCCTTTGCACAAGCCCAGAATGGCTTCTGCCATTCCTTGTTCTTGAACTTCATCCTCCAGTTGGCATAAATATGCCTGGCACAATTCCTATGTTCAGCCCTCGGTGCCCAGTTTGAAACAGCGGTGATGATACCCTGTAATGGTGATAGACAAGTTATGACATGGAATAGAGTGCAAAAGTAGGCAAGTTATGACATCCAGCATACAATAATTACCTTTTGTTGATCTGATATAATCACCCAACCTTCACCATCTAGCACATTCACATCTCTGAAAAGCAAAGAACAAAACCAGTCCCAACTATCATTGTTCTCTTTTTCAACTACTGCCCATGCCAAAGGGTACATCTGGTTGTTGGCATCCCTCCCTACGGCACATAAAAGCTCTCCATTGGTTGCTCCCTTGAAAAAGCACCCATCAAGTCCAATAACCTTCCTACAGCCAGCCATGAACCCTTTTTTGCATGCCTCTAAGCAGATATATATCCTTTGGAAGATAGGCTTCACTTGCTTTGGTTCTAATTTAACCACTACTGTGCTACCTGGGTTACTCCTTAACAGCTCCAACTGATAGTCAAATATTCTGCTATATTGACCTTTCCTTGCATCCAGCCACTTTTTCATCACAATCTTCTTAGCTCTCTTCACCTGAGCAGTAGTCACATTGGCAAACATATCTTCTTGAATGTGTTGTTTCAAGCTTGAAATTTTCCACATTGGATTAGATCTAATTAGCTTCTCATACTTGGCAGCAATTCTTGTTGAGTTAACTAACTTATTGTCCTTCCTTTTTGGGCATAAATGAACATCATGGAAAGAGCTGATCTGCCAACTACATGATCTAGTGGTTTTACTCAAAAGACATACCCATGGACATGTTGGCCAATCACACTTTGCCCTAACTCTGGCCTTGTCATTTTTTGGAAATCTAATAAGCTTCTTGTGATGCAGTCCATATCTGATAATTGCTTGCCTAAATTCTTCCTTGCCATCAAACTTCATACCAAGAGTAAACTCTGGTACACCCTCTTTGTCCTTGAACCTTCTATATCTAGTCTTGAATGTCTTTACTTCACCATCACTGCCAATCTCATCGAAAGAATCATACAAATCAGAGCTATCTTCATATGCAGTACCATTTCCATCATTTTCCTCCCCCACCTTATTTGATAACCCTATTGCAGGCCCACCATCCAGCATAGCATCATCAAGGTGCTCTAGTTGTCCAGCCTTCATCTTTGCCTTATACTCCTTATATTTCTTGTTGATCTCGACAGCCTCTTCATCTTCATCGGAAATGATGTCAGCATCAGGGCAGTAATCACTCTCGCTGCTATCCTCGTCTTCATCTTCCTCTGAATTTTCATTTGCAGCCTCTGAATCCCTTTCATTTGCAGCCTCTGAATTTTCATTTGCAGCCTCTGAATTTTCATATGCAATACAATCATTATCCGTAGGTGGACAAGTAGCCAATGCGACAAAATGATCTGTAAATCCCTCTGATTCACTACTAGCATTCGGACCCATCAGAAGCTCAACATCTCTGCCTGGATCCCTGTCGTGTTCGTCGTTTTCAGAATTTGGATATAGCTCCACATATATTTCAGCTATACTTCCAACAGCAACACAATCTCTAATCTGCTTGCAATCAGTGTCTAAAGCAACCATTTTCAGACCACAAACCATCTCTTTTCCAGGATATAACCAATGAAACATCTTCTCATCCTTTGTTTGGCAGTGCATACCAAAACTCTGAACCAGATCAAAAAAACAGAAGTTCTTGCGAGAAACAAATGACATGGCCTCTTTTCCCCCACTATATTCAAGTGATTTCCCATCATTCAAAAACTGGCCTTCAAAATGAAATCTGATGAACAGCACGTCTCCTAGATCCATTTGACTGGCCTATGTTCATACAAGACAAACATAACATGAGGCGTGCCCTTACTCCTGAATGTAAGATTGCAACGAGTGCAGGCACAAATTACCTCCGGCAATCGAGCTCCTTGTCGTGGGTCAAGGCCGCCGCTCCCGTGCCCAGCCAGCCAGCAACCGCCGCGCGCCGCGCCTCACAGGCCACGCCGCCCCGCCGCCGAAGTGCCACCTCACCGCCGGCCGCCGCCGCCGCCGCCGCCGCAGCCCATGAGCGAGTCGCCGCCGCCGCCGCCGCTGCTAGGTTTAGGGTTCCTGGGTGAGAGGGGATCGAGAGTGCACGGGAGAGAGAGAGAGATCGAGCCAGGGGTCACTTAAGTGACATGGCAGTCAAGACCAGTCCAGGTGGACGGTTTTAGTCAAAACCGGGTCCACGTCATACCAAAACCACTTAAAGTGCAGCGAGGGACGAAAAATATCCGGTTTAAATAGTTGAGGGACTGAGTTTTACTGGTTTCGGAGTTGAGGGACGATTTCTATACTACCGCCAGAGTTCGAGGACGAAAAATATACTTATCCCTTATTGAATCCATTGAATACTATCATATTTGAATAACAGAGCTGGTTTGATTAATTCTGGTGTCCTTTATTAGACTCTACGGCACGTCTGCATAAGTGAGTAAAGGGTGGCATCAAACGTACACCACCTTTTCTGAGGGTAGCAGCAAACCTACACCACTAGTGGTAGTACTACAACATTCATTGATTAAGAGCATCTACGACCACGATTTGCTAACCCAGGCCCTCAAACGTCCGCGGACGCGAGCGGGCGCCTTCGCGGGCACTGATCGGCCAGTCCTCAAATCTTCTCCTTTACATCCGAGTCTTTCATATTTGACCCTCTCCATACAAAGCATGCAAAAGGAACTCCCATGTACTACACACTACATATTACCCTAGTTTTCGTCGTCGGAGATGTCGAGGACGTCGGTGCCGGACGGCGGGTAGACGGGCGCGTTGGAGGGCTCTGGCTCCTCGTCCTCCTCCTCGAGCTCATCCAGGTAGGCGAGCATCTCCGCCTCCTCCGCGGTCTGCTCCGCCTTCATCTCCTGCCGACGACGCCGTCTGGCCTCCGCATCCGATTCCGAACGGATGAAGTCGAGGATGGCCTGCTGCTCCGTTGTAGATCCGTGTCCCATACATCCTCCTCCTCGTCCTCCTCCTCAACCTCCTCGTCCTTCTCCTCCTCCTCCGGATCCACTACATCCGGAGGTAGCCCAGTGGTGATCCGGGCTTTGCGCCTTGCCCGGACCAGCTCAAAGAGCTGCAGCCGGCGCTCCGGCGTTAGAAAGTGGCGGCGGCGGGAGGGGGCATGGCTAAATAGCCGGGCTAGGGACGAGAGCGGCGAACGGGGAGTGGAAAGTGACGGCGACGGCAGACGGGAGGAGGAAATGGTGGATGGGTAGGGTTTCGGTGCTGGCGGTCGGCTTAAATTGCCGGGCTAGGGAGTACGCGCCCTGCCGGTGCAGCGCCACGCGCCTACATCGGTCCGACGGAGGAGACGAGCTTCGGACCGCCGGGTTTCCGAGCGAGTCCACATGGGACCCCATCGTTAGGCCGACGTGGCGGGCGTGCCCGGGCGCCCCCATATCCGGCCCCTATTTGGGCTGGATATGAGGGGTGCAGGTCAGCCCGGACATTTGAGGCCGGTTTTAGTGGCCCGACTGGGGTGAAATTTCGTGACCGGCCAGTGACCGGACGGCCTGTCCGGACGTTTGAGGAGGATATAAGGGGTCCGGTTGTAGATGCTCTAAGTCAAGTGTTTTTCTTTTTCTCCTTGAAATGGAATGCCATGTGATTCAGTCAAGTTGGTCAAGTATACAGAACACGGACTCACCTAGCCTAGCTAGGGATTAGTACTCCAACGAGTACTTCATTGATTTGCACAAACATGTACTCCCTCTCTTAAGTAATTTGGGACGGAGCCACGGAGGTAATACATACTAGCACGTCGTAAACTTTTAAAGAGCTGGTAATTATGTCATCACTTTTTTGTGTGTTATCTACTACTCCCTCAGTTTCTAAATATAAATCCTTTTAGAGATTTTTATATAAACTAGTAAAATGGGTGAATTTATATTCTAAAATATGTTTATATACATCCATATGTAGTCCGTATTAAAATATCTAAAAGACTTATATTTAGAAACGGAAAGAGTATTATGTTTTGTTCTTAATTGTCATATCAATACATGTATAAATGGGCAACAATATGACCATATCTATTATTTTATTCTGATCATTCTGAAATGTATTCAATTTCACAAACAGATTTGAACAATACCATTATAGAACAAAAAAGTAGTGTCACAAAACTAAAATTACCAGATTAGGAGCGACAAACACCGACTGAGGTGAACTAGGTTGGTGGAGCGGCACGGCGATGAGGGAGAACATGATGGTCGCGAAGAACCGAGGTGAAGGGTAGAAGAGGAGGATGGGGTCGATGAAGTTGCATTGTTAGGGAGGAGGAGGGGCGAGGTCGACAAGCTTCAGGATACCCTGGGAGTACTTGTTAAGTTGTTGTTGAGGGCAGAGCCAAGCACCTCGATGATGGCAAAGGAGGTGATGTTGTCGGAGGCGGTGTCTCGATACCACAACGCTGGCGTCACATCTCCCGCTCAATGAGGGCGAAAAGTCCACGTCGGCGTCAACCTCCACAACACGACAAAATCCACTAAAAGGGGAAATGAGACCGAGGAGGTAGGGATGGCGATGTGGCGGAGGGGGTATAGAGGAAAAGGGTTGGCGAGTGGGCCATCGTTGCGCCGGGGGAGGGGGCATGGTAAATAGAGTTACAAATGGGAGGGGCGCATTGGGGGGGGGGGGGGGGATGTGCTCATGGGTTAGTGCAGGATGCACCTTTGGACTTGGCTTCAATCTTCTGTTGCAGCAGAGGCGCCGCGAGTTGTTGGGCTAAATATAAAAGTCCGAGAAAGCCTTGAATTATTTTTTGAGGCACAAAAGAGCCCGGAACCTAGCAATGGAGACAATCGCCCACCTCGTCCAGTCTGAAACTTTGAGACGGTCTCAGGCCAAGTCATCAGGCTGGGCTTCCTTAGCTCGGGTTTAATTACTACCGTTAAAGCTGAAATCCTGACCAATTTTTTTTATCAAATTATATGTTGGTTATAGTATAACACAAAAACGACACAAACTGAATTTATATTTGGAAACATTTTATTATGGTTATGATTTGGTTTTTGACAACAAACAAAATATATTCTACAGAAAAATTATCACATTCGAATCTTTCGACATAGACGGCCTTATATTCCTGAATGGATGTGCAAACAAAAAATTAGAACGTGTTTTCGGTTGTTTTTAGGCAAAAACATTTGTATGTGTACGAAAAGATGGAAACTCAGTAGGACTGCATTAGGGAAGGTCTAGTATAAATAAAGCCCAGGACCAGGTTTTTTTTTTTTTTGAGAAACAGGACCAGGTATTGCATGGATATGAATTAACCCCGTGCCCAGAATGAACCCAAAGCCCACCAGGTAATTTGGTCCAGCTTTCATCAGACCCAAAGGCCGTTTCATAATATATTTTTTCATCAAGACCCGAAGGCCTGAAAGTGCCCTCTTTATCCTGAGCTCACAGATTTTTTTTCCAGAAATTTATGTTTTCTTTTAAAAAAATTTACTTAGATTTATTCCTATGTGTAATTTTTTGTGATGAAATCATTTTTGTGGAGGTCTGGAATAAAATAATTAACTCCGCACTCCAAAATACTTTCAAAAAAAGTCTTTTTGGAGCATCATTTTTTTTGCCCAGAGCATAATGAATGTTTTTTATTCATGGAAATTTGCATGTATGTATAACATTCAATAATAGTTTTTTTTTCTTCCACAAAACAGTTTTTTTCTTTCAATTTTACTGTTTACGAGGGTACATTTGAGCTCGGGAGAAGCTATATATTCTGATTATATCATATGATCCGACAACAGTTCCTATATACATTCCTGATGATCAATAAAGCTTAGTGAGTTGTTGTACAAAAGAATCCGGTTATATCGTCGCGACATGCATCACATTTTTCTGAAATCCACAAGCTGGTCATACGAGTCATAACTGAGTACACGTACTTACTCTCCATCATCTCTTCAATGTATGAACTGTAGCTCCCCGCAAATTAAAAAGAGTAAGAACTGTAGCCATAAAATCTCAAGGCCTTTGCTATAACCCACCAATTAGTACTTCTCACAGGCATCAATGCCTGTCTCTCCACTAAGCCCTGCTGATCACCTCCAGATGTGAAATAGACAAAGGGCAGAAGGAAGAACTAATTACTCGACGTGAAACCAGATTATGGCAGAACAGACAAGATCAACTGTCAATTCTGCTATTTAAGGTGCATATCCAGTTCATTGATGCTGATATTATAGCTTGGAAGAAGGTCACTGTCATTGTAGTGGGTCACTAGTCTGATCAACAGCATCACCCAAATAAGGGCTCTCAAGATAGCGACTAGAATCAATGGAGTGGTTTTCAATGTTGCAACACCAATCAGTTATTAGAAATATAAAACAGCAATGAGTACTGCTATTAAACCTAGATACACATGGTGTCCTGACGACAAAAGGCAAGACCAATTTTATACTAAATGATCATTTATAAGATTCTTAAAAACCTTTCAATCCTGCAGGCTTGTTCCTCCTTTATTGGGATCTATTGAATACCACCGTATTTGAATAACAAAGCCGGTCTGATTGATCCTGATGTCCTTTATTAGGCACTACGGCACCTCTGCATTAGTGAGAGGAAGGCTAGCAGCACCCGTACACCACTAGCAGCAGCATTCAGTGGTTCAGTCGAGTTGGTTACTATACAGAACACGGAGTCACCTCGCCTGTAGCTAGGGTTTAGTACTCGTCAGTACTTCGACGGTCTAGTACTTGGTACGTAGGACGCGCGCAGCCGTGCATGCACGCAGGATCGGATTCAAAAACCTTGCGGCTCATCTCATCCATCGGACGTTGCTCGGGCAGTCTAACCCACAGTGATTTTGCGAGGCCGTGCATGCATCTCATTAAGAACAGGGGAGGCGACTGTGTCTCTTCACCCCCCTTTCATTTCGTCGCTGGAACCTGCAGGGGATCTGGTGGACGACTTGAATTACTTACTAGTAGCAACATTGAAACCTATCATATCATATGGATGTGGTGTAAATGCACGCCATTTACGAAGATCGAATGCACATTTATTTGTGGGGAGAAGTTATTTCTGGCTCATCATCGAGCGTCATCACTGCACAACAAGCTAGTGGGTCTGGGAGAGTGGGAGTTGCTTGCTCCTCATAATGCAAGACAAGCCTCCTCTGTTTTTTTTCTTCTTGTTCTCTTTTTCCAGGGCAGGGGAGGAGGGAGGGAAGAAAGAGACAGCAAGGGGAGGTGGAGGTGGAGGTCTGGAGGTGGAAGAACGAAGTGACGTCGCCTCGTTCTTCCGCGCAAAGCCTGAATGACGTGGATGCCATGTGAAAAAACACCGTCCACGTCGAAACATGTCGAACGACTAAAGTGTTTCAAAAATGGTGATCTAAACCGTGTTATATTTGTTTACAGAGGAAGTAATTACAAGAGGGTTAAGTGAATCAGCAAAAGGTATATATAGTATAAATATAGAGTGAAAAAATGTGCCAAGGTAGTAGTAGAAAAGAAATAAAAGTTTGGGTGTGTCTAGGACACATCATGTGACATAGTTATTGCACATCTAAATGACTAAATCAAGTTTAAAAATGAAAAGAAAAAGGAAAAGAAAATACCCACACGAATCTCCATGTAAGATCAATGATATACTCCCTCCTTTCCGGTTTATAGGGCTCAAATCTGAAATCTCATCAACCAAGGTAAATTGTGAGTGGATGACACGAGTTTTGTGGATGCAAAATTGCCCAATGAAATATTTCTTACTTATTAAACTCCCGAGGCAATAAGTGTAACACCCTCTCTCTCATTGGATTTGTATGGTGCATGTAGAAAAAGATGCATACATGACCAATAATTTCCTCACTTTCATTAAATGTGGTGTGGGACTCAAAGCTCTTTAACTCAATTGGACCCAAAGTGGGTCTTATATAATGGAAATCTGAAATTTTTGAGATAAGCCCTATAAACCGAAAAGGAAGGAGTAATGCTTAGATGTGCAATACTTATCTCACATCTAGATGTGTTTTAGCAAAACCGTCAAAGTTTTCATGCAGTTCAAGCCCGGCTTGCAACGCCATGTTTATATACTTGTTCCTATGTGTCGTGAGGCGATTCACACATCATCAATGCAAAGCGTTTGATTGGAAAAGGCCGGAGCAGGAGATTTTCCCGGCTGTGCTGCGAAACGACCGTGTGATGCACGGTTTCCGCAGGAAACATCATGTACGTATTTATTCGATGTTTTTGGTTGGTATATGTATCAGCGGACACGAACACAA
Organism: Elymus sibiricus; assembly: GCA_039707655.1. Lineage (NCBI taxonomy): Eukaryota > Viridiplantae > Streptophyta > Magnoliopsida > Poales > Poaceae > Elymus > Elymus sibiricus. The sequence goes on from CM077675.1 coordinate 115,933,034, forward strand.
TCTACTGTTGCAATGCTTAAAGCGTGTCGCTGTGACGGGCGACGCATCGTTTGATGGTAGTTGGGTGCTATCGCTGACAGCCTGACACACGGCATGGCATGTTCTTCCCAATTGACAGCGACACAGTTATAGCTCTAGTTTGAAGCTGATAGATTGGCGCCATTGTCCCTGCAGCGACTAGTATGCGCTTCTTCCTCGGTGAGATCATTGAAATCAAGACGATGGACAAGATTCACAAAATGTTACTCTCACCTATCCATATTACTTATAAAATTATACTAAAGTAGTGGCAAGAAATATGGATCCGAGGAAGCACAATATTAAATTTGGGGTCAATACACATCTAATATTCTTTGATTGTAGCCAAAATGAACCTTTTCAATTTTTTGGTCATGTCAGAAAGCTGGTGACAAACTAGACAAGGACTACCCACAAGTGCGAAGATCGATCCATTGTCTCCCTCACCCCCTAGAGCCAAACATGTTGCCGAAGACAAGAGGGGCGAATGGAATCAGCCAGGGTTTTGTGGTGACTAGAGTTTTTTCTCCGGTTACAAATGGGGTCAGATTTTCTGAAACCAAATAATTTATTGAGTATAGGTAACTTGAGAATACTACATGCATTAATCAAAAATGTTATTTTACAAACCACACAGAAGAGGTGCATGTAATACATTAAGAATAAAGAGAGTGCAACGTCGAAGATGTCACAACACTTTCATTGCTGAAGATAGCATGAACAAACCAACACCACGATTCTTACAACGCCAAAGATGAGGCGACCCGAACAACACCTTGACCCAAGACAAGCTAGACTAGAGCCAATGTATGTTAGATATAATCTTGTCTAGTAGTAGACTAGTTAGTTCCTAGCTCAATTGATTAGTCCGGCTAGGTGTCTTGACTGTAGACGTGTGTAGCAAGTAGGAGTCCGGTTAGGACTTGTATGAGTCTAGCGTGTCATGGTGTCCATGTAGCACGTTACTAGGAGATGTGTCCGTATAGGCATAGGACCCTTGTGCTGGTCGGCTGCTGGCCGGTCCGGGTTGATGTATATATATGTGCACGAGGGGCTGCAGATTTTGTACCGAGGGAAAAAGGAGAAAATAAAAAGAGAGGAAAAGAGGGCACGACAAGGGCCCTTGGCCAAAGTTTTTTGTGTGCGTGTTCATCGTGATTTGATGTGATCGATCCTGTGGGCGGAATCCCAACAATTGGTATCTGAGCTAGGTCGATTTGAAGCCACACTTGCCCCGGGGTGGCGACCCGACTAGCGCCTCGGGGCGGGCGATATAGTCGCTGGGTGGTGCAGCGATGAGGAGGATCGGGCGATCGTCGTTCGGCGGAGCGACAAGAGAAAGACGGTGGGTTGTCGTCGGCAAGGTTGTGGAAGGTGATCGTTGATGGGTGCGGTGGTGCCGAGGTGCGGTGCCGGAAGATCTCGTCAAGATCGTCGTCCGAAGGAGTACAAGGAGTCGTGTGTGTTAGCACAGTCGATCATCGTCGCGTCAGTGAGTCGTCGTCGTCATGTCCAAGTGCTCGTCTCTGTGAGGAGGCGTTGAAGATGAAGCGTATCCAAGTCGTCTATGTGTCTTGACGAGAGGATCAAGTTCAACTATGTGGGGGCGGTAAACCAGTGAAGGTGAGTCTCTTTAATGAGGCCATGTCTCTACATGAGGCTGGAGTGCATGGTGTAGTGCACGGGGTGGTGTGATCCACAAGGAGTCGGCATGTATCTTGCTAGGGTGGATAGTGTAGTCCACCAGGTGATGTATTCCACAGGTTACTAGCGAGGCTGGGTAGTCCAAGGCATATTTGAGGAGGTCCGTAAATTCGCCAAGTTGAAATTAGGGTGAGGTTGTGATGAGCAATCAAGGCCGTCAATTTGACTTGTCGTGGTGCGAGATGGATGAGTCGACAAGGGATGATCTACAACGAGGCAAGACCGGAGAAGCACAGAAGACATAGTATCAAGATTAGGGAGAGAATGTTAGATATAATCTTGTCTAGTAGTAGACTAGTTAGTTCCTAGCTCAATTGATTAGTCCGGCTAGGTGTCTTGGCTGTAGACGTGTGTAGCAAGTAGGAGTCCGGTTAGGACTTGTATGAGTCTAGCGTGTCATGGTGTCCATGTAGCACGTTACTAGGAGATGTGTCCGTATAGGCATAGGACCCTTGTGCTGGTCGGCTGCTGGCCGGTCCGGGTTGATGTATATATATGTGCACGAGGGGCTGCAGATTTTGTACCGAGGGAAAAAGGAGAAAATAAAAAGAGAGGAAAAGAGGGCACGACGACAAGGGCCCTTGGCCAAAGTTTTTTGTGTGTGTGTTCATTGTGATTTGATGTGATCGATCCTGTGGGCGGAATCCCAACAATGTACACCACGAGGCATAAAAAGCGAGAAACATTCACTTTCAGAGCCTGAATCCACAGCACGACCCAAACATGACTACGATAAGGACGAAAACAACAATGATGAAGCGTGGGCATCGAAAATGCAAAACTACCACTACCCTAGAGCCAACACCACTTGCATGGGCATTGGCATCAACTCATGAAGCAACAAGACCACCCGACTAACACATGCGTACCGCCGATATCCAGGCCATAGATGTGGGGTATTGGGGTGGACATGCACAAAGCAGAGGAGTGGGAGGGCACTTGTGAGCACCGAGGACACAAAGCCAACCATGCCCGATGACTGGGGGTGGGGGTGCCGGAGGCGCTAGAGACACTTGCATCAAAGCAAGTAAAAGGGACACTCACGCATGAGAAAGATGACCACCGATTGACCACTAGCCAGAACTAGCCAAACAGTAGAGGGACCAGACGAAGTGCCAAAGTAGGGTGGAAGCATCAGAAACAAGAGAGGGGAACCCGATTTGGGAGAGACACCTGAATCTGACAGGCGACGACGGCAATAGGAGGGAAGGAGCGGTGGGGTGTGTTGGCTGCTCCTACTGTGCAAGGGAGCCACTGCAACCGCCCAAGCCGCCGTCGCACGAGGGTCCACCCATCTCCTTCCCAAATGTAGACATCTAAAAAGATGACCCAAGATGACGACAAGAACTTCCAACCACGAAGATCATGACCTAAAATTAGCAATGAGGGGTGGCCCCGCCGACGCCATCCATCGTGCGGGCTTCACCCAACAACGTTCTTCATCAGCGGCAAGGAGGCATGAGGGGTGAGGGGTATAGGAGGAAAGTGGTGTCGATAGGACTTTGGGTGCGGTAGAGGAGTCGGTTTCAGACAAACCCGAGCATGGGTAGCCTTACCGGATGGCCCAAACCCATAGCTCAACTGACTCGGGCTCCTGCTTTGGCCCAAATCAAAAGCCTAAAATACCTTAACATAGCATTTAAAAGAAAATATAGGTTAGTAGTGATATAAAAGTTCTTATATTTATTTATAGAGGGAGTATAATACTATATTTATTATACTCCAAAAATGATTAACTAATACTCTCTCCTGTCCATAATAACTTTCGCAGGTTTGAACTAAGGTTGAACTAACATTAATTCAAAACCGCGGCATTTATTTTGGATCGAGGGGATTATTACTTAATTAAAAATGCATTATTTATTGGTTTCAGGCCGAGCCAGGTTGGGCTCGGGGTCGGGCTTTTTAAAGCTTATTCCGTAAAGGGCTATTCCGAGAAATACATGTGTCTAGTTTCAGATTTCTACTCACATCAAGATCCACGAGCCTTGTCTTCCCTCGGTACAAACTGTGGCGACTATATCTCGCTTTCGAGAGATAGAAAGATCGTCGCGTAAAGCGCCCACAGTAACAGGCCAGCCCATAAGTACACACTTACAAGAAATAGTGGGGAAAAAGTGAGGGCGCTCAGAAATCGGACGCATGTCGCCTGGATAGTTGCTAGCGACGCTAGACACCGGGTCCATGTGGAGTTCGTGGTAAACTACACAACGCGACCTACTTGAGGTAAAAGAGCCGTTTTCCCATTGGTTTTGTTTTTGTTTTTACACCGGTTTTCTTGGTTTAATTCTCTGTTTGTACTTGTTTTTCTTCGCTTTTTTTTTATTTTGATTTTTGCTGGATTTTTTTCTTCGGTTTTGTTTGTTTCTTTGTCATTTTTTATTTTCTCTCGGTTTTCATTGTTTTTATATACATACTTTTTGTATATATCTAATATATTTTTGTAATACATGTTTAACATTTTCATATATAAGATCAATAGTTTTATAATAAATGTTCAACAATCTTATTGTACACATATAATAATTTTTTGAATGCTTTATTAATATTCTTGAAATACAAATTTGACTTTTTCTGAATATATGGTCAATTTTTTAACTATACATTTAACATTTTTTAAATACAATTTTAACATTTTTTAATACAACACAAGTTTTTATTTTTTTAATACATGGTCAACATTTTTTCTATACACGTTTTTAACGTTTTTCAAATGCCCAATCAACATTTTTAAAATACAAGTTTAACATTTTTATGAATATAATACTAGGTTTAACATTTTTTTAATAGATGGACAACATTTTTTCTGTACACATCTAACTTTTTTCAAATACATTTTTAACATTTTTTTAACACATTTAACATTTTCAAATACAAGATTAACATTTTTAGAATACATGGTCAACATTTTTCTATACACATTAAACATTTTTCAAGTACAAGTTTGACAATTTTTGAGTACTTGTTCAACATTATTCTAAATACATGATCAATCTTTTTTCATATATATATATATATATATATATATATATATATATATATATATATATATATATATATATATATATATATATATATATATATATATATATATATGTAATACACATGATAAACTTTTTCTTTATACACATTTAACATTTTTCAAATTCTTGATTAAGATTTTCCAAATATTGTTTTATAAGAAATATGTTTACAATATATTACAGTATACAAAAAAGTAAAAAATAGATAAAACAAAAACAAAAAATGTTAAACATAAAAAAAAGAAAAACGAGGTTGTGGCTACCCGCACATCTGGGCTGACCCATCTCGCTCTCCCCTTTAGTGAGGGTTCCCTAGGTCTCGCTAGAACCGCAAAAGAAGATCTCGCTAGAAATGAGACATAGGGGGGCACTGTATAGACCGCATTGACCAAGAACTTGAAGGCGGAAGTGCATGATCTTCGTTACTAATCTATGCAAACTAGGCAATACAGGAACTTCTCCCATCACTCTGAGACTAGAACCTAACTGCAATTTTCAACAAACTAGGTGACTACCGTGCACTTCCTTCGGGATTTTAACGATTAGTTCTAGATAAAGTTTGTATGAACGAAATGACCTAAATCAAAAGCTATTATTTTCAGAAGAAGTTGTGTCTGAACAAAGAGTATGCATGTACGCTGGACTATTGAAGATGGAACAATAAAATTGGGGTATCGATGTGCTACAAAATAATTTTAGTGAATGATGGCGTGACTCATTTGATGATGTGGAGGGTTGCATGTTGAGAGAATTAGAGTTAGTGGGATAACAAACAGTATGCATGTACACTCGACCATTGGAGATGGAACAATGAAATTGAAGTTTGCATGTGCTATAAAATAGTTTTAGCGGATGATGATGTGGCACATTTGGTGATGTGGTGGGCTACATGTTGAGAGAATTAGAGTTAGTGGGGATTAATTATTTAAGTATTATTATAGATTGCAGATTTGAAGGACTAATTTTGGATAAATTTTGTATGAAGAAATGACCTAAATCAAAAGCTATTATTTTCGGAAGTAATTGGACTATTGGAGACCGAACAATTAAATTGGGGTATGCATGTAGTACAAAATAATTTTAGTGAATGATGACATGGTTCATTTTATGATGTGAAGGTCTGCATGTTGAGAGAATAAGAGTTAGTGAGATAACAAAGAGTATACATATACGAGACTAGACTATTGCGGATGGAACAATTAAATTGAACCATGCATGCGCTACAAAATAGTTTAAGTGGATGATGACGTGACACATTTGGTGATGTGGAGGGTTGCATGTTGAGAGAATTATAGTCAATGGGGATCAAGTATTTAGATAACTGGATGATACCCCGCGCGTTGCTGCGGGGATTGGTTGCAATATTTTAGATGAAATTTAAATAGATGATATATTGTATTCAATCATTATATAATTTTGAATATATATGGAATATACATAGTATTTTCCATGCATGTTAAGGGGAATATAATTAGGGTGATTGATGAGGTGGTATGTGTGTAGAGTTTGGATATGTGCATGTTGAGAAATAAGTAGTGGGATGATGATATGTGTCATGTGTGGTGAGGTGATCTGTGTGCATGTTAGGAGAATTGAGGTAATGGGGATCAACTATTTAGGTATATAGGATATAGATACAGATTTCCCTTCTATTTTCTATTTCAGCTTGGATTCAGGTGTCATTCTCCTTGACTGAATATTGAAGTAGTTTTTCATACATATTTTGGTTGATAATGATTTTTTCTTTTTTTTGCGGGTAGATAATGATTTTTTCTAAGAGTAATGGTACACCCACGAAAAGTTATGTGGGAATTTTATGCAACGGCTAACGTGGAAACAATTAATTGAACTATGATTAGTGGTTGGGGCCTACCCTGGTAAAATCAGGAGGAGAGAGAATTAAGAAGGAAGGTTACGTATGGGGTTCGTAAGAGCCCGTGGATGTATCATTTTCGTTTTTCTAATCTTATCGTCACATCAAGCTGACAGCACAATAGTTTGTCTCTCGGGCTTTGCATATGAAGATGCACAGATGTCAGATTGTCAGCCCACAGCGTACACACAAAATATGAGAAAATAGTAAGGTGGTGGTGGGGGGCGCTGATAGCCTGATACGAAGCCGTGAAAGGCTAAGTGGAGCAAGCTAACACGTTATTTTAAATTAAAGACTAGAAATTAGAGCATCTCCAACGATCTATCTTGCATGTTACTAAGCGCGTGCCACCATTGTCCTTCTCTGAGCAGTATTGTTCATCGCTCTGGCTGTTCATCGCTTGCCAATTATCATTTGTGCAGGACTGTATGGGTCCTAACCAAGCTGGGAAAGCTTGTCATAGGAGAGATACCTTTACTGTTTAATATGCCATTCCACTGAGTACATTAGATGTGTGTCAAGCTCTTAGAGGTTGAACTCCCATTGCTTTGGAGCCCTCCATGCCACTAGATCCTACTATTACAATACAATGAAGATGCAACAGTTAGGCCATGCCACTAGCGGAAATTGCTTTTGGAGGCCGAGCTCCATGGCGGCCTCCAAATACAAAATTTAAAATTCATGAAAATTCATATTTTTTACATTTCAAAAAATTCTGAAAAAAAATACAGAGATAAGTGAGGGTGTAACACACACGTGTGTAAATTTTCAGAAAAAAAATACATTGAAATGAGGTCTGTACAAAAAAGACAAATCTGGGACTTTTTAACACATGATACTATTCATCGTCCCAAGCAATGAATTTGTCTTTTTTGTGCAGATCGCATTTCAGGGTATTTCATCCTAAAAAATTACACACATACACATAACATCCTTATTTACTTGCATAATTTTTTTCAGATTTTTTTGAAACCGAAAAGTTTGAAATTTTCAAAAATTTCGAGCTCCATGGAGCTCGGCCTCCAAATGTCCGTTCTCATGCCACTAGATCCTACCATTACAATAGAATGAAGATGCAACAGTTAGGCCTTGTACAATGCAAGGTGTTTAGGGAGGTACTTAGAGAAATAATCAGGCTTTTTTTAAGCATCGGTGTTTATATGTACAAGGTGGACGCTTAATTAAGCGTCTTTCCTGTAGAAATAGGCACTCGTGCTTAAAAAAATCCAGTTTATTTTTCTAAGCATCTCTCTAAGCACCTAGCATTGTACAAGGTCTTAGCGTGACGAGGATGGCTCCCAAAGGCTGTCTTCCCCGCTCCTCTCCTCCATGCCCCCAGTGCCTCTGTGCCCCGCCCGGTGGCTTCCCCGGTAGGTGGTGCGCGCAACAGGTAAGCCGTCGGCTTGGTCCGCGCTCGGTGTCTCGGGGCAACTCGTCGTCTCCTCCTCGTCCCAGTCCTTCTTCCCCGCCGTAGGGCCGTTTTGGCTTTTCGCTTATGAGGACGAGGATGGGAGTTCTCCAAGCCTAGGTGGTGGGTTAGGGACGCCAACGGCGGGCGTGATGGCATGTAGGTCGTGTGGAACGACGTCGAGCTCGGCACAGATCACAGTGCTACATTTGGCAGGGGGTCGTGGATCTCGCCGAACATGTTCTCCAGGGGGGCATGGCCCGCAGCGGACGGCCGGAGACATGATGGTGGAGGGACGTTTCTCCAGGAGGCCTCTCTCAATTTCCGACGACGTGCTGCGGCTGGACTCGTTGGCATGGGAGTAATAGGCATGTGTTCGTCGGTGAATGTTGATGTGGTGGGGGAAGCATGTGAGTCAGAAACGCCGGTGTGGTGTCCGGCAACTACGGCCACCAACCCGAGGGTGGCATATCCTTTTTCTCTGTCGATCGTTCTCCCCTTAACCATGGTAGTTGCGGGTGACGCATGCAGTGTGGTGGAGGCGCCTTCCTCCCCTTTGGCTAGGGTTCCGGGTGTGCCACATCTGCACGAGGTGGGTCCTGTGGGCCGGGTGGCTGGGCCGCGGCTTGTTGGACTGACGAACAAATGTGGACGTGTCTCTGGCCCAAGGCCTTTGTCCTTCATATATGACTTGTCTCACCTAATCCGCGTTCTCACCAAGCCCATGTGGCTGGTCCAGCCTGTACCTGTCGTTCTGGCCCAGTCCAGCTCAGCGACTAGTATATCCTAGTGATGGGTGCCTCGGGGAACATCTCACTTTACTTTAGGGTTTCTAGTGTCTCGTCGAGATGTGCGGCGATGGGGTTCTGTAGCTAGCCAGACCCCCCGATCCATTCCACCTTCCATCGCCTCCAGACCCACTCCCTCCTTCCCTCGCCGCCTTGTTTTGCCTGATCTCTCCTACCGGCAAGCCTTGATGGCGCGCGACGGTGACCGCAATGACAAGTGACCACGAGAGTGGCTCCCCCCCGATGAATCGGAGTACCAGAGGGAGCGCGACTTGTGTCACTAGCTCTCCCAGAACTGCGACGATGGAGAGTGGAGTGGCTCTCACTACCACTGCGACTCTCCTCCTCCTTGATCGACCGACGACCACTACGAGTACCGTCCCCTTACCCTTCCCCCTCAGCCACGGTATGGTGGCTCTGAGGGCGGGCGTCCTTCCAAAGGCAGGGTGTGCCGGAAAGGCGACCACCATAAGCCCCTTTACGGAGTGGTCTACTACTGATACGTCTCCAACGTATCTATAATTTTTGCTTGTTCCATGCTGTTATATTATCATTCTTGGATGTTTTACAATAATTTTATAGCCACTTTATATCATTTTTGGGACTAACCTATTGACATAGTGCCAAAGTGCCACTTGCTATTTTTGCTTGTCTTTTACTTCGCAGAATATCAGTACCAAACGGAGTCCAATCGCGACGAAACTTTTTGGAGATTTTTTTGGGCCAGAAGACATCCAGTGGGCCAAAGAAGTGCCAGAGGGGAGGGTTGAGGAGACCACAACCCACCAGGGCGCGCCAGAGGCCCCAGGCACGCCTTGATGGGTTGTGCCCTCCTCGGGACCCCTCTCCACCGCCTCTGACGCCTATAAATTCCCAAATATTCCAGAAACCCTAGAGGAGTCAACAAAAAACACATCCAGCCGTCGCAAGTTCCAGAGCCTCGAGATCCAATCTAACACCATCACGGAGGGGTTCATCATCCTCATTGGTGCCTCTCCCATGATGTGTGAGTAGTCCACCATAGACCTACGGGTCCGTAGGCAGTATCTAGATGGCTTCCTCTCTCTTCTGATTCTCAATACAATGGTCTCTTGGAGATCTATTTGATGTAAACTTTTGCCGTGTGTTTGTTGGGATCCGATGAATTTTGAGTTCATGATCAGTTTCTATCCATGAATATTATTTGAGTCTTCTTTGATCTCTTATATGCATGATTACTTATAGCCTCATATTTCTTCTTCGAATCTTTGGTTTAGTTAGGCCAACTAGATCGATTTTTCTTGCCATGGGAAGAGGTGCTTTGTGATGGGTTCGATCTTGCGGTGTCCTCTCCCAGTGACAAAAGGGGCAGCGAGGCACGCATGTATCGTTGCTATTAAGGATAACACGATGGGGTCTATTCCTACATGAATAGATCTTGTCTACATCATGTCATCGTTCTTATTGCATTACTTCTTTTTTCCATGAACTTAATACACTAGATGCATGCTGGATAGCGGTCGATGTGTGGAGTAATAGTAGTAGATGCAGGCAGGAGTCGGTCTACTTATCTTGGACGTGATGCCTATATAATGATCATCGCCTTGGATATCATCATGATTATTTGATCTTCCATCAATTTCCCAACATTAATTTGTTCACCCACCATGTGATATACTCATGAGAGAAGCCACTAGTGAAACCTATGGCCCCCGGGTCTACTTTTCCAACATATTGCTTTCCGATCTATCTTTTTGCCGCTTTTTGTTTTCAGATCTATTATTCCAAAAACCCAAAAATACCTTGCTTCACTTTTTATTTGCCCTTTTTATTTTGTGTTCTTGAGAGATCTATCTCTCCAATCTATCATACCCTAATCTATCCTTTTACCGTAGAGAGATTGACAACCTCTCTTTCGCGTCAGGTTGCAAGTATTTGTTCTTTGTGTGCAGGTGCTGTTTATTAGGTGGTGGTGATCCTCCTACTGGTTCGATACCTTGGTTTCATAACTGAGGGACATACTTACCGTCACTGTGCTGCATCATCCCTTCCTCTTTGGGGAAATACCGACGCAGTCTCAAGCCACGTCAAAGGAATTTCTGGCACCGTTGCCGGGGAGGAAGCAGTCTCTTCTACGTGCCAATCTCTGGCGCCGAAGAGACACCATCATCATCTACCAGGTTCCTAATCACAAATCTCATCTCCTTGCAATTACATTATTTTCCATTTGCCTCTCGTTTACCTCTCCCCCACTTCACCCAATTTGCCGTTTTATTCGCCCTCTTTTTCGTTTGCCTTTTTTCTTGTCAGATCTCTTGTTTGCTTGTCATCATGAGTGATTTTGGTATGGCCGAAACAGATGATGGCAAGACTCCTAATATTGGACGTTCTGGTAATCTGGATGTTAAAACTTTTGTTTTGGGGCAAGGGAACGTTATAGGAAAAGAACTATCCAAGAATTTTTCAATTGCGTTGGGAATTTGACTCTCGATGATACTCCTATACTGAAAAGAACTAAAACTTACGCAGAAGCTATTTCGGCGCTAGTTCTGAAACTTGAAAATAGGTTTATTCGTACCCATCCTACCTGGCAAAGATTGGTTTATGAGCTACCCATCATAAAGGATCCCAAAGCTAAGAAGTTAGCTACCCTTGTTCTCATGAATGAATTTGATCACATAGTACGGGAAGCTCGGGATGGTATGAGCCCTGAAAAACCGGTAATAAGAGAGATCCCTTACAATAGTGATTACATGATGAGATATTTCCTTGGAAATAATCAAATTTTTGATGAGAATCTCAAAAAGGAAGTGTCGCCGTTCTGGGATCGGGGGTACCTAGATCTGCTTGCCTGCGGCCCAGCGCGTGGCCCACCTCGACGGCCTAGTACGACCTGGCAGCAAACCCCCCAAGACAAGACCCCCGCGAGGGCCCCGGCCTCGCGAGGCGAACAACGCCAAGACCTCCGGAGGAGTGGCCTCCCCAGGCTGCCTCTCGAGGAGCGGAGATTTCTATGCAAGTACCCGGCCTCAGGAGGTTGCGATGACGTGAGCCATGATGACCAAGGCCAGGTGGGCACCAGCGGGCGCAGAGGGGATAGTTTCCTCTTTTGTGCTAAGGAGGCAAGGACGTACGTGGGTTCCCAAGGAATCCCCCAAAGGTTTCCGTTCCGGTGCAACAAGACCAAGACCACGAGCTCGGCAGGACAGATGTCATCGCCGAGCCCACCTCTGCATCACGCCCAGAAGCTTTGCAGGCGAAGACCACCTTTAGTCAGGATAAGATGTACCTCTTGTCCCCTTTCAAAATTGGCCATTGTGGGATCCCTTCCTGCCTGTGCGATGAGGGAAGAGGACCAAGGCCACTATAAATAGGGACTAGCATCCACCGTAGAAGGGGCGGATCGATCCATCCTCACCTCTGAGCCCTCGCGAGGTCGCTCAACCACTGTACTAGTTCATCCCCAAACCTCCTCGTGAGGCCAATCCACCAAAAGCAGGAGTAGGGTTTTACACCGCAAGGTGGCCCGAACCTGGGTAAATCCTGTGTCCATCCTCTCGTTCGCTCGCACGTATTCGGTGAGGCTTGGTTGTGGAGTGGCAAGCTTGAGGCTAGAGTTGGTTGAGATCTTCGCACACGCCCCAGAGTTCGAACCTTCTTGGGTTTGCGGAGCCCCGATTCCGAAATTTGGCGCGCCAGGTAGGGGCGTGTCGGAGCCCCTTCTTTGTCAGCCGCGCTCCGCCCTCGCCTCGTCGTCTCCATGGCAGGTGCCGCTCCCCAGGCTTGGCAGCCCGTGGCGTATGGGGACGCTGCAGGTTGCCCGGCCATGCCCGCGGTCGCTTGTATCCTCGGCGGGTTGCAGGCGCCCGCGTCCGGTCGCCATGTCAAGCAGCTTCTTCGCCAGGCGGGCGCAGCTCAGCCGCGGCCCGAGGCCCCATGGAGCAGGGCGAGGCCGGAGACCGACATCACCTTCGACTCCAGGGACCATCCCAGGACGGCAGTCGCTGCTGGTGCGCTCCCCATGTTGTGCACGCCCACCATCAGTAACGTTGCGGTCACCAAGACCCTCATCGACGGCGGCGCCGGCCTCAACGTCCTTTCCATGGAGGCCTTCGACATGCTCTAGGTGCCCTATGACAAGCTCGTGGCCTCCAGGCCCTTCTCAGGGGTGGTCAGAGGCTCCGCCACCCCCTTGGGGCAGGTGCGCCTCCCCGTCACCTTCGGCACTCGCGACAATTACCGCACCGAGCTGATCGACTTCGATGTGGCCCACATCGGCCTCCCATACAACGCCATCCTGGGATATCCGGCCCTCGCCAAGTTCATGGCGGCGACGCACCCAGGCTACAACATCATCAAGATGCCTGGTAGCAGCGGCATCATCTCTGTGGCCGGAGATACCAAGGACGCGGTTCGAGCCCTCAAGGTCATCTACAAGGCCGCAGCGGCCTCACGCCCCGACGCCGAGAGTGTCGCGCAGGCTCCGAAGGCCGTGCCCGCGAAGAAGAAACAGTTGTTCTCTCAGGACCGGGCTGAGATGAAGCAGGTGCTTGTTGATGACGGGAGCCCGGGCCCCACCTTCACCATTGGCGCCGGCCTTCCCCCGGAGCAGAAGAAGACGCTGGTTGACTTCCTCTGCACGAACAAGGACGTGTTTGCATGGGAGGCGTGCGACCTGGTAGGCGTCCCGAGACAGGTGATCGAACACCACTTAATGGTGCGCCCCAGTGCGCGCCCGGTGAAGCAAAGGCAAGACGACAAGCACAAGAGAAGCAAGCGTTCATCGTCCAAGAGGTGAGCAAGCTGCAGGAAGCTGGTGTTATTCGGGAAGTACGACACCCAGATTGGCTGGCCAACCCAGTGATTGTCCCCAAGAAAGGTGGGAAGGAGTGCATGTGCGTCGACTTCATGAGTCTCAACAAGGCTTGTCCTCAGGACCCCTTCCCGCTCCCGCGCATCGACCAGATCGTGGACTCCACCGCCGAGTGCGACCTATTATGCTTCCTGGATGCTTTCTCAGGTTACCACCAGATCAAGATGGCAGTGGAGGACGTCGAGAAGACGGCCTTCCTCTACCCGTGCGGCGTGTACTGCTACGTTTGCATGCTCTTCGGGCTGCGGAACACCGGCGCGACCTTCCAGCGGTTGATGCGCATCGCCCTGGGGCAGCAGCTCGGGAGAAATGCGGAGGCGTACGTCGACGACATCGTGGTCAAGTCGCGAGAGGCGAGGACCCTGATCGAGGACCTGGAGGAGACGTTCGCCAGCCTGCGTCGAGTAAACCTGAGGCTCAACCCGGAAAAGTGCGTTTTTGGGGTCCCGTCTGGCAAGCTACTCGGTTTCTTGGTGTCGCACCGAGGGATCGAGGCAAACCCAGAGAAGATCAAGGCGATCGGGAAAATGCGCCCGCCTCAGACCCTCAAGGAAATGTAGAAACTGGCGGGCTGCGTGACCTCTTTGGGACGCTTCATCTCCAAACTTGGCGAGCATGCCCTTCCATTCTTCATGCTCATGAAGAGGAAGGGCCCCTTCGAGTGGACCCCTGAAGCGGAGGCAGCTTTCGAGGACCTCAAGCGGTACCTCACGAGCCCACCTGTTATGGTGGCGCCTCGTCCTCGCGAGCCCCTGGTGCTCTACTTGGCGGCCACCCCCCACTCAGCCAGCGCAGTGCTCGTAGCGGTCTGAGAGGAGCGCGTCGGCACAGGCGCGGAGCAAGGCGGCCCGCGAGGGGCCGCACAACGTTCCCCACCTCAAGATGGCGCTCCTGAGGCCCTCATCACTTCATCAACCAACAGGGCACCCGAGTCCCTCGCGCCCCACGCAGAGCAGGGCGGCGCCAACACCTCGTCCCTCGTCGAGCACCCGGTATACTACGTCAGCACCGTGCTGCGGGACGCGCGTGCGCGCTACCCTATGCAGCAGAAGCTCCTGCTCGCACTCCTTATCGCCTCAAGGAAGCTGCACCATTACTTACAGGGCCACCCCATCAAGGTCGTCTCTGCATACCCCCTGGAGAAAGTGCTGCACAGCCCCAACGCTGCTGGAAGGGTTACAGAGTGGAACATCGAGCTGCAGGCCTTCCACCTGGAGTTGAGCACAACCAAGGTCATCAAGGGGCGCAGCCCTCGCTAACTTCGTGGCGGAGTGGACGAACGCTCCCGACCAGGGGCTGGATGAGGGCCAGTCCCTCGTGCCTGGCGATGAGGCGCCCGACGGCTGGGTCATGCACTTCGACGGAGCCTTCGCACGGCGGGGCGCGGGGGATGGAGTTGTACTCATCTCCCCGACCAAGGACAAGCTTTACTATGCCGTGCAACTTTGCTTCCAACATGGCGAGAAAGTCTCCAACAACATCACGGAATATGAGGGTTTGATCGCTGGCCTTAGGGCTGCTGCCGCTCTGGGGGTCAAGCGCATCACCATCAAGGGCGACTCCCAGCTCCTCGTCAACTTTTCCAACAAGGAGTACAAGCCGAAGGACGAGTACATGGAGGCATACTTGGAAGAGGTACGTAAAATTGAAAAGCGTTTCCTGGGCTTGGAATTGCTGCACGCCCCGCGTGGCGCGAACATGGAAGCAGACGACATCGCCAAGAGGGCATCGCGTCACGAGCCTCAGGAGCCTAGCGTCTTTGAGGAGAGGCTCTTCAAGCCATCGGCGGCACCCCCGGCAGCAGGCCCGGCGTCGCTTCAGGAGGAGCTGCCACCGGCCCCGCCCTCAGGCGCTCCGGCCTGTGGTCCAGCCTCAGGAGCCCGACTGCTTCTGGCGCTGGAACCTCAGGCCGGCGACTGGACCGAGGAGTTCAAGGCGTACCTGCTCCGCAGCGCCTTGCCGAAGAAGGAGGAGGACGCGGAGCGCGTGGTTCGCCAGGCCACTGCCTATTGTTTGCAGGACGGCGAGCTGTACCGCAGGCGCCCCAACGACGTCTCGCTACGGTGCATATCCGAAGAGTAGGGACACGAGCTGTTGGCCGACATCCATGGCGGCGATTGCGGGCAACACTCCTCGTCCCGGACCCTCGTGGGGAAGGTGTTCCGCATCGGCTTCTACTGGCCCATGGCGCTCCACGACGCCACCGGGCTGGTACGATCCTGCGAGGCCTGCCAATTTCACACCAAGCAGATTCATCAGCCCGCACAGGGTCTCCAGACCATCCCGCTCTCTTGGCCTTTCGCGGTCTGGGGGCTGGATATACTAGGGCCTTTCCCTCGGACAGCCGGCGGTTACCGCTACCTCTACGTCGCCATCGACAAGTTCACCAAGTGGGCGGAGGTGGATCCCGTGCGCACCATCCCCGCCGGCTCGGCCGTCAAGTTCATCAAGGGTCTCATGAGCCACTTCGGTGTCCCCAACCATATTATTACCGACAATGGCTCACGGTTCACAAGCAACCTCTTTAGAACATATTGTGCTAACCTTGGAACGCAGATATGCTATGCTTTAGTGGTGCACCCACGGAGCAACAGCAACGCTGAGCGCGCCAACGCGGAGGTCTTGAGGGGCCTCAAGACGAGGAGCTTCAAGAAGAAGCTTGAGGCCTGCGGCAGGGGTTGGCTCGGTGAGCTTCAGTCCGTGTTGTGGTCCATCCTCACCACCACGACTAAGCCCACCGGCGAGACCCCGTTCTTCCTTGTCTACGGGGCTGAGGCGGTCCTCCCGCATGAGGTCAAGCATCGCTCCCCGCGAGTCTTGGCAATCGACGAGGAGCATCAGGATGCCTCGCGGGGAACAGATCTCGTGCTCGGGGAGGAGGCCCGCCGCCAGGCCTTGCTCCGCGCAGCGAGGTACCAGCAGGCACTGCGGCGCTACCACTGCTGCAGCATCCGCTCCAGGACCCGTGAAGTTGGTGACCTTGTCCTGAGGCGGGTCCTCTCCAGGGAGGGCTTGCACAAGCTCTCGCCCATGTGGGAGGGCCCGTTCAGGGTTGCCCGTGTCTCCAGGCCTAGCGCCGTACGCCTGGAGGCGCAGGACGGGGTCCCCGTCCAGAATGCCTGGAACATCCAGCATCTCCGCAAGTTCTACCCGTGACACTCTCACGTAATAATGAGTGGGCTATATACGCCCGGAGCCCCCCGAGGAGTGTCGTACGAGGCCGCAGAGGGGCTCCCACCCATGCCCAAGTGGAAGCCCCATGCTCTGCGCCGACAGACGACACGGTCTTACAATGACTATGCCCACGCCTAGTGGAAGCCCCATGCTCCGCGCTGGCGGACGTCACGGTCTTACAACGACTATGTCCACGCCTAGTGGAGGCCCCATGCTCCGCGCTAGCTGGTGGGAAGACTAGCTTAGGTGCCGGACGCGGCTGTTCTCTGCTCTCTCTTGTAACCGAATTTGCCACTTTTTGAATGAAACTTGAAGTTTTCTTGTCTTTGTTTGAAAAAAGCGGGGAATTTTTCTTCTTGTAGCGTTTCCCGTTTGGAAGTCTCGTTTTTAAGAGGTTTGGCACCTGCCAGTTTTCTCTCTCTCTCGCGCCCCGCGAGCGGGGGCTGGACACGGTGTGCACCTCGCCAAAACTTTGGCATCCTAATCCTCGCGCGACGCTCTCGAGCGAGCCAGCAGGCGCATGTCGCCTCAAGCCCCCGACCTTAGAAGCGCTCATCTCCTGGCGTTGCCGGGCATCGCGACCCGGCATACCAGCAACGATCGACCCTTGCTCGGGGGCTCCAACCAGAAATGGTCGCCGGGAGAAGGACGACCAAGGAAAGAACCCTACGTAAAGCGCGTTTCGACGCCTTCACGGGATGCGGTGCCTCCTCCGGAGGCCCTGACTCCTTGCAAACCCACCAGGGGCCTCGCGAGCAGCCGGCACCTCTCGAGGCCCCGAAGCTCTCTGGTCCGCAAGGAAGAAGTCCACCCGGCAAGATCTCTAAGCTGCCCCGGTGCCCCAGCTACACCTCACAACGCAGGAACCCGCCGCGAGTACACCAAGCTAAGTTATCCTAATCGCGACGGGCATGGACTTTCAATCAGTAGCGATATAAATACTAGAGAATGAGATGAAAAACGCTAACATAAAGGTGCAAGCGCCATAGTTCATTACACGCCCCCGCGGAGCCCTCCATGATTCTTAATGTAGGAAATAAAAAAACAAAAGGCAGCCTCCTGAGGACTGCCACTCCTAAGGCCTGGCTCCGGCACCGCCCGCGCTCTGTCGGAGTCCTCCTCCTCCTTGACGAGGGCACGGCGGCATGACGGCTCGACGACCTCCTGGGCAGGGGCATGGCGCCGCGCCGGCTCGCCGCCCTCCTTGGTCCGGGCGCGTCGACGTGGCGGCTCGTCGTAGTCGTCGTCGCTCGAGCTTCCCCTGGAGGAGGCATCGCTGTTACTGGAGGTGCTGCGGCCGTCGCCAAGGGCAAGTTCACCGCTGAAGACGCCACCGTCGCGATGGCTGTCGTCGACGGAGAGGTGGTCACTGTCGCCGCTATCGCCCTCCGGGCAACACCCCAAGAGCCTGCCGTCTTCCCCGAAGATCTTGACAAAGAGCGTCGCCGCCCCGTCATGCTTGAAGTGGATGGTACGCCTCCCCTGCAGGCCGCGAGCGCGAGCGAACGTCTACCACCCGCGGTTCAGGAACACATAGCCCGCGGGAGTGACCTCGACCTCCACCCATGAGGCCTCGCTGCAGCAGCCATCGGCCTGCAGCCATAGGCCAGCCGGCCCTCCGGTCGGCAGCGCCCCCGCGAAGAAGCGCGGGAGCTGGAGCCAGGTGATTGCCGGCCTCTCCGCCCACACCACAAACTCTTGGGCCGCGTCGGCCGAGTGGGATCGCGGGCGGGGCGGCCGAGAACCCGCCACAAGCTTCCCCCTTGGCCACGGGTGCCACGGCTACTGCAGCCGCCTGTGCGGGAGGGAGCCTTCCTACGGCTGCCGGAGGTAGAGCCGGCCTTCACGGGAGTGCGCCCGCGCCCTCGGGGGACCACAACTGGATTCACGGTGTGCTTACGGGGACGGCCGCGGCCCCTCTTTGGCGGTGGCGAGTCCGGTCCCTCCAGGCGGGCCTTCCCTTTCTCGGCGGCAGAGAATCTCCTCACTGGCGCCATGGCCGTGGAAGCGGCGGCTGGGAGTAAGGAGGCAAGAAGATGAATACGGGCTAGGGGCTTTCTCCCCCTCCCCCACTTATAGCTGATCGGAGGCCAACCGATGTCCCTCCGCATTCTGGGCAATGATGGCCCCACGGCACGCGCCAGCCTTTGTCAGTCGGGGCGGTTGCCGAGGCGACATGGGGTAGTGGAGGCGTCCGCATCCTGTCGTGCGCCACGTGTCGAGCCTGGCCCACAGGCGATTGGGGCCATGACGCTTCAGCCTTCCTTCCTTGGCTTCGCCCCGGAGCCAACCCGAGCGCGCCTTGGGCCCGGGGGCTACTGTCGGCGTTCTGGGATCGGGGGTACTCAGATCTGCCTGCCTGCGGCCCAGCGCGTGGCCCACACCGACAGCCTAGTACGGGGTGGCAGAAAACCCCCCAAGACAAGACCCTCGCGAGGGCCCCGGCCTTGTGAGGCAAACAACGCCAAGACCTCCAGAGGAGTGGCCTCCCCAGGCTGCCTCCCGAGGAGCGGAGATTTCTATGCAGGTACCTGGCCTTAGGAGGCTGCGATGACCTGAGCCATGACGACCAAGGCCAGGCGAGCGCCAGCGGGCGCAGAGGGGACAGTTTCCTCTTTTGTGCTAAGGAGGCAAGGACGTACGCGGGTTCCCAAAGAATCCCCCAAAGGTTTCCGTTCCGGTGCAAGAAAACCAAGACCACGAGCTCGGTAGGACGGATGCCATCGCCGAGCCCACCTCTGCATGGCCCAGAAGCTTTGCAGGCGAAGACCACCTTTAGTCAGGATAAGATGTACCTCTTGTCCCCTTTCAAAATTGGCCGTTGTGGGATCCCTTCCCGCCTGTGCGATGAGGGAAGAGGACCAAGGCCACTATAAATAGGGACTAGCATCCACCGTAGAAGGGGCAGATCGATCCATCCTCACCTCTGAGCCCTCACGAGGTCGCTCAACCACTGTACTAGTTCATCCCCAAACCTCCTCGTGAGGCCAATCCACCAAAAGCAGGAGTAGGGTTTTACACCGCACGGTGGCCCGGACCTGGGTAAATCTCTGTGTCCATCCTCTCGTTCGCTCGCATGTATTCGGCGAGGCTTGGCTATGGAGTGGTGAGCTTGAGGCTAGAGTTGGTTGAGATCTTCGCACACGCCCCAGAGTTAGAACCTTCTTGGGTTTGCGGAGCCCCGATTCCGACAGGAAGTCCCCATTTTAGATACGATCCAACAAGTTTTCAATGATGTAAATCAACAATATTCTTGGATCATGGCCGGGAATCAAAGGGGGTACGTAGATGGACAACTTGATAATGCTAAGGTTACTATGGATGATGTGTTTCAAGTTTTATTTGCAAAACCACTTGACAAAAACACCTCTACAAAAACCAAAGATGACAATACTTGAATCTATGCGTTATGCCTAGCTAGGGGCGTAAAACGATAGCGCTTGTTGGGAGGCAACCCAATGAATAAATTTATTTTCCTATTTTTCTTTCTGTTTTTGAGTGTTGACACAATTATGCCTCTGTTATGATTGTGTTTTTATGTTTTATTTAGTGTTTGTGCCAAGTAGAGCCTTCATGATGATTCATAAGATGCGTAGAAACAATGCAGACTCTGAAACAGAAACTTTGCCTCCAGTGTCCGAATTTTTATTTTTTACTGGAACGTGACATTGAGCTGAAATTTTAACACAGTGTTGCTATACAAATTATTTACGTTGTCCTATTGTTTCAGAATTTTTAGAGTTACAGAAGTATGGTTAGAGTACAGATTACTACAGACTGTTCTGTTTAAGACAGATTCTGTTTTCGTTGCATTGTGTGCTTGTTTTGATGAATCTATGGGTTATATTGAAGGGTATGAGCCATGGTAAAGTTAAAATACAGTAGGTATAATGCAATAATAAAATATGAATGGGTTTGCAACAGCACCTAACGTAGTGATTTGCTTTATTATACTAACGGATCTCACGAAGATTTTGTTGAGTTTTGTGTGATTGAAGTTTTCAAGTTTTGGGTGAGATCACGATGGATGAAGGAATAAGGAGTGAAAAGAGCCTAAGCTTGGGGATGCTACAGCACCCCCAATATATATCCAAAGAGAGACAAGCAACTAAGCTTGGGGATGCCCCGAGTGGCATCCCCTCTTTCTTCTAACAACCATCGGTATTTTACTTGGAGATATATTTTTATTCGTCACATATCATGAGTTTTCCTTCGAGCGTCTTGTATCATTTGTGTCTTTGCTTGCTTTGCTTTTTAGTTTATCACTTGTATCCTTGCTGGACACACCTATTTTAGAGAGCCAAAATTATGCTATGATTTGTTAGAATTGCTCTATATGCTTCACTTAAACTTTTTGAGCTATAGAATTGCTCTAGTGCTTCACTTATATCTTTTTGAGCATGGTGTGCTTGGAAAGTTTTGTAGAAATACTCTCATGATTCACTTAGATTAATTTGAGAGCTAGTAAATTTTGAAGAAATCCTCTCATGCTTCACTTATACTATTTTGAGAGATGAAACTTTTATGCTCATGTTCTTCACTTAAATTTGTTTGAGCTTGATAAAAGCAATGACAATATATGAAACTAGTCCCGAAGTGATGATATCCAAGGAGGATACAATAAAAACTTTAATGAAGATCATTGGACAAATTAAACTTGATTCCTTGTAATAGTTTTGAGACATGATGATAGTAATATGTGAGTTATGTTAGTGAGTAATTATGCTTTAGTAGGAATATTGGTGTTAAGGTTTGTGATTCCCTATGCAAGTACAAAAGTCAATAGTTATGCAATGAAATTACATCCTACTTATAGTGCATTATTCGGTGTTAGTTATGCTCAATGCTCACTTATGTGAATTTTCGTTTCTTGGTTGGATGCTTCTCAATCTATTTGCTAGCCTCCACTTGTACTAAGTAGAAATACTACTTGTGCATCCAAAATCCTTAAACCCAGTTTTGCCTTATGAGTCCACCATACCTACCTATATGCGGTATTTCCATGCCGTTCTAAGAAAATTTGTATGTGCCATCTCTAATTTTCAAAATAAATTTCCTTTTTGTGTGCTCGTACCGCTCATGAAACGGTAGGGGGTGTCCAATATTTTTTCATGCTAGATGTGTTATTCTCAAGATGAGTGTTTATTCACTTGTCATTGCACGAGAGTACGGCGGTAATATGATGCCCATTCCCGAAATGAAAAAGAAAAAAAATACTTTATGTTGTCAAATAATAAATTCCTTGGAAAGTGTTGGTATGGAAGGCAACCGTGGATACAGCCAGCCATGGATTGTGAAAGAATGGTGGAAGAAGGAATAAACTTTATTTTCTGTTTGGGAACCGCCTATGATATATGTAGCATGGAAAGTATTGTGAACTACTTTGTCGTTTTCGTTGACAGGAAAGGCATGCCACTCAAAATATTTTTCTCCCTCAATTTAATTTTGAGCTCTAGCACCTCTACAAATCCCTACTTCCCTCTGCGAAGGGCCTATCTATTTACTTTATGCAATTTTTATTTTTTACTTTGAGTCTCCATCTTCTCTTATAAAGCACCAACTAGGGGGCACTATGATCGTACTTGAGCATTGGGTATAGCTAATATTTGAGTGTGTTTCATGAATGGATCAATGATTGAGCATGATGGGCTAGGGATAACTTTCTTTAGTGTTGATACTTTGAAAGACATTGTTGCTTGTTGGCATGCTTGAGTATTGAAGTCATTATGTTAAAACTAGACTATTGCTTTGAATCATCTAAAGTCCAAATGTCCATGCTACAAAAGAGAAGATTATGTGATGAACATGTTAGGCAGCATTCCACATAAAAAAAATCTGTTTTTATCATTTACCTACTCGAGGACGAGTAGAAATTAAGCTTGGGGATGCTGATACGTCTCTAACGTATCTATAATTTTTTGCTTGTTCCATGCTATTATATTATCATTCTTAGATGTTTTATAATTATTTTATAGCCACTTTATATCATTTTTTGGGACTAACCTATTGACATAGTGCCAAAGTACCAGTTGCTGTTTTTGCTTGTTTTTTACTTCTCACAATATCAGTACCAAACGGAGTCCAATCGCGACGAAAATTTTTGGAGATTTTTTTGGGCCAGAAGACATCCAGTGGGCCAAAGAAGTGCCAGAGGGGAAGGTCAAGGAGACCACAATCCACCAGGGCACGCCAGAGGCCCCAGGCACGCCCTGATGGGTTGTGCCCTGATACGTCTCCAACGTATCGATAATTTATGAAGTATTCATGTCATATTTGCCTATGTTTTTACTATGGTTTTATGATTTATTGGGACTAACCTATTAATGGTTGCAAAAGTGCAAGAGTTATTGTTTCACACTTTGATGTGTAGGAATTAATTCGAAATTGTTGAAAAAACGCAAAAGGAGCCTTGTTGGAGGAGGACTCTGACTTTCGTGAAATCTGTCCCCGAACAGTTTTTGGAGATCGTCGATTTGACCCCCGAAGATGGCGTGAAATGAACAAAGCTAAAATTAGGAAAGTGTGGGGAATTTATGGAATTGATTCTGGACTCCAAATTTGTCCAAAACGGAGTTCGGATGCGATCTGTAGACCCGTTTTACTGGAGGAAAATATCTGATTACGGGATTACGAGAATTGATGACGTGATTGAGTCCAACTCTTACCATATCTGATGTATTCGGTCAAGCCACAACTTTGGGGACTCATGAGGGCTGTGAGGAGTCCCTAGGAAGGTTCTAGAGGTGCCCAAGATCCATTGGATCAAGGGTCCATCCATTGGAGGGCCATAGAGCACCACATAAGCACATATAAGGAGAGAAAAACCCTAAGTTTGGGAGAGCAACCAAAAATCCATGAATTTACCTCTCCCTTGGCAGCCGCCAAGAAGGGGAGAGGCTCCTCCATTTCAGCACCAAGACCAAGGAAGAAGGGGGAAAGGGGCCGCCACCCGTCGCCACCGCCGCCGCCCGTCGCCGGCGCCGTGGCCGCCATCGCCTCCATCTCTTTGGGGCTGCACCTCTCCATCAACAATTCTCTCTTTCTCACCATGATAACGTGTGAGTAATCCACCTTGGGGCTGAGGGTTTGTACCGGTAGCTATGTGTTTAATCTCTCTCTCTCTCGTGTTCTTGAGATGGCACGATCTTGATGTATCACGGGCTTTGTTAATATAGTTGGATCATATGGTGTTTCCCCTCTCTATCTTGTTGTGATGAATTGAGTTTTCCCTTTGAGATTTTGTTATTATCGGATTGAATACTTTTATGGATTTGAGAGCACTTGATGTATGTCTTGCATACGGATACCCGTAGTGACATTGGGGTATTCAAGTGATTCACTTGATATATGTTATGGCGTCAACTTGAGGATTCTGGTGACCTTGGGGATCTACACATAGGGGTCGATTGCACGTTTCCATGCCTTGTTCTCCGATAGGAATCTTGGGGCACTCTTTGAGGTTCTTTGTGTTGGATTGAGTATTATGAACGAATTGTTGAATACCATGAAGTTGAAATTATATCCTATGAGTAAATTGTTGATGTTTGAGAGTAGTTTGATGTTTACTCATGTGCTTCACTTATATCCTATGAGTAAATTGTTGAATGAATTGAATACCATGAATTTGAAATTATATGTTCATATCATGCCTAGTAGTAGCTTCACATTGGGTTTAGAAAGTGAAATCTTTTGAAGCTTGACAATCACAATATTGGTCTTACATGCAATTCGTGAATGATTAGTATAAGGAAGAGAACTTTCACATACAAATATATTATCTTAGACATTTTCTATGATTGTGAATACCCATTAATTATTTTCAAACTTGAGCAAAATAGTTGAAGTTGGAGAAGGAAGACAACGTAATGAGTTATGGTTGTGTATATTTGCATAGAAGTTATATTGTTATGGATCCTCCAACATGTGATGCTTGTTTAGAACCTTTTGCTAGCCAACACTTCGTACTAAGTAGAGATACTACTTATGCATCCAAAAACCCTTAAACCCAGTTTCTTGCCATGAGAGTCCACTATATCTACCTATATGCGGTATTACCCTGCCGTTCCAAGTAAATTTGCATGTGCCACCTCTAAAATTTCAAATAAACATCTGTTTTGTGTGCCTGGACCACTCATGGAGCGACGGGGGGCGGTCAGTATCTTCCATGTTAAGCGGGTTATTCTCATGATGAGTGTTTATTCACTCGTCCTTGCACGAGAGGGGCGGTAATAGGGATTCCCAGTCCCGAAATAAAAAATGCAAATAATTAAACAAAACTCCCCCAGGAATGTTGTTGGTATGGACGGTACCCATGGATTCGGCTAGCCGTGGAGTGTGTTTGTTGATGGAAGGGGAGTAAACCTTCACTTTTACCGCTTGGGAACCGCCGCTAATGTGTTTAGCATGGAAGATATTGATAACTCTTGGTCGTAACGTTGACAGGAAGGGTGTACCTCCCAAAATTATATTTATCTCTGATTTAAGCTTTGAGCTCTGGCACATATGCAAATCTCTGCTTCCCTCTGCGAAGGGCCTATCTTTTACCTTTCAGTATTTACTTTTATGCAAGAGTCAATAGTATGCATTCTCATTTCAACCTCAATTATTCCCTAGTTGACAAGCATCATGTGGTGGGGAAATATCTAGGCACATATGGCCAGTCAAATATATTTGATCATGATCCATTGTTGTTGACAATTATCTTTATGATAAGTATGTTGGGAGGCGAAACTTTAAGCCCCTATCTTTCTCTGTGTTTGATGGATGTTGTGTGTTCTAAAAATATGCTTTGAGTACTAGCAATCATAGAAGACTATATGATGATTGAGTATGTGGAGCTCTTACTTAGACTTTGCCGAGAATAAGTTGAATTGCAATTGTTTGGTGACTAAGAACATAGGTTGTTAAGTTTCAAGAGAATTCATTGTTTGAACCATAACATGAGAATTGGTTGCTACTTTATCATGATGAGTTTTATGAGAAAAAGTTGTTGTTATGATGCTAGGAAAAGTGGTTGAAATTATCATTGATCAAACTTATACACTATGCTAGCGTTCACACTTCATAAATTGTTTATTTTATCATTTACCTACTCGAGGACGAGTAGGAATTAAGTTTGGGGATGCTGATACGTCTCCAACGTATCGATAATTTATGAAGTGGTCATGTCATATTTGCCTATGTTTTTACTATGGTTTTATGATTTATTTGGACTAACCTATTAATGGTTGCAAAAGTGCACAAGTTCTTGTTTCACACTTTGATGTGTAGGAATTAATTTGAAATTGTTGAAAAAACGCAAAAGGAGCCTTGTTGGAGGAGGACTCTGACTTTCCTGAAACCTGTCCACGAACAGTTTTTGGAGATCGTCGGTTTGACCCCCGAAGACGGCATCAATTGAAAAAAACTAAAACTAGGAAAGTGTGGGGAGTTTTATGGCATTGATTCTGGTCTCCAAATTCGTCCAAAACGGAGTTCGGATGCGATCTGTAGACCCGTTTTACTGGAGGAAAATATCTGATTACGGGATTACGAGAATTGATCACGTGATTGAGTCCAACTCTTACCATATCTGATGTATTAGGCCAAGCCACGACTTTGGAGACTCATGAGGGTTGTGAGGAGTCCCTACGAAGGTTCTAGAGGTGCCCAAGAGTCATTGGATCAAGGGTCCATCCATCGGAGGGCCATAGAGCACCACAGAGGCACATATAAGGAGAGAAAAACCCTAATTTTGGGAGAGCCACCAAAAAGCCACGAATTTGCCTCTCCCTTGGCAGCCACCAAGAAGGGGAGATGCTCCTCCATTGCAACACCAAGACCAAGGAAGAAGGGGGGGCGCAAGGGGCCGCCGCCCGTCGCCGGCGCCGTGGCCGCCATCGCCTCCATCTCTTTGGGGCTGCACCTCTCCATCAACAACTCTATCTTTCTCACCATGATAATGCGTGAGTAATCCACATTGGGGATAAGGGTTTGTACCGGTAGCTATGTGTTTAATCTCTCTCTCTCTCGTGTTCTTGAGATGACACGATCTTGATGTATCACGGGCTTTGTTAATATAGTTGGATCATATGGTGTTTTCCCCTCTCTATCTTGTTGTGATGAATTGAGTTTTCCCTTTGAGATTTTGTTATTATCGGATTGAATACTTTTATGGATTTGAGAGCACTTGATGTATCTCTTGCATGCGGATACCCGTAGTGACATTGGGGAATTCAAGTGATTCACTTGATATATGTTATGGCGTCAACTTGTGGATTCTGGTGACCTTGGGGATCTACGCATAGGGGTTGATTGCACGTTTTCATGCCTTGTTCTCCGATAGAAATCTTGGGGCACTCTTTGAGGTTCTTTGTGTTGGATTGAGTATTATGAATCTGAAATTGTTTGATGTGTATCGTATAATTAACTCATGGATACTTGTGGTGACATTGGAGTATCTAGGTGACATTAGAGTTGGTTGATGCGTATCATATGGTGTTATTCTAGTACGAACTCTTAGATAGATCGATCGGAAAGGATAACTTGGTGTTATTTTAGTAAGAACTCTTGGATAGATCGACCGGAAAGGATAACTTTAAGGTGGTTTCGTACCCTACAAACAATTTCTTCTTATGTTCTCCGCTAGATAAGAACTTTGGAGTGATTCTTCGTTGCACATTGAGGGACGGTTATGTGATGCAATTATATTAGCATTGTTGAGAGATTGCACTAGCGAAAGTACGGACCCTAGGCCTTGTTTTCAAGCATTGCAATACCGTTTGTGCTCACTTTTGTTACTTGCTACCTTGCTGTTTTTATATTTTCAGATTACAAAAACCTATATCTACCATCCATATTGCACTTGTATCACCATCTCTTCGCCGAACTAGTGCACCTATACAATTTTCCATTGTATTGGGTGTGTTGGGGACACAAGAGATTTCTTGTATTTGATTGCAGGGTTGTTTGAGAGAGACCATCTTCATCCTACACCTCCCACAGATTGATAAACCTTAGGTCATCCACTTGAGGGAAAATTGCTACTGTCCTACAAAACTCTGCGCTTGGAGGACCAACAAAGTCTACAAGAATAAAGTTGCGTAGTAGACATCATGCCCTCCTCGGGACCCCTCTCCACCGCCTCTGACGCCTATAAATTCCCAAATATTCCAGAAACCCTAGAGGAGTCGACGAAAAACACATCCAGCCGCCGCAAGTTCCAGAGCCTCCAGATCCAATCTAACACCATCACGGAGGGGTTCATCATCCTCATTGGTGCCTCTCCGATGATGCGTGAGTAGTCCACCATAGACCTACGGGTCCGTAGGCAGTAGCTAGATGGCTTCCTCTCTGATTTTTTATTCTCAATACAATGGTCACTTGGAGATCTATTTGATGTAAACTTTTGCGGTGTGTTTGTTGGGATCCGATGAATTTTGAGTTCATGATCAGTTTCTATCCATGAATATTATTTGAGTCTCTTATATGCATGATTACTTATAGCCTCGTATTCTTCTTCGAATCTTTGGTTTAGTTAGGCCAACTAGATCGATTTTTCTTGCCATGGGAAGAGGTGCTTTGTGATCGGTTCGATCTTGCGGTGTCCTCTCCCAGTGACAGAAGGGGCAGCGAGGCATGCATGTATCGTTGCTATTAAGGATAACAAGATGGGGTTTATTCCTACATAAATAGATCGTGTCTACATCATGTCATGGTTCTTATTGCATTACTCCGTTTTCCCATGAACTTAATACACTAGATGCATGCTGGATAGCGGTCGATGTGTGGAGTAATAGTAGTAGATGCAGGCAGGAGTCGGTCTACTTATCTTGGACGTGATGCCTTTATAATGATCATCGCCTTGGATATCGTCATGATTATTTGATCTTCTATCAATTGCCCAATAGTAATTTGTTCACCCACCGTGTGCTATACTCATGAGAGAAGTCACTAGTGAAACCTACGGCCCCCGGGTCTACTTTTCCAACATATTGCTTTCCGATCTATCTTTTTGCCGCTTTTGTTTTCAGATCTATTATTCCAAAAGCCCAAAAATACCTTGCTGCACTTTTTATTTGCCCTTTTTATTTTGTGTTCTTGAGAGATCTATCTCTCCAATCTATCATACCCTAATCTATCTTTTTACCGTAGAGAGATTGACAACCTCTCTTTCGCGCGGGTTGCAAGTATTTGTTCTTTGTGTGTAGGTTCTGTTTATTTGGTGGTGGTGATCCTCCTACTGGTTCGATACCTTGGTTTCATAACTGAGGGAAATACTTACCGTCGCTGTGCTGCATCATCCCTTCCTCTTTTGGGAAATACCGACGCAGTCTCAAGCCACTTCAGCTACCCCCGTAGGAGTTGTTGGATTCCCCAAACAGGAAAGGTGACGTAGGACAATAGAATAAAGTTTTTCCCTTAATTAAGAACCAAGATTTATGGAACCAGTCAGAGTCAACAAGATAACAATGTTAGCAGTACCTGTACACAAACAAATAATTTGCTTGCACCCAACAAAGGCAAGGGGGTCGTCCCTCCCCTTGTTCTTGCTAGCTACAAGAATAAAAGCAAATAATGATTGGGAAAAGTAGCAAAATAGAAAAGATTGTAAAAAGCAATTTTAGGAGTTTTTGTATTGATGGAAAATAGACCCGGGGACCATAGGTTCATGAGTGGAATCTCTCTAGAAATCATATAGTGGCATGGTAGACAAATTACTGTTGGGCAATTGATAGAATAACACAAATTATAACTACGATCATTGATGGCATAATCTCACATAGGCATTATGTTCGTCATAAGTAGACCGTTAATCCAACTACATCTACTACTATTACTCCACCCAAAGACCAGTATCCGTCATGCATCTTAAAGTAGTAAGGTCAAAACAAAAAAAGTAACGCAATAAGAAAGATGACATAATGTAGACAAGAGGAAATCAAGCAATATGACCAAACCCCATTGTTTTATCCTTAGTGGCAAAAAAAATGTGCCTTTGTCCTTTCTATCACTTGACAAGATCACCGCAAGACTAAACCCACTATTATTACACAAAAGAGACTTTGAAAGAATCAATATAAATCAGTGAATAATCTGATCATAAATCCACAATTCATCGGATCCCAACAAAGCCACCACAAGAATTACATCGAATTGATCTCAGAGGAGATCACCTCTATTGAAGATCAGAGAGAGAGAGAGAGAGAAAGCCATCTAGCTACTACTGTGGACCCAAAGGTCAAGGTAGAACTATGCACACATCATCATGGAGGCAACAAGGTTGATGAAGGTGGCCACCCCAATGATTCCCCCCTCCTGCAAAGTACCGGAACAGGGCTCCAGATGGGATCACGTCAGAAGAGATGCTTTCGGCGGTGATAAAATTCTTTCGGGTTCGCTTTTGAGGTTTATGGAATATTGAGGTATTTATAGGCCCGTAATTAGGTCAAACAGAGGCTCGGGGGGGGGGGGGCACATGGGCAGGTGGCACGACCACACCCTTACCGCGCCATCTGTCCATGTGGCTGTCTCGTGGGTCCCCACGCCTCTCCCAAAGCTTCTATGGTCTCTTGTTGTCTAAAAAAATCATCAATTTTTTTGTCGTGTTTGGAATTTTGTGGGTATGATTTTTCTGCGAAACGAAAAACATGCAAAAAACAAGAACTCACACTAGGCACTAAATTAATAGGTTAGTCCATAAAAAGAATATAAAATGATAAATGAAGCATTCAAAAGTGATAATATGATAGCATTTAACAATAAAATATTATAGAAACATTTGAGACGCTGATATCCCACAAGTATAGGGATTCAATTGTAGCCTTTTTGATAAATAAGAGTTGTTGAACCCAACGAGGAGCTAAAGGTATAATTAATATTCTCTCAAGTTCTATCGACCATTGATACAACTCTATGCACACTAACGTTTGCTTTACCTAGAACAAGAATAAAACTAGTTTGTGTGAATAAAAAGATAGCTTTGCAAGATAATAAAGAATTAGTTGATGTTTTCATAAAATAACAATAAAGTAAAGGTTTTTGAAGAACAGTGAGAAAAGGTTTGTCCCTAGGCACTTGAATATGACATGATAGTGATAGTGATCATACTTATCGTGGAGAGGCTTAAGATAACATACTTTCCGTACTTGGATCACATGTTATTATGATTAGTGCTCTAGCAAGCATCCACAACTACCAAAGCTTCAATAAGGTAAAACCCAACAGTAGGATTCAGTAAAAATCCCCCTTTGATCCCATACGGAACAACTCATGAACTTGGGTTTAGGTTTCTATCACTCCCGCCACCCACTATAAACAAATCATTGACATATTTCAACACCCTACAATGACGACCCCACACGCTTGCGCGACATAGAGGGCACCATAGGACAACAAAATAATAACATACAACTCATATGAACCATATCATACCATAATTAGCCCATAGAACAAAACGAATCTACTCAAATATCATAGAGGTGCAACCCATCATTGGATAACAATATATATCATTAAGCACCATGTCCAAGTAGAGACTACAGCGGGGTGAAAGTGGTTATACCGATGTATGGAGGGGGAGAAAGTTGGTGATGACGGCAGCGAAGTTGTTGGAGTAGATCGTTGTCACGATGTCCCCCCCCCCCCCGCAATGCTCTAGCGCTATCGGGGGAGAGGGGGAGAAAGCCTTCCTTCTTCTTCTCTCTTGGCCTTCCCCGTAGATGGGAGAAGGGTTTCCCCTCTATTCTTTGGCCTCCTTGGCCCCTGAGGGCTGGGAGCCCCTCCGAGATGGATGTCTCCTCTCTTTTTATCTAGGATTTTTTCCCCGTTTCTATTATGTTTTCTGGCCGAACACCATTTCACAAATATCCGGAGTTCCGTAACTCCGATCAGGCTAAAAAAATTACATTAATTTTCCCGATATTAGCTTCCTTGCATTCGAAGGACAACTCCAACAAACTTACGAGGTGGCCACAAGCAACCCCGGCGCGTCGCTTGTGGGGCCCATGGGCTCGTATTGCATTGATTCTTGCGCAAAAAATTCAGATATATTCCACAAAAAATCCACGTAAATTTTGAGGTCATTCCGGGTCTATGAAATTTTCACCTAAAAACCCCAGAACGACAGAAAGCAGGAACTTGCCTTTAACACTGGGTTAATAGGTTTGTCCAAATAGGAATACTTAATTGTAGCAAAAAATATGTAAAAGTGGTATGATAACAACATGAAACAATCAAAAATTATATATAGATCGAAGACATATCAGCATCCCAAAGCTTAATTCATACTCGTCCTCGAGTAGGTAAATGATAAAACAAAGATAATTTTTATGTGGCATGCTGCCTAGCACAATCTTGATCAAATAATTAATTGTGATATAAACTTAGGATAAAAGTGATTCAAGGCAATAGTCTATCAATTTGATATTGAAATACTAATACATGAACATGTTAGTAAATAATTATTGCCTTTCGAAATATGATGCTAAAGAAAGTAATCTTTACACGCTACTCAAAATAAGCATGGCACACTCAATCTTTGTAGCGTAGAGATATCAAATCAAGAACAATCGTGATCCTAGATGTTCTGCAAGTGTATAGGGTTGTTGTAGAACTTTCGTGATAAGTAAAGTGTCGAACCCACAGGGAGCAGAAAGGAAGGCACCACAAACCCCGCAACTACGTTGTCACTTCACACATCCACGTACGCACCCAAGTCGGAGTTTGGAGATAGTCTACTCTATAAGTTTCTAGGAAAACAGAATAGAAGGGTTTACTAAACTAAGAACAAGGAGGTTAAAACAACAATAAAAATATAAGGTGTATTTTTTTTTCACAAAAAACTCACAATGTAAGGTGTAATTATGCTTCTACCACCGATTTTCTTTTATGCCCTTCCCCCATCATGTAATATCCATTTCCAGTAAAAATCAGGGTGGGCCACACAATCAATGGTTAAGAAAAAATTCATGAACATATACGCATCTTTCACCTTCTCTATTTCTTAGGGAAAAAACTAACATGTATATCTATCCCATTTCCACGTAGTGCTATGATACATCTCCAACGTATCTATAATTTTTTATTGTTTCATGCTATTATATTATCAATATTGGATACTTTATATTCAATTATATGCTATTTTATATCATTATTTGGGACTAACCTATTATCCCAGTGCTGAGTGCCAGTTCCTGTTTTTGACTTTGCAAAAAATCTATACCAAACGAAGTTCAAACACGATGAAACTTTACGGTGATTTTTTCTGGACAAAAAGGGACCCTAGAA
The DNA here is from genome assembly GCA_039707655.1 of Elymus sibiricus. Lineage (NCBI taxonomy): Eukaryota > Viridiplantae > Streptophyta > Magnoliopsida > Poales > Poaceae > Elymus > Elymus sibiricus. The sequence goes on from CM077675.1 coordinate 115,966,140, forward strand.
GGTTCGGGAGGAGGCTAGAAGATGTACGAGAGAGTCACGAGCTCACCCGACATGCCCTGGTGGGTAGTGCATGCCCCCTGAGCTCGTGACTCCCACACAACTGCATTTGACCTAATTACACTTCTATAAATTCACATATATTCCCAAACCTACAGAGAGACACCCGAAACACTTTTTCTGCCGCCGCAAGCCTCTATTCTTCCGCGATCCCATCACAGAGACCATTTACATCAACCTTGCTGCCTCCATGATGATGTGTGTGTAGTTCACCACAGACCTATGGGACCATAGCTAATAGCTAGATGGCTTCTTCTATCTCTTTGATCTTCAATACCATGTGCTCCTCGATCTTCTTAGATTTCAATCCGATGTAATCTTCTTTTGCGGTGTGTTTATTGGGATCTGATGAATTGTGGGTTTATGATCAGATTATTGATTGAAAGTAACTGAGTCTTTTCTGAACTTTATTATGCATGATTTTTGTAGCTTTGTATTTCTCTACGGTATATCTGTTTGGTTTGACCAAGTAGATTGATTTATTTTTAGGGGGAAAGGTGCTTTGTAGTGGGTTCAATCTTATAGTGATCCATATCCCAATGACAGAAGGGGACAAGACATGTATTTGTAATGTTTCCATTAAGGGTAAAATGACGGGGTTTATTCATAGATTGGGTATACTTTGTCTACATCATGTCATCTTGCTTAAAGCATTACTCCATTTGTCATGAACTTAAAACCCAGAGAGGTAAGCATAGAAGCGTTCTCGAAGTGGATTAATAGTAGTAGATGTAGAATCATTTCGGTCTACTTGTCATGGACGTGATGCCTATATACATGATCATTGCGATGAATAACACCATAACTATGCACTTTTCTATCAATTGCCTAACAGTAATTTGTCTACCCACCGTATGCTATGTGTTCGAGAGAGAAGCCTCTAGTGAAAACTATGGATCCCGACTCTACTTAGTCATATTTCTAAAAACCTAAATACCTTGATGCAATTTATTAACTTATTCTTTTTTAATTTTATTTTTATATATCTATCACTATCAGAGTTAATCCTTGCAAGTAACGAGTTAAAGGGGATTGACAACAATCTTGCCCGCTGGGTGCAAGTGTTTTCTTTTGTGTGTGTAGGTGCTGATGATGAGAATTTGCATTGTTCTCCTATTGATTCAATAACCCTGGTTCTCACTGAGGGAAATACTTATCGGCTATTGTATTGCTTCACCCTTCCTCTTCGGGGAAAATCCCAATGCAGCTCACAAGTAGTAGAAAGAATTTCTAGCACCGTTGCCGGGGAGACGTCATCAAATTCTCACCATATTCCTACATACAAACTATCATCCACATGTTCTACTTTTTATTTCCTCTCTTTTTCATCTCCTTCCACTTCTCTAAAAAAATCAAAAAACATAAAAATATTTTTGTTTGCTCGTTTGCTTTCTTTGTCACTATGTCTCCAGAAAATACAAAGATTGCTTCTCTAGCCACTAGTGTGGAGTTATCACTTAGAAATAAGGAAAATAAAAATACTAAAAGAAACTTGGAAGGAATTTCTAGTGATGATATGCTTAAGGAAATAAATAAAAAATTGACTAGTAAAGAAGACACCACTACTATGCATACAAACAGACTTCGAATAGGTAGTGGTAATATTATTGGAAAGAATGGCATCCAAGAATTCTTTGAGTGTACGGGAGTTATACCACTAATTAAAGGATCTATACTTGATAAAATAAATTTCTCTGTGGATGTCATTGGTATGCTTATAGTTAAATTAGAAATGAAATTCATGCATATCCACCCCTTTTTACAAAAAAATGTTCCTAGGGCTCCCTAGCATACATGACCAAAAATTGTGACTATCATCCTTATGGATGAATTTGATTACATAATTCAGGAAGCAAGGGATATTTTTGCCTTTTATAGAATAAATTCTGAACGTCCTCCAATATAAGTAATCCTTCATGATAAAGACACAATGCGTAGATTGGAATCTAACGATTATCATGGTAATGGTGAGAATTTAAGGAGGAAAGTTTCGCTTGAAGTATTAAGTAAATCTTTGTACCATAATGCTTTTGATAAATTTGAATGGATCAGTAAGGGAATGATGAAAGCTATAGTGAGGAATCTTTTGAAAATAAGGATAGAGAATCTATTGATGATGAAATCCATGTTTTTATATGAAGATCTATATGGTGATGATTCTAAGTTCGAAGTTATGAATGTTAGAGTTTCCAACCATAATCCTTTCAATAATTTGAGTTCACCCACTAGAAAAGTGGAGCATGAGAATAGGGAGTTGCTCAGAAAGGCCTTGATGATTTGATTCTAAAAGATTCGAAGGATGACAATACTTGAAACTACGCATTATGCCTAGCTAGGGGCATAAAACAATAGCGCTTGTTGGGAGGCAACCCAATAGTTATCTTAATTTTTTTGCTTTTACTTAATGTATTGTGATTTCACACAATTAGTGCTACTATAACGATTCTTCTTATTTTTTAATTAGTGTTTGTGCCAAGTAAAGCCTTTGGGATGATTTGGATGATAGTAGAATTGATTTTGTGCAAAAACAGAAACTTTTGCACCCAATATTTAATTTTTATTATTTACTGGAGTGTTTTTTTGATCTGAATTTTTTACACAGTATTGAAATACAAATTTCACATGTTTTCCAAAATTTTCATAATTGTTAGAGTTACAGAAGTATGGTTTTAGTACAGATCATTACATATTGTTCTGTTTTAGATAGATTCTGTTTTTAGCTTGCATAGTTTGCTTGTTTTAATGATGCTATGGATTATATCGGGGGATATAAGTCATGAAGAAGTTAGAATACAGTAGCTATTATGAAATAATTAAATATGAACCTATTTAAAACAGTAACTTAAGTTTATGATATGTCTACTATACTAACGGATCTCACGAGGTTTCTGTTGAGTTTTGTGTGCTAAAGTTTTCAAGTGTTTGGTGAGGCAACGATGGATGAAGGAATAAGGAGTGGCAAGACCCTAAGCATGGGGATACCAAGGCACCCCAAGGTAATATTCAAGGAAGACCCAAGCGTCCAAGCTTGGGGATGCCCTGGATGGTATCCCCTCTTTCGTCTACAATCTATCGGTATGTCACTTGGAGCTACATTTTTATTCAACACATGATATGAGTTTTGCTTGGAGTGTCATGTATTATAGTTTGTTTTATTTTTAGTTTGCTACCATCATTGTTTGCTGGACACACCTTTTGAGAGGGACACATAATTATCATGATTTGCTAGAATACTCCATGTGCTTCACTTATATCTTTTGAGCTAGGCAGTTGCTCCAGTGCTTCACTTGTATCTTTTATAGCACGACAGTGGTTATATTTTATAGAAATGACTACACTCTCATGATCCAATTAAATTTTTTGAGAGCCTAATAAATAGTATTGGCAATATGCATATTTTATAGAAATGACTGCACTCTCATGATCCACTTAATTTTTTGAGAGCCTAATAAATAGTATTGGCAATATGCACGTGTTATAAGACTAGTCCAAAAAGGTTAGGTATTCAAGGGGGATATAATAAAAACTTTCATGTAGATCACTAAATATGAAACATATGGTTTAATTATATTGATGGAGTAATATGAAAGGATATTGGTTCATGATCATTGATTAGTGGAAATATCGGTATTAAAGCTTTTTATTAACTTCTCATCTAAGTATTGGTCATGGCATGGTGATGGGTGTGAGCATTTTTATTTCTGGAAAGAAATCCTTGAGTGTTGTTACAATGGGATGTGTGCGATGGTTAACTCCTACCAACCAATTCCCTAGGGGCATGCGAATAGTACTTTGCTTCGAGGGCTAATAGACTTTCACAATAAGTATATGAGTTCTTTATGACTAATGTGAGTCCATGGATTATACGCACTCTCACCTTTTCGCAATTTGCTAGCCTCTTCGGTACTGTGCATTGCCTTTCTCACCTCGAGAGTTGGTGCAAACTTCGCGGGTGCATCCAAACCCCGAGATATAATACGCTCTATCACACAGAAACCTCCTTATATCTTCCTCAAAACAGGCACCATACCTACCTATTATGGCATTTCCATAGCCATTTCGAGATATATTGCCATGCAACTTCCACCGTTCCATCACATGACTTGTGTGTTCATTATTGATACGTCTCCAACGTATCTATAATTTTTGTTTGTATACTTTATATGAAATTTGAAATCATTTTTGGGAACTAACCTATTAACTGAGTGCCTAGTGCTAGTTGTTGTTTTCTCCCTATTTTTGGTTTTCCAGGAAATCAATACCAAACAGAGTCCAAACGCTACGAAACTTTTTGACGATTTTTTTCTGGACAAAGAGACCCTGGAAGCTTTGGGAGAGGACCAGACGTGAAGCGAGGAGATGACAAGGCAACAGGGCGCACCCCGGGGGGGGGGGGGGTAGGCGCGCCCTAATGCCTTGTGGGCCCCTCGTGGCTCCGTCTGACCTAATTCCACCTCCATAAATTCTCTAAAATCTGGAAACCAATAGATAGCCACCCTAAATACTTTTTCCGCTGCTCCAAGTGTTTGTTCCAATGGGAGCCCATCTGGAAACCTTCTCTGGCACTCTGCCGGAGGGGGAATCAATCACAGAGGCCTTCTTCATCAACCTCTTGCTGCCTCCATGGTTATGTGTGAGTAGTCCACCACAGACCTACGTGTCCATAACCAGTACCTAAATGGCTCTCTCTCTCTCTTTGATCTTCAATACCATGTTCACCGTGATCCTTGCGGTGATCTATCTGATGTAAACCTCTTTTGTGGTGTGTTTGTTGGGATCCGATGAATTGTAGGTTTATGACCAGTTATTCATTGAAAGTAACTGAGTCTTTTTTGAATTCTATTATGCATGATTGTTATAGCTTCATATTTCTCTCCGATCTATCTATTTGGTTTGGCCAACTAGATTGATTTATCTTCAACGGGACTGGTGCATTGTGATGGGTTCAATCTTGCGGTGTTCTATATCCCAGTGACAGAAAGTGACAAGAAACTTATTTGTATTGTTGCCATTAAGGATAAAACGACGGGGGTCTAAACATATTGCTTTTCTTACTTTGTCTACATCATGTCACCCTACTCCAAGCATTGCTCCATTTGTAATGAACTTAATACCAAAGATGCAGCATCGTTTCGGTCGATTGGTGGAATAATAGTAGTAGATGCCGGATCATTTTGGTATACTTGTTTATGGACGTGACGACTATATACATGATCATTGCCGTGAATAACATATCATAACTATGCACAATTCTGTCAATTACCCAACAGTAATTTGTTTACCCACCGCATGCTATGTTCAAGAGAGAAGCCTCTAGCGAAAACTATGGCCCCATGGATCTACTTAAACATAAATACTAAAACCCTAAAAATACTTTGTTGAAATTTATTTACTGTTATTTTATTTTGCTTTTATATCATCTATCTCTATCAAGATTTAATCCTTGCAAGTAGAGAGTTCAAGGGGCTTGACAACCCTCTTGCCCACATTGGGTGCAAGTGTTTGGTTTTGTGTGTGTAGGTGTTGCTGAAGGGAGTTTGCATGGTTCTCCTATTGGTTCGATAACATTGGTTCTCATCGAGGAAAATACTTATCTCTACTATGCTGTATCTCCTCCCCTCTTTGGGGAAAATCCCAAAGAAACTCACAAGTAGTAATTATCATATTGCTTTGCATGATCATATAGAGCGGACATGATATTTGTGCAAAAACCCACCGTTCATCATTATTATACATGTTACGCTAGATCATTGCACATCCTGGCACACTGCCAGAGGCATTCATATAGAGTCATATTGTATAGTTTTATCGAGTTGTAAGTAAATAAAAGTGTGATGATTATCATTATTAGAGCATTGTCCCAGTGAGGAAAGGACGATGGAGACTATGATTCCTCCAGAAGTCGGGATGAGACTCCGGACCAAAAAAATAGGCCAAAAAGATCCCACCAAAAGATGAGTGAAAAGAGAGGAGGGGCAATGTTACTATCTTTGTACCACACTTGTGCTTCAAAGTAGCACCATGTTCTTCATATAGGGAGTCTCCTGAGTTGTCACTTTCATATACTAGTGGGAATTTTTCATTATAGAACTTGGCTTGTATATTCCGATGATGGGCTTCCTAAAATGCCCGAGGTCTTCATGAGCAAGCAAGTTGGATACACACCCAATTAGTTTAGATTGAGCTTTCATACACTTATAGCTCTCAGTGCATCCATTGCGTGGCAATCCCTACTCCTCGCATTGATATCGGTTGATGTGCATCTCCATAGCCCATTAATCCGCCTAGTTGATGCGAGACTTTCTTCCCTTTTGACGTTCGTTTGGTCTCTACCGCCACATTCTTTTTCACCTATAGTCCTATATCCATGGGTCACGCTCATGTATTGTGTGAAGTTGAGAATGTTGAAGCACGTTAGAAGTATGATCCAATTGCCTGGTTTAACACCGGGGTGCTCATGATTTATACTTATGCGGTGAAGACAGAGTCATGCCATGCTAATATGATAAAATGAGCTGGGACAACATTTGTTAAGGATCTTATATTTTGAAAAAGTAATGATTATGCTTATTATATTCATGGATATTATTAAGTTGATATCAATTACTTCGTATCTCAATATTCATACTGGAAAGAGATTACATGATACACATGCTAGATTCAACAACAAAAATTCTGTTTTTATCACTTACCTACTCGAGGACGAGCAGGAATGAAGCTTGGGGATCCTGATACGTCTCCAACGAATCTATAATATTTGATTGTTTCATGCTATTATATTATCAATCTTGGATACTTTATATACAATTATATGTTATTTTATATCATTTTTTGGGACTAACCTATTAACCCAGTGCCCAGTACTTGTTCCTATTTTTTGCGTGTTTTTCACTTTTCAGAAAATCAATACCAAACGAAGTCCAAACACGATCAAACTTTACGGTGATTTTTTCTGGACCAAAAGATACCCTAGAAGGTTTGGGAGGATCCCATAAGACGTACGGGTGAGTCACGAGCTCACCCGGCGCCCCCTGAGCTCGTGACTCGCACACAACTCTATTTGACCCAATTACACTTCTATAAATTCACATACATTCCCAAACCAACAGAGAGACACCTGATACGTCTCCAACGTATCTATAATTTATGAAGTATTCATGCCATGTTTACAGTAATTTTATATGATTTTGGTATGATTTGATTAGAACTAACCAGGACTGACGCTGTTTTCAGCAGAGCTATCGTGGTGTTGTTTTTGTGCAGAAATAAAAGTTCTCGGAATGGGCTGAAAATTTACGGAGAATATTTTTGGAAAATATAAAAAATACTGGAGCAAAAAGCTGGGCCAGGAAGTGACCGAGGAGGCCACAAGCCGGGGGGGCGCCCCCCCCAGGGCGCGCCCCTGGCTTCTGGGCTCCTCGGGCACCGCCTTGACGTGAGACCGGCGCCAAAAACTCCTATAAATCGAGAAACCCCCAGAAAGAAACCTAGATCGGGTGTTCCGCCGCCGCAAGCCTCCAGAGCCATGAAAAACCAATCGGGAGCCCGTTCCGGCACCCTGCCGGAGGCGGAAACCATCACCGAAGGCCATCTTCATCATCCCGGCGGTCTCCTTGACGAGGAGGGAGTAGTTCACCCTCGGGGCTGAGGGTATGTACCAGTAGCTATGTGTTTGATCTCTCTCTCTCTCGTGTTCTTGAGATGACACGATCTTGATGTACCGCGAGCTTTATTAATATAGATGAATCATATGGAGTTTTCCCCTCTCTATCTTCTTGTGATGAATTGAGTTTTCCCTTTGAAGTTTTCTTATCGGATTGAGTCTTTAGAGGATTTGAGAACACTTGATGTATGTCTTGCGATGGGATATCCGTGGTGACAATGGGATGTTCTATTGATCCACTTGATGTATGTTTTGGTGATCAACTTGCGGGTTCCGTGACCTTGGGAATCTATGCATAGGGGTTGGCACATGTTTTCGTCTTGACTCTCCGGTAGAAACTTTGGGGCACTCTTTGAAGTTCTTTGTGTTGGATTGAACATGATGAATCTGAAATTGTGTGATGCATATCGCGTAATCAAACCCACGGGTACTTGAAGTGACATTGGGGTATCTAGGTGACATTAGGGTTATGGTTGATGTGTATCTTAAGGTGTTATTTTAGTACGAACTCTAGGGCTATTCGTGACACTTATAGGGATAGCTCCTACGATTGATCGGAAAGGATAACTTTGAGGTGGTTTCGTACCCTACAATAATTTCTTCGTTTGTTCTCCGCTATTTGTGACTTTGGAGTGAACTCTTTGTCGCACATGAGGTATTTACCTATGATTCAACTATGTCAGTATTGTTGAGAGAACTTGCACTAGTGAAAGTATGAACCCTAGGCCTTGTTTCTAAGCATTGCAATACCGTTTGTGCTCACTTTTATCATTAGTTACCTTGCTGTTTTTATATTTCAGATTACAAAAACCTATATCTACCATCCATATTGCACTTGTATCAGCATCTCTTCGCCGAACTAGTGCACCTATACAATTTACCATTGTATTGCGTGTGTTGGGGACACAAGAGACTCTTTGTTATTTGATTGCAGGGTTGCTTGAGAGAGACCATCTTCATCCTACGCCTCCCACGGATTGATAAACCTTAGGTCATCCACTTGAGGGAAATTTGCTACGGTCCTACAAAACTCTGCGCTTGGAGGCCCAACATGAGTCTACAAGAAGAAGGTTGTGTAGTAGACATCAAGCTCTTTTCTGGCGCCGTTGCCGGGGAGGCTAGGTAAGCGGCACTCACATCCCGTCAATGAAGCTCTTTTCTGGCGCCGTTGCCGGGGAGGTGAGTGCTTGAAGGTATATCTTTAGATCTTGCAATTAAATCTTTTAGTTTCTTGTTTTTCACTAGTTTGGTTTTATAAAAGAAAACTACAAAAAAAAATGGAATTGAGGTTTCCTCATATGCTTCATCTTTTTAATGTCTTTCGTGAAAATGATGGAAAGGAAAATTGTGCTCAAGTGTTAGAAGAAGAAGTTATTAAAATGATTGGCACTAAATCTTTGAGTGATGAGCATGATTGCAATGTTGTTAGTATGAATTCTTTGAATATCCATAGTACTAATGATGATTGCACTAGTCATGATAAAAATATTTCTTATAAGCATGCCAATTTTTGTGGAGTGCATAGAGTTTGTGAAGACATGTCTAAAAGGGAAGATAGATTTTGTAAGAGGCATAAGTATTTAGAAACTAAATGGTTGCAAGAGAGGCTATATGGTTGTGCTGAAAGACTTAATATTTCTCGCCGTCCTTGTGAACTTTGCAATGAAAGTGGTCATTTTAATTTCCAATGTGATTTATTTCATGATCGAATTGTGTCCAAAAATTGTGATAACCTCATTACCCTTGAGCATCATAATGAACTTAGTCTATTTTTGGGGTATGAAGAAATGAAACATAAAACTAAGGATGTTCCAGCTTGGGTTCTCATGAAAATGATTGATTTTGATCTAAATGAAATCTATATGTATTGCGTGGTAAATTGCATTGAGAATCCTTATATTGCCAATTACTTAAAGACAAGAAAACAAATAGAAGATGAAGAGAATACTAATGAAGGGGAAGAGGTTTCCCAATATCCTCCTATTCTTTCTTATGATGAATCAGGTAACGAGGAGGAGCTTTTTATTCAACCAACCTCTTTAAAAAGAAGCTTGGAGGAATTAAATAAACCCACACATAATGTGGTGAAGAGGAAGAAAAGAAGGAAAAGTAAAGGTACGGAGGTATCTCTCCCAAATAATGTTGCTCCCATTATTGATAGGCCTCATGAGAATGAATCAAAAATAGTTGTGGAAGATGATACACTTGAGGATGATTTTGTTATACCTATTGCTTGTTGTGATAATTATGATTGGGAAGATAATGATACTTCTTATAATCTTGAAAATATTTATGGCACCAACTTGGAGGATGATGATAATAATTGCTATACTATTGGTGCTATTCACACTATTAATGATGAAAGTGACATGTTTGAGAATTTATTTGCTGCAATTAATATTTGTCCCAAGCTTGGAGATGCTATGCTTAATGAAGATGATCTTTTTATCCCCCCTACTTTGAATGATCAAATTTGTTATAATGATTGCATGCCTCCTACTTATGATGATTATTGTGATGATACTTATGCAATGAAAAAGAGTGATGATTACTATTATGATACTTGTCGTAATTATGAATATCCTTTTACTGAATATTACTCTTTTAATGTGGAACCAATTTGTAGTATTCAATTCTTTTATGATACTCCCACTATTAGTCAAGAGAAGAAATTTTCTTGTGTGGAGAGTAGTAAAATTTCTATGCTTGTAGATCATGAAAAGAATTCTTTATGTGCTGGTTATGTTGTGAAATTCCTTCATGATGCTACTGAAAATTATTATGAGGGAGGAACATATGTTTGTAGGAATTGCAATAATATCAAGTTTCCTCTCTATGTGTTCAAAGTTTTGAAGTTATGCTTGTTTTGCCTTCCTATGCCAGTTGATTCTTGCTCCCATAAATTATTTGCTCACAAAATCCCTATGCATAGGAAGTGGGTTAGACTTAAATGTGCTTTCCATGAGATTCATGATGCTCTTTTGCATGTTTCAACTACTATTCTTATAGGAGCATCATTGAAATCATCATGCCTAGCTAAAAAGGCATTAAAGAAAAGCTCTTGTTGGGAGACAACCCAACACTTTTACTTTCTGTTTTGGTGTGTCCACAAGATTAAGCTACTGTATAATCATGTTTATAGCTTTTGTTTCAATAAAGTGCCAAGTAAAGCCTTTGGGATAGTGTGGATGATAGTTGACTTGATTCTGTGCAAAAATAGAAACTTTTGCTCTCAGTCCAGGAATTTTGTAAATTCACTGGAACATGATTTTGATCTGATTTTTTTTACACATGATTGATATACAAATTGACTAGATTGTCCTAATTTTTCAGAATTTTTAGAGACAGGGAAGTATAGTTACACCACAGATTCTTCACAGACTGTTCTATTTTTGACAGATTCTGTTTTGCATGCATAGTTTGCTTGTTTTAGTGTTCTCATAGTTTATATTGAGTGATATAAATTATGGGAATGATAGAATACAGTAGGTATCATGTGGGAACAATTATGAATCTTGTCTTGACAGTACCTAAGTGAATGATTTATCTTTATTACACTAACCCTTCTCACGAAGTTCCGTTAAGTTTTGTGTGATTGAAGTTTTCAAGTTTTGGGTGAGACACCGATATGAGGAGAATAAGGAGTGACAAGAACCTAAGATTGGGGATGCCCAAGGCACCCACAAGATAATATCCAAAGAAGACTCAAGTGCCTAAGCTTGGGGATGCCCCGGAAGGCATCCCCTCTTTCGTCTTCAACATTATCGGTATATCTTACTTGGAGCTATATTTTTATTCGTCACATAATATGAGTTTTGCTTGGAGCATCATTTTATTTACTTGTTCTATGTTAGGAGTTATTTATAATCTTGTTTTTCAATAAAAAGTTCCAAGAATTGCATTAGGATGCTTGCATTGCATGTTTTGATATGTGCTGTGTAAAAACAGAAACTTTTTCTGTAGTGTTTGAATTTTCATATTTTACTGGAACATGGAAAGTTCCTGAAATTGTTACACAGTGTTGTCATATAAATTAGTTATCATCTCCTAAATTTTCATAATTTTTTGAGTTACATAAGTACACTGTTTTCATAAATTTCTACAGACTGTTCTGTTTGGACAGATTGCTGTCATAGTTTCGTTATCTACTTATCCTATAGATTCCATAGCCTATATTGGTAGATACAAATTGTGGAAATGATAGTATACAGTACCTAATGTTTGGAAATTATTATGCAACTTGTCTTGGCAGTACATGAAGTGTTGATTTATTATTATGTGTACTAACCTATCTACGAGTTCTTTTCGGGTTTTGTGTGGATGAAGTTTTTGAGAATAGGTGAAACCATGATACGAGATGATTGAACGAGATACAAAATCTTAAGCTTGGGGATGCCCAAGGCACCCCAAGTAAATATTTCAAGAAGTCTCAAGCATCTAAGCTTGGGGATGCTACGCATCCCACCTCTCTTCATCAACAATTATCGGTTAGCCTATGTTGAGCGTAAATTTTTATTCGTTCACATGATGCGTGCTATTCTTGGAGTGATATTTTTTATTTTGCTTGATGTTTAAATAAAATACTCAGATCTTAAAATATTTATTGAGAGAGAGAGTCCTCACATAGCTACTTAATTGTTTGACTACTCATTGATCTTCACTTATATCTTTTGAGAGTAGCTTGTCATTTCCTCTCATGCTTCACTTATACCTTTTTGAAGGATGAAATCTTTATGCTCATGTGCTTCATTTAAATTTGTTTGAGCTTGTCGAAAAAGCAATAGCAATATATGAAAATAGTCCCAAAGTGATAGATATCCAAGGAGGATATAATAAAAACTTTCATGTAGATCATGGGACAAATTAAACTTGATTCTTTGTAATAGTTTTGAAACATGATGATAGTAATATGTGAGTCATGTTAGTGAGTAATTATGCTTTAGTAGGAATATTGGTGTTAAGGTTTGTGATTCCCTATGCAAGTACGAAAGTCAATAGTTATGCAATGAAGTTACATCCTACTTGTGGTGCATTATTCGGTGTTAGTTATGATTCAATGCTCACTTATGTGATTTTTCATTCCTTGGTTTGGTTGCTTCCCAATCTATTTGCTAGCCTTCATTTGTACTAAAGAAATACTACTTGTGCATCCAAAATCCTTAAACCAAGTTTTGCCTTATGAGTCCACCATACCTACCTATATGCGGTATTTCCATGCCGTTCCAAGCAAATTTGTATGTGCCATCTCTAAATTTTCAAAATAAATTTTCTCTTTTGTGTGCCCGTACCGCTCATGAAACGGTGGGGAGTATCCAATATTTTTCCATGCTAGGTGTATTAGTCTCACGATATGTGTTGATTCACTATCATTCACGAGAAAGTGGCTGGTATTCGGGATGCCCAGTTCCATGCTCAAAATTCAAATCAAAATATAATGAAACAAAACTCCCCCAGGATTGTTGTTTGTATGGATGGTACCCGTGGATTCGGCTCGCCGTGGAGTGTGATTGATTGGTGGTGGGGGAGTGAAAACTTTACCATTCTGTTTGGGAACCGCCTATAATGTATCTAGCATGGAAAGTATTGTGAGCTACTTGGTCGTTTTTGTTGACAGGAAAAGCATACCACTCAAAATATTTCTCTCTCTCAATTTAAACCTTGAGCTCTGGCACCTCTACAAATCCCTACTTCCCTCTGCGAATGGCCTATCTATTTACTTTATGCAATTTTTATTTTTTCTTTGAGTCTCCATCTTCTCTTATAAGCACCAACTTGGGGGCACTATGATCGTACTTGAGCATTGGACATAGCTAATATTTGAGTGTGTTTCATGAATGGATCAATGATTGAGCATGATGGGCTAGGGATAACTCTCTTTAGTGTTGATATTTTGAAAGACATGGTTGCTTGTTGACATGCTTGAGTATTGAAGTCATTATGCTAAAACTAGGCTATTGCTTTGAATCATTTTACAAGTCCAAATGTCCATGCTATACAAAGAAGAAAAGAATATGATGAACATGTTAGGTAGCATTCACACTTCATAAATTATTTCTTTTATCATTTACCTACTCGAGGACGAGCAGGAATTAAGCTTTGGGATGCTGATACGTCTCCAACGTATCTATAATTTATGAAGTATTCATGCCATGTTTACAATAATTTTATATGATTTTGGTATGATTTGATTAGAACTAACCCGGACTGACGCTGTTTTCAGCAGAGCTACTGTGGTGTTGTTTTTGTGCAGAAATAAAAGTTCTCGGAATGGGCTGAAAATTTACGGAGAATATTTTTGGAAAATATAAAAAATACTGGAGCAAAAAGCTGGGCCAGGAAGTGATCGAGGAGGCCACAAGCCTGGGGGGCGCCCCCCCCTAGGGTGCGCGCCCCCCCTAGGGTGCGCCCCCCTGGCTTGTGGGCTCCTCGGGCACCGCCTTGACGTGAGACCGACGCCAAAAAATCCTATAAATCGAGAAACCCCCAGAAATAAACCGAGATCGGGAGTTCCGCCGCCGCAAGCCTCCAGAGCCACGAAAAACCAATCGAGAGCCCGTTCTGGCACCCTGCCAGAGGGGGAAACCATCACCGGAGGCCATCTTCATCATCCCGATGGTCTCCATGACGAGGAGGGAGTAGTTCGCCCTCGGGGCTGAGGGTATCTACCAGTAGCTATGTGTTTGATCTCTCTCTCTCTCTCGTGTTCTTGAGATGACACGATCTTGATGTACCGCGAGCTTTATTAATATAGATGAATCATATGGAGTTTTCCCCTCTCTATCTTCTTGTGATGAATTGAGTTTTCGCTTTGAAATTTTCATATCGGATTGAGTCTTTAGAGGATTTGAGAACACTTGATGTATGTCTTGCGATGGGATATCCGTGGTGACAATGGGATGTTCTATTGATCCACTTGATGTATGTTTTGGTGATCAACTTGCGGGTTCCGTGACCTTGGGAATCTATGCATAGGGGTTGGCACATGTTTTCGTCTTGACTCTCCGGTAGAAACTTTGGGGCACTCTTTGAAGTTCTTTGTGTTGGATTGAACAGGATGAATCTGAAATTGTGTGATGCATATCGTATAATCAAACCCACGGGTACTCGAGGTGACATTGGGGTATCTAGGTGACATTAGGGTTTTGGTTGATGTGTATCTTAAGGTGTTATTTTAGTACGAACTCTAGGGCTATTCATGACACTTATAGGGATAGCTCATACGATTGATCGGAAAGGATAACTTTGAGGTGGTTTCGTACCCTACAATAATTTCTTCGTTTGTTCTCCGCTATTTGTGACTTTGGAGTGAACTCTTTGTCGCACATGAGGTATTTACCTATGATTCAACTATGTCAGTATTGTTGAGAGAACTTGCACTAGTGAAAGTATGAACCCTAGGCCTTGTTTCTAAGCATTGCAATACCGTTTGTGCTCACTTTTATCATTAGTTACCTTGCTGTTTTTATATTTATCAGATTACAAAAACCTATATCTACCATCCATATTGCACTTGAATCACCATCTCTTCGCCGAACTAGTCCACCTATACAATTTACCATTGTATTGGGTGTGTTGGGGACACAAGAGACTCTTTGTTATTTGATTGCAGGGTTGCTTGAGAGAGACCATCTTCATCCTACGCCTCCCACGGATTGATAAACCTTAGGTCATCCACTTGAGGGAAATTTGCTACTATCCTACAAAACTCTGCGCTTGGAGGCCCAACACGAGTCTACAAGAAGAAGGTTGTGTAGTAGACATCAACACCCAAAACACTTTTTCTGGCGCCGCAAGCATTTGATCTTGCGTGATCCCATCTGGAGGCCTTTTCCGGTACTCGACTGGAGGGGGAATCGATCACGGAGGCCATCTACATCAACCTTGCTGCCTCTATGATGATGTGTGAGTAGTTCACCACATACCTACGGGTCCATAGCTAGTAGCTAGATGGCTTCTTCTCTCTCTGGTCTTCAATACCATGTTCTCCTTATTCTTCTTGGAGTTTATTCGGTGTAATCTTCTTTTGCGGTGTGTTTGTTAGGATCCGATGAATTGTGGGTTTATGATCAGATTATTCATTGAAAGCATGAGCCTTTTCTGAACTTTATTATGCATGATTGTTATAGCTTTGTATTTCTCTCCGATCTATATGTTTGGTTTGGCCAACTAGATTGATTTATCTTTAGTGGGAAAGGTGCTTTGTAGTGGGTTCAATCTTGCAGTGCTCTATATCCTAGTGACATAAAGGGACAGGACACATATTTGTATTGTTTCCATTAAGGGTAAAATGATGGGGTTTATTTATATTAATTGAGTTCACTTTGTGTTAGTGCATCTAGTGCCCCCCTTAGTGGTTTGGAGTATTGAAGACAAATGGGTTAAGGGACCAATGTATTTGTGAGTGTACACATCTGTTATAGTCCCCGAAGAGTTTGGTTTAATCGAGGAAAGACGACCCCTAAAAATGTATTTCTTCAGATGACGAATTATATATATTTCTTGAAGAAATTGAAGTCAAGAATTCAGTGTGCCCATGAAGAAATTGACGTGAAGAATTGAAGAATGAAGACTTTGTTTTCATATTTCATTTCCTGTTTCTTGATTCAGAGGAAACACCGTACTATTAAAGGGGGTCTAGGCGAAGCATAGACGCATTTGCAAGTGATGCTCATAAACTACATTCCTAATCCTTCGAGTGAAGACTTTGTAAATCTCTTACAACACAGACAAGTGATACGACTCCAACGTATCCATAATTTATGAAGTATTCGTCCCATATTTGCCTATGTTTAAAATACTTTATATGGTTTTGATGCACTGTATATGATTTATTTAGAACTAACCCGGACTGACGTTGTTTTTCAGCAGAATTATCGTGGTGTTCTTTTTGTGCAGAAAAGAAAAGTTCTCGGAATCGCCCAAAACTTTTTTATGAGTTTTTCTGGAGAAAATAAGAAATACTGGAGCAAAGAACCACCGGGGGGAGCCACCTGTGGGCCACAAGCCAATAGGGCGCGCCCACCCCCTAGGCGCACCCTGTTAGCTTGTGGGGCCCACGTGGCTCCGGTTGACATGATTCCAGCGCTGAAAAATCCTATAAATCCATAAACCCCCGAAAGCTAACCTAGACCTTTCGCTCCACCGCCGCAACAGTATGTATGAAATAAAAAACCATCTGGAGCCTTTCCAGTACCCCGTCGGAGGGGGAAAACCATCACCGGTGGCCATCTTCATCATCCCGGCGGAGGCCATGACGAGGAGGGAGTAGTTCACCCTCGGGACCGAGGGTATGTACCAGTAGCTATGTGTTTAATCTCTCTTTCTCTCTCGTGTTCTTGAGATGGCACGATCTTGATGTATCATGGGCTTTGTTAATATAGTTGGATCATATGGTGTTCTTCCCTTGCTATCTTGTTGTGATGAATTGAATCTTTCCCTTTGAGATTTTGTTGTGTCGGATTGAATATTGGATTTGAGATCACTTGATGTATGTCTTGTATGTGGATACCCGTGGTGACAATGGGTTATTCTATTGATTCACTTGATATATGTTATAGCATCAACTTGCGGATTCCGGTGGCCTTGGGGATCTATGCATAGGGGTTGATTGCACGTTCTTGTCGTACCTTCTTCGATAAAAATCTTGGGGTACTCTTTGAAGTTCTTTGTGTTGGATTGAATATGATGAATCCGAAATTGTTTGATGCATGTCGAATAATTAACCCACGGATATTTGAGGTGATATTGGAGTATCTAGGTGACATTACGGTTGATTGATATGTATCATTGGGGTTATTTTACTACCAACTCTAGGGCTGTTTGTGACATCTATAGGAATAGCCGAATAGATTTATCGGAAAGGGTAACTTTGAGGTGGTTCTTACTACCTACATCAATTTCATCTTATGTTCTCCGCTAGTTATGAACTTTGGAGTGATTCTTTGTTGCACGTTGAGGGATGATCATATGATTCTATTATGTTAGCATTGTTGAGAGATTGCTCTAGTGAAAGTATGAACCCTCGGCCTTATTCCCAAGCATTTATATAAAGTTTTGCTCATTGTTTGCCACTTGCTACCTTGCTGTTTTTATATTTTCAGATTACAAAAACCTATATCTACCATCCGTATTGCACTTGTAGCACCATCTCTTTGCCGAACTAGTGCACCTATACGATTTGCCATTGTATTGGGTGTTTTGGGGACACAAGAGATTTCTTTTATTTGATTGAGGGTTGTTTGAGAGAGACCATCTTCATCCTACACCTCCCACGGACTGATAAACCTTAGGTCACCCACTTGAGGGAAAATTGCTACTGTCCTACAAAACTCTGCGCTTGGAGGCCCAACAGAGTCTACAAGAATAAAGTTGCATAGTAGACATCAACAAGTTCTTGAATGACAGAGACGAAGTTCTTCTGGTCACTGACGACTTTGGTCTGACTAAGGAGTTAGGACATCACCATGCGTTGTGCCTACGGTGACGACTATGAGTGCCCCGATGAATTTGAGAGTTCATATTACCGACCGTTACTGCGCTTAGTGCTAGCTGTCCAAAGGATCTTATCCTGACAAGGGTCATATCATTGAAGGGCATTTATGTCATATCATGTCAAGTTGCTCCAAGGCTATAATATCCACCCCCCACAACCATTCATTGGTTGGCTGCTCCGAGAGATAGATTGACACTTTTCATTTAGAGCTACCCATTCCTCTGACGACTTAGAGAGAATCCTAAGTGAGGAGAAACCCCATACACATAGAGCCTTAAAGTGATTGAAGACTTACCACGAGTGATTAGGCGGAGTCTAGTGACTTCAGCTCAAGGGGAATACGGTGGGGACTAAGTGTCTTCAGAGTGCAAGCTTAGCCGCCCCAATTAGATGTACGACTGTCACAATAGTTGGAACTGGTCGAACAAATCGATTGTCTTCATCAAGCATCCTAGATCTATTTCTTCAACCCCTCACTTACTTACTCGTACCTTGAAGAAATTGCTTGATGTTTTGTGAAGACTTTGACTGAAGACTTTCTCTATTTCCTCAACCCAAATTCTTTAGTCACTGCACTTAATCTGAAAGCTAGTTACTCATTCACTCGTATGCTTCAATTCATCATGCCGACCATGTTGTTCATGTATTTAGCATATGCCTGAGTACTTATCTGGTGCACTGTTTTTTGTCACCCTTCTTTTTCCTCATCTAGAAATTCCTCAGTGATGAATTTGTTTAAAATGCCCAATCACCCCCCTCTGGGCGATATAACGCACTTTCAATTTGTATCAGATAAAGGTACTCCCTTGTTCTGTGTGATTTTGGTTTATCCACCTGGAGTTTTAGTTAAGTTGACCACATGTATGATCAAGATTTCCGCTATGTGTCCGGTCTTTGAAAGCACTGATTACCCCTACTAGAAGAACAAGAGGCGCATGCATCTTGAAGCCATTGACAACGACCTCTGGTTTGTTGTTGACAAGGGCATCCCTGGCATCGCTCCAAATATCAAAGCCACCGGTGTGAAGAGATTCAAGCAAATCGACTCACAAGCGAAGAATATCATTTGCACGCATCTGAGCAAAGGATAGTATGGCAGGGTGAGTGCTTTGGAAACCTCGAAGCTGATCTGGGATAGGTTGTACAAAGTCAACGAGGGTGTCTCCACTCAACGTGACTCCCTAGTTGATGTTCTTCGAAACCTCTTTAATCGCTTCAAAATACTCGACAATGAAAATGTTCAGCAAACCTTCGATCGCCTCATTGATATCTCCAATGAACTTCAAGCCCTTGGTGCCACTGATATCACAGACCACGAGGTGGTGAAGAAACTGTTGAGATCTCTTCGTTCTTCATTTGACACCCTGTCACTGATGACTCAAGAGCGTCCTGATTATAAGGCACTAGACCCTGCTGACATTCTTGAGAGGCTCAATACACATGAATTTCAGCAATCCGAGAAGAGAGACCTCTACGGGCCAAGCTATGGAAGATCTTGTGCTCTGAAGGCAAAAGACAATTTCCTCAAGTGAAGAATCTGACAGCAGTGTTGGTGACCCTAATGAAACTGGCCGTGAACTGGCCATGCTCGTGAGGAAGTTCCAGAAGTTCTCCAGAAAAGGCCGCTTTGGAAAGTCCTCAAGGGATGATGTCAAGAAATCAGATTCCTCATGCGACTACAAGAAGAGAACATGTCACAAATGGAAGAAGTCTGGTCACTACATCGCCGACTGCCCTCTCTGGGAAAAGGAATCAAAGAAGAAGAAGAAGAAGAAGAGCAAAGACTACAGTTCTGATGACAACAAGAAAAAGAAGTCGTCAAGATCTTCTTCAAAGTCTGCATCACGCAAGAAGAGCAGTTACAGAACGGCTCGGGCACTCATTAGCAAGGAAATGAATTATGAAGAAGAATGTGAGGAATTTTAAGAAGAGGAGGAATCTGAGGAGGAGTCAGACTCTGATGTGGCGAGCCTAGCTCTCGTTACCGCGTTCGTCAGCAAATCGATCTTCAATAGTGAAGAAAGTGGCATTGTCAACAATGCTGATGACTATGACAACGACTACGCTCCCACCTATTGCTTCGTGGCAAAAAGTGCCAAGGTACTCTTATATCATTACTCTTCTGGTTCAAGTGAAGGTGAATCTGATGAAAATGTGAAACCTAGGTATTCCA
The DNA here is from genome assembly GCA_039707655.1 of Elymus sibiricus. Taxonomy (NCBI): domain Eukaryota; kingdom Viridiplantae; phylum Streptophyta; class Magnoliopsida; order Poales; family Poaceae; genus Elymus; species Elymus sibiricus. The sequence goes on from CM077675.1 coordinate 115,986,525, forward strand.
AACTTGCTACAATTGCCACTAAGCAACAAAGTGCCATGCCAAGGATTCAAAAATTGTTAGACAAAAGCGATGACCTGTTGAACGAGGAAATGGATCGCACTCAAACTCTGACTGATGATCTTCAAAGTCTTCAGTCAAAGTATGAAGATCTTAAAATCGTCATGATACACTCTTAGTTGATCACGAGCGTGTCTCATGAAGATCTTTGAAAGGAAAATGATTCATTGCTCGCTCAACAGATCAGTCTCGCTCAGGAAGAATTTGTTCCACCTTGCTTGAAACACATCGAAGGTGAAACTTCTCATGCTTTACCTGAATGTTTAAATGCTTCTGAGACTGCAAATTCTTCAACTATTTCGGTGGTAACTAACCCCTCATCTGAGGAAGCCACCAGTGTCACTGACAAAAATGCAAGGTTGAAGGAGTTGTATGTTACATGCATGTACAAAAGCCTCAAAGGGCATCAAACCCTTTGTGATGTGCTTAAGAAGTAGATTCTGAACAGGAACCCATGGAATGAGAGTGTTGCATTTGAGGGGAAACTCAATGCTGATGGAGCTTATGGAAACATGAGCAGTACCCAAAGCGACATGGGTTGCTGCAAAAGGACCTCATGTAGATCCATCCACCTTATCTGGCTTTACATGTGAATCTTCATATTCTTCTGATGAGTCATTTGACTCCAACTACAAACTGTTCAAAAATTAGAATGGTGAAGTATTTGCCAGATACATTGGAACTAACTCCAGGAACGGTCCCCCTATGAAGAAAATCTGGGTTCCCAAAAGTTGCCTTGAAAATCTTCAGGTGAATGTCATCATGACACCACCTTTGAAGAAAAGGAACCCCAGACCAAATTCTTCATATGGAACAAAGTCTTCATCTGGTCATAGATCTACACGCATGCGTACTAATGCATCTGTTTCGTAGGAAAATGATAAACCTCATGAATATGTGCATTATTCTTTAAACCATTATGTTCACAAATCTTTGAAGAATTTCTCTGCTTATTCATATGAGTACTCTAACCCTCCCTCTGTGAAGCGAAGTGCATTAGCTTTAATGCCTAAGTTTTCACATGCTGCTCATAGAATGATTGACTCTTTACCACCCATTCAGATGTGGGTGGTGAAGAACAAGAACCATTCTCTAGTGCAGGGTCAGGTCTCCAGATGAACTTGAACGTCTAACGAATTTGCTAGAGACCTGAGAAATGCTTGAAAGGATGCAAGGTAATCACGAAGAAATGAATTACTCATTTCTCATGTCCGCATTTTACTATATATAATGCATTGTTTGATGAAATCCTGACTAACGAATTTGATTATCATATTCTTCACTCTGAAGTATATGAGTTCGAGTTGTACTAATTCGTATGCATGAAGAACTACCTAAAGCTACTGCGTGGGTCCTCGACAGTGGATGCACCAATCACATGACTGTTGACAAGTACTTATTGATGGATGCAACTCTTACTCCATGTCATCTGAAGCATATCACCTATGCTGACAAAGGGAAAAGCAAGGTATTGGGTCTAGGTAGGGTTGCAATCTCTAAGGATTGGCACATGGATAAAGTGATGCTTGTCGAATCCCTTGGATTCAAGCTCATGTGACTCTCAATGCTTTGTGACTTAGATACGGTTGTCATCTTTGTCAAATATTGCTGCATTGTGCTCATGGAATCTGACAAACCCAAAGTCTTCAAAGTTTTTCTAAGAGGAGACCTGTACATTGTTGATTTCTCTGCAGGTCCTTAGCTAACTACATTCCTACTAGCAAAAGCTTCAGAATGTTGGCTTTGGCATCGACGACTTGGACATGCTAGCATGAGGAACTTGAACACACTCTCCAAGAAGAAGCATGTCATTGGCATTGATGGTGTCAAATTCCTCTAGGATCACCTTTGTGGGGCTTGTGAGTCTGGGAAGATGACCAGATCCAAGCATCCCTTCAAAACTATCATGACTACCACTCCCCCTTTGAATTGCTTTACATTGACCTCTTTGTCCCACTCATTATGCCACACTAACCAATGATGTATCTCTATATATATGGCTTCGTTATTGTTGACAACTTCTCTCGCTACACTTGGGTGCATATAATCATGTATAAAACTGAGGTGCAACAAGTCTTCAGACGATTTTCTTAAAGGGCCGTGATGAACTTTGGCATCAACATCAAGCACATCAGAGTGACAATGGGACTGAGTTCAAGAACACTGGTCTTGACGACTATCTTGATAAACTCGGGATAACTCATGAGCTATATGCCCCCATACACTCCTCAGCAGAATGGCATCATGGAGCGCAAGAACAAGACTCTTGTTGAGATGGCTCGCACTATGCTTGATGAATACAAGACTCCTCGTTGCTTCTGGCCTGAAGCCGTTGATACTACATACCACATCATCAACAGGGTATATCTTGAAAAATACCTCAAGAAGACTTCATATGAACTCCTCACACACAAGAAACTCAATGTGAGTTATTTCAAAGTCTTCAGTGCTAAATGCTGAATTAGAGATTCTCATCATAGTTGTAAATTTGCACCAAAAGCACATGAATGTTTTATGCTTGGTTATGGAAAGGAATCGCACTCCTACAGAGTCTTCAACACCAACCACAACAAGGTTGTTGAAATTTTATATGTGCGGTTCGATGAAACTAACGGCTCGCAAAGAGAGCACCTCCCTACTGTGATAGATGAAATGCCTCCTGAGGAATCCATTAGGTTCAAGGCTACTAACGAAGTCATAACCATTGAAGAACCTATTCAAGCTGAAGAAGGTGTTGTACCTAATCATGAAGAATCTCATGGTGCTGAAGAAAATGAGGCTCAAGAAAATGGTGCTAATGAAATTGATCAATCCCAACAAGGCCATCGAACTGCTCATCCATGATACGTCTCCAACGAATCTATAGTTTTTTATTATTCCATGCTATAATATTATCATTCTAGCATACTTTTTGGGTATTTATTTGCTGATTCACATTATTTTTGAGCACTAACCTATTAACCTAGTGCCAAGTGCCAGTTGATGTTTTCTACATATTTTCGGCTTTTCGAGAATACCATACCAAACGAAGTCCAAATACCCCGAAACTTTTTGATGATTTTTTCTGGACAAAATAAGGACCTGGAAGCTTCGGAGGGAGACCGGGGGCCACACTAGGTGCCCCCAAGCCATCAGGGCGCGCCCAGGGGCTAGCGGCGCCTTGATGGCTTGGGGCCACCTCCCCAGCTCTGGCGTTGTTCTCTGGCCTATAGATTCTTATTAATCTCAAAAACCCTTGAGAGCCTCCCAAAATACTTTTTCCGTCGCGACAAGTCTCTGTTCCGTCGTGTGCCCATCTGGAGCCCCGTTTCAGTGCCCTGCCGGAGGGGGGATCGATCATAGAGGGCCTCTACATCAACCTTGTTGCTCCCATGATGATGTGTGAGTAGTTCACCACAGACCTATTGGTCTTTAGTTAGTACCTAGATGTGTCTCTCTCTCTCTCTCTCTCTTTACGTTCTTTGTTGCAATGATCACCGTGATTCCCGAGCTGATCTATCTTACGTAATCACTCTTTGCGGTGTGTTTGTTGGGATCCTATGAACTGTGGGTTTATGTTCAGATTATTCATGAAAAATATTAGAGTCTCCTCTGAATTCTTATTTGCATGATATTTATAGCTTCGTTATTCTCTCCGATCTATCGGTTTAGTTTGGCCAACTAGATTGGTTTATCTTCAGTGGGAGAGGTTCGTTGTAGTGGGTTCAATCTTCGGTGCTCTATATTCAAGTGAAAAAGTAGGGGACAAGACACGTATTTGTATTTTTGACACTAAGGGTAAAACGATGGGGTTTATTTATATTAATTGGATTTACTTTGTCTATATCATGTCATCGTTCTCCAAGCATTACTCTATTTGACTTAATACTCTAGATGCATGCTGGATAGCGGTCGATGGGTGGAGTAATAGTAGTATATGCAGGCAGGAGTTGGTCTATTTGTCTATGGACGTGATGCCTATATGCATGATCATTGCCGTGAATAAATATTGCATAACTATACGCTTTTCTATCAATTGCCCAACAGTAATTTGTCTACCCACCGCATGCCTTCTTCGAGAGAGAAGCCTCTAGCGAACACTATGGCCACCGGGTCTATTCACAAATATATTTATAAATGCTCTTATTTCCTTGCTTCCATTATTTAATTTTTATTTATTTTCTATTTTATATTTATCCAACTATCATCTACACTACATATCGCTTGCAAGTAATGAGTTCAAGGGGCTTGACAACCCTCTTGCCCGCGTTGGGTGCAAGTCTGTGCTCTTTTGTGTGTAGGCACTGAATATGGGAAGTTTTGTGATCTTCCTATTGGTTCGATAACCTTGGTTCTCACTGAGGGAAATACTTATGTATACTGTGCTGCATCATCCCCTCCTCTTCGGGGAAAAACCCAACGCATAATACAAGTATCAGGAAAGATTTCTCGCGATGTTGCCGGGGAGCATCACCAAATTCCTATCAAGTACCTTCGCCCAAATTATCATTCACTTGTTTTACTTTTAATTGCCTACTTATGTTATGCTTATCTTTGTCACACCAAAACAGGAAGTAAATGCAAAAAGTCAAGATAAATGGATCCTCATCCACTTGCTAATATTTTCAAACTTGCTGCTAATTGTAAACCAATAGATCATAATGAAGTGATGAATGAAAATGCTATTGGGATACATTTATTGAATGAAAAGCATGATTGCGATTTTTTTAGTATAAATTCTATAAATATCAATTGTGCTAATGATCATGATTGGGGTGATAATCATGATGTTTCTTGTGATCTTGAGAATTCGGAGCTTCATGATGAATCTATAATTGATGATGATATTTGCAATACTACTAAAAGTGGGTTCGTAAGAGCGTCAACTTTAGATAATAATGGTCCACTACTTTGGAGAATGATCAATCTTATGAAATTTTTGATAAAAGTGAGTTTGGATAGGTCATGACTTTAGTTAATGTTAATCCCACTATCTTGGAAGATTGTAAAACTTTTGTGCATGTGGATCTTGGAGGAAATATTTTATATGATAGCTATAATGTTGAATTGAATATGATCCTACATTTAATTATTATGAGAGAGGAAAATATGATTATAGAAATTTTCATATTACTCACTCACCTCTCTTGATTTTCAAATTGTTAATGCTTTATTCTTCCTACTTTCATATCATAGGCATTTCTTATATTGATAATTTGTTTGCTTATAAAATTCCCATGCATAGGAAGTATGTTAGACTTAAATGTGTTCATTACTTTCTATATGATGCTCCTCTTGTCCTTTAATTCTTGTGTTTTATGTGAGCATCATTAATATTCCAAGCCTATCTTAATGGCTATAAGGAAAGAGCTTGTTGGGGACAACCCAATAATTCTGTCATGGTGTGATACCATGATTATTTCTACTGTAGTGATTGTGTTTTTGTGTTTAAATTAGTGTTTGTACCAAGTAAAGCCTTTGGGAAGACTTGCATGATACGTAGAAGTGATACGGTGCAAAAACAGAAACTTTTGCGTCCAGTGCAGAATTACTTTGATTTTACTGGAAAGTCTTTTTGATCTGAATTTTTTACACAGTATTGCTATATAAATTCCCCAGCTTGTCCTAATGTTTCAGAATTTTCTAATATACCTAAGTATAATTTCTCTACAGATCATTACAGACTGTTCTATTTTAGACAGATTATGTTTTTGCTTGCATAATTTGCTTGTTTTAATGATGCTATGGATTGTATCGGGGGGTATAAGCCATGGAGAAGTTAGAATACAGTACCTTATGCAATAATAAAATATGAATCAATTTATAATAGTACCTAAAGTATTTGATATGTTTATTATACTATTGGATCTCATGATGGTTTCTGTTGAGTTTTGTGTGCTGAAGTATTCAAGTTTTGGGTGTTATCACGATGGATGAAGGAATAAGGAGCATCAAGAGCCTAAGCTTGGGGATGCCCAAGGCACCAAAGTCAAATTCGAGGAAGACTTAAGCATCTATGCTTGGGGATTCCCCGGAAGGCATCCCCTCTTTCGTCTCAATCCATCGTATGTCACTTGGAGCTACATTTTTATTCATCACATGATACGAGTTTTGCTTGGAGCGTCGTTTGTTTTAGTTTTGCACAATCATTGTTTGCCGGACACACCTACTTGAGAGAGACACATGTTCACCATGATTTGTTAGAATACTCTTTGTGCTTAACTTATATCTTTTGAGCTAAGCAGTTGCACTATTACTTCACTTATATCTTTTAGAGCACGGTGGCGTATATATTTTATAGAAATAATTGCACTCTCAATCTTGACTTTAATTTGTTTGAGAGTTGATAAATAGTGACGGTAATTTGCATGGCGATAAGACTAGTCCAAAAATAATAGGTACTCAAAGAGTGCATAATAAGAACCTTCATGTAGCATATAAAAGAGAAAATGTGGGTTAATGATATTGATGTGGTAATACGAAAGGCGTGAGTGCATGATTGTCGGTTAGTAGGAATATCGATAGTTAAAGGATGTTATTTTTTATTCATCTAAACATTGGTTATGGCATGGTGATGATGTGTGAGCATTCTTATTCCTTATTGAAATCCTAGTGTTGTTTAGGTCGAAGGTGCGAGATGGTTAACTCCTCCCAACCTCCTCCCTAGGGGCATGCGAGTAGTACTTTGCTTCGAGAGAGCTAATAAAGCTTTGCAATAAATATGTGAGTTCTTTATGACTAATGTGAATCCATGGATGTATGCACCTCACCTTTTCATATTTGCTAGCCTCGTCGGTACCGTGCATTGCCCATCCTCACCTCGAGGATTGGTGCAAACTTCGCTGGTGCATCCAAACCCCGTGGCACGATACGCTCTGTTGCACATAAGCCTCATTTTATCTTCCTCAAAACAGCCACCATACCTACCTATCATGGCATTTCCATAGCCATTCCGAGATATATTGCCATGCAACTTCCACCGTTACATCAAATGACAAGTAAAATCATTGTCACATTGCTTTGCATGATCATGTAGCTGACATGGTATTTATGGCACAGCCACTGTTCATCATTGTTTACATGTTACGCTAGATCATTGCACATCCTGGTACATTGACAGAGGCATTCATATAGAGTTATATCGAGTTTTAGGTAAATAAAAGTGTGATGCTTTTCATTATTAGGGCGCTGTTTCAGAGAGGAAAGGATGATGGACACAATGATTCCCCCCACAAGTTAGGATGAGACTTCGTACGAAAAATAAAAGCAAAAAGGGGGAAAAGGAGAAAAGGGGAAAAAGGAAAAAAGGAAAAAAGTGAGAATGAAAAAAAAGAAAGAAAGAAAAAGAAAAAAAAAGAGAAAAAAATAAAAATAAAAAATAGAAATAAATGAGAGATATAGAGAGAAGGGACTGTGCTACTACTTCTTTTTCCACACTTGTGCTTCAAAGTAGCACCATGTTTTTCATATAGAGAGTCTCATGTTTTGTCACTTTCATATGCTAGTGGGAATTTTTCATTTATAGAACTTGGCTTGTATATTCCGATGACAGGCTTACTCAAATGTCCGAGGTCTTCACGAGCAATCAAGTTGGATGCACACCCACTTAGCGTCATTCAAGATTTCATACACTTATAGCTCTAGTGCATCCGTTGCATGGCAATCCCTACTCCTTGCATTGATATCTATTGATGGGTATCTCCATAGCCCGTTGATACGCCTAGTTGATGTGAGACCTTCTTCTCCACTTTTTACCCCTTTGATATCTACCACCATATTGTATTCCACCTGTATGCTATGTCCATGGTTCACACTCATGTATTGAGTGATGTATAAAAAGATGAAGTGCATTAAAAAGTATGATCCAATTGCCTGACTTAACACCGTGATGCTTGACATTTGTATTTATGTGGTAAAGACGGAGCTATGCCATGCTAATATGATAAAATGAATGTGGGGTAAACATTCTTTAAGGATCGTATATTTTGAAAACTGATGATTGTGTTATTTATGCTTATGGATATTACTATGTTAATGTTTGTTGATTCATCGTTTCTCCATGATCATACCTAAAAGAGATTACATGTTGGGTAGCATTGTTGGGGAACGTTGCATGGGAAACAAAAATTTTCCTACGCACACGCAAGATCTATCCATGGAGATGCATAGCTACGAGAGGGGGAGTGTATCTACATACCCTTGTAGATCGCTAAGCGGAAGCGTATATAACGCGGTTGATGTAGTCGTACTCTTCACGATCGAATCATGATCCGATCCGATCTAGCGCCGAACGGACGGCACCTCCGTGTTCCGCACACGTGCGGCTCGATGACGTCTCCTCCTTCTTGACCCAGCAAGCATGAGAGGAGAAGTAGATGGGATCTCAACCAGCACGACGGCATGGTGGAGATGGTGGTGGAGTAATCCCGGCAAGGCTTCGCCAAGCGCTACCGTAGATGCGATCTGAGGAGAAAACGATCTAGGGAGAGAGGTAGGGCTACCACCGGGGCGTGGGATTGTTGTGTCCAGCCCTCCCCCTCTCCTATACTATATATAGGAGGCAAGGGGAAGGGTTTTGTCGCAGCCCTAGGTCCCTCCTCCAAGGAGGGCCGGCGGCTAGGGAGGAAACTTGCCTCCCAAGGCATGTGGACTCCCTCCCACTTAGGGTTTCCCCTTCCCCTTGCGCATGGGCCTTGTGGGGCTGGTGCCCCTGGCCCAATAAGGCTAGGGCGCCCCCTACAGCCCATGCATGCCCTAGGGGCTGGAGGGATCCTTCCGGACTCCTCCGAAACCCTTTGGAACCTTCCGGAAGCTTCCCGGTACAATACCGGCAAAACCCGAAACTTTTCCAGTAGCCAAAATATGACTTCCCATATATAAATCTTTACCTCATGACGTTTGGGATCTCTTCCGGGACTCCGAGAAACATTCGATCACCAACGTACATATCCCAATACTACTCTAGCGTCACCGAACGTTAAGCGTGCGGACCCTACGGGCTCGAGAATCATGTGGACATGACCGAGACACCTCTCCGATCAATAACCAATAGCGGGACCTGGATGCCCATATTGGTTCCCACATATTCCTAAAGATCTTTATCGGTCGAACCACGATGCCAAGGATTCAATCAATCCCATATGCAGTTCCCTTTGTCCAACGGTATGTTACTTGCCCGAGATTCGATCGTCGGTATCTCCATACCTAGTTCAATCTCGTTAATGGCAAGTCTCTTTACTCGTTCCGTAATAAAAGATCCCGTGACTAACTCCTTAGTAACATTGCTTGCAAGCTTCTTGTGATGTTGTATTACCGAGTGGGCCCAGAGATACCTCTCCGTCATACGGAGTGACAAATCCCAGTCTCGATCCATGCCAACCCAACAGACACCCACGGAGATACCTGTAGAGCACCTTTATAGTCACCAAGTTACGTTGTGACGTTTGATACACACAAGGCATCCGTACGGGAGTTGCATGATCTCATGGTCGTAGGAACAGATACTTGACATGGATAAAGTAGTAGCAGTAAACTGACATGATCAACTGCTATGCTTACGGTTGGGTCTTGTCCATCACATCATTCTCCTAATGATGTGATCCCGTTATCAGATGACAACTCATGTCTATTGTCAGGAAACCTTGACCATCTCTGATCAATGAGCTAGTCTAGTAGAGGCTCACTAGGGACATGGTGTTGTCTATGTATCCACACATGTATCTGAGTTTCCGATCAATACAATTCTAGCATGGATAATAAACGATTATCATGAACAAGGAAATATGATAATAACCAATTTATTATTGCCTCTAGGGCATATTTCCAATAGTCTCCCACTTGCACTAGAGTCAATAATCTAGTTTACATCACCATGTGATTAACACCCAATGAGTTCTGGGGTTTGATCTTGTTTTGCTTGTGAAAGAGGTTTTTAGTCAACGGGTCTAGAACATTCAGATCCGTGTATACTTTGCAAATCACTATGTCATACTGTAGATGCTGCTACTACGCCCCACTTGGAGCTATTCCAAATGTCTACTCCACTATACGTATCCGGTTTGCTACTCAGAGTCATCCGGATCAGTGTCAAAGCTTGCATCAACGTAACCCTTTACGCTGAACTCTTTATCACCTCCGTAATCGAGAAACATTTCCTTAGTCCTCTAGTTACTAAGGATAATTTTGACCGCTGTCCAGTGATCAACTCGTGGATCACTCTTGTACCCCCTTGCCAGCCACGCAGCAAGGCACACATCAGGTGCGTTACACAGCATGGCATACCGTATAGAGCCTATGGCTAAGGCATAGGGGACGACCTTCGTCCTTTCTCTTTCTTCTGCCATGGTCGAGCTTTGAGTCTTACTCAACTTCACACCTTACAAATCAGGCAAGAACTCCTTCTTTGACTGATCAATTTTGAACTCTTTCAAAATCTTGTCAAGGTATGTACTCATTGAAAGTCTTATCAGGCGTCTTGATCTATCTCTATAGATCTTGATGCCCAGTATTTAAGTAGCTTTATCCAGGTTTTTCCTTTGAAAAACTCCTTTCAAACAACCCTTTATGCTTTCCAGAAATTCTACATTATTTCCGATCAACAATATGTCATCCACATATACTTATCAGAAATTCTATAGTGCTCGCACTCACTTTATTTTAAATACAAGTTTCTTATAAACCCAAAAACTTTGATCACTTTATCAAAGCGTATATTCCAACTCCGAGATGCTTGCCCCAGTCCATAGACGGATCGCTGGAGCTTGCATACCTTTTAGCATCCTTAGGACCGACAAAACCTTCTGGTTGTATCACATACAACCTTTCCTCACGGAAACCGTTAAGGAAACTCTGTTTTGACATCCATCTGCCAGATTTCATAATCGAAAAATGCAGCAACTGCTAACATAATTCCAACAGACTTCAACATCGCTACGGGTGAGAAAGTCTCATCGTAGTCAACTCCTTGAACTTGTCGGAAACTTCTTTGCGACATGTCGAGCTTTATAAATGGTGACATTTACCATCAGCGTCTGTCTTCTTCTTAAAGGTCCATTTAATGGCCTGCCATTCATCGGGCAAGTCTACCAAAGTCCATACTTGGTTTTCATACATGGATCCTATCTCGGATTTCATGGCTCCTAGCCATCTGTTGGAATCCGGGCCCACCATCGCTTCTTCATAGCTCGTAGGTTCACTGTTGTCTAACAACATGACCTTCAAGACAGGATTGTTGTATCGCTTGGGGCAGTACGTGTCCTTGTCGACCTATGAGGTTTAGTAGTAACTTGATCTGAAGTTTCATGATCATCATCATTAGCTTCCTCTTCATTTGGTGTAGGCGCCGCAAAAACATCTTTCTGCGTCATGCTACCATCCAACTGAAGTGACGGTTCAATAACCTCATCAAGTTCTACCTTCCCCCACTCAATTCTTTCGAGAGAAACTCTTTCTTGAGAAAGGACCCGTTTTTAGCAACAAACACTTTGCCCTCAGATCTAAGATAGAAGGCATACCCAATTGTTGCTTTAGGGTATCTTATGAAGATGCACTTTTCCGCTTTGGGTTCGAGCTTATCAGACATAAGTGTCGCATTCCCAAAATCTAAGAAACGGTAGCTTAGGTTTTTGCCAAACCATAATTCATACGGTGTCATCTCAACGGATTTAGATGGTGCCCTATTTTAAAGTGAATGTAGTTGTCTCTAATGCATAACCCCCAAAATGATAGTGGCAAATCGGTAAGAGACATCATAGTACGCACCATATCGAATAGAGCACAACTACGATGTTCGGACACACCATTACACTATGGTGTTCCAGGTGGCGTGAGTTGTGAAACAATTTCCACATTGTCTTAAGTTGCATACCAAACTCATAACTCAGATATTCTCCTCCACGATTATACCGTAGACATTTTATCTTCTTGTTATGATGATCTTCAACTTCAATCCGAAATTGCTTGAACTTTTCAAACGCTTCAGACTTGCGTTTCATTAAGTAAATATACCCATATCTACTCAAATCACTAGTGAAGGTAAGAAAATAACGATATCCACCGCACGCTTCAACACTCATTTGGACCGCATACATCAATATGTATTATTTCCAAAAAGTCACTTGCCCGCTCCATCATATCGAAAAACGGGGTCTTAGTCATCTTGCCTATGAGGCATGGTTCACATGTCTCAACCGATTCGAAATCGAGTGAGTCCAAAGATCCATCATCATGGAGTTTCTTCATGCGCTTTACACCAATATGACCTTAGCGGCAGTGCCACAAGTATGTGGTACTATCATTATTAACATTGCATCTTTTGGCATCAATATTATGAACATGTGTATCACTACGATCGAGATTCAATAAACCATTCACATTGGGTGCATGACCATTGAAGGTATTATTCATGTAAACAGAATAACCATTATTCTATGACTTAAATGAATAACCGTATTGCAATAAACACGATCTAATCATGTTCATGCTCAACGCAAACACGAAATAACATTTATTTAGGTTCAACACTAATCCCGAAGGTAGAGGGAGCGTGCGATGGTGATCACATCAACGTTGGAAACACTTCCAACACACATCGTCACCTCACCCTTAGTTAGTCTCCATTTATTCCGTAGCTTTTACTTCGAGTTACCAATATTAGCAACTGAACCGGTATCTATACCCATGTGCTACTAGGAGTACTAGTAAGGTACACATCAATAACATGTATATCAAATATACTTTTGTTGACGTTGCCAGCCTTCTTATCTGCCAAGTATCTGGGGCAGTTCCGTTTCAGTGACCGTTCCCCTCATAACAGAAGCACTCAGCCTCGGGTTTGGGTCCAACCTTGGGTTTCTTCACTGGATTGACAACTGGCTTGCCAGTCTCGATGTTTCCCATCTTGCCCTTGCCCTTTTTGAAACTAGTGGTCTCACCATCAAGACTTGATGCTCCTTCTTGATTTCTACCTTTCGTGGTGTAAAACATCGCGAATAGCTCAGGGATCATCATCTCCATCCCTGGCATGTTATAGTTCATCACGAAGCTCTAGCAGCTTGGTGGCAGTGACTTGGAGAACCATGTCAATCACTATCTTATCTGGAAGATCAACTCCCACTTGATTCAAGCGATTGTAGCACCCAGACAATCTGAGCACATGCTCACCGATTGAGCTATTCTCCTTCATCTTGTAGGCAAAGAATCTTATTGTAGGTCTCATACCTCTCAACACGGGCAAGAGCCTGAAATCCCAATTTCATCTCTTGGAACATCTCATATGATCCGTAACGTTCAAAACGTCTTTGGAGCCTCAATTCTAAGCCATAAATCATGACGCACTAAACGATCAAGTAGTCATAAAAAACGTGTCTGTTTGATGTTCTCAACACCCACAGACGACGCTTGAGGGGGTGGCGCACCGAGCGGCGCATCAAGGACAAAAGCCTTCTGTCCAGCAACTGAGGACAATCCTCAGATCATGGACCCAGTCCGCATAATTGCTACCGTCATCTTTCAACTTACTTTTTTCTCTAGGAACGTATCAAAATACAGGGGAGGTACAGCGCGAGCTATTGATCTACAACATAATTTGCAAAGACATTTTGACTATGTTCATGATAATGAGTTCAATTAATCATATTACTAAAAACTCCCACTCAAATCAACATCCCTCAGGTTGTCTAAGTGTGACTTGATCCAAATCCACCAACCCAAGTCCAATCATCACGTGAGATGAGGTGGTTTCAGTGGTGAACCTCTCCATGTTGGTCATATCTACTATATCAGTCATGTTCGACCTTTCGGTCTCTTGTGTTCCGAGGCCATGTCTGTACATGCTAGGCTCGCCAAGTTTAACCCGAGTGTTCCGCATGTGCAAAACTGGCTTGCACCCATTGTATGCGAACGTAGAGTCTATCACACCCGATCATCACGTGGTGCTTCGAAATGAAGAACTTTCGCAACAGTGCACACTTGGGGAGAACACAATTTTTATCTTGAAATTTTAGTGAGGGATCACCTTATAATGCTACCGTCGTCCTAAGCAAAATAAGATGCATAAAAGGATTAACATCACATGCAAATCATAAGTGACATGATATGGCCATGAACTTGTGCTTTTGATCTCCATCTCCAAAGCACCGACATGATCTCCATCGTCACCAGCATGACACCATGATCTCCATCATCATGATCTCCATCATCGTGTTGCCATCGAGGTTGTTGCGCCAACCATGCTTCTACTACTATTGCTACCACTTAGCGATAAACTAAAGCATTACATGGCGCTTAATGAGTGACACGCAGGCCACATAATAATTAAAGATAACCATATGGCTCCTGCCGGTTGCCGTATGCATCAACATGCTAGTCGATATAATCTATACAAAACATGATCATCTCATACATCACATATATCACATCATGTCTTTGGCCATATCACATCACAACATGCCCTGCAAAAATAAGTTAGACGTCCTCTACTTTGTTGTTGCAAGTTTTACGTGGCTGCTACGGGCAACTAGTAAGAACCGTTCTTACCTACGCAAAGCCACAACGGTGATAATCAAGTTGCCTTTTAACCTTCTACAAGGACCACCTCTATCGAATCTGATTCAACTAAAGTGGGAGAGACAGACACCTGCCAACCATCTTTATGCAACAAGTTGCACGTTAGTCGATGGAACCGATCTCTCGTACGTGGACGAGTAAGGTTGGTCCGAGCCGCTTCATCCCACAATACCGCCGAATCAAGATAATACTAAGGAAGTAAGCAATCTGAACATCAACGCATAGACCTAGCTTTTGTGTTCTACTCGTGCATATCATCTACGCATAGACCTAGCTCATGATGCCACTATTGGGGAACGTTGCTTGGGAAATAAAAAATTTCCTACGCACACGCAAGATCTATCCATGGAGATGCATAGCTACGAGAGGGGGAGTGTATCTACATACCCTTGTAGATCGCTAAGCGGAAGCGTATATAACGCGGTTGATGTAGTCGTACTCTTCACGATCCAATCACGATCCGATCCGATATAAAGCCGAACGGACGACACCTCCGCGTTCCACACACGTGCTGCTCGATGACGTATCCTCCTTCTTGATCCAGCAAGCGTGGGAGGAGAAGTAGATGGGACCTCAACCAGAACGACGGCATGGTGGAGATGGTGGTGGAGCAATCCCGGCATGGCTTCGCCAAGCGCTACCGTAGATGCGATCTGAGGAGAAAACGATCTAGGGAGAGAGAGGTAGGGCTGCCACCGGGGCGTGGGATTGTTGTGTCCAGCCCTCCCCCTCTCCTCTACTATATATAAGAGGCAAGGGGCAGGGTTTGGTCACAGCCCTAGGCCCCTCCTCCAAGGAGGGCCGGCGGCTAGGGAGGAAACTTGCCTCCCAAGACAAGTGGACTCCCTCCCACCTAGGGTTTCCCCTTCCCCTTGCGCATCGGCCTTGTGGGGTCTAGGGCGCCCCTCCAACAACCCATGCACGCCCTAGGGGCTGGAGGGATTCTTCTGGACTCCTGGTCCAATAAGGCTTGGGCACCCCCCCTACAGCCCATGCATACCCTAGGGGATGGAGGGATCCTTCTGGACTCCTCCGGAACCCTCCGGAACCTTTCGGAAGCTTCCCGGTACAATACCGACAAAACCCGAAACTTTTCCGGTAGCCAAAATATGACTTTCCATATATAAATCTTTACCTCCGGACCATTCCGGAGCTCCTTGTGACGCCCGGGATCTCCTCCGGGACTCCGAACAACATTCGGTCACCAACGTACATATCCCAATACTACTCTAGCGTCACCGAATGTTAAGCGTGCGGACCGTATGGGTTCGAGAATCATGTGGAAATGACCGAGACACCTCTCCAGTCAATAATCAATAGCGGGACCTGGATGCCCATATTGGTTCCCACATATTCCACAAAGATCTTTATCGGTCGAACCACGATGCCAAGGATTCAATCAATCCCATATGCAGTTCCCTTTGTCCAGCGGTATGTTACTTGCCCAAGATTCGATCGTTGGTATCTCCATACCTAGTTCAATCTCGTTACCGGCAAGTCTCTTTACTCGTTCCGTAATACAAGATCCCATGACTAACTCCTTAGTCACATTGCTTTCAAGCTTCTTGTGATGTTGTATTACTGAGTGGGCCCAGAGATACCTCTCCATCATACGGAGTGACAAATCCCACTCTCGATCCATGCCAACCCAACAGACACCCTCGGAGATACCTGTAGAGCACCTTTATAGTCACCTAGTTACGTTGTGACGTTTGATACACACAAGGCATTCCTCCGGTGTCCGGGAGTTGCATGATCTCATGGTCGTAGGAACAGATACTTGACATGGATAAAGCAGTAGCAATAAACTGACATGATCAACTGCTATGCTTACGGTTGGGTCTTGTCCATCACATCATTCTCCTAATGATGTGATCCCATTATCAGATGACAACTCATGTCTATGGTCAGGAAACCTTGACCATCTCTGATCAACGAGCTAGTCTAGTAGAGGCTCACTAGGGACATGGTGTTGTCTATGTATCCACACATGTATTTGAGTTTCCGATCAATACAATTCTAGCATGGATAATAAACGATTATCATGAACAAGGAAATATGATAATAACCAATTAATTATTGCCTCTAGGGCATATTTCCGACAAGCATGTCACATCAAAAATTCTGTTTTTATCATTTACCTACTCGAGGACGAGCAGGAATTAAGCTTGGGGATGCTGATATGTCTGCAATGTATCTATAATTTTTTTATTGTTCCATGATATAATATTATCATTCTAGGATACTTTTTGGGCATTTATTTGCCGATTCATATTATTTTTTAGCACTAACCTATTAACCCAATGCCAAGTGCCAGTTGCTGTTTTTTGCATGTTTTTTGGCTTTTCAGGAATACCATACCAAACGAAGTCGAAATACCCTGAACTTTTTGACGATTTTTTCTAGACAAAATAAGGACCTGGAAGCTTCAAAGGGAGACCTGAGGCCACACGACATGCCCCCAAGCCAACAGGGCATGCCTAGGGGGGTGGTCGCGCCCTGACGGCTTCGGGCCACCTCCCCGACCCTCTGTTCTCTGGCCTATAAATTTTTATTAATCCCAAAAACCCTAGAGAGCCTCCCAAAACATTTTTTCCACCGCTGCAAGTCTCTGTTCTTCCGTGTGCCCATCTGGAGCTCTCTTCCGGTGTCCTATCGGAGGGGGGATCGATCACAGACGGCCTCTACATCAACCTTGTTGCTCCCATGGTGATGTGTGAGTAGTTCACCATAGACCTACAGGTTCGTAGTTAGTACCTAGATGGATCTATCTCACTCTACGCTATTTGTTGCCATGATCAACGCGATTCCCGCGGTGATCTATTTTATGTAATCACTCTATGTGGTGTGTTTGTTGGGGTCCGATTAATTGTGGGTTTATGTTCAGATTATTCATGAAAAAGATTTAAGTCTCCTCTGAATTCTTATTTGATTATTATTTGCATGATTATTATAGCTTCATAATTCGCTCTGGTCTATCGGTTTAGTTTGGCCAACTAGATTGGTTTATCTTCACAGGGAGAGGTGCATTGTAGTGGGTTCAATCTTGCGGTGCTCTATATCCCAGTGACAAAGTAGGGGACAAAACATGTATTTCTATTGCTACCACTAAGGGTAAAATAATGGGTTTTATTCATGTTAATTGGATTTACTTTGTCTACATCATGTCATCATTCTCCAGGCATTACTCTATTTCACTTAATACTCTAGATGCATGTTGGATAGCGGGTTATGGGTGGAGTAATAGTAATAGATGTAGGCAGGAGTCGGTCTACTTATTTATGGACGTGATGCCTATATGCATGATCATTGCCATGAATAATTATTGCATAACTATGCGCTTTTCTATCAATTGCCCAACAGTAATTTGTCTACCCACCGTATGCCTTCTTCTTCGAGAGAAGCCTCTAGCGAACACTATGGCCCCCGGGTCTATTCACAAATATATTTACAAACACTCTTATTTCCTTGCTGCCATTATTTACTTTTTATTTATTTTCTATTCTATATATATCCAACTATCATCTACAATACTTATCGCTTGCAAGTAATGAGTTCAAAGGCATTGACAACCTTCTTGCCCGCGCTGGGTGCAAGTGTGTGCTCCTTTGTGTGTAGGCGCTGAAGACCTAAATTTGTGTGATCCTCCTATTGGTTTGATAACCTTGGTTCTCACTGAGGGAAATACTTATATATACTGTACTGTATCATCCTATCCTCTTCAGGGAAAACCCCAACGCAGATCACAAGTATCAATCCACGAGTGGCAAATGAAGTGCAGCTCGACAAAATCATCATCAACATAAACTCACCAGGTCATCGTACTAGCTCAAAAGCTTCACATCTTGCTAACTTTTGTGGGCACTTCTCTTTTGTCTCCATCACAGATCCCACCAAAGTAGATGAAGCATTTCTGGAGCCTGAGTGGATTAAGGCTATGCAAGAGGAATTGCATTAGTTTGAGGTCAACAATGTCTGGGAGCTTGTTAAGCGTCTAGATCCACGCAAGCACAATAAGGCCCGTCTTGTAGGTCAAGGCCACACGCAGATTGAAGGGATTGACTTTGATGAAAATTTTGCACCTATTGCTAGAACTGAAGTTATTCTTATACTGCTTGCTTATGCTAACCATCACAATATCAACTTATATCAAATGGATGTGAAAAGTACATTTGTAACAGCCCGAGACCGACGCTCTAGATGCTTTCCAATTATTTTGTTATTGTGGTGTGACTTATTATTTGTTGCATTCACCATGGAATCATTCATATTGCAGCGACACTTTGTTGTCGTCATTTTTGAAAACTTGCATCCGTTTGTAGTTGCCGCTTCTTTCCGTAGTCTTCGTCGATCGTTTCGAGACCAACCACACGCACGCGCCCGCGGCATCTTAAAAATATTGTTTTATAAGTGGGAAATAAATGTTCTCGAAAAGGGTTGAACGTTGGCATGCGTCTTAATATGTTGTAGGTAGACCGCCTGCCAAATTTTGTCGCATTCGGAGTCCGTTTGATACCCCCAACGGATAACTATAGTGACACTATCGTCGGTCAAATTCGTAGACGTTTTTAGATTTTCAAAACATGTCCCGGGCTGCCAAACCTCCCTCTCATCTCAACCCAACCCATCTACACAGCCCACCTAATCTCTAGCCATCGCAGGAGCCGTCGTATGGCGATCAGAGGGCTCGAACACGGCCTCAACCCCTCTAAACCCTAGCACCTCCTATGTAAGGAAGTACTCCCCCTTCCTTATTGAGAAAACCCTAGCACTGCCTCATTTTCTGTGCCTCCCTGATACGTCTGCAACGTATCTATAATTTTTGATTTTTCCATGCTATTATATTATCAATCTTGGATACTTTATATGCAATTATATGATATTTTATATCATCTCTGGGAACTAACCTATTAACCCAGTGCCAAGTGTTAGTTGTTGTTTTTTGCCTATTTTTGGTTTTCCAGGAAATTTGTACCAACCGAAGACCAAATGCTATGAAACTTTTTGAAGATTATTATATGGACAAAAGAGACCCACGAAGCTTCGGGAGGAGTCACGAAGCTAGACGAAGCGACGACCAGGCAACAGGACGCGCCTAGGGGGGTAGGCGCGCCCTGATGCCTTGTGGGCCCCTCGTGGCTCTGTCTGACCTAATTCCACCTCCATAAATTCTCTAAAATCAGGAAGCCAATAAAGCGCCACCCGAAATACTTTTTCCACCGTCAAAAGCCTCTGTTTCGATGGGAGGCGATCTGGAGACCTTTTCCGGTACTCTGCCAGAGGGGGAATCGACCACGTACGCCATCTACATCAACCTTGTTGCCTTCATGATGATGCGTGAGTAGTCCACCACAGACGTACGGGTTCATAACTAGTACCTAGATGGCTTCTTCTCTCTCTTTGATCTTCAATACAAAGTTCACCGCGATTCCCGCGGTGATCTATCCGATGTTATCTTCTTTTGCGGTGTGTTTGTTGGGATATGATGAATTGTGGGTTTATGATCAGATTATTCATTTAAAGTAATTGAGTCTTTTCTGAATTCCATTATGCATGATTATTATAGCTTCATACTTCTCTTCGATCTATCGGTTTGGTTTGGCCAACTAGATTGATTTATCTTCACCGGGAGTGGTGGGTTGTAGTCGGTTCAATCTTGTGGTGATCTATATCCTCGTGACAGAAGCGGACAAGATGTGTATTTGTATTGTTGCCATTAAGGATAAAACAATGGGATCTGAACATATTGCTTGTCTTATTTTGTCTACATGATGTCACCTTGCTCCAAGCATTACTCTGTTTTTTATGAACTTAATACCTAGAGAGGCAACCATAGAAGTGCTCTCGAAGTGGAGTAATAGTAGTAGATGGAGAATAATTTCGGTCTACTTGTTTATGGATGTGATGCCTATATACATGATCATTGCAATTATTTGAGTTGCCCAATAGTAATTTATCTATCCACCGTATGCTATTTTCAAGAGAGAAGCCTCTAGCGAACACTATAGCCCCCGAGTGTACTTGAACATAAATACAAATCTCCAAAAATGATTTTCTACATTTTATTTACTTTTATTTTGTTTTTCTTTTACAATATCTATTTCTTTCAAAATTTAATCCTTGCAAGTAATGAGTTCAAGGGGCTTGACAACCCTCTTGCCCGCGTTGGGTGCAAGTGTTTGGTTTTGTGTGTGTAGGTGATGTTGAAAGGAATTTGCATGGTTCTCCTATTGGTTCGATAACCTTGGTTCTCACTGAGGGAAATACTTATCTCTAATGTGATGCATCTGCTCTCCTCTTAGGGGAAAATCCCAACGTAGCTCACATGTAGTAGGAAGATTTTCTGGCGCCATTTCCGAGGAGACATCATCAAATTCTTGTCAGGTCCCTACATATAAATTATATTTCACTTGTTCTACTTTTTATTTTCTATTATATTTTACTTTATATAAAAATCCAAATACAAAAATATTTCTATTGGCTTGTTTGCTTTGTTATCTAGTAACTTGTTTGCTTGCTAGTTTACTTGATTTGTTATTATGTCTCAAGAAAATACCAAATTGTGTGACTTTTCGAATTCTAATAATAATGATTTATTAGTACTCCAATACCATCCTCCACTAGTGCAGAAGCTTTTGATATAAATGTCGCTTTGCTAAATCTTGTTATGAAAGAACAATTTGCTGGAAGTCCTAATGAGGACGCTGCTTCACATCTTAATACCTTCGTTGAAATATGTGATATGCAAAAGAAAAAAGATGTGGATAATAATGTGTATAAACTGAAATTATTTCCTTTATCACTAAGAGATAAATCTAAAACTTGGTTTTCATCCTTGCCTCGCAATAATATTGGAACATGGGATAAGTGGAAGGATGCTTTTATTGCCAAGTATTTCCCTCCTGCAAAGATTATATCTCTCCAAAAACAAATTATGAATTTTAAAAAACATGAGCAAGAACATGTTGCATGAGGATGGGAGAGAATGAAATTGATGATTAGAAATTGTCCCACTCATGGCTTAAATTTATGGACGATAATACAAAATTTCTATGCGGGACTAGACTTTGTATCGAGAAATCTTGTAGACTCTGGTGCAGGTGGTACCTTTATGGATATCACATCGGGAGAATCTACAAAATTACTGGATAATATCATGAAAAATTATTCTCAATGGCACACCAACGAGCTCCAACTGATAAGATGGTAAATTCTGCTGAAGAAATCTCTACTTTGAGTGATAAGTTGGATTCTATTATGAATATGTTTGAAAATAAGAATGCTCAAGATGATCCTAATGATCTGCCACTATCTACTTTCATTGAGCAAAATAATGATGCTATTGATGTGAACTTTATCTCTAGAAATAATTTCCATAACAATGATTATAGAGGTAATTTCAATCCTAGACTGTATCCTGGTAATTCCTCTAATAATTACGGCAATTCTTAAGGTAGTTCCTATGGTAATTATTCCAATAATAATAATAATAATAGGATGCCCTCTGATCTTGAGAACACAATTAAAGGATTTATTAGTTCTCAAAAGATTTTCAATACTATGGCAGAAGAAAAACTAAATAAAGCTGATGATATGGCTAGAAACATGGATAGGATTGATCATGATTTGGAAACTCTTAAAAGTAAAAATTTGCCACCCAAGTATGATATTAATGAGTCTATTGAATCCATCCAAATATCTATTAATGAAAGTAAGGAGAGAACCGCTAGGTTGAGAGCTAAGCGAGAATTCCTAGAAAAAGCAATTCCTCCCGGTTTTTATCGTAATTATATTGAACATGTTAAAATGATTAGTGTTTATCGTGTTGAATCTTTATTTACTAATCTAAAAATTGATTATAAAGGGACTAGAGATGAGTCAACTTTATCTAGAAGGCGTCCCGTTTGTTCGGAGGGTGATGAACTTATTGACAAAAATGAAAAAAGTGGGTTTGGAGAGGTCAAAACTTTAAATAGTGATGCACCCACTACTTTGGATTACAAGGCCTTAAATTATGAAAGTTGCTCTTTAGTTGAATGTATTTCCTTCTTGCAATCCATGATTATCACACCTAATGCTTATGAACAAAATAAAGCTTTTACTAAACATATAGTAGAAGATATGATAAAAGCTCATGAGGAGAAACTTGAGTTAGAAGTTTCAATACCTAGAAAGTTACATGATGAATGGGAACCTACTATTAAAAGTAAGCTTAAAGGTTATGAATGCAGTGCTTTGTGTGACCTTGGTGCTAGTGTTTCTACCATACCTATATCTCTATGCATGTCATGTGCTAGGTCTCACCGATATAAATGAGTGTTCCCTTAACTTGCATTTAGCGGATTCCACTATTAAGAAACCATTGGGTAAAATAAATGATGTTGTTATTCTTGATAATAGAAATAATGTGCCCGTGGATTTCATTGTGCTTGATATTGAATGCAATCCATCATGTCCTATTATACGTGGTAGGCCTTTCTTACGAACTATAGGTGCTATTATTGACATGAAAGAAGGTAATATAAGATTCCAATTCCCATTAAATAAAGGGATGGAACAGTTACCTAGAAAGACAATTAAACCACCTTATGAATCTATTATGAGGGCCACCTATGGAATCAAATTAAAGGATGGCAATACTTGATACTATGCATTATGCCTAGCTAGGGGCATAAAACAATAACGCTTTTTGGGAGGCAACCCAATAGTTATCTTTAAAGGTTTTGTTTTAATTTCTGTTTTTATGTGTTGACATGATTATTGATACTGTGATGATTTTGTTTTTATGTTGAAATTATTTTATGTGGCAAGTAAATCCATTGGGATGATTTGGAAGATAGTAGAATTGATACGATGCAAAAGCAGAAACTTTCGTGTCCAGTACTGAATTTATTTGATTTTACTGGAATGTCTCTTTGATCTGAATTTTTTACACAGTATTGGTATACAAATTGCCAGGTTGGCCTAATTGTTCAGAGTTTTTGGAGTTAAAGAAGTATGGTTTTGCTATAGATCTTACAGACTGTTCTGTTTTAGACAGATTCTATTTTGCTTGCATAGTTTGCTTGTTTTGATGATGCTATGGACTGTATTGGGTGGTGTATAAGCCATGGAGAAGTTAGAATACAGTACCTATTGTGTAATAATGAAATATGAATAAATTTATAACAGTACCTAAAGTTTTTGATATGTCTATTATACTAACAGATCTCACGAGCTTTTGTTGAGTTTTGTGTGCTGAAGTTTTCAAGTTTTGGGTGAGAGAACGATGAATGAAGGAATAAGGAGCGGCAAGACCCTAAGATTGGGGATGCCCAAGGAACACCAACGTAATATTCAGGGAAGACCCAATCGTCTAAGCTTGGGGATGCCCCAGAAGGCATCTCCTCTTTCGTCTCCAATCTATCGGTATGTCACTTGGAGTTATATTTTTATTCATCACATGATATGTGTTTTGCTTGTAACGTTGTGTGTTTTATTTTTTTCTTTTATTTTATCACAGTCATTGTTTTCTGGACACACATATTTGGGAGAGACATGCGGTTATCATAATTTCTTAGAATACTCTATATGCTTCACTTATATCTTTTGAGCTAGGCAGTTGCTCTAGTGCTTCACTTATATCTTTTAGAGCACGGTGGCGTTCAGATTTGGTAGAAATGATTGAACTCTCATGCTTCCCTTAAATCTTTTTGAGAGTATAATAAGAAATATGAATGGTAAATGGCACGAGTTATAATACTAGTCCTAAAAGGATACGTATTCGAGGGGGATATAATAAAATCTTTCATGTAGCTCACTAAAGAAGAAACATGAGTTGATTATATTGATGTAGTAATATGAAAGGGCATGAGTACATGATTATTGGTTAGTAGAGATATCGGTAATTAAAGCTTGTTATTTGTTATTCATCTAAGTATTAACTATGGCATTGTGATGATGTGTGAGCATTTTTATGTCAGAAATGAAATCCTGTCGCGTTGTTCGAATCGGGGGCGCGCGATTGTTAACTCCTACCAACCTCCTCCCTAGAGGCATGCGTTAGTACTTTGCTTCAAGAGAGCTAATAAGGCTTTACAATAAGTATAAGAGTTCTTTATGACTAATGTGAATCCATGGATATACGCACTCTCACCTTTCCGTAATTGATAGCGTCTTCGGTACCCTGCATTGCCCATTCTCACCTCGAGAGTCGGTCCAACCTTCACCGGTGCATCCAAACCCCGTGATATGATACGCTTTATCAAACATAAGCTTCCTTATATCTTCCTCAAAACGGACACCATGCCTACCTATCATGGCTTTTCCATAGCCATTCCGAGATATATTGCCATGCAACTTCCCCCGTCTCATTACATGACTTGTGTGTTCATCATCATATTGCTTTGCATGATCATATAGCTGACATAGTATTTGTGGACAAACCACCGTTCGTCATTTTCTACATGTTACGCTAGATCATTGCACATCCTCATACACTGCCAGAGGCATTAATATAGAGTCATATTGTTTTATGTTGAGTTGTAATATTGAGTTGTAACTAAATAAAACTGTGATGATCATCATTATTAGAGCACTGCCCTAGTGAGGAAAGGATGATGGAGATGATGATTCCTCCATAAGCCAGAATGAGACTCTGGACGAAAAATAAAAAAAAAGAAGAAATGGGGGAGGCGAAAAAAAGAAAAGCCCACCATGAAAAAAATGAGAGAAAAGAGAGAAGGGGCAGTGTTACTATCCATTTACCACACTTGTGCCTCAAAGTGGCAGCATGTTCTTCATATAGAGAGTCTCCTGAGTTGTCATTTTCATATGCTAGTGGGAACTTTTCGTTATAGAACTTCGCTTGTATATTCCGATGACGGGCTTCCTCAAATACCCGAGGTCTTCATGAGCAAGCAAGTTGGATGCACACCCAGTTAGATTCCATTGATATTTCATACACTTATAGCTCTAGTGCATCTGTTGCATCGCAATCCCTTCTCCTCGCATTGATATCGATTGATGGGCATCTCCATAACCCATTGATCGGTCTAGTTGATGCGAGACTTTCTGTTCCACTTCGACTCCTTTGATATCTACCACCATACTCTATTCCATCCATATGCTATATACATGGTTCACGCTCATGTATTGAGTGAAGTTGAATATGCTGAAGCACGTTAGAAGTATGATCCAATTGCCTAGTTTGACACCGGGGTGCTCAAGATTTATACTTAAGCGGTGAACATGGAGTCATGCCATGCTTAATATGATAAAATGAGTAGGGAATAACATTCTTTAAGGATCGTATATTTTGAATAGGTTGATATCCATTACTTCATCGTTTCTCAATGATCATACTTAAAAGATATTACATGTTGGGTAGCATGTCGCATCAAAAAATTCTGTTTTTATCATTTACCTACTCGAGGACTGATACGTCTCCAACATATCTATAATTTTTTATTGTTCCATGCTATTATATTATCATTCTTGGATGTTTTACAATCATTTTATAGCAACTTTATATCATTTTTTGGGACTAACCTATTGACATAGTGCCAAGTGCAGTTGCTGTTTTTGCTTGTTTTTTTACATCGGAGAATATCAGTACCAAACGGAGTCCAATCGCAATGAAACTTTTTGGAGATTTTTTTTGGGCCAGAAGACATCCAGGGAGCGAAAGAAGTACCTGCGAGGAGGCCCGTGGAGCTCACAAGACACCAGGGCACGCCAGAGGCCCCCGGCGCGCCCTGGTGGGTTGTGGTGGCCTCGCCACCCCCTCCACCACCTCTGAGCTCTATAAATACCCAAATATTCTAGAAACCCTAGAGGAGTCGACGAAAAATACTTCCAGCCGCCGCAAGTTCCAGAACCGCGAGATCCAATCTAACACCATCACGGAGGGGTTCATCATCCTCATTGGTGCCTCTCCGATGATGCGTGAGTAGTCCACCATAGACCTACGGGTCCGTAGGCAGTAGCTAGATGGCTTTCCCTCTCTCTCTTGATTCTTAATACAATGGTCTCTTGGAGATCTATTTGATGTAATGACTTTTTGCGGTGTGTCTGTTGGCATCCGATGAATTTTGAGTTCATGATCAATTTCTATCCATAAATATTATTTGAGTCTTCTTTGATCTCTTATATGCATGATTACTTATAGCCTCATATTTCTTCTTCGAATATTTCGTTTAGTTAGGCCAACTAGATCGATTTTTTTTGCCATGGGAGGAGGTGCTTTGTGATGGGTTCGATCTTGCAGTGTCCTCTCCCAGTGACAGAAGGGGCAGCGAGGCACGCATGTATCGTTGCTATTAAGGATAACAAGATGGGGTCTATTCCTACATGAATAGATCTTGTCTACATCATGTCACCGTTCTTATTGCATTACTCTGTTTTTCCATGAACTTAAAACATTGGATGCAGGCTGGATAGCGGTCGATGTTTGGAGTAATAGTAATCGTTTCGGTCTACTAATCTTCGACGTGATGCCTGTATAATGATCATCGCCTTGGATATCGTCATGATTATTTGATCTTCTGTCAGTTGCCCAAAAGTAATTTGTTCACCCACCGTGTGCTATACTCATGAGAGAATCCACTAGTGAAACCTATCGCCCCCGGGTCTACTTTTCCAACATATTGCTTTCCGATCTATCTTTTGCCGCTTTTTATTTTCAGATCTATTATTCCAAAAACCCAAAAATACCTTGCTGCATTTTTTCTTTGCCTCTTTTATTTTGTGTTCTTGTGCGATCTATCTATCCAATCTATTGCAATCTAATCTATCTTTTTACCGTGGAGAGATTGACAACCTCTCTTACGCGTCGGGTTGCAAGTATTTGATTTTTGTGTGCAGGTACCATTTACATAGTGTTGCGTGGTTCTCCTACTGGTTTGATAAACTTGGTTTCATAACTGAGGGAAATACTTACCGTAGCTGTGCTGCATCATCCCTTCCTCTTTGGGGAAATACCGACGCAGTCTCAAGCCACGTCAAGGACGAGCAGGAATTATGCTTGGGGAAACTGTTACGTCTCCAACGTATCTATAATTTTTGATCGTTCCATACTATTATATTATCAATCTAGGATACTTTATATGCAATTACATGCTATTTGTTTTTTTGGGAACTAACCTATTAACCCAGTGCCAAGTACCAGCTGTTGTTTTTTGCCTGCTTTTGGTTTTCCAAGAAATCCGTACCAAACGAAGTCCAAATGCTACGAAACTTTTTGACAATTTTTTCTGGACAAAATAGATCCGGGAAGCTTCGGGAGGAGTTAGGAAGCGAGACGAGGAGACGACAAGGCAGCAGGGTGCGTCCAGGGGGGTAGGCGCGCCCTGATGCCCTGTGGGCCCCTCGTGGCTTCGTCTGACCTAATTCCACCCCATAAATTCTCTAAAATCAGAAAACCAACAGAGAGCCACTCAAAACACTTTTTGCGCCATCGCAAGCCTCTGTTCCGACGGGAGGCCATCTAGAGACCTTTTCTAGTACTCTGCCGGAGGGGGAATCGACCACGGAGGCCATGTAAATCAACCTTGTTGCCTCCATGATGATGCGTGAGTAGTCCACCACAGGCCTATGGGTCCATAGCTAGTACCTAGATGGCTTCTTCTTTCTCTTTGATCTTCAATACAAAGTTCACCGTGATTCCTGTGATGATCTATCCGATGTAATCTTCTTTTGCAGTGTGTTTGTTGGGATCCGATGAATTTTGGGTTTATGCTTAGATTATTCACTAAAAGTAATTGAGTCTTTTATGAATTCTATTATGCATGATTATTATAGCTTTGTATTTCTCGCTGATCTATCAGTTTGGTTTGGCTAACTAGATTGATTTATCTTCAATGGGAGTGGTGCGTTGTAGTGGGTTCAATTTTGCGATGCTCTATATCCTCGTGATAGAAGGGGACAAGACACGTATTTGTATTTTTTCCATTAAGGATAAAACAACGGGATCTGAACATATTGCTTGTCTTATTTTGTCTACATCATGTCACCATGCTCCAAGCATTAAACTGTTTGTTATGAACTTAATACCTAGAGAGGCCAGCATAGAAGAACTCTCAAAGTGGAGTAATAGTAGTAGATGTAGAATAGTGATGCTTATATACATGATCATTGTCGTGAATAACATGTCAAAACTATGTGCAATTCTGTCATTTGCCCAAAAGTAATTTGTCTACCCACTGTATGCTATTTTCAATAGAGAAGCCTCCAGCGAATACTATGCCCCCTGATACGTCTCCAACGTATCTATAATTTTTGCTTGTTCGATGTTGTTATATTATCATTCTTGGATGTTTTACAAAAATTTAATAGCAACTTTATATCATTTTTTGGGACTAACCTATTGACATAGTGCCAAAGTGCCAGTTGTTGTTTTTGCTTGTTTTTAACTTCGCAGAATATCAGTACCAAATGGAGTCCAATCACGACGAAACTTTCTGGAGAATTATTTTGGACTAGAAGAAGGCCAGTGGGCTAAAGAAGTAACCAGGAGGGAGCCCAAGCCGCCCACAACCCACCAGGGCACGCCCTGATGGGTTGTGGCCGCCTCGGGAACCCCCTCCACCGCCTCTGAGCTCTATAAATACCCAAATATTCCAGAAACCCTAGAGGAGTCGACGAAAAATACATCCAGCCGCCGCAAGTTCCAGAACCGCGAGATCCAATCTAACACCATCACGGAGGGGTTCATCATCCTCATTGGTGCCTCTCCGATGATGCGTGAGTAGTCCACCATAGACCTACGGGTCCGTAGGCAGTAGCTAGATGGCTTCCTCTCTGATTTTTTATTCTCAATACAATGGTCACTTGGAGATCTATTTGATGTAAACTTTTGCGGTGTGTTTGTTGGGATCCGATGAATTTTGAGTACATGATTAGTTTCTATCCATGAATATTATTTGAGTCTCTTATATGCATGATTACTTATAGCCTCGTATTCTTCTTCGAATCTTTGGTTTAGTTAGGCCAACTAGATCGATTTTTCTTGCCATGGGAAGAGGTGCTTTGTGATGGGTTCGATCTTGCGGTGTCCTCTCCCAGTGACAGAAGGGGCAGCGAGGCACGCATGTATCGTTGCTATTAAGGATAACAAGATGGGGTTTATTCCTACATAAATAGATCGTGTCTACATCATGTCATCGTTCTTATTGCATTACTCCATTTTCCCATGAACTTAATACACTAGATGCATGCTGGATAGCGGTCGATGTGTGGAGTAATAGTAGTAGATGCAGGCAGGAGTCGGTCTACTTATCTTGGACGTGATGACTATATAATGATCATCGCCTTGGATATCGTCATGATTATTTGATCTTCTATCAATTGCCCAATAGTAATTTGTTCACTCACCGTGTGCTATACTCATGAGAGAAGCCACTAGTGAAACCTATGGCCCCCGGGTCTACTTTTCCAACATATTGCTTTCCGATCTATCTTTTGCCGCTTTTTATTTTCAGATCTATTATTCCAAAAACCCAAAAATACCTTGCTGCATTTTTTCTTTGCCTCTTTTATTTTGTGTTCTTGTGCGATCTATCTATCCAATCTATTGCAATCTAATCTATCTTTTTACCGTGGAGAGATTGACAACCTCTCTTACGCGTTGGCTTGCAAGTACTTGTTTTTTGTGTGCAGGTACCTTTTACATAGTGTTGCGTGGTTCTCCTACTGGTTTGATAACCTTGGTTTCATAACTGAGGGAAATACTTACCGTAGCTGTGCTGCATCATCCCTTCCTCTTTGGGGAAATACCGACGCAGTCTCAAGCCACGTCAAGGACGAGCAGGAATTATGCTTGGGGAAGCTGTTACGTCTCCAACGTATCTATAATTTTTGATCGTTCCATACTATTATATTATCAATCTAGGATACTTTATATGCAATTACATGCTATTTGTTTTTTTGGGAACTAACCTATTAACCCAGTGCCAAGTACCAGCTGTTGTTTTTTGCCTGCTTTTGGTTTTCCAAGAAATCTGTACCAAACGAAGTCCAAATGCTACGAAACTTTTTGACAATTTTTTCTGGACAAAATAGATCCGGGAAGCTTCGGGAGGAGTTAGGAAGCGAGACGAGGAGACGACAAGGCAGCAGGGTGCGTCCAGGGGGGTAGGCGCGCCCTGATGCCCTGTGGGCCCCTCGTGGCTTCGTCTGACCTAATTCCACCCCATAAATTCTCTAAAATCAGAAAACCAACAGAGAGGCACTCAAAACACTTTTTGCGCCGTCGCAAGCCTCTGTTCCGACGGGATGCCATCTAGAGACCTTTTCTAGTACTCTGCCGGAGGGGGAATCGACCACGGAGGCCATGTAAATCAACCTTGTTGCCTCCATGATGATGCGTGAGTAGTCCACCACAGGCCTACGGGTCCATAGCTAGTACCTAGATGGCTTCTTCTTTCTCTTTGATCTTCAATACAAAGTTCACCGTGATTCCTGCGATGATCTATCCGATGTAATCTTCTTTTGCAGTGTGTTTGTTGGGATCCGATGAATTTTGGGTTTATGCTTAGATTATTCGCTAAAAGTAATTGAGTCTTTTATGAATTCTATTATGCATGATTATTATAGCTTTGTATTTCTCGCTGATCTATCAGTTTGGTTTGGCTAACTAGATTGATTTATCTTCAATGGGAGTGGTGCGTTGTAGTGGGTTCAATTTTGCGATGCTCTATATCCTCGTGATAGAAGGCGACAAGACACGTATTTGTATTTTTGCCATTAAGGATAAAACAACGGGATCTGAACATATTGCTTGTCTTATTTTGTCTACATCATGTCACCATGCTCCAAGCATTAAACTGTTTGTTATGAACTTAATACCTAGAGAGGCAAGCATAGAAGAACTCTCAAAGTGGAGTAATAGTAGTAGATGTAGAATAGTGATGCTTATATACATGATCATTGTCATGAATAACATGTCAAAACTATGTGCAATTCTGTCATTTGCCCAAAAGTAATTTGTCTACCCACTGTATGCTATTTTCAAGAGAGAAGCCTCCAGCGAATACTATGCCCCCTGATACGTCTCCAACGTATCTATAATTTTTGCTTGTTCCATGTTGTTATATTATCATTCTTGGATGTTTTACAAAATTTATATAGCAACTTCATATCATTTTTTGGGACTAACCTATTGACATAGTGCCAAAGTGCCAGTTGTTGTTTTTGCTTGTTTTTAACTTCGCAGAATATCAGTACCAAACGGAGTCCAATCACGACGAAACTTTCTGGAGAATTGTTTTGGACCAGAAGAAGGCCAGTGGGCTAAAGAAGTAACCAGGAGGGAGCCCAAGCCGCCGACAACCCACCAGGGCGCGCCCTGATGGGTTGTGGCCGCCTCGGGAACCCCCTCCACCGCCTCTGAGCTCTATAAATACCAAAATATTCCAGAAACCCTAGAGGAGTCGACGAAAAATACATCCAGCCGCCGCAAGTTCCAGAACCGCGAGATCCAATCTAACACCATCACGGAGGGGTTCATCATCCTCATTGGTGCCTCTCCGATGATGCGTGAGTAGTCCACCATAGACCTACGGGTCCGTAGGCAGTAGCTAGATGGCTTCCTCTCTGATTTTTTATTCTCAATACAATGGTCACTTGGAGATCTATTTGATGTAAACTTTTGCGGTGTGTTTGTTGGGATCCGATGAATTTTGAGTTCATGATTAGTTTCTATCCATGAATATTATTTGAGTCTCTTATATGCATGGTTACTTATAGCCTCGTATTCTTCTTCGAATCTTTGGTTTAGTTAGGCCAACTAGATCGATTTTTCTTGCCATGGGAAGAGGTGCTTTGTGATGGGTTCGATCTTGCGGTGTCCTCTCCCAGTGACAGAAGGGGCAGCGAGGCACGCATGTATCGTTGCTATTAAGGATAACAAGATGGGGTTTATTCCTACATAAATAGATCGTGTCTACATCATGTCATCGTTCTTATTGCATTACTCCATTTTCCCATGAACTTAATACACTAGATGCATGCTGGATAGCGGTCGATGTGTGGAGTAATAGTAGTAGATGCAGGCAGGAGTCGGTCTACTTATCTTGGACGTGATGACTATATAATGATCATCGCCTTGGATATCGTCATGATTATTTGATCTTCTATCAATTGCCCAATAGTAATTTGTTCACCCACCGTGTGCTATACTCATGAGAGAAGCCACTAGTGAAACCTATGGCCCCCGGGTCTACTTTTCCAACATATTGCTTTCCGATCTATCTTTTGCCGCTTTTTATTTTCAGATCTATTATTCCAAAAACCCAAAAATACCTTGCTGCATTTTTTTTTGCCTCTTTTATTTTGTGTTCTTGTGCGATCTATCTATCCAATCTATTGCAATCTAATCTATCTTTTTACCGTGGAGAGATTGACAACCTCTCTTACGCGTCGGCTTGCAAGTACTTGTTTTTTGTGTGCAGGTACCTTTTACATAGTGTTGCGTGGTTCTCCTACTGGTTTGATAACCTTGGTTTCATAACTGAGGGAAATACTTACCGTAGCTGTGCTGCATCATCCCTTCCTCTTTGGGGAAATACCGACGCAGTCTCAAGCCACGTCAAGGACGAGCAGGAATTATGCTTGGGGAAGCTGTTACGTCTCCAACGTATCTATAATTTTTGATCGTTCCATACTATTATATTATCAATCTAGGATACTTTATATGCAATTACATGCTATTTGTTTTTTTGGGAACTAACCTATTAACCCAGTGCCAAGTACCAGCTGTTGTTTTTTGCCTGCTTTTGGTTTTCCAAGAAATCTGTACCAAACGAAGTCCAAATGCTACGAAACTTTTTGACAATTTTTTCTGGACAAAATAGATCCGGGAAGCTTCGGGAGGAGTTAGGAAGCGAGACGAGAAGACGACAAGGCAGCAGGGTGCGTCCAGGGGGGTAGGCGCGCCCTGATGCCCTGTGGGCCCCTCGTGGCTTCGTCTGACCTAATTCCACCCCATAAATTCTCTAAAATCAGAAAACCAACAGAGAGCCACTCAAAACACTTTTTTCGCCGTCGCAAGCCTCTGTTCCGACGGGATGCCATCTAGAGACCTTTTCTAGTACTCTGCCGGAGGGGGAATCGACCACGGAGGCCATGTAAATCAACCTTGTTGCCTCCATGATGATGCGTGAGTAGTCCACCACAGGCCTACGGGTCCATAGCTAGTACCTAGATGGCTTCTTCTTTCTCTTTGATCTTCAATACAAAGTTCACCGTGATTCCTGCGATGATCTATCCGATGTAATCTTCTTTTGCAGTGTGTTTGTTGGGATCCGATGAATTTTGGGTTTATGCTTAGATTATTCACTAAAAGTAATTGAGTCTTTTATGAATTCTATTATGCATGATTATTATAGCTTTGTATTTCTCGCTGATCTATCAGTTTGGTTTGGCTAACTAGATTGATTTATCTTCAATGGGAGTGGTGCGTTGTAGTGGGTTCAATTTTGCGATGCTCTATATCCTCGTGATAGAAGGCGACAAGACACGTATTTGTATTTTTGCCATTAAGGATAAAACAACGGGATCTGAACATATTGCTTGTCTTATTTTGTCTACATCATGTCACCATGCTCCAAGCATTAAACTGTTTGTTATGAACTTAATACCTAGAGAGGCAAGCATAGAAGAACTCTCAAAGTGGAGTAATAGTAGTAGATGTAGAATAGTGATGCTTATATACATGATCATTGTCATGAATAACATGTCAAAACTATGTGCAATTCTGTCATTTGCCCAAAAGTAATTTGTCTACCCACTGTATGCTATTTTCAAGAGAGAAGCCTCCAGCGAATACTATGCCCCCTGATACGTCTCCAATGTATCTATAATTTTTGCTTGTTCCATGTTGTTATATTATCATTCTTGGATGTTTTACAAAATTTATATAGCAACTTCATATCATTTTTTGGGACTAACCTATTGACATAGTGCCAAAGTGCCAGTTGTTGTTTTTGCTTGTTTTTAACTTCGCAGAATATCAGTACCAAACGGACTCCAATCACGACGAAACTTTCTGGAGAATTGTTTTGGACCAGAAGAAGGCCAGTGGGCTAAAGAAGTAACCAGGAGGGAGCCCAAGCCGCCCACAACCCACCAGGGCGCGCCCTGATGGGTTGTGGCCACCTCGGGAACCCCCTCCACCGCCTCTGAGCTCTATAAATACCCAAATATTCCAGAAACCCTAGAGGAGTCGAGGAAAAATACATCCAGCCGCCGCAAGTTCCAAAACCGCGAGATCCAATCTAACACCATCACGGAGGGGTTCATCAACCTCATTGGTGCCTCTCCGATGATGCGTGAGTAGTCCACCATAGACTGACGTGGCTTGAGACTGCGTCGGTATTTCCCGAAAGATGAAGGTATGATGCAGCACAGCGACGGTAAGTATTTCCCTCAGTTATGAAACCAAGGTATCGAACCATTAGGAGGATCACGCAGCACTATGTAAACAACACCTGCACACAAAGAACAAATACTTGCAACCCGACACGAATGAGAGCTTGTCAATCTCTCCACGGTAAAAAGATAGATTAGGTTGTGATAGATTGGATAGATCGATCTCTCAAGAACACAAAATAAAAGAGGCAAATAAAAAGTGCAGCAAGGTATTTTTGGGTTTTTGGAATAATAGATCTGAAAAGAAAAAGCGGCAAAACATAGATCGGAAAGCAATATGTTGGAAAAGTAGACCCGGGGGCCGTAGGATTCACTAGTGGCTTCTCTCATGAGTATAGCACACGGTGGGTGAACAAATTAC
This sequence comes from Elymus sibiricus, assembly GCA_039707655.1. Taxonomy (NCBI): domain Eukaryota; kingdom Viridiplantae; phylum Streptophyta; class Magnoliopsida; order Poales; family Poaceae; genus Elymus; species Elymus sibiricus. Next base: position 116,021,893 of record CM077675.1, read on the forward strand.
TAGTGGTTCAACCACCGTGTGCTATACTCATGAGAGAAGCCACTAGTGAATCCTACCGCCCCTGGGTCTACTTTTCCAACACATTGCTTTCCGATCTATCTTTTGCCGCTTTTTGTTTTCAGATCTATTATTCCAAAAACCCAAAAATACCTTGCTGTACTTTTTATTTGCCTCTTTTATTTTGTGTTCTTGAGAGATCTATCTATCCAATCTATCACAACCTAATCTATCTTTTTACCGTGGAGAGATTGACAACCTCTCTTTCGCGTCGGGTTGCAAGTATTTGTTCTTTGTGTGCAGGTGCTGTTTACATAGTGTTGTGTGATCCTCCTACTGGTTCGATACCTTGGTTTCATAACTGAGGGAAATACTTATCGTCATTGTGCTGCATCATCCCTTCCTCTTTGGGGAAATACCGATGCAGTCTCAAGCCACGTCACCCCCCGGGTCTACTTAAACAATAATACAAAAACTCCAAAAATACCTTGCTGCATTTTATTTACTTTTATTTTGTTTCCCTTTTAAAATCTATATTTCTATCAAAATTTAATCCTTGCAAGTAACGAGTTCAAGGGGCAAGTGTTTGGTTTTGTGTGTGTAGGTGTTGTTGAAAGTAATTTGCTTGGTTCTCTTGTTGATTCGATAACCTTGGTTCTCACTGAGGGAAATACTTATCTCTACTGTGTTGCATCTCCTCTTCTCTTCGGGGAAAATCCCAAAGTAGCTCACAAGTAGCAGTCCCCAACCCCTAGCCTTCACCTAGCCACTCCATGCATCCCACCTCTCAGCCGTCGGGCCCGCGAAGCCCATCCGCAGCCTGCCCGGGCCCAAACACCATGCAGCAGCCCCATGCTAGAGCTCCCATGGCACCCGAGCCCGCGCCTCGTCGACCTCGCGACCCCGCCGCCTTTGAAGAGCCCCGGCGAGACTCTGTCGGCCGAAGCACAGCCCCTGCCCATCCTCTACTTCGTCCCCCCGTTCTCCCTTCTCTCTCTCACCCGTCTTCTCTATGTAACTCCCGCTGGGATCCCACCATGGACGTCGGCCTCGAGTTCGTCAATCTTTCCACTGCCATCGGGAACGGAGAGGATCCGACTTCCGGCTTCCGTTCGCGGAATTCTCTGCTCCGTCCTCGCCATGGACGTGCGCCACTGCCTCCCTGCCAAGCGCTGCTGCCCCTGCCTGCGCTCGCTCGAGCGATGAAGACGAGGGCGCCAGCCTTGTACCCACGTGGGCCTCTTGCGCGGCAGGTCCAGCCGCGTCAAGTCCTAGCTGTTGGGGAACGTAGTAATAATTCAAAAAATTTCCTACGTGTCACCAAGATCAATCTAGGAGAAGCTAGCAACGAGAGAGAGGGAGTGCATCTTCATACCCTTGAAGATCGCTAAGCGGAAGCGTTGAAAAGAACGCGGTTGATGGAGTCGTACTCGTGGCGATTCAAATCGCGGAAGATCCGATCCAAGCGCCGAACGGACGGCGCCTCCGCGTTCAAGACACGTATAGCCCGGGGACGTCTCCTCCTTCTTGATCCAGCAAGGGGAGAGGAGAAGTTCAGGGAGAGCTCCGGTAGCACGACGGCGTGGTGGCGGTGGAGCTCGTGGTTCTCCGGCAGAGCTTCGCTAAGCACTACAGAGGAGGAGGAGGTGTAGGAGGGGGGAGGGCTGCGCCAGGGAAGGGGTTCAGCTCTCATGCGCTTCCCCACTATATATAGGGGTGGAGGGGGCTGGTTTCTTGCCCTCCAAGTCCATTGGGGCGTTGGCAAAGGTGGGAGGAAAGAAATCCCATCCTTTCCCTTCCCCACCGATTGTTATCCCCCCTTTTTAGGGATCTTGATCTTATCCCTTCGGGATATGATCTTATTCCTTCTAAAGAGGGATCTTGGTCTGCCTTGACCAGGGGTGTGGGGCCTTGCCCCCACTACCCACGTTCATGTGGGTCCCCCCATGCAGGTGGGCCCCACTCCGGAACCTTCTAGAACCTTCCCGGTACAATACCGAAATATCCCGAACATTTTCCAGTGGCCAAAATAGGTCTTCCCATATATAAATCTTTACCTCCGGACCATTCCGGAACTCCTCGTGACGTCCGGAATCTCATCCGGGACTCCGAACAACTTTTGTTAACCACATACAATTCCCATTACAACTCTAGCGTCACCGGACCTTAAGTGTGTAGACCCTACGGGTTCGGGAACCATGCAGACATGACCGAGACACCTCTCCGGCCAATAACCAATAGCGGGATCTGGATACCCATATTGGCTCCCACATGTTCCACGATGATCTCATCAGATGAACCACGACGTCGGGGATTCAATTAATCCCGTATACAATTCCCTTTGTCCGTCGGCATGTTACTTGCCCGAGATTCGATCGTCGGTATCCCTATACCTTGTTCAATCTCGTTACCGGCAAGTCTCTTTACTCGTTCCGTAACACATGATCCCGTGACTAACTCCTTAGTCACATTGAGCTCATTATGATGATGTATTACCGAGTGGGCCCAGAGATACCTCTCCGTCACACGGAGTGACAAATCCCAGTCTCAATTCGTGCCAACCCAACAGACACTTTCGGAGATACCTGTAGTGCACCTTTATAGTCACCCAGTTACGTTGTGACGTTTGATACACCCAAAGCATTCCTACGGTATCCGGGAGTTGCACAATCTCATGGTCTAAGGAAATGATACTTGACATTAGAAAAGCTCTAGCAGACGAACTACACGATCTTGTGCTATGCTTAGGATTGGGTCTTGTCCATCACATCATTCTCCTAATGATGTGATCCCGTTGTCAACGACATCCAATGTCCATGGTCAGGAAACCATGACCATCTATTGATCAACGAGCTAGTCAACTAGAGGCTCACTAGGGACATGGTGTGGTCTATGTATTCACACATGTATTACAGTTTCCGGTTAATACAATTATAGCATGAACAATAGACAATTATCATGAACAAGGAAATATAATAATAACCATTTTATTATTGCCTCTAGGGCATATTTCCAATAGTCTCCCACTTGCACTACAGTCAATAATCTAGTTACATTGTGATGAATCGAACACCCATAGAGTTCTGGTGCTGATCATGTTTCGCTCGTGGAAGAGGTTTAGTCAACGGATCTGCGACATTCAGATCCGTATGTACTTTACAAATATCTATATCTCCATCCTGAATGTAACCACGAATGGAGTTGAAGCGGCGCTTGATGTGCTTGGTCTTCTTGTGAAACCTGGGCTCCTTGGCAATGGCAATAGCTCCAGTGTTGTCACATAAGAGAGTCATCGGGCCCGATGCATTGGGAATCACTCCTAGGTCGGTGATGAACTCCTTCATCCAGACTCCTTCCTGCGCTGCTTCTGAAGCAGCTATGTACTCAGCTTCACATGTAGATGCCGCCATGACGCTTTGCTTGCAATTGCACCAGCTGACTGCCCCACCATTCAAAATATACACGTATCCGGTTTGTGACTTGGAGTCATCCGGATCTGTGTCGAAGCTAGCATCGACATATCCTTAGTCCTTTTCAGGTACTTAAGGATATTCTTGACCGCTGTCCAGTGTTCCATTCCGGGATCACTTTGGTACCTCCCTACCAAACTTATGGAAAGGTTCACATCAGGTCTGGTACACAGCATGGCATACATAATAGAGCCTATGGCTGAGGCATAGGGGATGACACTCATCTTTTCTCTATCTTCTGCCGAGGTCGGGCATTGAGCTGTGCTCAATCTCACACCTTGCAATACAGGCAAGAACCCCTTCTTGGACTGATCCATATTGAACTTCTTCCATATCTTGTCAAGGTATGTGCTTTGTGAAAGACCAATGAGGCGTCTCGATCTATCTCTATAGATCTTGATGCCCAATATGTAAGCAGCTTCTCCAAGGTCCTTCATTGAAAAACACTTATTCAAGTAGGCCTTTATGCTTTCCAAAAGTTCTATATCATTTCCCATCAACAATATGTCATCCACATATAAAATGAGAAATGCTACAGAGCTCCCACTCACTTTCTTGTAAATACAGGCTTCTCCATAAGTCTGTATAAACCCAAACGCTTTGATCACCTCATCAAAGCGAATGTTCCAACTCCGAGATGCTTGCACCAGCCCATAGATGGAGCGCTGGAGCTTGCATACCTTGTCAGCATTCTTAGAATTGACAAAACCTTCCGGCTGCATCATATACAATTCTTCCTTAAGGAAACCGTTAAGGAATGCCGTTTTGACGTCCATTTGCCAGATCTCATAATCATAAAATGCGGCAACTGCTAACATGATTCGGACGGACTTCAGCATCGGTACGGGTGAGAAAGTCTCATCGTAGTCAACTCCTTGAACTTGTCGATAACCCTTAGCGACAACCCGAGCCTTATAGACGGTCACATTACCATCTGCGTCAGTCTTCTTCTTAAAGATCCATTTATTTTCTATGGCTTGCCGATCATCGGGCAAGTCCACCAAAGTCCATACTTTGTTCTCATACATGGATCCTATCTCGGATTTCATGGCTTCAAGTCATTTGTTGGAATCCGGGCCCGCCATGGCTTCTTCATAGTTCGAACGTTCACCGTTGTCTAACAACAAGATTTCCAGGACAGGGTTGCCGTACCACTCTGGTGCGGAACGTGTCCTCGTGGACCTACGAAGTTCAGTAGTAACTTGATCCGATGTTTCATGATCATCATCATTAACTTCCTCTCTAGTCGGTGCAGGCACCACAGAAACATTTTCCTGCGCTGCGCTACTCTCCGGTTCGAGAAGGGGTACAATTACCTCATCAAGTTCTACTTTCCTCCCACTTACTTCTTTTGAGAGAAACTCTTTCTCTAGAAAGGATCCATTCTTGGCAACAAAGATCTTGCCTTCGTATCTAAGGTAGAAGGTATACCCAATAGTTTCCTTAGGGTATCCTATGAAGACGCACTTTTCCGATTTGGGTTCGAGCTTTTTAGGTTGAAGTTTCTTGACATAAGCATCGCATCCCCAAACTTTCAGAAACGACAGCTTAGGTTTCTTCCCAAACCATAATTCATACGGTGTTGTCTCAACGGATTTAGACGGTGCCCTATTTAAAGTGAATGCGGCAGTCTCTACTGCATATCCCCAAAATGATAGCGGTAAATTAGTAAGAGACATCATAGATCGCACCATATCCAATAGAGTGCGATTACGACGTTCGGACACACCATTACGCTGAGGTGTGCCAGGCGGCGTGAGTTGTGAAACAATTCCACACTTCCTTAAGTGCGTGCCAAACTCGTGACTCAAATATTCTCCTCCACGATCAGATCATAAGAACTTTATTTTCTTGTCACGTTGATTCTCTACCTCACTCTGAAAATCCTTGAACTTTTCAAAGGTCTCAGACTTGTGTTTCATTAAGTAGACATACCCATATCTGCTTAAGTCATCAGTGAGGGTGAGAACATAACGATAGCCACCGCGAGCCTCAACGCTCATTGGACCGCATACATCGGTATGTATTATTTCCAACAAGTTGGTTGCTCGCTCCATTGTTCCGGAGAACGGAGTCTTAGTCATCTTGCCCATGAGGCATGGTTCGCACGTGTCAAATGATTCATAATCAAGAGACTCCAAAAGTCCATCTACATGGAGTTTCTTCACGCGTTTGACACCAATATGACCAAGGCGGCAGTGCCACAAGTATGTGGGACTATCATTATCAACCTTACATCGTTTGGTATTCACACTATGAATATGTGTAACATCACGTTCGAGATTCAATAAAAATAAACCATTGACCAGCGGGGCATGACCATAAAACATATCTCTCATATAAATAGAACAACCATTATTCTCGGATTTAAATGAGTAGCCATCTCGCATCAAACGAGATCCAGATACAATGTTCATGCTCAAAGCTGGTACTAAATAACAATTATTGAGGTTTAAAACTAATCCCGAAGGTAGATGTAGAGGTAGCGTGCCGACGGCGATCACATCGACCTTGGAACCATTCCCGACGCGCATCGTCACCTCGTCCTTCGCCAGTCTTCGCTTATTCCGCAGCTCTTGTTTTGAGTTACAAATGTGAGCAACTGCACCGGTATCAAATACCTAGGAGCTACTACGAGCGCTGGTAAGGTACTCATCAATAACATGTATATCATATATACCTTTGACGTTGCCGGCCTTCTTATCCGCTAAGTACTTGGGGCAGTTCCGCTTCAAGTGGCCGGTTCCCTTGCAATAAAAGCACTTAGTCTCAGGCTTGGGTCCATTCTTGGTCTTCTTCCCGGCAACTGATTTACCGGGCGCGGCAACTGCTTTGCTGTCCTTCTTGAAGTTCTTCTTACCCTTGCCTTTCTTGAAACTGGTGGTCTTATTCACCATCAACACTTGATGTTCCTTTTTGATCTCCACCTCCGCTGATTTCAGCATCGAATATAACTCAGGAATGGACTTCTCCATCCCTTGCATATTGAAGTTCATCACAAAGCTCTTGTAGCTAGGTGGAAGCGACTGGAGGATTCTGTCAATAATCGAGTCATCCGGAAGATTAACTCCCAGCTGAGACAAGCGGTTGTGCAACCCAGACATTTTAAGTATGTGCTCGCTGACAGAACTATTTTCCTCCATCTTACAACTGAAGAACTTGTCGGAGACTTCATATCTCTCGACCCGAGCATGAGCTTGGAAAACCATTCTCAGCTCTTGGAACTTCTCATATGCTCCGTGTTGCTCAAAATGCTTTTGGAGCACCGGTTCCAAGCTGTAAAGCATGCCGCACTGAACCAGGGAGTAATCATCACTACGCGACTGCCAGGCGTTCATAACGTCTTGAGTTGCTAGGAAAATGGGTGCGTCACCTAGCGGTGCATCAAGGAAATATGCTTTCTTGGAAGCTATGAGGATGATCCTCAAGTTACGGACCCAGTCCGTATAGTTGCTTCCATCGTCTTTCAGTTTGGTTTTCTCTAGGAACGCGTTGAAGTTGAGGGCAACATTAGCGTGGGCCATTGGATCTACAAGATAGATTGTAAAGACAATTTTAGACTAAGTTCATGATAATTAAGTTCATGTAATCAAATTATTTAATGAACTCCCACTCAGATAGACATCCCTCTAGTCATCTAAGTGATACATGATCCATATCGACTAGGCCGTGTCCGATCATCACGTGAGACGGACTAGTCATCAATGGTGAACATCTCCATGTTGATCGCATCTACTATATGACTCATGTTCGACCTTTTGGTCTCTCGTGTTCCGAGGCCATGTCTGTACATGCTAGGCTCGTCAAGTCAACCTAAGTGTTTCGCGCGTGTAAATCTGGCTTACACCCGTTGTATGCGAACGTTAGAATCTATCACACCCGATCATCACGTGGTGCTTCGAAACAACGATCCTTCGCAACGGTGCACACTTAGGGGGAACACATTTCTTGAAATTTTAGTGATGGACCATCTTATTTATGCTACTGTCGTTCTAAGCAAATAAGATGTAAAGACATGATAAACATCACATGCAAATCATAAAGTGACATGATATGGCCAATATCATCTTGCGCCTTTGATCTCCATCTTCGGGGCGCGGCATGATCACCATCGTCACCGGCACGACACCATGATCTCCATCATCGTGTCTTCATGAAGTTGTCTCGCCAACTATTACTTTTACTACTATGGCTAACGGTTAGCAATAAAGTAAAGTAATTGCATGGCGTTTTTGATTGACACGCAGGTCATACAATAAATTAAGACAACTCCTATGGCTCCTGCCGGTTGTCATACTCATCGACATGCAAGTCGTGATTCCTATTACAAGAACATGAGTAATCTCATTCATCACATATATTTCATCACATCCTTTTGGCCATATCACATCACATAGCATACCCTGCAAAAACAAGTTAGACGTCCTCTAATTGTTGTTGCAAGTTTTACGTGGCTGCTATGGGTTTCTAGCAAGAACGTTTCTTACCTACGCAAAAGCCACAATGGTGATATGCCAATTGCTATTTACCCTTCATAAGGACCCTCTTCATCGAAACCGATCCGACTAAAGTGGGAGAGACAGACACCCGCTAGCCACCTTATGCAACAAGTGCATGTCAGGCGGTGGAACCAGTCTCACGTAAGCGTACGTGTAAAGTCGGCCTGGGCCGCTTCATCCCACAATGCCGCCGAATCAAGATAGGACTAGTAACGGCAAGCAAATTGACTAAATCATCGCCCACAACTACTTGTGTTCTACTCGTGCATAGAATCTACGCATAGACCTAGCTCATGATGCCACTGTTGGGGAACGTAGTAATAATTCAAAAAAATTCCTACGTGTCACCAAGATCAATCTAGGATAAGATAGCAACGATAGAGAGGGAGTGCATATTCATACCCTTGAAGATCGCTAAGCGGAAGCATTGCAAAGAACGCGGTTGATGGAGTCGTACTCGTGGCGATTCAAATCGCGGAAGATCCGATCCAAGCGCCGAACGGACGGCGCCTCCGCGTTCAACACACGTACAGCCCGGGGACGTCTCCTCCTTCTTGATCCAGCAAGGGGAGAGGAGAAGTTGAGGGAGACCTCCGGCAGCACGACGGCGTGGTGGCGGTGGAGCTCGTGGTTCTCCGGCAGAGCTTCGCTAAGCACTACGGAAGAGGAGGAGGTGTAGGAGGGGGGAAGGCTGCGCCAGGGAAGGGGTTCAGCTCCCATGCGCCTCCCCACTATATATAGGGGTGGAGGGGGCTGGTTTCTTGCCCTCCAAGTCCCTTGGGGCGTTGGCAAAGGTGGGAGGAAAGAAATCCCATCCTTTCCCTTCCCCACCGATTGTTATCCCCCCTTTTTAGGGATCTTGATCTTATCCCTTCGGGATATGATCTTATTCCTTATAAGGGGGGATCTTGGTGCGCCTTGACCAGGGGTGTGGGGCCTTGCCCCCACTACCCACATTCATGTGGGTCCCCCCATGCAGGTGGGCCCCACTCCGGAACCTTCTAGAACTTTCCTGGTACAATACCGAAAAATCCCGAACATTTTCCGGTGGCCAAAATAGGACTTCCCATATATAAATCTTTACCTCCGGACCATTCCGGAACTCCTCGTGACGTCTGGAATCTCATCTGGGACTCTGAACAACTTTCGGTAACCACATACAATTCCCATTACAACTCTAGCGTCACCGGACCTTAAGTGTGTAGACCCTACGGGTTCGGGAACCATGCAGACATGACCGAGACACCTCTCCGGCCAATAACCAATAGCGGGATCTGGATACCCATATTGGCTCCCACATGTTCCACGATGATCTCATCGGATGAACCACGATGTCGGGGATTCAATTAATCCCATATACAATTCCCTTTGTCCGTCGGCATGTTACTTGCCCGAGATTCGATCGTCGGTATCCCTATACCTTGTTCAATCTCGTTACCGGCAAGTCTCTTTACTCGTTCCGTAACACATGATCCCGTGACTAACTCCTTAGTCACATTGAGCTCATTATGATGATGTATTACCGAGTGGGCCCAGAGATACCTCTCCGTCACACGGAGTGACAAATCCCAGTCTCGATTCGTGCCAACCCAACAGACACTTTCGGAGATACCTGTAGTGCACCTTTATAGTCACCCAGTTACGTTGTGACGTTTGATACACCCAAAGCATTCCTACGGTATCCGGGAGTTGCACAATCTCATGGTCTAAGGAAATGATACTTGACTTTAGAAAAGCTCTAGCAGACGAACTACACGATCTTGTGCTATGCTTAGGATTGGGTCTTGTCCATCACATCATTCTCCTAATGATGTGATCCCGTTATCAACGACATCCAATGTCCATGGTCAGGAAACCATGACCATCTATTGATCAACGAGCTAGTCAACTAGAGGCTCACTAGGGACATGGTGTGGTCTATGTATTCACACATGTATTACGGTTTCCGGTTAATACAATTATAGCATGAACAATAGACAATTATCATGAACATGGAAATATAATAATAACCATTTTATTATGGCCTCTAGGGCATATTTCCAACACTAGCCTCTACTTTGTCGGCCTAGCTGCTAGGTGAGCTCTGGCCGTCCCTAATCCCTGCCCGTGGGTGTTCTACAGATTTTGTCGCCCTGCAGTTTCGGCCCATAGACGTTTTTTCCTGATCAGCGGATTTCGTAATTATTCCAGAGCATTCCATATTACAAAAAATGTCATTAATTTCCCTTGCTCACAATAGAATAAACGTTCATGAAAATAAAACATGTCATATATATAACATAAGTAGAATTTCATGTAGATTCACAATATGCAATTCCATCCATGTTAAAAATGTGTAAAATTGTTGTTTGCATTCATTTGCATAAATGACATGCTAAAATGATGTATTTCATAACTAATTAACCATAGCTATGAATTAAATAAATTATATATGTAACTTGACTAGAAAAATGTGTAGAATAACATGGTGCACTTACTTTGCAAGTTTAACAACATTAAAATTATGTTTTAGGCAGAACAATACCCATTTCGAAATTTGCACATGGGCATGTTTCAGAAATACTATATGTTGTTTCCGGCCTCATTTTAAATGCCTAGATAGATAGTTTAATTATGCTTCACAACTTGGTATGATAAACAACATTTAAACTTGTTGGGTACGTAAATGAGAGTGCACTAAATAATTGAACGTGGAGTTTGGTCAATATGCCACTCGTTGCATATTGAACTTCACTTAATGTGTAGTAGTTGTTGTTGTGCTTTGCCATGCCTTCTATATCTAAATGGACATGCATCTTACTTGTTTGCGCATCATATCATGAATATGTTGTGATGGATTTTCGTGTCATTTGTTTGTTTCCGGATTGCTTCGTCTTGCGAGTTCCGATAACGCTTCGGAGTGTGACGACTCATTCGACTACTTCACGGATTTGTTCTTCTTCCAAGCAGGATTCTAGGACAGATGACTATTACCTTGGATATCACTACTATCATTTCTATGCTACTTGTCTCATTTCTATCGCTATGTCTTGCTACCTACCACTTGTTTGTCAAGCCTCCCAAAACGCCATGATAAGCCTCTAACCCTCCACATCCTAACAAATTGTTGTCTGGCTATGTTACCGCTTGCTCAGCCCCTCTTATAGCGTTACTAGTTGCAAGTGTAGGTTGTTCCATGCGGAAACATGGATATCTTGGGATATCACATTATTCTTGCTATTTAAATTAATGCACCTAAATACTTGCTAAAGCGTGGAAGGCTCGGCCTTTTGCTTGGTGTTTTGTTCCACTCTTGTCGGCTTAGTTTCCGATTACCGGTGTTATGTTCCATATTGAGCACTCCTAACATGCTTGGGGTTGTTATGGGGACCCCCTTGATAATTCATCTTAGGATAAAACTCTTCCGGCAAGGCCCAACTTTGGTGTTAAAATTTGCATAACTAATAAAACTTGCATAGGAGTAATTACCCCATTGGCTAATTAATCAACAAACCAGGTCAGTGCTCCTCATGAGTGTTGGTCGAAAACAAGCTGTCTGCGGGGCCGCCCCGAGGTAACTCAAGGATTGGTTTTACTCGTAGCTATTCCCATCCGGTTGTGCCCTGAGAACGAGATATGTGCGGCTCCTATCAGGATCTGGCCTGCTGGGTGGTCTTGCTTGATTTGTTTTACCTTTGACGAAAACTTGTGCACCAGGATTCCGAGGACACTTCGGGCTATCCCGCGATTGAGGGTTTTCAACGCAGCTTGTGGTTAATTTGTGATGGACGAGTTGGAGCACCCCTGTAGGGTTAAATCTTTCGGAAAGTCATGCCCACGGTTATGTGGGAACTTGGAAAGTTTATAATACCCGGTTATAGAAAACTCTAAGTAAACCCAATTAAAATATACCAACCATGTGCCTAACCGTGATCGCCTCTTTTCAAGGGAGTTCGGGAAGAGAACACGGTGGGGTTATGTTTGACTTGCAAGTAGGTGTTCAGGATCACTTCTTGGCCATAACTAGTTCACGTCTGTTTATGCGTAGATCACTCTTCTTATTCTTGTACTCGTAAGTTAGCCAGATAAAATGCTTAGTGCTGCTGAATCCTCACCATTTAACCATTCCTCGCCCATTAAGCTTTGCTAGTCTTGATGGCCTTGGTAATGATATTGCTGAGTCCACGTGGCTCATAGATTCCTACAACAACAGATGCAGGTATAGATAATGTGATACTTTGACGTGAGAGCGATTCATGTTCCATTTGGAGTTCTCCTCCTTCTTCATCGACCATAGGATGGGTTCCATGTCGGCAGCCTGGGATTAGCAGGGTGGACGTCGTCTTCTTTTTCATTTGATTTCAACCGTAGTTAGATCCTGCTCTTCTTGTGAGGATTTCTATGTATTGATGTATTGAAATATTCATGTTGTAGCTTGTGGCGAGTGTAAGCCAACATATTGTATACTCTTCTCTTCCGTACATGTATATCCACTTGTTTAAGCGTCTCCCATATGCGCTTCTATCCTTGTTGAGACTTCCAAGTTTCCGTGAGGATAGGACCGCATATTGGGCGTGACAAGTTGGTATTAGAGCAGTAGAGACCTAGGAGCCCCCTTGATTGATCGAACTTGGCTGTTGTTGAGTCTAGAAGAAAACTTATATTTTGAGTCTAGTTATATAACTGAGAGTAGGAATTCTTTTTTACTTCTCATCCCTTTGTCGCTCTGGTGAGGAATCATGACGTAGGAGTTTTGATTCTATCCCTCTTCTCACTCAAATTTTTTTAGGATCACACGGGTATTTTGGAACCTCTACGATGTTGTTGTGACGAAATTCTGTTCTTTGTGCTTCCTGACATTTTTGGGTTGTGACAGTGTCCCGGGGAGTTGAGCTCCAAGGTTTTCTTATGATACTCGCTATCGTTCAGTTTCCTTAGTATCTCAGGACGAAGATGTTCGAAATTGCTTCAATAATATTTGTGGTGAGAGGAGTTCGGCACCACCCAGTACTGGGGAGGGGGATCGGATGCAATGCCATGTTTAGTATCATTGCAATTACGAGGGTCTAAGGTAGATGAGTTTCCGAGGTCTCCGGTTATGTGTTGACAGATGTGATACATTGAAGAGTAGTATAATGTTAGGAGTTGAGTGAGGTAATTGCTCCTTGTATCCGTTGGACCAGATTGCATTACGGGAAGATTTCAGGAGTTCTTAGGTGGGAATTCAAGTAGTTACTACTTGGATGCCCGTGCGTTGCCACGGAGAAAATTAAATAGTGGTGGCATCATTCATGGTGAGACAAAGCAGAAATTGATTTTAGGTTTGACAATTTCAGCAATGTTGCTCTAAAATTGAGATGAAAGGCGTGTGCATTTTCAGATGAAACAAGAAGGATTACAACATGTGTATTTTAGGACATGTAAGAAGTAAAAGCATGAAGAATTTTTTTCCTGTGCCAAACAAAGAAACAAACTAAGAAAAAAAGAAAACACAAGGAGAGCCTTGCTGGATCTAATGCGCAAAATAGAGTAGTACACAATCAAGTACACCCTCCGTTCCAAATTAAGTGTCGCAGACATAGTACAATGTTTTTTATGCTTACTTAAAGCTAATCGTCTCATGAAGCATATTAGCCTCGACACGAGAAACACGCCATTATGAAGTTACGCCGTGGAAAATTAACAAAGAGCATAATCTTGTTACTAAACTTAGATATGCAAAAATGGGGTAGAAGTAACACCATATATCCCCTTGCCACAACGCAGAGTATCTTCCATCTAGAAAAACAGAGTCGCTCCCCCTCACTAAACAATATACCACTGTAAAAAGGCAGAGTATCTTCCTTTGCTTACAAACCAGCTATACCCCAAGCACAGGAAATTGAACAAACTTTCAGCCTTTGCTTTGTCCTTAGTGCAACACACAACTTTTCTCCACTCGCCTGTACCAATGGGGCATCATCTCTATGAATTTTCATCTCCAGCAAAAGCACTATCTAATAACAAAACTATCAATGGACATGTTAAACACTCTGAAACATATGCACATATATACTGGTATACAAAGATTATACTCACAATATCTCTCTTTATTAGGTAGGTACCTTCGATTATGTCACATCTTGCAAATAAATGCTCAATTTACAGCAAGACACTTGAGGCAATGCTCCTGGCAGACAACCTTTGATGTGCGTGTGCGTGTGTGTGTCATTAGGCAGTACTTTCTCGCAGATAAACTATCCTACAACCTAGCCACCAGATAACTATCACGTAACTATCCAAAATTGCACATATGACAAAGTTGGTCATCACCAGGCAGGCAACATGAATGAAAAAAATGATATGCACATGTCTGCCAACCAAAAATCAGGTTATTAGAAAACTACCTTATTTTTACGACGCAATATAAATCTAAAATTGCATAGATGATTAATTTGATCTTCATTAAGAACTCAATGTGAATGATATGCACAGGTGTGTTAGCGAAAAGGCACAAGGCATAACATAATGCTACACAACATTGAATCAACATTTCAAGGTCAAGTATGAAATTTTCTGACAAAGAGAATAGAACAAAAAAAACTTGCTCAAGAAAAGAAATTTGGACATAAACAAACCAAATCTTGCTTAATTAGAGAACACCATGTATTTCTCTTTTTTTGAGGGGTGAAAACACACTTTATTACTGAAAACCTAGAATCTCGTCTGAAATTACATGCAAAATGCAGTCAGGCGATGCAGCACACCATATCTTGAATGGATAAACTTAGATGACTCCTTTTTTTGGTGGGAAAACTAAACAGTTCCTAATTGGCTAGATTTAATTTGGCAATTTTATCTGCAAAAACAATGTGGAATTCCTAAGTACGTACAAAACACATTGGTAAGTATTGACCTTCTAAAACTTCAAAAGCTTGCCTTGACATGGACAAAAGTGCCCGTGTAACATCATAGAGTTCCTCTATTCCTAAGAAGGGAACACAAGAATTTCTTGATAGAGCTTCAAATTCGACGGTGACTCACTAGGAAACCAGTGCACATAGTAAGAAGTCAAAAAATTTCATTGATCAAGGATCAAATGAAAAGTATACTAAAAAAAGTTCACCGGGAGAAAGGTGTGCAAAACTCTTCTAACCACATCCCAACCCAAATTTATCGAAATTCAGCAGGCTACTCCCTATCACTTATACAATCTAGGAGATAGTGATGTCTACTACGCAACTTTAATCTTGTAGACTTTGTTGGGCCTCCAAGCGCAGAGTTTTGTAGGACAGTAGCAATTTTCCCTCAAGTGGATGACCTAAGGTTTATATATCCGTGGGAGGTGTAGGACGAAGACGGTCTCTCTCAAACAACCCTGCAATCAAATAAAAGAAATCTCTTGTGTCCCCAACACACCCAATACAATGGCAAATTGTATAGGTGCGCTAGTTTGGCGAAGATATGGTGATACAAGTGCAATATGGATGGTAGATATAGGTTTATGTAATCTGAAAATATAAAAACAGCAAGGTAACAAGTGTAAAACAGCGAGCAAAACGATATATAAATGCTTGGAAACAAGGCCTAGGGTTCATAATTTCACTAGTGCAATCTCCCAACAATGCTAACATAGTTGAATCATATGATCATCCCTCGACGTGCAACAAAGAATCAGTCCAAAGTTCCTATCTAGCGGAGAACAATAAGATGAAATTGGTGTAGGTACTAGAACCACCTCAAAGTTATTCTTTTCGATCAATCTTTTGGGCTATTCCTATAAGTGTCACAAACAGCCCTAGAGTTCGTACTAGAACAACACCAATGATACATATCAATCAACCCTAATGTCACCTAGATACTCCAATGTCACCTCAAGTATCCGTGGGTAAATTATGCGACATGCATCAAACAATTTCAGATATATCATATTCAATCCAACACGAAGAACTTCAAGGAGCACCCCAAGATTTCTATCGGAGAACGTGGTATGAAAATGTGCAATCAACCCCTATGCATAGATCCCCAAGGTCACCGGAATCCGCAAGTTGATGCCTCAACATATATCAAGTGAATCAATAGAATATCCCAATGTCACTACGGGTATCCCACGCAAGACGTACATCAAGTGTTCTCAAACCAAAATATTCAATCCAACATAACGATATCTCAAAGGGAAAGATTCAATTCATCACAACATGATAGCAAGGGACAAACATCATATGATCCAACTAAATTAACAAAGCCCGTGATACATCAAGATCGTGCCATCTCAAGAACACGAGAGAGAGAGAGAGAGAGATTGAACACATAGCTACTGGTACATACCCTCAGCCCCGAGGGTGAACTACTCCCTCCTCGTCATGGCCTCCGCCGGGATGATGAAGATGGCCACCGATGATGGTTTCCCCTCTCCGGCAGGGTACTAGAACGTCTCTAGATTGGTTTTTCGTCGATACAGAGAGTAGCGGCGGCGGAACGAAGAGTCTCTATTTATTTCTGGGGTTTTTGGGTTTTATAGGATTTTTCAGCGTTCGAATCACGCGCAACAGAGCCACGTGGGCCCCACCACATATCAAGGCGTGGCCTAGGGGGCGCCCTCATGGCTTGTGACCCACAGGTGGCTCCCATACGGTAGTTCTTCGCTCCAATATGGCTTATTTCCTCCAGAAAAAATCAACAAAAAGTTTCGGGCGATTCCGAGAACTTTCATTTTCTGCACAAAAACAACACCACGGTAATTTTGCTGAAAACAGCGTCAGCCCGGATTAGTTCTAAATAAATCATATAAAGTGCATCAAAATCATATAAAAGTATTGTAAACATAGGCAATCATGGAATGAATACTTCATAAATTATCGATACGTTGGAGACGTATCAGCATCCCCAAGCTTAATTCCTGCTCGTCCTCGAGTAGGTAAATGATAAAAGAAATAATTTATGAAGTGTGAATGCTAGCTCATTGATAATTCCAGCCACTTTTCTAGCATCATAACCAGCAACTTCCTCTCATAAAATCATCATGATAGAGTAGCAATCAATTCACATGTCCTGGTTCAAACAATTCATTCACTTGAAACTTAACAATCTATGTTCTTGGTCACCAAACAATTTCAATGCATCATCAAGTCTAGTAAGAGCTCCACATACTCAATTATCATATAGTCTTTTATGATTGCTAATACTCAAGGCATGTTTTTAGAACAAACAACATCCATCGAACACATAGAAAGATAGGGGCTTAATGTTTCGCCTCCCAACATACGTATCATGAAGATAATTGTCAACAATAATGAATCATGATCAAATATATTTGACTGCATATATATGTTTGGATCTTTCCCCACCACATGATGCTTGCCAACTAATAGACCGAGGTTGGAATAAGAAGTTGACTCAACATGAATAGGAAATAGCATGAAAGTAAATAGATTGTCCCTTCGCAGAGGGAAGCAGGGATTTGCATAGGTGCCAGAGCTCATTGTTTAAAACAGAGATGAATATGTAATTTTGAGTGGTGTGCTTTGCCTGTCAACGTCACAATAGAGTTTTCAATATCTTCCATGCTAATCACATTCTTGGCGGTTCCCAAACAGAATTGAAATTTTACTCCCCCTCTACCATTCAAACACATTCCATGGCTGGCCGAATCCACGGTTGCCCTCCAAACAATCAACTTTCTAGGGGGAGTTTTTGTTTATTTATTTTTGTATTATGCAGGACTGGGCATCCTTTTTACCAGCCTCTCTCGTGCAATGACAAGTGAATAAACACTCATCTTGAGAATAACTAGCTTAGCATGGAAGATAATGACTGCCCCGTCGCTCCATGAGAGGTACGAGCACACAAAACGGATGTTTATTTGAAGGTTTTAGAGGTGGCACATACAAATTTACTTGGAATGGCAGTGAAATACCATATATAGGTAGGTACGGTGGACTCTCATGGAAGAAACTGGGCTCAAGGATTTGGATGCACATGTAGTATCTCTACTTAGTACGAAGTTTTGGCTAGCAAAAGCTTCTAAACAAGCAACACATGTTAGAGGATCCATAACAATATAACTTCTATGCAAATATACCCAAACATAACCATTAAATTGTCTTCCTTGTCCAACTTCAACTTGATCAACTTTGAAAATAATGAATGGGTATTCACAATCATAAAAGATGTCCAAGATAATATATTTGTATGTGAAAGTTCTCTTTCTTATACTAATCATTCATGAATTGCTCATATGACCAATACAGTGATTGTTAAACTTCAATAGATTTTACTTTCTAAACCAAATGTGAACTTGCTACTAAGAATATAGAACATTGATAATTTCAGATTTATGATATTTCATTCATTCACAATTTACTCTTAGGATATAAGTGAAGCACAAGAGTAAACATGAAACTACTCTCAAAAGATATAAGTGAAGATCAATGAGTAGTCAAACAATTAAGTAGCTATGTGAGGACTCTCTCTCTCTCTCTCTCTCTCAATAAATATTTTCAGATATGAGTATTTTATTCAAACAACAAACTAAACAAAAATAGCACTCCAAGAATAGCACATATCATGTGAACGAATAAAAATTTAGGCTCAACGTAGGCTAACCGATAGTTGATGAAGAGAGGTGGGATGCGTAGCATCCCCAAGCTTAGATGCTTGAGACTTATTGAAATATTTACTTGGGGTGCCTTGGGCATCCCCAAGCTTGAGCTTTTGTATCTCGTTCAATCCTCTCATATCCCGGTTTCACCTAAGTCTCAAAAACTTCATCCACAAAAAACTTGAAAAGAACTCGTGAGATAGGTTAGTGCACATAATAATAAATCAACTTTTTATGTACTGCCAAGACAAGTTGGATAATAATTTTCAAACCTTATCTACTGCATACTATCATTTCCACAATTTATATCTACCAATATAAGTCATGAAAACTATAGGAGAAGTTGATAACAAAACTATGACAGCAATCTGTCTAAACAGGACAGTCTGTAGCAATTAATTTACAAAGTGCACTACTGTAACTATAAAAATTATGAAAATTTAGGAAGTGATAAATAATTTATAGGAAAATACTTTGTAAAAATTTCAGAAACTTTCCATGTTCCAGTAAAATATGAAAATTCAAACACTACAGCAAAAGTTTCTGTTTTTACACAACACACATCAAACATACAATTCAAGCATGCTAAAGGCAATTCTTGGAAATTTTTATTGAAAAAAAAGATTATAAATAACAGCAAGCAAATACTAACAAAACAAAATGACGCTCCAA
Source organism: Elymus sibiricus (assembly GCA_039707655.1). NCBI lineage: Eukaryota > Viridiplantae > Streptophyta > Magnoliopsida > Poales > Poaceae > Elymus > Elymus sibiricus. Next base: position 116,041,089 of record CM077675.1, read on the forward strand.
GAAAAACACATATTATATGATGAATAAAAATATAGCTCCAAGTAAGATATACCGATAGTGTTGAAGACGAAAGAGGGGATGCCTTCCGGGGCATCCCCAAGCTTAGGCGCTTGAGTCTTCCTTGGATATATTACCTTGGGTGTGCCTTGGGCATTCCCAAGCTTAGGTTCTTGTCACTCCTTATTCTCCTCATATTGGTGTCTCACCCAAAACTTGAAAACTTCAATCACACAAAACTTAACGGAACCTCATGAGATGGGTTAGTATAATAAATAAAGACCATTCACTTAGGTACTGTCAAGACAAGATTCATAATTTTTCTCACATAATACCTACTGTATTCTACCTTTCACATAATTTATATCATTGAATATAAGCTATGGGAACACTAAGACAAGCAAACTATGCATGCAAAACAGAATCTGTCAAAAACAGAACAGTCTGTGAAGATCTGTAGTATAACCATACTTCCCTATCTTTAAAAATTCTAAAAAATTAGGAAAACGCATAGAATTTGCATATAAATACTTTTTAAAAATTTCAGAATTTTTTGACGCTCCATTAAAATCATAGAAATTCTTTCCTGGAGGCAAAAGTTTCTATTTTTGCACAGAATCAAATCAACAAGTATCCATACTATCCCAAAGGCTTTACTTGGCACATTATTGAAATAAAAGGCACAAAACATGATTAATACAGTAGATTAATCATGTGACCACACAAAAACATAAAGTAAAAGAGTTGCGTTGTCTCCCAACAAGCGCTTTTCTTTAAAGCCTTTTAGCTAGGCATGATGATTTCAATGATGCTCACATAGGAATAGTATTTGAAACATGCAAATGAGCGTCATGGATCACGTGGCAAGCACATTTAAATCTAACCAACTTCCTATGCATAGGGATTTTGCAAGCAAACAATTAATGGGAGCAAGAATCAACTTGCATAGGAAGGCAAAACAAGCATAACTTCAAAACTTTGGACACATAGAGAGGAAACTTGATATTATTGCAATTCCTACAAGCATATGTTCCTCCCTCATAATAATTTTCAGTAGCATCATGAAGGAATTCAACAATATAACTATCACATAAATCATTATTTTCATGATGCACAAGCATAGAATTTCATTACTCTCCACATAAGCAAAATCTCTTTTCATCCATGGTAGTGGGAGCAAACTCAACAAAATAACTATCATGGGACACTTGATTGACATAACCACATTCAATATTAAAATCATGATGACAAGTTTCATGGTTACTATCACTCTTTATAGCATACATGTTATCATCATAATCATCATAGATATTAGGCATGCCATCATCATAATAATTTTGCTCGTCAAAACTTGGGGGACTAAAAATATCATGTTCATCAAACATAGCATCCCCAAGCTTGTGGCTTTGCATATCATTAGCATCATGGCTACTCAGAGAATTCATACTAGCAACATTGCAATCATGCTCATCATTCAAGGAATTCTCATTAAGTATTTTCATAAACTCTTCCTCTACCAATTGAGCACAATTTTCCGAACCATCATTTTCACGGAAGACATTAAAAATACGAAACAATTGAGGCAACCTAAATTCCATTTTTTGTAGTTTTCTTTTATAAAACCAAACTAGTGAAAAAAAAGAAACTAAAAGATTTAATTGCAATATCTAAAGATATACCTTCAAGCACCCACCTCCCCGGCAACGGCGCCAGAAAACGGCTTGATGTCTACTATGCAACTTTATTCTTGTAGACTTTGTTGGGCCTCCAAGCGCAGAGTTTTGTAGGACAGTAGCAATTTTCCCTCAAGTGGATGACCTAAGGTTTATCAATCCGTGGGAGGTGTAGGATGAAGATGGTCTCTCTCAAACAACCCTGCAATCAAATACAAGAAATCTCTTGTGTCCCCAACACACCCAATACAATGGCAAATTGTATAGGTGCACTAGTTCGGCGAAGAGATGGTGATACAAGTGCAATATGGATAGTAGATATATGTTTTTGTAATCTGAAAATATAAAAACAGCAAGGTAACTAATGATAAAAGTGAGCACAAACGGTATTGCAATGCTTAGAAACAAGGCCTAGGGTTCATACTTTCACTAGTGCAAGTTCTCTCAACAATACTGACATAGTTGAATCATATGTAAATCCCTCACGTGCGACAAAGAGTTCACTCCAAAGTCACAAATAGCGGAGAACAAATGAAGAAATTATTGTAGGATACAAAACCACATCAAAGTTATCTTTTCCGATCAATCTTATGAGCTATCCCTATAAGTGTCACGAACAGCCCTAGAGTTCGTACTAAAATAACACCTTAAGATACACATCAACCAAAACCTTAATATCACCTAGATACTCCAATGTCACCACGAGTACCCATGGGCTTGATTATACGATATGCATCACACAATTTCAGATTCATCATGTTCAATCCAACACAAAGAACTTCAAAAAGTGCCCCAAAGTTTCTACCGGAGAGTCAAGATGAAAACATGTGCCAACCCCTATGCATAGATTCCCAAGGTCACGGAACCCGCAAGTTGATCACCAAAACATACATCAAGTGGATCAATAGAACATCCCATTGTCACCACGGATATCCCATCGCAAGACATACATCAAGTGTTCTCAAATCCTTTAAAGACTCAATCCGATACGAAAACTTCAAAGGGAAAACTCAATTCATCACAAGAAGATAGAGAGGGGAAAACTCCATATGATTCATCTATATTAATAAAGCTCACGGTACATCAAGATCGTGTCATCTCAAGAACACGAGAGAGAGAGATCAAACACATAGCTACTGGTACATATCCTCAGCCCCGAGGGTGAACTACTCCCTCCTCGTCATGGAGACCGCCGGGATGATGAAGATGGCCTCCGGTGATGGTTTCCCCCTCCGGCAGGGTGCCGGAACGGGCTCCCGATTGGTTTTTCGTGGCTACAGAGGCATGCGGCAGCGGAACGCCCGATCTAGGTTTCTTTCTGGAGGTTTGGGTATTTATAAGAATTTTTGGCGTCGGAAACAAGTCAAGGGGGGCCACGAGGCGACGACAAGCGAGGGGGGCGCGCCCTAGGGGGGGCACGCCCCCTAGGCTTGTGGCTGCCTCGTGGCTCTTCTGGCCCAACTCCGATGCCCCGTGGGTCTCTTTTGGGCATTTATTTGTTGATTCATATTATTTTTGAGCACTAACCTATTAACCCAGTGGCAAGTGTCAGTTGCTGTTTTCTGCATGTTTTTGGCTTTTCAGGAATACCATACCAAACGAAGCCCAAATACCCGAGACTTTTTGACGATCTTTTCTAGACAAAATAAGGACCTGGAAGCTTTGGAGGGAGACCCGGGGCCACACGAGGTGCCCCCAAGCCAACAGGGCGCGCCTAGGGGGTGGCTGCGCTCTGATGGCTTGGGACCACCTCCCCAGCCCTCTGGCGTTGTTCACTGGACTATAAATTCTCATTAATCCCAAAAACCCTAGAGATCCTCTCGAAACACTTTTTCTGCCGCCGCAAGTCTCTGTTCCGCCGTGTGCCCATCTGTAGCCATGTTCGTCTGTCAGGAGGGGGATCGATCACGGAGGGCATGTACATCAATCTCGCTGCTCCCATGGTGATGTGTGAGTAGTTCACCACAGACCTAAGGGTGCGTAGTTAGTACCTAGATGTCTCTTTCTCTCTCTATATGTTCTTTGTTGCCATGATCACCGCGATTCCCGCGGTGATCTATCTTATGTAATAAATCTTTGCAGTGTGTTTGTTGGGATCTGATGAATTGTGGGTTTATGTTCAGATTATTCATGAAAAATATTTGAGTCTCCTCTAAATTCTTATTTGATTCTTATTAGCATGATTATTATAGCTTCGTAATTCTCTCCGGTCTATCGGTTTAGTTTGGCCAACTAGATTGGTTTATCTTCAGTGGGGGAGGTGCGTTGTAGTGGGTTCAATCTTGCGGTGCTCTATATCCCAGTGACAAAGTAGGGGAAAATACATGTATTTGTATTGCTGCCACTAAGGATAAAATGATGGGGTTTATTCATATTAACTGGATTTACTTTGTCTACATCATGTCATCATTCTCCAAGCATTACTCTGTTTCACTTAATACTCTAGATGCATGCTGGATAGCGGTCGATGGGTGGAGTAATAGTAGTAGATGCAGGCAGGAGTCGGTCTACTTGTTTATTGACGTGATACCATACATATGCATGATCATTGTCGTGAATAAATATTGCATAACTATGCGCTTTTCTATCAATTGCCCAACAGTAATTTGTTTACCCACTTTATGCCTTCTTTGAGAGAGAAGCCTCTAGCGAACACTATGAGCCCCGAGTCTTTTCACGTATATATTTACAAACGCTATTATTTCCTTGCTGCCACTATAAGCTTGAACTTATGGATGATTATACAAAATTTCTATGCGAGACTAAACTTTATGTCTGTAAATCTTCTAGATTCTGCTGCAGGTGGTACCTTCGTGGAGGTGACATTAGGAGAGGCGATATGTCTCCAACGTATCTATAATTTTTGCTTGTTCCATGCTGTTATATTATCAATCTTGGATGTTCTACAATCTTTTTATAGCAACTTTATATCATTTTTTGCGACTAACCTATTGACATAGTGCCAAAGTGCCAGTTGCTGTTTTTGCTTGTTTTTTACTTCGCAGAATATCAGTACCAAACGAAGCCCAAGCACCGCGAAACTTTTTGGAGATTTTTTTTTGGGCCAGAAGACATCTAGTGGGTCAAAGAAGTACCAGAGGGGATGGTCGAGGAGACGGTGGAGAGGCGTCCCGGGGAGAGGCGCCAGAGGCGGTGGAGAGGCGTCCCGGGGAGGGCACAACCCACCAGGGCGCGCCAGAGGCCCCTGGCGCGGCCTGGTGAGTTGTGCCCTCCCCGGGATGCCTCTCCACTACCTCTGATGCCTATAAATTCCCAAATATTCCAGAAACCCTAGGGGAGTCGACGAAAAACACATCCAGCCACCGCAAGTTCCAGAACCACGAGATCCAATCTAACACCATCATGGAGGGGTTCATCATCCTCATTGGTGCCTCTCCGATGATGCGTGAGTAGTCCACCATAGATTTATGGGTCTGTAGGCAGTAGCTAGATGGCTTCCTCTCTCTCTTTTGATTCTCAATACAATGGTCTCTTGGAGATCTATTTGATGTAAACTATTGCGGTGTGTTTGTTGGTATTCGATGAATTTTGAGTTCATGATCAGTTTGTATCCATGAATATTATTTGATTCTTCTTTGATCTCTTATATGCATGATTACTTATAGCCTCGTATTTCTTCTTCGAATCTTTGGTTTAGTTAGGCCAACTCGATCGATTTTTCTTGCCATGGGAAGAGGTGCTTTGTGATGGGTTCGATCTTGTGGTGTCCTCTCCCAGTGACAGAAGGGGCAGCGAGGCACGCATGTAAATGCATTACTCTGTTTTCCCATGAACTTAATACACTAGATGCATGTTAGATAGCGATCGATGTGTGGAGTAATAGTAGTAGATGCAGAATCGTTTCGTTCTACTAATCTTGGACGTGATCCCTATATAATGATCATGGCCTTGGATATCGTCATGATTATTTGATCTTCTATCAATTGCCCAACAGTAATTTAATCACCCACCGTGTGCTATACTCATGAGAGAAGCCACTAGTGAAACCTACGGCCCCCGGGTCTACTTTCCCAACCTATTGCTTTCCGATCTATCTTTTTGCCGATTTTGTTTTCAAATCTATTATTCCAAAAACCCAAAAATACATTGCCGCCCTTCTTATTTGCCTCTTTTATTTTGCGTTCTTGAGAGATCTATATATCCAATCTATCTTATCCTAATCTATCTTTTTACCGTAGATAGATTGACAACCTCTCTTTCGCGTCGGGTTGCAAGTATTTGTTCTTTGTGTGCATATGTTGTTTACGAGGTGTTGGTGATCCTCCTACTGGTTCGATACCTTGGTTTCATAACTGAGGGAAATACTTACCGTCGCTGTGCTGCATCATCCCTTCCTCTTTGGGGAAATACCGACGCCGTCTCAAGCCACGTCAAAGGAATCTCTGGCGCCGTTGCCGGGGAGGAAGCGGTCTCTTCTACTTGCCAATCTCTGGCACCGAGGAGACACCATCGACATCTACCAGGTTCCAAATCACAAATCTCATCTCCTTGCAATTACATTATTTTCCATTTGCCTCTCGTTTTCCTCTCCCCCACTTCACCAAATTTGCCATTTTATTCGCCCTCTTTTTCGTTTGCCCTTTTCTCGTCAAAACTCTTGCTTGCTTGCAATCTTGTTTGCCTAGTCACGATGACTCAAGAAAACACCAAATTGTGTGAATTTTCCAATTCTAATAATAATGATTTTATTAGTACTCCGATTGCTCCTCCCGCCACTAGTGCGGAGTCTTGTGATATTAATGTTGCTTTGTTGAATCTTGTCATGAAAGATCAGTTTGCCAGTACTCCTAATGAGGATGCCGCGTCCCATCTAAACACATTCATAGAATTGTGTGATAGGCAAAAGAAAAAATATGCGTACAATGATATAGTGAAGTTGAAATTATTTCCTTTCTCCTTGCGGGATCGTGCAAAAAATGGTTTTCTTCTTTGCCTCGCAATAGTATTGATTCTTGGAATAAGAGCAAGGATGCTTTTATCACTAAGTATTTTCCGCCCGTCAAATTATTTCCCTTAGAACACAAATCATGAATTTTAAGCAACTTGAGCATGAACATGTTGCATAATCTTGGGAAAGAATGAAATTGATGCTATGAAATTGTCCTACTCATGGTTTAAATCTTTGGCTGATCACTCAAATTTTTTATGCGGGATTGAATTTTGTCTCTAGAAATCTTCTAGATTCCGCCGCGGGTGGTACTTTTATGGAAATTACTTTGGGTGAAGCTACTAAATTGCTAGATAATATTATGGCAAATTATTCACAATGGCATACTGAAAGAGCACCTACTAGCAAAAAGGTTAATTCGGTTGAAGAAATTAGTACTTTGAGTGATAAAGTTGATGCTTTGATGAAGTTGGTTGCTAGTAAAAATGCTCCTATTGATCTTAATGATGTGCCTTTGTCTACTTTGATTGAGCAAAATAGTGATTCCGTAGATGTGAATTTCGTCTCGCGAAATAATTTCAATAACAATGCTTATAGAGGTAATTTTAATCCTAGGCCTTTTCCTGGAAATTCCTCTAATAATTATGGTAATTCCTATGGTAGTTCATCTTACAATAATAATAGGAACCCCTCTGATCTTGAGAATAATATTAAAGAATTTATCAATGCGCAAAAAGCTTTCAATACTACGATAGAAGAAAAGTTGAATAAGATTAATGATATGTCTCGAAGCATTGATAGAATTTCTCATGATATGGAAAATCTCAAGTTGAAAGCTTTTGCACGTAAGATTGATGAATCAATTAAAGCTTTATATGTCTCTATGGATGAAATTAAGAAAAGAACCGCTATGCTTAGAGCTAAAAGAGATTTTTTAGAAAAAGTGTTTTCTAGTGATTATTTTCAAAAAAATGATGAAGATCTTAAAGTGATTGGTGTTTCTTCCAATGATTCCTTGTTTAGTAATATTAAAATTGTAATGAAGGGACTGAAGTAGAGTCAGCTTTAGCTAGAAGGCGTCCCAATGATTTGGAGGGTGAAAATCTTGATGAATTTTTTTGATGAAAGTGGGTTTGAAGAGGTCAAAACATTAACTAGTGATATGCCCACTATTTTGGATTGCAAGGACTTTAATTATGATAGTTGCTCTTTGATTGATTGTATTTCTTTGATGCAATACATCTTTAATTCACCCCATGCTTATGAACAAAATAAAGCTTTTACTAAACATATCGTTGATGCCATGATGAAATATTTTGAAGAAAAGTTGGAGTTAGAGATTTCTATTCCTAGAAAATTACATGATGAGTGGGAACCTACCATTAAGGTCAAGATTAAAAAATATGAGTGCTTGGCTTTATGTGATTTGGGTGCTAGTGTTTCCACGATTCCGAAATCTTTTTGTGATGTGCTTGGTCTCACCAATATTGAAGAATGTTCTCTTAATTTGCACTTGGCAGATTCTACTATTAAAAAGCCTTTGGGAAGAATTAATGATGTGCTTATTCTTGCAAATAGGAACTATGTGCCCATAGATTTTATTGTTCTTGATATTGATTGCAATCCGTCTTGTCCCATTATACTTGGTAGACCGTTTTTACGCACTATAGGTTCCGTGATTGATATGAAAGAAGGCAATATTAGATTTCAGTTTACGCTAAGAAAGGGTATGGAACACTTCCCTAGAACAAGAATTAAGCCACCATATGAATCAATCATGAGAGCATCCTATGGAGCAAAAACTAAAGATGACAATACTTGAATCTATGCCTTATGCCTAGCTAGGGGCGTAAAACGATAGCGCTTGTTGGGAGGCAACCCAATGAATAAATTTATTTTCTTCTTTTTATTTCTGTTTGTAAGTGTTGACACAATTATGCCTCTGTTATGATTGTGTTTTTATGTTTTATTTAGTGTTTGTGAAAAGTAAAGCCTTTAGGATGATTCATAAGATGAGTAGAAACAACACTGAATCTGAAACAGAAACTTTGCCTCCAGTGTGCGAATTTTCATTTTTTTACCGGAACGTGATAATGAGCTGAAATTTTAAAAGAATGTTTCTCTAAAAATTATTTACGTTGTCCTAATTTTTTAGAATTTTTAGAGTTACAGAAGAATGGTTAGAGTACAGATTACTACAAACTGTTCTGTGTCAGACAGATTCTGTTTTCGTTGCATTGTGTGCTTGTTTTGATGAACCTATGGTTTGTATTGAAGGGTATGAGCCATGGTAAAGTTAAATTACAGTAGGTATACTGCAATAATAAAATATGAATGGGTTTTCAACAGTACTTAAAGTAGTGATTTGCTTTATTATACTAACGAATCTCACGAAGGTTTTGTTGAGTTTTGTGTGATTGAAGTTTTCAAGTTTTGGGTGAGATCACGATGGATGAAGGAATAAGGAATGAAAAGAGCCTAAGCTTGGGGATGCTACAGCATCCCCATGATATATCCAAAGAGAAACAAGCAACTAAGCTTGGGGATGCCCCGAGTGGCATCCCCTCTTTCTTCTAACGACCCTCGGTATTTTACTTGGTGCTATATTTTTATTCGTCACATATCATGAGTTTTGCTTGGAGCATCTTGTATCATTTGAGTCTTTGCTTGCTTTGCTTTTTAGTTTGTCATTAGTATCTTTGCTGGAGACACCTATTTGAGAGAGCCAAAATTATACTATGATTTGTTAGAATTGCTCTATATGCTTCACTTAAATTCTTTGAGCTATGGAATTGCTCTAGTGCTTCACTTATATCTTTTTGAGCACGGTGTGCTTGGAAAATTTTGTAGAAATACTCTCATGCTTCACTTAGATTAATTTGAGAGTTAGTAAATTTTGAAAAAATTCTCTCATGCTTCACTTATACTATTTTGAGAGATGAAACCTTTATGCTCATGTGCTTCACTTAAATTTGTTTGAGCTTGTCAAAAGCAATGACAATATATGAAACTAGTCCCAAAGTGATAGATATTCAAGAGAGATATAATAAAAACTTTCATGAAGATCATTGGACAAATTAAACTTGATTCCTTGTAATAGTTTTGAGACATGATGATAGTAATATGTGAGTCATGTTAGTGAGTAATTATGCTTTAGTAAGAATATTGGTGTTAAGGTTTGTGATTCCCTATGCAAGTATGAAAGTCAATAGTTATGCAATGAAATTACATCCTACTTATGGTGCATTATTCCGTGTTAGTTATGCTCAATGCTCAGTTATGTGAATTTTCGTTTCTTGGTTGGTTGCTTCTCAATCTATTTGCTAGCCTCCACTTGTACTAAGTAGAAATACTACTTGCGCATCAAAAATCCTTAAACCCAGTTTTGCCTTATGAGTCCACCATACCTACCTATATGCGGTATTTCCTTGCCGTTCTAAGCAAATTTGTATGTGCCGTCTCTAATTTTCAAAATGAATTTCCTTTTTGTGTGCTCGTACCGCTCATGAAACGGTAGGTGGTGTCCAATATTTTTCCATGCTAGATGTGTTATTCTCAAGATGAGTGTTTATTCACTTGTCATTGCACGAGAGTACGGCGGTAATAGGGATGCCCAGTCCCGAAATGAAAAAGAAAATTCACTTTATGTTGTCGAATAATAAATTCCTTGAAAAGTGTTGGTATGGAAGGCAACCGTGGATTGTTGGAAATATGCCCTAGAGGCAATAATAATTTAGTTATTATCATATTTCCTTGTTCATGATAATCGTTTATTATCCATGTTATAATTGCATTGATTGGAAACTCAAATACATGTGTGGGTACATAGATAACACTGTGTCCCTAGTATGCCTCTAATAGACTATCTCGTTGATCAAAGATGGTCAAGGTTTCCTAGCCATAGACATGAGATGTCATTTGATAACGGGATCACATCATTAGGAGAATGATATGATGGACAAGACCCAAACTATGAACATAGCATATGATCGTGTCAGTTTATTGCTATTGTTTTTTGCATGTCAAGTATCTGTTCCTATGACCATGAGATCATGCAACTCACTGACACCGGAGGAATACCTTGTGTGTATCAAACGTCGCAATGTAACTGGGTGACAATAAATATGCTCTACAGGTATCTCTGAGGGTGTCTGTTGAGCTGGCATGGATCAAGACTGGGATTTGTTATTCCGTGTGACAGAGAGGTATCTCAGGGCCCACTCGATAATACAACATCACAACTAGCCTTGCAAGCAATGAGACTAAAGTGTTAGCCACGGGATCTTGTATTACGAAATGAGTAAAGAGACTTGCTGGTAACGAGATTGAACTAGGTATAGAGATACCGACGATCGAATCTCGGGCAAGTAACATACCGAAGAACAAAGGGAACAACATACGGGATTAACTGAATCCTTGACACAGAGGTTCAACCGATAAAGATCTTCATAGAATATGTAGGAACCAATATGGGCATTCAGGTCCCGCTATTGGTTATTGACCGTAGAGGTGTCTCGGTCATGTCTACATAGTTCTCGAACCCGTAGGGTCTGCACACTTAAGGTTCGGTGATGTTTCGGTATAGTAGACTTATGTATGGCGGTGAATGAAGGTTGTTCGGAGTCCCGGATGAGATCCTGGACGTCACGAGGAGATCTGGAATGGTCTAGAGGTAAAGATTGATATATAGGAAGCCCCGTTTTGGTCACCGGAAAAGTTTCGGGTATTTCGGTAGTGTACCGGGAGTGCCGGGAGGGGTACCGGGGACCATCGGGAGGGGTGTCTCGACCCAAAGGGCCTCATGGGCTGTGGGAGGAGTCAAGCCAGCCCTTAGTGGGCTGGCCGAGCCCCCCACTAAGGCCCATGCGGCTAGGGGTGGGAAAAACCCAAAGGGGGAAAGGTGGAAAGGGTTTCCAAGTGGAGAGGAGGAATCCTACTCCTAATAGGATTGGAGTAGGACTCCTCCACCTCCAATTTGGGCCAGCCCTTGAGGGTTTGAGGCTGCCTCCTCCCCTCCCTCCCTCCTATATATACTAGAGGATTTAGAGGGGAGAGCTAACCCTAATTGCCACGTGCTCCCTCTACTTCCTCTAGATCGTTTTCTCCTCTAGTCTAGTTTCGGCGGTGCTTAGACGAAGCCCTGCTGGAATAGTTCCACCACCATCGCCGCCACACTGTCACGCTGCCGGAGAACTCATCTACCTCTCCGCTCCCTCTTGCTGGATCAAGAAGGCGGAGATCGTCATCGAGCTGTACGTGTGCTGAACGCGGAGGTGTCGTCCGTTCGGCGCTAGATCGGAAGGACCGTGATCAGGATCGCGAGACGGTTCGTGATTTGATCGCGGGACGGATCATGATGGGATCGCAGGATGGATTGTGATTGGATCGTGAGACGGATCATGATTGGATCGCGGGACGCTCGGCGATTTGGATCGCGAAGACGTTCGACTACATCAACCGCGTTTCTTAACGCTTCCCGCTTAGCGATCTACAAGGGTATGTAGATCCACTCTCCCTGTCGTAGATGCTCATCACCATGGATAGATCTTGCGTGTGCGTAGGAAAAATTTTATTTCCCATGCAACGTTCCCCAACAGTGGCATCATGAGCTAGGTCTATGTGTAGATGAGATCTCGAGTAGAACACAAAGGAGTTTGTGGGCGCTGATATTCAGATTGCTTCCTCCCTTGGTCTTTTCTTGATTCGGCGATATTGTGGGATGAAGCATCCCGGACCAACATTACTCGTACGCTTACGAGAGACCGGTTCCATCAACTGACATGTAACTTCGTTGCATAAAGATGGCTGGCGGGTGTCTGTTTCTCCCACTTTAGTCGGATCGGATTTGACAAAGGCGGTCCTTGAGAAGGTTGAATAGCAATTTTTGTATCACCGTTGTGGTTTTTGCATAGGTAAGAATTGTTCTTGCTAGATATCTGTAGCAGCCACGTAAAACTTGCAACAACAATTAGAGGACGTCTAACTTGTTTTTGCAGGGTATGTTGTGATGTGATATGGCCAATTACATGATGAGATATATGTGATGTATGAGATGATCATGTATTGTATAGAATATCACGACTTGCATGTCGATGAGTACGGCAACCGGCAGGAGCCATAGGGTTGTCTTTAATTATTTTCACCGTTTTTTGCTTTACTTTATCGCTATGAGTTAGCAATAGTCGTGGAAGCAACAGTCGGCGCGACAACCTCATGGCGACACATTGATGGAGATCAAGATGATGGAGATCATGGTGTTATGCCGATGACGATGGAGATCATGCCGGTGCTTTGAAGATGGAGATCAAAAGCACAAGTTCATGGCCATATCATGTCACTTATGATTTGCATGTGATGTTAATCCTTTTATGCATCTTATTTTGCTTAGGACGACGGTAGCATTATAAGGTGATCCCTCACTTAAATTTTAAGATAAATTGTGTTCTCCCCGAGTGTGCACCGTTGCGAAAGTTCATCGTTTTGAGACACCACGTGATGATCGGGTGTGATAGACTCTACGTTCGCATACAACGGGTGCAAGCCAGTGTTGCACGTGCGGAACACTCGGGTTAAACTTGACGAGCCTAGCATGTACAGACAAGGCCTCGGAACACAAGAGACCGAATGGTCGAACATGAGTCATATAGTAGATATGATCAACATGAAGATGTTCACCATTGAAACCACCTCAACTCACGTGATGATCGGACTTGAGTTGGTGGATTTGGATCATGTGACACTCGAATGACCGGAGGGATGTCAATTTGAGTGGGAGTTTTTAAGTAATATGATTAACTAAACTCATTATCATGAACATAGTCAAAATGTCTTTGCAAATTATGTTGTAGATTACTAGCTCGTGCTGTAGCTCCCTTGAATTTTTATATGTTCCTAGAGAAATAGAGTTGAAAGATGATGGTAGCAATAATGCGGACTGGGTCCGTGATCTGAGGATTGTCCTCATTGCTGCACAGAAGGCTTATGTCCTTAATGCACCGCTCGGTGCGCCACCCCCTCAAGCGTTCTGATGACTACTTGATAGTTCAGTGCGTCATGCATTACGGCTTAGAATTGAGGCTCCAAAACGGTTTTGAACGTCACGGAACATATGAGATGTTCTAAGAGCTGAAATTGGGATCTCAGGCTCGTGCCCGTGTTGAGAGGTATGAGACCTCCAACAAGATTCTTTGCCTGCAAGATGAAGGAGAATAGCTCAATCGGTGAGCATGTGCTCAGATTGTCTGGGTGCTATACAATCGCTTGAATCGAGTGGAAGTTGATCTTCCAGATAAGATAGTGATTGATATAGTTCTCCAAGTCACTGTCACTAAGCTACTAGAGCTTCGTGGTGAACTATAAAATTCCAGGGATGGAAATAATGATCCCTGAGCTATTCGCGATGTTTGACACCGCGAAGGTAGAAATCAAGAAGGGGCATCAAGTGTTGATGGTTAGTAAAACCACTAGTTTCGAGAAGGGCAAGGGCAAGGAGGGATACTTCATGGATGGCAAGCCAGTTGCTGCTCCAGTGAAGAAACCCAAGGTTGAACCCAAACCCGAGACTAAGTGCTTCTATTATGAGGAGAACGGTCACTGAAGTGGAACAACCCTAGATATTTGGTAGATAAGAAGGTTGGCAACATCGACAAAAGTATATTTGATATACGTGTTATTGATGTGTACCTTACTAGTACTCCTAGTAGCACCTGGGTATTGGATACCGGTTCGGTTGCTAAATGTTAGTAACTCGAAATAAAAGCTACGGAATAAACGGAGGCTAGCTAAGGGTGAGGTGACGATGAGTGTTGGAAGTGTTTCCAAGGTTGATGTGATCACCATCGCACGCTCTCTCTACCTTCGGGATTAGTGATGAACCTAAATAAATGTTATTTGGTGTTTGCGTTAAGCATGAACGTGATTAGATCATGTTTATTGCAATACGGTTATTCATTTAAGTTAGAGAATAATGGTTATTCTGTTTACATGAATAATACCTTCAATGGTCATGCACCCAATGAGAATGGTTTATTGAATTTTGATCGTAGTGATACACATGTTCATAATATTGATGCCAAAAGATACAAAGTTAATAATGATAGTACCACATACTTGTGGCACTACCACTAAATGTCATATTGGTGTAAAACGCATGAAGAAACTCCATGTTGATGTATTCGGTCCAATGAGTGTTGTAGCATGCGGTGGATATCGTTATTTTCCTACATTCACTGATGATTTTAGTAGATATGGGGATATTTACTTAATGAAACACAAGTCTGTAACGTTTGAAAAGTTCAAACAAAATCAGAGTGAAGTTTGAGATCATCGTGACAAGAAGATAAAATGTCTACGATATGATCGTGGAGGTGAATATCTGAGTTACGAGTTTGGTATACAACTTCAGACAATGTGGAAGTTGTTTCACAACTCACGCCACCTGGAACACCATAGTGTGATGGTGTGTCCGAACGTCGTAGTCGTGATCTATTGGATATGGTGCGAACTATGATGTCTCTTATCGATTTACCACTATCGTTTTAGGGTTATGCATTAGAGACAACCACATTCACTTTAAAAGGGGCACCATCTAAGTCCGTTGAGATGACACCGTATGAATTTTGGTTTGGCGGAAACCTAAGCTATCATTTCTTAATGTTTGGGGCTGCGACGCTTATGTGAAAAAGGGTTTTCACCTAATGAGCTCGAACCCAAACCGGACAAATGCATCTTCATAGAATACCCTAACGTAATAGTTGGGTAAACCTTCTATCTTAGATCCAAGCACAAAGTGTTTGTTGCTAAAACGGGTCCTTTCTCGAGAAAGAGTTTCTTTCGAAAGAATTGAGTGGGAGGAAGATAGAACTTGATGAGGTTGTTGAACCTTTGTTTCAACCAGAGAGTAGCGCAGCGCAGAAAGTTGTTCCTGTGGAGCCTGCGTTAGTTGAAGAGGAAGTTAATGATGATGATCATAAAGCTTCGGATCAAGTTACTATCGAACCTCGTAGGTCGATAAGGACGCGTACTGCTCCTGAGTGGTACGGCAACCCTGTCTTAGAGGTCATGTTGTTGGATAACGATGAACCTACGAGCTATGGAGAAGCGATGATGGGCCCGGATTCCGAGAAATGGTTAGAGGCCATGAAATCCGAGATGGGATCCATGTATGAAAACAAAGTATGGGCTTTGGAAGTATTACCTGAAGGGCGAAAGGCCATTCAGAACAAATGGATCTTTAAAAGGAAGACGGACACGGACGGTAATGTCACCGTCTATAAAGCTCGACTTGTGGCAAAGGGTTTTTCACAAGTTCAAGGAGTTGACTACGATGAGACTTTCTCACCCATAGCGATGCTAAAGTCTGTTGGAATTATGTTAGCAGTTGCTGCATTTTTCGATTATGAAATCTAGCAGATGGATGTCAAAACATCGTTTCCTTAACGGTATCCGTGAGGAAAGGTTGTATGTGATACAACCGGAAGGTTTTGTCAGTCCTATGGATGCTAAAATGTATGCAAACTCCAGCGATCCTACTATGGACTGGAGCAAGCATCTCGGAGTTGGAATATACACTTTGATGAGGTGATCAAAGTTTTTGAGTCTATACAAAGTTTATGGGAAACTTGTATTTACAATAAAGTGAGTGGGAGCACTATAGAATTTCTGATAAGTATATGTGGATCACATATTGTTGATCGGAAATGATGTAGAATTTCTGGAAAGCATAAAGGGTTGTTTGAAAGGAGTTTTTCAAAGAAAAACCTGGAATGAAGCTACTTAAATATTGGGCATCAGGATCCATAGAGATAGATCAAGACGTCTGATAAGACTTTCAATGAGTACATACCTTGACAAGATTTTGAAAGAGTTCAAAATGGATCAGTCAAAGAAAGAGTTCTTGCCTGATTTGTAAGGTGTGGAGTTGAGTGAGACTCAAAGCTTGACCACGGCAGAAGAAAGAGAAAGGACGAAGGTCGTCCCCTATGCCTTATCCATAGGCTCTGTATAGTATGCCATGCTGTGTACCGCACCTAGTGTGTGCCTTCCCATGAGTCTGTCAAGGGGTACAAGAGTGGTCCAGGAGTGGATCACTGGACAGCGATCAAGATTATCCTTAGTAACTAGAGGACTAAGGAAATATTTCTCGATTATGGAGGTGATCAAGAGTTCGTCGTAAAGGGTTACGTCGATGCAAGCTTTGACACCTATCCGTACGACTCTGAGTAGCAGTCAGATACGTATAGTCGAGCAACCATTTGGAATAGCTCCAAGTGGAGCGTGGTAGCATCTGCAGTATGACCTATAGATTTGCAAAGAACACACGGATCTGAATGTTGCAGACGTTGACTAAAGACCTCTCTCACATGCAAAGCATGATCGAACCCCAGAACTCATTGGGTGTTAGATTCATAACAATGTAAATCACATGGTGATGTGAACTAGATTGACTCTAGTGCAAGTGGGAGACTAATGGAAATATGCCCTAGAGGCAATAATAATTTAGTTATTATCATATTTCCTTGTTCATGATAATCGTTTATTATCCATGCTATAATTGTATTGATTGGAAACTCAAATACATGTGTGGGTACATAGACAACACTGTGTCCCTAGTATGCCTCTAATAGACTAGCTCGTTGATCAAAGATGGTCAAGGTTTCCTAGCCATAGACATGAGATGTCATTTGATAACGGGATCACATCATTAGGAGAATGATGTGATGGACAAGACCCAAACTATGAACATAGCATATGATCGTGTCAGTTTATTGCTATTGTTTTCTGCATGTCAAGTATTTGTTCCTATGACCATGAGATCATGCAACTCACTGACACCGGAGGAATACCTTGTGTGTATCAAACGTCGCAATGTAACTGGGTGACTATAAAGATGCTCTACAGGTATCTTCGAGGGTGTCTGTTGAGCTGGCATGGATCAAGACTGGGATTTGTTATTCCGTGTGACACAGAGGTATCTTAGGGCCCACTCGGTAATACAACATCACAACAAGCCTTGCAAGCAATGTGACTAAAGTGTTAGCCATGGGATCTTGTATTATGGAACGAGTAAAGAGACTTGTCGGTAACGAGATTGAACTAGGTATAGAGATACCGATGATCGAATCTCGGGCAAGTAACATACCAAAGAACAAAGGGAACAGCATACGGGATTAACTGAATCCTTGACATAGAGGTTCAACCGATAAAGATCTTCGTAGAATATGTAGGAACCAATATGGGCATCCAGGTCCCGCTATTGGTTATTGACCGTAGAGGTGTCTCGGTCATGTCTACATAGTTCTCGAACCCGCAGGGTCTGCACACTTAAGGTTCGGTGACGTTTCGGTATAGTAGAGTTATGTATGGTGGTGACCGAAGGTTGTTCGGAGTCCCGTATGAGATCCTGGACGTCACGACGAGCTCCGTAATGGTCCGGAGGTAAAGATTGATATATAGGAAGTCCCGTTTTGGACACCGGAAAAGTTTTGTGTATTTCGGTAGTGTACCGGGAGTGCCGGGAGGGGTACCGGGGACCATCGGGAGGGGTGTCTCGAGCCAAAGGGCCTCATGGGCTGTGGGAGGAGTCAAGCCAGCCCTTAGTGGGCTGGCCGAGCCCCCCACTAAGGCCCATGCGGCTAGGGGTGGGAAAAACCCAAAGGGGGAAAGGTGGAAAGGGTTTCCAAGTGGAGAGGAGGAATCCTACTCCTAATAGGATTGGAGTAGGACTCCTCCACCTCCAATTTCGGCCAGCCCTTGAGGGTTTGAGGTTGCCTCCTCCCCTCCCTCCCTCCTATATATACTAGAGGATTTAGAGGGGAGAGCTAACCCTAATTGCCACGTGCTCCCTCTACTTCCTCTAGATCGTTTTCTCCTCTAGTCTAGTTTCGGCGGTGCTTAGGCGAAGCCCTGCCGGAATAGTTCCACCACCATCGCCGCCACGCCGTCGCGCTGCCGGAGAACTCATCTACCTCTCCTCTCCCTCTTGCTGGATCAAGAAGGCGGAGATCGTCATCGAGCTGTACGTGTGCTGAACGCGGAGGTGCCGTCCGTTCGGCGCTAGATCGGAAGGACCGTGATCAGGATCGCGAGACGGTTCGTGATTTGATCGCGGGACGGATCGTGATGGGATCACGGGACGGATCATGATTGGATCGCGAGACGGATCGTGATTGCATCGCGGGAGGCTCGGCGATTTGGATCGCGAAGACGTTCGACTACATCAACCGCGTTTCTTAACGCTTCCCGCTTAGCGATCTACAAGGGTATGTAGATCCAGTCTCCCTCTTGTAGATGCTCATCACCATGGATAGATGTTGCGTGTGCGTAGGAAATTTTTTGTTTCCCATGCAACGTTCCCCAACATGGATACGGCCAGCCATGGATTGTGAAAGAATGGTGGAAGAAGGAACAAACTTTACTTTATGTTTGGGAACCGCCTATGATATATCTAGCATGGAAAGTATTGTGAACTACTTTGTCATTTTCGTTGACAGGAAAGTCACGCCACTTAAAATATTTTTCTCTCTCAATTTAAACTTTGAGCTCTGGCACCTCTACAAATCCCTACTTCCCTCTGCGAAGGGCCTATCTATTTACTTTATGCAATTTTTATTTGAGTCTCCATCTTCTCTTATAAAGCACCAACTAGGGGGCACTATGATCATACTTGAGCATTGGGTGTAGTTAATATTTGAGTGTGTTTCATGAATGGATCAATGATTGAGCATGATGGGCTAGGGATAACTTTCTTTAGTGTTGATATTTTGAAAGACATGGTCGCTTGTTTCATGCTTGAGTATTAAAGTCTTTATGTCAAAACTAGACTATTGCTTTGAACCATCTAAAAGTCCAAATGTCCATGCTACAAAAGAAAAGATTATGTGATGAACATGTTAGGCAGCATTCCACATCAAAAATTCTGTTTTTATCATTTACCTACTCGAGGACGAGTAGGAATTAAGCTGGGGGATGCTGCTACGTCTCCAACGTATCTATAATTTTTGCTTGTACCATGCTGTTATATTATCAATCTTGGATGTTTTACAATCATTTTATAGCAACTTTATATCATTTTTTGGGACTAACCTATTGACATAGTGCCAAAGTGCCAGTTGATGTTTTTGCTTGTTTTTTACTTCGCAGAATATCAGTACCAAACGAAGCCCAAACACCGCAAAACTTTTTGGAGATTTTCTTTGGGCCAGAAGACATCCAGTGGGCCAAAGAAGTACCAGAAGGGATGGTCGAGGAGACCACAACCCACCAGGGCGCGCCAGAGGCCCCTGGCGCAGCCTGGTGGGTTGTGCCCTCCTCGGGATGCCTCTCCACCGCCTCTGATGCCTATAAATTACCAAATATTCCAGAAACCCTGGGGAGTCGACGAAAAACACATACAGCTGCCGCAAGTTCTAGAACCGCGAGATACAATCTAACACCATCACGGAGGGGTTCATCATCCTGATTGGTGCCTCTCGGATGATGCGTGAGTAGTCCACCATAGACCTACGGGTCCGTAGGCAGTAGCTAGATGGCTTCCTCTCTCTCTTTTGATTCTCAATACATTGGTCTCTTGGAGATCTATTTGATGTATACTTTTGCAGTGTGTTTGTTGGGATCCGGTGAAATTTGAGTTCATGATCAGTTTCTATCCATGAATATTATTTGAGTCTTCTTTGATCTCTTATATGCATGATTACTTATAGCCTCATATTTCTTCTTCGGATCTTTGGTTTAGTTAGGCCAACTAGATCGATTTTTCTTGACAAGGGAAGAGGTGCTTTGTGATGGGTTTGATCTTGGACTGATGTCCATATAATGATCATCGCCTTGGATATCGTCATGATTATTTGATCTTCTATCAATTGCCCAATAGTAATTTGTTCACCCACCGTGTGCTATACTCATGAGAGAAGCCACTAGTGAAACCTATGGCCCCCGGGTCTACTTTTCCAACATATTGCTTTCCGATCTATCTTTTTGCCGCTTTTGTTTTCAGATCTATTATTCCAAAAACCCAAAAATACCTTGCTGCACTTTTTATTTGCCTCTTTTATTTTGCGTTCTTGAGAGATCTATCTATCCAATCTATCTTATCCTAATCTATCTTTTTACCGTAGAGAGATTGACAACCTCTCTTTCGCGTCGGGTTGCAAGTATTTGTTCTTTGTGTGCAGGTGCTGCTTACGAGGTGTTGGTGATCCTCCTACTGGTTTGATACCTTGGTTTCATAACTGTGGGAAATACTTACCGTCGCTGTGCTGCATCATCCCTTCCTCTTTGGGGAAATACCGACGCAGTCTCAAGCCCAATGAAATGCCTTTGTCTACCTTGATTGAACAAACTGATGATGCTATTGATGTGAACTTTATCTCGCGAAACAATTTCAACAACAATGCTTATAGTGGAAATTTCAACTCTAGATCGTACCCTAGTAATTCCTCTAATAATTATGGTAATTCTTATGGAAATTCTTCTACAAATAAGAATAGGATATCCTATGATATTGAGAACACCATTAAAGAATTTATTAGTTCTCAAAAGATTTTTAATACTATGGTAGAAGAAAAGTTGCATAAAGTTGATGACATGGCTAGGAACATGGATAGGATTGCTCTTGATGTTGAAACTCTTTAAAATAAAAAAATCCACCTAAGCATGATATCAATGAGTCCATTAAATTCATCCAAATATCTATTAATGAGAGTAAGGAGAGGACCGCGAGATTGAGGGCCAAGCGACAATTCTTAGAAAAGGCTCTTCCACCCAGTTCTTACAGTAATCATGATGAAGATCTTAAAATGATTGGTACTTCTCCCATTGAATCTTTGTTTACTAATCTAAAAAAAGATGATAAAGGTACTAGAGATGGGTCAACTTTATCTAGAAGGCATCCCGTTTATTCGGAGGGTGATGATTCTAATGATAAAATTGAAAACAGTGAGTTTGGAGAGGTCAAAACTTTAACTAGTGATGTACCCACTATCTTGGATTACAAGTACTCTAATTATGAGAGTTGTTCTTTAGTAGAATGTATTTCCTCGTTGCAATCCATGATTATCTCACCCAATGCCTATGAACAAAACAAGGTTTTTACTAAACATATAGTAGAAGCGATGATAAAAGCTTATGATGAGAAACTTGAACTAGAAGTTTCTATAGCTAGAAAATTGCATGATGAATGGGAACCTATGATCAAAATAAAGGTTAAAGAATATGAATGCAATTCTTTGTGTCACCTTGGTGCTAGTGTTTCAACTTTCCCTAAATCTCTTTGTTATGTGTTAGGTCTCACTGTTATTCAAGATTGTTCCCTTAACTTGCATCTTGCGGATTCTACCATCAAGAAACCTTTGGGTAGAATAAATGATGTGCTTATCCTTGCTAATAGGAATTATGTGCATGTATATTTCATTGTGCTTGATATTGAATGCAATCCGTCTTGTCCAATTATACTTGGAAGACCTTTCTTGCGAACTATAGGTGCCATTATTGATATGAAAGAGGGAAACATAAGATTCCAATTCCCATTAAATAAAGGGATGGAACACTTCCGTAGGAATATAATTAAACCACCTTATGAATCTATCATGAGGGCTATTTATGGATTGAGTGTCAAGGATGACAACACTTGATCATATGCATTATGCCTAGCTAGGGGCGTAAAACAATAGCGCTTGTTGGGAGGCAACCCAATAGTTATCTTATTTTTATTGTTTCACTTTATGTTTGTTTTAGATAAAATGATTTTTTCTACTGTAATTATTGTGTTTTTATGTTTTAATTAGTGTTTGTGCCAAGTAAAGCCTTTGGGATGACTTGCATGATAAGTAAAATTGATACAGTGCAAAACATAAACTTTTGCATCCAGTGCAGAATTTCTCTGATTTTACTGGAAGGTTTATTTGATGTGAATTTTATACACAGTATTGACATACAAATTCCCCAGGTTTTCCTAATTTTTCAGAATTTTATAAGATACATAAGTATAGTTTCTCTACAGATCATTACACTTTGTTCTGTTTTAGACAGATTCTATTTTTGCTTGCATAGTTTGCTTGTTTTGATGATGCTATGGATTGTATCGGGGGATATAAGCCATGGAAAAGTTAAAATACAGTACCTTATGAAATAATGAAATATGAATCAATTTATAACAGTACCTAAAGTATTTGATATGTTTATTATACTAATAGATCTCACAAAGGTTTCTGTTGAGTTTTGTGTGCTGAAGTTTTCAAGTTTTGGGTGTTATCACGATGGATGAAGGAATAAGGAGCGGCAAGAGCCTAAGCTTGGGGATGCCCAAGGCAATCCAAGTCCAATTCTAGGAAGACTCAAGCGTCTAAGCTTGGGGATGCCCAAGTCAAATTCTATGATGATGAATTATTTGTGTGTCAAATCTATGTGGATGATAATATCTTTGGTTGTACTGACAAACGTTACAGTGAAAAATTTGGCTACATGATGAGTGAAGAATATCAAATGTCCATGATGGGGGAGCTCAAATTCTTCCTAGGTCTTCAAATTCGTTAACAACACAATGGCATCTTCATATCTCAAGAGAAGTACCTCAAAGACTACCTGAAGAAATTCGGCATGCAAGACTGCAAAGGCCTAAAAATTCCTATGCCAACCAATGGTCACCTCTGCACTAACGAAAATGGTGAAGATTTTGATCAGAAGGTATATCGCTCCATGACTGGCTCTTTATTGTACCTATGTGCATCTAGGCCTGATATTATACTTAGTGTTTGCATGTATGCCCAATTCCAAGCAACTCCAAAGGAGTCACACCATAAGGTTGTGAAACGAATTCTTCGATATTTAGCTAACACACCAACACTTGGATTATGGTATCCCAAGGGCTCAGTCTTTGATCTAGTTGGATTTTCTGATTCTGATTATGCTGGAGATCGCATGGATCGCAAGTCAACATCAGGCGCATGTCATTTCCTCGGACAATCTCTGGTTTGTTGGTCCTCGAAGAAGTAGAACTGTGTATCACTCTCCACAGCTGAAGCTGAGTACATTGCTGCTAGTGCCTGCTGCTCTCAGTTACTTTGGATGAAGCAAACCCTCAAGGACTATGGCATCAACTTGAAGAAAATCCGTCTCTATTGCGACTATGAGAGTGCCAGCAAGATTGCTCACAACCCAGCACAGCACTTGAAGACGAAGCACATTCAGATTCATCACCACTTTCTTCGTGATCATGTGCTCAAGGGAGACATCATCGTCAACCACGTGAA
This sequence comes from Elymus sibiricus, assembly GCA_039707655.1. NCBI lineage: Eukaryota > Viridiplantae > Streptophyta > Magnoliopsida > Poales > Poaceae > Elymus > Elymus sibiricus. The sequence continues at coordinate 116,064,914 of CM077675.1, forward strand.
GATAGATGATCAGCTTGCAGATATCTTCACTAAGCCCTTGGATGAAAAGAGGTTCTGTAACTTGCGGTGTGAGCTAAACATCCTAGAATCTTTGAATGTTCGGTGAAACGGACACACATCCTAATGCTTATGCATAGTTGATGACTTTGATGTGCAACACACGAAGTGACGTTTTTTCTTCAATTCATGAAGACTAACCTTCTAAGTGTGAAGAAATTAATAAATAATTTGATTCTCGGAACCCTATGACAATTGTACGTGGTGTCTTAAATCTACATAATTCTTATACGGTGGGTTACGCCACCACCCATTTTGAAATTCTTCAAATTGAGTTTTTCGTCATTTGCAAAGTCTTAAAATTCTTCAAAATGACATCTCGTCTAAGTGAATGTGATCGGACCCGCTCGCCTCTATGGTAAACTCAACCTACTCTATTCACAAATTCTTCATATGCGTTCGATTGTGAAACCCGTTCAAAGTCTCCACTGTGTCCTTGACAGCTGAAGAAATTGCGAACGAAAGAATAAAATGTATGTTTTTGGTGGTTGCCGCTGTAACCTCTCCCACTTCCACCGCGAGAATTAAATATTCACCCACGATCACCAATACTCATAGCGTGGGTGACCCATGTCGAGTGGATAGCAAGGGTCAGGGGCATAGATGTCCAAAATCTTTGGACTGCTCGAAAACTTCACTACCCTATAAATACCCCATCACTTTCCCCCTCTCTCATTTACTCCACTCGTCCTCTCTTTGCTCATGTCGTTCTCGAGTTCCAAAGCTAGTGCCATCGCTGGAATTCATCGTGTCGGGGAACGAAAGCTTCATTGCATGGGCTTCTCCATCGTCGTACCCGTGACGGCCGTGGATTTCATCACTCCACCGCCGCCATAGGTGTCTTTTGCCTCCAAGTTAGGGCGTGGAAGACCTGAACTGTTGGCATCCTTCTCCTTGTCATCCAGTTCGTCATGTTCTTTGTTTGGGGTAATTAAAATCTAATTTTAGTGCCCCTTTTGATCTTTTTCTTACCACAAATTCCTTAAGTGTTGTTTATTCTTCATTAAATCAATCTGCTCAACACTTTTAATCTGCCCAATCTTGTTTTATTTCTCGAAGTCATGATTTTCTACAAGATTGTGTGAATTTTTTCAATCTACACAACTCTGGAACCTAAGACAAGAACACTTAGTTAAATTCTTCAAGATGAAAATGGTCAAATTCCTCAACCTGGGTATATTTTCGAAAACTTCTGAGAACGCATATGACCATCCCAAATTCTTCACAACCATACTATGTTCACAGCTACACATGTGAGCTGACGAATCGCTAGGTTCTCATTAGCTTAATTCATTTGCAGCGTTGCTTGAAGAAAAACTGCAAACATCTTCAGAATCTTCAAGAGTTCAATTTCCTCATTTGTAGAAAATGGCAGATGACAAGAGACCACTGAAGGGTGGCAAGAAAAGAGAAATACCCACTGCTTTCGAGATTCCTGACTAATATATGCCAGGTACTGCACACCCGATGAAGCAAAATATGGCAAAGAAATAGAGAAACAAAGATAAACTCAGATGCAGAAAATCAAGAGGAGATGGGCAAAGGAGTGGAAGGAATACAAATATGTCACTCCTAAATACATGAAGGAATTTGCTGTCAGGCCTCCTTGTCCCAGACCACCATTGGCAGCTGGCCAAGTGGTAGACCCCACGAGCATCAGGAGGGGTGAAGAATTTCCAGCTGAATGGACCAGGCGTCAAGCCAAACTGCAGAGACAAGCCAGGGCTGTTGTTGAGAAATTCAACAGAGACTCAAAAGCCTTAGGTGACGTATCTAGTAGTAGCAGTGCTACCAAGAAAGCCATGCCAAAGAAATCGGCTCTGAAGAATAAGCCCTTAGTTCCTACGCCCTCACAGCTAACTTCTTCAACGGCCGCAAAGTCTTCAGTTCCTCCCCCTCCAACAAATTCCTCAAGGGCTGCCCCAATGCTCTAATTGGCCACAACCTCATTAGTCGCTACCACAAAAGCTACAATGCCTGTCCATCTTGCGACGTGTCAGTGCACCACGGGCTTTTCAATTGGCTCAGGCGCATCCGCCTCAGCGAGTGCCCACACTTCCTCAAGTGGCACTGTGCTGAAGAATCAGGCCACCGTCGGGCAAGAAACAAGACCCAGCCCCAAGAAAGTCGTCATCACGCTCCCCACTAACTCTGACGATGAATCTGATGATGACGAACTTGCAGAGATCATCAGGCAAAAGCAACAAAGGGTTGCTGCACCAAAGGGATCACGGGTTCCCCTCATCCTGGATAAAAAAGGGTCCTTGACATCATTGACATCTGGCAGAAGAATCCAAAAACGCCTCTTGATGAATTGAATCTGCCTCCTCGTCCTCTTCATGTCCTGACATCTTTCATCATGAATGAAAAATACACGATTCAACAAGCTCGTCAAGTCAAGAAGGCCTAATATCGCAAGGAGCGTGAGCTAAAGAAGAACATCACCACCTTGTCTCCTGAATAACTCCTTGCCATGTAGACTAAAATCAATAAGCTCAATGATGACTTTGAAAGGAGATATGTTGGTTGCAAAGGCGTCTCGAACAGATTCATCAACGCCACCAATGTTTTGACAGAGGAGCACAATGATAGGATCACTGCTGCTCAACCACAAGTTCCTCAGGCGAGCTCCTCAACATCGCCTGCTGATGAATCTGCTGTTGTACCAGATACACTTGTATCTGATGAAACTGCCAGGGCAACCTCCACTGTTGCGCCTGATGAAACTGCGAGGACAGCTGAAGAATCTGCTGTGCCTGAAGAACCTGCAGCTACCATGGCAACAGCTCCTGTTCCGCCTGAAGAAATTCCTAGGATGACTGCATCAGTTGTGCCTGAAGAAATTGCACCAGCTTCATCGTCCACTACTCCAACATCTTCAAGAGTGAAGAAATCACACTTCCTTACGCATCAGAAGCGAAGAAAACCAAGGCTGCAAAGAAAGAGGCGGCAAAAAAGAGAAAGGCATCAGACTCTGCAGAAGCCTCAACTGTGAAGAAGTTGAAGAAGGCTCCATTGTCTTCAACTGAGTCTATCGATGCTCCTCCCCTCACTATTGTGCCTCCCTACGAGATTGTCCCATTTTGTGAGGATTATGTAATCTCAAATGAGGAAGATGAAGAAACCAACTCTCATGCTTCCTTAGAGCAAGTGGATGAAGAGATTAAGGTTGAAGGAACTTCTTTACCTCAGATGGTATCATCGCCCCAGCCTCAATTAACTGCTGAAGAGGCTGAAGTTGAAGAAATTGAGGAGGATGTGCATATTGATGGAGCTACAACCCCTCTTGTCACTGATGAATTTTAGGAAAAAGCCACCCAAATTCACCCATCAACACTCATCTCACTCAATTCCCTCATTCGCCTGCACAGACTGAAGAACTTGTTACTCGCTCGGAGAATCACTCCCACCTCCAGTCCATTCCCGAGGAAATTCCAATTGCATCAGCTGATGAAGTTACATAGAAGGCTGCTAAAGAAACTGCTGCTCAAATTCCTCAGCCTGAACGTTCTTTGCACTCTACTAATACTGAGACTGTTCCTCCAGCAACCGCTGAAGAGATTGCCAAGTTTGATAGGATCACAGATAAAAATGATTCGACTAGCTCTCCAAGACCTATCTTCGATGTGAGGCCAACAAATATGCAAAAAATGCAAAGATACCCAAATTCCTCAATAGTGCTTTCTTTAAGGAGAAGAACTTCTGCATTGGCATCTCACCATATGACTCTGTGAAGATTAGGCGCCAGTGCTTCTGGACTACAACGCAGATCAACTTCTATTCATCACTATTGTTTGAGAAGAACAAGGTTTTCTCGCATCGCCATATTCCTCATGTGGATATGGAGCACATCTCTTGATTCACTCCGGTGTTAGCAGTTCTTCATGATACAGGACTCCTTGTTTTTTGGTGATATCTGCGATTGGAATGAAGAGCTAATTCTTCAATTCTACTACTGTGCATCTATCTGGTGAAGCATCTAATGTTGACACTTGGACCTTTGATTGGATGACTGAGAACACACATTAAAACACCCCTGCCAGTGAATTGCTTCGGGCTCTCCCTGTTGATCCCCCTCTTGAAGAAGCAAAGTGTGTCTATGATGAACCTGAGCTTCTCAACCATCTGATGCAAGTGCTCATGGAGCCATTGGCTGAAGGTCAAGCTGCTAGGACCACCTTCCTTGTGAAGGAATTGCTCTATGTGCCAAGAACTGTCTACCGCATCTTGGCTAAGACCCTCAGTCCTATCAAAGGCCACAACTCTAATGATGAAGAAGTTGTTGGCATCATGAAGAATCTGTTGTTCTGTAACATTCATGGGATTCCCATCAACATACACGATTTCTTCTTGAGGATTTTGGCCAATGTTGCGTAGTCACCTTTTGACTTGAAGCCTTATGCTCCTTGTCTCATGAGATTCATCAGAACAAGGTATTCAATCAACTACAAGGCTGACCGTCAGAATCATCTCAGCTATCTGCCTCCCGTGGAAATTCTTCAGAGCGTAATTTCATCAATTCCTGGAAAAGGCAAGGCTGTTATTGAAGAAGGCACTCATCCGCTTGATGGTTAGTTTCGCCACCCCATTTCACAATCTACAAATGGCGATTCTGCATCACAAGACACAACTGCCAAGACCTCTGCTCCAAACCCTCAGGGTTCTGCTTCTCGTGTGATGACTAATCGTGAGCTTCTCATAAGTATTCATCAGAAAGTCGATCGCAATCACGACTGGGTTAACCATCAGCTTGCAGGCATTCTTGCAAATATGACAGTGACGCAAAACTTAGTGAGGAAGAACCATTACTATGATCATGAAATATTTGACAGCAGCTGGGCCATTCGTTCACATCTCAAGACTGCTGATGAACTTGTTGAAATGGAATTCGAGCAAAACTTCGATTGGTCTCATCCGCCCAAGAAGAAGTTAAAGAAAGTTCAAGTTCCTCAACTCGTCCCCAGCTCATATTCTTCATCGCGCACAACTAAGGAAGCTGAGGATCTTGACGATACTACTGTCGTTCCTTCATCAACAACCGACCCCAACAACAACGTTGGCGCTCCTCCACCACCTCCAAAATGAAATTCTTCAGGGGCGTTAATTCTCAATTTCGTCTCCTTTTGGTCCTTTGGTGACAAAGGGGGAGAAATTTGAGTTAGTCTTCAAGAGGGTCTCTCTATATGGTTGATACTTTTGATTAAGTTGCAACTCTCGTTCTTCTAAGGTGTTTGTAGATTGAGTTGTAACTTAAGCCCGAAGATCGTCTGACACTTTTGAACCATTTTCTGCATGCTTTACCCTTGATTAATATCTATGCGCGCATGCTGAATTTTGTCAGACACCATTCTTCATCATGCATTGCAAAAAACTTCATATTATATGTACAATGCTTGAATGGATTCCAAGATATAGGGGGAGATCTCCACCATTCCATCCTGCCATGTGCATTTGCAATCCAATGCAAATTCTTCAATATCCACATCTTCAGGGGGAGTTCTTCTATATCTTGTTATCAAATTCTTCAAACTCTGTACTAACACTCAATATTTTTATCCCCGTTGAAAACTTAACCTATTTGTCATCAATCACCAAAAAGGGGAGATTGTTAGTGCATATAGTGCCCCCTTAGTGGTTTTGGATTATTGAAGACAAATGGGTTAAGGGACTAATGTGTTTGTGAGTGTACACAGGTGTTATAGTCCCTGAACAGTTTGGTTTAACCGACGAAAGATGACCCCTACAAAATGTATTTCTTTAGATGACGAATTTGATATATTGCTTGAAGAAATTGAAGTGAATAATTTGGCGTAACCATGAAGAAATTGACGTGAAGACTTGAAGCGTGAAGACTTTGTTTTCATATTTCATTTACTCTTTCTTGATTCATAGGAAATACCATACGGTTAAAGGGGGTCTAGGTGAAGTATAGACGCATTTCCAAGTGATGCTCATAAACTACATTCCTAATCCTTCGAGTGAAGACTTTCGAAATCTCTTACAGCGTAGACAAGTTCTTCAGTGATAGAGACAAAGTTCTTCTGGTCACCGATGACTTTGGTCTGACTGAGGAGTTAGGACATCACCAGTGTGTTGTGCCTACCATGACGACTATGAGTGCCCTGACAAATTTGAGAGTTCAGATTTCCGACCATTACTGCGTTTACTGCCAGCTGTCCAAAGGATCTTATCCTGACAACGGTCATATCATTGAAGGACATTTATGTCTTATCATGTTAGGTTGCTCCCAGGCTATAAATAGCCATCCCCACAATCATTCGTTGGTTGGCTGCTCCAAGAGATAGATTAACACTTGTCATTAAGAGCAACCCATTCCTCTGACGACTTAGAAAGAATTATAAGTGAGGAAAAAGCCCATACACCCACAGCCTTAAAGTGATTGAGCATCACTAAAGAAATTTTCGTGTGTGGAACCGACACTTGTTTCCTTTGAAGACTGTGTATCTTTCAGACGGTTAGGCGTCATGGTCTAGTGCATCCAAGAGTCATTGTGGATTGCCGGGAGACTAGTTTGTGAAGGTTTTGGAAGTCTACCTTGAAGACTTACCATGAGTGATTGGGCGGAGTCTAAGTGACTTTAGCTCAAGGGGAATACGGTGAGGACTAAGTGTCTTCAGAGTGTAAGCTCAGCTGCCCCAACCAGATGTACAACTATCACAACAGATGAAACTAGTCGAACAAATCGATTGTCTTCACCGAGCATCCTAGTTCTATTTCTTCAACCCCTCACTTACTTACTCGTACCTTGAAAAATTGCTTGTTGTTTTGTGTAGACTTTGACTGAAGCCTTTCTCTATTTCCTCAACCCAAATTCTTCAGTCACTTTACTTATCCTGAATGCTAGTTATTCATTCACTCGTATGCTTCAATTCATCATGACGACCATGTTGTTCATGTATTTCGCATATGCGTGAGTACTTATCCGCTGCACTATTTTTCATCGCCCTGCTATTTCCTCGTGTAGAAATTCCTCAGTGAAGAATTGGTAAAATTGCCCAATCACCCCCTCTGGTCGATATAATACGCTTTCACTTTGTCTACATTATGTCATCTTGCTTAAAGCACTACTCTATTTGTCATGAACTTAGTACCTAGAGAGGCAAGCATAGAAGCGCTCTCGAAGTGGTGTAATAGTAGTAGATGCCAAATTGTTTCGGTCTACTTGTCACAGACGTAATGCCTATATACATGATCATTGCCATGAATAACATCATAACTATGCGCTTTTCTATCAATTGCCCAACAGTAATTTGTCTATCCACTGTATACTATGTGTTCGAGAGAGAAGCCTCTAGTGAAAAATATGACCCTCGGGTCTACTTAATCATATTGCTAAAAATCTAATACCTTACCGCTATTTATTTACTTTCGCTTTTACTTTTCTTTTTACATATCTATCACTATCAGAATTAATCCTTGCAAGTAACGAGTTCAAGGCGATTGACAACCCTCTTACCCGCGTTGTGTGCAAGTGTTTTCTTTTGTGTGTGTAGGTGCTGACGACGAGAATTTGCGTGGTTCTCCTATTGGTTCGATAACCTTGGTTCTCACTAAGGGAAATACTTATCTGCTACTATATTGCTTCACCCTTCCTCTCCGGGGAAAATCCCAACGCAACTCACAAGTAGCATGCTACTTTCCTGAAAGATGTTGTGTGCATGGGCATGGAAGGCGATAGGATATCTCACACGCAATGAAATTGTTGGAAGTTGTTTCCGGGTGTCTGGAGATTCCCTACTCAGGGTTACGTAGCCTTGAGTCTTTCTCTGTTGCGGTGCTGCTAACCACCACATTAGTAAAGGGTAATTATTTCGTAAATTCTCCTTAATTTTGTGCCTTGGTTAGCCCAGCAAAAGAATACACCTTACATTAGTGCACTTTATTAACATGCTTCTACGGTTGGGAGAAATGGATGAAAAGATGTAACTGCAACATGTGCTAGTGGATAGAGCTACACATGCCCTAAAACACTAGCAATAACCCAGGATTCTCAAGGATGCCAACTCATTTGTATGGGTGGGGCACCTCATAAGTGCTAACGACATGCCCGCCGTTTCCGCTGCATGATTGCAAACTCGTGCCCCTGCTCATTCGGGTAAAATACATATGTGAGATTAAACTGACATATACGATAACGGACATCGTATCCTCGAGGTTCTCCTCATCTATATCGACTAGCTTCTTCACCTTGTCTTCCTCTCGAGCCTCACACACTTTTCCTTTTTGTGGCTTCACATCGAAGAAGGAAAAGAACACCTAATTTCTTCTTCTACTTATTTATATTATTACCCATTCCCTTTAGTTTGTGCATAACCTTCTTAACAGGAAAGGGAGAGGATGAGTTACATGCAGTACGTGCATTAGTCTCGAGTTGTGGCCCAACGGTTGGTTCTCCAGTTAGAGTCCACATGCAACACACATAGATTGCTGCAGATGGATAAGGCGCCAACTAAAACCCAAAAAACACAACAACATTATGAGTTGAGTAAAAATGAATGGAGGGATCTCCTTGTGCAGACCTAAAGTAGATATTAGTCAAACTTTGTGATTTCCACTCCAAGATCTTTGGCCGTTGGATATATGCAATTCTCGACCTTGATTGGCTTGGTTATGCAATAATTGGTATATGTAGAATGAAATATTTAGCATTTTTAGTTTAGAATGCAATGATACACTACCTTGAATAGCCTAAAAGTGAGAAAATGTAGGCTTTTACATGCAAACAAATGTATGAAAAATAGATCATGAAAATTTTAGTCACGTAATTGCAGAGATTGAAAAAACTACTGTTTGGCTGGCTTGAAAGTAGCTCAAAATCGACTCGAGATTGTTCGTACAAGCAAGGTATGAGGCACCTTGGCTAATTGGTCTCTCTTATTTCACATAGGAGTTTGGCCTAAAGACGGATTATTTGCAATGGTTTCATACGAAAACATCTTTTTGCTCCCCTTTATCCTTAAAAATGAATTCATGGATGCTTATGTCGATACATATCAACTCCGATTCTAATGCAAACACATGACCAATTGGCTAGGCTTACACTACGTACTCAAAACTTGATTAGTTTGCAACCCTAACTCCTACTCATAGTTAGTGGAACAAATAAAATCTTGTTCTTTTTCCAAGCCACCTTCCTCTCCTGGACCCTAGAGGCCGCAACTCCACCACTCTCCACCAGCGAGGCCACGGCTCCCCTCCTCCTCTACTTGCCGCTTCGGCAGCAGGAGGGGATGTGGACCCCGGATGCGCGTTGTGATACTATAGTTAGGTCTCTTAGTATTAGATTTTTGTTTCTCGGCGGCAACACCATAGTGGAAATGCATATGTTGTGGAGATCAAGAATAAGGTTTCCTCGACTCCCGATCCACCTCATTGGCGGTGTAGAGGAGGGTGTGATATCATCTAGTCGTTGCTCTTCTGGAGTGGCAGATCCGGTTGTGTTGTAGTGTTATTCAGGTGGTCTTCGAAGGTGTCTTCCGATGGAGTGGAAATTGCTGCTTCGTGTATTTGTCCTCCTACTCCTGCTCTGACGGATGATGTTCAGGCAGTTTGGTGTCGTCTTGGAGTTTGCGATGGTATGTCTTTCTGGATATGTCTGGCCAGATCTGAGATGGTTGGCTAGCCCTCTTCGTCGCTTATTCTCAGGGACGACGACTCGTTTCTAAGATCGCTATCACCCGCAACTTATGGCTCCGGCCAATGACTTCCGGACCACCATTTCAACAACGTTTCCTGAGCTCTGATAGTTTTCAGAGGTCCGGAGAGGACATCGAGCTTCACTCATGTTGCGCTGTTTGTAAGTGTTGGAGGAAGACACGTCGATATCCCCAGAGACGGATGTGTGATTTTTAATTTCTATATGGATGGCCTTATAAGCTTTGGTCGATTTTGGTACATGTTCTTTGGCCTTTTTTCGGAGAAAGAAACTTCTATCATATAATAATTAACACATGGAACTGTCCTAATCGCTGTCCGAATATGCCTATCTCTTTGTGATCCATATGAAAGATACTACTCCGACGTAGACGAAGGTCCCACACCGACCCATAACCCTAGCACTCTCCGCCGGCAAGCGGCTGGCGATGGAGCCGCAACAATTTCGGCGAGTCCAACTTGTCCGCGCACGGCACGCGTGGTGGAGGTGCCCGTGGTTCTCATCGATCGGGTTGGGGCATTTATGCAGAGTTTTTCTCGTGGACATCCGTGTTGCCAAACAGTGTTCTAGTTGACGCCTAGCATGCGTCGCCATTAACTACCCGTGTCTCCCGTCAAATCGACTTAATTTTCTCCCCTTTTACTACTCCAGGGAGACAGGAGAATGGTCAAGACGAGATACTATATATAATTGCATGGGGCGAGAAAATGCTTTGACAACATATGCTACTACTACTACACAAGCGCCAACCAAAGTTTTTCTTGCCATAGGTATAGCGTGCCGCACTGTGCAAATCCCGGACCATGGGAGCGAAAGTATAGAACGAAAAAAGAGAAGCTAGGCCAGATTGCTCCGCGAAGAAGACATGGGCAGGGACAATGACAAGTGACAACTACTCCGTAGGAGCTCCACGCTTTCGCTGCCGCAACAGCGTGGTATGGCGATATTTAAGGCCCCCGCATTCAATACCGTCGTACGCATATTCTCCAGCGCAACAAGCCCAAAATGACCAAGAGCCCCCAGAACGAAGCCATTCCCCAAATCGACCAAGCCCCCCAAAAACCACAAACCCAACTCCAGAGCTCCATCCATGGTAGCACTTGGCCACCATGGCATGCATGTTTTTGCTAGAGGGGTCGATGCATGCACATCGTTGTGCATAGTGCACGCATGTTTTCTTTTCTTTTTGTGCATGCGTGTGAGTGAATATGCGCGAGCTATCTGCAGTGCAGTGCAGTGGTGGCGCTTACTAGTTAAGCCGCGATGCAGAGTAGGTCGGGACTTATTTGGTCCCGGCGGCGGCGGGAGCGAGCGAGCCGGGGGCGCGTCATCAAGCCATGGAATGCATATAGCGGGCGTCGATCAAGCCGCTGGCTGGCTGGCTGGCGCGGGAAGGGAAGGGAACAGCTCCTCCACCTCCGCGGAAGGAAGGCAGGCAGGCAGGCAGGGGCGGGCGGGCGGGCGTGCATCAATGGCGCAGTAAAGTGAGGTGGGGATGGTGACCAGGCTGCTTGCGCGTACCTACGTACGGCCGCCAGATAGGGAGCGGGCGCCCTCCCTCCCTCCCTCCCTCCCTGGATCAGAGCTCACACACACGCGCGCGCCCTTGGATGGATGGATGGATGGGACAGACGGCGGCCCCAACCGCCGTACTTAAAGCGCGTCGCCGTCCGGCCGCCGATCATCAGCACGGCGGCGTGCGCATGCATGGCCGGCCGGTCGACGCATGGTGTACGTCCCAGTCGGTTGTTGGGCGTGTCGCATGTACTCGCTCCGTGACGCAGACCCGTCTACATACATACACGAAATAAGCTGCTGCTTGTTCCGTTGGTTGGTTCGTTGGTCTCAACGACACGACGGTCGACCAACGACGACAAGCCGGTGCCGTTGCTGCATCCTGCATCCTACTACTCGTATAGGAGTACGCTAGCTAGCGATGAGATTAGGGTAGTAGACTAGCAGTACAGGAGTACGAATACAGGCAGTAATAGTAGGAGGTCGGGCCCGGAAAGCAAGCGGGGGGGTCTGGCAAAGAGCAAGAGCGCATCATCATATCATCCATCAAGCTTTTACCAGATCTCTTTCTTTTCCATTTATAATCGAAATGAATGTTCATTCAAGGCTGTACATTGATGGAGTCAAGTCAATACCCGAACCATGCATTTCACCCCCTACCCCCTATTCTCTGCCACACACACACACACACACACACAACACCAACACATAGGAGGAAAAATGGGACAAAGGGAAACAATGTATGGTGGTGGTGCTGCGGCGGCACGAGGAGGAAGAAAGGGACAAGCAGCAATGGTTCGTTCTTGACTCTCTCACTGTCAAAGGCGCCTATCATATCTCTCTTTCTCATGATCTCTCTGACTCTGACTGACTGACTCACTGACCTGACCGACGCATATGCATGCATGAACTAGTTTAATTTAAGGTGGAAAAAATCCTGTAAAATTACGCTAAATCCAAATCCAAAACGAAGACTGACGAACGAACGAAGCCCAAACATGCGATGGGATGGTGTGACGGTGGATGCATGCATGGATGGACGGACGGGAAGAGAATGAGAGAGAGAGAGAGAGAGATGCGTCGGCTTGAGATGCCGCAGCAACAGCAGGTGGAGCGCATGAATGCGAGCATTCAACGCACCAACCAACTGTTCTCTCTCTCTCTCCCTCGTCAGAAACACTAGACAAACACTCTAGCTTAGCTCGGATTGATGGGTGGATGTGGATGGATGGGCGGGGTGAGCTTGGGCTTGACTTGCCCATGGCGGCTAGACGCAGTTGAGGGCGGTCTTGATGTTCTGGACGGTGGTGTTGACGAGGTTGTTGACAGTGGCGATGGACTCGGCGTTGAGCTTGGACGACGGCAGGCTGGTGATGAGGATCTGGAAGACGACGCTGACGATGCACCCCGCCGCCATCGGGCTGGCGGTGCTGGTGGACGCGCCGCCCACGGCCGCGGGCCAGATGGCGAACCCCGAGGGCAGCAGCGGGATGGCCGACGGGTCGGCGCCGCTCATCATCATGTTGGCCGCCGGGATGTCGATGGGCGAGTACACCACCATGGAGCCCCCCGACGCGTCCGTGCAGCTCTCCTGCAGCACCAGCATGGTGACCTGGCCACCTTGGGAGGGCTGGCTCGGGCTCAGGGCCTGCGATTCAAAAGTTGCCATCGAGCCAGGATCAGGCGCCATTAACGTACGCAAATACTATCCGCAGTGTTAATGCAGCAATTCAATGGAAAATGCATCATCATTATCGTCTCGTGTCATTAGTCATTACCCGCAGCAGGGTGATGCAGTTCCCGGGATTGGAGCCGTTGGGGACGCGCGACACCGGCTGCACCGAATTCTCCTTGGACAGCACGTCCCACTGCATGCGGCAACGGCGAGATACATGGCGTCAATGGCGTGTGTCGATCACCCGGTGCTACGTACGTACGTACGTGACAGGAACCGTAACAGTGTGCGTGAACGTAGGGAGTTAAACGGAACCTGGGCGCGCGTGTTCTCGTCCCGGAGGAAGCCGAAGACGTGGTCGGCGGGGACGGGGAGCCAGACGGAGGTGGCGGCGCCGAGCACCACGCCGTTGGGCTGCCCCGGCTGGGGGCCCTGGTTCATGGACACGCGCACGCACACCTCGCTGCCGCCGGCGCCGGGCATGGTCGTCCACTGGTGCTGCTGCGACGCCGTCATGCTCCCGCAGAAGCTGCTCACCATGCGCTGCGACAGCGCCATCATGCTGCGTCTCCCTTCAGCCGTCACTGTCAACAACAGCCATCGTCGTGGTTAGAAGTTAGAACAAAACAAGACAAAAACGCTCTTGCTGCTTGGGGTTTAAGGGCCCATCGATCGCTCTGCCTCTGCGACGACTGGCGGGTGCAGTGCGGTATATGGGTACCTCCGGTGGTCTCGCCGTGCATCACGCCGGGCGCCTCGAGTGAAGAAGCGTAGCGCTCGCAGGCGCGGTGCAGCGAGGCGACCCAGCGGGTCGCCCCGAAGGCGGCGCCGCTCTGCACGATGTCGCGGTACAGGGGGCCGATCGGGCTCTTGTCCTCGATCTCCATGTGTTCGACCCAGGTCACCTGCCAACAAAACGTGTCAGTAGAACTCTCACAAACACAGCAGCATACTACAAAGGCGAGAGACCGATGGACTGACCTTGGAGTAGCCATTGGTCATGTCGGAGATAAGGCAGCCGGACGGGAGGCGGCGGGAGCGCGGCGGCGGCGCGCCGTAGTGGACCTCGCGCTGCATGTCCGTGGAGACGTCGGCGATGGCCCACATGCCCTGGTCGATCTGCCGGCAGTAGCGGAGGAAGCTGAACTCGCGGGTCGGGACTGCCGGCGTCGTGAAGTGCAGCTGCTCGTACATCTGCACACCCAGCACCGCTATGTTAGACCGCGACTGATTATTAGTAAGATTCTAAGAAGAGAAAGGAACGGGTTCGACGGCATTACCATGACGAGGGACTCGCTCCTCCCGTTGAGGCCATTCACGAGGATGTCAGTGATCCGCGCGTGGGACACGATGCTTGGGAAGAACTCCATGAACTTGCTCTGCAGCAGCCAGCAGCAAACCGTCAGTTCAGAGCTGCTCGATCAAGAATTGAAGGGCAATCGGTCGAACGGTTAGAGGGGATGGATGGAGAATTGGAGACTCACCGGGTCCATGAACACTTCGACGAGGGCGACGGGGCTCATGCACACGATCGCCGAGTCCCGGGAGCCCTCGACGCGGATGTCTCCGGCGCGGAAGTTGCTGCTGCCGGGCTTGGAGTAGATGGAGTCGTACGTCTGGACGTCGATGGTCTCCCGGCCGTCGCCGCCGGGGATCTTGACCCAGACGCTGTCGCCCTGCTGGGTGAGGCGGATCAACTCGTCCATGGCCCGCGTGGCCATCCTGGCCATCCCGGGGCGCTCCCCGTCAGTCACGGGCGCCGGCAGATGCATGGTCGCCGTGTCCGACGACGGCAGGCCCAGGCCGGCCCCGCCGAGGAGGTCGAGGTCCAGCGACAGGCCCCCGACGCCGCCGCCGCCGAAGGGCTGGTGGTGCCCGCCCATGGGTACCCCGCCCATGGACAGGTCGAGCGAGGAGACGGACATCTGCGGCGTGCCCTGCGGCATCTGCGTGAAGGGGCGGCCGAGGTACTTAGCGGTGAGACCGGCGACGCGGTCGAGCTCCTGCTTGAGACGGGCGTTCTCCATGCGCAGCTTCTGCTCATCGAAGTAGTCCTCGGCGACGGGCGGGCCGCCGCAGGTGGGGCATATGACGTTCTTGAGCGCCTCGCGCATGGCGATGTTCTCGCACCGGATCTTGTCGTTCTCCTGGCGGAGGAAGCAGTTGTCCTGCCGCTCGTGCTGCGCCTGCCATGCCACCCACAACAAACACCACGCATCAAAATTCCAACCCTTTCGGGAAACAATTGAAAAGCAGATCACGGAAGAAGAAAAGAAAAAACAGAAACTTGCATAGCACAATTACCTTCATCTGCGTGCGCCGGTTCTGGAACCAGAACTTAATCTGGCGGGCCTCCAGGCCGAGCTCTTGGCTGAGACCGGCGCGCTGCGTCTCGTCGGGGTGGGGGCACTCCTTGAACATCCTGCAAACAAACACACAGACAGACGCCATTACTTCTCCACGGATCACCGGCGGCATATAAGATCATTACGAACAGGATCAAAATTAAGGCAGGAAGGAAAATGGAGTGTATGATTAAGATGATTACGCCTCCAGCGTCTGAATCTGGCGCGGCGTGTGCCGGTGGTAGCGCTTCCGCCGGTGGTTCTGCTGCTGCTGCGGCTGCTGCTGCTGCTGGTTGCTCTCGGAGCCCCCCTCCTGGTCGTCCCCGAAGTCCATCGCTCTCGCTCGCCGGCGGCTACAGGAGGAGACGACCGGAGGAGGAGGAGGAGGGAGGAGAGATCTTGGCTCTGTGCTGTGTGACCTCTCCGGCCTCGCCCCCGGTCCTATTTATACGCGCCGGAGTGGTAACGCCAGCGGCCCGCGCGCCTCGAAGATCAGCACGCGCGCGAGGGCTTGCTTCGCCACTCAGTCATGCGCCGGATGCCACCCCTCGCAATCTTGTTTCCATATGCTGCGCCTTCTGCACCGAAATGAAACGGCCGATTTGCCAGCTAGCACAGCGCCCCGCTCCTCCGCCGCTCCCGGCTGGCTGGACCTCTCCCCCGCCCCCGGCTGTCTTTCTTCCCTCTCCCTTCGTCCCTATCTTTCTCGCGCTCTCCACAGCGCCAGCAGCGGGCGTGGTGGTGGTACTAGTAGTAACCGGTGCGAGCGAATTAAGGGCCGGCGATTTTAAACACGGCGCTCGTCGGGGCCATGACCACTCCTCCTCGCTTTCTCTCTCCACCCTCTAGATAGACTGGCGCTCTGTTGGGGCTCCGATGGGAACAGCTGGAGCCATTTAAGGCCAAGCGGGTCGGGTCCCCGAACACTACACCCCTCGCTGTCAGCCCTCCCGCAGCGCAACCACTCCTCCAAAACCTGGATGTACATACATGACAGATGATGGTTTATTATTATGGTATATAATGTAAATTGGGAAACAATCATGCATGATAATGCTCATAACCTGGTAGTGTATAATACATGTTGATCTAATAACCATGCTTCTTGGTATAGATAGTATTAACTTTGGACACTTGGCCACAATTGGCAATACTGCGCGGGTTAATACATACTATAAAGGGATAAGTATATTTTTCGTCCTCGAACTCTGGCAGTAGTATAGAAATCGTCCCTCAACTCCGAAACCAGTAAAACTCAGTCCCTCAACTATTTAAACCGGATACTTTTCGTCCCTCGCTGCACTTTAAGTGGTTTTGGTATGACGTGGACCCGGTTTTGACTAAAACCGTCCACCTGGACTGGTCTTGACTGCCATGTCACTTAAGTGACCCCTGGCTCGATCTCTCTCTCTCCCGTGCACTCTCGATCCCCTCTCACCCAGGAACCCTAAACCTAGCAGCGGCGGCGGCGGCGGCGACTCGCTCATGGGCTGTGGCGGCGGCGGCGGCGGCGGCCGGCGGTGAGGTGGCACTTCGGCGGCGGGGCGGCGTGGCCTGTGAGGCGCGGCGCGCGGCGGTTGCTGGCTGGCTGGGCACGGGAGCGGCGGCAACGGCGATTTGGCGGCGGCGGCGATTCAGGCGGGAGTCGCCCGTTGAATCCCCCGGCTGGGCAAGTAGATGGCAACCTCGCTCAGTTCAAGCCGCTCCCGTGGGTCTTGTTCTTCACCATCGATCCCTCTCGGCCGCTCCTCCCCCATTCCCTACCGTGAGGGGCCATTGGATTATCAGCCGGCGATTGAGTGTGACTGTGGCAACAAGGCAGCCAGATGGATATCATGGAGCAACGCTAATCCTGGAAGGAGGTATGTGAAATGCGTGCGAGATCGGGTAAGTAAAATTTTGTACAAATTTTCACATGATTTGTTGCTTATTCTGTACATTGTGAAGGGCATTAATTCGGGTTTGTGTTTGGCAGTTTCCAAACAGATGCTACTTGTTCCAATTTGTCGATGATCCAACTCCTCCTCACCTCGCGCAACTGATTATCGATCTCCGAGATGCTGTTTTGTCACTGAAGAAGGAGAAGCAAGTGCTATGTGCTGAAAGAGATGACCTTGAGATGGGAAGGATGGCTGATTATGCTGAAATGGAGCCCCTAAGGCGTGCATTGCGTAAGAAGGACCAGCTGTTGATGGAGAAGGATGAGCTGCTGTTGCACAAGATAACTGAATTACATGTGCAAAAGAAGAGGAATGTGATGTTGTTTGTTGTACTGATGTGTTTTATCACTCTTGTTCTGTATCGTTTCATGTAGCAATTGTAGGCGATTTGCTATGACAAGTAGATGAGAACTGAATGTGCTATGTAATCTGACCTATGTTATTTATGAAAAAATGGGTTTGCTCAGAACATTTCAGTCGCATGTTTGTCCAGTTTGGTGAAACTGCCAATTGTATGCTAACTAGATGGTTTCAGTTTCAGACCATTGTATAAACTGAAAGGGATTCATAGCAGATTGTTCACTTGTTCATAGATGATTGGACAGAGTACTGAACCGGACAGATTGCATGACAAACATAGTCTGACATAACCACAAACATAGTACTGATTAGTCTTACAAGCAAACCACAAGGGAATTCTCAAAGTCTGACAAAGTAAATGAGAAATAGTACTGATTAGTCTTACAAGCAACCACAAACATGAATTCTGACATAACCACAAGGGATAACCACAAACATCAGTACAAGTACACTAGTCCAGTAGTTTTGCTGGGACTTTCTTTGCTCTTTTATTTCCTCCAAGTTGAGAACTTGCAGCACCAGATGTAACATTGACTGTAAATGATGAACTAGACTGCACATTTACTGTCACATTTTTTACAGCAATATTGGAGGAAGCCTTCATCCTGTGCTTAGGCAGTCCTAGGGATTTATATGCCCTCTTCTGCATAGGACCAGGGTTCTCATCAGTTGTAGCAGCTCTTTTTCGGCTGGTGCTTTGATGGGATGTGTTCACATTTGCCTGACAAGGGAAGAAAGATTTAACATCAGCAAGAAATTCATTTACAAGATTTAAGAAGAGCAAGAAATTCATTTACAAGATTTTTGAATATAGTCTATTGTACCATGGAAGTAGACATCTTGGAGGCTTTTGCATTGCTTCTGGACTTGGTAAATGATCTAGCATTTGAAGCTGAAGCTGCATTTTGTCCAATTGTAGCTGGTCCATTTGAACTTGAAGCAGCATTTCCTGGACATGTAGTTCTATTGTGACCAGTACACTTGCATTTCCTGCATCTAATCAAAGTTCCAACCCTCGAAACTTTGGTAGCTTTTGGTTTTTCAGTACCCTCTCTTTTTCTCTCTTTCCGAGGCCTTCCTGGCATCTTAACATATCCAGGAGCTAGTGTTTTAGGCTTGTCTGATTCTGGCCAACCCTGGGGTCCTTCAACTGGTTGCAGGCAATGTGCATAGGTTCTCTTGAATGCTTCCACTGAGTAGCAACTAGCCACATAACCATGTAACTGATTGGTGTGTTGATGGATTGCAGAGACGGCATGAGCACAAACTATACCAGATAACTGCCAATACCTACAGCTACAGGTCATCTGGTTGAGATCAACTGTAAACCTTTGAGATCCATGTTGCACCTCAAAACAGTTATTTCCATTGCTAACTGCATGACATATACCAGACACATCGATGGCCTTGCTTAATTTCTTGTTTATATTGGGACATATAGGATCATCCCATTTCTCACACTTGTCTCTGTTCTCTTGTATTCTAACCATCACCATTCTCCTAATTGTCTCTAGCATGAAAAGAATTGGGAGAAACCTAGCTTCTACTATCCATTTGTTAAAACTTTCGCACATATTATTGTCGACAGAGTCACAATTGCTACCTAAGTTGAACCATGCTCTACACCAATGCTTTGGATCAGTTTTTAACATTGCTCTAGATCCAAGGACTGTAAGTTGAGCAAGCTTGGCTCTGCAATAGTTGAAAAAGCTTACACTTGCAGCCTTTGCACAAGCCCAGAATGGCTTCTGCCATTCCTTGTTCTTGAACTTCATCCTCCAGTTGGCATAAATATGCCTGGCACAATTCCTATGTTCAGCCCTCGGTGCCCAGTTTGAAACAGCGGTGATGATACCCTGTAATGGTGATAGACAAGTTATGACATGGAATAGAGTGCAAAAGTAGGCAAGTTATGACATCCAGCATACAATAATTACCTTTTGTTGATCTGATATAATCACCCAACCTTCACCATCTAGCACATTCACATCTCTGAAAAGCAAAGAACAAAACCAGTCCCAACTATCATTGTTCTCTTTTTCAACTACTGCCCATGCCAAAGGGTACATCTGGTTGTTGGCATCCCTCCCTACGGCACATAAAAGCTCTCCATTGGTTGCTCCCTTGAAAAAGCACCCATCAAGTCCAATAACCTTCCTACAGCCAGCCATGAACCCTTTTTTTGCATGCCTCTAAGCAGATATATATCCTTTGGAAGATAGGCTTCACTTGCTTTGGTTCTAATTTAACCACTACTGTGCTACCTGGGTTACTCCTTAACAGCTCCAACTGATAGTCAAATATTCTGCTATATTGACCTTTCCTTGCATCCAGCCACTTTTTCATCACAATCTTCTTAGCTCTCTTCACCTGAGCAGTAGTCACATTGGCAAACATATCTTCTTGAATGTGTTGTTTCAAGCTTGAAATTTTCCACATTGGATTAGATCTAATTAGCTTCTCATACTTGGCAGCAATTCTTGTTGAGTTAACTAACTTATTGTCCTTCCTTTTTGGGCATAAATGAACATCATGGAAAGAGTTGATCTGCCAACTACATGATCTAGTGGTTTTACTCAAAAGACATACCCATGGACATGTTGGCCAATCACACTTTGCCCTAACTCTGGCCTTGTCATTTTTTGGAAATCTAATAAGCTTCTTGTGATGCAGTCCATATCTGATAATTGCTTGCCTAAATTCTTCCTTGCCATCAAACTTCATACCAAGAGTAAACTCTGGTACACCCTCTTTGTCCTTGAACCTTCTATATCTAGTCTTGAATGTCTTTACTTCACCATCACTGCCAATCTCATCGAAAGAATCATACAAATCAGAGCTATCTTCATATGCAGTACCATTTCCATCATTTTCCTCCCCCACCTTATTTGATAACCCTATTGCAGGCCCACCATCCAGCATAGCATCATCAAGGTGCTCTAGTTGTCCAGCCTTCATCTTTGCCTTATACTCCTTATATTTCTTGTTGATCTCGACAGCCTCTTCATCTTCATCGGAAATGATGTCAGCATCAGGGCAGTAATCACTCTCGCTGCTATCCTCGTCTTCATCTTCCTCTGAATTTTCATTTGCAGCCTCTGAATCCCTTTCATTTGCAGCCTCTGAATTTTCATTTGCAGCCTCTGAATTTTCATATGCAATACAATCATTATCCGTAGGTGGACAAGTAGCCAATGCGACAAAATGATCTGTAAATCCCTCTGATTCACTACTAGCATTCGGACCCATCAGAAGCTCAACATCTCTGCCTGGATCCCTGTCGTGTTCGTCGTTTTCAGAATTTGGATATAGCTCCACATATATTTCAGCTATACTTCCAACAGCAACACAATCTCTAATCTGCTTGCAATCAGTGTCTAAAGCAACCATTTTCAGACCACAAACCATCTCTTTTCCAGGATATAACCAATGAAACATCTTCTCATCCTTTGTTTGGCAGTGCATACCAAAACTCTGAACCAGATCAAAAAAACAGAAGTTCTTGCGAGAAACAAATGACATGGCCTCTTTTCCCCCACTATATTCAAGTGATTTCCCATCATTCAAAAACTGGCCTTCAAAATGAAATCTGATGAACAGCACGTCTCCTAGATCCATTTGACTGGCCTATGTTCATACAAGACAAACATAACATGAGGCGTGCCCTTACTCCTGAATGTAAGATTGCAACGAGTGCAGGCACAAATTACCTCCGGCAATCGAGCTCCTTGTCGTGGGTCAAGGCCGCCGTTCCCGTGCCCAGCCAGCCAGCAACCGCCGCGCGCCGCGCCTCACAGGCCACGACGCCCCGCCGCCGAAGTGCCACCTCACCGCCGGCCGCCGCCGCCGCCGCCGCCGCAGCCCATGAGCGAGTCGCCGCCGCCGCCGCCGCTGCTAGGTTTAGGGTTCCTGGGTGAGAGGGGATCGAGAGTGCACGGGAGAGAGAGAGATCGAGCCAGGGGTCACTTAAGTGACATGGCAGTCAAGACCAGTCCAGGTGGACGGTTTTAGTCAAAACCGGGTCCACGTCATACCAAAACCACTTAAAGTGCAGCGAGGGACGAAAAGTATCCGGTTTAAATAGTTGAGGGACTGAGTTTTACTGGTTTCGGAGTTGAGGGACGATTTCTATACTACCGCCAGAGTTCGAGGACGAAAAATATACTTATCCCTACTATAAACGATGTTTCCTACTATTATTGTTGGAACCATGTTTTAGAAATTACAATCCTTATAAATTGGTTTACAGAAGATTATTAAAAGACTATGTTGGTCTTTTTAACAAAAGGCTGTGTTATTTCACAAAAAAAAGGCTATGTTGGTATCTTTATTTTTCCTTTGCCTACCTAAGAACTTTCATGTCTGCGGGGCAGTCGACTCGTGAAACATTCATGATACGCTATGGTTAGAAAGGTTAATACATATCGGTTCACACTCGTCGCTAGCTACAGCAAACACATTTTTACTGTGTCGTGACTCGTGTTTTGTATAGCCAAATTGACATGATTTGATTCCCTACGTATTCATAGAGCCATGCTAAGATGGTATAGCGCGTAAATATTTGCATGGGTCATAAGGCTTTTATGCTTCCCTTGTGTCGCCGTACGTACTTCCTTTCATGTTGGATAGCCGTTTCTTGTAACGTAATGCAAGGTTTTATATATGTGTACGTACTTACTTTCGCGTAGGATGACTGTTTCTTGTAACGTAATGCAAGGTTTTACGTCTTTGTACGTACTTCCTTTCATGCAGGATGACCCTTTCTTGTGAGGTAATGCAAGACTTTACATATTTTTGTACGTACTTTCTTTCATGCGGGATGACCGTTTCTCGTAACATAATGCAAGGTTTTTCTATCTCTATGTACTTTCTATCATGCAGGATGGTCATTTCCTTCTTGTAACGTAATGCACAGTTGTATGTCTCTCTACGTACTTTCTTTCATGTAGGATGATCATTTCTTGTAATGTCGTAATGCAAGGTTTCACGGATCATGCTTAGTTTATGTTAATACCTGATATATGAGAATAAAATTTTGTGTCTTCCATTAGTGGGGTGACACTAATCTTGATTTGGTTTATTCTACGTGAATAATAATTTTGCACAAACTATGTTTCATGATGGTTTGCACAAATTGTTGTTAAATAGTGTAGTTGTGAGTTAGTAAATATGGAAAGCATATATACATTCTGTTAATAAGATAATCCTGAAATTGTGGTGGCATTACGATAAATCATTCATGTCTGTACTATAATATTAAACATTGAATCTACATTCACAATAATATATTGAGTACATCACTTATAAAGTTGGCATTGCTACGAAGCATGAATGTGACAACATTCTTCGTGTAAACAACAGTAGTATGCATTGTCTTTCAAGTTGCTTCAACATTACATGCAAGCAACACAACATAGATCTCACATGTACACCGTCGTATGAGGCTTCATGTCCAAAAAATTGCACATTTCCTATGTATGCTTACTAGTAGGTATTGCATCCATAACTTGTTCTTTTCTTCTCCATAACTTGTTTTCTACATATTCATAACTTGTTTTTGTGCTACGCCATTGTTACAGTAAGAGTTTATTCAGATGCATTATTATATATTACCTCAAGTGTTTGAAGTTTGCAAGAAGCTTATTAGTGTTGAGTAAAATTTAAGACATATAATATATAATGTTATTTAGCAGAATATATGAAGCACTTCATATCAACTATGTTCGAGTTTATTGACATGCTTTTCTACCTGCCCTATTGGGTTTGGATGCAAACAAATGAAGGACCTAGAGTTAGACTCGAACATAGTGACATGTCTTGAAATATATGTTTCTCCTCATCCATAAATGACTCTAGATGTATTCTTAAGATTGTTCACTCTAATAAGGGAGATAATCCTACAACTATTTTTGAAACTAGATAATCCTAAAGATATGTCCATGTATGACTTGCAAATTCTTTTCAATTGTGCAATACTTCACAATGCAATTAATAGAGAATAATTTCATACCTCCTATATATGTATTTGAAATCAACTCATTATACTGGTGGATTTTTATCCACTAAAACATAATATTCATGTCCTAGACTAAGATAGTAGAACAATGACCCACCTTTTATTGCGGGCACTACCATGATGGGGCTAGATATGTTAATTTATTTGTTTGAGTTCAACATTTATTCATTTTTACAATGGTCTTTTGGTTATAAAATGTGTTCATCCACATGGGAGATTTGATTTGGTTGTTAGTTTTATTTAGCTTGCCACATACATGAAGCAACATGGAATCAAGTCCTTGATCCTTCATTTATGTTCCATAAACTTAAATCCGAGTGGAACTCCTTAAGTAACATGTGTTGTTTCATTAGATTCATGGCGAATCACACGTTAGGCTAAGAGAAAACTTTGCATGCTTAAACAATATGATACATCCTTCGCCCATGAAAGTACAACAACCATAAGAACTACAATCATATTATTATTGTAAAACCTTTCTCTGACACTCTCCTTCACAACCATTATACCTACCATATGCATGTAAAGTTTCATCTAGATACTTGTACTAAATGGGAAGTTGTTGGAAAAGATATATTGCAAGACAGTTATGTGTATTACTTGTATGTTTTTTATTACCTTAGTCCATTATCGTATCTCAGTTCACTGGATGATATAAATTTTCATTTACCAGTAGTGTTGCCATGATTAATAAGTACAATTACATATGAATCTAAACCCTTATAATTGTAGGATTATGAAATTAAAATATGATTGAATACTAAACCAATATTTAATATCCATATTTTAGTGGGGATATTGACACGTAGATACAAATTACTTCCAACTATGTTTCCCATGTGAAGTGTGTTCAAATCAATACATATTACATAAATATTTCTAGTTTATCAATTATGTAAGCTGTGTAAAATTATGAGGTGCGACTTTTACTAAGGAAAATATGGTTCCCAATATATCTTACAAGCTAAACATAACTTTTTATGGCATGCTTTGTACAATAATAGGAATGCTCTGTAAAACTATACTCACATACATATTAGTTTAAATGAATATGATTTTGTTATTGGCAATAAGTATATGCTACAAACAATGAACAATGAGACTATGGATCGTGGGTTTCTTTTATAAGGACAAAAACGATTTGCGATGATCATATCGACTCATCGATCCTACATATTTGTTGTGTTCAAGTAGACTAAAACTACCCATTGTGAAAAATGAAGAAGACCAAAAAGACAAGAAAACATCTTTTAATAGTGAACTAAACCAAAGGCTTGAGCAATTATTCGCTCTTATGAGAAATTGTTTGGAGAACGGTATACATTATACCAACGCAAATGCATGTTTAATGCGGAAAAAGGTACAAAGCTTGTGAAAATACATGGAATCTATGCATCCATGTATACTACTAGCCGACACAGAAAGAGTTATGCACTTATGTTAGTACTTTTAGTGACAACTACGCGACAAGAATTTTCGCATGTGAATACCAAAAGGGTGTGCATTGAATCCTTGGTGGAATAAGATTATAATGGATAACTAAATCCACATTTACCATGATGGTTTATTTATGTTCCCTAACAGAAGATCCATTATGGGATAAATTATTGACTTGAGTATATGTATCAGGCAACAAAAACATAGGCCCACCAGCACACAAACGTATATCTACATGATGCACAAAACCCATGTTATTTTTAGTTGTTGTTAAAATGATCTTATTGTGCACAAGAAAATCCATTTCTTTAGCTAATGAAATCTCTCTCTCTCTCTCTCTCTCTCTCTCTATATATATATATATATATATATATATATATATATATATATATATATATATATATATATATATATATGGGTTTCATGCAGGTTTGTTGATGTGTTGATTATTACGTATTAATACAATGTTAATGAAATTACAGCGTGTAAATAGTTGCATGGATAACTAATTGTTGTGTTCCTTTTGCATCTTTCTATATTTTTGTTTGCGCAAAAATGCTTCTTTCTATATAATAAGTGTTAACTTGATGGTAGAATGAAGATATAATTAGTTGATAGCATCAAATCCAAATAATTCTTTAGTTCCCCACAAAGTAATTATAGTTGCAATATGTAAATATATAGAACAAATAGGAGTTATATTGGCGTGATATCAATGATTCATGGTAGAAATGAATAAACATTTCACATGTATATCATACTGAGTACATTGCTTATAAGAACGACGACATTGTTGCGAGTGCATCAATTTTTTTGTGTGTGAGTAATATAATGCATTGTCTCTAGATCTTGTTTCCAGACTTGTGTGGTTGCAAAGAGATCATACTTGTACACCACATTATAAGGCATTTCTTTGACAAGTTAAAATTGTGTCCATTTCACATGTATTCTTAATAATGGGCATTGTATCCATAAAGTATTTATGTATTTGGAAAATTTACAATAAAAGATTATCCATGTGTATTGTAATAGTAGGCCATGAAATATGTACAAACTATATGTATTGAGTATAACTCATGGACATTTGAAGTTCGTATGAAGCTTAACACTATCCATTAGAGATATTAAACCATATAACTATATTTTTTAGTAGAATTTGGTGATAGTTCAGATCGATTTCATTTGAGGTTACTGATCTCTGTCTATGTACCTCCCCTATTGGGTTTGGATGTAAACACATGAACCCACATAGAATTCGACCTGGATAGGGTAATATGTCTTCAGCTCTATATTTATCCCATCATTAAACTACTCCAAAGATATGTATGGTGTGCTGTCTATGCTACTTAATTCTCTATTCTTTAGAATGCAATTAATATACATTAATTTACTGCCTATAATTCACGGATTGGAAAATTAAATAAATATTATGATAAGGATACACAATATTCCAAATCTTATGATATTAATGGTGGACATTTAGTGCTACCTCATAATACACATGTTCTAAATTAAGAAAATTAGCACGATAATGGAGTACCTGATATTATGAGGTGTTATTACAGAATAGTAAGCAAGATATTGCAATATGATTGCTTGATCTTTTAATTGTTTTACCGATTTTACAAGGGTCGTCTAGATATTTATTTTGTCCATCTAAATCTCCATCAAAGATTTTATTTGATATCAACTAACATTGGAAAGTAGGTTTTTAGGTTCACTTGGGACAATTTTATTTTGTTCCTGCCTTATATAAGGAAGAACATGACATTAAGAGTGGACCTAGAATTTGTGTTGAGTATTGTTTTATGTGATTGCAACTCCTAAAGTAATATCTAGTATTATTTTTCAGATTCTTAGGTGAAAATCACATATTTGGCTAAGATACAACTTTAGTTGTTCATCTTATACATTCCATTCTGAGGAAATAAAAGTACAAAAATCATACACTCTACAACCATTTTCCTCCTGTAAAACATTTTCCATACTCACTCTCCTTCACAAAGTACATACTTGCAACCATTGTACATGCCATATATATGCAATATCTTGAATATAGGACTATGATACTACATGATGAATTGTAATCATCAAGAAATCATATGGAAGTGAGGAATGCATAATGTAGACATATTTCATTTTCACTTTTGTATTTTCTAGACACTTTAACTCATTATTGTATTTCACTATAAAAGGATGGCGTAACTCATCTGGACTCATAATAGTCAATGATAATGGCGTCTTTGTTATGAAAGAAGAGTCGTCGAATATTGTAGTCACTTATAATCTTAATAGTTATCAATGTAATATTGTTGGATATGAACCAATTGTCAATACCGATATTTAAGAACATTGACAACAACTTTGGGGTACTATTCCTCCATACCATTTGCTTTTAAAATTCATATATACATCAACACATTATCTAGTTTATTTATTCTTTATGCAATATAATTATGTGGGGTGTATTATAGTTCTCTTGGTTTCTGGATGCTACCCTGGCCATTCAAATATATTTGAATTGGTTCGGTAGCTCTGCTAATTTACTATTGGTGCTTCCGAGCCTTAGTTGCTTTTTTAGTAATGGTAAAATTTAGGAATATCTCTATATTTTCTCTACCTTATAGTAATGTTACCATTCATCCATCCATTCCACCGCTCTTTCACTGACATCCACCCATACTCACATTTCACTGCATTCCACTCAACCCATCCATCACATAGAGAAAGAGATATCCAAGGCAAGAAAAAAACAAATATTGGGTGATTCCATGTTCATTTGATGATTCTTTGATAGCCAAGAACTCCCCTTTCTTGAATCTCTACACCTAAATATCATCTCTCTTTCACCACTATCCTATCCTAGTGAGACTATTCTTATCGATTTTTTGAGAGGAGTTGTGTTTGATGATCTTTTCAGTAGTTATTATCAAGTGATATTTTCTTTGCCTATTACTCTTGGATGTTGAGCGCATCCTAGACGGTTAGGACTCACTTGTGATCCTACGAAGTACTACCAGTGAAAGACACAAGAGTTTGTACGGCCTAGGAGATTGATCACTTCATGAAGATCTACCCCTAGTGAGGCTTATAAGGCAAGTTTTGCTTAGTGGGTTACTTGGTGAGCTTCACAACTAGGATTCTATAATACCATAACTTCTTGGTTTGAAGCCTCCATCAATGTGGATGTAAGATAGTGCCAACTATTCAAACCACGAGAAAACAACCTCATGTCAACCAATGTTTGCATCATGTACTCGACACCTTACCTTCATGCAATATGCTCTATTTCCACTGCTTTACTCATTGTGATTGCTCGATTGGCTAAATACCAACTAGCTTCTTATGCTTAAAACTGTCAATTATTAAAACTTGCATAGAATTTTATGTTATGTCTATTCAACCCCCTTCTAGGCCATGGACCAGATCACTGGTTGCAACATGATATCCCTGGCTTATAATGCAGTGCAAAAAGAGAATATATCTTGGGCCTAGAAGAGCAAGAGTTTGCGGTGCTGGAAGAATCTCCCTTAGTGTGAACCAAGGTATCAATCCTTAGAGTTCTCATACGAGCCAATGATCGTACCGACACTCAAGTAATAAACTTTATATTCGTCCCCAAGTTCCAAAAAGAGCCAATGTGAATTTAGGGTTCTTGCTAGTTATAAGGATTAATGTATTGTCTGTATGGAAATGAATTTCATTTAAGCATGGAAAAATATTTTAGAATATTGAAAAATAGAAAAAACATTAAAAAGGAGTTGTATTTATGAATAAGAAAGGACATACATCCATAATTTCACTAGTGTCATCTTTCCAAATAGCATAGGCATCATGAACAAATGGCAATTGCATATTAATTTAATTACAACTTTTATGTTTGAGTATACATGTCATGATTGCATACAGGCATTCTTGTGTTATGTCTATAGACCGCTATCGATCACGCGTCTTGCGAAAGAAAGGAGGTGAGCTGCATTATAAAGGGGGCCCCGAAGGAACCTCCAAGGGTATAATCAACTAGAAGGCGTAATTCTACAAAAATGTGCGGTGTCGACGGGAATTATTGAAGCATAACTATCTGTAATTTTCCTAAGGTCTCACAGTGGGTGCAAAGGGGTTCACCATGGCATTGATCAGAAAACAGAGGGAAGGGGGCTCAGCATCCTCGCAAAGAGTGGTCACGCACATGAACGCCAAAAAGCAACATGTTCAGCGGTGTCATTACACATACTCATGGGGGCTTGCTAGTAGGAAGTTGAATTAGGACCATATCTGGTTGTGGATACACTTAATAATGCCTTACCAACCCACAATGAAGTCCCATCAGGAGTACCTGGGTAAGGAAGTGATACTCCCCTAGGAGTTGTTGGATTTCCCTGAAGAGGAAGGGTGATGTAGCACATCAGAAGAAAGTATTTCCCTCAGTTAAGAACCAAGATTTATCAAACCATTAGGAGGTACGAGACTGTCAACTTTAACATCGCCTACACACAAACAAAATAATTGCTTTCACCCAACAAAGGCAAGGGGGTCGTCACTCCCCTTGTTCTTGCTAGCCACAAGGCTAAAAGCAAATAGTAGTAATGGTAGCAAATATAATAACAATTAGGATAATGATATCAATAGAATAACAATAATTATTATAGGAACTTAGATAATTGAGAATGGACCCGGGGACAATAGCTTCACTAGTGGCATCCCTCTTGAAAGCAGAATAGCGAAGGGTAAACAAATTACTATCGGGCAATTGATAGAATTGCACATAGTTATGAAGTTCATCCATGGCATAATCATTACATAGTCATTACATCTATGATAAGTAGACCGTTAAACTTACTAATGTCTAATACTATTACTCACCCCAAGAGCGCTATGCAGCATGCATCTCGAAGTATTAAGTTCATAATAAACAGATTAACTCGATATGCAAGATGACGTAATGTAGACAAAGTAGGACCAATCAGTATGACCAAAACCCATCATTTTACCCTTAGTAGAAACAACACAAATACGTCTCCTTATCCTTTCTATCACTAGACATGATCAGAACAAGGTTGAACCCACTAGAAAGCACTTCTCCCACTGAAGGCAAATCAATCAAACTTAGCCAAAGTGGACCAATAGATTAGAGAGAAATACAAAGCTATAAAATTACAAAAATAGGTAGGCTCAAGAACTGAAAATAGGTCAATGAATAATCTGATCATAAACACACAATTCATTGGATCCCAACAAACACATCACAAAAGATTACGTCGAATAGATCTTAGAGAAGATCATTGTATTGAAGATCTAGAGAGAGAGAGAGAGAGAGAGAGAGAGAGAGAGAGAGCCATTTAGCTACCTCTATGGACCTATAGGTATTATAGGAAATACTCACACATCATCATGGAGGCAACAAGGATGATGAAGATGGCCTCCTCAATGATTTCCCCCTCCGGCAGAATACTGATACGTCTCCAACGTATCTATAATTTTTTGCTTGTTCCATGAAGTTATATTATCATTCTTGGATGTTTTACAATCATTTTATAACAACTTTATATCATTTTTTGGGACTAACCTATTGACATAGTGCCAAAGTGCTAGTTGTTGTTTTTGCTTGTTTTTTACTTCGCAGAAAATCAATACCAAACGGAGTCCAATCGCGACGAAACTTTTTGGAGATTTTTTCTGGACCAAAAGACACCCGATAGGCCAAAGAAGTGCCGGAGAAGTGGGCCGAGGAGGCCACAACCCACCAGGGCGCGCCAGGGGGGCCCCGGCGTGCCCTGATGGGTTGTGCCCTCCTCGGCCCCCTTCTGCACCGCCTCTGATGCCTATAAATTCCCAAATATTCCAAAAACCCTAGAGGAGTCGACGAAACACAATTCCAACCACCGCAAGTTCCAGAACCTCGAGATCCAATCTAAACACCATCATGGAGGGGTTCATCTTCCTCATAGGTGCCTTTCCGATGATGTGTGAGTAGTCCACCATAGACCTACGGGTCCGTAGGCAGTAGCTAGATGGCTTCCTCTCTGTCTTATGATTCTCAATACAATGGTCTCTTGGAGATCTATTTGATGTAAACTTTTGTGGTGTGTTTGTTGGGATCCGATGAATTTTGAGTTCATGATCAGTTTCTATCCATGAATATTATTTGAGTCTTCTTTGATCTCTTATATGCATGATTACTTATAGCCTCGTATTTCTTCTTTGAATCTTTGGTTTAGTTAGGCCAACTAGATCGATTTTTCTTGCCATGGGAAGAGGTGCTTTGTGATGGGTAAGATCTTGCGGTGTTCTTTCCCAGTGACAGAAGGGGCAGCAAGACACACATGTATCGTTGCTATTAAGGATAACAAGATGGGGTTTATTCCTACATGAATAGATCTTATCTACATCATGTCATCGTTCTTATTGCATTACTCCGTTTTTCCATGAACTTAATACACTAGATGCATGCTGGATAGCGGTCGATGTGTGGAGTAATAGAGGTAGATGAAGGCAGGAGTCGGTCTACCTATCTTGGACATGATGCCTATATAATGATCATCGCCTTGGATATCGTCATGACTATTCGATTTTCTATCAATTGCCCAAGAGTAATTTGTTCACCCACCGTGCGCTATACTCATGAGAGAAGCCACTAGTGAATCCTACGGCCCCGGGTCTACTTTTCCAACATATTGCTTTCAAATCTGTCTTTTTGCATCTTTGTTCAGATCTACAAAACCAAAAACCCCAAAACATATTGCTGCATATTTTATTTGCCCTTTTTATTTTGTGTTCTTTAGAGATCTATCTCTCCTATCTATCACTACCTAATCTATCTTTTTACCGTAGAGAGATTGACAACCTCTCTTTCGTGTCGGGTTGCAAGTATTTGTTGTTTGTGTGCATGTGCTGCTTATTGGGTGGTGGTGATCCTCCTACTAGTTCGATAACCTTGGTTTCATAACTGAGGGAAATACTTACCATCGCTGTGCTGCATCATCCCTTCCTCTTTGGGGAAATACCGACGCAGTCTCAAGCCACGTCAAAGGATTTTCTGGCGCCGTTGCCGGGGAGGAAGCGGTCTCTTCTACGTGCCTATCGTAGGCGCCGAGAGGACTCCATCATCATCTACCAGGTTCCTAATCACAAATCTCATCTCCTTGCAATTACATTATTTGCCATTTGCCTCTCGTTTTCCTCTCCCCCACTTCACCAATTTGTTGTTTTATTCGCCCTCTTTTTCGCTTGCCTTTTCCTCGTCAGATCTCTTGCCTAGTCATTATGGCTAGTTCTTCCATTATTGCGTGTACTCCCGATAATGAAGTTCTTAATTTTAAGCAAAGGGGAGGGGAGAACCTAAAAGATGCTTGGTATAGGATTTGCAATGCTCATAATAGATCTATCCATAAGCAATATACCGTTGTTCTTCTTAGCAGTTTTTATGTGGACATCACCACTTGGTATAGATTCGTCCTTGATACGATTACCGGTGGGAATTTCTTGATGTGTCCATCTTTGAATGCTTTTAATGCTATGGGAAGTTTAGTGGGATCACCACCTCTTTTTGTCAATGAAACAACTTTAACTCTTGAACATGTTATGGAAAGATTAGATGCTATTGAAAAAAAGATGATTACCAAGGAACATCTTGAAAATTTGGATAAGAGAATGCATGATCTTGCTAATAAAATTGGGGCTAAGGCGGGAGATGCTTTTAAATTGTTAAAGGAAAAGAAACCCATAGTTAATGAAAGGGTAGAAGAGAGCCCGTACCGGATTGATAAGTTGGAAGAAATTTTTAGTAACTTGGGTTCTGCTTTTTCTTCTATCAAAACTATTGAAAAAACTCCCATAAAAATTAGCAAGACCACACAAGTCATAAAGAACAAAGTTGCTACACCTAGTAGTCACAAGGGGGGTCTTAAAATGATTAGTATTCATCCCGACTTTGTTGAAATCATAAGGGACCCTATTTACAAGAATGAATTTTTTGGTTTTCTTCCTAGGAGTGTTGTCATCAAGAATATGCATGCTAAATCGTTGAATAAATCTAGTTGTGTGATTGAAGAATTGAAAACCAAGGATGACAATACTTGAATCTATGCGTTATGCCTAGCTAGGGGCGTAAAACGATATCGCTTGTTGGGAGGCAACCCCATGAATAAGTAAATTTTTGCTTTTTCCTTTCTGTTTTTGAGTGTTGACACAATTATGCCTCTTTTATGATTGTGTTTTTATGGTTTATTTAGTGTTTGTGCCAAGTAGAGCCCTTAGGATGATTCATAGGATGAGTAGAAGTGATGCTGAATCTGAAACAGAAACTTTGCGTCCAGTATATGAATTTTCATTTTTTTTGGAACGTGATCTTGAGATGAAATTTTAACACAGCATTTCTATATAAATTCCTTACGTTTTCCTAATTTTTTAGAATTTTTAGAGTTACAGAAGTATGGTTAGAGTACAGATTACTACAGACTGATCTGTTTAAGACAGATTCTGTTTTCGTTGCATTGTGTGCTTGTTTTGATGAATCTATGGGTTATATTGAAGGGTATGAGCCATGGTAAAGTTAAAATACAGTAGGTATAATGCAATAATAAAATATGAATAGGTTTGCAACAGAACCTAAAGTAGTGATTTGCTTTATTATACTAACGGATCTCACGAAGATTTTGTTGAGTTTTGTGTGATTGAAGTTTTGAAGTTTTGAAGTTTTGGGTGAGATCACGATGGATGAAGGAATAAGGAGTGAAAAAAGCCTAAGCTTGGGGATGCTACCGCACCCCCAAGATATATCCAAAGAGAAACAAGCAACTAAGCTTGGGGATGCCCCCGAGTGGCATCCCCTCTTTCTTCTAACAGCCATCGGTATTTTACTTGGAGCTATATTTTTATTCGTCACATATCATGAGTTTTGCTTGGAGCGTCTTGTATCTTTGCTTGCTTTGCTTTTTAGTTTTTCATTTGTATCCTTGTTGGACACACCTATTTGAGAGAGCCAAAATCATGCTATCATTTGTTAGAATTGCTTTATGTGCTTCACTTAAACTTTTTGAGCTATAGAATTGCTCTAGTGCTTCACTTATATCTTTTTTGAGCACGGTGTGCTTGGAAATTTTTGGAGAAATACTCTCATGCTTCACTTATATTAATTTGAGAGTTATTAAATTTTGAAGAAATCCTCTCATGCTTCACTTACACTATTTTGAGAGATGAAATCTTTATGCTCATGTGCTTCACTTACACTATTTTGAGAGATGAAATCTTTATGCTCATGTGCTTCACTTAAATTTATTTGAGCTTGCCAAAAGGCAATGGCAATATATGAAACTAGTCCCAAAGTGATAGATATCCAAGGAGGATATAATAAAAACTTTCATGAAGATCATTGTACAAATTAAACTTGATTCTTTGTAATAGTTTTGAAACATGATGATAGTAATATGTGAGTCATGTTAGTGAGTAATTGTGCTTTAGTAGGAATATTGGTGTTAAGGTTTGTGATTCCCTATGCATGCAAGAAAGTCAATAGTTATGCAATGAAGTTACATCCTACTTATGGTGCATTATTCGGTGTTAGTTATGATCAATGCTCGCTTATGAGAATTTTTGTTTCTTGGTTTGGTTGCTTCTCAATCTATTTGCTAGCCTCCATTTGTACTAAGTAGAAATAGTACTTGTGCATCCAAAATCCTTAAACAAAGTTTTGCCTTATGAGTCCACTATACCTACCTATATGCGGTATTTCCATGCCGTTCCAAGCAAATTTGTATGTGCCATCTCTAAATTTTCAAAATAAATTTTCTATTTTGTGTGCCTGTACCGCTCATGAAACGGTGGGGAGTGTCCAATATTTTTCCATGCTAGATGTGTTATTCTCAAGATGAGTGTTTATTCACTTGTCATTGCACGAGAGTGCGGCGGTAATAGGGATGCCCATTCCTGAAATGAAAAAGAAAAAAAATATTTACTTTATGTTGTCAAATAATAAATTCCTTGGAAAGTGTTGGTATGGAATGCAAACGTGGATACGACCCGCCATGGAAAGTGAAAGTTTGGTGGAAAAAGGAATAAACTTTATTTTTTGTTTGGGAACCGCCTATGATATATCTAACATGGAAAGTATTGTGAGCTACTTTGTCGTTTTCGTTTACAGGAAAAGCATGCCACCCAAAATATTTTTCTCTCTCAATTTAAACCTTGAGCTTTGACACCTCTACAAATCCCTACTTCCCTCTCCGAAGGGCCTATCTATTTACTTTATGCAATTTTTATTTTTTACTTTGAGTCTCCATCTTCACTTATAAAGCACCAACTAGGGGGCACTATGATCGTACTTGAGCATTGGGCATAGCTAATATTTGAGTGTGTTTCATGAATGGATCAATAATTGAGCATGATGGGCTAGGGATAACTTTCTTTGGTGTTGATATTTTTAAAGACATGGTTGCTTGTTGACATGCTTGAGTATTGAAGTCACTATTTAAAACTAGACTATTGCTTTGAATCTTTTACAAGTCCAAATGTCCATGCTATACAAAAGAAAAGAATATGATGAACATGTTAGGCAACATTCCACATTAAAAATTCTGTTTTTATCATTTAACTACTCGAGGACGAGTAGGAATTAAGCTTGGGGATGCTGATACGTCTCCAACGTATCTATCATTTTTGCTTGTTCCATGGTGTTATATTATCATTCTTGGATGTTTTACAATCATTTTATAACAACTTTATATCATTTTTTGGGACTAACCTATTGACATAGTACCAAAGTGCCAGTTGTTGTTTTTGCTTGTTTTTTACTTCACAGAAAATCAATTCCAAACGGAGTCCAATCGCGACAAAACTTTTTGGAGATTTTTTCTGGACCAAAAGACACCCGGTGGGCCAAAGAAGTGCTGGAGAAGTGGGCCGAGGAGACCACAACCCACCAGGGCGCGCCAGGGGGCCCGGCGTGCCCTGATGGGTTGTGCCCTCCTCGGGGCCCCTCTCGACCGCCTCTGATGCCTATAAATTCCCAAATATTCCAAAAACCCTAGAGGAGTCGACGAAACACAATTCCAGCCACCGCAAGTTCCAAAACCTCGAGATCCAATCTAAACACCATCACGGAGGGGTTCATCTTCCTCATAGGTGCCTCTCCGATGATGCATGAGTAGTCCACCATAGACCTACGGGTCCGTAGGCAGTAGCTAGATGGCTTCCTCTCTGTCTTATGATTCTCAATACAATGGTCTCTTGGAGATCTATTTGATGTAAACTTTTGCGGTGTGTTTGTTGGGATCCGATGAATTTTGAGTTCATGATCAGTTTCTATCCATGAATATTATTTGAGTCTTCTTTGATCTCTTATATGCATGATTACTTATAGCCTCGTATTTCTTCTTCGAATCTTTGGTTTAGTTAGGCCAACTAGATCAATTTTTCTTTCCATGGGAAGAGGTGCTTTGTGATGGGTTCGATCTTGCGGTGTTCTTTCCTAGTGACGGAAGGGGCAGCAAGACACGCATGTATCGTTGCTATTAAGGATAACCAGATGGGGTATATTCCTACATGAATAGATCTTGTCTACATCATGTCATCGTTCTTATTGCAATACTCCGTTTTTCCATGAACTTAATACACTAGATGCATGCTGGATAGCGGTCGATGTGTGGAGTAATAGAGGTAGATGAAGGCAGGAGTCGGTCTACCTATATTGCACGTGATGCCTATATAATGATCATCGCCTTGGATATCGTCATGACTATTCGATTTTCTATCAATTGCCCAACAGTAATTTGTTCACCCACCGTGCGCTATACTCATGAGAGAAGCCACTAGTGAATCCTACGTCCCCCGGGTCTACTTTTCCAACATATTGCTTTCAGATCTATCTTTTTGCATCTTTGTTTTCAGATCTACAAAACCAAAAACCCAAAAACATATTGCTGCATATTTTATTTGCCCTTTTTATTTCGTGTTCTTGAGAGATCTATCTCTCCTATCTATCACTACCTAATCTATCTTTTTACCGTAGAGAGATTGACAACCTCTCTTTCGCGTCGGATTGCAAGTATTTGTTGTTTGTGTGCAAGTGCTGCTTATTGGGTGGTGGTGGTCCTCCTACTGGTTCGATAACCTTGGTTTCATAACTGAGGGAAATACTTACCGTCGCTGTGCTGCATCATCCCTTCCTCTTTGGGGAAATACCGACGCAGTCTCAAGCCACGTCAAATACCGACAAAGGGCTCCAGATGGGATCACGATGAAATAGAGGCTTGTGGACGCAATAAAATTGTTTTGGGTCTCGCTTTGAGGGTTTTGGAATATTGTGGAATTTATAGGCCAAGTATTAGGGCAGCCGGAGCCACGAGGTGGCCACAAGTCAGGGGGCTCCCCCCAAGGTGCGTCGACCTGGTTTGTGGGACCCTCGTGAGTCTTCTCGTCCTTCCTCAAAGCTTCTAGGGTCTCTTATGTTCTAGAAAAAATCACCAAAAAGTTTCGTCGTGTTTGGACCCGTCAGTAAGTATGGTTTTTCTACGAAACAAAAAACATGCAAAAAACATGAACTGTCACTAGGCACTAAACTAATAGGTTAGTCCATAAAAATAATATAAAATGACATATAAAGTATACAAAAGTGATAATATAATACCATTTAACAATAAAAATTATAGAAACGTTGGAGACGTATCTTCATCCCCAAGCTTAATTTCTACTCGTCCTCGAGTAGGTAAATGATAACAAAAGATTTTTTGATATTGAATGCTACCTAACATGTGTTTGATCAATTGACTTGGATATAAATATTGGGGTATGAGTTGTTCAAGGCATTAGTCTATCAATTTGATATTGAAATACTAATACATGAAAATGTTAGTAAATAATTATTGCCTTTCAAAATATTGATGCTAAAGAAAGTGATCCTTCTACTCTAAGCATGTCACGCTCGGTATTTCTAGTATAGATATATCAAATCAAGTACAAACCCGGTGCCAAAGCAAGCAATTATCTTATAATTTTTCTCACTTCAGTTGTTTAAACTTTCACTCAATACTTGAGCCTGAGCCAAGGTCTTTAGCACTTAGGATGGAAAATAGAATGGTGATTGGGGTTTATAAAGGAAGACAAAAAGTGTGAGAAAGTCTCACATCAATGAGGCTAGATCGTTAGGCAATGGAGAGGCCTTACAATCGATATTGATGTAAGGAGTAGGGATTCCCATGCAATGGATGCACCAGAGCTATAAGTGTATGAAAGGTATCTATATGGAACTAAGTGGGTGTGCATCCAACTTACTTGCTCATGAAGACCTCGAGCATTTGAGGAAGCTCATCATCAGAATATGCAAGTAAAGTTCTATAATGTGAAATTCCCACAAGTTATATGAAACATGAAGATCATGAGGACTCTCTATATGAAATGCAAAGTGTTACTTTGAAGCACAAGTGTGGTAAGAGGATAGTGATGTGCCCTCTCTCTCCTTTTCTCTCTTTTTCATTCTGTGTTTTTTCTCTCCTTTTTTGGCCTCCCTTTGGCCTCTTTGTTTTAATTATTTTTATCCTCACAGTCAGGGGCCCACCTAATAATGCATCGCACTCTTATTTTACTTACATCTCAAAAACATATGAACAACATGATGATTGAAAATGAATGCCTATGGCAGTGTACCAGGATGTGCAATTATCTAGTGTAACATGTATTATGAATCCTTGTCCCTGCAAGAAGGGGGCTAGGCATGAAGAAACACACGGGGAACTCGCGCGCAAAACCCCGCAGGAGCCGCGCGAACTCGGGCACGGGCGTCTCCTCATGAGGGGCTGCGAGGACCGCTAGTGCCGATGCCACGATGGACCCAGAAGCCTCAGGAGGCGGCGGTGGCGTCTCGCTTTCTCCTTCTGCGGAGGGGGACCTGCGCAACAGAGGTTCAGTACGGAAACACCATGGAAGACTGAGGGGGCCGGGCACTTACTCGTCCAAGGCGACCCACTTCCTCTACATCGGCACCCACGGCGACGGGCAATGGCTGCCCCCAAGCCTCTTCCTCTTCCGGCGGGCGCTGGGGCCCAGGGACGGCATCCCGGCGTCTGGTCCCGCACTGAGATTGTGGCCGCCTCAGCCATCGAGGCATCGCCTTCACTTCCGGTCGTGGCCTCAACACCTCCAGGACCCCTGGGCCTCGAAGCCATCTGGGAGGAATCATCCCGGGGACCCGCCTTCACCAGAGGGAGGGGCCCCCACTCGTTGAAACGCGGCTTCTTCCCGGCAATGGCCCCACATCAGGGCGGCCGAACAAGGGCAGGCCGTCCCGGGGAAGCTCACCCGGATCCCCGCCGGTCAGACGGCGGAGTAGCTCGCGCAGCATGCCGGGAAGAAGAGAAGGGACTTGGAGCCTCATGGGGTCGCAAGGGCCCGCGAAGGCCCACATCGGGCGAGAATGGCGTTGAAGGGGAGCGATGCGCTGGCAGGAAAACTCCCGCACCACCATCGCCATCGTCACAGCGGATTCCCTCAGTTCTGCCAGCCTGGCCAAGACGGGCGCGAACAGAGGGTCGTCGAGCTCCTCGCTTCCCCACCCGGGATTTGGCTCCGCAGGAACCGACGGGGGTTGGAGCAGGGAGCCGGCCCCGGCAGCGTCTACGTACACCCACTGCCTCCGGAACCCTTTGATGACCCACAAGTATAGGGGATCTATCGTAGTCCTTTCGATAAGTAAGAGTGTCGAACCCAACGAGGAGCAGAAGGAAATGACAAGCGGTTCTCAGTAAGGTATTCTCTGCAAGCACTGAAATTATCGGTGACAGATAGTTTTGTGATAAGGTAATTCATAACGGATAGCAAGTAACAAGTATAACAAAGGTGCAGCAAGGTGGCCCAATCCCTTTTGTAGCAAGGGACAAGTCTGAACAAACTCTTATATAAAGCAAAGCGCTCCCAAGGACACATGGGAATTTCTGTCAAGCTAGTTTTCATCATGCTCATATGATTCGTGTTCGTTACTTTGATAATTTGATATGTGGGTGGACCGGTGCTTGGGTGCTGCCCTTACTTGGACAAACCTCCCAGTTATGATTAACCCCTCTTGCAAGCATCCGCAACTACGAAAGAAGAATTAAGATAAATCTAACCATAGCATTAAACATGTGGATCCAAATCAGCCCCTTACGAAGCAACGCATAAACTAGGGTTTAAGCTTCTGTCACTCTGGCAACCCATCATCTACTTATTACTTCCCAATGCCTTCCTCTAGGCCCAAATAATGGTGAAGTGTCATGTAGTCGACGTTCACATAACACCACTAGAGGAGAGACAACATACATCTCATCAAAATATCGAACGAATACCAAATTCACATGATTACTTATAACAAGACTTATCCCATGTCCTCAGGAACAAACGTAACTACTCACAAAGCATATTCATGTTCATAATTAGAGGAGTATTAATTATCATTAAGGATCTGAACATATGATCTTCCATCAAGTAAACCAACTAGCATCAACTACAAGGAGTAATCAACACTACTAGCAACCCACAGGTACCAATCTGAGGTTTTGAGACAAAGATCGGATACAAGACATGAACTAGGGTTTGGAGAGGAGATGGTGCTGGTGAAGATGTTAATGGAGATTGACCCCCTCTCGATGAGAGGATCGTTGGTGATGACGATGGCTTCGATTTCCCCCTCCGGGAGGGAAGTTTCCCCGGCAGAACAGCTCCGCCGGAGCCCTAGATTGGTTCTGCCCAAGTTCCGCCTCGAGACGGCGGCCCTTTGTGCCGAAAGCTCCCTTATGATTTTTTCTAGGTCAAAACACTCCATATAGCATAAGATGGGCACCGGAGGCCTGCCAGGTGGGCCACAAGCCACAGGGGCGCGCCTAGGGGGGTAGGGCGCGCCCCCTGGTTTGTGACTGCCTGGTGGGTCCGCTGATGTATTTCTTTCGCCCAATATTTTTTATATATTCCAAAATAATTCTCTGTAGATTTTCAGGACTTTTGGAGTTGTGCAGAATAGGTATCTCAGATTTGCTCCTTTTCCAGTCCAGAATTCCAGCTGCCGGCATTCTCCCTCTTCATGTAAACCTTGTAAAATAAGAGAGAAAAGGCATAAGTATTGTACCATAATGTGTAATAACAGCCCATAATGCAATAAATATCGATATAAAAGCATGATGCAAAATGGACGTATCAACTCCCCCAAGCTCAGACCTCGCTTGTCCTCAAGCGAAAGCCGAAATCGATAAATATGCCCACATGTTTAGAGATAGAGGTGTCGATATAATAAAATACGGACATGAGGGCATCATGATCATCTTTAGAACAGCAACATATATTGACATATGATTTCTTATGCTAGAGTAATAATTCACTCACAAGGTAAAGTATAAATCAAGAACTCTATTGAGAACCAACAAACTATGATCTTAGTCATTGAAGCAATTCCAATTTATCATAACGTAGGAAAGAGTCAATATGAAAGCTTATAAAGCAAATCCACATACTCAATCATCTTTTAGTCTTTCACAATTGCTAACACTCACGCGGTACCTATGAGCTCAAAGCTTCAATCAGACACAGAGGAAGATAGGGGCTTTTAATATTGCCTCCCAACTATTTACCTCAAGGGTAATGTCCACAGTAATAGCTCATGCTCACCCACATCCGAGTGGATATATGTGCCTAGATCATTCCCCAACATGTGACGCTTGCCAAGAGATAAAGGCGAAATAAAGGAAGTGGTGAAGATCACCGCGACTCTTGCATAAAGGTAAGTACTAGAAAGTAAAAGTAACAGATAGGCCCTTCGCAGAGGGAAGCAGAGGTTGTCATGCGCTTTGTTTAGTTGGATGCACAATCTCTTAATGCAAAAGAATGTCACTTTATATTGCCCCTTGTGATAAAGAACTTTATTATGCAGTCCGTCGCTTTTATTTCTTCCATATCACAAGTTCGTATAAAGTTTATTTTCCTCACACTAATAGATCGCACATATTTAGAGAGCAATTTTTTTTATTGCTTGCACCGATGACAACTTACTTGAAGGATCTTACTCAATCCATAGGTAGGTATGGTGGACTCTCATGGCAAAACTGGGTTAAGGGTATTTGGATGCACAAGTAGTATCTCTACTTGGTGCAGAAGTTTTGGCTGATATGGGGTGGAAGCAAGCGACACATGTTGAAGGATCTATAACCATATAACTTCTATTCAGAAATAAGCAAACATAACTCATTATGTTGTCTTCCTTGTCCAACATCAACTTCTCAACATATAATATTTTAATGAGTGCTCACAATCATAAAAGATGTCCAAGATAATATATTTATATGCGAACCTCTCTTTCTTTATTACTTCCTTTTAATTGCCACAATGACCAATAGCTATGTTTGTCAACCCACAACAAGTTTCAATCGACATACTTCTTATATGTGAAGTCATCACTCCCCATAAGATCATCATATATACTCTTTGCTTTTATTCTATACTTCTTTCTATTTCTTTTTCTCAAGATCATAACAAGCAAGCAAAGCCCTCAACTCAAAACTACTCTTTATTATATAACTCTCGGACTTGCTTACATAGGGGGGAACATAAAGCAAAACTCAAAACAGGATCACACTAAGAACTTTATTCTACTAGATCAAGATAGAACCAAAAGGATTGAACTAAGAAAAACGATAAAAGTAAAAGATGTGATGGTGATACGATACCGGGGCACCTCCCCCAAGCTTGGCACAAGCCAAGAGGAGTGCCCATACCCATGTGTTTAGTTGTCTTGCTTCAGAGGTGGTGATGTTGGAGTTGCTGATGAGGTTGGAAGCTTGTCTAGTTTCCTCCTAAGCATAAAATTCCGTTCCCTCAGATCGTCCACTTCCTGCTCGAGCTTCAATATCCTTTGACATAATTCTTCCTTACTCTCCTGCAGAAAACGAGAAGGGATAAATAGAACCTTGGGTTTTCTTCTTGTATTTGGGAGGCTCGATTTCCTGAACTCCACATGCATATCTCCTGGTCGAGGCAGGGGGATCTCCTCTTCTTCAGAGCTTCCTTCCTCATGCTTGCCTTCTAATTCCTCTTCCGAGAACAACCCATAAGGATCTAAGTCCCCATAGAGCTTAGGATTGTCAAGATAATGCGATATATAGCTCTCCCCATCGGAATCTTGGGACGACATCGTGCTCTAAATCTGCTGCAGAAACAACTCAAAACGAAAACAGGAAGTATTGTCGTGATACAAGGGTCAAAACCTTCGGGAGATTATATAATGAATTTTTGCCGACCCGAAGGAGTATACCACAAGAAAACGGAGTCCGGAGGGTACACGGGGTGGCCACCTTCGGATTTGTGCCTTCGGCGTTGTTGATCTTGATGGCACCGGAACGATATACTTCCTCGATAACATAAGGCCCTTCCCATTTAGAGAGAAGTTTTCCTGCAAAAAATCTTAACCGAGAATTGTATAGCAAGACATGATCACCAACATTGAACTCACGCTTTTGTATCCTTCTATCATGCAATCTCTTAACCTTTTCTTTAAACAGCTTGGCATTTTCATAGGCCTGGGTTCTCCAGTCATCAAGTGAACTGATGTCAAATAACCTCTTCTCACCAGCAAGTTTAAAATCATAATTGAGCTCTTTAATTGCCCAATAAGCTTTATGTTCTAGCTCTAGAGGTAAGTGACATGCTTTACCATATACCATTTTATACGGAGACATACCCATAGGGTCTTTATAAGCAGTTCTGTAAGCCCATAATGCATCATCAAGTTTCTTAGACCAATTCTTCCTAGATCTATTAACAGTCTTTTGCAAGATCAATTTAATTTCTCTATTGCTCAATTCTACTTGACCACTAGACTGAGGATGATAAGGAGACGCAATTCTATGATTAACATCATACTTAGCAAGCAACTTACGGAAAGCACCATGAATAAAGTGTGAACCACCATCAGTCATTAAATATCTAGGGACTCCAAATCTAGGGAAAATAACTTCTTTAAGCATTTTAATAGAAGTGTTATGATCAGCGCTACTAGTTGGAATAGCTTCTACCCACTTAGTAACATAATCAACAGCAACTAGAATATGAGTATACCCGTTAGATTGTGGAAAAGGTCCCATATAATCAAAACCCCAAACATCAAATGGTTCAATAACAAGAGAGTAATTCATAGGCATTTCCTGACGTCTACTAATATTACCAATTCTCTGACATTCATCACAAGACAAGACAAACTTACGAGCATCCTTAAAGAGAGTAGGCCAATAAAAACCAGATTGTAATACCTTGTGTGCAATTCTATCTCCAGCGTGGTGTCCCCCATAGGCCTCAGAGTGACACTTGCGTAGGATCTATTCCTGTTCATGCTCAGGTATACAACGTCTAATAACACCATCTATTCCTTCTTTATAAAGGTGTGGATCATCCCAAAAGTAGTGTCTTAAATCATAAAAGAACTTTTTCTTTTGTTGGTATG
This sequence comes from Elymus sibiricus, assembly GCA_039707655.1. Lineage (NCBI taxonomy): Eukaryota > Viridiplantae > Streptophyta > Magnoliopsida > Poales > Poaceae > Elymus > Elymus sibiricus. Next base: position 116,109,382 of record CM077675.1, read on the forward strand.
TGAAGCTAGGTGGTATAAATTTAGCAACAATGTAATTAGCAAAATCAGCATACCATGGAGCATTACACGAAGCATTTATGACAGCTAATTGTTCATCAGGGAAGCTATCATCAATAGGTAGTGGGTCATCAAGAACATTCTCTAATCTAGACAAGTTATCTGCTACGGGGTTATCAGCACCCTTTCTATCAATAATATGCAAATCAAATTCTTGTAGCAGAAGAACCCATCTAATAAGTCTAGGTTTAGCATCTTTATTTTCCATAAGATATTTAATAGCAGCATGACTAGTGTGAACAGTCACTTTGGAATCAACAATATAAGGTCTGAACTTATCACAAGCAAACACAACTGCTAAAAATTCCTTTTCAGTGGTAGCATAGTTTCTTTGAGCACTGTCTAGAGTTTTACTAGCATAATGGATAACATTTAATTTCTTATCAACTCTTTGTCCTAGAACAGCACCAACAGCATAATCACTAGCATCACACATAATTTCAAAGGGTAGGTTCCAATCAGGTGGCTGAACAACAGGTGCGGAAATCAAGGCATTCTTAAGAATTTCAAATGCTTCTACACAATCTTCATCAAAAATGAATGGAACATATTTTTGCAAAAGATTGGTGAGAGGCCTAGAAATCTTAGAGAAGTCTTTAATAAACCTCCTATAAAAACCAGCATGACCAAGGAAACTTCTTATACCTCTTATGTCCGTGGGACACGACATTTTTTCAATAGCATCAACTTTAGCTTTATCCACCTCAATGTCTCTTTCGGAGATTTTGTGTCCCAAGACAATACCTTCATTAACCATAAAGTGGCACTTTTCCCAATTCAAGACAAGATTATTTTCTTCGCATCTCTGCAAAACTCGATCAAGGTTGCTCAAGCAATCATCAAAAGAAGTTCCGTAAACGGAAAAATCATCCATGAAAACCTCAAGAATCTTTTCACAAAAGTCAGAGAATATAGCAATCATACATCTTTGAAAGGTAGCAGGTGCATTGCATAAACCAAAAGGCATACGTCTATAAGCAAAGGTACCGAAAGGACAAGTAAAAGTGGTCTTTTCTTGATCCTCTTTTGACACAGGTATTTGAGAGAAATCAGAATAACCATCTAGAAAGCAAAAATGTGTATGTTTGTATAGTCTTTCTAGCATTTGATCAATAAAAGGTAGAGGGTAATGATCTTTCCTAGTAGCTTTATTTAATTTTCTAAAATCAATTACCATTCTATATCCTGTAACAATTCTTTGTGGGATCAATTCATTTTTATCATTAGGGACAACAGTGATACCTCCCTTTTTAGGGACACAATGAACGGGGCTAACCCATCTACTATCAGCAACAGGATAAATTATACCTGCCTCCAGAAGCTTTAGTATTTCAATTCTTACCACTGCCTTCATCTTAGGATTCAATCGTCGTTGGTGATCAACAACTGGCTTGGCATCAGGCTCCATATTAATTTTATGCTGACATAGTGTGGGACTAATGCCCTTAAGATCATCCAGAGTATATCCAATAGCAGCACGGTGCTTCCTTAGAGTTTTCAATAGTCTCTTTTCTTCATGCTCTGAAAGGTTAGCACTAATAATAACAGGATATATCTCCTTTTCATCAAGATAAGCATATTTCAAAGTATCCGGTAATTGCTTAAGCTCAAACACGGGATCACCCTTGGGTGGAGGAGGATCCCCAAGTATTTCAACAGGTAGGTTGTGTTTCAAAATAGGCTGCTGATCAAAGAAAATCTTATCTATTTCATTCCTTTCATTCATATGCATATCATTTTCATGGTCTAGCAAATATTGCTCTAAAGGATCAGTGGGAGGCACATCAATAGAAGCAAGACCAATAATTTCATCTTTACTAGGCAATTCTTTGTCATGGGGTTGTCTACGAAATTTAGAGAAATTGAACTCATGAGACACATCCCCAAAACTTACAGTAACAGTTTATTTCTCACAATCTATCCTAGCATTAACAGTATTCAAGAAAGGTCTACCAAATATAATGGGACAAAAATCATCTTGTGGGGAACCAAGAACAAGAAAATCAGTAGGATACTTTATTTTCCCACACAAGACTTCAACATCTCTAACTATCCCAATTGGTGCAATAGTATCTCTATTAGCAAGCTTAATAGTAACATCAATTTCCTCTAACTCAGCTGGTGCAATATCATTCATAATTTCTTGGTATAGGGTAAAGGGAATTGCACTCACACTAGCACCCACTTCACATAAGCCATGATAACAATGATCTCCTATTTTAACAGAAACAACACGCACGCCAACAATAGGTCTATGTTTACTTTTAGTATCAGGTCTAGCAATTCTAGCAGCTTCATCACAGAAATGAATAACATGCCCATCAATATTATCGACCAAGAGATCTTTAACCATAGCAATACTAGGTTCAACTTTAATTTGTTCAGGAGGCGTAGGTGTTCTAGTACAACTCTTACGAACCACAGTTGAAGCTTTAGCATGTTCCTTTATCCTAACAGGGAAGGGCGGTTTCTCAATGTAAGCAGTAGGAATAACAAGATCAACATTATAAGTAATAGTTTCCTCTTCAACTTTAATAGGTTCAACTACTTTCACTTCAATGGGAGGATGATATTTAAACCACTTCTCCTTAGGGATATCAACATGAGTAGCAAAAGATTCACAGAAAGAAGCTACTATCTCAGAGTCAAGTCCATATTTAGTGCTAAATTCATGAAAAGTATCGGTGTCTATAAAGGATTTAACACAATCAAACTTAAGGTTTATACCTGACTCATTACCTTCGTTGAGTTCCCAATCTTCAGAGTTGCGTTTAATTCTTTCCAATAAATCCCATTTGAATTCAATATCTTTCAACATAAAGGAACCAACACAAGAAGTATCGAGCATGGACCGATCATTATTAGAAAGCCGAGCATAAAAATTCTGAATAATAATTTCTCTCGGGAGCTCATGATTGGGGCATGAATATAACATTGACTTAAGCCTCCCCCAAGCTTGAGCGATACTTTCTCCTTCACAAGGCCAAAAATTATAAATATAATTCTGATCACGATGAACCAGATGCATAGGATAAAACTTCTGATGAAATTCCAATTTCAATCGGTTGTAGTTCCATGATCCAATATCATCACATAGCCTATACCATGTCAATGCCTTCTCCTTCAAAGATAAAGGAAAAACCTTCTTCTTGACATCATCCTCGGGCAAACCTGCAAGCTTAAATAATCCACAAACTTCATCCACATAGATTAGATGCAAATCGGGATGTAGTGTTCCATCTCCTGCATAAGGATTAGCTAGCAGTTTCTCTATCATACCCGAAGGAATCTCATAATAAATATTTTCAGTAGGTGCAGTAGGTTGAGGAGCAACTCTTTGTGCTTCCAGTCGAGGTGAAGATATCCCGAACAAGCCCCTCAAAGGATTATTTTCCATAGTAACAAGTGACAGTAAATTTCAGCACAGTATATAAATTTTTCCTTACCAAATTCCACTCACCAAAGGCGCTTCACTCCCCGGCAACGGCGCCAGAAAAGAGTCTTGATGACCCACAAGTATAGGGGATCTATCGTAGTCCTTTCGATAAGTAAGAGTGTCGAACCCAACGAGGAGCAGAAGGAAATGACAAGCGGTTCTCAGTAAGGTATTCTCTGCAAGCACTGAAATTATCGGTGACAGATAGTTTTGTGATAAGGTAATTCGTAACGGATAGCAAGTAACAAGTATAACAAAGGTGCAACAAGGTGGCCCAATCCCTTTTGTAGCAAGGTACAAGCCTGAACAAACTCTTATATAAAGCAAAGCGCTCCCGAGGACACATGGGAATTTCTGTCAAGCTAGTTTTCATCATGCTCATATGATTCGTGTTCGTTACTTTGATAATTTGATATCTGGGTGGATCGGTGCTTGGGTGCTGCCCTTACTTGTACAAACCTCCCACTTATGATTAACCCCTCTCGCAAGCATCCGCAACTACGAAAGAAGAATTAAGATAAATCTAACCATAGCATTAAACATGTGGAACCAAATCAGCCCCTTACGAAGCAACACATAAACTAGGGTTTAAGATTCTGTCACTCTGGCAACCCATCATCTACTTATTACTTCCCAATGCCTTCCTCTAGGCCCAAATAATGGTGAAGTGTCATGTAGTCGACGTTCACATAACACCACTAGAGGAGAGACAACATACATCTCATCAAAATATCGAACGAATACCAAATTCCGATGATTACTTATAACAAGACTTATCCCATGTCCTCAGGAACAAACGTAACTACTCACAAAGCATATTCATGTTCATAATCAGAGGAGTATTAATTATCATTAAGGGTCTGAACATATGATCTTCCACCAAGTAAACCAACTAGCGTCAACTACAAGGAGTAATCAACACTACTAGCAACCCACAGGTACCAATCTGAGGTTTTGAGACAAAGATCGGATACAAGAGATGAACTAGGGTTTGGAGAGGAGATGGTGATGGTGAAGATGTTGATGGAGATTGAACCCCTCTCGATGAGAGGATCGTTGGTGATGACGATGGCTTCAATTTCCCCCTCCGGGAGGGAAGTTTCCCCGGCAGAACAGCTCCGCCGGAGCCCTAGATTGGTTCTGCCCAAGTTCCGCCTCGAGACGGCGGCGCTTCGTCCCGAAAGCTCCCTTATGATTTTTTCCAGGTCAAAACCCTCCATATAGTAGAAGATGGGCACCAGAGGCCTGCCAGGTGGGCCACAAGCCACAGGGGCGCGCCTAGGGGGGTAGGGCGCGCCCTCTGGCTTGTGACTGCTTGGTGGGTCCCCTGATGTATTTCTTTTACCCAATATTTTTTATATATTCGAAAATAATTCTCCGTAGATTTTCAGGACTTTTGGAGTTGTGCAGAATAGGTATCTCAGATTTGCTCCTTTCCAGTCCAGAATTCCAGCTGCCGACATTCTCCCTCTTCATGTAAACCTTGTAAAATAAGAGAGAAAAGGCATAAGTTTTGTACCATAATGTGTAATAACAGCCCATATTGTAATAAATATCGATATAAAAGCATGATGCAAAATGGACGTATCACCCTTCCGCGTTCGGTGAAAGCCGAGCGTCGGGGGCCCTGCTGGCCGTCGCATCAGCAGCTCGCAGGGACACGCATCTAGAGCAGTGCCCCCCGGGGTTCAACCGGAGAAAGAAGAAGTGGCAAAGCAGGGCCACGGAAGGGGAGACACCGACGAAGGCCTCACACAAGAAGGTGAAGGCAGAAAGAAGGACGATGGAGCCGGGGTCGAAATGGAGCGCATGGACCTGGTAATGTGTCAGCACGGCAGAAAAGAAGTCCGAGAAGGGCGGCAGCAGGCCGGAAAGGAGGGCATGGAGATGAAGGGGAATGCAGGAGGGCTACAGCTCGGCCTGCGGTCGCGAGCCCAGCCAGATCTTGGTCGCCCCCCACTCGTTGGAGCAGGCGGCGACCACCAGGCGGACCTTCTCCAACCCCTCAAGATTGATCACCGAGGATCGCCCTAACGCGGGTTCCGGCGTCGGCGCAGGTCCCGGCGCCTTCGAGGCCTCGCCCCCATCCTTCTTGGAAGACATGGCGGACGGCAGGGCTGGACGGACGGAGAGTTCGGCGGAGAGGGAGTGAGTTGCGGAAGGGGAGAGACGGGCGACCAGATTGATGGGAAGCAGTGGCGGCTCGGAGGGGGAAGACCAGGCGGTTTGACAACCGGGGCAATCGCCGGGGCGTCGCAAAAAGGGAGCCGGCGTCAGCATCTTGGAGGGCGTCGCGTGTTAGGCCGGGCCCGCAGGCGATTGGGGCCCACGGCGCTCCGGCCCATCCACCGTGGCTTCGCCCCGAAACTAACTCGAGCGCGCCTCGGGCCCGGGGGCTACTGTCGGCGTTCTGGATACCAGGGTACCCAGACTTGCCTGCCTGCGGTCCCGGGCGTGGCCCACCTCAATCACCAATTACGGCCCGGCGTGGCCTCTCTCGAGACAAGGCCCTCGCGAGACCCCGCTCTCACGAGGGAGGCAGCACCGAGACCCGCGGGGATGTAGGCCTCCCTAGGCCCCCTCCCGAGCGGCGGAGACTCCTATGCAACACATAACCTCAGGAGGCCGAGGGTGACGCCAGCCAAGCCAGGTGGGCGCCAGCACGCCAGAGGGGACAGTTTCCCCTTTGGTGCAAAGGAGGCAGGTACGCACGCGGGTTCCCAAAGCAGCCCCCAAAGGTTTCCACTTCGGTGCAACAAGACCAAGACCCCAAGCCCCGCAGGATGGACGTCATCACCGAGCCCACCACTGCATCACCGTCGACTACTTTGCAGGCGAAGACCGCCTTTCGTCAGGATAGGGTGTACCTCCTGCCCCCCTTCGAATTTGGACGTTGTGGGATCCCTTCCCGCCTTTGCGATAAGGGAAGAGGACCCAGGCCGCTATAAGTAGAGGCTAGGTAGCTCGGTAGAGAGGGGGAACCACCACACAAACACACCGCTGTACTTGTTCATCCACAAACCTCCTCGCGAGCCAATCCATCAAAGGCAGGAGTAGGGTTTTACGCTTCGCAGCGGCCCGAACCTGGGTAAACTCTCGTGTGTCATCGTCTTCCTCGCCATCGAGCGGGGTGTTGTGTTGTGAGCTTGGAGGGGGCGAAGCTGTTGGGGAATCTTCGCACACGCCCCTGGGTTCGGATTCCTTAGGGTTTTGCGGAGCCCTAAATCTGACAACACCCATGGCGCCTTCGCCTGTGGAGCGGACCGAGAGGATGTGCATGCCTACCGCGAGCCCTGAGGGGCACGAGGAGGTCGCCCACCAGCTCGATGCTGAGGTGGGGCGCACTGAGGCGGCAGAGGAGCGTGTGACGACTAATGTGCCGCCTGAAGACTTGGCTCCTCTAGCTGGGGGAGCCAGCCTTAGGATGAACCCTGAGGAGGAGGGGAGGTGCCTCCGGAGGCACCTTGCACGGACGGCGCCATGGAGATGGAGGGGGCCGACGAGCCAAACCCCCTGGAGGACTCCACGCCTGCCGAGGAGGCCTAGGTGGACGAGAGGCCACGGCGAGCCCTCATGCCTCTCCCGTGAATCAGGGTCCTAAGGCCGCCACCATGAGCCCGCTGCGCTCGCCACCGCGGTAGGCCGAAGAGGAGACTGTGCAGAGCTCCCAACCCACGGAGGAGGAGGCAGCCCTTGCGAGGAGCAAGGGCAAGGAGCTTGCGGACGAGGCCAGCTCGAGGGCCTCACAGGCTATGACCTTGGAAGGCGGCGCAGAGCCGCAGCCAGGCTAGGCCCTCCATCTCATGAGCAGTAGCGCCGTGCTGGTGTGCGGCTCCCTGCAGGTCGCTCGGGCCACTCTGGACGCGCTCGAGGTCGACCTCCAGGCTGATGAGGTGCGGCTCGCCAGCGAGCACCTGTGCCTGGCTGCCGGGTGGCGTCAGCTTGATATCGCCGTCAAGCTCTGGGCCGCAGGCAAGAGAACGTCGCGCGAGAGAAGCGCGAGAAGACCGCCCGGGATGCCACGAAGCTCTGTCGAATGTCGTGCGGGAAGCCGATGAGGCCGACCAGCGGCGCGAGGAGGCGGAGGCCCGAGAAAGGGTCGCCCTGGAGCAGGTTGCCCTGCGGGAGCAGGAGCTCCGGGTGCAGGAGGACGTGGCCACGGCCCGCGAGGGCCAGCTAGCCTCCCGAGAGGAGGAGCTCGCCAAGCGCAAGGAGGCGATCGCGGCTCGTGAGGGCGACATGGTATATAATGGATTTGATCAATTCATCGTAATTCCAATTCAAAATAAATTAAATATATTTTGACGGCTTCATCTTCATCAATAAGGAAAGTAATGACGTTAGCAGTCGAATAATCTTCTTGAGCATTGACATGGCATGAATTGAGTGAGGTTGCTTTATCACTGAATATGGTACAATATGGCATATTTTCTCGTAACGTGTGATATTAATCGATCGCCACATAAATAACAAGTTGATGACGTTCTAGAGAACCTCAGTGAAGTTTCCATTTTCAATGATAGTTTTTGTGCGCGCCATTACTAGGAGTAATATGTGACGGGGATTTCATGATGATCCTTATGACACCCAGTAAATGTCACTCAGGGGTAGTTTGTGACGTTATTAGCTAATGACATTTTTTTGTCTCGTTACGGTAGGCCTAGTCTCTTGTAGTGACAACGCGTGTATACCCGGAAGCGGTCAAGAAAACACAGACCACCGCGGACCCTATTGTGTTAGCCATGTAGGCGCCCCTTCCGATTTTTGCAAGGCCCCATTTGGTTTTTTTTCTCCACCTTTTTTCATGTTTTGTTTTGTTTTTATATTTGTTGTCCTTTTCAAATTTAAGAATATATCTTGAAATTCAGTACATAATTTGAATTCTTGAATATTTTTTAAACATAAACGTTCCTTCATTTTTTCATTTTTTATAAATTCGTCATGATTTTTTCATATTCAAGGTTATTTTTAAAAATTTACAAACATTATTTAAATTCACAAATATTTTAAAATTTACAAACATTTAGGAATTCATAAAGAATTTAAAATTTATGAATGTGTTTTTTAAGTTTTTCTAATAGAATCTCGGTTCCAATGATGTCACGCGGAACCCACGATTCGACTAGACGCTTACATGCAGTGTCCACGTCGAGGAAAAAACTTTGGAGCTCTCTTAAACCTCTATCCCTAGGTAGCTTAGCAATTGTAAGAATGTTCTAAAACGAATGAGAAAATGCAGAATATCTCAGGCCAACTCCAACGCGTGACCCCAAATGGTACGGCCGCGTCCGTTTGGGGCCAACTCCAATGCGCCGGAGCAAACGGACATTTGTCCGTTTTCTGTCCGCTTTCGTCCATTCCCGTCCAAATTTGGGCCGCGTTTGCGTCGAAACGGATAGCACGCCTATGGGCGAGACGACCCTTGTCCTCCCCTGGCCCACCCATTGGTGGCACAGACACCTCCATTTTCCCTTCCTTCCCCAAAATCCTCTGGCCCTCCCCTCCCCCTCCCTCGTCCATGGCCCCGAAGAAACCCGACGACCTGGCCGCCGTCGCGCGGCCCGCAGCAAAGAAGAAGGGCTCGAAGAAGCCGTGGTCGGAGCTACGTCGGAGGAGCAGGCGCACCTCACTGTGAATCGCCCAAGAGGAGGGCCCGACGCACTGCAACAGCGGTGAAGAAAGCCGCGACCAACTACGCCGCCGAGGTCGTAACCATGGAGTAGGTCGCGTAGTACAAGGCCGTCGTCGACAAGAACGAGGCCATCCTTGCCAAGGCCATGCAGGCAGCGACGACACATGCGTCGGGCCCTCGTCTTGCTTGGGTTGGTTCGACCCCGGCTGGCGATTCTCTCCGCCACTGCCATGGCTGCAACGAGCATAGGCTCGTCGGCCGTTCACCCTCCGCAGTACCAGTCGCCGACTTTCTCCATAATATCGGAGCCGACTGGGTTCTCCACGTCGCGACTGCACGGCCAAACCTGGTTGTCAACATCGCCGGACGGTAGCATGATCATGCCGGTCACGCTCACCATCCCGCCCGTCATCGACCTCAACGTCATGCTTATGCCTGGCCAGTCGTCGGACGGGATGCAAAGGAAGCAACCCCGGTCGATTCCTACAACTAACTTTTCCGGCGCCCGCAAGCTGTTTGATGGAATGCCACTTCTGACACCGCCGACCGATGACCCTGAGTACACCCAGTTCAAGGAGAACGTCATCTTCGAGAGCAATGGCCAAACTTTCCTCGTCGACGGCCAAGGCAATGCTTTCGATCAAGGCCATGCTTTCGATCCCGAGGAGATACAAAGCCAACATGTCCCCAAGGAGAAAAACAGCAAAAGGTTTTGTTGCCGGCATGAAAAAACTTGTTTATTTTGGAGGTTGGCTAGTGTGTCGGCCGTTGGCTTTTTGTTGCCAGTGTGAAACTCTTGGCTTTGACCATTTTGTATGCTGACATATGTTTATCGACGGGCTGGCTTTGCCGGCGTGAACTATGGCCGATGGCATGGTTTAGTCTTTATTTGTTCGTTTTGCATGTAGCAGGGGACAAGATGCGACCGAGATACGTCCGCGCGTTGGACGCACGGCCAACACATCCAGAAAAACGACCGGACGCCGCCTCATTGCCCTATTCAAACTGACAAAACGGACGTCCATTTGGCATTATGCGTTGGAATTGGCCTCAATCCAAAGTTCCAAACGACCACAGAAAATGATGCGTCCGGAGTTCTTTTCGGACGGTGTCCACGCCTGGTTTAGAGGTGCAAGTAGAGGCCATGCCGACCGGGACGTTGCCATCACGGATTGGGTGTTTTGGGAAGCGGATTCTGCGGGGCTCGGTTTGGTTTTGCGGGATGCGGCAGCCGCTGCAGTGGGCAGCGAGGCAAAGGAGATCAGCGCTCTTGCCATTCCCAGCCTCCCATCCCTGTCCTTCCAAGATCCATCTCCGATTTGGTAAAAGGACATGGCCGCTGGGTAAATGTCATTTGGCCACATTGCCAGAAGGAACGCGTGCCTTTTTAACGGTGTACTGTGCTCGGCGTAACCTCGAGTCATGCCTCTAGCTCGGAATGGTAATGGAATCTTGGCACCTCTTCTCAGATTGCACAAGCTGATGCAGAACGGTTAACCTGCCAGCATGGTCAAGAAGAAACGATGGCGCTTATGCCGACATTTATTTGGTCGAAATAAAATAAAACGTCCACTGCCGCCAATCACAGATAGCTCATCGTATACGAGGAATAAATTAATAACGTGTGATGGATACATTGCTCAAATTCACAGCTCACAGCAGCAGTCAGCAGCATAAGGAACAGTGGATCGGAGACCTAGCCGTGACCTGGTCACCTGACCTTGACCGCTTGGTGCGGGCATGCTGAAGTCGGACCAGTCCAAGGGGAATGTCAAGCTTTGCACCATCTTCACGTAAGCGGGGGTAGGACCACCTGTCACAGCCCGGCTCGACAGTTCTGGCACGGAAGCGCGCGGCTGGGGCGAGCCAGCCACCGCGGAAGTGAAGTCAGCCAGCCCGCCGGCGTGGAGGCGCTGCTGCCTTTGCTTTGCCTAGCGCTCCTCCGGGCATATCACGAAACAGGCTTTCGCCCTGTTTTATTATATATAAAATAATAACCATACAAAATACACAACAAACGGGGATCATACTTCTTTAAAAAAACAGAGTACACAGTCGGACGATAAAAAAGATGGGGTGATCCTCAAACAATGCCGGTTCCACGATAATCGGATCATGTAGAACGCTACCGACATAGAGTACAAGGTGAACTCGGAGCAACACCGCGCTAAGCCCTATAACACCTAAGCTCCACAACAACACCCTCAGAAGGGACAACGGCGCAAAGCGTCGTCATTGTCGAGTCTAGAACAGACGGAGGTTTTCACCCGAACCCGGACACGGAGGAGCACCACGACGACGTCTTCAAGAAGACAACGACGCCTGCGAGCGTCGACGTCGTCGGCGACAAAGGGCGAAGTTTTCACTCGGCATCACCCCCCGCGTCACCACGAGGTCTTCAAGGCAAGCGTGAATCACACAGAACTTCCAAATCCAGACCGGGGCAACGCCACCGTCAGAGACAGAGAGCGCTCCTCCAGCCGTAATCTGGCTTCCCGTAAGAAAACTGCCCAACATTTTTTCCCATTTTTTTAGAGGAAAGAATAACGCGCTTTATTTCTTGTCTCGGTGTTTAAGGGAATACAAAGATGATCCGGTGGATCGATGAGCCACAAATGCCGGCCAATATCAAGGGTGGTGGCCATTCTAGCTAATCTATGTGCCTCACCATTGCTAGCGCATTTCTCGTGGACGAGATCACAACTCTGAAACTTCTGCTTCCTTTCATTGATCCATGCAATATTCGTCGGGCTGGATCTGACTTTTCAGGTCGTTGATGACTCTCAGACAGTCAGATGCAATGCACACTTTATTCACAACAAAATCCTCACATAGAGCGGGTGCTTCCATGCAAGCAAATGCCTCCAATGTAGCTGGTTCAGTCAACCCATGAAACACAACAGTCGAGGCCTCCAAAAAAAACTCTGGTCTCGCTCCGGCACAATGCCCACGGAGCCAACATTGGATGACTTGGCCGCTGCCCTGTCTACATTCAATTTTACCTCTCCCATTCCTGATGGGATCCAAGCCTTATCCGGTGATGTAACTGAAGCTCTTGCAGGTCTAGCGACTTGGTGTCTCGCTGCTCCCGCAGAAACTTTATGATAAACTATTGCGTGGATAGCGGGCTCTGTAGTTTGTATTCGTGGATTGTCTTCAGCCTGACCCACCAAATAGCCCATAATGTAACTAAGACCGAGATGAATTGGTTCTTGCTGAGTGTTCTGCCGAGGTTAAACAACCTCGGCTTGGGCTCGGTCGTCTCATCGCCATAAACATGAAGCACCGAGTTGCCGTCTTGCCGTGACGAAATGCACTTTGACATATTGCAGTCCAACAAAGCATGACCCCATGAGTCCACTGCAGCCCTACAAATCGGACACACCTCCCCGATGATGTGCCTCCGTTTTCATTCCTGACCCGTGGGTAGCGATGCCTGTGCAAGCCTCCAAGCAAAGATTTGAACCTTGTCCGGGACCTTAATACCCCCACAACATCTTCCACTAACGTTCCTACTACTCAAAATCCGAGCTACCTAAGGTCCCACTGAGCCAACTTTCCCTTCTGAATTTCGTCTCCACCACTAGAAGATAATAAGAGCGAACTGAGAACACCCCACTCTTCTCATACTGCCAAGCGTTGAAGTCTTTTTATTGCTTGTAGCTAATAGGAATATGACGTACTACCACTGCATCCATGGGCAGCAAGCACTAGTAGAAAACAGGGCATCAGTCCCGATAACAGAGGGCCTTTAGTCCCGGTTCTGCAACCGGGACAAAACAATCGGGACTAAAGGTCCTAACTTTTAGTCCCGGGTGGGTTACGAACCTGGACTAAAGGAGCTCCACGTCGCCGCTGTGGGCGCCCAGGCAGGAGGACCTCTAGTCCCGGTTGGTAACACCAACCGGGACTAGAAGGCAGCCACGCATCAGTGATGTGGCTTGAGACTGCGTCGGTATTTTCCCAAAGAGGAAGGGATGATGCAGCACAGCGACGGTAAGTATTTCCCTCAGTTATGAAATCAAGGTTATCGAACCAGTAGGAGGATCATCAACACCCAATAAGCAGCACCTGCACACAAACAACAAATACTTGCAACCTGACGCGAAAGAGAGGTTGTCAATCTCTCTACGGTAATAAGATAGATTAGGTAATGATAGATTGGAGAGATAGATCTCTCAAGAACACAAATAAAAAGAGTAAATATGCAGCAATATATTTTTGGGTTTTTGGTTTTGTAGATCTGAAAACAAAGATTGCAAAAACGTAGATCGGAAAGCAATATGATGGAAAAGTAGACCCGGGGGCCGTAGGGTTCACTAGTGGCTTCTCTCATGAGTATAGCGCACGGTGGGTGAACAAATTACTGTTGGACAATTGATAGAAAATCGAATGGTCATGACGATATCCAAGGCGATGATCATTATATAGGCATCGCGTCTAAGATAGATAGACCGACTCCTACCTGCATCTACCTCTATTACTCCACACATCGACCGCTATCCAGCATGCATCTAGTGTATTAAGTTTATGGAAAAACGGAGTAATGCAATAAGAATGATGACATGATGTAGACAAGATCTATTCATGTAGAAATAGACCCCATCTTGTTATCCTTAATAGCAACGATACATGCGTATCTTGCTGCCCCTTCTGTCACTGGGAAAGAACACCGCAAGATCGAACCCATCACAAAGCACCTCTTCCCATGGCAAGAAAAATCGATCTAGTCGGCCTAACTAAGCCAAAGATTCGGAGAAGAAATACGAGGCTATAAGTAATCATGCATATAAGAGATCAAAGAAGACTCAAATAATATTCATGGATAGAAACTGATCATGAACTCAAAATTCATCGGATCCCAACAAACACACCGCAAAAGTTTACATCAAATAGATCTCCAAGAGACCATTGTATTGAGAATCATAAGAGAGAGAGAGAGGAAGCCATCTAGCTACTGCCTACGGACCCGAAGGTCTATGGTGGACTACTCACGCATCATCGGAGAGGCACCTATGAGGAAGATGAACCCCTCCGTGGTGGTATTTAGATTGGATCTCGCGGTTCGGGAACTTGCGGCGGCTAGAATTGTGTTTCGTCTACTCCCCTAGGGTTTTTGGAATATTTGGGAATTTATAAGCATCAGAGGCGGTGCGGAAGGGGGCCGAGGAGGGCACAATCCATCAGGGCGCGCCGGGGCCCCCCCTGGCGCGCCCTGGTGGGTTGTGCTCTCCACAGCCCACCTCTCCGGCAGTTGTTTGGCCCACTGGGTGTCTTCTGGTCCAGAAAAAATCTCCAAAAAGTTTCGTCGCGATTGGACTCCGTTTGGTATTGATTTTCTGTGAAGTAAAAAACAAGCAAAAACAGCAACTGGCACTTTGGTACTATGTCAATAGGTTAGTACCAAAAAATGATATAAAGTTGTTATAAAATGATTGTAAAACATCCAAGAACGATAATATAACAGCATGGAACAAGCAAAAATTATAGATACGTTGGAGACGTATCAGCATCCCCAAGCTTAATTCCTACTTGTCCTCAAGTAGGTAAATGATAAAAACAGAATTTTTGATGTGGAATGCTGCCTAACATGTTCATTACATTCTTTTCTTTTGTATAGCATGGAAATTTTGACTTATAATGATTCAAAGCAATAGTCTAGTTTTAACATAGTGACTTCAATACTCAAGCATGTCAACAAGCAACCATGTCTTTCAAAATATCAACACTAAAGAAAGTTATCCCTAGCCCATCATGCTCAATCATTGATCCATTCATGAAACACACTCAAATATTAGCTATGCCCAATGCTCAAGTACGATCATAGTGCCGCCTAGTTGGTGCTTATAAGAGAAGATGGAGACTCAAAGCAAAAATAAAAATTGCATAAAGTAAATAGATAGGCCCTTCGCAGAGGGAAGTAGGGATTTGTAGAGGTGCCAGAGCTCAAGGTTTAAATTGAGAGAGAAAATATATTTTGGGTGGCATGCTTTTCCTGTCAACGAAAATGACAAAGTAGCTCACAATACTTTCCATGCTAGATATATCATAGGCGGTTCCCTAACAGAAAATAAAGTTTATTCCTTTTTCCACCAAACTTTCACTTTCCATGGCGGGCCGTATCCACGTTTGCCTTCCATACCAACGCTTTCCAAGGAATTTATTATTTGACAACATAAAGTAAATATTTTTTCATTTTCATTTCGGGAATGGGCATCCCTATTACCGCCGCACTCTCGTGCAATGACAAGTGAATAAACACTCATCTTGAGAATAACACATCTAGCATGGAAAAATATTGGACACTCCCCCACCGTTTCATGAGCGGTACGGGCACACAAAAGAGAAATTTTATTTTGAAAATTTAGAGATGTCACATACAAATTTGCTTGGAACGGCATGGAAATACCGCATATAGGTAGGTATGGTGGACTCATAAGGCAAAACTTGGTTTAAGGATTTTGGATGCACAAGTAGTATTTCTACTTAGTACAAATGGAGGCTAGCAAAATAGATTGGGAAGCAACCAAACCAAGAAACGAAAATTCACATAAGTGAGCATTGAACATAACTAACACCGAATAATGCACCACAAGTAGGATTTAACTTCATTGCATAACTATTGACTTTCCTGCATGCATAGGGAATCACAAACCTTAACACCAATATTCCTACTAGGCATAATTACTCACTAACATGACTCACATATTACTATCATCATGTTTCAAAACTATTACAAAGAATCAAGTTTAATTTGTCCAATGATCTTCATGAAAGTTTTTATTATATCCTCCTTGGATATCTATCACTTTGGGACTAGTTTCATATATTGCCATTGCTTTTTAGCAAGTGTCGGCGTCAAAACCGGCGGATCTCGGGTAGGGGGTCCCGAACTAAGGATCTAGAATCGATGGGTAACAGGGGACGAAGGAGACGATGTTTTACCCAGGTTCGGGCCCTCCTACGGAGGTAAAACCCTACGTCCTGCTTGGTTGTATTGATGTGTATGAAGATTACAGAGTCGATCTACCTCGAGATCAAGTAGCTAAACCCTAGATGAGTGCACCTGCCTCTACGAACTAATCCCTCTGGCTTATATAGATACCAGGGGTCCCTAGGGTTATACATAGTCGGTTGCCTATCCAAGGAGTAAACATGCCTATTCTACCATCTTAAGCTTGAGGGGCACGCCACGGCTCCTGAGGTTTCCCCCCTGGTCACGGGGTATTCGGTCAGTCCGATCCTCCAACGAGTGGCCCACGAGTCCGGCCCATAAGGAATAGGCCGGTAGTCCGAGGACCCCTTAATCCCGGACTCCCTCAGTAGCCCCCGAACTAGCCTCCAATGCCGAGGTATGTAGTCCGGACGGTCCTGTGCTCCCAAAGTCTTCGGCTTGTGAGGCGAGTTCTTCTCCTCTTGTCTGTTCGATAAACAATAATCCGGTCATTAGTGAGCTCTTGGTCGTCGAGACGTCGTGGGGCCCACAGCATTAACTTCGCCGTCCAGAATCAATGACGCCCCTCGATCCCTGCGCGCCAATGGGAGACGGGCGGCCCAGCAGCCTTTTACAGGACTGCCCTTCCTGCAAGTGAAGGGGAGGAACCGCCCATTTAAGCAGGCTGAATTGTGGCTTAGGCAACCACTTCCTCTTCCTTACCATCGAAAAGCCCCAAGCGAGAGAACTTGAGAATATGACGAGCATCCCTGGCTCCTCCTCGCGTCCTCACGGCCCCCCTTCCCGGAGATTGGGCAAGTTGTTCAGTATCTCTCCTCCGGTTGCGCAACCTTGAGACCCAGGGTTATCTTCCCGCCTCGGATCTGGCGTTTACCCGCGCCGGATTGACTTCTTCGAACGGCGAGGCCTTCGCAGAGAATTTCCCTGTTCCACGCAAGGGAGAGCGGGTATGTTTCGTGCCCTTCCTCTTATGGGGCCTAGGATTCCCCATTCATCCCTTCTTGAGGGGACTATTGGAATTTTACAGGATCCAACTCCATCATCTCACCCTTGGATCCATCCTGCACATTTCGGGTTTTGTCGCCCTCTGCGAGATGTTCTTGGGCTGCGAGGCCCATTTTGGTTTATGGAGGAAGTACTTCTGCCTCGTCCCCCGTACTCGGGGTGGGACAATTCGGGAAGTGGGTGGAGCCGAAGTATGGCGTATAGCCGGGACAGGCTATCCCATTGGGACTCCGAAGAAAGAGTCCGAAGAATGGACCTCGGAATGGTTCTATATTGAGGACGTTCCCCTATTCGACCCAGCTCGGAGGGGTCTGCCCGAATACTCCGACGCTCCTTTGAAGAAAAGGTTCAACTGGCGACCGAAGAGTTCATCCCAAGAGCAAAGTGCCGAAGTAAAACGCCTAGCCACCCAAGTGAGGCTACTAGTTCACAGTAAGTTAACCATCATCGACGTGATGGCAGCCATCATTGCTCGATGCGTTCAACACCTCCAGCAAAGGACACACCCCCTATGGCGTTACAACGGAACAAATGACACCACCCATTCCCAACGGTAGGGTCCTGCTAATCAGGCGGCAATGGTGGCCATACTGGCCGATCTTTTCAAAGGAGAAAAAGAAGATTTTGCCAGACTGTCAGCCAAGGATGGCTATTCGAGTCATAACCCCATCGAATGGGTAAGCCTTTGGATTTGTTTTCTGAGTTCGGATATTTATGTATAATCCTTCTGATCGAAACTTTCAATTTGTCCGAACAGAGTTGGAGGCGCTAGGTCGAGACAATCAGCTGTTCGGCGCCTCAACCAGAGAGTTATTCTCACGACGACAATCCCGGATTCCATGACGATCCGAAGCTATCAATCGAATACGAGGACGGGGTCTTTTACCAGGAGAGCCTTGACGGCTCCAAGGTGGCTCTTCTAGCCGATCACCCCGGACCACTTCCTTCTTCCACCACTGGTAAAAAGAAGGTCTCTTCCCATAAAGGGCGAGCGACCCCTGCCAACCCGAGTGTGCCGATATCTACTCCCAAGGGTCGTCGGTCCACGCGTCGAACGTCGTCTATGGCAGCAGGGCCCGTATCAAGCAACAGCAGGCATCCTCCTCATGAGCCAATCGCGGGGACCACCTCGACCGTGCACTCAACCAAGAGGTACTTTATTCAACCGTTTAGTTCGGCCATTGTCATGATTGCAATAAGTACTCACAAAATCTCGTGTCGAAATACTCAGGAGACGAGTACAGCCACCTTCTTCCGGGAACGTCGCCGAGGCGTCAGGCAACCATCCTGAATCAAGGTCTTCTGCTCAGGCTGAACTTGATGCGGAGGCCCCTGTGACGGATCAGCCCCCTGAAGATTCCGAGGACGTCTCGGTCACTAACTCCGAGGTAGAGAGTGCGATGAATCACCGACGGCGAAAGGAAGCCCTGCGCCACCAAGCGTTTTCCGATCAAGAGTTTAATGCCCTAAGTTCGGTGGACGCATACATCAGAGCTGCCCGAGCTGGGCTTGAGGGAGCCGCCAAACTGATAACGTCCAGCCTGGAGGTGAGTAATCGGTTTTAACAACCGAACACAAATATTAATCCAGTAGCCCTCGAGCCTTGATTTGGTTAGAACGGCCGAGTTAAGGATCTGAATATTGTTTTATTTATAATGTAGGTTTCAAGGCAGCAAATTGAGAAGTTGGCCAAGGAACTCGAGGTGAGCCGAACACAGGTACAAACCATGAAGGCCGAGCTTGAGCAAGTGATGAATTTCACCCGAGAGGCGCACGGTGAGTATGTCAATTTGCCGAATTATTCGACATTTCCGTACTGATGAGAGAGTACTTTATAGAAGCTGAGTCCATAGGGAAGTTGTAGAAAGATTTGGATACAGCCCGAGAATCTCAGAGGTATGCCGAATCTCAGCATGAGGCTGGGCGCCGTGTATTGAACCGAAGTCTTGAGGAAAAGAACCAGCTTAAGGCGGAAAACCAGCGACAAGCCGAAGAACTTGAGAGTTTCAAAACTCAATTGGTTCAAGCCCAAGAAGAGACCCAGAGATTACAGAGGGTATGTTTTGTAAGTGCACTTATATCTTCGTAATTCCGAAAAGTACCTTTTATTATATCAAGTGTAAGGGATATGCTTCGTCTCGTGTCTAGGTCTCCTGACCGGGCGGCCCGAGGAAGAAAGCGGATCATTCCGAGGGAACCTACTGAAGGAACTGTCCGTCGTACATGAGCGGGCTTGGAGAGCCATGAGGAGCATGCCCAAAGTGCTCTGGCCTGCCGAGACGCCTCCATAAGGGATGTCCGAACGGGCTGATCGGTTTAAAGGAGCCCGACGTCGTTTTGAGTTATGGAAGACATCAGCAACTGCTCCGTCTATGCTGTAAACGTTGTCTTAACCGGCCATCGGCTTCGACCTCCCTTGCTAAGAGCTTGGGAGTGTTCCGTATTGAATGTCCTCCGATTAAAGGGACTTATTTCTGGGAACAAGGCAATCCGGCCATGTGCGAACAGACAGAACATGCATAGGGAGATATGTTATATTACTGCATAACGTAAGAAACATCTTTCGAAGAAAATAATTCCTCTATCGGTACCTTCCTTCATGTTGCTACGTAGATCGTAGATATCATGGCCGTATACTACTAGTATGCGGATAATGGCTTCTTTGGGAAAATAATCCCAGGTACTGGTGATGACCACCACAAGTTTTTTACTTCCGTCGTAGCCGACTAATTTTCTTCTGAAGAGCTAGCTTTCGGCTTCACCCGTCTGAGGTACATATCCGGATGATCCGGTCGTAACAATCGTAGAGGTGCTCCCTTTACCCTCTAGCCGAACAATCGGGAACGTAGAGGGTAAGAATAGGAGCGAGGCAACCCGGCTTGGCCAAAATCTTAGGTCCAATTGATGCATATACTGGCTTGAAAACGATAAGGGAAGTGTGCATGCACAATACATGTGAATCGGTGCACAGAATATATAATAATCGGCTTCGAGAAGAAGCCCCCAGGTGTTTTTTCGGATAGGACATTTGAAGATGTATGCCGAAAAACTTAACGCAAGCTCGGTTTAGCCGAACACATGCTGGGAAATGATATCCAATCCTGTAAAGCTAAAAGGGAACGGAAGGAATACGGAAGAGAAAAAAGAAAACGAAAAAGAAAGGTAAGAAATATGACGACAGCGGTCTAACCATAAAAGTGCCGAAGACGAGCTGCGTTTCATGGGTTTGGTTCGAGGCGATTATCCGGCGGGTTGCGAAGGCGATAAGCCCCTCCTGTAAGTACTTCGTCAAATATGAAAGGGCCCTCCCACTTGGGATTGAGTTTATGCTTCTGCTTCTCTAGGAGTCGCAAGACGAGTTCGCCCACATTATATGCGTTCGCTCTAACCTCCCTGCTTTGGTAGCGCCGAGCCTGCTGTTGATAGAAAGTAGAGCGGGCCCGAGCTATATCGCGCTCTCCCTCCAAGGCGTCTAAGTCGTCCTGCCGATCTAACTCGGCCTCCTTTTCTTCGTACATGTGCACCCTAGGTGCGTCGTGAATGATATCGCAGGGAAGGACTACTTCTGCCCCGTAGACCATAAAAAACGGTGTGTATCCCGTTGATCGATTCGGGGTGGTACGCAGACCCCAAAAAACGGAGTCAAGCTCCTCTACCCAATTGCAGTCAGATTCATGAAGAGATCGGACCAGACGTGGTTTGATGCCACTCATGATTAGGCCGTTGGCCCGTTCGACTTGTCCATTGGTCTGCAGGTGATACACCGAGGCGTAATCGAGCTTGATGCCCATGTTTGCGCACCAGTCCTTCACCTCCTCAGCGGTGAAATTGGATCCATTGTCCATTATTATGCTGTGCGGGACACCATAACGGTGTACCACGCCGGATATAAAGTCGACTACCGGTCTGGACTTAGCTGATCTTACTTGTTTTGCTTCGATCCATTTGGTGAACTTGTCAACCATGACCAGTAGATATTTATTTTTCTTGGTCCCCCCTTTAAGTGGTCCGACCATATCCAACCCCCAGACCGCGAAAGGCCAGGTGATCGGAATAGTCCG
Source organism: Elymus sibiricus (assembly GCA_039707655.1). NCBI lineage: Eukaryota > Viridiplantae > Streptophyta > Magnoliopsida > Poales > Poaceae > Elymus > Elymus sibiricus. The sequence goes on from CM077675.1 coordinate 116,130,528, forward strand.
AAGAGCTGTCGGGGGCATGTGGCTTTGATTTGCGAATAGTTGACATCCAACACAATGTTGGACAAGTGCTTGGGCGTCCACTCGAGCGGTGGGCCAAAAGAATCTAGCTCGAAAGGCTTTGCTTACTAAGGCCCGTGCTGCGGCGTGGTGGCCGCCCATGCCTGCGTGGACTTCGGCCAAAAGTTGCCTTCCTTCTTCCTCAGATATGCACCATTGGAGTATCCCGGTAGTGCTTTTCTTATATAACTCACCCTCGTGGACCTTATAGGCCTTGGATCGCCGAATTATGCGTCTCGCCTCTGTCTGGTCGTCGGGGAGTTATTGGCGGATAAGGTAGGCAAGGAAGGGCTCGATCCATGGTGCGATTACTGCCATGACCTCATGAGCCGACGGCGTTTCTTCAATTATGGAACCACCGATGATTTGCTCATCTGGTTCATTTATAGGAGGGACAATCTCTTCCGTACTAATGGCTCCAGCGCCCGTATTCTCGTCCTGCCATACCACCGATGGCTTGAAAAGCAGTTCAAGGAAGGTGTTTTTCGGGACGGGGTCGCGCTTGGCCCCCATACGGGCGAGTATGTCAGCAGCCGGATTGCTGTCTCTAGCGACATCGTGGAATTCTAGCCCCTCAAACCATGCGGATATTTTAAGAACGGCATTTCTGTATGCTGCCATATTTGGGTTTTTTAGCATCGAATTCGCCGTTTATTTGAGAGATGGCGAGATTAGAATCTCCCCGTACTTCAAGCCGTTGTATGCCCATCGATGCTGCCATCCGAAGCCCGTGCAATAGTGCTTCGTATTCGGCCGCATTGTTGGAATAGGCGTACATGATCTGCAACACGTACCGGACGTTGTCTCCCGTGGGAGATGTGAGGATAACTCCAGCCCCCAGTCTGGCCAGTGTCTTGGATCTGTCGAAGTACATCGTCCAATGGGAGTATGTACTATATTCTCTGGGGAGCTCGGCCTCTGTTCATTCGGCAAGGAAATCGGCCAACACCTGAGATTTAATAGCTCGTCGTGGCTTATAGGCGATTTCGAAAGGAAGGACTTCGATGGCCCATTTGGCGATGCGTCCGGTGGCGTCCCTGTTATTGATTATATCGTTCAGGGGTACTTCGGATGCCACCGTGACCGAACATTCTTGAAAGTAGTGTCTGAGCTTTTGTGATGCCATAAACACTGTATAGGCTATCTTCTGGTAGTGCGGATATCTGGACTTGCATGGCGTTAGCACTTCTGACACATAGTAGACTGGCTTTTGCACCCAGAATTTGTGACCTTCGTCCTCTCGTTCGACGACGAGCACCGCACTAACCACTTGATTGGTGGCCGAGATGTACAGTAACATTGGTTCACCGGCACCTGGCGCTATGAGTATGGGGTTGCTGGCCAGCAGTGTTTTAATTTCCTCTAGTGCAGCCGTTGCTTCATCGGTCCACTCAAAGTTTTTGGTCCGTTTCAGCAGCCTGTAGAGCTGTAAAGCCTTTTCACCAAGGCGGGAGATAAAGCGGCTCAAAGCCGCCACGCAGCCCGCCAGCCTTTGGACGTGCTTTAGCTCTGTAGGAATTGCAAGTTGAGATAGGGCACGGATCTTAGCAGGATTCGCTTCTTTTCCTCTATGGGAAACAATGAATCCGAGTAGTTTACCAGCGGAAACTCCGAAGACACATTTGTCTGGATTGAGTCGTATATCATATTCCCATAGACTAGCAAAAGTTTGCCTGAGGTCGTCTATCAGATGCCTGACGTGTTTGGTCTTAATGACCACGTCGTCCACGTATGCCTCGACTGTTTTACCGACTTTTTTTTCGAGACATGTCTGAATCATACGCTGGTATGTAGCACCTGCGTTTTTTAGCCTGAAAGGCATTGTTTTAAAGCAGAATGGCCCGTAGGGGGTGATGAATGCAGTTGCAGCTTGATCGGATTCCTTCATTTTGATCTGATGGTATCCGGAATAAGCGTCGAGGAAGCACAATGAGTCGTGTCCGGTTGTGGCGTCAATAATTTGGTCTATGCGTGGTAGGGGGAAAGGGTCCTTGGGGCAAACTTTATTGAGGTCTTTGAAATCGACACACAGCCGCCAGGATTTATCTTTCTTTAGTACCATCACCAGGTTTGCCAGCCACTCGGGGTGTTTGATTTCTCTTATGAATCCAGCCTCCAGCAATTTTGCTAGTTCTTCGCCCATAGCTTGTCGCTTGGGTTCGGAAAATCGGTGCAGAGCCTGTTTGATGGGTTTGAAGCCTGCGATTATGTTCAGACTGTGTTCTGCTAGCCGTCGTGGGATTCCTGGCATATCTGACGGATGCCAGGCAAAGATATCCCAGTTTTCTCGTAAAAATGTTCGGTGCTTCGTCCACTATGGGGTCCAGCTGAGCTCCGATGGACGCTGTTTTATTGGGGTCCGTTGGATGTACCTGAAATTTGACGATTTTGTCTGCAGGTTTAAAGGACGTGGGTTTGGGCCTCTTGCTAAGGACCACATCATCCTTGTCCACTGTTGACCGGAGTGCGGTCAATTCCTCTGCTGCAAAGGTCTCAGCTAGTGCCTCGAGGGCGAGCGCTGCTGTTCTGTTTTTGGCTCGAAGGGCTCTATTCGGGTCACTTGAGATTGTGATCACCCCGTTTGGGCCCGGCATTTTGAGCTTCATATACCCGTAATGTGGTATAGCCTGAAATCTTGTAAAAGCGTCACGCCCCAACAGAGCGTGGTAACCACTGTGAAAGGGCACGATATGGAAGAGAAGTTCTTCGGATATGTAGTTCTCGGGCGCGCCGAATACCAGATCGAGGGTAACGCGTCCGGAACAACGTGCCTCTTTCCTAGGGATGATCCCACGAAAGGTTGTGTTGCTATGTTCGATGCGGGATCGGTCAAACTGCATTTTTTCCAAGGTATCCTCGTAAATGAGGTTTAAACCACTGCCGCCGTCCATTAGCACCTTTTGTAACCTGAAACCATCGACGATGGGGTTGAGGACCAGTGCGGCAGGTGTTCGGCCGAGGCGGGTGATTGGTTGATCAGCTTCTCCGAAGGTGATTGGTGTGTCTGTCCATGAATTCGTTGCTGCCACCTGATAGATTTGTTCGAGTTCTCGAAGAGCTCTCTTCCTCTGATTCCTGGAGGAAAACGTTTCGTAGATAGTCAGGATCTCGGCGTTGCATTTTGGTGGCGCTGTTGAACGTCTGCCTGGAGGTAGTGCCTTGAGGATGGCCTCTCCGCTTTTTGCGACCTACCTGACGACCCAGCAAGCTCTAAGGCTATGAGTCGGGCTTGTGTTCAGTAATACAGCATGTATAGGGCATGGCTTGTCTAATAGTCCATCAAGGACAGTTCTGACTCCCGTAGGGGGTCCATTCTTTTTCTCGGTGGGTTCATGTTCGGCCGGCTCTTTCGGAGGTATTCGCTTTTTCTGAGCTCCTCTAGGGTATTCGGCTGGGACCGGCTCCGAAAACAAACGTTCGGCTTGCCAGGTGCTTTCCATGGCACAATATTTTTGTACCAGGTCCGATAGCTCGGTGAATTCATGAATGTGACGACGGGCTAGGTCATTGAGGATTCTTTCATTGTGGCAATTGTGCCTGAAGGCTGCTATTATCTCCTGGCCACTAGAGTTTGGTACTCTGTCTTTAATAAGGAGGAGTCTAGCCAAAAATGATGAACTGATTCCCCTGGCTGTTGTTTGACTTCCCATAAGCCCGATAACTTGGGCTTTCCTGCGCTGCTTGAGGAGTGCTCGACTTGGGTGGTGGGCGGGGATAATTTTGGTTTCTCGCCAGGATGTGAGTCCGGGATCACGGCGTTTGCCTCCCATGTCATCGTGGGATCCGGAGTGGTGGGTTCGGAGTCCATATTATCAATAGGACCCCTCTGCGCGGGTTCTAGGTCACGCGCTAGATCGGCGGCCGATCCCGAACTATTTCCGGTGTGGGTTTCGGATTCCGGATTGTAGGAGAGATCCCGACGGTCGGAAACCGGGATGTAAACTGTTTTTAATTCCGGTAGTTGAGAGGACGAGCCTCCGGCCGGACACTCGACGGTGGAGACCAAGTGAGTGATCGGTGGGATGTGAATCTCCCTATCATCGGGTTTAAACCCGATCTGGTCGTAGACTGAGGTTTGGCGTCGGTCACGCCCATGGCTTGAATCCGACCAAGTAGCTCGTTTAATGACGAGATGTCGGCGGGGTCCATGTCGCTGGAGCGCATGGGGTCGATCCGCAAGGCCGTTATCCCAGGGTTGCTTGACGACGCGCCCGGGTTGTATTCGGCCGCGGTAGATCCGGGCATATCAGCTGGGTTGGGCGTTATGGCCGACCCAGGGATAGAGGCCACCTCAGCGGTGGGACCTGCTGCCTCTGGCGTTAAGGCGTCGGGGCCTGCGGGCTCCCCCATGGGAGCTGAGAGCTTTGTTAAAATAAGATCTCCCCGGGAGTCGGCGACGAACTTAAGGTTCCCGAACCTGACTTCCTGATCGGGGATGAAACTTTCGACCTGGCCAAGATGGCCGGCCGGATCGGCATGCGATACGATGCTGCCGAACGCGAAAATCTGACCAGGAACGAAAACGTCCTTGCTGCAGACTTCATCGCTGATGATAAGGCGAGCCATCGATTCCTCTAGCGATCGCGCAGCGGAACTCTCAATGAAAGCACCAATGTCGGTGTCAAAACCGGCGGATCTCGGGTAGGGAGTCCCGAACTGTGGATCTAGAATCGATGGGTAACAGGGGACAAAGGAGACGATGTTTTACCCAGGTTCGGGCCCTCCTACGGAGGTAAAACCCTATGTCCTGCTTGATTGTATTGATGTGTATGAAGATTACAGAGTCGATCTACCTTGAGATCAAGTAGCTAAACCCTAGATGAGTGCACCTGCCTCTACAAACTAAACCCTCTGGCTTATATAGATACCAGGGGTCCCTAGGGTTAGACATAGTCGGTTGCCTATCCAAGGAATAAACATGCTAATTCTACCATCTTAAGCTTGAGGGGCATGCCACGGCTCCTGAGGTTTCCCCCCTAGTCACGGGGTATTCGGTCAGTCTGATCCTCCAACGAGTGGCCCACGAGTCCGGCCCATAAGGAATAGGCCGGTAGTCCGAGGACCCCTTAATCCCGTACTCCCTCAGCAAGCTCAAACAAATTTAAGTGAAGCACATGAGCATAAAGATTTCATCTCTCAAAAAGGTATAAGCGAAGCATGAGAGGATTTCTTCAAAATTTACTAACTCTCAAATTAATCTAAGTGAAGCATGAGAGTATTTTATTAGCAAGATTATGCAACTTTTTATCTAGATCATCAAGATGTCCTTTAGCAATCATCTTCTTTTCAATAGCATCTAATCTCTCCATAACATGTTCGAGAGTTAAAGTTGTTTCATTGATCATGATAGGTGGTGATCCCACTAAACTTCCCAAAGCATTAAAAGCATCTAACGAAGGACACATCAAGAAATTCCCACCGGTAATCGTATCAAGGACGAATCTATACCAAGTGGTGATGCCCACATAAAAACTGCGAAGAAGAACAACGGTAAATTGCTTATGGATAGATCTATTATGAGCATTGCAAATCCTATACCAAGCATCTTTTAAGTTCTCCCCTCCCCTCTGCTTAAAATTAAGAACCTTATTATCGTAAGTACACGCAATAAAGGAAGAACTAGCCATAATAACTAGGCAAGAGATCTGGCAAGAAAAAGGCAAACAAAAAAGAGGGCGAATAAAATGGCAAATTGGTGAAGTGGGGGAGAGGAAAACGAGAGGCAATTGGCAAATAATGTAATTGCAAGGAGATGAGATTTGTGATTAGGAATCTGGTAGATGATGGTGGAGTCCCCTCGGCGCCTACGATAGGCACGTAGAAGAGACCGCTTCCTCCCCGGCAACGGCGCCAGAAATTCCTTTAACGTGGCTTGAGACTGCGTCGGTATTTCCCCAATGAGGAAGGGATGATGCAGCACAGCGACGGTAAGTATTTACCTCAGTTATGAAACCAAGGTTATCGAACCAGTAGGAGGATCACCAACACCCAATAAGTAGCACCTACACACAAACAACAAATACTTGCAACCCGACGCGAAAGAGAGGTTGTCAATCTCTCTACGGTAATAAGATAGATTAGGTAATGATAGATAGGAGAGATAGATCTCTCAAGAACACAAATAAAAAAGAGTAAATATGCAGCAATATATTTTTGGTTTTTTGGTTTTGTAGATCTGAAAAAAAGATTGCAAAAACGTAGATCGGAAAGCAATATGATGGAAAAGTAGAACCGGGGGCCGTAGGGTTCACTAGTGGTTTCTCTCATGAGTATAGCGCACGGTGGGTGAACAAATTACTGTTGGACAATTGATAGAAAATCGAATAGTCATGACGATATCCAAGGCGATGATCACTATATAGGCATCACGTCCAAGATAGAAAGACCGACTCCTGCCTGCATCTACCTCTATTACTCCACACATCGACCACTATCCAACATGCATCTAGTGTATTAAGTTCATGGAAAAATGTAGTAATGCAATAAGAATGATGACATGATGTAGACAAGATTTATTCACGTAGGAATTGACCCCTGTCGGATTTCGGGCTCCGCAAAACCCTTAAGATTCGAACACAGGGGTGTGTGCGAAGATCCCCTACGGCTTCGCCCTACCTAGCTCGCTACTCGATGGACAAGACGATGAACTTGCACCATGACGAGGAAGAAGATGAACACGGTGGTTTACCCACGTTTGGGCCGCTGCAAAGCGTAATACCCTACTCCTGCTTTGGTGGATTGCCTCTCGTGGAGGTTTGGTGGATGAATCAGTACAATGGTTTGGAGCTTCGTGAGGGCGCTCCTGAGGTGTTCTTGGCCCTCTGTCGGCTTGGTGGTGGATGAGTGAATCGGCTGGTTTTCGATCCCTTCTACGGTGGAGCCTAGCCTCTATATATAGCGGTGGCCCGGGTCCTCTTCCCTTATCGCAATGGCGGGAAGGGATCCCACAACGGCCAATTTTGAAGGGGGGCATGAGTACATGCCCGCCCTGCCCAAAGGTGGTCTTCGCCTGCAAAGTAGCTGTCGATGGCGCAGAGGTGGGCTCGGCGATGACATCCGTCCTGCGGGGCTCGTGGTCGTGGTCTTGTTACACCGGAATGGAAACCTTTGGGGGATGCTTTGGGAACCCGCGTACGTCCTTGCTCCCTTTGCACCAAAGGGAAACTGCGCCGCCTGGCGCGCTGGCGCCCGCCTGTCCTTCCTTGCGTCATCTTTGACTCCTGAGGCCGGGCTTTGCATAGGGATCTCCGCCGCTCCGGAGGGGGCCTGGGGAGGCCCATCCCTTGCCGGTCTTGACGCTGCTCCTCCTCGCGAGCCTAGGGTCCTCGCGAGGGCCTTGTCTTGAGTGGGGCCGCGCCTGGCTGTGTTTGGTTGACAAAGTGGGCCACGCCCTGGGCCGCAGGCAGGCAGGTCTGGGTACCCCCGTTCCCAGAACGCCGACAGTAGCCCCCAGGCCCAAGGCGTGCTCGAGCTGGCTTCTGGGCGAAGCCTTGAGGGCGGCCCGAAGCGCCGCGGGCCCAAAACGGCTGCGGGCCAGGCTTTACACGCGTCGAACACCTGGGCGGCGACGCCCCCGCTCCCCGAGGGCGTCAGGAACCGCTCCAAGTCAAATTGACACGACACCCGTGTGCAGTGCCGGCCATCATTGCCCTTCCTTGAATGCTGCTGCTGCTGCTTCGGGCCTCTACTCCTCGGGCCACGCGGATGTGACCCTTCAATCGGCAGGAGAGGCGACACGGACTGTTCTGCGCCGATCGCACCGCTCCGTGGCGCCCGAGAGGAGCACGACGCCTGCTCTCCCACAATGCCTCGTGGATGCAGTTACGCCTATAAATCCGCCCCGCCCCAGGCAAGGGGGGCATTGCAGTCTGGAGGCATCTTCCTGGTTCCTTCGTTCCGCCGAGAAAACCCTCTCTCCTTCCATCTTCTAGTCTTCCATGGCGTCTGGAGGAAGTGTTGCGGGCGCGGGGAAACGCGCGGCACCGCCGGCTCGCTCGTCCTCCTCCGGAGGCAGCGGTGGGAGGCCCACAGGGTCGGCGCAAGTTCGCCGGCGCTGGGCGATGGTCGACGAGTGAGTATTCCGGCGCCTCCCTCTTCCTTAGTCGTTTTGTTCTACGCTCCAGGATTGATCCCCTCCTCCCTCTAGGGCGCCTGCGGCCAAGAAGCGCAAGCTCGGCGAACTCCAGGAGGAGGTAGACGCGCTGCGGGCCCAGCTGGTGACCGCTGAGGCCGCCTTCCACGCTGCCCTCAGGGACGAAGCGGAGGCTAGGGCAGAGCTGGCGTCCCTCCAGGCCGAGGTGAAGGAGGCGGCCGACACCGTGCAGGCCGCCCAGGATGAAGCGGCGCATGCCAGGATGATGGAGTCCCAGCACGCCAAGCAGTACCTCGGCATCGCCAGCCGAGCGGCCGGCGCGGTGAACCGGTTTGTCGGGGACACCCCCGCGCTGCCGAGCATGCGCGGCGACGGGGGCTACCTCGACTTCTTTGAGAAGGTGGTGGAGGCGCTAGAGACTGGCGTCTCCCGCGCGAACACGAACAACGAGTCCGATGCGCGCGACCTCCTGGACCTTGCCTTGATGCTCGTCTTCTCCAACCTGCGCCGCCTCGCTCCGCAGCTCGACCTCCGGCGCGCCAGCGAGCGGGTGCCCGACGAGCTCCACCGCCCCCTCCGGGACGAGGTGCGTCCGCATGTGGAGGCCCTGGTGGAGTGATTCATCCAGGTGCCCGCCTCCAGCGGGGAGGACGACTCCGACGCCGAGGCGGCCGGTGGCGCGGGCGGCGACGGTGGCTTCTCCTCCTAGGCATCCCCTGTTTCCCTTTCTCGGTTCCTGTAATGTTTCAAGAAGAACTCTGCCCCGGAGGGCGTTAATCTTTTGCCTGTTACCTTCGCCTTCTTGTTTTTCTTTTCTCGAATCGCCGTTCGCTTGCTCGTCGCGACGCGACCTAGATTCTCCGCACGGGGCCAGGCGCTGCTCCCGCCGCGGCCTGGTGATGGCAAACGGTAGGGCCATCGCGAGGCTTTCTCTCCTGAGGGGCAACTCGTGGCCGCCACCTTCCCCGGGTTCATGGCCTTGCAGTTCGTCGTGGTGGGGTCCTTTCCCTCGTGCCGATTTTCCTGTCGCCTCGGTCCTCAGGGGTCTCGGTGGCCGCGCGTGGTGGTCCGTAATACCTGCATCCTTACATTAGTGTGCATAATCTTTATCCCGTCCTCGGGTCGTTATGAGGCCAGGAGGCTCTTGCTTGGTTTGGCAGTGTACTTAGCTCGTGGGGTGGCGACGGTCTTGTTCGCGACTCCTTCTGGGATGCTCCCTCCTTGTTCGTGGGACGGTTTGGGAGCCCTTTCGGCACTCTATGTCTGCAGGACCCAGTCCCACACATTTCCCGACCACCGTAATGTACGACTGGATCACCAGGACGCAACCACGGGGTCAAGCCTCGTCACCCTTGACACCGACCGGATCAGCAAGGACGACGTCAAGGGGGACGAGTGGCTATATGACCGGTAAGGCTCCTGAGGCGTGATTCTCAGGAGCCCCCCTTTGACGCTCAATCCGCCCTCGTCGGCAGGTCCCAGTCCCGCGCATTTCCCGATCACCGTAATGTACGACCGGATCACCAGGACGCAACCACGGGGTCAGGCCTCGACACCCTCGACGCCGACCGGATCACCAAGGACGACATCAAGGGGGACGAGTGGCTATATGACCGGTAAGGCTCCTGAGGCGTGATGCTCAGGAGCCCCCTTTGACGCTCGGGCGATCCCCCATTCCGTCCTGCTGGCTGCTGCCTCAGGAAGCCCTGGGGCCTCCCTAGACTCCATGCTGAGGTCGGAGCCCCCGAGCGGGGGTCGACAGCTAAAAGATGCGTGCCCCTAAGGCGACAAGGCCTCGCTATCTAGGCCCGAGGTGCCTCGGGGTGGTGCGGGGCGTTTGGCTCCTTGCGAAACACCATCCAGAAAGAGAGAATTCAAGCCTGGTAAAACGAGAGAACACAGAGAGAAAAGTTCCCGCCCCTTTTTCTTTTAAATATAGAGTTTCGAAATCCTCAAACTTCATTCCAAAAAACGGCAACTCGAACACCAACAAGAAGCAAGCAAATGCCGCGTTCAGCCCCTAGGCTAGTCTTCGTCTTCCCCCAGCGCTGAGCGTAGGGCATCCACGTTGCATGGGCATAGCCATTGGAGGGCAGTGTTGTCTTCTCCGCCAGCGCGGAGCTGTGGCTGCCACATTGCGTGGGAGGGAACCCCTCCGTGTCCTCGGGGGGCTCCGGGCATATACAGCCCACTCATTATTACGTGAGAGTGTCACGGGCGTAGATAGCCGGGCAAGCCCCCAGGCGCTCGGCCTGGTGGCTCCCAACTCCGTCAAGAACCATCCCGTGCATTTCTGCTCGGTTGCGCGCCCTTATGACCCTAACCCGAATGCATCGTTCCCCGCGCGACCACAGGATTGCGCTCCCGAGGCCCAAACATGAGCACGATGCATCCGGCGCAGCCATAAGGGTGTTTTGTCGATGAATCCACCTCGTGAAGCGTCCGTGCGCCGGCCGGACAACGTCCTGAGGGCCTCGTGAGGCCCAGCCTCCCGAGGCCGTGCCGGCACTGCAGTTGCCGCGGGTGGCCCGCGTTGTTTGTGTCTTGCTGCTCCCCCAGGCCATTACTCCTGAGGCCTCGGGGCGGTCCGACGTCGCTTGCCCGCGGGGGCGCCGGCTTGCGCCGCACCCCGTGGGCCAGGGGGCGCCCTCCCGCTCGAGTCGTCCAGGCCCGGTGCTCCGTCAACGGAAGCCCCCAGGCCCGGCTCAGGGAGGACGCCCAGGGTGCTCCTTACTCTTGGGGGGTGCTAGCGCCTGTGGCGGGCGCCTGACCCATCCCACCGTCAGGCGGTACGATGTAGCATGGTACATAGGGCTCCACATAAGGGCTCGGTCCTCCTCCTGAGCCGTCCGTCGGGGCGCCGGGGACGGCCCCTCCTGGCGGCGGCGGGAAGCCGCCCTGTGCGCGTCGCTTGCAGACCCTCTTGCGACGGGCCTCAGAGCGGAGTTGCTTACCTCTGCCACCGCCGTTGGGTGGGCCGCGCGTCTCCTGGCGTGGATTGCTTCCTTGGCGACCTGACACGCCTTCGCCGTTGTTGCTTGTTTGTCCGGACGCCAGCGCCACTCGCTCACTGCACCGGATGGCACGCTCCCGCCTGGTCAACCCAGGCTGTTGAAGGTCCACCGGGTCACGGAGGCGCGTGTTGGCATGCGCGCGGGGCACCCCATCGTTTCCTCCGTGCGCTTGGTCGTCGTGGCCGGCTCTCAAAAAGGGTTGTTTGCACAATGACCCGATGTCTAGTTTTTAGACACCGACAGAGATCGTCGGCACTACGCCACTGCTCACATCCGAGTGATGGTACACCTAGTGGTTTTGGTTTGGAAGATGGTTGACATTTCTGAATCCCCTCGGCAGCGATGCGGCTTGAGGGCTTCAGAATCATGGTCCAATAGGGGTGGAGTGCATCTCCGGCTCACGACCCACAACAACATGTGCGCCACCGTGATCGGTGTCGCCTTTTCAGAGGTTCTTCCGCAGCATTGCTGCTATGGCTTTCTATTGGATCTTGGCTTGTTGCTGGCATTTTCTTCTTCTCTCCGGCAATGGCGGGGGTTGAAGTTCGGTGTCGCTCGATTGGTGGTTGTAGGGACCCAAAAGAAGTTTTTTGCAGATTTCTTCTATAATGTGTACTTGTTGTATATCCTAGTGTGCTTCCTTTTTGATTACTGTCACATATGTTGTAATTTACTCGGTGTATATCAATATAGTGTGGCAGTTCTCCTAAAAACTAATTTGGGAGTACCCCCTTGCGGGAACCACTCAAGGGTCACTTTGGGTGGACCGAGAGCACACCATTTGATGCGCTCTCAGCCGTCGGCACATGTTGCGTTCTGGGTGCTTCCTCGGGATTTTGTTTTATTCATTTTTATGTACGTGTTTTCAGATTTTAGATGTTTATTTTCGGTTTTTTAGCTTTTCGGGTTTTTCCCGGTTTCCCCTAGGTTTTTGACAGAAAAGAAAGCCAAAAATAAATTGCACAAAAATGCGTTTTTTATTCCGCGAGAGGCACAAATTTGCTTCTCGTGGACGCACTGGTTTGCTTCAGCGAGAGGCACAGATGTGCCTCTTGAAAAAACCCGCATTTCTTCCTTCCGGGAGAGGCACATATTTGCTTCTCGTGGAGGCATAGAGTTGCTTCGCGAGAGGCACATATTTGCTTCTCGTGGAGGAACCGCTTTGCTTCCGCGAGTTGTGCCTCTCGAAAAAGGAAAAATATTTTTTCCTTTTGCGAGAGGCAATATTGTACCCGTCGGAAGAAAAAAAAGTGTTTGTTTTTTCTGTGAGAAGCACAGAGTTGCTTCTCGTGAAGGTGCAGTTTTGCTTCCGCGAGATGCGCAACTGTGCCTCTCAAAAATGAAACAAACGTGTTTTTTTCTTCTGCGAGAGGCACATATTTGCTTTTCATGGAGGCAAAGATTTACTTCCGCGAGAGGCACGGTTGTGTCGTTCGAAAATGGAAGTGAGGAAAAAGTTGTGCTTCTTGCTCGGGTTTTTTCATCAAGAAAAAGTTCATCGGAACCATTAACATGGGATTTAGTTTCAATGATCTCGACTCGTGAAATCCAACGGTGAAAACTATTCTAGATTTGAACGCATGGGTTTAAGGGATAAAATATTGTGAATAAACGAATCTACGAAAAAACAGGTCTCAGGTTGCGACAAGTGGTGCACATGAGAAGGTCGGAGTGACCTTTGCTAGGGATTCCCTTTAATTCATGGTTTCGAGGAAGCAAGATCTATGTTTGGAGGTACCTGAGGTGCATGTGTCCACACTGTCGATTAATGGGCTGGGCCTAGTTGTGCACTCCTTTTTATTTTCTTTATGCCCCCCCCCCCCCTTTCTTGTGTTCATTTTCCTTTTGATATTATTTAAAACAATGATAGAAAATAATTAGTGATTTCTTGATGCAAATAAAAGGTGTGCACTCATGTTTTTAAATGTCATGCAACTAAGAAAACGTCACATTTTTGAAAGGAGTTTCGTTGTTAAATTTTACGAAGTGTTCACGTCAATAAAAAGATGTATATGTTTTGGAAAACTGTCACATTGTTAATAGAGTTACACAATATATATAGAAAAAATACATCTTACAAGCAGGTATAGTTACACCTACTTCTCATACACTACCATATGTTAGTATATATTAACTTATTATTTTTAATATGTTTATATATTCTATCAAAGATACTCCAAAGTAAACTACATGAACAAATTGCGAGTGAGCCAATAATTTTAATATATTTGTGAAATACGTACACATTTGTATGTAGAATGACTGTGCTACACACACACACTACCAAAAAAGGTGTATGTACATTATTCAAATAGTTTTATATGCTACATACTAGACGTACATATGCTTTGTATGATAGATACTGCATACACACGATTGTAGCAAAAGTTTTGTCATATATAAGTTCATGCAAGTTTCAAAATATGTTTATGTTCTTTTTATGAAGTGTTCATGTTTTAAAAATAAAAAATATATAAAATTGTTCACCAATTAGAATAATGTTTAATTTCCTAAAATTTTCAAGAATTTATAAATTCACGTGTATTTTCATCCCTAGAAAATAGAGAAAACTAAATAGAAAATAAAATATAAGAGCACCATAAAATAAAGTGAACGTGGAAAAGATACAAAAAAGAAAATGAAATAAAGAACAAATACGGAAAAAAATAAAAGTAGAAAATGACAAGTTGAACCTAAAAGAAAACGAGATAGGAATAAACAATAAAGATTGAAAAGGAAAAGAAGCAAGAATGATAAAATGGAAAATAGAAAAAATAGGAAGGAGCAAATAGGTAAAGGAACAAGGGAAAATGGAAAAACATGTTATGGCCGAGGCACGTGTTGGAGTACTGTACGAGGGGTGAGGAGTATTTAACGCGCCCAAAGTGTACCTAGCCGAAGAATCAGGTTTGCCCTCCTATACGGCGCCAGTAGGCCTACTGGCGTTCATGCGCATAGTGAGCTGGCCTTGCCCATTTACACAAAGCCTCGATCTGTTCTTTGCTTGCTCGGTTGTTAGTTCCCTGGTTAATCATTGAACAATTATTTATCAAAAAAAATCAAAAAATGGAATTAGAATTTTTTTAAAATTTTGAAAAAAGATCTCAACAAAAAAATCATTGACCATTGACTAATCAAATGTTTTTTTTTGCTTTCTATATTTTTAGTTTCTGTGTTTTTTTCCTTCTTTAATATAATTCGGGACTTCAAAAAATCAAAATTTAAAGAACATTGTGAATTTTAAAAAAAGTTCAAGAAATCATGGAATGTTCACGGAGTGAAGAAAAATTTTCTTGACTTAAAACAAACAATGCTAGCTGTTCGAAAAATGTTCATGAATTTGAAGAAAATATTGGCAAATTCAAGGAATAAGCAGAAATAAATAAAAACAATTATTGAGCATTATAAATAAAAATCTCTTCGATACAAAAAATTATTTTCGAAATCAAAATAATTTCATGCATTTCTCAAAAATGTTTGCATAAAAAAACTGTAATGAATTCAATTTTTGTCCCAATTTCAAAAAAAAATCATCAGTTCAAAAAATGTTTACGAGTATTACAAAAATGTTCAGAATTTTCAAACAATGTTATTGTAGTTTAAATAATGTTCGCAAACAAAACATACGGAATATTTGAGAAACATTTATGAATTTGTAAACAAATTTTCACCAATTTAAAAAATGTTCACAATTTTGAAAAAATCTTCGCCAAATAAGTAGAATTCATATTTTCTGAATATTAAAGATTTCATAAATTGTTCTCAAATTTGAAATGGTGTTCTCCAAATGACAATAGAAAAAAAGCATGAATGGGAATAAATTAAAAATGAAGAATAAAATATAAGTATAAATAATAAAGAAACTAAAACACAAAAGGAAAATGAAAAACAAATAAAAAATACTGAAAGGAACAACACAAGAGAAAGGAGAAAAATTGGTCTTGGAAGTTCTAGGACCTACCCAAAATAGGGAAAGAGCCAGTTGGGCCGGCCCATTGGCGTTCACGCGCATAGTGCGTTCGGCCGACCCATTAACACAAACCCTCAATCGATTCTTTGCTGCCTCGGTCGTTCGTTCACCAGTTAACCTTTGACCACATCTATAAAAAAAAGTTAAGCTTTGACCATTAAACATTTTAATTTTTGAAAAAATGGAATTAGAAAAAAGTACAAGAACTTGAAAAAAGATCGCGACAAAAAAAGTTCATGAATTTGAAAAAGTCCGTGAAAACAAAAATGTTCACGAATTTGAAAAATTTAGTGAACACAAAACTGTTCACGAATTTGGAAAAGTTCATGAATTTGATTTTTTTTGACGAAAATACAAAAACAACTCAAATTTTAAAGCAAAAGGTTACGAATTAGAAAAAATATATCTGAACTTTAATAAACTCAAGAATCTGAAAAAACTTCATGAATTTGGAAAATTCACGAGAAGGAAAAAATACCTTGAAAAAATTGGCCCCAAAAAATCCACAAAAAAACAACCTAAAAATAAATGGGAATCTTCTAGATGGTTCCCAAAACCGGTGCAAAGGAGAAGGCTGGTATGGGTGTGCACCTAGCGAGCTTGCCATGCATTGCCTACATTGTCCAGGTAGTTTACCGGTGTAATGATTGTACTTATTTGTTCCTTTAGAAAAAGTACAATCGTTACCAGTAGAAACGGTATATGAAAATAATAAGGAAAAAAGGGCATCCAATTAGGGGATGCTTTTTTTGAAAATAATCTGACTTGCTTTATTTCATTAGTGTCAAGGGGATACACGCAATAGACATATTGCTTGTATCCGCTTGAAAGTTATTGTATCCCCTAGCCTACTATGATTTCTGATATTTTTTGCCTTCTTTTTTCCCACTACTCAAGGTTTGAAAAATGTTAGAAAAGTAGAAAAATTCTTATCTTATTCAAAAAGGTTCACAAATTAAAAAATGCTCACTGATTCAAAAATGTTTGCGAATTTAAAAAATGTCACATAATTGAAAAATGCTCGCTATGAGGAAAAATATTCACTATATTCGAAAATTGTTGTCGTTCAAAAATTGTTTGTGGATTCAAAAAATGTTCGCGAATTAAAAAATGTTCATGAATTAAATAATTGATCGCGGAATCAAAATTGATTGCGGATTCAAGTAACTTTTGTAATGATTGCACCCCCTTTCGTGGAGACGATCTTATGTTTTGGACTTGAGGAACCCATGCATCTTCTCAAATATTAATGTGCTCAACATTTCCAACTCTATAAATGCATCCCCTCTTGAATGTTTGGATACCCGCAACTAGGCTTTGCCATGTAAAGGATCAACCTTTGCTAGCAAGTTTCCATCTGAAAATACTTTGCTCGTAGCACTTGCACACTAAAAGAATCAGGAAATTCCAGGATCCTCCAAAATTGTTTTGCCAACACTAAAAGATTAAAGGAATTTAAATCACGAAACCCCATACCCCGATCTTTCGGAAAGCAGAGTTTCTACCATGCCCACAGATGAAGGTTTTTACCTTCCTCATCATCTCCCCACCAGAATTTTGCAATGGAGTCAAAAATCCCCTTGCAAACACCTTTTTGTAATTTAAAATTTTACATAGCATAAATGGGAATGGACTGAGCAACAACTTTTATCAAAATTTCCTTTCCTCCAATAGAGAGCCTTTTTTTCTCCCAACCATTTAGACTTTCGCATACCCTTTCAAAAAAAATGCATGAAGCAGTCACTTCAATTAGCCTCAACAAGAGTGGGCAAACCCAAGTACTTATCATAAATGGCTTGTGTATTGATGTATGTTGCATATCTTTGACTTTGTATCAACATGTGCATTGGGCTAAAGAAAATACTTGAGTTACCTACACTCGCCATTTGTCCAATATTGTCACAATAGGCTTGGAGAGAACTTTGCAAACAAGTTCCATTAAAGTGATTTGCTTTCATGAGAATTAAGGAATCATCAACGAATAATAAGTGTGAGACAGATGGTGCATTTTTGCACACCCTAAACCCATGAATACCACCAACTTCTTCATGCAATAGTGGACTTGAGAGACCTTCTACACACACTAAGGACACATAAGGGGACAAGGGATCTCCTTGTCTTAAACCTCTGGTAGGAACAAAAGTGTTAGTTTCCTTTGAATTAAACCGAATATTATACTGAATTGAGGAAACACACTCCATCATCAAACTCACACAATCCTCACGGAATCCCATTTTCAACAGCATGTCTCTTAGGAATCCCCACTCTACTCTGTCATAAGCCTTATGCATGTCCGATTTTAGATACCTTCTTTTCCATCCTATGATTTTTTTATCTTATGACACATTCATACGCAATCAATACATTACCCGTGATAAACCTACCAGGGACAAAAACACTCCGCATCAGAGCAATAATGTTTAGAAGTATCATTTTAAATCTCTTTGCAAGCATCTTCAAAATAATCTTGTATATAACATTACAAAGGCTAATAGGACGAAATTGTGCAATAGTTTCAGGAGATTCTACCTTCGGTATAAAAACCATAGTGTTATCATTCCAGCCATCAGGAATCTGCTTAATATTTATAGCCTATAAAATATCCCGTGTGATATCTTGCCCAACTATATGCCAATATTTCATGAAGAAAAATGCTTAAAGCTCATCCAGCCGAGGGGCCTTCAGTCTCCTATGCTGAAGACATCCCACTTCACATCCTCAGTAAACGGTGCTAGCAGTTGTTCGTTCATCGCCACTAGAACACGTTGCTGGATTTTGTCTAGGAACTCCGGGTTTGTGGCATTCGCCTCTTAGAGAGAGAGAGAGAGAGAGAGAGAGAGAGAGAGAGAGAGAGAGAGAGAGAGAGAGAGAGAGATTTTGCAATCCTTAGGCATATACTACATGCTAATTAATTCTGGCTACATTATTGATCAGCTTCGTTTAAGCAATCGTGGGGAGGGATAGGTACGAAGCCTAGTAGAATTGTTGTCCGAACTAGCAAACATTCAAGCCTCACACCCACATATGTAAGTAGTAGACCGAAATGATTTACTTACTATATGGTTGTTGCTATGATTCATATGTAATCTAACGTAGGTTATTGAGTTTGTAGCAAAGTATTAATTCCGTATTTCGTCGTTTGGTTTTCTGCAATAGTACATACTACTTTGAGTACTAAATTGATCTTCATGTTTTATACATGTACTTTATGGTAGTGCATTGTAAGGTATATATGAACCCTTCCCATAAAAACTGGTTATAGGATTATAAAGGTTCAAAATATCGGATATCGGGTTCATATTGGTTTGGCTTCGACATATCGGATGTCGAATATCGGGTGATATATCGGACGATATATAGATATATCGGAGGAAAGGTATCTGGATTTTTTTATTATTCTTACTCAAAACATGTGTTTTTAGTAAAACAAAATGTATATGATGTCAATGCTTTAGCATAACAATTTTATATTCCTAGTTTCTTAACTTGTTAGTTAAGATGCTATTAAGAAAGATTCACAAAATCATTACTATAAAATAAAAAACAATATGTTCTATATGCATATGTATAAAACATCATGTGTGAGTTTGATAGTATGATGAAGTTGTAAATACATATTCTTATTTTCACTCTTTCTTATGAAGAATTTTGGTCATCTATATATCGGTCTATACTAGTGGAAAGACCTGTCAGATATCGACCATATCGATCGATATTTCGGACCATAACGTATGATATGTGTGAAAATGATATTTACAAAATGATATGTTATGTCTATATCAGTAGAGCCCAAAAATAATATATCTGTCTATATATCGGTCGTATCGGCCTAGGTTTAAAAGCTTGAGGCTTATACATCTACTCGTTAGGATCCGGAGTACGTTAGGCATGAATTACTATTAGCAAAAAGGTAGTCATCAACCAATTCGCACGGGCTAGTAATTGTTTTTACAACATAATAAATGAGAGGACATTCTGTGTAGTTTCTTTTCCAGAATTATGGGTTATATAAAAAATCAAACTATGAATTGAAGGAACCATGAAGTAGTTTACTTTGGTACTGCCTAGGAACAATATATTCACCTAGTGAGTTTCTAAATAGATGTTTGTGAATGAAATAATATATTGTAGTTACAAAATACCACATGTTTGTGAATGAAATAAAAAAAATCTAAGACAAACTACATAAGGCTGAATTAGCTAATTAAACGAATATGGAGAGAATCATTTGATATTAATTACTGTTGATTATGTGTGACATGTGGTGATAGTGTTACTAAGATACTCACCCAATGTGGTAATAGTGCTACTAAGATAGCTTGTAAACTAATTAAGCTTTGTAGAGTAAACATGTTTTGTTATAAAATAGACATTTGTATTGAAATGGATTATGCAGTTCAAAAGATGCGTTCCTAGAGTTCCATCCTTTCATTCTGGTTGTTACAAAGAACAAAAATATTAACGTATTAATTTTAGCCGCGATCTATAATTCATGAATTGTATAAACTAAGTGTGAAAAAATAATATAAAACAATAACATCTCTCATTTAGTCGGTCAGAAAGTAAAGAAACCCGATTTGAAAGCAATAAAGCATATAATAATATATTCTAAGCATTCCTACAACATAATGTATGCCTTGCTGGCACCTAATATCGAAATTGTCATAATGCTACTGCTTAGCATTGCACAAGACTTGGTATTACCCGTTAACACTTAGTGGGAAAAGGATATAAATAAATTGCACAAACCTTGGTACTTCCCATTAACACATAGTTTGAGATTGATCAGATGTAGCATTTAGTAGACTAAAAATAACACAAGAGTGAGAAAAGGGTATAAAATGTGGTAATTAATCTTCATACTATCCCAAACAAAATACAGATCTAATTGGCTTTGCAATCAAGACTAGATTAAAAAAATCATCGTCAAACATATCACTAATTGAGTGCATAACTACAAACAAAAGAAGCGAAAGGGCGTGATTACTTAGATAGCTATTCTGAAGTTAGGCACTGATACATTAAAATAAGACATTAAGTCTATTAGATTATCTAGAAAAGTTGGCAAGCAGTCAACTTAATAGATCCAACTCCAAAAATTTTACTTTTAGTAAAACTAATTTATCCTAATATATGAATGCATAATTGGTTATAAATGCATCAATATATCAGAATCAAACCATGTGGAGTTAAGGGCATCTCTAGACGAACTCCTAAAATTTAGCCCCTCAAACGCCTCCTCAAACCTTAACTCCTCAAATTTGAGGAGTTAAAAAAGGGGTTCCTAGCTAGACTCTTAAAACTTAACTCCCTCAAAGATTTTCACAAAAATATTGCAAACACAAATTTACTACTCAATTGCATAAAGGTTGCACATCATACAAAGCACAATTAGATGATTCATCACTAGATAGCATAATTAAACAAATTTAAACTATCATCATCGACCTAGGCATAGTACGCGTCAAAGTCGTCCAAGATAGGGGACATAGGCAATACTCCGCGCCTGACCTCATTGTCATTGGTGCTAGGTCGAGTTGACAACATCTCCTCCTCCTTGTCGGAGGGCTCGACCATGATCTCTTCCAATATCTCGGTATTCTCCTTGGACTCAAGACAAACTCCATTCTCGGGGAGGACCTGCGCGTTCTTTGCAATTAACTCATACATGAAGGCCTCATCGATGCACTCAGCCTCGACCTGGTTCACGGCGTAGAGGTTCTCCTTCTCCTCAGTGCGAGAGACTAATTCTAACAGGAGGCACGATGAAGTCCGTGCGTGGGTGTTGAGGGGAAAGTTAAGCTATTCCTTGATGACTAAGTAGTGGACCACCATCATGGCATACACACATGCCTTTGATGACAACCATCACGTCATACACACTAGCGTAGCACTTTCGATAAGTAAGAGTGTCGAACCCAACAAGAAGCAGAAGGAATTGATAAGCGGTTTTAGCAAGGTATTGTCTGCAAGTGTTGTCAAAGAGGAGTAACATATAGTTTGATAGCAAGGTAATTCGTAGCAAGTAAAAAGTAACCAAAGTAACAAGGTACAACAAGATTGTACAATCCTTATATTGGAAAGGACAAGCCAAAAGTATTTCTTATAGTGATCAAAGCGTTCTCGAGGACACATGGGAATTTCGTGTAGTCATACTCATCATGTTTTAGTTGATTCGTGTTCACTGCTTTGTTAAACTGTAATGTGGGTTGACCGGATCTAGGGTGTTGTTCTTACTTGAACAACCAACCCACTTATGATTACCCCCTCTCGCAAGCATCCGCAACTACGAAGCAAGAATTAGGATAAATCTAGCAATAGCATGATATATATGGATCCAAATCAGCCCCTTACGGAACAATGCATAAACTAGGGATAAATATTTTCTCACTCTTGCAACCCAACATCTTCTCACTACCCCACAATGCCTTCCCCTAGGCCCAAATATGATGAAGTGTCGTGTAGTCGACATTCACACGACACCACTAGAGGAAGAACAACATACATGTCATCAAAATTTTGAATGAATACAAACTTCACATGATAATTTAAGTCTTCTCCCATGTCCTCAAGAACAAACAGAACTACTCATAAATCATATTCATGTTCATGATCAAAATAGAGTAAATGTATGATTAACAATCTGAACATCTGATCTTCCACCAAATAAACCAACTAGCCTCAACTACAAATGTAATCAACACTACTAGCAACCCACATGTACCAATCTGAGGTTTTGGGACAAAGATTGAATACAAGAGATTAACTAGGGTTTGGAGATGAGATGGTGTTGGTGGAGATGTTGATGGAGATGAGATCTCCCACGATGAGAGGAACGTTGGTGATAACGAAGGCTTTAATTTTCCTCTCTCGGAGGGAAGTTTCCCCGGCGGAATCGCTCCGTCAAAGAGCAGAAGTGCTTCTGCCCAGTTTCTGCCTCGAGACGGCGACACTTTGTCCTGAAAGTCTTCTCTTGATTTTTTTCTAGGGCAAATGACTTCATATAGGAGAAGAAGGGCCATGGAGGCTTGCTGGTGCGTCCACAAGCATGGGTGGCGTGCCATAGGGGGGGGGGGGGCGCAACCTGAGCCTGTGGCTCACTGGTGGGGCCCCTCCTGGTGGTTCTTCTTCCAATATTTTTTATTAATTCCAAAATAAATCTCCGTCAATTTTCAGATTATTTGGAGCTCCAGAGAATATCTATCTCTACTGTAGCTTTTTCAGGTCCAGAATTCCAGCTGTCGGCAATTTTCCTTTTCATGTATATTTGCAAATTAAGAGAGAAAATTCATAAGAATTGCATCATAAAGTGAAATATTTATCAAAAACATTATAAATAACAGTAGGAAAAGATGATGCAAAATGCACGTATAAACTCCCCCAAGCTTAGACCTCGCTTGTCCTCAAGCGAATATCGAATTCGATAATCATGACCACATGGCTATAGAGATATGTCGATAATACAAAAATACGGACATGGTAGCATCATGATCCTGATTATAATAGCAAGTATTCTATCATATAACCCCTCATGATCAACTAACAATTAACCACAATTTAAAGTATTGTTAATAAACTTTCTTGAAAACTAACAGACTATGTTCTTAGTCATCAAAGCAATTACAATTCAACATATTTGCACGAAGATTCTATGTAAGAGCTTTTGGTTTAGCAAATTCCACATACTCAACTATCATATAGCCTTTCATGATTTCTTATACTCAAAGCATATTTTTAGTTTCAGCCAGACAGAGGGGAAGATAGGGGCTTAATATTTCACCTCCCAACCTATTTATCTCAGGGATAGTGTCAACCATAATAACTCATGATCACCCATATCCAACTGGATATATATGCATGGATCTTTCCTCGCCACATCATGCTTGCCAAGTAGAGAATAAATAAGGTCGGAATAGATATAAATACTATTGACTCTTGCACAAAAGTAAAAAATAAACATTACAAGATAGGCCCTTCGCAGAGGGAAGCAAAGGTTGTCATGCGCTTTTGATTTTTGGATGTGCAAGCTCTTAATGTACAGAAACATGACTTTATATTGCCCCTTATGATAACAACCTTTATTATGCAGTTCGTCGCTTTTATAGCATCACCATCACAAGTTCCTATAAAACTTATTTTCCCTTACAATAAAAGATCATACAAATTTAGGAGCAATTTTTATTGCTTTGCACTGATGACAACTTACTTGAAGGATCTTATTCAATCCATAGGTAGATATGCTGGACTCTGATGACAAGAAAATGGGTTTAAGGGTTTTTGGATGCACACGTAATATCTCTACTTAGTACGAAGGTTTGGCTAGCAATAGGATATGAGCAAGCATCACATGTTAGAGGATCCATGACAATATAACTTCTATGTGAATATGACCAAACATAAACCATTACGTTGTCTTCCTTGTCCAACCTCAACTACTTGATCAGGTTTGGAAATAATTAATGAGAGCTCACAATCATAGACAATGTCCAAGATAGTATATTTATATGTGAAATCTCTCTTCCTTTATTATTTTTTCATGAATTGCATCAATGACCAATGTTATGTTTGTTAACTTCCAATAAATTTTACCAACTACACTTCTCTTATGTGAAGTCATTACTCCCCATGAAATTAACATATGCACTTTTTATTTACTATTGTTGTGATCTATGCAAAAGAATAAAAGTAAAGCAACTCTAAAACGCATACTGCTCTTTATTATAACTTTCAAGACGATTAGATAGATAGAACGATCATGAAACAAACACTCAAACTGTTTAATACTAATACTTTATTTTACTAAATCAAAAATAACTAAGGATGGAAATAAGATAGATGATGAAAATAGAAGTGATGGTGATACGATACCGGGGCACCTCCCCCAAGCTTGGAACAAGCCAAGGGTGGGGCCCATACCCGTGTACTCAAGTTTCCTTCTTTGGTGACGGGGGTGATGAAGTGGTAGCTTTCTCCTCTGTGGTTGATAGATATCTCAACTCGTTGATGATCCTGCAAAGAGCATGGTTTTGTTCCTCCAATGGAATAACTTCATGATTGAGTGTCGTATTTTGAGCACAGATTGCATCGACAGCCTTTAACGCATTAATATCATAGAAGGTAAGGTCAGGATAGAGAGTGTGAAAGGCATTTCCCTTTTCCAGATCCCTGAAGATGGACACTGAATATTCTCCTCCACCTCCCTCGATCTCTTCTTCGTCTGTCTTCATAATCTCCACATGATTGGCTGCATCTTCCTCCCCTGGAGACCACTCATAGTAGACCTCGCAAAAGGGGCGTTTACCCGGGGCAGGTCGGACGATGCAATGCTTGGTATAGAGCCTTCAGGGATACATGAGGGCCTCGAAGACCTAGAATTCCCGACAGGAAATAGCCCGAAACAAGAATAGAGGAGAAACTTGCGATATGATGGTCAAAAGAGCAAGGAGTATATATAATATATATTTTATCTTGCGGGACAAATATACGGGGGAATACGGAGTTGGGAAGGTCCATGAGGGCCTCACAAGTCTTGGTGGTGTGCCCTGATGTCTACTATGCAACTTTATTCTTGTAGACGTTGTTGGGCCTCCAAGTGCAGAGTTTTGTAGGATAGTAGCAATTTTCCCTCAAGTGGATGACCTTAGGTTTATCAATCTGTGGGAGGTGTAGGATGAAGATGGTCTCTCTCAAAAAAACCTGCAATCAAATACAAGAAATCTCTTGTGTCCCGGTAAATTGTATAGGTGCACTAGTTCGGCGAAGAGATGGTGATACAAGTGCAATATGGATAGTAGATATAGGTTTTTGTAATCAGAAAATATAAAAACAGCAACGTAGCAAGTGGCAAACAACGAGCAAAACGTTATATAAATGCTTGGAAATAAGGCCTAGGGTTCATACTTTCACTAGAGCAATCTCTCAACAATGCTAACATAATAGAATCATATGATCATCCCTCAACATGCAACAAAGAATCACTCCAAAGTTCATATCTAGCGAAGAACACGAGATGAAATTGGTGTAGTTAGTAGAACCACCTCAAAGTTACCCCTTTCGATCAATCTATCGAGCTATTCCTATAGGTGTCACAAATAGCTCTAGAGTTCGTACTAAAATAACACCAATGATACATATCAATCAACCCTAATGTCACCTCGATACTCCAATGTCACCACAAGTATCCGTGGGTTAATTATTCGACATGCATCAAACAATTTTAGATTCATCATATTCAATCCAACACAAAGAACTTCAAAGAGTACCCCAAAATTTCTATCGGAGAAGGTAGGACAAGAATGTGTATCAACCCCTATGCATAGATTACCCCATTGTCACCACGGGAATCTGCAAGTTGAGTACCAAGACATATATCAAGTGATCTCAAATCCAATATTCAATCCGACATAACAAAATCTCAAAGGGAAAGATTCAAGTCATCACAACAAGATAGCAAGGGAAGAACACCATATGATCCAACTATATTAACAAAGCCCATGATACCTCAAGATCATGACATCTCAAGAACACGAGAGAGAGAGAGAGAGAGGTTAACACATAGCTACTGGTGCATACCCTCAGCCCCGAGGGTGAACTACTCCCTCCTCATCATGGCCTTCGCCGGGATGATGAAGATGGCCACCAGTGATGATTTCCGCCTCTGGCAGGGTACTGGAAATGCTCCAGATGGGTATTTCTTTGATACAGAGAGTTGCGGCGGCGGAGCGGAAGTTCTAGGTTAACTTTCTGGGGTTTCTGGATTTATAGGATTTTTCAGCATTGGAATCACGTCAGCCAGAGCCACGTGGGCCCCACAAGCTAATAGGGCGCGCCTAGGGGGGTGGGCATGCCCTATTGGCTTCTGGCCCACAGGTGGCTCCCCTCCGGTGGTTCTTCTCTCCAGTATTTCTCATATTCTCCAGAAAAAATCATGAAAAAGTTTCGGGCGACTCCGAGAACTTTTATTTTCTGCACAAAAAACACCACTACGGTAATTCTGCTGAAAACAGCGTCGGTTCGGGTTAATTCCAAATAAATCATATAAAGTGCATCAAAACCATACAAAAGTATTGTAAACATAGGCAAATATGGCATGAATACTTCATAAATTATCGATACGTTGGAGACGTATCACGCCCAGGGGGTAGGGCGTATGACGTGAGCTTGTGGCTCCCTCGTGGACTTCCCCGATTGTTTCTTATTTTTAAATATTACAAGACGGACAAACAGTATTTTATGAAATTTTTGGAGTGGGTTTACTTACTGTATCACATAGCCCCTTTTTCAAGATTCTGGAGTGCTCCGAAATATTTCTTCTATATATTCTTCCAGTGTAATTACTTGTAAAATGTTGGTTTCAACGTTAATGGGGGTACCTGCAATATAATGTTTAATTCTTTGTCCATTAACCACCTTTTGGTTGGTTCCTTCGACATTATTGATCTTGATTACTCAAGCTCCCGAAGGGTAAACTTCTTCGATGATGTATTGTACAAGAGAACTTTGTGTAGAAGCTTTCCTGCATAATGTCTAAAACGAGAATTGTACAAGAGAACTTTAGCACGAATATTAAAATCTCATTTTTGAATTCTTTTATCATGCCATCTTTTAACCTTTTGTTTAAATAACTTGGCATTTCCTAGGCTTGCGTTCTCCACTCATGTAGGGAGCTAATGTCAAATAACCTCTTTTCACCGACAAGTTTGAAGTCATAGTTAAGTTCTTTAACTACCCAATTTGTAGGATTAACTTTATTTATCTATTTCTTAGCTCAACTTGCCCACTAGATTGAGGACGATAAGGTGACACTATTCTGTGCTTTACATCATATTTGGCTAGTTTTCGAAATGCACCATGAATAAAATGTGAACCACCATCAGCCATTAAATATCTAGGGACTCCAAACCTCGAGACAATAACTTATGTAAGCATTTTAATAGAAGTGTTATTATCAACACTACCAGTTGGAATAGCTTCCACCCACTTAGTAACATAATCAACAACAACTAATATATGTGTATAACCATTAGAGAAAGGAAAATGCCCCATATAATCAAAGCCCCAGACATCAAAGGTTTCAATAGCCAGTGAATAATTTATAGGCATTTCTTGACGTCTACCAATATTACCAATTCTTTGACATTCATCACAAGAGAGGACAAACTTACATGCATCTTTGAAGAGAGTAGGCCAGTAAAACACACATTCTATCTCCAACATAGTGTCCACCGTATGCATCTGAGTGACACTTCTTTATGATTTGTTCCTGCTCATACTCAGAAACACAACGTCTAGTAACACCATCTACCCCTTCTTTATATAAGTGTGGGTCATACCAAAAGTAATGTCTTAAATCAAAGAAGAACTTTTTCTTTTGTTGATATGTGTAATTAGGTGGTATAAATTTTGCAACAATGAAATTAGCATAATTTGCATACCAAGGATTATCACGAGAAGTGGAAGCATTTATGACAGCTAACTGCTCATCAGGAAAACTATCATTAATAGGTACTGGGTCATCAAGAGTATTTTCCATTCTAGACAAATTATCTGCCACAGGATTACCAGGTCTCTTTCTATCAACAATATGCAAATCAAACTCTGCAATAAAAGCACCCACCTAATTAATCTAGGCTTAGAATCTTTCTTATTCATGAGATATTTAATAGAAGCATCATTAGTGTGAATAGTAGCTTTAGAATCAACAATATAAGGTCTGAACTTATCACACGCAAACACAACTGCTAAAAATTCTTTATCATTAGTAGCATAATTTCTTTGAGCGGTGTCCAAGGTCTTATTAGCATAATGTAACATTCAATTTCTTATCAATTCCATGACCTAGAACAACACCAATAGCATAATCACTAGAATCACACATTATTTCAAAGGGTAAATTCCAATCAGGTGGTTGAGCAATAGGTGCAGTTATTAAAGCTTTGGTAAGTATTTCAAAGGCTTCTACACAATCGTCATCAAAAACAAATGGAACATCTTTTTACAGAAGATTGGTAAGAGGCTTAGAGATTTTAGAGAAGTCCTTAATAAACCTTCTATAAAAACCGGCATGACCGAGAAAACTTCTTACACCTTCGATATCTTTAGGACATGGCATTTTGTCAATTGAATCAATTTTAGCTTTGTCTATCTCAATGACCCTTTTAGAAATTTTATGCCGAGGACTATACATTCATTCACCATAAAGTGACACTTCTCCCAATTCAATACGAGGTTAGTCTCTTCACATCTCTGCAAAACTTTATTAAGATTGCTCAAGCAGTCATCAAAAGAAGTTCTGTAAACCAAAAAATCATCCATGAAGACCTCAACAACTTCCGTGCATAAATCATATAATATGGTAGTTATACATTTTTCAAAGGTAGCAGGTGCATTACCCAAACCGAAAGACATACGTCTATAAGCATAAGTTCGGAAAGGATAAGTAAAAGTGGTTTTCTCTTGATCTTCTTGTGACACAAGTATTTGAGAGAAACCAGAGTATCCATCTGGGAAAGAAAAGTGTGTATGCTTAGACAATCTTTCTAACATTTGATCAATGAAAGGTAAAGGATAATGATCCTTCCTGGTAGCTTTATTTAATTAACTAGTTACAATTCTTTGTGGGATAAGTTCATTTTTATCACTAGGAACAACGGTGATGCGTCCTTTCTTAGGGACACAATGAACATGACTTACCCATATACTATCGGCCATGGGATAGATTATACCTGCCTCCAGAAGCTTTAACATTTCCATTCTTACCACATCCTTCATTTTTTGATTCAAGCGACGCTCATGATTGACAGCTGGTTTAGCATTAGGCTCCATATTAATCTTGTGTTGACAAAGAGTGGGACTAATGCCTTTAAGATCATCAAGAGTATATCCAATTGCAGCATGATGCTTCCTTAATGTTTTCAATAATTTCTTTTCTTCATGCACTGAAAGGTTAGCATTGATAATAACAAGATATATTTTCTTTTCATCAAAATACAAGCATATTTCAATGTATCAGGAAGTTTCTTTAATTCAAACACCAGATCACTGCTAGGTGGAGAGGGTCCCCAACATTTCAACAAGCAAATTATGCTTAAGGATAGGTGTTTGTCTAAAGAATATTTCATCAATTTCTTTTCTCTCATTCATATGCATATCATTTTCATGGTCTAGCAAATATTTTTTGAAAGGATTAGTAGGAGGTATGGCAATAGAGGCAATACCAATGATATCATCTTTATTGGAAAGTTCTTTATCATGAGGTTGTCTACTAAACTTGGAGAAATTATATTCATGAGTTACATCACCAAATTTAACCTTAACATATTCTTTAATACAATCAATTTCAGCATTAACAGTATGCAAGAAAGGTCTACCGAATGGGACAATAATTATCTTAGTGTGATCCAAGCACTAAGAAATCAGTAGGATATTTAATCTTGCCACACAAGATTTCAACATCTTTGACAATCCCAAGTGGTTAAATAGTATCTCTATTTGCAATCTTAATAGTAACATCAATATCTTGTATATCAGCAGGTGCAATATCAAGTATGACTTCTTGATATAAAGAAAAGGGAATGGCACTTATACTAGCACCAATGTCACATAAACCATGGTAGCAATGATCTGCAATGTTAACAGAAACAACGGGCATACCAACAACTCTTATTCTTATCCAACATATCCCATTCATTTCTAACAGGTTCAACAATTCTAGCAGCATCATCACAGAAATAAATAACATGCCCGCCAATATCATCAACCAAAAGATCTTTAATCATTGCAATCGGAGGTTCTACTTTAATTTGTTCAGGATATTTATGTGTTCTAATATTACTCTTATGAACCACAATTGTAGCCTTAGCATGTTCCTTAATCCTAACAAGAAAAGAGATTTTTTTTATATATAAGTAGTAGGGACAACTGGATTAGCAGTATAAGAAATCGTTTCAGTTTCAAAAATAGGTGGCTCTTCATAACTATTTTCAACAGGTGGATGAAATTTAAACCACTTTTGTGTAGTAAGATCAACATGAGCAGCAAAAGATTCACAAAATGTAGCTTCTATCTCAGAGTCAAGTCCATATTTTGCACTAAGCTTATGAAAAACATATTTTTATATAAAAGATTTGATGCAACCAAATTCGAGATTTATACCTGACTCGTTACCCTTTGCCAATTTCCCAATCTTCAGAGTCGCGTTTAATTCTTTCATTAAGATCCCATTTGAATTCAATACTTCTCTTCATGAAAGAACCAGCAGAAGAAGTATCAACCCTTGCTTTATTATCATCAGAAAGATGAACATAAAAGTTTTGAAGAATCATTCCTCTTGGGAGCTCATGGTTGGGGCATGTATGCAACTTATACTTAAGCCTCCTCCGAGCTTGATAGAAACTTTCACCTTCACAAGGCCAAAAATTATATCACTGCGTTTTGATGTCTCCATTGGAGGCCTAGAATCTGAATTGGTATTCCTAAATTTCAATTCCTATGTTTGGATGGACTCTGTATTAGCAGACTGAAATGAAACGAAAACGCTGGCCGAATTACCTCCCATCCGAAGTGCCCGCCACAATACGGAGCCATCCCGCTCCTAATCGTGCTGAAATAAGCTTCCCCGCAAAACATACCGCTTCGTCGGTCTCTTCCCCCCCTCGTGAACAGAAAAAGACATCAGAGAGAAAACGGTGGCGACGACCACGGAGCTGGCGGCCACCACGGAACTGGCCGGCGACCAAAAGGCGGCGACGCAGGTCCGCCCTCTCCTACCAGGTCACTCCTCCTCCTGGGTCGCAGCTCAGTTCCCCATCCCCGTCCCCAGATCTCCACGAGTGAGCCCTTTCTTATTCTGGCGGCGGTCGCTCCTCCCTTCCCCGTCCCTGATTGCTTCTCCTCCGGCGGCGTCCCTCTCTTCCTCGTCTGCAGCGTCCCTGCCACCATCCCCTTCCCCTCATGCTCGCTGGCGTGGACATCCTCTTCTCTGGATCCCGCAGCCGTTGGAGTTTCCCATACACGAGGATTTGCGACTGCACGATCTTGGCCCATCACGCTCGTCGGCGTCGCTCCATCCTGGTCGCAGATGGTTGGCTGATCATCAAGGACGACTACGTCATGTGCTCCTCACGGCTGCTCGACCGGCTCCGTTCATGGCACAGCTCATGCACACAATCAATTCTAGTGTATTCCATCCAAACGTAACATTGGTATTGCTAGCTTATCTAATTCCAACCGGTATTATTTTGTACACCCAAACATATCTATTGGTATTGGAGCCCATTGCAATACAAAGGTTGATTTGGTATTGGATCCAATGCAATTCAGAGTCTCTCAATGGAGACATCCAAACGAAGCGTATATGTAATTCCGATCACGATGAACCAAGCACATAGGATAAAATTTTGGAGAAATTACAGCTTCATTCGATTACAGTCCCATGTTTCAGATTCATCCAATGGCCTATACGATGCCAATGCTCTCCCCCCCCCAAAGATAAAGTGAATACCTTCTTATTAACTCCATCTTCGGATAAACCTGCAAGCTTAAACAATCCACAAAGTTAATATGTATAGATCAGGTGCATATTAAGATGTATTGTTCCATTTCCTGCATAAGGGTTAGGAAGCAGTTTTTCGAAAATACCCGAAAGAATTTCACAACAAATATTTTCAGTAGGTTGAGGAGCGGCTTTTACCACTTCCGTTCAAGGTGAAGATACCCCGAACAAGCCCCTCAAAGGATTGTTCTCCATAGTAACAAGTGAAGATAAAATTCACCGCGTAATATAAATGTTTCCTTACCAAGTTCCTCTTACCAAAAGTGCTTCACTCCTCGGCAATGACGTCAGAAAACATTCTTAATGACCCACAAATATAGGGGATCTATCATAGTCTTTCGATAAGTAAGAGTGTCATACCCAACAAGGAGTAGAAGGAGTTGATAAGCGGTTTCAGCAAGGTATTCTCTGCAATTGTTGTAAAAGAGTAGTAACAGATGGTTTGATAGCAAGGTAATTCATAGCGAGTAACAAGTAACCAAAGTAACAAGGTGCAGCAAGGTGGCCCAATACTTATATTTCAAAGTACAAGGCAAAAGTATTTCTTGTAGTGATCAAAGTGTTCTCGAGGACACATGGGAATTTCGTCTAGTCATACTCATCATGATTTAGTTGATTCGCGTTCACTACTTTGATAAATTGTAATGTGCGTGGACCGGTGCTAGGGTGCTATTCTTACTTGACCAAACAACCCACTTATGAGTATCCCCTCTCGCAAGCATCCGCGATTACGAAACAAGAATTAAGATAAATCTAACCATAGCATGAAACATATGGATCCAAATCAACCCCTTACGAAATAGTGAATAAACTAGGGTTTAAGCTTCTATCACTCTTGTAACCCATCATCTATTTACTACTCCACAATTCCTTACCCTGCCCAAATATAGTGAAGTGTCGGGTAGTCAACATTCACACAACACCACTAGAGGAAGAACAACATACATGTCATCAAAATATTGAACGAATACCAAGTTCACATGATAATTTATAACAAGACTTCTCCCATGTCCTCAAGAACAAACGGAACTACTCACAGATCATATCCGTGTTCATGATCAGAGAATATAAATATATGATTAACAATCTGAACATATGATCTTCCACCAAATAAACCAACTAGCATCAATTACAAGATGTAATCAACACTACTAGCAACCCACAAGTACCAAGCAGAGGTTTTGGGACGAAGATTGAATACAAGAGATGAACTAGTGTTTGGAAATGAGATGGCGCGGGTGAACATGTTGATGAAGATGAGTCCTCACATGATGAGAGGAACGGTTGTGATGATGAAGGCTTCGATTTGTTTCCCAGCGGAATCGCTCCACTGAAGAGCAGAAGTGCTCCTACCCAGTTTTCGTCTCAAGACGGTGGCGCTTCATCCCGAAAGTCTTCTCTTATTTTTTTTTCTAGGGCAAATGGCATCATATAGGAGAAGGAGGGCCATAGAGGCCTGTCGGTGGGCCCAGAAGCCTGGGTGGCACGCCCTACGGGGGGCTCCACCTGAGCTTGTGGGTCACTAGTGGGGCCCCTCCTGATGATTCTTCTTCCAGTATTTTTTATTAATTCCAAAATAAATCTCTGTCAATTTTCAGATCATTTGGAGCTCTGGAGAATATATATCTCTATTGTATCTTTTTCAGGTCCAGAATTCTAGCTGCCAGCAATTTCCCTCTTCATATATATCTTGCAAATTAAGAGAGAACCAACATAAGAATTTGCATCATAAAATGAAATATTGATCAAAAAATTATAAATAACAGTAGGAAAACATGATGCAAAATGGACGTATCAACCACCTCCTCTGTAGTGGCGAATGTGCCCAGCCACTTCTTCTCCCGCGTGTCTGGATTTAGGACATATGCCGCAAATGATCATAGCTGCTCACGCACACCATGGTACTTCGATGGCGGCAGTCGCTTCGACATGGACCATGAGGAGGCGGCGGTGGCTCAAACCGGATGTATGAAGATGGCATGAGCACTCACGGTGGTTGTGTGGACCCGTTCCGGATACTACGGGGCTCCACGGTGGTCCTCCTCATCGACGAGATCTTGGTGGAGGCGATGGCTTGATGCGCCGAATTATGCGACGAAGGCGTGCGCCAAACCAAGCAAAGTGGCTCAGGGAGGGAGGCGGGGGTTGCAAGGTCCCGACCTCCCTGTCTGGTAGCCATTGGAGTCAAGGAGGCTGGCGCCGGTGTGGAGGCCATAGAGTGGGGAAGATAGGCGACCATATAAGCAAGGGAATTGTTTGCCAAGAAGTTGTTTCACCTACTCAAAATTGAGAGGCGGCCGACGCTTCTCCTAAAAGATGTGAAGAGCTAACCCTTTTGATACTTCGGCTAGAGATGCCCTAACAAATGAGATACAAAGATGGGTAAGGACGGATAGCCTTCTTAGAGCACTAACCGACTGCTTATAATTTAGGCCCCTATATGGACTTTTATCCTTTAACTTCCTATATTTGCACCAATCACCATGCTTCTCCACTACTTTGGCAATGGTGAGGAAGACACTTGTGTGCATCCAAAATCGCCGGAGAAAATACTTCTTCGAACAGATTGCATCCGGGTTAAAGTAATCTCTAATAATCTTGACATGGCCCTCCCCTCTATCTCTCTTGGTGTGCATATGGCCAAATTGTGATCCTATTCTCGGCCGCCGAAAATCCTCGTTAAAGATCATGGCAGCAACCATTTCTAAGCCGTCATCATATTCTTCCTCCTCCGACGACGAAGAGTTGTCGAAGATCAACTCCCCTAACCTCTTCACGTACACCTGATTTGAAAAGGTTCAGTTCAATTGCCTAAAGGAAAAGCGAGATGAAAAAGCACAAAAAAACGTCACCGAGGCAAACCGTCGAACACTTGAAAGATGACAGAGGTGTCACGGCCGGTTTGCGATGTTGAGCCGAGGCCCAAGCAGCTGGTGGTCGGCGGGGCTTCGAGATGGTCGGCAGTCTATAGAGAGGCTCGGTGGAAGAAGATGCGGTGCGTGCTTCCGGCGACGGGATCGACGCGGTAGCGACAACGACAATAGAGCTTGATTCCGGCGATGGCAGTGACTGGCGAGCGTCTAGGAGTGGGCCAGGAGAGCAGCGGAGGCAAAGGGTGGCCATCGGCGTCAACATCGGCGACGATGCGGCGTGGGGTGAAGGGCAAAACTTTTACTCCACGGGTGGGCGGCGAGTATATTTGAGTCATTGCGGCTCCAGTGTAAAAAAATACTCCTCTAACGACGATAGGCGTTCGGTTAGGTGCGGTTTCGAGGAGGAAAACCAAATTTTTACTCCTTTTAACACCGTTTAGGGGATCGGTTAGAGATGCTCTTTGAGCCAATCTTTCTAGCCAGCTTCTGTGTTAGGCTTATTTTGCAACCACATATGAAAACATATGTGAAGATTTCATGAGAAGGGCTGAGCCAAAAGAGCTACAGTCTTGTAATGGAGGAACTACAGGGTGAGAAACTGAGAATACGAGGCAAAGAAAGAGATATACATCAGTGTCGAAAAACAAATTATATTTTGGTACGGAGGGAGTTCGAGTATATGTGAGAACGTGCCGCTGTGCAGTATGCAGTGTAGGATATCGATAGAGTTGTTTGAACTTTTTTTTTCGCATGCGGTATGGGAGCTGCGGTTTTGGGATGAACCATTGCTTTTGTTTTCTTTTCCTGCCTTGCGCCTAGACGCTATTTTTATGTTTTTGTCCGTTATGTTTTGACAGTGGAACCCGGTCCATTACATTCATGGATCCTATGGAAAAAAAAGGCTAGTCTACAAGGGCGCCGTGTGCCATATACCATGTATCTTATGTAGTTGAACTTGCACCAACCTGCCATGGAGCTCCAACTCTACATTATCCTGCACTAATAGTTATGAGAACGATGTGGTATATTATCGAAGGTACTCTATGCCTCCATCAGGGACGTTCGAATTACGAAAAATGTTTTTATTTGATGAGAAGGACCCAGAAAGCTGAGATCAATTTAGGAAAACCCATCAATCTTAGTCTCTTAGACAAATAACCTGTTCTTTGGCATTGGCGTGTTAGAACTTAGATCTCTCTCCACTTTCTCTGATGTGGTGATGAGCTTCTCATGGTCTCACATCTAACAGGGTTGACGCTGCGGAGAGGAACCAAGCAGGCGCGTCCTGCCGGCCGGCGATGCCGGACAGTAGTCACAACTCACATAACAACACAACGAACGACGCGATCTACTAGTATATCGAAGGAAAACCATGTTTCTTAGGGAAGTAGCAGATCGAACCGGATTTTCATGAAATAATCTGATACATCGAATTGAATAGGTAGATCTCCTTTGTTCTGAGTTCATCCAGGATTAATGTTTGGAGCTCCTATATATGGTGGCTCCTATTAATAAATATACTAGTATAAGACTTCTTCGGCAGTTTGTGTAGGCACAGTCCTCATCAGTTACAAGTTACAACACAAAGGCACAACAAATTGCCCCGCGGTTGGATGGAGATCTGAGAACCAAGAATCAGTACCAAATCTTAACTCTTGTTCAAAACCTTGTAGTTTATTCCAACTTATGCATGTTTAGTCATACAATTTCCTCGCCGGAAGCATGGAGGAGGAATGTCGACATGCAAAAAGTAGAGCTAGAGCTAGAGCTCATCTTGGAAAGATGTGGCGCAGCGGAGGAGCCCCGCCTTGAGGCGAGCGTTCTCCCTATTGAGCTCAGCCTGCTGTTCGAAGTAGTCCTTGGCGATGCAGTTGGGGTTGATGCAGATGAAGTTCTTGAGCGCCTCGCGCATGACCATGTTCTCGGATAGGATCCTCGTGTTCTCCTCGCGGAGGAAGAGGTTCTCTGCCCGCTCGTACTCAATCTGCCATGCCATCCAGATTCCATCACCCAGGTAAGGATCGAAAAAATGGGAAAATGGAAAACTATATGGAACAATCGGAGATCCAGTATTCCAGTCCATACCCTCATCTGTGTACGGTGGTTCTGGAACCAGGACCTGATCTGCTTGGTCTCCAGGCCAAGCTCGCGTCCAAGCTGAGCGCTCTGGATCTCATCCGGGTAGCTGCACTTCTGGAACGACCTGCGCGTGCACGCATACATACTTGGTTAGTTTCTACCGATCACTAGTATGAAGATGCAATGAACTGCAAATAATTAACACGGGAAATGGACAAAAAGGAAGATATTAATGGAAATTAGGGCGTACTCTTCCAGTTTTCGAATCTGCTCCGGAGTGTGCCGGCGTTGGCTCTTCGGGCGCTCCTGCACCTGCTGCTGGCTTTCGGAGGACCCCTCCTGGTGGTCGCCGAAGTCCATGGCTCTCGCTTGCTCTCTCTCGGAGGCTGGCTATAGGAGGAGAGGAAGGAAGGGAAGCGATGGCCTTTTGCTCTGATGTGCGATCCCTCCCGGCTCGTGCTCCTATTTATATAGAAGCAGTGGTAACCCCAACATTGTGCTGCGTCATACTGCTGGCGCATGCACATCCTTTCCAGGCGAGCCGATATATGGCGAAATTAATACTGGCACTCACTGCCAGCCCAATGTATCGTGTTTCCTTCCTTCTTTGGCTCTACTGACCACACCCCCGCTCCTTGGCTTCTTGCGTCCATATCTTGCTCCAGAGCCCCTGCTCCTTGTGTCGCGTTTGCCAGAATTAATTCCATGCTTTTTTTTACCTACTAATCTTTTGCCAGAATTACCATATTATTTAAGGAAAACCTTAGAGGGTAGAGTACTTCCTGGAAAATATCACGCAGTTCTATTCCAAAGGTGACGCGCTTCTTTTTGCAGCCATATGATCCATTCCATGCTGCAAGCAGGCTCGCTCGCATTCTTCTCACGCAAATTTAGGAGCCGATTGCCACAGATGTGACAGAGCCGATGTGCTACATGCTTGGTGCAATGGGAGTGGGAGGCTGCACGCGCTGGTGCTCAACTTGCACTCTTTGGACGCCAGCATGTGCCTCAAAGAGTTGCACCCTGTACTTTCTTTTCCCCCTATCAATGAAATGATTCGTAGCATTGTGTATTTGCAAAAAAAAATGTGTTGTTATTCTATTTATTTATTTATTTCCTTTCATGCTTAGTTGATTCATAACACATTAAAAAATTGCTTTTGGTGACCGAGCTCATATGCTCTCATGAACAGTGAATTCCAACTAAAGTAGCAAAGAACTTTAAAAAATCGAAGATGCTCGAGTATTTTAGTTGTGTCCAAAATTTCATGGAGAAATTACATCCGGGGTGCTCTAGACAAACAAACAAAATCGACTCTCAAAAAGCTTTAAAATGTTTGAAATTAGTTAATACTTCCAGTAAAATTTATAATGGTAAGTTTAAACTATTAGTTTATACTTATTGCTAGAGCAACTTATGCTCCCTTTGCATCTCTCTGTGTACTTCCATTCATGCAGGATGACTTGTTTCTTGTAAAGTAACTGTAAGGTTTTACGTACCATGCTTAGTCTATGTTAATACTTGATTTATGTGAATTATATTTTGTGCTTCGCATTTTATATATGGGGTGGCACATATTTGTATTTTACTTATGTGAATAAAATTTCACAAGCTAATATTGTGTCCACTGTATATATGTTGTTTACCGTGAATAAATTTAGAATTACTAGTTGTGGGGATTACTGTGAAGTAGGTATAGTTGTAGATTAGTAAACAAGAAAAGCATATATGCATTCTATCAATAGCATATTCCTGAATTATGGTAGTGTTACGAAAAATCTTTCATGTGTATATTGGGTATATCGCTTACAATACAAGTTGACATTGGTACCTTGTGACAAAGTTCTTCATGTAAACTACAAAAGTAGGTTCTTTATATGTTGTTTCCGAAATTATATGCTAGCAATAAAACATATATCATAAAGATAAAAAAACATATATCTTATTTGTGCACAGTTGTATGAGGCATCATGTCAACATGTTATTTGTGTTCATTTCCAATGGATGCATAATAGTACACATTGTTTCCATAACTTAATTTTTTTGTTATGGTTATTACACACAAGTTTATTCATGTGTGTTGTGGTATTTGACCATACAATTTGTACAAACTATATTGTGTTAAATATAATTCTAATAAAATTTGGAGTTTTGCAAGAAGCCTATCAGCATTCAAATACAATACGTTCTAAAGTTTTATCCAGAAGAGTTTCCAAAGCACTTCATATCAACTTCATTGGAGTTTGAGATCAAACAAACTAAATATCGGTGAGCACAAAAAAATTACACCCAATCAAAGCAAGGCCTTATTATAAATGGAGTTTGGAGAATAATCATGCACTTTACCAACACAAATGCATGTTTAGTTTTGACTGTTAATTGTGTTTAAAAGTTGCTAAGATTGTAAAATATATGGAAGCTACGCATCCGTGTGTACTACATGCCCGACAAAAATTAATCATGCTTTTTATAGTTATATTATTTGCCGACAACTACACGACAATATTTTTTGCATATGAAAACCGTAATGGCATTTAGTGCATTCATGGACCACGATAATAACAGATAACTAAACCTACATTAATCATGATGGTTTTTACTCCCTAACTGAAGATCTGTCATGGGATAATTAATGACTTGAATGTGCCAAGTAACATGAGCATATGTGCACGAGCACACAAACAAACATCTACATGGTAATTCGTTTTCGGTCAATGCAATCCGCAAATTCTTGGACACTAGTCAACGTTTATGGGCCTTGTCAGGGAGAACAAATAGTGAATTATACAAACTGGAATTTCGGATTAAACATCCCCCATCATGGCGAATGGCTTCTAGTACGGGATTGCAATTTCATTCGCATCCCAGAAAACCGCAACAAACCAAGGGGAAGTATTCTGATATGATAACTTTCAATGACTTCATCTGCACACAAAGCTCGATTTAATTGCCCATCAAAGGTAGAGCCTGCACGTGGAGCAATATGCGGATTGAACCTTTGCTGGAACAACTTGATTGCTTTCTCATTAGCAACCATTGGACAAATTAAACCCCCAGGAAAGCATGTGTCTGACCACATACCTTGTGTTGTTAACATTGAGAACACCATTCCCCATAGCATATATATTCTTCCAATTTGAGTCCTACTAGATACAACAGTTGGTTTCTTGGGAGTGGTTCAAGCTGCTTGGTCAAAACCAGTAAGAGCCAGCAACGGTGCCACTGTCCTTTGTAGAAAGTTCAACAACCTGCATTATGAACTTAAAAATTGGAGCAAGAACATTTTCAAACGCTTACCCCATATCATACAGAAGAAACACAATTCCACCACTTACCACTTGAGATGGCTCTTGCATTGAAGATCATGATGATAAAGAATCAATCATCTTTCAATACTTTAAAGAAAGGTTTGGCACGTCCACCCCACATGAAGTGAAATTTAATCTTGATAACATTATTAAAAAGATTGAAGGCCTTGATCAGCTTACTCCTTTTACCCGAGAGGAAATTGACAAAGGGATCAAAGAACTGCCAGCTGATCGAGCTTCTGGACCAGAAGGATTTCCTGGTTATTTTCTGAAGGCCTATTGGCCCATTTTCAAGGAAGATTTATGTGCTTTGTGCTCTCAATTCTTGGAAGGAAAAATAAACATTGAAAGCATTAGTGATGGTTCTATCACTCTAGTCGCCAAATTCAATTCCCTAGAATCAGTAAATGACCTTAGACCCATCACCTCCTGAATTATTGCCTAAAGGTTATAACTAAACTGCTTGCTAATCGGCTATAGACCTTAATCCTAAAAGTCATTCACTGTAACAAAGGCCGGTCAATTCATGACTGCTTAGCATGGGCGATCTAATACATTTTCCAATGTCAAGCATAAATGAAAGAAATTGTCCCTTTTAAAGTAGATTTTGCTAAAGCTTTTGATACGATCAAACATGAAGGAATGATCAAGATTATGGAAAGCATGGAGTTCAATGATAAGCGACTTGGGTGTATTAAGTGCATTTTTTCCCCGAGAAAATATTTGGTTGTATTGAATGGGGTACGGAGATGCCAATTCCATTGCAAACATGGGGTAAGACAAGGAGGCACGATGTCTCCCTTGATTTTTGTTCTTGAGGCAGATTTACTTCAATTGGCAGTAAAATGGTGCATTTCGTCAAGACAGAATTAGTTTATCCTTTTCGTGCCAAAATATGTCAGATTATCTGGTGATGCAATATGCCAACAATACAATTATTGCCATGTCGGCATGTCTAGTTCAAGCTGCTTTGATCAAAATAATCTTCTTTGACTATGTTATTTCCGTTGGTTTTAAGATCAACTTCCACAAGTCCAGCCTCATTCCGATCAACTACAATGATTCGCTTTGCACCTTTATGGATAGCAATTTTGGTTGCACCACTAGGAATGTATCATTCACTTACCTCGGCCTGCCGCTGGGTAGTACACATCCAGTGATACAACCCATGCCTTTGGTTTATCAAGTGGAGGCCTAGAATCTGAATTGGTATTCCTAAATTTCAATTCCTATGTTTGGATGGACTCTGTATTAGTAGACTGAAATGAAACGAAAACGCTGGCCGAATTACCTCCCATGCGAAGTGCCCGCCCACAATACGGAGCCATCCCGCTCCTAATCGTGCTGAAATAAGCTTCCCCGCAAAACATACCGCTTCGTCGGTCTCTTCCCCCCCTCGTGAACAGAAAAAGACATCAGAGAGAAAACGGTGGCGACGACCACCGAGCTGGCGGCCACCACGGAACTGGCCGGCGACCAAAAGGCGGCGACGCAGGTCCGCCCTCTCCTACCAGGTCACTCCTCCTCCTGGGTCGCAGCTCAGTTCCCCATCCCCGTCCCCAGATCTCCACGAGTGAGCCCTTTCTTATTCTGGCGGCGGTCGCTCCTCCCTTCCCCGTCCCTGATTGCTTCTCCTCCGGCGGCGTCCCTCTCTTCCTCGTCTGCAGCGTCCCTGCCACCTTCCCCTTCCCCTCATGCTCGCTGGCGTGGACATCCTATTCTCTGGATCCCGCAGCCGTTGGAGTTTCCCATACACGAGGATTTGCGACTACACGATCTTGGCCCATCACGCTCGCCGGCGTCGCTCCATCCTGGTCGCAGATGGTTGGCTGATCGTCAAGGACGACTACGTCATGTGCTCCTCACGGCTGCTCGACCGGCTCCGTTCATGGCGCAGCTCATGCACACAATCAATTCTAGTGTATTCCATCCAAACGTAACATTGGTATTGCTAGCTTATCTAATTCCAACCGGCATTATTTTGTACACCCAAACATATCTATTGGTATTGGAGCCCATTGCAATACAAAGATTGATTTGGTATTGGATCCAATGCAATTCAGAGTCTCTCAATGGAGACATCCAAACGAAGCGTATATGTAATTCCGATCACGATGAACCAAGCGCATAGGATAAAATTTTGGAGAAATTCCAGCTTCATTCGATTACATTCCCATGTTTCAGATTCATCCAATGGCCTATACGATGCCAATGCTCTCCCCCCCCAAAGATAAAGTGAATACCTTCTTATTAACTCCATCTTCGGATAAACCTGCAAGCTTAAACAATCCACAAAGTTAATATGTATAGATCAGGTGCATATTAAGATGTATTGTTCCATTTCCTGCATAAGGGTTAGGAAGCAGTTTTTCGAAAATACCCGAAAGAATTTCACAACAAATATTTTCAGTAGGTTGAGGAGCGGCTTTTACCACTTCCGTTCAAGGTGAAGATACCCCGAACAAGCCCCTCAAAGGATTGTTCTCCATAGTAACAAGTGAAGATAAAATTCACCGCGTAATATAAATGTTTCCTTACCAAGTTCCTCTTACCAAAAGTGCTTCACTCCTCGGCAATGACGTCAGAAAACAATCTTAATGACCCACAAATATAGGGGATCTATCATAGTCTTTCGATAAGTAAGAGTGTAATACCCAACAAGGAGTAGAAGGAGTTGATAAGCGGTTTCAGCAAGGTATTCTCTGCAATTGTTGTAAAAGAGTAGTAACAGATGGTTTGATAGCAAGGTAATTCATAGCGAGTAACAAGTAACCAAAGTAACAAGGTGCAGCAAGGTGGCCCAATACTTATATTTCAAAGTACAAGGCAAAAGTATTTCTTGTAGTGATCAAAGTGTTCTCGAGGACACATGGGAATTTCGTCTAGTCATACTCATCATGATTTAGTTGATTGCGTTCACTACTTTGATAAATTGTAATGTGCGTGGACCGGTGCTAGGGTGCTATTCTTACTTGACCAAACAACCCACTTATGAGTATCCCCTCTCGCAAGCATCCGCGATTACGAAACAAGAATTAAGATAAATCTAACCATAGCATGAAACATATGGATCCAAATCAACCCCTTACGAAATAGTGAATAAACTAGGGTTTAAGCTTCTATCACTCTTGTAACCCATCATCTATTTACTACTCCACAATTCCTTACCCTGCCCAAATATAGTGAAGTGTCGGGTAGTCAACATTCACACAACACCACTAGAGGAAGAACAACATACATGTCATCAAAATATTGAACGAATACCAAGTTCACATGATAATTTATAACAAGACTTCTCCCATGTCCTCAAGAACAAACGGAACTACTCACAGATCATATCCGTGTTCATGATCAGAGAATATAAATATATGATTAACAATCTGAACATATGATCTTCCACCAAATATACCAACTAGCATCAATTACAAGATGTAATCAACACTACTAGCAACCCACAAGTACCAAGCAGAGGTTTTGGGACGAAGATTGAATACAAGAGATGAACTAGTGTTTGGAAATGAGATGGCGCGGGTGAACATGTTGATGAAGATGAGTCCTCACATGATGAGAGGAACGGTTGTGATGATGAAGGCTTCGATTTGTTTCCCAGCGGAATCGCTCCACCGAAGAGCAGAAGTGCTCCTACCCAGTTTTCGTCTCAAGACGGTGGCGCTTCATCCCGAAAGTCTTCTCTTATTTTTTTTTCTAGGGCAAATGGCATCATATAGGAGAAGGAGGGCCATAGAGGCCTGTCGGTGGGCCCAGAAGCCTGGGTGGCACGCCCTACGGGGGGG
Organism: Elymus sibiricus; assembly: GCA_039707655.1. Classification (NCBI taxonomy): domain Eukaryota; kingdom Viridiplantae; phylum Streptophyta; class Magnoliopsida; order Poales; family Poaceae; genus Elymus; species Elymus sibiricus. The sequence goes on from CM077675.1 coordinate 116,174,267, forward strand.
GCTCCACCTGAGCTTGTGGGTCACTAGTGGGGCCCCTCCTGATGATTCTTCTTCCAGTATTTTTTATTAATTCCAAAATAAATCTCTGTCAATTTTCAGATCATTTGGAGCTCTGGAGAATATATATCTCTATTGTATCTTTTTCAGGTCCAGAATTCTAGCTGCCAGCAATTTCCCTCTTCATATATATCTTGCAAATTAAGAGAGAACCAACATAAGAATTTGCATCATAAAATGAAATATTGATCAAAAAATTATAAATAACAGTAGGAAAACATGATGCAAAATGGACGTATCAACCACCTCCTCTGTAGTGGCGAATGTGCCCAGCCACTTCTTCTCCCGCGTGTCTGGATTTAGGACATATGCCGCAAATGATCATAGCTGCTCACGCACACCATGGTACTTCGATGGCGGCAGTCGCTTCGACATGGACCATGAGGAGGCGGCGGTGGCTCAAACCGGATGTATGAAGATGGCATGAGCACTCACGGTGGTTGTGTGGACCCGTTCCGGATACTACGGGGCTCCGCGGTGGTCCTCCTCATCGACGAGATCTTGGTGGAGGCGATGGCTTGATGCGCCGAATTATGCGACGAAGGCGTGCGCCAAACCAAGCAAAGTGGCTCAGGGAGGGAGGCGGGGGTTGCAAGGTCCCGACCTCCCTGTCTGGTAGCCATTGGAGTCAAGGAGGCTGGCGCCGGTGTGGAGGCCATAGAGTGGGGAAGATAGGCGACCATATAAGCAAGGGAATTGTTTGCCAAGAAGTTGTTTCACCTACTCAAAATTGAGAGGCGGCCGACGCTTCTCCTAAAAGATGTGAAGAGCTAACCCTTTTGATACTTCGGCTAGAGATGCCCTAACAAATGAGATACAAAGATGGGTAGGGACGGATAGCCTTCTTAGAGCACTAACCGACTGCTTATAATTTAGGCCCCTATATGGACTTTTATCCTTTAACTTCCTATATTTGCTCCTTAAAAAGTGTAGTTCCTAGTTGACCGCCTAAACTTAACTCCCTATTTTTCCGCCAAATCTTCCTACTATTAGTTTACATTCAATCCAACCATAATAATTAAGGTTCACATAATTCATGAATATTACAAATTTAGAGTTTACAAATTAAATTATTCAAAGTCAAACACACGAAAGGGTTGAAATGATGTAAAGAGCATGATAAAAGCACAACTATGAAGTGTTATGGAGTTGCCACTGATGCTCGGCAAGATCATCTTGAAGTTGGGTATGAACTTCTTGATTCTCGATGCTTCGATGCACTACGAGGCATCTCTGTATCTTGTTTACATCGTGCTCCGGCTCAACAGGATACCCATTGGAGATATACCAAAAGTTCCGTGGAATGCGTCTCTCATATTCAGTTATCATGTTATGTAATATGATGCAACATGTCATTATTTTCCATAGGACCTTGGGTTCCAATACTCATTACGGCCCCAAATAATGCTAAAGCGCTTCTAAAGCACACCGAAAGCCCTCTCCACACCCTTCCTTGTCGACTCTTGACGCATTACAAACTGAGATCTCTTGTTCGTCCCCTTTAGAAAGTTGGATTTTATTGACAAATGTGGACTATGGAGGATAGATGTCATCTGCAAGGGAGTAACCCACCATGTACTGATGTCCATAGATAACATAGTCGCAAGGAGGAGCATCTCCGACAACAAGCCTAGCGAACAGTAGTGATATCGACAACAGATTCTGGTCATTATGACAGGCAGGCAATCAAAAGAATGAATGCCAAAGCCATCGATCCTTCGATGCAATAGCCTCAAGAATGGTCGTTGGATTTTTGCAGTGGCCTTTGTACTGACCTTTCCACGTCGCAGACCAATTCTTCCATGTCCACGGCATGCAATCAATTCATCCAAGTATCCCAAGACATCCCCATTCTTCACTAAATCCCAAGAGCCTCTCGTTGGGTTCATTGGTGGGTGCCTTCAAGTACTACAACCCAAAGATCTGAATCACGGGTTTTGTGTACCTTCGAACGACCTCCAAGATTGTATCTTCTCCAACGGCGTCAGCTGAACACCCATCGGCAAGCACTCAAACAACCGCGATACACTTCATTAAAGGGCTCACACTTATCTCTCTAAATGCACTCGCCCTGAGTTTGAACCAATCACCATGCTTCTCCACTACTTTGGCAATGGTGAGGAAGACACTTGTGTGCATCCAAAATCGCCGGAGAAAATACTTCTTCGAACAGATTGCATCCGGGTTAAAGTAATCTCTAATAATCTTGACATGGCCCTCCCCTCTATCTCTCTTGGTGTGCATATGGCCAAATTGTGATCCTATTCTCGGCCGCCGAAAATCCTCGTTAAAGATCATGGCAGCAACCATTTCTAAGCCGTCATCATATTCTTCCTCCTCCGACGACGAAGAGTTGTCGAAGATCAACTCCCCTAACCTCTTCACGTACACCTGATTTGAAAAGGTTCAGTTCAATTGCCTAAAGGAAAAGCGAGATGAAAAAGCACAAAAAAACGTCACCGAGGCAAACCGTCGAACACTTGAAAGATGACAGAGGTGTCACGGCCGGTTTGCGATGTTGAGCCGAGGCCCAAGCAGCTGGTGGTCGGCGGGGCTTCGAGATGGTCGGCAGTCTATAGAGAGGCTCGGTGGAAGAAGATGCGGTGCGTGCTTCCGGCAACGGGATCGACGCGGTAGCGACAACGGCAATAGAGCTTGATTCCGGCGATGGCAGTGACTGGCGAGCGTCTAGGAGTGGGGCAGGAGGGCAGCGGAGGCAAAGGGTGGCCATCGGCGTCAACATCGGCGACGATGCGGCGTGGGGTGAAGGGCAAAACTTTTACTCCACGGGTGGGCGGCGAGTATATTTGAGTCATTGCGGCTCCAGTGTAAAAAAATACTCCTCTAACGACGATAGGCGTTCGGTTAGGTGCGGTTTCGAGGAGGAAAACCAAATTTTTACTCCTTTTAACACCGTTTAGGGGATCGGTTAGAGATGCTCTTTGAGCCAATCTTTCTAGCTAGCTTCTGTGTTAGGCTTATTTTGCAACCACATATGAAAACATATGTGAAGATTTCATGAGAAGGGCTGAGCCAAAAGAGCTACAGTCTTGTAATGGAGGAACTACAGGGTGAGAAACTGAGAATACGAGGCAAAGAAAGAGATATACATCAGTGTCGAAAAACAAATTATATTTTGGTACGGAGGGAGTTCGAGTATATGTGAGAACGTGCCGCTGTGCAGTATGCAGTGTAGGATATCGATAGAGTTGTTTGAACTTTTTTTTTCGCATGCGGTATGGGAGCTGCGGTTTTGGGATGAACCATTGCTTTTGTTTTCTTTTCCTGCCTTGCGCCTAGACGCTATTTTTATGTTTTTGTCCGTTATGTTTTGACAGTGGAACCCGGTCCATTACATTCATGGATCCTATGGAAAAAAAAGGCTAGTCTACAAGGGCGCCGTGTGCCATATACCATGTATCTTATGTAGTTGAACTTGCACCAACCTGCCATGGAGCTCCAACTCTACATTATCCTGCACTAATAGTTATGAGAACGATGTGGTATATTATCGAAGGTACTCTATGCCTCCATCAGGGACGTTCGAATTACGAAAAATGTTTTTATTTGATGAGAAGGACCCAGAAAGCTGAGATCAATTTAGGAAAACCCATCAATCTTAGTCTCTTAGACAAATAACCTGTTCTTTGGCATTGGCGTGTTAGAACTTAGATCTCTCTCCACTTTCTCTGATGTGGTGATGAGCTTCTCATGGTCTCACATCTAACAGGGTTGACGCTGCGGAGAGGAACCAAGCAGGCGCGTCCTGCCGGCCGGCGATGCCGGACAGTAGTCACAACTCACATAACAACACAACGAACGACGCGATCTACTAGTATATCGAAGGAAAACCATGTTTCTTAGGGAAGTAGCAGATCGAACCGGATTTTCATGAAATAATCTGATACATCGAATTGAATAGGTAGATCTCCTTTGTTCTGAGTTCATCCAGGATTAATGTTTGGAGCTCCTATATATGGTGGCTCCTATTAATAAATATACTAGTATAAGACTTCTTCGGCAGTTTGTGTAGGCACAGTCCTCATCAGTTACAAGTTACAACACAAAGGCACAACAAATTGCCCCGCGGTTGGATGGAGATCTGAGAACCAAGAATCAGTACCAAATCTTAACTCTTGTTCAAAACCTTGTAGTTTATTCCAACTTATGCATGTTTAGTCATACAATTTCCTCGCCGGAAGCATGGAGGAGGAATGTCGACATGCAAAAAGTAGAGCTAGAGCTAGAGCTCATCTTGGAAAGATGTGGCGCAGCGGAGGAGCCCCGCCTTGAGGCGAGCGTTCTCCCTATTGAGCTCAGCCTGCTGTTCGAAGTAGTCCTTGGCGATGCAGTTGGGGTTGATGCAGATGAAGTTCTTGAGCGCCTCGCGCATGACCATGTTCTCGGATAGGATCCTCGTGTTCTCCTCGCGGAGGAAGAGGTTCTCTGCCCGCTCGTACTCAATCTGCCATGCCATCCAGATTCCATCACCCAGGTAAGGATCGAAAAAATGGGAAAATGGAAAACTATATGGAACAATCGGAGATCCAGTATTCCAGTCCATACCCTCATCTGTGTACGGTGGTTCTGGAACCAGGACCTGATCTGCTTGGTCTCCAGGCCAAGCTCGCGTCCAAGCTGAGCGCTCTGGATCTCATCCGGGTAGCTGCACTTCTGGAACGACCTGCGCGTGCACGCATACATACTTGGTTAGTTTCTACCGATCACTAGTATGAAGATGCAATGAACTGCAAATAATTAACACGGGAAATGGACAAAAAGGAAGATATTAATGGAAATTAGGGCGTACTCTTCCAGTTTTCGAATCTGCTCCGGAGTGTGCCGGCGTTGGCTCTTCGGGCGCTCCTGCACCTGCTGCTGGCTTTCGGAGGACCCCTCCTGGTGGTCGCCGAAGTCCATGGCTCTCGCTTGCTCTCTCTCGGAGGCTGGCTATAGGAGGAGAGGAAGGAAGGGAAGCGATGGCCTTTTGCTCTGATGTGCGATCCCTCCCGGCTCGTGCTCCTATTTATATAGAAGCAGTGGTAACCCCAACATTGTGCTGCGTCATACTGCTGGCGCATGCACATCCTTTCCAGGCGAGCCGATATATGGCGAAATTAATACTGGCACTCACTGCCAGCCCAATGTATCGTGTTTCCTTCCTTCTTTGGCTCTACTGACCACACCCCCGCTCCTTGGCTTCTTGCGTCCATATCTTGCTCCAGAGCCCCTGCTCCTTGTGTCGCGTTTGCCAGAATTAATTCCATGCTTTTTTTTACCTACTAATCTTTTGCCAGAATTACCATATTATTTAAGGAAAACCTTAGAGGGTAGAGTACTTCCTGGAAAATATCACGCAGTTCTATTCCAAAGGTGACGCGCTTCTTTTTGCAGCCATATGATCCATTCCATGCTGCAAGCAGGCTCGCTCGCATTCTTCTCACGCAAATTTAGGAGCCGATTGCCACAGATGTGACAGAGCCGATGTGCTACATGCTTGGTGCAATGGGAGTGGGAGGCTGCACGCGCTGGTGCTCAACTTGCACTCTTTGGACGCCAGCATGTGCCTCAAAGAGTTGCACCCTGTACTTTCTTTTCCCCCTATCAATGAAATGATTCGTAGCATTGTGTATTTGCAAAAAAAAATGTGTTGTTATTCTATTTATTTATTTATTTCCTTTCATGCTTAGTTGATTCATAACACATTAAAAAATTGCTTTTGGTGACCGAGCTCATATGCTCTCATGAACAGTGAATTCCAACTAAAGTAGCAAAGAACTTTAAAAAATCGAAGATGCTCGAGTATTTTAGTTGTGTCCAAAATTTCATGGAGAAATTACATCCGGGGTGCTCTAGACAAACAAACAAAATCGACTCTCAAAAAGCTTTAAAATGTTTGAAATTAGTTAATACTTCCAGTAAAATTTATAATGGTAAGTTTAAACTATTAGTTTATACTTATTGCTAGAGCAACTTATGCTCCCTTTGCATCTCTCTGTGTACTTCCATTCATGCAGGATGACTTGTTTCTTGTAAAGTAACTGTAAGGTTTTACGTACCATGCTTAGTCTATGTTAATACTTGATTTATGTGAATTATATTTTGTGCTTCGCATTTTATATATGGGGTGGCACATATTTGTATTTTACTTATGTGAATAAAATTTCACAAGCTAATATTGTGTCCACTGTATATATGTTGTTTACCGTGAATAAATTTAGAATTACTAGTTGTGGGGATTACTGTGAAGTAGGTATAGTTGTAGATTAGTAAACAAGAAAAGCATATATGCATTCTATCAACAACATATTCCTGAATTATGGTAGTGTTACGAAAAATCTTTCATGTGTATATTGGGTATATCGCTTACAATACAAGTTGACATTGGTACCTTGTGACAAAGTTCTTCATGTAAACTACAAAAGTAGGTTCTTTATATGTTGTTTCCGAAATTATATGCTAGCAATAAAACATATATCATAAAGATAAAAAAAACATATATCTTATTTGTGCACAGTTGTATGAGGCATCATGTCAACATGTTATTTGTGTTCATTTCCAATGGATGCATAATAGTACATATTGTTTCCATAACTTAATTTTGTTGTTATGCATGGTTATTACACACAAGTTTATTCATGTGTGTTGTGGTATTTGACCATACAATTTGTACAAACTATATTGTGTTAAATATAATTCTAATAAAATTTGGAGTTTTGCAAGAAGCCTATCAGCATTCAAATACAATACGTTCTAAAGTTTTATCCAGAAGAGTTTCCAAAGCACTTCATATCAACTTCATTGGAGTTTGAGATCAAACAAACTAAATATCGGTGAGCACAAAAAAATTACACCCAATCAAAGCAAGGCCTTATTATAAATGGAGTTTGGAGAATAATCATGCACTTTACCAACACAAATGCATGTTTAGTTTTGACTATTAATTGTGTTTAAAAGTTGCTAAGATTGTAAAATATATGGAAGCTACGCATCCGTGTGTACTACATGCCCGACAAAAATTAATCATGCTTTTTATAGTTATATTCTTTGCCGACAAATACACGACAATATTTTTTGCATATGAAAACCGTAATGGCATTTAGTGCATTCATGGACCACGATAATAACAGATAACTAAACCTACATTAATCATGATGGTTTTTACTCCCTAACTGAAGATCCGTCATGGGATAATTAATGACTTGAATGTGCCAAGTAACATGAGCATATGTGCACGAGCACACAAACAAACATCTACATGGTAATTCGTTTTCGGTCAATGCAATCCGCAAATTCTTGGACACTAGTCAACGTTTATGGGCCTTGTCAGGGAGAACAAATAGTGAATTATACAAACTGGAATTTCGGATTAAACATCCCCCATCATGGCGAATGGCTTCTAGTACGGGATTGCAATTTCATTCGTATCCCAGAAAACCGCAACAAACCAAGGCGAAGTATTCTGATATGATAACTTTCAATGACTTCATCTGCACACAAAGCTCGATTTAATTGCCCATCAAAGGTAGAGCCTGCACGTGGAGCAATATGCGGATTGAACCTTTGCTGGAACAACTTGATTGCTTTCTCATTAGCAACCATTGGACAAATTAAACCCCCAGGAAAGCATGTGTCTGACCACATACCTTGTGTTGTTAACATTGAGAACACCATTCCCCATAGCATATATATTCTTCCAATTTGAGTCCTACTGGATACAACAGTTGGTTTCTTGGGAGTGGTTCAAGCTGCTTGGTCAAAACCAGTAAGAGCCAGCAACGGTGCCACTGTCCTTTGTAGAAAGTTCAACAACCTGCATTATGAACTTAAAAATTGGAGCAAGAACATTTTCAAACGCTTACCCCATATCATACAGAAGAAACACAATTCCACCACTTACCACTTGAGATGGCTCTTGCATTGAAGATCATGATGATAAAGAATCAATCATCTTTCAATACTTTAAAGAAAGGTTTGGCACGTCCACCCCACATGAAGTGAAATTTAATCTTGATAACATTATTAAAAAGATTGAAGGCCTTGTTCAGCTTACTCCTTTTACCCGAGAGGAAATTGACAAAGGGATCAAAGAACTGCCAGCTGATCGAGCTTCTGGACCAGAAGGATTTCCTGGTTATTTTCTGAAGGCCTATTGGCCCATTTTCAAGGAAGATTTATGTGCTTTGTGCTCTCAATTCTTGGAAGGAAAAATAAACATTGAAAGCATTAGTGATGGTTCTATCACTCTAGTCGCCAAATTCAATTCCCTAGAATCAGTAAATGACCTTAGACCCATCACCTCCTGAATTATTGCCTAAAGGTTATAACTAAACTGCTTGCTAATCGGCTATAGACCTTAATCCTAAAAGTCATTCACTGTAACAAAGGCTGGTCAATTCATGACTGCTTAGCATGGGCGATCTAATACATTTTCCAATGTCAAGCATAAATGAAAGAAATTGTCCCTTTTAAAGTAGATTTTGCTAAAGCTTTTGATACGATCAAACATGAAGGAATGATCAAGATTATGGAAAGCATGGAGTTCAATGATAAGCGACTTGGGTGTATTAAGTGCATTTTTCCCCGAGAAAATATTTGGTTGTATTGAATGGGGTACGGAGATGCCAATTCCATTGCAAACATGGGGTAAGACAAGGAGGCACGATGTCTCCCTTGATTTTTGTTCTTGAGGCAGATTTACTTCAATTGGCAGTAAAATGGTGCATTTCGTCAAGACAGAATTAGTTTATCCTTTTCGTGCCAAAATATGTCAGATTATCTGGTGATGCAATATGCCAACAATACAATTATTGCCATGTCGGCATGTCTAGTTCAAGCTTCTTTGATCAAAATAATCTTCTTTGACTATGTTATTTCCGTTGGTTTTAAGATCAACTTCCACAAGTCCAGCCTCATTCCGATCAACTACAATGATTCGCTTTGCACCTTTATGGATAGCAATTTTGGTTGCACCACTAGGAGTGTATCATTCACTTACCTCGGCCTGCCGCTGGGTAGTACACATCCAGTGATACAACCCATGCCTTTAGTTTATCAAGTGGAGAGGTGTCTCACTGCCACGCTCACCAAGATGTCCTATGGTGCAAAACTTTTGCTCCTAAATTTTTGCATAACTCCTCTTACAGTTTTTTCCATGTGCACTCTCAAGATACCCATGATACGTCTCCAACGTATCTATAGTTTTTGATTTTTTCATGCTATTATATTATCGATCTATGATACTTTATATGCAATTATATACTGATTTATATCATTTTTGGGAACTAACCTATTAACCCAGTGCCATGTGCCACTTGCTGTTTTTTGCCTGCTTTTGATTTTCTAGGAAATCTGTACGAAACAAAGTCCAAATGCTACTAAACTTTTTAACGATTTTTTTTTGGACAAAAGAGACCTAGGAATCTTTGGGAGGAGTCAGGAAGCTACACGAGGAGGCCACAAGGCAGGTGGGCGCGCCCAGGGGGGTAAGAGCGCTGGCCTACCTTGTGGGCCACCTCTGGCTCCGTTTGACCTAATTCTGCTTCTATAAATTCTCAAATATCAGGAAACCAACAGAGAGCCACCCGAAACACTTTTTTCGCTGCCGCAAGCCTCTGTTGCGACAGGAGGCCATCTGGAGACCTTTTTCGGTGATCTGCCAAAGGGGGATCAACCATGGAAGCCATCTACATCAACTTTGCTGACTCCATGATGAGTAGTCCACCACGGACCTACGGGTCCATATCTAGTACCTAGATGGCTTCTCTCTCTTTGATCTTCAATACAAAGTTCATCACGGTATTCGTGATGATCTATTCGATGTAATCTTCTTTTGCGGTGTGTTTGTTGGGATCTGATGAATTGTGGGTTTATGATCAGATTATTCATGAAAAGTTATTTGAGTCTCCTATGAATTTCAATATGCATGATCTTATAGCTTCATATTTCTTTCCGACCTATCGATTTGGTTTGGCCAACTAGATTGATTTATCTTCAGTGGGAGTGACGCGTTATAATGGGTTCAATCTTGCGGTGCTCTATCCTCGTGATAGAAGGGGTCAAGACACGTATTTGTATTGTTGCCATTAAGGTAAAACGACGGGGTCTGAACATATTGATTGTCTTACTTTTTCTACATCATGTCATCTTGCTCCAAGCATTACTTCGTTTGTTATGAACTTAATACCATAGATGCATGTTGGATAGCGGTTGAGTGGTGAAGTAATAGTAGTAAATGCAGAATCGTTTCGGTCTACTTGTTTATGGATGTGATGCCTATATACATGATCATTGTCGTGAATAACATGTCATAACTATGCGCAATTCTATCAATTGCCCAACAGTAATTTGTCTACCCACACTATGGCCCCCGGGTCTACTTAAACAACAAAAACATCTTTATTACCTTGCTGCACTTTATTTACTTTTATTTTATTTTTTCATTTACAATATATTTTCAATCAAGATATAATCCTTGCAAGTAACGAGTTCAAGGGGCTTGACAACCCTGTTGCTCGTGTTGGGTGCAAGTGTTTGGTTTTGTGTGTGTAGGTGTTGTTGAAGGGAATTTGCATTGGTTCTCCTATTGGTTCGATAACCTTGGTTCTCACTGAGGGGAATACTTATCTCTACTGTATTGCATCTCCTCTCCTCTTCGGGGAAAATCCCAACGCGGCTCACAAGTAGCAGGAAGAATTTCTGGCACCGTTGCCGGGGAGCATCATCAAATTCTTGTCATGTCCCCACACATAAATTATCTTTCACTTGTTCTACTTTTTATTTGTTGTTATCTTTTTACTTTATATAAAAATACAAAATACAAAAATATTTATATTTGCTTGTTTGCTTAGTTATCTAGTTTACTCGTTTGCCTGCTAGTTTACTCGTGTTCCTGCTAGTTTACTTGTTTTGCCACTATGTCTCAAGATAAATTTTATGACACTACTTATTACAAATGGTTAGCGGAAATAGAAATCTCTATGAAAAATTTCATGTTCACACAACATGAGCACAATAAATTTTTTGCTAAAGAAATTGAGGAACATTCCACTTTGCTTGATGATATAAGTAAAAAACTTGATGAGGTCAATAATGAAGAAGCCAACCTACAATCTCAACTAGCCCAGACTGAAAATTTCCTAGGAAAGATTTATGACAAGCAAACCATGCTAGTGAATAAAATGGCCGCTAAACCCGAGTCACTCCCTCTCGATAATCATGATGAAGATGTTAAAATGATTGGTGTTTCTGCTATTGAATATTTATTTACTAATATGAAAATAGATTATAAAGGGACTGGAGATGAGTCAACTTTAGCTAAAAGGTGTCCCGTTTGTTCGGAGGGTGATGATCTTATTGATAAAAATGAAAAAAGTGGGTTTGGAGAGGTCAAAACTTTAAATAGTGATGCACCCATACTTTGGATTACAAGGACTTTAATTATAAAAGTTGCTATTTAGTTGAATGTATTTCCTTCTTGCAATCCTTGATTAGCTCACACAATGCTTTTGAACAAATTAAAGCTTATACTAAACATATCAAAGAAGCTATGATAAAAGCTCATGGGGAGAAACTTGAGTTAGAGGTTTCAATACCTAGAAAATTACATGTTGAATGGTAACCTACTATTAAAATTAAGCTTAAAGATTATGAATGCAATGCTTTGTGTGATCTTGGTTCTAGTGTTTCTACAATACCAAAATCTTTATGTGATGTGCTAGGTCTCACCGATATGAATGAATGTTCCCTTAACTTGCATTTAGCGGATTCTACTATTAAGAAAACATTGGGTAGAATAAATGATGTTCTTATTCTTGCTAATATAAATTATGTTCCCATGGATTTCATTGTGCTTGATATTGAATGCAATCTGTCTTGTCCAATTATACTTGGTAGGCCTTTCTTACGAACTATAGGTGCTATTATTGACATGAAAGAAGGTAACATAAGATTCTAATTCCCACTAAAGAAAGGGATGTAACACTTCCCTAGAAAGATAATTAAACCACTTTGTGAATCTTTTATGAGGGCTACCTATGGAATTAATTTTAAGGATGACAACACATGACACTATGCATTATGCCTAGCTAGGGGCATAAAACTATAGCACTTGTTGGGAGGCAACCCAATAGTTATCTTTAATTTTTTTGTTTTAATTTATGTTTTTATGAGTTGACATGATTATTAATACTGTAATGATTATGTTTTTATGATTAACTTAGTGTTTGTGCCAAGTAAATCCTTTGGGGTGCTTTGGAAGATAGTAGAATTGATACGGTGCAAAAACAGAAACTTTTGCGTCCAGTGTAGAATTTCTCTGATTTTACTGGAATATATTTTTTATCTGAATTTTTTACACAGTATTTTTATACAAATTTCCCAGGTTTTCTAATTGTTCAGAATTTTCGGAGTTACATAAGTATAGTTTTTCTACAGGTCTTTACAGAATGTTCTGTTTTAGACAGATTCTGTTTTTTGCTTGCATAGTTTGCTTGTTTTGGTGATGCTATGGATTGTGTCGGGGGGTATAAGCGATGGAGAAGTTATAATACAGTACCTATTATGCAATAATGAAATATGAATCAATTTATAACAGTACCTAAAGTATTTTATATGTTTGTTATACTAACGGATCTCACGAGGTTTTGTTGAGTTTTGTGTGCTGAAGTTTTCAAGTTTTGGGTGAGAGAACGATTGATGAAGGAATAGGAGCGGCAAGACCCTAAGCTTGGGGATGCCCAAGGCACCATAAGGTAATATTCAAGGAAGACCCAAGTGTTTAAGCTTGGGGATGCCCCAGGAAGGCATCCCCTCATTCGTCTCCAATCTACCGGTATGTCACTTGGAGCTATATTTTTATTCATCACATGATATATGTTTTGCTTGGAGCGTCATGTGTGTTATTTTATTTTTCCTTTAGTTTTCCACAATCATTGTTTGCTGGAAACGCGTATTTGATAGAGACACACGGTTATCATAATTTGTTAGAATACTCTATATGTTTCACCTATATCTTTTGAGCTAGGCAGTTGCTCTAGTGCACTTATATCTTTTTAGAGCACGGCGGCGTCTAAATTTTGTAGAAATTATTGAACTCCCATGCTTCACTTAAATATTTTTAAGAGTATAATAATAAATAGGAACGGTAAATGGCATGAGTTATAAGACTAGTCCAAAAAGGATAGGTATTCAAGGGGGATATAATAAAAACTTTCATGTAGCTCACTAAAGAAGAAACATGAGTTCATTATATTGATGTAGTAATATGAAAGGACATGAGTACATGATTGTTAGTTAGTAAAAATATCGGGAATTAAAGCTTGTTATTTTTTATCCATCTAAGTATTAACATGGCATGGTGATGATGTGTGAGCTTTTTTATTTCCGAAATGAAATCCTATCGTGTTGTTTGAATCGGGGGCGCGCGATGGTTAACTCCTCCCAACCTCCTCCCTAGGCGTATGCGGTAGTACTTTGCTTTGAGAGAACTAATAGGATTTGCAATAAGTATGTGAGTTCTTTATGACTAATGTGAATCCATGGATGTACACACTCTCACCTTTTCGTATTTGCTAGCCTCTTCGGTACCGTGCATTGCCCATTCTCACCTCGACAGTCGGTGCAACCTTCGCCGGTGCATCCAAACCCTGTGATATGATACGCTCTATCACACATAAGTCACCTTATATATTCCTCAAAACGGCCACCATACCTACCTATCAAGTCATTTCCATAGTCATTCCGATATATATTGCCATGTAACTTCCACCGTTCCATCACATGACTTGTGTGTTCATCATCATATTGCTTTGCGTGATCATATAGCTGACATAGTATCTGTGGCAAAGCCACCGTTCATCATGTCTACATGTTACGCTAGATCATTGCACATCCTGGTACACTGCTAGAGGCAGTCATATAGAGTCATAATTGTTTTATGTTGAGTTGTAATATTGAGTTGTAAGTAAATAAAAGTGTGATGATCATCATTATTAGAGCACTGTCCCAGTGACGAAAGGATGATGGAGACAATGATTGCCCCACAAGTCGGGATGAGACTCCGGACGAAAAATAAAAAATGGGGGAGGCCAAATGAGCCCACCACCAAAAAAGGAAAAAGAAAAAGAAAAAGAAAAGGAAAAGGAAAAATAAAAATAAAAAATGAGAGAAAAAGGGAGAAGGGGCAGTGTTACTATCCATTACCACACTTGTGCCTCAAAGTGGCACCATGTTCTTCATATAGAGAATCTCCAGTTTCGTCATTTCCATATGCTAGTGGGAATTTTTCATTATAGAACTTGGCTTGTATACTCCGATGACGGGCTTACTCAAATGTTTGAGGTCTTCATGAGCAAGCAAGTTGGATGCACACCCACTTAGCTTCCGTCGAGCTTTCATACACTTATAGCTCTAGTGCATTCGTTGCATGGCAATCCCTACTCCTCGCATTGATATCTGTCGATGCGCATCTCCATAGCCCGTTGGTATGCCTAGTTGATGCGAGACTTTCTTTTCCACTTTGACTGCTTTGATATCTACCACCATATTCTATTCCACCCATATGCTATATCCATCGTTCACGCTCATGTATTGCGTGAAGTTCAAAATGTTGAAGCGCGTTAGAAGTATGATCAAATTGCCTGGTTTGACACAGGGGTGCTCATGATTAATACTTATGCGGTGAAGACGGAGTCATGCCATGCTTTATATGATAAAATGAGTAGGGAATAACATTCTTTAAGGATCATATATTTTCAAGAGTAATGATTATGCTATTTATGTTTATGGATATTATATGTTCATATCAATTAGTTCATCGTTTCTCAATGATCATACTAAAAAGAGATTACATGTTGGGTAGCATGTCCCATAAATTTTTTTTTTATCATTTACCTACTTGAGGACGAGCAGGAATTAAGCTTGGGGATGCTGATACGTCTCCAACGTATCTATAAGTTTTGATTGTCCCATGTTATTATATTATTAATCTAGGATACTTTATATGCAATTATATGCTATTTTATATCATTTTTGGGAACTAACCTATTAACCCAATGCCAAGTGCCACTTGCTGTTTTTTTGCCTGTTTTTGGTTTTCCCGGAAATCTGTACCAAATGAAGTCCAAACACTACGAAACTCTTTGACGGTTTTTTTCTGGACAAAAGAGAACTAGGAAGCTTTGGGAGGAGTCAGGAAGCTACACAAGGAGGGCACGAGGCAGGTGGGCACTCCCAGGGGGGTAGGTGCGCCGACCTACCTTGTGGGCCCCCTGTGGCTCCGTTTGACCTAATTCTGCTTCTATAAATTCTCAAATATTGGGAAACCAACAGAGAGCCACCAAAAACACTTTTTCCACCGCCTTAAGCCTTTGTTCTAACGGGAGGCCATTTCGAGACCATTTTCGATGATCTGCCGGAGGGGGGGGTCGATCACTGAGGCCATCTACATCAACCTTGCTGCCTCAATGATTATGCGTGAGTAGTCCACCACAGACCTACGGGTCCATAGCTAGTACCTAGATGGGTTCTTCTCTCTCTCTCTTTGATCTTCAATACAAAGTTCATCGCGATCTTCGCGATGATCTATTTGATGTAATCTTCTTTTGCGGTGTGTTTGTTGGGATCCGATGAATTGTGGGTTTATGATCAGATTATTCATGAAAAGTTATTGAGTCTTCTCTGAATTTTAGTATGCATGATCTTATAGCTTCGTATTTCTTTCCGATCTATCGATTTGGTTTGGCAACTAGATTGATTTATCTTCAGTGGGAGTGGTGCGTTGTAATGGGTTCAATCTTGCGGTGCTCTATCCTCGTGATAGAAGGGGTCAATACACATATTTGTATTGTTGCCATTAAGTATAAAATGACAGGGTCTGAACATATTGCTTGTCTTACTTTGTCTACATCATGTCATCTTGCTCCAAGCATTACTTGATTTCTTATTAACTCAATACCATAGATGCATACTACATAGCGGTCGATTCGTGAAGTAATAGTAGTAGATTCAGAATCGTTTCGGTCTACTTGTTTATGGACGTGATGCATATATACATGATCATTGTCATGAATAGCATGTCATAACTATGTGCAATTCTATCAATTGCCCAACAGTAATTTGTCTACCCACAATATGCTACTTTCGAGAGAGAAGCCTCTAGCGAACACTATTGCGCCCAGGTATACTTAAACATAAAAACAAAAACATCTTTATTACCTTGTGTCACTTTATTTTCTTTTATTTTATTTTGCATTTAAAATATCTATTCTATCAAGATTTAATCCTTGCAAGTAGCGAGTTCAAGGGGCTTGACAACCCTCTTGCCCGCGTTGGGTGCAAGTGTTTGGTTTTGTGTGTGTAGGTGATGTTGAAGGGAATTTGCAATTGTTTGATAACCTTGGTTCTCACTGAGGGAAATACGTATCTCTACTGTAATGCATATCCTCTCCTCTTCAGGGGAAATCCCAACGCAGCTCACAAGTAGCAACCCCTAAAAATATTGAGCTACTAGATAAAATCAGACTTAATTGTCTTTGGACAAAAATGATGAAGGTGTAAAATGCAATTCCATGAGGGCTTGGGATATGGTTTATTGGCCCAACAAATGTGGTGGTCTCTATGTCATCAATATGAGAATTGGAAATGAGGCCTTGCTTCTGAAATTTCTCTATAAATTCTGAAATTGATGGGTTTTACCTTGTGGAACCTCGTATGGGACACTTACTACTCTTCCAAAATCCCCTCATGCTAGTGAACCGTGTGGATTCTTTTGGTTGAAAGATATCATGAAGCTAGTTCCCATTTATCATGGCATCTCTAAAGTGGATATCTAGGATGGGACCAATGTATTGTTTTGAAAAGATTTGTAGCTGGCGGAAATTCTAGCTCAATCGCACCCAATAGCCTTCTCTTACACTAATCAAGAAGAAATCGCAATCAATGATTTTTGGGGTATCATGTCTCTTACTAAAGTGTTTCACCTTCCACTCACAATACAAGGCCATGATGAACTTTGCCAACTGCAGGGCCTAATAGTTCGTGTGGGAGGGAATAGCCAACAAACACAAACGATTCTTGGACTTGCATTTGGGTAACTCGCTATCAGTTGATACTCCAAATTTTGTTTTAGGTATGTTGCAACACATCGAACATACAAATGGATGTGGAAATCCAAACCCTAAAGATCAAAGTCTTCGATTGGCTCCTTCTCTACGACGGGCTCAACACAAGAAACACGCTCAAGAGAAGTCACTCTAATATTGGTGGTCATAGTTGCTTAATGTGCACATCCCAAGAGGAAGAAACCATTGAACTTATGATTTCCACAGGCCCCTTTAGCATACAATGTTGAGAGAAGTTGGCTATTCAATGGACACCATATGACTCAAGACTACAAATGATGTCAGTAGCCAGAGGAGGTTGGCATAGGGCCATGTTTATGTAAATCTTCTTATTAGTAGCTTAGGGCATCTAGAAACATAGGAATAACAAACACTTCAGAAGGATTCTACCATCATGTAATTCTTGGTTTAAAAGATTCAAGGAAGACTTCTCTCTCTTGACTTATAGAGTGGGGGAAGAAAATAAACCTTTTATTTCTTATTTTGCAGCCTCCCCTTCTTAGCTTTCTCCCCTCCGCTCCCCCTATTCTTCCTCTCCCCCCTTCCCAAAAGTGGGGATGGATTTGTACATAACACCATGTGACTATTCTTTGCATTTAATTTTTTTTTGCTGTAGGGGAATACCCTACTATCCTAGGTTCAAAACCAGACCCAAGTTATCTTGAATTAGTGTAAACATGATCTTATAGTACATAAGCAAAGTCATTTCTCTACCTAATGCAACATCTATCTCAAACTAGGTTACTCTCTTTTGTAGATTAGAATGCATATGGCATAATATGGCAAACAACTTCAGTTTTAAAAAGCCAGGGCTCACCATGCGGTAGCTACCTCCATGCCAAATGAACTAGTATGCTAGAATCACTTGGTATTCACCAAGATATTTTAGTTTGTGTAGGTTATTATTGATATGTTTTCTTGCGTATTATTGGAACCATCTTTTAGAAACTACTACAGCTAAGTAGTGGAGAGATTAGTAAAATGCCACATTATTATCTTTGTTCTAGCTTCGAGTACATGTGGAATGCATGCATTCAGCGTGGTTGATTGATAAAATAAGAAGTTTTAAGATAGCATATGCTTACACTGTATTGACCGATCTTTGTGCTTTCTAGATCAACCAACTTACAATTTTTCCTTGTTTGATAATGATGTGCATGCTAGTTGACCTGGTGATTGTTACAGGTTAATACCGCAATCTGGATGAATTCTGGCGTGTAAATGGTTTGCATGGATAGCTAAATGGTGGGTTCCTTTTTTCATCTCTATATATGTTCATTCATGTAGTCTATATTCATACCTAATTTAAGTGAACCAGTTTTGTCATAGCACCCTTAGTCACATCACCATAATTGTCGATTTGGTAATAGCACCCTTAATCTATGTTAATGCCTAATATAAGTGAATCATTTTTGTATATGTAGTGATACGTCTTCAACGTATCTATAATTTTTTTATTGTTCCATCACTACTGCAGGATGGTCCAAAGACGACACATCAATCAGAGACCCTTCGAAAAAACTGTTTGTGATGTACGCCATAGCGTGTCTGATGTAACATTAGGAAAAAAAGCGTTTGTGATGTCCACATTTCGAAAATATAATTGTGTGCGATGTCGCGCAAACAGTTTTTCCAAAAAATGTGTGGGTGATGTTGTCTATTATTGCACACAGTTGGAAAAACGTAAACGTGTGTGATGCTTTGCACACGGTTTTTACAAATGATGTGTGTGTGTGATGTACTATATCATTGCACACAGTTATTATAATGCAACCGTGTGTGATGTCATGCACACAGTTTTTGCAAGCAGTGTGTGTGTGATGTAGCATATCACTCCACACAATGTTAAAAATGCAAACGTGTGTGATGCCTTGCACACGTTTTTTGCATACATTGTGTGTGCGATGTAGCCTGTCATCGCACACACTTTTGTAAATGGAACCATGTGTGATTCCTGAAATTTTTATTTTTCCAAAGAATAATGGTTTGCGCGATATGTTTGAAGGCGAACTGACATTTTTCCTTCGTCGTTTGACTTGTAATTTTTTCTACACTTAACATGCACCATAGAATCCTCCCTGTTAAAATTTGGCACTTTTCAGAGCTCGTTTGTTATATTTGAGTCATCAACTACATTTCCAGTGATTTAATGGATATAATTCAAATTTGAACTACGAATGCATAATACAATATGAAAAAATGATTTGAAAAATCATATTTAGGGTATTGAGTATATTTGTATGCCTCCTACAAGAAATGAATATAAATTTATTAGACATATGTGGCAAGAATCAACCGCGAACATGGAATTTATTGGTATTGAAATTAAAAAAATTGTAAATGAAGTCTGAAAATATGAAACTTGGCATAGTGTCATGATATGACCTCACAATGATGTGGTAAATATTTGAGAAGGTTTCATATTTTTTTATGTATATCCTTTAGAAATCTGACAACCTCCGAGGAACGATCATGGTTTCGAGAGTGAATGCACCAAATTGGTGGCAAACTTATGTTTTCCTTTATCATTTGACCTTGATTTTTTTTTCTATAGTTAAGATACACCATAGAATCCTCCACATTAAAATTTGGCACTTTTCGGAGCTCATTTGATATATTTGAGTCATTAACTACATTTCTAGTCAGTTAACAGATACATTCAAATTTGAACTACGAGTACAAAAAAAAGTATACAAAAATGATTTGAAAAATCATATGTAGGGCAGTGAGTATATGTGTATGCCTCATACAAGAAATAAATATAAAATTCAAATATCTATGTGGCAAGAATCAACCGTGAACATGAAGTTTATTGGTATTTTAATTCTAGAAAATGTAAATAATGTCTAATAAATACGTAACTTGGCATGGTGTCTATATAAGACCTTAGTATACTGTAATAAAATTTTGAGAAGGATTCACAATTATTTTGATGGTGTAAGGGCAAAAATCAAATGGCAAGAAAGCACACATATGTGTACTGAATTCTTATTGGTGAAGAGATTGAAGCCTTGGATCGATGACTTGGCATGAATCTATCCGTCCATACTTCACAGCCAAGAAAAATATCTAGCCTTATCTCCTCACCACGTACTCTACCAAATCCACACATATATCTAACTAGCATCAATCCAACCTCCTATAGAACTACGAACATGACACACACTTCTTCCATGCCATGGACGGCGAGGCAGACGACGCCTGCTCCAAGCTTCGACTAGGAGCAGGACACGGCGGGGTCGTTCGGCGTCGGACGGCCGTGCGTGAAGCGGGTGCCATGGACACCATGAGGCTCGTCGTCGGCGGTAGATGCGAGCACGAGCACGAAGCGGCCGTATAGCTCTGGGATCTCTATCTGGTGGCACAACTGCTTCAACAAGTGATGCATACCGAGAGACAGCGTCATGGAGGTGCAGTTCGTGGCCATGTAAGCTAGCTTCTCGTGCATCTCTTTCCAAGAATCCATCCACCAAGCTGGCTGCTAGCTAGCTTGCCGGATAGTACTAATCTAATCTTGTTTTTGTATGTCTAAGTATGATGTCTCTAGCCATCTAATCGATTCTTGATTCTTCTCATCCATCAAGATTCTCCGAGACATCAAACTAATCACAAAATCTCTCTTGTGAAGTCCTGAACTTTCTCTTGCTATACTTTTTGAAAAACAATTATGCATAACTAGTGTAAGAACTAATTTCAAGTAGGATACTTGGGTATGTAATGTAAAACATCATTAAAAATAGAAATAAAACTAAAACAAATCCAAAAAAATTGCACGTTAGATAATTTAGTGCATGAGGTACGCTCCAAATTTCAGCTCATTTGGACATTTGAGTCGCTGTCAGCAAAAAAGACAAATTGGGTCAAAACAAGACATGAACAATAAACTTTTTTATAGACCCCAAATTTGTCTTTTTAGCCGAGGGACACTCAGATATTCAAATGATCTGAAATTTGGAGCGATCCTCACGCAGCAAATTCTCTACCATGCAAAAAAAAAATAGGATTTTTTTGAATTTTTGTAGAATTTGTTTTAATTTTTTTATGATCGAAGGTGCAGATGTGCGTCGGCACTGAATCCCTGCTCTGTGTAAGGATTTACTTTTTTTTAACCTTGTAACCCTTTTCTCTTGGTTTTCCAGAATGAGATACAATAAGAAATCTAGGAAGGTTTGGGAGTTGATGTCATCGATGAACAAGAGACTGATGAAGCTTTACGATGTAATTAGATGTGATTGCTAGTTGTATGTGTTGGCTGTCCTGTGATATGAGATAGTACATTTGTATTTTTGTATGTTGTATGACAAAGCTTGAAAAGAAATCATATAGTGGATTTTGAATGTGCATTTTTGCGTTATGTTTGATTGTCAAAAGATGATCATAGTAAATTGATTACGTCTAGCTGATTTTAGGACTAATTAACATGTCGTTAAGATCACACATTGCACACAGTTTTTTGGATTCAATTGTGTGTGATGGCATTTACATTACACACAGTTTTTTTATTTTTAATCGTGTGCAATGAATCGCACATTACATACAGTTTTCGTGAAATAACCATGTGTGATGCTAATCCAAATTGCAAACGGTTTTTTGTGTTGAACTATGTGGGATGTATAGCGTGTGCGATGCACCCCCCCCCTATCGCCCACACTAGCAAGGTGACGGTTTGAAACTGCGTCCTGAAAGGGGTTAAAAACCGTTTGTATAGCACGTCGCTGCACCAGTGCATGCTATTATATTATCATTCTAGGATACCTTTTGAGTAATAATTTACCAATTTATATTATTTTTTAGCACTAACCTATTGAGCCAGTGCCCAGTGCCAGTTGTTGTTTTCTGCGTGTTTTTTACTTTTCAGGTTTATAGTACCAAACGAAGTCCAATTGCCCCGAAACTTTTTTATGATTTTTTCTGGACCAAAAGAAGACCTCGAAGCTTCGGGAGAAGACCGGAGGCCGCACGAGGGAGGCAAAAGCCAACATGGCGCGTCCAGGGGGGTCGGCGCGCCCTGGTGGCTTGTCCCTACCTAGTGGACCTCCTAACCTCGTTCTCTGGCCTATAAATTCACATATATTCCAAAAACCCTAAAGGGCATCCGGAAACACTTTTTCTGCCGTCGCAAGTATCTATTCCGACGGGATCCCATCTGGAGCTCCATTCCGGCACCCTGCCGGAGGGGGGATCGATCACGGAGGGCTTCTTCATCAACCTTGCTGCCCTCATGATGATGTGTGAGTAGTTCACCATAGACCTACGGGTCCGTAGTTAGTACCTAGATGTCTCTCTCTCTCTCTCTTGATCTTCAATACAATGATCATCGCATCTTTGCTTTGATCTATCTGATGTAATTCTTTTGTACGGAGTGTTTGTTGGGATCCGATGAATTGTGGGTTTATGTTCAGATTATTCATGAAAAGATATTGAATACTTGCTGGTATTTTATTTGCATGATTGTTATAGCTTCATAATCCTCTCCGATTTATTGAAATGGTTTGGCCAACTAGATTGATACTTCTTCGGTGAGAGGGGTGCGTTGTAGTGCGTTCAATCTGGCGGTGCTCTATATCCCAGTGACAGAAAGGGACAAGACACATCTTTGTATTGTTGCCACTAAGGATAAAATTATGGGGTTAGTTCATATTAATTGAATTCTCTTTGTCTACATCATGCCATCGTTCTCCAAGTATTACTCTCTAGATGCATGCTGGATAGCGGTCGATGGGTGGAGTAATAGTAATAGGTGCAGGCAGGAGTCAGCCTATTTGCTTATGGATGTGATGCCTATATATACATGATCATTGCCGTTAATATCACATAACTATGCACTTTTCTATCAATTGCCCAACAGTAATTTGTTTACCCGTCCTATGTTGCCTACATGAGAGATGCCACTAGGGAAAACTATGGCCCCCGGGTCTATTCACTTATATATTTACAAATCATATAGTTACCTTGCTGACATTATTTACTTTTTATTTTATTTTGAAATTTACAATTATCTACTATTATCTACACACTTCACTTGCTTGCAAATAACGAGATCAAGGGGATTGACAACCCTCTTGCCGCGTTGAGTACAAGTGTTTGCTCTTTTGTGTGCATCCGCTCAAGACGGTTGTGGATTGATATTCCTATTGGTTCGATAAACCTTGGTTTCTTAACTGAGGGAAATATTTATCCATATTGTGCTGAAATTACCCGTTCCTCTTCATGGAAAACCCAACGCAGATCACAAGTATCATGTAGTAATGGAGAGTGATAATAATTTTGCCTTCGTTTATGGGTATTATTTTAAACAAGCTAGTGATGTTGATTAATTGTATTTGTTGCCTGTTGTGCATAATTGTGAAATTTATCATGGAGAACAATGTTGCACAAGTCAATTGATACGATATTATAATTGAACCATATTTTAGATATTATAACACGTAAATAGGATGGTGGGTTAACAATGTATTTATCATTGCATCTCCACATGGTTTGTTCATAAGGCATGGTTATTTTTGTAACATGAAGATTTAATTTGTATATATCACGATATGTTCCATTGTAGCACTAATTAATTATGGATTCCAATGAGATAGTTGTATTTCCAAGACAACATGTAGCAATTATCTAAATGTGTAATTAAGTATTTATGATAGTGTTTAAATAAACATTTCATATGTACACAACAATGTTAAACTTTGTAACTATAATATAATGAGTATGTCACTTCCAGTGCACCAAAAGTATTTCATGTGAACAAAAATATCATGAATTTTCACTATAAGTTCTTTTTCTGAAATCTTATGGAAGCATTACACTACAGGTCATATGTGTACACCACAGTATAAGGAACTGTCTGACAAAAAAAGTGTAGATTTCCACTTTATTCATAATATTGGTCATCATCTCCATGTTTCCATATTATGATGTATTACAATAAAATATTATCCATGTGTTATTGTGATATTACAAAATATGATCTATACAAACTATAATGTATTGAAGTTGGCATGAACTTATAAGTGTACATTTAAGATTGATACAATCTATAACATTATGAGTACAATCTGAGGAATACTATATATACATTCTAGGTTATTGACTTATCTCTGTTGGAAATATGCCCTAGAGGCAATAATACATTAGTTATTATTATATTTCCTTGTTCATGATAATTGTTTATTATCCATGCTATAATTGTATTGATTGGAAACTCAAATACATGTGTGGGTACATAGACAACAATGTGTCCCTAGTGAGCCTCTATAGGACTAGCTCGTTGATCAAAGATGGTCTAGGTTTCCTAGCCATAGACATGAGTTGTTATTTTATAAAGGGGATCACATCATTAGGAGAATGGCGTGATGGACAAGACCCAAACTATAAACGTAGCATATGATCGTGTTAGTTTGTTGCCATTGTTTTCTGCATGTCAAGTATTTGTTCCTATGACCATGAGATCATGCAGCTCACTAACACCGGAGGAATACCTTGTGTGTATCAAACGTCGCGACGTAACTGGGTGACTATAAAGGTACTCTACAAGTATCTCCAAGGGTGTCTGCTGAGTTGGCATGGATCAGCACTGGGATTTGTCACTCCGTATGACGGAGAGGTATCTCTAGGCCCACTTGGTAATACAACATCACAAGAAGCTTGCAAGCAATGTGACTAAGGAGTTAGTCACGGGATCTTATATTACGGAACGAGTAAAGAGACTTGCCGGTAACGAGATTGAACTAGGTATGGAGATACCGACGATCGAATCTCGGGCAAGTAACATGCCGATGGACAAAGGGAACTACATACGGGATTGATTGAATCCTTGACATCGTGGTTCGACCGATAAAGATCTTCGTAGAATATGTAGGAACCAATATGGGCATCCAGGTCCCGCTATTGGTTATTGACCGTAGAGGTGTCTCGGTCATGTCTACATAGTTCTCGAACCCGCAGGGTCTGCACACTTAACGTTTGGTGACAATTTGGTATTGTTGAGTTATGTATGTTGGTGACCAAAAGTTGTTCGGAGTCCCGGATGAGATCCCGGACGTCACGAGGAGTTCCGGAATGGTCCGGAGGTAAAGATTTATATGTGGGAAGTCATATTTTGGGTTCCGGAAAAAGCTCGGGTTTTTTCGGTATTGTACCGGGAAGCTTCCAGAAGGTTCCGTAGGGTTCCGGAGGTGTCCGGAAGTCCACAGAGGGTCCACATGGACTCCAAAGGGGCGCACCAGCCCTTCATGGGCCAGGCGCAGCAGCCCCACTTGGCCCGTGCGGCTGTCCCAAGTGATAAGATCAAATCCCTTTAAAATAGGAGATAAGAGGCATTACTTGGGAAAGAGGATTACTATTCACGTGGTACTGTTCACGCGTGTACTATTCGCGTGGTACTGTTCACGCGGCACTATTCCTCCTCCTCCAAGTTTCCTCCTCCTATAAATAGAGAGGGAGAGGGAGGGCAGCCACACCTGAAAAAGCCACGTGCTGCCTCTCTCTCCCTCTAGATCTATTTCTCCTATAGATCGGTTTCGGTAGTGCTTGGCGAAGCCCTGCCGGAACAGCTCCGCCACCACGCCGTCGTGCTACCGGAGAACTCATCTACCTCTCCGCCCTCGCTTGCTGGATCAAGAAGGCGGAGACGTCATCGAGCTGTACGTGTGCTGAACGCGGAGGTGCCGTCCGTTCGGCGCTAGATCGTGATTGGATCGCGGGACGGCTAACGATTTGGATCGTGAAGACGTTCGAATACATCAACCACGTTTCTTAACGATTCCCGCTTAGCAATCTACAAGGGTATGTGGATCCGATCTCTCCTCTCGTAGATGCTCATCTCCTAGATTGATCTTGGTGAAGCGTAGGAAAGTTTTTGTTTCCCATGCAACGTTCCCCAACAGTGGCATCATGAGCTAGGTCTATACGTAGATGGCATCACGAGTAGAACACAAACGAGTTTGTGGGCGTTGATATTCAGATAGCTTCCCTCCTTAGTATTTTTCTTGATTCAGCGGTATTGTGGGATGAAGCGGCCCGGACCAACCTTGCTCGTCCACGTACGAGAGACCGGTTCCATCGACTGACATGTAACTTTGTTGCATAAGATGGCTGGCGGGTGTCTGTCTCTCCCACTTTAGTTGAATCGGATTCGACAAAGGCGGTCCTTGTAGAAGGTGAAATAGCAACTTGTATATCACTGTTGTGGTTTTGCGTAGGTAAGAATCGTTCTTGTTAGATACCCATAGCAGCCACGTAAAACATGCAACAACAAATTAGAGGACGTCTAACTTGTTTTTGCAGGGTATCTTGTGATATGATATGGCCAAAGACTTGATGTGATATATGTGATGTATGAGATGATCATGTTTTGTAATAGTTAATATCGACTTGCATGTCGATGAGTACGGCAACCGGCAGGAGCCATAGGGTTGTCTTTAATTAATTTGTGTCATTTGCTTTACTTTATCGCTATGAGTTAGCAATAGTTGTAGAAGCAATAGTTGGCGCGACAACCTCATGGCGACATGTTGATGGAGATCATGGTGTCATGCCGGTGACGATGGAGATCATGCCGGTGCTTTGGGGATGGAGATCAAAAGCACAAGTTCATGGCCATATCGTGGCACTTATGATTTGCATGTGATGTTAATCCTTTTATGCATCTTATTATGCTTAGGACGACGGTAGCATTATAAGGTGATCCCTCACTAAAATTTCAAGATAAAATTGTGTTCTCCCCGAGTGTGCACCGTTGCGAAAGTTCGTTGTTTCGAGACAGCACGTGATGATCGGGTGTGATAGACTCTACGTTCGCATACAACGGGTGCAAGCCAGTGTTGCACATGCGGAACACTCGGGTTAAACTTAACGAGCCTAGCATGTACAGACATGGCCTCGGAACACAAGAGACCGAAAGGTCGAACATGAGTCATATAGTAGATATGATCAACATGGAGATGTTCACCATTGAAACCACCTCATCTCACGTGATGATCGGACTTGGGTTGGTGAATTTGGATCATGTAGCACTCGGATGACCGGAGAGATGTCAATTTGAGTGGGAGTTCTCTAGTAATATGATTAATTGAACTCATTATCATGAACATAGTCTAAAGTTGTATTTGCAAAATTATATTGTAGATCGATAGCTCGCGTTGTAGCTCCCTTAAATTTTGATACGTTCCTAGAGAAAAAGTAAGTTGAAAGATGATGGTAGCAGTTATGCGGACTGGGCCCGTGATCTGAGGATTGTCCTCATTGCTGCACAAAAGGCTTATGTACTTGATGCACCGCTCGGTGCGCCACCCGCTCAAGCGTCGTCTGTGGATGTTGTGAACATCTGATAGACACGTTCTGATGACTACTTGATAGTTCAGTGCGTCATGCATTACAGCTTAGAATTGAGGCGCCAAAGACGTTTTGAACGTCACAAAGCATATGAGATGTTCCAAGAGCTGAAATTGGGATTTCAGGCTCGTGCCCTTGTTGAGAGATATGAGACCTCCAACAAGATTCTTTGCCTGCAAGATGAAGGAGAATAGCTCAATCAGGTGAGCATGCGCCCAGATTGTTTGGGTACTACAATCACTTGAATCAAGTGGGAGTTCATCTTCCAGATAAGATAGTGATTGACAGAGTTCTCCAAGTCACTGCCACCAAGCTACTAGAGCTTCATGATGAACTATAACATGCCAGGGATGGAGATGATCCCTGAGCTATTCGCGATGTTTGACACCGCGAAGGTAGAAATCAAGAAGGAGCATCAAGCGTTGATGGTTAGTAAAACCACTAGTTTCGAGAAGGGCAAGGGCAAGAAGGAAAACTTCATGAATGGCAAGCCAGTTGCCGCTCCAGTGAAGAAACCCAAGGTTGAACCCAAACCCGAGACTAAGTGCTTCTATAATAAGGGGAACGGTCACTGGTAGCGGAACTGCCCCAGATACTTGGCAGATAAGAAGGTTGGCAACGTCAACAGAAGTATATTTGATATACGTGTTATTGATGTTTACCTTACTAGTACTCCTAGTAGCACCGGGGTATTAGATACCGGTTCAGTTGCTAATGTTAGTAACTCGAAATAAAAGCTACGGAATAAACAGAGGCTAGCTAAAGGGCGAGGTGACGATGTGTGTTGGAAGTGTTTCCAAGGTTGATGTGATCACCATCGCACGCTCCCTCTACCTTCGGGATTAGTGTTGAACCTAAATAAATGTTATTTGGTGTTTGCGTTGAGCATGAACATGATTAGATCGTGTTTATTGCAATACGGTTATTCATTTAAGTCAAGAGAATAATGGTTATTCTGTTTACATGAATAATACCTTCAGTGGTCATGCACCAAATGTGAATGGTTTATTGAATCTCGATCGTAGTGATACACATGTTCATAATATTTATGCCAAAAGATGCAAAGTTAATAATGATAGTACCACATACTTGTGGCACTGCCGCTAAGGTCATATTGGTGTAAAGCGCATGAAGAAACTCCATGTTGATGGATCTTTGGACTCGCTCGATTTTGAATCGCTTGAGACATGCGGACCATGCCTCATGGGCAAGATGACTAAGACCCCGTTTTCCGGTATGATGGAGCGGGCAAGTGACTTATTGGAAATGATACATGTTGATGTATGCGGTCCAATGAGTGTTGAAGCGTGCGGTGGATATCGTTATTTTCTTACCTTCACTGATGATTTGAGTAGATATAGGTATATTTACTTAATGAAACACAAGTCTGAAATGTTTGAAAAGTTCAAGCAATTTCAGAGTGAAGTTGAAGATCATCGTGACAAGAAGATAAAATGTCTACGATATGATCATGGAGGTGAATATCTGAGTTACGAGTTTGGTATGCAACTTAAGACAATATGGAAATTGTTTCACAACTCATGCCGACTGGAACGCCATGGTGTGATGGTGTGTCCAAACGTCATAGTCGTACTCTATTGGATATGGTGCGTACTATGATGTCTCTTACCGATTTGCCACTATCATTTTCGGGTTATGCATTAGAGACAACTACATTCACTTTAATAGGGCACCATCTAAGTCCGTTGAGATGACACCGTATGAATTATGGTTTAGCAGAAACCTAAGCTATCGTTTCTTAGAGTTTGGGAATGTGATGCTTATGTGAAAAGACTTCAACCTGATAAGCTCGAATCCAAAGCGGACAAATGCATCTTCATAGGATACCCTAAGGAAACAGTTGGGTATACCTTCTATCTCAGATCCGAGGGCAAAGTGTTTGTTGCTAAAACGGGTCCTTTCTTGAGAAAGAGTTTCTCTCGAAAGAATTGAGTGGGAGGAAAAGTAGAACTTGATGAGGTTATTGAACCGTCACTTCAGTTGGATGGTAGCACGACGCAGAAAGATATTTTCTGTGGCGCCTACACTGAATGAAGAGGAAGTTAATGATGATGATCATGACACTTCGGATCAAGTTACTATCGAGCCTCGTAGGTCGACAAGGAATCGTACCGCCCCTGAGTGGTACGACAATCCTGTCTTGGAGGTCATGTTGTTAGATAACAGTGAACCTACGAGCTATGAAGAAGCGATGGTGGTCCCGGATTCCAACAAATGGCTAGGAGCCATGAAATCCGAGATAGGATCCATGTATGAAAACCAAGTATGGACTTTGGTAGACTTGCCCGATGAACGGCAGGCTTTTAAGTGGAAATGGATCTTTAAGAATAAGACAGACGTTGATGGTAAATGTCACCATTTATAAAGCTCGACTCGTCGCAAAGTAGTTTCCAACAAGTTCAAGGAGTTGACTACGATGAGACTTTCTCACCCGTAGCGATGCTAACGTATCTTGGAATTATGTTAGGAGTTGCTGCATTTTTCGATTATGAAATCTGACAGATGGATGTCAAAACAGAGTTTCCTTAACGGTTTCCGTGAGGAAAGGTTGTATGTCATACAACCAGAAGGTTTTGTCAGTCCTAAGGATGCTAAAAGGTATGCAAGCTCCAGCGATCCTTCTATGGACTGGAGCAAGCATCTCGGAGTTGGAATATATACTTTGATGAGGTGATCAAAGCTTTTGGGTTTATATAAAGTTTATAAGAAACTTGTATTTACAAGAAAGTGAGTGGGAGCACTATAGAATTTCTGATAAGTATGTGTGGATGACATATTGTTGATCGGGAATGATGTAGAAATTTCTGGAAGGCATAAAAGGTTATTTGAAAGGTGTTTTTCAAAGGAAGGCCTGGATAAAAGGCTACTTAAATATTGGGAATCAAGATCTATAGAGATAGATCAAAATGCCCGATAAGACTTTCAATGAGTGCATACCTTGACAAGATTTTGAAGGAGTTCAAAATGGATCAGTCAAAGAAGGAGTTCTTGCCTGATTTGTAAGGTGTGAAGTTGAGTGAGACTCAAAGCTCGACCATGGCAGAAGAGAGAAAAAGGACGAAGGTCGTCCCCTATGCCTTAGCCGTAGGCTCTATATAGTATGCCATGCTGTGTACCGCACCTGGTGTGTGCCTTGCCATGAGTCTGTCAAGGGGTACATGAGTGATCCAGGAGTGGATCACTGGACCGCGGTCAAAATTATCCTTAGTAACTTGAGGACAGAGGAAATATTTCTCGGTTATGGAGGTGATAAAGAGTTCGTCGTAAAGAGTTACGTCGATGCAAGCTTTGACACCAATACGGATGACTCTGAGTAGCAATCCGGATACGTATAGTGGAGCACCATTTGGAATAGCTCCAAGTGGAGCATGGTAGCAGCATCTATAGTATGACATAAGATTTGCAAAGTGCACACGGATCTGAATGTTGCAGACCCGTTGGCTAAAAACCTCTCTCACAAGATAAACATGGTAAAACCCCAGAACTCCTTGGGTGTTAATCACATGGTGATGTGAACTAGATTATTGACTCTTATGCAAGTGGGAGACTGTTGGAAATATGCCCTAGAGGCAATAATAAATTAGTTATTATTATATTTTTTTGTTCATGATAATTGTTTATTATCCATGCTATAATTGTATTGATTGGAAACTCAAATACATGTGTGGGTACATAGACAACAATGTGTCCCTAGTGAGCCTCTATAGGACTAGCTCGTTGATCAAAGATGGTCAAGGTTTCCTGGCCATAGACATGAGTTGTCATCTGATAAACAGGATCACATCATTAGGAGAATGGCGTGATGGACAAGACCCAAACTATAAACGTCGCATATGATCATGTTAGTTTGTTGCTATTGTTTTCTGCATGTCAAGTATCTGTTCCTATGACCATGAGATCATGCAACTCACTGACACCGGAGGAATACCTTGTGTGTATCAAACGTCGCAATGTAACTGGGTGACTATAAAGGTACTCTACAGGTATCTCCGAGGGTGTCTGTTGAGTTGGCATGGATCAACACTGGGATTTGTCACTCCATATGACGGAGAGGTATCTCTGGGCCCACTCGGTAATACAACATCACAAGAATCTTTCAAGCAATGTGACTAAGGAGTTAGTCACGGGATCTTGTATTACGGAACGAGTATAGAGACTTGACAATAACGAGATTGAACTAGGTATGGAGATACCGACGATCGAATCTCGGGCAAGTAACATACCGATGGACAAAGGGAACTACATACGGGATTGATTGAATCCTTGACATCGTGGTTCGACCGATAAAGATCTTCGTAGAATATGTAGGAACCAGTATGGGCAGCCAGGTCCCGCTATTGGTTATTGACCGTAGAGGTGTCTCGGTCATGTCTACATAGTTCTCGAACCCGCAGGGTCTGCACACTTAACATTTGGTGACGATTTGGTATTGTTGAGTTATGTATGTTGGTGACCGAAAGTAGTTTGGAGTCCCGGATGAGATCCCGGACGTCACGAGGAGTTCCGGAATGGTCCGTAGGTAAATATTTATATATGGGAAGTCATATTTTGGGTTCCAGAAAAAGTTCGGGTTTTTTCGATATTGTACCGGGAAGCTTCCAGAAGGTTCTGGAGGGTTCCGGAGGTTTCCGGAAGTCCACAGAGGATCCACAGGGACTCTAAAGGGAGCGCACACGCCCTTCATGGGCCAGACGCAGCAGCCCCACTTGGCCCATGCGGTTGTCCAAGTAATAAGATGAAATCCCTTTAAAATAGGAGATAAGAGGCATTACTTGGGATAGAGGATTACTATTCATGTGGTATTGTTCACGCGTGTACTGTTCACGCGACGCTATTCCCCCTCCTCCAAGTTTCCTCCTCCTATAAATAGAGAGGGAGAGGGAGGGAAGCCACACCTGAAAAAGCCATGTGCTGCCTCTCTCTCCCTCTAGATCTATTTCTCCTCTAGATCCGTTTCGGTAGTGCTTGGCGAAGCCCTGCCGGAACAGCTCCACCACCACCGCCACCACGCCGTTGTGCTGCCGGAGAACTCATCTATCTCTCCGCCCTCGCTTGCTGGATCAAGAAGGTGGAGACGTCATCGAGCTGTACGTGTGCTGAACGTGGAGGTGCCGTCTGTTAGGCGCTAGATCGTGATTGGATCGCGGGACGGCTTGCGATTTGGATCGCAAAGACGTTCGACTACATCAACCGCATTTCTTAACACTTCCCGCTTAGCGATTTTCAAGGGTATGTGGATCCGATCTCTCGTCTCGTAGATGCTCATGTCCTAGATTGATCTTGGTGAAGCGTAGGAAAACTTTTGTTTCCCATGCAACGTTCCCCAACAATCTCTCCCCACCCCCTCACATATATATACATACCACTCCTATTGGGTTTTGCATGTAAACAAATAAAGCTACCTAGATCACGACCCGGACATGGGGGTCAGTCTTCAAATCTTTCTTCCACCACTACAAAATTATCACTGCATGGACCCCTTCTAGTGATAGGAGAGTTGATGTCTTGTAGTGGAGGAGGTTACAAATGACGGACGCCCACCTGCCCGTCAGTTGAAGTCAATGCCAGGACTGAGGGAAGAACCGTCACTAATAGCGAAATAAATGGGCCATCAATGGAGATGTTAAAAAGCTAACGAGATGCATACAAAGGTCGAGGTCTACACTTTATGCTCCTGCGAATATAAAAGGAAGAGGAAAGGGAAACCCTACCCTTTTAAACCATGCATTTATGTGCGCACACACCTCCCATACATACATGCTATCAACCTCCTTGTTGTTTGGTCGTTGCCATCCGCCTACACGCACAGATTTCCTATAGGCGTGCACACTGGATCCTGGCCCCGAAGCAGCACGGTAAATACCATCGACCTCACCCGCATGGTCGAGAAGCATATCGAGAAGGAGGGGCTAGGGGAGAAGGAAACCTAGAAGGGGATAGAGGATGCCCCATCATATGCAGTGCCAATGATTGCGACCAAGAAGGAGACAAAGAAGGAGATGGCAGAGGAAGCTTTCAGTTACAGTTCACGATGATGGTGGAGGATGTCGATGTGGAGTTGGTGAAGGAAATCCTCCAAGCCACAAGAGGAAAATATATATGCCTCATTCCACGACTTCGGTCAGGACCCCGGCTATTGATGCCCCGCAAGTGCACGGGGCTATTGGAAGCAAAATTCACGGGAACTATCCTACCCTATATGTCGAACCTGAGGATCCAAAGGATGGCTAGTACCAACCTCGTGAGAGCTTCCTGATATCCTTGGCTAATAATGTACTGTAAAAAATAAAATATAGGTTGGGCCCTAGAGAGCAAGGGTTTGTGGTATTTGAAAAATCTTCCCTCAATGTGAGAACCAAGGTATCAATTACAAGTATAGTTGATCAATCATAGTCCTTTCGATAAGTAAGAGTGTCGAACCCAACGAGGAGCAAAAGGAACTAATAGGCAGTTTTAAGCAAGGGTTTCACTACAAGTGGTGTAATATAGTTTTGATAGATAGTTTGATAGCAAGATAATTGGTAACAAGTAAAAAGTAGCAAGGTGCATCAAGTGGCCCAATCCTTAATTATGTTAAGGACAAGGCTATGGTATTTCTAATAGTGATCAAACGCTCACTTGAGGGCACATGGGAATATTGTCAAGTTACTTTCACCATGATTCGTCGACTTACGTTCATTGCCTTGATAAGTTTTATGTGCGTGGACCAAAGCTAAGGTTCTTACTTGAATTCATACCTACTTAGGAGTGTACCCTCCATGCAAGTATTTGCAAATACAAGGGAAGTAACTAAAATAAATCTAACCATAGCATTAAACAGTTGGATCCAAACATCCGCTTACAGAATAATTCATAAACTTGGGTTTAGATTTCTATCACTCATCCAACTCATCATCTACAAACTAATTCCATATTTCCTTCCCCTAGGCCCAAACATGGTTAAGTGTCATGTCGTCGATGTTCACATAACACCACTAGAGGAAGAACAACACAACATAATATCAAAACATTGAATGTGATCAACTTCACATGATTACTAGCAACAAGGCTTCTCCCATGTACTCAAGAACAAATAGAACTACACACAACTCATCATATTGTTCGTGATCAGTGGGTATGAAGATATGTTTGACAATCTGAACATAGTAATCTTCCACCAAGTAAAACAACAAGCATCAACTACAAGATGTAATCAACACAACTAGCACCCCCAGGTACCAATCTGAGGTTTGATACAGAGATTGAACAAAAAGGAAGAACTAGGGTTTTGAGATGAGATGGTGTTGATGAAGATGTTAATGAAGATGATGATTCCCATGATGAGAGGAGTTTTGGTGATGATGAAGGCTTCGATTTCCCCTCCCGGAGGGAAGTTTCCCTCGGCATAATCTATTTGTCTGAGAGAAAAAGTTCTCCGCCTAGGTTTCGCCTCCCAGACGGCGGCGGGAAGTCCTGGAACTTTTCTTTGATTTTTCTATGTCAAAAGGGAATTTGTGATCAAAGGGCATCGAGAGGCAAGTTTCCACGGCCCCACATGGACACATGGCGCAGTTAGGGGGTGGCCGCACCACGTGGCCATGTGGGCAGGTTTTGGGGCCCCTCTAGCATATCTTTGCTCCATGATTCCAAAATAATTGTCCAAAAATCCAAGCTTCATTTTGAGCTCCGGAAAATTGCTTTTTCTTCTGCTGATAATTTAGTTCTAGAATTCTAGTTGCCCGCAATCCCCCTCTCTAGGTATAACTTGCATTTTAAGAGAACAAAGGTATTGGAATTGCACCATAAAGTGAGATATAACATCAAAATAAGATAAATTACAATGGGAAATAATGATGCAAATGGACGTATCATCAATCCGTGGATGTGATGACTCAGACCCATAAGGATCCGAATCTCTTTGATTCATGTATAGTCCATGTATAAATAGCTAGCACTCATAGTACAGGATTAAATACCACGAGTTTTTCATATGTCATGATATTACATCATAGATCCAGAATTTACAATATAAGACTCCCTCCTTCCCAAAAATAAGTGTCTCAATTTTAGTACAACTTTGTACTAGAGTTAGTAGAAAATTGAGACACTTATTTTGGGATGGAGGGAGTACAAGTTACATCATCTCCTAGATGTTCATCCTACAACCTTTTTATGGTCTACTCATTCCATTCAACATATTTGGGGTGTTTATTGTGGTTGGGTCATTACTAACTATCCTTGAATCATTCGTCTACACCATTTCCATATCCATGCAATCCCCTTTTTTGGTTCTCTGGTTTATCATAACACATCTCCACTCCTCCATATCCATTTATGCATATATATGTATATATATCACAATTAAATATGGGTTCATATGAATACAACTCCTACGATGTCATGGTGTTGTCTTATAAAAGTGTACAAATCCAGATAAGGCACTATGTCTTGCTTCAACTGAGCCCCTCTCCCATGTATAATAGTGTTTGTGTAGTGTATCTTTCCCTAGGGGTAGTAAGTTACTGGTGTTACTCCTCTTATTGCTTGGTATATTGTCTACGCTACTCCTTTGGGTACATATCATGACCGATCCACTGTAGTAACTCTCTATTTGGGGCACTCGTTGTTGTAGTGTTTGACTGCCTTGCAATATAAGCAGTAAGGTTTTCTTGCCTTCTTTAGTTTGTTGGGTTTTTTCTTGTGTCCTTGCACTATCTTTTGTGTAGTCCTTATGGTAATATTTGGCTTCTTCTTTCTTATTTCTTTCTCCACTCGAATTGTTTTATTAGGTATGCTCATCAATTCATCCTTAGTCTCCTCTTTTGTTGGCTCCTAAAGTACTATTACTTTCCTAGTCCTGAGGTGAAACCTTATTGTGGTGATCCCATCGGTGTATGGATTTCTCTTATTCTTCTTGCAAGATTTTCATGATTTCATTTTTGCTTACCATGCATCACATTAGGTTCATATTCCATCAAAACAGCTATATCCATCGAATTGTTCCACTTCCTCTTACACACTCTATGAATAGGTCCTTTTATTGCACAACTTGTGCATTTACAGGGTTTTTCTTCTTCTTAGTCAAGGTTCATATCGTCTGGTTTTGGTTCTACCTTCTCTAGGGTTTGGTCTTCTTCTTCCTCTTCAGTGAAAGGATTTTTCTATGTCTCTTGGTTTGCAAACTTCAAGTCAAACTCAGTTGCGTCTCCTTGGTTTCTTCTGGATCCATTGATTCATCCGGTCTTGCTTCCTTCTGAGTGTTTATATCCATTTGTTCTAACCAATCCCTTCACCTGATCATTGTTTCCTATTAACTTCATCAAATCTGTATAATCTCTTTTTGTTGTTGGTTTATCTCATGTAAATTAAGGGAAATTCTCCATTGGGCTGGGTAATGATCAGTTCCTTCACATAAGAAACACATAAATACCTTTGTTGGTAACTTCTCTCCTGTGTGGTTTCCTTTGCAACGTGGAAATTCATTCTTATGATTCATGTTGGAGGGTCCTTCCTCTCCACGAATCTTACAAGCATGATTCTCATATAGTCTTTCCATAATAGCTTTCTCAACATCTCTCCAGATAATATCTAATTAAGATCCTTCCATAATAAAGTATTTTCCACCATGAATTGTATCCAAGGTTAAAATATTGCATGGTTGACCAAATCCTTGGCTTCAACCAACTTGTCCTTCAATATTTTTGCTATTCCTCCAACCTCATTGGTTATCTTCTATGTAATCTCTGGAGTGTTTATCTCAAGTACTCCGCTACATTCCATCTGTCGGGTAAGGGTTTAGGTTTAGGTTAGGGTAGGGTTTAAAAATAGGAAAGGATAGATACCCTTACAATCATCACTCTATGTGTTTTTAAAACTAGGTTATTAATTTGCTACTATTTTATAAAATTCTATGAAAGCGACAGCCCACAAATGTAGATCTTATAGAAAAATATAAGAAGAGTTTGAGATCCACATCCATATACTTGGTCACTTTGTAGAATCATCGAGAATTCAACCCATCCATAATGCACACCATCTTGGGTTATTCTCCTATCTTGCATAATACTAGGGGTAAGAAATTCTACATGAATTTCTATGCTATATCCAAATGAACCTTGTGAAACACATCACACAATAAATGCAACCATAAACATTTGAAAATACTCAATTAAAATGATAACTTAAATGTCACATCAAGCAATTCCTAAGCAAGTTCATATCACAAGTTGATATGATCTTATTTATTCTAGACAAATAAATCATTTGTCTCCTAAATCATAACATAGTAGCGGTGGATCCTACAACCTAGGTATTCTTGAATCTACCGATTTACTTCTTGTTGTTGTTGGTACTATGCTTCTTGGGTGTTGGTTGATTTTCATGTGAGTTGATCTCGTAGATCGTAGGGCGGTTCTCCTCTGAGGCTGACTCCTCCACTTTCTTGCTTAGATTCTTGATACCTCCTTTTATTGATCCGGTATTGAAATAGAAAAGAGTATCCCGCACCTATTTACCCAGAGGTAACCCTAGGTTATCGAACCCACGAGAGGAAGATTCCCTTGAAGCGATGGTCTGTAGCAAGCTTTTGTGAAAGTGACAAATCTAGCTTTTGACCAGATCAGCAAGCAAATAGTGATTCAAACACTTATAATAAAAAGAGGTGCGGGTATGAGGTCTTAATGCTTACAACCTTGTATTTGTGCTGGGATCAAATAAGATATTAATTTGTGTTTGGGAAGTCACCCATCGATATGTGCTTGTTTTAAATCGGAGTGGGGGATGTGTCCAAATAACATCTTGACTAGCACGAGTCGTACATCAAGAATCGGTTATTCTACCGTAGGCCCTATCTGTCGTGCGGGGTTGCCTTGATAATTAAGATAATGAAATCATACAAGAGCTTTGGGTGTTTAATGACTACACCTCTTTTATCCCCAATGATATGATCCATGTTACCCTACTAAACCTTATTGTCACCTGTGTTCGGTATAACACTTCACTGTCTCCTTGCTCATAGCCTCACCAGTGCTCGATCTCCATGATCCTGGGTACCTGCAAGGATGAAGATCGCGGACAAGACAAGAGACATCTTCATGAAATAATTTTATTTCACACATACGGGACGTTATGTCAAAGTCTTCCGTTGATTCCCTCAACAAATACCTTGGGTTTTAAGGCTCATGCCTCAACCCATACCTTAACGAACTACTCACACATGGAGATCAGATCGCGAGAAGAAAACATTGAAGAACACATCTTGATATTGATTGATCGCAATATGTCTTGCAATGGATGCCTTGTGCGATGAATGATTACAAGTATGAACAAGATGCAAGAGCACTATGGTGGTGGAGATGGAGATGGCTATGAAGATGGAAATGGTGGCGGCTAGGCTTTCTGGATGATGATGAAGAGGTTCTGCTCGTTGCTCCCGACACTTCTCTGTTGACATTTTGATGGGTCCCCCTTTATAAAAGTTGTTCAAGTAGACGATCTGCCTCAAAATCCATGCCAAACAGGCGCTCATATGGGCGCATGCGTCCATATGGAAAGTCGTCTTCTATTCTGTCTTCTCGCAGACGCTTCCTGATGATTCTTTCTCCCTCCATTTTCCTTCCTTTCCATTTCCACATGCGATTTCTTCCCTTTTTAGCCCATTTCCTATGGAAAAATATTAAAGAGATTATTTGTGGAGTCCTTTGCATTCATTAGTCATTAGTAGCAATATCATAGCGAATATCTCTTTTTAAATGAAATATCTCGGTTTAAACAAGGGTGAAATGAGTGTAAAAATATCACTCATCGATTCTCATTCTTCCTTGAGTTGGTCATTCTCTTTCTTCATCTCTACTTTTTGTGTCCTTAGGTTCACATGGTCATCGGCTGGTAGGATATTTGCTTCTGCAAGTTGTGCACATAGATTTTTCAAGTCTTCAAGATGTCATGTCATGTTGCTAAATCCACCCTTCTACTTTTATGTCCATGGCATGGATTCTTCGTAGAATTCATGGCATTCATGCCACTTGAAAGTTATTATGTGTAATTCTTTGTGGTATAGTTGGATTATGTGGGCTATTGCAATGTTGGCACAATCCTTGAATTCATTTCCCCAAGTGTTGTTACTCCTCTCAAATATAATGGCTTGGGTAGCATGGTGTGTGCGACACCTTGGGATTGCGGTCCTTATCACCAACGTGGTTCCCCAAGATCTGATGGTATTGGCCCTCCTTCATACACCACTTGAAGTAGCTTCAAGTGATCCATGAGATTGATGATTTTATTCTCAAAGGCCAGGGATAGAATGTAGTGAAGAAGTAGATTTTTTTCTCCTATGGTATGTTCTCTTAATCCATTTTCTAGGGTCAGGTCCTACACGCAACATGTGCTTTGATACCATCTGTGATGACTTGGACCCATAAGGATCCGAATATCCGTGATTCACTGTGCTAGTCCCTAGATAAATAGCTAGCACTCACAATGCATGATGAAATATTAAAAAAACATATGTCATGACATTACAGCGCAGATCCAGACTTTAAAATATAATAAGGCTTACATATCTCGAAGCTATATTAAAAATATGCAGTGAAATAGCCGAAAATGTGTGGAGTCCATCAATGCCATAGGCAAAGTTGAGTATAGACTCGTAACCCTATAGTTCCATGACTCACAGTTTTGAGAAAAACGTGCATCATGAAAGTCCCAAATGGATCAATAAATTTAACATATTTCCAAATTAAACCTATGAAGGAACTAGGCTAAATGCCTACATGCAAGTAATAAGAAGTGGACTTACGCTCTATGTTTTATTTGCAAAATGCCAAAGTTGTCCAACGTCTACCTAGTCAAAAAATAATTATTTCGACAACCCAACCAATCAATACCATAAGTTGCATAGTTTTCTCCCACAAAACAATTATTAAAAATGAGGAGATCATAAAATAGTTCCACATCTACGATTGGCAATCATGATAACTTCATACACTCTGCTGAGGTTGTACATCTATTCCACATGGCCCGATAAACCCCTTATGCTGCTATACTCAAGTGTATAGCAACTAGAAAGAAACTGAAATGGAATTTTTACATTGTAGTACATGTTCCCAGCTATCACACTACATCGTGACGTACTACCCGGCAAGCTCCCTACAACATACTTAGTCAAGCCAGAGTCCATACTACCATGCGGTTCTACTATAAGTGTATCAACAAATGAAGCATCCTTTGATCTCTATGAACCTCGGTGGCTTTCCTATCTGGTTTTACTTCGCTTCCATGTTGCCTCCTATAAATTTCCAATGATAGTGTATTTTTTCCATATTTTTTGGTCCTCGAAAAAATATTATTATGTTTCATCAAAAAGTGCAAAATAATTGCAATTGCAACTTGGCACTCGATTAATATGTTAGTCAAATAAGAATCATATAAATAGTGACAAAAGTATGTGTAAATAATATAAAAGTAGCATGAGTGTGACAAACAATTATAGAC
This sequence comes from Elymus sibiricus, assembly GCA_039707655.1. Taxonomy (NCBI): domain Eukaryota; kingdom Viridiplantae; phylum Streptophyta; class Magnoliopsida; order Poales; family Poaceae; genus Elymus; species Elymus sibiricus. Next base: position 116,215,267 of record CM077675.1, read on the forward strand.
GCGTTAGAGTATCAGCATCCCCAAGCTTAATCCCTGCTCATCCCCGAGTAGATAGATGACAAAAAATATTTTTTGTGACTGTTATATTGACATGAACATGTTATCTAATGTTGTTTCATTGAAGTTTAACTCAAGAATAGCAATGCAAAGAAATTTTCTATATTTAACCATTATCAAACAACATCAAAGCACGTAAATATACTCACTCTTTACTATCATGAATCAATACATCAATCTAATATCATATTATCATAAATCGAGCCGAGGTTGACCAAGCACATCAACTGCATGGTCTTTATGCATTATCCATGCAACTTATGCATACAATAGTCGAGCACAAGTCTAGAATTTATCACTTATAAGGAAAAGTAGAATAATTATAGTGGTTTATGATAAGTCAATAATATGATAGTCTTGAATTAAATGAGTTGGATCATTAGGTCGTATTAAGGACCTATAATAGATGTTAATACAAGGAAGTAGGGATTCACGGGCAACAGATGCACTAGAGCTATGAATATATGAAAGCTCTCATACGGGCTAGTTGGGTGTACATCCAACTTGCTTGCTAATGAATACCTACAGCATTTGAGGAAGCTTGTCATTAGAATATAAAAACCAAGTTTAACAACGTAATGATCCCCACCAGTGTATGAAACATGAAGTGCATGAAAATTCTCTATTGCAATGCAATAGTGCTACTTTGAAGCACTTTAGGATTATTATTTTCTAAGAATTGGTGCTACTTTGGAAAAACAATCCTCTATTTTTTGGTAACACCTCCATTGTGCATATTTTGTTTGATCTCTGATTTTTTGGTACCCCATAATGTTAAAAATTACACTTTTGAATTTATCCATAACTCAACTATACTAATCAACATGATGTAGAAAATGAATGCCTCTGGCAGTGTACCGGGATGTGCAATGAACTAGTGTAGCATATATGAAGATGAATAATAATGGTTGTGCCCTATGAATATCATGTCAGGTTTATATGATCATGCGAAGAAAAATGACAGTGAAAGATTACATCTCTATTCATGTAATGTAGTGTAAATGATGATGGAAGTTGTATGGTAATATATCTCTGAGTGGCTATGGAAATGCCATGATAAGTAGGTATAGTGCATGTTTTGAGGGAGATATTTTGGCTTATGTGTAGATGAACATGAGTAAGTCCTTCCAAGAGATTTGGACGTATCAGCGAAGTGTGCACCAACTCTCAAGGTGAGAGTGGGAAATGCTTGATACCGAATAGGATACCAATATGAAGATGAAATGGGATTGCATCAACTTTCAATCTCACACTAGCCATAAAGAACTCGAGAATTGCACTAGCGCTTGGTAGCATTACCATAGAACCATGCGGTCAAGTACCCCAAGGGGGAAGGTTGGCAGAAGTTAACCATCGCGTTACCCGGTCTTACCATCATCATTGGTTTAATTACAACACTAGTTCGACACTTTTACCTACTCAAATCACTTCTAAGTTCCCAACTTTTAGTTCATTAGGTGAAACAAAGGCTTAGGGGCAGTCAACTTAACACTAATGAACTACCTTACTCAAGCTCATTTATCACTATGCTTATCTATTGCCATCAAATTATCTCAAAACAATTACAAAGAGTCAAGTTCCCAAGTTTTTAACTTGTAGAGATTTCCATGGAATGTTTTATTGTACCACCTATATAGTTATCATTTCCATGCCATGCCAACCATATGAAAATTAATTTACAAACCAATTTAGTTCCAACTTGTCGATGGATTTTACATCTATCCTAACAGCAGTACTATGGGGAGTACGTGGAATGCTTAGTCGAGGGTACATCACTTCAAGAGACCATGGGGTGTTGGACACAGATCACAATCACACACAATTTATGCAAGTTCAACTCCCCGAGGTTGGCAAAGCCCTAATTCTTGCCTTGTTGTTTCCTTATACTAGATGACTCGTTGTGCCTTTTGCGCATAGACCAACTATATCCATGAAGCAACAACTATGAGGCCATATCTGCTACAACTACATTATTAGCCTATCTGATGGTATGCCAAATGAAAATTAAGACAAGGATACCATCAGAGGGTGTCCATTCCACACACGCAAGTTGAATTCGTTAAAATCTATTTCATAAAGTCATCCTTTGTTGGGTAGTCCCTTAAGGAGAATCACATGACCGCATGTCGATCAAGGTAACACCAAACCAAACAAAACAAGCAACATGGCTTTGACCTGAACAAACCATCAACCAACCTCCCCACCACAAGTGTCTGGAACAGTAATCGATGGGATGAACTAGGTAGGATTGGGACAACATAAGAGCTTCTCGATTAACCGATCTTTATCGTGTGTGCTCAAATGTTGGACGTTGTTGGGGCTGCGTCGCCAGCTCCCTGCACGTGTGGTTGGGTGGGTTAGGGGTTGTTACTGGGATCCTCGGCGCCCTTGACGCAAAAAAACAAACACAACCAAAAATTTAGGCGAAATGTTTTTGTTGCCTTTTTGTCGTGCATAAATAGGACTAATTGAATACAATTGTATGACAAAATGGTAACTACCCTGGCCGGTCTATGAAGATGGCGCGCCAAGCACACCCAACCAAGTTCGATAGACACGTCGATACCACCTCATTGGGCGCCCACTGCCCTCTCCATGCGTGTGCTGGCATGTGCATCAGTGGTGGGGCCCGACGCTTATTCCACCATGTAGAGGTGTTTGATATACATGTGACAGGTGCACTCAGGCTAGCATGCGGGCTCTTTGGCTCGCGTGTGATACGTCTCCAACGTATCTATAATTTTTTTATTGTTCCATGCTGATATATTATCATTCTAGGATACTTTTTGGATCATTATTTACCAATTTATAATATTTTTTTAGCACTAACCTATAGACCCAATGCCCGGTGCCAGTTGCTGTTTTCTACTTGTTTTTGCCTTTGCAGGTTTACTGTACCAAACGAAGTCCAATTGCCACGAAACTTTTTGATGATTTTTTCTGGACTATATGAAGACCTAGAAGCTTTGGAAGGAAGTCGGGGGGTGCATGAGGGCCGCAGCACACATCAGGGCATGCCCTGATATGTGGTGGCCCCCTCGGGCGCCTCCCGACATCCCTCTTCGGCCTATAAATTCCCTAAAATCCTGAAAAACCCAGGAGCAGTCCAGAAACACTTTTTCCGCCGCGGCAAGTCTCTGTTCTGTCGTGAGGCCATCTGGAGCTCCGTTCCAGCACCCTACCGGAGGGGAGATCGATCACGGAGGGCCTCTTCATCAACCTCGATGCCCTCATGATGATGTGTGAGTAGTTCAACACAGACCTATGGGTCCATAACTAGTATCTAGCTGGCAATCTCTCTCTCTCTTATGATCTTCAATACAATGGTCATCGCATCTTCGCTTTGATCTATCCGATGTAATCCTATTGTGTGGTGTGTTTGTTGGGATCCGATGAATTGTGGGTTTATGTCCAGATTATTCAACAAAAGTATTGTAGATGCCTCTGAATTATATTATCTCTTAAGTGCATGATCGTTGTAGCTTCGTAATGCTCTCCGATCTATTGATGTGCTTTGGCCAAGTAGATTGATATTTCATCGGTGGGAGTGGTGCGTTGTGGTAGGTTCAACCTGGCGAGTTTCTATATCCTAGTGACAAAGTAGGGGACAAGATGCCTCTTTGTGTTGTTGCTACTAAGGATAAAATGACGGGGTTAATTCATATCATTTGAGTTTACTTTGTCTACATCATGTCATCGTTCTCCAAGCATTACTCTATTTTACTTAATACTCTAGATGCATGCTGGATAGCGGTCGATGAGTGGAGTAATAGTAATAGGTGTAGGCAGGAGTCGGCCTATTTTCTTATGGACATGATGCATATATATACATGATCATTGCCATGAACATCGCATAACTATTCGCTTTTCTATCAATTGCCCAACAGTAATTTGTTTACCCACCGTATGTTGCCTACATGAGAGATGCCACTAGAGCACACTATGGCCCCCGGGTCTATTCACTAATATATTTGCAAACGCTATTATTACCTCGCTGCCTTTATTTACTTTTTATTTATTTTTCTTTTATCAAAAATTATCTACACAACTCATTTGCTTGCAAATAACGAGATCAAGGGGATTGACAACCCTCTTGCCCGCGTTGGGTGCAAGTCGTTTGTTCATTTGTGTGCAGCTGCTGAAGACGGTTGAGGATTGATATTCCTATTGGTTTGATAAACCTTGGTTTCATAACTGAGGGAAATACTTATCCGCTTTGTGCTGCAATTACCCGTTCCTCTTCATGGAAAACCCAACGCAGATCACAAGTATCGGCATGCACCGGGCACGCCCATGTGGTCGGGCACGCGTGGATAAGTTTGTATTGTCGCTTGTGTTGTGGAGAATGTCGCACAAAGACCAACTATAACTAGGAAATCAACTCCAACCATGAAGATAAGGAAACTATGGGCATCACGTGTAAGTTGCTTCACACAAGAAACACCCGGACCACGTGCCATTAAAAGGTTATTCCCTTCACACGCTGGCCTGACTAGAGCAAGGAGCGGACACAAAGGACAAATATTATGGCACACTCACGTGGTGGTCCACGGCTAAAACAATGAGCATATAGAGATATGAATGCCACATATCCACATTGTACATTACATTACGAATAAGCCAAGGCATAGATAACAACCACGTGAAAGCACTGCAGCATGAATACAACCGACATCAACCCGACTTGGGTCATCTACACAGGCCTCCGCCCATGCTGGCTATATGGCACCGCTCTCCTTCTCAGCCATGATTGAATCAGTCCTCTTCGCTCAACACCTTGTGCCTCTTGCGGGATCTCAGAACTCCTTCACCACTAGCAGGTTGTAACAACGAGTAGAAGGGCCTGAGATCCCATCGGCAGTTGGCCAATGGCATATCCCCTTCCATAGGCCAGCTTGCCATGCCTTCCTCTTCCCACATTTCCATCACGGCGTTAAAATTCGCCCATGTGACCTCTCGCTAATTCCCTCGCTTCAAAGATGTTCAACTAACACGCTTGATTTTCTCTTAAAAAAATTAATAACTCATAATGTCAAGCTCGAGAATAAAATAACATAGTGTTGCCAATGATTAATTTCAATGTTTGGTTCACACTAACTACCCACATATGCATGTGCCTTTCTTTATCCCCTCGCTGATCATCATGCCCACTCAAAATGTGTAGCAACTATCCATGAACTGATCATGTTCTCGTTAAACATCAATTTGACAGAGAGCTTAGTTTGCACCCATCAATTTCTGTCCTATCGAGAATGTCATGCGGCATGCATCATGCAGGACGCCAACCAGCATGGCCCGTTAAATTTACTTTCCTCAAATTCCGCTTTAATTAGGAGCCAATCAGTCGTTCACACCCCCCCAACCTTTATCGGATTATTGGCATGTGCAGCCATGGGCACAGTTTTGGGAGTTAATTTCTTTAATTCCCTAGGATGAACCGAACCGTCACATCTACCTCTCTTTGTTGATTTTGGAGGCTTCCTATTGATACATCAAGCAACTCCTAAACGTATAAAAACTGACGAAATTCATGTAAAGGGGAGAGGTGGTACAATTAATTGATAGGTGAACCCTTTCTTTCAGCACAAGCATAAGCCAAGTCTGTTAGTTGCGGCTTCGGACGGGATAGTGAGGTCGTGAGAGGCCTATGGCCCATGGCCTGATAATTTGTGGAGAACACATACATGCATTGCCTAGCGAGGGGTGCAGACCAAGCATTCTAGTACACATTTTTTCCTCAACGAAACATTATTCTCACTTAAGGGTGGTATGGTGGGTAATTTATATCAACTTTGATGGCAAATATAGTGACGGACAAAAATTTCGGAGAAACACATTGTTCTTTATTATTAGGTACATATGTGCTATTTTTTGAAACCATTATTTATTTTTCTTTTTAGTTGTATGATCATGCTCCTAGAATATTTACTATAGTTTATGCAATAAAGGTTTAGTTGGGGTGGATTATGGTCATAGACAATGTTGTCATGTTTAGTGTCCACATCACCATTTTTTCACCTGCCTTCCTTGTTGCATATGCTATCAATGACATTTTATGTGATTCAGACTTCAAGGTGGCATATCATTATCTAAAGGATGGTGTTCCTGTGAAATTTGATACATAATTTTATGTTCCTTTTTTCATAGCACACGTCCGAAGCAAGGTGCAGTCACCGAGGAGCCAACACTAATGGTGACAACCAAAGTTTCTGAGTTGAGCCCCAAGGTTCTAGAATTTGACAGCCTCGCGAGGAATGTTGTGATGCCAAATCCTCATGATGATGTTGAAGGTGATTATGATGATGTTGCGGGAGATGTTGGAGCTACCGGATGCAGTGCTGCTACAGGTGTTACGCTGGAGGCCTAGGATGTATGTGTTGTATGGAACCTATTTGATGTATTGTTATGTTTAACTATGTTTAACTTTATTTTCTATGTGTGGTCTTTAAATGTTGAATGGTGATGTTGTTTAATATCAATTTCAGTGTGTGTGCTTAAGTTTGTAGTTTCTATGAATTTCAGTAGCATGGTTCGTTATTAAATTGGAGAAATTGATAGTGGTGCTCTAAGCAATCAAGGCAGTTAGTAATATGAAACCGCATGTGATGCTCTGAGCATTACAGGTGGTTAACAAGGAGAAACTACATGCAGCGCTTTGAGCATTAGAGGCGGTTAGTAAGGGGAAACCGCCTACGGGCTTTGAGAATTTGAGGCGGTTCTGATGACCTCCTCCGGCGTCCCTGTAGGATCAAAAGTATGTCTAGAGGGGGGGTGATTAGACTACTTGAGCAAATAAAAATTCTACCTTTCCCCAATTTTAAGTGTTGGCAGATTTTACCAATGATAGCAATTCAAGTACACCCTACACATGCATGTCTAAGAGTATAGCGGCGGAAAGTAAAGACAATCATATGTAGTAGAGGATAGGAAGGAAGATCAAACGCAATTTGGAGACACGAAGATTTTTCCCGTGGTTCCGATAGGTGGTGCTATCATACGTCCACGTTTATGGAGTCTTCAACCCACGGAGGGTAACGGTCGCGAGAGTTCACGGAGGGCTCCACCCATAAGGGTCCACGAAGTAGCAACCTTGACTATTACATAACGGCTTCCGTCCATGAAGGACTAGCCTCACTATGGGTAGATCTTCACGAAGTAGGCGATCTCCTTGCCCATACAAACTTCTTGGTTCAACTCCACAACACGAAGTAGGAGGCTCCCAAGCGACACCTAACCAATCTAGGAGGCACCACCCTCCAAAAGGTAATAGGCTCGGCAATGTCGATGAACTCCTTGCTCTTGTGCTTCAAGATGATAGACTGCTCAACACACAATCACTCTCTCACAGATTTGGCTTTGGTGGAAGAGATTGATTGGGTGGAAAGCAACTTGGGGAGGCTAGAGATCAAGATTCATATGGATGGAGTGGAATGGCTTGATCTCAACACATGAGTAGGTGGCTCTCTCTCAGAAAATCTGATGGGATAAGTGGGGATCTGTTCTGAGTGCTTCTCTTTCGAGTGGGTGGTGGTGAAGGGGTATATATAGGCATCTCCAAAAATCCAACCGTTACACCTAAAGTGACCAACTCGGTGACACCGAAGTATAAAACTCGGTGGTACCGAGTTGCTCCAAAGGTAGAAACTTTTGAATCTCGGTGAGACCGATACAAAGATCTCAGCAGTATCGATAAGGTGACCAACGGTCAGTTTCCACAACTCAGTGACGCCGATCCAAAATCTCAGAAATTCTGATTTTAAGAATCGAGGTAACAGAAAGTTGGCAAGCTGAACTCGGTGGCACCGAAGCATAATCGGTTGCACCGAAGATCTAGGGTTTGGCATGGGTCTGTCTGAGGTGGGAATCGGTGGGACCGAGTGGGAAATATTGGTAGCACCGATTTTCATGATAGTCTTGGACAGACTTTTGTGGAAGAGCTTGTGGGTGTTTTTGGTGACTATCACTTGTGCACGTGGAGCATATTGTTCACCAACAGTACCTTACCCCTTTTAATAGTATTGGCTTTCCTATGGACTCAAGATGATTTCTCACAAAGTAAAATGTAGAGTCCTCTTGCTTGAAGCTTTGCCAATCCAATTCCTTGCATCTAGGGGTCTCTCCACAATCCTTTTGCTAACCCATCATTGTACTTTTCCTGAAATATACTTAGTGGAAACATTATTTCAATGACATATATGTTGTTATTAATTACCAAAACCACCAAGGGAGCAAATGTGCTTTCAATCTCCCCCTTTTTGGTAATTGATGACAACATATAGATCAAAGCTTCGACATATGATATAATCAATGAATATAATCGTCGCTTTGAGATGTATGTGATAAGCAAGAGCTCCCCCTAAATTTGTGCATTATTTTGGATTTGCGTTTGAATGCAACACAATCGATTAGGTACATGGGGCACTCTTTCATGTCACATACAACTTGGTGTTGTGCGAGAATAATATAAATGAATATCATAGCACAACACAATCAAGCAAAGGTGAATGATCATCTCATAAGCATCACAAGGATAGGAAATAGTAGCAATACACATCAAGTGTATGATCAAACACCGACAAAGTTTAACACAAGCAAACAAACCAAAATATATCAATGTTTTGAAAAGTGATAAAAAGCAACGCTCTCTCTCTCTCTCTCTATCTCGAAGCCCTAATGATCTATACATCTTCTCCCCCTTTGGCAACAAGTTACCAAAAAGTTCAAAGGCATAGAACTAAGCGCTCTTCTGGGGCTGATCTCCTCCGGTAGCTGATGAAGGAGTCGAGAGAACAGCATCAGCGAAGACTTCAGCAGACGTCTTGGACGGAGTTGGAGTAGCAACTGGAGGTGCTGGAGGAGCTGAAGGAGCTGAAGGAGCTGCGGCAGGTGCTGATGAAGAAGGTCTTGTCTCTGGAACTGGCACTGTAGCAGATCTGGCCTGAGTCCTGAACTGAGTGTCTGCCCTGAGAGGTGGACTATCCTCATCATCATCTATAGTGTGGGGACTGGGCACGCCATCAACTTCCTTCTTGAGCTCATTCATAGTCACTGTGAGCTCATCCACCTTGTTGTTGAGAATATGAAACTTGTTATCAACAATCCTCGAAAGGCTCTCCTGGTTCTTCAAGATGTTCCCAATGTCCTTCTGCATACTGAGCATAGAGCTAAGGAGAAGATCCATCTGCTCACTCCGAGTCTTTGGCACCTGAGCACTAGAGTCTCTAGCTGCCTGTGCCTGTGCCTGCGCTGTAGCTGAGGTGGGATAATCTGGGTCCATCACCACAACATTGTCTTCTAGCTCTGGCAAGAGTGGCAAATGTGGTCGATCAAGTGCATACATGTGCTTCTCCAGCTTGGAGTTGATAAGCATCTGAATATACGGAGCGTATCCACATGATCTCTTCTGATCTGCAGCAGTCCTCTTCACTGTCTCAACTATCAAGTCCATCACTCTGAATCTGGTGTGTTGATCAAGATGGAGCAGCATGTTGATAGAATAGCCTCTTATCATCTTCTCATCTCTAGACTTTGGCATCAAGGTATGCCTCAAGATGGTGTTCATCGTGCATAGACCAGCCTGGAGGAAGTAAATGGATCCAAACTTGTGAGACGGCAAGTTTGCAGCAGGGATCTCATTGTACATGTTCTTCATGGCATTGTGATTTGCCTGGGACTCAGAGTACACATCTAGGTCACCGTCTTCCACCTGTGGAGATCCTAAGATGGCAGCCCACTCCTCAACTGTGGATTCATACCTGGTGCCTTCTGTCATCCATACAATCTTACCATCTCCATAGAAATGTGCAGTGGAGTAGAATTGCATGATCATCTCGTCGTTCCAAGCAGTGAACTCCTTACCAACAAACTCATCAATACCAATGCAGTGGAAGTTATCTTGCACACTTGCAAAGTAATCTTGGTTGTCCTTGATGTGCTTCCAGTCCAACTCATGTCACTTACTGCAGGGCTCTTGTCAAGCAGAACTGTTTCATAGAAGTCTTGTTGTTCTTTTGTGTAGAACCTATAGTCTACAGCTGTCCTTCTCCTCTGAGAGTAAGGATCAATTGCTCTCCACTCTCTCAATCTTGAGTCCTTCCTCTTCTTCATGTCGTTAGCAACTGGATGGCTGGCATTATGCTCTCGAAGGTGTGGTCTCAGCTTCATCAAAACAGACCTTTCTTCATCCTCAGCTTCTCTGAAAGTAGAAGCCTTGTTCTTGGTAGTAGCTGGGATGTCTCTGGAAAACCTCTTGGGTTTTGAAGCAGTGGATTTCTTGGGTGCAGCTAGCTTGCTCTTGGATGGAGCTTGGCTTGTCATAGCATCAGCAAGCAGCTTCTTCTTCTTCTTAGGAGGAGCCTTGGGAGCTGGCTCTTCCTCTTCCTCATCCTCAGCCTCAGCTGGGTCTTCATACATTGAGGTTTGTCTACCAACAACATGTATGATTCTTTTTCTGCTTTTCTTCTCTCCAGCCTTCTTGGGCATGGATTTCTTTGGGGGCTCAATAGTCATTGTTGCCCTAGCACTCTCTGGTGCTTTCACTGTCCCTGAGATCGCATACTCCTTTCTGATTACCTTCCTAGATGAGGTAGCCTTTGTGATAGGCTTATTGGAAGTTTTCTCAGCCTTGTCCTGCTTAGCCTTGGCAGGAATCTCATCAGGCACAAAGTCATAATATTCTTCATCTGAGTTAAGCTTTCTTCTTGCCCTGGTTGTAGCTTTGGGTAAATCTGGTGAGCTAGGTACATCATCATAAGAAGATGACCTACCCTTAGGACTAGTGCCTGGGTCAACATCCACACTTGGTTCTCTGAGGTCATTCTGACTGTCCACTGAGTCTGACATCTCTGACCCTGTGAATAGAATATAGAAGAGCAGATAGGTTGAGTCATCACAAAATGCAGAAATTTTTCTCAAAAGTTGAACTTAGAATTCTCAAGATTTGCATTCTACAAAGGGAATATCGGTACAACCGAGGCAAAAAAAATCGGACCACCAAGACGCACAGCCTGCTTCACAGAAACTTGGCACCCATTTCGGTAATACCGAAAATGGATACTCGGTTTCACCGAGACTGTCCTCGGTAGACCTAGAAACAGAATCGGTACAACCGATTCTTTTGCTTCGGTTTCATCGAGATTCGGATTGTGGACGGCAAAACCCTAAAAATCCATTGTTCGCTATTCTAATGGAGAATTTTGAGGATAGATCGATCTCAAACAGTGGCTTATAGATGGAACAATCCTACTGCGCATGAGTTGGAGGGAGGATCGCACAAAGGGCTAGAATCGTACCCTAGCTTGGTGACGAGTCCGCAACGGCGGCGACGGCGGTGAGGATTACGTCGACGGCGGCGACTTCCAATGGCGGAGGCGCTCGGGAAGACAAAGGCAATGAGCAGGGGTCCACGAACGGGCAGCTAGGGTTTGGAGGAAAACGGACTTTTGCAGTTGAATTTCAAAAGTCGGGTCCGCCACATTAAGTACCCATCGCTGTCGGTGACACCGGTTCAAAATTATCGGTGCCACCGAGTTCCTCAACTGTCAGCTAACAGGGAAACTCGGTGAAGCCGACAAGATGGAATCGGTGTTACCGAGGTTGAAAACCAGATCAACCCTAGGCATCGGTGAGACCGAGATTTTTGTGTTGGTTCCACCGAGATGCACTTGGGCGGTTTTAATGGTCAGTCCTTGTCGATACGGAACTCCGAGTGCTCCTCACACACAGAGATCGAAAAGTCCTAGTTCAAATTTTGTGATGCAGCAAGAATGGAATATGAGACGAGAAAGCATAGATAGCTAGAGAGGGGTCCTAGGCATTCTTGTCCATCCAATTGGCAAAAGAAAATCAAAGTCCAAATAGCAACAATTGGATGTCCTCGAATGGATAAAGAAATGCAGACCAACATGCTCACACAATAAGATGTCAAATGAAATCATGGCAAACATGCACATACATACTAGCATCTATCAAGCATTTTGGCGATGACGGAGTCATCTATATATGAGTATATTGACTTAGGAGCCAAGTAAGAATACTTGATCATAGGTCATACTCATCGTTTAAGCACAAGTGGGGTTACCACTTTTACATAAAGCATTTAATGTTGTCACATGCTATGAGATGCTTTGACTCAAGTCTTAGAGTAAAGCTCCCCTTGATGTGACATCCCCCCTTGAGAGGGATAAACTAACCTTGGGTTTTGTCGATGAAGACTTCATGTTGGTGAAGTAGTGATGAATGCTCAAAGTTGATGAAGATCACCATGAGTTGGGAGCATCCTTGTTGTTTCTTACTCTTCTCACCTACATGGGTTAGTCCCAACACACAAGAGACAAATACAAGAATATCTATGGACATGGAGTGCAAAGCATACATGATGATGTCCATGGATTTGTTGATTACCTTGTCCCTTGCTTACCTTTGAGGGAATGTGTGACTCCTTGAACTATTGCATGATGTTGACGTTGATTGAACTAGTTCTTGCCAATAATGAATGTGAGTGAATTTCATTGGCGGAGTCACCCCTCAAGAACATCTCTAATTCTTCTTCTTGGGGACCCACATCAAGTTGATGGGGATCCTTGGTGTTGAAGTGGCACTTGTAGAAGTTGAGCTTGAAGTAGCCTTGGGAACCCACTTCACCAAAGCTTGGGATTTATCTTCATATGAGTCAATGTCCTCTTGAAGCTTGTCCTTGCCCTTGAGCTTGTGGTCTTGTGGTGGACGGTCATCTTGAGCTTTCGTTCCCTTGGGAAGAGTATGTTCATACTTCTCCCTTTGAGTAACAAACTTGGGCTTGGGGTATTGACCTTCTTCCCATTCAACTCCATTTGCGTTGAAGTAGCCAATGCGATGGTTCTTTCGGTATCCTCCATGCTTGCGTACAATCTCCTCAAATTTCTTACACCCGGCAAGACTCTTGTAGATACCTTTCTCTATAATCCCTTTCAAAAGTTCATTTTCTTGCTCAAGTGTAACTTGGCTAAGAGAAGTGTTAGTGGGATCAATAGAACTACTAGAAGCAATATCATTGGGTTTATCATTTTTATTGCTACTAGTTGAAGAACCTTTCTTGCCTTTGTTACTAGTTTGCTTAGTCTTAACTTGTGGAATGAATGTAGACAAGAGTAGTCGTTTGGCTAGATAAGATGAAGTCTTCTTTCGGAGATCGTCATTGATAGCTTTAAGAAACTCATGTTCTTGCTCCAAGGTGAACTTCTCGAAGCATAGCTTCTCATGAGTCCTTACAAGCTCTCTATGATCTTCTAGAGTAGATTCATGGGCTAACTTAAGAGTGTTTAATTCTTTAGTTAGTCGTTCTATTTCCATCTTCTCATCATCAACCGACTTATCTTGACTAACATGAAAATTATCAAGTTCATTTTGATTAACATCACTAGCTTTATCAAAGAGCAAGTCATCATCTCCAAGTAAATCATCTTCATCACTATTGAAATCAAGATACTCGGGGTGTGATACCTTGGGGCCTTTAGCCATGAAGCAACTTCCACTCCCTTCATTTGGTGAATCAAATAGATCATAGGAGTTGGTAGTCACTAGTGCAAGTCCGGCAACACCTTCATCTTGACTATAGTCGGAGTTGGAGTGATAGCTTCTCTCGGAGTGGTTGTCGGATTCGGTGCCGGAAACCCATTCACCAATATGAGCTTGATGTCTTCTTCTTGAGTAGCTCTTGGTGTACTTGTCCTTCTTCTCCGAGTCCCTACTTCTCCTTGAGGGTCTTCGTTCATAACGGTCATCTCTACTCCTTCTCTCTCTTCGAGGTGGTTCATCTCTTGAGCTTCGTCTTCTAGGTGACTCTTCTCTTCATTTGTAGGGAGCCGTGCACTCATTGGAGTAGTGTCCGGGCTTCCCACAATTGTAGCAGTTTCGGTCATGACTTGACGAATGCTTCTCTTCATATCTTGAGTTGGAGCTTCGTTCTTTGCCTCTATTCTTGTAGAACTTGTTGAATTTCTTGACCATGAGGCTTATCTCTTCATTGGTGACAAGGTTGTCGCTTGAAGTTGCGGGAGCATCACTTGTGGCTTTGTAAGCACCGCTAGACTTGTTGTGAAGCTCTTCTTTGTCTTTGAGTGTCATCTCATGAGCAACAATCCTTCCAATGACTTCCGTAGGCTTGAGATCTTTGTAGTTGGGCATCATTTGGATCAATGTGCACACGGTGTCGTATCTCTCATCCAAAGCTCTAAGTATATTCTTGATGATGAATTTGTCGGTCATTTCTTTGCTTCCTAACCCGGCAATCTCATTGGTGATGAGAGCTAGCCTAGAGTACATCTCTGCGACTCCTTCACCATCCTTCATCTTGAACTTGTCAAGCTGACTCTGAAGAACATCCAACTTGGATTCTCTCACGGATTCGGTACCTTCGTGCATATCAACCAAAGTATCCTAAATTTTCTTGGCATTCTCAAGACGGCTGATTTTGTTGAATTCTTCGGGGCATAGGCAGTTGAAGAGAATGTCACATGCTTGAGCGGTGTATTGCAACATCTTCAATTCTTCCGCGGTCGCTTCACGATCCGGTTCCTTTCCATCACCAAAGAATTCACCTTGCAATCCAACACGAACAATAGCCCAAACGGCAGGGTTATGACCAAGAATATGCATTTTCATTTTGTGCTTCCAACTAGCAAAATTTGTGCCATCAAAGTATAGACCTCTACGGTGATAATTTCCCTCGCTAGACGCCATACTCTCCTAGGTTGTGAAACCAATGCAATGGAGACCAAAGCTCCGATTTCACTTGTAGGATCGAAAGTATGTCTAGAGGGGGATGATTAGACTACTTGAGCAAATAAAAATTCTACCTTTTCCCAATTTTAAGTGTTGGCAGATTTTACCAATGATAGCAATTCAAGTACACCCTACACATGCATGTCTAAGAGTATAGCAGCGGAAAGTAAAGACAATCATATGTAGTAGAGGATAGGGAGGAAGATCAAACGCAATTTGGAGACACGAAGATTTTTCCCGTGGTTCCGATAGGTGGTGCTATCGTACGTCCACGTGTATGGAGTCTTCAACCCATGGAAGGTAACGGTCGCGAGAGTCCACGGAGGGCTCCACCCATAAGGGTCCACGAAGTAGCAACCTTGACTATTCCATAACGGCTTACATCCACGAAGGACTAGCCTCACTATGGGTAGATCTTCACGAAGTAGGCGATCTCCTTGCCCGTACAAACTTCTTGGTTCAACTCCACAACATGAAGTAGGAGGCTCCCAAGCGACACCTAACCAATCTAGGAGGCACCACCATCCAAAAGGTAATAGGCTCGATAATGTCGATGAACTCCTTGCTCTTGTGCTTCAAGATGATAGACTCCTCAACACACAATCACTCTCTCACAGATTTGGCTTTGGTGGAAGAGATTGATTGGGTGGAAAGCAACTGGGGAGGCTAGAGATCAAGATTCATATGGATGGAGTGGAATGGCTTGATCTCAACACATGAGTAGGTGGCTCTCTCTCAGAAAATCTGATGGGATAAGTGGGGATCTGTTCTGAGTGCTTCTCTTTCGAGTGGGTGGTGGTGAAGGGGTATATATAGGCATCTCCAAAAATCCAACCGTTACACCAAAAGTGACCAACTCGGTGACACCGAAGTATAAAACTCGGTGGTGCCGAGTTGCTCCAAAGGTAGCAGCTTTTGAATCTTGGTGAGACCGATACAAAGATCTCGGCAGTACCGATAAGGTGACCAACGGTCAGTTTCCACAACTCGGTGACGCCGATCCAAAATCTCAGAAATTTCGATTTTAAGAATCGAGGTAACAGAAAGTTGGCAAGCTGAACTCGGTGGCACCGAAGCAGAATCGGTTGCACCGAAGATCTAGGGTTTGGCATGGGTCTGTCTGAGGTGGGAATCGGTGGGACCGAGTGGGAAATATTGGTAGCACCGATTTTCATGATAGGCTTGGACAGACTTTTGTGGAAGAGCTTGTGAGTGTTTTTGGTGACTATCACTTGTGCACGTGGAGCATATTGTTCACCAACAGTACCTTACCCCCTTTTAATAGTATTGGCTTTTCTATGGACACAAGATGATTTCTCACAAAGTAAAATGTAGAGTCCTCTTGCTTGAAGCTCTGCCAATCCAATTCCTTGCATCTAGGGGTCTCTCCACAATCCTTTTGCTAACCCATCATTGAACTTTTCCTGAAATATACTTAGTGGAAACATTAGTTCAATGACATATATGTTGTTATTAATTACCAAAACCACCAAGGGAGCAAATGTGCTTTCAGTCCCGAGTATTAGCAACACAGGCTTTCAGACGGATTGGGTAACCGTTGATGGCCCATGTACGAAAACCGCCTGCAAAGTCTGATTATGTACTAGTGGATGTGTGCTCCCCGATGCAATATGTATAACATATGTGATGCAACATGTACTTCCAATGCAGTTTGTACTTCGCGTGCGGTGCGAGACAGTGCATCTTATACTCAGCGTGTAGTGCAACTCGTACTTCTGGTGCAACCGGACACTAGATGAGATAGAAAATTGAAGAAAAAAACAAAGATAACCAGGAAAAACAACCAGTGAACATCACCTCCACCTCCTGAGCGCCTCGTGCCCCTTCCTTGAGATCGTGTGCATCCTCCCACCAATCACTATGTGGAAAGCCCGCAAGGGCGCGTGCGTGAACTTGACGAGAGGTTACCTAGGGGTAACCCCCAACTAGTCATTCCTAGGGATGAAAACGGAGTGTAAACGGTTGAAACTAGGTGGTGTCAAAAAAAAATCATGTTGTTTGCGGAAGCGAAAACGAATACAGAAACTCATGAAACGAATTTGAAAACAGATACTACCATAAACGAACAAGGAGCGAATACGGAGCAGACACGGCAACGGAAGCGTGTGTTGACAGGAACTTAAAACCCCCTTGAACCATAAACAAAAACACAAACAAACCAACAAACTAAATCCATTATTAACATGGAAACAAAATAATATGATTAGGTTAGCTACTTAGTGTAGTATTGTGACAGTACTTGACAATTGCTCCTGGATTGGATTTATATGGGCCATTCTACTAACCATGTCATTGTGTGTTGTTTGTTGGTTGGCCTACAAAGCAGCCATAGGCATATAAAAATTTCATATTCACGGAAGCGAAAAGTGTTTTTTCTGTGTTTGTTCCATCAGAAAACATTGTTCCATTTTTGCTTGTGTTTCTGCATTTCCTCTTCATTTTTGTTTTCCTTGGGAAATACAGAATGTTTTCACTCCGTTTTCATCCCTAGTAATTCCCCACATAGTGTTGAACCTTATTTTACATTCTGTTGCATTTGGGTATTCACATAGCGCGATGCATATGGGCGGCCTGGCCCAACAGGTGAAGAGTGGGATGATTTTTTCGGTAGCGGCTCTTAGAGAGTTTGCTAAGTGGTTTCATGCCTTTTCGGTACTGTTTTTTATTACTTTTACATGGATATCTTAGAGATTCTAGGTCTATAGTACCCTCTAAGGTTAGTGAAGGGAAGTGAAATCTAGGCAAGGTTTCAAAGAAACAATACAGAATATACATTTTTCTCCCACCTCTTCATATTCTTCGAAATGTTCACAAGATTTTTGGGGGTTCTGTTCCAGCCAACTCTACTTGTTTTGCTAGCATGTCAGTCGAGCGGATAGCTTTCAGCTAATATGCATTTCCTATCCTAAGGTCAACAAGTAGGTAAGCACAAAGATTTCTCAAGGTAGCAAACAAGTCCAATTTTGGGCAAAACAACACTTCTAAAATGAAAATATTGTTTTCTAAATTCGATACTATTTTTAAAAATATACAAATATTTATACAACTTGTGAATATTTTTGAAGTTTCTGGAACATTTTTAAAATCTACAAAAATAAATAAATTCACGAACATTATTTTAAAATCCACACACATATATTAATTTGTGAAATTTTTAAAAAATATTTCTTTAAGAAGAGATCTGGAAAAACTACATAAAACATGGCTAAAACACAGAAAATCAAAGAAAAACATCGCTGAAAAATCGAAGGTGTCGCTTGGTAAGGCGCACAATGCAACTCTCTCGGTTGGGCCGACCCATTATGAACGCCATTGTGCATTCGGATCGATTTACCGCTCGCACGGCGAGCAAAAACCAGCGAGAGAAAGTAGGCTCGCTCATTTTGCAGTAGACAAAGGCATTCAAGACCAACTAGTTGGCGAGCACTCCTTCGGAAGCATCCCAGCAATCACTCACACGCGCCGCCACTTGGCGAGTTCTCAGCCGTCGCCACGTGTCGTGTTCTAAGCGTCTCCTTCGAATTTTATTTTATTTTTCCGCGCGCGTTTTCGTCTTTTTAGGTGGGTTTTTTCGGGTGTTACGGTTTCTCATTAGTCTTTCTTAGCTTTTGGACGAAAAAAAATCAAAAAAATGTTCTTTTCCAAAAAATGTGTTTCTTTTTTATGCCTTTCTCGAAAAGCACGGTTTTTTTTCCACGAGAGGCACGGTTTTGCTTCTGCGAGAGGCACGGCCGTGCCTCTTGGAAACTGAAAAAAACACGTTTTCTATTTATTTTCTTTCGCGAGAGGCACGGTTTTGCTTTTGCGAGAGGCACGGTCGAGCCTCTCAAAAAATGAAAAAACACGTTTTCTGTATTTTTTTCGCTAGAGGCACGGTTTTGTTTTCGCGAGAAACACGGCCGTGCATCTCGAAAATAGAAAAAAAAAACATGTTTTCTGTTGTTTTACTTTCACGAGAGGCACGGTTTTGCTTCCGCAAGAGGCACAAATTTGCTTCCGTGAGAGGCACAGCCGTGCCTTTCGGAAACGGAAAAAAACGCGTTTTCTTTTTTTTTCTCCGCGAGAGGCACGGTTTTTCCCATCCGGTTTTTTTCGTGAAAAAAAGTTCGTCAAAACCTACCAACATGGTATCTAGTTCTGAAGATCTCGACGCGAAGAATCCAACCGTGAAAATGGTTCGAGATTTGGACGCACTGTTTAAGAGATAAAACGTTTTGAAAATATGGATCTATGAAAAAAGGAAAAACTCTCAGGTTGGGACAAGTGGCACACATGCAGTGCGCCACTTGTCGTAACCGGGAAGGTGGGAGTGACCTTTGAAAGGAGTATTCCTCAATTAGTGATTTCGGAGGTATTTCCGTTCCAGTTTGGGATCTTTTGGAAGATTCCTGGATTAGTTTCTTGTTTTATGTTTACTAGATGAAAGCCCGCACGTTGTAGCGGAAATGTTTTGCAATATAATCAGTTAGAATTGGTTATATGAAACATGAATGTTTAGAGTAATAATATGAGAACTAAAGCTGAAAATAAATATGATTTGTGGTATTTGATTATTGTATAATGTAAATATCATAATATAATGTAAATTCGCATGCATGTTTGCATGTTGTGGTGGCTTTTTATTATGCATGATTGCATGTTGTGGTGGACCTTTTTCCATGCATGTTGAGAGAAATAGGCTAGTGGAGGCTAGCAATTTAGATATAAAATATTTCTTTATTGATTTTGCTAGGGTTTTGGTTTATTTTGTGTTTTTGTGTATTTGTTCTTTGAATTTCACAAATTTTCAAAATATGTTTCATGTTTTCAAAAAATGGTTAAATTTTTCGAAAAGAAAATTCATGTTTTCAAGCAGCATTCAAATTTTGAAAAACCTCCGCAAATTCTAAACGGATATTTTTGTTTTCAAACTAATCAAAAAGTTGTTCCTGTTTTCAAAAAAAAAATCGCATATCCTACTACCTCCGGCTGGGTTTATTAGTCCATCGTATTTAGGGTCAAAATTTAACCACATATTTGACTAGTAAAATATTAATGCATGTAATAAAAATAACCTTCCATTGAAGAAGGTCAATTGATGCACATATTATATCATCAAGTCATGAAAAAGGAGGCAAAGAAGTTGAACAAGTGGCTAGTATTGTGGTTGTATGCGTACAATTCAGGAGAGAGGATCGCCCGATCATGAGACAAGTGGACTTGACCCTGTGGCATATATAGGCACTTTAGGAATTTCGGCCGGCGCCCACTGCCAAGCTTATGGCTCCCTCCCGTCCGATCTCCTGCTTGTTTTTGGCTCAGGCTCATGATTTTGTGTGAAAATCGACTAGTCGATGAATTTTTTTCATACGGTTGAATAATAGCAGACAATATAAAAAAATATTTATGTCTTCCAAAAAATCCAAAAAAATAAAAAATTTATGGTTTTCAAAATTTGTTCATATTTTCAAAAAATGTTCAAAATATTTTTTAAATGTCCGGTTTTCCAGAAATATATTCGTAAAATTGAAAAATAATTAGAATCTGAAAATTGTTGAGGTTTTAAAAAATGGTCACATTTTCAAAAGGCACTGCTACAGTGCCACATGCTGCCACATCCGGGCTGCAGTAAGACGCATGGGCTGTCGCGAACTACGCTACAGTAACCACGCACTGCAGTAACCGGTGCTACAGAAAACAATGTGTACAGTGGCAAACCGGGCTAGAATGAACAGAGCGCTGCAGCCCGCCAATGGCCAGCCCAACAATGTGTACCTGTGCGTTGCGGCGCCAGTTTGACGCAAAGAGTCCCATGCCGAAATGACCACATTTTTTATTCTATTTAATATTTTTATAAATCTTTTAATTTTCGAAAATATGTCCTTAGTTTTCATTTTATAATAAAATTAAATGTTATAAAATTAAAAAATAAAATACTTTGAAAGATATTAATCGTTTATTTGAAAAAACAATCATCGTAATAAAAAATTATTCATGTATATTTGAAAATTTTCATGCACTGTATTTTTTAAAGGTTTGTGTACTTAGAAGTGTTCATCCATTTAACATATGTAAATTGAAAAAAGTGATCATGTATGTACAAAAATGTGTGTACATAATTTTAAAAAGTGTGAACGCACTTATAAAAGTCATGTACAATTTAAAAAGTGTTCATGTATTGAAATTGTTTTAATTTCAATAGGCGTTCACGACTTTACAGTAAATATTCATGTAATATTTTAAAAAAAATTGTATTTAAAAACATCATGCAGTTTAAAAAGTGTTTGTATCTTTTTGAAATAATGTGCATTTCAGAAGAAAAATATCTCATGTTTTAAAAGTGTATATTTTTTTAAAGAAGAAATACCATAGGTAAAAGAATATAAGAAAAAGAAAACAAGAAAACCGAAAATTGAAAGGAAGAAAATCAAATAAAACCAAGTCAAAAAAAAATTGAAACAGAAATGAAAATCAATGCAAAATGGCAAGCAGTGTGCGTCTCCACAGTGGCGGAGCTACACGACCATTGTTGGGTGGGCCGGTACAAAGGAAGCCCTATGGCCGACGAAATCACTAATTGAGGAGTACTCCTTTCAAAGATCACTTCCACCTTTTCAGGTTGCGACAAGTGACGCGCCGCATGTGTGCCACTTGTCGCAACCTAGGAGTTTTTCTTTTTTTCATAGATCCGTATTTTCAAAACGTTTTATCTCCTAAACCGAGCGTCCAAATCTCGAACCGTTTACACCGTTGGGTTCGTCGCGTCGAGACCTTCGAAACTAGGTCCCATGTTGATAGGTTTTAACGAGCTTTTTTCATGAAAAAAACCGGACGAAAACACCGTGCCCCTCACGATAGAAAAAAAAACAGAAAACACGTTTTTTTTGTTTCCGAGAGAAACGTCCGTGCCTCTCGCGAAAGCAAAACCGTACCTCTCACGGAAACAAAACCGTGCCTCTTCTGAAAAAAATGCACTTTACGAGAGGCACGGCCGTGCCTCTCGCGAAAGCAAAACTGTGCCTCTCGCGGAAGCAAAACCGTGCCTCTCTAGACAAAAAAAGAGAAAACACGTTTTTTCCTTTCTGAGAGGCACATGTTAGTCTGACATGGGGGACGCGTCCTGGCTTCCTCATATCCGCTCCAAATAAGGGCTGGATATCAGGTGCCCGTCAGCCCGGATGTATAGGGCCGTTTTGAGGAGCCTGGCTGGGTCGAGATTTTATGAATTAGTTTTATTAATGTTGAACTTTTTGAACCATTAGTTTTGTTAAAAAAAAAAACAGTGCATCTAGCTTCGCATTTGAGTTTTATAAGTTTTGGTTGAGCGGACCGGCATTCGTAAAAAGAGTTTAGACCTTCACTGTTTCGCCCCGAGTAAGTTCAGTTCCTGGATCCGCCAGTGGTTTTACTTCACTATAAATGTCCTCGTATAAATGTCACATTGTTAGATACACATAGTTTACATAAGTTTTGTCCATTTATGATACATTATGCTGCTATCCTTTCGTACCAGGTTATAGTTCCATCACTGAATCAGCCTGCAAATTAGTGTTTGTTCTGAGGAGATTTTTCTGTCAGTACTCCTCGGGGTGTTTGTTTGGCTTTGAGAAGAGAGGGGCTCCTGCATGTTTACTTCTTAAAATAGTAGCACTCACAGTATCTATCGGACCATCATGTATGAATTGTCTATGAAAGCCAGATGGGCATAGAGTTATAAAGTATCTGGTGGGTGACTTTGTGTTGCAGGGGATGTTAAGAGATATGAAGAGATCGACCGATGCGAAATTGCATAGGAGCACTTAGCGACGACGCTCATCGGAATCCCCACCATGCATGCGTCTTGGGATCCGCACTCACTAAAGTAGGCATAGTGTGTTCGCTAGTTTTTCACTTCGTATCAGTTTACAACTGTTCCCGTATATCGAATGGAGGTCCCACGCGCTTTTGTCCACTAATAGCAACTTTTCTGTCCATGCGGTCGGAGATCGTCCGAACCACCAAACGCCGACCTACTTTTTCATTTCAATGCTTTACTAGTAGTCCTGTCTGCCTTCACTAGAAGGAAAGTTCTTGGAAATTTTGTATTTTTTTCAATGTAAAATATACTCCCTCCGTTCCTAAATATAAGTCTTTTTGGACATTCCACTACGGACTACGTACGGATGCATATAGACATACTTTAGAGTGTACATTCATTCATTTTGCTCCGTACGTAGTCCATGATGGAATCTCTCGAAAGACTTATATTTAGAAACGGAGGGAGTACTTTACAACCGACACTTCTGCTATAGTAAAAATTGCATTTAAATGTGCCTCGACCGATGGGCTTTTATTGGGCTTCTCTTTGTCGGTTATTACACCAACTCATCGGTTACGGAATACCAAAGAGGCCAGCTTCGGTTACCAACACGGTTTGTTGGAAGAAAGAAAATCTAAGGTGGCAAACTGCACGTGAAGATAAATAAGAGTAATTATTGATTTGTCAAGGCTACTGAGTTGGATTACCGATGCGTAACATTATGATTATTTTGTTGTTGTTGCAAGTCCGTTCTCTTTGTCATGAAGTTGGCTGGGGACTTTGACCAGATGACAACTTTCATTTGAAATATAGAAGATACAAATCAGTGGATTTGATGTCATACCACTCATATTTTGGCACTGTACCGGCAAACTTTGAGATCTATATTGCCATCTCAACAGATAAAGACATGGATTGCATATTAAAAGTGCATTCATGTTCTGTCATTTAACACCACGTCGAGTATCATTGACAACAAATGGTTGCTTTTTGCTTCAAAATTACTTCATCTCTGCACTATAGTTAATGGTAGGATATGTTTTATTTTCCTCTAGGAAAACTTCATAGTTCTAACACTTTTTTATATTTGCAGTTGTGAACATTATGTTAGTAGGCTAGGGAGATTTAAGTTGCTACCCATAAGTACTACTTCAATGGTGAATTACCTTCTCCATTGCATAGTTTTGTTTTTAAAGTATGCCATTCGAAATCATATTCTGATTTCACATTTACAATGCTTTGTTCATTCCTCATTATTGTGACCTCAATGGTAATCATTGCCTCCTAAATCCAGCAAAAAATCACCGGTTATGTATGGCTCAATATTTGTGCATCATCAGTTGTAAATGGTTCAATACATCAATTCACTTAACTTTGTTGCTATATTCATATGTACATTTATATCAAATATATATGATTTCATTTTTTTGTCGGTGGTGTAGACTCATTGGGTTATTAATTTTTTTTCTTAATTTGCTTGTGGGAACAACCCAAAAATTGCCCAAGGAGTTGTGATGTGGGTGCTCTAACATTCATTTTTCCTTTGTTTTAAAATGATTTGGCATCTCCAAGTAATGTTCTATTTTACTATGTGTAACATGGGGCAAATCTTAATGAAATACTGTAGAGAACAACGACACCAACCGCGTTCTCCTTTGTGAATAGACCATTACCAATTCATGTACCATCAGCTTTGTGACCATGTTTTTTTCCTGTTTATTACTCTCACTCTTACAATTTTGTGCCCTTTCACTTGTGGTCTGGCAAGCGGTCTTTTATGTATTGTCTCATGGCAGTATTTTTTTTCTTCACAATTGTATAATTCATCTATGCTGAGAATAAATGTAAATAAACAATAGTGGGATGTGTTCTTGCCCTGTTCTGCTACATGATGCATCTGTCTATTTTCTCTCTTGTGTTGTAACGTAATGTGATCAATCTATTTGCAGGGAACAGTAAACCATCTATTGCTATTTTGTAAAACTACCGGCTTTCTTATTCTTAATCATGAGCTTTGTCCCTGACATCTATTGTTACTAATCCGGCAGGACTCCTGGTCCCATGGTGTGCTGGGCGGGCATATTAAAAGTTGAGGACTCTCTTGGTCAAACAAGTGGAGTGGATACCTGCTCTTTTCCCACACTGAAAGATTGCAAACAGCTGATGTGCACCTCTCAAATTCCTATCCATTTCAGCTTGCTGTAGAAATCTTCTGCCGGCTCAATTGCTCATGTCGAGGAATATAATTGTAATTTTCCTGGATTTTCCATTTGTCTTGCAAATGTTGATGGAGAAAAGGCATCTAATTTTTGGAGGGATATAGATTGTTGAACAATAGATAAATGAACTATTTGCCATGAAAATTGTTATCTTGAAATCTGGTGCATTTGGAAAATATGTAATGGACAAGTCTTTGATAATGTACTTCCAAACATTTATTGATGAAGAATTCCCGTTGTTAGCACCTACACATAGACATGAATACAGGAGTGAAAAGTAAACTGCTCTGCCCCAAAACTCATAATGTCTCTGATCATCAAAATTATAATTTTATGTAATCAATAATGTTTATTTTTTGACCATACATTCCCGCAGCAACGCGTGGGGAATCCTCTAGTTTTCCTAACACATAGCTCTGCTACTGCGTCTTCTTATGCGTTATTAGGACAGCTTGCTGCCGTAAGTAGAAAATACCAACCACATGGCCTCACAGTGAAAACCAGTAGCAAATTGATAGTCCTCTTCAACTAAAACCGAAGATTTACATGAATCACCACTCGACCCAAAATCTCATGGATAAATTAGTGTAGTGTCGAGGAACGTTTTGCGGGCCCACAAATCATCACCGGCATGTTGCCAATGGATATCTCTACTTTTAAAGGAGGAGTTGGTAGCTTCGCCTCCATGGTTTATTTTCGTCTGATTTTTTTCACCTCACCTCCCACTGGTTTATTTTATACCTTCCATTAAACAACCAAATCCCATTAAAAAGTGAGATCTTGTTTCGTGGTTGCTTTGACAGGTGTTGATTCAATTCAATCATGTAAATAATAAATAATTCACAATTTAGAAATTAGACAGGAAAAGAGAAGGGTGCTCGTGGGTAAGGTTTTTGTGTTGCGCCCACATGTTGGAGATAACATTGCGGATAGTTCGGACAACGATATTTCTCCCCCACATATGGTCTGGATTTAGGGGAGATCGGATTGTCCAGACGGTTGAATTTTAGGGAGCCTATTGTGCACCCATTTGATGTCCGAACACGCCCGACCTTGAAGACGGCCTTAATCATTTGTTTGATTCATTTATATACGCATTATAGCCCATAGCAATGCACGGGCGTTCTACTACTTTTTCTAGACGGGCATAAGTTGCCAAATTTCCTTTGTATTTAAAGACTTTGCATTGCAATCGATCGTTTGTCACACATTCGCCTGCAATTGAGAATCCTTTTTAATGGATTTACACTATTTTTAGACCGCGCAACTAAATTGATGACCAAACACTCCAAATCCAAACAACACAATTTATATTTTATTCGCTATAAGTCCCTTTAGGAAGTTGAAAATGAAGTGGTCCATGTATGATCAAGCTTTGCGTGAGTCGGTGCTGAACCGTGGTCAAGTCTGCAACCTCTTGGATTGTAATTTTTGTAATGGTACCCATCCGAGACCAAAAGGCATGAATTTTTTTTGTTTTTGAAAGGATCAGCCTTGGCTGATGTTTCATAGATCATAGGCAGAGAGCAATGGTAAAGTGACAAAGGTGGGTATCCTAGGATCAAGGAAGTAAAAAGGAAGAGAGGAAAAAATAACATGCCTGAAGGCCTATAACATATACCTATCATCCCATGGAGGATCCCCGTAGGGGCTCTCAATACATCTAACTCCCGCCTGTTTTCAAAGGTCGAAATTTTGTTTGATTGCTTGAAGAACGTCTCGCTCGCTTGCCTCCTTTCCATTGAAGGTGCATAGATTTCTCTCTCACCAAATCTCCCAGAGCACCAACATTGCAATGGCCTTGATCCCTTTTCTGTGTCCTGTTGTGTTGCGGCTACCATGGCCGTCATCTTCTCCAGTGAGCTTGTGTCGTGCATCGATGCGATCTGGGCGAGTGGATTGCATCCCTGCCAGAGAGCCAACCTCTCCCAGATTTCCTTGGACAACTTGCAGTGCCAAAACAGGTGCTCTGAGCATTCAAGATTGTGCATGCATAGTTGACAGAAGTAACGGTTCATCCACCCCTTGCGATGTAAGTGATCGTTCCACCACAAATGATCTTGGTGGAGTAGCCATGCGAAGATCTTGAGCTTTGTCGGTGCCCAGGTATCCCAGATCACTTCTCTGAATTGTACGTCTATCGATCCCAGGAATTGTAAGAGGTAGGCCGATCTGGAACTATATTCTCTGGAGTTCTCGAAGTCCCATCTAATCTGATATTGAACCTCCTCTTGAAGTGTCATCTGGCTCTGCTGTAGAATTATGTGCAACCTGAGTACGTCTTGTAGCGGGTGGTTGGTGTTGCCATGTGCTAGATCAACGATCCAAGTGTCATCATAGATGTCTTGTGCCACCGGTTGGTTTTTCCTGCGCGAGTGCTTGAACAGCAGAGGGAAACAGGTCTTCAGAGGTATTTCTCCTAGCCAGGAGTTGTGCTAGAAGCTTGACGTCTTGCCGTTGCCGATGGACATCGTCGTCGCCGCGTTGAAGAGGGTGTAGTCGGTGGCATCAAAAGGGGGATCAGTGCCGACCCAAGGTCGGGTAGGGTGTCTCCAGGCATGCCAAAGCCAGCGAAGTCTGACTGCGTGACTGAATTTTTGCAAATTCAGGACTCCCAGGCCGCCCTGATCGATCGGAGAGCAGACCCTGCTCAAGTTTACCTTACAGTTGCCCCCTATGAGCTCCCGATCCTGGGCCAGAGGAACCATCTCCTGGCCTTATCAACCTCCTTGAGAAGCTTCTTTGGGGCTCGCGGCATAGTAAGCACGAATGTAGGTAGAGCGGTGAACACGCAGCGCACCAGGACACGCTTGCCAGCGATTGACACCATCCTCCCCTTCCATCCTGCGAGCCGTGCACGTATACGGTTGCTACTTGTGAGTTGCTTGGGATTTTCCCCGAAGAGGAGAGGAGATGCAACACAGTAGATATAAGTATTTACCTCAGTGAGAATCAAGGTTACCGAACCAATAGGAGAGCCAAGCAAACGCCCTTCAACGGAACCTACACACACAAAACCACACACTTGCACCCAACGCGGGCAAGATGGTTGTCAAGCCCCTTGAACTCGTTACTTGCAAGGATTAAATCTTGATAGAGATATATAATGTAAAGGCAAAATAAAATAAAAGTAAATAAATTGTAAAAAAGTATTTTTAGAGTTTTTGTATTTATGTTTAAGTAGACCCGGGGGCCATAGTGTTCGCTAGAGGCTTATCTCTCGAAAATAGCATACGGTGGGTAGACAAATTACTATTGGGCAATTGACAGAATTGCGCATAGTTATGACATGTTATTCACGGCAATGATCATGTTACTATTCTGCATCACATTCATAAATAAGCAGACTGAAACGATTCTACATTTACTACTGTTACTCCACCAATCGACCGACTCCTGCCTGCATCTATGGTATTGAGTTCATGACAAACAGAGTAATGCTTGGAGCAAGGTGACATGATGTTGACAAAATAAGACAAGCAATATGTTCAGATCCCGTCGTTTTATCTTTAATGGCAACAATACAAATACATGTCTTGTACCCTTCTATCACTGGGATATAGAGCACCGCAAGATTGAACCCATTACAACGCACCATTCCCGTTGAAGATAAATCAATCTAGTTGGTCAAACCAAACCGATAGATCGAAGAGAAATATGAAGCTATAACAATCATGCATAATAGAATTCAGAAAAGACTCAATTACTCTCAATGAATAATCTGATCATAAACCCACAATTCATCGGATCCCAACAAACACACCGCAAAAGAAGATTACATCGGATAGATCACCGTGGGAATCATGGTGAACATGGTATTGAAGGTCAAAGAAAGAGAAGAAACCATCTAGATACTAGCTATGGACATGTAGGTCTGTGGTGAACTACTCACGCATCATCATGAAGGCAGCAAGGTTGATGTAGATGGCCTCTGTGATCGATTCCCCCTCCGGCAGAGTACCGGAAAAGGTCTCCAGATGGCCTCCCGTCGGAACAGAGGCTTGCGGCGGCGGAAAAAGTGTTTCATATGGCTCTCTATTAGTTTCCCGATTTTAGAGAATTTATGGAGGTGGAATTAGGTCAAACGGAGCCACGAGGGGCCCACAACGCATTAGGGCGCGCCTACCCCCCCCCCCCCCGGGAGTGCCTTGTTGCCTTGTCGTCTCGTCGTCTCGCTTCTTGACTCCTCTCGAAGCTTCCTGGGTCTCTTTTGTCTAGAAAAAATCGTCAAAAAGTTTCATAGTGTTTGCACTTCGTTTGGTACAGATTTCCCGGAAACCCAAAAAAAAGCAAAAAATAGCAACTGGCACTTGCACTGGGTTAATAGGTTAGTTCCCAGAAATGATATAAAATGGCATATTATTGCATATAAAGTATCCTAGATTGGTAATATAATAGCATGGAACAATCAAAAATTATAGATACGTTGGAAACGTATCAACGGTGTAGGATTAACTACAGATGCACCAGACGGTGCCTTCCAGTTGTTAGCGGTGGGCCAAGGTACCTAATGGGGAAGCCGACGATCGGCCCTCCAAAGGACTGAAGCACTGTGTGCAAGTCGATGCCGTCGCAGCAGATCGGCGTCAACGTGGCTTTGGAGGGGTTCATGCGTGGCCCGGTGGCGTCCCAAAAACTACCTAGCATGTCCATCAGGGAGTCGATCTCTTGTTTAACTAGATTCGCAATGATTATGGCCTCATTGGCGTATAAACTGATTCTAACCTTGACCTCCCTGTGCGGCACGGGGAAGAGCATGTGCAAATCCTCCGTGTGTTCGATTTTCCTGCTTGGTGCTCCGTTGAGGAGGAAAGCAGAGGACGAGGTGGACAGCAGAAGCGTGATCCAGTCCCTCCACCGCTCACTAAAGCCCATTGTCGTCATGAGCTCGAGGAGGTATTCAAAGATACATTATCAAATGCCCTGGAGATGTCTAGCTTCAGTGGAACTGCTGGAGTTTTCCTACGATGCAAAGACCTGACACAATTTTGCACGTACATGTAGCTGTCATGTAGGCACTTCGATTTCATAAACAACGACTGTGCCGGAGAGATGATAGATTGCACTACTGAAGCGAGCCTGATGGAGAGCACCTTGGAGATTAACTTAGATAAGGAGTGGATCAAGCTGATCGGCCGATAATCAGCGATGGAAAAGGAGCCATCTTTCTTGGGAAGGAGAGCAACAAGAGATGAATTGAGAAGGTCAAAGTTTTGTCCTACCAGGTGGTGGAATTGGTGGAAGACTTGCATGATGTCATCCTTGGTTAGCCCACCACGACCTGAAGAAAATCCCACTATAACCGTCAGGGTCGGGGGATTTCTCAGCCGGGGAGGCCTTGATCTCCATCCATACCTCCTCTTCAATGAACAGGTTGTCAAGCCCTCCACCGTGGATCGCCGGCATGCCAATCTGCCTCCAATTGATCCCCGTGGATCGCTGATGACTTGAGCCAAGGATGTTGTCAGAATGATCGTGGATGGCCTCTTCCTTTTCTTCTTGAGTCATGGTTACAACGCCATTCACATTGAGCGTGTGGATGAAGTTCTTGCGTCTCCGCGAGCAGATCTTGGCCATGAAGAACTTTGTTGTCACGTCGCTGGATCGCAGCCACGTCAGTCTTGAAGCTTGCCTCTTTCTACAGTGCTCGATCGCCGCCAGACCCAGTAATCTAAGTTTAAGTCCCCTCTGTAGCTCTAGTTCATAGTTGCCACCGCTCTTGAGCCACGTCGAGGCGCGGGATCACTTCACAAGCAATGTGAAACTGAATCTTAGAGTCTCCAAAAAGGCTCTTGCTCCATGTACGGAGGACCTTGGCCGTGCGTGCAGTGGCAGAGCTACACCCCAGGCCTGGGCCCGGGTCTTGGCAGGAGTAACCTTCGTTGAATGTAGAATAAATGGCACTATTGGTCATTCTACATCACTGTAGCAACGAAGCAGGCCCGGGGACCAGGGCTAGCCTGGCTCTGCCCCTGTGTGCGTGCCATCTTGACATGCAGGCGTCTGAAGGCGCAGGGTGAGGTAGACGGCCGCGCCCAGGCACCGGTCACCATGTCGAGGAAGCGTGGGAAGCGTGGCCAGAAGGACTCAAACTTAAACCCCAACCGTCATCGTGGTGCCGCTGCATTAGCAAGTAGGACAGGGCAATGATCTGAGCAAGAAGTCGAGGCCGCTATGAGAAGTGCGTGTGGGAAAAGGGCTTCCCACTGCACGTTGCAGAAGAACATGTCAATGCTCACTAGGGTTGGGTTCTCATGTTCATTACTCCATGTAAACCTGCCGTTGTTGCACTTAATTTGACGAAACCCAGCATAATCTATTGCAGTCCTCAAATGGCCCATGAGGCACCTATTTAGATTATGGTTATTTTTGTCCCTAGCCTCATAGATTAGGTTGAAGTCGCCATTGATAAGCCAAGGGTCAGAGGATGGCGGCGCGGATTTAGCTAGCTCGGTGAGGAAATCGTCCTTGTTCGCGTCGTCGGCTGGCCCGTAGTCGGTGGTGAGCCTGAAACTTACTTTACTGCTAGCAATCGTAACTCTAACTGTGATGGCGAACTGTCCTACTGCATGTGTGTCGACCGTAACTATGTCCTTGTTCTAGAAAATGGCTACGCCATCCTGTGTTTCTATGGTCGGTTGGACTGTGCAGCCTTGTAACGTCGCGCCGCCGATGTCTCGTACTAGCTCTGGCGCCCAAACGTGAATTTTTTTTCTTGCAGGCACAAGATGGTCATGCTGTGCGCTACAACTAACTCGTGCAGCCTCGCGCTTGGACGGCGAGTTGAGGCCACGCACGTTCCAACTCATGACCGATGGGATGGAGATGTTGTCACTCATATGTGCACGACGAGCATCTGCGACAACTACACTTACTAATTGCGAACGATTACACCTCTGAACACGTCGGGGAGCGTCATCGACCACCAATAGGCCCCAACTTACGACGGCGCCAACCTAGCCACAAGCTACGACTGGTACATGAAGAAACATATCATATCTCAAGCCAGCCTAATATTGACTGCTGCCGGAAACTACATCTAACTAACATGATGATCGGTAACATAACTATACCATGGCCTCCTCGACGACTCCTTCCGGGCTGTTGAGGCGAACTACGACACGTAGCGCCTCCTTGTTTATCCTGGTGAGCTTGACGATGGCGTTGATGTCATCTTCGAAGAGCGGCTCATCGAATATGCGAATGAGCGCTTCTACTGCCTTCACGGTCATCTTCTACTTAGGGCCCAGCATGCCCAGGCCATGCACCAGGCGCAGTGTCGCGCGATTGGCCACTGACACGGTGCATTTTGTGCTTCCTGGTGCGCGCTCTGGCGTGGGGGGACAAAAGTGACACACGACTTGGGGGGCAGACTTGTGCTTGGCCGGCGCGACAGCAAGCAGTGGATCCTCCTTGTTGTGGAAGAAACGCATGGGGCAGTTTGGCTCTCCTTGATCTCCAGATGGCGCACCTGCTGAGTCACTGCGCCGAGTTGGACCACGACCATGGCCGCGCTCATCGGGGTTTGGTAGCTGAAGTGCGCCGGGGTGTGGTAAGGCCCAAACAGCGTGGGGCCGAAGACGTCGAGCTCTTGTCCGCCACCTTGTCCCCCAGCAGTCCGCCCTGGGTGTAGATGTTGAGTGGGGCCGCAATAGTATCCGCGATCCTTGCCTCCATGTGTGCAGCAGAGGCATCCCTTTTGCCGGTACGGGGAGGGGTTTCTTGGCCTTGGCAAATATTTCGGCTACGTCATCTTCCAGGTGGTCATTAACGATCATCGACGGAGCAGGCCCGTTGACTTTGCCTGCTAGTATCTGCTTGTTGGTTGTCCTCTGCTTGGCGGCATGCTCCTTTACCAGTGGTCGGTCTTCATGGCGCATGTGGCCCTTAGAGCTGCCAGAACGATGAGAAGGAGGCGAGCGGTTGCGCTGCCGCCCCTTGTGAGATGCGCCGGTCTCGCGAGCCGCGGCCCCAGCCCAGGAGCGTGTCCTTCCATGTCTGCTTGCTTCCGCCTCCGTCGTCGTCGTGGTCGCGACGCAGGCCACCCATGGGCATGCCCCGGTAGCCGGTGTCAGCTACAAGAGTGCACTGCTACCGGCGGTGGCGTTCCACGCACTGGCCATCCTCCACATGCATGGTCCACGAGCCGGGGAAGACGCATGGCAAGCCATCGTCATCGTTGTCAGCGTCGGAGGACGGCATGCCGCTCTGAGTAGAGTGTAACGACCAAGGCGACCTAGGGGACCAGTCTTCCACCCGGTCGATATGGATGCACAGATCGAATCGTGACGCGCCCGGCGGTTCGACGGTGAGAAGCCCTCCATCTCCTCGACACGCTGACAACCCCCAATTATTGGGGATTGTTTGTAGCATTTTCTGACAAGTAAGAGTGTCGAACCCAACGAGTAGCTAAAGGTATAATTAATATTCTCTCAAGTTCTATCGACCACCGATACAACTCTACGCGCAACAATGTTCACTTTACCTAGTACAAGAAATAAACTACTTTGTGGAAATAGAACTAGAAGTACTTTGCGAGAATGAAACTAGGAGTACTTTACGAGAATAAAACTAGAAGTACTTTGCGAGAATATAAAAGTTAAAAGTTTAGTATAGAGCTTTTTGTAACACAAGAGAAAGATTGTCCATAGGCAATTGAATACAACACGATAGATACTTATCATATGCAATGAGGGAGAGGCATACGCTAGCACACTTTCCATAATTGTATCATATGCACTTATGATTGGAACTCTAGCAAGCATCTGCAACTACTAAAGATCATTAAGGTAAAACCCAACCATAGCATTAAGTAACAAGTCCTATTTACTCCCATATGCAACAACCCCCTTACTCGGTTGTAAGCTTATGTAACTCTAGCCAACCACTACAAGCGAATCATGAACGTATTGCAAAACACTACAGCGGTAATCCCACACGCTTGCGTGACACGGATGGCACCATAGGACAACACCATATTAACATACAACTCATGTCAATCACAACATACCACAATTAACCCGTAGGACAGAATAAATCTACTCAAACATCATAGGATAGCCACACATCATTGGGTAATAATATATCATTAAGCACCATGTTCAAGTAGAGATTATAGCGGGAAGAGAGAGGTTACACCGCTTCATAGAGGGGGAGAGAGTTGATGATGACGGCGGCGAAGTTGTTGGTATAGATCGCCACCACGCTAGTTCCCCCGGTGGTGCTCCGGCGCCACCGGGAGAGAGGGGGAGAGAGCCCCCCCTCCTTCTTCTTCTTCTTCTTCCTTGGCCTCCCCCCAAGATGGGAGGAGAATTTCGCCTCTGGTCCATGGCCGCCATGTCTCCCGGAGGGCAGGAGCCCCTCTGAGATTGGATCTCTCTCTCTCTCTCTCTGTGTGCGTGTGTGTGTGTGTGTGTGTGTGTGTTTTCTCTTCTTTTTCGCGCTCCTATTTTCTGGTGTTTCACCGTTTCTTATATTCCCTGAGATCCGTAAGTCCGATTGAGCTGAAAGTTTGAGGGGATTTTTACCCGGAAATTATCTTTCTTGCGGCCAAAGAAGGGTTGTACCCGCCTTACGAGGGAGTCACAAGGCATCCCGGCGCGGCCACCCCTTGGTCGCACCTTGTTTCCTTGTGGCCACCCCGTGCACCATCTTGCATTGATTCTTCTTTTCAAAAATCACATATATTCCAAAATAACTCTCCGTAAATTTTTATCGCGTTTGGACTTCGTTTGATATGGATTTACATATATTCCAAAATAATTCTCCATAAATTTTTATCGCATTTGGACTTCATTTGATATGGATTTTTTGCGAAACAAAAAACATGAAACAAACAGGAACTAGCACTGGGCACTGGCTCAATATGTTAGTCCAAGAAAATCATATAAATTATTGCCAAAAGTATATAAAAGTTGTAAAATATGGCATGAAACATAAAAAAATTATAGATACGATGGAGACGTACCAGCATCCCCAAGCTTAATTCATGCTCGTCCTTGAGTAGGTAAATGATAAAAAGATAATTTTTGATGTGGAATGTTACCTAACATAATCTTAAACAAATATCAAATCATGGCATGAATATTAAGATGCGAGTGATTCAAGGCAGTAGTCTAATATTTGACATAAAGACATCCATACTCAGGTTTACTAACAAACAATCATGTCTTTCAAAAAATAAACGATGCTAAAGAAAGTTATCCCTACACATTTAATCATGTAAGCATAGCATGAATCCGTCTTCCTAACACAAGTAAAAATCATGATCACCCCGGTGTCAAGTGAGGCATTTGGTTCATACTATTTCACGTGCTTCAGCATTTTCAACTACACTCAATACATGAGCGTGAGCCATGGACATAGCACTACGGGTGGAATAGAATATGGTGGTAGATATCAAAGGAGTCAAAAGGTGGGAAAGTCTCACATCAACTAGGCGGATCAATGAGCTATGGATATGTCCATCAATCGATATCGATGCGAGGAGTAGGGATTGCCAAGAGCTATAAGTGTATGAAAGCTCAAATGAAACTAAGTGGTCATGCATCCAACTTGCTTGCTCATGAAGACCTCGGGCATTTGAGGAAGCCCGTCATCGGAATATACAAGCCAAGTTCTATAATGAAAACTTCCCACTAGTATATGAAAATGACAAATCAGGAGACTCTCTATATGAAGAACATGGTGCCACTTTGAGGCACAAGTGTGGTAAATGGATAGTAACATTGCTCCTTCTCTATTTTTCTCTCTTTTTTTAGGTGGACTCTTTTTGCCTCCCCCTTTTTTATCTTTTTTTTAATTGTTTTGGATATTTTTTATGGTGGGTTCATTTGGCCTCCCCCACTTTTTTTTATTTTTCGTCCGGAGTCTCATCCCGACTTGTGGGGAATCATAGTCTCCATCATCCTTTCCTCACTGGGACAATGCTCTAATAATGATGATTATCACACTTTTATTTGCTTACAACTCAAAATTACAAATCGATAAAGAACAATATGACTATATGAATGTCTCTGGCAGTGTACCGGGATGTGAAATGATATAGCGTAGCAAAGATATCAAAAAACAGATATGACAATGAATGCTCAAGTCATGTATATGATGATGATGGAAGTTGCATGGCAATATATCTCGAAATGGCTATGGAAATGCCATAATAGATAGGTATGGTGGTTGTTTTGAGGAAGATATAAGGAGGCTTATGTGTGATAGAGCGTGTCATATCACGGGGTTCGAATGCACCGACGAAGTTTGCACCGACTCTCAAGGTGAGAAAGGGCAATGCACGGTACCGAAGAGGCTAGCAAATTGCGGAAAGGTGGGAGTGCGTATAATCCATGGACTCACATTAGTCATAAAGAACTCATATACATATTGTGGAAGTTTTGTTAGCTCTCTCGAAGCAAAGTACTACCAGTGCACCCCTAGGTAGGAGGTTGGTAGGAGTTAACCATCGGGCGCCCCCGACTCAAACAGCACAAGGATTTCAACAAGGAATAGAAGTGCTCCAACATCCCGGTCATGACATAACCAACACTTTAATGAATAGGAGATCACAAACCTTAACATAGATATTCCTACTAAACTATGATCATCCACTAGTGCATCCACATATAACTATCTTAATGTCACAAAACTATTGCAAGGAATCAAACATATCATATTCAGTGATCTACAAGTTTTATGGAGGATTTATGACTAACCATATGAATGACCAATTCATGTTAACTCTCTAAATAGATATAAGTGAAGCATGAGAGTTTAATTCTTTCTACAAAATACCTGGGCATGCTCTAATAAAATAAGTGAAGCAAAAAAAGCATTCTGCAAACAACGGTGTTCCTTATGTAGAGAGGCGAGCATCCAAACTTCAAACGGTATAAGTGAAGCACATGAAGCATTCTATAAAGCCATACTCAAAAGGTATAAGTGAAGTGCAAAGAGCATTATATAAATCAATCAAGGACTATCCCATACCAGCATGGTGCATTACTAAAAGAAAAAGAAAAGGCACACGACGCTCCAAGGATTTACGCATATCATGTGAACAAAACAAAAACCGAGACATACCGATAATTGTTAAAGAAGAAAGATGGGATGCCCTTTGGGGCATCCCCAAGATTACACGCTTGAGTCTCCTTGAATATTTACTTGGGGTGTCTTTTGCATCCCCAAGCTTGAACTCTTGCCTCTCCTTATTCTTCTCATATCGATACCTCCTCGATCTTCGAACACTTCATCCACACAAAACTTAACATAACTTCTATTAGAAGGGTTAGTACATGTAACATCAAATCCCGTCATGTCTTTCCATCACATGATTGTATAATCATAATCCAAGATTAACTACCCTATGCTATCAAAATTCTATGGATCCCAAGTCAATGGGGCTCAACAAGATTTCAAACATAAACAGACAAAGGAACTATAATAGCAATCTATGAAAAATAGGACAGTCTGTAAAGATCCAAATGAAACATATACTTTTGTAACTCAAAATATTCTGAAAAATTAGGACGTGATAAAAAAAATTGCATAACAGTACTGTGTAAAAATTTCATAATTATTTTACGCTCCAGTAAAATATGAAAATTCAAATACTACAAAAAAAGTTTCTGTTTTTGCACAGCACACATCAAACAAGCAATTCAAACATCCTAAAGGTAAATCTTGGCGCATTATTTTTAAAATACAATGGATTTGTACAAGGGGATAATTATTTTTGCGAGAAACTTCCATAAAAAATTCTACATTGTTTCCATGAGCACGAACACAAGTGTGCAAGGTCGACCCTCACTTCTCCAATGCATAACTTTCCAATCGCTTCTTTTTTTGAAAAAGTTTTTAAGTTACCCACTTTATTTTTTGTTTTAAATTGTTTTAAAAGCACACAACATAATAAAATGACTCTCTAAAATATCCTGGTTGTCTCCCTGGTAGCACTTTCTTTAAAGCCATTAAGCTAGGCATATAGTGGTCAAGTAATTGATCCACCCGGATCCCAAGGTGTCGGGGATATAACTCCATGGTGTACCCCGCCCTATTGGGTCGGTTAACATATTGACAGCTCTACAATCAAGTTTAAGATGGGTCGTGTCATGAAGACAAGACAAGCAAGGTGGTGGCTGACTAAGTCGCCGGGCGGCCCAACACCTGAAGACGGCGGCTCAAGGCCCACAGGGCGGAAGGCGCCGGCCGTTTTCCTTGCTTAAGGAGCAAGGCGAGTTAGAGGCATTATAGGTTACGAGTCACGATATGACCCGGACTCTATTGTAAGCCCTAGGGTCTTGACCTGTATATAAAGGCAAGCCCCTAGGATCGAAAGACTCAAGTTACAATCTCTCGATAGCTAGGCTAGCGATTCCGCACCCTTGTAATCGAGATCTATCCATCAATACACACAAAGTAGGACGTAGGCTTTTACCTCCATCGGAGGGGCCAAACCTGGGTAAACCCGACTCTCTCTCCTGTTTAACCCCTTAGAGTCGCCACCTAGCGGCGATGACCTCACACCTAAGTCCTTGCACTAGGACATCTGCCGCGACAAAACCACAATAGTTGGCGCCCACCGTGGGGCTCTCACCCTGTGGAGTTGAGTTCTCGAATGGAATCCTTCCAGGGTTAGGGAAGTTTGCGGTTGATCAGATGATCAAGAGTTGCCACGACATGATCTACGTCGATGAGGCGGATTGGAACGATGAGGCTGACTCGATCAAACGCGGGCCTCGAGTTCCCTTTGGTGAGATCAATTCGGAGACCCCCGAGTCGGACATCTACACCAACCTCGACGAGCCGGCTCAGCGCTCCCAAGCCGGTCAGTGCCAAGGCGGCCGTCGTCGCGTCTTCGTCGGTTTCACACAAGGAATCAGTCTTTCGGACGACCCGGCTTCCAGCGAGAACACCCTCGTCAACTCGGACGGCGGGTTATCCACGGGAGATACAGAGTCGATCTGTCCTCTTTATGATGGCAGACTTGGGGGCTCATTGGAAACTGAGCCCCCCGGGGAATACGACGAGTCGCCGTGCCAAGTCGCCGTCTACATGGCGGGAGCTACAACGGTTCCCGATCCGGCCGTAGCTGAAGATTCCGGCGGGTTAGCCAAAATGCCGGCTCAAGCCATGACCGGTCTCATGGCAGAGATGGCAAAACTCGTGGAAACCCCAGTTACCGCGGAGAATCAGGAAGAGCGCAATGTGGAGCTAACCAAACTGCGTAGCCAGATAGTCGAGGTGTAGAAGGAGATTGACGCTGAAAACACGTGGATGGCAGAGTTACACGCTCGTATACATAAAGAGATGGATCACCCAGTTGATTGACGCTGAAAACACGTGGACGGCGTTTTATTAATGTTGAACTTTTTGAACCATTAGTTTTGTTAAAAAAACAGTGCATCTAGCTTCGCATTTGAGTTTTATAAGTTTTGGTTGAGCGGACCGGCATTCGTAAAAAGAGTTTAGACCTTCACTGTTTCGCCCCGAGTAAGTTCAGTTCCTGGATCCGCCAGTGGTTTTACTTCACTATAAATGTCCTCGTATAAATGTCACATTGTTAGATACACATAGTTTACATAAGTTTTGTCCATTTATGATACATTATGCTGCTATCCTTTCGTACCAGGTTATAGTTCCATCACTGAATCAGCCTGCAAATTAGTGTTTGTTCTGAGGAGATTTTTCTGTCAGTACTCCTCGGGGTGTTTGTTTGGCTTTGAGAAGAGAGGGGCTCCTGCATGTTTACTTCTTAAAATAGTAGCACTCACAGTATCTATCGGACCATCATGTATGAATTGTCTATGAAAGCCAGATGGGCATAGAGTTATAAAGTATCTGGTGGGTGACTTTGTGTTGCAGGGGATGTTAAGAGATATGAAGAGATCGACCGATGCGAAATTGCATAGGAGCACTTAGCGACGACGCTCATCGGAATCCCCACCATGCATGCGTCTTGGGATCTGCACTCACTAAAGTAGGCATAGTGTGTTCGCTAGTTTTTCACTTCGTATCAGTTTACAACTGTTCCCGTATATCGAATGGAGGTCCCACGCGCTTTTGTCCACTAATAGCAACTTTTCTGTCCATGCGGTCGGAGATCGTCCGAACCACCAAACGCCGACCTACTTTTTCATTTCAATGCTTTACTAGTAGTCCTGTCTGCCTTCACTAGAAGGAAAGTTCTTGGAAATTTTGTATTTTTTTCAATGTAAAATATACTCCCTCCGTTCCTAAATATAAGTCTTTTTGGACATTCCACTACGGACTACGTACGGATGCATATAGACATACTTTAGAGTGTACATTCATTCATTTTGCTCCGTACGTAGTCCATGATGGAATCTCTTGAAAGACTTATATTTAGGAACGGAGGGAGTACTTTACAACCGACACTTCTGCTATAGTAAAAATTGCATTTAAATGTGCCTCGACCGATGGGCTTTTATTGGGCTTCTCTTTGTCGGTTATTACACCAACTCATCGGTTACGGAATACCAAAGAGGCCAGCTTCGGTTACCAACACGGTTTGTTGGAAGAAAGAAAATCTAAGGTGGCAAGCTGCACGTGAAGATAAATAAGAGTAATTATTGATTTGTCAAGGCTACTGAGTTGGATTACCGATGCGTAACATTATGATTATTTTGTTGTTGTTGCAAGTCCGTTCTCTTTGTCATGAAGTTGGCTGGGGACTTTGACCAGATGACAACTTTCATTTGAAATATAGAAGATACAAATCAGTGGATTTGATGTCATACCACTCATATTTTGGCACTGTACCGGCAAACTTTGAGATCTATATTGCCATCTCAACAGATAAAGACATGGATTGCATATTGAAAGTGCATTCATGTTCTGTCATTTAACACCACGTCGAGTATCATTGACAACAAATGGTTGCTTTTTGCTTCAAAATTACTTCATCTCTGCACTATAGTTAATGGTAGGATATGTTTTATTTTCCTCTAGGAAAACTTCATAGTTCTAACACTTTTTTATATTTGCAGTTGTGAACATTATGTTAGTAGGCTAGGGAGATTTAAGTTGCTACCCATAAGTACTACTTCAATGGTGAATTACCTTCTCCATTGCATAGTTTTGTTTTTAAAGTATGCCATTCGAAATCATATTCTGATTTCACATTTACAATGCTTTGTTCATTCCTCATTATTGTGACCTCAATGGTAATCATTGCCTCCTAAATCCAGCAAAAAATCACCGGTTATGTATGGCTCAATATTTGTGCATCATCAGTTGTAAATGGTTCAATACATCAATTCACTTAACTTTGTTGCTATATTCATATGTACATTTATATCAAATATATATGATTTCATTTTTTTGTCAGTGGTGTAGACTCATTGGGTTATTAATTTTTTTTCTTAATTTGCTTGTGGGAACAACCCAAAAATTGCCCAAGGAGTTGTGATGTGGGTGCTCTAACATTCATTTTTCCTTTGTTTTAAAATGATTTGGCATCTCCAAGTAATGTTCTATTTTACTATGTGTAACATGGGACAAATCTTAATGAAATACTGTAGAGAACAACGACACCAACCGCGTTCTCCTTTGTGAATAGACCATTACCAATTCATGTACCATCAGCTTTGTGACCATGTTTTTTTCCTGTTTATTACTCTCACTCTTACAATTTTGTGCCCTTTCACTTGTGGTCTGGCAAGCGGTCTTTTATGTATTGTCTCATGGCAGTATTTTTTTTCTTCACAATTGTATAATTCATCTATGCTGAGAATAAATGTAAAAAAACAATAGTGGGATGTGTTCTTGCCCTGTTCTGCTACATGATGCATCTGTCTATTTTCTCTCTTGTGTTGTAACGTAATTTGATCAATCTATTTGCAGGGAACAGTAAACCATCTATTGCTATTTTGTAAAACTACCGGCTTTCTTATTCTTAATCATGAGCTTTGTCCCTGACATCTATTGTTACTAATCCGGCAGGACTCCTGGTCCCATGGTGTGCTGGGCGGGCATATTAAAAGTTGAGGACTCTCTTGGTCAAACAAGTGGAGTGGATACCTGCTCTTTTCCCACACTGAAAGATTGCAAACAGCTGATGTGCACCTCTCAAATTCCTATCCATTTCAGCTTGCTGTAGAAATCTTCTGCCGGCTCAATTGCTCATGTCGAGGAATATAATTGTAATTTTCCTGGATTTTCCATTTGTCTTGCAAATGTTGATGGAGAAAAGGCATCTAATTTTTGGAGGGATATAGATTGTTGAACAATAGATAAATGAACTATTTGCCATGAAAATTGTTATCTTGAAATCTGGTGCATTTGGAAAATATGTAATGGACAAGTCTTTGATAATGTACTTCCAAACATTTATTGATGAAGAATTCCCGTTGTTAGCACCTACACATAGACATGAATACAGGAGTGAAAAGTAAACTGCTCAGCCCCAAAACTCATAATGTCTCTGATCATCAAAATTATAATTTTATGTAATCAATAATGTTTATTTTTTGACCATACATTCCCGCAGCAACGCGCGGGGAATCCTCTAGTTTTCCTAACACATAGCTCTGCTACTGCGTCTTCTTATGCGTTATTAGGACAGCTTGCTGCCGTAAGCAGAAAATACCAACCACATGGCCTCACAGTGAAAACCAGAGGCAAATTGATAGTCCTCTTCAACTAAAACCGAAGATTTACATGAATCACCACTCGACCCAAAATCTCATGGATAAATTAGTTTAGTGTCGAGGAACGTTTTGCGGGCCCACAAATCATCACCGGCATGGTGCCAATGGATATCTCTACTTTTAAAGGAGGAGTTGGTAGCTTCGCCTCCATGGTTTATTTTCGTCTGATTTTTTTCACCTCACCTCCCACTGGTTTATTTTATACCTTCCATTAAACAACCAAATCCCATTAAAAAGTGAGATCTTGTTTCGTGGTTGCTTTGACAGGTGTTGATTCAATTCAATCATGTAAATAATAAATAATTCACAATTTAGAAATTAGACAGGAAAAGAGAAGGGTGCTCGTGGGTAAGGTTTTTGTGTTGCGCCCACATGTTGGAGATAACATTGCGGATAGTTCGGACAACGATATTTCTCCCCCACATATGGTCTGGATTTAGGGGAGATCGGATTGTCCAGACGGTTGAATTTTAGGGAGCCTATTGTGCACCCATTTGATGTCCGAACACGCCCGACCTTGAAGACGGCCTTAATCATTTGTTTGATTCATTTATATATGCATTATAGCCCATAGCAATGCACGGGCGTTCTACTACTTTTTCTAGACGGGCATAAGTTGCCAAATTTCCTTTGTATTTAAAGACTTTACATTGATCGTTTGTCACACATTCGCCTGCAATTGAGAATCCTTTTTAATGGATTTACACTATTTTTAGACCGCGCAACTAAATTGATGACCAAACACTCCAAATCCAAACAACACAATTTATATTTTATTCGCTATAAGTCCCTTTAGGAAGTTGAAAATGAAGTGGTCCATGTATGATCAAGCTTTGCGTGAGTCGGTGCTGAACCGTGGTCAAGTCTGCAACCTCTTGGATTGTAATTTTTGTAATGGTACCCATCCGAGACCAAAAGGCATGAATTTTTTTGTTTTTGAAAGGATCAGCCTTGGCTGATGTTTCATAGATCATAGGCAGAGAGCAATGGTAAAGTGACAATGGTGGGTATCCTAGGATCAAGGAAGTAAAAAGGAAGAGAGGAAAAATAACATGCCTGAAGGCCTATAACATATACCTATCATCCCATGGAGGATCCCCGTAGGGGCTCTCAATACATCTAACTCCCGCCTGTTTTCAAAGGTCGAAATTCTGTTTGATTGCTTGAAGAACGTCTCGCTCGCTTGCCTCCTTTCCATTGAAGGTGCATAGATTTCTCTCTCACCAAATCTCCCAGAGCACCAACATTGCAATGGCCTTGATCCCTTTTCTATGTCCCTGTTGTGTTGCGGCTACCATGGCCGTCATCTTCTCCAGTGAGCTTGTGTCGTGCATCGATGCGATCTGGGCGAGTGGATTGCATCCCTGCCAGAGAGCCAACCTCTCCCAGATTTCCTTGGAGAACTTGCAGTGCCAAAACAGGTGCTCTGAGCATTCAAGATTGTGCATGCATAGTTGACAGAAGTAACGGTTCATCCACCCCTTGTGATGTAAGTGATCGTTCCACCACAAATGATCTTGGTGGAGTAGCCATGC
Organism: Elymus sibiricus; assembly: GCA_039707655.1. Lineage (NCBI taxonomy): Eukaryota > Viridiplantae > Streptophyta > Magnoliopsida > Poales > Poaceae > Elymus > Elymus sibiricus. The sequence goes on from CM077675.1 coordinate 116,259,296, forward strand.
GAAGATCTTGAGCTTTGTCGGTGCCCAGGTATCCCAGATCACTTCTCTGAATTGTACGTCTATCGATCCCAGGAATTGTAAGAGGTAGGACGATCTGGAACTATATTCTCTGGAGTTCTCGAAGTCCCATCTAATCTGATATTGAACCTCCTCTTGAAGTGTCATCTGGCTCTGCTGTAGAATTCTGTGCAACCTGAGTACGTCTTGTAGCGGGTGGTTGGTGTTGCCATGTGCTAGATCAACGATCCAAGTGTCATCATAGATGTCTTGTGCCACCGGTTGGTTTTTCCTGCGCGAGTGCTTGAAGAGCAGAGGGAAACAGGTCTTCAGAGGTGTTTCTCCTAGCCAGGAGTTGTGCTAGAAGCTTGACGTCTTGCCGTTGCCGATGGACATCGTCGTCGCCGCGTTGAAGAGGGTGTAGTCGGTGGCATCAAAAGGGGGATCAGTGCCGACCCAAGGTCGGGTAGGGTGTCTCCAGGCATGCCAAAGCCAGCGAAGTCTGACTGCGTGACTGAATTTTTGCAAATTCAGGACTCCCAGGCCGCCCTGATCGATCGGAGAGCAGACCCTGCTCAAGTTTACCTTACAGTTGCCGCCTATGAGCTCCCGATCCTGGGCCAGAGGAACCATCTCCTGGCCTTATCAACCTCCTTGAGAAGCTTCTTTGGGGCTCGCGGCATAGTAAGCGCGAATGTAGGTAGAGCGGTGAACACGCAGCGCACCAGGACGCGCTTGCCAGCGATTGACACCATCCTCCCCTTCCATCCTGCGAGCCGTGCACGTATACGGTTGCTACTTGTGAGCTGCTTGGGATTTTCCCCGAAGAGGAGAGGAGATGCAACACAGTAGAGATAAGTATTTACCTTAGTGAGAATCAAGGTTACTGAACCAATAGGAGAGCCAAGCAAACACCCTTCAACGGCACCTACACACACAAAACCACACACTTGCACCCAACGCGGGCAAGAGGGTTGTCAAGCCCCTTGAACTCGTTACTTGCAAGGATTAAATCTTGATAGAGATATATAATGTAAAGGCAAAATAAAATAAAAGTAAATAAATTGCAGAAAAGTATTTTTAGAGTTTTTTTATTTATGTTTAAGTAGACCCGGGGGCCATAGTGTTCGCTAGAGGCTTATCTCTCGAAAATAGCATACGGTGGGTAGACAAATTACTATTAGGCAATTGACAGAATTGCGCATAGTTATGACATGTTATTCACGGCAATGATCATGTTACTATTCTGCATCACATTCATAAATAAGTAGACTGAAACGATTCTACATTTACTACTGTTACTCCACCAATCGACCGACTCCTGCCTGCATCTATGGTATTGAGTTCATGACAAACAGAGTAATGCTTGGAGCAAGGTGACATGATGTAGACAAAATAAGACAAGCAATATGTTCAGATCCCGTCGTTTTATCTTTAATGGCAACAATACAAATACATGTCTTGTACCCTTCTATCACTGGGATATAGAGCACCGCAAGATTGAACCCATTACAACGCACCATTCCCGTTGAAGATAAATCAATCTAGTTGGTCAAACCAAACCGATAGATCGAAGAGAAATATGAAGCTATAACAATCATGCATAATAGAATTCAGAAAAGACTCAATTACTCTCAATGAATAATCTGATCATAAACCCACAATTCATCGGATCCCAACAAACACACCGCAAAAGAAGATTACATCGCATAGATCACCGTGGGAATCATGGTGAACATGGTATTGAAGGTCAAGGAAAGAGAAGAAACCATCTAGATACTAGCTATGGACATGTAGGTCCGTGGTAAACTATTCACGCATCATCATGAAGGCAGCAAGGTTGATGTAGATGGCCTCTGTGATCGATTCCCCCTCCGGCAGAGTACCGGAAAAGGTCTCCAGATGGCCTGCCGTCGGAACAGAGGCTTGCGGCGGCGGAAAAAGTGTTTCAGATGGCTCTCTATTAGTTTCTCGATTTTAGAGAATTTATGGAGGTGGAATTAGGTCAAACGGAGCCACGAGGGGCCCACAACGCATTAGGGCGCGCCTACCCCCCCCCCCCCCCCGGGCGTGCCCTGTTGCCTTGTCGTCTCCTCGTCTCGCTTATTGACTCCTCTCGAAGCTTCCTGGGTCTCTTTTGTCTAGAAAAAATCGTCAAAAAGTTTCATAGTGTTTGCACTTCGTTTGGTACAGATTTCCTGGAAACCCAAAAAACAAGCAAAAAATAGCAACTGGCACTTGCACTGGGTTAATAGGTTAGTTCCCAAAAATGATATAAAATGGCATATTATTGCATATAAAACATCCTAGATTGGTAATATAATAGCATGGAACAATCAAAAATTATAGATACGTTGGAAACGTATCAACGGTGTAGGATTAACTACAGATGCACCAGACGGTGCCTTCCAGTTGTTAGCAGCGGGCCAAGGTACCTAATGGGGAAGCCGACGATCGGCCCTCCAAAGGACTGAAGCACTGTGTGCAAGTCGATGCCGTCGCAGCTGATCGGCGTCGACGTGGCTTTGGAGGGGTTCATGTGTGGCCCGGTGGCGTCCCCAAAACTACCTAGCATGTCCATCAGGGAGTCGATCTCTTGTTTAACTGGATTCGCAATGATTATGGCCTCATTGGCGTATAAACTGATTCTAACCTTGACCTCCCTGTGCGGCATGGGGAAGAGCATGTGCAAATCCTCCGTGTGTTCGATTTTCCTGCTTGGTGCTCCGTTGAGGAGGAAAGCAGAGGACGAGGTGGACAGCAGAAGCGTGATCCAGTCCCTCCACCGCTCACTAAAGCCCATTGTCGTCATGAGCTTGAGGAGGTATTCAAAGATACATTATCAAATGCCCTGGAGATGTCTAGCTTCAGTGGAACTGCTGGAGTTTTCCTACGATGCAGAGACCTGACACAATTTTTGTTGGGGAACGGAGCATGAATTTCAAAAGTTTCCTACGCTCACGCAAGATCTATCCATGGAGATGCATCGCTACGAGAGGGGAGAGTGTGTCTACGTACCCTCGTAGACCGTTAGCGGAAGCGTCTCACAATGCGGTTGATGTAGTCGAACAATCCTTCGAGCTCCACCGATCGAGTACCGAACGTACGGCACCTCCGAGTTCTACACACGTGCAGCTCGGTGACGTTCCTCGCCTTCTTGATCCAGCAAGACGTCGAGGTAGTAGATGAGTTCCGTCAGCACGACAGTGTGGCGACGGTGATGGTGAAGTGATTCCGGCAGGGCTTCGCCTAAGCTCTCCGAAAATATGACCGAGGTGGAAAACAGAGATCGGGGCACCGCACACGGCTATGGGACAATTGTTCTCCTTTGGGGTGCCCCCTTGCCCCCGTATATAAAGGATGAGAGGGAGGAGGCCGGCCCCCTAGGGGTACGCCAAGTGTGGGGAGTCCTACTAGGACTCCTTAGTCCTAGTAGGATTCCACCTCCCATACGGAGTAGGAAAGGGGGAAGGGAGAGGGAAAGGAAAGAGGGGGCTGAGCCCCCTCCCCTAGTCCAATTCGGTTTGGGCAAGTGGGGGCGCGTGCCTCCTCACGTGGCCTGCCTCTCCTTTTCCCGTATGGCCCAATAAGGCCCATTACTTCTCCCGGTGAATTCCCGTAACTCCCCGGTACTCCAAAAAATACCCGAATCACTCGGAACCTTTCCGACGTCCGAATATAGCCTTCCAATATATGAATCTTTACCACTCGACCATTTCGAGACTCCTTGTCATGTCCATGATCTCATCCGGGACTCTGAACAAACTTCGGCCACCAATCACATAACTCATATAATACTAAATCGTCATCGAACCTTAAGTGTGCGGACCCTACGGGTTCGGGAATGATGTAGACATGATCGAGACGACTCTCCGGTCAATAACCAACAGCGGAACCTGGATGCTCATATTGGTTCCTACATATTCCACGAAGATCTTTATCGGTGAACCTCATATGTCAACATACGTTGTTCCCTTTGTCTGGCGGTATGTTACTTGCCCGAGATTCGATCGTCGGTATCCAATACCTAGTTCAATCTCGTTACCGGCAAGTCTCTTTACTTGTTCCGTAATACATCATCTTGCAACTAACTCTTTAGTCACGGTGCTTGCAAGGCTTCTGTGATGTTGTATTACCGAGAGGGCCCAGAGATACCTCTCCGATAGTCGGAGTGACAAATCCCAATCTCGATCCATGCCAACTCAACAAACACTTTCGGAGATACCTGTAGTGCACCTTTATAATCACCCAGTAACGTTGTGACGTTTGATACACCCAAAGTATTCCTACGGTATCTGGGAGTTGCATGATCTCATGGTCAGAGGAACGTGTATTTGACATAGTGAAAGCAATAGCAATAAACTGAACGATCATTTGCTATGCTAACGGTTGGGTCATGTCCATCACATCATTCTCCTAATGATGTGATCCCGTTATCAAATGACAACTCATGTCCATGGTCAGGAAACCTTGACCATCTTTTTGATCAACGAGCTAGTCTAGTAGAGGCATACTAGGGACATAGTATTTGTCTATTATCCACACATGTGTTTAGTTTCCAGTCAATACAATTCTAGCATGAATAATAAACCATTATCATGAACGGAGAAATATGATAATAATAAACACTTTATTAATTGCCTCTAGGGCATATTTCCAACAGTCTCCCACTTGCACTAGAGGCACTTACATTGTAATGAATCTAACACCCATCGCATTCTGGTGCTGATCATGTTTTGCTCGTGGAAGAGGTTTAGTCAACGGGTTTGCCACATTCAGATCCGTGTGTACTTTGCAAATCTCTATGTCTCCATCCTTAATCAAATTCCGAATGGAGTTGAAGTGACGCTTTATATGCTTGGTTCTCTTGTGAAACCTGGGCTCCTTTGCTATAGCAATTGCTCCAGTGTTGTCACATAAGATAGTCATTGGACCCGATGCACTAGGTATGACACCTAGATCGGATATGAACTCCTTCATCCAGACTCCTTCATGTGCTGCTTCGGAAGCAGCTATGTATTCCGCCTCACATGTAGATCCCGCCACGACGCTCTGCTTGGAACTGCACCAACTGACCGCTCCACCATTAAGAATAAATACGTATCTAGATTGTGACTTAGAGTCATCTGGATCTGTGTCAAAGCTAGCATCGACGTAACCCTTTACGACGAGCTCTTTGTCACCTCCATAAACGAGAAACATGTCCTTGGTCCTTTTCAGGTACTTCAGGATATTCTTGACCGCTGTCCAGTGATCTACTCCTGGATCACTTTGGTACCTTCCCATAGCGAGGCACACATCAGGTCTGGTACACAGCATGGCATACATAATAGAGCCTATGGCTGAGGCATAGGGGATGACACTCATCTTCTCTTTGTCTTCTGCCGTGGTCGGGCTTTGAGTCTTACTCAATCTCACACCTTGCAATACAGGCAAGAACCCTTTCTTTGACTGATCCATTTTGAACTTCTTCAAAATCTTGTCAAGGTATGTGCTTTGTGAAAGTCCAATGAGGCGTCTTGATCTATCTCTATAGATCTTGATGCCTAATATGTAAGCAGCTTCTCCGAGATCCTTCATTGAAAAACTTTTGTTCAAATAACCCTTTATGCTTTCCAGAAATTCTATGTCATTTCCCATCAATAATATGTCATCCACATATAATATGAGAAATGCCACAGAGCTCCCACTCACTTTCTTGTAAATACAAGCTTCTCCATAAGTTTGTATAAACCCAAACGCTTTGATCACTTCATCAAAGCGAGTATTCCAGCTCCGAGATGCTTGCACCAGTCCATAGATGGATCATTGGAGCTTGCATATTTTGTTAGCACCTTTAGGATCGACAAAACCTTCCGGTTGCATCATATACAATTCTTCCTTAAGGAATCCATTAAGGAATGCCGTTTTGACGTCCATTTGCCAGATTTCATAATCATAAAACGCGGCAATTGCTAACATAATTCTGACAGACTTTAGCATCGCTACAGGTGAGAAAGTCTCATCGTAGTCAACTCCTTGAACTTGTCGATAACCTTTAGCAACAATTCGTGCTTTATAGACGGTGACATTACCATCAGCGTCCGTCTTCTTCTTAAAGATCCATTTATTTTCAATAGCTCGCCGTTCATCGGGCAAGTCTACCAAAGTCCATACTTTGTTCTCATACATGGATCCAATCTTGGATTTCATGGCCTCAAGCCATTTGTCGGAATCCGGGCTTGCCATCGCTTCTTCATAGTTTGAAGGTTCATCGTTGTCTAGCAACATGACCTCCAAGACTGGATTTTCGTACCACTCTGGTGCGGAACGTGTCCTGGTTGACCTTCGAAGTTCAGTAACAACTTGATCCGAAGTTTCATGATCATCATCATCAACTTCTTCTCTGGTCTGTGTCGATGTCACAGAAATTTCTTTCTGTGGCGTACTACTATCCAGAGGAGGTACAATTACCTCATCAAGTTCTACTTTCCTCCCACTCACTTCTTTCGAGAGAAACTCCTTCTCTAGAAAGGATCCATTCTTAGCAACGAATACTTTGCCTTCGGATCTGTGGTAGAAGGTGTACCCAACGGTCTCCTTTGGGTATCCTATGAAGACGCACTTATCCGCTTTGGGTTCGAGCTTATCTGGCTGAAGCCTTTTCACATAAGCATCGCATCCCCAAACTTTCAGAAACGACAGCTTAGGTTTCTTACCAAACCACAGTTCATACGGTGTCGTCTCAACGGATTTAGACGGTGCCCTGTTTAAAGTGAATGCAGCTGTCTCTAATGCATAACCCCAAAATGATAGTGGCAAATCGGTAAGAGACATCATAGAACGCACCATATCTAATAGAGTACGATTACGACGTTCGGACACACCATTACGCTGTGGTGTTCCAGGTGGCGTGAGCTGTGAAACAATTCCACATTGTTTTAAGTGATTGCCAAACTCATAACTCAAATATTCTCCTCCACGATCAGATCGTAAGAACTTTATTTTCTTGTTACGATGGTTCTCTACTTCACTCTGAAATTCTTTGAACTTTTCAAATGTTTCAGATTTATGCTTCATCAAGTAGAAATAGCCATATCTACTCAAATCATCTATGAACGTGAGAACATAACGATATCCACCGCGCGCCTCAACACTCATCGGACCGCATACATCGGTATGTATTATTTCCAACAACTCTGTTGCTCGCTCCATTGTTCCGGAGAACGGAGTCTTAGTCATCTTGCCCATGAGGCATGGTTCGCACGTCTCAAATGATTCATAATCAAGTGATTCCAAAAGTCCATCTGTATGGAGTTTCTTCATGCGTTTTACACCAATATGACCTAAGCGGCAGTGCCACAAATATGTGGTACTATCATTATCAATTTTGCGTCTTTTGGCATCAATATTATGGATGTGTGTATCACCACGATCGAGATTCAACAAGAATAAACCATTCACAAGCGGTGCATGACCGTAAAAGATATTATTCATCAAAATAGAACAACTTTTATTCTCTGATTTAAATGAATAACCGTCTCGCAATAAACAAGATCCAGATATAATGTTCATGCTCAACGCAGGCACCAAATAACAATTATTTAGGTTCATCACTAATCCCGAGGGTAGATGTAGAGGTAGCGTGCCGACGGCGATAACTTCAACTCTTGAACCGTTACCGACGCACATCGTCACCTCGTCCTTAGCAAATCTTCGTTTATTCCGTAGCTCCTGTTTCGAGTTACAAATATGAGCAACCGAACCAGTATCAAATACCCAGGTGCTACTACGAGTATTGGTAAGGTACACATCAATAACATGTATATCAAATATACCTTTGTTGATGTTGCCAGCCTTCTTATCTGCCAGGTACTTGGGGCAGTTCCGCTTCCAGTGACCAGTCCCCTTGCAGTAGAAACACTCAGTCTCGGGTTTGGGTACAGACTTGGGTTTCTTCGTGGGAGCAGCAACTGATTTGCCGTTCTTCTTGAAGTTCCCCTTCTTTCCCTTGCCCTTCTTGAAACTAGTGCTCTTCTTTACCATCAACACTTGATGCTCCTTCTTGACTTCTACCTCCGCAGCTTTGAGCATAGCGAAGAGCTCGGAAATAGACTTTTCCATTCCTTGCATATTATAGTTCATCACAAACCCCTTATAGCTTGGTGGCAGTGATTGGAGAATTCTGTCAATAACCGAATCATCTGGAAGATTAACTCCCAACTGAGTCAAGCGGTTATGCAACCCAGACATCTTGAGTATATGCTCACTGACAGAACTATTCTCCTCCATCTTACAGCTAAAGAACTTGTCGGAGACATCATATCTCTCGACCCAGGCATGAGCTTGAAATACAAGTTTCAGCTCTTGGAACATCTCATATGCTCCGTGATGCTCAAAACGTCTTTGGAGCCCCGGTTCTAAGCCGTAAAGCATGGCACACTGAACTATCAAGTAGTCATCAACATGTGTCTGCCAGGCGTTCATAATGTCGACAGACGAGGGAGGGGGTGCGACACCTAGCGGTGCATCAAGGACATAAGCCTTCTGTGCAGCAATGAGGATGATCCTCAGATTACGGACCCAGTCCGCATAGCTGCTTCCATCATCTTTCAACTTAGCTTTCTCTAGGAACGCATTAAAATTCAGTGGAACTACAGCGCGGGCCATTGATCTACAACATACAATTGCAAAGATTATTTAGGCTATGTTCATGATAATTGAAGTTCAATTAATCAAATTATTTAAGAACTCCCACTTAGATTAACATCCCTCAAGTTGTCTAAGTGTAACATGATCCACATCAACTAAGCCACGTCCGATCATCACGTGAGGTGGATTAGTTATCAATGGTGAACATCTTTCATGTTGATCATATCTACTATATGACTCATGTTCGACCTTTCGGTCTCTTGTGTTCCGAGGCCATATCTGTATATGCTAGGCTCGTCAAGTTTAACCCAAGTATTCTGCGTGTGTAAAACTGGCTTACACCCATTGTATGCGAACGAAAGAATCCATCACACCCGATCATCACGTGGTGCTTAGAAGCGTCGAACCTTCGCAACGGTGCATACTAGGGGAGAACACTTATCTTGAAATTTAGTGAAGGGATCATCTTATAATGCTACCGTCGTCCTAAGCAAAATAAGATGCATAAAAGGATTAACATCACATGCAATTCAATATATGTGACATGATATGGCCATCATCGTCTTGTGCTTTTGATCTCCATCAGCCAAGCACCGTCATGATCTCCATTGTCACCGGATTGACACTATGATCTCCATCGTAGCGTCGTGACACCTTGATCTCCATCGCAGCGTCGTGGTCGTCTCGCCGGCTATTGCTACTACTACTACTGCTAACTCATAGCGGTAAAGAAAAGCAATTACATAGCGTTGGCATTGCATACAATAAAGAGACAACCATAAGGCTCCTGCCGGTTGCCTGATAACTTACAAAACATGATCATCTCATACAACAACTTATATCACATCATGTCTTGACCATATCACATCACCAGCATACCCTGCAAAAACAAGTTAGACGTCCTCTACTTTGTTGTTGCAAGTTTTACGTGGCTGCTACGGGTTTGCAAGAACCGCTCTTACCTACGCAAAACCACAACGTGGTGTAGTGATTGCTTTTTGATCTTCTAAAAGAACCCTCTTCATTGAATCCGATTCAACTAAAGTGAGAGAGACAGACACCCGCCAGTCACCTTTATGCAACGAGTGCACTTAGCGGTGAAACCTGTCTCGCGTAAGCGTACGCGTAATGTCGGTCCGGGCCGCTTCATCTCACAATACCGCCGAATCAAGTATCAACTAGTAACGACAAGCAATATGTATACACCCACGCCCACAACTCACTTGTGTTCTACTCGTGCAAATCACATCTACGCATAGACCTGGCTCGGATGCCACTGTTGGGGAACGGAGCATGAATTTCAAAAATTTCCTACGCTCACGCAAGATCTATCCATGGAGATGCATCGCTACGAGAGGGGAGAGTGTGTCTACGTACCCTCGTAGACCGTTAGCGGAAGCGTCTCACAATGCGGTTGATGTAGTCGAACAATCCTTCGAGCTCCACCGATCGAGTACCGAACGTACGGCACCTCCGAGTTCTACACACGTGCAGCTCGGTGACGTTCCTCGCCTTCTTGATCCAGCAAGACGTCGAGGTAGTAGATGAGTTCCGTCAGCACGACAGCGTGGCGACGGTGATGGTGAAGTGATTCCGGCAGGGCTTCGCCTAAGCTCTCCGAAAATATGACCGAGGTGGAAAACAGAGATCGGGGCACTGCACACGGCTATGGGACAATTGTTGTCCTTTGGGGTGCCCCCTTGCCCCCGTATATAAAGGATGAGAGGGAGGAGGCCGGCCCCCTAGGGGTGCGCCAAGTGTGGGGAGTCCTACTAGGACTCCTTAGTCCTAGTAGGATTCCACCTCCCATACGGAGTAGGAAAGGGGGAAGGGAGAGGGAAAGGAAAGAGGGGACTGCACCCCCTCCCCTAGTCCAATTCGGTTTGGGCAAGTGGGGGCGTGCGCCTCCTCACGTGGCCTGCCTCTCCTTTTCCCGTATGGCCCAATAAGGCCCATTACTTCTCCCGGTGAATTCCCGTAACTCCCCGGCACTCCAAAAAATACCCGAATCACTCGGAACCTTTCCGACGTCCGAATATAGCCTTCCAATATATGAATCTTTACCTCTCGATCATTTCGAGACTCCTTGTCATGTCCGTGATCTCATCCGGGACTCCGAACAAACTTCGGCCACCAATCACATAACTCATATAATACTAAATCGTCATCGAACCTTAAGTGTGCGGACCCTACGGGTTCGGGCATGATGTAGACATGATCGAGACGACTCTCCGGTCAATAACCAACAGTGGAACCTGGATGCTCATATTGGTTCCTACATATTCCACGAAGATCTTTATCGGTGAACCTCATATGTCAACATACGTTGTTCCCTTTGTCTGGAGGTATGTTACTTGCCCGAGATTCGATCGTCGGTATCCAATACCTAGTTCAATCTCGTTACCGGCAAGTCTCTTTACTCGTTCCGTAATACATCATCTTGCAACTAACTCTTTAGTCACGGTGCTTGCAAGGCTTCTGTGATGCTGTATTACCGAGAGGGCCCAGAGATACCTCTCCGATAGTCGGAGTGACAAATCCCAATCTCGATCCATGCCAACTCAACAAACACTTTCGGAGATACCTGTAGTGCACCTTTATAATCACCCAGTAACGTTGTGACGTTTGATACACCCAAAGTATTCCTACGGTATCCGGGAGTTGCATGATCTCATGGTCAGAGGAACGTGTATTTGACATAGTGAAAGCAATAGCAATAAACTGAACGATCATTTGCTATGCTAACGGTTGGGTCATGTCCATCACATCATTCTCCTAATGATGTGATCCCGTTATCAAATGACAACTCATGTCCATGGTCAGGAAACCTTGACCATCTTTTTGATCAACGAGCTAGTCTAGTAGAGGCATACTAGGGACATAGTATTTGTCTATTATCCACACATGTATTTAGTTTCCGGTCAATACAATTCTAGCATGAATAATAAACCATTATCATGAACGGAGAAATATGATAATAATAAACACTTTATTAATTGCCTCTAGGGCATATTTCTAACAATTTTGCACGTACATGTAGCTGTCATGTAGGCACTTCGATTTCATAAACAACGACTGTGCCGGAGAGATGATAGATTGCACTACTGAAGCGAGCCTGATGGAGAGCACCTTGGACATTAACTTAGATAAGGAGTGGATCAAGCTGATCGGCTGATAATCAGCGATGGAAATGGAGCCATCTTTCTTGGGAAGGAGAGCAACAAGAGCTGAATTGAGAAGGTCAAAGTTTTGTCCTACCAGGTGGTGGAATTGGTGGAAGACTTGCATGATGTCATCCTTGGTTAGCCCACCACGACCTGAAGAAAATCCCACTATAACCGTCAGGGTCGGGGGATTTCTCAGCCGGGGAGGCCTTGATCTCCATCCATACCTCCTCTTCAATGAACAGGTTGTCAAGCCCTCCACCGTGGATCGCCGGCATGCCAATCTGACTCCAATTGATCCCCGTGGATCGCTGCTGACTTGAGCCAAGGATGTTGTCAGAATGATCGTGGATGGCCTCTTCCTTTTCTTCTTGAGTCATGGTTACAACGCCATTCACATTGAGCGTGTGGATGAAGTTCTTGCGTCTCCGCGAGCAGATCTTGGCCATGAAGAACTTTGTTGTCGCGTCGCCGGATCGCAGCCACGTCAGTCTTGAAGCTTGCCTCTTTCTGCAGTGCTCGATCGCCGCCAGACCCAGTAATCTAAGTTTAAGTCCCCTCTGTAGCTCTAGTTCATAGTTGCCACCGCTCTTGAGCCACGTCGAGGTGCGGGATCACTTCACAAGCAATGTGAAACTGAATCTTAGAGTCTCCAAAAAGGCTCTTGCTCCATGTATGGAGGCCCTTGGCCATGCGTGCAGTGGCAGAGCTACACCCCAGGCCTGGGCCCGGGTCTTGGCAGGAGTAACCTTCGTTGAATGTAGAATAAATGGCACTATTGGTCATTCTACATCACTGTAGCAACGAAGCAGGCCCGGGGACCAGGGCTAGCCTGGCTCTGCCCCTGTGTGCGTGCCATCTTGACATGCAGGCGTCTGAAGGCGCAGGGTGAGGTAGACGGTCACGCCCAGGCCCCGGTCACCATGTCGAGGAAGCGTGGGAAGCGTGGCCAGAAGGACTCAAACTTAAACCCCGACCGTCATCGTGGTGCCGCTGCATTAGCAAGTAGGACAGGGCAATGATCTGAGCAAGAAGTCGAGGCCGCTATGAGAAGTGCGTGTGGGAAAAGGGCTTCCCACTGCACGTTGCAGAAGAACATGTCAATGCTCACTAGGGTTGGGTTCTCATGTTCATTACTCCATGTAAACATGCGGTTGTTGCACTTAATTTGACGAAACCCAGCATAATCTATTGCAGTCCTCAAATGGCCCATGAGGCACCTATTTAGATTATGGTTATTTTTGTCCCTAGCCTCATAGATTAGGTTGAAGTCGCCATTGATAAGCCAAGGGTCAGAGGATGGCGGCGCGGATTTAGCTAGCTCGGTGAGGAAATCGTCCTTGTTCGCGTCGTCGGCTGGCCCGTAGTCGGTGGTGAGCCTGAAACTTGCTTGACTGCTAGCAATCGTAACTCTAACTGTGATGGCGAACTGTCTGACTGCATGTGTGTCGATCGTAACTATGTCCTTGTTCAAGAAAATGGCTACGCCATCCTGTGTTTCTATGGTCGGCTGGACTGTGCAGCCTTGTAACGTCGCGCCGCCGATGTCTCGTACTAGCTCTGGCGCCCAAACGTCAATTTTTTTTCTTGCAGGCACAAGATGGTCATGCTGTGCACTACAACTAACTCGTTCATAGCCTCCCGCTTGGACGGCGAGTTGAGGCCACGCACGTTCCAACTCATGACCGATGGGATGGAGATGTTGTCACTCATATGTGCACGACGAGCATCTGCGACAACTACACTTACTAATTGCGAACGATTACACCTCTGAACACGTCGGGGAGCGTCATCGACCACCAATAGGCCCCAACTTACGACGGCGCCAACCTAGCCACAAGCTACGACTGGTACATGAAGAAACATATCATATCTCAAGCCAGCCTAATATTGACTGCTGCCGGAAACTACATCTAACTAACATGATGATCGGTAACATAACTATACCATGGCCTCCTCGACGACTCCTTCCGGGCCGTTGAGGCGAACTACGACACGTAGCGCCTCCTTGTTTATCCTGGTGAGCTTGACGATGGCGTTGATGTCATCTTCGAAGAGCGGCTCATCGAATATGCGAATGAGCGCTTCTACTGCCTTCACGGTCATCTTCTACTTAGGGCCCAGCATGCCCAGGCCATGCACCAGGCGCAGTGTCGCGCGATTGGCCACTGGCACGGTGCATTTTGTGCTTCCTGGTGCGCGCTCTGGCGTGGGGGGACAAAAGTGACACACGACTTGGGGGGCAGACTTGTGCTTGGCCGGCGCGACAGCAAGCAGTGGATCCTCCTTGTTGTGGAAGAAACGCGTGGGGCAGTTTGGCTCTCCTTGATCTCCAGATGGTGCACCTGCTGAGTCACTGCGCCGAGCTGGACCACGACCGTGGCCGCGCTCATCGGGGTTTGGTAGCTGAAGTGCGCCGGGGTGTGGTAAGGCCCAAACAGCGTGGGGCCGAAGACGTCGAGCTCTTGTCCGCCACCTTGTCCCCCAGCAGTCCGCCCTGGGTGTAGATGTTGAGTGGGGCCGCAATAGTATCCGCGATCCTTGCCTCCATGTGTGCAGCAGAGGCATCCCTTTTGCCGGTACGGGGAGGGGTTTCTTGGCCTTGGCAAATATTTCGGCTACGTCATCTTCCAGGTGGTCATTAACGATCATCGACGGAGCAGGCCCGTTGACTTTGCCTGCTAGTATCTGCTTGTTGGTTGTCCTCTGCTTGGCGGCATGCTCCTTTACCAGTGGTCGGTCTTCATGGCGCATGTGGCCCTTAGAGCTGCCAGAACGATGAGCAGGAGGCGAGCGGTTGCGCTGCCGCCCCTTGTGAGATGCGCCGGTCTCGCGAGCCGCGGCCCCAGCCCAGGAGCATGTCCTTCCATGTCTGCTTGCTTCCGCCTCCGTCGTCGTCGTGGTCGCGACGCAGGCCACCCATGGGCATGCCCCGGTAGCCGGTGTCAGCTACAAGAGTGCACTGCTGCCGGCGGTGGCGTTCCACGCACTGGCCATCCTCCACATGCATGGTCCACGAGCCGGGGAAGACGCATGGCAAGCCATCGTCATCGTTGTCAGCGTCGGAGGACGGCATGCCGCTCTGAGTAGAGTGCAACGACCAAGGCGACCTAGGGGACCAGTCTTCCACCTGGTCGATATGGATGCACAGATCGAATCGTGACGCGCCCGGCGGTTCGACGGTGAGAAGCCCTCCATCTCCTCGACACGCTGACAACCCCCAATTATTGGGGATTGTTTGTAGCATTTTCTGACAAGTAAGAGTGTCGAACCCAATGAGTAGCTAAAGGTATAATTAATATTCTCTCAAGTTCTATCGACCACCAATACAACTCTACGCGCAACAATGTTCACTTTACCTAGTACAAGAAATAAACTACTTTGTGGAAATAGAACTAGAAGTACTTTGCGAGAATGAAACTAGGAGTACTTTACGAGAATAAAACTAGAAGTACTTTGCGAGAATATAAAAGTTAAAAGTTTAGTATAGAGCTTTTTGTAACACAAGAGAAAGATTGTCCATAGGCAATTGAATACAACACGATAGATACTTATCATATGCAATGAGGGAGAGGCATACGCTAGCACACTTTCCATAATTGTATCATATGCACTTATGATTGGAACTCTAGCAAGCATCTGCAACTACTAAAGATCATTAAGGTAAAACCCAACCATAGCATTAAGTAACAAGTCCTATTTACTCCCATATGCAACAACCCCCTTACTCGGTTGTAAGCTTATGTAACTCTAGCCAACCACTACAAGTGAATCATGAACGTATTGCAAAACACTACAGCGGTAATCCCACACACTTGCGCGACACGGATGGCACCATAGGACAACACCATATTAACATACAACTCATGTCAATCACAACATACCACAATTAACCCGTAGGACAAAATAAATCTACTCAAACATCATAGGATAGCCACACATCATTGGGTAATAATATATCATTAAGCACCATGTTCAAGTAGAGATTATAGCGGGAAGAGAGAGGTTACACCGCTTCATAGAGGGGGAGAGAGTTGATGATGACGGCGGCGAAGTTGTTGGTATAGATCGCCACCACGCTAGTTCCCCCGGTGGTGCTCCGGCGCCACCGGGAGAGAGGGGGAGAGAGCCCCCCCTCCTTCTTCTTCTTCTTCTTCCTTGGCCTCCCCCCAAGATGGGAGGAGAATTTCGCCTCTGGTCCATGGCCGCCATGTCTCCAGGAGGGCAGGAGCCCCTCTGAGATTGGATCTCTCTCTCTCTCTGTGTGCATGTGTGTGTGTGTGTGTGTGTGTGTGTGTGTGTTTTCTCTTCTTTTTCGCGCTCCTATTTTCTGGTGTTTCACCGTTTCTTATATTCCCTGAGATCCGTAAGTCCGATTGAGCTGAAAGTTTGAGGGGATTTTTACCCGGAAATTATCTTTCTTGCGGCCAAAGAAGGGTTGTACCCGCCTTACGAGGGAGTCACAAGGCATCCCGGCGCGGCCACCCCTTGGTCGCACCTTATTTCCTTGTGGCCACCCCGTGCACCATCTTGCATTGATTCTTCTTTTCAAAAATCACATATATTCCAAAATAACTCTCCGTAAATTTTTATCGCGTTTGGACTTCGTTTGATATGGATTTACATATATTCCAAAATAATTCTCCATAAATTTTTATCGCATTTGGACTTCGTTTGATATGGATTTTTTGCGAAACAAAAAACATGAAACAAACAGGAACTAGCACTGGGCACTGGCTCAATATGTTAGTCCAAGAAAATCATATAAATTATTGCCAAAAGTATATAAAAGTTGTAAAATATGGCATGAAACATAAAAAAATTATAGATACGATGGAGACGTACCAGCATCCCCAAGCTTAATTCATGCTCGTCCTTGAGTAGGTAAATGATAAAAAGATAATTTTTGATGTGGAATGTTACCTAACATAATCTTAAACAAATATCAAATCATGGCATGAATATTAAGATGCGAGTGATTCAAGGCAGTAGTCTAATATTTGACATAAAGACATCCATACTCAGGTTTACTAACAAACAATCATGTCTTTCAAAAAATAAACGATGCTAAAGAAAGTTATCCCTACACATTTAATCATGTAAGCATAGCATGAATCCGTCTTCCTAACACAAGTAAAAATCATGATCACCCCGGTGTCAAGTGAGGCATTTGGTTCATACTATTTCACGTGCTTCAGCATTTTCAACTACACTCAATACATGAGCGTGAGCCATGGACATAGCACTACGGGTGAAATAGAATATGGTGGTAGATATCAAAGGAGTCAAAAGGTGGGAAAGTCTCACATCAACTAGGCGGATCAATGAGCTATGGATATGTCCATCAATCGATATCGATGCGAGGAGTAGGGATTGCCAAGAGCTATAAGTGTATGAAAGCTCAAATGAAACTAAGTGGTCGTGCATCCAACTTGCTTGCTCATGAAGACCTCGGGCATTTGAGGAAGCCCGTCATCGGAATATACAAGCCAAGTTCTATAATGAAAACTTCCCACTAGTATATGAAAATGACAAATCAGGAGACTCTCTATATGAAGAACATGGTGCCACTTTGAGGCACAAGTGTGGTAAATGGATAGTAACATTGCTCCTTCTCTATTTTTCTCTCTTTTTTTAGGTGGACTCTTTTTGCCTCCCCCTTTTTTATCTTTTTTTATTGTTTTGGATATTTTTTATGGTGGGTTCATTTGGCCTCCCCCACTTTTTTTTATTTTTCGTCCGGAGTCTCATCCCGACTTGTGGGGAATCATAGTCTCCATCATCCTTTCCTCACTGGGACAATGCTCTAATAATGATGATTATCACACTTTTATTTGCTTACAACTCAAAATTACAAATCGATAAAGAACAATATGACTATATGAATGTCTCTGGCAGTGTACCGGGATGTGAAATGATATAGCGTAGCAAAGATATCAAAAAACAGATATGACAATGAATGCTCAAGTCATGTATATGATGATGATGGAAGTTGCATGGCAATATATCTCGAAATGGCTATGGAAATGCCATAATAGATAGGTATGGTGGTTGTTTTGAGGAAGATATAAGGAGGCTTATGTGTGATAGAGCGTGTCATATCACGGGGTTCGAATGCACCGACGAAGTTTGCACCGACTCTCAAGGTGAGAAAGGGCAATGCACGGTACCGAAGAGGCTAGCAAATTGCGGAAAGGTGGGAGTGCGTATAATCCATGGACTCACATTAGTCATAAAGAACTCATATACATATTGTGGAAGTTTTGTTAGCTCTCTCGAAGCAAAGTACTACCAGTGCACCCCTAGGTAGGAGGTTGGTAGGAGTTAACCATCGGGCGCCCCCGACTCAAACAGCACAAGGATTTCAACAAGGAATAGAAGTGCTCCAACATCCCGGTCATGACATAACCAACACTTTAATGAATAGGAGATCACAAACCTTAACATCGATATTCCTACTAAACTATGATCATCCACTAGTGCACCCACATATAACTATCTTAATGTCACAAAACTATTGCAAGGAATCAAACATATCATATTCAGTGATCTACAAGTTTTATGGAGGATTTATGACTAACCATATGAATGACCAATTCATGTTAACTCTCTAAATAGATATAAGTGAAGCATGAGAGTTTAATTCTTTCTACAAAATACCTGGGCATGCTCTAATAAAATAAGTGAAGCAAAAAAAGCATTCTGCAAACAACGGTGTTCCTTATGTAGAGAGGCGAGCATCCAAACTTCAAACGGTATAAGTGAAGCACATGAAGCATTCTATAAAGCCATACTCAAAAGGTATAAGTGAAGTGCAAAGAGCATTATATAAATCAATCAAGGACTATCCCATACCAGCATGGTG
Organism: Elymus sibiricus; assembly: GCA_039707655.1. Lineage (NCBI taxonomy): Eukaryota > Viridiplantae > Streptophyta > Magnoliopsida > Poales > Poaceae > Elymus > Elymus sibiricus. The sequence goes on from CM077675.1 coordinate 116,277,953, forward strand.
CATTACTAAAAGAAAAAGAAAAGGCACACGACGCTCCAAGGATTTACGCATATCATGTGAACAAAACAAAAACCGAGACATACCGATAATTGTTGAAGAAGAAAGATGGGATGCCCTTTGGGGCATCCCCAAGATTAGACGCTTGAGTCTCCTTGAATATTTACTTGGGGTGTCTTTTGCATCCCCAAGCTTGAACTCTTGCCTCTCCTTATTCTTCTCATATCGATACCTCCTCGATCTTCGAACACTTCATCCACACAAAACTTAACATAACTTCTATTAGAAGGGTTAGTACATGTAACATCAAATCCCGTCATGTCTTTCCATCACATGATTGTATAATCATAATCCAAGATTAACTACCCTATGCTATCAAAATTCTATGGATCCCAAGTCAATGGGGCTCAACAAGATTTCAAACATAAACAGACAAAGGAACTATAATAGCAATCTATGAAAAATAGGACAGTCTGTAAAGATCCAAATGAAACATATACTTTTGTAACTCAAAATATTCTGAAAAATTAGGACGTGATAAAAAAAATTGCATAACAGTACTGTGTAAAAATTTCAGAATTATTTTACGCTCCAGTAAAATATGAAAATTCAAATACTACAAAAAAAGTTTCTGTTTTTGCACAGCACACATCAAACAAGCAATTCAAACATCCTAAAGGTAAATCTTGGCGCATTATTTTTAAAATACAATGGATTTGTACAAGGGGATAATTATTTTTCGAGAAACTTCCATAAAAAATTCTACATTGTTTCCATGAGCACGAACACAAGTGTGCAAGGTCGACCCTCACTTCTCCAATGCATAACTTTCCAATCGCTTCTTTTTTTGAAAAAGTTTTTAAGTTACCCACTTTATTTTTTGTTTTAAATTGTTTTAAAAGCACACAACATAATAAAATGACTCTCTAAAATATCCTGGTTGTCTCCCTGGTAGCACTTTCTTTAAAGCCATTAAGCTAGGCATATAGTGGTCAAGTAATTGATCCACCCGGATCCCAAGGTGTCGGGGATATAACTCCATGGTGTACCCCGCCCTATTGGGTCGGTTAACATATTGACAGCTCTACAATCAAGTTTAAGATGGGTCGTGTCATGAAGACAAGACAAGCAAGGTGGTGGCTGACTAAGTCGCCGGGCGGCCCAACACCTGAAGACGGCGGCTCAAGGCCCACAGGGCGGAAGGCGCCGGCCGTTTTCCTTGCTTAAGGAGCAAGGCGAGTTAGAGGCATTATAGGTTACGAGTCATGATATGACCCGGACTCTATTGTAAGCCCTAGGGTCTTGACCTGTATATAAAGGCAAGCCCCTAGGATCGAAAGACTCAAGTTACAATCTCTCGATAGCTAGGCTAGCGATTCCGCACCCTTGTAATCGAGATCTATCCATCAATACACACAAAGTAGGACGTAGGCTTTTACCTCCATCGGAGGGGCCAAACCTTGGTAAACCCGATTCTCTCTCCTGTTTAACCCCTTAGAGTCGCCACCTAGCGGCGATGACCTCACACCTAAGTCCTTGCACTAGGACATCTGCCGCGACAAAACCACGACAGTTGGCGCCCTCCGTGGGGCTCTCACCCGGTGGAGTTGAGTTCTCGAATGGAATCCTTCCAGGGTTAGGGAAGTTTGCGGTTGATCAGATGATCAAGAGTTGCCACGACATGATCTACGTCGATGAGGCGGATTGGAACGATGAGGCTGACTCGATCAAACGCGGGCCTCGAGTTCCCTTTGGTGAGATCAATTCGGAGACCCCCGAGTCGGACATCTACACCAACCTCGACGAGCCGGCTCAGCGCTCCCAAGCCGGTCAGTGCCAAGGCGGCCGTCGTCGCGTCTTCGTCGGTTTCACACAAGGAATCAGTCTTTCGGACGACCCGGCTTCCAGCGAGAACACCCTCGTCAACTCGGACGGCGGGTTATCCACGGGAGATACAGAGTCGATCTATCCTCTTTATGATGGCAGACTTGGGGGCTCATTGGAAACTGAGGCCCCCGGGGAATACGACGAGTCGCCGTGCCAAGTCGCCGTCTACATGGCGGGAGCTACAACGGTTCCCGATCCGGCCGTAGCTGAAGGTTCCGGCGGGTTAGCCAAAATGCCGGCTCAAGCCATGACCGGTCTCATGGCAGAGATGGCAAAACTCGTGGAAACCCCAGTTACCGCGGAGAATCAAGAAGAGCGCAATGTGGAGCTAACCAAACCGCGTAGCCAGATAGTCGAGGTGTAGAAGGAGATTGATGCTGAAAACACGTGGATGGCAGAGTTACAGGCTCGTATACATAAAGAGATGGATCACCTTAAGGCCAAGGCTTGGCGGTTAGGAGTTCAGAGGGAAGCCTCAGAGGCGGTTTATGAGAGAAGACGTCACCGCGGGCTCCCACAGAACCTTGAGCCGCAACAGCTTTTTACTACCCCACAACAAACACCAGGAATTGTTCAACAACCTGGGAATCCGCAAGAGGAACCGGCTCAACCATCGCCGGCTCACTCCCCCCCTCGACGATTCTAGACTCTGCAGGGTCATTTTTCCAACCCTGTTGATAACATGCTAGCAGCAACCCGGAGTTTGGAAGCACTGCCTATTAACAGAAACTCCCCCGTCAAGGTTGAAGCCGGGAACGCTATTGAGATGCTGAAAACAGTCGTGGTGCAACAGGCGCAGTACTCATACAGCTGGGATCAGATGCATTCTACTCCCTGCGCTAGCAAAGGCCGCCATGTGGAGTCTTCGGTCGTTTCCAGCAGTGGGCGTAGGCAACAGCCTCAGGTTTCCCCAACCTAGCCCATGTCGTCAGACGCCCAGGCGGTTGTTGATGCAGCCAGAGGCGCACGACAGGCAGAGGCGGAGGCAGCAGCACGGGTGATTCAGCAGCTTCACCCTCAACCGGCGAGTTTGGGGGCTAGGACCAACAGTAGGACAATCGGGATACCATGCCTATCCCCGGTACTCCGCGCCGAGCGCATGCCCAAAGACTTTAAGGGGCCTCGTAAGGTGCCAAACTACACGGCAGATCTTGAGCCGGCATCCTGGATCGAAAGCTACGAGTTGGCGATGGATATGCTGGATGTCAGTGATGCTGTATGCGCCAAGTATTTAACCAAGATGTTGGAGGGACCGGCTCAGACGTGGCTGAAAAACTTACCGCCCAACTCCATCAACACATGGGCAGAGCTGAAGGAGCGGTTCATCAAGAATTTCCAGGGAACCTGCAAGAAGCCTATGACAATAGTAGACCTACAGCATTGCGTTCAGCGAGTGGACGAATCAGCCCACCATTGGACCCGCCGGGTCGCGGAGATTATCCACTCATCAGATAGCATCACGGCAGCTCAAGCGGTCCTAATTTTGGAAAAGAACTGTCACTTCCAGCCGTTGGTTGAGAAGCTAGGACGGCTCAAGCGAAAGGTGCAAGATATGGGCAACTTAATGGATTTCCTAACCAGATATGCCGAGTCAGATAGCATGAAAGATCCCGGCTCAGATGACAAGAACGCTAAAGGCAAAAAGATTGAAGGGGGAAAGGGCTAGCATGGTCATAGTGGTAACCAGGGGGCTCAAAATAACAAGCGAAAGCAGCCCGATGGCGGGTCAGACTTCGATGCCAACACTAACACTGGTTTCAAAAATCAGCGCTGCAACGGTCGCCCCGGAGGGGCTTACAATGGGAATAAGCCTCGCAATTATGACGAGGCGCTTAAAGCACCATGTTCCAAGCACAGCACCCAGGATAAGCTGGCTACCCATTCCTGGGAAAACTATTACATCATGCAAGAGTTCCGTAACCAAACTTTCCAAAACAATCCAGGAGGCAATGGTGGGGGACACCCGGGTCAGCACGGACCTGGCGGGTCACAAGGTGCCTTGGGGGCTGGTTTTCAACATCAGGGAAATCATAGCAATGGGCAGCATCCTGGCCAGGGTAATCAGCATAATAACCAAGGAGGATTCCAAAGTAATCCCAAGCAGCTGAATAACGGTCAGTACCACTAGTACCTGAACCCCTGAACAAAGTTCATGCTCTGGAGGGTTTAATAAGAAAAGAAATCTATACCTCCAAGAAGAAAACAAGCTAGCCCTAGAACACCTATTATACTTAGAGCCGCTGGCTCCTTTTTTGTAATTTCTTCCCCCCTTGCAAATTCTGTGTATACTTCTTTATGTTTCGAGTATAAATAAAGCCAGCGTATTTTGTCGTTTCAGCCTACAAATTGAGCTCAAGTCTTTATTTTTCGAAACAATAGGCACCTGGGGGCTTCCAACTCATTGAGTTTAGCTTTCTCACCCTTGTGACCCGGCAAAATAACGCCACAATATTTTGGGCATTTGGGGGCTTCCAGCTCATCGAGCTTAGCTTTCTCACCCTCTTGACCCGGCAAAAATAAACGCCATATATGGTTAAACCTACCTGTACGCTTGATGCGACTCCGATCAGATGACCCCGTGTACTCTTGACAAGTCAATCCTTTTTGGACCCTGAACTTATCAAGGTTAAAACATCGGCTTGAGTCATGTGAGAGCCGGCATATATAGAGCTAGGATAAACCATGGGTTATCATGCTCGCTTCATTGAAGCAAGACTCGAGCCTCGAAAGCCGGTCTTTTCCTGTCGAGCCTCGAAAGCCGGCAATTACTTTGGTATCATGCGCATATGGTATTTGCATTACATCATTACATCATCCGCATCATCATCGCATCATGCTAGCACGATCATACTGATATGTCTCCAACGTATCCATAATTTTTGCTTGTTCCATGCTGTTATATTATCATTCTTGGATGTTTTACAATCATTTTCTAACAACTTTATATCATTTTTTGGGACTAACCTATTGACATAGTGCCAAAGTGCTAGTTGATGTTTTTGCTTGTTTTTTACTTCGCAGAATATCAGTACCAAACGGAGTCCAATCGCGACAAAACTTTTTGGAGATTTTTTCTGGACCAAAAGACACCCAGTGGGCCAAAGAAGAGCCAGGAAGGTCGGCTGTGGAGGACACAACCCACCAGGGCGCGCCAGGGGGCCCCCGGCGCGCCCTCATGGGTTGTGCCCTCCACGGGGCCCCCCTCCACCGCCTCTGATGCCTATAAATTCTCAAATATTCGTAAAACCCTAGGGAAGTTGACGAAACACAATTCCAGCCACCGCAAGTTCTAGAACCGCGAGATCCAATCTAAACACCATCACGAAGGGGTTCATCTTCTTCATAGGTGCCTATCCGATGATGCGTGAGTATTCCACCATAGACCTACGGATCCGTAGGCAGTAGCTAGATGGCTTCCTCTCTCTCTCTTTTGATTCTCAATACAATGGTCTCTTGAAGATCTATTTGATGTAAACTTTTGCGGTGTGTTTGTTGGGATCCGATGAATTTTGAGTTCATGATTAGTTTCTATCCATGAATATTATTTGAGTCTTCTTTTCTCTCTTATATGCATGATTACTTATAGCCTCGCATTTCTTCTTTGAATCTTTGGTTTAGTTAGGACAACTAGATCGATTTTTCTTGCCATGGGAAGAGGTGCTTTGTGATGGGTTTGATCTTGCGGTGTCCTTTCTCAGTGACAGAAGGGGCAGCAAGGCACACATGTATCGTTGCCATTAAGGATAACAAGATGGGGTCTATTCCTACATGAATAGATCTTGTCTACATCATGTCATCGTTCGTATTGCATTACTCCGTTTATCCATGAACTTAATACACTAGATGCATGCTGGATAGCGGTCGATGTGTGGAGTAATAGTGGTAGATGCAGGCAGGAGTCGGTCTACTTATCTTGGACGTGATGCCTATATAATGATCATCGCCTTGGATATCGTCATGATTATTTGATCTTCTATCAATTGCCCAATAGTAATTTGTTCACCCACCGTGTGCTATACTCATGAGAGAAGCCACTAGTGAAATCTATGGCCCTCGGGTCTACTTTTCCAACATATTGCTTTTCGATCTATCTTTTTGCCTCTTTGTTTTCAGATCTACAAAACCAAAAATCCAAAAACATATTGCTGCACTTTTTATTTGCTCTTTTTATTTTGTGTTCTTGAGAGATCTATCTCTCCTATCTAGCACTACCTAATCTATCTCTTTTACCGTAGAGAGATTGACAACCTCTCTTTCGCGTCGGATTGCAACTATTTGTTATTTGTGTGCAGGTGCTGCTTATTAGGTGGTGGTGATCCTCCAACTGGTTCGATAACCTTGGTTTCATAACTGAGGGAAATACTTACCGTCGCTGTGCTGCATCATTCCTTCCTCTTTGGGGAAATACCGACACAGTCTCAAGCCACGTCAAAGGAATTTCTGGCGCCGTTGCCGGGGAGGAAGCGGTCTCTTCTCGTGCCAATCTCAGGCGCCGAGGAGACTCCATCATCATCTACCAGGTTCCTAATCACAAATCTCATCTCCTTGCAATTACATTATTTGCCATTTGCCTCTCGTTTTCCTCTCCCTCACTTCACCAATTTGTCGTTTTATTCGCCCTATTTCTCGTTTGCCCTTTTTCTCGCCGGATCTCTTGCCTTGTCTTTATGGCTAGTTCTTCCTTTATTGCGTGTACTCCCGATAATGAGGTTCTTAATTTTAAGCAAAGGGGAGGGGAGAACCTAAAATATGCTTGGTATAGGATTTGCAACGCTCATAATAGATCTATCCATAAGCAATCTACCGTTGTTCTTTTTCGCAGTTTTTATGTTGGCATCACCACTTGGTATAGATTCGTCCTTGATACGATTACCGGTGGGAATTTCTTGATGTGTCCATCTTTGGATGCTTTTAATGTTTTGGGAAGCTTAGTGGGATCACCACCTATCATGATCAATGAAACAACTTTAACTCTCGAACACGTTATGGAGAGATTAGATGCTATCGAAAAGAAGATGGTTACTAAAGAACATCTTTAAGATTTGGATAAAAAATTACATAATCTTGCTAATAAAATTGGGGCTAAGGCGGGAGATGCCTTTAAATTGCTAAAGGAAAAAAGAAACCGTAGTTAACGAAAGGGTAGAAGAGAGTCCTTACCGGATTGATAAGTTGGAAGAAATTTTCAGTAATTTGGGTTCGGCTTTTTCTTCTATCAAAACTATTGAAAAAACTCCCGTAAAAATTGGTAAGACCATGCAAATTACTAAGAACAAAGTTACTACACCTAGTGGTCACAAAGGGGATCTTAAAATGATTAGTATTCATGCCGACTTTGTTGAAATCGTAAGAGACCCTATTTACAAGAATGAATTTTTTGGTTTTCTTCCTAGGAGTGTTGTCATCAGGAATATGCATGCTAAATCCTTTAAGAAATCTAGTTGTGTAATTGAAGAATTGAAATCTAAAGATTACAATACTTGAATCTATGTGTTATGCCTAGCTAGGGGCGTAAAACGATAGCGCTTGTTGGGAGGCAACCCAATGAATAAATTTATTTTTGATTTTTCCTTTCTTTTTTTGAGTGTTGACACAATTATGACTTTGTTATGATTGTGTTTTTATGGTTTATTTAGTGTTTGTGCCAAGTAGAGCTTTTAGGATGATTCATAAGATGAGTAGAAGCGATGCTGAATCTGAAACAGAAACTTTGCGTCCAGTATTTGAATTTTCATTTTTTTGCCGGAACGTGATCTTGGGCTGAAATTTTAACACAGTGTTTCTATACAAATTCTTTACGTTGTCCTAATTTTTCAGAATTTTTAGAGTTACAGAAGTATGGTTAGAGTACAGATTGCTACAGACTGTTCTGTTTAAAACAGATTCTGTTTTCGTTGCATTGTGTGCTTGTTTTGATGAATCTATGGGTTATATTGAAGGATATGAGCCATGGTAAAGTTAAAATACAGTAGGTATAATTCAATAACAAAATATGAATGGGTTTGCAACAGCACCTAAAGTAGTGATTTGCTTTATTATACTAACGGATCTCACAAAGATTTTATTAAGTTTTGTGTGATTGAAGTTTTCAAGTTTTGGGTGAGATCACGATGGGTGAAGGAATAAGGAGTGATAAGAGCCTAAGCTTGGGGGTGCTACCGCACCCCCAAGATATATCCAAAGAGGAACAAGCAACTAAGCTTGGGGATGCTCCCGAGTAGCATCCCCTCTTTCTTCTAACGACCATCGGTATTTTACTTGGAGCTATATTTTTATTCGTCACATATCACGAGTTTTGCTTGGAGCGTCTTGTATCTTTGCTTGCTTTGCTTGTTAGTTTTTCATTTGTATCCTTGCTGTACACACCTATTTGGGAGAGCCAAAATTATGCTATGATTTGTTAGAATTGCTCTCTATGCTTCACTTAAACTTTTTGAGCTATAGGACTACTCTAGTGCTTCACTTATATCTTTTTGAGCACGGTGTGCTTGGAAATTTCTGTAGAAATACTCTCATACTTCACTTAGATTAATTTGAGAGTTAGTAAATTTTGAAGAAATCCTCTCATGCTTCACTTATACCTTTTTGAGAGATGAAATCTTTATGCTCATGTGCTTCACTTAAATTTGTTTGAGCTTGTCAAAAAGCAATGGCAATATATGAAACTAGTCCCAAAGTGATAGATATCCAAGGAGGATATAATAAAAACTTTCATGAAGATCATTGGACAAATTAAACTTGATTCCTTGTAATAGTTTTGAAACATGGTGATAGTAATATGTAAGTCATGTTAGTGAGTAATTATGCTTTAGTAGGAATATTGGTGTTAAGGTTTGTGATTCCCTATGCAAGTACGAAAGTCAATAGTTATGCAATGAAATTACATCCTACTTGTGGTGCATTATTCGGTGTTAGTTATGCTCAATGCTCGCTTATGTGAATTTTTGTTTCTTGGTTTGGTTGCTTCTCAATCTATTTGCTAGCCTCCATTTGTACTAAGTACAAATACTACTTGTGCATCCAAAATCCTTAAACCAAGTTTTGCCTTATGAGTCCACCATACCTACCTATATGCGGTATTTCCATGTCGTTCCAAGCAAATTTGTATGTGCCATCTCTAAATTTTCAAAATAAATTTTCTCTTTTGTGTGCTCGTACCTCTCATGAAACGGTGGGGAGTGTCCAATATTTTTCCATGCTAGATGTGTTATTCTCAAGATGAGTGTTTATTCACTTGTCATTGCACGAGAGTGCGGCGGTAATAGGGATGCCCATTCCTGAAATGAAAAAGAAAAATATTTACTTTATGATGCCAAATAATAAATTCCTTGGAAAGTGTTGGTATGGAAGGCAACCGTGGATACGGCCCGCCAAGGAAAGTGAAAGTTTGGTGGAAAAAGGAATAAACTTTATTTTTTTGTTTGGGAACCGCCTATGATATATCTAGCATGGAAAGTATTGTGAGCTACTTTGTCATTTTCGTTGACAGGAAAAGCATGCCACCCAACAAATTTTCTCTCTCAATTTAAAACTTTGAGCTCTGCCACCTCTACAAATCCCTATTTCCCTCTGCGAAGGGCCTATCTATTTACTTTATGCAATTTTTATTTTTACTTTGAGTCTCCATCTTCTCTTATAAAGCACCAACTAGGGGGCACTATGATCAGACTTGAGCATTGGGCATAGTTAATATTTGAGTGTGTTTCATGAATGGATCAATGATTGAGCATGATGGGCTAGGGATAACTTTATTTAGTGTTGATATTTTGAAAGACATGGTTGCTTGTTGGCATGCTTGAGTATTGAAGTCATTATGTTAAAACTAGACTATTGCTTTGAATCATCTACAAGTCCAAATGGCCATGCTATACAAAAGAAAAGAATGAGATGAACATGTTAGGCAGCATTCCACATCAAAAAATTTGTTTTTTTTATCATTTACCTACTCGAGGACGAGTAGGAATTAAGCTTGGGGATGCTGATACGTCTCCAACGTATCTATAATTTTTGCTTGTTCCATGCTGTTATATTATCATTCTTGGATGTTTTACAATCATTTTATCACAAATTTATATCATTTTTTGGGACTAACCTATTGACATAGTGTCAAAGTGCCAGTTGCTGTTTTTGCTTGTTTTTTACTTCGCAGAATATCAGTACCAAACGGAGTCCAATCGCGACGAAACTTTTTGGAGATTTTTTCTGGACCAGAAGACACCCAGTGGGACAAAGAAGAGCCAGGAAGGTGGGCTGTGGAGGCCACAACCCACCAGGGCGCGCCAGGGGGCCCCCGGCGCACCTTGATGGGTTGTCCCCTCCACGAGGCCCCCCTCCACCGCCTCTGATGCCTATAAATTCTCAAATATTCGGAAAACCCTAGGGGAGTCGACGAAACACAATTCCAGCCACCGCAAGTTCCAGAACCGCGAGATTTAATCGAAACACCATCACGAAGGGGTTCATCTTCTTCATAGGTGCATCTCCGATGATGCGTGAGTAGTCCACCATAGACCTACGGGTCCGTAGGCAGTAGCTAGATGGCTTCCTCTCTCTCTCTTTTGATTCTCAATACAATGGTCTCTTGGAGATCTATGTGATGTAAACTTTTGCGGTGTGTTTGTTGGGATCCGATGAATTTTGAGTTCATGATCAGTTTCTATCCATGAATATTATTTGAGTCTTCTTTGATCTCTTATATGCATGATTACTTATAGCCTCGTATTTCTTCTTCAAATCTTTGGTTTAGTTAGGCCAACTAGATCGATTTTTCTTGCCATGGGAAGAGGTGCTTTGTGATGGATTCGATCTTGCGGTGTCCTTTCCCAGTGACAGAAGGGGCAGCAAGGCACGCATGTATCATTGCCATTAAGGATAACAAGATGGGGTATATTCCTACATGAATAGATCTTGTCTACATCATGTCATCGTTCTTATTGCATTACTCCGTTTTTCCATGAACTTAATACACTAGATGCATGCTGAATAGCGGTCGATGTGTGTAGTAATAGTGGTAGATGCAGGCAGGAGTCGGTCTACTTATCTTGGACGTGATGCCTATATAATGATCATCGCCTTGGATATCGTCATGATTATTTGATCTTCTATCAATTGCCCAACAGTAATTTGTTCACCCACCGTGTGCTATACTCATGAGAGAAGCCACTAGTGAAACTTACGCCCCTCGGGTCTACTTTTCCAACATATTGCTTTCCGATCTATCTTTTTGCCTCTCTTTTTTCATATCTACAAAACCAAAAATCGAAAAACATATTGCTGCACTTTTTATTTACTCTTTTTATTTTGTGTTCTTGAGAGATCTATCTCTCCTATCTATCACTACCTAATCTATCTTTTTACCGTAGAGAGATTGACAACCTCTCTTTCGCGTCGGGTTGCAAGTATTTGTTATTTGTGTGCAGGTGCTGCTTATTGGGTGGTGGTGATCCTCGTACTGGTTCGATAACCTTGGTTTCATAACTAAGGGAAATACTTACCGTCGCTGTGCTGCATCATCCCTTCCTCTTTGGGGAAATACCGACGCAGTCTCAAGCCATGTCACATACCTATGCAGAAAACTGATTTTCAGATCAGGATATATCATAAGACATTTGTGAACACATATAAATCCTTTTGGCCGGTCAGCATCCTGGTTTATGATAACCAAGATTGCGTGGTCAAAACCTTCAAAGCCGGCTTCAAAAAGGCGCTTTATGTTTCTAAGCTTTGAAAACCAGTTCCTAACAGTACTATGTACTATCATAAAAAAATTCACCACATAAAATATTTCGGGCACGCCCTGTTCTCATTATCGGTTCATACCTGAAATATCCGGGTTATCAGCTGCATGACCAGCATAAAATTATATTACTCAGGAAAAGACAAAAGGACTTTGAGCTTTGAACACCAGTTTCTTTTTGCCGAGTCGCATCGAGCCGGCTTATCAAGATTGCCTTATTTGGCTTTGTTTATTATAGCAAGTTTCAGGTTCAGGTTATTACCGGCTCACGCTTGAGAAACCGGGTTGAATAATTGAGCTCACATAGGTGGCCCGTTGACAAGTCATATAATCTTCAACATTGTTGAAGGAGAAATAGACTGTTAAAGTCTAGAAGATCAAGACCCTCTGCCGGCTTATTTTGCTCAGATCTTCCTTGCCAAAAACATTCATCGATAAAAATAATGTGCGAATGACAGGACGGCAGAACAACAAAAGGGTATCAAGCCCAGAAGTATAAATATTTTGCACCAACAAAGGCGCAAACGTGCCTGATGTCACGACACAGCAGTTTTTAGAAAGCTACCCCTATTACAGGCTCAAGGAGCCACAAATTGTTTTTACCCATACTTGGGGGCTTCAGCTGACAACGTGATGATTGAAAGGCTCACATCGTCATTCAACTGACTCGCCGACCAAGCCATCCGGGTCAGTCGCGGGCTAATCTTGCGCTTGAGACGCCTCCGGGTTATCCACCGCTTGGTCTTCTGGTTCTTGTATCTGAAGGTTGTCCACGTCCCAGTTACAGTGGGATAAGGCTTGGAACACGGCCTCGTCGTCGAAGATAGGAGACGGGTCAATTTCAGGGGCGAAGATGTGCTTACGCCGTTGAGGAGCCAGGTTCACTGATATTAAATTGGGCGGTGGAATCCGTGAATGGTTGGCGTCATAAGCCGCCTGATAATTCTTCAGTTTCATTTTAGATACCAATTGAGTGGACAATACTTGAGCGCCTTTGACACAGGAAGTAGAGTCCTCCTGGGAAAATTCTGACCCGTCATTCTTGAACTCAGGGAAGCCTTTTGCTAATTCAGTCGGGTCAAGCTCCTCTCCGTAAGCTAGAGCCCGGCTTAACCAATATATTGCGCCGGCTCGGGCGGCTGACCTTTTTAGCACTTGAACTTGATGTGGAATGGTTGACAGGCATTCCAACACGTTTTTAATAAGCTTCAAAGGTTGCTTATCCCCCATCAATGCCTTGATTGCAAGATGACTCCCAGCATAGAGTTGCTCTGTCAGAGAATAAACAGCCTTAAGCATCAGCAGGCTATTATCATGAAGGTTGCTAGTCCGGGGGCCTGCAAAATAGCATCAATACATGAGTCGCCAGGCGATTTGTATCTGTATCTCAAGAAGACGGGAGGTCATATATACTTACCGACAACAACTTGGGTCATCTGGGCAATGTGTCGTTTTAACCCAGACAGCTCCGCGGTGATGGGTTTAAGCTGGCCCTCAGCATCCTCTGCACGCTTCAGCAAAGTCGCCTTTTCAGCTTCAAAGGATTTTTTTTCTCCTTCAAAAAGCATGCCTTGGCGTTTTCATTTCAACCAATGAGAGTCAAAGTTTTTCTTCAACCTCTGCTTGGGTGGTTTGCCCCTTTTCCAGGTCCTTTTTTAAGCCGGCTACACTTGAATCGACTGTCTTCAAAGCTTCCTCCATAGTAAATTAAATTTATGACGGGTCCCAAGAAAATTGCAAGCAATATATTTGGCACTTGGGGGCTAATGTATATCAGTTCTTTCGACTCATCTCAAGAAGATGAGCCGGCCCTTGGGGGCTACAGGTCGAAGTTCTTCAAATTATTAAAGACCCAACTCATCTCAAGAAGATGAGCCGGCCCTTGGGGGCTATAGGTCGAAGTTCTTGAAATTATTAAAGACCCGACTCATCTCAAGAAGATGAGCCGACCCTTAGGGGCTACAGGTTGAGTCAATCACAACATTCACAAGACCCGGCTTATCTTAGAAAGATAAAGCTGGGCCTTGGGGGCTACATAGGGATATATGGTATGCGCACATAGAGGAATATACCTCGTATTTATTCTTCATCATACTAACGAGGCCGATTTCCATTTCGCGTCTCGTAGCCAGGCGGTCCAGACAGGCGGCATGAAGATCTTCAGCATTAAAATTCTCATAATTTGGGAGTTCCAGCTTGGCCTTCCCTTTCTCTTGCAGCACTGCTTCATCCTTAGCAATAATTTTTGTTAACACCCTGGAGACCTCAGGAGCGGTGTAACTCGCCCCAGTAATAATAACCTCCTCAGGGGCATCTTTAGTTGCTGCTGAAGGATTGGGCGGATTAAGATTGGCTGTCGGTGTAGCTTCAACATTCACGGCGTCGGTACTGGCTGGCTCAGACGAAGGAGGTAAGTCGGTTTGGACCTCCTGAGGGTCTTCAGATTGATCAGCATGAATTTCAGGAGCCGCCAGATCAGGAATCTCCGGCTCAAGGGCCTCAGGGTTAGCAGAAGACCCGTCAGTTTTCCTTTTCCTGGCCTTGGCCCTGCAAAATGAAGAGTGCAGAATAAAACTTGGGTAGAGACAATAGTCTACTCAAACAGGCAAAATAAACAAGCGGAATTTACCCAGGATTGATAACGAAGGGTGCTAGTTTGGATGCAGTAGATTCGCCCGACGAAGGTGGCGACTCTTGATAAACCAGGACATAGAAATTAAAGGTTGACACATCAAGTCAAAACTTCCTTGGAGAATTGGAGCATTAAATACTTTAGTTGGTCGTTTTCGGGCGGCTGATTTGTTAGGTAAGCCGTCAACAAGGTCACCACTCCCACTCCGGGTCTGACGCCTAGACTGGTGCTGAGTTTTCTTCAAAACAAAGTGAGGATCCAGATAAGCGTCCGGGTGAGAGAAGCTTACCTTCCGAATAACTCGCCTTGTTTTCAATGAGGGCAAGGGTTCCGAGTTGGAAGAAATGGAAATTACCTCAACATCGCCTGCACGGCTTGTCTCGACATCGCCCTAAGAAGAAGAGGTGTCAGCTAGATTCAATGAAATGCAAACAAAAGATAAAATTTACCTCTGATCGAGTATCAGCGGCAGCTGCTTCGTCCATGTGAGACGGTCCTTCTATAGCCGCCTTATTCTTCTTCTTACTTGGGTTGGCTTTGTGCTTATTAGCCGTAGTTTTGCTTCATTTCCTGCCCCAAAAGGGAGACGTGGCCTGTAAAATCAAACAATCAGAGCAAGCGGGCAAAAGGCTAAAAGTCTGCTCGTAAAGCCGGATTAAGGTGTCAAAGGTTTTGTACCGGAGGAACCAGGTTAAGGGCATAGAAAGGCTTCAACCCGTCCTTGCTGCAAGTTTCTTGGTTTTCACCCAGCAGCTTCTTCACGATCTGGTTTATCTCGCTAGCATCCAAGGAATAGTTGTTGTACCGTTAAGCGTCATCCAAGTCACCGGAGTAAGCATACATCAAGTCGTTGCAAAGACTTAACGGCAAAATCCTCCAAGACACCCAACACCGGGTTAAGTCAACTCTAGTTAGCCCGTTGGCTAGCAGAGCCCTCAATTTCGGATAAATATGGGCGTGTTGAGAACGCTCCTCTTGAGGAGCCCAACCAGGAAGTTCGAAATCCATGGGGAGGCAATTGGGTCTATAACCTGGCAAGGGATTTTCGTCAGCAGGGGCGGTGTTCCGACAATAAAACCAAGTTTTGTTCCACCCCTTAGGATGGCTTGGAAGGGTGGCAGCAGGAAAAAGGACGTCTTTTCGTCTCTGGATTGAGATCCCGCCAAGTTCTAGGCCAGGGCCGTCCGCTCATTCGGTCTACCGGTTCAAATAGAAGAATTCCCTGAAGAGGGAGACGGTGGGTTCCATTTGTAGATATACCTCACAAAACACTTGGAATTGGCAAAGGTTCGATATGGAGTTGGGACCCAGGTCTTGAGGATGAAGATGGAAGAAGTGCAAGACGTCCCGAAAGAATTTTGATCCGGGAGGTGAAAAACCCCTCTGAAGGTGATCCAATAATATCACCACTTCTCCCTCCTCTGGTTTTGGGATTTCCTCTCCAAGGATAACCCGCCAGCCAACCACTTTTTGAGGCGGCAGAAACCCATGTTCCTCGTAATCTTTCAAGATAACCTCAGAAACCTGAGTGGCCACCAAGTTGCAGGCTTTGGATTCCGACATAATGAGTCGCCTGGATAAAACAAAAGGGGGGCGGCTTAAGCAAAAAGTTCAAATAAGATGATTTAATTATCTACAATGGAAAAGCTACCTTGTGAAGAGTCGGAACCTTAATACAGCAGTTTAACGCATGGCGGGTTACAACTATTGAGCCAGCAGGAGTAAGGACGACTCATGCTAACAATCAAAGACCTCTAAAACTTTGCTAAGTGTAAAACAAACAAGTTTCCCCTGGAACAGCAGTGATTATGGATCTAAGAATAGTTCCAAAAAGCAAAATATTTGCTAGCCCTAACGGAGAAGCAGAGAAGCGATGGTAGTACAGTTCATCTAAAGCTGAGGAGGATTAAAGTATGTTATACACGAAACAGAACCAGTGTTTCCACCGCTTTATTTTTGTGATTAAACTTGCGGGATCTATTCACGAAACCAACGATGGTGATGAACCGAAGAGAATCTACCGAAGAACTCAAGAACTTCAGTGAACTACAATGGATCTAGGTCAGGGTAAATAACTTACTTGAGTGATCACCGGCGGCGGCGGGAACATGCGGATGTTTGCCCGGTGAGGAAGAAATGTCGCGACGGTCTCGGGAGTGATCGCCGAAGACGAGGAAATAGCAACGGTGGTGCGAGGAGACTCCGGGCTCGAGGAGGAAGAAGGAGCGAAGAGGCGAAGTGAAAAGAGAAAAGGGGACCCCCTGGTAAATATTTAAAGGGAGGGAGCTCGAAGAGGCAACTGACAAGCGCGACAATCGACGAAACACAGTAAATTTCGGGAAACAAAGGTGCCTCGATTTTTGGGATAAACGGATATGGTCAGATTTGCCATGATGTCATCATTGTTTTTTCCGAATTGACGACGGATGACGTCACAACGGATGAATGCTGGAGAAATGACAAGTCTGGAAGCACTATAAGCCGGCGTTATGAAATTCATGGAAGACACAAATCCGATAATGAGCCGCCAAAAGAAGGGAAGAGAAATTGACATGAATGGATTCAAATCAATTTGGTGGCTAATGTCGGGGATATAACTCCACGGTGTAACCCGCCCAATTGGGCTGGGTTAACATATTGACAGCTCTACAATCAAGTTTAAGATGGGCCGTGTCATGAAGACAAGACAAGCAAGGCGGTGGCTGACTAAGTCGTCGGATGGCCCAACACCTGAAGACGGCGGCTCAAGGCCCACGGCGGAAGGCGTCGGCCATTTTCCTTGCTTAAGGAGCAAGGCGAGTTAGAGGCATTATAGGTTACGAGTCACGATATGACCCGGACTCTATTGTAAGCCCTAGGGTCTTGACCTGTATATAAAGGCAAGCCCCTAGGATCGAAAGACTCAAGTTACAATCTCTTGATAGCTAGGCTAGCGATTCCGCACCCTTGTAATCGAGATCTATCCATCAATACACACAAAGCAGGACGTACGCTTTTATCTCCATCGGAGGGGCCGAACCTGGGTAAACCTGACTCTCTCTCCCGTTTAACCTCTTCGAGTCGCCACCTAGCGGCGATGGCCTCACACCTAAGTCCTTGCACTAGGACATCTGCCGTGACAAAACCACGACACAAGGTATATCAAAGCCAATTTTAATTATCAATAATTTGTAACTAAGTAGTGAGCACAAAGTAATATATAGCATGTAACAACAAAGCCTAACCCTCTTCCTATGCATTGGCATGTCATAAAAGAACAATTCATGCACACAAAGTAAAAGCCAATGCATATTATAAATAGTTTTTTTGCAATTTTACCATATTGAAAACATAGAGAGGTGAAGATTTGGTTCCTCTCTCATTATAATTGCAAGTAGGAGCAGCAAGCACATGCATATTATATCCATCAAAATCATTATGTGAAATAGTAAAACGTAACCCATCAATATAATCATTAATAAGCGTAAACTTCTCCAATATAGTGTAGTTGGGAGAATTCAAAAAGATAATAGGACTGTCATGTGTGGGTGCAATAGCAACAATTTCATGCTTAACATAAGGAACTATAGCAAGGTCATCTCCATAAGCATAATTCATATTGGCATCATGGCCACAAGCATAGCAAGCATGAAGTTCATCAAAAAGGGATATTTCAAACGAATCCAAGGATTCATAGCAATCATCCTTCGGTAAGCACGAAGGGAAATTAAACAATGTATGAGTTAAAGAGTTACTCTCATTAGAAGGTGGGCGCGGGTGATCAATCTTCTCTTCCTCCTTTTGTTCTTCGCTCTCCTCCTCATCTTTTTCATCTAATGAGCTCACAGTTTCTGCAATTTCTTCTTCCATAGGTTCCTGCAAAATATTAGTCTCTTCCAAGGTAGTAGACATTCTCTCAATACATTCTTTAACATAAGCATTGGAAGCATAGTTTTCATAGCAATATTTAAATATGGCAAAAAAATAGATTTGTAAATAATAGCATAATACTTTTCAATCAAAGACGAAATTTCACATGCACCCTCAAAAGCAACAAATTCTTCAATTTGTTCAGTATCATATTAACTATAGGCATCCTTGGCATAAGAAGATAATATTTCATTGTCATTAAACTCACATCGGTAGGGAAGGTGTTTTTAGGGTCTTCAAAACAATTAGTAAAATCATGTATTTCGCATAAATTCCAAGCATAGCAATTCAAACAATTAATTTGATTCCATAAGATTTTCCTTTTTTTGAGACAAGCGGTGTCGCACAAAATAAGCATTCTCATCTAATGATTTTCCTTCAACTATGCTAGTTGGGTTTTCAGCACGAGCACAAAGGGATCGAAGATGATCCAAGTAGAAAGCTTCGGTAGTATGGAACACTAGTAGTTCCTCAACTTTTGAGGTAGCAAGTACAACTAAGTTTTTTGGAATTTTATGTTTCCTGCCAATAACTAAAGATAGAAAACAAGAACTGGAAATAAAATTACTTAGAGATAAATCAAACAAGCACACACGAGAATATCAACCCCACGCTATTGCTCCCCGGCTATGGCGCCAGCAAAAGGTCTTGATAACCCCCAAGTTTAGGGGATCGTTTGTATCCTTTTTCGATAAGTAAGACTATCGAACCCAATGAGGAGCTAAAGGTATAATTAATATTCTCTCAAGTTCTATCGACCATCGATACAACTCTACGCGTAACAATATTCACTTTACCTAGTACAAGAAATAAACTACTTTGCGGGAATAAAACTATAAATACTTTGCGAGAATGAAACTAGGAGTACTTTATGAGAATAAAACTAGGAGTACTTTGCGAGAATATAAAAGTCAAAAGTTCAGTATAGAGCTTTTTGTAACACAAGAGAAAGATTGTCCATAGGCAATTGAATATAACACGATAGATACTTATCATATGCAATGAGGGAGAGGCATATGCTAACACACTTTTCGTACTTGGATCATATGCACTTATGATTGGAACTCTAGCAAGCATCCGCAACTACTAAATATCATTAAGGTGAAACCCAACCATAGCATTAAGTAACAGGTCCTCTTTACTCCCATACGCAATAACTCCCTTACTCGGGTGTAAGCTTCTGTCACTCTAGCCTCCCACTATAAGCGAATCATGAAAGTATCGCAAAACCCTACAGCGGTAATCCCACACGCTTGTGCAACACAAAGGGCACCATAGGACAGCACCATATTAACGTACAACTCATATCAATCACAGCATACCACAATTAACCCATAGGACAAAAGAAATATACTCAAACATCATAGGATAGCCACACATCATTGGGTAATAATATATAGCATTAAGCACCATGTTCAAGTAGAGATTACAGCGGGGAGAGAGAGGTTAACCGCTGCATAGAGGGGGAGAGGGTGATGACGATGGCGAAGTTCTTGGTGTAGATCGCCGCCACGCTAGTTCCCCCGGCAGCACTCCGACGCCACCGGGAGAGAGGGGGGAGAGCCCCCCTCCTTATTATTCCTTGGCCTCCCCCCTAGATGGGAGGAGAGATTCCCCTCTGGTCCATGGCCGCCATGGCTCCCGGAGAACAGGCGCCCCTCCGAGATTGGATCTCTCTCTCTCTCTCTCTCTCTGTGTGTGTGTGTGTGTGTGTGTGTGTGTGTGTGTGTGTGTGTTTCTCTTCTGTTCCGTGCTCCTGTTTTCTGGTGTTTCACCATTTCTTATATTCCCGGAGATCCGTAACTATGATTGGGCTGAAATTTTGAGGGGATTTTTGTCCAGAAATTATCTTTCTTGCGGCAAAAGAAGGGTTGCAAACCCCCTTACGAGGGAGTCACAAGGCAACCCGGCGCGGCCACCCCCCCCCTGGTTGTGCCATGTTACCTTGTGACCACCTCGGGCACCGTCTTGCGTTGATTCTTCTTCCCAAAAATCACATATATTCCAAAATAATTCTCCATAAATTTTTATCATGTTTGGACTTCATTTGATATGGATTTTCTGCGAAACAAAAAACATGCAACAAACAGGAACTCGCACTCGCACTGGATCAATATTTTAGTCCAAGAAAATCATATAAATTGTTGCCAAAAGTATATAAAAGTTGTAAAATATGGCATGAAACATTAAAAAATTATAGATACGACGGAGATGTATCACGCAGCCAGGGCCGCGGGGAAGCTTTCAGTAGGTGTGTCTGGTGGGGATGAATGATACTTGTGAACTGCGTTGGGATTTTCCACGGAGAGGAGGGGATGATGCGGCACAGTAGAGGTAAGTATTTCCCTTAGCGAGAATAAAGGTTATCGAACCAATACGAGTACCACCCAATTTCCCGTCTTCAACGCCTACACACAAAAGAGCACACACTTGCACCCAACGCGGACAAGAGGGTTGTCAATCCCCTTGAACTCGTTACTTGCAAGCGATAAGTATTGGTAGATAGATAATTTGATAAATATAAATTGAAAATAAAAAGTAAGTAAATAATGGCAGCAAGGTATTTAGATTTTTTTGTAAATATATTTGTGAGGAGACCCGGAGGCCATAGTGTTCGCTAGAGGCTTGTCTCTCGAAGAAAGCATGCGATGGGTAAACAAATTACTGTTGGGCAATTGATAGAAAAGTGCTTAGTTATGCAATATTTATTCACGGAAATGATCATGTATATAGGCATCGCGTCCATAAACAAGTAGACCGACTCCTGCTTGCATCTACTACTATTACTCCACCCATCGACCGCTATCCAGCATGCATCAAGAGTATTAAGTAAAAATAGAGTAATGCTTGGAGGATGATGACATGATGTTGACAAAGTAAATCCAATTAATATGAATGAACCCCATCGTTTTACCCTCAGTGGCAGCAATACAATACGTGTCATGTCCCTTTCTGTCACTAGGATTGAGCACCGCAAGATTGAACCCACTACAACGCACAACTCTCACCGAAGATAAATCATTCTAGTTGGCCAAACCAAACCGATAGATCGGAGAGCATTATGAAGCTATAACAATCATGCATATAAATAACCAACAAGGATTAAATATATTTTCATGAATAATCTAAACATAAACCCACAATTCGTCGGATCCCAACAAACACACCGCAAAGGTTGATTACATAAGATAGATCACCGCGGGAATCACAGTGATCATGGCAATAAAGAACATAGAGAGAGAGATAGCCATCTAGGTACTAACTACGGACCCGTAGGTCTGTGGTGAACTACTCACACATCACCATGGGAGCAGCAAGGTTGATGTAGAGGCCCTCCGTGATCGATCCCCCCTCTAGAAGGGCATCGAAACAGGGCTCCAGATGGGCACACGGCGGAACAGAGACTTGCGGCGGCGGAAAAAGTTTTTGGGAGGATTCCTAGGTTTTTGGGATATATAAGAATTTATAGCAAAGATATCCAGGCCAGAGGAGTTGGGAGGTGGCCCCAAGCCATCAGGGCGCGGCCACCCCCCTGGGCGCGCCCTGTTGGCTTGGAGGCCACTCGTGTGCCCTCCGGGCTTCCTCCAAAGCTTCCAGGTCTTATTTTAATCCAAAAAAATCATCAAAAAGTTTCGGGGTATTTGGTCTTCGTTTGGTACAGTATTCCTGAAAGGCCAAAAAGATGCAGAAAATAGCAACTGGCACTTGGCACTGGGTTCATAGTTTAGTGCTCAAAAATAATATAAAACAGCAAGTAAATGCTTAAAAAGTATCCTAGAGTGATAATTTAATAGCATGGAACAATCAAAAAATATAGATACGTTGGAGACGTATTAGCATCCCCGAGCTTAATTCCTGCTTGTCCTCGAGTAGGTAAATGACAAAAACAAAAAATTTGATGTGACATGCTACCCAACATGTAATCTCTTTCAGGTAGATCATTGAGAAACGATGAATCAACAAACATTAACATAGTAATATCCATAAACATAAGTAACACAATCATTAACTTTCAAAATATACGATCCTTAAAGAATGTTTTCCCCCATTCATTTTATCATATTAGCATGGCATGGCTCCGTCTTTACCACATAAATACAAATGTCAAGCACCACGGTGTTAAGCCAAGCAATTGGATCGTACTTTTTCACACGCTTCAGCATTTTATACCTCACTCAATACATGAGCGTGAACCATGGACATAGCATATAGGTGGAATAGAATATGGTGGTAGGTTTCAAAGGGGTAAAAGTGGAGAAGAAATTCTCACGTCAATTAGGCAGATCAATGGGCTATGGAGATACCCATCAATCGATATCAATGTGAGGAGTAGGGATTGCCATGCAATGGATGCACTAGAGCTATAAGTGTATGAAAGCTCAACTGAAGCTAAGTAGGTGTGCATCCAACTTGCTTGCTCATGAAGACCTTGGGCATTTGAGGAAGCCCATCTTCAAAATATACAAGCCAAGTTCTATAATGAAAAATTCCCACTAGCATATGAAAATGACAAAACATGAGACTCTCTATATGAAAAACATGGTGCTACTTTGAAGCACAAGTGTGGAAAAGGAGGTAGTAGCACTATCCCTTCTCTCTTTTCTCTCAATTATTTATTTATTTTTATTTTTCTTTCTTTCTTTTTTTCTTCTTCTTTTTTTTTCTTGGTGGGCTCATTTGGCCTCCCCCATTTTTTTCATTTTTCGTCCGGAGCTCATCCCGACTTGTGGGGGAATCATTACTCCATCATCATTTCCTCACTAAGACCATGCTCTAATAATGATAAGCATCACACTTTTATTTACTTACAACTCGATATGAAAAACTACTAAACAATATGACTCTATATGAATGCCTCTGGCGGTGTACCAGGATGTGCAATGATCTAGCGTAACATGTAAACAATGATGAATGGTGCCTTTGCCACAAATACTATGTCAGCTATATGATCATGCAAACCAATATGACAATGAGTGCACAAGTCATATAATGTAACGGTGGAAGTTGCATGGCAATATATATCGGAATGGCTGTGAAAATGCCATAATAGATAGGTATGGTGGCTGTTTTGAGGGAGATATAAGGAGGCTTATGTGCAACAGAGCGTATCATGTCGCGGGGTTTGGATGCACCGGTGAAGTTTGCACCGATCCTCAAGGTGAGAATGGAAAATGCATGGTACAAAAGAGGCTAGCAAATTTGAGGAGGCGAGTGTGCATACATCCATGGATTCACATTAGTCATAAAGAACTCACATACTTATTGCAAAGCTTTATTAGCTCTCTCAAAGCAAAGTACTACTCGCATGCCCCTAGGGAGGAGGTTGGTCGGAGCTAACCATCACGCGCCCCCGACCTAAACAGCACTAGGATTTCAATGAGGAATAAGAATACTCACACAGCATCATCATGCCATAACCAATATTTAGCTGAACAGCAAATTAACACCCTTTAACTATCGATATTTCTACTAACCAACAACCATGCACTCACGTCCTTTCATATTATGACATCAATATCATTAACCCACAATTTCTCTTTTATGTGCTACATGAAGGTTTTGATTATGCACTCCTTGAATACCTACTATTTTTGGACTAGTCTTATAACCCATGCAAATTACCGTCACTATATATTAGACTCTCAAACAAATTTAAGTGAAGAATGAGAGTTCAATCATTTCTATAAACTCTATACGCCACCGTGCTCTAAAAGATATAAGTGAAGCACTAGAGCAACTACTTAGCTCAAAAGATATAAGTGAAACACATAGAGTATTCTAACAAATCATGGTGATCATGTGTCTCTCTCAAGTAGGTGTGTCAAGCAAACAATGATTGTGGAAAACTAAAACACACGACGAACCAAGAAAAACACATATCATGTGATGAATAAAAATATGGCTCCAAGTGATATACCGATTGTGACGCCCCCGACTTAATCGTGCACTAATCATACACGCAAACGTGCACGATCAAGCACAGGGACTCACGGGAAGATATCACAACACAACTCTAAACTCAAAAGAAAGCATAAGTCTGCATTTTACAAACCGGGGGCACGAAGGCCCGAATACATAAGTCATACACACAAATGATATCTGAGTACAGACATAGTTAGTCAAGTTTTGCCTTGAGAAGGCTAGCACAAACAACGATACAGATCGAAAGGCGAAGGCCTCCTGCCTAGGGCCTCCTAACTACTCCTGGTCGGCTGGCTCGATCCAGAAGTAAGTGCCGTCGGGACCCTCCTAGTAGTAAGCTCCTGCGGTGGCATCTGGCTCCTGGACTCCATCGTCTGATGTATCATCAAATGGGTATGGGAAAAGAAGAGCAGAGCAACCGTGAGTACTCATCCAAAGTACTCGCAAGACTGACATCAGAACTATTCTAGTTATGCATTGGTATCAAAGGAATGGGGCTATATCTTTGGACTGAACTGCAGAATGCCAGAATAGACTGGGGAGAAGCCTAGCCTATCGAAGACTAGCATCTTCAAGCAGTCTTGCAGCATCAGAAGAGAGTAGATAGTAGCAGCATATAATAGTGGTTGTAAGCAGCAACTCCCTAAGATCCTTTCTCGACTAACCCGCGAGAAAGCGATCCCGAGATTGGTAGTAACAGTTTAACATGTATCATCATCACTTTATAGTTGTCATAGATCCGGATACAACTCTGAGCGTCCTGTTACCGTGGACACGGCTATTCGAATAGATAACTTCCTTGCAGGGGTGCACTACTGTTACCCAACACGCTCGATTACCTCTGGCCGGACACACTTGCTGGGTAAAACCCGGCCTCGGGTGATCGACACATCACAGCCCGACCTAGAGCTCAGCAGAGAGGTCAACATGCCGGTCTAAATCCTAAGTGCGAAGGGGTCTTGGGCTCATCGCCCTTTGCACTCCTGCACGTTGCGTGGGTGGTTGGGGTGCAGGCGCGACACTGTATACACAAGTGAAGTACCAGCCCAATCCCAACAATCAGCCCGCGTCTCTGAACTGTGACATCTGAAGAGCTTTCGGCTGATACATACGACGTAGAGGGCCCCATTAAACCATTATCCCACGTGGTGGTAGTGCGTAAAGGGCACGACGACCCACTCAGATCAAATACCCAGTTCCGTTAGGCGTATTTAGTAACTCGTAGAGACGATCAGAGTTTCTGTCGCTCCGACTTGGTAAAACATGATGCGCGGGTGCTCTTGGAGCCGACCCGTCTTTAATGTTGTTCTCTCGCGGGCACCCTTGGGGCCAGCCCGACTTTAACAGTTTAGGTATTGCAGTAATATAAACATTTCCGCGATCACACCCGGAGTGATCACGGCCCGGTAACAAGCAAGGCATACGGACAAGGCGAAGGGCCAAAGATGGAACAGCAGCATAGCTAACTAGGCATCATGGGATAACAGGTAATGTATCAGTAGCAGGCGACAAAACCAGGCTATGCATCAAAATAGGTTAAAGCATGGCAGCGGCAATTTCTAGTGCAAGCAGGAGGAAGAAAGAATAGGAGACAACGGCATGCGTCAAGGGGGGGTTGCTTGCCTGGAAGCTCTGCTGAGAGTGGCTAATCGTCAGTAGGCTGCTCGTCGGGGGTGTAGTCGAACTCTGCTGCAACGGCGTCGGTCTCGGCGTCTATCGAGAGAGAAGGAGGGGGGAAGAAACAATAAACTTCATGGCAAAATGCAATCACCATGGATGACAAGCCTAAATGATATGCAGATGTGTTTTACTGCCTAACTAAATGATTTAGTTAATTTAGGAATTTATTTAGATTTATTTTATTAAAGTTGGACACTATTCATTTATCGAAAACAGTCAAAAAGTTCCATGTTCACCTAGCTAGGAGTGTTGGACATGCGTTTTGATCACATATTCAGAATCTTCATATTTTTCTGATCATTTTGCATATATAAATTATTTTCATCTGACTTACGGTTTAAAAGATATGATTTTTCAAAGTTTTATTAATTTTCTGGAATTTCTGGATTATTTTTATTTCGAAAAATATTAAATGCAAAATGCTACGGGTACCCAGAAACGTACCCAGCTGACCAGCACAGTGGCTGACCAGTGGGCCCGTTGACTGGGTCAGCGGTCCAGTCAGCGGTCAGCCAAGTGAGGCTGACATGTGGGGCCGGCCTGCTGAGTCAGCTGCTGACTCAGCAGAGCTTATCCATTGGAATAGTGGCTGGCCCCACCTGTCATAGACAGCGGGGTTAATCCGGTTTTAATTATAACTAAACGGTGATTAGCTAGAGGTGGGCCCGCACTGTCAGTGAGTGATTAGCGTTTAAACTAATTAATTAACTAATTAACCAAATTTCTATTTATTTTAATTCGTTTAATCGCGCGGGACCCACTAGTCAATGAGTTGACCGGGTCAAAGGGTCAACGGGACCCACCCGTCAGCGACACAGGGGGCGGGGCCCACGGCGCCAGGTCAGCGCCAGCTGGACGCCGGCCACCGGAGCATGCCGGCGAGGCCGAACGGCGGCGAGCTACTCCGGTGAGCCCGGATCTCGTCTACGGTGGGTCTTTTCAGGCGTTCTTGGGCTCTCTGGAACGAGCGAAGCGGCGCGCGACGTGTGGGGCAACCGGTTGGACGCGGGGGTGGCCGGAGAGACGCCGGCGACGACGGAAGGCGGCGGAGCTCTCGGGCGTCGCACGGGATCGCGGCTGCGGTGGGTTCCCGCGGGCGTTTTTGGTCGCGCTCCAACGAGGGTGAAGTGCCGCATCGAACTGAGCTAGCGAGAGGTCTCGGGGGCGACCGGAAGTGGCCGGACGGCGAGGTCTTGCGGCGGGCAGAGTGCGGCAACGGCGGCGAGCAAGCTAGGGAGGAAATGCGGCAGCGAGGAGACGAATGGAGGGAAAGGGAAGCTCACCGGGCGGCTAAGAAAAGCCCTCGACGGCTTTGTAGATGCAGAGGTGGCCGGAATCGGCGACGGTCGCCGGAGTCCTGAGGAAGAAGACGAGCTCGAGGAGCTCGCGGCGATGGCTCCCGACGCCAATGGCGGGGCCCAGGCGGAGTAGCGGACGGAGGCGGTGCCCTACGACATCTCGGCGGGGCTCGGGGTCGTCGGAGTGCGCGGGATCGACGGCGGCGATGGCGGGCACTTTCGGGCGTGGTGGGGAAGAAGAGAGGCGAGGCGCGAGCGAGCGAGTGAGGGGCTAGGGTTGTGGGGACGGATGAGAGGCGTCCAGGAGAGGCTTTAGCGACGTCGGGGAGCCGCGGGAGGAGCGACGTGCGGCGCATCGGCATTCGGGCGCGCGCGCCAGGCGACACCTACCGAGGAGGACGACGACCGCGGTGGGCTGGGCCGCACTACACTGTACACTCGAAGCCCAAACGTACAGTGAGCGCTTCCGTTTTTCTTTTTCTATTTCTATTTCTTTTATTCACTCCGTTTTGCAAATGTTTGACCACTTCTGGACTTTTATTAAATGTGTGACTTAGTTCAAATATTACAGTGCAATATTCTTTACCACCAAAAATTGGATTGGGCAAAATATAATTTCATTTGTAATTCTACTAAATAATATGCTGTTAAAATGTTGCTGTTAGCTACTGTTTTAGTTTGATATAGTCACTTAGGCATTTTTAGTGATGTTGCTTTTCTGAACATAATTAGTAATGGATTATTTGCTATTAAATTAACATCTTAGTTTCTGGTTTTGACAACTTTTATTTTTACTTTAAATTTGAATTGCAATTTTAAATTGGAGTTGAAATGAAGTATGAGGCAAATGATGATCAAACATAGTTAATCATGCTGACTTGGCACTATCAAGAGGGGATCACTGTAGCTATTACATGGGGACGTTACAACTCTCCTCCTCTAACAAGAATTCTCGTCCCGAGAATTAGGAGGTAGGCTGAAAGAAAGCAGGGTATTCTTCACAAAGACGGTCCTCGCGTTCCCAAGTGGCTTCATCCTCAGAATGATTCGACCACTGAACCTTGAGGAACTTGATCGACTTCTGACGAGTCCGATGTTCAGTTTGATCAAGAACGCGGATCGGATACTCCGGATAAGACAGATCTTCTTGCAATTCAAGCACTTCATGATCCACAACTCGGATAGGATCCTTGAAGCAACGACGAAGTTGCGATACATGAAAGACATCATGCACTTGAGAAAGGTTTGGTGGCAATTCCAATTGATATGCCACTTCTCCACGACGAGCGAGAATGCGGAAAGGGCCAATGTAGCGAGGAGCTAACTTGCCCTTGATTCCGAATCGATGAGTGCCCTTCATCGGAGTGACATGAAGGTAAGCTTGCTCGCCAGGCTGATAGACCATTACCTTGTGCTTGCGGTCATAATTGCTCTTCTGACGAGACTGAGCAGCCTTCAAATGTTCACGGACAATGCGGACTTGTTCTTCAGCTTGTTGAATAATGTTCGGTCCAACGAGTGAATGTTCCCCAGTTTCTGACCAATTCAGAGGGGTTCGACACTTACGTCCATAGAGAACTTCAAACGGTGCCATCTTCAGACTAGCTTGATAGCCATTGTTGTAAGAGAATTTGGCATACGGAAGAGATTCCTCCCATTTCTTACCGAATGAGATGACGCAAGCTCGAAGCATATCTTCAAGCACTTGATTAACTCTTTCCACTTGACCCTGAGACTGAGGGTGATAAGCAGTGCTAAAAGACAGATGAGTTCCCATGGCTTCTTGGAAACTGTTCCAAAACCTGGAAGTAAAGAGGCTGCCACGATCTGAACTGGTCTCCAACGGAACACCGTGGAGTGACACAATTCGGGAAACATACCAGTCTGCTAACTGACTAGCAGTGATAGTCTCCTTGACTGGAATAAAATGAGCAACCTTTGAGAATCGGTCGATGACGACAAAGATAGCATCATGACCCTTCTGCGATCTGGGAAAACCAGTAATGAAGTCCATTTGGACTTTGTCCCATTTCCACTCCGGAATTTCAAGGGGTTGCAGAGTTCCAGCAGGCCTTTGGTGTTCTGCTTTGATGCGACGGCAAACGTCACACTCAGCAACATATTTAGCAATATCATGTTTCATATCGGGCCACCAGTACCGCTGACGAATGTCTTGGTACATTTTGGTGCTACCAGGGTGAATAGACAAAGGCGTGCCGTGTGCTTCTTTCATGACATCCGAACGGGAGTCCAGATTGCGCCTTCTGGGGACCACTAGGCGGCCTTTGAAGAACAAGGCACCATCCTCACCAACATGGTAGAATGAAGGATTACCCCTGGAGAGGAAGCTCTTAATCTTCTCGACTTCAGAGTCATATTTCTGTCTGGTCTTGATGTTGCGCTCGAGGTCTGGCTCAACCTCCAGGGTATTGAGATAACCCTGAGGAACAATGTGAAGGTTCAATTTGCGAAGCTCTTCATAAAGCATAGGTTGTGCTTCCTGAACCATGAGGTTGTTGCAATAAGCCTTGCGACTCAAGGCATCGGCCATTACATTAGCCTTGCCAGGGGTATAAGAGATATTCATATCATAATCGGCTATTGTCTCGAGCCACCTTTGTTGACGAAGGTTCAAGTCTGGTTGAGTATACAGATACTTCAAACTCTGATGATCCGTGTATATCTCGCAAGGATTACCAAGGAGGTAATGTCGCCATAGCTTCAGAGCATAAATAACCGCAGAAAGTTCGAGATCATGTACCGGATAATTTTCCTCGTGAGGACGCAATTGACGAGAGCCATAAGCAATTACTTTGCGCTCTTGCATTAGGACACAGCCTAATCCTTGACGAGATGCGTCGCAATATATCACAGAGTCCTTTTGGGAATCCGGGGGTGCTAACACTGGGGCAGATGTCAACTTATCTTTGAGCGTCTGAAAGCTTTCTTGACATTTTTCTGTCCATTCAAATTTAACACCCTTGTGGAGCAGATCAGTCGATGGCTTTGCAATCTTCGAGAAGTTCTCGACGAATCGGCGGCAATAACTAGCGAGTCCGAGAAAACTCCTGACTTGCTTGACGTTCTTCGGGGGAGTCCAGTCAAGAATAGCCTGAACTCGTTCGGGGTTAACAGCAATGCCATCCTTGGAAATCACGTGACCAAGATAAGTCACCTTGGATAACCAGAATTCACACTTAGAGTACTTGGCATATAACTGGTGTTCTCGCGGCTTCTCCAATACAAGCCGAAGATGTTCGGCGTGTTCTTCTTCATTCTTGGAAAATATAAGGATATCATCCAAGTAGACCACGACGAATTTGTCGAGGTAGTCCATGAAGATATAGTTCATCAATCGGGAGAAGGTTGTTGGAGCATTAGTTAATCCGAAGGACATAACAGTGTACTCGTATGATCCATAGCAAGTAACGAAAGCAGTCTTCGGAATATCCTCCGTACGAACTCGGATCTGATGATAACCCAACCTCAAGTCGAGTTTCGAGAACACAGAGGATCCAGCAAGCTGATCATAAAGATCGTTGATCCGGGGCAGTGGATATTTGTTCTGAATTGTTGCTTGGTTAATGGGCCGATAGTCATGGACCAATCGGTTAGTTCCATCCTTCTTCTTAACAAAGAGAGAAGGTGCTCCCCAAGCAGAGGAACTGGGGCGAATGAAACCCTTTTTAAGTGACTTGTCGATTTCTTCCTTGAGCTCGAGAAGTTCATGCGAGGCATCTTATAAGGACGCTTCGCAATAGGGGTGGTGCCAGGTTTCAAGTCGATGACGAACTCGACAGCTCTAACCGGGGGTATTCCTGGAAGTTCTTCCGGAAAGACGTCCGGAAAGTCACGGACGACCGGAACGTTCTCGATCCCCTCAAGAGGTGAGGCATTCAAAGCATTCAGAGCATATATCTGAGCTTTGGCGTTCCGGGTAATCCGGGCGGTGTAGTTCACTATCTCATCGGAGGGATGAAGAAGTTGTACGACTTTAGTGGCACAATTGATCGAAGCAATGTGAGCTTTCAACCAATCCATCCCCAGAATGAGGTCTATGGTGGAAGAGTTCAAGACAATGGGTGAAACAAGGAATTCCAGTCCTTTGATTTCAACAGGGATATTGTGTGCTATCATGGAGGTTTGACAACGGCCTCCAGGGGTGCGGACAACCATTGGCATGTTCATCTTTTCAAATGCAATGTCATGTGATAATGCAAATGCTTCTGACATGAATGAATGCGATGCTCCTGAATCAAATAAAACAGAAGCGGGTACTGAGTTAACAAAAAGGGTACCCATCACAGTAGCAGGTTGATCCTGGACTTCTTCAATGTCAATATTGTAAGCATGTCCACGACCATAAGCAGAAGACCCAGTGTTATAGTTGCGGGTCTGATTGTTGCCACGACCATTACCACGGCCATTACGAGGAAATGCCAATTGATTCTGAGTCTGACGACAGTCCTTAGCAAGGTGACCTGGTTTGCGGCACTTGAAGCACAGACCATCTTCAGGACGAAGAGGAGCACTGGGTGGAGCAGCTTGAGCTCTTGGCTGCCTCGGTGGTGGAGGAGGCAGACGGGGTGCAGCATAAGAGGGTCTTGGCGCAGGGGCAGCTGGACGGTACACACTATTGGGAATCCAGATACGACGTTTCTGTGCTGAGCTTGAAGATGAGCCAATGTCACGATAGCGCTTCTGCGATTCCTTGTGCTTGGTTTGGGCGGTCTCAACCAGAATAGCCTTGTTCACGAGAGTGGCAAAGTCGGTGAAGTCTTGAGCAGCAAGTGCAAGCTCGAGGTCTGGGTGGAGTCCACTACAGAACTTCTCCTGTCTACGAGCATCAGTTGGAATGTCTTCTTCAGCATAGCGGGACAAGTTAAGGAACTCCCGCTGATAGGCTTCGACGGTCTTGTTGCCCTGAACGAGGTTGTGGAACTCGGTCTTCTTTCGGTCTATGATTCCCTGAGGAATATAGCGAGCACGGAAGGCAGTCTGAAATTCATCCCAAGTAACGATTGTCCCAGCAGGCAGTGTACGCTTGTGAGTGGACCACCATTGAGCAGCGGGTCCCTTCAGGAAGTAGGTCGCGAAGGCGACAAGGCTTTCAGGGGCGACATTGGCAGATTCCATCTCGAAGGCGATGTCGCAAAGCCAGTCATCGGCATCCAGTGGCTGTTCAGAGTTGCGGAAAATAGTGGGGTTGAGATGCACAAACTCTGACAGTGTTATTGAAGCTGGGTTCTGGTTCTGATTGTTCTGGTGCGGGAACTGAGCCATGATATTAGTCATGAACTGACGGTTCAGCTCGAATTGCTGCATCATAGCTGCCATATAGTCTGGTGGTGGTGGGTTTTCAAGGTCACGACCACGACCACGACCACGAGCACCTGGACTAACTATCCTGCTAAAATTTCAACAGGGGGTAGTTTAGAAAAAGCACTTGCGAGTGTTTAAAGACAAGCTTAATGTAACACGACAATGAATAAGCAGTGCAATAGATACATAACAGTAGTCAATTAAGACATACAGATCCATACACAGAGTCGGTTACATGCGGACAACATAACGGCGTAAAATTAAGGAAAAGACATGCTAGGCGGCGCGCAGGCACGCGGTGAGGAACTACACAACGAGACATAGCAAAGGCTACATCAACGTCGGGGAAAACCACTGAAACGGGGTAACTGCAAGTGCGGACGATGAGTATCTGTAGCAGAAAAGTCCTGCTCTCCGTGTGCACTCTGATGCAGAACCCGGTCTCGAACTGGAAGAAGAGGTCCACGTGCAGGTGTATGACCTCCAACAGCAGGCCAATCGATACATGCCGGCATCTGAGTCCTGCGCGGGTAAAGGATATACTCGGGATGTATCCCTGCACGAACAGCGGGTAGCAACTGTGTCATAGCATCGTAAAGACGTGCTCGAGTGGCAAACAGCTCGACGGCGAGAGCCCGGTTAGTGCGATCCAGAGCCTGAGTGCACTGAATCAACACGTGCGGGTCGTATCGACGACGCTCGTAAGGGGCACAGATAGCTGTGTAGTATCCAGTAGCATCTCCAGTAGGCGCATACGGAATGTATCAGAACTCAGAGGCATCCAAGTGACTGTGCTCTCCACGGAGTCGTGCGACAGCAGAATAGGCAGCATCATGGACTGCCATCTCAATCGTCACACCGATACCGTGAAAGATGTGTAACTCAGTGTCGGAGTTGTCCCTCTGATCAAAGATACGAACATCAGCATGGTACTGCTCCTGGTTGAACTCGCGGTAATCCTCGTAAACCATGTACTCGGGGTATCAGCGGTAACCCAGTCTAGTCAGGAGGGCGATCAGGACAGCTGGAAAACCAGGGACATCGCGAGCCCAAGTGCGAAGCACAAGCTGCGTCGCAGGGCGCGGCGGGAACAAACGATCCATCTGAAACAGAGGAAATTCAGAATTGTCAAATGACAATGAGAAGTATAATAACTTGGAGAGAAAGGTTAAGCAACCCAATGTAAAGGAAAATATGATTATCAGACTAATCAGATCAATGGTAAGGAACAAGCACAGATAATCCAGCTCTCCGGGTGGACGAGATTACGAGATCCTAGTGTCGGCGTTAGTAAAATTATTTAACCCGAAAGGAAGAGAATTCGGAGTCCCAGAGTATAGAAGAGGAATAGATCCTAATACCACCCAGTTGGCGACGTGGGCCCGTAAGCCACACAGCCATGTTAGTAAAACAGTTTTTGGAGACTAGACTCAACTTCGGCCAAGGAGTTGGAAAGGGGGCTACCTACAGGCAGTTGGCTCTGATACCAACTTGTGACGCCCCCGACTTAATCGTGCACTAATCATACATGCAAACGTGCATGATCAAGCACAGGGACTCACGGGAAGATATCACAACACAACTCTAAACTCAAAAGAAAGCATAAGTCTGCATTTTACAAACCGGGGGCACGAAGGCCCGAATACATAAGTCATACACACAAATGATATCTGAGTACAGACATAGTTAGTCAAGTTTTGCCTTGAGAAGGCTAGCACAAACAACGATACAGATCAAAAGGCGAAGGCCTCCTGCCTAGGGCCTCCTAACTACTCCTGGTCGGCTGGCTCGATCCAGAAGTAAGTGCCGTCGGGACCCTCCTGGTAGTAAGCTCCTGCGGTGGCATCTGGCTCCTGGACTCCAACGTCTGATGTATCATCAAATGGGTATGGGAAAAGAAGAGCAGAGCAACCGTGAGTACTCATCCAAAGTACTCGCAAGACTGACATCAGAACTATGCTAGTTATGCATTGGTATCAAAGGAATGGGGCTATATCTTTGGACTGAACTGCAGAATGCCAGAATAGAGGGGGAGAAGCCTAGCCTATCGAAGACTAGCATCTTCAAGCAGTCTTGCAGCATCAGAAGAGAGTAGATAGTAGCAGCATATAATAGTGGTTGTAAGCAGCAACTCCCTAAGATCCTTTCTCGACTAACCCGCGAGAAAGCGATCCCGAGAGCGGTAGTAACAGTTTAACATGTATCATCATCACTTTATAGTTGTCATAGATCTGGATACAACTCTGAGCGTCCTGTTACCGTGGACACGGCTATTCGAATAGATAACTTCCCTGCAGGGGTGCACTACTGTTACCCAACACGCTCGATTACCTCTGGCCGGACACACTTGCTGGGTAATACCCGGCCTTGGGTGATCGACACATCGCAGCCATACCTAGAGCTCAGCAGAGAGGTCAACACGCCGGTCTAAATCCTAAGTGCGAAGGGGTCTTGGGCTCATCGCCCTTTGCACTCCTGCACGTTGCGTGGGTGGTTGGGGTGCAGGCGCGACACTGTATACACAAGTGAAGTACCAGCCCAATCCCAACAATCAGCCCGCATCTCTGAACTGTGACATCTGAAGAGCTTTCGGCTGATACATACGACGTAGAGGGCCCCCATTAAACCATTATCCCACGTGGTGGTAGTGCGTAAAGGGCACGACGACCCACTCAGATCAAATACCCAGTTCCGTTAGGCGTATTTAGTAACTCGCAGAGACGATCAGAGTTTCTGTCGCTCCGACTTGGTAAAACATGACGCGCGGGTGATCTTGGAGCCGACCCATCTTTAATGTTGTTCTCTCGCGGGCACCCTTGGGGCCAGCCCGACTTTAACAGTTTAGGTATTGCAGTAATATAAACATTTCCGCGATCACACCCGGAGTGATCACGGCCCGGTAACAAGCAAGGCATACGGACAAGGCGAAGGGCCAAAGATGGAACAACAGCATAGCTAACTAGGCATCATGGGATAACAGGTAATGTATCAGTAGCAGGCGACAAAATCAGGCTATGCATCAGAATAGGTTAAAGCATGGCAGCGGCAATTTCTAGTGCAAGCAGGAGGAAGAAAGAATAAGAGACAACGGCATGCGTCAAGGGGGGATTGCTTGCCTGGAAGCTCTGCTGAGAGTGGCTGATCGTCAGTAGGCTGCTCGTCGGGGGTGTAGTCGAACTCTGCTGCAACGACGTCGGTCTCGGCGTCTATCGAGAGAGAAGGAGGGGGGAAGAAACAATAAATTTCATGGCAAAATGCAATCACCATGCATGACAAGCCTAAATGATATGCAGATGTGTTTTACTGCCTAACTAAATGATTTAGTTAATTTAGGAATTTATTTGGATTTATTTTATTAAAGTTGGACACTATTCATTTATCGAAAACAGTCAAAAAATTCCATGTTCACCTAGCTAGGAGTGTTGGACATGCGTTTTGATCACATATTCAGAATCTTCATATTTTTCTGATCATTTTGCATATATAAATTATTTTCATCTGACTTACGGTTTAAAAGATATGATTTTTCAAAACTTATTAATTTTCTGGAATTTCTGGATTATTTTTATTTCGAAAAATATTAAATGCAAAATGCTACGGGTACCTAGAAACGTACCCAGCTGACCAGCACAGTGGCTGACCAGTGGGCCCGTTGACTGGGTCAGCGGTCCAGTCAGCGGTCAGCCGAGTGAGGCTAACATGTGGGGTCGGCCTGCTGAGTCAGCTGCTGACTCAGCAAAGCTTATCCACTGGAATAGTGGCTGGCCCCACCTGTCATAGACAGCGGGGTTAATCCGGTTTTAATTATAACTAAACGGTGATTAGCTAGAGGTGGGCCCGCACTGTCAGTGAGTGATTAGCGTTTAAACTAATTAATTAACTAATTAACCAAATGTCTATTTATTTTAATTCGTTTAATCGCGCGGGACCCACTGGTCCGTGAGTTGACCGGGTCAAAGGGTCAACGGGACCCACCCGTCAGCGACACAGGGGGCGGGGCCCACGGCGCCAGGTCAGCGCCAGCTGGACGCCGGCCACCGGAGCACGCCGGCGAGGCCGAACGGCGGCGAGCTACTCCGGCGAGCCCGGATCTCGTCTACGGTGGGTCTTTTCAGGCGTTCTTGGGCTCTCTGGAACGAGCGGAGCGGCGCGCGACGTGTGGGGCAACCGGTTGGACGCGGGGGTGGCCGGAGAGACGCCGGCGACGACGGAAGGTGGCGGAGCTCTCGGGCGTCGCACGGGATCGCGGCTGCGGTGGGTTCCCGCGGGCGTTTTTGGTCGCGCTCGAACGAGGGTGAAGTGCCGCATCGAACTGAGCTAGCGAGAGGTCTCGGGAGCGACCGAAAGTGGCCGGACGGCGAGGTCTTGCGGCGGGCAGAGTGCGGCAACGGCGGCGAGCTAGCTAGGGAGGAAATGCGGTAGCGAGGAGACGAATGGAGGGAAAGGGAAGCTCACCGGGCGGCTAAGAAAAGCCCTCGACGGCTTTGTAGCTGCAGAGGTGGCCGGAATCGGCGACGGTCGCCGGAGTCCCGAGGAAGAAGACGAGCTCGAGGAGCTCGCGGCGATGGCTCCCGACGCCAATGGCGGGGCCCAGGCGGAGTAGCGGACGGAGGCGGTGCCCTACGACATCTCGGCGGGGCTCGGGGTCGTCGGAGTGCGCGGGATCGACGGCGGCGATGGCGGGCATTTTCGGGCGTGGTGGGGAAGAAGAGAGGCGAGGCGCGAGCGAGCGAGTGTGGGGCTTCCGTTTTTCTTTTTCTATTTCTATTTCTTTTATTCACTCCGTTTTGCAAAAGTTTGACCACTTCTGGACTTTTATTAAATGTGTGACTTAGTTCAAATATTACAGTGCAATATTCTTTACCACCAAAAATTGGATTGGGCAAAATATAATTTCATTTGTAATTCTACTAAATAAAATGGTGTTAAAATGTTGCTGTTAGCTACTGTTTTAGTTTGATAGAGTCACTTAGGCATTTTTAGTGATGTTGCTTTTCTGAACATAATTAGTAATGGATTATTTGCTATTAAATTAACATTTTAGTTTCTGGTTTTGACAACTTTTATTTTTACTTTAAATTTGAATTGCAATTTTAAATTGGAGTTGAAATGAAGTATGATGCAAATGATGATCAAATATAGTTAATCATGCTGACTTGGCACTATCAAGAGGGGATCACTGTAGCTATTACATGGGGACGTTACACCGATGGATTGAGACAAAAGAGGGGATGCCTTCCGGGGCATCCCCAAGCTTAAACGCTTGAGTCTTCCTAGAATTTACCTTGGGGTGCCTTGGGCATCCCCAAGCTTAAGCGCTTTGCCGCTCCTTATTCCTTCATCCATCGTGATCGCACCCAAAACTTGAAAACTTCAGCACACAAAACTCAACAGAAAACTCGTGAGCTCCGTTTAGTATGATAGGTAAACCAAAAACTTTAGGTATTGTTATAATTGATTCATATTTTAGTATTGCATAAGGTACTGTATTCTAACTTCTTCATGGCTTATACCCCCCGATACAATCCATAGCATCATCAAAACAAGCAAACTATGCAAGCAAAAACAGAATCTGTCTAAAACGAAACAGTCTGTAATGATCTGCGCAAACACCATATTTCTGTAACTCCAAAATTCTGAAAATTAGGACAGCCTGGGGAATTTGTAGACCAATACTATGTAAAAAATTCAGGTCAAAAAGACCTTCTAGTAAAATCTGAGAAATTCTGCACTGGACGCGAAAGTTTCTGTTTTTGCACCGTATCAATCCTACTTATCATTCAAGTCATCCCACAGGCTTTACTTGGCACAAACACTAATTTAAACATAAAAACACAATCATTAAAGTATCAATAATCATGTTATCACACCAATACAGAAATTATTGGGTTGTCTCCCAACAACCTCTTTCTTTATAGCCATTAAGATAGGCTTGGGATAATTATGATGCTCACATAAAAGACAAGAATTGAAGCACAAAGAGAGCATCATAAAACATGTGACAAACACATTTAAGTCTAACATACTCCCTATGCATAGGCGTTTTATAAGAAAATAAATTATCAAGACAAGGAGTGTCTAACATATGCAAATAGGAAGAATGAAGCATTAACAATTTGAACATCAAGAGAGGTAATTGAACATGAAAATTCCTATAACCACATTTGCCTCTCTCATAATAGTTACATGTAGGATCATAATGAAATTCAACAATATGGCTATCACATTAAATATTATCTTCATGATCCACATGCATAAAAGTATTATAATCTTCCAAGATATTGGGATTAACATCAACTAAAGTCATAACCTCTCCAAACCCACTTTTATCAAAAAAATCATAAGATTGATCATTCTCCAAAGTAGTGGGACCAATATTTCTTAAAGTTGACAATCTTCCAAATCCACTTTTAGTATCATTATCAATAGTAGATTCAACATGAAGCTCAGAATTCTCAAGATCACAAGAATTATCATGATTATCACCCCAATTATGATCATTAGCATAATTGACATTCATAGAATTTATACTAACAAAATTACAATCATGCTTTCCATTCAAGAAACTATCATGAATCACTTTATAAATTTCTTTTAACACTTCATCACAATTTTAGATTCACGATTTTCAAGCAAGACCTCATAAAGATAATATAGTGCACTCTCACTAGCATTTGGTTCAACATAATCGGGTCTTTTGAAAAGATTAGCAAGTGGATGAGGATCCATTTATCTTAAACTTTTGTTTTACTTTATGTTTTGGTGTGTCAAATATAAGGATAGCATACTAGGCAAGTAGAAAGTAGAACAAGCGGATGATAATTTATGCGAAGGTACTTGATAGGAATTTGGTGATGCTCCCCGGCACCGTCGCCAGAAATCCTTCCTGATACTTGTGAACTACGTTGGGATTTTCCTCGAAGAGGAGGGGATGATGCAGCACAGTAGAGGTAAGTATTTTCCTCAGCGAGAACCAAGGTTATTGAACCAATAGGAGGACCATGCAACTTCCCGTCTTCAGCGGCTGCATACAAAAGAGCACACACTTGCACCCAACGCGGGCAAGAGGGTTGTCAATCCCCTTGAACTCGTTACTTGCAAGCGATAAGTGAAGATAGATAGATGATTTGATAAATAAAAAGAAATTAAATAATGGCAGCAAGGTATTTAGAGTTTTTGTAAATATATTTGTGAGGAGACCCGGGGGCCATAGTATTCGCTAGAGGCTTCTCTCTCGAAGAAAGCATACGGTGGGTAAACAAATTACTGTTGGGCAATTGATAGAAAAGCGCATAGTTATGCAATATTTATTCACGGCAATGATCATGTATATAGGCATCACGTCCATAAACAAGTAGACCGACTCCTGTCTGCATCAACTACTATTACTTCACCCATCGACCGCTATCCAGCATGCATCTAGAGTATTAAGTAAAAACAGAGTAATGCTTGGAGGAGGATGACATGATGTAGACAAAGTAAATTCAATTAATATGAATGAACCCCATCGTTTTACCCTTAGTGGCAGCAATACAATACGTGTCATGTCCCTTTCTGTCACTGGGATTGAGCATCGTAAGATTGAACCTACTACAACGCACTACTTCCACCGAACATAAATCAATCTATTTGGCCAAACCAAACCGATAGAGCGGAGAGCATTACGAAGCTATAACAATCATGCATATAAATAACCAGCAAGGATTTAATATATTTTCATGAATAACCTGAACATAAACCCACAATTCGTCGGATCCCAACAAACACACCGCCAAGATTGATTACATAAGATAGATCACCACGGGAATCGCGGTGATCATGGCAATGAAGAACATAGAGAGGGAGATAGCCATCTAGGTACTAACTACGGACCCATAGGTCTGTGATGAACTACTCACACATCACCATGCGAGCAGCAAGGTTGATGTAGAGGCCCTCCGTGATCAATCCCCCCTCCGACAGGGCACCGGAATAGGGCTTCAGATGGGCACACAGCGGAACAGAGACTTGCAGCGGCAGAAAAAGTGTTTCGGGAGGCTCCCTAGGGTTTTTGGGATATATGAAATTTATAGCGAAGAGATCCGGGCCAGAGGAGTTGGGAGGTGGCCCCAAGCCATCAGGGCATGGCCACCCCCCTGGGCGCGCCCTGTTGGCTTGGGGGGGACCTCGTGTGCCCTCCGGTCTTCCTCCGAAGCTTCCAGGTCTTATTTTTATCCATAAAAAACAATCAAAAAGTTTCGGGGTATTTGGACTTCATTTGGTACAGTATTCCTGAAAGGTCAAAAACATGCAGAAAATAGCAACTAGCACTTGGCACTGGGTTAATAGGTTAGTGCCCAAAAATAATATAAAACAACAAGTAAATGCTTAAAAAGTATCCTAGAATGATAATATAATAGCATGGAACAATCAAAAATTATAGATACGCTCGAGACGTATCAATGAACGCCATGTCCCATACCCACACCCAGCAGGCGAAGGTTTTGGTGTGGCCGCTCTCCAGCGTGCGCCTGTCGAGCCTATCGACGCGGACCTTGTCGCCGAAGACCTCCTCCGTGCCCTCAACCGACCAGTACTGCATGGGCATGTTCTCGATAACGCAGCAGACATGCAGGTTGAAGGTGTCGTGGCCCATGTGATCGTTCTCATGCCAAGGGGTGATGGTGAAGTTGGCGTCGTCGACGCACAGGCTGCCGCGACGAACCATGTTGTCGTGGTGGGAGGGTTGCGTGAAGACAACGAGGAAGTCCTCGGGGTGGTGTGCCGTCACCCGCGGGTGGTGGGGGGACACTCAGTTGCGCCTCCAGGGCGGGGCCCACAGCCATGGGCGAGGTGGCGCACACATCGTCCGTGGCACGCAGCGTGATGGCAGAGGAAGAAGATGCTCTGCTCGACGGACTGCGAGGAGATGCCCACCTTGTGGCTGGAGCGAGGCCAGTGTGTCGGGTCCACCAAGCTAAGCTCCGCCATAGCGGTGGCCGAGTCCTGCGCAGAAGGTGGGGGTGGGGTGGGGAAGCGCAGGCGGGCGTGAACTGGGGCGCGTGGATGCAGAGGACCTAACCTACTAGCTGCAGAGCCGTCGCGGCCATTTCATGGATTTTGGAAGCACTCACGACCAAAGTGGCCTAGGAGATCGCAGATGATGCTGCACAACAGATCTCTGCAATCCTTCTGGCGGTGGTGCTTTCTCAAGCATCGAAAGTAGTGGCCACGGAAGCGGCTTAAGAAGACCTCGCGGCCAGCTACGACATTGAAGCCTTGCCGCCGGTCCGAGGAGGGCAC
Organism: Elymus sibiricus; assembly: GCA_039707655.1. Lineage (NCBI taxonomy): Eukaryota > Viridiplantae > Streptophyta > Magnoliopsida > Poales > Poaceae > Elymus > Elymus sibiricus. Next base: position 116,319,618 of record CM077675.1, read on the forward strand.
CAGACGCGCCTCGCCATTGCCCGTTGGGTCTTGGTGGTGCCTAAGGTCCTTCCGCGACCTGACCTCGGCCCATCCATTGTCCAACCCCAAAGAGGAAAGATTAACTGGGGGGATGGGGCGACCACTATCGATTTGAGGCGCGAGGCAGGGACGATTGCAGATCCGCCGAGCAAACGACCGCTCCGGCCGAGGAGCATTCACCATGGAGCAAAATCTGCGACGTAGAGCCCTGATCTGGGGATGGCAACGTGCAACACTGCAAAGTGTCTGGAATCTCGGACGAACCAGGGGAGATGGGCCCTGTCGCGCTGAGCGTGTCAGAGCAGGCACCTAAGCGTGGGGAGAGGGGGGCGCCCATGCCGCTAGCGCCACGCGGGGTGGCCGCCGCGGCCGGAGTAGCCAGCAGCGTGAGGGCGAGGGGGATCTTGGCTAGGCTTGGCGGGGACTTTTGTAGCGCACGATAGGGAATCTCAAACAAGAACTATTAGAAGACTTGCAAGTGATGTAGTAACAGTTACAAGCAAGAACATCGTAGAAGCACGATCCAATTTGGCAATTACCTTGTGGGAAACAGCGAGAGATGAATCTTCTCAAGAACCTCGAGGTCGGAGCGTTCGATGGAGCGATACTCTATGGTGGGGTAGATTTCGGATCTTGGGTCCAACATGAGAAGCTCCGATCACGATGAGTACCCACCAGGTTATTCGCCGGGAGGCCCAGGGCGGGTGGCGCAGGGGGGAGCTCCCTGGCGTCGAGGCGTGCCACCGCGTTGGCGCGCGTCGAGCTCGCATGGCAAATCGCAGCGGGTCCGGTGGTCGCGGCGCGAGGAAAAAGGGGGATGACGTGGCGCGTCGCGGCGCTAGAGTTCGATCGCGAGGAAAGAATGAAATGGAGAGGAAGACTAGACAGGAAGAGAAGGTGGGATCCGGGTTGCGGGCTGTCGGCTGGAAGGAGGGGGTGTACGGGCGGCGGTGACCCGTAGGCGAAAAGGGGAAAAGGCAGAAAATGGGCACGTTCTAGGGTCGGTTCTTTTGCTGGCTTCTAGAATAAGCTGAAGTAAGCTGCCTCCTACCCAGTTTATTATAGAAGGCCAATCAAAAACATATTTTAAAAAGTCTAGTAGGGGTTCTAGAAGCCTGAAAAAAGACATCAAAAGAACAGACCCCCTAGTCCAGTAGTGCTGCAACCAGTTTCGCCCAAATAAAATGTAACTACTAGCGTTGTTTTCAGGCCCACCGCCCAGCCACCGGGGCTCGATCTCATCAGAAGGCTCCACCGCGCGCCTTTCCATGCCCCCAAAATCCGATCTACCTCGGTAAACCCGCAAGCGAACTAGGCACGGCACAGCCAGCCCGCACGAAAAGTAGCCGTTGCCTTTTCCCCCAGATCTCTCAACAAGCACCCTATTAGGCTATTACGCGCTCCCGGTTTCAAATCACCACGGAAAAGGAAACGAACCACCCCCGGAAAAGGCTCCCCGTTCCAAATCCACCGCCGCAGAGTCGGAAGAGGAAAGAAGCATCCGAAAGAGATCTTCGGGACGAGGAGAGAGAGAGAGGGAGAGGGAGGGAGCGCGTGGGGAGGGGGAGAGCAAAAGGGGAATGGTCGAGGTCGCCGCGTGCTTCATGGTACTTCCAACTCGAGATCTCTTCCCCCATCTCCGCCTCTTTCCATCTGTCCCCGTGTCCCGCCTCCTCCGCGCGATTGTTCTCCGCTTCTCTTCGCCCGATTTCCGTTGGTTTTGATTTTGACTCTGTGCGGCCCGCCGGGCGTGCAGGATAAGGTCGAGGAGCAGGCGGCGGTGGCGGACGACGACGAGTATGCCGCCGGGAGCGTCGATGGCGACGGCGACGATGTGGAGCTGGAGCCTGTGGAGCCCATGCCGGAGCCCCCCGACGACGCCGGGCCCGTCTGCTGGCCCATGCCGGACTTCTGCCCTCTCACGGTGAGCGCCCCGGCCTGCTAGCGTCCGGGTTTGTTGTGGTTGTATGAAACTTGAGAACTCGAACCGGAATTGACCTGTCTCTTTCTGTCGATGATGTTTGGTCGTATCAGATCGACGGGGCGGTGAAGGAGTCGTTCCTGGAGACCCTTCGGAAGGAGAAGGACGCGGAGCAGCTGCTCGGGGAGGCGGAGCCGGAGCCGATGCCCAGCCCGGACTCGCGGCCGTCGAGCAGCAAGCGCCAGCGGGCCGTCAGCGGGTCGCCGTCGTCCAGGAGCCCGTACAGCAATCTCCTCCAGGTGTTCCAGCAGTGCAAGCAAGACGTTGCCTGAGACCGGCAGGAACAAAACCACAGTACAGGCCGTGATGTCTCAGCTGCAGTTTTCCTTTCCTTGCGTACGTACAATAATATATCGATCTGCTCATTACGACTTTGCCCTGGTGTAAGCTCCAGGAGATGTATTTTTGTTCTGGTGTAAAAATGGGATACGAACCTCACAAATATAGTACGCCATTATCAGAGTCTGATTTTGGGATGCTACTTTGGCAATATATATTTTATTTTTATTTGAACACTTGAAGAGTTTGATAGAAGAGAATGATTTGTTTCTATTTTTTAAACGAAGGCAAAAAAATTGTCTCGTCACTTAACTAAGCAGGAAAGAATTAGCCAATTAATTTAACAAACAGACCACATACAGTCAACCCGATAGACACTCTGAATACAACACAAACATGAACCCGCCACTCCTCTACATCGCAAAGAAACCCAACAAGAACACCTCTATAGACAACAGACACCACCAAATCCATTGAAGAGAATAATGGAGATAACTGTAACAGCAGACAACATTTCCCTCATGGATTTTCTTTTCTATTGATGTCAAAATCTGGGGTACAACTAATGAAACAAAAATAACATATGTTTTATTGAGAAAACAACGACACTTGTTACAACAAAGGCTATATGAGGGACAGGTTACAAATATACATCCAGCTCAAGCCGCCAGTTTGGCCAAAATCACCATATCTAAGATCTTGACTTCATATGTGTCGTCGAGCTTCACAATGCCATCGGAACCGTCTATTCCTATGAGTTTTCCAACAAATCCGCGGAAGGTACCATTCATGATCTTGATCCTGTCACTCTTCTTTGGTCTGATGACCTCAAGCTCAGTCGGAAGGACCGTCACAATGTCTCCGTTGCCTGACGACCCAAGTGCCACACGGCAAGTTCCATCCTGCAAGTTCAAACGTTCAGGGTATTCAGCACAGCTTAGGACACAACAATTCACTTGGAAATCTTGGAAGCCAACGATGCCCTCCACGACACATACCCCAAGCACTTCCCTGACCACACCAGGTCCTTCATCACCTGCCGCCAAGACATTAACTACCACATCTGGCAATGCCCAGTTACCTTCGCCCTCGCCACCTGCAAGGATTTTGGCATATAATTAGATGAGTTATCAGGCTGCTTTGCCTATTTTGGTGATTCTGATGGAACTTCACTAAAACATTTCTACAGATAATGCTGAGAACACACACCCATTACGGGAGACATTATATCCATTCCAGCATTGCCTGGAGTCATCGGTTGACCACCGGGTGTACCAGGAAGGTACGCGGCAGAATTTGGTGTCATTGGCTGACCAACAGGTGTAGAAGGCACATATGGGCTTGGAGCATTTGCTAAGAGAACAGAAACAATATTAGAACAAAAAAAAATGTCTTTCGCGGTAGTGCCATATCATGTTAACACAAAGTAGATACTTGCACAAATTTCATTACCATAGTTGCTCTCTCTAGGAGTTGGAACATCATTATAACTAACTCCTGGAGTATTTGCCCACCCTGATCCAGGTGTTGGGGCTTCATATGGCCGAGCTGGTGGTGTTCCTGGCTGAAAATTAACAAGAATAAAAATGTGGGATCTGATATAGAAGATAATAGGAACAAATAAACAAGTCACCGTGCAACTAACCTGGTAAGCTGGACTGCTTCCCCAAGTATCAGGATTTCCATCTTCCCAATTATCTCTGGCAAATTACCAACAAAGTCATGACCATCCACGCATAAACACAAATAGAATAATATACCCTAGTGCAAGAGATTTTTCATGGATCAGACATATATATCTATATAAAGGTTGCACAACCTTGGAGGACTCATAGGAGCCCAGGCCCTACTAGGCATCGGGGTTCGCATTCCATCATGTATCGGTGTTGCTGTAGAAAATGAAGGATATTGTTAACACATAAGCATAAAAAATAAATGACAAGTACGACTATGAATGAATAGCGCAAATACTGATGTGTTGGTTTTATACTCAACCAGCATCTGTTGAAATGGCGCAAATAATTAAAGTAACACGGTAACTTTCTAATGACCTTATCAGAAAACTACTTAGGTTGAAATGTTTAATGACATGGTTAATACTAGAATGTGACTGTGAGCACTACTGAGTTATAGAGTATTAAAATAAACAACAACAAAACGTAACAATGAGATAGTATGCTTTCAACAACAGTTCATATCAACACTGTAAGTTGAAATGAAACAGCTGGGAATGTGAGCACGATGGATCATGGTGATAATATAATTTGACATGCGATGGTTGAATGGTTGAAACATGAGGGCAGAAGGCAATCATACCTCCAGGGTCACGCATTGGAGTCTGAAATGGATGAAGTGGCGTTCTAGACGGGTGCATCGGTGTTTCACTACCCAACGAAAATCGGGGTTCACTGGTGATAACAAGTCCTGTTAGTAAACTCAAATCAAACAAATGCCCAAAATGCAACGGAGAGAGAGGATTACCGGAATGGTGTTGCAACAGTAGGTGTGTCGGCAATATCATCTCTCTTAACTGTATTTTGGTACCATATTAGCAACAAGCACATGAGATCAAGGAATGCAATAAAATATGATTACTCGCCTGTGACAATCTTCATTAACGAATCAAGCTCCACACGCACAAGCACTCCAGTCACCTCTTTAACGCGGCCACGGTACCCCTTATAAGGACCAGATTTAATCTTGATACACTTGCCAACCAAGGCATCATGTCCTCTTCCACCCCGGCCACCTCCTCCAAATCTTCCTCCATCTGCATTGAATGACAAGGCCATATTACTACATCAGCTTCAGTTAACAAAGCTATCGCGTTTGCCCAATTAACGGAGCTGCCTGAAAATCAACACTGAAGCAGAACACACATTTTTCACATTTACAAAAAGAGGCACAGAAGTTTCATACAGTTTTGAGGTCCTCTTGGGGGCAGCCTTCCTGGAGACTGCAAAATGCTTGCCGGGGATCTCAAAGCACCAAGCCTAGCATCTGCAGCATCCATACCCTGCATGCACAAAACAAATGGCAAATTAATTCAAGAAAACATAATCAGATTTTTTTACCAAGACTACTAATACTCCAGTACAAACATTTCCACGACGGCCACCAGTCGATCCACCGACAAGAATGCACGATTGTGCTTTTGCACAAATGAAGCCTGCATGTTCAAGGTGGTGCCTATCATATATGAACAATATGCCCTTGTGTATGTGTTCCACAGGTCCTTGCGTTCCCTAGTTCAAGGGGAAAAAATATGAATATAACTGTATTTGGATCACATAATATAAAGTGCTGCTCAAAAAAGACAAACTAATACAATTAATAATAAATGTGAAAGGATACACACCTTACATGCTCCATCAACAACTCTTACAACATCCTTAGTTGCGACCATATTATTAAACCGATCTTTCGCTGATGTACGCCGATCAATCTTACTTTTTATTTCTCTTAATTTTACAAGCACCACTTCAGGTCTATCTGGCATTCCTTTCAGAACCTAAACATAAGCGTGGTAAATATTTTGTTGACTTCAACATCCATTAAAGACCCTGAGAAACAAACTTGCCTGGAATGCTTCAGTTTCCACTCTTATAATTACCCCAAATGACAAGTTGCTGAAAAAATATTGGAAATTAAGGTAAGCACTTGCACAAATGAGCTATCCTTATGGTACACACTGGAAAGACAACTTACTCCAAAAGAACAAGATCATGTAGTTCATAATCACCGATTCTTGTAATTCCTGTGGTGATTTCAGAGCTCTCCACAACATGATCAGCAAACACACGTATCTGTGATCATCATGAAAAGATGAGAAACAATTAAGAAATAAATTATTTAGTACAGATAAGACTGAGTCATCGCTAAACATAATAACTATTAAATAGGACAAAAATTGCTCACGTGTTCTTTAGTTGTGTCTGATAAAATGATTAAGACATGCCCATCAACTTTAACAACCATGCCTGTGGTACCCTCTTGGGTACCTGATACCACTTTCACATGATCTCCAGGTTTGAAATACTTGCAAAGTTCTTTCTCGTTGAAGGCTAATGTTTTCTGCAGTTACAAAGAGATGCATAATTCACCAGATCAAACAGCTAATGTTAATGATAGCTACAAGTGCAAACAATTACCGGAAGATCGGATATTTTCGGCCTGATGTGGACAGTTGTGTCCTCTACTTTCTCGACCCACCCCTCTAAGTTTTTTAGATCACCTTTAACAACAATGACAGCGTCACCCTTCATAAAGTGTCCCTTTTTCCTATTAGAAAACAGAGTATTCAAGCTAGACATATCCCCATTCATGTCATCGCCAGGTTTCTTGAACTTCTCCAATTCATCGAATGATGGCTGAATACCCTGTGTGTGGATTGATTTTATCGAGACCGGTTTATACAAGAAACCATCTTTGAACATCAAGCCATCAACCATCTCAAAGTATTCCCCAGAGTCTTTATCCCGCCTCCGCTCCACACGTATGTGCATTTCCCTATTTGTGGGAAAGTTAGCAAACAATGACAAAAAGAACATTAAATAATTGATGACAGAGGAGAAGACCTGGCTTCATCAATATTAAAGAATCTTGGTGGTGGGACAAAGGTTTTCTTCTTTGCAGCCACCCTCCCTTCCTGAAATTATAAATTACCCATCAAATTCACACCATCGAAAACAAGAAATCTAAATTGTAGTCATGACAATCAGAGCAATCCCTGGTAAGTAATAACTCAGGACTCGGTGAACAGATGTTTTGCCTTCAGAAAATGCACAAGAGGGGACAAAAGAAAATAACATGAAAAGGAGAACTTAAATACTACTTATGATATACCAGCTTGTACCACAGATCAACCTATTGTTACGCCAAATTAGATTTATAGAAAGAAAAAAGATATGTGACTTACCAGTTTACTAGCCAAAACTTGTAAATCTATTCTAGGGATGAGCTTCACAGTTACCCTTTGGCGTACATTGTCAACATCAACAACCTGCAAAACGATCATCTTAGTTTCTGGAGAAACATATCTAAGAGGAGTGATGTGATCGTACCTTAGCAAGGTCACCTTTATATACTCCCAGCTTCATTCGGACCCAAGTATCCCTTGCAAGATCAACATTCTTGCTCTCAACATAGAGGACATCTGCCATTTCTTTTATTGGGACTAACGTTATTTTTGCCGAAGCATAGATATTTCGTAGACCTTTGCAAGCCTGCATATAAATAATTAGTAGGGTTGTGCAACCAAAAGAAATATAATGCCACGCGTATGCATACCTCCTTGACATGGGCCTCCTTTTCCGCTTCGACATAAATATAATTTTTTAGATGATCTAACGCAACAACAGACTTTATCTGGAGATCTGTCCTATCAATGAACTTTTGCATTAGACAGATTGCTGTCTCCCTCTCATGCCCAATCTGAAACCATAATGTGACATTAGTAGAGTACAGACAGTGCTAAGAAAAAGTTGCAAGTAGTTCAATTAAGCTACAGCTTCCCTACCGCACATTTCACCATCCAAAGCTTTGGATCTTTCACAGATGGCAAGAGAGCTTGCTGCTCAACGTCTGCAGCTTCCTCTCCATACTCAATATGAGTAGATCTTGCATATCTCTCTCGTACTTGTCGTTCAATCTCATCAATATCCTCTTCTTCATCCCTCATAGGGATAGAGTGACGTGCTCTGGAGCCCCTGCCGGCATCCTCATCAGGAATGTCGGCTCCAGCATCATTGATAAAGTCTGAACAAGGGCCAATGAACAGAGATCAGTGCATTAAATTTAGAAACCTATCTAGCCTTCTTCAGCAAATCAGTATGATAACTGTTGTGAAACTAGTTCGGCATCCGTCCCGTACACATCTGAATAGTGTTAAAATTCCTTAGTAACACTAACAAAAACACTTACTATGCTACTAAAAGCAGAATTGGCTGTAATAGCCATCACAATATCTCAACACACTAACCTCTGATTTATTTCCTTAAAATAACCGTCTAATTCATCAAGTAGTTCAATCCAGATCTTCTGATCCTCAAGCAGCAGTGAAGGCAGGTCAATCGATTTTATATTCTAGTACAGTCATTTCTATGACAAAAAGGCAACACTGCTAGTGGCAGATACATGGCAGATGTACTGAAATAGATCACAAAACTGCTACAATAATACGAGATGATTTCGCTAATGTTTACACATTGCTTTCCTTAAGCTACTATAACTAGGGGAACCATCATCATATTGACGAAGCATAATTCTTCATGGATTCTGACGATCAATTGGAACAGGAGAGCTATGACCTAGGTCTGTCATGAATTAGTGGGACCAGCAGTGCCAAAAGATATGTTGCTCGGACCTGATGTGTCATTTACAGATACTAGCACTGGTTACCAGCATGAAGCACGTTGGCATGTAATACAAAATGCAGGAGATAGATTGAAAAGGTTATAGAACTCACATGATATCCATAAGAAATAGTTTTTAGTTGGCTCCTCCCAGTCAAATGGCAATTTTAGGGTTTTGGGTAAACTATGCATTGTATTTGGTAGCACATGAAGATTTTGAGGGTACAATGAGGACAAGTGCAAAATAGATTATTTTCAGAAATTATCCATCTATATCCATACCAATATACGGAGTACTAGCTAGGGTTTGATGCAGACCATCTTATTCATCCAATTCACTGTGACGGCTCAAGAATAAAATTGAACATCTAAAAAATTGTGTTTGCACATTGAATCCCTTAATGACACCATACTGATTATCCTTTACAACCCTTTTCAAATTGTGGAGAATTGCACAGTTTATTTATCATTTTAGCCATGACACTATGATTGGTTACCATACTTGCAGCTCACATGATGTATTTCATAAATGTTGTGGTCACAAATGTTCAGGATAAAAACAGGGGAGTCCAAAATCTGACGAATTCTTTTCAGTGTTCAAGAAGCGTTTTTAAGCGACGCTTAAGCGCGCTGAGCGATGGCAAAGCGCTTCGCTTTTGCCCTAAGCGGTAGATTAAGCGGGTTCTTTTAAATTTGGCCAGAATTTGACTTTTTTTGAACTAATTTTGCTTGTCTGCTTGAGCAATAATGGCAATATGCCATTTATCTTATTATTAGGCTCTGTTTGGGAACTATTTCCTTCGTATCCTGGCAAAATTATGGCCACATGATCTCTATTAGGCCATGACTATTTGAACTGAACTGCATTTTAGTTGTTATTTTGCCTGCCATGTGAACCTGATGTGTATTCGCTATGGTGTGAACTGTATTTTAGATGCTATTCAATTACACATGCGCCATGTTTCCTATTTTTCTGCGTATATTATTCAAAATCTGTCAAATTCTAGCCAATTTCAAAAAAGCTTAAGCGTGGTTAAGCTGCGCTTAAGCGCCCATTGCTCTAAGCTGTGGCCTTCTGCTTCGCTTACGCTTTCCGCTTTTTTGAACATTGATTTTTTTAGGAGATGTAGTTTATATTGGACAAACCTTACATCACACAATTACACCAGTCAGATATACAGGGCATAATGTCATGCTATTTTCCTTGCTCATAACAATGAATCTTTTAAGCCGTGCTGCAGTATACGGATAAATAATTGACTGATTTTCACCATGGTAGCAAAATATATGTCAAGCTTAATGTGTACTTTCTTATCTGCATCGTATCAAGTTGTATTCACAGGTATTTTACTCCAGCATTCGGAAGACTGTACGAATTTAGTGAACTACCCAAGACTAGAAGAGGAAGTAGTGTGGTTCATTTAGGTCATATGCATGGTCTGCTCAACAAAACACTGGAAGTACTTACTAGTTGTTAATACCACATAATCTTCAATTAGTTCTGTTCCATGTAGGATCGAATAGCATAGATTTACCCTAGATTTATTCAGAAACAGCGTGTCCATGGCTCTATAGGGAGCACAGTTTCAGCATAATTTGAATGAACAAACAGGAAACAAAGATCTATAAACATTAAAATGTGCTTTCAAACAGGAAAGTTCGCGTGCCTAAAAAAACTCTCAAATTGACTGTGTCTAAGCTCAGGATCAAACATACCATAGAATATAGCATCAATAAGGGGGTTAATGTCATCCTATTAGGATTCAAATTATTTTCAGAAAAGACAAGACATCCAAGATGGACACCTCCCAATGAAGATAAGCCCATCAACAGATCAGAGCAGAAGCAACCAAATCAATTTTACCTTGAACAAGCATGTACTACCAAGTAATGACCGGTGTATATAAGTTATACGATGTCACCATAATTCTAAGTGTACAACCATTGCCCATTAGGCCATGACAACTAAACGATAACAAGCTCCAATTTATAAGATAAAAAAGAGCCATAGAATGGCATCAAAATCGCTGTCACCTAGCTCTTAAGCAGAATTCAATGACTAGTAGATGTCCTGATATTTCCACCACCATCGCTTACAGTGAATCATGCACACAAAATAATAGCACTCAAAGGACAAAGTAGAATAAAAAAACACTTACACCTCAAATCTAGTTCTGCAAATCAAACCAAGCGGATTCAGATCTCACCAAAGGCTCGCAGAAATACACAAGCATGGCATCGAAACCGCAATCGGACAGCGCAAAAGAGAAAAACTCACCATCCTCGCCTTCCCCTTCGTCCTCCTCCTCCTCGTCCTCGTCGACTTGCGCCTCCTCGTCGAAGAACCCGCGCACGCCGCCGCCGCCCTTCTTCCTCGGGCGGCTCCCGCCGTCGTCCTCCTCGTCCTCGTCGTCGTCCTCGATGGCCGAGTCGTCGATGAAGTTGTCCTGGCGCGATCTCTTCCTGACCCCTCCCCCGCCGCCGGCGGGGGCGCGGGAGCGGGAGGCCGCCTTGCCCCGGCCCCTCGCCTCCTCCTCGTAGTCGTCCCCCTCGTCCTCCTCCTCGTCGTCGAGGTCGTAGGCCTCTTCCTCGTCCTCCTCCTCCTCCTCGACCTCGTCGTCGTCGTCGTCGTCGTCGCGGCCGCGGCGAGCCATGGGTGGATTTGGCGGCTAGGTTTTCGGGCGCTCGCGGAGGGCGTCGAGGGGAAAGAGGAAACTCGTCTCCTCAGACGAGTCGTGCCCGTGCGCGTAGGCGGTTGCGAGGTGTAGCCTGGGCTAGCCCAAGTGAGGGGCTGCGGGCTGCGTCGCGTCGCTCTGTGGACCGTTGGATCGTGTCGGGAGCTCTATATGATTCGGGAACTGTTTCTCAAAAAAAAAATATGATTCGGGAACTCGGTGGGCTGGCTCCACGGGCCCGCTGGTTGGACCGTAACTTGGATACCGTCTCCGTGTGTGTATCCCTTTCCGTTCTCTGACAGACAATCTGGGTACGACGACGTCACCTGCTTTCTTCGCTGAAAAATACAGCGTCACCTGCTGGATACAGTCAAGTCAAAGGTGTTGCGCCCTTGCCGATCTGCTCTTTCGTGCTAGACTAGAATAACGGATGCGCGGCAGGGAACACTGCCTTGAGCATCAGATCTGCCCCTCTATTTTCAGATGCCGGCTGATCCTGACGCTACTTTTGCTCTATCCCTGACTTCCAATTGCTGAAATGTTCAATTAAGGCCTTTTTTGGTTCATAGGGTAGGAAATTTATAGGAATAGGAAAGTCATAGAAAATGAGATGACATGTATTTCAAATCCTATGAATAGAAACTAGCACACATGTCCGTGTGTTACATCGGAAGAAAAAATTCATCGCATTGTTTTTTGTGGCGGATCATCTCTGCAAAAGGGCTATGCATGCATTGTTGAGCCCGTACATTGCAAAGGCATACAATGACTATGCTTCGCTACGATTCAAACCAAAATTATCTTGAATTAGATGATAATCTATACCTACTACTTACTCATAAAGGAAAATTGATGGAAAGTACGTGTTCTCTACTTTATGTTGGCCTTCAATTTTCAACAATATTTGCGATATCTAAATAAGATTAGCAACATAGAGCACATAGGGCTTTGAACCCAAATTCGTTACCCACAATGGAAGTAAACATGTTAGTAACGGAACCCTTCTCAAATAGGTCTAATGGATAAGCTACATAATATATCCATTTGTTGTCTTCCCCAGCAGCAGGCTCGATGTGATAGCATCGTCCTTTGTAACGATCAAGACTGATAAGTCCATCAGTCCAAATAGTTGTCCATGTACCAGTAGAAGATTCGGCAGCTACTGCAGCTCCTGCTTCTTCGGGCGGAACCCCAGGCTGAGGACTTACTTGGAATGCTGCCAAGATATCAGTATCCTTAGTTTGCATGTACAAATCATCATGTATTTGAAAACCGAGATGGACATAAGGTATATACGCACGGAAGGAGCCTTAGGCCTCCTTCTTCTACTGGACCTTACCCTCGACGGTCTTCGAATGCATGACCCTTGTGCGACATAGTGTCTACAGGTGGGCATGGAGTTGCTCCGGTCTGGATCCACAACATTGAACATCGTGGAGGCCTTAGAGTTGGAGATGGACCCCTACGGCTAGCATCTTGGTCGGCTATGGCCCCCACAACTACACCAACCCTAGGGATCCACGCCATCTTCGTTGGCACTATCGAGATGGAGTGCAGAATCATTGAGGTTGTGGCTATCACGGGAGACGCCACCTCCAACGTCTTCACCTTCAGGTACCCTGTCGTTCCTCCCTTATTCAACTGTATAGCCTCGGGTTGCATCGACATTGTAGTTGCCACTATAAAAGGCCCTCAATCCTCTTGCGCTAGCAGCCGCTCCGGCAGCGCCGCCTCCCGCGACCTTGGATTTGCCGTCGAGAAGCCTGATGTGATTGAATCCTGCCTGTCAGGACGGCGGTGGCGGTATCGTGATGGAGATTGTAAATCCAGACGGGGTGCATATAAGTAGAGCGGAGTCGGTTATTTTGATTGGTTCTTTTTTTCTTGCTGCACGTGAATCAGGATTGTGGGTTTATTCTACGTACAACAGCTGGTCTGACGAGAGTTCAGCAAAGTTATGTATAAATAGAAGAAAACCTGGACCGCATGCATCACAGACTTGGCTACCTCAACTGGTCAATGTGGTTAGATTGTTTGTTTGGTTGTTTGTTCGAATACCCACTTGCACCAACCTTATTTTACTTATTATCAAAAAATGACCGAGCGTGAGTACGGGTTTCTGCAACGCGCCCGGGCCCAGTCGAGTACGGACGACGCAGCCCAAAACATAACTTATTAATATAGTGCGGGTTTATTATAAAAAATATGGGGACTTTTTTACAAATATTAATGATGGGCTAAGAATATATATTTCTTTTATTAGTAGGTATAGATAGTAAAGAAGATGCCCTTTGATTCACATCATAGGATTTTTGTCATTGAGTCTAGTCTAATGTTTATTTTCCTATGAAATGTGGAGGATAGGAAGAATTCCTTCATAGGAACAGGATTTCATCCCTACAAACCAAAGGGCTCTAAAGTATTTTTCCTATAAAAGTTCTATCATATGAAAATCATACGAAATGATGGATTTTCATATGATTTCCTATCATATGAAAATCATACGAAATTACCCACACAAAAAATCATACAGAATTCCTCCAAGCCAAAGGAGGGGTGCTTTTGGGAGTGTTGAAGTAGAATATTGAGAGTTTAGTGGACATTTTAGATTGTGTCTTTGCTAAGCGACGCACTACGATGCCCCGAAACGTTTTAGGTTTCAAGTGGCTCCGGCGGCACACGGGCGATCTCCATCTTTGCGGTGCAAAAGAAACTCTCTGCTACCGCGATCTCTCCACGATAGCCGTGAATCCTTTCCCCGTCCTACTTGCTACTCTCGGGGTGACTAAGGTGGGCCTTTGTGTCCCTGTCCGGCCTTGGAGCACGTGGGGCGACTGGGTTAGGGTTTTTGAGAGATCGGCGGACATGTGTTGTTTGGAATCAAGGACGAGGGAGAAGGAGTATATGGAGGAACATATTGAGAGGATGAGGTTGTCTGAGATGGAGAACGTGACGCTGATGATCGACGAGGAGCAGGACTGCAGGAGAGGGATTGCCAGCCCAACAAGAACCGGGGTACCACGGGCGTACGTACCAAGGGCTTGACGGTGGCCCCAAAATACGACGACACTCAAGATAACGCGACTGGAGGTTTGACCTCTCCACGAATTCAGAGTTTGGGCCGCCTGGGTACGGTTCAGAATACCTCGCAGGCTTCTCGGCTCTGGGAAGCACTCCCCGAGGGCCACGGGAAGTGCGTCCCCCGGCATGACTGGCCCCCGCGAAGGGAGAGGAGAACCCAGGAATCGACTGCATTGGATTTGATCCACCCCTCCCTCGCGGAAGCCAGCGTCAGCAACTTGGATGGGACGCGTCGAATCCGTCCTAGACAAATGGGCTCTGACTAAGCGCTCTGCTCACCGGGGTCGTCAATAGTGCCCTCTGAAGATTCACGTGCCCCGCGCATATGCTACATGAACAGTGACCAGAGGCCATGAACTCCGTACGAGCAAGCTTACAGTCGGTTGTCCACTGAGCAATCCGCTACCCCGGCAACCGTTGTCTCTGTGCAAGCAGGCATGCCATGAACGATCAAATCACGACGTTACATAACACTTTAAGCCTTTTCCTTTGTTTATACCACTGTTCAAAAAATCATCCTATTCAGCGATTTATCATCCTATTTATCGCTACTCGTGGGGTGATCGATAAGATTATGCCTTATCTTCACCATTTATCTTTTGGGCCGATTTGTCGCTCTGACAAGCGATTTACCCGGAATCTACCAATAAATTAGGACTATTCCTAACACTATATTTGCAAAAACTATGTTTATTTGTGTTTTTTGAACCTTGTTATGCAATATGTACCATTGCCCTAATTTGTTTGCCATTATACGAGGATTCGAAGGCTAGGAATCAAGGTAAAACTTTTGTGCAATATTTAAGTGTTGGGAACCTGAGATTTGCAAAAAAAAATGGCCGATTAATAGTCGACCGATAAAATCCATTAATTGGTCGATTTCCGATTAAACCCTAATCCCAAGCTGACCGAGGCGCTAACGATAAGCGTTATCCTCAACATTGGTTTATACAGGGTCAATAGAACGCCCCCAGCAGCCAACAAGGAGCAACGGAGTAGTATAAACAGGGGAAGACTACAGACCAACAAGGGTCGACTCATTTTTCACTCAACACATACATTGTAGCCAACTCTCACAGGAATATCATTCTAGATCAGGACTAGGGTATTACACCTCAATGATGGCCGAAACCTGGGTAATTCCGGTGTGCTCTCTTTTCTGCTCTTCTCACTCCAGTGATCGGTGACTTAGGAAACTCGACACGTTCAATCCTTGGCTGAAGTCTCAAAGGGTTGTAGCCGACTACCCAATGTCTGGTTCCTAGACACCGACATTTGGCGCGCCAGGTAGGGGACTGAGGTTTCTTGTTTCCTTGATCTAGGTTGTTTGCTCCTCCCGGACACCTTTCTCCCCCTCGATCGGCTCCACCACCAGCGCCGCTCCTTCGATAAGGTACCTGCACCTACTACCTTGTCGGCATCAAGCAAAGATGGCGCAGGGCAGGCTCCCCCGGGCCACGGTGTACTAGCGCATGTATCAGTGCAAGCAGAGCCCCGCTCACTCGCACCGTGTCAATGTGTTGCCCCCCTAGGCAGTTTACTGGCTCAATGGCACCAGGATACTTCACGGAATTGGCCCGAATGTGTTCCAAGTCAATGTAGTGGTGTAGGGAGAGACCTTTTGGAAGAATGACAATGGTCAAAATGTCAACCTGCACATTGGTGCGGAACCGGAATTGATACTTCTCCAACGTATCGATAATTTATGAAGTATTCATGTCATATTTGCCTATGTTTACAATACTTTTATATGGTTTTGATGCACTTTATATGATTTATTTAGAACTAACCTGGACTAACGTTATTTTCAGCAAAATTACCGTGGTGTTGTTTTTGTGCAGAAAATGAAAGTTATCGGAATCGCCACTAGAGCGAAGAACCACCGGAGGGGAGCCGCCTGTGGGCCACAAGCCAATAGGGTGCGCCTACCCTGTGGGCAAGCCCTGATAGCTTGAGGGGCCC
The DNA here is from genome assembly GCA_039707655.1 of Elymus sibiricus. NCBI lineage: Eukaryota > Viridiplantae > Streptophyta > Magnoliopsida > Poales > Poaceae > Elymus > Elymus sibiricus. The sequence continues at coordinate 116,335,970 of CM077675.1, forward strand.
ACGTGGCTCTGTTTAGCTTAATTCCAACGCCAAAAACTCCTATATATACATAAACCCTCAGAAATAAACAGACAACTTCCGCTCCACCGCCGCAACTCTCTATATCAAAGAAAAACCCATCTGGAGCCTTTCCAGTACCCTGCCGGAGAGGGAAAACCATCACCGGTGGCCATCTTCATCATCCCGACGAAGGCCATGACGAGGAGGGAGTAGTCCACCCTCGCGGCTGAGGGTATGTACGAGTAGCTATGTTTGATCTCTCTCTCTCTCTCTCGTGTTCTTGAGATGGCATGATCTTGATGTATCACGGGCTTGGTTAATATAGTTGGACCATATGGTGTTCTCCCCTTGCTATCTTGTTGTGATGAATTGAATCTTTCCCTTTGAGATTTTGTTATGTAGGATTGAATATTGTATTTGAGATCACTTGATGTATGTCTTGCATGTGGATACCCGTGGTGACAATGGGGTGTTATATTGATTCACTTGGTATATGTTATGGCATCAACTTGTGGATTCCGGTGACCTTGGGGATCTATGCATAGGGGCTGATTGCACGATCTTGTCTTACCTTCTCCGATAGAAATCTTGGGGTACTCTTTGAAGTTCCTTGTGTTGGATTGAATATGATGAATCTGAAATTGTTTGATGCATGTCGAATAATTTAACCACGGATACTTGAGGTGACATTGGAGTATCTAGGTGACATTAGGGTTGATTGATATGTATCATTGGTGTTATTTTAGTACGAACTCTAGGGCTGTTTGTGACACCTATAGGAATAGCCCAATAGATCGATCGGAAAGGGTAACTTTGAGGTGGTTCTACTACCTACACCAATTTCATCTTATATTCTCCGCTAGATATGAACTTTGGAGTGATTCTTTGTTGCACGTCGAGGGATGATCATATGATTCAATTATGTTAGCATTGTTGAGAGATTGCACTAGTGAAAGTATGAACCCTAGGCCTCATTTCCAAGCATTTATATAATGTTTTACCCGCTGTTTGCCACTTGCTACCTTGTTGTTTTTATACTTTCAGATTACAAAAAACTATATCTACCATCCATATTGCACTTGTATCACCATCTCTTCGTTGAACTAGTGCACCTATACAAGTTACCATTGTATTGAGTGTGTTGGGGCCACAAGAGATTTCTTGTATTTGATTGCAAGATTTTTTGAGAGAGACCATCTTCATCCTACACCTCCCACGGATTGATAAACCTTAGGTCATCCACTTGAGGAAAATTGCTACTGTCCTACAAAACTCTGCGCTTGGAGGCCCAACAGAGTCTACAAGAATAAAGTTGTGTAGTAGACATCAAGCTATTTTCTGGCGCCGTTGCCGGGGAGGTGAGTGCTTGAAGGTATATATTTAGATATTGCATTTAAATATTTTAGTTTATTGTTTATCACTAGTTTGTTTTGTAAAAGAAAACTAAAAAAATGAATTGATGTTGCATCAAGTTCTTTACCTTTATGATGTTTTTCTTGAAAACGATGGATCGGAAAATTGTGCCAGAGTGTTAGAAGAAGAGTTCAATAAAATGTTTGGCATTAAATACTTGAATGATGAGCATGATAGCAATATTGTTAGTATGAATTCTCTTAATATCCATGACGCTAATGATGATTGCACTAGTCGTGATAAAAAGATTTCCTATAAGCATGTCAATTTTTGTGGAGTGAATAACATTTCTGAAGACATGCCATATAGGGATGATAGATTTTGTAAGAAGCATAAACATGATAAAACCAATTGGTGGCTTAAAGTGGTAGATGAATTTGCCACAGGATTATGCTCTCTCCATCCCATTACTTGTGAACTTTGCAATAGGGTTGGTCATCTTAATTTCCAATGCATGCATTTTCATGATCAAAACCGTTTCCAAATATTGTGATAATTTGATCTCCGGTGAACTCTATAATGAACTTTGTTTATTTTTGGGGTGTGAAGAATTGTCACATAAAAATGATTGGTTTGATATATTCCTTGTCACTAATGATAATGAAACTAACCTACAGGAAATCTACATGTTTTGCGTAGTAAATTGAAATGAGAATGATTATATTGCCAACTATAGAAAAGATGGGAAAACCAATAGAATATAAAAGGAATACTAATGAAAGGGTAAAGGTCTCCCAATACCCTCCTATTGTTTCTCGTGATGAATCGGGTTGCAAGGAAGAGCTTCCCATCGAACCAATCTCTTCAATAAGAAGCTAGAAAAGATTACTTAAACCCACACATAAGGTGGTCGAGAAGAATAAAAGAAGGAAAAGTAGAGGTAAAAAGGTATCTCTCCCAAATAATGTTGCTCCTATAATCGTTGAGAATGGATCTGAAAGTAGTGTGGACGATGATACCATTGATGATTATTTTTTCATGTCTACTACTTGTTGTGATGAGGATGATTGGGAAGGTAATGATACTCCTTACAATATTGAAAATATTTTTGGCACCAACTTGGAAAATTATGATGATAATAATTGTTATACTATTGGTGCCATTCATGATATTGATGATTATGTTAATGATATGAAAACCCACAAGCTTGGGGATGCTATGTTTGATGAAAATGACATGTTTGAGAATTTATTTGCTGAAAATAATGTTTATCCCAAGCTTGGGGATGCAATGTTATATGAAGATGATCTTTTTAGTTCCCCTACTTTCAATGATCAAATTTATTATGATGATTGCATGCCTCCTATTTATGATGATTGCAATTTTTATGAAAGTGGGTTTGGAAGAGTGTCAAATTTAGATGATTATTATCCCACTATTTTGGTTGGTGTTGAATATTATTATGATGATAAAAGTGGATTTAGAGAGGCCATGACCTTGTTTAGTAATGATTCCACTATCTTGGAAGAGGTTTCAATTGATTATGATGAGAACCAAGTTACTACTTATGATGATTATTGTGATGATACTTATGTTATAAAAAGTAGTGATGATTATTATTGTAAAACTTGTCACAATTATGAATACCCTTTTTCTGAACATTATTCTTTTAATGTGGAAACAATACATAGCATTCGAGTCCCCTATGATACTCCCACTATTATGTATGAGAAGTTTGCTTGTGGGGAAAGTAATAAATTTTCTATGCTTGAGGATCATGAAAATAATGCTTTATGTGATAGTTATATTGTTGAATTCCTTCATGATTCTACTAAAAATTATTATGAGGGAGGAACATATTCTTGTAGGTATTCCAATAATGTCAAGTTTCCTCTCTATGTATTCAAAGTTTTGAAGTCATGCTTGTTTTGCCTTCCTATGCTAGTTGATTCTTGCTCCCATAAATTGTTTGCTGACAAAATCCCTATGAATAGGAAGTGGGTTAGACTTAAATTTCTTTTCCATGTGCTTCATGATGATCTCTTGCATGTTTCAATTACTATTTTATGCGAGCATCATTGAAATCATCATGCCTAGCTAAAAGGCATTAAAGAAAAGCGCTTGTTGGGAGACAACCCAACACTTTTCCTTTTTGTTTTTGTGTTTTTACATGATTAAGATACTATAGTAATCATTTTTTGTGTCTTTTATTTCAATAAAGTGCCAAGTAAAGGCTTTGGGATAGTGTGGATACTTTCTAGTTTTATTCTGTGCAAAAACAGAAACTTTTACGTCCAGTGCAGAATTTCTCTGATTTTACTGGAGAGTCAAAAAATTCTGAAATTTTTACACAGTTTTTCTATGAGAATTATCTGTCTTTTCCTAAATTTTCAGAATTTTTAGAGACAGGGAAATATAGCCACACTACAGATCTTCACAGACTGTTATGTTTTGACAGATTCTGTTTTGCATGCATAGTTTGCTTGTTTTAGGGTTTCCATAGCTTATATCTAGTAGTATAAATTATGGGAATGATAGAATACAGTAGTTATTATGGGAGAACAGTTATTAATCTTGCCTTTACAGTACCTAAGTGAATGATCTATCTTTATTACACTAACCCATCTCACGAAGTTTCGTTAAGTTTTGTGTGATTGAAGTTTTCAAGTTTTGGGTGAGATACCGATATGAGGAGAATAAGGAGTGGAAATACCCTAAGCTTGGGGATTCCCAAGTCACCCCAAGATAATATCCAAGGAAGACTCAAGTGTCCAAGCTTGGGGATGCCCCGGAAGGCATCCCCTCTTTCGTCTTCAACACTGTCGGTATATCTTACTTAGAGCTATATTTTTATTCGTCACATAATATGTGTTTTGCTTGGAGCATCATTTTATTTTGTTGTTCACTGTTAGATTTATTTATAATAATGTTTTTCAATAAAAAGTTCCAAGATTTGCCTTTAGGATGCTTCAATTGCATGTTTGATGTGTGCTGTGTAAAAATAGAAACTTTTGCTGTAGTGTTTGAATTTTCATACTTTACTGGAATTTGGAAAATTCTGAAATTTTTACACAGTATTTTCATATATATTTTTTATCATTTCCTAAAATTTCAGAATTTTTAGAGTTACATAAGTACACTATTTTAATAGATTTCTACAGACTGTTCTGTTTGAACAGATTGTTGTCATAGTGTTGTTATCTACTTATCCTAGAGTTTTCATGGCTTATATTGTTAGATATAAATTGTGGAAATGATAGTATGTGGTACCTAATGTTTGAAAATTATTATGCAACTTGTCTTGGCAGTACATGAAGTGTCGATTTATTCTTATGTGTACTAACCTATCTCACGAGTTCTTTTCGAGTTTTTTGTGGATGAAGTTTTTGAGACCTAGGTGTAACCGGGATATGAGAGGAATTAATGAGACACAAAAGCTCAAGCTTGGGGATGCCCAAGGCACCCCAAGTAAATATTTCAAGAAGTCTCAAGCATCTAAGCTTGGGGATTCTAGGCATCCCACCTCTCTTCATCAAACAAATATCGGTTATCCTATGTTGAGCCTAAATTTTTATTTGTCCACATGATATGTGCTATTCTTGGAGTGCCATTTTTCTTTTTGTTTGATGTTTGAATAAAATACTCAGATCTGAAAATCTTTGTTGAGAGAGAGTCCTCACATAGCTACTTGATTGTCTGACTACTCATTGATCTTCACTTATATCTTTTGAGAGTAGTTTGAGGTTTACTCATGTGCTTCACTTATATCCTGAGAGTAAACTTTGAATAAATTGAATGTCATAAATGTGAAATTATATATGCTTCATATGCTTGTCCCATGGTGAATAGTAACTTCACATACTAGGAGTATAAGCGGTAAAATTTATTGGAAGTTAGCAAACATAGCATTGGTCATTTGAATAATTCATGAAAGAATATTGAAGGAAGAGAGGTTTCACATATAAATATACTATCTTGGACATCTTCTATGATTGTGAGCCCCCGTTAATTATTTTCAAACTTGATCAAGTAGTTGACGTTGGACAAGGAAGACAACGTAATGGTTATGTTTGTTTATATTCACATAGCAGTTATATTGTCATGGATCCTCTAACATGTGGTGCTTGTTTAGAACCTTTTGCTAGCCAAAACTTCATACTAAGTAGAGGTACTACTTGTCATCCAAATCCTTGAGCCAAGTTTCTTCCATGAGAGTCCACCATACCTACCTATATATGGTATTTCACTTCCATTCCAAGTAAATTTGCACGTGCCACCTCTAAACATTCAAATAAACATCCATTTTACGTGCTCGTACCGCTCATGGAGCAACGGGGCGGTCATTATCTTCCATGCTAAGCGGGTTATTCTCAAGATGAGTATTCACTTGTCATTGCACGAGAGGCTGGTAAAAAGGATTCCCAGTCCTGCATAATACAAAAATAAACAAACAAAAACTCCCCCAAGAAAGTTGATTGTTTGGAGGGCAACCGTGGATTTGGCCAGCCATGGAATGTGTTTGAATGGTGGAGGGGGAGTAAAATTTCAATTCTGTTTGGGAACCGCCAATAATGTGTTTAGCATGGAAGATATTGAAATCTCTTGTCATGACGTTGACAGGAAAGGCACACCACCCAAAATATATTCATCTCTATTTTAAGCAATGAGCTCTGGCACCTCTGCAAATCCCTGCTTACCTCTGCGAAGGGTCTATCTTTTACCTTTATGCAAGAGTCAATAATGTTCATCCCTATTCCAATCTATTAATTCTTTAGTTGGCAAGCATCATGTGGTGGGGAAATATCCAGGCACATATATCCAGTTGAATATAGGTGATCATGATTCATTATTTGTTGACATTATCCCCGAGATAAATAAGTTGGGAGGTGAAACATTAAGCCCCTATCTTCCTATGTGTTTGACTGAAACTGTTTGTTCTAAAACTATGCTTTGAGTGTCAGCAATCATGGAAGACTAAATGATAGTTGAGTATGTAGAATTTGCTAAACCAAAGCTCTTACATAGACCCTTCCTAAAAATAAGATGAATTGTAATTGTTTAATGACTGAAAACATAGTTTGCTAATTTTCAAGAAAGTTTATGGTCTATACTTTAACATGTGAATAGCTTGCTACTTGATGATGAGAAGTTTTATGAGAAATACTTGTTGGTCATGATGCTAGAAAATTGAATGAAATTTTCATTTATCAAAATTATACACTATGCTAGCATTCACACGTCATAAATTATTTCTTTTTTCATTTACCTACTCAAGGACGAGTAGGAATTAAGCTTGGGGATGCTGGTACGTCTCCAACGTATCGATAATTTATGAAGTATTCATGCCATATTTGCCTATGTTTACAATACTTTTATATGGTTTCGATGCACTTTATATGATTTATTTAGAATTAACCCGTACTAACGCTGTTTTCAGCTGAATTACCGTGGTGTTGTTTTTGTGTAGTAAATGAAAGTTCTCGTAGTCGTGATGTCTACTACGCAACTTTATTCTTGTAGACTTTGTTGGACCTCCAAGCGCAGAGTTTTGTAGGACAGTAGCAATTTTCCCTCAAGTGGATGACCTAAGGTTTATCAATCCGTGGGAGGTGTAGGATGAAGATGGTCTCTCTTAAACAACCCTGCAATCAAATACAAGAAATCTCTTGTGCCCCCAACACACCCAATACAATGGCACATTGTATAGGTGCATTAGTTCGGTGAAGAGATGGTGATACAAGTGCAATATGGATGGTAGATATAGGTTTTTGTAATCTGAAAATATAAAAACAGCAAGGTAGCAAGTAACAAAAGTGAGCACAAACGGTATTGCAATGCTTGAAAACAAGGCCTAGGGTTCGTACTTTTGCTAGTGCAATCTCTCAACAATGCTAATATAATTGGATCACATAACCATCCCTCAACGTGCAACGAAGAATCACTCCAAAGTTCTTATCTAGCGGAGAGCATAGACAGAAATTATTTGTAGGGTACGAAACCACCTTAAAGTTATCCTTTCCGATCGATCTATCCAAGAGTTCGTACTAACATAACCAAGTTATCCTTTCCGATCGATCATCCAAGAGTTCATACTAATATAACCAAGTTATCCTTTCCGATCGATCTATCTAAGAGTTCGTACTAGAATAACACCATATGATACGCATCAACCAACTCTAATGTCACCTAGATACTCCAATTTCACCACAAGTATCCATGAGTTAATTATACGATACACATCAAACAATTTCAGATTCATAATACTCAATCCAACACAAAGAACCTCAAAGATTGCCCCAAGATTTCTACCGAAGAAGCTAGGACAAGAACGTGTATCAACCCCTATGCATAGATTACCCCAATGTCACCTCGGGAATCCGCAAGTTGAGTACCAAAACATATATCAAGTGAATCACTTGAATACCCCAATGTCACTACGGGTATCGCATGCAAGACATATATCAAGTGCTCTCAAATCCATAAAAGTATTCAATCCGGTGACGAAATCTCAAAGGGAAAACTCAATTCATCACAACTAGATAGAGAGGGAAACACATCATATGATCCGACTATATTAACAAAGCCCGTGATACATCAAGATCGTGACATCTCAAGAACACGAGAGAGAGAGATTGAACACATAGCTACTAGTACATACCCTCAGCCCGAAGGAGGATTACTCACAAATTATCATGGTGAGAAAGAGAAATTTGTTGATGGAGAGGTGCAACCCCGAAGAGATGGAGGCGATGGCGGCCACGGCGCCGGCGACGGGCGGCGGCCCCTTGCCCCTCCTCCTTCCTTGGTCTTGGTGCTGCAATGGAGGAGCCTCTCCCCTTCTTGGCAGCTGCCAAGGGAGAGGCAAATTCGTGGCCCTTGGTGGCTCTCCCGAAATTAGGGTTTTCCACTCCTTATATGTGCCTCTGTGGTGCTCTATGGCCCTCCGATGGATGGACCCTTGATCCAATGGCTCTTGGGCACGGCACCTCTAGAACCTTCCTAGGGTCTCCTTACAGCCCTGATGAGTCCCCAAAGTCGTGGCTTGGCCAAATATATCAGATATGGTAAGAGTTGGACTCAATCACGTCATCAATTCTCGTAATCCCGTAATCAGATATTTTCCTTCAGTAAAACGGGTCTCCAGATCGCATCTGAACTCCGTTTTGGAGAATTTGTAGTCCAGAATCATTGCCATAAAATTCCCCACACTTTCCTAGTTTTAACCTTTTCCATTTGACGCCATATTCAGGGGTCAAATTGACGATATCTAAAAACTGTTCGTGGACAAATTTCAGGAAAGTCAGAGTCCTCCTCCAACAAGGCTCCTTTTGCATTTTTTCGACAATTTCTAATTAATTCCTACACATCAAAGTGTGAAACAAGAACTTGTGCAATTTTGCAACCATTAATAGGTTAGTCCCAATAAATCATAAAACAATAGTAAAAACATAGGCAAATATGACATGAATACTTCATAAATTATCGATACGTTGGAGACGTATCAAGTTGCACGAAACTTTTTTATGATTTTTTCTGGAGAAAATAAGAAACACTGGAGCAAAGAACCACCGGAGGGGAGACATCTATCGGCCACAAGCCAACAGGGCGCGCCCACCCCCTCGGCGCGCCCCGATAGCTTGTGGGGCCCACATAGCTTCGTTTAGCGTAATTCCAACGCCAAAAAATTCTATATATACAAAAACCCTCAAAATTATCAGGGAACTTCCGCTCCGCCGCCGCAACTCTCTATATCGAAGAAAACCCCATCTGAAGCCTTTCCAGTACCCTTCCAGAGAGGGAAAACCATCACCGGTGGCCATCTTCATCATCCCGGCGAAGGCCATGACGAGGAGGGTGTAGTTCACCCTCGGGGCCGAGGATATGTACCAGTAGCTATGTGTTTGATCTCTCTCTCTCATGTTCTTGAGATGGCATGATCTTGATGTATCACGAGCTTTGTTAATATAGTTGGATCATATGGTGTTCTCCCCTCGCTATCTTGTTGTGATGAATTGGATCTTTCCCTTTGAGATTTTGTTATGTAGGATTGAATATTGTATTTGAGATCACTTGATGTATGTCTTGCATGTGGATACCCATGGTGACAATGGGGTGTTCTATTGATTCACTTGATATATGTTATGGCATGAACTTGCGGATTCCGGTGACCTTGGGGATCTATGCATAGGGGTTGATTACACGATCTTGTCTTACCTTCTCCGATAGAAATCTTGGGGTACTCTTTGAAGTTCCTTGTGTTGGATTGAATATGATGAATCTGAAATTGTTTGATGCATGTCGAATAATTAACCCACGGATACTTGTGGTGACATTGGAGTATCTTGGTGACATTAGGGTTGATTGATATGTATCATTGGTGTTATTTTAGTACGAACTCTAGGGCTATTTGTGACACCTATAGGAATAGCCTAATAGATCGATCGAAAAGGGTAACCTATAGTACGAACTCTACTACCTACACCAATTTCATCTTATGTTCTGCGCTAGATATGAACTTTGGAGTGATTCTTTGTTGCACGTTGAGGGATGATCATATGATTCAATTATGTTAGCATTGTTGAGAGATTGCACTTGTGAAAGTATGAACCCTAGGCCTTATTTCCAAGCATTTATATAACGGTTTGCTCGCTGTTTGCCACTTGCTACCTTGCTTAAATTTTCAGATTACAAAAACCTATATCTACCATCCATATTGCACTTGTATCACCACATCTTCGCCGAACTAGTGCACCTATACAATTTACCATTGTATTGGGTGTGTTGGGGACACAAGAGATTTCTTGTATTTGATTGCAAGGTTGTTTGAGAGAGACCATCTTTATCCTACACCTCCCACGGATTGATAAACCTTAGGTCATCCACTTGAGGGAAAATGCTAATGTCCTACAAAACTCTGCACTTGGAGGCCCAACAGAGTCTACAAGAATAATTTTGTGTAGTAGACATCAGGGATCCATAGAGTCTTGCTCAACCACAAACTGATCAATATCACGATGAAACTTGAAATATGAGGGCTTGGGAACTTTTGTGGAAGTCCCTGAGTGCACGCCCAAGAAGTTGTGGAGGCTCAAGTGATATGCGGTTACCTCCCTCATTTGGTTGCATTGGTGGAGGAGGAGGCATATAGTTGGGCTGCCAAGAGGTGGGAAGTCTAGTAGGAACAACCACATAGTCTACCTGTTCCTCATACTCCATATCCTCTTCATAGTCAGACGCCTCGGGAGAAGAGGAACCATCATACACATGAGTACATGACATTTGTCTGCTCGCTTCCCCGGGCATTGGCGCACCTGAGAGTCATCCAAGTCACCGTGACGAGAAGCTGAAATGACATGACAAATGAGCCCTTATGAGCGAATGCCATACCAATGTAGTAGAGAAATAGAGTAATTGTAGGATTGTCCACAAACGAGGAATATACCTGGATGAGAGCAACCACACAATTAACCATATCATCACTCAAGCATGGGCATGACATAAATACAAGGAAGTGTAAAGAAAGGTATCAAGACTGCAAGGAAACGATGTAGAACATAGAAATTACCATGAGCAGAAGAGCCCCCGACGTCCTTGCGGAGCGTGTGCTTGATTTTTGGCATCGTTGTTTCACGAACTACCTTATGAACAACCAAGAGGAGAGGAGATCACAACCGGGCACGAACCCATCACGAATGAGAAAAATGACAGGAGGAATAGATGACAAGAGGTCTAGTACTCCGGAAGAACTCAGGAGCCGGATAAGAAAGATCGACGGAGGGACGGAAGGTCCAGTCCTCCACTACAAAAAACACACATCCGTGACATTATGGGTCGAACAAAAACTTTTTTTTGTCATGGAATGACACTTTCATGACGATAATTGTGACAAAAACACGTATCATCATAGATGTGGTGGGCTCCCACTTATATGACAAAAAATCTTGATAGAAAATGAGATTTTCGTCCTGGGCTGGCCGGAGACGCACCTGCATGACATTCTTTGGGTCGTCCATGACGGAAAAAATCTTGGTAGAAGTGAGGACGATGAAATATTCAGGGACTTCCTGGTTACGGTGGGCAATCGGTAGGTGGTTAGAATCGAGCGATGCAGTGGTTTGCGCATTTCTCTCATAAGCGTGTGTGTGTGCGAGGCGTTCGATGGCTGCTATAACTGAACCCGATCAAGCGATCGAGGCGTTTGTTCGCTTACTGAACCCGAGCGATCCCTCGCACTACGTACTAAACACGAGCGATCGATCAATCCCTCGCACTACATAATGAACCTGAGTGATTCGCTGGCTGCTAACTGAACCCGAGTGATCCCTTCGCTGCTTACTAAACTCGATCGATCCCCGGTGTGAGACGTGAGTTGAGCTGCTAGTAGCCGGTTTGGTTGCCTCTGGATGAATAGTGCCCATTGTTGTCGTATGTGCGGTACGTGGAATGAGTCGAGATGTTGCATCGATCGATTGAGCCCCTTGGGCGAGACGTGGCCGGTGAGTTGAGTTGGTTGGTTGTGGGTGAACAGTTCCCATTGTCATCGCCTGCTCGTACGCCCCACCCCAGCCGGTGGGGGTTGTCGTTGTATGAACAGGACGGACCCTGTGGTACGTACGTAACAGTAGCCGGTGTTGGGGTGGATGAAGAGGGCCCCGTGGAGGCTGGAGGAAGTCGACGGTGGATGAACAGTAGCCCGTGGAGTCCCGTTTTGCAGTACGTCCCACCCCCTGGACCCCATTTCTTCGACAGTAGCCGGTCCATTTCCTCCGTTTTGCAGTACGCCACACCCCTGGACCCCGTTGCGGCCGTAGTTGGTTGAACAGAAGTCCATTTCCTCCGTTTTGTGGGACGCCACACCCCTGGACCCCGTTTCGGCCGTAGCCGGTTGAACTGAAGTATGTTTCCTTCATTTTGCAGGACGCCACATCCCCAGCCGAGTCACTTGGCTCCTCCGTTCCGACCCAGCCGGTTGGATGCCGATGAACAGGACGTTGTTGCTCTCGTCTGTTGACTCTGCCACGTTGCCTCTCCATGTACATGATCCCTGGTCGTACGTACGCGTGAGTATGTGTTCGAGACACAACATGGTTGTACGTACGTATACACAATTTAGACGGGGCTGCCTCAACTGCTACGTCGAGGCTGGGCTCTATTACGACACGTGCCGCTCCTAACTCGGCCACGGTTCATCATCATTGCAGAGAGACCGATCGACCAGTATGTACGTACACATTTTGTGACCAGACGAATAACGCTACGTACTCTTCGACCTGGTGGGTCCCAACTCTGAGCAGGAGCGAATCATTTTTTAACATAATAAGGAGACACTTCCTTGTTGATACGTATCCAACGTATCTATAATTTTTGATTGTTCCATGCTGATATATTATCATTCTAGGATACTTTTTGGGTCTTTATTTACCAATTTATAATATTTTTGAGCACTAACCTATTGACCCAGTGCCCAGTGCTAGTTGTTGTTTTCTGCATCTTTTTTTTGCTTTTCAGGTTTATAGTACCAAACGAAGTCCAATTGCCACGAAACTTTTTGATGATTTTTTATGGACTATATGAAGAACTAGAAGCTTCAGAAGGAAGCCAAGAGGTGCATGAGGGCCCCACCACACATCAGTGCGCACCTTGGGGGGGGGGGCTGATATGTGGTGGCCCCCTCGGGCGTCTCCCGACGTCCCTTTTCGGCCTATAAATTCTCTAAAATCCTAAAAACCCTGAAAGTAGTCCCGAAACCCTTTTTCCGCCGCCGCAAGTCTCTGTTCCGTCGCGAGGCCATCTGGAGCTCCGTTCCGGCACCCTGCCGAAGGGGGGATCGATCACGGAGGGCCTTTTCATCAACCTTGCTGCCCTCATGATGATGTGTGAGTAGTTCACCACAGACCTACGGGTCCATAGCTAGTACCTAGATGGCAATCTCTCTCTCTTATGATCTTCAATACAATGGTCATCGCATCTTCGCTTTGATCTATCCGATGTAATCCTATTATGCGGTGTGTTTTTGGGATCTGATGAATTGTGGGTTTATGTTCAGGATATTCATGAAAAGTATTTGAGATGCCTCTGAATTATATTATCTCTTAAGTGCATGATCATTATAGCTTCGTGATGCTCTCCGATCTATTGATATGCTTTGGCCAAGTAGATTGATATTTCATCGGTGGGAGTGGTGCGTTGTGGTAGGTTCAACCTGGCGAGTTTCTATATCCCAGTGACAAAGTAGGGGACAAGATGCATCTTTGTGTTGTTGCTACTAAGGATAAAACGACGGGGTTCATTCATATTGTTTGAGTTTACTTTGTCTACATCATGTCATCGTTCTCCAAGCATTACTCTGTTTTACTTAATACTCTAGATGCATGCTGGATAGTGGTCGATGAGTGGAGTAATAGTAATAGGTGCAGGCAGGAGTCGGCCTATTTGCTTATGGACGTGATGCCTATGTATACATGATCATTGTCGTTAAAATCGCATAACTATCCGCTTTTCTATCAATTGTCCAACAGTAATTTGTTTACCCGCCGTATGCTGCCTACATGAGAAATGACGCTAGGGAACACTATGGCCCCCCAGATCTATTCACTTATATATTTACAAATGCTATTATTATCTCGCTGCCTTTATTTACTTTTTATTTATTTTACTTTTATCAACAATTATCTACACAACTCATTTGCTTGCAAATAACGAGATCAAGGGGATTGACAACCCTCTTGCCCGCGTTGGGTGCAAGTCGTTTGTTCATTTGTGTGCAGCCGCTGAAGACGGTTGGGGATTGATATTCCTATTGGTTCGATAAACCTTGGTTTCATAACTGAGGGAAATACTTATCCGCTTTGTGCTGCAATTATCCGTTCCTCTTCACGGAAAACCCAACGCAGATCACAAGTATCACTTGTGTACGAAGATGTAGCTAGTGGGTCCAAGCTACCAGGGGGAGGAATCGTTTTTTACGCCTAATAAGGAGGCACTTCCTTGCATGTGAAGATGTAGCTGGTGGGTCCGAGCTGTCTTGGGGAGGAATCGTTTTATTTTTGTGTGTAATAAGGAGGCACTTCCTTGCATGCAAAGATGTTGGTGGTAGGTCCCAACTGTTAGGGGGAGCAATCATTTTTCCCGCGTAATAAGGAGGCACTTTTGTTCGAGCGACTATGGACCTCGTGGGTCCCAGTTGTCGGTGGAAGGAATCATTTTTTCGCATAATAAGGAGGCACTTCCTTGTATGCGAAGATGTAGCTGGTGGGTTCCATATGTCAGGGGGAGGAATCATTTTTTCGTGTAATAAGGAGGCACTTACTTGCGTGCGGAGATGTAGCTGGTGGGTCCCAGCTGTCACGGGGACGAATCATTTTTTTGCGCGTAATAAAGGGGCACTTCTGTTCGCGTGACCATCGACCTGGTGGGTCCTAGCTGTCAGAGGGATGAATCTTTTTTTGCGCGTAATAAGGAAGCACTTCCGTTCGTGCGACCATGGACCTCGTGGGTCCCAGCTGTCAGCCTCTCCATGTACAGTCCTCTTCCGATGGCAGTCATTTGATGACCACGTTGATGACGCCGCGTCAAGAGCACGAAGGCGGTGGACGACGGAGAGGCCTTGGAAGGGAACGACACGGTGCTGGGGAAGACTCGGCTATGGATGCCCACGCGGAGGGGAGTACGAGGGTAGACTAGTTCGGCTACGGTGTGAGGCTGCCGTCGTCGGAGAATAATACGAGGTGTGGGTGAGTCGAGGGATGGCATGGCCATCGGTGAGAGTAGGGTTGGAGCGTTGAGGCCTACGCAGCAGCGCAGCCGGCCATGGGAGGCGGGAGCAGGCGGTCCCGCCGACGCTGGTTTGGGCGGCTGGATCAAGAAGATCAGAGATTGAAGAAGCACGACGACCATTGGATTGACATCCAACAGTCGCTTCTGCTAGAATCGTTTGTTGATTTTTTTGGAGGGGTAAATCATTTGTTGACTAATAAGTTAAAAAAGCCTTGCATACGCGTAGATTTAATAGGCCCACAAGTCAGCCTCCCAATTTGTTGTGGACAGTATACAACCCATTTGCTAGAAAAATAAAATATAGTGCATTTGCAAATTCTTATGCAATTTATTGGAGCCCACTTTCTTTTTGTTGGCGACGACCAGGGTTAAAAATTTAAACGAAATTTTGCATATTTCCATGGGGGCCAAACAATTTTAATTCCAGAAATGTCGAGCCAGATTCAAACTAATTTCAAAAATAATTTAAATTAGGTTAAATTTCACTAAAATTTGAAATCTGGAAATGTGGAAAAATCAGAAATTTGAAAGTAATTGCCATTTTGCTGCCTTTTATATTTATATCCCATTTCATATTACTTTTAAGGTTCACAGTTTACTACCTAGATTCTCTCATAGAGTCAAAAAAGCCTCAGGATCTGAACCTTCTTCAGGAATTCATGAAGTATTGAATTCTTTCTTGTTCATATTTTGTATTCATATCTGGTTCAAGAATTGAGCATGTAAAAATTAATCTACATTTGCGGTGTATTCTCAAGGTACATAGCTTTGGGAAGGATATGGTTCGACCGCCAACTACCTTTGCGCCACGAGATCATTTCTCCTGTAAGATATTCAAGTTTCTAATAAACCTCTTTCTATTTCTCTCCAAAGAAAAAAAGAAACAACTTACACCGGTTAGGTTGTTCCTACCAGTGCAAATACATGACTAATTATGTACAAAATAATTCAGTGTCCTGAACAACAAGAAGGGACCAACCTTTGTGGATACTATGTTTGCAGACACATGATCTCCGTATGCAGATCTTCTCAATGTTGTACCGATGTTGGCAGAATAGTAACAATAAGTCTGTTTCTTAATTACTATCTTCTACTCCACACGTATGCCACATTGTGATCTCAAAATCCCGTAGATGATCTTCGAACAGATGACCCCTGAACCGCTCCTCGTGGCTGAATTGTTGGATGTTAGGAGATTTATCAATAACTTCTTCGTGAAACACTATATCAAGCCCGATCAACATTATCAAGATTTTAGCGTTCCTTTTCCTTGAACAATAAGTATGCATTCAGTTTGTGTTAGCAGCTAAACGTATATGCATGAATGCATTTTTTCATGTGATGAGTTACACTGTACAATGTGATTATGTAGCTAGCATGGAATTTAGCTAGCATTTGTTCAATTGCACATTGTAGCATATTTTGATGAGTGTTCCTCCTGTGGACACTATTTGTTCAATTGCATATTGTGGCGAATTTGTATTTGCAGGCGTTTCAAATGTGATATTTTTCCGTAACCTGGCCATTTAAGCGATCACGGTTCAAGAAATTGAGCGTGTGGGATCCAGAACGGAAAGCACACGTCACTCATAGCGTAACCGCGTGTGATTTACCCCAAAAGCACACATGATCTGAACTGAACCGTTGGTGATACACATCAAATCACAAACGGTTTGCAGCACATTTCCCACACATGAGCTTTAGAGGAAACCGTGCCCGATGCAAAATGCAATCCCACTCGTTAATTATTCAGGAAACATGTGCAATGATATCATGCATGGCACAAACTTGCCATACATGACTCGTGTGCGTTGATCCAGATATCGCACACAGTTTCTATGATCGCCCGTGTGGCTTAGGTAATATTTCAGAAACAGTTATAGGTCAAACACCGTTTGGTTTCCATGAGCAATTAGACGCGTTCGACTGGTGATAGTTGTGTGTGATTGATCCTCTATCCCACACGGTTCACAAAAATAAAGTGTGTGTGATATGTTCCTGCATTGCACACGGTATATTTACTAGATCGTTTGCGTTCATCGGTCACTATTGTTGACGATTTTTCTGTGTCGTGTGGGATGGACCTTCCTATCGCACACACATGCAAGGCGCCGATTTAAAACTATGTCGTGGAAAGGGGTAAAAACCGTTTGTGTAGGATGTCGCTGCACCAGTGATGATTCCCGAACCCATAGGGTCGCACGCTTGACGTTCGATGACGCTAGAGGGGTATCGGGATATGTACATTGGTGACTGAATGTTGTTCAGAGTCCGGGATGAGATCCCGGACGCCACGATGAGCTCTAGAATGGTCCGGAGGTAAAGATTGATATATGGGAAGTCATATTTTGGCTACCGGAAAAGTTTCGGGTTTGCCGGTATTGTACCGGGAGTGCCGAAAGGCTTCCGGGGGTCCACCTGCCCTGGGGGTGACATGGGCCTGGAGGGGGCACACCAGCCCCTAGTGTGCTGGGCACCACTCCCCAAGGTCCCATGTGCTTAGGGTTGGGGGAACCCTAGGGTGGAGGCGCTCCACTTACTTGGGGGATACTCCACCCCCTTGGCCGCCCCTCTCTTGGAGGAGGGGTCTAGTGTGACACCCCCATTTTGATCGTACACTAATCATACACGCAATTGCGCACGATCAAGATTAGGGACTCAGTAGATGATATCACAACACAACCCTAAACACAAATTAAAGTCATACAAGCTTTATATTATAAGCTAGGGGCCTCGAGGGCTCGCATACAAACGAGTCAGCGGAAGCAACAATATCTGAGTACAGACATAAGTAAACAAGTTTGCCATAAGATGGCTAGCACAAACATAAACATGGATCGAAAAGGCAAGGCCTCCTGCCCGGGAGCCTCCTAACTACTCAGCAGCCTCCACATAGTAGTAAGCTCCGTCGGGGTAGTAGTACTCGTTGGCGGGATCAGCTGGCTCCTGGGTTCCATCATCTAGTCGCAGCAATCGTATCAAGGGGAAAAGGGGAGCAAAGCAACGGTGAGTACTCATCCAAAGTACTCCCAAGACTGACATCAGTACTATGCTAAGCATGCATCATTATCAAAGGAATGGGGCTATATCTTTGGACCGAACTGCAGAAATGCCAGAATAGAGGGGAAGACCTAGCCTATTGAAGACTAGCATCTTCACCATCTTGCAACATTAGAAGAGTGTAGATTAGCACAAAATAAGTAGCAAGTTTATTTAGTAACGCCCAGAGATTCTTCCTCGACTCACTGCGAGAAAGCAATCCTGGAGCCAACATTCATTTCAAAGTCTACATTTCTAGTTGTAAGATCAGGATACAACTCCGAGCATCCGTTACCATGGACACGGCTATTCAAATAGATATACTTCCCTGTAGGGGTGCACCAACTTGCCCAACACGCTCGATTAACTCTGGCCGGACACAATTTCCAGGTCATGCCCGGCCTCGGCTGATCGACACGCCGTATTCCTACCTAGGCTAAACAGAGAGGCCACACACCGGTCTACATCCTAATCGTGAAGGGGTCATGGGCCAATTGCCCTTTGCAATCCCGCGTGTTGCGAGGACGGCCGGTGTCAGTCATGGCACCTCTTAATACAAAGACGGTGCTTACGTGGGCCACCCGGGCGCGTGCCGCTCAATTGTGACGTCTGAAGAGCTTTCGGGCGAATGTACGATGTAGAGTGCCCATACTGATTCCCGCGTGGTGGTTAGTGCGAAACAGGCCAGAGGCCTTCTCAGATCACATATCCAAACCCATTAATGTTTCGTTAGCTGCGGCGACGATCAATGATCCACGATATGTGGTCCCGTTACCCCGTCTCGAGAACTTACGGCAAGGGACAAGAATGCCCGGCTGTGCCTCGTCATTATTACACAAGCACCCTCCAGGTCAATCTGACCTCAACATGGATCTGTAGTAAAGTCAAAGTAACCATGTGTCCATACCTCAAGGGGGATCCGAGAAATCAACCTCGATGGACCCCTCTCGATGTAGCCGTCAAGGTGACCTGGGAGGAATCACCCTCGAGGGTCCACACTTTAGGTGTTGCACGACAGAGTCGTTATCGGGAGTGGTAACGGAGCAATCACCCTCCGAAATCCACGACCGACTAGCTTCACTACAGAGTTATCATCATGAGCGCGTTACGAGGTATCACCCTTGGCACTCGATATTAACTATGCAGAGTCGTACAAGTAAGGGGGGTGTGGTGAGGTGTCTGGCTCAGGGCTTGTCGATCATGTTGATCGAGTCTTCGGTCTCCGAGTCTTTGATGATGAAGCAGGGGCAACAGGGACAAGTGGGGTCACTGGGGGATCACTAATCAACCTATACTAAGCATTTGGTATAACAGTAAGGTACAACTGCAGTTTAACAAAAACAGGCTATGCATCAGAATAGGAGCTATCTACAACAGTAGCAAAATCTAATGCAAGCATGAGAGAGAGAAAGAATTGGGCGATATCGGAATGATCAAGGGGGGTTGCTTGCCTTGTTGCTCTGATGCAAAAGGTTGATCGTCAGTGGTGTAGTCGTACCCGGCAGCAGCGTCAGTCTCGGGGTCTACCGAAGAGAAGAGGGGGCAGAAACAATAAATATAAAGCAAGCAGATGCATCACGAAGCATGACATGACAATATGCAGTGCTAGAGGTGAGATAACGCAGTGCTAAGTGTTATAGACGGAGCGGGAGAATATCTTACGATATTTCCCGGGTCTCAAAGTTTTATCGGACAGATAAACTGGAGGGGAAAGTTCCATGTTCATCATGTTAGAGGCATGTGACAGATGAATGGAATGCATATTTAGATTCGTTGGATTTTTCTGATCAACTTTCATATATAAAATAATTCCATCCGAGTTATAAATTAATTTGTATGATTTTTCAAAGTTTTAATAGTATTCTGAAATTAACAAATTTAGTTTAATTCGGAAAATACTTTTAATGCATCAGCATGATGTCTTCATGACATTAACAGTCAACCTAGTTCTCTCAGATCAAACCTGACAGCTGGGACCCACCTGTCATAGTGTAACGCCCCCATTTTGATAGTATGCTAATCATACACGCAATGCGTACGACCAAGATTAGGGACTCACGGGAAGATATCACAACACAACTCTTGACACAATTTAAAGTCATACAAGCTTCATATTACAAGCCACGGGCCTCGAGGGCTCGAATACACACGAGTCAGCGGAAGCAAATAATATCGGAGTACAGACATAAGTAAACAAGTTTTGCCTTAAGAAGGCTAGCACAAACATAACACGGATCGAAAAGGCAAGGTCTCCTGCCTGGGAGCCTCCTAACTACCCAGCAGCCTCCACGTAGTAGTAAGCTCCATCCTGGTAGTAGTCGTCAGCGGGATCAGACATCTCCCGGGCTCTAGCATCTGGTCGCGGCAAATCGTATCAAGAGGAAAAGGAGGAACAAAGCAACGATGAGTACTCATCCAAAGTACTTGCAAGACTGACATCAGAACTATGCTAAATATTCATCAGTATCTAAGGAATGGGGCTGTATCTTTGGACTGACTGTAGAAATGCCAGAATAGAGAGAAGGCCTAGTCCTATCGAAGAGTAGCATCTTCAGTGTCTTGCATCATTAGAAGAGTGCAAATTAGCATAATTATAATGTAGCAAGTTATGTAGCAAGTTTATTAGCGACGCCCAGAGATTCTTCCTTGACTCCCTACGAGAAAGCAATCTCGGAGCCAAACATTTCAACTTTTAAGTCACAATTCTAGCTGTATTAGATCGGGATACAACTCCAAGTCGTCTTGTTACCGTGGACACGGCTATTCGAATAGTTGAATTCATCCCTGCAAGGGTGCACCACATTTCCCAGCACGCTTGATAACCTCTGGCCGGACATACTTTCCTGGGTCATGCCCAGCCTCGGGACATCAACTCGTCGTCGCCCTACCTAGGCTCAACAGAGAGGCCAACCCGCCAGTCTAAATCCTAAGCGCACAGGGGTCATGGGCCCATCACCCTTTGCACTCCTGCACGATGCATGGGCGACCGAGGTCAGTCCTAGCACCTCTTATACAAGATCAATGCTGTCGCAGACCACTCGGGCGTGCGCCGCTCCATTGCTGACGTCTGAAGAGCTTCGGCTGATAGAACGACGCCGAGTACCCATAACTTCTCCCACGTGAAGGTTAGTGCGAAAAAGGTCAATCGACCAACTCAGATCAAATACCCAACCCATTAGCATTTTGTTAACTGCGGTGACGATCAATGATCCACGATATGTGGTCCCGTCGCCCCATCTTGAGGATGTGTGGCAAGGGCCAAGAACGCCCGGCCACGCCTCGTCATCATTACACCAACACCCTCCAGGTCATCCTGACCTCAACAAGTAACAACAGTAAGGTAAATGTAACCGTGTGTCTATAGCACCAAGGGGGAAAACCGAGGAATCACCCTCGATGGATCCCACTCGATGTAATTGTCAAGGTGACCAGTGAGGTATCACCCTCGATGGTCTATGCTTGAGGTGTTGTACGACAGAGTCGTTATCGGAAGTGGTGTCGGAGGAATCACCCTCGATATCCATGACCGATTAGGTATGCTACAGAGTCATCATCAGGAGTGCGTTATGAGGTATCACCCTCGGCACTCGATAGTAGCTCTGTAGAGTCACACAACTAGGGGGTGTGATGTGATGTGACGGGCATGGCTCGTCGATCAAGTTTGATCGAGTCTTCAAGTCTTCGGGTCTTCAAGTCGTTGAGTCTTCGATGATGAAGCAGGGGAAACCGGGATAGTGGGGTCACAGGGGATCCACTAATCAACCTATACTAAGCATTTAATACAACAACAGGAACCATAGCAGATAATCAAAGACAGGCTATGCATCAGAATATGAGCTAACTAAACAGCAGCAAAATCTAATGCAAGCACGAGGGAGAAAGAATGGGCGATATCGGTTTGATCATGGGGGGTTGCTTGCCTTGTTGCTCTGCTGCAAAAGGCTGATCGTCAGTGGCGTAGTCGTACCCGGCAGCAGCGTCAGTCTCGGTGTCTACCGGAGAGAAGAGGGGGAAGAAACAATAAATATAAAGCAGACAAATGCATCACGTTGCATGATATGGCAATAGGACGTGCTAGACATGAACTAACGCATTACTACACGTTACTGACAGCGCGGGATAATATCTGACGATATTTCCCGGGTCTTTGGCTACTACCAAACAGATGAGTCGGAGAGGAAAGTTCCATGTCCATCATGCTAGAGGCATGTGACAGATGAACGGACATCGTATTCAGATTCGTTGGATTTTCCTGATCAACTTTCATGTATAAAACTTTTTCATCCGAGCTACGGATTATTTTATATGATTTTATAAAGATTTAAACATTTTCTGAAATTATTATTAATTTGAATTAAAACAGAAAATACTTTTGTCACCAAGTGCATTTCTAGCCACAATGTATGACAATGGGACCACGGGGTCCAGTCAGTAGTTGACCAGTCAAGGTTTGACTGGTCAACAGGGCAAATAGGGACCCACTTGTCAAAGACACACATAATAACATATTTTATTAGTTTGTTTATTAGGTGAGAGGTCCACCAGTCAGTGTCACAGGTTAAATTAGTCTCTAGATAATTATCTAAACTAATAGGATATTTAGGGGGGGTTAGCCTAATTTAATTAGGGGCCGGACCCACTGGGCAGTGGCACCGGCCACACACACACACACACGCGCGCGCTGGGCCGCTCGGCCATGGCAGCAGCAGCGGCTGGCGGAGAGGGCTTGCGGCGGCCGGCGGTGGGTGAGCGGAGCAGCGACGACGGCCAACGGACAGCCGGAGGCGGGCGGAGCCAGGCGTGGCGGTGCGCGGCAGAAGCGGGCGCGGCGATGGAGAGCAGCAGCGCAGGCGCGGGCGTGGAGGCTCCGGGAAAGACGATGAAAAAGGCGCCGGAGCCGCTGCCGAAGGTATGGAAGACGAGGTATGTTTTCTGGGACTTGGAGTACTGGCACAAACTCGACACGCCACATTGCCTTGATCAAATGCATATCTGTAAGAATGTCCTTGAGAGCTTGCTTGCGACACTGATGAACATGCCGGATAAGACCAAGGATGGGCCGAAGGCAAGAAGAGACTTGCAAGATTTGAATATCAGGGCAGATCTGCACATGCCGCCCCGTAAAAAGTCAGAGGAGACAGAGACGGAGACTGAGGCGCGGGAGAAGAAGGGCAAAAAAGTGAAGGAAGAGGATTATTGCCCCCTTCTTGCTTCACCTTAAGTCCGGCTGAGATCGATCAATTCTTCAAGTGCCTTACCGGAATCAAAGTTAGTTCCAGTTACCGTGGGAAGATAAGCAGATTTCTAGACACGAAGAAGAAAAGGTTCAGCGCGATGAAGTCCCATGACTGTCATGTGATGATGACGCAGATACTACCTGTTGCCCTTAGAGGGATAATGGACAAGCATGTCCGTGAGACTCTTATTGGTCTCTGCAACTTTTTCGACGTCATCTCTCGAAAGTCGATCAGTGTGAAGCAGCTTCGAAGGCTACAGGAAGAGATCGTTGTGATACTAAATGAGCTTGAGATGTACTTCCCGCCCGCGTTCTTTGACGTCATGGTGCATCTGTGTGTCCATATTGTGGATGACATAATAGACCTGGGGCCGTCATTCCTGCACAACATGATGCCATTCGAGGGGATGAATGGGGTCATCAAAGGATTCGTTCGTAACATGTCCCGTCCGGATGGAAGCATCGTCCAGGGCTATCTGACGCAAGAGTGCATCTCTTTCTGCGAGAATTATCTATATGGTGGAGACCGGCCGGGTGTTGGTTTGCCCATTAAGAAGCACCTTGGGAGGCTCGAAGGAGAAGGTCACTCCAACGGTCGCAGGGAACTGCATGTGGCCTACTCGGATCGACGCAACGACATTGACAGAGCAAACTTAGTAGTGCTACAACACCTAGACGAGGTAGATCCTTTCTTTACACTGCACAAAGAAACCATCGCAAAGAAGTATCGTGACCGGGGGCTATGCAGGACGGACGCCGAAGTTACTAGAGAGCACAACTCCACTTTCCTGCATTGGTTCAAAGAGCATATTCTTGCTAATCCCCCGGAAGAGGGCTCTAAGGACGGATTGCTCATATACGCCTTAGCACATGGCCCCTCGCCCAACCTCGCGACCTATCAGGCATACGATATCAACGGATACACGTTCTACACGGAGGCCAAAGATATGAACAGTGATTTTCAGAACTCAGGGGTGACGATGGAATGCATGACCGGCAGCGACAACGGCGCAATTGAGAGATTTTATGGAAGGGTCGAGGAGATCTGGGATCTTGACTACTCTGGACTGCACAACGCGACGATGTTCCGTGTCAGATGGGCTAAGAATGTCGAAAGAGAAAACCGGTATTTCACTACCATGACTATACCCAACGCCAAGAGCGCTACCGTGAACGCCATCGCAAAAAACGAGCCATGGGTACACGTAAGCATGTGACACAATGCTTCTTCATAACCGACTCGAGCAATCCCAGCCGTGTTGTCGTGAGGAGAGGCAAAAGGAACATCATAGAAATGGATGGAGTCGCCAACGAGGAAGACTACGACCAGTACGGCAACCCGATGAGGGAAGATGACGATGACGATGAAGTATACGTCAAAAGAAGAACCAATACTACATTACCTAAGAAAGATCGTACTCCATGGAAAAGGAAAAGTCACAATGAGGGGCTCAATTATTCGTCAACGAACAAGAAGGGAAAGAAGCTCACTCAAAAACGAAAACGTCGACGCTGATCGAGAAACCGTTATCGGTCAAATGATGTAATATATATGTTCCTATTTTGTGTACACACTTAACCGTTATGCATGGGTCAAATGATGTAATATACATGTTCCTATTTTGTATACACACTTAACCGTCAAATGATGCAATATATATCGCCTTAGTTTTATACATTGTATCACCTTTCCTTCGTTCCTGCTCTTGGATAAAAAGAAAAAGAAGAAAAGAAAAGGAAAAGAAAATAGAAGAAACAAACAGGAAAGGAGTGATAGCAGTAGCGCGTTTTCTACAAAACGCGCTATAGCTATGTCAGGTAGCAGTAGCGCGTTTTACTAAAACGCGCTATAGCTATGTCAAGATAGCAGTAGCGCGTTTTCGCAAAACGCGCTATAGCTACTTTAGCTATAGCGCATTTTTTAGAAACGCGCTACTTCTATCTTGACATAACCCTCGCGTGGGCTTCCTCCTCCATCCCATTTCCCATTCGATCCCTCTCCTCCGACGTCGCCGTCGCCCTCCGTCGCCTGCCCGCGCCCCGTCCGTCGCCGCCCTCCGTCGCCTACCCGCGCCCCTCCGTCGCCGCCCTCCGTCGCCTGCCCGCGCCCCGTCCGTTGCCGCCCGCGCGCCCTCCGTCGCCGCCCGCTCCTCCACCCGCACCCGTCTCCCCCGAGCTCCACCTCGCCGCCGACATCTCCCCAGAACTCCACCTCGCTGCCGACGTCTCCCCTAGCCCCTTGTAAGTCCTCTGCCCCTCCTTCTCTCTCTCTGCCTAGGTTCTAGGGTTCATGAAATAGCTAGGTTTTGTAGTTAGGTTCTAGAAAATTGTGAATTCAAATTTCAGAAAATGTGTTGATGAAATAGCTAGTATGATCCCTATAGTTAATTAGTTGTTATGAACCCTAGTTAAAAAACAGAATTAGTATGGGTTAAATGAATTCTAGGTATTTTAGGTGTTTTAGGTGTAGTTAGAATGAACCCTAGGATTAGGTAGTATGAACCTAGTTAATTAGTATGAACCCTAGGACAGATTAGGTAGTATGAACCTAGTTAATTAGTATGAAATTAACTAGGTTTTCAAATTAGGACAGAAATTTAGCCAGGTTTCAAATTAGGACAGAAATTTAGGTAGGCTGAATTTAGTTTCAAATATTGTGAAGAAAAAGGACTTATTGCATTTTCTTCAAGTTCTGTATTTTTCTTGCTGTTATATGCAAATTTGAAGTGGACATCTGATATGTGGACATGTGATGTTTGGAATTTGGACATGTGATATTTTGGACATGTGATGTTAGGAAAATGAAGGTTATGTGCAGGGTAAATGATCCGAGTGGCCTATGTTTCGTTGGAATGTTGATTCATTTCCGTTCCGGTGAATTTCAGGCGCTTGATATGTCCACTTTTTAGCAAAGGTCATGCTGAAATTTCCCATGAATTTTGGCATGACTTGTGCTAGAAAGTAGGCATATTGAGTGCCGGGATTTGCTGGGAAACGCCATTCCGGCAATCCATAGACCTTTTTTTATGTCATTACTCATTTTTATTATAGTTTAAGAATTAAATAAGGAGACTTAATCGTAAGAAACATGTCGAACAACGAAGAAACTGGGCCTTCTGACCACGATGCAGATGAGATGGATTATGAGGGTGAACAACAGTACCTCGACTTTTTGTCTGCTAAGCACAGTCAAGGTTTGCAGGGCGGCCTCGATGATGGTACTGACGCCGACATCGACACCGACGGCGTCGGCACCGATGGCGGCGCCGACAC
Source organism: Elymus sibiricus (assembly GCA_039707655.1). Taxonomy (NCBI): domain Eukaryota; kingdom Viridiplantae; phylum Streptophyta; class Magnoliopsida; order Poales; family Poaceae; genus Elymus; species Elymus sibiricus. The sequence continues at coordinate 116,362,647 of CM077675.1, forward strand.
CGGCGGGGAAGATACCGGCGGGGAAGGTACCGGCGGGGAAGGTACCGGCGCCGAAGCCACTACCGAAAAGAAGAAGCGGAAGAAGCAGAGGATACGAAAACCTAACAAACTTGGCATCGAACAACTGGTGATCACAAAGATGGCCCCTGGCAAGTTTGAGCCATTAGAGCCGGAAGAACCTCGCAAGTGCTACGTGAACCAAGTCGGATGCATCCTACGGGAATGCGCGAGCATCAACGACGATGACATAAGGGGTAAAGAACATTTGATGCAGTTGCTCCTGACGAAGCTGCACAAGAGATTCAAGTTCCCCGACCAGGATGACGCCATAGAACACCCGTGGGATGATAAGAAGATGAAAAAGATTAACAATCACGCCCTGGGCATGTTCAGCAATGATTTGGCCTCCTGGAAAGGGAGGGTGAAACGAGCTATTGAGGCTGAGGAACCCCTGTCCAAGATTCTGGAGGAAAATCCGACACTTACGGAAGAGGAGTTCCAAAAGTTCAAGGACACTTGCGCTACCGAGGCAACCAAGGCTAAGGCTGCGAAATTCAAGAGCCTTCAGCAAAGGAACACGGGGAACCAACGCCTGGAAGCCGTGGCTACCTTGGCAAAAGGCCCATATGGGATAAGGAGGACGCGGAACGTGAAGCCGCGGGTCTCCCAGACCCCTTCGCGAAGTTCACCAACCCCTTAGAGCGTGACTTCATCAGGGCCCGCTATAAGTGGGACAAGGAAAAGAAGGTTTTTTACACAGACAAGATCACGAGGAAATTGATTAGAATACTGGTAATTATTCTTTTACCACCTTACATTTAGCTTCTGATCAAGTCGACTACACATTCGTAAACGGTTCACGTTCCTTCTGCAGGACAAGCAACACAAGCTTGTAGTCGAAAGCCAGTCTTCGTCGATGAGGCCCAAGTGGGACACCCCTCTCAACCAGGCCTTGAACGAACTTAAGGGACTCCCTTTGGACCAGCGGCCGCAATATGGACGTGTGCATGGCGCCAGAGACGACGCCACGTGGAAGGTATTTTACAACGAGGGCCCGGAGGCCAAGAAGCAGAAAAAGAAGTCCAGTTAGGCGGACATCGACGAGAAGGTGAAGCTTGCGTTCGAGAAAAAAGCAGCTGAGGACGCGAAAAAAGCAGCCGAGGAGAAAAATGAGTTGCTACAGCAGGCAGTCGCTGCAGTTGTAGATGCCTGCAGAAATGATTTCGCTACTAACTTGATCCCGGCTATCATCAACTGGTTGAAGGAAAATCCAGACAAGACGGTAGATGATTTCCCCATGCCCAGCTTCGTCGGGATCAACTCGGTGAACAACACAACCGCACCATCACCTGCTCACGCAACCGCGCCCGCTCCCGCACCCGCACCCGTTCATAGCAGCCCGTCCTCAGTCTCTGGCGCACTAGGCGGGCCTTCGTCTTTGGCTGAGCTTGACGCCCTCACGGTAATTACATGTCGCACCAACATATATCTAGAATATTCCGTTTTCGTAACCTTTCGGATGTTTTATGCCGCAGACATGTCTTTGCAGGCCGACGAAACCCCGTGCACCGTACTCTACTTGATTAAAGGCCAGAAGGTGGACGTGGGAAAGGCGGTGATAACGAAGCCCTTGGAACTCACGTTTCACGGCCAGCCGATGCCCGGTGGGCACTTCAGGCTTACCTTGTCGAGTGTGAAATCGGGGCACAAGGATTTGCCTCCTCCAGTACGGCTAGGGGGAGAGGACGACGAGACCCCGCCGCGGCTTGGAAACTGCAAGGGTTGGGTGCTGCTATGGCCGAAGAATCTTCTTCGTCTGGAGTTGGCCGAGAGCACACCAATAACCACACAGCAGCAAGCAGGTATGAACACCACCACCCCGCCTACGCAATTACCAACGCCTGTAGTGCCGGGTGAGAGCGGCGGACGACGCGAGGAAGGGTGTCCAATAGTGGCTGATGTAATCGCCCCCGTAGAACAAAGAATGGATGATGAGATGGACGAGGACCCTCTTCGGTTCCTCAATACAGGCGCCTATGATGATGACTTAGAATTGATGAGTCAGCCATATGACGACTTGGGCTATCAGCATGCTGATGAGATGGATGATCTGCCCGGGCAGGAACGTCCTAGCAGGGTTGATTGCAAGAAGTCTCTCTTCATGCAATCCTCACAGGACACGCCTGAAGATGCCGCCTCAACACAGGCTCAACTAGCCGAGGGTCGTACAGTGCTTAGCCTGACAACACTGGGGCAGGGGTTAAGGAAGGGTCTGGAAGGCCAGCCCAAGAAAAAGGAGAGGAGGAGACCGGCGAGGAAAGGCTCTGTTGCCTACAAACAAGCCAGAGCACATAGCAGCCAGACGGCGGATTTTGAAGAGCGTGTACCCGTCAAAGGTGCGGCCATGTTCCATGTCACGGGCGAGCCGATGCTACCGCCGAAACCGCTGGAGGCAATATCAGGGGATCTCACGAGACTGCACGACCATGTGCTGTCGACTGAGGAAAGCCTACTAGCCTCGAAGGATCCAGGATATCCGACATACGCAGCTCGTGTGCCTGAGGGGAAGTGCTACGTCGACACACGGCCCGCGGAGGTGTTGTTCCCGCGGTTTGATCATATCTTCGAGATGTTTCTGACAAGGCGGCTCGATTTTACAATCGTCCGCCTTTTTGCGCTACATATGAGCTTCGTCATGAAGAGAGAAGAAGTCTCGCAAATCTGTGTGGCGGATCCATACTACATGCACGAGTCCTTCTTGAGTCTCGACGACTTTGAGCGTAAAACTGCTAGGGAGTACCTCGAAAACTTCATGGTACAGAATAAGGACCAGGAAATTGTCCTCCTGCCTTATCATCCAAAGTAAATCAGTGCTGGACAACCCTTTCGTACATTTCAATCATTCTTTACCCGCGAGTCTCCCATATGGCGAATAATTTGAGGTGTTCTTTTCCCTGCAGCAACGGGCGCGCCATCCTTATCGTTCTTTACCCGCGAGTCTCCCACGCCGTGTATTTCGACCCTACCAGAAACTACGAGAAGAAGGACTACACCCACGTAATGAATATTCTAGATGATGCTCTCCAAGGCTTCAGCTTGAGGGGTGGCCACCTGCAGATCAGGAAACAAAGGAACCACAAGATGGGTTTCTCGCATAAAACTAACTTCTACGGCATCCATGTCCCGAAACAAAGTAGGAACGATGGATTCTACCTCCTCCATCTCATGATGGAGTTCAGAAGGGATCACCAAAAGCTTCGCATGACAACCAGAAACGATGATCATATCCGCAAGTGGGTAGAATCTCAAGGAGAAGCGGATTATAAACTTAGAGATGACTTCTTTCGCATCCAGAGGGACATTGCGACGATCATCATGAAAGAAGTCGTCGAAGAGAAGGGGATGTTCCACCACGGCCCTATATTGTGAGCTGACGTCCGAACTCGCATAGGCATGCAACGTCAGGACCTCACGCCATTCAAGAAGCTAGGGTGCATCCTCGATGATCTGGAAGGATGGAAGTTATAGTGATTTACGATGCCGATGATGATGATATGTGTCGGTTGAACTTGTATACTTTCTGTAGCGATGAAACTTTGTGATGTCCACGGTCCCTACCGAACTTGCGTAACGCTACTTTGTTAGTTTGGGTACGATGACCTGTGTACCTCTAGTTAATTAGTTTGCGTACGATGAAACTGCGTTGATAATTTATGTTTACTATATGTTGCATCTAGTTGCTAACCCTTTCTTTTCGTGTTGCTCAAGTATATTTTGTTGCATATGATTGTTCATTCTCTTTATGAAGATGCATCTCTAACAGGTACCTAGATCCTTGATGGCGAAGAAGCAGTACTATGTCGTGTACATAGGGAAGGTTCCGGGAGTGTACGACGAGTGGCACGAATGTCAGGCGCAAGTGGATGAGTTCTCGGGCGCCAGCCATAAAGGCTTCAAAAGCAGACAAGAAGAAGAAGCTAGTTACTTGAGGTTCACGCTAGCGCGAGAGAGGACTCATAACCGCCTCCTGTACTACATAGTTCCGCTCTCACTCATAGTGATATCTCTTCTCGTTTATATCATTGTTTAGATGGATGACGATGTAGTTGCAAGTATTCGAGACTTGTATCGCTATTTTCGAGATGATGACGAGAGACCACTTTGTGTTGGATGATGATTATGATGATGACATGATTTGATGAGACTATTTGTATGTGTATGCTATGATTACATTTGTATGTGTATGATATGCTAGAGATTATTGTATAAAGCCTGTACAAATACAAAACAAATATGCAGAAAAAATATATCAGAAACTAATAAAACTAGCAGTAGCGAGGGGAGTAAAGTTAGCTGCAGCGCGCACTTAGCAGTAGCGCGGCTTACTGTAGAGCGCTACAATTATTAGCAGCAGCGTGTCCTGGTGAAGCTCGCTACTGCTACCCATGTATAGCAGTAGCGCGTTTCAACACGCGCTACTGATACAAGTTAGCTGTGGCGCCGTATCAGTAGCGCGGGTACCTGCGCTACTGATACACCTAAGACCCGCGCTACTGCTAGGCTTTTCCCTAGTAGTGTTCTTTCATCACTTTCTCAGTCATATCCAGGTTTTTCCTCTTACTTGGAACAAATAAGCAACCCTTGAAGTACACGGCGCCATCATCAACAATAGTGAAGCAAGAGGGTTTACCTTCCGCAACATAGCGTTTAATCTTTTTGACTTCATTGTCATAGAGTTGAATAGTTTTGATGCTGGCCACGAGATCTGGTACAACAACAAGGTTATTAAGGGAACCCTGGTTAACAACACGGAGGTTCATCTTACGAAACTCTTCAGGAGGGGAGCGAGATAACCCTGAGGAACAATATGGAGGTTCAGCTTGCGGAATTCATTTTGAAGAAGGGGGTGAACCTTATGAACCTGGAGGTGGTTGTAGTATGATTTGCGGCTCAAGGCATCAGCCATTACATTAGCCTTGCCAGGTGTATAAGAAATACCCAAGTTGTAATCTGCTATGCACTCCATCCATCTCTGTTGACGGAGGTTCAGATCCGACTGAGTAAACAGGTACTTCAGACTTTGGTGATCTTTAGATCTTGCAACGATTACCAATAAGGTAATGTCGCCACTCTTTCAGTGCATGTATTACTGCAACAAGTTCGAGGTCATGAACTGGGTAGTTCTCTTCATGAGGACGCAATTGACCAGAGGCATAAGCAATCACTCTGCGCGCTTGCATTAGGACACATCCTATTCCTTGACGTGACGCGTCACATTAAATGACAAAGTCCTTACGAGTATCCGGAGGAGCAAGCACTGGAGCAGATGTCGGTTTGTCCTTAAGTGCCTGAAAGCTCTCCTGACATTTTTCTTTCCACTCATATTTAACACCTTTGTGAAGCAGATTGGTTAAGGGATTTGCAATCTTGGAGAAGTTCTCGACAAAACGACGGCAATAGCTGGCGAGTCCAAGAAAACTTCTGACTTGCTTGACATTCTTTGGGGGAGTCCAATCAAGAATAGTCTGAACTCGTTCAGAGTTGACCGCAATACCATCCTTGGAGATCACATGACCAAGGTAGGTTACTTCGTCCAACCAGAACTCACACTTGGAATACTTTGCATAAAGTTGATGCTCCCAAAGCTTTTCCAGTACAAGACGAAGATGTTCAGCATGCTCTTCTTTATTCTTGCAGTATACCAGGATATCATCTAGATAAACCACAACGAATTTGTCGAGGTAGTCCATGAATATATAGTTCATCAGACGAGAGAAAGTTGTTGGAGCATTGGTTAAGCCAAAGGACATGACAGTGTACTCCTATGAACCATATCGAGTAACGAAGGCGGTTTTTGGGATCTCCTCTTTGTGAACACAGATGTGGTGGTATCCCAACCTCAAGTCGAGTTTAGAGAAGATAGAGGAACCAACAAGTTGATCGTACAGATCATTTATCCGAGGAAGAGGATACTTGTTCTGAATAGTTGCCTAGTTGATAGGACGGTAATCTTGAACCAAACGATTTGTTCCATCCTTCTTCTTAACAAAGAAAGAAGGTGCTCCCCAAGCAGAGGAACTTGGACAAATGAAACCACAATGGAGAGATTTGTCGATTTCTTCCTTAAGTTCAAGGAGTTCATGTGGTGGCATCTTGTAAGGTAGTTTGGTGATAGGAGTGGTGCCTGGCACTAAGTCGATGACAAACTCAACAGCTCTCGCAGGGGGAATCCCTCGGAGTTCTTCTGGAAAGACATCTGAGAAGTCACGGACCACGGGGATGTTTTCAATCCCCTCAAGAGGTGACACATTTAATGCATTCAAGGCATATAGTCGGGCTTCGACATCTCGAACAAGATGAGCATGGTAGCTTACTATCTCATTTGAAGGGTGCAGGAGATGGACGGTTTTGGTGGCAAAACGATTGAAGCCGTGTGAGTTTTCAACCAGTCCATTCCCAGGATGAGGTCAATATTGGAAGACTTCAACATTATGGGAGAGGCAAGGAATTCTAACCCTTCAATTTCAACGGGGACATTGGGGCTAACCATGGAGGTTCGACATTGGTCCGCGGGGGTGTTTACCACTATTGGAACGTTCATCTCTTCACATTTAATGTCATGCATGTATGCAAAATTTTCCGACATGAAAGAATGCGATGCTCCTGTATCAAACAATACAGAAGCTGGTACTGAGTTAACAAGAAGTGTACCCATCACAGTAACAGGCTGGTCTTGAGCTTCATCCAGTTCAATGTTGTTAGCCTGACCACGACCATAAGCAGGCCTTCGTAGAACTTCTCCTGTCTGCGAGCATCAGTGGCGATATCTTCTTCGGCATAGCGGGACAAGTCCAGAAACTCCCGCTGATAAGCATCCACAGTCTTGTTGCCCTAGGTGAGGTTGCGGAACTCACGCTTCTTCATGTCCATAATTCCCTGAGGAATGTGGCGATCACGAAAAGCAGCTTGGAACTCCAGCTAGGTGATGATGGTTCCAACAGGCTGTGAACGCCTGTGACTATCCCACCATTGAGCAGTGGGATCCTTCAGAAAGTACGACGCAAAGGTGACATAGCTAGCCATTGGGGCGCTTGCAGACTCCAGCTCATAGGTGATGTCATGGAGCCAGTCATCAGCGTCAAGCGACTAAGTTGTGCTGCGGTAGACAGCAGGGTTGAGGCGCATAAAGTCCTGCAGAGTTACTAGGGCTGCCTGCTGATTCATATTCGGCCTCGGAAACTGATCCATAAGCCCTTCCACAAACTGGCAGTTCAGCTCAAACTGCTGCATCATTCCATCCATGTATTCAGGTGGTGGTGGGTGGTCGGCACCACGGCCACGTCTAGCTGGTCTAACCATTCTGTCAAAATCAACAGTGGTAGCTTAGATTGAGTAATAGCAAAGACAATGAATCATTCACGAGGTAATCATGCACAAAGAAGGAAGTCCAATAGATACATCATAGTAGTCGAACACGACATACAGATCCATACATAGGTCTATTACAAACCAGTGGTACAAGTTCAGAAAGGTAAACAACCTAGACCACTATGCGGCACGCAGACACGCGATAGAGAGATACAACAACGGGACATAGCTATATGCTACATCAACATCGGGGACAACGACTGAAGCCAGGCAACTGCCGGTGACCCTGTATGGCAAACCTAGGGGTAGGATTCCGCATCCCATGAACACTCTGATGCAGGTACTGGTCCCGAGCGGGGAGCAGAGGTCCACGAGCAGGTGTACGACCTCCAACAGCAGGCCACTCAAGACCTGGTGGTAGCTCTGTCCTGTGCGGGTAAAGGATGTACTCTGGATGCATCCCCGCATGGACTACTGGTATCAACTATGTTATAGCGTCGTAGAGACGAGTACGAGTGGCGTACAACTCAACAGTCAGAGCTTGGACAACACAATCCAGCGCCTCAGTGTACTGAACCAGATTCTGTGGGTCGTAACGATGACTCACATAAGGGGTACAGACCGTAGTGTAGGACCGGTCGTTGCGCTGCCGCACGTAAGGGGTGAAGGCAGCGGTGTCGGATCCAGTCTCATTCCCAGCGGGGACATACGGAATGTATCTGAATCCAGTCTCCTCCAAGCAGGGGTGCTCTATACGGAGGCGGGTGATAGCAGTAAAGGCATCATCATGGACTACCATATCAACAGTCACTCCAACACCGCAATAGGTGTGCAACTTAGTGATGGAGCGGTCCTGCCGATCCCAGATAACAACCTCAGCCTGGTACTGCTCCTGGTTGAACTTGCGGTAGTCCTCGTAAATAGTGTACTCGGGGTACCAGCGATATCCCAGCCTGGTCAAAAGGTTGATCAGAATGGCCGGGAATCTAGTCGCATCGACAGCCATAGTTAGACAAACGAGCTACCTAGAGGGACGCATCTGTAACAAGGAGATTCAAAGATGTCAAATGACAGTGTGTGCATCATACTTCAAAGAAACAAATGCTAAGAAGACGGCTCTCCGATGGATGTGATTATGAGAACCTAATGTTAGAGTTAGCAAAATCTTTAACCCGAAAGAGAAGAGAGATCAGAACCTAGAGTATAGAAGAGGAGTAAAAGATCCTAATACGACCCGATTGAGATGTGCGCCCGTAAGCCACACAACAATGTTAGTAAAGTTTTTCAAGTACTAGACTCGACTTTGGCCAAGGATTTGGATGGGGGGCTACCTACACGCAGTCGGCTCTGATACCAACTTGTGACGCCCCCATTTTGATCGTACACTAATCATACACGCAATGCGTACGACCAATATTAGGGAATCACGGGGAGATATCACAACACAACTCTAGACACAATTTAAAGTCATACAAGCTTCATATTACAAGCCAGGGGCCTCAAGGGCGCGAATGCACACGAGTCAGCGGAAGCAAATAATATCCGAGTACAGACACAAGTAAACAAGTTTTGCCTTAAAAAGGCTAGCACAAACATAACACGGATCAAAAAGGCAAGGCCTCCTGCCTGGGAGCCTCCTAACTACTCAGCATCCTCCACGTAGTAGTAAGCTCCGTCCTGGTAGTAGTCATCGTCGGGATCAACCATCTCCTGGGCTCCAACATCTGGTCGCGGCAATCGTATAAGGAGGAAAAGGGGGAACAAAGCAACGGTGAGTACTCATCCAAAGTACTCGCAAGACTGACATCAAAACTATGCTAAATATGCCTCAGTATCAAAGGAATGGGGCTGTATATTTGGACTGACTGCAGAAATGCCAGAATAGAGAGAAGGCCTAGTCCTATCGAAGACTAGCATCTTGAGTGTCTTGCAGCATTAGAAGAGTGCAGATTAGCATAATTATAATGTAGCAAGTTATGTAGCAAGTTTATTAGCAACGCCCAGAGATTCTTCCTCGACTCCTTGCGAGAAAGCAATCTCGGAGCCAAACATTTCAATTTTTAAGTCACAATTCTAGTTGTATTAGATCGGGATACAACTCCAAGTCGTCCTGTTACCGTGGACACGACTATTCAAATAGTTGAATTCATCCTTGCAGGGGTGCACCACATTTCCCAACACGCTTAATAACCTCTGTCCGGACACACTTTCCTGGGTCATGCCCGGCCTCGGGACATCAACACGTCATCGCCCTACCTAGGCTCAACAGAGAGGCCAACCCGCCGGTCTAAATCCTAAGCGCGCTAGGGTCATGGGCCCATCACCCTTTGCACTCCTACACGATGCGTGGGCGGCCGAGGTCAGTCCTAGCACCTCTTATACAAGATCAATGCTGTCGCAGACCACCCGGGCGCGCGTCGATCCATTACTGACGTCCAAAGAGCTTCGGCTGATACAACGACGCCGAGTACCCATAACTTCTCCCACGTGAAGGTTAGTGCGAAAAAGGTCAATCGACCAACTCAGATCAAATACCCAACCCCTTAGCATTTTGTTAACTGCGGTGACGATCAACGATCCACGATATGTGGTCCCGTCGCCCCGTCTCGAGGATGTGTGGCAAGGGCCAAGAATGCCCGGCCACGGCTCATCATCATTACACCAACACCCTCCAGGTCATCCTGACCTCAACATGTAACAACAGTAAGGTAAATGTAACCGTGTGTCTATAGCACCAAGGGGGAAAATCGAGGAATCACCCTCGATGGATCCCACTCAATGTAATCGTCAAGGTGACCAGTGAGGTATCACCCTCGATGGTCTACGCTTGAGGTGTTGTACGACAGAGTCGTTATCGGAAGTGGTGTCGGATGCATCACCCTCGATATCCACGACCGATTAGCTACGCTACAGAGTCATCATCAGGAGTGCATTACAAGGTATCACCCTCAGCACTCGATAGTAGCTCTGCAGAGTCATAGAACTAGGGGGGGTGTGATGTGATGTGACGGGCATGGCTCGTCGATCAAGTTTGATCAAGTCTTCGGGTCTTCAAGTCATCGAGTCTTCGATGATGGAGCAGGGGCAACCGGGACAGTGGGGTCACAGGGGATCCACTAATCAACCTATACTAAGCATTGAATATAGCAACAGGTACAATAGCAGATAATCAAAGACAGGCTATGCATCAGAATAGGAGCTAACTAAACAGTAGCAAAATCTAATGCAAGCATGAGGGAGAAAGAATGGGCGATATCGGTATGATCAAGGGGGGGGGGTTGCTTGCCTTGTTGCTCTACTGCAAAAGGTTGATCGTCAGTGGCGTAGTCGTACCCGGCAGCAGCGTCAGTCTCGGTGTCTACCGGAGAGAAGAGGGGGAAGAAAAAATAAATATAAAGCAGACAGATGCATCACGTTGCATGACATGCAATAGGAAGTGCTAGGCATAAGCTAACGCAGTACTACATGTTACTAACGGAGCGGGATAATATCTAACAATATTTCTCGGGTCTTTGGCTACTACCGGACAGATGAATCGGAGAGGAAAGTTCCATGTTCATCATGCTAGAGGCATGTGATAGATGAAAGGACAGCGTATTCAGATTCGTTGGATTTTCTAATCAACTTTCATGTATAAAACTTTTTCATCTGAGCTACGGATTATTTTATATGAATTTATAAAGATTTAAACATTTTCTGAAATTATTATTAATTTGAATTAAAACAGGAAATACTTTTGTCACCAAGTGCATTTCTAGCCAAAGTGTATGACGGTGGGACCAGGGGGTCCAGTCAGTAGTTGACCAGTCAAGGTTTGACCAGTCAACATGGCAAATGGGGACCCACGTGTCGAAGACACACACAATAACATATTTTTATTAGTTTAGTTTATTAGGTGAGGGGTCCACCAGTCAGTGTCACATGTTAAATTAGTCTCTAGATAATTATCTAAACTAATAGGATATTTAGGGGGGTAGCCTAATTTAATTAGGGGCCGGCCCCACTGGGCAGTGGCACCGACCACACACACATACAACGCACACACACACACACACACACACACACACACACACACACACGCGCGCGCGCTAGGCCGCTCGGCCATGGCAGCAGCGGCGGCCGGCGCGGAGGGCTTGCGGCGGCGGGCGGTGGGCGAGTGGAGCAGCGGCGGCGGCCAGCGGACGACCAGAGGCGGGCGGAGCCAGGCGCGGCGGTGCGCGACAGAAGCGGGCGCGGCGATGGCGAGCAGCTGCACAGGCGCGGGCGTGGAGGCGGGCTCCCGGCGGGGCGCGCAGGGGGGCGAGGTAGTGCGCGACGAGCGCACGCAGGGGCGCGGCCAGGGCGTGGTGGACGCGGGAGCGACGGCGAGAGGCCGTGGGCGCGGCAATGCGGCAAGCCGCGAGGAGAGGAAGGGAGAGGAGGCCGGGGCCTCACCGGTGGCGGTAGGGTGGCTGGGGCGGCGAGGCTCGGGGAGGGCCGTCGGGGAGGAGGCTGAGGACGACGGTGACGGGGAGCAGCGGCGACGGGGCGACTCGACCGCTACGAGCCCGAGCTCGAGCTCGGGCAGAGAGAAGGGGGGAAGGAACGGACGGGGCGCGGGGTAGAGGCGGCTAGGTCTAGAGGAGAGGGGCTTCGCCGGTGCTTTATAGGGGAGGCCGTCCGACGGATTGCCGGCGTGTGGCCGACGGGGGCCGTGGCGGCCATCCACCCCCTCTGTCCGTGTAGCGGGAGGAGGGAGACAGAGGGAGGTGTGGGCTGGGCCGGTGGGGAGGGGAAATAGGGGCCAAGGCCCGGGGGGAAAGGGGGCCCTTTTCTTTTTGTAAAATAAAACCTACTATTTTTATTAATAAGCTCATGTTTTATTTAAAAACAACACCAATTCACTTTTGAAAAAAATAAGGAATTGCCCCCTTACTGTCAAATGCATTATTAGGCAGTAACACAAAATGTTTGGGGACCTTTTGAAATTACTTGCAATTTACATAATTGAAAAGGGCAATTAATAAATGATTTGGCCTCTGTTATAATTATTTTGAGGCACCCAAAATACTTGATAAAATGTGGTTTCATATTTTATAATTACCTCAGGAATATTTGAAACCCAAACATGATTTTAGTTGCAAAATATTTTATCCACTCATTATTTGAATTTTGAATTTCAGAAGGGAATTTGAAATGAGATATGATTCTAATATTGATCAAGCACTGTTTAGCAAAAGCATTTAGCTTAATCTTGGCCATGACTATAGCTTAATTACAATGATCATTATAGCTTAATCCAAGGGTGTCACACATAGACAGTGGGATTAACCAAGGTTTTATTTGAAACTAAACTAATTAATTAGGGGTTGGGTCCACATGTTAGTAACTAATTAACTCAAATTAATTAATTTAATTTATCTTAATACATTAATTAGGGCTAATGACCCTGGGCCCACATGTCAGTGACCCAGGGGGTATGGCCCACCGACAGTGACTGGGCACTGCCCAGTCAGCCAGTTGACCTCGGCCAACTGGTCAACAGGGGGCCCCTGACCCACTGACAGCGACCTTGGGGGTGGCCCCAGGTTGTCCAGGTCAGCGGCGGCACCGAAGCTAGCTCCGGCGACCTCAAACTGCGGCGGAGGGACTCGGGTCTCGCCGGAAAATGGCCACAGGGGCTCTCAGGGCACGGGGCCAAGCTTGTTCGAAAGAGGGGAGCGGCTCGCCTCTATTGATGGTGGTGGCCGAGCCGGGGGCGGCCAGAATCGTTGCCGGTGACGAGCTAAGTGGACGGTGGCTTCGGGTACGCGTCGAGGAGGTGGCTACGGGGCGCGACAGGGCGAACGGCCGGTGGCGTTGGGCTCCTACGAGCTCCAGGAGCTCGATGCGGTGCTCGGCCGCGCATGACAGCAACGACATCGACGACGGCGAGCCGTGCGGTGGATGCGAGGTTCGGCTCCGGCGGAAAGGGGAGTTACGGGGGGCGCACGAGCAGGCGGTGTTTAGGAGGAGAAGCACGAGCTCACCGGGCGCTTGTAATTGTGCTCAGGTCGGCTCGGGGCGGCGAATTCGTCGTCGACGATTGGCGGCGGCCCGAGGAAGAAGACAAGCCTGGGACAATGCTGCGGTGCCCTCCGGCTCGAGCTCGTTGTCGGAGGAGAAGCAACGGATGGCGGCGGATCTCCTGGGCACATTGGCGGGGCGCGGGGGGTGGGGGTGGGGGTTGGTGGCTATGCTAGCGAGCTGGTGACGGCGACAGCCGAAGCGGCCATGGCGGCGAAAGAGAGTAGCGGCGCGAAGGGGGATGAATGAGAGGGGGGCTAGGGTTCCGGGGCGTCGGGGACGCCTTTTAGGCCTCGAGGAGGGGGCGGATGGCCACCATGGCGACAACGCGGCCGGTGGTGCGCATCGGCGGCCTCCACGCCTCCTCTGATGAACAGAGGAGGGAGAAGAGGGGCTAGTGGCATGGGCCTCACTGTGCACTAGAGGCCAAGTGCATAGTGGGGCTCTGCCTTTTTCCTTTGTTTCTATTTTATTTTCTGTTTTAGATTATTTGTTCTGTTTTGCATTTATTTAAAAATAGCAATTAGTTTTATTCAAATGTGAAAACCTTCCCATTATTACTAATGTAATATTAGGCAATGCCACAAAAAGTTTGGAATTTAAATAAAGTTGGTTGAAACTTTTATAATTTAAAAAGCCTTTAATTCATTGATTTGGCATCTGTTTAAAATGTTTAGGGCACCTAAATACTTTATAAAATGTTGGTTTCATTTTGACAAATACTTAGTGAATATTTGCAACACTAGGAACATTTTAGTTTTCATGTTGGTGAATTTCTTTAATCCACTTATTAATTGAATTTTTAATTTCAAAAGGGTTTTGAAATGAGATATGAATCAAATATGATCAAGCACTGTTTAGCAAAATAACTTAGCTTAAGCAAAAGAGGTCACTATAGCTTAACCACAGAGGTTATTGTTGCTTAATGACAGGGGTTACTATAGCTGATACTATTACAACTCTCCCCCTCTAAAAGAAATTCTCGTCCCAAGAATTAAGAGGTAGAAGCAGGGGGGTTTGGTTATGAAATTCTAATTAGTCTTCTCGTTCTTGATGAAGTTGATCCCTTTCGTTGATGTTTTCAATACTCTGTTTTAGGTCATCCTGATGAAGTCGTCAGCCTTTTTTTGGGATCTTCATCGTCCTACGAATGCGATAAGAGGGAAAAACTCTAGAAGAACGTATCTCCACAAAGTTGGGCATGTGATGGTGAACTCAGGGAAGAAGACATGAATTATTTCTCGAGTTGTAACTCAGGGAATTCATTGAGAGCAATATGCGATGGTACAAAGGTTTCAAATGGGTAGGCAATCGTTCGATGCCTGACCAGGAGGTGAAACGGGTCCAGCGCAATGAAAATAAATATTGTGTCTGATTCTAGAATAGATCATCCCTTGGACGGTGGCTCGGGAATTACATATGAGGCCAAGTGGAAAAGATATTTTGGAATGAAAGATGTATAGGTGAGTCAGGTTTCGATCTTGTGGAACTATGGGTTATGGGCCCACCATGTGGGTTAAGAGTAGGAAGAGCGGTGACATCTTGTACGGTCATGGTAGCAAGGCATGTCAGAAGATAGCTTGTCAGTTATGTTGGCAACAACGTCGGTACAAAGCGCGGGGGACAAATAGAACCATTTTCCTGCTCGTTGAAAAGAGGCGGACCAATAGGCAAGTTCTCATCCATTGGTGGTTACCGGAATGTCATCAACAGTAGTAACAGGGTCTTACTGACAAAGTTGTACACCGAGATGCTTACTTAAGCAGGGATTTATTACTGATTATACCATATAGATAACAAGAAGGGTTAAACAAACCAATGGAAAGGAAAATGTGATTACCAGATTAAATAGACCAATGGAAAGGAAAATGTGTTTAAACACAAATATCAGGAGTATATCCTTCCCAAGGACAAGTAGAGCATGATATACATGATAGTGCTCCAAGTATGTAACCCTTTAGATAAGCGGGGCAAAGAGAATCATGATGTTTACCCATACAACGGTGTTTGGATAATTGATCAAGAAACATTTAGCCTTATGCCTCCAATGTCCTTGTTGATGATCGGAGTACCACAGACATGCTCTAGGATAGCATTGACATGGTCATTAGGTAAAGGTCAGACTTTGGATACTCAAAGGATCCATCAGGGATAACTTTTTAGAATAAGTCGTACAATTTCCTCATGGAAGAATGACTAACCTTACCAAAGAAGATACTATAATAATAGGTCCTCCGGCCAGGCGTGCTAGACATGACATCATCTTACCGGGTTACATTAAGACCAATGTTATAATTCTTGGAAAAGTTCCAATCATCATATTTGCTTGAGACTCAGATCTGGTTGGTACCAGGATACTTCAGACTTAGCAGGCCTGAGAAGGAAAAAGGATGCAACACACATCGACGAGATGACATTGTAAGATTCTCAGTGCATGGAATATGAAAGCGAGCATTCGAAACCTTGATCTGGATTACAAGACACACGGGAACACATTGTCCAAGACAATCGTGATCACATGGAAGTCTTATGACGAAATGCAATCGAGTTAAGGTTGGGATTCATTATCGAGGATATCAAAGTACTGGTGTAAGTATGGATTAGCTCTTATGAACGAACTTTTTTTCCATTAACAAATCAATCAGTGGTCTGGTGTGCTAGGAAATACATATGGAGTGAAGGTGGTAAATCTTCAAACCATATAATACTTCGCACATGCATGAATGAGTTGGTAACTCTTCATGGGCTAGGCACAAAGATAATGCTTTCAAAGTTTCCAACATCATGAACCACGAAGAAGATGAGGATGTGGTTGTTGGGCTCAACAACAATTCATCGAGATTTCCTTAAAGATGGATCTCCACAATTAGGTGAAGAAGGTGATAGCATTGGCCAGACCAAATTGTTTAACGATGCATGCTCGAGGAAAACATCCATAAATAAACATTGATCGAAAAGTGCACCCGACAATCTGGACTAGGTAGCATGATCAATGTTAGAATGTTGGTTCAATAGCCAACACAGAAATCATGAAATTATCATTCATTAGCTCCAAAGCAATAGGGTTGCTAGAAGTTTTGAATTCATACATCGCAGCCCATGTGTCGATATTCTGGTTGGAAACAGTACATAAACCAAGAAATGAATGGTGATGGCGAGGACTATCTCTATATCAATAATTCTGAAGAGGAGGTGCCATTCCCACGACATTCTAGGCATAACAGATGAAATTACTCCCAGGTAGAACATACCATAAGCTGGATAGCAAGGAACTCAAGGTGCAACACAAAACATTTTGTGTTGGAGGGAAGGCAAAAATGTTGTCGATGATAACACAAGTCATCGAGGGGCAATGATGGTATTTCTCATCATGAATTCAATTGATACCCTGGAAGAGCTCAGATTGTTGATGATGATCACGACACATTTGTCGAGAAGTTTCATGAAGATGTAATCGATCAGCGACGACATCGAGCAAAGGAATGGTGAAGCGAAAAGTTGTCAGAACCACAAATAAGATTGGTAGTTCAAAATCAAAATTGTCTTTCAAGACAACCAATCATGATGTTGAAAGCTCGATGTAAGCTTAGCGTACTGTTGGAATTGTGTTCCGGGGATGAAGGACATAGATAGCATGGTCAAGCTTTAGCAAGACAATGATGATGTAGCTGGTCAGCTGGGAATGAGATGATCGAGTACAAACTCGTAAGCAAGGAGGATTACTAAGAGTTCACTACTGCAGGATGGTCCAATGATGACACATCAATCAGAGATCCTTCGACGAAACTATGTGCGATGCATGAATCACAAATGGTATAGTTCAAGCTTCATCGCTAATGCCACGAACTGTGTGCGATGGTGGATCCATCAAATACGATTCAGAAAATAGTTGCGTGTGTGTGATGCAGGGCATACATTTGGTGCTTATGAACTGTTTACGATTAGACAAGATAACAAAAACGGTTCTCAAAATACATATGTGTGTGAAGTACGGCATACAGTTCATTCGGACAAACTGTTTGCCTTGATCGAGCTAGACCACAAACGAGTTACCATAACAAGGTGTGTGTGATACCAGGCAAATAGCTCATTCATCAGAATTGTGTGGGAAGATCAATAATAACCCAAACGATTCATACTGACAAGCTGTGTGGGTTGTTGGCAGACGGGTGCTGCCAAACAATTGTCAGCGATGGATGAAATCATTGCCGACGCTACATTGGGAAGTGCGTTTGCCTGTATTAATATCGTAGACGTTTCATTATTATGACTCGTGTGCCTGCTTATCACCCCGTCCTCCTCTCTCGCGTCTTGTCACCGTGTTGCCGCCCGAGGATTCCAGTGCATGCTTCGGCACCGCTTTTGGCCACGCGTCCGCTCGATGAGCCCGTTCCTGCTCACAACCGCGCAGGATCCCGCGCACAAAACCGTCCTACAGCTCTAGCTTCCCGCCTGGCTCGGTGAAATCCCCAAATCCCCAATGCTTGTTGGCCTGCTATATAAACCCTCACGGCAGACGACTCCACATTGCCTCCATCCCCTCCCTCCCCGTAGCTTGTCTAGTTTGCTTCTCCCCCAATCGCCAATGGCATCGGTCGTTCGTCATCGCCTAGCCACTCTGCCAAATGATAGCTGCAGTTGGGAGGCTTCACCACGTCGGCGCGATAGTCCTCTGAAGCGTGTAGTGCACGTGGCGTCCCTGGTGGGTGTGCGCACGCCACTAACTACACGCTCCACCACCGCTGCCCGAAGGCAGCTGCTGCCAGTGGCTGCCGTGACCGCCAACACGCCGGCAACCACCGGGGCCGCCACCCCACCGTCGTCCGCCTTTGCCACGACCCCGCCGTCAGGCGGCGGGGTCATCACCCGCTCCGCCACTGCGGCCCAAATGCGGGAGGTGGAGGCCGCCAAAGGCCCGCCGCCAGGCTTCTACGTCACAACCCTTGCGCGCTACATCTACTTCCTAGAGAAGGAGGTGGAGCGCCAGGTCGTGTACGCGAAGAAGCTCACTGATGCTGTGGCCGCAGGAGAAGCCGCGGCGGCGACGCGGAATGTGGAGATCTACGTCGAGTCCCGTCGGTTCGATGAGGGGCATATTGAGCGCCGGAGGGCAGGACTGGCAGGCAATGGACATGACTCCACCAACTCGTCGACAGGCTCCTCCTCCACTTGCTCTTACTGAGCGCGCTCGATTCTGCTAGAAGTGGTACAAAGCCCCTCCGTAGTACTAGTATTTAGGGGCTATTTTGTTCAGTTCATCTAACTATAGATATGGTTGAACTGTACCACGTACTTGAAATTAGCTAGTATATATAGTTGAACTAGCTATTTCAGTACGTGGTTGGCAACAATTGGGGAAAAGTTTGTTCGGTTCAGCTGTCGAGTTGAACTGTATTGTACAAAGACCAGTGCTTAATTTATGAATGAAATCCATGTTTACTGAATTTCAGTTGCAAAATTACACCCTAGTTGTGATTTCGTTCCTTCGAGATTTGACAAATGCCAATGCTACCATGTTGACAAATGCCAATGTTAATAGACCGACAAATGCCAATGTTTCCGATTTGACACATGGATATTTACCCAATATGATAGATGCAAATCTTCCTGGATTGTATGTACTAGGCACCCGGGTCATATTAGAGAAACGTTTCCGATGACGCATTAATTGCACCAATCCTTCACGCCAATATCTTCACTTGGCTTACGGGCGATGGAAAGATAGCTGTCGATCTGCAAACGGGTATTCAACGTGAACCGTTTGTGATGAGTGTTTATTCAGAGAAAACAATGATGGTTTTTTGTTTGCTATGTGAATTCAGCGATAAATACTTAGTTCATCAAACCATGGATTTCATCCAGTCAAGCTTTGACTTTACATTCATACAATCGAGATACAATATAAAGAAAACTAGTTGCGGCGGCGGCCTGCAGCGGCGTTCTCGTGCTCCGGGGCGCAGCTGTATTGTTCTTCAAATGAGACCAGAATGTTATGGACTTCACAATCAAAGAGCCGGTCGTCGCGCGATCGACGGGCGCGGGGTCGGGGGTTTGCGACTAGCGGCGTTGCGAGGAAGCTGTCGATGGCGGCGGCCCAATCCGTTGAGGGGTCCGTGATGGGTGCAGGCGCGCGCACGGGCACGGGCGCGGTGGGTGTAGGCGCCCGCACGGGGTCGGGCGCCATGGGTGCGGTCACACGCACTGGGACCAGTGTGGTGTGTGTAGGGGCGCGCACGAGCACGGGCGCAGGAGGAGGCGCTGGCGCTTGCACATACACGAGCTCGCGCGGGTCCGCGGGGACCTCCCTGACGCCCGCGGTTTCCAGCGCTGCGATGATGCTCAGCGACCAGCCCGTCAATGCCACGGGGATGATTGCTGGCGTGGGAGCGGGGATGATTGCTAGCGCGGGCGCGGGGATGGTTGTTGGCGAGTGCGTCGGGGCAACATCCGCTACGGCATGCAGCTCTTCCAGGGCCATGTCCATGGCGACCCATTCGTCTTTATGTACTATCTCTTCCGGCTCGGTGTCAACTTCACCAAACCAGAAGAGTAGTGGCATATGATCCTTGTGCACCATGGCGTAGGTCGCCGTGGAGGTCTGAATGATGGAGGGGAATGGAGGCGAAGATGTAGAGAGGATTATGAGTGAATAGGGCGGATACGGCGGCTCGGGCGCCATTGATGTACATGTTGTAAGCGAGAAGGGCGGATACGGAGGTCAAAGGGCTCGCTTCCCGGTGAGCCTATGGCGTACTGCCTGCACGCCTCCCAGTGAGCCTGTGCAGCGGAGGCCAGCTCGCACGCCTCCTGTCAACTCAAGCAGCTGCTCGCACGACACCTCCTAAGCCCTAGCCAATAAAAAAGTGCGACGCTTGGCAGCACGTAAGGGCAGTAGAACGCCCACGGTTTGAAAATAATGCAATCGTTTGCGTGGAAACGTGACAGTTCTTTGTTCCAAAAAGCTTTTGTTCGCTATTAATGTGTTCGCCTTTTCCCAAAGTGGACACGAAAAATACCACAACATATTTATGCTACACCATGACGCCATGCCCAATTTCTTGAATTTTGTGTGAGTTCTAGATTTACTATAATTTAACGTAATATTCTCAATGTTGGCTCTAAAAGAAAATATATATTAAAAAACGAGTCTCAAATAGGAAAACAAAATGCTATGACGCCTTTATGTGCCATGTTCATGACACCATGCCAAGTTTCATGAATCTTCTAACGAGTTTTTGATTTACATGATTTAAAACCCGAGTTTCTCAATGTTTATGTGGCCGAGCTAAGACCCCGAGATGTTTGAAATTCATTCCCATATCTTGCATGGGACCTAAAGATGCATGCACACTAATATGGTTTTCAAACCATTTTGATGCACCGGACCTTGTGATTGTAGTTCAAATTTGAATTATGCATATTAAATAATGCATATAAAAGTCAATTAATGTATAAAAAGTCCAAACGAACCATGTATAATTTCATATTTTGGCACGACACTCATTTTGGTATATGTTGCCTCTAAAAATATATAGTTCAAGACGAGAAGGTGTAGCGGATGTCGATTCTCCCACATAAGGTGACACGTTCCATATTGAAACCACAAAAGCTTCCCATGAGAAGCTCAGGTTTGTGAGGGGCTTGTGCCAAAACTTGTCCCAAATTGGACATTATTTTACCACGGCACATATATGACCCATGCATGTCATGACACCATGCCAAGTTTCATGAATTTTCTGAGGAGTTTTTGATTTATACATGATTTAAAACCTGCGCTTCTCAATGTTTGTGTGACCGAGCCAAGACCGCGAGATGTTTGAAATTCATTCCCATATCTTACATGGGATCCTAAAGATGCATGTACACTTATATGATTTTCAACCCATTTTGATGAACCGGACCTTGTGATTATAGTACAAATTTGAATTATGCACGTTAAATAATACATATAAAAGTCAATTAATGTATCAAAGGCCAAACGAACCATGTATAATTTCATATTTTGGAACGACACTCATTTTGGTATATGTTGCCTTTAGAAATATATAGTTCAAGACAAGAAGATGCAGCGGATGTCGATTCGCCCACATAAAGTGACGCGTTACATATCGAAACCACAAAAGATTCCCATGAGAAGCTCAGGTTTGTAAGGGGCTTGTGCCAAAACTTGTCCCAAATTAGACATTTTTTCACCAGGGCACATATGAGCCATGTCATGACACCATGCCAAGTTTCATGAAATTATGACGAGTTTTTGATTTATACATGAATGTAAAACCAAGTTTCTCAATGTATGTGGCCGAGCCAAGACCTCGAGATGTTTGAAATCCATTCCCATATCTTGCATGGGGCCCAAAGTAGCCATGGACATTTATATGATTTTCAACCCATTTTGATGCACCAGACCTTGTGATTTTAGTTCAAATTTTAATTATCCACATTAAATGACTAGAGAACTCAACTAATGTATGAAAATGCAAAAAGAACCCTGAATAATTCCATATTTTAGCAAGACACTCTTACTGGTCCGTGTTGCCTCTAACAAAAGTTCAAGGCGAGAAGATGAGCGGATATCGTTTTGCCCACGTAAGGTGACGTGTTCCTTATCGGAACCACAAAGCTTGCAGTGAGAAGCTCCGGTTTGTAAGGGACTTGTGCCTAAAATTGTCCCAAGTTGGACATTTTTTTTCAATGGCACATATGTGCCATGTCATGACAACATACCAAGTTTTTAGAATTTCTGACGCGTTTTTGGATTTACAGTAATTTAAAAACCAAGTTTCTCAACGTTTATGGCCGAGCCAAGATGCCGATATGTTTGAAATTCATTCCCATTTCTTTCCCGTGATCTAAAGATGAAGCCATGGACACTAATATGATTTTTCATCCCATTTTGATGCACCGGACATTGGGACGATAGTTCAAATTTGAATTATACACATTAAATGTCTAGAAAACTCAATTAATGTATAAAAATGCCAAACGGACCCTGAATAATTCCATATTTTAGCACGACATAGCTATTGGTCAGTGTTCACTGCAGATAAATCTTATTGCAATCCGAACACCGTCCTTTGTCGAAGTAACCTCATTTTTTGTTTTAAAAACATTTTGAAAATCAAGTCTTTCACAAACAGTTCAAGTTCATGAATCGTGTGTGATGCAGTACAAAATATCTTGGGCCAATCCTCATAATGCATGGCTTAAGCCGGAAGCTTCGTCGGCTACAGTACACCGCCGTCCAGTTTACCGCACTGACTCCTCAGACCATTTTACTTTTCAATCGTCACCGGTGAAAGATGGGGACGTGTATCCCCGTCGTGAGGGCAACTTCGGCAACCCACTCTGGCCTGAGCACGGCCGCATCAACCATGAGAGCGCTCTCAACATGCTTGAACGCGACCGCTACCTCTGACAGGGCGGCTGCAGCAACCGAAAGGGCAGCCGCTGCAGCTGAGAGGGCGGCAGCAACAACCGCGACGGGGATAGCAAATGGCGAGAACGGCACATCAGCTGCCAGTTTCTCGGCGGTCGCCATAGCCTTGATGGCAGACGCCCAGTCCCATCTCGAGGCCGCCCACGCCCATCTCGTGTCGTTCACTGCACAAATCACATCTGCCTTCTCGGACACCGGTCAACAACCCACGTCCGATGAGTTGGTAATTGCTGAGTGTGCTCGAGCAGGTGTCCGTTCGTCGGCGGCCTCCCTAGCCAAGATTGTGGCCGTCCATGCCCAGAGCAAGGCCGCCCATGCCCGGCTCATGGTGGCCTTATCTAAAGAGATGGTGGACGAAGACTACAAGATGCTGGAGTATGTGGCAATGGATCCCATGTATCTCCTTACCCCGGAGGTCGTCGAGCGGGAGCTGGTCATCGAGGAGGCGGCGGAGATCGACAAATGCCAGGAGGAATATTAGTCTCTGTCTAGAGCGATGGTCTTATGTTAGAGTAATGTTTAGGTCAACTAACTAATGTTTATTAGTTGCTCGATTTAGTAACTGCGACCAGTGCTGTAGGCTCTTTTGTGTAGTACTCAAATTTGCAAGTGTTGTTAAATTAAGCAATGACGTCGATGACCAATGTAACAAGGGAAATTCGGATCAAAATTTGCCGTCGTATCCCAATTTTCTCTTCCAAATGAAAATGAAATGCAAGTACCGTGTGCAATGTAGTATCCGATATCTTACGCCGGACGCTTGGAGACCAAAATTTCCACGTTCAGTCTCATCACACACAGGATAAACTATATGATTCGTTTGTGTTGTTGAATATCGCACACAGTTATGGTAAAGGGATTGTGTCCGATGTGACCGTGCGGGCTACTTTTTCGCCTCATCGAACAAAATTTTGGGCTGCATCCCCGCCCCTCGTACCAACAAAAAGCCACATCCCCCTGCTTCCCCCTTCTTTCCTAAGTTCAAACCTTCACTGCTTGCTGATACTTGTGATCTGCATTGGGTTTTCCGTGAATAGGAACGGGTAATTGCAACACAAAGTGGGTAAGTATTTCCCTCAGTTATGAAACCAAGGTTTATCGAACCAATAGGAATATCAATCCTCAACCGTCTTTAGCGGCTGCACACAAATGAACAAACGACTTGCACCCAACGCGGGCAAGAGGGTTGTCAATCCCCTTGATATTATTATTTGCAAGCAAATAAATTGTGTAGATAATTGTTAATAAATATAAAATAAATAAAAAGTAAATAAAGGCAGTGAGGTAATTGTAGCATTTGCAAATATATAAGTGAATAGACCCGAGGGCCATAGTGTTCCCTAGGGGCATCTCTCATGTAGGCAGCATACGGTGGGTAACAAACTACTGTTGGGCGATTGATACAAAAGCGGATAGTTATGCGATTTTCATGGCAATGATCATGTGTATATAGGCATCACATCCACAAGAAAATAGGCCGACTCCTGCCTGCACCTATTACTATTATTCCACTCATCGACCGCTATCCAGCATGCATCTAGAGTATTAAGTAAAACAGAGTAATGCTTGGAGAACGATGACATGATGTAGACAAAGTAAACTAAAAAAATATGAATGAACCCCATCATTTTATCCTTAGTAGCAACAACACAAAGATGCATCTTATCCCCTACTTTGTCACTGGGATATAGAAACTCGCCAGGTTGAACCTACCACAACGCACCACTTCCACCGATGAAATATCAATCTACTTGGACAAAGCACATCAATAGATCGGAGAGCATTACGAAGCTATAATGATCATGCAATTAAGAGATAATATAATTTAGAGTCATCTCAAATACTTTTCATGAATAATCTGAACATAAACCCACAATTCATCGGATCCCAACAAACACACCGCACAATAGGATTACATCAGATAGATCAAAGCGAAAATGCGATGATCATTGTATTGAAGATCATAAGAGAGAGAGATTTCCGTCTAGGTACCAGCTATGGACCCGTAGGTCTGTGGTGAACTACTCACACATCATCATGAGGGCATCAAGGTTGATGAAGAGGACCTCCATGATCGATCCCCCTCCGTCAGGGTGCCGGAACGGAGCTCCAGGTGGCCTCGCGACGGAACAAAGACTTGCGGCGGCGGAAAAAGGGTTTCGGGACTGCCTCTAGGGTTTTTAGGATATTAGAGAATTTATAGGCCGAAGAGGGACATCGGGAGAGCCACGAGGGGGCCACTACATATAAGGGCGCCCCCCAGGGCACGCCCTGATGTGTGGTGGGGCCCTCGTGTGCTTCCTAACCTCCTTCCGAAGCTTCTAGGTCTTCATATAGTCCAGAAAAAATCATCAAAAAGTTTCGTGGCAATTGGACTTTGTTTGGTACTGTAAACCTGAAAAGGCAAAAACATGCAGAAAACAGCAACTGGCACTGGGTCAATAGGTTAGTGCTCAAAAATATTATAAATTGGTAAATAAAGACCCAAAAAGTATCCTAGAATGATAATATATCAGCATGGAACAATAAAAAATTATAGATACGTTGGAGACGTATCAAGCATCCCCAAGCTTAATTCCTGCTCGTCCACGAGTAGGTAAATGATAAAAACAGAATTTTTGATGTGACATGGTATCCACTATGTAATCTTATGCATGTATGCTCATTGAGAAAAGATGAATCAACAAATATTAACATAGCAATAATTAAAATGTAAGCAACATAATTATTAATTCTTAAAAGTATACGATCCTTAAGAAATGTTTACCCCCATTCTTGTTATTGTATTAGCAAGGCATGCCTCCATCTTCACCACATTAATACAAATGTTAAGCACCACGGTGTCCAAGTCAGGCAATTGGATCGTACTTTTTCAATATGCATCAACTTTTTATTCTTCACGCAATACAAGAGCGTGAGCCATTGGACATAGCATTTAGGTGGAATAGAGTATGCTGGTAGATATCAAAGGGGTAGGAAGTGGAGAAGATAGTCTCACATCAACTAGGCGTACCAACGGGCTATGGAGATGCCCATCGATAGATGTCAATGCAAGGAGTAGGGATTGCCATGCAAATGATGCACTTTATAAGTGTATGAAAGCTCAAATGAAGCTAAGTGGGGTGTGCATCCAACTTGCTTGCTCATGAAGACCTCGGGCATTTGAGGAAGCCCGTCGTAGGAATATACAAGCCAAGTTTGTAATAATGAATAGGTAATTCCCACTAGCATATGAAAGTGATATATCATGAGACTCTCTACATGAAGAGCATGGTGCCACTTTGAGGCACAAGTGTGGTAAAGGATAGTAGCAAAGTCCCTTCTCTCATTTTCTCTCATTTTTTTGAATGGATGGTGGGCTCAATTGCCCCCCCCCCCCATCTTTATTTTTGTCCGGAGTCTCATCTCGACTTATTGGAGAATCATCGTCTCCATCATTCTTTCCTCACTAGGACAATGCTCTAATAATGATGATCATCACACTTTTATTTACTTACAACTCAATATGGAGAACTGATATGAAGATATGACTCTGTATGAATGCCTCTGGTAGTGTACCAGGATGTGCAATGATCTAGCGTGACATGTATCAAAAACATGATGAACGGTGGCTTTGCCACAAATACTATGTCAGCTCTATATGATCATGCAAAGCAATATGACGATGAACGAACTAGTCATGTGAAGTGACGATGGAATTTGCATGGCAATATATCTCGGAATGGCTATGGAAATGCCATGATAGGTAGGTATGGTGTCTGTTTTGAGGAAGATATAATAAGGCTTATGTGCAATAGAGCGTATCTTGTCACGGGGTTTGGATGCACCGGTGAAAGTTGCACCGATCCTCGAGGTGAGAACGGGCTATGCACGGTACCGAAGAGGCTAGCAAATTATGAAAAAGTGAGATTGCGTATGTCCATGGTTTCACATTAGTCATAAAGAACTCATATACTTATTGCAAATTTTTTATTAGTTTACCATAGATCAAAGTACTACTCGCATGCCCCGAGGGAAGAGGTTGGTAGGAGTTAACCATCACGCGCTTCCGACCCGAAACAACACTAGGATTTCAACGAGGAATAGAAATGCTCACACATCATCACCATGCCTCTTTAATTTTTAGATTAACAAAAGGGTCAACCTTTCTTAATATCGACACTTCTATGGTTTAACAATTATGAACTCACACCTATTTCATATTACTACATCAATATCATTGACCCACAATTTCTCTATATGTGCTACATGATGGTTTTATTATCATTCATTGAATACCTAATGTTTTTGGACTAGTCTTTATGACCCATGCAAATTACCGTCACTATTTATTAACTCTCATACAAATATAAGTGAAGAACGAGAGTGAAATTATTTCTTTAAAATCTACAAGCCACCATGCTCAAAAAGATATAAGTGAAGTACTAGAGCAACTGCTAAGCTTAAAAGATATAAGTGAAGCACATAGAGTATTCTAGCAAATTATGATGAAGGTGTGTCTCTCTTAAATAGGTGTGTCTAGCAAACAATGATTGTGGCAAACTGAAAGTAAAAGAAAAAAAAGCAAAGGACGGTCCAAGCAAAACTCATATCATGCGACGAATAAAAATATAGCTCGAAGTGACATACCGATGGATTTGAGACGAAAGAGGGGATGCCTTCCGGGGCATCCCCAAGCATAGACGCTTGAGTCTCCTTTAAAATATTACCTTGGGGTGCCTTGGGCATCCCTAATCTTAGGCTCTTGCTACTCCTTGTTCCTTTGTCCATCAAGATAACACCCAAAACTTGAAAACTTCAATCACACAAAACTCAACAAAACCTCGTGAGATCCGTTAGTATAAGAAACATATTGCATACTTTAAGTGCTGTTGTAAATTGATTAAAAATTCATAAATGCATAATAGGTACTGTATTATAACTTATTCATGGCTTATACCCCCCGATACAATCCATAGCATAATCAAAATAAGCAACTATGCAAGCAAAAAACAGAATCTGTCTAAAACAGAACAGTCTATAGAAATCTGTAGAGAACCTATACTATGGTAACTTTAAATTTCTGAAAAATTAGGACAACTTCGAAAATTTGTATAGGAACACTGTGTAAAAAATTCAGATCATTATCACGCTCTAGTAAAAAATGAAAATTCCTGTACTGGAGTCAAAAGTTTCTATTTTGTTTTAGCATCGATTCTACTCATCTTGTGAGTCATCCCAAAGGCTTTACTTGGCACAAACACTAATTTAAACACAAAAACATAATCATTACAGAGGAAATAATAATTCTATTAAAAATAAACATAAATTTTAAAGCAAAAATATTAAGATAACTATTGGGTTGCCTCCCAACTGGCGCTATCGTTTTATGCCCCTAGCTAGGCATAATGCATAGTTTCAAGTATTGCCATCTTTGACACCGAGCTCCTTAATAACACAACCATGGGTAATTGGGGAAATAGGAGACTTGGTAATAGTATCTTTTATAAAATTTATAAATTTGGGATGAACACTAATCATCTTTAGATCCTCATCCCTTTTGGTAGGAGGTGTACTCATCTTCTTGGGAATGTATATGAACTTGAAATTTTTGTTGTGAGAGGTACTAGCATTAGCTTTAGAAAGTGTGAAGGAGGAGACTACTTTGTCAATGACCTCTTCCATTGTATCAATTCTATTCAAACCTTGTTCTATCCTCTCATCAATAGTAGTGTATTTTTCCTTCAAGGTTTTCAAAGTCATTCCTACTCGTGACCCAAGTTGAGTGATATGATTATGAAGTTTTTTAACCAACTCCTCAATTGGTTTGTTTGTGATCATATTCTTTTCAATAGCATCAAGCCTTTGCATAACATGTTACAAGGTCAAATTTGTTTCATTGACAATAATAGGTGGTGTCCCTACAAGATTTTCAATTGCGGTGTAGGCATCCAAGGTGTGACACATTAAAAAGTTTCCACCGGTAATGGTGTCAAGTACGAACCTATACCAAGTGGTTACACCAACATAAAAATTGTGAAGCAAAGTAGTGGTAGATAAATTTTTAGTTGCTTTATTTTGAGCAAAGCAAATCCTATACCATGCATCTTTTAAGCTCTCTCTTCCCCTTTGTTTGAAATTCACTACATCATCATTGGGAGTTAAGCGAGCGGAAGAAGAACTAGCCATGACTTCAAACAAGAAAACTAGTAACAAGCAAAGGTAAATATTTTTTTATTTTTGTGTTTTATCAGACAAGCTAAATATAACAGCAAATAAAAAGAAGAACAAGTGAATGAAATTTTTTGTGAAGTTACTAGGTAGTTGATGATGATATTCCCCGACAACGGCGCCAGAAATCCTTCCTGATACTTGTGATGTGCGTTGGGTTTTCTGTAAAGAGGAACAGGTATGCACAAAGTGGGTAAGTATTTCCCTCAGTTATGATACCAAGGTTTATAGAACCAATAGGAATATCAGTCCTCAACCATCTTCAACGGCTGCACACAAATGAACAAACGACTTGTACCCAACGCGGGCAAGAGGGTTGTCAATCCCCTTGATCTCGTTATTTGCAAGCAAATGAATTGCGTAGATAATTGTTGATAAATATAAAATAAATAAAAAGTAAGTAAAGGCAGCGAGGTAATTGTAGCGTTTGCAAATATATAAGTGAATAGACCCGGGGGCCATAGTGTTCCGTAGCGGCATCTCCCATGTAGGCAGCATACGGTGGGTAACAAATTACTGTTGGGCAATTGATAGAAAAGCTGATAGTTATGTGATTTTCATGGCAATGATCATGTGTATATAGGCATCACGTCCATAAGCAAATAGGCCGACTCCTGCCTGCACCTATTACTATTACTCCACTCATCGACCGCTATCCAGCATGCTTCTAGAGTATTAAGTAAAACAGAGTAATGCTTGGAGAACGATGACATGATGTAGAAAAAGTAAACTCAAACAATATGAATGAACCCCATAGTTTTATCCTTAGTAGCAACAACACAAAGACGCATCTTGTCCCCTACTTTGTCACTGGGATATAGAAACTCGCCAGGTTGAACCTACCACAACGCACCACTCCCACCGATGAAATATCAATCTACTTGGCCAAAGCACATCAATAGATCGGAGAGCATTATGAAGCTATAATGATCATGCAATTAAGAGATAATATAATTCGGAGGCATCTCAAATACTTTTCATGAATAATCTGAACATAAACCCACAATTCATCGGATCCCAATAAACACACCGCACAATAGGATTACATCGGATAGATCAAGGCGAAGATGCGATGATCATTGTATTGAAGATCATAAGAGAGAGATTGCCATCTAGGTACTAGCTATGGACCCGTAGGTCTGTGGTCAACTACTCACACATCATCATGAGGGCAGCAAGGTTGATGAAGAGGACCTCCATGATCGATCCTCCGTCCGGAAGGGTGCCGGAACGGAGCTCCAGATGCGCTCACAACGGAACGAAGACTTGCGACGGAAGAAAAATGGTTTCGGGACTGCCTCCAGGGTTTTTAGGATATTAGAGAATTTATAGGCCGAAGAGGGACGTCGGGAGATCCACGAGGGGGCCACCACATATCAGGGCGCCCCCCAGGGCGCGCCGTGATGTGTGGTGGGGCCCTCGTGTGCCTCCTGGCCTCCTTCCGAATCTTCTAGGTCTTCATATAGTCCATAAAAAATCATCAAAAAGTTTTGTGGCAATTGGACTTCATTTGGTACTATAAATCTGAAAAGGCAAAAACATGCAGAAAATAGCAACTGGCACTGGGCACTGGGTCAATAGGTTATTGCTCAAAAGTATTATAAATTGGTAAATAAAGACCCAAAAAGTATCCTAGAAAGATAATATATCATCATGGAACAATCAAAAATTATAGATACGTTGGAGACTGATAGTCTCCAACGTATCTATAATTTTTGCTTGTTCCATGCTGTTATATTATCATTCTTGGATGTTTTACAATCATTTTATAACAACTTTATATCATTTTTGGGGACTAACCTATTGACATAGTGCCAAAGTGCCAGTTGTTGTTTTTGCTTGTTTTTTACTTCGCAGAAAATCAATACCAAACGGAGTCCAATCGCGACGAAACATTTTGGAGATTTTTTATGGACCAGAAGACACCCAGTGGGCCAAACAACTACCGGAGAGGTGGGCTGTGGAGAGCACAACCCACCAGGGCGCGATAGGGGGACCCGACGCGCCCTGAAGGGTTGTGCCCTCCTCGGCCCCCTTCCGTACCGCCTCTGATGCCTATAAATTCCCAAATATTCCAAAAACCCTAGGGGAGTCGAAGAAACACAATTCCAGCCGCCGCAAGTTCCAGAACTGCGAGATCCAATCTAAGCACCATCACGGAGGGGTTCATCTTCCTCATAGGTGCCTCTCCGATGATGCGTGAGTAGTCCACCATAGATCTACGGGTCCGTAGGCAGTAGCTAGATGGCTTCTTCTCTATCTCTCTCTCTTATGATTCTCAATACAATGGTCTCTTGGAGATCTATTTGATGTAAACTTTTGCGGTGTGTTTGTTGGGATCCGATGAATTTTGAGTTCATGATCAGTTTCTATCCATGAATATTATTTGAGTCTTCTTTGATCTCTTATATGCAAGATTACTTATAGCCTCGTATTTCTTCTTCGAATCTTTGGTTTAGTTAGGCCAACTAGATCGATTTTTCTTGCCAGGAGAAGAGGTACTTTGTGATGGGTTCGATCTTGCGGTGTTCTTTCCTAGTGACAGAAGGGACAACAAGACACGCATGTATCGTTGCTATTATGGATAACAAGATGGGGTCTATTCCTACATGAATAGATCTTGTCTACATCATGTCATCGTTCTTATTGCATTACTCCATTTTTCCATGAACTTAATACACTAGATGCATGCTGGATAGCGGTCGATGTGTGGAGTATTAGAGGTAGATGCAGGTAGGAGTCGGTCTATCTATCTTGGAAGTGATGCCTATATAATGATCATCACCTTGGATATAGTCATGACTATTCGATTTTCTATCAATTGCCCAATAGTAATTTGTTCACCCACCGTGCGCTATACTCATGAGAGAAGCCACTAGTGAACCCTACGGCCCCCAGGTCTACTTTTCCATCATATCGCTTTCCGATCTACGTTTTTGCAATCTTTGTTTTCAGATCTACAAAACCAAAAACCCAAAAATATATTGCTGCATATTTACTCTTTTTATTTGTGTTCTTGATAGATCTATCTCTCCTATCTATCACTACCTAATCTATCTTATTACCGTAGAGAGATTGACAACCTCTCTTTCGCGTCGGGTTGCAAGTATTTGTTGTTTGTGTGCAGGTGCTGTTTATTGGGTGGCGGTGATCCTCCTACTGGTTCGATAACCTTGGTTTCATAACTAAGGGAAATACTTACCGTCGCTGTGCTGCATCATCCCTTCCTCTTTGGGGAAATACCGACTGTCTGAAGCCACGTCAAAGATGTATCACTTGCTTGCAGCGCCGCCTCCTCACGGGCGACGGTCGTTCCTCCTGCTCGCCCTCCTCCATCTAGTCAGGTGTGGATTACATGACTAGATGGAGGAGGGCGAGCAGCAGGAAGGAGCGTCGCCAGCGAGGAGGCGGCGTTGCAAGCAAGTGATACGTCTCTGACGTGGCTTGAGACTACGTCGGTATTTCCCCAAAGAGGATGGGATGATGCAGCACAACGACGGTAAGTATTTCCCTCAGTTACGAAACCAAGGCTATCGAGCCAGTAGGAGGATCACCGCCACCCAATAAACAGCACCTGCACACAAACAACAAATACTTGCAACCCGACGCGATAGAGAGGTTGTCAATCTGTCTACGGTAATAAGATAGATTAGGTAGTGATAGATAGGAGAGATAGAGCTCTCAAGAACACAAATAAAAAGAGTAAATATGCAGCAATATATTTTTGGGTTTTTGGTTTTGTAGATCTGAAAACAAAGATTGCAAAAACGTAGATCGGAAAGCAATATGATGGAAAAGTAGACCCGGGGGCCGTAGGGTTCACTAGTGGCTTCTCTCATGAGTATAGCGCACGGTGGGTGAACAAATTACTGTTGGGCAATTGATAGAAAATCGAATAGGCAGGACGATATGCAAGGCGACGATCATTACATAGGCATCACGTCCAAGATAGATAGACCGACTCCTGCCTGCATCTACCTCTATTACTCCACACATCGACCGCTATCCAGCATGCATCTAGTGTATTAAGTTCATGGAAAAATGGAGTAATGCAATAAGAACGATGACATGATGTAGACAGGATATATTCATGTAGGAATAGACCCCATCTTGTTATCCTTAATAGCAACGATACATGCGTGTCTTGCTGCCCCTTCTGTCACTCGGAAAGAACACCGCAAGATCGAACTCATCACAAAGCACCTTTTCCCATGGCAAGAAAAATCGATCTAGTTGGCCTAACTAAACCAAAGATTCGAAGAAGAAATACGAGGCTATAAGTAATCATGCATATAAGAGATCAAAGAAGACTCAAATAATATTCATGGATAGAACCTGATCATGAACTCAAAATTCATCGGATCCCAACAAACACACCGCAAAAGTTTACATCAAATAGATCTCCAAGAGACCACTGTATTGAGAATCATAAGAGAGAGAGAGAAGAAGCCATCTAGCTACTGCCTACGGACCCGTAGGTCTATGGTGGACTACTCACGCATCATCGGAGAGGCACCTATGAGGAAGATGAACCCCTCCGTGATGGTGTTTAGATTGGATCTCGCGGTTCTGGTACTTGCGGCGGCTGGAATTGTGTTTCGTCGACTCCCCTAGGGTTTTTGGAATATTTGGGAATTTATAGGCATCAGAGGCGGTGCAGAAGGGGGCCGAGGAGGGCACAACCCATCAGGGCGCGCCGGGGCCCCCCTGGCGCGCCCTGGTGGGTTGTGCTCTCCACAGCCCACCTCTCCGACAGTTGTTTGGCCCACTGGGTGTCTTCTGGTCCAAAAAAAATCTCCAAAAAGTTTCGTCACGATTGGACTCCGTTTGGTATTGATTTTTTGCGAAGTAAAAAACAAGCAAAAACAGCAACTGGCACTTTGGCACTATGTCAATAGATTAGTCCCAAAAAATGATATAAAGTTGTTATAAAATGATTGTAAAACATCCAAGAATGATAATAATACAGCATGGAACAAGCAAAAATTATAGATACGTTGGAGACGTATCAGTATCCCCAAGCTTAATTCCTACTCGTCCTCGAGTAGGTAAATGATAAAAACAGAATTTTTGATGTGGAATGCTACCTAACATGTTCATCACATTCTTTTCTTTTGTATAGCATGGACATTTGGACTTGTAAATGATTCAAAGCAATAGTCTAGTTTTAACATAATGACTTCAATACTCTAGCATGGAAAAATATTGGACACTCCCCACCGTTTCATGAGCGGTAGGAGCACACAAAAGAGAAAATTTATTTTGAAAATTTAGAGATGGCACATACAAATTTGCTTGGAACGGCATGGAAATACCGCATATAGGTAGGTATAGTGGACTCATAAGGCAAAACTTGGTTTAAGGATTTTGGATGCACAAGTAGTATTTCTACTTAGTACAAATGGAGGCTAGCAAATAGATTGGGAAGCAACCAAACCAAGAAACGAAAATTCACATAAGTGAGCATTGAACATAACTAACACCGAATAATGCACCACAAGTAGGATGTAACTTCATTGCATAACTATTGACTTTCGTGCATGCATAGGGAATCACAAACCTTAACACCAATATTCCTACTAAGCATAATTACTCACTAACATGACTCACATATTACTATCATCATGTTTCAAAACTATTACAAGGAATCAAGTTTAATTTGTCTAATGATCTTCATGAAGGCTTTTATTATATCCTCCTTGGATATCTATCACTTTGGGACTAGTTTCATATATTGCCATTGCTTTTTGGCAAGCTCAAACAAATTTAAGTGAAGCACATGAACATAAAGATTTCATCTCTCAAAAAGGTATAAGTGAAGCATGAGAGGATTTCTTAAAAATTTACGAACTCTCAAATTAATCTAAGTGAAGCATGAGAGTATTTCTACAAAAATTTCCAAGCACACCATGCTCAAAAAGATATAAGTGAAGCACTAGAGCAATTCTATAGCTCAAAAGGATTAAGTGAAGCACATAGAGCAATTCTAACAAATCATAGCATGGTTTTGGCTTTCTCAAATAGGTGTGTCCAGCAAGGATACAAGGGAAAAAAATAACAAACAAAGGAAGCAAAGATACAAGACGCTCCAAGCAAAACTCATGATATGTGACGAATAAAAATATAGCTCCAAGTAAAATACCGATGGTCGTTAGAAGAAAGAGGGGATGCCACTCGGGGGCATCCCCAAGCTTAGTTGCTTGTTACTCTTTGGATATATCTTGGGGGTGCGGTAGCATCCCAAGCTTGGGCTTTTATCACTCCTTATTCCTTCATCCATCGTGATCTCACCCAAAACTTGAAAACTTCAATCACACAAAACTCAACAAAATCTTCGTGAGATCCGTTAGTATAAGAAAGCAAATCACTACTTTAGGTACTGTTGCAAACCCATTCATATTTTATTATTTCATTATACCTACTGTATTTTAACTGTACCATGGCTCATACCCTTCAATATAACCCATAGATTCATCAAAACAAGCACAGAATGCAACGAAAACAGAATATGTCTTAAACAGAACAGTCTGTGGTAATCAGTACTCTACCCATATTTCTGTAACTCTAAAAATTATGAAAAATTATGAAAGCGTAAGGAATTTGTATAGCAACACCGTGTTAAAATTTCAGCTCAATATCACATTCCAGCAAAAAACAAAAATTCATATACTGGACGCAAAGTTTATGTTTCAGATTCAGCATCACTTCTACTCATCCTATGAATCATCCTAAAGGCTTTACTTGGCACAAACACTAAATAAACCATAAAAACACAATCATAACA
Source organism: Elymus sibiricus (assembly GCA_039707655.1). NCBI lineage: Eukaryota > Viridiplantae > Streptophyta > Magnoliopsida > Poales > Poaceae > Elymus > Elymus sibiricus. The sequence goes on from CM077675.1 coordinate 116,398,490, forward strand.
GAGGCATAATTGTGTCAACACTCAAAAACTGAAAGGAAAAAGCAAAAATTTATTTATTCATTGGGTTGCCTCCCAACAACCGCTATCGTTTTACGCCCCTAGCTAGGCATAATGGGTAAATTCAAGTATTGTCATCTTTGGTTTTGGCCACTTTTGTGAGGGCCTTCTCGAATCTGGGGGGGCTCTTTCCGCTTCCCCAAATTTTCAGGAGAAGAAACCATCTTAAGATCCAAAATATCCAAACGCTTATTGCAAAGGGTAATCAAAGTGTTCAAGCAATTGAGGTTCCCACTAATATGTTTGAGGGGTTCGTGATATTTTTGTAACTCGACCAAGTGCTTATGTAAGTCACCCAATTTGTCAAGAATTTGAACTCGCTCTTGTGAAAAAGCAAGCCCTTTTTTTGGTGGAGGAACCCCCAAAATCCCTTCCAAAACTTCATAAGCAGCGTTTGCATCAAGTTCTATAAAATTCCCCTTTGAGGCGAAATCCAAAAGCTCTCTATGACGCAAAGCCAATCCAATATAAAAATTTCTAAGTAAAATTTTTGCGTCTCCTTTTAGATTGGAAATACGATAGGATTCCATTAGCCTGTACCAGGCATCTTTCAGATTTTCCCCTTGTTTCTGTTTGAAGTATAGAACTTCAAAATCTGGTGACAAAAGGGGAGTAGTAACGCTAGTCATAGCAACAAGTAATAGATCCGGCAAGAAAAAAGGCAAACGAAGAAGAGGGCGAATAAAATGGCAAATTGGTGAAGTGGGGGAGAGGAAAACGAGAGGCAAATGGCAAATAATTTAATTGCAAGGAGATGAGATTTGTAATTAGGAACCTGGTAGATGATGGTGGAGTCCCCTCGGCGCCTACGATAGGCACGTAGAAGAGACCGCTTCCTCCCCGGCAACGGCACCAGAAATTCCTTTGACGTGGCTTGAGACCGCGTCGGTATTTCCCCAAAGAGGAAGAGATGATGCAGCACAGCGACGGTAAGTATTTCCCTCAGTTATGAAACCAAGGTTATCGAACCAGTAGGAGGATCTGTGACGCCCCCAATTTCGACCGTACGCTAAACATACACGCAATGCGTATGACCAAGATTAGGGACTCACTGATCGATATCACAACACAACTCTAGACACAATTTAAAGTCATACAAGCTTCATATTACAAGCCAGGGGCCTCGAGGGCTCGAATACATAAGCTCAAATTCAACAAGTCAGCGGAAGCAAATAATATCTGAGTACAGACATAAGTTAAACAAGTTTTGCCTTAAGAAGGCTAGCACAAACATAGCAAAGGATCGAAAGAGGCGAGGCCTCCTGCCTGGAAACCTCCTATCCTACTGCTGGTCGGGGGCCGCCTCCACGTAGTAGTAGGCTCCTGCGGTGGTGTAGTAGTCGTCTCCGTCGTACTCCATCTCCTGGGCTCCATCGTCTGAACGCAAAATCGTATCGAGGGGGAAAGAGAAAGTAGAGCAGCGGTGAGTACTCATCCAAAGTACTCGCAAGACTGACATCAGAACTATGCTAAGTATGCATCAGTATCAAGGAATGGGGTTATATCTGGGCTGACTGCAGAAAGCAAGAATAGGGGGAAGGCCTAGTCCTATCGAAGACTAGCATCTTCAGCATCTTGCAGCATTAGAAGAGAGTAGACTGGTATCTCATATATAGCAATATTACTGTAACAAATTTTATTAAGTATCCACGCCCAGAGATTCTTCCTCGACTCCCACGAGAAAGCAACCTCAGAGCCAACATTTTATTTCAAGTCAACACTTTTAGTTATATTAGCTCGGGATACAACTCCAAGTCACCCTGTTACCGTGGACATGACTATTCGAATAGTTAATTTCATCCCTGCAGGGGTGCACCACGTTTTCCATCACGCTTGATCACCTTTGGCCGGGCACACTTTTGTGGGTCGTGCCCGGCCTCGAAGATCAACACGTCGTCGCCCTACCTAGGCTCAACAGAGAGGCCAGCCCGCCGGTCTAAATCCTAAGCGCGCAGGGGTCATGGGCCCACTCACCCTTTGCGCTCCTGCACGATGCGTACGCGGCCGGTGTCAGTCCTGGCACCTCTTAATACAAGACGGTGCTTTACACGGGCCACCTGGGCGCGCGCCGCTCCATTGCTGACATCCGAAGAGCTTCGACTGATACAACGATGCCGAATACCCATAACTTCTCCCATGTGAAGGTTAGTGCGAAAAGGTCAAATGACCAACTCAGATCAAATACCCAAACCATTAGCATTTTAATAATTGCGGTGACGAGCGCGATACATGATATGTGGTCCCGTCGCCCCGTCTCGAGGTCTTGTGGCAAGGGCCAAGAATGCCCGGCCACGCCCCGTCGTATTACACCAACACCCTCCGGTCATCCTGACCTCATCATGTATCCTTCGGTCATCCTGACCTCATCATGTATCAACAGTAAAGTAAATGTAACCGTGTGTCTATAACACCAAGGGGAAAACCGAGGAATCACCCTCGATGGATCCCACTCAATGTAACCGTCAAGGTGACCAGAGAGGATTCACCCTCGATGGTCTACGCTTGAGGGGTTGCACGACAGATCCGTCGTCGGGAGTGGTGAAGGAGAAATCACCCTCGATAACCACGACCGACTAGCTACACTACAGAGTTAGCATCATGAGTACTTCACGAGGTGTCACCCTCGGTATTCGATAGTAGCTCTGCAGAGTCATACAACTAAGGGGTGCGCGGTGAAAGTGACGGGCATGGCTGGTCGGTTGGTTGACCGAGTCTTCGAGTCGTCGAGTCGTCGAGGAAGAAGCAGGGGCAACTGGGACTATGGGGGTCACCTGGGATTCATTGATCAACCTATACTAAGCAGTTGATTTAACAGCAAGTATAGTAGCAGTTTATCAAAAGCAGGCTATGCATCAGAATAGGAGCTAGCTAATACAGTAGCAAAATCTAATGCAAGAATGAGAGGGAAAGAATTAGGCGATATCGGAATGCTCAAGGGGGGTTTGCTTGCCTTGTTGCTCTGCTGCAAAGGCCTGATCGTCAACGGCGTAGTCGTACCCGGCAGCAGCGTCAGTCTCGGGGTCTACCGGTAAGAAGAGGGGGGAGAAACAATAAATATAATGCAGACATATGCAACATGATGCATGACATGGCAATATGCAGAGCTAGGTATGCACTAACGCAGTACTACACGTTGCAGACGGATCGGAAGAATATCTGACGATATTTTCTGGGTCTCAGGCTACTACCGGACAAACGAAAACGATGGAAAAGTTCCATGTTCGCTAGGGTAGGAGCACGTGATAGACTAACGGACAGCGTATTCGGATTCGTGGGATTTTTCTGAACAACTTTCATGTATAAAACTTTTTTTATCTGAGTTACGGATTATTTTATATTAATTTTCAAAGTTTTATTAATATTCTGAAATTAAACAGATTTAAATAAATCCGAAAAGCATTTATGACGTCATCATGACTTCAGGATGACGTCAGCAGTCAACAGTGGGGCTGACTGGTCAAACCTGACTAGTGGGCCCCACCTGCCATAGACTCAGGGTCTAAACAGAGTTAAATTAAAATAGTTACTGATTAATTAGCTAGGGGCCCCACATGTCGGTATCACATTAGTTTTAACTAATTAACAGGATTAATTAAATTAACCTAATTAACTAAAGTGGGGCCAGGCCCACATGTTATACACACAGGGGGGGTCGGGCCCCACCTCGCAGTGACTGGGCTGTGCCCAGTCAGCCAGTTGACTTGGTCAACTGGTCAACTGGGCCCCCTGGGGACACTGGCAGAGTCACTGAGGGTGGCCCTCGCGAGGCCACGTCGGCTGTGGCCGGTGAGTCGCCGCCGCTGACGCTCCAGCGAGGCCCAGAACGCAGGCGAGGCTCGAATTTCGCGTAGGAGGCACTAAATCGAGCACCGCTTACTGCATTCGTGAGCTGGGGCTGTCGCTGTTCCATTTCGGCCATCGGGGCGGGCGGTGGTGGTCTGTGGCATCGCCGGCGTCACGCCGTGGCGGAGGCCGGTTCGGGCGGATGGCGAAACAGCAGCTGCAGCGCGTGGGGGTCGTACCTAGCGCATGGAATCGACGCAGGGGAGCACCTGGAGCACGCCTGCAGCACGCGCGGGTGCTCAATGGCACGCACGGCTCATGCCCGAGAGCATTGGCGGGCGGCGGAGCTCGGGCTCCGACGGGGGCAGCGCTACGGCGGGCTAGCGAACAAACGGAAAGGGCAGGGAGGCTCTACGCGACGCGGGGAGGCGAATGGCGGCGAGTGCAGGACCAAAAGGCCACCGGAGGCTCACCGGCGTCGAGCTCGAGTGGAGCCGACCGTCGGGCATGGAGGGGAAGGGGGCTACGGGGCCATATCTAGCACGGGAGGGAGAGGGGAAGAAGCAGGAGCTCACAGCGGTCCTGCAGAGGTGCTCAGCGGGCTCGGGGAGGCTCGACAGTGCCGGAATCGTCGATGGAGCGCGGCGGCGACCCGAGGAGGAAGACGGAGACACGGGCCGATGCAGGTGCGGCGAGCTCGCGCTTGGGGTCGGGGTGGACGCGGTGGTCGACGACGGAGCTTCTGGGCGAGGAGGCGAGGCGAATGGGGCTCGGTGGCCGCGGCTAAGCCGGAGCCATGGCGACGACATAGGCCAGGAGAGGCAGGCGGCGCGAGAGGGGGAAGTGGGGGGGGGGCAAGCTAGGGTTCGGGGCACCGCGGGGCGCCTTATGGACTGCGGGGAGGCCGCTGGATGGGCGCCAGCGCGTCGGCCGCGGCCGCTGGCGCTCATCTGCTTGCCCACGTCTTCCCCCGTGAGCAGTGGGGAAGACGATGGGGGGCTAGGTGGGCCGGCTGGCACTTGGGCCGGCAGGCCTAAGTGTCCAGGGCACCCAGCCCTTTCCATTTTTATTTTCATTTTTAAAACTGTTGCTTTCTGATTTAAACCTTCTGTTATTCATTTAAAAAATTGGCCTAAATGACTTTAATAAAATATGACACTTGGCCTAATATTTGCATTGCAATATTAGGTACTGCCACAAAAAGTTTGGGGGACCTTTGGATTAATTTGATATTTTCAAAAATCAAAAGGGCATTTAAATAATTGTTTTGGCTCTGTTTATTTGTTTTAGAGGCATTTAACAACATGATAAAATGCTGGCTATAAATTGGAGAAAGCTTGTGGATTATTTGCAACCCAAGTATGATTTTTATTTTCAGGTTTGCAAAACTTTCAAAACCACCTTTCAAAAGGATTTGAATTGCAAAAGAAATTGAATTTGCATTTGATTCCAAAAGTGATCACATTGGGATTAACAAAATGTATTAGCTTAATCCTGGCCATCACTGTAGCTTAATTACAAACATCACTGTAGCACTAACACCAGGGTGTTACAACTCTCCCCTTCTAAAAGAAATTCTCGTCCCGAGAATTATGAGGTAGAAGGGAGAAGATCGGGATATTCTGCCCGAAGGTTATCCTCGCGTTCCCAAGTGGCTTCATCTTCGGTATGATTTGACCACTATACTTTGAAGAACTTGGTAACCTTCTAACAGGTCCGACGTTCGGTTTCAGCAAGAACGCGGATCGGATGCTCTTTGTAAGTGAGATCATCCTGTACTTCAATCAATTCGGAATCCACCTCACGAAGCGGATCCTTGAAGCAACGACGAAGTTGTGACACATGGAAGACATCATGGATATGGGAGAATTTTGGTGGCAGGTCCAATTTATAGGCCACATGCCCACGCCTTTCAATAACGTGGAAGGGACCAACGTAGCGAGGAGCTAGCTTGCCCTTGACTCCAAACCGATGAGTGCCTCTCAAAGGAGTAACACGCAGATAAGCCTTATCACCGGTTTGATAGTTTGAACCCAGTGCTTCTTGTCATAATTGCTCTTCTGACGGGACTGGGCCGCTTTGAGATTATCCCGAACAATGCGGACTTGCTCTTCAGCTTGTTGGATAATGTCCGGACCAATGAGTGCACGTTCCCCAGTTTCTGACCAGTTCAGAGGGGTTCGGCATTTACGTCCATATAACACTTCAAAGGGGGCCATCTTCAAGCTGGCTTGATAGCTGTTGTTATAAGAAAATTCAGCATAAGGACGAGATTCCTCCCACTTCTTGCCAAAATAGATAACACAAGCCCGTAACATGTCTTCAAGGATTTGATTAACTTGTTCAACTTGACCTTGCGACTGAGGGTGATAGGCAGTGCTCCAGGTAATATGAGTTCCTGTTAGTGCATCTAGTGCCCCTTAGTGATTTTGGTGTATTGAAGACTTATAGGTTAAGGAACTAATGTGTTTGTGAGTATACACAGGTTCTATAAGTCGTTGAGGAGTTTGATATATTCGGAGATTATCGACCCCTAAAAATGTATGTCTTCAACTGAAGACTTTGGTGAAGACTTTGGTGAAGACTTTGGTATTCCCTGAAGACTTTGAAAAAGAAGAAGTTGGTGTGACCTTAACGATATGAACGAGGACTATGAAGCGTGAAGACTTTTATTTTTATAGTTTCATTTCCTTTCTTTGAGTCATAGGAAACACCGTACTGTTAAAGGGGGCCGAGGTAATACTAAGGAAAATTTCCAACTGATGCTCAACTCAAAAGCCTCAACCTATCCAATCCTTCTAGTGAAGCCTTTGGAAATCTCTTGCAGTTCAGTCAAGTTCTTCAGTGACAGAGACGATGATCTTCTGGTCTCTGAGGAAATTGGTCTGACTGAGGAGTTAGGATTTCGCCAGTGCGAATTGCCTACAAGTGAGGAATATGATAAGCCTGAGGACTTTCATAGTTCGAAATTCCGACCGTTGCTGTGCTAAGCACCAGCTGTCCCCAATCATCCTATCCACATAACGGTCATATCATTGGGGGCATTTATGTCTTATCATGTCAGGTTGCACCCTGGCTATAAATAGCCACCCCCCACAACCACTAGTTGGTTGGCTGCTCCGAGAGAGAACTTGACACTTGTCATTTGAGAGCATCCCATTCCTCGAGGACTCTGAGCGAAAATCATCAGTGAGGAAAAACCCAAAAACCCAAACCACCAAAACCCATAGTGATTGAGCATCACTGAAGAAATTGTTCCTGTGTGGAACTGACGCTTTTTACCTTTGAAGACTGTGTATCTTCCAGACGGTTAGGCGTCATGGTTTAGTGCATCCTGTAGTCAATTGGGGATCACGAAGTGACCTTGGTCTAGAGCATCCAGCAGTCAATTGTGGATCGTCGGGTGACCAGTTTGTGAGGGTTTTGGAAGTCTACCCTGAAGACTTACCACGCGTGTTGGGCGAGGACTGTGTGACCTTAGCTCAAGGAGAATACGGTAAGGACTGTGTGTCCTGGGACGGTGTGTCCTCTGGTTTAAATACCAGGCCGCTCCAAACCAGACGTACGACTGTCACAGCTGTTGGAACTGGGTCATCAAACCATTGTCTTCATCGAGCTACCTAGTTCTATTTCCTCAACCCTTCCATTTCCTCGTATACTTGTTGATGAAATTGATCATTACTGTTTGAAGAATTTGACTGAAGACTTTCTCAATTTCCTCACCTCAAATTCTTCAAGCTACCTTGTTCCTCACCTGCTTATCCTGTATCATGCTACCTGTAATCTGTGCATGCTTTATTTCATCATGATGTCTATGCGATCGCTATGCTTTGTATGCACTTGAGTACTTATTCCACTGCTAGTTATTCATCACATTTCAAATTCCTCAAGTTGAAATTCCTCCGTGATGAATTTGTAAAAATCGCCTATTCACCCCCCCTCTAGTCGATATAACGCACTTTCAATTGGTATCAGAGCAAGGTACTCCCTTGTTCTGTGTGATTTTGGTTTAACCACCTGGAGTTCTAGTTATGTCGACTGCAGGTATGATCAAGGTTTCCGCAGGATGTCCTACCTTCGATGGGTCGGACTATCCCTACTGGAAGAACAAGATGCGCATGCATCTTGAGGCTATTGACAACGATCTCTGGTACGTTGTGGAAAATGGTGTTCCCTCCGTTACTCCCACGATCAACGCTGCTGATGTGAAGAGATTCAAGCAACTTGATTCACATGCAAAGAATATCATCTGTGGCCATCTGAGCAAAGGTCAGTATGGCAGAGTGAGTGCTTTGGAGTCTGCTAAGCTTATCTGGGATTGGCTGTTCAAAGTCAACGAAGGTGTTTCCACTCAACGTGACTCCCGTGTTGATGTCCTTCGCAATCTCTTCAACCGCTTCAAAAGACTCGACAATGAAAATGTTCAGCAAACTTTTGATCGTCTCACTGATATCTCCAACGAGCTACAAGCTCTGGGTGCCACTGACATCACCAACCATGAAGTGGTGAAGAAACTGCTAAGATCTCTTGATTCCTCATTCGACACACTGGCTTTGATGATTCAAGAACGTGGAGACTACAAGTCACTTGATCCTGCTGATATACTTGAGAGACTCAATACTCATGAATTCCAGCAAGCTGAGAAGAGAGACCTGTACGGACCAAGCTATGGAAGATCTCGTGCTCTGAAGGCAAAAGCAATTTCCTCATCCGAAGATGAAGACTCTGATAGTAGCCTTGGTGATCCTGAAGAACTGAGTCAGGAGCTGGCAATGCTCGTGAGAAAATTCCAGAAGTTCTCAAGGAGAGGCCGATTTGGAAAGTCATCAAAAAGTGGTTTGAGGAAATCAGATTCCTCAAGCGACTACAAGAAGAGAACTTGTCACAAATGCAAGAAGTCTGGTCACTTTATCTCCGACTGTCCTCTCTGGGAAAAAGAATCAAAGAAGAAGAAGTACAAGGACGACAGTTCTGATGACTCGAAGAAAAATAAGAAATATTCAAAGTCTTCATCTGCAAAGTCCTCATCGCACAAGAAGAAAGGTTCCAGAAAGGCTCGGGCTTTCATTGGCAAGGAAGTGGACTCTGAAGAAGAATCTGAAAAATATGAAGAAGAGGAAGAATCTAAGGAGGAGTCTGACTCTAGTGTTGCTAGCCTTGCTCTTGCCACTACTTTCGTCAGCAAGTCCATCTTTAACGATGAAGAAAATGACCACTCCAACGACTCTGACGTCAGCAATGATGAATATGCTCCCACTTACTGCTTCATGGCGAAAGGTTCCAAGGTACACAAGCATCACTCTTCTTTTGAATCAAGTGAAGGTGAATCTGATGAATATGTGAAACCTAGCTATGCCAAACTTGCTAATATTGCCACTAAGCAACAAAGTGCACTTGAAAAGCTTCAGAAACTGCTAGACAAAAGCGATGATCTGTTGAATGAGGAAGTGGATCGGACTCAAACTCTATCTGATGATCTCAAAAGTCTTCAGACAAAGTATGATAACCTTCAGAGTCATCATAATGCTCTCTTAGTTGACCATGAGAAGATTTCTTATGAATTTCTTCAAAGAAAGCAAGATCTTGAGAAACTAAGAGTGTCTCATGAGGATCTCCAAAGGGAAAACGATTCCTTACTGGCTCAACAGATCAGTACCGCTCAGGAAGAATTTGTTTCACCGTGTTTGAAATGCATCGAACGTGAAACTGCTAATTCTTCACCTGAATGTTCAAATGCTTCTATTGCTGCAAATTCTTCAACTATCCCCGTGGTCACAAATTCCTCATCTGAGGACACCACAAGTATCACTGACGAAAATGCAGGGTTGAAGGAATTGTATGTGACAGGCATGTACAAAAGTCTCAAAGGGCATCAAACCCTTTGCGATGTGCTCAAAAAGCAGATTCTGAATAGGAACCCTAGGAAAGAGGGTATTGCATTTGAGAGGAAACTCAATGCTGATGGATCCTACTGAACACCTGAGTAGTACCCCAAAACCTCATGGGTTGCTGCAAAAGGACCTCCTGTGGATCCATCCACTTTATCTGGCTTTACTTGTGAAACTTCATATTCCTCTGATGAGTCACTTGACTCCAACTACAAATTCTTCAAAAATCAGAAAGGTGAAGTATTTGCCAGATTTGTTGGAACTAACTGCAGGAACGGTTCACCTATGAGGAAAATCTAGGTTCCTAAGAGCTGTTGGAAAATCTTCAAGTGAATGTCCTCACAACACCACCTATGAAGAAAAGGAACCCCAGATCAAATTCCTCATATGGACAAAAGTCTTCACTTGGACCAAATTCCTCAAATGGTCAAAAGTATCATTCTCGTGCTAATGCATCTGTTTCGCAGGGAAAATCTAAGAGTTCTGAATATGTGCATTATTCTTCAAATCATTATGTTCATAAGTCCTCAAAGAATTTCTCTGCTTATTCATATGAGTACTCTAACCCTAGTCCTGTGAAACGAAGTGCACTAGCTTCAATGCCGCCCTTCTCATATGGAGCTCGCAGAATGATGAACTCTTTGCCACCCCTCCAGATGTGTGTGGTGAAGAAATTGAACTAACTTCTTATGCAGGGTCAGGTCTCCAGACGAACTTGAACGTCTGATGAATTTGCTGGAGACCTGAGGAAATGCTTGAAGGGACGCAAGCTAATCATGCAGAAATGAATTCCTCATTTCTCACGTCCTCACACTGCTTTACTTACCATGTTGTGTGATGAAATTCTGCCTGATGAATTGGATGTCATATTCTTCACTCTGAAGCATATGAGTTCGTAAGATGTACTAATTCATCTGCAGGATGAAACTCCAAAAGCTACTGAGTGGGTCCTCGATAGTGGATGCACCAACCACATGACTGGTGACAAGAGTCTACTGATGAATATGGCACTTGCCCCATCTCATCTGAAGCATATTACCTACGCTGACAAAGGAAAAAGCAAGGTATTGGGTCTAGGTATGGTTGCAATCTCCAAGGACCGACACATGGACAAGGTGATGCTTGTCGAATCCCTCGGGTTCAACCTCATGTCTGTCTCAATGCTTTGTGATCTTGATATGGTTGTCATCTTTGGAAAATATCGTTGTGTTGTCATCATGGAATCTGACCATTCCAAAGTCTTCGAAGGCTTTAGGAGAGGAGACTTGTATATTGTTGATTTCTCTACAGGTCCTCAGCCTGCCACGTGCCTACTTGCAAAGTCCTCAGAAGGCTGGCTGTGGCATCGACGACTTGGACATGCGGGTATGAGGAACTTGCACACGCTCGTGAAGAAAAAGCACGTCATTGGCATTGAAGGTGTCAAATTCCTCAAGGATCACCTCTGTGGTGCTTGTGAGTCTAGGAAGATGACCAGATCCAAGCATCCCTCGAAGACAATCATGACCACGACTCGACCTTTTGAATTGCTTCACATGGACCTCTTTGGCCCCACTCATTATTCCACACTAACAAATGCTTCAAGTTTGTATGGCTTTGTCATTGTTGATGATTTCTCTCGTTACACTTGGGTGCATATTATTCTGTACAAGTCTGAAGTGCAGGATGTCTTCAGACGATTTGCTTCAAGGGCCTCAACAAACTTCGGCGTCAAGATCAAGCATATCAGGAGTGATAATGGGACTGAGTTCAAGAACACCAATCTTGATGAATATCTTGATGAACTTGGTATTACTCATGAGCTATCTGTCCCATATATTCCTCAGCAGAACGGCGTCATGGAGTGCAAGAACAGGACTCTTGTTGAGATGGCTCACACCATACTTGATGAATACAAGACTCCTCGTCGCTTCTGGCCTGAGGCAATTGATACAGCATGCCATATCATCAACAGGATATATCTTCACAAATTCTTCAAGAAGACATCATATGAACTCGACTGGCAAGAAACCCAATATGTGCGGTTCGATGAAACTAACGGCTCGCAAAGAGAGCACCTGCCTTCTGTGCCAGATGAAAAGTCTCCTGAGGAATCCATTAAGTTGAAAGCTACTGAGGATGTCGTACCCACTGAAGGAAATCCTCAACCTATTGAGGAAGTCATTCCAACCAATGAAGACATTCATGCTGATACACCTGAAGAAAATGGTGCTGAAGAAAATCCTCAGCCACGTCAACCTGCTCATCCGAGAGTTGCAAATGAAGTGCAGATTGACAAAATCATCGACAACATCAATGCACCGGGTCCTCTCACTCGCTCAAGAGCTTCACATTTGACTAAATTTTGTGGGCATTTTGCTTTTGTCTCTATCATAGAGCCCACCAAAGTTGATGAAGCTTTCAAGGAGCCTGAGTGGATTCAAGCTATGCAAGAGGAATTGCATCAATTCAAGCTCAACAACGTGTGGGTACTTGTCAAGCGGCTAGATACTCGCAAGCATAACATCATAGGTACCAAGTGGATCTACCGCAACAAGCAAGATGAAAATGTCCTTGTGGTAAGGAATAAGGCTCGTCTTGTAGCTCAAGGCTACACACAGGTTGAAGGAATTGACTTTGATGAAACTTTTGCACCTGTTGCTAGACTTGAAGCTATTCGCATATTGCTTGCTTATGCTAACCATCATGATATCATTTTATATCAAATGGATGTGAAAAGTGCATTCCTCAATGGTAAGCTTGAGGAAGAAGTATATGTTGCTCAACCCCCAGGTTTTGAAGACCCTAAGCATCCTGACAAAGTCTTCAGACTCAACAAGGCCCTCTATGGCCTCAAGCAGGCCCCTCGGGCGTGGTATGACACTCTGAAGGAATTCCTCATGAAGAAAGGCTTCAAACCCGGTTCACTCGACCCAACTCTTTTCACTAAATCCTATAAAAATGAACTGTTCATATGCCAAATATATGTAGACGATATTATCTTTGGCTGTACTGACAAACGTTACAGTGATGAATTTGCCTATATGATGAGTGAAGAATATCAAATGTCTATGATGGGAGAGTTGAAATTCTTCTTAGGTCTTCAAATTCGTCAGCAAGACAATGGCATCTTCATCTCACAAGAGAAATACCTCAAGGATGTTCTGAGGAAATTCAACATGCAAGACTGCAAAGGCGTCACAACTCCAATGCCTTCAAAAGGCCACCTCCGCACTGACGAAAATGGTAAAGATTTTGATCAGAAGGTATACCGCTCCATGATTGGCTCTTTATTGTATCTATGTGCATTTAGGCCTGATATTATGCTGAGTGTTTGCATGTGTGCCCGATTCCAAGCAGCACCGAAGGAATCACACCATAAGGCTGTGAAATATATTCTTCGATACTTAGCTCACACACCAACGCTTGGATTATGGTATCCCAAGGGCTCAAATCTTCACCTCGTCGGATACTCAGATGCTGACTATGCTGGAGATCGTGTGGATCGCAAGTCAACCTCAGGCACATGTCATTTCCTCGGACGATCCTTAGTCTGTTGGTCCTCGAAGAAGCAGAACTGCGTGTCACTTTCTACTGTTGAAGCTGAGTACATTGCTGCTGGATCATGCTGTGCTCAGTTGCTGTGGATGAAGCAAACCCTCAAGGACTATGGCATGAAGGTGAAGAATGTGCCTCTCTACTGCGACAATGAGAGCGCTATCAAGATTGCTTACAACCCAGTTCAGCACTCCAAGACCAAGCACATCCAGATTCGTCATCATTTTCTTCGAGATCATGTACTCAAGGGCGACATCTCCATCGACCACATCCCCAATAAAGAACAACTGGCCGATATCTTCACTAAGCCCTTGGATGAAAAGAGATTTTGCAAGTTGCGGTGTGAGCTAAATATCTTAGAATCCTCGAATGTTCTTTGAAAAGACACACATCCTAACACTCATGCAAAATTGATGACCTTGATGTGCAACACACGAAGTAACGTTTTTCTTCAATCAATGAAGAATAACTCTCTAAGTGTGAAGAAATTAATGAAGAATTTGATTCTCAGAACCCTACGACAATTGTACGCGGTGTTTGAAATCATCATTCTTATACGGTGGGTCACGCCACCAACAATAGTTGAAATTCTTCAGAATTGAGCTTTTCATCATTTTGCAAATTCTTCAAATTTTCAAATTCTTCAAGTTTGCAAATTCCTCAACTTTTCAAATTCTTCAAACTATGAAACTGATGTTCTTCATTGACTATATATATATTTGAGTTTTCAATGTCCTCAACAGCATTCACTTATTGCTAATTCTTCAAGTTGATTTTCATCTAAGTGAATGTGATCGGACCCATTCCCCCTCTATGCTAAACTCAACCCAGTCTGTTCACAAATTCTTCATATGCGTTCTACTTTGAAACTCGTTCAAAGTCTTCACTGTATCCTTGACAGCTGAAGAATTTGCGAACGGAATCTTTAAAATTTTCACTATCAATTTTTTTTCGGCGCTTCCCGCTCAAATCATTCCGATTCCCACGACTGGATAAGCCACGATCCCCCACTATCTCCACTTCTCAGAACGTGGGTGACACATGTCGCATGGAGAGCAAGGGTCAGGGGCAATCTGTTCCAAAATCTTCGGGCCGATTCGTTTTTACTGCCACTATATATACCCCTTCCCTTCACTGTGCTCGAGTTACTCCTCACTCCCATCTCTCACGAGCTCAAACCTAGCGCCGCCGCTAAAATCATCGCCGTCGGAGAGGAAGAGCTTCACTGCCTCGACCTCGCCGTCGCCGTACTCGCTTCGGCCGCGGAAGTCTTCACTCCGCCGCCACTGTAGCTGTCTCCCTCTGCCAAGCTAGGGCGTGGGAGATCTGGACAGACGAACTTCCCCGATTTCATCTCTCTGTTCGTCTTGTTCTTCATCAGGGTAAATAAAATCTAATTTTACTGCCCTCATTTGATCTTCATGTCTTCCACAAAATTCTCAAAAGTGTTTATTCTTCAAGAATAATCTTCTTAAGCACCTCACATGTTTCAATCCCTTGATGTTTTTCTCTAAGTTATGATTTTCTTCAAGATTCCTCAATTGTGTGGATCAACATATTCGCACAACTCTGGAACCTAAGACAAAGAACACTTAGTGAAATTCCTCAAGACATCTATGGTCAAAATCCTCAACTTGATGTATTTTGAAAAATTTCTGAGAACGCATATGACCTCTTCAAATTCCTCGCACCTATACTCTGTTCACAGGTACAAAATGTCTGCTGATGAATCACTAGGTTCTCATCAACTTAACTCATTTGCAGCGTTTCTTGAGGAAAAACTGTATACATCTTCAGAATCATCAAGAGTTCAAAGTCATCAAGTGAAGAAAATGGCAGATGGTAAAAGACCTCAGAAGGGTGGAAAGAAGGCTGAACAGAACACTGCTTTTGAGATACCCGAGGCTCTGTATGCCGGTTACTGTACTCCTGATGAGGCCATTCATGGCAAAGAAACAAAAGTGCAGAGAAAAATCAGAATTCAGAGGATTGAACGGAGGTGGGCAAAGGAGTGGAGAGACTATCGCTATGTCACTCCCAAGTACATGAAGAAATTTGCCCTCAAACCTCCTTGTAAAAGGGCTCCTCCTGCTGATGATCAAGAAGTTGATCCCACTAGCGTTGCTCGTGGTGAAGACTTTCCAGCTGAATGGGCAAAGCATCAACAAAAACTTCAGAGAACTGCCAAAGCTGCTATGAAGCAATTCAATGAAGATTCTGCTGCTGCTGCTGCATCTGCCGGAGCCTCTGCTAGTGCTCCGAAGAAATCGATGGTGAAGAATTCTACAGTGAAGTCAAAAACCTCAACTTCAAAGTCCTCACTGCAAAATCCTCATGCAAGTTCTTCAAAGGCCACTCCAATGCCTTCAGTAGCTGAACAATCATCAGCTGCTGCCGCAAAGTCCTCAACACCTGTACATCTTGCAACATGTCAGAGGACTACTGGCTTCTCAATTGCTTCAGGGGTCTCTGCAAGTTCCTCTGCCCAAGCATAGTCTTCAACAAGCCCTACTTTGATGAAGTTAAAAAGAACTGCTGGACGAGGTCAGAGACCAAGTCCTCACAATAGCAAAGCTACTGTGAATGTCCCCTCAGGATCTGAGGATGATGAAGAGGCTAATAATGAAGAATTGGAAGAAATCATCAGAAACAGTCAGCAGAGAGCTGCAATAGCCAAGGGCAGCTCTGTTCCTCTCTTGCTGGATCCTAAGATGATCCTCAACTTCATCGACATATGGCATGAGGATCCCAGCACCCCACTTTCCTCACTGAACCTACCTCTTGGTGTGGACCATGTCCTCACACACTTCATATCTGAGGAAAAATGGAAGAGAGATCAAGCTCAGAGAGCTGAGAGGAGCAGGGGTCAGAAAAGAAAAGTTCTTGAGGAACAATGTGATGAATTTGACTCCCAATCAACTCATCACAGTTCAGTCTGAGATTCGCTGCCTTACTGAAGAACAAGCAAAATATGATGCTGAATGGAAGGGCACCAAAGTAAGATTTGTCAGGGCAGCCCAAGCTGCAGTTAAAGATCACAACTCAAGGGTTGCGGCTCAATTGCAACAGCAAATTCCTCAGGCTGAAGAATCTGCTCAGCCTGCTGAAGAAACTGCCAGGCCAGCAGAAACTTTTGCTGCGCCTGATGAAATTGAGACCACAAGGACGACTGCATCAGTCGTGCCTGAAGAAACTGCTCCCCCTTCACCCTCTGCTGAAACTGCAAAATCCTCAAGGGTGAAGAACAACAACCTTCCTTCTGCTTCAGAAGTGAAGAAAACTAAGGCTGCGGAGAAGAAGGCTGCACAGAAAAGAAAAGCATCAACTTCAGATTCCTCAGCGGTGAAGAAATTGAAGACACTGCCAAGTTCTTCAACTGACCCAATCGATGCAACTCCCATTACCTCCGTGCCAGCCTATGAATTAGTGCCATTTGGTGTTGACTATGTCATCCCAAATAATGAACGAGAAGAAAATCATTCTGCTGCTTCCTCAGAGCAGATTGATGAAGAAATTGATGTTGAAGCAAATACTTCAACCCCACTGGTATCATCGCCCCAGCCTCAGTTGACTGCTGAAGAGGCCGGCGTTGAGGAAATGGAAGAGGATGTGGACATTGGAAACACAACTCCTCTTATCAATGATGAATATTGGGAAGCTGCACACCCAAATTCACCAATGACCACTCCTCTCTCTCAAATTCCTCAGTCTCCAGCCCAGACTGAAGAAATTCATACATGATCTGATGACTTGGCTGCACCTGTCCCTGAAGATATTCCAGCTGCATCAGCTGAAGAAATTGCTGCTCAAACTGCAACTAAGGAAACTGCTATTCAAATTCCACAATCTGAAGAAGTTCCTCCTATGCCTAAAGAAATTGTGGGCCGCTTCAAGCCAAACCTTCAGCCGAAGCCCAAGACGCCCTTCAAAAGCTCAAAGTGCCCCAAATTCATCAAGGCCAATTTCTTCAACGAGCACATCTTCTTCAATGGGCCAAATCCTTATGACTCTGCAAGGGCCGGTCGCACCAGATTCTGGACACCCACACAGATGAACTATTATGCATCAGTGCTATTTGACAAGGAAAAGGTCTTCGAGCATCAGCAAATTCCTCATGCGGACATGGAAACTATCCCATGCTTCACACCGGTGCTCGCAGTCCTTCATGATGCAGGAATTCTTCCATTCTGTGCGGACATATGCGATTGGAATGAAGAGCTGATTCTTCAATTCTATGCCACCTTGCACATCACAGGTGATGCCTCTGATGTCAATTCTTGGGTCTTGGACTGGATGACTCGATCCACTCACTACACTGCTCCAGCCTCTGAACTACTACGGTCAGTCCCAATACCAATTCCCTCAGAAGGCGCAAGATGCCTGTTTGATGAACCTGCTCTGCCCAATCACATGATGCAAGTGCTGATGAAGCCATTGGCTCCTGGACAACCTCAAAGGACTTCCTTCCTTGTGAAGGATTTGCTCTATGTGCCCAGGACAGTCTATCGCATTCTGACCAAAACCCTTAGTCCTCAGAAGGGCCACAACTCTGAAGAAGAAGTGGAGGGAATCATGAAGAACATGCTATTCAACATGATTCATGGGATTCCCATCAATTACCATGATTTCTTCATGAGGACTTTGGCCAATGCTGCTTCAGCTCCATTTGAATTGAAGCCTTACGCTCCCTGGATCATGAAATTCATCAGATCAAGGTCTTCACTTCCATTCAAGGCTGACTTTCAGAATCACTTTAGCTTTCTGCCTCCAATCGAAGTCCTCAAGAGCTCATTTTCTTCAGTTGCGGGAAAAGGCAAAGCTGTCATTGATGAAGGTACTCGTCCATTGGATGGTCAGTTTCGCAAAGCTGCATCTTATTCCACCAATGATGACACTGCTACCCAAGATTCTGCTGCAAAAGCCTCAGGGCAAAATCCTCAAGAGACTGCCCCTCGTGTGATGACTAATCGAGAGCTTCTTCTAAGTCTTCATCAGAAAATTGATCGCAATCACAAGTGGGTAAAGCGTCAGTTTGGTTCACTTCTTCGAGACATGACTGTCACGCACAATTCTGTGAGGAAGAACCACTATTATCTTCATGAAGTCTTCGACCGCACATGGGCCATCCTGTCTCACCTCAAGACTCCTGAAGAACTCAAGGAGATGGAATTTCAGCAGGACTTTGATTGGTCCATCCCTCCAAGGAAGAAATGGAAGAAAGTTCAAGTTCCTCAGCTGGTTACAAGCTCATTTTCTTCATCACGCCAGGCGGATGAAGCTGAGGATATTGACGACACTGCTGCGGGCCCTGCATCAACGAATGACCCCGACAACGCTGGCGCTCCTCCACCACCTACAAGATGAAATTCTTCAGGGGCGTTAGTGCTCATTTTTCGTCCCTTTTGGTCTTCGATGACAAAGGGGGAGAAAATTTGAGTTAGAATTCAAGCGGGTCTCTATATATGGGCTGTTTTTTTTTGTTTAAGTTACAACTCTCGCTCTTCTGAAGCTTTTGTTGGTTGAGTTGTAAACTTAAGTCCGATGGTGGTCTGACGCTTTTGAACTGCTTTCCGCATGCTATTTCCTCAAGTTATCTTAATGCACGCATGCTGAATTTCCCCAGACCCCATTTCCATCATGCATTTCAATTTCCTCATAATATATATTAAATGTGTGTATGAATTACAAGATATAGGGGGAGTTCTCCATGATTTTAACCTGCCATGTGCATTTGCAGTCCAAAGCAAATTCCTCAAATATGCACATCTTCAGGGGGAGTTCTTCTATATCTTGCAATCAAATTCCTCAAACACAGTACTTACACTTCATATGTTTATCCCCGTTGAAAACTTAACCTATTTGTCATCAATCACCAAAAAGGGGGAGATTGTTAGTGCATCTAGTGCCCCTTAGTGATTTTGGTGTATTGAAGACTTAAAGGTTAAGGAACTAATGTGTTTGTGAGTATACACAAGCTCTATAAGTCGTTGAGGAGTTTGATATATTCGGAGATTATCGACCCCTAAAAATGTATGTCTTCAACTGAAGACTTTGGTGAAGACTTTGCTAAAGACTTTGGTATTCCCTGAAGACTTTGAAAAAGAAGAAGTTGGTGTGACCTTAAAGATATGAACGAGGACTATGAAGCGTGAAGACTTTTATTTTTATAGTTTCATTTCCTTTCTTTGAGTCATAGGAAACACCGTACTGTTAAAGGGGGCCAAGGTAATACTAAGGAAAATTTCCAACTGATGCTCAACTCAAAAGCTTCAACCTATCCAATCCTTCGAGTGAAGCCTTTGGAAATCTCTTGCAGTTCAGTCAAGTTCTTCAGTGACAGAGACGATGATCTTCTGGTCTCTGAGGAAATTGGTCTGACTGAGGAGTTAGGATTTCGCCAGTGCGAATTGCCTACAAGTGAGGAATATGATAAGCCTGAGGACTTTCATAGTTCGAAATTCAGACCGTTGCTGTGCTAAGCGCCAGCTGTCCCCAATCATCCTATCCACATAACGGTCAGATCATTGGGGGCATTTATGTCTTATCATGTCAGGTTGCACCCTGGCTATAAATAGCCACCCCCCACAACCACTAGTTGGTTGGCTGCTCCGAGAGAGAACTTGACACTTGTCATTTGAGAGCATCCCATTCCTCCAGGACTCTGAGCGAAAATCATCAGTGAGGAAAAACCCAAAAACCCAAACCACCAAAACCCATAGTGATGGAGCATCACTGAAGAAATTGTTCCTGTGTGGAACCGACGCTTTTTACCTTTGAAGATTGTGTATCTTCCAGACGGTTAGGCGCCATGGTCTAGTGCATCCTGCAGTCAATTGGGGATCACGAAGTGACCTTGGTCTAGAGCATCTAGCAGTCAATTGTGGATCGTCGGGTGACCAGTTTGTGAGGGTTTTGGAAGTCTACCCTGAAGACTTACCACGAGTGTTGGGCGAGGACTGTGTGGCCTTAGCTCAAGGAGAATACGGTAAGGACTGTGTGTCCTGGGACTGTGTGTCCTCTGGTTTAAGTACCAGGCCGCTCCAAACCAGACGTACGACTGTCACAACAGTTGGAACTGGGTCATCAAACCATTGTCTTCATCGAGCTACCTGGTTCTATTTCCTCAACCCTTCCATTTCCTCGTATACTTGTTGATGAAATTGATCATTACTGTTTGAAGAATTTGACTGAAGACTTTCTCAATTTCCTCACCTCAAATTCTTCAAGCTACCTTGTTCCTCACTTGCTTATCCTGTATCACGCTACCTGTAATCTGTGCATGCTTTATTTCATCATGATGTCTATGCGATTGCTATGCTTCGTATGCACTTGAGTACTTATTCCGCTGCTAGTTATTCATCACATTTCAAATTCCTCAAGTTGAAATTCCTCAGTGATGAATTTGTAAAAATCGCCTATTCACCCCCCCTCTAGTCGATATAACGCACTTTCAGTTCCCATTGCTTCTTGGAAACTATCCCAGAACTTGGAGGTGAAAATGCTGCCACGGTTTGAACTGATTTCCTTTTGAATGCCATGGAGTGAAACAATTCTTGAGGTATACAAGGCTGCTAATTGACTAGCAGTAATTGTCTCCTTGACTGGCAGAAAGTGTGCGACCTTTGAGAATTGGTCGATGATGACCAAGATAGCATCATTGCCCTTCTGCGACTTTGGAAAACCCGTGACGAAGTCCATTTGAATCTTGTCCCATTTCCATTCAGGAATAGGGAGTGGTTGCAGAAGTCCAGCAGGTTTCTGATGTTCGGCTTTGACCCGGCGACAAACGTCACACTCTTCAATATAGCGAGCAATGTCTTGCTTCATACCAGACCACCAGTAATTTTGACGGATGTCCAGGTACATCTTAGTACTGCCCGGATGAATAGAGAGAGGGGTGTCGTGAGCTTCTTTCATCACCTTCTCTGTCATAAGTTCAAAACGGGGAAGCACAAGGCGATCCTTGAAGTACAAGGCTCCATCTTCACCAAGCGAGAATTCCCTGAATTTCTCTAAATTAATATTCTCTTTCATCATAAGGACATAAGCATCCTTGTCTTGGGTGGACTTAATAGTCCTCGGAAGAGTCGGTTCCATGACAAGGTTATTAAGGGAACCTTGTGGAACAATGTGAAGATTCAACTTGCGGAGCTCTTCATGGAGGCGGGGGTTAGCCTTTTGAACCATAAGATTATTGCAATAAGCCTTTCGACTCAAGGCATCTGCCATAACATTAGCCTTGCCAGGGGTATAAGATATACCGAAGTCATAGTCCGATACTACTTCCATCCATCGCCTCTGACGGAGATTTAGGTCTGGCTGAGTAAACAGGTACTTCAGACTTTGATGGTCAGTATATATCTCGCAACGATTACCAATAAGGTAATGTCGCCATAACAACAAGGCATAGATCACCGCGGCAAGTTCGAGGTCATGCACTGGATAATTCTCTTCATGGGGACGCAACTGTCGCGAAGCATACTCAATCACTCTGCGTTCTTGCATTAGGCACAGCCTAATCCTTGACAGGATGCGTCGCAATAAATGACGAAGTCCTTCTAAGAATCCGGAGGAGCAAGCACTGGAGCTGATGTCAGCTTGTCCTTGAGTGCTTGGAAACTTTCCTGACATTTGTCTGTCCACTCAAACTTAACGCCCTTGTGAAGCAGATTGGTTAATGGCTTGGCAATCTTGGAGAAGTTCTCGACAAAATGACGACAATAGCTGGCGAGTCCGAGAAAACTTCTGACTTGCTTGACATTCTTCGGGGGAGTCCAGTCAAGAATAGCCTGAACTCGTTCTGGGTTGACGGCAATACCATCTTTGGAGATCACATGACCAAGATAGGTCACTTCGTCCAACCAGAACTCACACTTGGAATACTTGGCATATAGCTGATGCTCTCGAAGCTTTTCCAGCACAAGACGAAGATGTTCAGCATGCTCTTCTTTGTTCTTGGAGAATACCAGAATATCATCCAGATAAACCACGACGAATTTATCGAGGTAGTCCATGAATATATAATTCATCAACCGAGAGAAGGTTGCTGCAGCATTTGTTAAACCGAAAGACATGACGGTGTATTCGTATGAACCATAGCGGGTAACAAATGCAGTCTTAGGGATGTCTTCTTCATGAACACGGATCTGGTGGTAACCCAACGTCAAGTCAAGTTTAGAGAAAATTGAGGAACCAGCAAGTTGATCATATAAATCATTGATCCGAGGAAGCGGATATTTGTTCTGAATGGTTGCCTGGTTAATGGGATGGTAGTCTTGGACCAAACGATTTGTACCATCCTTCTTCTTAACAAACAAGGAAGGCGCTCCCCAAGCAGAGGAACTTGGGCGTATGAAACCCATGCGAAGCGAATTGTCGATTTCTTGCTTAAGCTCAAGGAGCTCATGAGGAGGCATCTTATAAGGACGCTTGGCTATAGGCGTGGTACCGGGTACCAAGTCGATGACAAACTTGACAGCTCTAGCAGGGGGAATCCCTGGGAGTTCTTCTGGAAAGACATCCTGGAAGTCCCGTACAACTGGAATGTTTTCTATCCCCGCCAGAGGTGACTCATTTAAAGCATTCATGGCATATAGTCAGGCTTCAGCATCTCGAACAAGATGAGCATGGTAGCTGACTATCTCATTCGAAGGATGCAGAAGGTGGACCGTTTTTGTGGCACAAATGACCGAAGCAGTATGTGTTTTCAACCAATCCATTCCCAGAATAAGGTCGATCTTGGAAGACTTCAATATAATGGGGGAAGCATGGAATTCCAGTCCTTCAATTTCAATGGGGACATTGTGGCTAATCATTGAGGTTTGACATTGGCCCGCGGGGGTGTTTACCACTATTGGAACGTCCATCTCATCACTCTTAATGTCATGCATGTATGCAAAAATTTCCGACATGAAAGAATGCGATGCTCCTGTATCAAACAATACAGAAGCTGGTACTGAGTTAACAAGGAGTGTACCCATCACAGTAGCAGGCTGGTCTTGAGCTTCAGACATCTCAACGTTGTTAGCCTGAACACGACCATTGTTAGGCCTGGCATTGTTGTTGCGGGGCTGGTTGGAAGGCAGTGCAAGTTGATTCTGATTCTGCCTGCAGTCTCTGGCACGGTGTCCTGGACGACCACACTTGAAGCATAACCCATCCTCAGGATGAGAAGTGGGAACAGGAGCCCATGGTGGTGGAGCTGGAAGCCTCGGCTGCCTAGTTGGTGGAGGAGGCAGATGAGGTGTAGCATAGGACGGCCTTGGAGCAGGAGCAGGTGCATGGTACATGTTGTGAGGGATCCAGATCTTGCGCTTCTGAGTTCCTGAGCCCGAAGATGAGCCCGTGTCACGGTTGCGCTTGCTGCTGTCCTTGTAGTCCTGCAGACCTGTTTCCACTTGAATAGACTTGTTCACCAAGGTGGCAAAGTTATCAAAGTCCTGAACAAGGAGTGCCAGCTTGATATCCGGGTGGAGGCCTTCACGGAACTTCTCCTGCCTACGAGCATCAGTTTCAACGTCTTCTTCAGCATAGCAAGATAAGTCCAGAAATTCCCGCTGATAAGCATCCACAGTCTTGTTGCCCTGGACTAGATTGCGGAATTCACACTTCTTCTTGTCCATCAGTCCCTGAGGAATGTGACGAGCACGGAATGCAGCTTGGAACTCCGGCCGGGTGATGATTGTTCCAACAGGCTATGAGCGCCTGTGACTGTCCCACCATTGAGCAGCGGGACCCTTCAGAAAGTACGAGGCAAAGGTGACATAGCTAGCCACTGGGGCGCCTGAAGACTCCAGCTCATAAGTGATATCACGGAGCTAGTCATCTGCGTCAAGCGGCTGAGTTGAGCTGCGGTAGATCGCAGGGTTGAGGTGCATGAAGTCCTGCAGAGTCATTGGGGCTGGCTGCTGATTCATATTCGGCCTCGGGAACTGGTCCATAAGCCCTTGCATAAACTGGCGATTCAGTTCAAACTGCTGCATCATACCAGCCATGTATTCCGGTGGCGGTGGTGATTCAGGCGCACCACGACCACGACCAGCTGGCCTAACCATTCTGTCAAATTTTTAATAGTGGTAGTTTAGCATTGGGAAATTGCAAAGACAAAGAATCATTCATGAAGTAAATTGCACAATTAAGGAAGTGCAATAGATACGACATAGTAGTTCAAATTTCAACATACAGATCCATACATAGGTCTATTACAAACCATAAGTCTGTTACAAAATAGACGATAGATCCGGCATGAAAATAACCTAGACAACTAGGCAGCACGCAGGCACGCGGTAGAGGGATACAACAACGAGGCATAGCGATATGCTACATCAATGTCGGGGACAACGAAAGAACCCACAGAACTGTACGTGGCCCTGAATGTGAAACCTGGGGGCAGGGTTCTGCATCCCGTGCACACCCTGATGTAGAATCTGGTGCCCAACTCAGTCCGACGCGGGTGAAGAATGTACTCCGGATGCATCCCCGCACTGACTGCTAGCAACAACTGCTCCATAGCCTGATAAAGACGAGCACGGGTGGCGTACAGCTCGACGTTAAGAGCCCTGACATTACGATCCAGTGCCTTAGTGTACTGAACCAGAACCTGTGGGTCGTAACGACGACTCACGTAGGGGGTGCAGACAGCAGTGTAGGACCGGTCATTGCGCTGCCGTGCGAAAGGAGTCAAGACCTCAGCATCGGCTGCAGTATCAACTCCAGCAAGAACATACGGGATGTATCTGAATGCCGTCTCCTCCAAACAGGGGTTCGCTGCACGGAGACGAACAATAGCAGCATAGGCAGCATCCTGTACTGCCATCTCAACGGTCACTCCAATGCCATGAAAGGTGTGCAGCTCAGTGATGGAGAGGTCCCGCCGATCCCAGATAACCATCTCAGCTTCATACTATTCCTGGTTGAACTCGCGATAGTCCTCGTAAACAGTGTACTCAGGGTACCAGCGATATCCCATCCTGATCAAGAGGTTGACCAGAATGGCCGAAAACCCAGTCGTATCGTGAGCCAAAGTCAGACGAACGACCTGCCTAGCGGGACGCATCTGTAACAATAAGATTTAAAGATGTCAAAAGACAGTGTGTGCATCATAACTTCAAAGGAAACAATTGTCGACGAAACAAATCTCCGGTGGATGTGATCACGAGAGCCTAATGTTAGAGTTAGCCAAATCTTTAACCCGAAAGAGGAGAGAGATCAGAACCCAGAGTATAGACGAGGAATAAAAGATCCTAATACCACCCGATTGAGATGTGGGCCCGTAAGCCACACAACAATGTTAGTAAAAGTTTTTCAAGTACTAGACTCAACTTCGGCCAAGGAGTTGGAAAGGGGGCTACCTACAGGCAGTCAGCTCTGATACCAACTTGTGACGCGCCCAATTTCGACCGTCCGCTAAACATACACGCAATGCGTACGACCAAGATTAGGGACTCACTGATCGATATCACAACACAACTCTAGACACAATTTAAAGTCATACAAGGTTCATATTACAAGCCAGGGGCCTCAAGGGCTCGAATACATAAGCTCAAATTTAACAAGTCAGCGGAAGCAAATAATATCTGGGTACAGACATAAGTTAAACAAGTTTTGCCTTAAGAAGGCTAGCACAAACATAGCAAAGGATCGAAAGAGGCGAGGCCTCCTGCCTGGGAACCTCCTATCCTACTACTGGTCGGGGGCCGCCTCCACGTAGTAGTAGGCTCCTGCGGTGGTGTAGTAGTCGTCTCCGGCGTACTCCATCTCCTGGGCTCCATCGTGTGAACGCAGAATCGTATCGAGGGGGAAAGAGAAAGCAAAGCAGCGGTGAGTACTCATCCAAAGTACTCGCAAGACTGACATCAGAACTATGCTAAGTATGCATCAGTATCAAGGAATGGGGTTATATCTGGGCTGACTGCAGAAAGCAAGAATAGGGGGAAGGCCTAGTCCTATCGAAGACTAGCATCTTCAGCATCTTGCAGCATTAGAAGAGAGTAGACTGGTATCTCATATATAGCAATATTACTGTAACAAATTTTATTAAGTATCCACGCCCAGAGATTCTTCCTCGACTCCCGCGAGAAAGCAACCTCAAAGCCAACATTTTATTTCAAGTCAACACTTTTAGTTATATTAGCTCGGGATACAACTCCAAGTCGTCCTGTTACCGTGGACACGGCTATTCGAATAGTTAATTTCATCCCTGCAGGGGTGCACCACGTTTTCCATCACGCTTGATCACCTTTGGCCGGGCACACTTTTTTGGGTCATGCCCGGCCTCGAAGATCAACACGTCGTCGCCCTACCTAGGCTCAACAGAGAGGCTAGCCCACCAGTCTAAATCCTAAGCTTGCAGGGGTCATTGGCCCACTCACCCTTTGCGCTCCTGCACGATGCATACGCGGCCGGTGTCAGTCCTGGCACCTCTTAATACAAGACGGTGCTTTACGCGGGCCACCCGGGCGCGCGCCGCTCCATTGCTGACGTCCGAAGAGCTTCGGCTGATACAACGATGCCGAGTACCCATAACTTCTCCCACGTGAAGGTTAGTGCGAAAAGGTCAAATGACCAACTCAGATCAAATACCCAAACTATTAGCATTTTAATAATTGCGGTGACGAGCGCGATACACGATATGTGGTCCCGTCGCCCCATCTCGATGTCTTGTGGCAAGGGCCAAGAATGCCCGGCCACGCCCCATCGTATTACACCAACACCCTCCGGTCATCCTGACCTCATCATGTATCCTCCGGTCATCCTGACCTCATCATGTCTCAACAGTAAAGTAAATGTAACCGTGTGTCTATAACACCAAGGGGAAAACCGAGGAATCACCCTCGATGGATCCCACTCAATGTAACCGTCAAGGTGACCAGAGAGGATTCACCCTCGATGGTCTACGCTTGAGGGGTTGCACGACAGAGTCGTCGTCGGGAGTGGTGAAGGAGGAATCACGCTCGATAACCACGACCGACTAGCTACACTACAGAGTTAGCATCATGAGTACTTCACGAGGTGTCACCCTCGGTACTCGATAGTAGCTCTGCAGAGTCGTACAACTAAGGGGTGCGCGGTGAAATTGACGGGCATGGCTGGTCGGTTGGTTGACCAAGATTCGAGTCGTCGAGTCGTCGAGGAAGAAGCAGGGGCAACTGGGACTAAGGGGGTCACCTGGGATTCATTGATCAACCTATACTAAGCAGTTGATTTAACAGCAGGTATAGTAGCAGTTTATCAAAAGCAGGCTATGCATCAGAATAGGAGCTAGCTAATACAGTAGCAAAATCTAATGCAAGAATGAGAGGGAAAGAATTAGGCGATATCGGAATGCTCAAGGGGGGTTTGCTTGCCTTGCTGCTCTGCTGGAAAGGCCTGATCGTCAACGGCGTAGTCGTACCCGGCAGCAGCGTCAGTCTCGGGGTCTACCGGTAAGAAGAGGGGGGAGAAACAATAAATATAATGCAGACATATGCAACACGGTGCATGACATGGCAATATGCAGAGCTAGGTATGCACTAACGCAGTACTACACATTGCAAACGGATCGGAAGAATATCTGACGATATTTTCTGGGTCTCAGGCTACTACCGGACAAACGAAAATGATGGAAAAGTTCCATGTTCGCTAGGGTAGGAGCACGTGATAGATTAACGGACAGCGTATTCGGATTCGTGGGATTTTTCTGAACAACTTTCGTGTATAAAACTTTTTCATCCGAGTTACGGATTATTTTATATTAATTTTCAAAGTTTTATTAATATTCTGAAATTAAACAGATTTAAATAAATTCGAAAAGCATTTATGACTTCATCATGACATCAGGATGATGTCAGCAGTCAACAGTGGGGCTGACTGGTCAAACCTGACCAGTGGGCCCCACCTGCCATATACTCAGGGTCTAAACAGAGTTAAATTAAACTAGTTACTGATTAATTAGCTAGGGCCCCCACATGTCAGTATCACATTAGTTTTAACTAATTAAGATGATTAATTAAATTAACCTAATTAACTAAAGTGGGGCCAGGCCCACATGTCATACACACAGGGGGGGTCGGGCCCCACCTGGCACTGACTGGGCTATACCCAGTCAGCCAGTTGACTTGGTCAACTGGTCAACTGGGCCCCCCCCGGGGCCATTGGCAGGGTCACTGGGGGTGGCCCCAGCCAGGCCACGTTGACTGTGGTCGGCGAGTAGCCGCCGGCGACGCTCCAGCGAGGCCCAGAATGCAGGCGGGGCTCGGATTTCGCGTAGGAGGCACTAAATCGAGCGCCGCTTGCTGCATTTGCGAGTTGGGGCTGCCGCCGTTCCATTGCGGCCATCCGGGCGGGCGGTGCTGGTCTGTGGTGTCGCCGGCGTCACGCCATGGCGGAGGCCGGTTCGGGCGGATGGTGAAACAGCAGCTGCAGCGTGCGGGGGTCGTACCTAGCGCATGTAATCGACGCAGGGGAGCACCTGGAGCACTCCTGCAGCACGCGTGGGTGCTCAGTGGCACGCACGGCTCGTGCCCGAGAGCAATGGCGGGCGGCGGAGCTCGGGCTCCGACAGGGGCGGCGCTACGGCGGGCTAGCGAACAAACGGAAAGGGCAGGGAGGCTCTACGCGACGCGGGGAGGCGAATTGCGGCGAGTGCAGGACCAAAAGGCCACCGGAGGTTCGCCGGCGTCGAGCTCGAGCGGAGCCGACCGTCGGGCATGGAGGGGAAGGGGGCTACGGGGCCGGATCTAGCGCGAGAGGTAGAGGGGAAGAAGCAGGAGCTCACAGCGGTCCTGCAGAGGTGCTCAGCGGGCTCGGGGGAGGCTCGACGGCGCCGGAATCGTCGATGGAGCGCGGCGGCGCCCCGAGGTGGAAGACGGAGACACGGGCCGATGTAGGGGCTGCGAGCTCGCGCTTGGGGTCGGGTGGACGCGGGGGTCGACGGCGGAGCTTCTGGGTGAGGAGGCGAGGCGAATGGGGCTCGGTGGCCGCAGCTACGCCGGAGCCATGGCGACGGCGGCGCTCGGGATCGGGCGAGGAGAGGCAGGCGGCGCGAGAGGGGGAAGTGGGGGGGGGGGCGAGCTAGGGTTCGGGGCGCCGCGGGGCGCCTTATGGACGCCAGCGCGTCGGCCGCGGCCGCTGGCGCTCATCGGCTTGCCCATGTCTTCCCTCGTGAGCAATGGGGAAGACGATGGGGGGCTAGGTGGGCCGGCTGGCACTTGGGCCGGCAAGCCTAAGTGTCCAGGGCACCCAGCCCTTTCCATTTTTATTTTCATTTTTAAAACTGTTGCTTTCTGATTTAAACCTTCTGTTATTCATCTAAAAAATAGGCCTAAATGACTTTAGTAAAATATGACACTTGGCCTAATATTTGCATTGCAATATTAGGTACTGCCACAAAAAGTTTGGGGGACCTTTCGATTAATTTGATATTTCAAAAATCAAAAGGGATTTAAATAATTGTTTTGGCTCTGTTTATTTGTTTTAGAGGCCTTTAACAACATGATAAAATGCTGGCTATAAATTGGAGAAAGCTTGTGGATTATTTGCAACCCAAGTATGATTTTTATTTTCAGGTTTGCAAAACTTTCAAAACCACCTTTCAAAAGGATTTGAATTGCACAAGAAATTGAATTTGCATTTGATTCCAAAAGTGATCACATTGGGATTAACAAAATGGATTAGCTTAATCCTGGCCATCACTATAGCTTAATTACAAACATCACTGTAGCACTGACACCAGGGTGTTACAGGATCACCGCCACCCAATAAACAGCACCTGCACACAAACAACAAATACTTGCAACCCGACGCGAAAGAGAGGTTGTCAATCTCTCTACGGTAATAAGATAGATTAGGTAGTGATAGATAGGAGAGATAGATCTCTCAAGAACACAAATAAAAAGAGTAAATATGCAGCAATATATTTTTGGGTTTTTGGTTTTGTAGATCTGAAAACAAAGATTGCAAAAACGTAGATCGGAAAGCAATATGATGGAAAAGTAGACCCGGGGGCCGTAGGGTTCACTAGTGGCTTCTCTCATGAGTATAGCGCACGGTGGGTGAACAAACTTCTATTGGGCAATTGATAGAAAATCGAATAGTCATGATGATATCCAAGGCGATGATCATTATATAGGCATCACGTCCAAGATAGATAGATCGACTCCTGCCTGCATCTACCTCTATTACTCCACACATCGACCGCTATCCACCATGCATCTAGTGTATTGAGTTCATGGAAAAATGGAGTAATGCAATAAGAACGATGACATGATGTAGACAAGATCTATTCATGTAGGAATAGACCCCATCTTGTTATCCTTAATAGCAACGACACATGCGTGTCTTGCTGCCCCTTCTGTCACTGGGAAAGAACACCACAAGATCGAACCAATCACAAAGCACCTCTTCCCATGGCCAGAAAAATCGATCTAGTTGGCCTAACTAAACCAAAGATTTGAAGAAGAAATACGAGGCTATAAGTAATCATGCATATAAGAGATCAAAGAAGACTCAAATAATATTCATGGATAGAAACTGATCATGAACTCAAAATTCATCGGATCCCAACAAACACACCGCAAAAGTTTACATCAAATAGATCTCAAAGAGACCATTGTATTGAGAATCATAAGAGAGAGAGAAGAAGCCATCTAGCTACTGCCTACGGACCCGTAGGTCTATGGTGGACTACTCACGCATCATCGGAGAGGCACCTATGAGGAAGATGAACCCCTCCGTGATGGTGTTTAGATTGGATCTCGCGGTTCTGGAACTTGCGGCGGCTGGAATTGTGTTTCGTCGACTCCCCTAGGGTTTTTGGAATATTTGGTAATTTATAGGCAACAGAGGCAGTGCGGAAGGGGCCGAGGAGGGCACAACCCATCAGGGCGCGCCGGGGCCCCCTGGCGCGCCCTGGTGGGTTGTGCTCTCCACAGCCCACCTCTTCGGTAGTTGTTTGGCCCACTGGGTTTCTTCTGGTCCAGAAAAAATCTCCAAAAAGTTTCATCGTGATTGGACTCCGTTTGGTAATGATTTTCTGTGAAGTAAAAAATGATATAAATTTGTTATAAAATGATTGTAAAACATCCAAGAATGATAATATAATAGCATGGAACAAGCAAAAATTATAGATACGTTGGAGACGTATCATGGTGCGCCCTGGTGTATCGTGCCCAGCCAGGGCCCCCCTACGGTGGTTCTTGGCTCCAGTATTTTTTATTTATTGTAAACTAAATCTCCAAAAAGTTTCTTCCAGTTCTGAGAACTTTTATTTCTGCACAAAAACAACACCATGGTAGTTCTGCTGAAAACAGCGTCAGTCCGGGTTAGTTTCATTCAAATCATGGAAATTAGAGTCCAAAACAAGAGCAAAAGCGTGAGCAAAAGTAGATACGACGGAGACGTATCAACTCCCCCAAGCTTAACCCATTGCTTGTCCTCAAGCAATTCAGTTGACAAACTGAAAGTGATAAAGAAAAACTTTTACGAACTCTTTTGTTCTTGTTTACATATATATGCTTAAGTAGCACCCAGGTTTTCAGCAAAGATTATGACTAACCATGTCAGCAATAACTCTTAAAAATTATATAAACTCATATCAATGACATAAGCAACTAGCGAGCAATAATAAAGTATCTCAAGCGTCAACACTTTGTCAAAACAATCATGATATAATATGACAACAGTGGTATCTCGCTAGCCCTTTCTGAGGCCGCAAAACATAAATGCAGAGCACCTCCAAAGTTCAAGCGGCGACTAAACATTGTAATTCACGGTAGAAAAGATCCATTCATGCCGCACCCAACATTAACTATACACAATGCATGATGATGACAATAGTGCTCTCAGGTTTGACGCTTATTTGAGAAGGTGATGACTCAACATAAAAGTAAATAGATAGTCCCTTCGCAAAAGGAAGCAGGGATTTGCAGAGGTGTCAGAGCTCAAAGCTTAAAACAGAGATAAATATAATTTTGGGAGGTACACCCTTCCTGTCAACGTTATGACCAAGAGTTATCAATATCTTCCATGCTAAACACAGTAGCGGCGGTTGACATGGCTTGGACTGCGTCGGTATTTCCCCAAAGAGGAAGGGATGATGCAGCACAACAACGGTAAGTATTTCCCTCAGTTATGAAACCAAGGTTATCGAACCAGTAGGAGGATCACCACCACCCAATAAGCAGCACCTACACACAAACAACAAACACTTGCAACCCGACGCGAAAGAGAGGTTGTCAATCTCTCTACGGTAATAAGATAGATTAGGTAGTGATAGATAGGAGAGATAGATCTCTCAAGAACACAAATAAAAAGAGTAAATATGTAGCAATATGTTTTTGGTCTTTTGGTGTTGTAGATCTGAAAACAAAGATTGCAAAAACGTAGATCGGAAAGCAATATGATGGAAAAGTAGACCTGGGGGCCCTAGGGTTCACTAGTGGCTTCTCTCATGAGTATAGCGCACGGTGGGTGAACAAATTACTGTTGGGCAATTGATAGAAAATCGAATAGTCATGACGATATCTAAGGCGATGATCATTATATAGGCATCACGTCCAAGATAGATAGACCGACTCCTGCCTGCATCTACCTCTATTAGTCCACACATCGACCGCTATCCAGCATGCATCTAGTGTATTAAGTTCATGGAAAAACAGAGTAATGCAATAAGAACGATGACATGATGTAGACAAGATCTATTCATGTAGGAATAGACCCCATCTTGTTATCCTTAATAGTAATGATACATGCGTGTCTTGCTGCCCCTTCTGTCACTGGGAAAGAACACCGCAAGATCGAACCCATCACAAAGCACCTCTTCCCTTGGCTAGAAAAATCGATCTAGTCGGCCTAACTAAACTAAAGATTCGAAGAAGAAATACAATGCTATAAGCAATCATGCATATAAGAGATCAAAGAAGACTCAAATAATATTCATGGATAGAAACTGATCATGAACTCAAGATTCATCGGATCCCAACAAACACACCGCAAAAGTTTACATCAAATAGATCTCCAAGGGACCATTGTATTAAGAATCATAAGAGAGATAAGAAGCCATCTAGCTACTGCCTACGGACCCGTAGGTCTATGGTGGACTACTCACGCATCATCGGAGAGGCACCTATGAGGAAGATGAACCCCTCCGTGATGGTGTTTAGATTGGATCTCGCGGTTCTGGAACTTGCAGCGTCTGGAATTGTGTTTCGTCGACTCCCCTAGGGTTTTAAGATTTTCTGGGAATTTATAGGCTTGATAGTCGGTTGATGGGGTGCCCGAGGTGCCCATCCTCCACCAGGCCGCGCCAGGGGGCCTCTGGCGTTCCCTGGTGGGGGATGGCCACCCTGGGCCCCCTCTTCTGGTGTTCTTTGGCCCATCTTTTTCTTCTGGTCCATAAAAAATCCACAAAAATCCCCGCAGCGTTTGGGCTCCGTTTGGTACTGATTTTCTGCGAAGTAAAAAACAAGCAAAAACGGCAACTGGCACTTTGGCACTATGTCAATAGGTTAGTCCCAAAAAATGATATAAAGTTGTAATAAAATGATTGTAAAACATCCAAGAATGATAATATAACAGCATGGAACAAGCAAAAATTATAGATACGTTGGAGACGTATCAGCATCCCCAAGCTTAATTCCTACTCGTCCTCGAGTAGGTAAATGATAAAAACAGAATTTTTGATGTGGAATGCTGCCTAACATGTTCATCATATTCTTTTATTTTGTATAGCATGGACATTTGGACTTATAATGATGCAAAGCAATAGCCTAGTTTTAACATAATGACTTCAATACTCAAGCATGTCAACAAGTAACCATGTCTTTCAAAATATCAACACTAAAGGAAGTTATCCCTAGCCCATCATGCTCAATCATTGATCCATTCATGAAACACACTCAAATATTAGCTATGCCCAATGCTCAAGTACGATCATAGTGCCCCCTAGTTGGTGCTTATAAGAGAAGATGAGACTCAAAGTAAAAATAAAAATTGCATAAAGTAAATAGATAGGCCCTTCGCAGAGGGAAGTGGGGATTTGTAGAGGTGGCAGAGCTCAAAGTTTTAAATTGAGAGAGAAAAAATATTTTGGGTGGCATGCTTTTCCTGTCAACGAAAACGACAAAGTAGCTCACAATACTTTCCATGCTAGATATGTCATAGGTGGTTCCCAAACAGAAAATAAAGTTTATTCCTTTTTCCACCAAACTTTCACTTTCCATGGCGGTCCGTATCCACGGTTGCCTTCCATACCAACACTTTCCAAGGAATTTATTATTTGACAACATAAAGTTAATATATTTTTTCATTTTCATTTCGGGAATGGGCATCCTATTACTGCCGCACTCTCGTGCAATGACAAGTGAATAAACACTCATCTTGAGAATAACACATGTAGCATGGAAAAATATTGGACACTCCCCACCGTTTCATGAGCGGTACGAGCACACAAAAGAGAAAATTTATTTTGAAAATTTAGAGATGACACATACAAATTTGCTTGGAACGGCATGGAAATACTGCATATAGGTAGGTATGGTGGACTCATAAGGCAAAACTTGGTTTAAGGATTTTGGATGCACAAGTAGTATTTCTACTTTGTACAAATGAAGGCTAGCAAATAGATTGGGAAGCTACCAAACCAAGAAATGAAAAATCACATAAGTGAGCATTGAACATAACTAACACCGAATAATGCACCACAAGTAGGATGTAACTTCATTGCATAACTATTGACTTTCGTGAATGCATAGGGAATCACAAACCTTAACACCAATATTCCTACTAAGCATAATTACTCACTAACATGACTCACATATTACTATCATCAAGTTTCAAAACTATTACAAGGAATCAAGTTTAATTTGTCCAATGATCTTCATGATTTTTTTTATTATATCATCCTTGGATATCTATCACTTTGGGACTAGTTTCATATATTGCCATTGCTTTTTGGCAAGCTCAAACAAATTTAAGTGAAGCACATGAGCATAAAGATTTCATCTCTCAAAAAGGTATAAGTGAAGCATGAGAGGATTTCTTCAAAATTTACCCACTCTAAAATTAATCTAAGTGAAGCATGAGAGTATTTCTACAAAAGTTTCCAAGCACACCGTGCTCAAAAATATATAAGTGAAGCACTAGAGCAATTCTATAGTTCAAAAAGTTTAAGTGAAGCACATAGAGCAATTCTAACAAATCATAGCATGATTGTGGCTCTCTCAAAATGTGTGTACAGAAATTATACAAAGGAAAAACTAACAAACAAAGCAAGCAAAGATACAAGACGCTCCAAGCAAAACTCATGATATGTGACGAATAAAAATATAGCTCCAAGTAAAATATCGATGGTCGTTAGAAGAAAGAGGGGATGCCACTCGGTGGCATCCCCAAGCTTAGTTGCTTGTTTCTCTTTGGATATATCTTGGGGGTGCGGTAGCATCCCCAAGCTTAGGCTCTTACTACTCCTAATTCCTTCATCCATCGTGATCTCACCCAAAACTTGAAAACTTCAATCACACAAAACTCAACAAAATCTTCGTGAGATCCGTTAGTATAACAAAGCAAATCACTACTTTAGGTACTGTTGCAAACCCATTCAAATTTTATAATTGCATTATACCTACTGTATTTTAACTTTACCATGGCTTATACCCCCCAATACAAACCATAGATTCATCAAAACAAGCACACAATGCAACGAAAACAGAATCTGTCTTAAACAGAACAGTCCGTAGTAATCTGTACTCTAGCCATACTTCTGTAACTCTAAAAATTCTGAAAAATTATGAAAACGTAAGGAATTTGTATAGAAATTCTGTGTAAAAATTTCAGCTCAAGATCACGTTCCAGAAAAAAAATGAAAATTCATATACTGGACGCAAAGTTTCTGTTTCAGATTCAGCATCACTTCTACTCATCCTATGAATCATCCTAACGGTTCTACTTGGCATAAACACTAAATAAACCATAAAACCACAATCATAACAGAGTCATAATTGTGTCAACACTCAAAAACAGAAAGGAAAAAGCAAAAAATTATTTATTCATTGGGTTGCCTCCCAACAAGCGCTATCGTTTTACGCCCCTAGCTAGGCATGATGATTTCAATGATGCTCGCATAAAAAGTAGTAATTGAAATATGCAAAAGAGCATCATGAATCTCATGAAAAAACACATTTAAGTCTAACCCACTTCCTATGCATAGGGATTTTGTGTGCAGACAATTTATGGGAACAAGAATCAACTAGCATAGGAAAGCAAAACAAGCATAACTTCAAAACTTTGAACACATAGAGAGGAAACTTGATGTTATTGCAATTCCTAAAAGCATATGTTCCTCCCTCTAATAAATTTCAGTATGATCATGAAGGAATTCAACAATATAACTATCACATAAATCATTATTTTCATGATGCACAAGCATAGAATTTTCATTACTCTCCACATAAGCAAATTCCTTTTCATCCATGGTAGTGGGAGCAAACTCAACAAAAATAACTATCAGGAGACACTTGATTGACATAACCACATTGCAAATTAAAACCACGATGATAAGTTTCATGGTTATCATTACTCATTATAGCATAGGTGTCATCACCATCATCATAAATAGAAGACATCCAATCATCATAATAAATTTGCTCATCAAAACTTGGGTGGCTAAAAATATCATCTTCATCAAACATAGCATCCCCAAGCTTGTGGCTTTGCATATCATTAGCATCATGGATATTTAGAGAATTCATACTAGCAACATTGCAATCATGCTTTTCAATCAAGGAGCTTTCATGAATCACCTTATAAATTTCTTCTTTCAACACTTCATCAAAATTTTCAGATTCATGATTTTCAAGCAAACCTTCATAGAGATAATCAAGTGCAATCGACTCACTAGCAATTGGTTCATCATAATTTGGTCTTTTGAAAAGATTAGCAAGTGGATGAGGATCCATAGATTTTTAGCAAACGAAGATGCAAACAAATAGGAGGTACATGACAACACAAGCAAAGATAGCAAACAAGCAAACAAAAAGAGATCCGGCGAGAAAAAGGGAAAACGAAAAAGAGGGCGAAGAAAACGGCAAATTGGTGAACTGGGGGAGAGGAAAACGAGACGTAAATGGAAAATAATGTAATTGCAAGGAGATGAGATTTGTGATTAGGAACCGGGTAGATGATGATGGAGTTCCCTCGACGCCTACGATAGGCACGTAGAAGAGACCGCTTCCTCCCCGGCAACGGCGCCAGAAATTCCTTTGACGTGGCTTGGACTGCGTCGGTATTTCCCCATATAGGAAGGGATGATGCAGCACAGCGACGGTAAGTATTTCCCTCAGTTATGAAACCAAGGTTATCGAACCAGTAGGAGGATCAAACCACCCAATAAGCAGCACCTGCACACAAAGAACAAATACTTGCAACCCGACGCGAAAGAGAGGTTGTCAATCTCTCTACGGTAATAAGACAGATTAGGTAGTGATATATAGGAGAGATAGATCTCTCAAGAACACAAATAAAAAGAGTAAATATGCAGCAATATGTTTTTGATTTTTTGGTTTTGTAGATCTGAAAACAAAGATTGCAAAAACGTAGATCGGAAAGCAATATGATGGAAAAGTAGACCCGGGGGCCGTAGGGTTCACTAGTGGCTTCTCTCATGAGTATAGCGCACGGTGGGTGAACAAATTACTGTTGGGCAATTGATAGAAAATCAAATAGTCATGACGATATCCAAGGCGATGATCATTATATAGGCATCACGTCCAAGATATATAGACCGACTCCTGCCTGCATCTATCTCTATTACACCACACATCGACTGCTATCCAGCATGCATCTAGTGTATTAAGTTCATGGAAAAATGGAGTAATGCAATAAGAACGATGACATGATGTAGACAAGATCTATTCATGTAGGAATATACCCCATCTTGTTATCCTTAATAGCAACGATACATGCGTGTCTTGCTGCCCCTTTTGTCACTGGGAAAGAACACCGCAAGATCGAACCCATCACAAAGCACCTCTTCCCATGGCAAGAAAAATCGATCTAGTCGGCCTAACTAAACCAAAGATTCGAAGAAGAAATACGATGCTATAAGCAATCATGCATATAAGAGATCAAAGAAGACTCAAATAATATTCATGGATAGAAACTGATCATGAACTCAAAATTCATCGGATCCCAACAAACACACCGCAAAAGTTTACATCAAATAGATCTCCAAGAGACCATTGTATTGAGAATCATAAAAGAGAGAGAATAAGCCATCTAGCTACTGCCTACGGACCCGTAGGTCTATGGTGGACTACTCACGCATCATCGGAGAGGCACCTATGATGAAGATGAACCCCTCCGTGATGGTGTTTAGATTGGATCTCGCGATTCTGGAACTTGCGGCGGCTGGAATTGTGTTTCGTCGACTCCCCTAGGGTTTTTGGAATATTTGGGAATTTATAGGCATCAGAGGCGGTGCGGAAGGGGGCCGAGGAGGGCACAACCCATCAGGGCACGCCGGGGCCCCCCTGGCGCGCCCTGGTGGGTTGTGCTCTCCACAACCCACCTCTCCGGCAGTTGGTTGGCCCACTGGGTGTCTTCTGGTCCAGAAAAAATCTCCAAAAAGTTTCGTCGCGATTGGACGCCGTTTGGTATTGATTTTTTGCGAAGTAAAAAACAAGCAAAAACAACAACTGTCACTTTGGCACTATGTCAATAGGTTAGTCCCAAAAAATGATATAAAGTTGTTATAAAATGATTCTAAACATCCAAGAATGATAATATAACAGCATGGAACAAGCAAAAATTATAGATACGTTGGAGACGTATCATGGCACGCCCTGGTGTATCGTGCCCAGCCAGGTCCCCCCTACGGTGGTTCTTGGCTCCAGTATTTTTTATTTATTGTAAACTAAATCTCCAAAAAGTTTCTTCCAGTTCCGAGAACTTTTATTTCTGCACAAAAACAACACCATGGTAGTTCTGCTGAAAACAACGTTAGTCCGGGTTAGTTTCATGCAAATCATGCAAATTAGAGTCGAAAACAAGAGCAAAAGCGTGAGGAAAAGTAGATACGACGGAGACGTATCAACTCCCCCAAGCTTAACCCATTGTTTTTCCTAAAGCAATTCAGTTGACAAACTGAAAGTGCTAAAGAAAAACTTTTACGAACTCTTTTGTACTTGTTTACATATATATGCTTAAGTAGCACCCAGGTTTTCAGCAAAGATTATGACTAACCACGTCAGCAATAACTCTTAAAAATTATATTAACTCATATCAATGACATAAGCAACTAGCGAGCAATAATAAAGTATCTCAAGCGTCAACACTTTGTCAAAACAATCATGATATAATATGAAAACAGTGGTATCTCGCTAGCCCTTTTCTAAGGCCGCAAAACATAAATGCAGAGCACCTCCAAAGTTCAAGCGGCGACTAAACATTGTAATTCATGGTAGAAAAGATCCATTCATGCCGCACCCAACATTAACTATACACAATGCATGAGGATGACAATAGTGCTCTCAGGTCTGACGCTTATTTGAGAAGGCGATGACTCAACATAAAAGTAAATAGATAGTCCCTTCGCAGAAGGAAGCAGGGATTTGCAGAGGTGCTAGAGCTCAAAGCTTAAAACAGAGATAAATATAATTTTGGGAGGTACATCCTTCCTGTCAACGTTATGACCAGGAGTTATCAATATCTTCCATGCTAAACACATTAGCGGCGGTTGACGTGGCTTGGACTGCGTCGGTATTTCCCCAAAGAGGAAGGGATGATGCAGCACAGCGACGGTAAGTATTTCCCTCAGTTATGAAACCAAGGTTATCAAACTAGTAGGAGGATCACCACCACGCAATAAGCAGCACCTGCACACAAACAACAAATACTTGCAACCCGACGCGAAAGAGAGGTTGTCAATCTCTCTACGGTAATAAGATAGATTAGGTAGTGATAGATTGGAGAGATAGATCTCTCAAGAATACAAATAAAAAGAGTAAATATGCAGCAATATGTTTTTGGGTTTTTGGTTTTGTAGATCTGAAAACAAAGATTGCAAAAACGTAGATCGGAAAGCAATAAGATGGAAAAGTAGACCCGGGGGCCGTAGGGTTCACTAGTGGCTTCTCTCATGAGTATAGCGCACGGTGGGTGAACAAATTACTGTTGGGCAATTGATAGAAAATCGAATAGTCATGATGATATCCAAGGGGATGATCATTATATAGGCATCACGTCCAGGATAGATAGACCGACTCCTGCTTGCATCTACCTCTATTACTCCACACATCGACCGCTATCCAGCATGCATCTAGTGTATTAAGTTCATGGAAAAACGGAGTAATGCAATAAGAACGATGACATGATGTAGACAAGATCTATTCATGTAGGAATAGACCCCATCTTGTTATCCTTAATAGCAATGATACATGCGTGTCTTGCTGCCCCTTCTGCCACTGGAAAAGAACACCGCAAGATCGAACCCATCACAAAGCACCTCTTCCCATGGCAAGAAAAATCGATCTAGTCGGCCTAACTAAACCAAAGATTCGAAGAAGAAATACAATGCTATAAGCAATCATGCATATAAGAGATCAAAGAAGACTCAAATAATATTCATGGATAGAAACTGATCATGAACGCAAGATTCATCGGATCCCAACAAACACACCGCAAAAGTTTACATCAAATAGATCTCCAAGAGACCATTGTATTAAGAATCATAAGAGAGAGAGAAGAAGCCATCTAACTACTGCCTACGGACCCTATGGTGGACTACTCACGCATCATCGGAGAGGCACCTATGAGGAAGATGAACCCCTCTGTGATGGTGTTTAGATTGGATCTCGCGGTTCTGGAACTTGCGGCGGCTGGAATTGTGTTTCGTCGACTCCCCTAGGGTTTTAAGATTTTCTGGGAATTTATAGGCTTGATAGTCAGTTGAGGGGGTGCCCGAGGTGCCCATCCTCCACCAGGCCGCGCCAGGGGGCTTCTGGCGCGCCCTGGTGGGGGATGGCCACCCTGGGCCCCCTCTTCTGGTGTTCTTTGGCCCATCTTTTTCTTCTGGTCCATAAAAAATCCACAAAAATCCCCGTATCATTTGGGCTCCGTTTGGTACTGATTTTCTGCGAAGTAAAAAACAAGCAAAAACAGCAACTGGCACTTTGGCACTATGTCAATAGGTTAGTCCCAAAAAATGATATAAAGTTGTAATAAAATGATTGTAAAACATCCAAGAATGATAATATAACAGCATGGAACAAGCAAAAATTATAGATACGAGACGTATCAACATCCCCAAGCTTAATTCCTACTCGTCCTCGAGTAGGTAAATGATAAAAACAGAATTTTTGATGTGGAATGCTGCCTAACATGTTCATCATATTCTTTTATTTTGTATAGCATGGACATTTGGACTTATAATGATTCAAATCAATAGCCTAGTTTTAACATAATTACTTCAATACTCAAGCATGTCAACAAGTAACCATGTCTTTCAAAATATCAACACTAAAGGAAGTTATCCCTAGCCCATCATGCTCAATCATTGATCCATTCATGAAACACACTCAAATATTAGCTATGCCCAATGCTCAAGTACGATCATAGTGCCCCCTAGTTGGTGCTTATAAGAGAAGATGAGACTCAAAGTAAAAATAAAAATTGCATAAAGTAAATAGATAGGCCCTTCGCAGAGGGAAGTAGGGATTTGTAGAGGTGCCAGAGCTCAAAGTTTTAAATTGAGAGAGAAAAAATATTTTGGGTGGCATGCTTTTCCTGTCAACGAAAACGACAGAGTAGCTCACAATACTTTCCATTCTAGATATATCATAGGTGGTTCCCAAACAGAAAATAAAGTTTATTCCTTTTTCCACCAAACTTTCACTTTCCATGGCGGGCCGTATCCACGGTTGCCTTCCACACCAACACTTTCCATGGAATTTATTATTTGACAACATAAAGTTAATATATTTTTTCTTTTTCATTTCGGGAATGAGCATCCTATTACTGCCGCACTCTCGTGCAATGACAAGTGAATAAACACTCATCTTGAGAATAACACATCTAGCATGGAAAAATATTGGACACTCCCCACCGTTTCATGAGCGGTACGGGCACACAAAAGAGAAAATTTATTTTGAAAATTTAGAGATGGCACATACAAATTTGCTTGGACCGACATGGAAATACCGCATATAGGTAGGTATGGTGGACTCATAAGGCAAAACTTGGTTTAAGGATTTTGGATGCACACGTAGTATTTCTACTTAGTACAAATGAAGGCTAGCAAATAGATTGGGAAGCTACCAAATCAAGAAATGAAAAATCACATAAGTGAGCATTGAACATAACTAACACCGAATAATGCACCACAAGTAGGATGTAACTTCATTGCATAACTATTGACTTTCGTGAATGCATAGGGAATCACAAACCTTAACACCAATATTCCTACTAAGCATAATTACTCACTAACATGACTCACATATTACTATCATCAAGTTTCAAAACTATTACAAGGAATCAAGTTTAATTTGTCCAATGATCTTCAAGAAAGTTTTTATTATATCATCCCTGGATATCTATCACTTTGGGACTAGTTTCATATATTGCCATTGCTTTTTGGCAAGCTCAAACAAATTTAAGTGAAGCACATGAGCATAAAGATTTCATCTCTCAAAAAGGTATAAGTGAAGCATGAGAGGATTTCTTCAAAATTTACCTACTCTCAAATTAATCTAAGTGAAGCATGAGAGTATTTCTACAAAAGTTTCCAAGCACACCGTGCTCAAAAAGATATAAGTGAAGCACTAGAGCAATCCTATAGTTCAAAAAGTTTAAGTGAAGCACATAGAGCAATTCTAACAAATCATAGCATGATTGTGGCTCTCTCAAAAGGTGTGTACAGATAGTATACAAAGGAAAAACTAACAAACAAAGCAAGCAAAGATACAAGACGCTCCAAGCAAAACACATGATATGTGACGAATAAAAATATAGCTCCAAGTAAAATACCGATGGTCGTTAGAAGAAAGAGGGGATGCCACTCGGGGGCATCCCCAAGCTTAGTTGCTTGTTTCTCTTTGGATATATCTTGGGGGTGCGGTAGGATCCCCAAGCTTAGGCTCTTACTACACTTTATTCCTTCATCCATCGTGATCTCACCCAAAACTTGAAAACTTCAATCACACAAAACTCAACAAAATCTTCGTGAGATCCGTTAGTATAACAAAGCAAATCACTACTTTAGGTACTGTTGCAAACCCATTCAAATTTTGTAATTGCATTATACCTACTGTATTTTAACTTTACCATGGCTTATACCCCCCAATACAAACCATAGATTCATCAAAACAAGCACACAATGCAACGAAAACAGAATCTGTCTTGAACAGAACAGTCCGTAGTAATCTGTACTCTAGCCATACTTTTGTAACTCTAAAAATTCTGAAACATTATGACAACGTAAGGAATTTTCATATAAATACTGTATTAAAATTTCAGCTCAAGATCACGTTCCAGAAAAAAATGAAAATTCATATACTGGACTCAAAGTTTCTGTTTCAGATTCAGCATCACTTCTACTCATCCTATGAATCATCCTAACGGTTCTACTTGGCACAAACACTAAATAAACCATAAAA
This sequence comes from Elymus sibiricus, assembly GCA_039707655.1. NCBI lineage: Eukaryota > Viridiplantae > Streptophyta > Magnoliopsida > Poales > Poaceae > Elymus > Elymus sibiricus. Next base: position 116,442,378 of record CM077675.1, read on the forward strand.
ACACAATCATAACAGAGGCATAATTGTGTCAACACTCAAAAACAGAAAGGAAAAAGCAAAATTTTATTTATTCATTGGGTTTCCTCCCAACAAGCGCTATCGTTTTACGCCCCTAGCTAGGCATGATGATTTCAATGATGCTCGCATAAAAAGTAGTAATTGAAATATGCAAAAGAGCATCATGAATCTCATGAAAAAACACATTTAAGTCTAACCCACTTCCTATGCATAGGCATTTTGTGAGCAAACAATTTATGGGAACAAGAATCAACTAGCATAGGAAAGCAAAACAAGCATAACTTCAAAACTTTGAACACATAGAGAGGAAACTTGATGTTATTGCAGTTCCTAAAAGCATATGTTCCTTCCTCATAATAAATTTCAGTAGCATCATGAAGGAATTCAACAATATAAATATCACATAAATCATTCTTTTCATGATGCACAAGCATAGAATTTTCATTACTCTCCACATAAGCAAATTCCTTTTCATCCATGGTAGTGGGAGCAAACTCAACAAATAACTATCAGGAGACACTTGATTGACATAACCACATTGCAAATTAAAACCACGATGATAAGTTTCATGGTTATCATTACTTATTATAGCGTACGTGTCATCACCATCATCATAAATAGAAGACATGCAATCATCATAATAAATTTGCTCATCAAAACTTGGGGGGCTAAAAATATCATCTTCATCAAACATAGCATCCCCAAGCTTGTGGCTTTGCATATCATTAGCATCATGGATATTTAGAGAATTCATACTAGCAACATTACAATCATGCTTTTCAATCAAGGAGCTAAAATTAATGACCTTATAAATTTCTTCTTTCAACACTTCATGAAAATTTTCAGATTCATGATTTTCAAGCAAAACTTCATAGAGATAATCAAGTGCAATCGACTCACTAGCAATTGGTTCATCATAATTTGGTCTTTTGAAAAGATTAGCAAGTGTATGAGGATCCATAGATTTTTAGCAAGCGAAGATGCAAGCAAATAGGAGGTACATGACAACACAAGCAAAGATAGCAAACAAGCAAACAAAAAGAGATCCGGCGAGAAAAAGGGCAAACGAAAAAGAGGGCGAAGAAAATGGCAAATTGGTGAACTGGGGGAGAGGAAAACAAGAGGCAAATGGAAAATAATGTAATTGCAAGGAGATGAGATTTATGATTAGGAACCTGGTAGATGATGATGGAGTCCCCTCGGCGCCTACGTTAGGCACGTAGAAGAGACCGCTTCGTCCCCGGCAACGGCGCCAGAAATTCCTTTGACGTGGCTTGGACTGCGTCGGTACTTCCCCAAAGACGAAGGGATGATGCAGCACAGCGACGGTAAGTATTTCCCTCAGTTATGAAACCAAGGTTATCGAACAAGTAGGAGGATCACCACCACCCAAGAAGCAGCACCTGCACACAAACAACAAATACTTGCAACCCGACGCGAAAGAGAGGTTGTCAATCTCTCTATGGTAATAAGATAGATTAGGTAGTGATAGATAGGAGAGATAGATCTCTCAAGAACACAAAAAAAGAGTAAATATGCAGCAATATGTTTTTGGTTTTTTGGTTTTGTAGATCTGAAAACAAAGATTGCAAAAACGTAGATCGGAAAGCAATATGATGGAAAAGTAGACTCGGGGGCCGTAGTGTTCACTAGTGGCTTCTCTCATGAGTATAGCGCACGGTGGGTGTCGGTGTCAAAACCGACGGATCTCGGGTAGGGGTTCCCGAACTATGAGACTTGGATCGATGGTAACAGGAGACAAAGGGGGCAAGGTTTTACCCAGGTTCGGGCCCTCCTATGGAGGTAATACCCTACGTCCTGCTTGATTATATTGATTGTATGGGGATTACAGAGCTGATCTACTTCGAGATCAAGTAACTAAACCCTAGATGAGTTCTGTTGGTCTACAACCTAAAACCCTCCGGCTTATATAGACGCCGGGGGTACCTAGGGTTTACATATAGTCGGTTGCACATCAAAGGTCAAAAACATGCCTATCTACTGCCGATATCTTGGAGATCACGCCATGGTTCCTTCAATCTTCCATCTTGGCGACCGGGCCCCTGATCTTCTAATGCTCACCCAGTGGCCCGTATAGTCTGGCCCATGAGATACAGGTCGGCTATCCGAGGACCCCGGAAACCAGGACTCCCTCAGTAGCCCCCGGACTAGCCTCCAACGCCGAGGCATATTCGGATAATCTTGCATGTCTTCGGCTTGCGAGGCGAGTCCCTCCATCCTTCTTGTTCGGCAACCGTCCTATCATCGGCGAAATCCCAAACGTCGCGGGATCGCCAGGTCCACAGTAATAGTGTTTCTTGGACTTCGCGCATCGGGGGGAGACGAGCGGTTCAGTAGCTTTTTACAAAACTACCCCTAACACAAATGAGGCACCACCCATTTAAACAAACTGAGTCGTGGTCCAAGCCACATCTTCTTCTTCTCCACCGGAAAAAACCTCCAGCGAAAGGTCTCCACCAAAGATGGCGAGCGCCCCCAGCTCCTCCTCGGATCCTTACGGATCCCGTCCCGGGGACTGGACCAGCTGCTCCATGTCGCTTCTTCGACTACGCAACCTCGAGACCCAAGGGTACCTTCCTTCCTCGGATCTGACAGCCGTCCGCGCCGGTTTGACGTCTTTCAATGGCGAGGCCCTCGCGGAGAATTTCCCCCATCCACATAAGGGGGAGAATGTGTGTTTTGTGCCATTCCTCCTGCGAGGCCTCGGGTTTCCCATTCATCCGTTCCTGAGAGGGTTACTGGTGTGTTATGGGACACAGCTCCACCACCTCACTCCAGGGTCTATTCTGCACATCTCGGGTTTCGTCGCCCTTTGCGAGATGTTCTTGGGCGGCGAGGCGCACTTCGAGTTGTGGAGGAAATACTTTTGCCTTGTCCCTCGCACTCGAGACAAGACAATCTTTGAGGTCGGCGGAGCCGAAGTATGCCGCATAGCGGGGACGGGATACCCCGTGGGGACACCGAAGGAATCCGAACTATGGACTTCGGAATGGTTTTATATCGAGGATGTCCCTTTATTCGATCTAGGTCGGAAGGGTCTGCCTGAATAGTCCGATGCCCCTTTGAAGAAAAGGTACAACTGGCGCCCGAAGGGCTTGTCCCAAGAGGACATCGTAGAGGTACAGCGCTTAGCAGCCCGCGTGAGGATACTGGCCCATCATAAGCTGACCATGATAGATGTCATGGCTGCTGTGTTTACCCGGTGCGTCCAACCCCTTCAACAGAGGATACACCCCTTGTGGTGTTACAACGGGACAAGCGATACTACATGCTCCCGAAGACTGGGTCCTGCCGATCAAACGGCATTGGCCGCCACACTTGCCGACCTATAAAAAGGAGAGCAAGAACATTTCATTCAACGATCAACCAAAGAGGGATACTCAAGCCATAATCCCATCGAATGGGTGAGCCTTTCAATCCCGCGACCATAGTTTGGATTCTCAATTTGTCCCTTCTTGACCGAAGTCTTTTATTTTTATGCAAACAGGAATGGAGGAGCTTTATCGAGACAGTCAATTGTCCGGCCCCTCAGCCCGAACACTATTCCCGTGATGACGATCCGGGCTATCATGAAGACCCAGACTTGTCAATTGAACTCGAAGATGGGGTTTTCTACCAAGAGGGCCTTGATGGCTCCAAGGTGGCCATTATCGCCGATTACCCTGGGTCCTTCCCTTCTCCCGTGACAAACAAGAAGAAGAAAACATCCCGCAAGAGGCAAGTGTCCTCCACTGGCCCTAACGCGCCGGCTTCTACACCCAAACGCCGTAGATCCGCGCGACATACACCGGCAGCGGCGGCAGCGCCTGGACTGGAAAGCAACAAGGATCCGGCAAATGAGCCGGTCGCGGGGGCGAGTGCGCCTGCCGAGGACGTCGCCAGGACGTCCGACGGTGCTCAAGATTCTAGGCCTTCCTCCCATGCCGATCCTGCTGCGGGAGCCCCCACTGTCAATCCTGTCCCAGCCGATTCTGGTGATGCCATATCTGTCACCAAATCAGAGGTTGGGAGCGCTATGCATCATCGGCGGCGACGAGAAGCCTTGCGTCATCCGGCTTTTTCCGAACAAGAGTTCGGTGCTCTGCGCACGGTGGATGCACACCTCGGGGCCACCCGAGCTGGGTTCGGGGAGGCTGTAAAGTTGATATCATCCAGCCTGCAGGTAAGTAGTTGTTTGTTAAAGTCCGAACACTTGTGTAGACTCAGTAGCCCCCGAGCCTTAAATTGGCCGGTACGACCGAATTAAGGATCCCTTTACTAATTGACTGGTAATGTAGGCCTCGAAGCAGCAGTGCAAGCAACTGGCCAAGGAACTAGAAGCCAGCCGAACACAAGTCGAATCTGTGAAGGCCGAGCTGGAGCAAGTGAAGAGCTTTACTCGGGAGGCACACGGTTAGTATATATATTCTACTAATCTTTAGTATATCCCCATGCTTACGCAAGGGTTCTATGTAGCAGCTGAATCAATAGGGCAATTACAAAAAGATTTGGATGTAGCCCGAGAATCTCAACAATATGCCAAGTCCCAGCTGGAAGCAGGCCATGGCGTTTTACAACGTCATCTTGAAGCGAAGAACCGCCTGAAGGAGGAGAATAGACAACAAGCCAACCAGATTGAGAGCTTAAAGGCTCAATTGGCCCAGGCCCAGGGAGAAAACCAGAATCTTCAGAGTGGCATGCTCAGTAAGTGTGATTTTAACATCGGAAAGTATCTATTATAAGTGATGTGTGATATGCATGCCGTGATTCATATGCAGGTCTATTGTCCGGGCGATCCGAAGAAGAAATCGGATCCTACCAGGGGAATCTGTTGAAGGAGCTATCCGCCCTTCATGAGCGGGCTCAGAAGGCCATGAAAAGCATGGTGAAGGCACTATGGCCTACCGAGCAACCACCGGAGGGGATGACCGAACTAATCGATCGCTTCAAGGGAGCCCGAGCTAGGTTCGAGCTGTGGAAGACATCGGCTTGTCGGGAGGGAGCGCGAGAGGCGTGGGCGATGATTAAGACCCACTATACCGGACTTGACCCCGAGCGTATGGCTCAGGTTGGGCCAGTAGGGTAAGACGGACAAGAAGTGCCGATCCACCTGGTTTACAACCAGGTGATGCCTGCCGCCCGTCTCTCGCAAGAAGATTGCTCCCTGGATACCATCATCGATAATCTCGATCAACAGCCAGGTGTATGATCATATGTAGCTATGTACTGTATAATCGAAGGGTTGCTCCATCTGTATTGTAAACTTTGTCTTAACCGGCCATCGGTTTCAGCCTCCCGCACTAAGAGTTTGGGAGTGTTCCTTGTAATCTATCTCCCTAGGGGAGGGAATTATGTTCAGGGAACCAGGCAATCCGGCCATGTGGTGCGAACGGACAGAAAGCACACAGGGAGATATGTTATATTACTGCTTAGCGTAAGAAACATCTTCCAAAGAAAATAGTACCCCTATCGATACCTTTCTTCAGGGTTCTACGTAAATTGTAGGAAAAAGGCCGTATACTGTTAGTATGCGGACAAGGGCTTGTGTGAGGGAAGAAGCCCGAATAATGGTCATGACGACCATAGTTGAATCCGTCGTAGCCGATCAATTGTCTACTGAAGATAGCTAGCTTTTGGCTTCACCCGTCTGAGGTACGTATCCGGATGACCCGGTCGTAACAATCGCAGAGGTGCTCCCTTTACCCTCTAGCCGAACAATCGGGAACGTAGAGGGTAAGCACAGGAGCAAGACAAACCATCTTGGCAAATTCTTAGTTCGAATTGATGCATAAGATGGCGTAAAAAACGACAAGGAAAGTATGCGTACACAATAAATGTGCATAAGTGCTTATAACATAAAAGCATTGGCCTCGGAAAAGAAGCCCCCGGGTACTGTGTTCGGATTTAACACTTAAAGGTGTAGGCCGAAAATCATTAGTACAAGATCGGTCGAACCGAACATAGAGTTGGGAAGTAAAAGAAGTCAAACCTGCGAAAAATCAAGGTGGGAGGGACAAGAAATAACAAAGAAAAGAAAGAAAAGAGAAGGGTAAAAAGTATGACAACACCGGTCTAGCCGTAGAAGTGCCGAAGACGAGCTGCGTTCCATGGGTTTGGTTCAAGGCGGTTGTCCTGCGGGCTCCGAAGACGGTAAGCCCCTCCTGTGAGTACCTCGTCAATGATGAAGGGGCCTTCCCATTTGGGCTTGAATTTATGCTTCTGCTTCTCCGGGAGCCGTAAGACTAGTTCGCCCACGTTGTATGCTTGTGCCCTGACAGGATTTATCTTTCTTTGGTACCATAACCAGATTTGCCAACCATTCGGGGTGCTTAATGTCCTGAATGAATCCGGCCTCTAGCAATTTAGCCAGTTCTTCACCCATAGCTTGTCGTTTGGGCTCGGAGAAGCGGCGCAGAGTCTGCTTTACGGGCTTAAAGCCAGCGATGATGTTCAGACTATGTTCCGCCAGCCGTCGTGGGATGCCGGGCATATCGGAAGGGTGCCAGGCGAAGATATCCCAGTTTTCTTGTAAGAAAGCTCGCAACGCTTCGTCCACTATGGGATCGAGCTGAGCTTCGATGGACGCTGTCTTGTTGGGGTCCGTCGGGTGTACCTGAAATTTAATGATTTCCATTGCTGGCTTAAAGGACGTTGATTTGGGCCTCTTGCTGAGGGTCACATCATCTTTGTCCACTGTTGACTGAAGTGCGGTCAGCTCCTCTGCAGCAAAGGTCTCAGCTAGAGCCTCGAGGGCAAGCGCCGCTGTTTTGTTTTCGGCCCGCAAGGCTATATTCGGCTCACTAGCCGCTGTGATTACTCCGTTTGGTCCAGGCATCTTAAGTTTCATATACCCGTAATGTGGTATAGCCTGGAATTTTGTGAAGGCGTCACGTCCCAATAGGGCGTGGTAGCCGCTTGGGAAGGGCACGATGTGGAAGAGAAGTTCTTCAGATCGGTAGTTATCGGGCGTGCCGAACACTACGTCCAGGGCGATACATCCTGAGCAGCGCGCCTCCCTCCCCGGGATTATTCCTCGGAAAGTTGTGTTGCTATGCTCGACGCGAGAACGGTCAAACTGCATTTTTTCTAGAGTATCCTCGTAGATTAGGTTTAACCCACTGCCGCCGTCCATTAGAACTTTATGTAATCTGAAGCCGTCAATGATGGGGTTCAGGACTAGTGCGGCCGGTGAATGACCGGGAAGAATGGCGGGTCGGTCAGCATCTCCGAAGGTAATAGGTATATCTGCCCATGCACTTGTTGCTGCCACGTGATATACCTGTTCGAGTTCTTTAAGAGCTCTTTTTCTCCTGTTCCTTGAAGGGAATGTTTCGTAGATCGTCAGGACTTCGGTGTTATATTCCGATGGAGTTGTAGAGCGCCGATTAGACGGTGATGCCTCAAGAATGGCTTCACCACTTTTTGCGATTTGCCTGACGACCCAGCAAGTTCTAAGGCGGTGAGTCGGAGCTGTGTTCAGCAAAACGGAGTGTATAGGGCAGGGATTGTCCAGTAGTCCGTCCAGGACAGTACTGACCCCTGAAAGGGGCCTGTTCCTCTTTTTGGCGGGCTCAAGTCTGGCTGGCCGGTTCGGAGGTATCCTCTTGTATCGATTTCCTCCAGAGTATTCGGTAAGGATTGGTTCCGAAAATAGCCGCTCAGCTTGCCAAGTACTTTCCATGGCACAATACTTCTATACCAAGTTTGACAGTTCGGCAAAGTCAATAATGTGTCGCCGCGCAAGGGCATTGAGGATCCCCTTGTTGTGGCAGTTACGTTTGAAGGTTGCCATTACATCTCGATCACTAAGGCCCCGTACTTTGTTTCGGGCGAGTAGTAGTCTGGCCCAGTAATGATGGACCGACTCCCCTGATAAATGTACGATGTCCGGTAAGTCCGAAGACTTGGGCTCTGGTGCGATACTTGAGTCATCGGCTTGGGAGGTGGGTGGGAGTAGGTTTGACTCCACACCACGATGGGAGTTCGGAATCGCGGATTCTGAACTGTGTGACAGATCAGGGACCGACACCGGACTGTTTCCGGAGCGAATGCTAGAATCCGGGTTGCGAGCAAGGTCTCGGTGATTGGAGATTGGGGTATAAACCGTTTTTAATTCCGGTAGCTGGGAGGTCGAGCCCCCCGCCGGACACTCGACCGTGGCGACAAGGTGGGTGACCGCGGGGACATGAATTTCCCTGTCGTCGGGTCTAAGCCCGAGCCGGTCATAGACCGGGGTCTAGTCGTCGGCCATTCGCATAGTCTCCATCCGATCAAACAACTCGTTGAGAAACGAGGCGATGGTGGGATGCGTGTCGCTAAAGCGAGTGGGGTCGGTATGCAGCGTCGTAGTTCCAGAGTCGCGTGAGAGCGTTCTCGGATTCTGTTCAACCATAGTAGATCCGGTAGCGATAACCGGACCGGGTGGTCCCGACGGTCCGGAGATAGAAACTTCATCTCCAGAGACGAGGCCCAATGTCTTCGGCGCCGAGGCGTCGGGATCTGCGGGCTTCCCCGTAAGGGTCATGGATTCCGTCACTACGAGTTCTCCCCGGGAATCGGCTAAGAACTCTAGGGTTCCGAACCTGATCCCTTGGTTAGGGAGAAAGTGTCCGATCTAGCATGGATGGCCGATCGGGTAAGCGCGCGATGAGATGTCGCCACTCGCGCGGATCTGGCCCAGGGCAAGAGTCCCCGGGGCACAGATTTCCCTGCTGATGACAAGGCGAGCCATCGATTCCTTCTGGCGATCACAGCGGAACTCTCAATGAAAGCACCAATGTCGGTGTCAAAACCGGCGGATCTCGGGTAGGGGGTCCCGAACTGTGAGACTTGGATCGATGGTAACAGGAGACAAAGGGGGCAAGGTTTTACCCAGGTTTGGGCCCTCCTATGGAGGTAATACCCTATGTCCTGCTTGATTATATTGAATGTATGGGGATTACAGAGCTGATCTACCTCGAGATCAAGTAACTAAACCCTAGATGAGTTCTGTTGGTCTACAACCTAAAACCCTTCGGCTTATATAGACGCCGGGGGTACCTAGGGTTTACATATAGTCGGTTGCACATCAAAGGGAAAAAACATGCCTATCTACTGCCGATATCTAGGAGATCATGCCATGGTTCCTTCAATCTTCCATCTTGGCGACCGGGCCCCTGATCTTCTAATGCTCACCCAGTGGCCCGTATAGTCCGGCCCATGAGATACAGGTCGGCTATCCGAGGACCCCGGAAACCAGGACTCCCTTAGTGGGTGAACAAATTACTGTTGGGCACTTGATAGAAAATCGAATAGTCCTGACGATATCCAAGGCGATGATCATTATATAGGCATCACGTCCAAGATATATAGACCGACTCCTGCCTGCATCTACCTCTATTACTCCACACATCGACTGCTATCCAGCATGCATCTAGTGTATTAAGTTCATGGAAAAACGGAGTAATGCAATAAGAACGATGACATGATGTAGACAAGATCTATTCATGTAGGAATAGACCCCATCTTGTTATCCTTAATAGCAACGATACATGTGTGTCTTGCTGCCCCTTCTGTAACTGGGAAAGAACACCGCAAGATCGAACCCATCACAAAGCACCTCTTCCCATGGCAAGAAAACTCGATCGAGTCGGCCTAACTAAACCAAAGATTCGAAGAAGAAATATGATGCTATAAGCAATCATGCATATAAGAGATCAAAGAAGACTCAAATAATATTCATGGATAGAAACTGATCATGAACTCAAAATTCATCGGATCCCAACAAACACACCGCAAAATGTTACATCAAATAGATCTCCAAGAGACCATTTTATTGAGAATCATAAGAAAGAGAAAAGAAGCCATCTAGCTACTGCCTATGGACCCGTAGGTCTATGGTAGACTACTCACGCATCATCGGAGAGGCGCCTATGAGGAAGATGAACCCCTCCGTGATGGTGTTTAGATTGGATCTCGTGGTTCTGGAACTTGCGGCGGCTGGAATTGTGTTTCATCGACTCCCCTAGGGTTTTTGGATTTTCTGGGAATTTATAGGCTTGATAGTCGGTTGAGGGGGTGCCCGAGGTGCCCATCCTCCACCAGGCCGTGCCAGGGGGCCTCTGTCGCGCCCTGGTGGGGGATGGCCACCCTGGGCCCCTTATTCTGGTGTTCTTTGGCCCATCTTTTTCTTCTGGTCCATAAAAAATCCACAAAAATCCCCGCAGCATTTGGGCTCCGTTTGGTACTGATTTTCTGCGAAGTAAAAAACAAGCAAAAACAGCAACTGGCACTTTGGCACTATGTCAATAGGTTAGTCCCAAAAAATGATATAAAGTTGTAATAAAATGATTTTAAAACATCCAAGAATGATAATATAACAGCATGGAACAAGCAAAAATTATAGATACGTTGGAGACGTATCAGCGGTTCCCAAGCAGTAAAAATAATGGTTTACTCCCCCTCCACCAACAATCACACTACACGGCTAGCCGAATCCACGGGTACCATCCATACTAACAACTTTCCCGGGGGTGTTTCGTTTAATTATTTGTAATTTTTGATTTCGGGACTGGGAATCCCTAGGGTTTTTGGAATATTTGGGAATTTATAGGCATCAGAGGCGGTGCGGAAGGGGGCCGAGGAGGGCACAACCCATCAGGGCGCGCCGGGGCCCCCTGGCGTGCCCTGGTGGGTTGTGCTCTCCACAGGCCACCTCTCCGGTAGTTGTTTGGCCCACTGGGTGTCTTCTGGTCTAGAAAAAATCTCCAAAAAGTTTCGTCGTGATTGGACTCCGTTTGGTATTGATTTTCTGCGAAGTAAAAAACAAGAAAAAATAGCAACTGGCACTTTGGCACTATGTCAATAGGTTAGTCCCAAAAAATGAGATAAAGTTGTTATAAAATGATTGTAAAACATCCAAGAATGATCATATAACAGCATGGAACAAGCAAAAATTATAGATACACTGGAGACGTATCACATGTCAATGCTTTTCCCTCCAAAGATAAAGGGAAAACCTTCTTCTTAACTTCATCTCTGGGTAAACCTGCAAGCTTAAATAATCCACAAATTTCGTTCATATATAAAAGGTGCATATCAGGTGTTCAGTTTCGTCTCCTGCATAAGGTTTAGCAAGCAGTTGTTCTAGCATACCGGAAGGAATTTCATAAGTGACATTTTCAGTAGGTGCCGTTGGTTGAGGGGAAACTAATTGTGGTTCGTGTCGAGGTGAAGATACCCCGAACAAACCCCTGAAAGGATTGTTCTCCATAGTAGCAAGTAGCACTAAATTTCAGCGCGTAGTATAAGTTTTTTCCTTACCGATTTCCACTTACCAAGAGCGCTTCACTCCCCGGCAACGTCGCCAGAAAAGAGTCTTGATGACCCACAAGTATAGGGGATCAATCGTAGTCCTTTCGATAAGTAAGAGTGTCGAACCCAACGAGGAGCAGAAGGAAATGACAAGCGGTTTTCAGCAAGGTAATTTCTGCAAGCACTAAAATTGTAGGTAACATATAGTTTGATAGCAAGGTAATTGGTAACGGGCAAGTAACGGTAATGGTAAAGAAGGTGCAGCAAGGTAGCCAAATCCTTTTGAGGCAAAGGACAGGCCAGAACAATCACTAGTAATAGGCAAAGTGTTCTTGAGGGTACACGGGAATTTCGTCTAGTCACTTTTATCATGTAGGTTTGATTTGTGTTCGCTACTTTGATAATTTGATATGTGGGTGGACCGGTGCTAAGGTGCTGTTCTTACTTGAACTAACAACGTACTTATGATTAACCCCCTCGCAAGCATCCGCAACTACAAGAAAAGTATTAAGACAAAGTCTAACCATAGCATTTAACATATGGATCCAAATCAGCCCCTTACGAAGTAGCGCATAAACTAGGGTTTAAGCTTCTGTTACTCTAGCAACCCATCATCTAATAACTACTCCACATTGCCTTCCCTTAGGCCCATGAATGGTGAAGTGTCATGTAGTCGACGTTCACATGACACCACTAAGGGAATCACAACATACATATCATCAAAATATCGAACACATATCAAATTCACATGATTACTTGCAACATGACTTCTCCCGTGACCTCAAGAACAAAGGTAACTACTCACAAATAATAAACATGCTCAAGATCAGAGAGGTATTGAATAGCATATTGCATGTGAACATATAATCCTCCACCAAATAAATCATATAGTAATCAACTACGCAAGGTAATCAACACTACTAGTCACCCACATGTACCAATCTGAGGTTCCGGTACAAAGATTGAACACAAGAGATGAACTAGGGTTTGAGAGGAGATGGTGCTGTTGAAGATTGATGAAGATTGGCCTCCCAAAGATGAGAGCGGTGTTGGTGATGACTATAGCTTCGATTTCCCCCTCTGGGAGAGAAGTTCCCCCGGCGGAATCGCTCCGCCGGAGGGCAAAAGTGGTCCTGCCCAAGTTCCGCCTCGAGGCGGCGGCGCTTCATCCCGAAAGCCCTCCTCTGATTTTTTCTAGGTCAAGAGTGACCTTATACCAGAAGATGGGCACCGTAGGTGGGCCAGGCTGAGCACAACCCATGAGGGGCGCGCCCAGGGGGGCCTGGTGCGCCCTGGTGGGTTGTGCCCACCTGGGAGGCCCCCTCTGGTAGTTTTTAGCTCCAGTATTTTTTATTAAATGCAAAAATAATCTCCGTAAAATTTTAGCTTAATTGTAGTTGTGCATAATAGGTATCTCTGACGTGCTTTTCTTGGGTCCAGAATTCCAGTTGCCGGTATTCTTCCTCCTTGTGTAAACCTTGCATATTATGAGAGAAAAGGCATTAGAATCACTCCCCAAATCATTATTATTCAACAAAACAAAGTAAATAATAGTAGGAAATCATGATGCAAAATGGACGTATCACCGCTCCACCCCTCCTCCTCCATTCCACATGCCCCGACCATCGGCACTACACATTCCACCAAAATTACCGGCCCAATCCACACATAATCGCCGTCCAAAGACATGGTGCACGCAGTATAGCCAGGATCTCAAGGAGCACCTGGCAGCGGAGAAGCAAATCGCGATCGCACGCGCGAATGAGGCCGCGATGGCTGCCATGTGTGCCGACCCCCAGATCTTGGAGCAGCACCTCGCCGTCGAGGCCACCGTCGATGCCTCGCGCGCGGACGCCGCCACGTGGTTGGCTGCTTTGAACAACAACTCGTTGTGTTTTCTCGAGGGCTCTGCTGTTGCCTTCGACGGCGACTACGAGTTATTTTCTCAGCGTGCCCGTGCTTTCCTCAACTCTAGAGCCGGCAGGTTGGTGCCCGGACAGGCTGAGGCCACTCACCACTATGAGGAGGGAACCCGCGATGTTAAGGCCTCGCCCTCGTCCAAGCCCATCGTTATAGATATCTCCAACGACGAGGAATAGCTTGTTTTTTAAACTTAATTACTAATGACCTGTGTTCAGCTAGCTACGCCTGTTAAGCATGTTTGGTTTACCTGTTGCATGTGCTGCTCCTGCCTTTCCTTAAGAAATCCTAGTGAAATATGCAATGTAATGTTACTATGCAATCTGACCTTCTAGTATGTTCTATTGTGCAATGTGATGCTCAGTTAACTGATTGGTTCATTTGTTTTGGTGATCATCTGCAATGTGATGTTCGATTATTGTTGGCACAATTTTTTTTTGTTATGCATGTGAAACATACAATTGCTATATTTTATAGTTCTTAGCACGCTTGACTTTTCCATATGGCTTGAATTCATATGTTGGATCTACAATGCGTTTATTTTTCATTAACATATTTTACTGATAGCACGCCAAATCTCACTTAAAACCTGATCAATATCTATCTCAAATGTGTTACAGGGGGAACAATGGGAGACACTAAAGTTTACCATCGAGGTTTGAACTTTCATGATCCTTTGGCTAATAGCACATTATTGTGCAATTGCAGAAACCATTCTAATATTTAGGTTTCTAATAATAATTTGGTCTTGCACATGTAGGTCCTGTCGTAAGAGGTGTAGACCCACTGTTCGACCCATTTTGCATGTGGGGAAATGATGTGTTCATGAATATCAGTCAAATCAAGAAACTCGGAAAGATTGTTAAGATAAAGAAACTTGCGACGAAAAACAACAAGCTGTTTGTCTGCACAATGAAGAAGACATGAGTGAACTATAGGATGGTACTATCTATTTTACCTTGTCTTTTTTTCCTTTGTGACATTACAATTTTTCGAAACGAAATTTATGCATATCTTTGTTTCCAATCCTTTCCAAAGCAGTTCATCGATGAGTACGTCCCAAACCACCTGTATGGTCAGGAGGTGAGGAAGGTATTCATACAACACCCACGATATAATCTTGAAGTATTCCACAAGAGGATGAAGGATGGGCGGGCAACCATCCACAGGCACTGGCATAAAGTTGCAAGGACCTTCGACATCAGCGAAGGCTCAATATTTGCCTTCCGCTTCAACAGTTTTCTAGACGAGATTCATCTGTCTATTTATCGTATATGATGCTATTTTCCAAAGGTTTTAGATGTTGCATGTGAAACTCGGTCCTATCGTGTAATTGGGTAGCTAGGTAGTATATGCCTATATGATGTTGTACTCTGATGTATTTCAATTATGAAATCCTGGTTGTCGTAATACGAAATGAAATATATTGTGTGCTTGATATGAAGTTTCAATTTGATTCCTAGGTGCATTATAAATAATAGAGCAATTAGCCTGATTATTGGGGTTTCATATTGCAGATGGTTTGTCATAGAACACCGTGAGCGATGACCTCACCAAACCCACACGGTTTCTGGAAATTTGGCGTGTTGGATCAGTGAAAAATCACACATGACTTCCGGCCGACAATTGTGTGCGTTAGAACACCCATTCACAAACGTTTTCACATAAAACGCGTGTGTGATGGACAGCCCTATGCCAAACAGTTTCTTCTAGGCACCGTGCGTGATGGCCACCCCTAACACAGATGATGTTATGCAGAAAATTGTGTGTGATGTACAATACGAACGGAAACGTACGTTTGGGATTCACTGTGTGGGATGCTAAGCACATCTCACATGACTTCCCCAATATATCTGTTTGTGATGGCCCTTCCAATCGCACACGATATATTTTTGGCCATCGTGTGTGACCGGGCGCAGGCATCGCCGACGATTTTTTCTGTGTCGTTAGGGATGGACCCCCTATCGCCCACACATGCAACATGACGGTTTCAAAGTACGTCACGGAAAGGGGTTAAAAACAGTTTGTATAGCAGGCGCCTGCACTAGTGGTTGTTGAATCGCAGTGCGAACTCGATTTACTTACCGGTGTCCTTGAGTGACTACAACTCAGAACCCAGGAAAAAATGGAATCGGTGAGAAATAATGCTTGACTAAGACTCATAATAAGCATCATGGTTCTGTGATATTACCGAGATACTAGAGGGTAATACTCGAAGGTAGAGCAGAATAGAGGTTAGACAGGTGTATTGATCTGCAGAAGACAAGTACTTTAACTTGTCTGAGGAATGGGAACCATGAAGAATGGCATGGTCGGAACCACGATTGCAAAGGACAAAATCACAAATACAAGATCAAAGTATACCAAGGGAATAATTATTGTTACGAGAAGCTTCCATGATAAGATCTACATCATTTCCATGGGCATGAACACAAAGTTCAAGGCCGACTCCCACTTCTTCAAGGCATAACCTTTCATTCACTTCTCGCTCTCGATGAAGTTGTAGTGTTGAAATTTTATCTGGCAAACGCCAGTTGAGTATGACCCATAGAAGTTTCCGAGCTCACACAGTTTAGGGAAGATATTGGTTCAACCCATCGGGGCATCTTAGGAACATATACCATAAACTTCAAGAGTAATTAACACATGCTTGAAAATGGAGCATGGTTGACAAAAGCATAGGATATAACTTATCAGGGGGAGAAGACACAATTTACAAAAGGCATTATGTATCAGGGGAAGAACTCACAAGAATTTTGAATGTGAAGGACACCGTAGGATAATAATTCCAACAAAGGATTTAGTGGTCCACAAGGATATGATGTGAGTATAGGTACTCAATCAGAGGAAGAAAGAATGAAAAGGCATCGGATCATAGAACATCTGAATAATTCGATGCTTAGATAACAAAGGAATTATGATTTCCAGGTTGGTGTATCAGAATCAGATGCTCCGATCAAATACAAGTAAGTTGAATGGACTTAGATGGACAATCAATCAAGGTTTGATTTGCCGTGAACCAGCTCATGTTTGGAAAGACGTGTGAGCCGGAAATATAATTTATGAGGATCAACTGATGATTGCGTGCATGAAAGCACATATGCTCCCTTGGTGGTTTTGATAATTCATGACAACATACATTGTCTCTTGGACTAATATTTCTACCTAGTTTATTTCAGGTTTAGTCCACAGAGATTGTTGGCAAAAGGGTGTGAGGAGATTCCCCAAGAACAAGAAGAAGAAGATGCAAGGAATAGGATTGGCAAGCTTCAAGCAAGGAGACTCTACATTTTACTTTGTGAGAAATCACTTTGAGTCCATAGGAATGCCAATACTATTAAAAGGGGGTGAGGTAATGTTGGTGAACAAATTGCTCCACGTGCACAAGTGCTAGACACCAAAAACACCCACAAGCTCTCCCACAAAAATACTTTGTCTAAACCCTACCATACAAAATCGGTGCCACCAAGTTTCCCACTCGGCCCTACCGATTTTTCATCTCAGATAGAACCCTAGCCAAACCCTAGCTTCTCGGTACAACCAAGTACTACATCGGTGCAACCGAGTTTCGGTGACCAACTTTCGGATGACCAAGTTTATAAAATCGGAATTTCCGAGTTTTATGGATAGGTCTCACCGAGTTTGGAAACTGCCCTCGGCCACTCATATCGGTACTACCGAGAATCATATATCGGTCTCACCGAGATTCCTAAAGTTGCCACATTTTGAACAAATCGGTAAGACCGAGTTTTACTTTGGTTTCACCGAGTTGGTCAATAATGGTGTAACGGTTGGATTTTTGGAGATGCCTATATATACCCCTCCACCACATCCCACTCGCAAGAGAAGCACTCGGAACAGTTCCCCACTCCCCATATCCAAATTTCTGAGAGAGAACCACCTACCCTTGTGTTGATATCAAGATCATCCACTCCAACCATATGGATCTTGATTTCTAGCCTCCCCAAGTTGCTTTCCACCCAATCAATCTCTTCTACCAAGCCAAATCTGTGAGAGAGTGATTGAGTGTTGAGGAGTCTATCATCTTTAAGCACAAGAGCAAGGAGTTCATCATCACTATCAAGCCTATTACCTTTTGGAGGGTGGTGCCTCCTAGATTGGTTAGGTGTTGCTTGGGAGCCTCCTACTTCATGTTGTGGAGTTGAACCAAGAAGTTTGTAAGGGCAAGGAGATCGCCTACTTCGTGAAGATCTACCCATAGTGAGGCTAGTCCTTCATGGATGGAAGCCGTTATGGAATAGTCAAGGTTGCTACTTCGTGGACCCTTATGGGTGGAGCCCTCCATGGACTCTCGCGACCGCTACCCTCCGTGGGTTGAAAACTCCATAAACATGGATGTACGATAGCGCCAACTATCGGAACCACGGGAAAAATCTTCATGTCATCTATTGCGTTTGATCAACCTATCTCAACTCTCTTACATATGCTTGTCTTTACTTTTCGCTGCTATACTTGTTGACTAGCATGTGTAGGGTGCATTAGACTTGTTAGAATTGCTAAAATCTGCCAACCAATTAACTTGGGAAAAGGTTAGGTTTTAATTTATGCAAGTAGTCTATTCACCCCCCTTCTAGACGTCTCTTCTATCGGTCCTACAAGTGGTATCAGAGCTTTGGTTTCCATAGCTTCGGTTTCATCACCGTGGAGGAAGATGGATGTGTCAATTTGGGGAGTATTAGTTGTAGAGTGCCCGTTCTCGATGGGGAGTACTATAGTCAATGGAAATATGAGATGCTTGAGTTATTCAATGAATTCCATTTGAGCAAGTATGTTAAGAACCCCTATGTACCTCCCATTGATCTCTTACATCCCACACACGAAGAGGAAATTGACATGCTACGCAATCTTAGAACTGTTAATCTTATTATTAGAGGATTGCATAGAATTGTGCTTAATAAAATGAAGAATTTTGAATGTGCTTACACTTTGTGGAGTGATTTGGAGAAACGATATCCAAATCATTCATTGAGTAATCTTGATGAATTTTTTCACAAAACCATCGCCTTTCACAAAATGATGCCTAGTGATCCTAAGTTTGATGACTATCTATTTGAGCTTAGAGACCTCATGCGTGCTAAAGGAGATGTCATAACTATCAACAACATCATTGTTGAAGCCATTCACATTCATAAACTTGAACATTGTCATGATCACAACTCTAACAAATCTCTTGTTTCTTATGACGAGGATTTTCCACTTAATGATGACAATGTGGAACATGGCTACTATGATGAAGATGAGTTGTTCGACATCGAGTATGAGAAGACAATGAAGAATCTAAGTCTCATGGCAAACTTCAAGGATTACACATCCGGAGGAAAAGAGTGGATTCTCGATAGTGGATGCACCGATCATATGACCGGAGATAGAGACATGTTTGAAGAGATCACACCGAACCATGGACCGCGAAGGTATGTGACTTTTGGAGACAACTCCAAGGGTAAGGTACTTGGTCTTGGTAAGGTGGCCATATCCCATGATAACTCTATTCAAAATGTCATGCTTGTTGAATCCCTTGGCTACAATCTTCTTTCCGTATCTAGACTTGCCGACTTCTGTTTTAATGTGCTATTTACCAAAGTAGATTGCCAAGTGTTTCATCAAGACAATCATAACATGGTCTTTACCGGTTTCCGTAGAGGTGATCTATATATTGTCGATTTCACTAAGAGATCCAAACCTCGTACTTATCTTATTGCAAAATCTTCTAAAGGTTGGCTTTGGCATAGAATACTAGGACATGTTGGTATGCGTAATATAGACAAGCTCATCAAAGGTGATCATATTCTTGGTGTTAAAGATGTTATCTTTGACAAAGATAGACTTTGTAGTGCTTGTCAAGTTGGAAAGCAAGTATGTGAAAGTCATCCCGTAAAGAATATCATGACTACTAGGAGACCACTCAAGTTACTTCATATGGATCTTTGGTCCCAATGCTTACAAGAGCCTTGGTGGAAATTCCTTTGGTCTAGTTATAGTTGATGATTTTTCCAGATTTACGTGGGTATTCTTTCTTGATGATAAATCGCAAGCTCAAAATCAGTTTCAAGTGAAGATCAAGAAAGTTTGGAGCGACAATGGATCGGAGTTCAAGAACACAAATGTAGACACCTTTCTTGACGAAGAAGGGATTCTACATGAGTTCTCGGCTACGTACACGCCTCAACAAAATGGAGTTGTTGAGAGGAAGAACCGAACTCTTTTTGAGATGGCAAGAATGATGCTCGACGAATACAAGACGCCAAGACACTTTTGGGCGGAAGCCGTTGAGAAAGCCTGTCATGCCACCAACCGATTCTATCTTTACAATCTTCTCGGTAAAACGACATATGAGCTACTCACCGGTAACAAGCCCCAAGTTGGATACTTTCGGATATTTGGCTCCAAGTGTTACATTCTTGATAAGCATCGTTGTTCTAAATTTGCTCCTAAATCTCATGAAGGTTTCCTACTCGGTTACGGATCGAACTCTCACACTTACCGTGTCTACAACAACTTCACTCGAAAAGTTGAAGAGACGATAGATGTGAAGTTTGATGAATCTAATGGTTCGCAAGTCGAACAATTGCCAAATGATGTAGGAGATAAGGAACCTTCGGAAGCTATCCAAGACTTGTCCATTGGCAAGATTCGTCCCATGGAGGTGAAGGAAAGTACTTCATCAACTCAAGTGGAAGCCCCTACTTCACGTCAAGGTGAACCTCAACACGACATGGAGGCATCCACAAGCGGTACATGACAAGATGAAGAGGAGGAAGAAGCTCATCATGATGATCCACCACAACCACCTTCACCACCACCTCAAGGCAACGACACCTTCAACAACAACAATGAAGAAGAAGATGATGAAGAAGCACCACCATCCAACAAGCAAAAGCTACCCCGAGTTCGATCAAGAGTGGAAAAAAACCATCCTCTAAATCAAATCTTCGGTGACATACAAACCGGGAGAATAACTCGCTCTAAAACTCGATTAGCTAACTTTTGTGAGCTTTATTCTTTCATCTCTAGTATTGAGCCCTTGAAGGTAGAAGAAGCTCTTCAGGATCTAGATTGGGTGAATGCTATGCACGAGGAGCTACACAACTTCGAGAGGAACGAAGTGTGGACACTAGTGGAGAAGCCCAAAGACGAGCAAAACATCATCGGAACCAAATGGTGTTTCGGAACAAACAAGACGAAGACGGTCAAGTCATGCGCAACAAGGCGTGTCTCATGGCTCAAGGCTACACCCAAGTCGAAGGTATGGACTACGGTGAGACCTATGCCCCAGTTGCTAGACTTGAAGCTATCCGCATTCTTCTTGCTTATGCTAATCACCATGATATCATGCTTTATCAAATAGACATTAAAAGTGCCTTTTAAATGGTGAGATTGAAAAAGTGGTCTATGTTAAACAACCCCCTGGTTTTGTGAATCCTAAGAAACCTAACCACGTTTACAAGCTTCGTAAAGCTCTTTATGGACTTAAGCAAGCACCACGTGCTTGGTATAAATGCTTAACGAAGTTTCTCATTGAAAAGTGTTTTGAAATTGGTAAAATTGACGCAACCTTATTCAATACGAGAGTTAATGGTGAATTATTTGTGTGCCAAATATATGTGGATGATATTAACTTTGGATGTACTAACCCACAATTGAGTGAAAGATTTGGAAGGTTGATGTCTGAGAAGTATGAGATGTCCATGATGTGTGAGCTGAAATTTTTCCTTGGTTTGCAAATCAAGCAAACGAGAGAAGGAACTTTCATCTCTCAAACCAAGTACACCAAGGACTTGATCAAGAAGTTCAACATGCAATAGTGTAAAGGTATGAAAACCCCTATGCCTACTAGTGGACATGTTGATCTTACCAAGGAGGACAAACCGGTTGATCAATAGGTTTATCGATCTATGATTAGTTCATTGCTATATCTATGTGCCTCCCGTCCCGACATTATGCTTAGTGTATGCATGTGCGCTAGATACCAAGCCGCTCCTAAAGAGTGTCATCTTAAGGCCGTGAAAAGAATTGTGAGATACTTGATACAAACACCAAACTTTTGCATATGGTATCCCAAGGGATCTTCTTTTAATCTTGTTGGCTATTCTGACTCGGACTATGCCGGAGATAAGGTTGATAGAAAATCCACCTCAGGTACTTGTCAATTTCTTGGTAGATCTCTTGTGTCTTGGTCCTCCAAGAAACAAAACTAGGTATCTCTATCTAACGCCAAAGCGGAATACATTGCCGCTGGATCATGTTGTGCTCAATTGCTATGGATGACTCAAACTCTTAATGATTATGGAATCCATGTGAAACATGTTCCATTGTTGTGTGACAATGAGAGTGCTATTAAGATTGCTTATAATCCCGTGCAACATTCTCGAACTAAACATATTCACGTTTGTCATCATTTCATTCATGATCATGTTGCTAAAGGGGACATTAATCTCAAACATGTTTGTACTAACAAGCAATTGGCCGATATCTTTACTAAGCCATTTGATGAGAAAGCGTTTTGTCACTTGAGGAGTGAGTTGAACATCATTGATGCTTCAAACTTGAGCTCGACTCACTCGGATGCATGCAAGGGCATGAGCTTACATGACTATTCCATGTTACACTTGATACGGCACTATCTTATACCTTGGAAATATATGCTCCCTTGTATTGCATCTAACCTTTTTGTAGGTACTTGGAAGAACTACACTCCACAAGATTGCCATAAACTCACATCACAAGCAATCTTGTTAAAAGCCAAGTATCCACAACCCTTCTTTGATCATGGAAGGAAGAAGACAACACAAACTATATCCTTGACATACATATGATGAATATTTCACTCTTGTCATTTGGATATATCTTGTTCTTCCTTGCATGACTAACCCATGTAGGTGAAAAGAGAACCAAAACAATCAAGGATTGCTCCCAACTCAAGATGATCTTCATCAACTTCGAGCATCCACAAGAAGTTCTCCTACATACCACGTCATCAACATCACTCAAAGGTATGTGATCATATCCTTGAAATAGCTTTACTCCAAGTCATGAGATAAAGCAACTCAAGTGATATGAAAACATTAAAATGCTTAATCGAAAAATGGCAACCCCATTTTGAGCTTAACGCGGAGTATGACCTATGATCAAGTATTCTTGCTTGGCTCCTTAAGTCAATATACTCTAATATAGGTGACCTAGTCACCGACCATCATCTAGATGAAGATTCTTGTGTGGTTTATCTTATAGTTGTTTGTTTTCCGGAAACCACTTGAGGGAGTCCTGGTTTAAGGGGTCCTCGGATGGCCGACCTGTTTCTTATGGGACGGACTATACGGGACACTCGATGAGCATTAGAAGATCAGGGGCCCGGTCGTCAAGGTGGAAGTTTGAAGGAGCCATGGTGTGTCTTCCAAGATGTCAACAGTAGATAGGCATGTTTTTTCCCTTTGATGTGCAACCGACTATGTGTAAGCCCTAGGTACCCCCGGCGTCTATATAAGCCGGAGGGTTTTAGGGTGTAGAACAATAGAACTCATCTAGGGTTTAGTTACTTGATCTCGAGGTAGATCAACTCTGTAATCCCCATACAATCAATATAATCAAGCAGGACGTAGGGTATTACCTCCATAGGAGGGCCCGAACCTGGGTAAAACCTTGTCCCCTTCGTCTCCTGTTATCATCGATCCAGGTCTCACAGTTCGGGACCCCCTACCCGAGATCTGCCGGTTTTGACACCGACATTGGTGCTTTCATTGAGAGTTCCGCTGTGACCGCCAGAAGGAATCGATGGCTCGCCTTGTCATCAACAGCGAGATCTGTGCCCAGGGGATTCTCGCCCCGGATCAGATCCGCGCGAGCGGCGACATCTCGCCACGCACTTACCCGATCGGCCATCCATGCCAGATCGGAAACTTCCCCCCCCGACCAAGGGATCGGGTTTGGAACCCTAGAGTTCTCAGCTGATTCCCGGGGAGAACTCGTACTGATGGAGTCCTTGACCCCTACGGAGAAGCCCGCAGATCCCGACACCTCGGCGCCGAAGACATCGGCCTCGTCTCCAGAGATGAAATTGCTATCTCCGGACCGTATGGGCCACCCAGTCCGGTCGTCGTTACCGGATCTACCATGGTTGAACAGAATCCGAGAACGCTCTCGCGCGACTCTGGAACTGCGACGCCGCATGCCGACCCCACTTGCTTCAGCGACACGCATCCCACCATCGCCTCGTTTCTCAACGAGTTGTTTGATCGGATGGAGACTATGCGAATGGCCGATGACCAGACCCCGGTCTATAACCGGCTCGGGCTTAAACCCAACGACAGGGAGATTCACGTCCCCACGGTCACCCACCTTGTCGCCACCGTCGAGTGTCCGGCGAAGGGCTCGATTTCCTAGCTACCGGAATTAAAAACGGTTTATACTCCAATCTCCGATCACCGAGACCTTGCTTGCAACCCGGACTCTGGCGTTCGCTCCGGAAACAGTCCGGTGTCGGTCCCTGATCTATCACACAGTTCGGAATCCATGATTCCGAACTCTCACCGAGGCGTGGAGTCAAACCTTCTCCCACCCACCTCCCAAGCCGATGACTCGAGCATCGCAACAGAGCCCAAGTCTTCGAACTTACCGGACATTGTGCATTTATCTGGGGAGTCGGTCCATCATTACTGGGCCAGACTACTACTGGCCCGAAACAAAGTACGGGGCCTTACTGATCAAGATGTAATGGCAACCTTCAAACGTAACTGCCACGACAAGGGGATCCTCAATGCCCTGGCGCGGCGGCACATTATTGACTTTGCCGAGCTGTCAATCTTGGTACAGAAGTATTGTGCCATGGAAAGTGCTTGGCAAGCTGAGCGGCTATTTTCGGAACCATCCTTTACCGAATACCCTAGAGGAGATCGGCACAAGAGGATACCTCCGAACCGGCCAGCCAAACTCGAGCCCGCCAAAAACAGGAACAGGCCCCTTCCAGGGGTCAGTACTGTCCTGGATGGACTACTGGACAAACCTTGCCCAATACACTCCGTATTGCTGAACACAGCTCCGACTCACAGCCTTAGAACTTGCTGGGTCGTCAGGCAGATCGCAAAAATTGGTGAAGCCATTCTTGAGGCATCACTGCCTAATCGGCGCTCTACAACGCCATCGGAATATAGCGCCAAAGTCCTGACGATCTACGAAACGTTCCCGTCGAGGAAGAGGAGGAAAAGAGCTCTTAAAGAACTCGAAGAGGTATATCACGTGGCAGCAACAAGTGCATGGGCAGACATACCCATGACCTTCAAAAATGCTGACCGACCAGCCATTCTTCCCGGTCATTCACCGGCCGCACTAGTCCTGAACCCCATCATTGACGGCTTCAGGTTACACAAGGTGCTAATGGACGGCGGCAGTGGTTTAAACCTAATCTACGAGGATACTCTAGAAAAATGCAGTTCGACCGATCTCGCATCGAGCATAGCAACACAACTTTCCGGGGAATAATCCCGGGGAAGGAGGCGCGCTGTTCAGGATGCATCACCCTGGACGTAGTGTTCGGCATGCCCGACAACTACCGATCTGAAGAACTTCTCTTCCACATCGTGCCCTTCCCCAGTGGCTACCACGCCCTGCTGGGACGTGACGCCTTCGCAAAATTCCAGGCTATATCACATTACGGGTATATGAAACTTAAGATGCCAGGACCAAACGGAGTAATCACAATCGCTAGTGATCTGAATATAGCCCTACGGGCCGAAAACAAAACAGCGGCGCTTGCCCTCGAGGCTCTAGCTGAGACCTTTGCTGTAGAGGAGCTGACCGCACTTCGGTCCACAGTAGACAAAGATGACGTGACCCTCAGCAAGAGGCCCAAATCCACGTCCATTAAGCCAGCAAAGGAAATCATTAAATTTCAGGTACACCCGACGGACCCCAACAAGACAGCGTCCATCGGAGCTCAGCTCGATCCCGTAGTGGACGAAGTACTGCGAGCTTTCCTACAAGAAAACTGGAACATCTTTGCTTGGCATCCTTCCGATATGCCCGGCATCCCACGACGGCTGGCAGAACATAGTCTGAACATTATCGCAGGCTTTAAGCCCATCAAGCAGACTCTGCGCCGCTTCTCCGAGCCCAAACGACAAGCTATGGGTGAAGAACTGGCTAAATTGCTAGAGGCCGGATTCATTCGGGACATTCAGCACCCCGAATGGTTGGCAAATCTGGTTATGGTACCAAAGAAAGATAAATCCTGGTGGTTGTGCGTCGACTTTAAAGACCTCAACAAGGCCTGCCCTAAGGACCCTTTCCCTCTACCACGAATAGACCAGATTATTGACGCCACAGCCGGACACGACTCGCTGTGTTTCCTCGATGCTTATTCCGGATACCATCAGATTAAAATGAAGGAATCCGATCAAGCGGCAACCGCATTCATCACCCCTTATGGGCCGTTTTACTTCAACACAATGCCTTTCAGGCTAAAGAACGCTAGGGCTACATACCAGCACATGATCCAGACCTGTCTCGAAAAACAAGTTGGCAGAACAGTCGAGGCGTACGTGGATGATGTGGTCATTAAAACCAAACACGTTAGCAATTTGATCGACGATTTAAGGCAAACCTTTGCCAGCTTACGCGAATATGATATTCGGCTCAATCCGGAGAAGTGTGTATTCGGAGTTCCCGCTGGTAAATTGCTCGGATTCATCGTTTCCCATAGAGGAATAGAAGCGAATCCGGCCAAGATCCGCGCCTTATCAGAACTTGCAGTTCCCACAGAGCTAAAGCATGTCCAAAGATTGGCGGGTTGCGTGGCGGCATTAAGTCGCTTTATCTCCCGCCTCGGTGAAAAAGCTTTACCGCTGTATAAGTTGCTGAAACGAACCAAGAATTTTGAATGGACCGACGAAGCAAAGGCTGCGTTAGAAGAAATTAAGACACTCCTGGCAAGCAACCCCATACTCACAGCACCAGGCGCTGGTGAGCCCATGTTATTATACATATCGGCCACCAACCAAGTCGTTAGCGCGGTGCTCGTCGTCGAACGAGAAGAGGAGGGATACAAATTCCAGATACAGAAGCCGGTCTATTACGTGTCAGAAGTACTAATGCAATGCAAGTCCAAATACCCGCACTATCAGAAGATAGCCTATACAGTATTTATGGCATCACGGAAGCTAAGACACTACTTCCAAGAGTGTTCGGTTACGGTGGCATCCGAAGTACCCCTGAATGATATAATCAATAACAGGGACGCCACCGGCCGCATAGCCAAATGGGCGATTGAGCTCCTTTCTTTTGAGATTACCTACAAACCACGCCGAGCTATTAAATCTCAGGTACTGGCAGATTTCCTCGCCGAATGGACAGAAGCCGAACTCCCCAGGGAATATAGTACATACTCCCATTGGATGATGTACTTCGATGGATCCAAAACTTTGGCCGGACTAGGGGCTGGACTTGTTCTCACGTCCCCCACAGGTGACAACGTTCGATACGTGTTGCAGATCATGTATGCCGACTCCAACAATGCAGCCGAATACGAAGCCCTCTTGCACGGTCTTCGGATGGCAGCCTCAATGGGCATACAGCGGCTGGAGGTATGGGGAGATTCCAATCTGGCCATCTCTCAAGTCAACGGTGAGTTCGATGCCAAGAATCCAAAGATGGCGGCATATAGAAACGCTGTCCTCAAGATATCCGCACGGTTCGAGGGGCTGGAATTTCATCACGTCGCTAGAGACGACAACCAAGCTGCCGATATACTGGCCCGCATAGGAGCCAAACGCGATCCTGTCCCACCAAACACTTTTCTGGAACGGCTCTTTAAGCCATCTGTGGTTTGGCCAGATCAAGAGGACGCTGATCTATCCAGTGCAGACAAGGTTTTTCCCCCTGTAAACGAACCTGACAATCAAATCATCGGCGGCTCCGTCATGGACGAAACGCCCTCGGCTCACGAGGTCATGGCAGTAATCGTGCCATGGACCGAGCCCTTCCTCGCCTACCTCCTTCGCAAAGAACTCCCCGACGATCAGACGGAGGCGCGGCGCATAATTCGGCGCTCCAAAGCCTTCAAGGTACACGAAGGTGAGTTATACAAGAAGAGCACCACCGGAGTACTATAGCGGTGCATATCTGAGGAAGAAGGGCGGCAGCTATTAGCCGAAGTCCACGCAGGGATGGGCGGTCACCACGCCGCAGCAAGAGCCTTCATAAGCAAGGCCTTCCGGGCTGGGTTCTTTTGGCCTACAGCTCGGGCGGACGCCCAGTCACTTGTCAAATATTGCGTGGGGTGTCAACTTTTAGCAAACCAAAGTCACATGCCCCCAATAGCTCTTCGGACTATTCCGATCACCTGGCCCTTTGCGGTCTGGGGGCTGGACATGGTCGGACCACTTAAAGGGGGGACCAAGAAAAATAAATACTTACTGGTCATGGTCGACAAGTTCACCAAATGGATAGAGGCCAAACCTGTAAAATCAGCCAAATCCGGACCAGTAATCGACTTTATATCCGGTGTGGTACACCGTTACGGTGTCCTGCACAGTATAATAACTGATAACGGATCCAATTTCACGGCCCAGGAGGTCAAAGACTGGTGCGCAAAGATGGGCATCAAGCTCGATTACGCATCGGTTTATCACCCGCAGACTAATGGACAAGTCGAATGAGCAAACGGCCTCATAATGAGCGGCATCAAGCCACGTTTGGTCCGGTCTCTTCAAGAGTCCGATTGTCATTGGGTAGAGGAGCTCGACTCCGTTCTATGGGGCTTGCGCACCACCCCGAATAGATCAACGGGATACACACCGTTCTTCATGGTTTACGGGGCCGAAGCGGTCCTTCCTTGTGATATTATTCACGATGCACCAAGAGTGCGCATGTACGAGGAAAGGGAGGCCGAGTTAGATCGGCAGGACGACTTGGACGCCTTAGAAGAGGAGCGTGACATAGCTCGGGCCCGTTCTACCTTTTATCAGCAGCAGGCCCGGCATTACCAGAGCAGGGAGGTCAGGGCACAAGCATACAATGTGGGCGAACTAGTCTTACGACTCCCGGAGAAGCAGAAGCATAAACTAAAGCCCAAATGGGAAGGCCCCTTCATCATCGACGAGGTACTCACAGGAGGGGCTTATCGTCTTCGGAACCCGCAAGACAACCGCCTTGAACCAAACCCATGGAACGCAGCTCGTCTTCGGCGCTTCTACGGCTAGACCGGTGTTGTCATACTTTTTACCCTTCTCCTTTCTTTATTTTCATTGTTATTTCTTCTCCCTCCCACCTTGATTTCTGGCAGGGTTGAATTCTTTTTCTTCCCAACTCTATGTTCGGTTCGACCGATCTTGTACTAATGATTTTCGGCCTACACCTTCAAGTGCTAAATCCGAACACAGTACCCGGGGGCTTCTTTTCCGAAGCCAATGCTTTTATGTTACAAGCACTTACGCACATTTATTGTGTACCCATACTTTCCTTGTCATTTTTTACGCCATTTTATGCATCAATTCGAACTAAGAATTTGCCAAGCTGGGTTGCCTTGCTCCTGTGCTTACCCTCTACGTTCCCGATCATTCGGCTAGAGGGTAAAGGGAGCACCTCTGCGATTGTTACGACCGGGTCATCCGGATACGTACCTCAGACGGGTGAAGCCAAAAGCTAGCTATCTTCAGTAGACAATTGATCGGCTACGACAGATTTAACCATGGTCGTCATGACCATTATTCGGGCTTCTTCCCTCACACAAGCCCTTGGCCGCATACTAACAGTATACGGCCTTTTTCCTACGATTTACGTAGTACCCCTGAAGAAAGGTATCGATAGAGTTACTATTTTCTTCGGAAGATGTTTCTTACGCTAAGCAGTAATATAACATATCTCCCTGTGTGCTTTCTGTCTGTTCGTACCACATGGCCGGATTGCCTGGTTCCCGAATATAATTCCCTCCCTTAAGGGTGATAATTTACAAGGAACACTCCCAAGCCCTTGGCGCGGGAGGCTGAAGCCGATGGCCGGTTAAGACAAAGTTCACAACACAGACGGAGCAATTCTTCGATTATCAAAGCATATAGCTACATATGATCATACATCTGGCTGCTGATCGAGATTATCGATTATGGTGTCCAGGGAACAATCTTCTTGTGAGAGACGGGCGACAGGCATCACCTGGTCGTATACCAGGTGGAGCGGCACTTCTTGTCCATCTGCCCCTACTGGTCCAACCTGAGCCATACGCTCGGGGTCAATCCCGGTATAGCGGGTCTTGATCATCGCCCACGCCTCTCGTGCTCCCTCCCGACAAGCCGATGTCTTCCACAGCTCGAACCTAGCTCGGGCTCCCTTGAAGCGATCGATTAGTTCGGTCATCCCCTCCGGAGGTTGCTCGGCAGGCCATAGTGCCTTCACCATGCTTTTCATGGCCTTCCGAGCCCGCTCATGAAGGGCGGACAGCTCCTTCAGCAGATTCCCCTGGTAGGATCCGATTTGCTCTTCGGGTCGCCCGGACAATAGACCTGCATATGAGTCACGGCATGCGTATCACACCTCACTTATAAGAGATACTTTCTGATGTTAAAATCACTCTTACCGAACATGCCTCTCTGTAAATTCTGGTTTTCCCCTTGGGCCTGGGCCAATTGAGCCTTTCAGCTCTCAATCTGTTCGGCTTGTTGTTTGTTCTCCTCCTTCAGGTGGTTATTCTCTTCAAGATGCCGTTGTAAAACGCGATGGCCAGCTTCCAGCTGGGACTCGGCATATTGCTGAGATTCTCGGGCTACATCCAAATCTTTTTGTAATTGCCCTATTGATTCAGCTGCTACATAGTACCCTTGCGTAAGCATGGGGATATACTAAAGATCAGCAGAATATATATACTAACCGTGTGCCTCCCGAGTAAAGCTCTTCACTTGCTCCAGTTCGGCCTTCACAGATTCGACCTGTGTTCGGCTGGCTTCCAGTTCCTTGGCCAGTTGCTCGCACTGCTGCTTCGAGGCCTACATTACCAGTCAAATAGTAAAGGGATCCTTAATTCCGTCGTACCGACCAATTTAAGGCTCGGGGGCTACTGAGTCTACACAAGTGTTCGGACTTTAACAAACAACTAATTACCTGCAGGCTGGACGATATCAACTTTACAGCCTCCCCGAACCCAGCTCGGGCGGCCCCGAGGTGTGCATCCGCCGTGCGTAGAGCACCGAACTCTTGTTCGGAAAAAGCCGGATGACGCATGGCTTCTCGTCGCCGCCGATGATGCATAGCGCTCCCAACCTCTGATTTGGTGACAGATATGGCGTCACCAGAATTGGCTAGGACGGGGTTGACGGTGGGGGCTCCCGCAGCAGGATCAGCATGGGCGGAAGGCCTAGAATCTTGAGCACCGTCGGACGTCCTGGCGACGTCCTCGGCAGGCGCACTCGCCCCCGCGACCGGCTCATTTGCCGGATCCTTGTTGCTTTCCAGTCCAGGCGCTGCCGCCGCTGCCGGTGTATGTCGCGCGGATCTACGACGTTTGGGTGTAGAAGCCGGCGCGTTAGGGCCAGTGGAGGACACTTGCCTCTTGCGGGATGTTTTCTTCTTCTTGCTTGTCACGGGAGAAGGGAAGGACCCAGGGTAATCGGCGATAATGGCCACCTTGGAGCCGTCAAGGCCCTCTTGGTAGAAAACGCCTTCTTCGAGTTCAATGGACAGGTCTGGGTCTTCATGATAGCCCGGATCGTCATCACGGGAATAGTCTTCGGGTTGAGGGGCCGGACAATTGACTGTCTCGATAAAGCTCCTCCATTCCTGTTTGCATAAAAATGAAAGACTTCGGTCAAGAAGGGAAATTGAGAATCCGAACTATGGTCACGGGATTGGAAGGCTCACCCATTCGATGGGATTACTGCTTGAGTATCCCTGTTTGGTCGATCGCTGAATAAAATCTTCTTGCTCTCCTTTGTATAGGTCGGCAAGTGCGGCGGCCAATGCCGTTCGATCGGCAGGACCCAGTTTTCGGGAGCGAGTAGTATCGCTTGTCCCATTGTAACACCACAAGGGGTGTATCCTCTGTTGAAGGGGTTGGACGCACCGGGAGATGGCGGCGGCCATGACATCTATCATGGTCATCTTATGATGGGCTAGTATCCTCACACGAGCTGCTAAGCACTGCACCTCAACATTGTCTTCTTGGGACAGGCTCTTCGGGCGCCAGTTGTACCTTTTCTTTAAGGGGGCATCGGAGTATTCAGGCAGACCCCTCCGAGCTGGATCAAATAAGGGGACGTCCTCGATATAAAACCATTCCGAAGTCCATAGTTCGGATTCCTTTGGCGTCCCCACGGGGTATCCCGTCCCCTCTATGCGGCATACTTCGGCCCCGCCGACCTCAAAAATTGTCTTGTCCCGAGTGTGAGGAACAAGACAAAAGTATTTTCTCCACAACTCGAAGTGTGCCTCGCACCCTAGGAACATTTCGCAAAGGGCGATGAAGCCCGAGATATGCAGAATAGACCCTGGGGTGAGGTGGAGGAGTTGGATCCCATAGAACACCAGTAACCCTCGCAGGAACGGATGAATGGGAAACCCGAGACCTCGCAGGAGGAATGGTACTAAACATACGTGCTCCCCCTTACGCGGATGGGGGAAATTCTCTGCGAGAGCCTCGCCGTTGAATGACGTCAAACCGGCACGGACGGCTGTCAGATCCGAGGAAGGAAGGTACCCTTGGGTCTCAAGGTTGCGAAGCCGAAGGAGCGACACGGAGCAGCTGGTCCAATCCCCGGGACGGGATCCGTAAGGATCCGAGGAGGAACTAGGGGCGCTCGCCATCTTTGGTGGAGACCTTTTTCGCTGGAGGATTTTTCCGGTGAAGAAGAAGAGGAAAAAGATGTGGCTTGGACCACGGCTCAGTTTGTTTAAATGGGCGATGCCTCATTTGTATTAGGGGTAGTTTTGTAAAAAGCTACTAAACCGCTCGTCTCCCCACGATGCGCGAAGTCCAAGAAACACTATTACTGTGGACCCAGCAATCCCGCGACGTTTGGGATTTCTCCGATGATAGGATGGTTGCCGAACAAGAAGGATGGAGGTACTCGCCTCGCAAGCCGAAGACATGCAAGACCGTCTGAATATACCTCGGCGTTGGAGGCTAGTCCGGGGGCTACTGAGGGAGTCCTGGTTTAAGGGGTCCTCGGATGGCCGACCTGTTTCTTATGGGCCGGACTATACGGGCCACTCGATGAGCATTAGAAGATCAGGGGCCCGGTCGTCAAGGTGGAAGTTTGAAGGAGCCATGGCGTGTCTTCCAAGATGTTAACAGTAGATAGGCATGTTTTTTCCCTTTGATGTGCAACCGACTATGTGTAAGCCCTAGGTACCCCCGGCGTCTATATAAGCCGGAGGGTTTTAGGGTGTAGAACAACAGAACTCGTCTAGGGTTTAGTTACTTGATCTCGAGGTAGATCAACTCTGTAATCCCCATACAATCAATATAATCAAGCAGGACGTAGGGTATTACCTCCATTGGAGGGCCCGAACCTGGGTAAAACCTTGTCCCCTTCGTCTCCTGTTACCATCGATCCAGGTCTCACAGTTTGGGACCCCCTACCCGAGATCCGCCGGTTTTGACACCGACACCACTCAACCCTCATCTAGTTGATATTTGTTTGTAAATTCCTTTGAATTTCCTTCGCAAATCTTTTTGTAATTTCGTTGCAAGTTTTCTGAAATCATTTGAGTTTTTCTGAAAGTTGCCAAGTTTCTGTTTTGCCCTCGGAGCCTCCGATTCAAATAACTCGGTATCACCGACCATGCAGATAGGTTGTAGAACCACTATTCGGTTCCACCGACTCATTTGCCTCGGAGCCACCGATTTTGATGTCCTCTATGTTCTGCGTTAAAATTAGCAAATCTTTATTTCTTCAATGACCCCTTTGTTAAAAAAATATGAAGGGGGAGAAACTTCTATTGCATTTTTGGTATGTAAAACACTCTTGTGTTCCCTAACATTGTTTTCTCAAGTGTGTTTCTACTATGAGGATGCTCAAGAACTCAAGGTAAGTATATGCATCATATCTTTGATCAAGATGATATCTTGCTTCTTGCACATATTGTTTGCAAGAGTAAAGTCTTGAACAAGGATACATCTCATTCACATATATTTGATGCATATAGCCAAGATACACATGACTAATCTTATCCCTTCTACTATATGTGTGTCCATGCATTCCAAAGCAACTATCCCTCAAAAGAATTGCACACATTTAGGGGGAGCATATTTTAGTCATGTGTCTCTCAAAGCCTTCATTATATCTTTGCGTATATTTACTTGAAGCTTTGATGGTATGTTGTAATCAATTACCAAAAAGGGGGAGATTGAAAGCACATATGCTCCCTTGGTGGTTTTGATAATTCATGACAACATACATTGTCTCTTGGACCAATATTTCTACCTAGTTTATTTCAGGTTTAGTCCATAGAGATTGTTGGCAAAAGGGTGTGAGGAGATTCCCCAAGAAGAAGAAGAAGAAGAAGAAGAAGACGATGCAAGGAATAGGATTGGCAAGCTTCAAGCAAGGAGACTCTACATTTTACTTTGTGAGAAATCACTTTGAGTCCATAGGAAAGCCAATACTATTAAAAGGGGGTGAGGTAATGTTGGTGAACAAATTGCTCCACGTGCACAAGTGCTAGCCACCAAAAACACCCACAAGCTCTCCCACAAAAATACTCTGCCTAAACCCTACCATACAAAATCCGTGCCACCAAGTTTCCCACTCGGCCCTACCAATTTTCCATCTGAGACAGAACCCTAGCCAAACCCTAGCTTCTTGGTACAACCAAGTACTACATCGGTGCAACCAAGTTTCGGTGACCAACTTTCGGATGACCAAGTTTATAAAATCGGAATTTCCTAGTTTTATGGATCGGTCTCACCGAGTTTGGAAACTGCCCTCGGCCACTCATATCGGTATTACCGAGAATCATATATCGGTCTCAACGAGATTCCTAAAGTTGCCACATTTTGAACAAATCAGTACGACCGAGTTTTACTTCGGTTTCATCGAGTTGGTCAATAATGGTGTAACGGTTGGATTTTTGGAGATGCCTATATATACCCCTCCACCACATCCCACTCGCAAGAGAAGCACTCAGAATAGTTCCCCACTTCCCATACCCAAATTTCTAAGAGAGAACCACCTAACCTTGTGTTGGGATCAAGATCATCCACTCCAACCATATGGATCTTGATTTCTAGCCTCCCCAAGTTGCTCTCCACCCAATCAATCTCTTCTACCAAGCCAAATCTGTGAGAGAGTGATTGAGTGTTGAGGAGTCTATCATCTTGAAGCACAAGAGCAAGGAGTTCATCATCACTATCAAGATTGGTTAGGTGTTGCTTGGGAGCCTCCTACTTCGTGTTGTGGAGTTGAACCAAGAAGTTTGTAAGGGCAAGAAGATCGCCTACTTCATGAAGATCTACCCATAGTGAGGCTAGTCCTTCGTGGACGGAAGCCGTTATGGAATAGTCAAGGTTGCTACTTCGTGGACCCTTATGGGTGGAGCCCTCTGTGGACTCTCGCGACCGCTACCCTCCGTGGGTTGAAGACTCCATAAATGTGGATGTATGATAGCGCCACCTATCGGAACCACGGGAAAAATCTTCGTGTCATCTATTGCATTTGATCTTCCTATCTCAACTCTCTTACATATACTTGTCTTTACTTTCCGCTGCCATACTTGTTGACTAGCATGTGTAGGGTGCATTAGACTTGTTAGAATTGCTAAAATCTGCCAACCAATTAACTTGGGAAAAGGTTAGGTTTTAATTTATGCAAGTAGTCTATTCACCCTCCCCCCCCCTCTAGACGTCTCTTCTATCGATCCTAAAGTGCATTGCACACATGTTGAATCAGTAAGATCAGAATGACAATCACCAAGGATTTTAATGAATATTGCTAGACATATGGGATTAATCATATTGCAAACAGGCAAGAATGTCAAGAACAATAGGCTGTAGAGGATTTTCGGAAGATCGAGTAGCATTTCGAAGAATATTGTGAAACATACGACAACTGAGGATGGACGAATCCCCGGTAAGTGTGAGGAATTAGTTCATAACCCACAAGTATAGGGGATCGCAACAGTTTTCGGGGGTAGAGTATTCAACCCAAATTTATAGATTCAACACAAGGGGAGCCAAAGAATATTTGAGAGTATTAGTAGTTGAGTTGTCAATTCAACCACACCTGGAGATTAAATATCTACATCAGAGTGATCAGTAGCATAGTAGTATGATAGTTTTGATAGCAGTAGTAGCAATAGCAGTAACGGTAGCAGTGATAGCAATAGTTTCGTAGCAAGTGTAACAGTAGCAGTAGCAATAGTAACTTAGCAAGAACAATATGTGGAAAACTCGTAGGCACTGGATCGGTGAATTCGTTGGATGATATTCATCATGTAACAGTCATAACCTAGGGCGACACAGAACTAGCTCCAGTTCATAAATGTAATGTAGGCATGTATTCCGTAAAAGTCATACGTGCTTATGGAAAAGAACTCGCATGACATCTTTTTTCCTACTCTCCCGTGGCAGCGGGGTCTATAAGCAAAGTAAGGGATATTAAGGCCTCCTTTTAATAGAGAACCGGAACAAAGCATTAACACATGGTGAATACATGAACTCCTCAAACTACGGTCATCACCGGAAAGTATCCCGACTATTGTCACTCCGGGGTTTACGGATCATAACACGTAGGTGCATATGACTAGCAAGATCGGATCAAGAACATAGATATAATGGTGATAACATAAACGATTCAGATCTGAAATCATGGCACTCGGGCCCTAGTGACAAGCATTAAGCATGGCAAAGTCATAGCAACATAGTGGATACTAGGGATCAAGCCCTAACAAAACTAACTCGATTAAATGATGAATCTCATCCAACTCCTCATCGACCAGCAAGCCTACGAAGGAATTACTCACTCCCGGTGGGGATCATCATGGAATTGGCGATGGAGGAGGGTTGATGATGACGAAGACCGAAGATTCCACTCTCCGGAGCCCCAAACGGGCTCCAGATCTTGCCTCCCGAGGAAGAACAGGAGGTGGCGGCAGCTTCGTATCGTAAAACGCGATGAAACTTTCTCCCTGATTTTTCTCTCTGAAAATAGGATTTTATAGTGTCAGAATTAGGGTCAGTGGGGACCCGAGGTAGGCACAACCCACCAGGGCGCGCATGGAAGGGGTGGCGTGACGTGGCTTAAGACTGCGTCGGTATTTCCCCAAAGAGGAAGGGATGATGCAGCACAACGACGGTAAGTATTTCCCTCAGTTATGAAACCAAGGCTATTGAACCAGTAGGAGGATCACCGCCACCCAATAAATAGCACATGCACACAAACAACAAATACTTGCAACCCGATGTGAAAGAGAGGTTGTCAATCTCTCTACGGTAATAAGATAGATTAGGTAGTGATATATAGGATAGATAGATCTCTCAAGAACACAAATAAACAGAGTAAATATGCAACAATATATTTTTGGGTTTTTGGTTTTGTAGATTTGAAAACAAAGATTTCAAAAACGTAGATCGGAAAGCAATATGATGGAAAAGTAGACCCGAGGGCCGTAGGGTTCACTAGTGGCTTCTCTCATGAGTATAGCGCACGGTGGGTGAACAAATTACTGTTGGGCAACTGATAGAAAATCGAATATCAAGACGATATCCAAGGCGATGATCATTATATAGGCATCACGTCCAAGATAGATAGACCGACTCCTGCCTGCATCTACCTCTATTACTCCACACATCGACTGCTATCCAGCATGCATCTAGTGTATTAAATTCATGGAAAAATGGAGTAATGCAATAAGAACGGTGACATGATGTAGACAAGATCTATTCATGTAGGAATAGACCCCTTCTTGTTATCCTTAATAGCAATGATACATGCGTGTCTTGCTGCCCCTTCTGTCACTGGGAAAGAACACCGCAAGATCGAACCCATCACAAAGCACCTCTACCCATGGCAAGAAAAAACAATCTAGTTGGCCTAACTAAACCAAAGATTCGAAGAAGAAATACGAGGCTATAAGTAATCATGCATATAAGAGATCAAAGAAGACACAAATAATATTCATGGATAGAAATTGATCATGAACTCAAAATTCGTCAGATCCCAACAAACACACCGCAAAAGTTTACATCAAATAGATCTCCAAGAGACCATTGTATTGAGAATCATAAAAGAGAGAGAAGAAGCCATCTAGCTACTGCCTACAGACCCGTAGGTCTATGGTGGACTACTCACGCATCATCGGAGAGGCACCAATGAGGAAGATGAACCCCTCCGTGATGGTGTTTAGATTGGATCTCGCGGTTCTGGAACTTACGGCGGCTGGAATTGTGTTTCGTCGACTCCCCTAGGTTTTTTGGAATATTTGGGAATTTATAGGCATCAGAGGCGGTGCGGAAGGGGGCCGAGGAGGGCACAACCCATCAGAGCGCGCCGGGGCCCCCCTGGCGCGCTCTGGTGGGTTGTGCTCTCCACAACCCACCTGTCCGGCAGTTGTTTGGCCCACTGGGTGTCTTCTGGTAAAGTTTTGTCGCGATTGGACTTCATTTGGTATTGATTTTCTGTGAAGTAAAAACAAGCAAAAATAGCAACTGGCACTTTGGCATTATGTCAATAGGTTAGTCCCAAAAAATTATATAAAGTTGTTATAAAATGATTGTAAAACATCCAAGAATGATAATATAATAGCATGGAACAAGCAAAAATTATAGATACGTTGGAGACGTATCATGGCACGCCCTAGTGTATCATGCCCAGCCAGGGCCCCCCTCCGGTGGTTCTTGGCTCCAGTATTTTTTATTTATTGTAAAATAAATCTCCAAAAAGTTTCATCCAGTTCCGAGAACTTTTATTTCTGCACAAAAACAACACCATGGTAGTTCTGCTGAAAACAGCGTCAGTCCGGGTTAGTTTCATTCAAATCATGCAAATTAGAGTCCAAAACAAGAGCAAAAGCGTGAGGAAAAGTAGATACGATGGAGACGTATCAACTCCCCCAAGCTTAACCCATTGCTTGTCCTCAAGCAGTTCAGTTGACAAACTGAAAGTGATAAAGAAAAACTTTTACGAACTCTTTTGTTCTTGTTTACATATATATGCTTAAGTAGCACCCAGGTTTTCAGCAAAGATTATAACTAACCATGTCAGCAATAACTCTTAAAAATTATATTAACTCATATCAATGACGTAAGCAACTAGCGAGCAATAATAAAGTATCTCAAGCGTCAGCACTTTGTCAAAACAATCATGATATAATATGACAACAGTGGTATCTCGCTAGCCCTTTCTGAGACCGCAAAACATAAATGCAGAGCACCTCCAAAGTTCAAGCGGTGACTAAACATTGTAATTCATTGTAGAAAAGATCCAGTCATGCCGCACCCAACATTAACTATACACAATGCATGAGGATGACAATAGTGCTCTCAGGTCTGGCGCTTATTTGAGAAGGTGATGACTCAACATAAAAGTAAATAGACAGTCCCTTCACAGAAGGAAGGAGGGATTTGCAAAGGTGCCAGAGCTCAAAGCTTAAAACAGAGATAAATATAATTTTGGGAGGTACACCCTTCCTATCAACGTTACGACCAAGAGTTATCAATATCTTCCATGCTAAACACATTAGCGGCGGTTCCCAAGCAGTAAAAGTAAAGGTTTACTCCCCCTCCACCAACAATCACACTACACGGCTAGCCGAATCCACGGGTACCATCCATACTAACAACTTTCCCGGGGGTGTTTTATTTAATTATTTGTAATTTTTTATTTCGGGACTGGGAATCCCTATTATCGCCCCTCTCGTGCAAGGACGAGTGAATAAACATTCATCATGAGAATAACCCGCTTAACATGGAAGATACTGACCGCTCCCTGTCCCTCCATGAGCGGTCTAGGCACACAAAACAGATGTTCATTTGAAATTTTAGAGATGGCACATGCAAATTTACTTGGAGCGGCAGGGTAATACCGCATATAGGTAGATATAGTGGACTCATCTGGAATAACTTTGGTTTAAGGATTTTGATGCACAAGCAGTATTTCCGCTTAGTACAGGCGAAGGCTAGCAAATAGATTGAGAAGCGGCCAGCTAGAGAGCGAAAACGGTCATGAACATGCATTACGAATAATAAACATTGACTACTAGCATGAGTAGGATATGGACGCCATGAACATAAATATCATGAAGGCTATGTTGGTTTTGATTCAACTACATGCGTGAACATGTGCCAAGTCAAGCCACTTGAACCATTCAGAGGAGGATACCATATCATGATACCACATCATAATCATTTTAATGCATGCTGACATCCAAGATAAATCATTATCCACTCCTAGCTACTTAAGCATGGCATGGGCAACTATAATCTCTAATTGTCATTGCAAACATGTTTGATCATAATAGGCTGAATCAAGGACACTAGGCTAAACATATTTACAAAAACAAAAACAAGTTGAGTTCATACCCGCTTTTCTCTGCCACAACTACTTCATCAAATATCGTCATTATTGCCTTTCACTTGCACGACCGAAAGAGATGAAAATAATAATAGTGCAAGAATGTCGTGGACTAAGCTAGAATCTGCAAACATTTTATTCAAGAGGAGAAGACAAAGTAACATGGGCTCTTTGTTAGATTAACAATAGTGCATATGAGAGCCACTCAACATTTTCATCGTGGTCTTCTCCTTGGCACGACTCAAATAAAGGGAAAAGAATTTTAGAGAAACACACTGAAATATTTTTGGAGTTTTTGTTTTTTCTAGAAGAAAGCAAGATAACGAGGGAAAAACAAAAACGAGAAAAACTATTTACACGGGAAAGCTCCCAACAAGTAAAAGAAGAAACGAGAAATCTTTTTGGGTTTTCTTTTGGTACTACAATTAGTTTAAACTAGAAAGAAAAGCCGAAAAGAAGTAGGAAATATTTTTGGGTTTTCTCAAAGTTTTTCAAATACGCAAGAAGAAAGCGAGGAGATAAATCTACCATGGATAGTACAATGAAAAAGTGTAGACACCGACAACTGGAATGAAATGTGTAAACATGAATGTAGTGTCGGTGGATATACGTACTCCCACAAGCTTAGGCTTTTGGCCTAGCTTGGTAATCACCATCCGTAGTCACCATCCGGTCCTATATCGAAGTGAGGTGGAGGCGGCACCCGAGCGTCCCACTCCTGGGGATCCTCCTCAGCCGCTGCTAGGTTGTTTCGGTAGGCTGTAATATCCTCTGGCATGATCCTGTATCCGTTCCTGACAATAGAATCAAACAGAGCAGGTGCAGGCAATGGGATAACATCATGGGTTTCGACACTGAATACTAAATTGTAATGAATGTTATGAAAAGAATCGGTTGCCTCAATAAATTGGTGATCCTACAAAGCCTTGTGATCTAGATAAACTTGGGACAAGGGATAATCATGTGGGCGAATCGGAACATTAAAGTGTCTCGCTAAGCGAGTAGCATAAATACCACCATGTATCTTTCCCTTAGTCCTGTTAAGGTGTAAGCGACGTGCAATATAATCCCCCATGCAAAAGGTGTGATCATTGTGCAATGCACGGCATAAAATGGCAAAGTCAGGAGCACTGAGTGCGCCAACCTTCTCCCTAGCGGTTAAACACTTCGCGATGAATAAAGCAAAGTGGTGCACAGAAGGAAACTGCAAACTGGTAGCAGTGGCTTTTGACACGCCTCTATCTTCACCCACTGTTAAAGTGAGGAGGAAGTCCTCAAACTCCCCTGGTCTAGGCTCTCTTAATTCCCCATCAGAAGGGATCAAGCATATGTTGCAAAAGTCAGTGAGCGGTATCTTGTGAGTTTCAGCATATAGCTTAACTGCACCTCAGGAGGATTATTCCTACTCAGAAAATGAAAACTTTGCACAAAGGAATTCGTAAGGATGTGGTGTTGGTCACACTTAGCTGCGAGGAACTCGGTCAGCCCAGCATTTGCAACGAATTGGGCAAACTCTTGATGGAACCCGATCTCCTCCATGAAGGCATCTTGCGGCCATTTGCACGGTCGCACCTCCACCGTTCTCGGAGTGTGGAGGTCATTGTCCGATGATTCCCCAATGACACCTTTGGCATTTTTCTTGGAGGAAAACTTCCTAAAGAAATCCATCTTATTCCTATAATAAAAATTCTGAAATTTTTAGTCTACAGAAATTTTGTCAACAAAACTCCGTAAGATTGATAGCAACTACTCCTAAGGACACATAGAGGCCATATCAAGCATTCAAACTACTTAGGACTCTAAGAATTCAACATGCAAGCTCATCTACAGCAGCACCAAGAGTAGCTAATTACTCTAAAAATAACCTACTAAATCAAAAACTAATTGGAGCAATGGAGGAGTCACATACCAAGTAGCAATCCCCCAAAACAGTTTTGGAAACGGAGCTTCGAGCAAAGAGATCAAAATCCATGGGTTTGTGAGCAAGAACATGGGAATGAGAGCAATGTGATTTTTTTCTGGAGATAGGGGATGACATGGGCTAAAGGGATAAGTGAGGGGGGCCACGTGGGGGCCACAACCCACCAGGGCGCATCTGGGGTTGCTGGCGCGCCCTGGTGTCTTGTGGGCACCAGGTGCACCCCCCCCCTCTGATGTTATTTGCACCAGAAATTCAGAAATATTCAGAAAAAAATCGTATCAAATTTTTAGGACATTCTGAGAAATTTTATTTTTGGGTCATTTTTTATTTTACGGAGAAAACGGAAAGCGGGATAAACATGTGATTTTATTTTATTTGACTAGGAAATAAAAGGTGAGGGCAGAGAGTTGTGCCTACGAGATTCATCACCTTCATACCTCTCAAAAATGATCCATTAATAAGGTTGATCAAGTCTTATTAACAACCACTTCCGATTAGCATGAAACCGAAGAACTTTCGTAAAACACTAAGTTGCCTCAATGGGGATATGCATATCCCCAACAATAAGTATGTCATATTTCTTTTTGGTAGTAGGTAGAGGTAGTTGAAAACTTCCAATAGTGATTGTCGAAGAATCTTCAATAACATTTATACCATTCACTTGGAATTGTTTCTTCGTAAAGTGCACCGTATGCTCATTACCATTGATATGAAAAGTGACTTTGCTTTTATTGCAATCAATAACAGCCTCTGCAGTATTCAAAAAGGGTCTACCAAGGATAATCGACATGTTGTCGTCCTCGGACATCTCAAGAATAACAAAGTCCGTTAAGATAGTAACATTTGTAACATCAACGGGCACATCCTCACAAATACCGATAGGTATGGCAGTTGATTTGTCAGCCATTTGCAATGATATTTCAGTAGGTGTGAGTTTATTCAAATCAAGTATTTTGTATAAGGAGAAAGGCATAACACCAACACCAGCTCCCAAATCACACAAAGCAGTTTTGACATAATTTCTTTTAATGGAGCAAGGTATAGTTGGTATTCCTGGGTCTCCAAGTTTTTTAGGTACTCCATCCTTAAAAGAATAATTAGCAAGCATGGTGGAGATTTCAGCTTCAGGTATCTTTCTTTTATTAGTGATGATGTCTTTCATGTATTTTGCATAAGGGGCCATCTTTAGGATATCGGTTAAGTGGGTACGCAAAAAGACTGGCCTAATCATTTCAGCAAAGCGTTCAAATTCTTCATCATCCTTTTTCTTAGATGGTTTAGGTGGAAAGGGCATGGGTTTCTGAACCCATGTCTCTCTTTCTTTACCATGTTTTCTAGCCACAAAATCTCTTTTATCATATCGTTTATTTTTAGGTTGTGGGTGATCAAGATCAACATGAGGCTCTATTTCAACATCCTTATCTGGTTCTTTATCATTGTTCGGTTGAGCATCCCCATGAACATCATCATTATCATTTTCATTATCACTAGGTGAATGTTCATTACCAGATTGAGTTTCAGCATCAGAAATAGAGACATCATTATTATCAGGAGGTTTTTGTATCTCAGGTTCACTAGAGATAGGCAAAGTCCTATCATTTTTCTTTTTCTTTTTCTTCTTAGAAGGACTAGGTGCATCAGTATTAATTCTTTGAGAATCTTGTTCAATTCTTTTAGGATGACCTTCAGGATAAAGAGGTTCTTGGGTCATTCTACCTCCTCTAGTTACTACTCTAGCAGCAAAATCATTCGTATTACTGTTCATTTCATCAAGCAATTCTTTTTGAGACTTAACAAC
Organism: Elymus sibiricus; assembly: GCA_039707655.1. Classification (NCBI taxonomy): domain Eukaryota; kingdom Viridiplantae; phylum Streptophyta; class Magnoliopsida; order Poales; family Poaceae; genus Elymus; species Elymus sibiricus. Next base: position 116,485,831 of record CM077675.1, read on the forward strand.
TTTTTCTAACTGGGTTTGAACCATAGAGGCATGTTTTCCTACACCTCTAACATCATTACTGATTCTAAATAACAAGTCACTCAAGCGAGCAATCATATCAGAGTTATATTTCAATTGTTTCAGAACATGTGCATTGAAGTGATCTTGTTTCATAATATAGTTATCAAACTCATATAAGCATTGACTAGGATGTTTATTGTAAGGGATATCACCTTCATCAAACTTTAATAAAGAATTTACCTCTACCACCTCTGGAGGTGGTGGTGCGTCAAGGCCATGTATTTCTTCAATAGGTGGTAAATTCTTAACATCCTCAGCTTTAATACCTTTTTCCTTCATACATTTTCTTTGCCTCTTGCATATCTTCAGGACTGAGAAATAAGATACCCCTCTTCTTCGGAGTGGGTTTAAGTGGTGGTTCAGGTAGAGTCCAATCATCATAATTCTTCAATATATTATTCAATAGTTCCTCAGCTTGTTCAACAGTTCGTTCCCTGAAAACACAACCAGCACAACTATCTAGGAAGTCCCTAGAAGCATCAGTTAGTCCATTATAGAAGATATCAAGTATTTCATTTTTCTTAAGAGGGTGATCAGGCAAAGCATTAAGCAATTGGAGAAGCCCCCCCCCCCCAAAGCTTGTGGGAGACTCTCTTCTTCAATTTGCACAAAGTTAAATATTTCCTGTAAGGCAGCTTGTTTCTTATTAGCAGGAAAATATTTTTCAGAGAAGTAGTAAATCATATCCTGGGGACTACGCACACAACTAGGAGCAAGAGTATTGTACCATATCTTAGCATCACCCTTTAATGAGAACGGAAATAATTTGAGAATATAGTAGTAGCGAATCTTCTCATCATGAGCAAAGAGGGTGGCTATATCATTCAGCTTAGTAAGATGTGCCACTACAGTTTCAGTTTCATAGCCATGGAAAGGATCAGATTCAACCAAAGTAATTAACTCTGGGTAGACAGAGAATTCATAATACTTATCGGTAACAAAGATAGGTGAAGTAGCAAACTTAGGATCACATTTCATTCTAGCATTCAAAGTCTTTTCCTTATGCTTGCGTAACAATTTCTTAAGATCTTCTCTATCCTTACAAGAAAGGATTTCTCTAGTTGTCTCCTCATCCATAACACAACCTTCAGGTATCTTAGGCATTTCAAATCTAGGAGAGCTAGGCCTAATAGGTGTTTCATAGTCATCACTTTCAAAGGCTTCATCAGTTTCAGCAATCTCATCAGTTTCAGTAATTTCATTCTCTTTAGCTCTAGCAATTTGTTCATCAAGAAATTCACCTAGTGGCACATTATCATCAAGCATGGTACTAGCATCATCATCATAAGAATCATTCATAGCAGAAGTAGCATCATCAATAACTTGCGACATATCAGGATTAATAGCATGTGGTGGTGTTGCAAACTTACTCATAACCGAAGGTGAATCAAGTGTAGAGCTAGATGGCAATTCCTTACCTCCCCTCGTCTTAGAGGGAAAAATCTTGGTCTTTGGATCCTTCAGAATCTTCATAGTGACCAATTGATATAAATCCCAAGTGACTCAACAAATATAACTATGCTCCCCGGCAACGGCGCCAGAAAAAGGTCTTAATAACCCACAAGTATAGGGGATCGCAACAGTTTTCGAGGGTAGAGTATTCAACCCAAATTTATAGATTCGACACAAGGGGAGCCAAAGAATATTTGAGAGTATCAGCAGTTGAGTTGTCAATTCAACCACACCTGGAGATTAAATATCTGCAGCAGAGTGATCAGTAGCACAGTAGTATGATAGTTTTGATAGCAGTAGTAGCAATAACAGTAACGGTAGCAGTGATAGCAATAGTTTCGTAGCAATTGTGACTTAGCAAGAACAATATGTGGAAAACTCGTAGGCACTGGATTGGTGAACTCGTTGGATGATATTCATCATGTAACAGTCATAACCTAGGGCGACACAGAACTAGCTCCAGTTCATAAATGTAATGTAGGCATGTATTCCGTAAATAGTCATACGTGCTTATGGAAAAGAACTTGCATGAGATCTTTTGTCCTACCCTCCCGTGGCAGTGGGGTCCATAAGGAAACTAAGGGATATTAAGGCCTCCTTTTAATAGAGAACCGAAACAAAGCATTAACACATGGTGAATACATGAACTCCTCAAACTACGGTCATCACTAGAAAGTATCCCGACTATTGTCACTCCAGGGTTTACGGATCATAACACGTAATAGGTGCATATGACTAGCAAGATCGTATCAAGAACATAGATATAATGGTGATAACATAAACGGTTCAGATCTGAAATCATGGCACTCGGGCCCTAGTGACAAGCATTAAGCATGGCAAAGTCATAGCAACATCAATCTCAGAACATAGTGGATACTAGGGATCAAGCCCTAACAAAACTAACTCAATTACATGATGAATCTCATCCAACTCCTCACCGACCAGCAAGCCTACGAAGGAATTACTCGCTCCCGGTGGGGAGCATCATGGAATTGGCGATGGAGAAGGGTTGATGACGACAAAGACCGAAGATTACCCTCTCCGGAGCCCCAAACGGGCTCCAGATCTGGCCTCCCGAGGAAGAACTGGAGGTGGTGGCGGCTCCGTATCGTAAAACGCGATGAAACTTTCTCCCTAATTTTCTCTCCGAAAATAGGATTTTATAGCGTCGGAATTAGGGTCAGTGGGGCCTCGAGGTGGGCACAACCCACCAGGGCGCGCCTGGAGGGGGTGGCGCGCCCTGGTGTATCGTGCCCAGTCAGGGCTCCCCCTCCGGTGGTTCTTGGCTCCAGTATTTTTTATTTATTGTAAAATAAATCTCCAAAAAGTTTCGTCCAGTTCCGAGAACTTTTATTTCTGCACAAAAACAACACCATGGTAGTTCTGCTGAAAACAGCGTCAGTCCGGGTTAGTTTGATTCAAATCATGCAAATTAGAGTCCTAAACAAGAGCAAAAGCGCGAGGGAAAGTAGATACGACGGAGACGTATCATTAGTCATAGGTCTATTCGTGCGACTAGAACTGTCAGGTAGTGGAACAAGGGATTCTTAAAAAGTCAGAGAGTAATTCGATGTATCTTGTAATAACAAGAGCAATTGGGAATGAAAGTATACGACAATTGTATGTAGTTATCCATATGGGTTGACGGCAGAAGGTAATCGCAAAAGCGATGAACACAAGTTCTCGGAGAACATCGGAGCGTATCTTCGGAGTCTTCGGATGAATCAAGCCATCATCTGGAATGAGGGGCTGTCCGAGAGGTAGTTACGAGAACCTAAGTTAGAGTTAGCAAAATCTTTAACCAGAAAAGAAGAGAGATCAAAACCCAGAGTAAAGAAGAGGATTAAAAGATCCTAATGCCACCCATTTGTGATGTGGGCCCGTAAGCCACACAACAATGTTAGTAAAAGTTTTTTAAAGACTAGACTCAACTTCGGCCAAGGAGTTGGAAAGGGGGCTACCTACAGGTAGTCGGGTCTGATACCAACTTGTGACGCCCCCATTTTGATCGTACACTAATCATACACGCAATTGCGCACGATCAAGATTAGGGACCCACTGGAAGATATCACAACACAACCCTAAACACAAATTAAAGTCATATCAGCTTTATATTACAAGCCAGGGGCCTCATGGGCTCGAATACATAAGCTCGGAAACAAATGAGTCAGTGGAAGCAACAATATCTGAGTACAGACATAAGTAAACAAGTTTGCCTTAAGAAGGCTAGCACAAACATAAACATGGATAGAAAAGGCAAGGCCTTCTGCCTGGGAGCCTCCTAACTACTCAGTAGCCTCCACGTAGTAGTAAGCTCCGTCGGGGTAGTAGTATTCGTTGGCGGGATCAGCTGGCTCCTGGGTTCCGTCATCTGGTCACAGCAATCATATCAAGGGGAAAAGGAGAGCAAAGAAACAGTGAGTACTCATCCAAAGTACTCACAAGACTCACATCAGAACTATGCGAAGCATGCATCATTATCAAAGGAATGGGGCTATATCTTTGGACTGAACTACAGAAATGCCAGAATAGAGGGGAATACCTAGCCTATCGAAGACTAGCTTCTTCAGCGTCTTGCAGCATTAGAGAGTGTAGATTAGCACAAAATAAGTAGCAAGTTTATTTAGTAATGCCCAGAGATTCTTCCTTGACTCCCTACAAGAAAGCAATCCCGGAGCCAACATTCATTTCAAAGTCTCCATTTCTAGTTGTAAGATCAGGATACAACTCCGAGCGTCCGTTACCGTGGACACAACTATTCGAATAGATATACTTCCCTACAGGGGTGCACAACCTTGCCCAACATGCTCGATTAACTCAAGCCGGACACAATTTCCAAGTCATGCCCGGCCTCAGCCGATTGACACGCCGTAGTCCTACCTAGGCTCAACAGAGAGGCCATACGCCGGTCTACATCCTAATCGTGAAGGGGTCATGGGCCAATCGCCGTTTGCAATCCTGCGCATTGCGAGGACGGCCGGTGTCAGTCCTGGCACCTCTTAATAGAAGGACGGTGCTTACGCGGGCCACCCGGGCGCGTGCCGCTCAACTGTGACGTCTGGAGAGCTTTCGGGTGAATGTATGACGTAGAGTGCCCATACTGATTCCCGCGTGGTGGTTAGTGCGAAACTGGCTAGAGGCCTTCTCAGATCACATATCGAAACCCATTAATGTTTTGTTAGCTGCGGTGATGATCAATGATCCACGATATGTGGTCCCTTCGCCCCATCTCGAGGATTTACGGCAAGGGCCAAGAATGCCCAGCCATGCCTCGTCATTATTACACAAGCACCCTCCAGGTCAATCCGACCTCAACATGGATCTGTAGTAAAGTCAAACTAACCGTGTGTCCATACCTCAAGGGGGAGATCCAAGGAATCAACCTCGATGGACCCCTCTCGTTGTAACCGTCAAGGTGACCTAGGAGGAATCACCCTCGAGGGTGCACACTTGAGGTGTTGCACGATAGGGTTGTTATCGGGAGTGGTAACGGTGGAATCGCCCTCCGAAATCCACGATCGACTAGCTTCACTACAGAGTTATCATCATGAGTGTGTTACGAGGTATCACCCTCGGCACTCGATATTAACTATGCAGAGTCGTTAAAGTAAGGGGGGTGAGGTGAGGTGTCTGGCTCAGAGCTTGTCGATCATGTTGATCGAGTCTTCAGGTCTCCTAGTCTTTGACGATGAAGCAGGGGCAACAGGGACAAGTGGGGTCACTGGAGGATCACTAATCAGCCTATACTAAGCATTTGGTATAGCAGTAAGGTACAACAGCAGCTTAACAAAAACAGGCTATGCATCAGAATAGGAGCTATCTACAATAGTAGCAAAATCTAATGCAAGCATGAGAGAGAAAGAATTGGGCGATATCAGAATGATCAAGGGGGGTGCTTGCCTTGTTGCTCTGCTGCAAAAGGCTTATCGTCAGTGGTGTAGTCATACCCGGGTAGCAGCGTCAGTCTCGGGGTCTACCGGAGAGAAGAGGGGCAAGAAACAATAAATATAAAGCAAGAAGATGCATCACGAAGCATGACATGACAATATGCAGTGCTAGGGGTGAGCTAACACAGTGCTAAGTGTTATAGACGGAGCGGGAGAATATCTGATGATATTTCCCGGGTCTCAGGCTTTTATCGGACAGATGAACCGGAGGGGAAAGTTCCATGTTCATCATGTTAGAGGCATGTGACACATGAATGGAATGCATATTTTGATTCGTTGGATTTTTCTGATCAACTTTCATATATAAAATAATTTCATCCGAGTTATAAATTAATTTATATGATTTTTCAATGTTTTAATAATATTCTGAAATTAACATATTTAGTTTAATTCGAAAAATACATTTAATGCATCAACATGATGTCATCATGACATGAGCAGTCAACCCAGCTGTCTCAGGTCAAACCTGATAGCTGGACCCCACCTGTCATAGACAGTGGGATTAACAAGGGTTTTATTTTAAACTAAACTAATTAATTAGGGACTGGTTCCACATGTTAGTGACTAATTAACTCAAATTAATTAATTCAATTTATCTTAACAGAATAATTAGGGCTAACGACCCTGTGCCCACCTGTCAGTGGCCCAGGGGGTGTGGCCCACTGGCAGTGACAGGGCACTGCCCAGTCAGCCAGTTGATCGCGGTCAACTCGTCAATAGGGGGCCCCTGGTCCACTGGCAGCGACCCTAGGGGTGGCCCTAGCTCCGGCGACCTCAAACCACGGCGGAGGGACTCGGGCCTCACCGGAAAATCGCCACACGGGCTCTCCGGGCATGGGGTTGGGCTCGTTCGAAAGAGGGGAGCGGCCCGCATCTATTGGTGGTGGTGGCCGAGCCGGGGGCGGCCGGAATCATCACCGGCGATGAGCTAAGCTGACGACAGCTTCGGGTATGCGTCGAGGAGGTGGCTACGGGGCGCGACAGGGTGAACGGTCGATGGCGTTGGGCTCCTACGAGCTCCAGGAGCTCGATGCGGTGCTCGGCCGCGCGTGACAGCAATGGCAGCGAGCCGCGCGTCGGAGTGAGTTTCGGCTCCGGCGGAAAGGGTTTTTACGGGGCGCACGCGAGCAGGCGGTGGGGAGGAGGAGAAGCACGAGTTCACCGGGCGCCTGTAGTTGTGCTCAGGTGGGCTCGGGGGAGGCTCGGGGCGGTGAATTCGTCGTCGGCGATCGGCGGTGGCCCGAGGAAGAAGACGAGCCGGGGATGGCGCTGCGGTGCCCTCTGGCTCGAGCTCGTGGTCGGAGGAGAAGCAGCGAACGGCGGCGGAGCTGCTGGGCACATCGGCGAGGAGCGGCAGGGGGGGTCAATGGCTACGCGGGCGAGCTGGCAACGGCGACGGCCGAAGCGGCCATGGCGGCGGAAGAGAGTAGCAGCACGAAGGGGGAGGAATGAGAGGGGGGCTAGGGTTCCGGGGCGTCGGGGGTCGCCTTGTAGGCCTCGGCGAGGGGCGGATGGCCGCCACGACAACGACGCGGCCGGTGGCGCACATCGGCGGTCTCCACGCCTCCTCTGATGAACACATGAGGGATAAGGGGGGGGGGGGGGGGCTAGTGGGTTGGGCCTCACTATGCACTAGAGGCCAAGTGCACAGTGGGGCTGTGGCTTTTTCCTTTGTTTCTATTTTATTTTATGTTTTAGATTATTAGTTCTGTTTTGCATTTATTTAAAAATAGCAACTAGTTTTATTCAAATATGAAAACCTGCCCATTATTACTAATGTAATATTAGGTACTGCCACAAAAAGTTTGGAATTTAAATAAAGTGGGTTGAAACTTTTATAATTTAAAAAGCCTTTAATTCATTGATTTGGCCTCTGTTTAAAATGTTTTAGGGCACCTAAATACTTTAGAAAATGTTGGTTTCATTTTGACAAATACTTAGTGAATATTTGCAACACTAGGAACATTTTAGTTTTCATGTTGGTGAATTTCTTTAATCCACTTATTAATTGAATTTTGAATTTCAAAAGGGATTTGAAATGAGATATGAATCAAATATGATCAAGCACTATTTAGCAAAATAACTTAGCTTAAGCAAAAAAGGTTAACGTAGCTTAACCACAGAGGTTACTTAATGACAGGGCCGGGTTACTGTAGATGATACCCAGGGGTGTTATATCTAGGGCCGGAGCCCCTCCCCTTACCCTACATATTGTGGAGGGGTGGGAGGGTTACCTTACCCCTTGCCTTGGCGCAGTACTCCCTCCCGTCTCTCATGTTCTTCGTCCCGGATGTGCTTGCCGAAGCCCTGCCGACGCTGCACCACCACCATCACCACCACGTCGTTGTGCTGGTTGTGATCCCATCTACTTCTCCGACCTCACTTGCTGGATTAAGGAGAAGGAGACGTCACTGAGACGCACGTGTGCTGAACTCGGAGGTGCCGTCCGTTCGGCGCTAGATCGGATTGGATCGTGATTGGATCGAGAAGAGTCCGACTACATCAACCGCGTTATATACGCTTCCGCTTAACGGTATACAAGGGTACGTAGACACACTCTCCCCTTTCGTTGCTATGCATATCGATAGATAGATCTTGGGTGTGCGTAGAATTTTTTTGTTTTCCATGCTTCGTTCCAAACACAATGACAGAAGCTTGTCTGTTTGATCGTACTGGAGCAAGAATCATCGAGTTCCTTCTTTGTGACCGCACACACAAACGCTCGTACTCGGACCCAATTGATATCTCAGAACTTATAGCTGCTACTTGCTGGTATACTTGGTGGCAACACAACCAATTCATCCGCGGAGAAACCGTACTCATGCGAGAACGGACGACGATGGAGATCCATGCATTGACCATGAATTTCTCCCATGCCACTAGGAAGGTGAAGAGCTCGCCCAGCCTGAACAAATGGCCAGTAGTGCTCTCAAGTCAGCAGGTTCTAAATGTGGATGCATCATTTCATGTGGGTTATCACACGGGCGGATGCAGAGCAATAGTGTGTGATAGCCGCAGTAAATTTATTGGTGCTTCTACTTCAAATTTACTGCATGTGGCTGATGTGGTCTTGACGGAAGCGACAACGCTATGAGAAGACCTCAAATTTCGTCAAAGTTTAGAGTGCAATAGTGTATTGGTAAGGATGGACAATGTTGTAGTGGTACAGGCTCTCAGGTTAAATGAAGACCAAGGTATGGTGGTGGCTCCAATACTGAAAGAATGCAAAGCTTTACTGCTAGATTTCAGAAAGGTTACTATTGAGCACTGTGATAGAGAATCAAACATTGTTGCTCATGAGCTAGCTAGTTGGGTAGTGCAAACACTCCCTCTTTGTGGGTTCATGTAGCACCTGATTTTATTGTTAATATTTTTAGCAAACTACGTACTCTCTATATAAAGAAATATAAGAGTATTTAGATCACTACTTTACTGAGAGAGTAAGTGTTATTGATAAATAAAGCTAACCATGGAGGCCTCCCCGTAAAACAAAATATACTCCTTGTGAGCATGCGTGGACGGACATGCTTACGAAGCCACGGGGACGCTTCACGCACGTCGTCGGGCCGGCGAGGCCATCGACACCCCGGAGATGGCGACTACCACGTACCACACATGAGCAAAACCAAATATCCCAAAAAAACATGAGCAAAACCAACTATAAAATGAGAGAAACCACTCATGGGTGTGATTCAACTCATTTTGTGAACTTTAAAGGTGTAAATCATATGGCACATGAGTTCAGTGGGATTTGGGTCTATCAAAGAGGATTTGGTGGGAGCAACTAGTTGCCGAGCGCTCCTTCGAGCCTCCCAACGATCACTCCCAGGCGCAGTCACTTGACGCGTTCTCAGCCGCCGCCACATGTCGCCCTCTGAGCGTTTTCTTCAGATTTTATTTTTTTATTTTTTCGCATGCGTTTTTGGCTTTTTAGGTGGGTTTTTTTTCCGGTGTTCCGGTTTTACACCGGTCTTTCTTAGATTTTCTTTCGCGAGAGGCACGGCCGTGCCTCTCGGAAACGGAAAAAAAACGTGTTTTCTGATTTTTTTTTTCTTTCGCGAGAGGCACGGTTTTGCTTTCGCGAGAGGCATAGCTGTGCCTTTGGAAACGAAAAAACGCGTTTTTTTTCTTCCGCGAGAGGCACGGCTTTTTCGTCTGGTTTTTTCGTGAAAAAAAAGTTCGTCAAAACCTATCAACATGGGATCTAGTTTTGAAGATCTCGATGCGAAGAATCTAATGGTGAAAACGGTTCAAGATTTGGACGCACGGTTTAAAAGATAAAACGTTTTGAAAATAACGGATCTACGAAAAAAGGAAAAACTCCAGGTTGCGACAAGTGACAGACATGCAGTGCGCCACTTGTCGCAACTTGGGAAGGTGGGAATGATCTTTGAAAGGAGTACTCCTCAATTAGTGATTTCGAGATTTGGTGATGAAAACTATATTTTCTTTTTGAGGGAGTGGTGATGAAACTATATGTTGTTTTAGGAAAAGTCTTGGTCCTTTATGGGCCTCATTACAGAAGTTGTGCTATAACCAGGACGTGTCTATGCCTCACTCTTAGCGAGTGCTAAAGTCATGTCGCCCGCGGGGCACCCCACCTGGGCCGCCAAAAAATGGCCAACGATTTTTCTAAGGTTTTTCTTATCATTCCATTTTCTTGCCTTTTTTTTTCTTGTTTTTTTTTACTTTGTTTTGAGTAAGAACCATGTTACTTCCTCATATCCATATTATTTGTTGCTAGGGGTGGGCGTCCGGTTTACATGGTTAATTTGGTTTGCTTCGTACATGTTTCTAGAATTTCAGCTTTTCTAATATAACAACCAAAATCATCACAATAAAAATTGACACATAATAACCTTACCAATAGGAATTCATCGATTTAGTTTGTTCGGATAACAGGAAAATCATTATACATGTGCACCATCATTAGTCGAAGCAGCATGCCATTCAACGATTCATTATACTCTCTCTCTATATAGCCGTCAATCATCTCAAACAAAGATATAACTGTCAATTTTATTTGCATGTAAACGAGATCCTATAATGTATGCAATAGTACTTCATTTTAATTAAACGTGCATGTAAGCAATGTGCTAACTAATTTCAGGACCGGTCCACTTGTGCTTGCATGGATCGATATATGATTGCCGAAACAACACACTAGCTAGCCATCGCTTTAGACTAATCTACTTTCGTTGTTGCTCTTGCGCTACGGAGAAGTGAGAGCGACAGACTCACAATGTGGTTACTTAAGTGTATACGGTTTTTCTCAACTGAAAACCGATTTGCAATTGAACACCAAATAATGTCTAGTAGCGTCAAAGTAGCACGGCGCACGCCGCGCTCGTGAATGATTCCATCTCTTTTTTGCCGAAATAAGAAGGAAAACCACATGTATTATGCAGGAAAATAAAATGAAAAGGATAAAACGAATTCTATCTTTACATCCCACTATATGTGTAGGCACGTAATAAACATTAAATGATTTGGCCGGCCTATTAATATATTTTTCGTAAGCACACATTTTCACCTCTCATAAGTAAAACAAATGTGATGGGCGCGGTAGCAATATGTATTTGCATTCATTCTCATATGGCCTATCTGATTAACAGTGAGATCGAAAGCGATTGTTATCAATGCGTAGACCCTATAGTAGGTAAATATTTCTTGTCTAGTTTGTGTATCTTTTTCACCTACATTTCATATCCAGTTCCTAGTTAGCAGTCCTTCATTCTCTCTCAAACAGCGATTTATTTAATAATGATTCAAATTTAACATTTTCAACGTAGTTTAAACCCCAAAACTGTAGTGGTTTACAAATTTTATTTTAACACAGTATCGTGAATGGCTAATCTGATAATAGGAAATTGTGATATAGAATTAGTGGTATATCTATACTTGGGGAAATTTTGGCGACCGGGGAATAATTGGTTCCAGGGATGATCCATTGTCTTGTATTTTTATTTGTTTCTTTGAACTGGCCAAAGAAATAAAATAGGAATGGAGTGAAGAGGTTCGTCGAGTGACAATTTTTATTTTCATATTGTCTCTTCTCATTAACTGCTTATAGACTGGAATGATGGAGCGTGTCGTATAAATGGCTTCAGTGACCGGATTGTGGTTGAAGCCTCGATCTAGTTGGCCACAGGGAGGAGAAAGCAAGGTAGACGACTGCAACAACATCGGCTATTCTCCTTGCATAGGGGAACACATCGAGGGAGAAGGAGTCTCGGTTTATTTTTAGGGATTTTTTGGTATTTCTTCTGGATTACTATTCACCTGAATGCATGGTGCTGATTTATTGTTTTCATTTCGGTTTATCCAGGTGTATTGTTCTGTTTTATAATTCAGGTACTATTTCGGTTTATGGTTCGGATTGGTTAATGTTTCCGGTTTATTCAAATTTTGTTCTGTGGCAATTATTTCACTATTCCGGGTTATTCAGCTTTGCTGTTTTGGTTTATTTGGGCTATTATTTCGGTTATCAGTTCTGGGTTTATTTGATAATGTTTCAGTTTCGTTTGGATAATTGTTGTTGCACTGCTCACCGATCTCACTGTGTAAAGATGGACAATAATCGATCAAGAACTTAGTTTTCCCACGGGTATTGTTCATGCAAATATACCGTTTCAGTCTACTGTTTTGTGCCTCAATAGAACCATCACTGAAAATGACTGAATCGGTACGCCGGTGGAAAGGAATGGTGTGTAGAAAAAACGTAAATCTTAATCTTCTATATAAGGACACGAGGATGGAGGAGGGGGAGAGACGCGATGGTGAAGAAGGGGGGAGGGGAGAAATGATGTGCAAAAATATCCAAAGTTTTTTTATAGCGCGTATTTTTTCGCCGGGAGTACTGTTCATTGTTGGTCACTATTCATAAACTATAACCGCTTGTGCATGGTTACTGGTTTGTTTGTGCGTGGCACTGTTTATCCACGGTCACAGCTCATTCGCACTGTTCATGCATGACATGTAATTGAACAGCACCTTTTCAAAAAAGTCAAAAACCCATAAAAATCAAACTCTTCCCGCTTTAGTATATGTATTGATTATTCAAATCGAATCGAATAACTAAAAATCAATTTAGTATATATTTTGGTTAAAACGGTTCAATTTTGTTTTTTGGTTTGAACGTGCCCACCCCTACTTGTCGCGACTTTAGTAAATATTTAATACAAAGATGTACTAAATCTGCAACAAGTAATATGAATCGGAGGGAGTAATATTTAACTAATATTTTAAAAAAACATGTATTTTTAAAAAGTCATCATGTTTCAAAAGAGAGTTCAATGAACATTCAATTTTCTAAAAGCGTTCATTCAATTGAAAATGTTCAACGTGTGTTAAAAAACGTTCATAACATATTTAAAAAAAACCTGATCATGTAGTTGAAAAATGTTGATCATGTATCTTAAAATATGTTCAACATATTCAATAAAAATGTTTACCGTGTATTTAGAAAAATGTTTGACATGTAATTTAAAAAGGTGCAGCATGTATTTTAAAAACGTTCAACGTTTATGTTAGAAAAAGTTTAACCTACTTAAAAAACGTTTAATGTGTATTTATAATATGTTCAACATATGTTTAAAGAATGTTCATCCATTACTTGAAAAATGTACATCATATTTTTAAAATTTTCCAGCGTGTATTTTGAAAAAAGTTTAGTGTGTAATTACAAAACATTAATGTGTATCTAAAAATGTTCAACATGTATTTGAAAATACCAATATGTATTTAAAACATGTAAAAAGAATGAAAAAGGGAGAAAAAAATATGAAAAAGGAATAAGAGAAAACATAAGAACAAACAAAATGGAAAGAAACAGGGAAAAAAGGAAACCAACAAAATAACCGAAATTTAACAAACTTGCCATCCTGGGCGTCAGATTTTTATACTTGACCAAATCTGCACAGAACAGAAAAAAACATCAACGAAAACGCTAAAAATTTGATGTCAGATTTTTAGACATGACAAATCTAACTTTTTAATGGCGATAATAACAAATTTAGTTTGCAAGCACACCAGTTTCCTGGAAAAATTAACTGTGCCTGATTTGTAATGTTCCCCAACTAAACTTGCCATTCTCGGCGAATATAATCGGTCATGAAAAATATCAGATTTGCCATGTATAAAAATCTTACGTTAGCTGGATATTCACGGCACAGCTATGTGCCGCCTGAAGCGAGCCATACCACGGCTAGCCTGCAGGGTAGCATGTATTGGGCAAGCTGCGGCTCACTTACTGATGTCATGTTAGTTTTTTGTTTGTTTTGTTTTTCTTTCATTTTTATTTATATTTTTGTTAAAAATGTTAATCTTGCTTTTTTTAAATGTTAAACATGTCAAACATGTATAGAAAATGTATTCTATGTATACAAAAAGTGGACAATATGAATCAAAAAAAATATAAAAATGTTAATCATGTGTACGAAAAATGTTTGTAAATTATAAAAAATATTTGTGTAAATAAAAAAATGTATGTTGCATTGAATTTTTTTCACAAGTTTCACGAAATGTGTTCCGAAAATTTACAAATAAAAATGTACAATGTAAAAAAAGTTTGCATAGTTCAGATTTTTTATAATTAAGAAATTTATTTGCCTTGTCGTAAAAAGAATACACGGCATAGAGCAGGTCGGAGCACTACCTAGAGGTAGTTCACGCAGCCGAGCTTGACCCGCTGTAATGGAGGTCGAGGAGGCTGATTTTTTTCCGCTGCCGCGGCGATCCTGGGGCCCGAGGCCGGCAGGGCGGGCGTGCTGCTCACGAAGATGGAGGCAGCGACGAGCGGAGGGGTGGGGTCAACGGGGGGCATTAGCGGGAGCGGCGGTGGATCTGCAGCGGCGAGCGGGGGTGGGGCAAGGGCGGTCTGTCGCAAGGGCGGGGGTGGGATGACTACGGGCTGTAGCGGCGGCGGGGGTGGGGCGACGGTGGGCTACGGCGACGGACCTTGGGCTGCGATAAGGAGAGGATAGAGGAGACTGCGACCGCTTCGCTCGGGATAAAGGCACAACACTTGGGGTGTACGAAACGTTTTTTTCACTCCACTTAAATTAAATAGGGATTGCGGGTTCAATTATCAAAAACTACAGGGAATTTTCTGCAAAAACGCCGCGACGATGAGCGGGCAGAAGCAATAGCCGCTTTATTATTAGGTAAAGATTTAATTTTTTTACATGTATTTAAAAATGATCAACAAATGCTTTTGTAAAAATGTAAAAATTTACTTATAAAATGGAAACATTTATAGAAAAACCTTGTATGTATACAAGAAATGTAGAACATGTATGAAAAAAATAAACATCGAAACATATAGTTAAAAATATTGGCTATGTATTTTAAAAAACATGTGTAAAAAATATTCATAATGTATACAAAAGAACTTACAATATGTGTGAAAAATGTAGACATGTGTTTGTTGGAAATATGCCCTAGAGGCAATAATAAATTAGTTATTATCATATTTCCTTGTTCATGATAATCGTTTATTATCCATGCTATAATTGTATTGATTGGAAACTCAATTACATGTGTGGGTACATAGACAAACAATGTGTCCCTAGTAAGCCTCTAGTTAAACTCGCTCGTTGTTCAAAGATGGTGAAGGTTTCCTAGCCATAGACATGAGATTTCATTTGATAACGGGATCACATCATTAGGAAAATGGTGTGATGGACAAGACCCAAACTATGAACATAGCATATGATCGTGTCAGTTTATTGCTATAGTTTTCTGCATGTCAAGTATCTGTTCCTATGACCATGAGATCATGCAACTCACTGACACCGGAGGAATACCTTGTGTGTATCAAACGTCACAACGTAACTGGGTGACTATAAAGATGCTCTACAGTTATCTCCGAAGGTGTTTGTTGAGCTAGCATGGATCGAGACTGGGATTTGTTACTTCGTGTGACGGAGAGGTATCTGAGGGCCCACTCGGTAATACAACATCACAACAAGCCTTACAAGCAATGTGACTAAAGTGTTAGCCACGGGATCTTGTATTACGAAACGAGTAAAGAGACTTGCTGGTAACGAGATTGAACTAGGTATAGAGATACCGACGATCGAATCTCGGGCAAGTAACATACCGAAGAACAAAGGGAACAGCATACGGGATTAACTGAATCCTTGACATAGAGGTTCAACCGATAAAGATCTTCATAGAATATGTAGGAACCAATATGGGCATTCAGGTCCCGCTATTGGTTATTGACCATAGAGGTGTCTCGGTCATGTCTACATAGTTTTCGAACCCGCAGGGTCTGCACACCTAAGGTTCGGTGACGTTTCGGTATAGTTGAGTTATGTATGTTGGTGATCGAAGGTTGTTCGGGGTCCCGGATGAGATCCCGGACGTCACGAGGAGCTCCGGAATGGTTCGGAGGTAAAGATTGATATATAGGAAGTTGGTGTTTGAACTCCGGAAAAGTTTCGGGCATTTCCGACAGTGTACCGGGAGTGACGAATGGGTTCCGGGGGTCCGCCAAGTGGGACCACCACACCCCAAGTGGGTCACATGGACCTGAGGGTGGCGCACCAGCCCCTTTTGGGCTGGGCGGCCGGCCCAAGAAGGCCTATGCGGCTGGGCTTGAGGGAAAGGAAAGTCCAAGTGGGGGAAGGGAAGGAATCCTACTAGGAGTAGGATTGGAGGTGGACTCCTCCACCTCCTCCTCCTTGCGGCCGACTCCTAGGAGGAGATTTCGGCCGGCCAGCCCCTCCCTCCCTCCTATATATACTAGAGGGAGGGAGAGGGCAAAAGCACTTCAACCCAAAAAGGCCATAGTGCAGCCCTCTCTCCCGATAGATTGATTCCTCTAGTTTTCAGCAGTGCTTAGGCGAAGCCCTGCTGGAATAGTTCCACCATCACCTCCGCCGCGCCGTCGCGCTGCCGGAGAACTCACCTACCTCTCCGCTCCCTCTTGCTGGATCAAGAAGGCGGAGATCGTCATCGAGCTGTACGTGTGCTGAACGCGGAGGTGCCGTCTGTTCGGCGCTAGATCGGAAGGACCGTGATTGGATCGCGGAACGGTTCGTGATTGGATCGGGGACGGATCATGATCGGATCGCGGGACGGCTAGCGATTTGGATCGCGAAGACGTTCGACTACATCAACCGCGTTTCTTAACGCTTGCCGCTTATCGATCTACAAGGGTATGTAGATTCACTCTCCCTCTCGTAGATGCTCATCACCATGGATAGATCTTGCGTGTGCATAGGAAAATTTTTGTTTCCCATGCAACGTTCCCCAACAGTGTTGAGAAAAAAGAAAAAGAAAAACATAGAAGAAATCAAATAAAAACCGACAAAGAAACAAAAGAAAAAACAAAAACAAAGAAAAAAAAATAAAAAGAGATAAATGAAGAACGAGTATAACAAGGATATCAGAGCATCTACAGCCGGACCCCTCATATCCGTCTTAAACACTCGGGCAGGCTGCCCGGTCACTGACCGGTCACAAAAAATCGACCCAGCCGGATCCCTCATACCCATCTCAAACGCCCGGACTGACCGGCACTCCTCATATCCATCTCAAATATGAGGACGATATGAGGGCTCGCAAATGCCCCGGGCACGCCCGGTCAGTCCGCCACGTAGGACGTGACCCCATCCCGGACCACCTTTTCTCTTTCTTTATTCATTCTTTTCTTTCTCTCTCTTCTTTTCCACCAATCACGTGCAAGTGACCGGACATATGAGGAAAAATATGAGAAGTGTGGCTGTGCGGACAAAAAAGTAGGGGCTCAAAAAGGACACGTCCGGTCACTGACCGGACGTGTCCGCGGACGTTTGAGGGACCGAATTTGCAAGTTCCGGCTGTAGATGCTCTAAAGAAAGGAAACTAATGAGAAAAGAAAGGAAACCAAAGCAAAATAAAAAAAAGACATAAAAAACATGGTGAAAAAAACAAATAGATAGTTTCTGCAATGTAAGGGCATCTCCAACGGCAACCCGCAAATTTTCTCCCGCCTCCGTCCGCGGACAAGGGCGGGCCAGTCCGCGGACACGGATGCGGAAAGGCGACATCCAACCGTAGCCGCATACATCCGCCCAACAACTCAAACCAGCCGGACGAAATTCGTGCAAATCGGACGATATTCATCAAAGTTCGGATAGAAAATATCACAAATTATCCATACATATCATGCAAATTAAGTTTAGCACAACAAGGTCTCGAATTAAGGAGATGTCCAACAAGTTTTTGATCAAAAGATCACATCGTCCCACACAAACTGCCCCTTCGACTTCATCCAATAGTGTGTGCACGCAAATGGTTGACCCTCTTTCCTGTAGTACGCCATGGCAGCGCGTGTGGGCTACATATAATGTGTAGACAAACATTGAGTGAATGAATCAATCAACAAGTTGAGGAAGAGGAAGCAAAAAACTTACGAGCCCCTCATCTGTCGCGTGCAATGGCCACCTTTCCTCGAGCTCACGAACCACGTTGCAAAACTTGTTGACACTGATCTGGATCATGTGCCAGTGATACGACAACGACTTCACGTTGCGTGGTTGAATGATGTACATGCCGTAGGGCGCAATGCTCTTTCGTGCGTGAAACGTTTCGTGCACTTGTCGCCAGAAGGGCTCCCCTCAAGTCCTGCCTACGAAATTCACGGATGCGGCCAGCCACGCATCACACAACAACTCATCCTCCATGGTCGACTAGCTCACCATCCCCCGAAACTCTAAAAAATGACATAGCATTTGAAAATAAACTCAATGGCATTTGACCGAACACCTGCCGGGCGTGGTGACCGCCATGGAGTTCCTCGACAGGGGGCGGAGTGTACCTGGGTACAAACGACTCCAGGGTGGAAAGCTCCATCATAGACGGCGAACGGACGCGTCGGTGCTGGATGCGGACGTACGACAATGCCTCTCTGGGGTAGAAGGGGCGAAGTGCGATGAAATGGGACCAAGAGGGGAAATTGAGTGGGCCAGGGGTGTCGGATAGCGACGTTTCTCGTGTCCGGACTCCCGCAAACCTTCCCCACTTTTGTCTCCAATTTGCGGGAGAAATCGCGTCCGGACCGTTCCGCGGACCGATATAGGACCGCGTTGGATGGCTTCCGCGGTCCGGACGGTTGCAGAAGGTTTGTGGATCCGTCTTGGAGATACCCTAAGGCTTCCCGTAGTGAGGAGTATTATACTACCTCCTTTCCGGTTTATAAGGCTTACACGTATTCCTAGGTTGACAAATAGACCATCGTAATACAAGTTATATATCACAAAAAGTATATCATTAGAAACTTCAAATCGTCTACTTTCTAATGGTATAATTTTTAGACTATACAACTCATCTTATCTTGGTCAAATTATAAATCTAGGGATACATGCAAGCCTTATAATTTGGAAAGGAGGTTGTATACTACTAGCAAAAGAGTCCGTGCATTGCAACGGGTGAAAAAATATCACATTTCCCTAACCCAATAACCACGAGTCAAGGCCCCAATAGGTCCACATACTTTCTTTTAACACATGACATCCCATCTATGATGCCATTTATCCTCATTCCCATCCTCGCTGACGGTGGCCTCTATGCTCACACAATCGCAACACATTTAAAAGTTGTCAATCCTAAGACGTCTTTTTCGGCAAGATGAGAAATCTGCTTTTTCTGTCAGGTTTTGGCGACGCGTGCATGCTTGGTTATATATGGTTTTTTCGTGTTCTTGATTTTGCTGAGGTGTTCACTTCCAATCCGAATCGACACCGGTATGAAAAAAAACGTATCGTGCGCTATTGATTACGATTGTACTCTAAATTGTATATTTTTATAATGGTTAACACGTAAAATAACATCATATTCAGAATCAACACATTACAGTGCTAGATGTCCGTGCCATCACCGGTCCGTATCCGATGAGACGTCACGGCGCGCATTCACGTCCGAGAGCGACACAGACGGCTATCCTGATCTGATCCGGCTCCACCCCACCCTATCATGCTCGCTCATGCCTCCACGGACGGCGACCCCGCCCGCCGGCCCGCGCGTGCGCCCGACGTGGGATGCCGCGGCGCCGTACGTGCGCGCGGCCCCTAGGAACGCCAGGCCGGTCCCGCCGTGCTCCCTTTCCACCTCAGGCCCTCGTGCGTGCCCGAGCGAGGAACGCACTGCTTGCCCTCCGATCGTTGGCCGTGCCGTGCCGTGCCGCCGCGCGCGACAAAGTCACGCGTCACGGCGCCCATGTGCAGCAGGACGTGCGCCCACCCGGCCAAGGAATCATCGGTCGCGCGGTCGATCGACCCGGTCCCGTGCACGCGCCCATGATTGGCGGAAGAATAAAGCGGCCTTGCCAAACCCACGGCCAGCCGGCCATGTTCCCGCTTCACCCGGTTTCCCCCGCTAACCCACGGCCGGCCGGCCATGTTCCTGCTTCATCCGGTTTCCGGTCAGGCGCCTGACATATCGCGTCTCTGATCACGCATGATTTGGACCGCTCGCTAAAAATGAACTTGGGCGTGCGCGGTCGACATGTGGCCCGGGACTCTCGGGTGGTATACCCGAACCGTCCCAAGAAATGAAAACTGTAGTACATCATATTATCCATACTATTATCGTATAATAGTAGTAGGAGTAGTACTGCAGTAGGTTTCGATATGCTATCTCTCACACGTAGCTTTCGACCTTGGTGATTAATTCCCTATTAGGACACCCGTCGAGGAGACCTCAAGTCCTCAACATGACTCACGATGAGTCAGGGGGCTGGACCACGCCGATCGATCACCGTCATCGGCACATCAGCGAAAGGCCTTCGATCGATCCAAGGGCAGTGCGGATCGCAGATAAGACGGGGAATGTGGTTGGCGAATCCATCAATAATGCGCGCGCGCGGGGGCGGCCTTAACCATCTCAATCATGGCCCGGCCGGCGGGCTGCCTAACCGTCACCGGCGAGGCAAGAAGGCCGGTCGAGCTAATTAGAAGGAGACGCATCCGGCGTGAGCCATGCAAACACGCATGCAACGCCCGACCATCATGGAGCCAATAATAGTTTGCAACCAGTGCGCGCGCGTGATCCCCAGTGCGACCCGCTGAACTGCTGGCCCTTTTTTGGGTCGGCCATCGATGGGCACTCTCTAGTTTCCACGGGCAGATCATCGTCCGAGCGACCAGCTGGCCCCAGCTCCGTACCCACCCACACGCCACACATGCATGCCGCGCGGGGCGATCGACGTTGCTCCTCCTCTGCCGCTAGCTGTGCGCGCCTCCCCGTGCGCAGGGCCGGCCCTGGGCCATGGCGGCGAGTGCGACGGCCTAGGGCCCAGCTTGATCAGGGGCCCATACCTAGTGCTTGCATGCTGCATATGTATTGCTAGAAAAAAATAGTACTATTATGCAAGGAAACAGGCCCAGCCCATGAAGGGAGGCAAGTCACGCACGGACGCATTGCTTCCTTCGTTCTCTCCCAGAAACACGCCGCCAATCCAGTCTCTCCATCTTCTTCCCCAATTGATTGTGCCCAGTTTCTAAGAGGCGACCTCAATTCCCCAGGCTAATCAATGATTTTGTATTACCTTCCGATGGATTCTTGGGTATCTTTTATCCTATATAAACTACCCCAAAGCCGTCATGTGAGCGGACGCGAGACGCCAACAAGAATGGCAACCCGCCGTGTGACCATCCATCGTCTAGGCCATGGCTAGGCTCCGAGTGCAGGCGATGTAGAGATGGAGTCCGGGCCATGTTCAAGCCAAGCTCTCAGGTCATCGTCCATCCATGTAAAAAAAATCGTCTCTATTCTTTGGGCCTAGTCTATTTATTTCTGTTCTGCTATGATTACTTGATTTTCGACTGGCTTGATTATCTCTTTTACGACATTACAGGTTCTGCTGTTTATGACACTGCTTGCATTTGGATTATTGGATAGCTAGAGCGTGGGCTTTCTTCTAATTTACTCCAAGGACAGGATTCAAGAATTCAGGTGTTCTCTCCTGTATTGAACAATGTTGCCTGAAGAAACAACATTTTTCTGGTTGTGTGAAAATAAAAAAGAGGAAAGTTGTAGATCAATTATCTGAATTCAAAATGGTGCTATGCATAGATTCGTTTTGTGAAATGTCACTGCCGTGGAGGTGTTGGATGTTCATAGTATGAAAGAATAATGACCTCATGAAAACTTAGTTGTGAAAAATTATGTCATTGTGAATTCTACAAATTTGCTAGAGAAATTTACACTTGCCTTTATAGTGACTTCTAGTAGTAGATGATGCATATGAGTGGAAGTAATTTTTGGGTGTATTGTAGTGTATGGGCCTATTATATGCAGTTCGCACAAAGGCCTCTAAGATGCCAGGGCCGGCCCTACCCGTGCGTCCAACGGCCGGGCCATGCAGCCGGCCGCCAGCCGAGCGTCCGCGACCTCCAGCCGGGAGCTAGCTAACCCAACACGTACGGACGTACCGAGCGCGCGGCCTGGTCCACCACGAAGAGGCTAGCGGCGGCTAGCGGGCAGTCGGTCGGAGACGAAGCTCAGCCGCACGCTCCGGCGCGCAACACGACGACCGGGCGCGGTCGCTGACGAGGATCAGGATATACGTACGAGCGCGCGTATCACCGGCGCTGCCTTGCTACTTCGCCACGCCCTCTCTCTTTTTCTGACGGCGATGGGCTTCACTCACAGTTCAGACGCACGTTGTCAGCCGATCGATGGACGATGGGTAAGCAATTCCAGAATTGCACAGACCAGCCCTAGCAGGCGTCCTGTCTCGAAGGAAACAAGCGCATTTTCTGCCTATATTTTACCCGGAAAACGCACCAATGACAATGAGGACATTGCTGCGAGCATAATGCAGCTGCACAAGGAAAGGAACGCTTTCGCAAGGTGGGAGGGAGGTTCCTGTCGCCAGAAGCTCCAAAACCCTCTCGCACAAGAATACAATACGACACTACCTACGCCGACTCTTCTTTTCACCAGAAGAAAAGTGGCAGCAAATGATTCCGCCACAGGATATTCCCTTGAATGTGCGGATCTCCCAGCAGTCAGCATCTGTAGTAGCAGCAGCAGTTGTTGCGCTGCAGTAGTGATGTACTTGATTTCTTCCGCCCTTCTGTTCGACGCAAGAACGGGGTCGATCTGCCCCGTCCAGAGTCTCCGCTTTATTCCTGCTTCCACCCACCCTAGCTAAGTGGATGCAGAATATATTCTCAGGTCCAGGGTAAACATATTGTGAGGTTTGTACTGCAACTTTTGCGCATTTCCTTCATGCAGTTTCTGACAAGTGTAAATCTCAGTGCGGGAATGTGATTCCCCAGGGAGATAACGAGAGATTTACAGACGATCCCACCTCTTCTGAATCCCAAGTGTCGCTCTTCCCGTTAAGCCTTTTACCCTAAAGGGCATCGGTTCACTTGGATTGCGTCGTTGAATAGAAGAATCTGCAAGTTGCGCAACAATGACGGAATTGGAAGGATGCAGTGGACGTGCGGAGTAGACAGCTGCCGGATTAAAGGCTGGGTAGTAGGCTAGGTGTTTGCAGCAGTCTTCTTTCGTTTGCTGTCCAATCGTTCGGGTTTGCACCGTCGACGGACGGCCTGCGCCTCCGTTTGGTGCACGGTGTCCAGTCACAAACGTCTCTGTTGCCGGATACGCTTTACGGCAAAGCTACTACTCCTGCGAAGCATCTATTCAAAGGCGGTCGGATATGCCGTGAAAACTCTTGTTAAATGGATAAAAGGCAATGATTTTCAAGCATTATTGGTAGGTCACTGGCATTTCGGAATCCAGACTCTGAAATATATATAAGGTTCAATGTGTAAGTGTAGTGTGGCAGGAATTCTTGTTTCAAAAAGAAAAAAATAGCGTGGCAGGAATTTGAAGTTTTCTCGGTGTAAATCAATGTCGAGTATTTACGGCGGGTTTCTTACTGGTGCCCCAACTTGCCCTCTCTTTCCCTTTCTCCCTTTGCCGTTGCAAAAGATCTGTTATCTCCGGTATGCAATCAATGAAAAGGAGTTGCCTTCCTGAAAAAAAATATGAAAAGGAGTTCCCGGTTAAAAAAACTAGTAGTAGAAGTTTTAACAATAATGCATGAAAATGCATAAAGAAATATGCCTCAAAGTAATTAGTATATCGTCTAAAATGAACATGAGCGTGGCTAAAGCACTATTTTGAAAATGGAAACTTTTATTGCTTCCCTATCTCATGTCTCTAGGTTATACAACCACAAAAGAGTTCAGTCCCGGCCTCTGCATTGAAGATGCACACAGCCAGGCGCTTAAATGGCGATCAACCCGGTATAAGGTTAAGTTGCTAGTGATAAAAAGGTGACACTCTCCTAATGACACCGGAAGGCTCATTGTGTCAAAATGCAGAGGCTAGACCGCTCCACAATCAATACACCTTTCTCTCTGGTGTTCCTATTCCGCCGCGGCCCCGGTTTGCCTCTACTCGACCGTGCAATGTTATTTCCTCTCACGTCGGTCCTTTTTTTTGTCACGTATACATATCCTTTTTTTAGGTAATGTCGTATTGTTTTCTGCCTATATTTTACCCGGAAAACGCACCAATGAGGACATTGCTGCGAGCATAATGCTGACAGTGATGGGCTTCAGTCACAGTTCAGACGCACGCTGTCAGCCGATCAATGGACGATGGGTAAGCAATTCCAGAATTGCACAGACCAGCCCTAGCAGGCGTCCTGTCTCGAAGGGAACAAGCGCATTTTCTGCCTATATTTTACCCGGAAAACGCACCAATGAGGACATTGCTAGGGCTAAAGTAATATGCCTCAAAGTAATCAGTATATCGTCTAAAAATAACATGAGCGTGGCTAAAGCATTATTTTGGAAATGGAAACATTTATTGCTTCCCTATCTCATGTCTCTAGGTTATGCAACCACGAAAGAGTTCAGTCCCGGCCTCTGCGTTGAAGATGCACATAGCCAGGTGCTTAAATGACGATCAACCCGGTATAAGGTTAAGTTGCTAGCCAGAGGCGGAACTATGTTGGGGTCAGGGGGCCGCTGCCCCCCCCCCCCCCCCCCCCACCCCCCACCCAGCCTTCGAGCAATTTCTGAAGATTTTTTTTCAGGGATGCTTAGATTGGATTTTTTTTAGCATTTGCCCCCCCCCCCCCCCCCCCCCAAACACTGATGATTTATGTCCCCCCCCCCCCCCCCCCCCCCCCAGCGATTTCCGGCTAGCTCCGCCACTGTTGCTAGCAATAAAAAGATGACACTCTCCTAATGACACCGGATGGTTCATTGTGTCAAAAAATGCAGAGACTAGACCGCTCCACAATCAATACACCTTTCTCTCTGGTGTTCCTATTCCGCCGCGGCCCCGGTTTGCCTCTACTCGACCGCGCAATGTTATTTCCTCTCATGTCGGTCCTTTTTTTGTCACGCATATATATCCCTTTTTTATGAAACTTCTAATTGTGTCTAACTCGATAGAATGATGTGCTCACTTTCGCATCTCACCCTTGATGATATTGACCCCTCACTGAAAAAGCACGAGCTATCTTAGCTCCCTTTTTCTCCCCCCCTTGGTCCCTTTCTTACATATTCTTCATGGCATCTCATAGACCGAACAATCTGCGCACCAATGATGAAATTGCACGACGCAGCCATCTTAAGGCGCATCAAATCCCTGCCTCCAAAAGTAGCACGATGATGAAAAGATAGTATATATGCAAGTGGTCTGGAGGAGGAGACATTATTCCATACTACTATCTTTCATGGCGATCGAGCAATGGCGTTCCTGCATGCTGCCTCCACACTTTCGGTTTTATTAGTAAGAAATGCTGCATTATGCTATCGTTTTTCTACAATCTGTCGACAGGTGGTTGGACCAGTTTGGAGGAAGAAAAATGTGCAATATTCCCAGCCTCGAATTGGACTTGTAGGTATTGTTAATCATGATAATGTTGTTTTGCTGGAGTTCACACGTAAGAGGGCTCTAAACCGGTGCCTTGTTCAAGAGAGAGCCGGCCCAATTTAGTCATGCATTTTGACTTACGCGTTGGGTACGTACGTTACCCTCCATCGACGCTAGTATATATTGGTGAGTTACAACAACGAGACGCTACCAGTACGTACGGCCAATGCAATCCATGTTCAGTCTTGTCCACCAATGGCGAGAGAAGGATTTCTTCAGCTATATATAATACGTTACGACGTACGGCTTTCTTCAGCTACCATGCAAAGTGGTAGGTCAAGTGGATAATGCTAGGTTATTCAAAGTCCATATGTGTACATGGGCAAGCTATCCTTTTCTTCAGAGAAAAATGGGCAAGCTTTCGTTGAATTATGAGTTGTTTCATATCATCTAGTTTTGCGCCAAGGCAAGGTAAATACCATCTTTGTTTCATGTCCTCAATGACTCCACCGTAAATGACAGGTAAACTCTTTGGTAATGGTCAAACCACGTTATTCTAGGAGGATACCTGGCCGGAGATATGCCTCTAACCTTACAATACCCCTTCCTGTACAATATTGTGCAACACAAGGAAGACTTTGTAGCCACGGTATTGGGTCAAATCCTTTGAATATCCAGTTCTGGAAAGCTTTGATCGAGGATAAATGGACAGCTTGACTGCATCTAGTACGTAGGTTGATGGAGATCACTTTTACTAATGAGCCAGACACATTTCATTGGAGGTTGACATCCACTGGACTATTCTTTATGAAATTTATGTATTTGGATTTTGTTAATGTTGGGCCGTTTTTTTAAAGCACATCTAGAAAACCAAAGTACTTCTAAAGATCTTGATTTTCATATGCTTTGTGCATACAGGCGTAGTTCTTACCAATGACAATCTGGCAAAACAGAGATGGCAAGATAGTGAATAATGTTGTTCCTGTGATCATGAGGAATCAATTCACCATTTGTTTATTGCCTATCAGCTGGCTACCTTACTTTGGCGTATGATTCATGTGGCTTTTAAGCTACCTCCACCTACTAGTGTACCAAATATGTTTGGAACTGATTAGATGGGATAGAGTCTAAAACGAATGCACACATAATTGTGGAGTTTATGCTTGCTTTGGGCTCTTGAAACCATTGAAATGATTGTATTTTTAACAGAGTAAAGATATATCTCTAAAAAGTCTTATATTTAGAAACGGAGGGAGTACATTTTTCTGAAGGTTATCTTCTGAGCTACAATATGAATGTGTACGTGGTCCTTACTATATCAGGGAGCTAATAGAATACGGTTGCAATCGGAAATAATTGCATGTGATACATACAATCAGTTTGGATGATGGTTCAATACACTAGTAGAAAACAGGGCTTTGGTCCAGCCCTGAAAAGCCCATTAATCCCGGTTCACTCACGAACCGGGACCAATGGGGGCATTGGTCCCGGTTCGTGAGGCCAGGGCGCCGGCCGGGCCTCGTGGGCCATTGGTCCCGGTTCGTCTGACCCCTTTGGTCCCGGTTCCAGACACGAACCGGGACCAATGGGCCTCGCTCCTGGCCCACAACCATTGGTCCCGGTTTGTGGCTGGAACCGGGACCAAATGACATCATTTGGTCCCGGTTCTAGCCACAAACCGGGTCATTTGGTCCCGGTTCCAGCCACAAACCGGGACCAATGGTCGGCCTATATATACCCCCCCTGCCCGCGAGGAGAGCAGTGCACTGCTCTGTTTTTTTTGCCGGCCATGGGAGAGCTTTGTGGTGCTCTAGCTCACCTCCTATGCACATGAGGTGTTCGATGAAATGCCCGAGCCACACTTAAGCTTTCTCCTCTGGAAGCTCCTTGTCCAAGCTCCATTTTCCTCAAGATTTGTCTAGGTTTGGCGGTCCGTCCTGTCCCGTCCCCGTCCTCACCGCCGTCGATCGCCCGCGCCCATCTCGGCGCCGGCACCACCGTGGTTAGCCTCTTCTTCTCATCTTCTTTCTAAAAGAAAAAAGTTCTTACTTGTATGATTTAGATAGATACTTGTGTAACTTTCTTACTTTTATTATTGTTTGTTATTATATAGTACGATGGTTTTGGTTATATGTTGTTCTAGATAGTTCTTACTTGTATGATTTAATTAGATGCTCTAGAGAGTTATATGTTGTTCAATAATGAGAACTATATAACGCACGCAGATGAACCGGCAATGGATGTACGGTGACCGACGCACCTCCGAGTATATTAAGGGCCTGCATAATTTTCTCGAAGCGGCTGACGCAAACAAGCAGAATGGTTTTATGCATTGTCCATGTACTGTCTGTGAGAATACGAAGGCTTTCTCCAACTCTAAAACCCTTCACTTCCACCTGCTTGAGAAGGGTTTTATGCCACGCTATAATGTTTGGATCAAGCACGGAGAAAGAGGGGTTATGATGGAAGACAACGAAGAAGAAGAGGATGATGACAACTACCCGCCCTCTGAATACGGTGATGCTGCAATGGGGGAAGCTGAAGATCAAGAGGAACCAGACGATGTGCCCGATGATGATCTTCGCCGGGTCATTGTTGATGCACAGAGAGAATGCGAAAGTGAAAGGGAGAAGTTGAAGTTCGATCGCATGTTAGAGGATCACAAAAAAGGGTTGTACCCAAATTGCGAAGATGACAACAGAAAGCTCGGTACCACACTGGAATTGCTGCAATGGAAGGCAGACAATGGTGTATCTGACAAGGGATTTAGTTTGCTACTTAAAATAATGAAGAAGAAACTTCCAAAGGATAACGAATTGCCCGGCAGTACGTACGAAGCAAAGAAGGTTCTATGCCCTCTAGGATTGGAGGTGCAGAAGATACATGCATGCCCTAATGACTGCATCCTATACCGCGGTGCGTACGAGGATTTGAACGCATGCCCGGTATGCGGTGCATTGCGGTATAAGATCAGAAGAGATGACCCTGGTGATGTTGAGGGCCAGCGCACCGGGAAGAGGGTTCCTGCCAAGGTGATGTGGTATGCTCCTATAATACCACGGTTGAAACGTCTGTTCAGAAACAAAAAGCATGCCGAGTTGATGCAATGGCACATAAAAGACCGTAAGAAAGACGGGAAGTTGAGAGCACCCGCTGACGGGTCGCAGTGGAGAAAGATCGAGAGAAAGTGGAGCGACTTTACAGGTGACCCGAGGAACGTATGGTTTGGTTTAAGTGCAGATGGCGTTAATCCTTTTGGGGAGCAGAGCAGCAAGCATAGCACATGGCCTGTGACTCTATGTATGTATAACCTTCCTCCTTGGTTGTGCATGAAGCGGAAGTTCATTATGATGCCAGTGCTTATCCAAGGCCCTAAGCAACCCGGCAATGACATTGATGTGTACCTAAGGCCATTAGTTGATGAACTTTTACAGCTATGGAATGGAAGAGGTGTACGTGTGTGGGATGAGAACGAACAGGAGGAATTTGACCTACATGCGTTGCTGTTTGTAACCATCAACGATTGGCCTGCTCTTAGTAACCTTTCAGGACAAACAAACAAGGGATACCACGCATGCACACACTGTTTAGATGACACCGACAGTATATATTTGGACAAATGCAGGAAGAATGTGTACCTGGGGCATCGTCGATTTCTTCCGACCAACCATCAATGTCGAAAGAAAGGAAAGCATTTCAAAGGTGAGGCAGATCACCGGAAGAAGCCTGCCCTCCGTACTGGTGATAACATACTTGATATGGTCAATGATTTACAAGTAATCTTTGGAAAGGGTCCTGGCGGACTATCTGTTCCGACTGACGATGTGGGACGCGCACCCATGTGGAAGAAGAAATCTATATTTTGGGACCTACCCTATTGGAAAGACCTAGAGGTCCGCTCTGCAATCGACGTGATGCACGTGACGAAGAATCTTTGCGTGAACCTGCTAGGCTTCTTGGGAGTGTATGGGAAGACAAAAGATACACCGGAGGCACGGGAGGAACAACAACGTGTGCATGAAAAAGACGGCATGCATCCAAAGCAGTATGAAGGTCCTGCCAGCTACGCTCTTACCAAAGAAGAGAAGGAAATCTTCTTTGAATGCCTGCTCAGTATGAAGGTCCCGTCTGGCTTCTCGTCGAATATAAAGGGAATAATAAATATGGCAGAGAAAAAGTTCCAGAACCTAAAGTCTCATGACTGCCACGTGATTATGACGCAACTGCTTCCGGTTGCATTGAGGGGGCTTCTACCGGAAAACGTTCGATTAGCCATTGTGAAGCTATGTGCATTCCTCAATGCAATCTCTCAGAAGGTGATCGATCCAGAAATCCTGCCAAGGTTAAGGAGTGATTTGGTGCAATGTCTTGTTAGTTTCGAGCTGGTGTTCCCACCGTCCTTCTTCAATATCATGACGCACGTCCTAGTTCATCTAGTCGACGAGATTGTCGTTCTGGGCCCTGTATTTCTACACAATATGTTCCCCTTTGAGAGGTTCATGGGAGTCTTAAAGAAATATGTTCGTAACCGCTCTAGGCCAGAAGGAAGCATCTCCATGGGCCATCAAACAGAGGATGTCATTGGGTTTTGTGTTGACTTCATTCCTGACCTTAAGAAGATTGGTCTCCCTCAATCACGGTATGAGGGGAGACTGACTGGAAAAGGCACGCTAGGAGCGGACTCAATAATATGTAATGACGGGCATTCTTGGTCTCAAGCACACTACACAGTTCTACAGAATTCTACCTTGGTGACCCCGTATGTCGATGAACACAAGAATATTCTGCGCTCCAAACACCCGGAGCAGTGTGACGACTGGATTACATATGAACACATCAGGACTTTCGGCAGTTGGTTGCAAACACGTCTCATGGGTGACAACACTGTTTCTGATGAGTTGTACTCGTTGGCCAGGGGACCATCTTCGACTGTATTGACTTACAAAGGGTACGAGCTAAATGGGAATACATTTTACATGATCGCCCAAGATCAAAAGAGCACCAACCAAAACAGCGGTGTTCGCTTTGATGCAGCAACCAATAGGGGAAAGGACATATGGGAACTTGACTATGGACATGATTTCAAGGTCCCTTTGTTTCAGTGCAAATGGGTCAATCTGTCAGGAGGCGGGGTACAGGAAGACCCACAGTACGGAATGACAACAGTGGATCTGAACAATCTTGGGTACACAGACGAACCATTCGTCCTAGCCAATGATGTGGCGCAAGTTTTCTATGTGAAGGACATGTCTACCAAACCAACAAAAAGAAAAGATAAGGAAGCGAATACATCATACGATGAGCCAAAGCGCCACATAGTTCTTTCAGGAAAAAGAGACATCGTGGGATTGGAGGGCAAGACAGACATGTCTGAAGATTATGAAAAGTTTCATGAAATTCCTCCCTTCAAAGTCAAGGCTGACCCAAGCACCCTGTTAAACGATGAAGATTATCCATGGTTACGGCGCAATAAGCAAAGGACACAAGCGAAGAAAAAGTGAAGACTTTCTCTCCACAACTATATCATTGCAGTTACATGTGAAGAAATGAAATGCCTTTTGTAACAGATGAGTTCATTTGTAGTGCTTTTCAATTTTAGGGTCATTTAGCTCAAAAAATCAGTAAATGCATGAAAAATACCAAATGAAGTCAGAAAGGGTTGAAAATTGATGATGTGGCTTTGAATGGTGCATTTTGAACACACAAAAAGTCTGGAGTTCAAATAAGTTCAAAAAAATGAAATCCCTTTGTAACAGATGGGTTTTCGTCCGAAACCCTGATACTTCGAAAGAGATTGTCCATTTTGTACACGAAGTGCATCCAGTTTTTGCCGTAACCCTCTCAATTTTTTAGCACATGCTATGTGGGTGAAATGATGATACCATGCCAACTTTCAACCTTTTCAGAGTTCATTTGTAGTGCTTTTCAATTTCAGGGTCATTTAGCTCAAAAAAATCAGTAAATGCATGAAAAATACCAAATGAAGTCAGAAAGGGTTGAAAATTGATGATGTGGCTTTGAATGGTGCATTTTGAACACACAAAAAGTCTGGAGTTCAAATAAGTTGAAAAAAAATGAAATCCCTTTGTAAGAGATGAGTTTTCGTCCGAAACCCTGATACTTCGAAAGAGAATGTCCATTTTGTACACGAAGTGCATCCAGTTTTCGCCGTAACCCTCTCAACTTTTTAGCACATGCTATGTGGGTGAAATGATGATACCATGCCAACTTTCAACCTTTTCAGAGTTCATTTGTAGTGCTTTTCAATTTCAGGGTCATTTAGCTCAAAGAATGAACTAATAGCAAAAAGAATGAACAAGAAAACTTTTATGAAACTCTAATAGCAAAAAGAATGAACTAAAAATAACCAATTAAAATATTTTTGAAACTAAAATTATATAAAATTTATGCAACTAAAATTATCAAAGTATTTTTTGTTCAAAACATTAATAGCAAAAAGAATTTTCATAACGGATTTTTTTGTTAGAAACTTTAATAGCAAACTAAAATAACCAAACAGTAAGTAGGAACAAAATAAAATAAATAAAGCAAAAAACAAAACAAAAAAACTGGATTTTGTTTTAAAAAAATGCCACCTACTGGGCCACCACGGCCTGAATACGACTAGAAACCCAACCAGATTGTTGGGCCAGGATTCAGGCCCGCAGAAGGCCCAATAGGCCCACAGGCAGTGACAGATTAGGCCCGGAAGCCTGCAGTTGAGAGGAGCTCGAGAGGGTGTGCGCATCAGCGCTTATAAACCACTCTCGAGCTCTCTCAGCTAGCGAGGTGGGACTAAAAATTTGGCCCCGGGCAGCACCACCCTTTGGTCCCGGTTCGTGGCACCAACCGGGACCAATGCACCCCTTTAGTCCCGGTTGGTGCCACCAACCGGGACCAATGGTCCCTGTTTCCCGCCCTTTGGGCTGCTGAAAACTGACCTTTGGTCCCGGTTGGTGGCACCAACCGGGACCAATGCACCCCTTTAGTCCCGGTTGGTACCACCAACCGGGACCAAAGGTCCCTGTTTCCCGCCCTTTGGGCTGCTGAAAACTGACCTTTGGTCCCAGTTGGCGGCACCAACCGGGACTAAAGGGGTGCATTGGTCCCGGTTGGTGCCACCAACCGGGACCAATGCTCTGTGTATATAAGCCCACACTTAGCAGTTTCTCGAAATCACTTGTTCTTCTCCGCTCGACGCCCCCAGGCTGCTCCTCGTCGCCGTCGCCGCCGAGCCTTGCCCCGACGCCGTCAGGCTGCCCCACCTCGCCGTCGTCGCCGTCGCCGAGCTGCCCCGACGCCGTCCCCGCTCCCACTGTGAGCCGCCGCGCCGTTCCCCTCCTCTCCTCTCCCCCCCGCGCCCCGACGCCGCCGCCCGCCGCGATGCCGACGCAGACCGCGCTCCGGCCGCCCGCGCTCCGGTCGCCCGCGCTCCGGCCGCCCGCCGCGACACCGCCGCCCCCCGCGCCCCGCCGCCGCCGCCGCCGCCCCGGCCGCGCTCTGCTTGCCGCGCCGCCGCCGCCGCCTCTGCCTTTTTTTTGTTCATATGTATGCATTGATGTATATGTATGCAGATGTGTATGCAGATGTATATGGATGATCCATGGATATGTATGCATTGATGTATAATTTTTTTGTTCATATAACTTTTTTTTGTTCATAGAATTTTTTTTTGTTCATAGAACTTTTTTTTGTTCATAGAAAGTTTTTATATATGATCCATGGATATATCAGCAATGATGATGTTGTTGATGATATGAGTTCTTTGATGAGGGGTGAGCGTCGTTGTCGTCTACCCCCTCCCCGATAACTTCGACATGAGGGGGGACGTCGGACATGACATGAGGGGTGAGCGTCGTTGTCGTCTACCCCCTCCCCGATAACTTCGACATGAGGGGGGACGTCGGACATGACATGAGGGGTGAGCGTCGTTGTCGTCTACCCCCTCCCCGATAACTTCGACATGAGGGGAGACGTCGGACATGTCATGTGGAATTTTTTTTGTTCATATAGAAAACTCCGGTAACATAGATTTATCAAGAATGCCCCCATTATGGATTTGCACAAGTTGATCCAATTTTTTTTCTGATCTCATCTATATATATATTCTTCTATATGTCACGTTGTCTGTCAAAGTATTCAAGAAATCCATGGCTTCATCATTAGCCAGAAGTAACAGACGTATGATGCTACGAAGCTCTTCAAAGTTGTTTTGGAACGGAGTTCCGGATAGAATAATTCGCTTTTTGGTACGAATTTCAGCAAAGGCCTTCCAAATAGCGATATTCGGAAGGCTCTTGCTGAACTTCGTACCAAAAAGCTAATTAATTATCCTATCCGGGACTCCGTTCGAAAACAATTTTGGAGAGCTTCGTACCATTATGCGCCTGTTACTTCCGGCTAATGATGAAGCCATGGTTTTCTTGAATCCTTTGACACTAGACAACGTGACATATAGAAGGGTAGATGAGATCAGGAAAAATATGGACCATTTTCTGTACATCCAGAATGGCGCCATTTTGTTAATTAAATCCCTTAAAGGTTAAGAGAATCCCTTGTTTGACATTCATGAGAGAGGCGGTCCGGACGTCGGACATTCATGTTTGTATATTAATTGCCATGTTGTAATATTTGCAGAAACTATGGCTCAAAGAGACTTGGAACAAGAACAGTTGTTGGGGGACATAATCCTCGGCGGACGTGATGTCTTGTCGTTTCTCAACGACACCGATGGTCTGGAAGGAGAGGATGACGGCTCCGGTGATCGAACAATGGAGGAGGAAGGACATGATCATGATGGCTCCGGTGACCGAATGCCAGAGGAAGAAGGAGACCATGATGACGGCTCCGGTGACCGAACGGAGGAGGGAGCTGTTGCATATATTAACTCTTCTTTCTTCTTTTATAGCCCTCCGGATCGAGCCAAACTTCGGTAACGAGACGAGGCCCGAAGAAGAGGTTGCGCAAGGATGAAAGGTTCACGATCACAGCACTCGCGGACGATGGCCATCCGATTGAACCCAAGCGGACCAAGGACGCATTTTCTGCTCAATGCGGAGTTATTGTTAGGGACAACATCCCGATCAGCATCAAGCAATGGAATAAGCCTAAGGAAGACGCCCCTGAAGGTGATTATGTCACCGATAGACAGAAAGATGATCTTTGGACCGCGCTGAAGGCAAATTTCACCCTACCGCCAGAGGAGGATCCGAATAAGCCAGTTATAGAGCCACTGGTCAAGGCGTGTGCTCTTAAGAAGATGGCAGATCTATTCAGGAGGTGGAAGAATGAGTTGAAATCATAGTTTGTCGACAAAGGGAAGACTCCAGAATTCACCGGCCGATTTGAGAAGATAAGAGATCACTGGCCCGCATTTGTGGCCTACAAGACATCGGACAAGAGTAAGAAAATGTCAGAGACAAACAAGAACAACGCTGCAAAGAAACAGTATCACCATCACACGGGGTCAGGTGGCTACCTCAAAGCCCGGCCGTTGTGGGATAAAGCTGAGAATGACCTGATTGCTAAAGGGGTCGTACCACAGACATTGAACTGGCCAGACCGTTCAAGGACTTGGTTCTTCGGGGTTGGGGGAACTTTGGACCCTGAAACAGGGAAGTGCCGTTGGACGGACGAGCAACTTGCAATACCCGTCACGAAGCTTCAGAAGTATATCACCGCAGCGCAGGAAGGGACGTTCATTCCCGACAGAGAGAAGGACGAGCTGACTGAGGCCCTAGGGAATGCTGAGCACCCTGGACGAACACGAGGCACACCAGGCTCCGTTCCGTGGAAGGTTGGGTTTCCCAACACAGGCGGTTACAGAAGCCGGGAGAGAAAGAGGAAAGCGGAGCTGAGCGACATGCAGAAGCTCATTGCAAGACTACAAAAGCTAGAGGAAGCTGAGAGCCAGCGAGCTGCCGGCCAACCATCTCAGCGGCACGAAGCTACCCCAGAAGCTACCCCGCCATCTCAGCGGAGAAGCAGCGTCGCTTCCACGGAGCCCGTTCAGCCTGACTTCACGTCTCCTAGCTACCCCGTGGATACTATCACGGAGGCTCAACATTACAAGCTTATGACGAAATGCCGGAACCTCACTTTCAAGGCGGCTGTCGGCTCTGTTGCACCTCCTCAACCCAACGGAACTTTTCACTGCCGTCCGATTCCACATGGCTATGCTGTTGTGATGGTGGATGAAGTAATGGAGGGATTTGAGGAGCTCGAGCTTGACCACTCTATAGGTGAAGAGGAGAATCAACTGGTTCGTGCTCTGAGGAGTACATGTCTATGGCAGAAGGAGTACATCAAGCTTCCAAACTGGACGCCTCCGCCTCCTCCTCCTCCTCCGGCGAGTCAGGGCACTCCGCCTCCTCCTCCTCCTCCTCCTCCGGCGAGTGATCAGGGCACTCCGCCTCCTTCTCCGGCTCCTCCGACGCGTTAGGGCACTCCGCCTCCTCCTTCGCCTACTCTGGCGCGTCGGAGCAGTCCGCCTCCTCCTCAGCCTCATCGGCAACGGCGGAAGACAGCCGCCGCCGCTCCGGCTCCTCCGGCGCGTCGGATTTCTCCGCCTCGTCTGCAACGACGGAAGAGAGACGCCGCCGCTCCGGCGGCTAGCAGTACAAGCAGAGGCGGGAGCCAATTCAGATACGGTCCATCTCTCAAGCCTCTGGAAAAGTTACCATATGAGAGGACCGAGCAGGAAAACGAGGACATATGTCGTGCCCAACTGAGGGACCATTTTGCAAAGAAAACTCCACCTCTGAAGGAGAAGGTAGATCCGGTGAAAGTGAAGCGCACTATCAATGCCCTGAAGCGACCATCACCGCCTCCGCCGGATTCCAACTATGACCGCATAATTACTAAGACACATGCTGAAGCGCAGCAGTCGGGAAGTACTTCCAGTGCCGCAAGAGCGAAAAAACGAAGAAGTGGGAAAACAATTCCCCAGCTTGGCGAACAGGAGAAGCAATCGTGCCCCCCGCTCAAGGTGTCTAGCGATATCGCTAATCATCCGGTGCTACTGCCCGGTACCACTCTTGATGATTACCTGCCCGATGATGTACAGTTTGAAACGGCTGAGGTAGTAGACGTCTTTAGATATGAGCACGGGAAGCCTCTCGTCAAACCTGATCATCCTCATCTAACAACGATGATGCAAAAATTGCATGACTGGTACATGGAAACCTGCAGGAAGTTTGGGAAAGACAGTTTGTTAGTCGGAATTAAAAAAGAGCATGACTTCCCTGGAGTCGACCTGCTGCCTGTTGAATTTGTGAAGTTATTTCAATTATACAATCAAAAGGCCCTCGACAAACAACTCATGACTTGCTACTGTCTGTAAGTATTACTTCTATAATTAAGTCTCTAGCTCAGCTCGTTCATTGCATGTATATATAATTATCCTCACTATATTATGCAGATTGAAGATGGTCGAATGCAAAAAACAGGAATCTTCGACGTTGGGTTCATTAGCCCAAATACCGTAAATAAATGGTCGGTACGAAAGGCGGCTGAAGATACCGAGAACAACTTGCTAGAAACGTTCCTTACACATCAAAACAAAAGGGAAATACTCTTTCCTTACAACTTCAAGTGAGTATTACTGTCTTCTGCATATTCGGTTCCGCTTACTCATGGTTAAGTAATATAATTGATGAGTTATGCGAACCTTGACGGGGCATTAGTAACTGTCTTAGACTCGCTCCGTAAAGATCCCAAGTATTATGCGGACATGACTGCAATGCTCCAGAAGTAAGTTCAATCAATACCGGGACCATATCGGCAACTTTCATTCATTTCCTGATATCAAGTAATCATTTTCTTTGCCTGCCAGGGTTTGGAAAACGTTCACCGCTAAGGTTCCGGGTCTGAAGAAGGAGCTGCGATTTACACACCCCAAAGTAAGTAGTACTAGCTAGTTCCGCGCATCTCTCATTGATTCTAGTTTCATCAATACCATTATCATGCTTGCTTATCAGTTTGATTGAACTCTATTCTCGTAAAGTGCTTGTTGCAGGCACCCAACACTCATTTATGTGGATACTACGTATGCGAGTTCATTCGCTACTATACCTCTGAACGGGCCTCCTCTGAGAAACAATTTGAAGTACGTAAACAATATTCACAATTTTATTTTATATATTACTATCAATTGTGTTGAGTTTCATTCATATATATGTATTGACCCCCTTCTTTAAATTAGATCTGGCAGATGCGGGATGAACTCCTACCACATGATCGCATATGAGCAATTCAAGAGGAATTGGTGGGATTCTTTCTTGACCACGTCATACCTGAACACGGAGAATACCATGTGAAATTGAAATGGTTGTAAGGGATGTTATATATTGTACATATGTAGCAGCGTCGGATAGATATACGAAAACTTGTTGTTCGACCAAGCACGAAGAAAGAGATGTCACTTCTCTCTATATATGTTCATGACGATCTTGTGTAATTAATGGTTTCCTTTATTTGCTTACTAGCTAGCGTCGAGTTCGCTCTATATGTGTAGTAGCTAGCGTCGACCAAGCACGGAAAAAGAGAGGTCACTTCTCTCTATTAGCTCGCTAACACAATATGAAACCCCTAAATTAACCCTCCAAAACCCCAAAACCCCCCCTTCCAAAAAAAAACAAAACCCCCAGCGACTACAAGCTGCTGACGCGTGGCCGCCTTTTGGTCCCGGTTGGTGTTACCAACCGGGACTAAAGGTCCTCCTGCCTGGGCTCCCGCAGCGGCCACGTGGAGCCCCTTTGGTCCCGGTTCGTAAGAGAACCGGGACTAAAGGTTTTGGGCTTTAGTCCCGACCCTTTAGTCCCGGTTCCAGAACCGGGACAAATGGGCCTCTGAAACCGGGACAAATGGGCCCTTTTCTACTAGTGATAGCTAGTAAGCTATGTGTGTAGCCATTAGTCATTTTTTAGGGAGTGTATCCATTAGTCATATTTTTGCCGGTTGTGGCTTGTTTATTTTTCCTTTTCGTCACTACATGTACCGAAGGTTGAGACTCAGATTTTAATAATTAAATGATTGTGCGCATAGTAAGATCCAGAGAAACGGAGTTATCCTTCTTTTCTAAAGAAGTATTGTCATGTTTCTAATTTCTTAGCATTATCAACTTGTACACCTCCTCCCCTCAAGAAACAACTAATCACACATTTTCCCTATTATTCTCTCCTCCAGTACCGATGATGTGGCTTGTACCGTTGAAGATGCTGAAGATAGCACGTACATCTTCTATGCTAAAATCATCTTACCTCTCCGGCAACAAATAAAAATGCATTGCAGAAAAAAAAAAGAAATCATATTTTTCATGTGATAATAACATCTAACTAACTGGATTATGTGTATAGCTCAACGACCAAACTGGCCCATATTATAGAGCATATACAACCGGACCCTTCATACCCGTCTCAAACGTCCGGACAGGCCGCCAGGTCACTGACCGGTCACAAAAATCAACCAAGTCGGACCCCTCAAACGGGCCTTAAACGCCCCGGCTGACCGGCACCCATCATATCCAGCCGAAATATGGGGCGTCCGGGTATGCCCGCCACGTCGGCCTGACGATGGGGCCACACACGGACTCGCCCGAAAACCCGATGGTCCGATGGGCGCGTCGACCGTCGCCGCGGTGTGACCGCTCCGGCTCGCCGCCCGAAGCCATAGCCGGCTATTTAAGCTGACCGACGCCCCCAGCCCTAGCACATCCACCTCCTCCCTCCCTCCACCGCCACCCGAGCCCGTCCGCCTCCTCACCCCCGCTCTCCCACGCTCTCCGGTGTCAGTATGGTCCGACGTAGGATCATCATGTATGCTATGCTCACGCCGGAGCATCAGATGCAGATCGAGGCGGAGATCCAGGCTCGGCGCGCCGCCCGCATCGCGGTGGGTCTGCCTCCGGACTCACCGGAGCCGGAGGAGGAGGAGGAGGAGGAGCTGTCGGAGGCGATGGAGGAGGACGAGGCGGACCAGCCTGCTCCGGGCTTGAACATGACGGAGACGGAGGCGGAGTTTGCCGTCGTCCAAGCCGAGGAGATGGCGAAGCAGCAGGCCATCATGGATCCCATCCAGGATGAGGCCGAGGTGGAGGCCAACCGCAGGCTCATCTGACAGAGGCAGGCGGAAGCCGACACCCTCTTCGACGAGCTCAACGTCGAGTTAGCGGCGGAGGAGGCCGCAATGGAGCAGCCGGAGGGGTCGGAGCTGCAGCTGCCGCCATTTATCCGCCGGAGGGCACGGAGATCGTTGAAATATCCGACGAGTAGTTAGGTTTCTATGTAGTATGTAGGTTTTTTCGTTTGCATGCTTTTATATGCATTTGAGAATCTAGTATAAAATGTCCGGATGCAGTAGTGTTTATACGAGGCGTGCCCGGTCATTCCACGCGGACGCGTCCGGGCACGTCCGCGGACGTTTGAGGGGTCATTTTTGCTATCCGTGGTTGCATTTTTTTTTGCGGGGGCTAATCCGTGGTTGTAGATGCTATTAGGCCGAGACACTGCATTTTAGGTAGTATGACCGACCGTTGCCGTTGCTCAATGAAATCCGGACAACATTTAGTTGTCACCCAGCATTACATACAAAAAAAATCATACATATCACAACTTTCTTCTTTCACAGAAGTTGCAAAGCTTTTTCACAAAGTTGGAGATCAGATACGCACCCTTTTCTCCAACCCTGCTTAGTGTGCCCTGATGCATGCAGGTTTTCTAAATGCAGAAACGAACTCTGCACGGCACCGGCGCAGGATTGGGGGACTCGCCGGTTCCACCGCCATCTCTATCCCGCCAACCAGACGTGAAGAGCCAAGCAAGTTTTGCACTGTGACGCAGCTGCGGACGTGAGCGATTATGTACGCAATTATATGTGCATGGCTTTTCGTTGGTGGGGGCGCCCGCGCTGTCGATCGTTTGCCGGCTCGCTCGGGGTCTCCGAATGCGGTAGCTCACAAGCGGATTATTTGCGTGATACTTACCACTTGTGCATGTGTCAACCGCTTATTTGCTTGTGACTTTGCGTCTGCATAACGATTGGTCTTGTTGGTCGGGGTTCTCTAGCTAGCTCTTTCGTGTACTAGCTTCGTGGAATCAGTACCAGGGAGTTTGTTTTTTTTTCGAAATGGCAGCTTACTGCATTCATTAAGAAGAAAAGAGTTGCCCGGTTAATTAGGGAAAACCGGGCGAAAACCAGATACAAAGGGCCGAAAGCCCCACATCAGAACACACTGGGACAAGCCCACACTCGTCGACGACGTGCCGAACACCACAACAAACGCCAACCAAACAAACACCCAACAACGGGAGGCCCCGCTCCGCCAAGCAAGCCAGCCTCCCACCATTGCCGGAAAGAAGAAGTCGAGACTGCTATGGGAGGAGCAGACCGGGACTCTCCCGCAGAGGTGAAGAGGCAAGCACCCACAAGCCAAGCGCTGGTTATCGTAGACGACATGATGACGACCAACTTCGACGGCAACCTCGCCGCCCACACGACCCAAGGTCAGTGCACTTGAAGCTGTCAAGCTCTTGGGGCCGCCGCCCCAACATCCACCGGTCCGTCGCGCCCGGCGCACTCCACTGGCACCGCCTTCCGGGGCCGCCGCCCCGACATGCCACCGCTCGCCTCGAGCTGCAACGCCGCACGACCCAGCTGCCCGCAGCCCATGCTGCTCAGAGCAACTGTTTGCAGACCACGGCCGTCGCACCACATCCGGGGCCGCTGCCCCGACATACCGTCCAACCGTCCCCGCTAGGACGCGTCGACCGAGCCGACAACCCTCTGCCCCTGCAGCCCAAGGTTGCCACCAAGCCATGACAAGCTGCAACCCTGCCTCATGGAGCTGTCGCCGCACCGCTGCCCGAGACCGCCGTCTCGACGCACAACAAGGATCCGGGGCCGCTGCCCCGGCATACACCGCCCGTGACGACAGGAGAACACCACACGGCAGCCAAAGGCTAACCCTCCAAGGCGACGCCTCCAAGGAGGTCACGACGTAGACGCCGCCGCCGCCCACTCCGAAGAACCGGAGTTTGAGTTTTCACCCGGAGAGCCCAAGCACCACACAAGGGGAGAGGGGAAGGATCTCTGAGGCAACGCCCCCAAGGAGGTAACGACGCCCGCAGGCGCCGCCGTTGCAAAAAAAGCTTTCGCCTGAGATCCTCCTCTCCCGTCGGTGGTCTTGCAGATCTGGAGACCCATGGGTACCAAACCATCGGAGCCGAGCCCACCGTGCAGCACATCCACCATCGCCAACCGCCAAACCACTCCTCGCGATGATCCACCGTAGCCCCTCATGCCATGATAGGGCCGTTTGATTGCGGAGATCCTTAGGTTCCTTTCATCTTTTCCAGGATCAAAGTAGACTATGACTTCAC
The DNA here is from genome assembly GCA_039707655.1 of Elymus sibiricus. Classification (NCBI taxonomy): domain Eukaryota; kingdom Viridiplantae; phylum Streptophyta; class Magnoliopsida; order Poales; family Poaceae; genus Elymus; species Elymus sibiricus. The sequence goes on from CM077675.1 coordinate 116,527,505, forward strand.
ATCGTATGTTTTTTTTGGCGGGTAAGTCACATTCTGTATATTAATTACTAAGTCTTCTAAAGATAACATCATTTCAATAAAAGTTAACTCCGTTGTTTACCCTTAAAGTTGACGGTAGACATAAATTACCCCTAAAACGAGAAATAGTCACATTTTACCCATAATTTTTGTATAGCACTATGTTATCTCAATTGGAATATGCATGGTTCTATTAGTGTGTAAACGACACGCAATTATGGCTCCCAAACTATAGATTCTATCACTGTAGAGCGCACAACGCAGAATGGCGAGGTCGGGGGCACTGAGTGTACCACTTTCTTGCCTAGCAGTCAAACATTTTCCTATGAATGAAGCAAATTAATGCACAACAGTAAAATAAAAATTAGTGGCTCTAGCTTTTGAAGTATGAACAAATCCCACAAACTGACTAGGTCGAGGTTCATCCAACTCACCCTCAGAAGGAATCATGCATATTTCACAAAAGTCTACGAACGGTATCTCGAAGGTGTGTTCATATAAATGGAATGACACTTTAGGAACCTCATGTCTACGCATGAAATGGAAATGTTGCATACAAGTATTGGTGAGGGATTGATACTGATCACACTTATCTGCGACGAAGTTGGTCAAGCCAGTGTTCTCCACGAACTGCTCAAATTCGGAGTGGAACCCGGCTTCGCTCATGAATGTGTTGCATGGCCACTCACATGATTGTACCTCCGCCCTTCGAGGGAGGTGGAGCCCAGGTGCTCCCCTCGAAGTTCTCTCTGAACTCCAGCTTGAAGAGCCCCTCGTGAATATCCTTCTCAACATTTTCCCTTCACTGAAAAACTTCTGTAATTTTTGGCCACGAATAAGAGGTGAGTAAAACTTAACAAAATTGATAGCAACAACTCATATGAATGTCAAGAGGCTATATCAAGCATTCAAACTACTTAGAACCAAATAAATTCAACATGCAAGCTCATTTTCTTGGTCACCAGCAGTAGCAAAATAAGCAAAATATAAACCACTAAACCAAAAACTAATTGGACCAATGAAGGAGTCACATACCAAGGAGCAATTTCTTCGAAAAGTTTCGGAAACGAAGCTTCGAGCAAAGAGAACGAAAATTTTGTATCTACGAGCAAGAACACGAGCTAAGAACTGGAAGTGATTTTTTATGAAGGTGCAGGAAGAATATGGGCATGGGAGATAAGTGAGTGGGGTCCCACGGGGCCCACAAGGTACCTGGACGCACCCAGGGGAAGGCGCGCCCTACTACCTTGTGGACTGAAGGTGCACCCCCTTGGGTGTGTCTAGTGCCACAATTTCTTATTTATTCAATAAAAATCGTGTTACCTGAGCACTTTTTTTGTGGGTCATTTTTATTGCATAGATAATTCGTAAAACAGGATAAACAGGATATTCTACTTTATTAAACTAATAATAACAAATAATAAACTAAAGTTACAGAAGCTTGTGCTGACGGATGACCCTAAAAAAATCATTAATAAGGTTGATCAAGTCTTATTAACAAACTATTTCCGAGTGACATAAAACCGAAGAATTTTTGTATAGCACTATGTTACCTCATCTGGGATATGTATGGTTCCAATAATAAGAGTTTGATATTTCCTTTCGGGAACCAAGAGAGGGAATTCAAATCCTTCAATAGTGATTGTCATAATTTTCTCAATAGAATTCACACTATTCACTTTGTTTTGCTTCTTCGGGAAATATACCGTATGCTCATTGTTGTTGACATCCAAAGTGAGCTTGCTTTTATTACAACCAATAACAATCCCTGCAGTGTTAAGGAAAGGTCTCCCAATAATAACCACATATTATAGTCTTTGGGCATATCAAGAATAACAAAGTCCGTCATGATAGTAACATTAGCAACAACAACCGGAACGTCCTCACAAATATCAATGGTTATAGCAGTGGATTTGTCAGCTATTTGCAAGGAAATTTCAGTAGGAATCATCTTGTTGAAATCAAGTCTTTTATAGAGAGAAAAAGGCATAACACTAACACCGGCTCCTAGATCACATAAAGTAACTCTAACATAGTTATTCTTAATGGAACATGGTATAGTAGGTATCCCTGGATCTCATAGCTTTTCAAGTATTTTTTTCTTTGAACGAATAATTTGCAAGCATAATAGAAATTTCAGCATCAGGTATTTTCCTTTTACTAGTGACAAAATCTTTCATGTATTTAGCATACATAGGCATTTTCATGGCATCAATCAAAGGTACTTACAAGAATAAAGGAATAAGCAATTCAAAAAAAAAGATTAAAAGCATCATCATCTTTGGACTTAGTAGCTTTACTAGGAAAAGTCATGGGTTTCTGAACCCATGGTTCTCTTTATCTATCGTGCTTCCTAGCAACGAAGTCTCTTTTATCATATCTTTTATTTTTAGGCGGGTCATCAAGCTCAATTCCAGGTTCTATTTTCACATCCTTATCAGGTTCATTATTATCATTAGGTGGAGCATCAACATGATCATTGTTAGCATCATTATTATCATTATCATTAGATAAGTGCTCATCCCTAGATTGTGTCTCAGCATCGGAAATATAAACATTACTAGGATTGTCAGTAGGTTTTTCTATGGTTGGTTCATTAGAAGCATGCAAAGGTTTATTCTTACTCCTTTTCTTCTTAGGTGAAATAGGTGCACTATCATTAAATCTCTGAGAATCTTATTCAATTCTTTTAGGATGAGCCTCTAGATACAAAGGTTCCCGAGTCATTCTACCACCTCTAGTCATTACTCTAACAGTATGATCATTATTTTTATTAGTCATCTCCTTAATAAAATCATTTTGTGATTTGGAAACTTGTTCAAGCTGAGCGTGAACCATAGAATAATGTTTACATAAGCCATCAATATCATTGAAAATTCTAACAAGTACATCACCCAAGCGTTCAATCATAATAGAATCACGTTTCAATTGATCACTTATTTTCATATTGAAATTTTCTTGTTCAATGATGAAGTTGTCAAATTCATCTAGGCACTGACTACGAGATTTATTATAAGGAATGTCACCCTGATCAAACATATAAAGAGAATTTACCTCCACAACCTATGTTGGGATATCGAGTCCATGTATTTCTTTGATACGTGGTAGATTCTTGACATCTTCAGATTTAATACATTTCTCTTTCATAGATTTCTTTGCTTCTTGCATATCTTCTATACTGAGGAATAGGATACCTCTTTTACTTTGGGTTGCTTGGGAAGTGTCCAATCATCGGTATTTCTTAATAAGTTATTCAATAATTCCTGAGTTTGTCCAACCGTTCTTTCCCTGAAAATATAGCGAACACAACTAACTAGGTAGTCCCTAGAAGCATCGGTTAGTCCATTATAAAAGATATCAAGTATTTCATTTTTCTTAAGAGGATGATCAGGAAAAGTATTTAATAGCTGGAGAAGACTCCCCCAAGCTTGAAGGAGATGTTATTCCTCAAGTTGCACAAAGTTATATATTTCCTGCAAGGCAACTTGTTTCTTATGAGCAGGAAAATATTTTTCAGCGAAGTAGTAGATCATATCCTAGGGACTACGCACACAACCAGGAGCAAGAGTATTAAACCAATCTTTAGCATCACCCTTTAAGAAGAAAGGAAACAATTTAAGAATATAGTAATAGTGAATCTTTTCCTCTTGGGTAAATAGGGTGGCGATATCATTCAACTTAGTAAGATGTGCCACAACAGTTTCAGATTCATAGCCATGAAAAGGATCTAATTCTACCAAAGTAATAAGGTTAGGATCAATAGAGAATTCATAATCCTTATCAGCAAAGATAGGAGAGGTTGCAAACTTAGGGTCACATTTCATCATTTCATTCATAGCCTTTTCTTTTAGCTTATTCATTAATTTTTTAAGATCCTCCCTATCTTTACAAGCAATAAATTATTTAGCAAGTTCCCCATCCATAGTGTAACCCTAAGGCATATCAAGCATCTTACTTCTAGTAGGAGTGCTAGGTGTAGCAGGCGATTCACAATTTTCATCAATTTCAAGTTCTCTAGCTTTAGCAATATGTGCATCAAGAAATTCACTTAGTGGCATGGGTTCATCAAGCAAGGTAGTAGCATCATCATGAGTATCATCTATAGCAAAAGCAGTGTCTATTACTTGCGACATATCGGACTGAATAGCAATTGGTGGTGTCGCAAGTTGACTTAAAACACAAGGTGAATCAAGTGTAGACCGTGTTGGCAGTTCCTTACCCCCCTCGTCTTAGAGGGCATGATCTTGGTCATGGAGTCTTTCCGATTCTTCATAGTGAATATTTGTTGCAGCGGATATTTAGCTTTGAAGTGAACTTAATAAATAGAGCTATGATCCCTGACAACAGCGCCAGAAAAATGTCTTGATGACCCACAAGCATAGGGGATCGCAACAGTCTTTGAGGGAAGTATTTTACCCAAATTTATTGATTCGACACAAGGGGAGCCAAATAATATTTATAAACCTTATAAATTGAGTTGTCAATTAAACCACACCTAAGGAGTTATTTCTCTGCAGCAAAATATTAGTAACACGGTAGTTTGATAGTTTTGATAGTAGCAATAACAGTAACAATGGTAACCGATACGTCCATTTTGCATCATGATTTCCTACTATTATTTATATTTTTTTGTTCATTATTCCACTTTATGATACAGTTTTAATGCCTTTTCTCTCTGAACAAGGTTTACATGGAGAGGAACATTACCGGCAGCTGGAATTCTGGACCTGAAAAAGCTACATCATAGATACCTATTTTACTGAAATCCAAATGACCTGAAACATTACGGAGAATTTTTACGGAATATATAAAAAAATACTGGAGCCAAGAAGTACCAGATGGGGGCCACCTGTTGCTCACAAGGCAACAGGGTGCGCCCACCCCCTCGGCACGCCCTGTTACCTTGTCTTCGCGATCCAAATCGCAAACCGTCCCGCGATCCAATCACGATCCGTCCCGATCTAGCGCTGAACGGACGGCACCTCCGCGTTCAGCACACGTACAGCTCGATGACGATCTCCGCCTTCTTGATACAGCAAGAGGGGATGGAGAGGTAGATGAGATCTCCAGTAGCACGACGGCGTGGTGGTGGTGATGGTGGAGTTATCCCGGCAGGGCTTCGCCTAAGCACTACCGGAATCTATTTGGTAGAGGAACTAGAGAATAGAGAACTAGCACGCGGCCGTGGATTTTGGGGCTCTATTCCTCTAGTATATATAGGAAGGAGGGGAAGGAGCAAGCCTCCCTAGGGTTTCCCCTAGGGGTCATCCGAACCAGGGCAAGGAGGAGTCCAATCCACTTCCTACTAGGAAGTGGATTCATATTAGGAAGGAGTCCTATTCCTTCCTATCTCCACCTTTTTTCCTCTTGGGCATATGGGCCCTTATGGGGTCGGTTCCCCAGCCCATTAGGGGCTGGTGCGCCACCTCTTGGGCCCATGTGGCCCCCCGGGGTGGGTGGGCCCCACCCGGTGGACCCCTGGAACCCATTCGTCACTCCCGGTACACTACCGGAAATACCCAAAACTTTTCCGGAACCCAAATACCACTTTCCTATATAATTCTTACCTCCGGACCATTTCGGAGCTCCTCGTGACGTCCGGGATCTCATCTGGGACTCCGAACAATGTTCGGTCACCAACACACATATCTCAATACTACCGAAACGTCACCGAACGTTAAGTGTGCAGACCCTGCGGGTTCGAGAACTATGTAGACATGACCGAGACACCTCTACGGTCAATAACCAATAGCGGGACCTAGACTCCCATATTGGTTCCTACATATTCTACGAAGATCTTTATCGGTTGAACCTCTATGTCAAGGATTCAGTTAATCCCGTATGCTGTTCCCTTTGTTCTTCGGTATGTTACTTGCCCGAGATTCGATCGTCGGTATCTCTATACCGTGTTCAATCTCGTTACCAGCAAGTCTCTTTACTCGTTCCTTAATACAAGATCCCATGGCTAACTCTTTAGTCACTTTGCTTGCAAGGCTCATTGTGATGTTGTATTACCGAGTGGGCCCTGAGATACCTCTCCGTCACACGGAGTAACAAATCCTAGTCTTGATCCATGCCAACTCAACAGACACCCTCGGAGATACCTGTAGAGCATCTTTATAGTCACCCAGTTATGTTGCGACGTTTGATACACACAAGGTACTCCTCCGGTGTCAGTGAGTTGCATGATCTCATGGTCATAGGAACAGATACTTTGACATGCAGAAACAATAGCAATAAACTGACATGATCATATGCTACGTTCATAGTTTGGGTCTTGTCCATCACATCATTCTCTTAATGACGTGATCCCGTTATCAAATGACATCTCCTGTCTATGGCTAGGAAACCTTGACCATCTTTGATCAACGAGCTAGTCTACTAGAGGCATACTAGGGACACAGTGTTGTCTATGTAACCACACATGTATTTGAGTTTCCAATCAATACAATTATAGCATGGATAATAAACGATTATCATGAACAAGGAAATATAATAATAACCATTTTATTATTGCCTCTAGGGCATATTTCCAACAGTATGTCCCACAGGCGATCTCTGGTGCCCCTTTTCTTCTATATGAAGGGTTTTGACCTAGAAAAAAAGGAGGATACTTTCGGTACGAAGTGCTGTCGTCTCGAGGCGGAACTTGGACAAGAACACTTTTGCTCTCCGGCGGAGCGATTCCGCCAGGAAACTTCCCTCCGGGAGGGGGAAATTGAAGCCATTGTCATCACCAACACTTCCTCCGTCGTGGGAGGATCAATCTTCATCAACATATTCACTAGCACCATCTCATCTCAAACCCTAGTTCATCTCTTGTATTCAATCCTTGTCTCAAAACCTCAGATTGGCACATGTGGGTTGCTAGTAGTGTTGAATACATCTCGTAGTTGATACTAGTTGGTTTTTTTGGTGGAAGATTATATGTTCAGATCCTTAATGATATTCAATACACCTCTGATCTTGAACATGAATATGATTTATGAGTAGTTACTTTTGTTCTCGAGGACATGGGATAAGTCTTGTTATAAGTAATCATGTGATGTTGGTATTTGTTCGATATTTTGATGATATGTATGTTGCTCTTCCTTTTGTGGTTTTGTGTGAACGTCGACTACATAACACTTTACCATATTTGGGCCTAAAGGAAAGCATTGGGGAATGATAAGTAGATGAGTGCGAGAGTGACAGAAGCTTAAACCCTAATTTATGATTTGTTTCGTAAGGGGCTAATTTGGATCCACACGTTTAATGCTATGGTTAGATGTATCTTAATTCTTCTTTCGTAGTTGCGGATGCTTGCAAGAGAGGGTAATCATAAGTGGGTTGTTTGTTCAAATAAGGACAACACCTTAGCACCGGCCAACCCACATATCAAATTATCAAAGTAACGAACACGAATCAGCTAAACATGATGAACGTGACTAGACGGAAATTACCATGAGTCCTCGAGAGCTCTTTTCTTTATATAAGAGAACATTCAGGCTTATCCTTTGCTATAAAAAGGATTGGGACTCCTTGCTGCACCTTTGTAACTATTATTACTTGTTATTTGTTATGATTATCTTGGTACAAAACTATCTATCACTGCTACTTACAGCACTTGCAGAGACCTTGCTGAAAACCGCTTGTCATGTCCTTCTGCTCATCGTTGGGTTTGACACTCTTACTTATCTTAAGGCCTACGATTGATCCCCTACACTTGTGGGTTATCAAGACTCTTTTATGACGCCGTTGCCGGGGAGTGAAGCGCCTTTGGTAAGTGGAATTTGGTAAGGAAACATTTTCGTTACGTGCTAAAATTTATTGTTGCTTGTTACTATGGAAGATAATCCTTTGAGGGGCTTGTTCGGGGTATCTTCACCTCGTCCGGAAATGGCAAGATCCGCTCCTCGACCCATTTAGAATATTTACTATGAAATTCCTACGGGTATTTTAGAGAAACTGCTTGCTATTCCTCACGCAGGAGATGGAACAGTACATCCTGATATGCACTTGATCTATATAGATGAAATTTGTGGATTATTTAAGCTTGCAAGTTTATCCGAGGATGGTGTTAAGAAGAAGGTATTCCCTTTATATTTGGAGGGAAAGGCATTGAATTGGTATAGGCTATTGGATGATACCCGTACATGGGATTGGAACCGATTGAAGCTGGAATTCCATCAGAAATTTTATCCTATGCATTTGGTTCATCGTGATCGGAATTATATATATAATTTTTGGCCTTGTGAAGGAGAAAGTATCTCTCAAGCTTGGGGGAGGCTTAAATCTATGATGCACACATGCCCCAATCATCAGCTCTCAAAGGGAAATAATCTTACAGAACTTTTATGCTCGGCTTTCTCACGATAATCAATTGATGCTTGATACTTCTTCTGCTGGCTCCTTTATGACAAGAACTATTGAATTCAAATGTGATCTGCTTGAAAGAATTAATGCAACTCTGAAGATTGGGAGTCCAACAAAGGTAATGGGTCGGGTATAAATATTGAGTTTGATTGCGTTAAATCTTTTATGGAAACTGAAGCTTTTCATAAGTTTAGTGCAAAATATGGTCTTGACTCTGAGATAGTAGCTACTTTCTGTGAATCATTTGCTACTCGTGTTGACCTCCCTAAGGGATTAAGGAACATGCTAAAGCTATAACTGTGGTTAATAAAAGTAATGTTAAAACATAAAAACCTTCTGAAAAATTAATGTAGAATCTAATATTGCTCTGGTTAACTCTTGGTTGATAATATTGATGGGCATGCTATTTACTTATGGGATGAGGCTGCTAGAATTGCAAAACCTCTTAGAAACAAACAAGATTTGTTAGATAAGAATAAACCAGTGATTGGCATGCATGTTGTTTCTTTTAAAATTGGAGATCATTGCTATCATGGTTTATGCGATATAGGTGCTAGTGTGAGTGCAATTCCATTTACGTTACATCAAGAAATTATGCATGATATAGCGCCAGCTGAGATTGAAGACATTGATGTCACTATTAAACTTGCAAATAGAGATACTATTTTACCACTTGGGATTGTTCGAGATGTTGAACTCTTGTGTGAAAAAGTCAAGTACCCTACTGATTCATAGTACTTGGTTCATGACAAAATAATTTTTGTCCCATTATATTTGGTAGGCCTTTCTGAATACTGTTAATGCTGAAATTGATTGTGCTAAAGAAAAGGTTAGAGTCAACTCTGGTGATATGTCTCATGAGTTTAATTTCTCTAAGTTTAGTAGACAACCGCATGAGAAAGAACTATCTAGTACAGATGAAATTATTGGTCTTGCTTCTATCGTCATGCCTCCTATTGATCCGTTAGAACAATATTTGCTAGACCTTGAAAATGATATGCATATGAATGAAGGAAATGAAAGAAATGAGATATTCTTTAAACAAACGCCTATCCTTAAACACAATTTACCTGTTGATACCCTAGGGACCCTCTTCCACCTAAGGGTGATCCCATGTTTGAATTGAAGACACTACCTGACACACTAAATTATGGTTATCTTGATGAAAAGAAGGTATATCCTGTTATTATTAGTGCTAACCTTTTAGAGCATGAAGAAAAGAGATTACTTAAAACTCTGAAGAATCATCGAGATGCTATTGGATATACTCTTGATGATCTTAAGGGCACTATCCCTATGTTATGCCAACACAAGATTAATATGGAGCCGGATGCTAAAACTGTCGTTGATCATCAACGTCGCCTTAATACTAAAATGAAAGAAGTGGTAAGAATTGAGATATTAAAGCTTCTAGAGGCAGGTATTATTTATCCCATAACTGATAGTAGATGGGTAAGCCTTGTTCATTGTGTGCCTAGGAAAGGAGGTATAACTGTTGTCCCTAATGATAAAAATGAACTTATTCCACAAAGAGTTGTAACTGGTTATAGGATGGTAATTGATTTCTAGAAATTAAACAAAGATACTAGAAAAGATCATTACCCCTTGCCTTTTATTGATCAAATGTTAGAAAGATTATGTAAGCATACACACTTTTGTTTCCTTGATGGATATTCTGGTTTTTCTCAAATACCTATGTCAAAAGAAGATCAAGAGAAAACCAGTTTTACTTGTACTTTTGGAACTTATGCTTATAGGTGTATCCCTTTTGGTTTATGCAATGCACCTACTACCTTTCAATGATGTATGATGGTTATACTCTCTGATTTCTGTGAAAAGATTGTCGAGGTATTCATGGATGATTTTTCCGTTTACGACACTTCTTTCGATGATTGCTTAAGCAACCTTGATCAAGTTTTGCAGAGATGTGAAGAAACTTATCTTGTCGTGAATTGGGAGAAGTGCCACTTTATGGTGAATGAAGGTATAATACCTGGGGAGAAAATTTCCGAACGAGGTATTGAGGTGGATAAAGCTAAAGTTGATGCAATTGAGAAAATGCCATGTCCTAAAGATACAAAAGGTATAAGAAGTTTTCTTGGTCATGCTGGTTTCTATAGACGATTCATTAAGTATTTCTATAAGATTTCTAGGCCTCTTACCAATCTTTTGCAAAAATATGTTCCATTTGTTTTTGATGATGAATGTGTAGAAGCCTTTGAAATACTGAAGCAAGCTTTAATTTCTGCACCTATTGTTCAACCACCTGATTGGAACCTACCTTTTAAAATAATGTGTGATGCTAGTGACTATGTTGTTGGTGCTGTTCTAGGACAAAGAGTTGATAAGAAATTAAATATTACCCATTATGCTAGTAAGACTCCAGACAGTTCTCAAAGAAATTATGCTACTACTAAGAAAGAATTTTTAGCAGTTGTGTTTGCATGTGATAAGTTTAGGCTTTATATTGTTGACTCTAAAGTTACTATTCACACCGATCATGCTGCTATTAAATACCTTATGGAAAAGAAAGAGGCTAAACCTAGATTGATTAGGTGGGTTCTTTTACTTCAAGAATTTGATTTGCACATTATTGATAGAATGGGAGCTGAGAATCCTATGGCAGATAATTTATCTAGAATGGAAAATGTTCTTGATGACCCACTACCCATTGACGATAGTTTTCCTGATGAGCCATTAGCTATTATAAATGCTTCTCGTAATACTCCTTGGTATGCAGACTATACTAATTACATTGTTGCTAAATATATACCACCTAATTTTACATACCAACAAAACAAAAAGTTCTTCTTTGATTTAGGACATTACTTTTGGGATGACCCACATTTATATAAAGGAGTATATGGTATTATTAGACATTGTGTACCTGAGCATGAACATGACAAATCTTACGGAAGTGTTATTCTGAGGCATATGGAGGACACCATGCAGGAGATGGAACCACACATAAGGTATTACAGTCTGGTTTTTATTGGCCTACTCTCTTCAAGGATGCATGTAAGTTTGTCCTTTCTTGTGATGAATGTCAAAGAATTGGTAATATTGGTAGACGTCAGGAAATACAATGAATTATTCACTTGTTATTGAACCATTTGATGTTTGGAGTTTGATTATATGGGACCTTTTCCTTCCTCTAATGGGTATACACATATTCTAGTTGTTGTTGATTATGTCACTAAGTGGGTAGAAGCTATTCCAACTAGCAGTGTTGATCACTACAACTCTATTAAAATGCATAAATAAGTTATCTTTCTGAGGTTTGGAGTCCCTAGATATTTAATGACTGATGGTGGTTCACATTTTATTCATGGTTGATGACCCACAAGTATAGGGGATCAATCGTAGTCCTTTCGATAAGTAAGAGTGTCGAACCCAACGAGGAGCAGAAGGAAATGACAAGCGGTTTTCAGCAAGGTAATTTCTGTAAGCACTAAAATTGTAGGTAACAGACAGTTTGATAGCAAGATAATTAGTAACAAGCCAGTAACGGTAACGGTAAACAAGGTGTAGCAAGGTAGCCCAATCCTTTTGAGGCAAAGGACAGGCCAGAACAATCACTAGTAATAGGCAAAGTGTTCTTGAGAGTACACGGGAATTTCGTCTACTCACTTTTATCATGTTGGTTTGATTCATGTTTGCTACTTTGGTAATTTGATATGTGGGTGGACCGGTGCTTGGGTGCTGTTCTTACTAGATAAACCTACCACTTATGATTAACCCCCCCGCAAGCATCCGCAACTACGAGAAAAGTATTAAGATAAAATCTAACCATAGCATTAAACGTTTGGATCCAAATCAGCCCCTTACGGGTTTAAGCATCTGTCACTCTAGCAACCCATCATCTAATAACTACTCCACAATGCATCCCCTTACGCCCATGAATGGTGAAGTGTCATGTAGTCGACGTTCACATGGCACCACAAAGGGAATCACAACATACATATCATCAAAATATCGAACACATATCAAATTCACATGATTACTCGCAACATGACTTCTCCCGTGACCTCAAGAACAAAGGTAACTACTCACAAATAATAATCATGCTCAAGATCAGAGGAGTATTGAATGGCATAATGGATCTGAACATATAATCTTCCATCAAATAAACCATATAGTAATCAACTACACAAGGTAATCAACACTACTAGTCACCCACAGGTACCAATCTGAGGTTCCGGTACAAAGATTGAACACAAGAGATGAACTAGGGTTTGAGAGGAGATGGTGCTGTTGAAGATGTTGATGAAGATTGGCCTCCCAAAGATGAGAGGGGTGTTGGTGATGACGATAGCTTCGATTTCCCCCTCTGGGAGGGATGTTCCCCCGGCGGAATCGCTCCGCCAGAGGGAAAAAGTGCTCCTGCCCAAGTTCTGCCTCGAGGCGGCGGCGCTTCGTCCTGAAAGTCCTCCTATGATTTTTTTCTAGGTCAAGTGTGACCATATACCAGAAGATGGGCACTGGAGGTAGGCCGAGGTGGCCACAACCCATCAGGGCGCGCCCAGGGTGCAAAATGTACGTATCAACTCCCCCAAGCTTAGACCTCGCTTGTCCTCAAGCGAAAGCCGTTATTGAAAAGCATGTCCACATGGTTTGAGAGAGAGGTGTCGGTAAAAACAAAATACGGACATAGAAACATCATGCTTATTAATATAATAGCAACAAACTCTAACATAAAAACTTATGTCAATACATTTTTATCATATGGCTTCTCATGAACAAGTAACAATTCATCACAACATAGAAGTATGAAGCATGACCCTTATTGGGAACCAACAAACTATGTTCTCAGTCAAATTTGCAACTACAATTCATCATATTTTCAGGAAGGGTCTCATGTCGGAGCCTTTTGGCAAGTCCACATACTCAACCATCATTTAGTCTTCTATGATTGCTAACTCTCACGGCATACCCATGAACAAAAGGTTTCAACCGGACACATATGAAGATAGGGGCTTGTAGTTTCGCCTCCCAACTTACTCACCTCAAGGGTGATGTCAACAATAATATCTCATGCCCACCCATATCCAACTGGATATATGTTCCTAGATCTTTCCTCACCACATGATGCTTGCAAAAGAAAAAGTAAAAAGGAATAGGGAAAAAATACTTTGACTCTTGCATAAAACTAAATACATAAAAGTAAAAGATAGGCCCTTCACAGAGGGAAGCAGAGGTTGTCATGCGCTTATTGGTTTCTATGCCCAATCCCTTAATGTAAAAGAACGTCACGCTATATTGCCCCCTATGATAGCAACCTTTATTATGTAGTCCGTCGCTTTTATTACTTTTCCATCATAAGTTCGTATAGCGCTCAATTTTCTCTTACACTAATTGATCAAAACACTTTTAGAAGCAATTTTTATTGTCTTGTTGCACCGATGACAACTTACTTGAAGGATCTTTCTCGATCCATAGGTAGGTATGGTGGACACTCAAAGAAGGAGTTTGGGTTTGGGTTTTTGGATGCACAAGTAGTATCTCTACTTAGTGCGGAATTTCGGCTAGCAAAGATATTGAGCAAGCACCACATGTTAAAGGATCTATGACAATATAACTTCTATGTAGATATGAACAAACATAAATCATTACATTGTCTTCCTTGTCCAACGTCAACAATTTTGACATATAATATTTGATGGCGGCTCACAATCATAAAAGATGTCCAAGATGGTGTATTTGCATGTGAATCTTCTCTTCCCTTATTAATTCTTTCATGAATTGCATCATTGACCAATGCTATGTTTGTCAATCTCCAATAAATTTTACTACTTATACTTTTCCTTATGTGATGTCATTACTCACCATAAGGTTAGCATATGATCCTTTTCATTTGTTTCTTCTTTTCTTTATTTTGATTGCAACAAGAAAGTAGAGAGGCAAAAAACTCAAACTAAACTTTATTATATAACTCTCACTCGATTACATAGATAGGTAGGCCACAGAACTAACACACGAAAATAGATCATGCTAAACTGTTATTCAACTAAAGCAAAGGAAAACTAAAGATCGAACTAAAATAAGTAAAGGTGAATAAAAGTGGTGGTGATACGATACTGGGGCACCTCCCCCAAGCTTGGCTCAAGCCAAGGGGAGTGCCCATACCCGTGTGCTTAAGTCTCCTTTGGTGGTGGTGATGAAGAAGGTGGTGGTGTTGACGAAGCCTTCTTCTTCAACTTATATTTAAGCATAAAGTTTTCCTCCCTTAGATCATCGTTCTCCAACTCAAGCTTTAATATCTTTTTGCACAATGCCGCCTTGCTCTCCTACAGAAAACGAGATGGGATAAATTGGACCTTAGGTTTGTATCTTCTAGGGAGGCTTGATTTCTTAAACTCCACATGCATGTCGCCGAGTTGAGGTAATGGATCATCCTCTTCCTCAGAGCTATCATCCTTTACTTCCTTCATGGTAGCATCTTCTTCTTCCTCCGAGGTCCATAGATAGGGGTAAATTTCCCTAAAGATCTTTGGGTCTGAAACATAGGGATCAACATGGCTCTCTCCCTCCGAATCTTGAGACGACATATTTTTATATCTGTCAGGGAAACAACACGAAACAAGAACAGAGGATTTTTCTGCGATGCGGTCGTCAAAATAGTCGGGGGTATATATCGAGAATTTTTATTCTTGGGAATCAAGTATATGGAAGGAAAACGGGGTCAGGAAGGCATCCGAGGTGGGCACAACCCACCAGGGCGCGCCCAGGGGTGCCTGGCGCACCCTGGTGTATCGTGATCACCTCGATCACCTTCCGGTTTATTTCTTTAATTCCAAAATTTTAAAATATTCCAAAACTGACAAAAAATATTTTTGCGGATTTTTCGAAGTTCGTTTACTTACCGTATCACGTACCTCCTATTTTTAGGAATTCTGGAGTGTTCCGGAAGGTTTCTTTAATGTGTTCCTCCGGTGTCATGGTTTGGATAACATTGCTTTCGATGTTAATAGGCGTACCTGAGATATAATGCTTAATTCTTTGTCCATTAACCACCTTCGGGTTAGTACCTTCGGCGTTATTAATCTTGATAGCTCCAGAATGATAAACCTCTTCGATAATATATGGTCCTTCCCATTTGGAGAGAAGCTTTCCTGCAAAAAATCTTAAACGAGAGTTGAACAAAAGAACATAATCTCCTATTTTGAATTCTCGCTTTTGGATTCTTTTGTCATGCCATCTTTTTACTTTTTCTTTGAATAGCCTAGCATTTTCATACGCTTGGGTTCTCCGTTCATCTAGTGAGCTAATATCAAATAACCTCTTCTCACCGGCAAGTTTGAAATCATAGTTGAGTTCTTTAATTGCCCAAAATGCTTTGTGTTCTAATTCTAGAGGCAAATGACAAGCTTTCCCATACACCATTTTATATGGACACATACCCATAGGATTTTTATAAGCTGTCCTATAGGCCCAAAGTGCATCATCTAATTTCTTAGACCAATTCTTATGAGACCTATTGACAGTTTTTTGTAATATTAATTTTATTTCTCTATTGAGTATGATAGGGTGATGCAATTCTATGGTTAACATCATATTTAGCAAGCATCTTACGGAAAGCACCATGAATAAAATGTGAACAACCATCGGTCATTAAATATCTAGGGACTCCAAACCTCGGGAAGATAACCTCTTTAAGCATTTTAATGGAGGTGTGGTGATTAGCACTACTAGTTGGAATAGCTTCTACGAACTTTGTGACATAATCAACTGCAACCAAAATATGAGTGTACCCATTGGAGGAAGGAAAAGGTCCCATATAGTCAAAACCCCAAACGTCAAATGGTTCGACAACAAGTGAATAATTCATAGGCATTTCCTGACGCTTACCGATATTACCAATTCTTTGGCATTCATCACAAGACAAGACAAACTTACGGGCATCCTTGAAGAGAGTAGGCCAATAAAAACCAGACTGTAATACCTTATGAGCAGTTCTATCTCCCACATGATGTCCTCCATAAGCTTCAGAATGACATCTCCGTAGGATTTTTTCCTGTTCATGCTCAGGTACACAACATCTAATAATACCATCTACTCCTTGTTTATAAAGGTGTGGGTCATCCCAAAAGTAATGTCTCAAATCATAGAAGAATTTTTTCTTTTGTTGGTAAGTGAAGCTAGGTGGTATATATTTAGCGACAATGTAATTAGCATAATCAGCATACCAAGGAGTGTTTTGAGAAACATTTATTGCAGCTAACTGTTCGTCAGGGAAACTATCATCAATAGGTAATGGGTCATCAAGAATATTTTCTAACCTAGACAAGTTATCGGCTACGGGGTTCTCAGCTCCCTTCCTATCAACGATGTGTAAGTCAAATTCTTGAAGCAAGAGAACCCACCTAATGAGTCTAGGTTTAGCATCTTTATTTTCCATAAGGTATTTTATAGCAGCATGATCAGTGTGAACAATAACTTTGGAATCAACAATATAGGATCTAAATTTATCACAAGAAAACACAACTGCTAAAAATTCTTTTTCAGTAGTAGCATAGTTTCGTTGGGCACTATCTAGAGTTTTACTAGCATAATGGATAACATTCAATTTCTTATCAACTCTTTGTCCTAGGATAGCACCAACAGCATAATCACTAGCATCACACATAATTTCAAAAGGCAAGTTCCAATCAGGTGGTTGTACGATAGGTGCAGAGGTTAAGGCTTTCTTGAGTGTTTCAAAGGCTTCCACACAATCATCATAAAAAACAAAAGGAATATCCTTTTGCAAAAGATTATTAAGAGGCCTAGAAATTTTAGAGAAGTCTTTAATGAACCTCCTATAAAAACCAGCATGACCAAGGAAACTTCGAATACCTTTAATATCTTTAGGACATGGCATTTTCTCAATTGCATCAACTTTAGCTTTATCCACCTCAATGCCTCGTTCATATATTTTATGCCCCAAGACAATGCCTTCATTAACCATAAAGTGGAACTTCTCCCAATTCTAGACGAGATTAGTTTGTTCACATCTCTGCAAAACTCGATCAAGGTTGCTTAAGCAATCATCAAAAGAAGTTCCGTAAATGGAAAAATCATCCATGAAAACCTCCACAATCTTTTCACAAAAATCAGAGAATATAGCAGTCATACATCTTTGAAACGTAGAAGGTGCGTTGCATAAACCAAAAGGCATACGTCTATAAGCATAGGTTCCAAAAGGGCAAGTAAAGGTAGTTTTCTCTTGATCGGATTGTGACACAGGTATTTGAGAGAAACCAGAATATCCATCTAAGAAACAAAAGTGTGTGTGGTTAGATAGTCTTTCAAGCATTTGATCAATGAATGGTAGAGGGTAATGATCTTTCCTAGTAGCTTTATTTAATTTTCTAAAATCAATTACCATTCTATAGCCAGTGACAATTCTTTGTGGAATTAGTTCATTCTTATCATTGGGAACAACGGTAATACCTCCTTTCTCAGGGACACAATGAACGGGACTTACCCATCTACTATCAGCTATGGGATAGATTATACCTTCTTCCAGAAGCTTTAATATTTCAGTTCTTACCACTTCTTTCATCTTAGGATTCAATCGCCGTTGGTGATCAACAACGGGTTTAGCATCAGGTTCCATATTAATCTTGTGCTGGCATAGAGTGGGACTAATGCCTTTAAGATCATCAAGAGTATATCCAATAGCAGCCAGGTGCTTCCTTAGAACTTTTAATAATCTTTCTTCTTCATGTTCTGAAAGGTTAGCACTAATAATAACAGGATATATCTTTTTCTCATCAATATAAGCATATTTCAAAGTGTCAGGCAATTGTTCCAATTCAAACACAGGATCACCTTTAGCTGGAGGAGGACCTCCAAGAGTTTCAATAGGCAAATTGTGTTTTAGGAGAGGTTGTTGTTCGAAGGAAATTTGATCTATTTCATTTCTTTCACGCAGGTGCATATCATTTTCATGGTCGAGCAAATATTGTTCTAATGGATCAGTAGGAGGCACAACAATAGAAGCAAGACCAATTATTTCATCCTTACTAGATAACGCTTTATCGCAAGGTTGTCTACTAAACTTGGAAAAATTAAACTCATGAGACACAGTACCAAAACTGACACCGACAGTTTGTTTTTCACAATCTATCTTAGCATTGACGGTGCTCAAGAAAGGTCTACCAAAGATAATGGGACAAAAGTCATCTTGTGGGGAACTAAGGACTAGAAAATCAGTAGGGTATTTTACCTTCCCGCACAAGACTTCAACATCTCTAACAATCCCAAGTGGTGTGATAGTGTCTCTATTAGCAAGTTTAATAGTAACATCAATGTCTTCCATTTCAGCAGGTGCTATTTCATGCATAATTTCTTGGTATAAGGTAAAAGGGATAGCACTCACGCTAGCACCCAAATCACATAAACCATGATAGCAATGATCTCCTATTTTGACTGAGACAACATGCATGCCTTCTATGGGTCTATTTTTATCTTTTTCATTGGGTTTAGCAATTCTAGCAGCTTCGTCACAAAAGTCGATAACATGCCCATCAATATTTTCTACCAAGAGATCTTTACCCATAGCAACACTAGGTTCCACTTTAATTTTCTCAGGGGGTTTAGGTGCTCTTATATTACTCTTACGAACCACAGTGGATACCTTAGCATGTTCCTTTATCCTAACAGGGAAAGGTGGTTTTTCAATATAAGCGGTAGGCACAACTGGATCAACATTGTAAAAGATGGTTTGTTCTTTAGCTATGACCGGTTCTTTAATTTCTTCTTTAATAGGGGGATGATATTTAAACCACTTCTCCTTAGGTAGGTCAATGTGAGTAGCAAATGCTTCGTAGAAAGAGGCTACTATCTCAGAGTCAAGTCCATATTTAGTGCTAAACTTGTGAAAAGTATCTGTATTCATAAAGATTTAACACAATCAAATTCAAGCTTTATACCTGACTCATTACCTTCGTCGAGTTACCAATCTTCAGAGTTGCGTTTAATTCTTTCTAAGAGATCCCACTTGAATTCAATAGTCTTCTTCATATAAGAACCAACACAAGAAGTGTCGAGCATGGATTGATCATTATGAGAAAGCCGAGCATAAAAATTCTGAATGACAACTTCTCTCGGAATGTCATGATTGGGGCATGAATATAACATAGAATTAAGCCTCCCCGAAGCTAGAGCGATACTTTCTCCTTCACGAGGCCAAAAATTATATATATAATTCCGATCACGATGAACTAGATGCATGTGATAAAACTTTTGGTTAAATTCCAATTGCAAACGATTCCAGTTCCACGATCCAAGATCATCACATAGCCTATACCATGTCAATGCTTTTCCCTCCAAAGATAAAGTTAAAATCTTCTTCTTAACTTCATCTCCGGGTAAACCTGCAAGCTTAAATAATCCACAAATTTCGTTCACATATAAGATGTGCATATCAGGATGTTCAGTTCCATCTCCTGCATAAGGTTTAGCAAGCAGTTGTTCTAACATACCCGAAGGAATTTCATAAGTAACATTTTCAGTAGGTGCTGTAGGTTGAGGGGCAGCTAATTGTGGTTCCGTTCGAGGTGAAGATACCCCGAACAAACCCCTCAAAGGATTGTTTTCCATAGTAGCAAGTAGCGATAAATTTCAGCACATAGTATAAGTTTTTCCTTACCGATTTCCACTTACCAAGAGCGCTTCACTCCCCGACAACGGCGCCAGAAAAGAATCTTGATGACCCACAAGTATAGGGGATCAATCATAGTCCTTTCGATTAGTAAGAGTGTCAAACCCAACGAGGAGCAGAAGGAAATGACAAGCACTTTTCAGCAAGGTAATTTCTGCAAGCACTGAAATTGTAGGTAACAGATAGTTTGATAGCAAGTGATTAGTAACAAGCCAGTAACGGTAACGGTAAACAAGGTGCAGCAAGGTAGCCCAATCCTTTTGAGGCAAAGGACAGGCCAGAACAATCACTAGTAATAGGCAAAGTGTTCTTGAGAGTACACGGGAATTTCGTCTAGTCACTTTTATCATGTTGGTTTGATTCGTGTTCGCTACTTTGATAATTTGATATGTGGGTGGACCGGTGCTTGGGTGCTGTTCTTACTTGAACAACCTCCCACTTATGATTAACCCCTCGCAAGCATCCGCAACTATGAGAAAAGTATTAAGATAAAATCTAACCATAGCATTAAACGTTTGGATCCAAATCAGTCCCTTACGAAGCAGCGCATAAACTAGGGTTTAAGCTTCTGTCACTCTAGCAACCCATCATATAATAACTACTCCACAATGCATCCCCTTAGGCCCATGAATGGTGAAGTGTCATGTAGTCGACATTCACATGACACCACTAAGGGAATCACAACATACATATCATCAAAATATCGAACACATATCAAATTCACATGATTACTTGCAACATGACTTCTCCCGTGACCTCAAGAACAAAGGTAATGACTCACAAATAATAATCATGCTCAAGATCATAGGAGTATTGAATGGCATAATGGATCTGAACATATAATCTTCCACCAAATAAATCATATAGTAAACAACTACGCAAGGTAATCAACACTACTAGTCACCCACAGGTACCAATCTGAGGTTCCGGTACAAAGATTGAATACAAGAGATGAACTAGGGTTTGAGAGGAGATGGTGCTGTTGAAGATGTTGATGAATATTGGCCTCCCAAAGATGAGAGGGGTGTTGGTGATGACGATAGCTTCGATTTCCCCCTCCGGGAGGGAAGTTCCCCCTGCGAAATCGGTCCGCCAGAGGGCAAAAGTGCTCCTGCCCAAGTTCCACCTCGAGGCGACGGCGCTTCGTCCCGAAAGTCCTCCTCTGGTTTTTTCTAGGTCAAGTGTGACCATATACCAGAAGATGGGCACTGGAGGTGGGCCGAGGTGGCCACAACCCATCAGGGCGCGCCCTGGTGGGTTGTGCCCACCTGGGAGGCCCCCTCCGGTAGTTTTCTGCTCCAATATTTTTTATTAAATGCAAAAATAATCTCCATAAAATTTCAGCTTCATTGGAGTTGTGCAGAATAGGTATCTCTAACGTGCTTTTCTTGGGTCCAGAATTCCAGCTGCCGATATTCTCCCTCTTTGTGTAAACCTTGCATATTATGAGAGAAAAGGCATTAGAATCACTCCCCAAAGCTTTGTTATTCAACAAAACAAAGTAAATAACAGTTGGAAATCATGATGCAAAATGGACGTATCAACTCCCCCAAGCTTAGACCTTGCTTGTCCTCAAGCGAAAGCCGATATTGAAAAGCATGTCCACATGGTTTGAGAGAGAGGTGTCGATAAAAACAAAATACGGACATAGAAGCAGCATGCTTATTAATATAACTGCAACAACTCTAACATAAAAACTTATTTCAATACATTTTTATCATATGGCTTCTCATGAACAAGTAACAATTCATCACAACATAGAAGTATGAAGCATAACCCTTATTATACATTTCTCATTTCAGGTTCTTTGTAGGAAAACTCCTCTCCAGATGGGAAGGACCCTACATTATCGAGGAGGTTTATTGTTTCAGGGCCATCAAGATAAATAATGCGGAAGGAGCAAATCCTAAGGTGGTTAATGGGCAAAGAATTAAACATTATATTTCAGGTACACCCATCAAAAAGGAAACCAATGTTATTCAAACAATGACACCGGAGGAGCACATAAAAGAGACCTTCCAGAACACAGAAGAGGGGAAGGTATGTGGTACGGTAAGTAAACCGACTCCAAAAATTCCATAAAAAATATTTATGTCATTTTTGGGACATTAGAAAAAATACAAAAATAAGAACCAACCGAGGAGACCCACGAGGAGGTCACAAGGCAACAGAGCGCGCCCAGGGGGGCAGGTTGCCTTGTGGGCCCCTCGTGTGCCTTCCCGACTCCGTTTTCTTTCCGTTTACTTGTCCTGCATGTAGAAAAAATCACTATATATATTCCCCGATGTTCTGACCATCGTATCGCAAGTTTTCCTCCTGTTCTTGTTTCCGGGTATTTTCTGGCAAAGCTAGATCGTGATGTGTTCGTCAAGCTCGGCCAAGGACAAATTCTTCGAGAAGGTCATTGTGGGATCGAGAAGAGACGTCTAGAGGGGGATGAATAGACTACTTGACAAATTAAAAACCTAACCTTTTCCCAATTTTAATGATTGGCAGATTTTAGCACACTAGTGCACGCGCCTGCTATACAAACGGTTTTTAACCCCTTTCCGTGACGTAGTCTCAAACCGTCGCCTTGCATGTGTGGGCAATAGGGGGGGCCTATTCCACACGACACGGAAAACCCATCGGCGATGGCTGCGCCCGGTCACACACGATGGGCAAAAATATGTCGTGTGCGATTGGAAGGGCCATCACAAACAGATAAATTGGGGAAGTCGTGTGAGATGTGCTTAGCATCCCACATAGTGAATCCCAAACGTACGTTTCCGTTCGTATTCTACATCACACACAATTTTCTGCATAACATCGTCTGTGTTAGGGGTGGCCATCACGCACGGTGCCTAGAAGAAACTATTTGGCATAGGGCTGTCCATCACACACACGTTTTATGTGAAAACGTTTGCGAATATGTGTTCTAACGCACACAATTTTTAGCCAGAAGTCGTGTGTGATTTTTCACTGATACAACACGCCAAATTTCTAGAAACCGTGAGGGTTTGGTGAGGTGATCGCTCACGGTGTTCTATGGCAAACCGTCTGCAATATGAAATCGCTCTATTATTTATAATCCAGCTAGTAAATAAATTGACACTTCATATCAAGCACACAATATATTTCATTTCGTATTACGGCAACCAGGATTTCATAATTGAAATACATCAGAGTACAACATCATATAGGCATAAACTACCTAGCTACCCAATTACACGACATGACCGAGTTTCACATGCAACATCTAAAACCTTTCGAAAATAGCATCATAATGGTAAATAGACAGATGATTCTCGTCTAGAAAACTGTTGAAGCGGAAGGCAAATATTGAGCCTTCGCTGATGTCGAAGGTCCTTGCAACTTTATGACAGTGCCTGTAGATGGTTGCCCGCCCATCCTTCATCCTCTTGAGGAAGACTTCAAGATTATACCATGTGTGCTGTATGAATACCTTCCTTGCCTCTTGACCATATAGGTGGTTTGAGATGTAGTCATTGATGAATTGCTTTGGAAAACTGGAAACAAAGATATGCATAAATTTCGTTTCAAAAAATTGTAATGTCACAAAAGGAAAAAAGACAAGGTAAAAGAGATAGTACCATCCTATAGATCACTGATGTCTTCTTCATTGTGCAGACCAACAACTTGTTTTTTTTGTCCCAAGTTTCTTTATCTTAACAATCTTTCTGTGTTTCTTGATTTGACTGATATTCATGAACACATCATTTCCCCACATGCAAAATGGGTTGAACAATGGGTCTAAACCTCTTACAGCAGGACCTACATGTGCAAGACCAAATTATTATTAGAAAACTAAATATTAGAATGGTTCATGCAATTGCACAATAATTTGCTATTATCCAAAGGATCATGAAAGTGCAAACCTCGATGGTAAACTTCAGTGTCTCCCATTGTTCCCCCTGTAACGCGTTTAAGATAGATATTGATCAGGTTTTAAGCGAGATTTGGCGTGCTATCAGTAAAATATGTTAATGAAAAACAAACGCATTGCATATCCAACATATGAATTCAAGCCACATGGAAAAGCCAAGCGTGCTAAGAACTATGAAATATAGCAATTGTATGTTTCACATGCATAACAAAACAAAATTGTACCAACAATAATCGAACATCACATTGCAGATGATCACCAAAACAAATGAACCAAACAGTTAACTGAGCATCACATTGCACAATAGAACATACTAGAAGGTTAGATTGCATAGTAGCATTACATTGCATATTTCAATAGAATTTCTTAAGGAAAGGCAGGAGCAGCACATACAACAGGTAAAGCAAACATGCTTAACAGGTGTAGCTACCTGAACACAGGTCATTAGTAATTAGGCTTAAAAATAAAGATATTCCTCATCATTGGAGATATCGATAATGATGGGCTTGGATGAGGGCGAGGCCTCCACATCGTGGGTGCCCTCCTCATAGTGGTGAGTGGCCTCAGCCTGTCCGGGCACCAACCTGCCGGCTCTGGAGTTGAGGAAAGCACGGGCACGCTGAGAAAACAACTTGTAGTCGTCGTCGAAGGCAACAACGGAGCCCTCGAGAAAACACAACGATCTGTTCTTCAAAGAAGCCAACCGCGTGGCGGCGTCCATGCGCGAGGCATCGACGGTGGCCTCCATGGTGAGCTGCTACTCCAAGATCTGGGGGTCGGCACGCATGGCAGCCATTGCGGCCTCATCCGCGCGTGCGGTTGCGATTTGCTTCTCTGCTGCCAGGTGCTCCTTGAGATCCTGGCTATACTGCGTGCACCATGTCTTTCGGCGGCGATTATGTGGGGGGTGGGCCGGTGATTTTGGTGGAATGTGTCGCGCCGACGGTCGGGGCATGTGGAATGGAGGAGGAGGGGGTGGAGGGGGAGGGGGTATGGGGAAGGTGTGGATTACCTGACTAGATGGAGGAGGGCGAGCAACAGGAAGGAGCGTCGCCGGCGAGGAGGCGGCACTGCAAGCAAGCAATGAAGGTTTGAACTTAGGAAAGGAAGGGGGAAGCAGGGGGATGTGGCTTTTGATTATTATGAGGGGCAGGGGAGGTAGATATTTGCGCGGCAGCCCAAAATTCCGTTCAGTGTGGCGAAAAAGTAGCGCGCACAGTCACATCGGACACAGTCCCTTTACCATAACTGTGTGTGATATTCAACAACACAAACGAATCCTATAGTTTATCCCATGTGTGATGAGACTGAACGTGGAAATTTTGGTCTCCAAGCTTCCGGCGTAAGATATCACATACTACATTGCACACGGTACATGCATTTCATTTTCATTTGGAAGAGAAAATGGGGATACGGCGGCAAATTTTGGTCCGAATTTCCCTCGTTACATTGGTCATCGATGTCATTGGTTAATTTAACAACACTTGGAAATTTGAGTACTACACAAAAGAGCCTACAACACTGCCCGCACTTACTTAATCAAGCAACTAATAAACATTAGTTAGTTGACCTAAACATTACTCTAACAAAAGATCATCGCTCTAGACAGAGACAAATATTTTGCCTGGCATTCATCGATCTCCGCCGCCTCCTTGATGACCAGGTCCCGCTCGATGACCTCCGGGGATCCATCGCCACATACTCCAGCATCTCGCAGTCTTCGTCCACCATCTCTTTGGATAAGGCCGCCATGAGCCAGGCATGGGCGGCCTTGCTCCGGGCATGGACGGCCACAATCTTGGCTAGGGAGGCCGCCGACGAACGGACACCTACTCGAGCACACTCAACGATTACCAGCTCATTGGACTTGGGTTGTCGACCGGTGTCGGAGAAGGAAGATGTGATTTGTGCAGTGACCGACACGAGATGGGCGTGGGCGGTCTTGAGATGGCACTGGGCGTCCGCCATCAGGGCTACGCTGACCGCCGAGAAACTGGCAGCTGATGTGTCGTTCTCTCCATTTGCTATTCCCGTCGCGGTTGTTGCTGCCGCCCTCTCAGCTGTAGCAGTTGCCCTTTCGATTGCTGCAGCCGCCGTGTCGGAGGTAGCAGCCGCGTTCAAGCATGTGGAGAGCGTGCTCATGGCTGATGTGGCCGCGCTCGGCCCGGAGTGGGTTGCCAAAGTTGCCCTCACGACGGGAATCCACATCCCCATCTTTCACCGGCGACGATTGAAAAGTAAAATGGTCTGAGGAGTCAGTGTGGTAAACTGACCGGCGGTGTACTGTAGCCGACGAAGCTTCCAGCCTAAGCCATGCATTATGAGGATTGGCCCAAGATATTTTGTACTGCATCACACATGATTCATGAACTTGAACTGTTTGTGAAAGACTTGATTTTCAAAATGATTTTAAAACAAAAAATGAGGTTACTTCGACAAAGGACGGTGTTTGGATTGCAATGAGATTTAGCTACAATGAACACTGACCAATAGATGTGTCATGCTAAAATATGGAATTATTCAGGGTCCATTTGGCATTTTATACAGTAATTGAGTTTTCTAGACATTTAATGTGTATAATTCAAATTTGAACTATCGTCCCAATGTCCGGTGCATCAAAATGGGATGAAAAATCATATCAGTGTCCATCGCTTCATCTTTAGGTCACGGGCGAGAAATGGAAATGAATTTCAAACATCTCGGCATGTTGGCTCGGCCACAAACGTTGAGAAACTTGGTTTTTAAATTACTGTAAATCGAAAACGCGTCATAAATTCTAAAAACTTGGCATGTTGTCATGACATGGCACATATGTGCCATGGTAAAAAAATTGTCCAACTTGGGATAATTTTAGGCACAGGTCCTTTACAAACCGGAGCTTCTCATTGCAAGTTTTGTGGTTCCGATAAGGAACACGTCACCTTACGTGGGCAAAACGACATCCGCTCATCTTCTCGGCTTGAACTTTTATTAGAGGCAACACAAACCAGTAAGAGTGTCTTGCTAAAATATGGAATTATTCAGGGTTCTTTTTGCATTTTCATACGTTAATTGAGTTCTCTAGGCATTTAATGTGGATAATTAAAATTTGAACTAAAATCACAAGGTCTGGTGCATCAAAATGGGTTGAAAAATCATATAAGTGCCATGGCTATTTGGGGCCCATGCAAGATATGGGAATGGATTTCAAACATCTCGGGGTCTTTGCTCGGACACATACATTGAGAAACTTGGTTTTACATTCATGTATAAATCAAAAACTCATCATAATTTCATGAAACTTGGTATGGTGTCAGGACATGGCTCATATGTGCCCTGGTGAGAAAATGTCCGATTTGGGACAAGTTTTGGCACAAGCCACTTACAAACCTGAGATTCTCATGGGAAGCTTTTGTGGTTTCGATATGGAATGCGTCACCTTATGTGGGCGAATCGACATCCGCTGCATCTTCTCATCTTGAAGTATATATTTCTAGAGGCAACATATACCAAAATGAGTGTCGTTACAAAATATGAAATTATACATGGTTCATTTGGCCTTTTTATACATTAATTTACTTTTATAGGTTTATATGCATTATTTAACATGCATAATTCAAATTTGAACTACAATCACAAGGTCCAGTGCATCAAAATGGGTTGAAAATCTTATAAGTGTACATGCATCTTTAGGATCCCAATGCAAGATATGGGAATGAATTTCAAACATCTCGTGGTCTTGGCCCGGGCACACAAACATTGAGAAACTCGGGTTTTAAATCATGTATAAATCAAAAACTCATAAGAAAATTCATGAAACTTGGCATGGTGTCATGACATGCATGGCTCATATGTGCCCTGGTAAAATAATGTCCAATTTGGGACAAGTTTTGGCACAAGCCCCTCACAAACCAGAGCTTCTCACGGGAAGCTTTATAGTTTTGATATGGAATGTGTCACCTTACATGGGCGAATCGACATCCGCTGCCTCTTCTCGTCTTGAACTATTTCTATAGGCAACATATACCAAAATGAGAGTGTCGTGCCAAAATATGTAATTATACATGGTTTGTTTGGAGTTTTTATACATTAATTGACTTTTATATGCATTATTTAATATGCATAATTCAAATTTGAACTACAATCACAAGGTCCGGTGCATCAAAATGGTTTGAAAACCATATTAGTGTGCATGCATATTTAGGTCCCATGCAAGATATGGGAATGAATTTCAAACATCTCGGGGTCTTGACTCGGCCACAGAAACATTGAGAAACATGGGTTTTAAATCATGTAAATGAAAAACTCGTCAGAAGATTCATGAAACTTGGCATGGTGTCATGAACATGGCACATAAAGGCTTCATAGCATTTTTTTCCTATTTGAGACTCGTTTTTTAATATATATTTTCTTTTAGAGCCAACATTGAGAATATTACGTTAAATTATAGTGAATCTAGAACTCACACAAAATTCAATAAATTGGGCATGGCATCATGATATAGCACAAATATGTTGTGGTATTTTTCGTGTCCACTTTGGGAAAAGGCGGACACATTAATAGCGAACAAAAGATTTTTGGAACAAAGAACTGTCACGTTTCCACGCAAACGGTTGCATTATTTTCAAACTGTGGGCGTTCTACTGCCCTTATGGGCTGCCAAGTGTCACACTCTTTTATTGGCTAGGGCTTAGGAGGTGTCGTGCGAGCAGTTGCTTGAGTTGACAGGAGACGTGCGAGCTGGCCTCTGCTGCGCAGGCTCACCGGGAGGCGTGCAGGTAGTACGCCGCAAGCTCACCGGGAAGCGAGCCCTTTGACCTCCGTATCCGCCCTCCTCGCTTCCAACCCGTCCATCAATAGCGCCCGTGCCACTGTTTAATAGGCGGCTTTACTGCCCACTCACTGACAATCCTCTCTATATCTTCGCCTCCCATTCCCCTCCATCATTCAGACCTCCATGGCGACCTACGTCATGGTGCACAAGGATCATTTGCCACTACTCTTCCGGTTTGGTGAAGTTGACACCGAGCCGGAAGAGATAGAACATAAAGACGAATGGGACGCCATGGACATGGCCCTGGAAGAGCCCCATGCCGCAGCGGATGCTACCCCGACGCACTCGCCAGCAACCATCCCCGCGCCCGCGCCAGCAACTATCCCTGTGGCATTGACGAGCTGGTCGCCGAGCATCATCGCAACGCTGGAAACCGCGAGCTCGTGTACGCGCAAGGGCCAGCGACTCCTTCTGCGCCCGTGCTCGTGCGCGCCCCTGCACACGCCACGCTGATCCCAGTGCACGTGCCCGCACCCACGGCGCCCGACCCCATGCGCGTGCCTGCACTCGTCATGGGCCCCTCAGCGGATTGGGCCGCCGCCGTCGACAGCTTCCTCGCAGCGCCGCCAGTCGCCGCCCCCCCGGCCCCGCCCCCGTCGATCGCGTGATGACCGGCTCTTTGATTGTGAAGTCCATAACATTCTGGTCTCATTTGAAGAACTGTACAACTGCGCCCTGGAGAACGAGAACGCCGCCGCAGGACACTGCCGCCGCCGCCGCAACTAGTTTTCTTTATATTGTATCTCGATTGTATGAATGTAAAGTCAAAGCTTGACTGAATGAAATATATGGTTTGATGAACTAAGTATTTATCTCTGAATTTGTCGGATTTCGGGCTCCGCAAAACCCTAAGGAATTCGAACCCAGGGGCGTGTGCGAAGATTCCCCAACAGCTATGCCCCCTCCTAGCCCGCAACACGACAACCCAGCTCGATGGCGAGGAAGAAAATAGCACACGAGAGTTTACCCAGGTTCGGGCCGCTGCGAAGCGTAAAACCCTACTCCTGCCTTTGGTGGATTGCCTCACGAGGAGGTTTGAGGACGAACTAGTACAGAGGTGAGTGTCTTCGCGGTGTGTTTTCGGGTGGTTGTGGCGTGTCCCTCCACCAGGCTACCTAGCGTCTATTTATAGCGGCCCGGGTCCTCTTCCCTTATCGCAATGGTGGGAAGGGATCCCACAACGGCCAAATTTGAAAGGGGACAGGAGGTACATCTTATCCCGACGAAAGGTGGTCTTCGCCTGCAAAGTAGGTGGTGGTGACGCGGAGGTGGGCTCCCTGGTGACATCCGTCCTACCGCGCCCGCTGGCCCGGTCTCGTTGCACCGGAATGGAAACCTTTGGCGGGGCGCCTCGGGAACCTGCGCTTGTCCTTGTCTCCTTTGCACCAAAGAGGAAACTGTCCCCTCTGGCGCGCTAGCGCCGGCCTGGCCCGGCTGGTGTCAGCCTTGACCTCCTGAGGTCGGGCGTTGCATAGAGATCTCCGCCACTCGGGAGGAGGCCTGGGGAGGCCTAATCCTTCGCGGGTCTTGGCGCTGACTCCCTCGCGAGCTCGGGGCCTCGCGAGGGCCTTGCTTTGAGTGAAGCCGCGCAGGGCCGTACGGGCTGTCAAGTGGGCAACGCCCTGGGCCGTAGGCAGGCAAGTCTGGGTACCCTGGTATCCAGAACGCCGACGGTAGCCCCCGGGCCCAAGGCGCGCTCGAGCTGGCTCCGAGGGGAAACCGAAGGAGGTGGCTCGCAGCGCCGCGGGCCCTCATTGCGTGCGGGCCAGGTTTGGCGTGCGGCGCTTGGTTGGGCGTGGGCGTTCCTGCTCCCGTGTCTCCTCGGCAACCATCCGAACCGACAAAAGCCTGACGTCCAGCGTTGAGCCATTATTGCTTTCCTCTTCTGTGCTCCTACTCTCCTTTCCAGATCTCCATCCTTTGTAGGAACCTCTCCAGATCTCGGCACCGCTCCATCCTCCATCTTGCTTCGTCGGCCCCAAAGGCTTCCCGATGGCTCCCGCCGGCAAGTCAAAACCTGAAGCCCAGAGGTCGGCTTCCGCTCCCATCTCGCCGGCGCTCTCGGAGTCCACCATAGCCAAGGAGGGGGACCTCGCCCCGGTGCTTCCGTCGTCGGCGGACGACACCAACTAGCGGGGGCGGACCTTGATATGGTGCGGTTCCGCTGAGAGGCATCGCCTGGCCAAGTCGGCCTACCCCTTCTTCCTCCACAACGTCTTTTCCGGGCTCGTGCCACCCTTCTCCTCGTTCTTCACCGCCATCCTCGAGCATTACGGGATCCAGGCCCTCCATCTTCAACCCAACTCCATCCTGCTTCTGTCCGTGTTCACCTTCTATTGCGAGGCTTTCGTGGGCGTGAGGCCTTCAGTGGCCCTATTCCGCCATTTCTTTAGCTTGCGGCTTCATGACGGCGCTCAGCGGTCGGCATGCATCTCCTTCGTCGTGGTCCAGAGCGGGAACATGCTCTTCAAGGCCGGGAAGAAGGTGGAGAACTTCAAGAACCGCTGGGTCTTCTTGGATCTCAAGGGCAGCAACCCTCACCTGGAGCTCCCAAAGGGGCTGCCAGAGAAGATCCCGGCGTGGAGCTCCGCGAAGCTCTCCGACCCCCGGGCCGAGCCCGTTTTGGAGCGGGTCCTTCGAGACATCAGCGCCAGGAAGTTGACTGGGGGAATGATAGTGAAGGAGTTCCTGGTACAACGCCTGGCGCCCCTGCAGTCCCACTCGAGGCCCATGTGGGACTACCAAGGTGGTGGCGACGACATGAGGCTCCGTTTTGCGCTCCTGACCCCCGAGGAGTTGAAGAGGGTTATGGCGACCCTGCTCAATG
The DNA here is from genome assembly GCA_039707655.1 of Elymus sibiricus. Classification (NCBI taxonomy): domain Eukaryota; kingdom Viridiplantae; phylum Streptophyta; class Magnoliopsida; order Poales; family Poaceae; genus Elymus; species Elymus sibiricus. The sequence goes on from CM077675.1 coordinate 116,559,051, forward strand.
GCGACCCCGGGGACCTTCCTGAGGCCTACGCCCCGTTGTACTGCCACGACGACAAGGCTAACCTGGTCGCCGGGGATGCCCAGCTTCGACGAGCTGGGGCTCTCTCCGGCCGAGAGCCCCGGTGCCCCTGTGGCGGTATCCTCCGACGACACCGCAGATGAGGAGGACTCAGAGGAGACGGCGGATGACGACCTGGAGGAAGTGTCCCCTCCGTCGCGGAGTGCACTTCTCCGCAGCTTCGATGACGACGCCGCCGGCGAGCCCCCTGCTTGAAGTCCTCCGTGACTTACGAGGATCCTCAGGGGGCCGGGCACCACATCTCGGGCCGCACGATACGCCTGCCGGGTGACCCTGAGGAAGGGCGAGGCTGGGCCTCCTCTGGAGCCCCCAGCTCGCGCCGGCAAGGTGGCCGAAGCGCCCGCCTCACCAATGTTCGAGCCGCAGCTTGTGGGCGAGGCGGCCACGTCCAGGGCTGGCATGACCTTGCCGGCTGTGGCCCCTTCGAGCGGTTCCACCGCTTCTTCCCATGGAGGCGCCTCCCCGAAGAAGGACGGGGGCATCCCCACACTCGCCAAGGTGGGAAGAAGGAGGAAGTGGGTCGACGTCGAGGAGTAAGTAACTTCGCTTGGTTTCTGGCCGTCTTCCGGTGGCTTATATGCTGATGATCCCTCCTTTGCTTGGAAATCAGGGGCACCCCCTTGCCGAAGGCGAAGAAGAAGAAGGTCGGCGTCAAACCGAGGGCGCCTTCCGACGTGATGCCCATGCCTGGTGCCTTGCCGATGCCGGATGAGGCGCCGGATGTCGCGGCCGTGGGGCCCCCGATGCCCGCTGGAGTGGTCGCGTCCGTCCTTGGGGGCGCGTCCACACCTCTGCCCGACGGGCCAGCCCTCGATGGCCAGCTGGGTGCAAGGCCGTCCGCCCCTGCCTTGCCTGTGGTAGTGGCGCAACCACCGGTGCCTTCCGCTCCCCACGCCCTCGTGTCTCCGGAGGCAGCTCCTGCCACCGCGCTGGTGCCACCTCCGAGCCGTGCCTTAGTGTCACCGGCTCGTGTTCCTCCAGCTGAGTTGGGTGCTCTGGACAGGGCCTACTCCGTCTTGGATCAGGTCCAAGACGCCCTCGGTGGCATCGGCGATCGCCTCGTAAGGGAGTGCCTGGGTCTTTTTTCTGGGTGGCTCCAATCTGATGCCTCAGCCGTGGCGGTCTGGAGCCGAGCTGAGGCCACCGCGGCTGAGAGCAAGGAGGAGGCCGCGTCGGCCAAAGTAGCACGGGACGCGGCGCTGGCCGATGCAGCATCTGCCGTGAAGCACTGGGACAAGGTGGAGTCCCACCTGAAGGCTCTTCAGGAGGAGAGGTCCGCACTCGCGGAGAGGCTTCGCTAGCGGGAGGAGGAACTCAAGACCTGCGAGGCCAAGCTTGCCGAACATGACTCCGCGCTGTCCAAGGCGGCGGCCGATCTAGCTGCTGAACGCGAGCGGCAGGACAGGTTGAAGGAGGAAGCGGCTGTCGAGAAGGCCCGGCTTGCCTCCAGGGAGAAGACCCTTGCCGAGGCCGAGGAGAAGAAGGCTGCGGAGCTCGACGCTCTCCCTTTCGTCAAGCTCAGGCTTTGCCAGGCGCTGCAGTCCATCTGCCGCGGGGGATTTACAGAACCCCTGGTAGCTCGTGAGAGCGGCTTCGCGGGGCTCTCCTCAAAGCTCGCCGAGGTGCTTGAGAGTGCCGTCGCCAGGCTGGAGAACGTCTTGGAGAGTGAGTGCCGCGACCTCTTCTCCGAGGCCGCGATGCACGTCATCAGCCACCTCTACCTTCGTGAGCCGGGTTTGGACTTCGGCTCCGTGATTCGCCCGATCGATCCTGGGGTTCGCGCCGCTACGGCGACAGCCATGGAGGGCGCCGTGAATGCGCTGATGAAGAAGTTCGCCTGCGTCGCCGTTCCCTCACCTCCTCATGCGGCTGCGAGGGTTGGCGACAATGATGACAGTGGCAGCGACGTCGACGACGAGCTCCCCGCAATCGGGACGAGCGCTGTTACCAGCTCCTCTTAGCTTCTTTTCCTGGGTCTCCCCCTGTAATGTTTATCGTGCCTCGTGGAGGCGTTAGACTTGTTAGCATTTTCGGAGACATCTTAATGTTTGTAATGACTGCTAAGCTGTGTAATTCTATTTCCTCGCTTCATTTCCTTCCTGCTTGCTGTAGCGCTCTGCATCGGCAGGGCCCGGTCCCGCGCATACCTCGACCGCCGTTGGGGCGTCCGGATCACCAGGACGATGCCAAGGGGCGAGGGGCTACGAGACCAGTGAGGCCCCTGAGTCGCGATGCTCAGGGGGCCCCCTTGACATACGAGCAGCCCTCATGAAGGGAACGCGGCGAAGACGAGGTTGACTTGGGGATTTGGAGCGCCTTGAGCTCTGCGTCGGAAGGGCCCGGTCGCGCGCATACCTCGACTGCCGTTGGGGCATCCGGATCACCAGGATGATGCCAAGGGGCGAGGGGCTACGAGACCAGTGAGGCTCCTGAGTCGCGATGCTCAGGAGTCCCCCTTGATGTACGAGCAGCTCCCATACCTTTCCTCGCCAGTTTTTGTCCGAGAAGGACGCGTGAAGACCAGGTGCCAGGGACCTGGTGAGGTGGCGTGTGCCAGGCCTGGCCTGAGCGTAGCCCCACGCTGCCCCCTCACGCGTGCATCCCAGGGGAATGCTGTGAGATGGAGCCGCGAGGGGTCATCCTGAGGTTGAATGCACCAGCTAAGGCGCCCTCAGTTGTTTATCCCCATCGCGGAGCATAGGGCTTCGACGTTGCGTGGGCATAGCCATTGGAGGGCCGTGTCGTCCGCCAGCGCGGAGCATGGGGCTTCCACTTGGGCGTGGGAATGGGGGGCCCTGGCTCCTGAGCCCCCCGGGCGTGTACAACCCATTAAGTTCGTACGCATGGCCTGCACGGTAGAACTGGGAGGTGTATCTGGGCATCGTGAGGCAGCTCAGGCCCCACGAGGCCCTACCTCAAAGGCGGGTTGCGCCTGAATCTTCTGGTGGGAATCGTCGCTTCAAGTCCTGTACATTTTGAGAAACCTGCGCCGAATGGATTTCCAAGGGCCATCGCATGAGAAGGCCAAACACCAATGACCCCAGGAGGTGACGTGAACGGGGCCGGCTCGCCAGACAGAGCTCAGCCATTGGATTTATCGACGCTGCAGGGACGGACCTGAGCAAAGACGTTGTGCCCAGTCTTCTCATGCGACAACTCCGAGGAGGAAACACCCGGCGCGCGGTTCCTGTGGCGGCAAAAGGCCGACCGGAACAGTGCCGCGCGCCCTGACTCACCCACTCCCGATTAGCTCACGCGAGGGCGAAGCACCGAGGGCCATGCGAGGTGACGTACACGGGGCTAGCCCGTGAGACAGAGCTCGACCACTTGGATTTGTCGATGCTGCAGGGACGGACCCGAGCACAGACGTCGTGACAGTCCTTAATCATGAGGCAGTCGAGGGCAGGCTCATTAGGGCGCAGCGACATTTATGGCGGTGAAGCACCGAGCATGCAGGTTGGAATACTTAGGGAAATAGATCGAAAGCATGCAGAGGTCCAATTCATGCGGGAAAGACGTGTCCGGGATGAGTTCTAGCCGCCTGAGGATAATGCGGCCCGATGTGCGCCCTCAGACTGAGCAAACCAAAAAGTTACCTGGTACGGGCCAAAAGGATCACCTGGCGGCAATGCCGCTGAAGCATGGAGGTAGTCGTAGGAGCCTGGCCTTGTGCCTCCGCAAGAGCCCGTCAAGCTTGGCCTTCACGAGCCCGTCGCCTCAGGAAGCTCGGGGCACCCGCTCGGGCCCGGCACCTCCTCCAACTCCTCATGGTGCCTGGCCTGGTATGGCATGAACATGGCCTGGGCAGGGCGCTGGAACGTGTCGGCCGCGTTCGCCAGCCCGAAGGGCATGCGGGCATAGTTGCGTGGGTAGGCCCTGCCGTGACTGATGCGCATCGGCCAGAAGACGTCCAGTGATGCGGCCCTGTTCATGCTGGGTACGTTGACATAGATGCACGGCGCACCGCCCGGGTCGATGACCGCGACGGCATTGGGTGGTGCAGGGCCGCACCCTCCTCGCGCAGTTTGTGCTTCCTGAAGCTCCTCGATTGCTCTGGTGACGAACTCCTGTGAACTCGGCGCCCTGCGCCGTGCTCTCTGATTGGATGGGTGCGTGCCGACACACGCCCCCAAGTTGTGCCCGAGCGCCTCCCTTGTCTCACTGGTCAGGTCGGTAGTCCTCCGGATGGAAGCCCCCAAGCCCGGCCCAAGGGAGGCGCTGGGCACGCCTTCCTATGTGAGGGAGGAAGGGGCCTAAGCCCCTGCCGCGGGTCCTAAGGCGCCGTCCTTAGGACCACTTGAGGGGGCGCGTGGCCTCCAGCTTTGGAAGAGCCACGTTCACCTCCCGCGAAAACTGCTTGAAGACGCGGTTTGATGCCGGGGCTTGGGCACCGCCCAGGATGCAAGCTATTGCCCTGACCTCCTGCAAGCCCCCAGCCTCGTCGTTCTGCCTGTCCTCTTCCTTCTTTCTGGGTGGCGGCGGCGGCGGGGGAAGGCCGGCTTCACGAGGGCAGACCTCACGAGGCTGGCCTCGACGCGACCCCTTAGGAGGTTCATCACGCCAGCGGTCCTCCCGAGCTTGATCGCGCTAGCGGTCCTCCCGAGGCTGGTCTCGCCACTCCTAACGCGGGTCTCGATTGTCCCAGCGGCCTCCGCCGTGGCCTCCGCCACGTCCATAGCCTCGGTCACCGCGCCCAGGGCGCCGGCCGAAATGCTCGTCACGGACCACCCTGAGCTCCTCGCAGTCGATGGTGTTGTGGCTATTTGTGCCATGGAAGATGCAGAATGGTCGCCCTCCCGTGAGAGGTTCCCCGTCCCGGCCGCGCTTTGCCTCGGGCTCTGCCGCCAGCACCGCGAGGGCCTTGCGCTTTGTCTCCTTGGCCTTGGTCTTCTTGTCTTCGGGTTCTGCCTCCAGAAGCTCACGGAGGGAGAGGCGGCCCTCTTCGGCCTTTGCGCATTTGTTCGCCAAGTTGAACATCTCCAAGGCCAAGCTCAGGTCGTCATGGATAGCCAGCTCCTCCCTCATCCTGAGGTCCCTGACGTCGTCGGTGAACGCCGAGATGTTGGCCTCATCTGACGCTCTCGGGATCTTGAGGTGGGTAGTCGTGAAGCGCTGTATGAACTTGTGCAGGGTCTCGTCAGGTTGTTGCTTCACGCGACGGAGGTCACCCACTCCAAGCGCGGGGTCTGGGGTGCCGTCGTAGTGAGGAGGCAGGTCAGGCTTGAACTTGCAGGGCCACATGACCGGATGGAGCTCCGGGGCGATGGCGCGGCAACCCACCGGGCCCACGGGCGGTGCGCGCCTGGGAGGAACCTGGTCTTGATGTTCTTGCACAGCTGCCTCCAGGGGCACCCGGTCGCGTCGCTGGAGCGCCGGTGCTGGGAGCGCACACACGTCTGCGCGCGGCCGGGGCACCACCTGGCAGCTCACTTCATCTCTCGCCCTCACTGGGGGCCCGCGCGGCTGGTCGCGCTGGGGAGGATGAGGCGACGCATCATGAGCTTCGTCGCCTGCCAGCGAAGGTTGGGGCCGAAACGAGTAGGTGAACGCCGAAGCATCACCGACTGCGTTGACGAGCTCTGCGATGCATCCGAGCCAGTCATCGTAGTGGTTGGGGGCACGGCGGTAGCGCAGCAGCTCGCGCGCCATGAGGAGCGCGCCCGATCCACCCGCCGGCCTAGGGCGGGCATGGGAGGATGACCCAATAGCTGGAACGATCGACGGAGTGGCGGTGCGGCCGTCGCGCCGCGCGGTGACCGGCTGCGACGAGTCCTGCTGCTCGTGGGCCTCTGGGCCCATGGCGGCGTTGGCCACAAGGGAGGGAGACCGACGCGCAGCGGTGCAGCCCACGGGCGCCGTCTGGGCGACACGAGCAGCACGGCGCTCGGCGCGGGCTCGGCGGGCGTCAGCCATCGGAGCCGTGAGGCGGAGGAAGAGTGAGGCTTGAGGAAGACTCCGACATGCCCCTACCTGGCGTGCCAAATGTCGGATTTCAGGCTCCGCAAAACCCTAAGGAATTCGAACCCAGGGGCGTGTGCGAAGATTCCCCAACAGCTTCGCCCCCTCCTAGCCCGCAACACGACAACCCCGCTCGATGGCAAGGAAGAAGATAGCACACAAGAGTTTACCCAGGTTCGGGCCGCTGCGAAGCGTAAAACCCTACTCCTGCCTTTGGTGGATTGCCTCACGAGGAGGTTTGAGGATGAACTAGCACAGAGGTGAGTGTCTTCACGGTGTGTTTTCGGGTGGTTGTGGCATGTCCCTCCACCGGGCTACCTAGCCTCTATTTATAGCGGCCCGGGTCCTCTTCCCTTATCGCAATGGCGGGAAGGGATCCCACAATGGCCAAATTTGAAAGGGGACATGAGGTACATCTTATCCCGACGAAAGGTGGTCTTCGCCTGCAAAGTAGGTGGTGGTGACGCGGAGGTGGGCTACCTGGTGACATCCGTCCTGCCGCGCCCGCTGGTCCGGTCTCGTTGCACCGGAATGGAAACCTTTGGCGGGGTGCCTCGGGAACCTGCGCTTGTCCTTGTCTCCTTTGCACCAAAGAGGAAACTGTCCCCTCTGGCGCGCTGGCGCCGGCCTGGCCCGGCTGGTGTCAGCCTTGACCTCCTGAGGCCGGGCGTTGCATAGAGATCTCCGCCACTCGGGAGGAGGCCTGGGGAGGCCTAATCCTTCGCGGGTCTTGGCGCTGACTCCCTCGCGAGCTCGGGGCCTCGTGAGGGCCTTGCTTTCAGTGAAGCCGCGCAGGGCCGTACGGGCTGTCAAGTGGGCCACGCCCTGGGACGCAAGCAGGCAAGTCTGGGTACCCTGGTAACCGGAACGCCGACAGAATTCACATAGCAAACAAAAAATCATCATTGTTTTCTCTGAATAAACACTCATCACAAACGGTTCAGGTTGAATACTCGTTTCCAGATCGACAACTATCTTTCCTTCGCCCGTAAGCCAAGTGAAAATATTGGCACGAAGGATTGGTGCAATGCGTCATCGCAAATGTTTCTCTAATATGACCCGTGTGCCTAGTACAGACAATCCGGGAAGATTTGCATCTATCATATTGGGTAAATGTCCATGTGTCAAATCGAAAACGTTGTCATCTGTCGATCTAGTAACATTGGCATTTGTCAACATTGTAGCACTGGCATTTGTAAAATTTCGTAGGAACAAAATCACAATTAGGGTGTAATTTTGCAACTGAAATTCAGTAAACATGGATTTCATTCATAAATTAAGCACTGGTCTTTATACAATACAGTTCAACTCGACAGCTGAACTGAACAAACTTTTCCCCAATTGTTGCCAACCACGTACTGAAATAGCTAGTTCAACTATATATATTGCTAATTTAAAGTACGTGGTACAGTTCAACCATATCTATAGTTAGATAAAATGAACAAAATAGCCCCCTAAATACTAGTACTACGGAGGGGCTTTGTACCACTTCCAGCAGAACCGAGCGCGCTCAGTAAGAGCAAGTGGAGGAGGAGCCTGCCGACGAGTTGGTGGAGTCGTGTCTGTTGCCTGCCAGAGCTGCCCTCCGGCGCACAAGACGCCCCTCCTCAAAGCGATGGGACTCGACATAGATCTCTGCATTCCATGCCACCGCTGCGGCTTCTCCTGTGGCCACGGCGTCGGTGAGCTTCTTCGCGTGCTCGACCTGGCGCACCACCTCCTTCTCTAGGAAGTAGATGTAGCGTGCAAGGGTTGCAATGCAGAAGCCACGCGGCGGGCCTTTGGCAGCCTCCACCTCCCGCATTCGGGTAGCGGTGGCGGAGCGGGTGATGACCCCGCCGCCTGACGGTGGGGTCATGGCAAAGACAGACGACGGTGGAGTGTGATACTTGTGATCTACGTTGGGTTTTCCGTAAAGAGGAACGGGTAATTACAGCACAAAGTGGATAAGTATTTCCCTCAGTTATGAAACCAAGGTTTATTGAACCAATAGGAATATCAATCCTCAACCGTCTTCAGCGGCTGCACAAAAATGAACAAACGACTTGCACCCAACGCGGGCAAGAGGGTTGTTAATCCCCTTGATCTCGTTATTTGCAAGCAAATGAGTTGTGTAGATAATTTTTGATAAAAGGAAAATAAATTAAAAGTAAATAAAGGCAGCGGGGTAATATTAGCGTTTGCAAATATATAAGTGAATTGACCCGGGGGCCATAGTGTTCTCTAGTGGCATCTCTCATGTAGGCAGCATACGGTGGGTAAACAAATTACTGTTGGGCAATTGATAGAAAAGCGGATAGTTATGCGATGTTCACAGCAAGGATCATGTATATATAGGCATCACGTCCATAAGCAAATAGGCCGACTCATGCCTGCACCTATTACTATTACTCCACTCATCGACCGCTATGCAGCATGCATCTAGAGTATTAAGTAAAACAGAGTAATGCTTCGAGAACGATGACATGATGTAGACAAAGTAAACTCAAACAATATGAATGAAACCCATCGTTTTATCCTTAGTAGCAACAACACAAAGATGCATCTTGTCCCCTACTTTGTCAAAGGGATATAGAAACTCGCCAGGTTAAACCTACCACAACGCACCACTCCCACCGATGAAATATCAATCTACTTGGCCAAAGCATATCAGTAGATCGGAGAGCATTACGAAGCTATAATGATCATGCACTTAAGAGATAATATAATTCAGAGGCATCTCAAATACTATTCATGAATAATCTGAATATAAACCCACAATTCATCAGATCCCAACAAACACACCGCACAATAGGATTACATCGGATAGATCGAAGCGAAGATGCGATGACCATTGTATTGAAGATCATAAGAGAGAGAGAGATCGCCATCTAGGTACTAGCTATGGACCCGTAGGTCTGTGGTGAACTACTCACACATCATCATGAGGGCAGCGAGGTTGATGAAGAGGCCCTCCGTGATCGATCCACCTACCGGTAGGGTGCCGAAACGGAGCTCCAGATGGCCTTGTGACAGAACAGAGACTTGCGGCGGCGGAAAAAGGGTTTCGGGACTGCCTCCTGGGTTTTTAGGATTTTAGGGAATTTGTAGGCGAAAGAGGGACGTCGGGAGGTGCCCTAGGGGGCCACCACATTTCAGGGCGCGCCCTGTTGTGTGTGGGGGCCCTCGTGTGCCTCCCGGCTTCCTTCCGAAGCTTCTAGGTCTTCATATAGTCCAAAAAAAATCATCAAAAAGTTTCGTGGCAATTGGACTTCGTTTGGTACAGTAAACCTGAAAAGCAAAAAACATGCAGAAAACAGCAACTGGCACTGGGCACTGGGTCAATTGGTTAGTGCTAGAAAATATTATAAATTTGTAAATAATGACCCAAAAAGTATCCTAGAATGATAATATATTAGCGTGGAACAATAAAAAATTATAGATACATTGGAGATGTGTCAGGGTGGTGGCCCCGGCTTGTTGGCGGCCACGGCTGCCATCGGCAGCAGCTGCCTTCAGGAAGCGATGGTGGAGTGTGTAGTTGGTGGCGTGCGCAGACCCACCAGGGACGCCACGTGCACTACACGCTTCAGAGGACTGCCATGCCGACGTGATGAAGCCTCCCAGCTGGAGCTGTCCTCTGGCGGAGTGGCTGGGCGACGACGAATGACCGGTGCCATTGGCGATTGGGGGAGAAGCAAACTAGACAATCTAAGGGAAGGGAGGGGATGAAGGCAATGTGCAGTCGCCGGCCGTGAGGGTTTATATAGCAGGCCGTCAAGCATTGGGGATTTGGGGATTTCACCGAGCCGGGCAGGAAGCTAGAGCCGTAGGACGGTTTTGTGCGTAGGAACCTGCGTGGTTGTGCGCAGGAATAGGCTCATCGAGCGGACGCGTGGCCAAAAGCCATGCCGAAGCATGCACTGGAATCCTCGGGCGGCAACACGGTGACAAGATGCGAGAGAGGAGGACGGGGTGATGCGCAGGCACACGGGTCATAATAATAAAACGTCTGCGATATTAATACACGCAAACAGCACTTCCCAACGTAGCGTCGGTAATGATTTCATCCATGACTGACAATTGTTTGACAGCAACCGTCTGCCAACTACCCACACAGCTTGTTAGTATGAATTGTTTTGGTTATTATTGGTCTTCCCACATAATTCTGATGAATGAACTGTTTGCCTGGTATCACACACACCTTGTTATGGTAACTCGTTTGTGTTCTAGCTCGATCAACGCAAACAGTTTGTTCGAATGAACCGTATGCCGTACTTCACACACATATGTATTTTGAGAACCGTTTGTGTTATCTTGTCTAATCGCAAATAGTTCATAAGCACCAACTGTATGCCCCGCATCACACACACAACTATTTTCTGAATCGTATTTGATGGATCCACCATCGCACACAATTCGTGGCATTAGCGACGGAGCTTGAACTATACCGTCTGCGATTCATGCATCGCACACAGTTCATCGAAGTGTCTCTGATTGATGTGTCATCTTCGGACCATCCTGCAGTAGTGGAAATTCTAACAAGTCTAGTGCACCCTACACATGCTAGTCAACAAGTATAGACAAGCATATGTAAGAAGGAGTAGAGATAGGAAGATCAAACGCAAAAGATGCCACGAAGATTTTTCCCATGGTTCCGATAGGTGGTGCTATCGTACGTCCATGCTAATGGAGACTTCAACTCACGGAGGGTAGCGGTCGCGAGAGTCCATGGAGGGCTCCACCCGTCAGGGTCCACAAAGTAGCAACCTCGTCTATTCCATCCCGGCTTCCGTCCATGAAGGACTAGCCTCACTATGGGTAGATCTTCACGAAGTAGGCGATCTCCTTGCCCGTACAAACTTCTTGGTTCCACTCCACAACACGAAGAAGGAGGCTCCCAAGTGACACTTAACCAATCTAGGAGGCACCACCTGTTGGAAATATGCCCTAGAGGCAATAATAAATTAGTTATTATTATATTTCCTTGTTCATGATAATCGTTTATTATCCATGCTATAATTGTATTGATTGGAAACTCAAATACATGTGTGGGTACATAGACAACACTATGTCCCTAGTAAGCCTCTAGTTGACTAGCTCGTTGATCAAAGATGGTTAAGGTTTCCTAGCCATTGACATGAGATGTCATTTGATAACAGGATCACATCATTAGGAGAATGATGTGATGGACAAGACCCAAACTATAAACGTAGCATATGATCGTGTCAGTTTATTGCTATTGTTTTTATGCATGTCAAGTATCTGTTCCTATGACAATGAGATCATGCAACTCCCTGACATCGGAGGAGTACCTTGTGTGTATCAAACGTCACAACGTAACTGGGTGACTATAAAGGTGCTCTACAGGTATCTCCGAGGGTGTCTGTTGGGTTGGCATGGATCAAGACTGGGATTTGTTACTCCGTATGACGGAGAGGTATCTCAGGGCCCACTCGGTAATACAACATCACAATGAGCCTTGCAAGCAATGTGACTAAAGTGTTAGCCACGAGATCTTGTATTACGGAACGAGTAAAGAGACTTGCCGGTAACGAGATTGAACTAGGTATAGAGATACCGACGATCGAATCTCGGGCAAGTAACATACCGAAGAACAAAGGGAACAGTATACTGGATTAACTGAATCCTTGACATAGAGGTTCGACCGATAAAGATCTTCGTAGAATATGTAGGAGCCAATATGGGCATCCAGGTCCCGCTATTGGTTATTGATCGTGGAGGTGTCTCGGTCATGTCTACATAGTTCTCGAACCCGCAGGGTCTACACACTTAACGTTTGGTGACGATTAGTATAGTTGAGTTATTTTGTTGGTGACCGAAGGTTGTTCGGAGTCCCGGATAAGATCCCGGACATGACGAGGATCTCCGGAAGAGTCCGGAGGTAAAGATTAATATATGTGATAATAGTATTTTGATCTCCGGAAGGGTTCCGGAATTCACCGGAAGGGGTTCCGGGTGTTTACCGAAGTGTTCGGGTGCAGCAACACTTTATATGGGCCAAAGGGGTAAAGCCCACGAGGTATTGGAAAGTGCAAAAGGAAGTTTTGCTGCTGCCTTAAGCGGTACTACCGCTGGTAAGGCAGTACTACCGCGTAAGCGGTACTACCGCTTGTGTGAAGCGGTACTACCGCTCAAGCGGTACTACCGCTCGTGAGCGGTACTACCGCTTGTGCGCGGTACTGCAGGGATCCGAGTTGGACTCTTTCCCTGCGGGCCAAACCGACCTTGTGCGGGCAAAACCGACCTGGAGGAGGCTTTTACTCCAAGTTTAGACCCCAAGGCTCAACATATAAATAGAGGGGCAGGGCTAGCACACGGGATAGAAAAAGATTTCCCAAGCTGTGTGTCGGCAACCCTAACCCTCTAGTTCTCCCGTCATAATCTCCGTAGTGCTTGGCGAAGCCCTGCAGAGATTGTTCCTCACCACCATCACCACGCCGTCGTGCTGCCGGAACTCATCTACTACTTCATCATCGCTCGCTGGATCGAGGAGGTGAAGGCGTCATCAAGCCGTACGTGTGTTGAACGCGGAGGTGCCGTTTGTTCGGCACTAGTTCGTGATCGGATCGAGGGATGACTTGCGATTTGGATCGCGGAGACGTTCGACTACATCAACCGCGTTTCTTAACGCTTCCGCTTAGCGATCTACAAGGGTATGTAGATTCACTCTCCCTCTCGTAGATGCTCATCACCATGGATAGATCTTGTGTGTGCGTAGGTAATTTTTTGTTTCCCATCCAACGTTCCCCAACAGTGGCATCTGAGCTAGGTCTATGCGTAGATGAGATCTCGAGTAGAACACAAACGAGTTGTGGGCGTGGGTGTGTACATATTGCTTGCCGTTACTAGTTGATACTTGATTCGGCGGTATTGTGAGATGAAGCGGCCCGGACCGACATTACGCGTACGCTTACGCGAGACAGGTTCCTTCAACTGACATGTAACTTCGTTGCATAAAGATGGCGAGTGGGTGTCTGTCTCTCTCACTTTAGTTGAATCAATTTCAATGAAGAGGGTTCTTTTAGAAGACCAAAAAGCAATCACTACACCACGTTGTGGTTTTGCGTAGGTAAGAACGGTTCTTGCAAACCCGTACCAGCCACGTAAAGATTGCAACAACAATTAGAGGACGTCTAACTTGTTTTTGCAGGGTATGTTGTGATGTGATATGGCCAATTACATAATGAGATATATGTGATGTATGAGATGATCATGTCTTGTATAGAATATCACGACTTGCATGTCGATGAGTACGGCAACTGGCAGGAGCCATAGAGTTGTCTTTAATTATTTTCGCCGTTTTGCTTTACTTTATCGCTATGAGTTAGCAATAGTCGTGGGAGCAACAGTTGGCGCGACAACCGCATGGCGACACGTTGCTGGAGATCAAGATGATGGAGATCATGGTGTCATGCCGGTGACGATGGAGATCATGCCGGTGCTTTGGAGATGGAGATCAAAAGCACAAGTTCATGGCCATATCATGTCACTTATGATTTGCATGTGATGTTAATCCTTTTATGCATCTTATTTTGCTTAGGACGACGGTAGCATTATAAGGTGATCCCTCACTTAAATTTCAAGATAAAATTGTGTTCTCCCCGAGTGTTCACCGTTGCGAAAGTTCGTCGTTTCGAGACACCACGTGATGATCGGGTGTGATAGACTCTACGTTCACATACAACGGGTGCAAGCCAGTGTTGCACATGCGGAACACTCGGGTTAAACTTGACGAGCCTAGCATGTACAGACATGGCCTCGGAACACAAGAGACCGAAAGGTCGAACATGAGTCATATAGTAGATATGAACAACATGAAGATGTTCACCATTGAAACCACCTCAACTCACGTGATGATCGGACTTGAGTTGGTGGATTTGGATCATGTTACACTCGAATGACCGGAGGGATGTCAATTTGAGTGGGAGTTTTTAAGTAATATGATTAACTAAACTCATTATCTTGAACAATAGTCTATGTTGTCTTTGCAATATTTATGTTGTAGATCATGGCTCGCGCAGTAGCACCCCTGAATTTTAATGCGTTCCTAGAGAAAGCTAAATTGAAAGATGATGGAAGTAACTTTGTGGACTGGGCCCGTAATCTAAGGATTATCCTTACGGCTTCCCAGAAGGCATATGTCCTTGATGCACCGCTTGGTGATCCACCCGCTCCAGTCGAGTCTCTAGACGTTGTGAACGCCTGGCGGGCTCGTTCTGAAGATTACTCAATAGTTCAATGTGCAATATTGTATGGCTTAGAACCGGGACTCCAAAGACGTTTTGAACGTCATGGAGCATATGAGATGTTCCAGGAGTTGAAGTTTATCTTTCAGAAGAATGCCCGGATCGAGAGATATGAGATCTCCGATAAGTTCTATGCTTGCAAGATGGAGGAGAACGGGTCTATCAGTGATCACGTACTCAGAATGTCTGGGTACTCCACCCGTCTGGCTGAATTGGGGATGCCCCTTCCGCCAGAGGCTATCACTGACAGAGTTCTTCAATCATTGCCACCTAGCTACAAGAGCTTCGTGTTGAACTATAACATGCACGGGATGAACAAGTCAGTCGCCGAGCTATTTGCGATGCTGAAAGCCGTGAGTCTGAAATTCAGAAGGAGCATCAAGTGTTGATGGTCAATAAAACCACTAGTTTCAAGAAAAATGGCAAGGGTAAGAAGGGTAACTCCAAGAAGAGTGGCAAAGCAGTTGCTCCTCTCGTGAAGAAACCCAAGGCTGGACCCAAACCAGAAACTGTGTGCTTTCATTGCAAGGGAACTGGACACTGGAAGCGGAACTGCCCCAAGTATTTGGCTGACAAGAAGGCGGCCAACAACAAACAAGGTATATATGATATACATGTTATTGATGTGTACCTTACCAACTCTCGTTGTAGTGCCTGGGTATTTGATACCGGTGCGGTTGCTCATATTTGCAACTCAAAATAGGAACTGCGGAATAGACGGAGGCTGGCAAAGGACGAAGTGATGATGCGCGAGGGAAATGGTTCCAAGGTTGATGTGATAGCCGTCGGCACGCTCGCTCTTCGATTACCATCGGGATTAGTGATGAACCTGAATAATTGTTATTTAGTGCCTGCGTTAAGCATGAACATTATATCTGGATCTTGTTTATTGCGAGACGGTTACTCATTTAAATCAGAGAATAATGGTTGTTCTATTTATATGAGTAATATCTTTTATGGTCATGCACCCAATGTGAGGGGTTTATTCTTATTGAATCTCGATAGTAATGATACACATGTTCATAACATTGATGCCAAAAGATGTAGAATTGATAATGATAATACCACTTTCTTGTGGCACTGCCGTTTAGGTCATATTGGCGTAAAACGCATGAGGAAGCTCCATGCTGATGGACTTTTGGAGTCACTTGATTTTGAATCACTTGACACATGTGAGCCATGCCTCATGGGCAAGATGACTAAAACGCCGTTCTCTGGAACAATGGAACGGGCAAGTGACTTATTGGAAATCATACATACTGATGTGTGCGGTCCAATGAGCATTGAGGCGCGCGGTGGTTATCGTTACTTTCTCACCTTCACTGATGACTTAAGTAGATATGGGTATATTTACTTAATGAAACACAAGTCTGAAACGTTTGAAAAGTTCAAGCAATTTCAGAGTGAAGTTGAGAATCATCGTAACAAGAAGATTAAATTCCTACGATGTGATCGAGGAGGAGAATATCTGAGTTATGAGTTTGGCAGTCACTTAAGACAATGTGGAATTGTTTCACAACTAACACCGCCTGGAACACCACAGCGTAATGGTGTGTCCGAACGTCGTAATCGAACCTTATTGGATATGGTGCAATCTATAATGTCTCTTGCCGATTTGCCACTATCGTTTTGGGGTTATGCATTAGAGACAGCTGCATTCACTTTAAATAGGGCACCATCAAAATCCGTTGAGACGACGCCATATGAACTTTGGTTTGGCAAGAAGCCAAAGCTGTCGTTTCTTAAAGTTTGGGGATGTGATGCTTATGTCAAAAAGCTTCAGCCTGAAAAGCTGGAACCCAAAGCGGAGAAATGCGTCTTCATAGGATACCCAAAAGAGACAGTTGGGTATACCTTCTACCTCAGATCTGAAGGCAAAGTGTTTGTCGCTAAAAACGGAACATTTCTTGAGAAAGAGTTTCTCTCGAAAGAATTGAGTGGGAGGAAGATAGAACTTGATGAGGTTGTTGAACCTTTACTTCAACCTGAAAGTAGCGCAGCGCAGAAAGATGTTTCTGTAGAGCCTACAACAGCTGAAGAGGACGTTAATGATGATGATCATGAAGCTTTGGATCAAGTTGCTATCGAACCTCGTAGGTCGACAAGGACGCGTACTGCTCCTGAGTGGTACGGCAACCATGTCTTAGAGGTCATGTTGTTGGACAACGATGAACCTACGAGCTATGGAGAAGCGATGATGGGCCCGGATTCCAAGAAGTGGTTAGAGGCCATGAAATCCGAGATGGGATCCATGTATGAAACCAAAGTGTGGACTTTGGAAGTATTACCTGAAGGGCGTAAGGCCATTCAGAACAAATGGATCTTTAAGAGGAAGACGGACGCGGACGGTAATGTCACCGTCTATAAAGCTCGACTTGTGGCAAAGGGTTTTTCACAAGTTCAAGGAGTTGACTACGATGAGACCTTCTCACCCGTAGCGATGCTTAAGTCCGTCAGAATCATGTTAGCAATAGCTGCCTTTTTCGATTATGAAATTTGGTAGATGGATGTCAAAACAGCGTTCCTTAATGGTTTCCTTAAGGAAGAGTTGTATATGATGCAACCAGAAGGTTTTGTCGATCCAGAGAATGCTGACAAAGTTTGCAAACTCCAGCGATCCATTTATGGACTGGTGCAAGCATCTCGGAGTTGGAATCTTCGCTTTGATGAAGTGATCAAAGCGTTCGAGTTTATACAAGTTTACGGAGAAGCTTGTATTTACAAGAAAGTGAGTGGGAGCTCTATAGCGTTTCTAATATAATATGTGGATGACATATTACTGATCGGAAACAATATAGAAATGTTGGAAGGCGTGAAGGAATATTTGAACAAGAGTTTTTCAATGAAGGACCTAGGAGAAGCTGCTTTCATATTAGGCATCAAGATCTATAGAGATAGATCAAGACGTTTAATAGGACTTTCACAAAGCACATACCTTGATAAGATTTTGAAGAAGTTCAAAATGGATCAGTCCAAGAAGGGGTTCTTGCCTGTTTTGCAAGGTGTGAAGTTGAGTAAGACTCAATGCCCAGTGACTGCAGGAGATAGAGAAAAGATGAGTGTCATCCCCTATGCTTCAGCCATAGGCTCTATCATGTATGCAATGCTGTGCACAAGACCCGATGTCAGCCTTGCCATAAGTATGGTCGGAAGGTTTCAAAGTGATCCAGGAATGGAACACTGGACGGCGGTCAAGAATATCCTGAAGTACCTGAAAAGGACTAAGGACATGTTTCTCGTTTATGGAGGTGATCAAGAGCTCGTCGTAAAGGGTTACGTCGATGCAAGCTTTGACACTGATCCGGATGACTCTAAGTCACAAACCGGATACGTATTTATTCTTAATGGGGGTGCGGTTAGCTGGTGCAGTTCCAAGCAAAGCGTGGTAGCTGATTCTACATGCGAAGCGGAGTACATCGCTGCCTCGGAGGCGGCGAAGGAAGGTGTCTGGATGAAGGAGTTCATGACAGATCTTGGAGTAGTGCCTAGTGCGCTTAACCAAATGACTCTGTTTTGTGATAATACTGGTGCCATTGCTCTAGCCAAGGAACCAAGATTTCATAAGAGGACCAGACACATGAAGCGACGTTTCAATTCCATCCGCGATTACATCAAGGAGGACGACATAAATATTTGCAAAGTACACATGGATCTGAATGTTGCAGATCCAATGACTAAACCGCTTCCAAGGGCTAAACATGAACAACACCAGAACTGCATGGGTGTTCGATTCATTACAATGTAAATCACGTAGTGATGTGAACTAGATTATTGACTCTAGTGCAAGTGGGAGACTGTTGGAAATATGCCCTAGAGGCAATAATAAATTAGTTATTATTATATTTCCTTGTTCATGATAATCGTTTATTATCCATGCTATAATTGTATTGATTGGAAACTCAAATACATGTGTGGGTACATAGACAACACTATGTCCCTAGTAAGCCTCTAGTTGACTAGCTCGTTGATCAAAGATGGTTAAGGTTTCCTAGCCATTGACATGAGATGTCATTTGATAACAGGATCACATCATTAGGAGAATGATGTGATGGACAAGACCAAAACTATAAACGTAGCATATGATCGTGTCAGTTTATTGCTATTGTTTTTATGCATGTCAAGTATCTGTTCCTATGACCATGAGATCATGCAACTCCCTGACATCGGAGGAGTACCTTGTGTGTATCAAACATCACAATGTAACTGGGTGACTATAAAGGTGCTCTACAGGTATCTCCGAGGGTGTCTGTTGGGTTGGCATGGATCAAGACTGGGATTTGTTACTCCGTATGACGGAGAGGTATCTCAGGGCCCACTCGGTAATACAACATCACAATGAGCCTTGCAAGCAATGTGACTAAAGTGTTAGCCACGAGATCTTGTATTACGGAACGAGTAAAGAGACTTGCCGGTAACGAGATTGAACTAGGTATAGAGATACCGACGATCGAATCTCGGGCAAGTAACATACCGAAGAACAAAGGGAACAGTATACGGGATTAACTGAATCCTTGACATAGAGGTTCGACCGATAAAGATCTTCGTAGAATATGTAGGAGCCAATATGGGCATCCAGGTCCCGCTATTGGTTATTGATCGTGGAGGTGTCTCGGTCATGTCTACATAGTTCTCGAACCCGCAGGGTCTACACACTTAACGTTTGGTGACGATTAGTATAGTTGAGTTATTTTGTTGGTGACCGAAGGTTGTTCGGAGTCCCGGATAAGATCCCGGACATGACGAGGATCTCCGGAAGAGTCCGGAGGTAAAGATTAATATATGTGATAATAGTGTTTTGATCTCCAGAAGGGTTCCGGAATTCACCGGAAGGGGTTCCGGGTGTTTACCGAAGTGTTCGGGTGCAGCAACACTTTATATGGGCCAAAGGGGTAAAGCCCACGAGGTATTGGAAAGTGCAAAAGGAAGTTTTGCTGCTGCCTTAAGCGGTACTACCGCTGGTAAGGCAGTACTACCGCGTAAGCGGTACTACCGCTTGTGTGAAGCGGTACTACCGCTCAAGCGGTACTACCGCTCGTGAGCGGTACTACCGCTTGTGCGCGGTACTGCAGGGATCCGAGTTGGACTCTTTCCCTGCGGGCCAAACCGACCTTGTGCGGGCAAAACCGACCTGGAGGAGGCTTTTACTCCAAGTTTAGACCCCAAGGCTCAACATATAAATAGAGGGGTAGGGCTAGCACACGAGATAGAAAAAGATTTCCCAAGCCGTGTGTCGGCAACCCTAACCCTCTAGTTCTCCCGTCATAATCTCCGTAGTGCTTGGCGAAGCCCTGCAGAGATTGTTCCTCACCACCATCACCACGCCGTCGTGCTGCCGGAACTCATCTACTACTTCATCATCGCTCGCTGGATCGAGGAGGTGAAGGCGTCATCAAGCCGTACGTGTGTTGAACGCGGAGGTGCCGTCCGTTCGGCACTAGTTCATGATCGGATCGAGGGACGACTTGCGATTTGGATCGCGGAGACATTCGACTACATCAACCGCGTTTCTTAACGCTTCCGCTTAGCGATCTACAAGGGTATGTAGATTCACTCTCCCTCTCGTAGATGCTCATCACCATGGATAGATCTTGTGTGTGCGTAGGTAATTTTTTGTTTCCCATGCAACGTTCCCCAACACCACCCTCCAAAAGGTAATAGATATGATAACAATGATGATCTCCTTGCTCTTGTGCTTCAAAAGATAGTCTCCTCAACACACAATCACTCTCTCACAAATTTGGCTTGGTAGAAGAGGTTGATTGGGTGAAAAGCAACTTGGGGAGGCTAGAAATCAAGATTCATATGGTTGGAGTGGAAGATCTGGATCTCAACACATGAGCAGGTGGTTCTCTCTCAGAAAAATGGATAGGGCAAGTGTAAGTGTGTTCTGAGTGCTTCCTATGCGATTTAGAGGAGGTGGACGGGTATATATAGGCATCTCCAAAAATCCAATTGTTACAACATTATTTCCCAACTCGGTGAAACCGAAGTAGAAACTCGGTTGTACCGACAAGTGCAAAATGTGGCAACTTTTGGCGTTTCGGTGTGACCGGTATATAATTCTCGGTGGTACCGATATGGGTGTCCTAGGCAGTTACACAAATTCGGTGGTACTGATTTCCAAATCTCGGAAATTCTGATTCTTGAAAAAGAGATACCAGTAAGTTGGTCACTGTTTTCGGTTGCACCGAAAATGAAAGTTGGTGTCACCGAGAAGCTAGGGTTTGGCTTAGGATCTGTCTGAGGCAAAACTCGGTAGGGCCGAATGGAAATAGTTGGTGGCATCGATTTTGGATATTGGCTTTTGGACATAATATTTGTGGTAGAATTTCATGTGTATTTTTGGTGGCTAATCTCTAAGCACTTGAGCAACCGGATCATCATAGACACCTCATCCCCTTTTAATAGTATTGGCTTTCCTATGGACTCAAGGTGTGATTTTTCACAAAATGTAAAATGTAGAGTTTGTTGATTTTGCCAATCCTATTCCTTTTCTTCTTCTTATCTCCTTGGGAATCCTCCACACAATCCATGACCAATCTTCTTTGTGGACTTTATCTAAAACAAAACTAGGTAAAACTATTAGTCCAAGAGACAATGTATGTTGTCATGAATTATCAAAACCCCCAAGGGAGCAAATGTGCTTTCAGTCATCAACCCTTATTTGCCGGAGGTGATGAAGCACTCTCAAACCATTGAGATGCGTGAGGGGGTGCTCCACATCTGGGATATCTAAGGCCCAAGGAAGGAGGGAAGCGAGAAGGTCGGGCTTCATGCGGTGGAGCGGGAAATCTTCAAGTGCCAAGGGATGGTTGAGCATGGTTTGAGTGCTAATCACTCCATGATCATGGACTTCATCCGGGAACACAAGCTGGACACCAAGAACTTTGGATAAGCTCTCTTCAATCTCCAAGAGCAGATCGAGCATCTCCAAGCCCAAATCTATGACCTGCAAAACCAAAACTATGAGTATGAGTCCAGGTTTAAAAGGATGAGCATAGCTGGCGATTTTAGGATTCTGGAGACATGTTCCTCTTACTATGATGGGGATCCCATGCCCTGGAAGATGGAGGACAAGCCCACCACTTCATCATCACCATCACCCAAAAAGGAAGCTTGAGTACACGGGTATGGGCACCACCCTTAGCTTGTTCCAAGCTTGGTGAGGTGCCCCGGTATCGTATCACCATCACTTTTATTATCATCATCTATCTTAGTTCGATCCTTAGCTATTTCATGATTTAGAAGAATAAAGTTTTAGTATGATTTAGTTTCGAGTGTGATACTTGTGATCTACGTTGGGTTTTCCGTGAAGAGGAATGGGTTATTGCAACACAAAGTGGGTAAGTATTTCCCTCAGTTATGAAACCAAGGTTTATCGAACCAATAGGAATATCAATCCTCAACCGTCTTCAGCGGCTGCACACAAAAGAACAAACAACTTGCACCCAACGTGCGCAAGAGGGTTGTCAATCCCCTTGATCTCGTTATTTGCAAGCAAATGAGGTGTGTAGATAATTATAGATAATTGTATATTGCAAAATAAAATAAAATAAAAATAAAGGCAGCAAGGTAATAGAAGCGTTTGTAAATTTATAGGTGAATAGACCCGCGGGGCATAGTTTTCCCAAGCGGCATCTCTCATGTAGGCAGCATACGGTGGGTAACAAATTACTGTTGGGCAATTGATAGAAAAGCGGATAGTTATGCGATTTTCACGGCAATGATCATGTGTATATAGACTCCTTCCTGCACCTATTACTATTACTCCACTCATCGACCGCTATCCAGCACGCATCTAGAGTATTAAGTAAAACAGAGTAATGCATGGAGAACGATGACATGATGTAGACAAAGTAAACTCAAGCAATATGAATGAACCCCATCGTGTTATCCTTAGTAGCAACAACACAAAGACGCATCATGTCCCCTACTTTGTCACTGGGATATAGAAACCCGTCAGGTTGAACCTACCACAATGCACCACTCCCACCGAAGATAGATCAATCTACTTGGCCAAAGCACATCGATAAATCGGAGAGCATTACTGTCGGAATCGGGGCTCCGGGCACCCAGAAAGGTTCAAACTCTGGGGTGCGCTCGCTCTCCTGACCTACTCTCCCTTACAACCTCACGGCGACTCTCCGGCGGCTCGAGCTAAAGAGGACGAACAACGGACACCACAGTTTACCCAGGTTCGGGCCACCTCGCGGTGTAAGACTCTACTCCTGCTTGTCTGGATTGCTCGAGGATGAGGATGAGTACAAGGTGTGTTCTTTCCTTCCCGAGGTTCTATGCTCTCTATGGTGGCTGGTTCCCTACTCTTATACTGGCCTTGGTCCTCTTCCCCCCGAAAACACAAGGCGGAAAGGGTTGCCACAACGGCCAGTTTGAAAGGGGACATGACTGCAGCCTATCCTGACAAAAGTAGTCTTCGCATGTCAAAGCTCCTCATCGTGACGTGCTTGTGGGCTCAGAGGTGACCTCCATCCTGCCGAGCCCCCGGTCTTGGTCCTCTTGCACAAGAAAGGAAACCTTAAGGGATATCTTTGGGAGCCCGCGAGCTGGCGTTGCTCCTCTATCACCAACGAGGAAAGCCTCTATGTCCGTGTCAGCTGGTACGACCCTGGGGGCCACCCTGTGCGGGCCGCGTCAGCCACGTGAAGGGGTAGGGCTGTGTGACCCCCGCCATGCCATCCTTGGCTAATATGCCACGCGTAGGCTGCCGTGGACAGCCTAAAGAGAGGGTCCCACAACAAGGCTCCGGGAGGCGACCTCAAGGGGGAACTCCATCGGCCTCCTGACACCGCTCGCCGACGTGCACCTTGCGAGGAGGGGACCCTCACGAGGGTCTGATTCCGAGGCTTGGCGGGGAAACTCTCCGAGCCCGAGACACGTGCTGCGCCTTGGGCCGCAGGTAGACAGGCCTGGCTACCCCCAGTCCCATGGGCCCGACAGTAGCCCCCGAACCCGTGGCGTGCATGACCCGGCCGACACGGGGTGAAGCGGTGTGGGCTCCAAACGCCGCGGGCCAGGCTCGACGCGTGGTGCGTGCTGAGGCGTGGGGCGCCCTACCTCCCCATGGCACCTTAGCGACCGCCCGGGCTGACATAAAGCGGGCACGCGGGGTGGAGCCATCGTTGCCATTCTTTGCGTTGCATCCATCTCCCTGCACCTACCTCCTCCGCATGGAACCACTCTAGATCCAACCTCTTGCGAGGTACCTCCCTTACTCCCCCCGCGGCCCTGGCACTCAAATGGCCCCTGTCGGCAAGAAGGGGAAGGCCATGGCCTCCGCCGCAAGCCCTGCCACCGTCGGGCCGGCTCTCTTGCCCTCCACCGTCTCTAAGGAGGAGGACTTGTGCCCGATGCTCCCACTGGTGGCCGGCGAGTTGAACGAGGGGCAAGCGACTGGAATCTGGCCGGGCTCGGTAGCGCCGAGCGGCTTGCCGAAGTCCGCCTACCCCTTCTTCTTTCACATCATCTACGTCGGGCTGGTCCCGCCATTCTCCAAGTTCTTCTTTGCCATCCTCTCCCATTACCAAATCCACGCCTTGCACCATCATCCCAACTCCATCCTCCTCCTGGCCATCTTCGCCTTCTATTGCGAGGCTTTCGTGGGCGTGAGGCCCTCGGTGGCGCTCTTTCGCCACTTCTTCAGCCTGCGGTTCACCACCCCGGACCAACACTCTGCATGCGTCTCCTTTGTTGATGTCACGGGCGTGAGAATCCGCCTGAAGGCCGAGCAGAAGGTGGAGGGCTACCGGCAGCGTTGGGTCTTCATGCACACGCGCCGGGTCAGCTCAGTCCTGACGGCCCCTACGGGCCAGCCCGCACAGATCCCCGGGTGGAGCCACGAGAAGCTCACCGACCCGAGGGCGGAGCCCGTCCTGGAGCGCATCGCCGCGCACGGGGATGCCCTTCTGACGGGGGCGATGGTCATTAAGAAATTCTTGGGGTAGCGTATCGCGCTGCTCCAAGCGCACTCGCAGCCCCTGTTGGAGTTCACCGGCACGAGGGACCCGATGAGGCTGTACGTCAGCGGCCTGACGCGCGATGAGCTGGATGGGGCCTTGGGGGCTTTACTCGGCCACGACTCCGAGGACCTTCCGGAGGTAGCGCCGCGGCTGTATGGCTGCGCCGACATGGAGGAGCTAGTCGTGGAGATGCTCGTCTTCGACGAGTGGGGGCTCGTTGGGTCATGCAGGAACCCCTCCATTGCGGTGATGTCCTCCGGCAAGGGTGATGGCGACAAGGACTCGGAGGTGACGGAAGGAGAGGGGAACGCCGGCTGGGTGCCATCGCCCAATCTCCACACATCCTTGCGCGGCCTTGGGGATGACGACGACGTCGTAGACCAGCAGCGCCAGGCAACTCCCCCCAGGCCCGCAGTCGCGGAAGAAAGAGCGGGGTTAGGCCCCATGGCCACTCCTGCGCCGGCGACGGGGGCCCACGTCGAAGGCGCGGCGCCCACCCCAGCGGCGGCTGCACCTCCTCAGGAGGCCTCCCAGGCCCCGAAGGAAGGGGGAACCAGCCGGACCTGCCAAGGGCCACGCCGAGCGCCCTCCAGGCGGCGTCGAGACGGCTCGGGGGCGACGAGGGCACGCCATCCGCCACTGCGAGGAAGAGGAAGTGGGCCGCCGGGGACGAGTAAGTGCCTTATTTCATTCCCACGTTGCGTGTTTGTGACCGGTTTGCTCAAGCTAATCCCCTCGCCGGCGCAGGTGTTCCGGTGGCGGCGAGGAGAAGAAGAAGAAGCCGAAAGCAAGGGCGAAGGTAGTGCCCATCTCGAAGGTGGCCTCAACCCTCAGCCGAAGCCTCGGCAGGCATGGGGGCGGTTTGCGCCAGTCGGGCGCCGTGCTTGGTCGTGCGGGTGCCGCGGCGGTGCCCAGCGTCTCCCCAACACGGCGAGGAGGCCCGTGCGCCAGGGCCGCGACGGTCCAGCCCCCGGCACCACCTGCCAGGGCTGCGGCGGTCCGGCCTCAGGCGCCACCTGCCGAGGCTACAGCTACTCAGCCCCCGGCGCCACCTGCCGAGGCTACAGCTGCTCAGCCCCCGGCGCCACCTGCCGAGGCTACAGCTTCTCAGCCCGCGGGTAAGGGAGGGGCGCCTCAACCTTCGCCGGCCGTCCTGGCCCCCACAGCCAGCCATGGCACGGAGCGCGACTCAGACCGCCCTCAAGCGGTGGTCACCCCCGGGGCCCCAGAGGTCAGCGCGACAGCTTTTCCAGGCGAACCGCGGGGGAGGACATGGAGCCCCCGACATCTCAAGCGAAGGGCGCCGGGGCCCTTCTTGTTACGGCAGCAGCAAGCACCGGGGCGCAGGTCCCCCAGCAAGCTCCCGCCCTGGTGGACCAGAGCGCCTTGCTCAGGCACGGGGCTCTGACTGACGCCCAGGACGCGCTCGACCGGCTCGGGGCAGGCTTCCGAGATGCCGAGGCACGCCTCTCCGCCGAGAGCTTGAGGCTCGCCGCGGGGTGGCGCCAGCTTGACGCCTCCGCCAGAGAGGCTCACAGCAGGGCTGAGGCCATCCTTACGGAAAGCAAGAAGGAGGTCGCCAAGGCCAAGTCTGCTTTCGAGAGCGCTCTTGCTGAGAAACCGGTGCTCGCCAAGCACTGGAAGGAAGCGGAAGCCGACCTAAAGGCGCTTCAGGAACAGGCCGCGCAAGCGCAGCAACTCGAGTTGCGGGAAGAAGTCATCTGGGCCCGCGAGGCGAAGCTCACAGACCGCGATTCTGAGCTCGCGAAAGTGACGACCGAACAGGCCATGGAGTGCGGCGCCTGGAGATGCTGCAGCGCGAGGTGGCCGAGGCCCAAGAGGATCACGCCAAGCAAGTCTCTGAGGCCAACGCCAGGCTGGACGCTAGGGAGAGGGATATTGAGGTTGTTGTCGACGCGAGGGCGGCAGCGGACCACACCGCGTTTTCCTCCCTCGAACTGAGGGCCTGCAACGCTCTGGGCTCTATTTGTAGGCTGAGTTTCGAGGCTCCTCTTTCCCCTCAGGGCACCAGCTATGCCGAGATTTCCTCCGAGCTCGTGAGAAAGCTCGAGGGCGAGGCCCAGAAGGTGGATGGCATCTTGGAAGAGGAAAGTCGCGACCTCTTCTCCGTGGCGGCGACCCGCGTCTTCAGCCATCTCCTCCTTCGCGACCCCGACTTTAACTTCGACGAGGAGACTGATACATCCATTTTGCATCATGATTTCCTAATGTTATTTATTATATTTTATTGAATTATAATGCTTTAGGGAGTGATTCTAATGCCTTTTCTATCATAATATGCAAGGTTTACATAAAGAGGGAGAATACCAGCAGCTGGAATTCTGGACCTGAAAAAGCACATCAGAGATACCTATACTGCACATCTCCAATGAAGCTAAAACTTTATGGAGAATATTTTAGGAATATATCAAAAATACTGGAGCAAATAACTACCAGAGGGGGCCACCCTGGTTGGCACAAGACACCAGGGCATGCCAGGCCCCCCAGGCGCGCCCTAGTGGGTTGTGCTCTCCTTGGCCCACCTCCGGTGCCTATCTTCTGGTATACAAGGTCTTTTGACCTAGAAAAAATAAAGGGAGGACTTTCAGGACGGAACGCCGCCGTCTCGAGGCGGAACTTGGGCAGGAGCACTTTTGCCCTCCGGTGGAGCGATTCCGCCAGGGGAACTTCCCTCCCGGAGGGGGAAAATCGAAGCCATCGTCATCACCAACACCCCTCTCATCTTTGGGAGGCCAATCTTCATCAATATCTTCAACAGTACCATCTCCTCTCAAACCCTAGTTCATCTCTTGTGTTCAATCTTTGTACCGGAACCTCAGATTGGTACGTGTGGGTGACTAGTAGTGTTGATTGCATCTTGTAGTTGATTACTATATGGTTTATTTGGTGGAAGATTATATGTTCAGATCCATTATGCTATTCAATACCCCTCTGATCTTGAGCAAGAATATTATTTGTGAGTAGTTACCTTGGTTCTTGAGGTCACGGGAGAAGTCATGTTGCAAGTAATCATGTGAATTTGATATGTGTTCGATATTTTGATGATATGTATGTTGTGATTCCCTTAGTGGTGTCATGTGAACGTCGACTACATGACACTTCACCGTACTTGGGCCTAAGGGAATGCATTGTGGAGTAGTTATTAGATGATGGGTTTCTAGAGTGACAGAAGTTTAAACCCTAGTTTATACGCTACTTCGTAAGGGGCTGATTTGGATCCAAACATTTAATGCTATGGTTAGATTTTATCTTAATACTTTTCTCGTAGTTGCGGATGCTTGTGAGGGGGTTAATCATAAGTGGGAGGTTGTTCAAGTAAGAACAACACCCAAGCACCGGTCCACCCACATATCAAATTATCAAAGTAGCAAACACAAATCAAACCAACATGATTAAAGTGACTAGATCAAATTCCCGTGTACCCTCAAGAACACTTTGCCTATTACTAGAGACTGTTCTGGCTTGTCCTTTGCCACAAAAGGATTGGGATATCTTGCTGAACTTTATTTACCGTTAGCTTTACTTGCTCGTTATCAATTATCTTGCTATCAAACTATCTGTTACCTACAATTTCAGTGCTTGCAGAAATCACCTTGCTGAAAACCGCTTGTCATTTCCTTCTGCTCCTCATTGGGTTCGACACTCTTACTTATCGAAAGGACTACGATTGATCCCCTATACTTGTGGGTCATCAAGACTCTTTTCTGGCGCCGTTGCCGGGGAGTGAAGCGCTCTTGGTAAGTGGAAATAGGTAAGGAAAAACTTATACTACGTGCTGAAAATTATTGTTACTTGCTACTATGGAAAACAATCCTTTGAGGGGTTTGTTCGGGGTATCTTCACCTCGACCGGAACCAAAATTAGTTTCCCCTCAACCTACTGCACCTACTGAAAATATTGGTTATGAAATTCCTTCGGGTATGGTAGAACAACTGCTTGCTAAACCTTATGCAGGAGATGGAACTGAACATCCTGATATGCACCTCTTATATGTGAATGAAATTTGTGGATTATTTAAGCTTGTAGGTTTACTCGGAGATGAAGCTAAGAAGAAGGTTTTCCCTATATCTTTGAAGGGAAAAACATTGACATGGTATAGGCTATGTGATGATCTTGGATCATGGAACTGGAATTGATTGCAATTGGAATTCCATCAAAAGTTTTATCCCATGCATCTAGTTAATCGTGATCGGAATTATATGTATAATTTTTGGCCTCGTGAACGAGAAAGCATCGCTCTAGCTTAGGGGAGGCTTAAGTCAATGTTATATTCATGCCCCAATCATGATATCCCGAGAGAAGTTATTATTCAGAATTTTTATGCTCGGCTTTCTCATAATGATCAATCCATGCTCGATAATTCTTGTGCTGGTTCTTTTATGAAGAAGACTATTGAATTCAAGTGGGATCTCTTAGAAAGAATTAACCGCAACTATGAAGACTAGGAACTCGACGAAGGTAATGAGTCAGGTATAAAGCTTAAGTTTGATTGTGTTAAATCTTTTATGAATACCGATGCTTTTCACAAGTTTAGCACTAAATATGGACTTGACTCTGAGATAGTAGCCTCTTTCTGTGAAGCATTTGCTACTCACGTCGATCTCCCTAAGGAGAAGTGGTTTAAATATCATCCCCCTATTAAATAAGAAATTAAAGCACCGGTCATAGCAAAAGATGAAACCATCATTTACAATGTTGATCCAGTTGTGCCTGCCGTTTATATTGAAAAACCGTCTTTCCCTGTTAGGATAAAGGAACATGCTAAGGTATCAACTGTGGTCCGCAAGAGTAATATTAGAGCACCTAAGCCCCTGAGCAAATTAAAGTAGAACCTAGTGTTGCTATGGTTAAAGATCTCTTGGTAGAAAATATTGATGGGCATGTTATCTACTTCTGTGATGAAGCTGCTAGAATTGCCAAACCTGATGAAAAAGACAAACATAGACCCGTAGTGGGCATGCCTGTTGTCACAGTCAAAATAGGAGATCATTGCTATCATGGTTTATGTGATTTGGGTGCTAGTGTGAGTGCTATCCCTTTTACTTTATACCAAGAAATTATGAATGAAATAGCATGATACGTCTCCAACGTATCTATAATTTTTGCTTGTTCGATGCTATTATATTATCATTCTTGGATGTTTTACAATCATTTTATAGCAACTTTATATCATTTTTTGGGACTAACCTATTGACATAGTGCCAAAGTGCCAGTTGTTGTTTTTGCTTGTTTTTTACTTCGCAGAAAATCAATACCAAATGGAGTCCAATCGCGACGAAACTTTTTGGAGATTTTTTCTGGACCATAAGACACCCAGTGGGCCAAAGAAGTGCTGGGGGAGTGGGCCGAGGAGACCACAACCCACAAAGGCGCGCCAGGGGGCGCCGGCGTGTCCTGATGGGTTGTGCCCTCCTCGGGGCCCCTCTCCACCGCCTCTGATGCCTATAAATTCCCAAATATTCCAAAAACCCTAGGGGAGTCGACGAAACACAATTCCAGTTGCCGCAAGTTCCAGAACCTCGAGATCCAATCTAAACACCATCACGGAGGGGTTCATCTTCCTCATAGGTGCCTCTCCGATGATGCGTGAATAGTCCACCATAGACCTACGGGTCCGTAGGCAGTAGCTAGATGGCTTCCTCTCTCCCTCTTATGATTCTCAATACAATGGTCTCTTGGAGATCTATTTGATTTAAACTTTTGCGGTGTGTTTGTTGGGATCCGATGAATTTTGAGTTCATGATCAGTTTCTATCCATGAATATTATTTGAGTCTTCTTTGATCTCTTATATGCATGATTACTTATAGCCTCGTATTTCTTCTCCGAATATTTGGTTTAGTTAGGCCGACTAGATCGATTGTTCTTGCCATGGGAAGAGGTGCTTTGTGATGGGTTCGATCTTGCGGTGTTCTTTCCAAGTGACAGAAGGGGCAGCAAGACACGCATGTATTGTTGCTATTAAGGATAACAAGATAGGGTCTATTCCTACATGAATAGATCTTGTCTACATCATGTCATCGTTCTTATTGCATTACTACGTTTTTCCATGAAGTTAATACACTAGATGCATGCTCGATAGCAGTCGATGTGTGGAGTAATAGTGGTAGATGCAGGCATGAGTCGGTCTACTTATCTTGGATGTGATGCCTATATAATGATCATCGCCTTGAATATCGTCATGACTATTCGATTTTCTATCAATTGCCCAACAGTAATTTGTTCACCCACCGTGCGCTATACTCATGAGAGAAGCCACTAGTGAACCCTACGGCCCCCGGGTCTACTTTTCCAACATATTGCTTTTAGATCTATCTTTTTGCATCTTTGTTTTCAGATCTACAAAACCAGAAACCCCAAAACATATTGCTGCATATTTTATTTGCCCTTTTTATTTTGTGTTCTTGAGAGATCTATCTCTCCTATCTATCACTACCTAATATATCTTTTTACCGTAGAGAGATTGACAACCTCTCTTTCGCATCGGGTTGCAAGTATTTGTTGTTTGTGTGCAGGTGCTGCTTATTGGGTGGTGGTGATCCTCCTACTGGTTCGATAACCTTGGTTTCATAACTGAGGGACATACTTACCGTCGCTGTGCTACATCATCCCTTCCTCTTTGGGGAAATACCGACACAGTCTCAAGCCACGTCAAAGGAATTTCTGGCGCCGTTGCCGGGGAGGAAGCGGTCTCTTCTACGTGCCTATCATAGGCGCCGAGGGGACTCCATCATCATCTACCAGGTTCCCAATCACAAATCTCATTTCCTTGCAATTACATTATTTTCCATTTGCCTCTCATTTTCCTCTCCCCCACTTCACCAATTTGCCGTTTTATTCGCCCTCTTTTTCGTTTGCCCTTTTTCTTGCCGGATCTCTTCCTTGCTTGCAATATTGTTTGCGTAGTCATGATGCATCAACGAAAGTACTATGAAGTTCCTTAGCCCAATATTTTGCTTGAAATTGAGAAAAGTACCAAGGAATATATGACTACACAATTTGAGCATAACAAATATTTTACCAATGAGCTTAGAGAACACTCTACCGTACTAGATGCCATAATGAAGCAACTTGATGATATTAGTAGAGAAGTTTGTTATCTTCAATCTAAGTATGCTCATGCTGAAAATTTGCTTGGTAAAATCTCTGATGCACAAGCCACTTTAATAAATCAAATGGCTGCCAAACCAATCTCTCTAGAAGATAAAAAAAGATGAAGATCTTAAAGTGATTGGCGTTTCTTCTATTGATTCCTTGTTTAGTAATATTAAAATTGATAATGAAGGGACTTAAGTAGAGTCAACTTTAGCTAGAAGGCGTCCCAATAATTTGGAGGGTGAAAATTTTGATGAATTTTTTTATAAAAGTGGGTTTGAAGAGGTCAAAACTTTAACTAGTGATGTGCCCGCTGTTTTGGATTGCAAAGAATTTAATTATGATAATTGCTCTTTGATTGAATGTATTTCTTTGCTGCAATCCATGTTGAATTCACCCCATGCCTATGAGCAAAATAAAGCTTTTACTAAACATATCTATGATGCCATGATGAAATCTTTTGAAGAAAAGTTGGAGTTGGAGATTTCTATTCCTACAAAATTACATGATGAGTGGGAACCTACCATTAAGGTCAAGATTGAAAATTATGAGTGCTTTGCTTTGTGTGATTTGGGTGCTAGTGTTTCCATGATTCCGAAATCTCTATGTGATGTGCTTGGTCTTACCAATATTGAAGAATGTTCTCTTAATTTGCACTTGGCGGATTCTACTATTAAAAAGCCTTTGGGAAGAATTAACGATGTTCTTATTCTTGCAAATAGGAACTATGTGCCTATTGATTTTATTGTGCTTGATATTGATTGCAATCCGTCTTGTCCCATTATACTTGCTAGACCGTTTTTAAGCACTATAGGTGCCGTGATTGATATGAAAGAAGGCAATATTCGTTTCCAATTTCCCTTGAGAAAGGGTATGGAACACTTCCCTAGAACAAGAATTAAGACACCATATGAATCAATCATAAGGGCATCCTACGGATCCAAAACCAAAGATGACAATACTTGAACCAATGTGTTATGCCTAGCTAGGGGCGTAAAACGATAGCGCTTGTTGGGAGGCAACCCAATGAATAAATAATTTTTTGCTTTTTTCCTTTCTTTTTTTGAGTGTTGACACAATTATGACTCTGTTATGATTGTGTTTTTATGATTTATTTAGTGTTTGTGCCAAGTAAAGCCTTTAGGATGATTCATAGGATGAGTAGAAGCGATGCTGAATCTGAAACAGAAACTTTGCGTCCAGTATATGAATTTTGATTTTTTGCTGGAACTTGATCTTGAGCTGAAATTTTAACACAGTGTTTCTATACAAATTCCTTACGCTTTCCTAATTTTTCAGAATTTTTAGAGTTACAGAAGTATGGTTAGAGTACATATTACTACAGACTGTTCTGTTTAAGACAGATTCTGTTTTCGTTGCATTGTGTGCTTGTTTTGATGAATCTATGGGTTATATTGAAGGTTATGAGCCATGGTAAAGTTAAAATACAGTAGGTATAATGCAATAATAAAATATGAATGGGTTTGCAATAGTACCTAAAGTAGTGATTTGCTTTATTATACTAACGGATCTCACGAAGATTTTGTTCAGTTTTGTGTGATTGAAGTTTTCAAATTTTAGGTGAGATCACGATGGATGAAGGGATAAGGAGTGATAAAAGCCTAAGCTTGGGGATGCTACCGCACCCCCAAGATATATCCAAAGAGTATCTTTGCTTGCTTTGTTTTTTAGTTTGTCACTTGTATCCTTTCTGGACACACCTATTTGAGAAAGCCAAAATCATGCTATCATTTTCTAGAATTTCTCTATGTGCTTCACTTAAACTTTTTGAGCTATAAAATTGCTCAAGTGATTCACTTTTATCTTTGTGAGCACGGTGTGCTTGGAAATTTTTGAAGAAATCCCCTCATGCTTCACTTAGATTAATTTGAGAGTTAGTAAATCTTGAAGAAATCCTCTCATGCTTCACTTATACCTTTTTGAGAGATGAAATCTTTAAGCTCATGTGCTTCACTTAAATTTGTTTGAGCTTGCCAAAAAGCAATGGCAATATATGAAACTAGTCCCAAAGTGATAGATATCCAAGGAGGATATAATAAAAACTTTCATGAAGATCATTGGTCAAATTAAACTTGATTCCTTGTAATAGTTTTGAAACATGATGATAGTAATATGTGAGTCATGCTAGTGAGTAATTATGCTTAGTAGGAATATTGGTGTTAAGGTTTGTGATTCCCTATGCATGCACGAAAGTCAATAGTTATGCAATGAAGTTATATCCTACTTATGGTGCATTATTCAGTGTTAGTTATGCTCAATGCTCACTTATGTGAATTTTCGTTTCTTGGTTTGATTGTTTCCCAATCTATTTGCTAGCCTCCACTTGTACTAAGTAGAAATACTACTTGTGCATTCAAAACCCTTAAACCAAGTTTTGCCTTATGAGTCCACTATACCTACCTATATGCGGTATTTCCATGCCATTCCAAGCAAATTTGTATGTGCCATCTCTAAATTTTCAAAATAAATTTTCTATTTTGTGTGCCCGTACCGCTCATGAAACGGTGGGGAGTGTCAAATATTTTTCCATGCTAGATGTGTTATTCTCAAGATGAGTGTTTATTCACTTGTCATTGCATGAGAGTGCGGCGGTAATAGGGTTGCCCATTCCCGAAATGAAAAAGAAAAAATATATTTAGTTTATTTTGTCAAATAATAAATTCCTTGTAAAGTGTTGGTATGGAAGGCAACCGTAGATACGGCCCGCCATGGAAAGTGAAAGTTTGGTGGAAAAAGGAATAAACTTTATTTTCTGTTTGGGAACCGCCTATGATATATCTAGCATGGAAAGTATTGTGAGCTACTTTGTCATTTTCGTTGACAGGAAAAGCATGCCACCCAAAATATTTTTTCTCTCTCAATTTAAACCTTGAGCTCTGGTACCTCTATAAATCCCTACTTCCCTCTGCGAAGGGCCTATCTATTTACTTTATGCAATTTTTTATTTTTGGTTTTGAGTCTCCATCTTCTCTTATAAGCACCAACTAGGGGGCACTATGATCGTACTTGAGCATTGGGTATAGCTAATATTTCAATGTGTTTCATGAATGGATCAATGATTGAGCATGATGGGCTAGGGATAACTTTCTTTAGTGTTGATATTTTGAAAGACATGGTTGCTTGTTGACATGCTTGAGTATTGAAGTCATTATGTTAAAACTAGACTATTGCTTTGATTCATTTACAAGTCCAAATGTCCATGGTATACAAAAGAAAAGAATATGATGAACATGTTAGGCAGCATTCCACATCAAAAATTCTGTTTTTATCATTTACCTACTCGAGGACGAGTAGGAATTAAGCTTGGGGATGCTGATATGTCTCCAACGTATCTATAATTTTTGCTTGTTCCATGCTATTGTATTATCATTCTTGGATGTTTTACAATCATTTTATAGCAACTTTATATCATTTTTTGGGACTAACCTATTGACATAGTGCTAAAGTGCCAGTTGCTGTTTTTGCTTGTTTTTTACTTCGCAGAAAATCAATACCAAACGGAGTCCAATTGCGACGAAACTTTTTGGAGATTTTTTGTGGACCAGAAGACACCCAGTGGGCTAAAGAAGTGTCGGGGGAGTGGGCCGAGGAGACCACAACCCACCAAGGTGCGCCAGGGGGGGCCGGCGCGCCCTGATGGGTTGTGCCCTCCTCGGGGCCCCTCTCCACCGCCTCTGATGCCTATAAATTCTCAAATATTCCAAAAACCCTAGGGGAGTCGACGAAACACAATTCCAGCCACCGCAAGTTCCCGAACCTCGAGATCCAATATAAACACCATCACGGAGGGGTTCATCTTCCTCATAGGTGCCTCTCCGATGATGCGTGAGTAGTCCACCATTGACCTATGGGTCCATAAGCAGTAGCTATATGGCTTCCTCTCTCCCTCTTATGATTCTCAATACAATGGTCTCTTGGAGATCTATTTGATGTAAACTTTTACGGTGTGTTTGTTGGGATGCGATGAATTTTGAGTTCATGATCAGTTTCTATCCATGAATATTATTTGAGTCTTCTTTGATCTCTTATATGCATGATTACTTATAGCCTCGTCTTTCTTCTCCGTATCTTTGGTTTAGTTAGGCCGACTAGATCGATTTTTCTTGCGATGGGAAGAGGTGCTTTGTGATGGGTTCGATCTTGCGGTGTTCTTTCCAAGTGACAGAAGGGGCAGCAAGACACGCATGTATCGTTGCTATTAAGGATAACAAGATGGGGTCTATTCCTACATGAATAGATCTTGTCTACATCATGTCATTGTTCTTATTGCATTACTCCATTTTTCCATGAACTTAATACACTAGATGCATGCTGGGTAGCGGTTGATGTGTGGAGTAATAGTGGTAGATGCAGGCAGGAGTCGGTCTACTTATCTTGGACTTGATGCCTATATAATGATCATCGCCTTGGATACCGTCATGATTATTTGATCTGCTATCAATTGCCCAACAGTAATTTGTTCACCCACCGTGCGCTATACTCATGAGAGAAGCCACTAGTGAATCCTACGGCCCCCGGGTCTACTTTTCCAACATATTGCTTTCCGATCTATCTTTTTGCCTCTTTGTTTTCATTTCTACAAAACCAGAAACCCAAAAACATATTGCTGCATATTTTATTTGCCCTTTTTATTTTGTGTTCTTGAGAGATCTATCTCTCCTATCTATCACTACCTAATCTATCTTTTTACCGTAGAGAGATTGACAACCTCTCTTTCGCGTCGGGATTGCAAGTATTTGTTGTTTGTGTGCAAGTGCTGCTTATTGGGTGGTCGTGATCCTCCTACTTGTTCGATAACCTTGGTTTCATAACTGAGGGAAATACTTACCGCCGCTGTGCTGCATCATCCCTTCCTCTTTTGGGAAATACTGACGCAGTCTCAAGCCACGTCATAGCACCTGCTAAAATAGAAGACATTGATGTTACAATTAAACTTGCTAATAGAGACACCATCACACCACTTGGGATCGTTAGAGATGTTGAATTCTTGTGTGGGAAAGTAAAATATCCTACTGATTTTCTAGTTCTTGGTTCCCCACAAGATGACTTTTGTCCCATTATCTTTGGTAGACCTTTCTTGAGCACCGTCAATGCTAAGATAGATTGTGAAAAACAAACTGTCGGTGTCAGTTTTGGTGGTGTGTATCATGAGTTTAATTTTTCCAAGTTTAGTAGACAACCTCATGATAGAGCATTATCTAGTAAGGATGAAATAATTGGTCTTGCTTCTATTGTCGTGCCTCCTACTGATCCATTAGAACAATATTTGCTTGACCATGAAAATGATATGCACTTGCGTGAAAGAAATGAAATAGATAAATTTTCTTTGAACAACAACCTCTCCTGAAACACAATTTGCCTATTGAAACTCTTGGAGGTCCGCCTCCACCTAAAAGTGATCCTGTGTTTGAATTAAAGCAATTGCCTGATACTTTGAAGTATGCTTATCTTGATGAGAAAAAGATATATCCTGTTATTATTAGTGCTAACCTTTCAGAACATGAAGAAGAAAGATTATTAAAAATTCTGAGGAAGCACTGGGCTGCTATTGGATATACTCTCGATGATCTTAAGGGCATTAGTCCCACTCTATGTCAGCACAAGATTAATATGGAACCTGATGCTAAACCCGTTGTTGATCACCAACGGCGATTGAATCCTAAGATGAAAGAAGTGGTAAGAACTGAAATATTAAAGCTTCTGGAAGCAGGTATAATCTATCCTATTGCTGATAGTAGATGGGTAGGTCCCGTTCATTGTGTCCCTAAGAAAGGAGGTATTACCGTTGTTCCTAATGATAAAAATGAACTCATTCCACAAAGAATTGTCACTGGCTATAGCATGGTAATTGATTTTAGAAAGTTAAATAAAGCTACTAGAAAGGATCATTAACCTCTGCCTTTCATTGATCAAATGCTAGAAAGACTATCTAAGCACACACACTTTTGTTTTCTGGATGGATATTCTGGCTTCTCTCAAATACCTGTGTCATAATCCGATCAAGAGAAAACCACATTTACTTGTCCTTTTGGAACTTATGCTTATAGACATATGCCTTTCGATTTATGCAATGCACCTGCTACCTTTCAAAGATGTATGACTACTATATTCTCTAACTTTTGTGAAAAGATTGTGGAGGTTTTCATGGATGATTTTTCCGTTTACGGAACTTCTTTTGATGATTGCTTAAGCAACCTTGATCGGGTTTTGCAGAGATGTGAACAAACTAATCTTTACTTGAATTGGGAGAAGTGCCACTTTATGGTTAATGAAGGTATTGTCTTGGGGCATAAGATATTTGAACGAGGTATTGAGGTGGATCAAGCTAAAGTTGATGCAATTGAGAAAATGCCATGTCCTAAAGATATTAAAGGTATTCAAAGTTTCCTTGGTCATGCTGGTTTCTATAGGAGGTTCATTAAAGACTTCTCTAAAATTTCTAGGCCTCTTACTAATCTTTTGCAAAAGGATATCCCTTTTGATTTTATGATAATCGTGTGGAAGCCTTTGAAACACTCAAGAAAGCCTTGACCTCTGCACCTATCGTTCAACCACCTGATTGGAACTTGCCTTTTGAAATTATGTGTGATGCTAGTGACTATGTTGTTGGGGCTGTTCTAGGACAAAGAGTTGATAAGAAATTGAATGTTATCCATTATGCTAGTAAAACTCTAGACAATGCCCAACGAAATTATGCTACTACTGAAAAAGAATTTTTAGCAGTTGTGTTTGCTTGTGATAAATTTAGATCCTATATTGTTGATTCCAAGGTTATCATTCGCACTGATCATGCTGCTATAAAATATCTTATGGAAAAGAAAGATGCTAAACCTAGACTTATTAGGTGGGTTCTCTTGCTTCAAGAATTTGACTTACATATCGTTGATAGGAAGGGAGCTGAGAACCCCGTAGCTAATAACTTGTCTAGGTTAGAAAATATTCTTGATGACCCACTACCTATTCATGATAGTTTCCCTGATGAATAGTTAGCTGCAATAAATGTTTCTCAAAACACTCCTTGGTATGCTGATTATGCTAATTACATTGTCGCTAAATATATACCACCTAGCTTCACATACCAACAAAAGAAAAAATTCTTCTATGATTTAAGACATTACTTTTGGGATGACCCACATCTTTATAAAGAAGGAGTAGATGGTATTATTAGACGTTGTGTACCTGAGCACGAACAGGAACAAATCCTACGGAAATGTCATTCCGAAGCTTATGGAGGACATCATGCGGGAGATAGAACTGCTCACATGGTATTGCAATCTGGTTTTTATTGGCCTACTCTCTTCAAGGATGCCCGTAAGTTTGTTTTCTCTTGTGATGAATGTCAAAGAATTGGTAATATCGGTAAGCGTCAGGAAATGCCTATGAACTATTCACTTGTTGTCGAACCATTTGATGTTTGGGGTTTTGATTATATGGGACATTTTCCTTCCTCTAACGGGTACACTCATATTTTGGTTGTCGTCGATTATGTCACTAAGTGGGTAGAAGCTATTCCAACTAGTAGTGCCGATCACAACACCTCTATTAAAATGCTTAAAGAAGTTAACTTCCCGAGGTTTGGAGTCCCTAGATACCTAATGACTGATGGTGGTTCACATTTTATTCATGGTGCTTTCCGTAAGATGCTTGCTAAATATGATGTTAACCATAGAATTGCATCACCCTATCATCCTCAATATAGTGGTCAAGTTGAACTTAGCAATAGAGAAATAAAATTGATATTACAAAAAACTGTTAATAGGTCTCGAAAGAATTGGTCTAAGAAATTAGATGATGCGCTATGGGCCTACAGAACAACTTATAAAAATCCTATGGGTATGTCTACATACAAGATGGTATATGGAAAAGCTTGTCATTTGCCTCTAGAGTTAGAACACAAAGCGTTTTGGGCAATTAAAGAACTCAATTATGATTTCAAACTTGCTGGTGAGAAGAGTCTATTTGATATTAGCTCACAAGATGAATGGAGAACCCAGGCCTATGAAAATGCCAAACTATTCAAAGAAAAAGTCAAAAGATGGCATGACAAAAGAATCCAAAACCGGGAATTCAAAATAGGAGACTATGTTCTTTTATTCAACTCTCGTTTAAGATTTTTTGCAGGTAAGCTTCTCTCCAAATGGGAAGGACCATATATTATCGAAGAAGTTTATCGTTCTGGAGCTATCAAGATTAATAATGCCGAAGGTACTAACCCGAAGGTGGTCAGTGGACAAAGAATTAAGCATTATATCTCAGGTACGCCTATTAATGTTGAAAGCAACATTATCCAAACCATGACACCGGAGGAACACATAAAACAAACCTTCCGGAACACTCCAGAATTCTGAAAAATAGGAGGTACGTGATACGGTAAGTAAATGGACTCCAAAAAATCTGCAAAAATATTTGTTGTCGGTTTTGGAATATTAGAAAAATATGGAAAATAAGAAATAAAGTGAAAGGCGATCGAGGTGAGCACGATACACCAGGGCGCGCCAGCCCTGCCAGGCGCGCCCTGGTGGGTTGTGCCCACCTCGGACACCTTCCCGACTCTGTTTTCTTTCCATATGCTTGTTTCCCAAGAATAAAAATTATCTATATATACCCCCGACTGTTTTGACAACCGCATCGCAGAAAAATCCTCTGTTCTTGTTTCGTGTTGTTTTCTCATCAGATCTAGATCTCCATGGCTCCACCAAGCTCATCCAAGGACAAGTTCTTCGAGAAGGTCATCAACCCGTACTTGCCGGAGGTGATGAAGCACCCTCAAGCCATTGAGATGCGTGAGGGGGTGCTCCACATCCGCGATGTGCAGGGACCCAAGTGGACCGGAAGCGTGGAGGCTAGGCTCGAGGCGGTGGAACAAGACATCTTCAAGTGCCAAAGGATGGCGGAGCGTGGACTTAGTGCCAATCACTCCATGATCACGGAATTCACCCGTGATCAGATGGTGGATGGCCGGTCTTTGAAGGACACCATCTCCACCCTCAACGAGCAAATAAACTTTCTGCAAAGTCAAGTTTATGATCTTCAAAACCAAGTTTTTGAATATGAAGCAAGATTTAAAGGTATGAGTTTAGCTGCCAGTTGTAGGACTCAGGGGACTCTCGCGTCAACTTTTGATGGTGAGCCATTGGCCTGGAAGCTGGAGGACAAGCCTACCACTTCATCACCACCACCTTCTTCATCGCCACCACCAAAGGAGACTGAGCAAACGGGTATGGGCACTCCCCTTGGCTTGAGCCAAGCTTGGGGGAGGTGCCCCGGTATCGTATCACCATCACTTTTATCCACCTTTACCTATTTTAGCTCGATTTTTAGTTTCCCTTTGATTTAGTTGAATAAAAGTTTAGTATGATCTATTTTCGTGTGTTAGTTTTATGGTCTATCTATCTATGTAATCGAGTGAGAGTTATATAATAAAGTTTGGTTTGAGCTTTTGCTT
This sequence comes from Elymus sibiricus, assembly GCA_039707655.1. Lineage (NCBI taxonomy): Eukaryota > Viridiplantae > Streptophyta > Magnoliopsida > Poales > Poaceae > Elymus > Elymus sibiricus. The sequence continues at coordinate 116,599,893 of CM077675.1, forward strand.
CTTTACTTTCTTGTTGCAATCAAAATAAAAGGAAAAATAAATAAATGAAAAGAATCATATGCTAATCTTATGGTAAGTAATGACATCACATAAGGAAAAGTATAAGTGGTAAAATTTATTGGAGATTGACAAACATAGCATTGGTCAATAATGCAATTCATGAAAGAATTAATAAGGGAAGAGAAGATTCACATGCAAATACACTATCTTGGACATCTTTTATGAGTGTGAGCCCCCATTAAATATTATATGTCAAAATTGTTGACGTTGGACAAGGAAGACAACGTAATGATTTATGTTTGTTCATATCCACATAGAAGTTATATTGTCATAGATCCTTCAACATGTGGTGCTTGCTTAATATCTTTGCTAGCCAAAAATTCTAAAGTAAGTAGAGATACTACTTGTGCATCCAAAAACCCAACACCCAAATTCACTCTTTGAGAGTCCACCATACCTACCTACGGATCGAGTAAGATCCTTCAAGTAAGTTGTCATCGGTGCAATAAGGCAATAAAATTGCTTCTAAATGTGTTTGATCAATTAGTGTAAGAGAAAATTGAGCGTTATACGAACTTATGATGGCAAAGCAATAAAAGCGACGGACTGCATTATAAAGGTTGCTATCATAGGGGGCAATATAGAGTGACATTCTTTTACATTAAGGGATTGGGCATACAAACCAAAAAGCGCATGACAACCTCTGCTTCCCTCTACGAAGGGCTTATCTTTTACTTTTATGTATTTTCTTTTATGCAAGAATCAAGTATTATTCCTTATTCCTTTTTCCTTTTTCTTTTGCAAGCATCATGTGGTGAGGAAAGATCTAGGCATATATATCCAGTTGGATGTGAGTGGGTATGAGTTATTATTGTTGACATCACCCTTGAGGTGAGTATGTTGGGAGGCGAAACTATAAGCCCCTATCTTTCTATGTGTCTGGTTGAAACTTTTTGCTCATGGGTATGTTGTGAGTGTTAGCAATCATAGAAGACTAAATGATGGTTGAGTATGTGGACTTGCCAAAAGGCTCCGGCATGAGACCCTTCATGAAAATATGATGAATTGTAGTTGCAAAGTTGACTAAGAACATAGTTTGTTGGTTTTCAATAAGGTTTATGCTTTATACTTCTATGTTGTGATGAATTGTTACTTGTTCATGAGAAATTATATGATAAAAGTTATATGAATAAGTTTTATGATAGAGTTTGTTGGTATTATGATAATAAGCATGATGCTACTATGTCCGTATTTTGTTTTTATCGACACCTCTCTCTCAAACCATGTGGGCATGCTTTTCAATTTCGGCTTTTCGCTTGAGGACAAGCGAGGTCTAAGCTTGGGGTAGTTGATACGTCCATTTTGCATCATGATTTCCTACTGTTATTTATTATGTTCTATTGAATAATAATGCTTTAGGGAGTGATTCTAATGCCTTTTATCTCATAATATGCAAGGTTTACATAAAGAGGGAGAATACCGGCAGCTGGAATTCTGGACCTCAAAAAGCACATCAGAGATACCTATTCTGCACATCTCCAATGAAGCTAAAACTTTACGAAGAATATTTTTGGAATATATGAAAAATACTGGAGCAAATAACTACCGGAGGGGGCCACCCTGGTGGGCACAAGACACCAGGGCGCGCCCTGGTGGGTTGTGCCCTCCTCGGCCCACCTCCGGTGCCCATCTTCTGGTATATAAGGTCTTTTTACCTAGAAAAAATAAAGGGATGACTTTCAGGATGGAACGCCGCCGTCTCGAGGCGGAACTTGGGTAGGAGCACTTTTGCCCTCCGGCGGAGCGATTCCGCCGGGGGAACTTCCCTCCCGAAGGGGGAAAATCGAAGCCATCGTCATCACCAACACCCCTCTCATCTTTGGGAGGCCAATCTTCATCAACATCTTCAACAGCACCATCTCCTCTCAAATCCTAGTTCATCTCTTGTGTTCAATCTTTGTACCGGAACCTCAGATTGGTACCTATGGGTGACTAGTAGTGTTGATTGCATCTTGTAGTTGATTACTATATGGTTTATTTGGTGGAAGATTATACATTCAGATCCATTATGCTATTCAATACCCCTCTGATCTTGAGCGTGAATATTATTTGTGAGTAGTTACCTTGGTTCTTGAGGTCACGAGAAAAGTCATGTTGCAATTAATCATGTGAATTTGATATGTGTTCGATATTTTGATGATATGTATGTTGTGATTCCCTTAGTGGTGTCATGTGAACGTCGACTACATGACACTTCACCATCCTTGGGCCTAAGGGAATGCATTGTGGAGTAGTTATTAGATAATGGGTTGCTAGAGTGACAGAAGCTTAAACCCTAGTTTATGCGCTACTTCGTAAGGGGCTGATTTGGATCCAAACGTTTAATGCTATGTTTAGATTTTATCTTAATACTTTTCTCGTAGTTGCGGATGCTTGTGAGGGGGTTAATCATAAGTGGGAGGTTGTTCAAGTAAGAACAACACCCAAGCACCGGTCCACCCACATATCAAATTATCAAAGTAGCGAACACAAATCAAACCAACATGATAAAAGTGACTAGATGAAATTCCCGTGTACCCTCAAGAACACTTTGCCTATTACTAGAGACTGTTCTGGCCTGTCCTTTGCCACAAAAGGATTGGGCTATCTTGCTGCACTTTATTTACCGTTACCTTTACTTGCTCGTTATCAATTATCTTGCTATCAAACTATCCGTTACCTACAATTTTAGTGCTTGCAGAAATTTCCTTGCTGAAAACCGCCTGTCATTACCTTCTGCTCCTCGTTGGGTTCGACACTCTTACTTATCGAAAGGACTACTATTGATCCCCTATACTTGTGGGTCATCAGTGATAGGCCCTGTGCCTGAGGGATCTTGCGGCGACCTGGCGACGGCTGTGGAAGGCCACGTGAATGTTCTGCTTGAGAAGTTCTTCTATAACGACGAAGAGCCTGGCGGCAAGCCTCCTTTTACCGTCCTGCAATAAATTGACCCTGCCTCGAGGAGGCATAAGATGGCATCTTTTAATCGTGGGGAACACTTTGAAATTTGCAATAACTGTTTGTGATCTGCGACTATCCTTCCCACGCTTGGTTTCTCTCTTGCTTGTCTTTGTGCTCTGCATCGGCAGGGCCCAGCCCCGCGCGTACCTTAGTCGTCGCTGGAATGCCAGGTCGCGATGCCTGAATGGAACCAGGAGGTGAAGGCTCTTGAGGCGCGATGCTCAAGAGCCCCCCTTTGACACGCAAGCGACCCGCTCGAGAGCTCTCGTGCTCTGCGTTGGCAGGGCCCAGCCCCATGCGTACCTTAGTCGTCGTTGGAACGCCAAGTCGCGATGCCTGAAGAGACCCAGGAGGTGAGGGGCTACGGAAGCTAGTGAAGGTTCCTGAGATGCGATGCTCAAGAACCCCCCTTGACACGCAAGCAGCCCACGTGAGGAAGAATCCTGCGCACATGAAACCATGCTTGGAGCGTTGCACGCTTACCGGTTTACACTTGGGTGTCGCGCGAGGAGACTAGACACCAAGGGCCTTGGTGGGGTGACGTGCGCGGAGGCAGGGCCGCAAGCCAGAGCCCGGTCCCTGGGTTTTTTAGCGTTGCTGGGACTAACCCGAGCACAGGCACCGTGTCCAGCCCCCGCTCGCGCAAGGTCAAGGGGAAACTGGCGAGCGTGGAGCTTAGCCGATCCTCCACCAGCGCGGAGCATGGGGCTTCCACTTGGGCGTGGGCGTGATAGCGGTTCGATCATTTCCGCTAGCGCAGAGGATGGGGCTTCCACTTGGGCGTGGGCGGGAGTCCTCCCAAGGCCAAGGGGTGGCCCTATGGGAGGCTCCGGGGCGTGTACAACCCCAACCTCATTATTATGTGAGAGGGTCACGGGCGGCGATTAGAGAGGTGTCGGACGCTCCAGGCACATGGCTCCGGAGCTCCTTCCTCAGTCTTCAGGCAGGTCACGCCTCACTCTTCATGCAGCTGCGTGCGCATGAAACCTGTGACATGGGGGCAACGCGCATTTGGTGGCTGTCCCGAGGCCACCGCACGAAGAGATTCGACACCGAGGACTCCAGGAGGTGACGTGTATGGGGGCAGCCTGTCAGACAGAGCTCAGTCACTCGGATTTAGCGACGCTGCAGGGACGGACCCGAGCACAGACGTCGTGTCGTGTTCCTTCATGGAATGAACAGGGGAAAGCCACCCGATGCATGGCGCCCGAGGTGACGAAACACCAAACTGGCAGTCATACATATTGAGCTGCGCCCTTACTCACTTGTTCTCGGCAATCCCCTAAAGGGGCGAGACACCAAGGACCTCAGGAGGTGACGTGCATGGGAGTAAGCCCGCGAGACAGAGCTCGATCGCTTGGATTTATCAACACTGCAGGGACGGACCCGAGCACAGACGCCGTGTCCAACACCAGCCAAGGGACATTCGAAAGACGGGTCGCGGGGGCACATCGATTTCAAACGGTGGCGAGGCACCGAACGCGAGGCTTAAGAAAACAACATAAACTCCAAAAGAGATAACAAGGTTTGCTACACATCCAAAAAGCGAGAATGTTGCAGGGACAGACCCATGCCAGCCTGAGGGTACCGCGGCCCGAAGGCCGCCCTCAATTTGAACAAACCAAAAAGTCACCTGGCAATTGTGCTGCTGCGGAAGCGTCTGGCCGCCCAACGGAGCGTGTGCCGTGGAGGTTTGCTCCTTAGGGGTCGGCCAGCTCCTGAGATCCTGGAGGATCGCGGGGCCCCGACGCCACGCGAGGCACCATCGTGAACTGTGCCAGCCTTTGGAAGGCAACGGTGGCGCTCACTAAGCCAAAGGGCATGCGGACGTAGCTGGTGGCGACGTGTGAGGGTCGGAAGAGACCCTGGGATCCGGCCCTGTTAAGGCCCGCGATGTCGACGGACAAGCGCTCCCTGCCGCTTCTCATGGGGGTGACAGCCTGGCTACCGGGGAGCTCCGGGCGACGCTCCTACCATAGCTAGCCGATTTCTTGGTCGATGAACTCCTGCGACGCTGGCGTCCGGCGCCATGCTCCTTCCTTGCGGGGGCACGCGATGAGGCACACTTCCAAGTGGTGCCCGAGCACCTCTCCCATCATACCGGCCAAGTCAGACGCTTTCCAGGTGGAAGCCCCCGAGCCTAGCCTGAGGGAGGTGCCGGGCACGCCTTCCTATGCCGGGAGGCGGCCGGCAACGGGCACGGGACCAGCGTCGTCAGGTGACGTGGCTTGAGACTGCGTCGGTAATTCCCCAAAGAGGAAGGGACGATGCAGCACATCGACGGTAAGTATTTCCCTCAGTTATGAAACCAAGGTTATCGTATCAGTAGGAGGATCACCACCACCCAATAAGCAGCACCTGCACACAAACAACAAATACTTGCAACCCGACGCGAAAGAGAGGTTGTCAATCTCTCTACGGTAAAAAGATAGATTAGGTAGTGATAGATAGGAGAGATAGATCTCTCAAGAACACAAAATAAAAAGAGCAAATAAAGTATGCAGCAATATGTTTTTGGGTTTCTGGTTTTGTAGAAATGAAAACAAAGAGGCAAAAAGATAGATCGGAAAGCAATATGTTGGAAAAGTAGACCCGGGGGGCGTAGGATTCACTAGTGGCTTCTCTCATGAGTATAGCGCACGGTGGGTGAACAAATTACTGTTGGGCAATTGATAGAAGATCAAATAATCATGATGGTATCCAAGGCGATGATCATTATATAGGCATCAAGTCCAAGATAAGTAGACCGACTCCTGCCTGCATCTACCACTATTACTCCACACATCGACCGCTATCCAGCATGCATCTAGTGTATTAAGTTCATGGAAAAACGGAGTAATGCAATAAGAACGATGACATGATGTAGACAATATCTATTCATGTAGGAATAGACCCCATCTTGTTATCCTTAATGGCAACGATACATGCGTGCCTTGCTGCCCCTTCTGTCACTGGGAAAGGACACCGCAAGATCGTACCCATCACAAAGCACCTCTTCCCATGGCAAGAAAAATTGATCTAGTTGGCCTAACTAAACCAAAGATTCGAAGAAGAAATACGAGGCTATAAGTAATCGTGCATATAAGAGATCAAAGAAGACTCAAATAATATTCATGGATAGAAACTGATCATGAACTCAAAATTCATCGGATCCCAACAAACACACCGCAAAAGTTTACATCAAATAGATCTCCAAGAGACCATTGTATGGAGAATCATAAGAGAGAGAGAGAGAGGAAGCCATCTAGCAACTGCCTATGGACCCGTAGGTCTATGGTGGACTACTCATGCATCATCGGAGAGGCACCTATGAAGAAGATGAACCCCTCAGTGATGGTGTTTAGATTGGATCTCGAGGTTCTGGAACTTGCGGCGGCTGGAATTGTGTTTCGTCGACTCCCCTAGGGTTTTCAGAATATTTGGGAATTTATAGGCATCAGAGGCGGTGGAGAGGTTCCCCGAGGAGGGCACAACCCATCAGGGCGCGTCGGGGTCCCCCTGGCACGCCCTGGTGGGTTGTGGTCTCCACGGCCCACCTCTCTGGCACTTCTTTGGCCCACTGGGTGTCTTCTGGTCTAGAAAAAATCTCCAAAAAGTTTCGTCGCGATTCGACGCCGTTTGGTACTGATATTATGCGAAGTAAAAAACAAGAAAAAACATCAACTGGATCTTTGGCACTATGTCAATAGGTTAGTCCCAAAAAAAGATATAAAGTTGCTATAACATGATTGTAAAACATCCAAGAATGATAATATAACAGCATGGAACAAGCAAAAAATTATAGATATGTTGGAGACGTATCAGCATCCCCAAGCTTAATTCCTACTCGTCCTCGAGTAGGTAAATTTTAAAAACAGAATTTTTGATGTGGAATGCTCCCTAACATGTTCATCTCATATTCTTTTCTTTTGTATAGCATGGACATTTGGACTTGTAAATGATTCAAAGCAATAGTCTAGTTTTAACATAATGACTTCAATACTCAAGCATGTCAACAAGCAACCATGTCTTTCAAAATATCAACACTAAAGAAAGTCATCCCTAGCCCATCATGCTCAATCATTTATCCATTCATGAAACACACTCAAATATTAGCTATGCCCAATGCTCAAGTACGATCATAGTGCCCCCTAGTTGGTGCTTTTAAGAGAAGATGGAGACTCAAAGTAAAAATAAAAATTGCATACAGTAAATAGATAGGCCCTTCGCAGAGGGAAGTAGGGATTTGTAGAGGTGCCAGAGCTCAAAGTTTTAAATTGAGAGAGAAAAAATTTGGGTGGCATGCTTTTCCTGTCAACGAAAACGACAAAGTAGCTCACAATACTTTCCATGCTAGATATATCATAGGCGGTTCCCAAACAGAAAATAAAGTATATTCCTTTTTCCACCAAACTTTCACTTTCCATGGCGGGCCGTATCCTTGGTTGCCTTCCATACCAACACTTTCCAAAGAATTTATTATTTGACAACATAAAGTAAATATTTTTTTTCTTTTTCATTTCGGGAATGGGCATCCCTATTACTGCCGCACTCTCGTGCAATGACAAGTGAATAAACACTCATCTTGAGAATAACACATCTAGCATGGAAAAGTATTGGACACTCCCCACCGTTTCATGAGCGGTACGAGCACACAAAAGAGAAAATTTATTTTGAAAATTTAGAGATGGCACATACAAATTTGCTTGGAACGGCATGGAAATACCGCATATAGGTAGGTATGGTGGGCTCATAAGGCAAAACTTGGTTTAAGGATTTTGGATGCACAAGTAGTATTTCTACTTAGTACAAATGGAGGCTAGCAAATAGATTGAGAAGCAACCAAACCAAGAAACGAAAATTCACATAAGCGAGCATTGAGCATAACTAATACCGAATAATGCACCATAAGTAGGATGTAACTTCATTGCATAACTATTGACTTTCGTGCATGCATAGGGAATCACAAACCTTAACACCAATATTCCTACTAAAGCACAATTACTCACTAACATGACTCACATATTACTATCATCATGTTTCAAAACTATTACAAAGAATCAAGTTTAATTTGTCCAATGATCTTCATGAAAGTTTTTATTATATCCTCCTTGGATATCTATCACTTTGGGACTAGTTTCATATATTGCCATTGCTTTTTGACAAGCTCAAATAAATTTAAGTGAAGCACATGAGCATAGAGATTTCATCTCTCAAAAAGGTATAAGTGAAGCATGAGAGGATTTCTTCAAAATTTAGTAGCTCTCAAATTAATCTAAGTGAACCATGATAGTATTTCTACAAAAATTTCCAAGCACACCGTGCTCAAAAATATATAAGTGAAGCCCTAGAGCGATTCTATAGCTCAAAAAGTTTAAGTGAAGCACATAGGGCAATTCTAACAAATCATAGCTTAATTTTGGCTCTCTCAAATAGGTGTGTCCAGCAAGGATACAAGTGAAAAACTAACAAGCAAAACAAGCAAACATACAAGACGCTCCAAGCAAAACTCATGATATGTGACGAATAAAAATATAGCTCCATGTAAAATACCGATGGTCGTTAGAAGAAAGAGGGGATACCACTCGGGGGCATCCCCAAGCTTAGTTGCTTGTTTATATTTGGATATATCTTGGGGTTGCTGTAGCATACCCAATCTTAGGCTCTTTTCACTCCTTATTCCTTCATCCATCGTGATCTCATCCAAAACTTGAAGACTTCAATCACACAAAACTCAACAAAATCTTCGTGAGATCCGTCAGTATAATAAAGCAAATCACTACTTTAGGTGCTGTTGCAAACCTATTCATATTTTATTATTGCATTATACCTACTGTATTTTAACTTTATCATGGCTCATACCCTTCAATATAAACCATAGATTCATCAAAACAAGCACACAATGCAACGAAAACAGAATCTGTCTTAAACAGAACAGTCTGTAGTAATCTATACTTTAACCATACTTCTATAACTATTAAACTTCTGAAAAATTTGGACAACGTAATAAATTTTTATAGAAACACCGTGTTAAAATTTCAGCTGAAGATCACGTTCCATTAAAAAATGAAAATTCATATACTGGACGCAAAGTTTCTGTTTCAGATTCAGCATCGCTTCTACTCATCCTATGAATCATCCTAAAGGCTTTAGTTGGCACAAGCACTAAATAAACCATAAAAACACAATCATAACAGAGGCATAATTGTGTCAATACTCAAAAACAGAAAGCAAAAAAGCAAAATTTTATTTATTCATTGGGTTGCCTCCCAACAAGCGCTATCGTTTTATGCCCCTAGCTAGGCATAACGCATAGATTCAAGTATTGCTATCTTTGGTTTTGGATCCATAGGACGCCCTCATGATTGATTAATATGGTGGCTTAATTATTTTTCTAGGGAAGTGTTCCATACCCTTTCTCAAGGGAAATTGAAAACGAATGTTACCTTCTTTCATATCAATTACGGCACCTATAGTGCGTAAAAACGGTCTACCAAGTATAATGGGACAAGACGGATTGCAATCAATATCAAGCACAATAAAATCTATGGGCACATAATTCCTATTTGCAAGAATAAGAACATCATTAATTCTTTCCAAAGGCTTTTTAATAGTAGAATCCGCCAAGTGCAAATTAAGAGAACATTCTTCAATATTGGAGAGACCAAGCACATCACATAGAGATTTCGGAATCGTGGAAACACTAGCACCCAAATCACACAAAGCAAAGCACTCGTAATTTTTAATCTTGAACTTAATGGTAGGTTCCCACTCATCATGTAATTTTATAGGAATAGAAATGTCCAACTCCAACTTTTCTTCAAAAGATTTCATTATGGCATCAACGATATGTTTAGTAAAAGCTTTACTTTGCTCATAAGCATGGGATGAATTCAACATGGATTGTAGCAAAAAATGCATTCAATCAAAGAGAAACTATCATAATTAAAGTCCTTGCAATCCAAAATAGTGGGCACATAACTAGTTAAAGTTTTGACCTCTTCAAACACACTTTTATCAAAGTTTTCATCAAGATTTTCACCCTCCAAATTATTGGGACGCCTTCTAGCTAAAGTTGACTCTACTTCAGTCCCTTTGTCATCAATTTTAATATTACTAAACAAGGAATCAATAGAAGAAACACCAATCACTTTAAGATCTTCATCTTTTTTATGAAGGCAATCACTAGAAAACAATTTTTCTAAGATTTCTCTTTTAGCTCTAAGCATAGCGGTTATTTTCTTACTTTCATCCATAGAGACATATAAAGCTTTAATTGATTCATCAATCTTAGGCACAAAAGCTTTCAACTTGAGATTTTCAACAGCATGAGAAATTCTATCAATGCTTCTAGACATATCATCAATCTTATTCAACTTTTCTTCTATCGTAGTATTGAAAGCCTTTTGCGCATTGATAAATTCTTTAATATAAATCTCAAGATCAGAGGTATTCCTATTATTATTGTAAGAATAATTACCATAATTATTAGAGGAATTTCCAGGAAAAGGCCTAGGATTAAAATTACCTCTATAAGCATTGTTATTGAAATTGTTTCGCGAGACAAAGTTCACATCTACGGAATCACTATTTTGATCAATCAAGGTAGACAAAGGCACATCATTAAGATCAATAGGAGCATTTTTACTAGCAACCAATTTCATCAAAGCATCAACCTTATCACTCAAAGTACTAATTTCTTCAACCGAATTAACCTTTTTACTAGTAGGTGCTCTTTCGGTATGCCATTCTGAATAATTTGCCATGATATTATCTAGCAATTTAGTAGCTTCACCCAAAGTAATCTCCATAAAAGTACCACCCGCGGCGGAATCTAAAAGATTTCTAGAGACAAAATTCAACCCCGCATTAATTTTTTGTATGATCATCCAAAGATTTAAACCATGAGTAGGACAATTTCTTAGCATCAACTTCATTCTTTCCCAAGATTGTGCAACATGTTCATGCTCAAGTTGCTTAAAATTCATGATTTGTGTCCTAAGGGAAGTAATTTTCGGGGGCGGAAAATACTTAGGGATAAAAGCATCCTTGCACTTATTCCAAGAATCGATACTATTGCGAGGCAAAGAAGAAAACCAAATTTTTGCACGATCCCGCAAGGAAAAAGGAAATACTTTCAACTTCACAATATCATTGTCCACATCTTTTTTCTTTTGCATATCACACAATTCTACGAACGTGTTTAGATGGGACACGGCATCCTCATTAGGATTACCGGAAAATTGATCTTTCATGACAAGATTCAACAAAGCAGCATTAATATCACAAGACTCCGCACTAGTGGCAAGAGGAGCAATCGGAGTACTAATAAAATCATTGTTATTAGTATTGGAAAAATCACACAACTTGGTGTTCTCTTGAGTCATCGTGACTACGCAAACAAGATTGCAAGCAAGGAAGAGATCCGGCGAGATAAAGGCAAACGAAAAAGAGGGCGAATGAAACGGCAAATTGGTGAAGTGGGGGAGAGGAAAACGAGAGGCAAATGGAAAATAATGTAATTGCAAGGAGATGACATTTGTGATTAGGAACCTGGTAGATGATGATGGAGTCCCCATGGCGTCTACGATAGGCAGGTAGAAGAGACTGCTTCCTCCCCGGCAACGGTGCCAGAAATTCCTTTGACGTGCCTTGAGACTGCGTCGGTAATTCCCCAAAGAGGAAGGGATGATGCAGCACAGCGACGGTAAGTATGTCCCTCAGTTATGAAACCAAGGTTATCGAACTAGTAGGAGGATCACCACCACCCAATAAGCAGCACCTGCACACAAACAACAAATACTTGCAACCCGACGCGAAAGAGAGGTTGTCAATCTCTCTACGGTAAAAAGATAGATAAGGTAGTGATAGATAGGAGAGATAGATCTCTCAAGAACACAAAATAAAAAGAGCAAATAAGATAGATCTGAAAACAAAGAGGCAAAAAGATAGATCGGAAAGCAATATGTTGGAAAAGTAGACCCGGGGGCCGTAGGATTCACTAGTGGCTTCTCTCATGAGTATAGCGCACGGTGGGTGAACAAATTACTGTTGGTCAATTGATAGAAGACAAATAATCATGATGGTATCCAAGGCGATGATCATTATATAGGCATCACGTCCAAGATAAGTAGACCGACTCCTGCCTACATCTACCACTATTACTCAACACATCGAGTGCTATCTAGCATGCATCTAGTGTATTAAGTTCATGGAAAAACGGAGTAATGCACTAAGAACGATGACATGATGTAGACAAGATCTATTAATGTAGGAATAGACCCCATCTTGTTATCCTTAATGGCAACGATACATGCGTGCCTTGTTGCCCCTTCTGTCACTCAGAAAGGACACCGCAAGATCGAACGCATCACAAAGCACCTCTTCCCATGGCAAGAAAAATCGATCTAGTTGGCCTAACTAAACCAAAGATTCGAAGAAGAAATACGAGGCTATAAGTAATTATGCATATAAGATATCAAAGAAGACTCAAATAATATTCATGCATAAAAACTGATCATGAACTCAAAATTCATCGGATCCCAACAAACCCACCGCAAAAGTTTACATCAAATAGATCTCCAAGAGACCATTGTATTGAGAATCATAAGAGAGAGAGAGGAATCCATCTAGCTACTGCCTACGGACCCGTAGGTCTATGGTGGACTACTCACGCATCATCGGAGAGGCACCTATGAACAAGATGAACCCCTCCGTGATGGTGTTTAGATTGGATCTCGAGGTTCCGGAACTTGCGGCGGCTGGAATTGTGTTTCGTCGACTCCCCTAGGGTTTTCATAATATTTGGGAATTTATAGGTGTCAGAGGCGGTGGAGAGGAGCCCCGAGGAGGGCACAACCCATCAGGGCACGCCGGGGCCCCCCTGGCACGCCCTGGTGGGTTGTGGTCTCCACGGTCCACCTCTCTGGCACTTCTTTGGACTAGTGGGTGTCTTCTGGTCTAGAAAAAATCTCCAAAAATTTTTGTCGCGATTGGACTCCGTTTGGTACTGATATTCTGCGAAGTAAAAAACAAGCAAAAACAGCAACTGGCACTTTGGCACAATGTCAATAGGTTAGTCCCAAAAAAAGATATAAAGTTGCTATAAAATGATTGTAAAACATCCAAGAATGATAATATAACAGCATGGAACAAGCAAAAATTATAGATACGTTGGAGATGTATCAGCATCCCCAAGCTTAATTCCTACTCGTCCTCGAGTAGGTAAATGATAAAAACAAAAAATTTGATGTGGAATGATGCCTAACATGTTCATCTCATATTCTTTTCTTTTGTATAGAATGGACATTTGGACTTGTGAATGATTCAAAGCAATAGTCTAGTTTTAACATAATGACTTCAATACTCAAGCATGTCAACGAGCAACCATGTCTTTCAAAATATCAACACTAAAGAAAGTTATCCCTAGCCCATCATGCTCAATCATTGATCCATTCATGAAACACACTCAAATATTAGCTATGCCCAATGCTCAAGTATGATCATAGTGCCCCCTAGTTGGTGCTTTTAAGAGAAGATGGAGACTCAAAGTAAAAATAAAAATTGCATAAAGTAAATAGATAGGCCTTTCGTAGAGGGAAGTAGGGATTTGTAGAGGTGCCAGAGCTCAAAGTTTTAAATTGATAGAGAAAAATTTTGGGTGGCATGCTTTTCCTGTCAACGAAAACGACAAAGTAGCTCACAATACTTTCCATGCTAGATATATCATAGGCGGTTCCCAAACAGAAAATAAAGTTTATTCCTTTTTCCACCAAACTGTCACTTTCCATGGTGGGCCGTATCCACGGTTGCCTTCCATACCAACACTTTCCAAGGAATTTATTATTTGACAACATAAAGTAAATATTTTTTTTCCTTTTTCATTTTGGGAATGGGCATCCCTATTACCGCCGCACTCTCGTGCAATGACAAGTGAATAAACACTCATCTTGAGAATAACACATCTAGCATGGAAAAATATTGCACACTCCCCACCGTTTCTTGAGCGGTACGAGCACACAAAAGAGAAAATTTATTTTGAAAATTTAGAGATGGCACATACAAATTTTCTTGGAACGGCATGGAAATACCGCATATAGGTAGGTATGATGGACTCATAAGGCAAAACTTGGTTTAAGGATTATGGATGCACAAGTAGTATTTCTACTTAATACAAATGGAGGCTAGCAAATAGATTGAGAAGCAACCAAACCAAGAAACAAAAATTTACATAAGCGAGCATTGAGCATAACTAACACCGAATAATGCACCATAAGTAGGATGTAACTTCATTGCATAACTATTGACTTTCGTGCATGCATAGGGAATCACAAACCTTAACACCCATATTCCTACTAAAGCACAATTACTCACTAACATGACTCACATATTACTATCATCATGTTTCAAAACTATTACAAAGAATCAAGTTTAATTTGTCCAATGATCTTCATGAAAGTTTTTATTATATCTTCCTTGGATATCTATCACTTTGGGACTAGTTTCATATATTGCCATTGCTTTTTGACAAGATGAAACAAACTTAAATGAAGCACATGAGCATAGAGATTTCATCTCTCAAAAAGGTACAAGTGAAGCATGAGAGGATTTCTTCAAAATTCATTAGCTCTCAAATTAATCTAAGTGAAGCATGAGAGTATTTCTACAAAAAAATTCCAAGCACACCGTGCTCAAAAAGATATAAGTGGAGCACTAGAGCGATTATATAGCTCAAAAAGTTTAAGTGAAGCACATAGAGCAATTATAACAAATCATAGCATAATTTTGGCTCTCTCAAATAGGTGTGGCCAGTGCTGGGTATCCCAGGATGGCGTTGTACGGGAGGCCGATGTGCGCCACATCGAAATTGATGAGCTCGGTGTGGTAGTTGTCGCGCGTGCCGAATGTGATAGGGAGGCGGATCTGCCCCAGCGGAGTGGTGGAGCCGTCGGTCACCCCAGAGAACGGCCTGGTCGGCATCAGTTGGTCGTAGGGCACCTGGAGCATCTCGAAGGTCTCCACAGAGAGCACGTTGAGGCCCGCGCCTCCGTCGATGAGGGTCTTGGTGACCAAGGCATTTCTGATGGTGGCGGTGCACATCATGGGGAGTGCGTCCGCGGCAGCCGCAGACCTCGGGTGATCCCCTGCGTCGAAGGTGATGTCGCATAGCGCCCAGCTAGGCGACGACGTAGGCCCATGCTCCCTGAGGGCAGCGCCCGCTCTGCGGAAGGATGGCTTGAAGTGGTGGTCGGTGGCCGGGGCCTGGGCCCCGCCGAGAATGCACGCCACAGAACATTGCTCTAGGCATGCCCCGGCATCCCCGTCGGGGCTCGGCCAAGCTGATGCGCCGGGGGACGTGCGCCGCGGCCTCCACATGCGACTTTGGAGGGCGGGGCGAAAGGAAGGGCGCTTGGGTCCCTCCTGCGGCGGCGACGGGCCTGACGAGGCGGCCTCACGATGCACCGCGGCCAGTGCCAATTGGGTGGTGATGAAGCAGCTCGTGTGCCACGAGCTGCGCGGCCCGCGCGTGCGCCTGCCCGAGGCTAGTATGAAAGGAGGAAGCCGTGGCGGTGCAGCCCTCCCGCTGAACGGAAGGGTGCACGGAGGAGTTCTGCTGCTCGCGGGTAGTAGGGTTGGTGGATGCGGCAGCTTCGGCGCCGGCGGAGTGGCGGCGGCCGTCACCGCCTGCCGGCGCGGTCTCAGCGACCCGGGCCGCCCTGCGCTCGGCACGCACACGGCGAGTGTCGGTTATGGGGTTAGTGGAGCTGGAGCCGAAACAGAGCTGGAGAACGTCAGCGCACCCCCTATGCCAAATGTCGGAATCGGGGCTCCGAGGACCCAGAAAGGTTCGAACTCTGGGATGCGCTCGCTCTCCTGCCCTACTCTCCCTTACAACCTCACAATGACTCTCCGGCGGCTCGAGCTAAAGAGGACGAACAACAGACACCACGATTTACCCAGGTTCGGGCCACCTCGCGGTGTAAAACCCTGCTCCTGCTTGTCTGGATTGCTCGAGGATGAGGATGAGTAAAAGGTGTGTTCTTTCCTGCCCGAGGTTCGATGCTCTCTACGGTGGATGGTTCCCTACTCTTATACTGGCATTGGTCCTCTTCCCCGCGAAAACACAAGGCGGGAAGGGTTGCCACAATGGCCAGTTTGAAGGGGGACAAGATTGCAACCTATCCTGACAAAAGTGGTCTTCGGCTGTCAAAGCTCCTCGTCGTGACGTGCTTGTGGGCTCGGGGGTGACCTTCGTCCTGCCAAGCCCCCGGTCTTGGTCCTCTTGCACAAGAAAGGAAACCTTTGGGGATTGCTTTGGGAGCCCGCGAGCTATCGTTGCTCCTCTATCACCAAAGAGGAATGCCTCTCTCTCCGTGCCAGCTGATACGACCATGGGGGCGCCCTGTGCGGGTCGTGTCAACTACGTGAAGGGGCAGGGCTGCGTGACCCCGCCGCGCCGTCCTTGGCTAATATGCCCCGCGTAGGCTCCCATGGACAGCCTCAAGAGAGGGTCCCACGACAAGGCTCCGGGAGGCGACCTCAAGGGGGAACTCCACCGGCCTCCTGGCGGCGCTCGCCGGCGTGCACCTCGCGAGGAGGGGACCCTCGCGAGGGTCTGATTCCCGAGGCTTGGCGGGGAAACTCTCCGAGCCTGAGACATCTGTCGAGCCTTGGGCCGCAGGTAGACGGGCCTGGGTACCCCCAGTCCCATGGGCCCGACAATTACGAAGCTATAATGATCATGCAAATAAGAATCTTAATATTTAGAGGTGACTCAAATACTTTTCATGAATAATCTGAACATAAACCCACAATTCATCGGATCCCAACAAACACACCGCACAATAGGATTACACCGGATAGATCAAAGCGAAGATGCCATCTAGGTACTAGCTATGGACTCGTAGATCTGTGGTGAACTACTCACACATCATCATGACGGCAGCAAGGTTGATGTAGAGGCTCTCCGTGATAGATCCCCCCCTCCGGTAGGGTGCCGGAACGGAGCTCCAGATGGCCTCGCGACAGAACAGAGACTTGCGACGGCGGAAAAAGGGTTTCGGGACTGCTTCCAGGGTTTTTATGATATATTAGAATTTATAGGCTAGAGAGGGGCATCAGGAGATGTCCGAGGGAGGCACAATCCATCAGGGCGCCCCCAGGGCGCACCCTGTTGGCTTGTGGGGCCCTCGTGCGGCTCCCGGCCTCCTTCCGAAGTTTCCAGGTCTTCTTTTAGTCTAGAAAAATTCATCAAAAAGTTTCGTGGCAATTGGATTTTGTTTGGTACTGTAAACCTGAAAAGTGAAAACATGCAGAAAACAACAACTGGCACTGGGCACTGGGTCAATAGGTTAGTTCTCAAAAATATTGTAAATTGGTAAATAAAGACCCAAAAAGTATCCTAGAATGATAATATATCAGCATGGAACAATCAAAAATTATAGATACGTTGGAGACGTATCAGAGTGCTTGCTTTGTGATCTACCTATCTATGTAATCATGTGTGTGAGTTATATAATAAAGTTTAGTTTGAGTTTGTTTGCTTTACTTTCTTGCATCAATCATAGCAATGAAAAGAGTGAAAATATCATATGCTAATTCCATGGGGAGTAATGACTTCTTTATAATTGGTAAAATTTGTGGAAGTTAACAAACATAGCATTAGTCATTAATGCAATTCATGAAAAAGTAATAAAGAAAGAGAGGTCTCACATATAAATATACTATCATGGACATCTTTTATGATTGTGAGCCCCCATTAAATATTCAATGCATGATCAATTAGTTGATATTGGGCAAGGAAGACAACGTAATGAGTTATGTTTGCTTATATTCACAAAGAAGTTATATTGTCATAGATCCTCCAACATGTGGTGCTTGCTCCTATCCTTTGCTAGCCAAAATTTCTCACCAAGTAAAGATGCCACTCGTGCATCCAAAAATCCTTAAACCCAGTTCCTTGTCATCAGAGTCCACCATATCTACCTATGGATTGAATAAGATCCTTCAAGTAAGTTGTCATCGGTGCAACAGGAAAAACAAATTGCTCCTAAATATGTATGATCTTTTATTGGAAGGGAAAATAAGCTTTGTACGATCTTTTGATGGCAAAGAAATAAAAGTGACGCACTGCATAACAAAGTCTGCTATCATAAAGGGCAATATAAAGTGACTTTACTTTCCATTAAGAGCTTGCACATCCAAATAATAAGCACATGACAACCTCAGCTTCCCTCTGCGAAGTGCCTATCTTTTACTTTTCTGTATTTATTTCTATCTACACCTCTCTCTCTCTCTCTCTCTCCAAGCATGTGGTCATAACTATCGAGTTCCGCTTTCGCTTAAGGACAAGCGAGGTCTAAGCTTGGGGGAGTTGATACGTCCATTTTGCATCATGATTTCCTACTATTATTTATATTGTCTTTGGTCATTATTCCACTTTATGATACAATTTTAATGCCTTTTCTCTATGAATTTACAAGGTTTACATGGAGAGGAACATTACCGGCAGCTGGAATTCTGGACCTGAAAAAGCTACATCAGAGATACCTATTTTACTGAACTCCAAATTACCTGAAACTTTATGGATATTTTTTATGGAAAATATAAAAATACTGGAGCCAATAAGTACCAAAGGGGGGCCACCTGTTGCTCACTTGGCGCGCCCTGTTACCTTGTGGGTCCCACAGGCGGTCTCTGGCGCCCATCTTCTGCTATATGAAGGGTTTTTACCTATAAAAAATAAGGAGGATATTTTCGGGATGAAGCGCCGCCGTCTCGAGGCGAAACCTTGAAAGGAGCACTTTTGCTCTCCGGTGGAGCGATTCCGCCGGGGAAACTTCCCTCCAAAGCCATCGTCATAACCAACACTTCCTCCATTGTGGGAGGATCAATCTTCATCAACATCTTCACCAGCACCATCTCATCTCAAACCCTAGTTCATCTCTTGTATTCAATCTTTGTCTCAAAACCTCAGATTGGTACATGTGGGTTCTAGTAGTGTTGATTACATCTCGTAGTTGATGCTAGTTGGTTTGTTTGATGGAAGATTATATGTTCAGATCCTTAATGGTATTCAATACAACTCTGATCTTGAACGTAAATATGATTTGTGAGTAGTTACTTTTGTTCTCGAGGACATGGGAGAAGTCTTGTTATAAGTAATCATGTGATTTTGGTATTCGTTCGATATTTTGATGATATGTATGTAGCTCTTCCTTTAGTGGTGTTGTGTGAATGTCGACTACATGACACTTCACCATATTTGGGCCTAAAGGAAAGCATTGGGGAATGATAAGTAGACGATGGTTTGCGATAGTGACATAAGCTTAAACCCTAGTTTATGAGTTGTTATGTAAGGGGTTGATTTGGATCCACACGTTTAATGCTATTGTTAGATTTATCTTAATTCTTCTGTCATAGTTGACGATGCTTCCGAAAGGGGGTAATCATAAGTGGGTTGTTTGTTCAAGTAAGAACAACACCTTAGCACCGGTCCACCCACATATCAAATTATCAAAGTAACAAACGCGAATCAACTAAACATGATGAACGTGACTAGACGGAAATTCCCATGTGTCCTCTAAAGCGCTTTGCTTTATATATGAGAACTTTCAAGCTTATCATTTGCTATAAAAAGGATTGGGCCACCTTACTGCACCTTTGTTACTATTATTACTTGTAACTTGTTACGGATTATCTTGCTAAAAACTATCTATCACTGCAACTTTCAGCACTTGCAGAGAATACCTTGCTGAAAACCGCTTGTCATTTCCTTTTACTCCTCATTGGGTTCGACACTCTTCCTTATCGAAAGGACTATGATTGATCCCCTATACTTGTGGTTCATCAGTAACAGTAGTAGTAGCAGTTGTAACAATAGGAATAATATTAGCAACTTAGCAAAGACAATATGAGCAAGCATAGGCATGGAGTAGCGATGGATATTTGAATGAGATCAATCATGTAACAATCACAACCTAGAGCGATATATAATAGCTCCAATTAATCAATCATATGTAGGTATTTTGTATATAGTCATAGTTGCTTATAATAAGAACTTGTATAACATCTTTTGTCCTATCCTCCCGTGGCAGCGGGGTCCTTATGGAAATCTAAGGGTAATTAAGGTGCTTTTTAATTGAGAACCAGAACAAAGCATTAACACTTAATGAATACACGAACTCCTAAAATTACAGTCATCCCCGGAGAGTATCTCAATTATTGCCACCTTGGGGTCTACGGATCAGAATAATAACAGGTGCCTATAACTTACAGATAGGATCCATAACTCAAATATATTCATGAAAACATAAGGTGTTTAGATCTGAAATCATGGCACTCGAGCCCTAGTGACAAGCATTAAGCATAGGAAAGTCATAGCAACATCAATCTAAGAACATAGTGGATACTAGGGATCAAGCCCGAATAAATTAACTCGATTACATGATCAATCTCATCCATCTCCATCTACCTCTAGTATGCCTACAATGGAATTACCGACTCCCGGTGGTGAGCATCATGAGATTGTCGATGAAGAGGGATTACGAATAATGACGGCGACGAATTGCCCCTCTGGAGCCCCGGACGGACTCCAGATCAGGCCTCCCGAAAAAGAATAGGAGGTGGTGGGGGCTCTGTTGTAAATGCCCTAGAGGCAATAATAAATTGGTTATTATCACATTTCTCTGTTCATGATAATCGTTTATTATCCATGCTAGAATTGTATTGATCGGAAACTCAGATACATGTGTGGATACATAGACAACACTGTGTCCCTAGTGAGCCTCTGTTAGACTAGCTCATTGATCAAACATGGTTAAGGTTTCCTCACCATGGACATGAGATGTCATTTGATAATGGGATCACATCAATAGGAGAATGATGTGATGGACAAGACCCAACTGTAAGCTTATCATTTGATCGTATCACTTAAGTTTATTGCTACTGTTTTCTTCATGTCAAGTATCTGTTCCTAAGTCCTTGAGATCATGCAACACCCAGATACCGGAGGAATACCTTGTGTGCTATCAAACGTCACTTCGTAATTGGGTGATCATAAAGGTGCTCTACAGGTATCTCCGAAGGTGTCTGTTGGGTTCGCATGGATCGAGATTGGGATTTGTCACTCCATATGACAGAGAGGTATCTTTGGGCCCTCTCGGTAATACAACACCACAAGAAGCTTGCAAGCAATGTGACTAATGAGTTAGTCGCGGGATATTGTATTACGAAATGAATAGAGAGACTTACTAGTAATGAGATTGAACTAGGTATGAAGATACCGACGATCAAATCTCGGGCAAGTAACATACCGATGGACAAAGGAAACTGCATACGGGATTGACTGAATCCTTGACATCGTGGTTCGACTGATAAAGATCTTCTTGGAATATGTAGGTACCAATATGGGCATGTAGGTCCCACTATTGGTTATTGGCCGGAGCTGAGTCTCGGTCATGTCTACATGATTCTCGGACCCGTAGGGTCCGCACGCTTAATGTTTGATGATGCTACAGTAGTATTGGGGTAATTGCATTGGTGACCGAATGTTGTTTGGAGTCCCGAATGAGATCCCAGACGTCATGAGGAGCTCCGAAATGGTCTGGAATAAAGATTTATATATGGTAAGTCATATTCAGGGTTCCCAAAAATGTTCAGGATTTTTCGGTATTGTACCGGGAAGATTCTAGAAGGTTCCGGAGTGGGGCCCGCCTGCATGGGGGGATCCACATGAATGTGGGTAGTGGGGCCCGCCTGCATGGGGGGATCCACATGGATGTGGGTAGTGGGGCAAGGCCCCACACCCCTGGTCTAGGCGCACCAAGATCCCCCCCTAAAAGGAATAGGATCATATCCCGAAGGGATAAGATCAAGACCCCTAAAGAGGGGGATAGCGATTGGTGGGGAAGGAAAGGAGGGATTTCCTTCCTCCCCCCTTGACCAACGACCCTAGGGGCTTGGAGGGCAAGCCACCAGCTCCTCCCACACCTATATAAAGGTGGGGAGGTGCAAGGGGGCAACAACCCCTTCCCACAGCCGCAGCCCCTCTCCCGTTACGCCCGTTCTTCCTCGGTTTGTCGTTCCGGAGGCGCTTGGTGAAGCCTCTCTTGCACTACGACTCCACCATATCCACCACGCCTTTGTGCTGGTCGAGATCCCATCTACTTCTCCTCCCTCGCTCGCTGGATCGAGGAGGCAGAGACGTCATCAAGACGCGTGTGTGCTAAACGCGGAGGCACCGTCCGTTCGGCGCCATATCGGATCGAATCATACCGCAATTGGATCGTGAAGAGTACGACTACATCAATCGCGTTATATACGTTGCTGCTTAATGGTCTACAAGGATACATAGACACACTCTCCACTCTCATTGCTATGCATCTCCATAGATAGATCTTGGGTGTTTGTAGGAAAAAAAAATTCCATGCTTCGTTCCCCAACAGTGGCATCATGAGCTAGGTCTATGCGTAGATGATATGCACGAGTAGAACACAAAGAAGTTGTGGGCGTTGATGTTCAGATGGCTTAACTCTATTTGTCTTATTTGGATTCGGCGGTATTGTGGGATGATGCGGCCCGGACCAACTTTACTTGTCCTCGCACAAGAGATCGGTTCCACCGACTGACATGGAACTTGTATTGAATAAGGTGGTTGGCAGGTGTCTGTCTCTCCCACTTTAGTTGGATTCGATTTGACATTAGCGGTCCTTGTACAAGGTTAAAAGACAACTAGAATATCACCGTTGTGGCTTTGCGTAGGTAAGAACGATTCTTGCTAGTTGCCCATAGCAGCCACGTAAAACTTGCAACAACAAAGTAGAGGACGTCTAACTTGTTTTTGGAGGGCATGTTTTGATGTGATATGGCCAAGACATGATTTGATATATGTTGATGTATGAAATGATCATGTTTTTAATAGTTATCACGACTTGCATGTTGATGAGAACGGCAACCGGTAGGAGCCATAGGGTTCTCTTTAATTTATTGTATGACATGTGTGTCAATCATTAAACAACATGTAATTGCTTTACTTTATCACTATGTGTTAGCAATAGTTGTAGAAGCTCTAGTTGACGAGACAACCGTGCAACGACATGATGATGGAGATCATGGTTTCATACCGGTGATGATGGAGATCATGCCGGTGCTTTGGACATGGAGATCAAAAGCACAAGATGATGATAGACATATCATGTCGCGATTTGCATGTGATGTTTATCTTTTATGCATCTTATTTTTCTTAGGACGACGGTAGCATTATAAGATGATCCCTTCACTTAATTTCAAGAAAAATGTGTTCTCCCTAAGTATGCACCATTGTGAAAGTTCGTTGTTTCAAAGCACCTCGTGATGATCGGGTGTGATAGACTCTTCGTTCACATACAACGGGTGTAAGCCAGTTTTACACATGCAGAATACTTGTGTTAAACTTGACGAGCCTAGCATGTACAGACATGGCCTCGGAACACGAAAGACCGAAAGGTCGAACATGAGTCATATAGTAGGTATGATCGACATGGAGATGTTCACCATTGAAACCACCTCATCTCACGTGATGATCGGACTTGGGTAGGTGAATTTGGATCATGTATCACTTAGACAACTTGAGGGATGTTGATTTAAGTGGGAGTTCATTAGTAATATGATTAACTGAACCAATTATCATGAACATAGTCTAAAGTCTTTCAAAATTATGTTGTAGATCAAAAGCTCCCCTGAATTTTCATACGTTCCTAGATAAAGACTAAGTTGAAAGATAGTGTAAGCAATTATCCGGACTAGGTCTATAATTTGAGGATTTTCTCACTACTACACAGAAGGTTTATGTCCTTGATGCACCGCTCGGTGTGCCAAACCCTCCAGTGTTGTCTGTGGATGTTGTGAATGTCTAGAAAACACGTTCTAATGACTACTCGATAGTTCAGTGCGCCAAGCTTTACGGCTTAGAATCGGGGCTCCAGAGACGTTTTGAACGCCATGGAGCACATGAGATGTTCCAAGAGCTGAAATTGGTATTTCAGGCTCATGCCCATATTGAGAGGTATGAGATCTCCGACAAGTTCTTTCCTTGCAAGATGGAAGAGAATAGCTCATTTAGTGAGCATGTGCTCGGAAAGTATGGGTGCTACAATTGCTTGAATCAAGTGGGAGTTAATCTCCCGGATAAGATAGTGATTGACAAAGTTCTCCAGTCACGATCACTAAGCTACTAGACCTTTGTGATGAACTATAACATGCAAGGATGGAGAAGATGATCCCTGAGGTATTCGCTATGCTTAAGGCCATGAAGGTAGAAATAAAGAAGGATCATCAAGTGTTGATGGTTAACAAGACCACTAGTTTCAAGAAGGGCAAGGGAAAGAAGGGAAACTTCAAGAATGGCAAGCCAGTTGCCGCTCCAATGAAGAAACCCAAGGCTGGACCCAAACATGAGACTGAGTGCTTCTATTATAAGGGGAGCGATCACTGGATGCGGAACTGCCCCAAGTACTTGGCAGATAAGAAGGTTGGCAATGTCAACAAAAGTATATTGATATACATGTTTTGATGTGTACCTTACTAGTTCTCGTAGTAGCCCCTGGGTATTTGATACCGGTTTGGTTGCCAATATTGGTAACTCGAAATGGGAGTTGTGGAATAAACGGATACTAGCTAAGGGCAAGGTGACGATGTGTGTTGGAAGGGTCTCCAAGGTTGATGTGATTACCATCACACGCTCCCTCTACCTTCTGGGTTAGTTTTAAACCTAAATAAATGCCATTTGGTGTCTGCGCTAAGCATGAACATTGTATGGATTTTATTTATTGTGAGACGATTATTCATTTAAGTCAGAGAATAATGGTAGTTCTGTTTACATGAATAATATCTATTATGATCATGCACCCAATGTGAATTGTTTATTGAATACTCGATCGTAGTGTTACACATGTTCATAATATTGATGCCAAAAGATGCAAAGTTAATAGTGATAGTACCACATACTTGTGGCACTGTCGCTTAGGTCATATTGATGTAAAGCGCATGAAGAAACTCCATGCCGATGGATCTTATGACTCACTCGATTTCGAATCGCTTGAGACATGCGAACCATGCCTCTTGGGCAAGATAACTAAGACACCGTTTTCTGGTATGATGGAGCGGGCAAGTGACTTGTTGGAAATAATACATACTGATGTATGTAGTCCAATGAGTGTTGAAGCATGCGGTGGATATCATTATTTTCTTACCTTCACAGATGATTTGAGTAGATACGGTACATTTACTTGATGAAACACAAAGTCTGAAATTTTGAAAAGTTCAAGCAATTTCGGAGTGAAGTTGGAGATCATCATGGCAAAAAGATAAAATGTCTACGATATGATCGTGGAGGTGAATATCTTATTACGAGTTTGGTATGCAATTTAAGACAATGTGGAACTTGTTTCACAACTCACGACACCTGGAACACCACGACGTAATGGTGTGTCCGAACGTCGTAATCGTACTCTATTGGATATGGTGCATTCTATGATGTCTCTTACCGATTTGCCACTATCATTTTGGGGTTATGCATTAGAGACATCTACATTCACTTTAAATAGGGCACCATCTAGATCCGTTGAGACGACACCATATGAATTATGGTTTGGCAACAAACCTAAGTTGTTGTTTCTTAAAGTTTGGGGCTGTGGCACTTATGTCAAGAGGCTTCAGCCTGATAAGCTCGAAACCAAAGCGGATAAGTGCGTCCTCATAGGATACCCGAAGGAAACTATTGGTTATACCTTCTATCTCAGATCCGAAGGCAAGGTCTTTGTTGTTAAGAATGGATCCTTTCTAGAGAAATAGTTTCTCTCGAAAGAATTGAGTGGGGGGGAGGTAGAACTTGATGAGGTTATTGAACATTCGCTTCAATTGGAGAGTACCGCAACACAGAAAGATGTTCTTGTGATGCCTACACCAGTTGAAGAGGAAGCTAATGATGATGATCATGAAGCTTTGGATCAAGTCACTATTGAACCTCGTAGGTCGACAAGGACACGTACTACCCCGAGTGGCGGTAATCCTATCTTGGAAATCATGTTGTTGGACAATGGTGAGCCTACGAACTATGAGGAAGCGATGATCGGCCCGAATCCCGACAAATGTCTAGAGACCATGAAATCCGAGGTAGTATCCATGTATGAAAAACCAAGTATGGACTTTGGTAGACTTGCCCGATGACTGGCAGGCCATTAAGTACAAATGGATCTTTAAGAAGAAGACAAATGTTGATGGTAATGTCACTATCTATAAAGCTCAACTTGTCTCAAAGGGGTTTCCGACAAGTTCAAGGAGTTGACTATGATGAGACTTACTCACCCATAGCGATGCTAAAGTCTGTTGGAATTATGTTAGCAGTTAATGCATTTTTTGATTATGAAATCTGGGAGATGGATGTCAAAAACAGCGTTTCCTTAACGGTTTCCTTAAGGAAAGGTTGTATGTGATACAACTGGAAGGTTTTTGTCGATCCTAAGGATGCTAAAAGGTATGCAAGCTCCGGCGGTCCTTCTATGGACTGGTGCATGCATCTCGG
The DNA here is from genome assembly GCA_039707655.1 of Elymus sibiricus. NCBI lineage: Eukaryota > Viridiplantae > Streptophyta > Magnoliopsida > Poales > Poaceae > Elymus > Elymus sibiricus. Next base: position 116,626,435 of record CM077675.1, read on the forward strand.
AGTTCGAATATATGTTTTGATGAGGTGATCAAAGTTTCTGGGTTTATACAAAGTTTATGAAGAAACTTGTATTTACAAGAAAGTGAGTGGGAGCTCTATAGTATTTATGGTAAGTATATGTGGATGACATATTGTTGATTGGAAATGGTTTAGAATTTCTGGAAAGCATAAAGGGTTGTTTGAAAGGAGTTTTTCAAGGGAAGACATGGATAAAGCTGCTTACATATTGAGCATCAATATCTATAGACATAGATCAAGACGGTTGATAAGACTTTCACAGAGCACACAACTTGACAAGATTTTGAAAGGAGTTCAAAATGGACCAGTCAAAGAAGGAGCTCTTGCATGTATTGTACGGTGTGAATTTGAGTAAGACTCAAAGCTTGACCACGGCAGAAGAAAGAGAAAGGATGAAGGTCGTACCCTATGCCTCAGCCATAGACTATTACGTATGACATGTTGTGTACCATACCTGATGTGTGCCTTTCCATGAGTCTGGCAAGGGGGTACAAGAGTGATCTAGGAGTGGATCACTGGACAGTGATCAAGATTATCCTTAGGTACCTACACATGACTAAGCAAATGTTTCTCGGTTATGGAGGCGATAAAGAGTTCGTCGTAAAGGGTTACGTCGATGCAAGCTTTGACACTGACTTGGATGATTCTAAGTCGCAAACCAGATACGTATAGTGGAAGCGTAATTTGATTAGCTCCAAGTAAGGTGTGGTAGCAACATCAACAATATGACTTAGAGATTTGCAAAGTACAAGCGGATCTGAATGTTGCAGACCCGTTGACTAAAACCTCTCTCACAAGCAAAACACCCTAGAACTCATTGGATGTTAATCATATGGTGATGTGAACTATATTATTGACTCTAGTGCAAGTGGGAGACTATCGGAAATATGCCCTAGAGACAATAATAAATTGGTTATTATCATATTTATCTATTCATGATAATCGTCTATTATCCATGCTAGAATTGTCTTGATCTAAAACTCAGATACATGTGTGGATACATAGACAACACTGTGTCCCTAGTGAGCCTCTACTAGACTAGCTGTCGGTGCACTAGTACAGGGGCACCCAGTGCCCCTGACTTACGCACAAGCGGTAGTAGCCGAACCCTTCAACGTTCGTACAATCCCGACGAATGATCAAGAACAGACTCCACCAAGCCCGACACTGCAGCCCAAGCCTGGACTGCAATGCGCCAGGCACATCCCCGACGCTTTCCGGGGACCAAGACATGCGCACCTTCCTGAAGACCCGGCAAGCCATTCTCCGGCAGGCGCGAGCTGATCGGCCACCGCTCCACCGCATCGCTACGTCAGTCACTTGTCGATGCGGTGTCGAGCCCTCAAGCGGCTAATCAGCTCTCGCTAAACATGTGGTGACACACCGGGAGGCAAGTTATGCTCAGTTGACACCCGCCCTGCAGCGTGTCAAGACCGTAAGCAACGACCGGCCGAGCGGTGGTAAAACCTTGCCGGGGACGCACCCCGAGCGCCACCTAGGCTAGTAATCATAGTATTTTGTCCTGAATGCCACAGTTAGGTATGATAGCTCTGCTAAGCTATCTAATCGATAGATAATGACTGTTTTGCCATTGTGGTAACCCCTTGCACTATAAAAGGAGGCCCAAGGCTACCTAGCTCGGGATTCGGACTTTTGAACACTTGTACTCGCGTAGTAGCTCACCCCGACAGCAGCTTTTGCTGGGGTTAGGCGTTGTGCGTTCTTCGTGTTCCTCTGATCAATCCACCAAAACCAGGAGTAGGGTTTTTGTCGGATTTCGGGCTCAACAAAACCCTGAAGGTTCGAACACAGGGGCGTGTGTGAAGATCCCCTACAGCCTCGCCCTACCTAGCTCGCTACTCGATGGTTAAGATGATGAACTCGCACGATGACGAGGAAGAAGATGAACACGGCGGTTTACCCAGGTTCGGGCCGCTGCGAAGCGTAATACCCTACTCCTGCTTTAGTGGATTGCCTCTCGAGGAGGTGTGGTGGATGAACTAGTACAGTGTTGAGGAGCCTCGTGAGGGCGCTCGAGTGGTGTTCTTGGCCTTCTCCTAGCCTTGTGGTGGAGTCCCTTTCTACGGTGCAGCCTAGCCTCTATATATAGCAGTGGCCCGGGTCCTCTTCCCTTATCGCAATGGCGGGAAGGGATCCCACAACTGCCAAATTTGAATGGGGACAGGAGTACATCCCTGCCCTGTCCAAAGGTGGTCTTCTCCTACAAAGTAGCTGTCGATGATGCAGAGGTGGGCTCGGCGATGACATTCGTCCTGCTGGGCTCGCGGTTATGGTCTCGTTGCACCGGAATGGAAACCTTTGGGGGGGCTTTGGGAACCCGCGTACGTTCTTGCTCCCTCTGCACCAAAGGGGAAAGTGCACCGCCTGGCGTGCGGGCGCCCGCCTGTCCTTCCTTGCGTCATCCTTGACTCCTGAGGCCGGGCTCTACATAGAGATCTCCGCTGCTCCGGAGGGGGCCTGAGGAGGCCCACCCCCTGCTGATCTTGGTGTTGTTCTTCCTCGCGAGTCTGGGGTCCTCGCGAGGGCCTTGTCTTGAGTGAAGACGCACCAGGCCATGCATGGCTGACGAGGTGGGCCATGCCCTGGGCCGCAGGCAGGCAGGTCTGGGTACCCCCGTTCCCAGAACGCCGACAGTAGCCCCCGGGCCCAAGGCGCGCTTGAGCTGGCTTCTGGGCGAAGCCTTTGGGGACGGCCCGAAGCGCCACGGGCCCCAACGCCTGCGGGCCAGGCTTTACACGCGCCGAGCGCCTGGGCGGCGACGCCCCCGCTCCCCGAGGGTATCAGGAACCGCCCCAAGTCAAACTGAAGCGACGCCCACGTGTAGCGCTGGCCATCATTACCCTTCCTTGAATGCTGCTGCTGCTTTGGGCCTCTACTCCTCGGGCCACGCGGATGTGACCCGTCAATCGGCAGGAGAGGCGACGCGGACGGTACTGCGCTGATCGAACCGCTCCGCGGCGCCCGAGAGGCGCACGATGCCTGCTCTCCAACGGCGCCTCGCGGTTGCAGTTACACCTATAAACCCGCCCCGCCCCTGGCAAGGGAGGGGCATTGCAGTCTCGAGGTGTCTTCTTGCTTCCATCGTTCCACAGAGAAAGCCCTCTCCTCTTCCCAGCTTCTCCTCTCCCATGGCGTCTGGAGGAAGTGTTGCAGGCGCGGGGAAGCGCGCGGCACCGTTGGCTCCCACGCCCTCCTCCGGAGGCAACGGCGGGGGGCCCTCTGGGTCGGCGCAAGTTCGCCGGCGTTGGGCCATGGTCGATGAGTGAGTACTCCGCCGCCTCTCCCCTTCTTAGTCATTTCGTCTAGTGCTCCAGGCATGATCCTCTCCTTCTCCCAGGGCGCCTGTGGCCAAGAAACGCAGGCTCGGTGAGCTCCAAGAGGAGGTGGACGCGCTGCGGGCCCAGCTGGCGACCGCCGAGGCCGCCTTCCAAGCCGCCCTCAGGGGTGAAGCGGAGGCCAGGGCGGAGCTGGCGTCCCTCCAGGCCCAGGTTGAGGAGGCAGCCGACGCCGTGCAGGCCGCCCAGGACGAGGCGGCGCATGCGAAGATGCTAGAGTCCCAGCGCGCTAAACAGTACCTTGGCATCGCCAGCCGCGCGACCAGCGCGGTGAGCCGGTTCGTCGGGGAAGCCCCCGCACTGCCATGCGCGCACGGTGACGGGGGCTATCTTGACTTCTTCAGGAGGGTGGTGGAGGCGCTGGAGGCCGGCGTCTCCCGCGTGAACGCGGACAACGAGTCCGACGTGCGCGACCTCCTTGACCTCGCCTTGACGTTCGTCTTCTCCAACCTCCGCCGCCATGCCTCGGAGCTCGACCTCCGACGTGTCGGGGAGCGGGTGCCTGACGAGCTCCAGTGGCCCCTTTGGGATGAGGTGCGCCCCCACGTGGAGTCCCTGGTAGAGCGGTTCATCCAGGTGCCCACCTCTAGCGGGGAGGACGATTCCGACGCCAAGGCGGCCGGCGGCGCGGGTGGCAACAACGACCCCTCCCTCTAGGCATCCCCTGTTTCCCCTTCATGGTTCCTGTAACATTTTAAGAAGAACTCGGCCCCGGAGGGCGTTAGCCTTTTGCATATTACCTTCGCCCCCCCTTCTTTTTTTTCTCTTGAATCGCCGATAGCCTGCTTGCTATGACGCGACTTAGTTTCTTCGCGTGGGGCTCGGCGCCACTACCGACGCGGCTCGGTGATGGCAGCCGGCAAGGCCCTCGCGAGGCCCTCTCTCCTGAAGGGCGGCTCGCGGCCGTCGAGCCCCGTGTCCTCGGCGTCGCTGCCCGTTGAGGCCGAATTCCTCCCCTTGTGCCGTCCTTCCTGGCGCCTGGGGCCGTATGGGCTTTTATGGTGGCACACCATAGACCGTAGTACCTACATTATGGCGTTAGTGCGCGCAACCTCTATCCCGTATTCAGTTTGCCATTGGATCAGGAGGCTCATGCTTAGTTCGGTAGTGTACTTAGCTTGTAGGCTGGTGACGATCTCGTGCGCCGCGAGGCACGGCCGGGTTGTCTAGATAGTCAGTGATTGCTCCTGGGGCGCTTCCTCCTTGTTTGTGGGACGGTTTGGGGGCCCTTTCGGCACTCTGTGTCTGCAGGCCCCAGTCCCGCACATTTCTCGACCACCGCAAGGTACGTCCGGATCACCAGGACGCATTTACGGGGTGAGGCCTCGACACCCTTGATGCCGACCGGATCGCCAGGGCGGCATCAAGGGGCGAGTGGCTATGTGACCGGTAAGGCTCCTGAGGCGCGCTGCTCAGGAGTCCCCTTTGACGCTCAAGCAGCTCTACGTCGGCAGGTCCCAGTCCCGCACATTTCCCTACCACCGTAATGTACGACCGGATCACCAGGACGCAACTACGAGGTGAGGCCCCGACACCCTTGATGCCGACCGGATCACCAGGACGACATCAACGGGCGAGTGGCTATATGACCGGTAAGGCTCCTGAGGCGCGCTGCTCACGAGCCCCCTTTGACGCTCGAGCGACCCCCATTCCGTCCTGCCGGCTACTGCCTCAAGAGGGATTGGGGCCTCCTGAGGCTCCATGCTGCGGTGCCGCGTTGTGGTCGGAGCCCCCAAGTGGGGGTCGACTGCCAAAAGATGCAAGTCCCTGAGGCGACAGGGCCTTGCTATCCAGCACCGAGGTGCCTCGGGGAGGGCCGGAGCGCACGGGCCCTTGCGAAACACCAATTCAGAAAAAGAGAATTTAAGACCGGCAAAATGAGAGAACGATGAGAGAAAAGTCCCCGCCCCTTTTTCTTTTAAATATAGAGTTCCGAAATCCTCAAACTTCATTCCAAAAAGTGGCAATTCGAACACCAAAAAGAAGCAAGCAACTGCCGCGTCCGGCACCTAGGCTAGTCTTCGTCTTCGTCTTCCCCCAGCGCTGAGCGTAGGGCATCCACGTTGCGTGGGCATAGCCATTGGTGGGCAGTGTTGTCCGCCAGCGCGGAGCATGGGGCTTCCACGTTGCGTGGGAGGGAACCCCTACGCGTCCTCGGGGGGCTCCGGGCGTATACAGCCCACTCATTATTACCTGAGAGTGTCACGGCCGTAGATAGCTGGGCAAGCCCCCAGGCGCACGGCCTGGTTGCTCCCAACTCCATCAAGAGCCATCCCATGCATTTCTGCTCGGTTGCGCGCCTCTATGACCCAAACCCGAATGCATTGTTCCCCGCGTAGCCGCAGGATTGTGCTCCCGCGGCCCAAACATGAGCACAATGCATCCGGCGTAGCCATAAAGGTGTTTTGTCGATGAAGCCGCCTCGTGCAGCGTCGGGGCGCTGGCCGGACAATGTCTTGAGGGCCTCGTGAGGCCCAGCCTCCCGAGGCTGTGTCGGCGCTCCAGTTGCCGCGGGTGGCCCGCGCTACTTGTGTCTTGCTGCTCCTCCCCAGGCCATTACTCCTGAGGCCTCGGGGCTTGGTTCGGCATTGCTTGGTCGTGAGGGCGATGGCTTGCGCCGTGCCCCGCGGGCCCGGGGGCGTCCTCCCTCCTTCTCCCGCTCACGTCGCCCAGGCCCGGTGCTCCGTCGGTGGAAGCCCCCAGGCCCAGTGCTCCGTCGGTGGAAGCCCCAGGCCCGGCTCAGGGAGGACACTCAGGGTACTCCCTACTCTCAGGGGGTGTTGGCGCCTGCGGCAGGCGCCTGATCCACCCCACCGTCCGGAGGTATGACGTAGCATGGTACATAGGGCTCCACATAAGGGCCCGGTTCTCCTCCTGAGCTGTCCGGCGGGGCATCGGGGACGGCCCCTTCGGGCGGCGGCGGGGCGCCGCCCTGTGTGCGCAGCCCGCAGACCCTCCTGCGACGAGCCTCAGAGCGAAGTTGCTTACCTCTACCACCGCCGTTGGGTGGGCCGCGCGTTTCCTGACGTGGATTGCTTCCTCGGCGATCTGATGCGCCTTCGCCGTTGTTGCTTGTTTGCCCGGACGCCTACGCCGCTTGCTCCCTGCGCAGGATGGTGCGCTCCCGCCTGGTCAACCCAGGCTGTTGAAGGTCCACTGGGTCACGGAGGCGCGTGTTGGTGCGCGCATGGGGTGCCCCGTTGTTTCCTTCGTGCGCTCCGTCGTCGTGGCCGGGTTGTGCCCCGAAACCGGTCACCGGAATTTGAAGGAGAAGGAGCACGGCGCGCGGTGGGCCCCGCTTGGGCTCGCCCAGGGCCGGAGGGGGCACACCGCCGGCGGGCTGGGGGACAGGCGCGGCGAACGAGCCCCCGGCGCCAGATGCCTGCGGCCTTGAAGAAGAGTGAGAAGCCACGGCCCTCCACGCGACGGTGACCAGCTCTGCGACGTGGTTGACCCATGGGTCAAAGCCCCCGTGCGTCGGGCGGTGGCGGAGCATCTCGCTTGCCAGCAGCAGCGCATCGTGCGCATCGAGGTCCCCCACGTAGGTGCGGCGCAACATCGGTGCTGAGGGCGCCGCCCGCCCACCGTGTGTTTGGGCGGTCCGAGGGGCGGCGACGATGGAGATGATACTGGTGGCTTGATACTGATGGCCCAGCACTATGCCGCTGGGGCGTGGGTCTCCGGCGGCAGCGGTGGGATCGATGGAAGCTGGTCCGCCGTGGCCGGGGGAAGCTTGTTGGGCGCCGGCCATCAGAGCGGTGAAGTGGGGGAAGAGCGAGGCTTGAAGAAGACAACGACATGCCCCCTACCTGGCGTGCCAAATGTCGGATTTCGGGCTCCGCAAAACTCTGAAGGTTCGAACACAGGAGCATGTGCGAAGATCCCCTGCAGCCTCGCCCTACCTAGCTTGCTACTCGATGGTTAAGACGATGAACTTGCACGATGACGAGGAAGAAGATGAACACGGCGGTTTACCCAGGTTCGGGCCGCTGCGAAGCGTAATACCCTACTCCTGCTTTGGTGGATTGCCTCTCGAGGAGGTGTGGTGGATGAACTAGTATAGTGTTGAGGAGCCTCGTGAGGGCGCTCGAGTGGTGTTCTTGGCCTTCTGCTAGCCTTGTGGTGGAGTCCCTTTCTACGGTGCAGCCTAGCCTCTATATATAGTAGTGGCCCGGGTCCTCTTCCCTTATCGCAATGGCGGGAAGGGATCCCATAACGGCCAAATTTGAAGGGGGACAGGAGTACATCCCCGCCCTGTCCAAAGGTGGTCTTCGCCTACAAAGTAGCTGTCGATGATGCAGAGGTGGGCTCGGCGATGACATCCGTCCTGCTAGGCTCGCGTTCGTGGTCTCGTTGCACCGGAATGGAAACCTTTGGGGGCGCTTTGGGAACCTGCGTACGTCCTTGCTCCCTCTGCAACAAAGGGGAAACTGCACCGCCTGGCGCGTTGGCGCCCGCCTGTCCTTCCTTGCGTCATCCTTGACTCCTGAGGCCGGGCTCTACATAGAGATCTCTGCCGCTCCGGAGGGGGCCTGAGGAGGCCCACCCCCTGCTGATCTTGGTGTTGTTCTTCCACACGAGCCTGGGGTCCTCGCGAGGGCCTTGTCTTGAGTGAAGTCACGCCAGGCCGTGCTTGGCTGACGAGGTGGGCCATGCCCTGGGCCGCTGGCAGGCAGGTCTGGGTACCCCCATTCCCAGAACGCCGATAGTTTTACGCTTAGCAGCAGCCCGAACCTGGGTAAAATGCCTGTGTCCTGATCATCGCGCTGTCTCATGCTCTCCGCTCTTCGTGCAACGTGACCCCCCTTGCTGAACCACAAGGGGCCTCTGCCCCATAGGTGATCGTGAGCATCTGTGCCTCGACATCTTTGGCATGCCAGGTAGGGGGCGTGCATCATTTGCACGAACCCGAGTTCGTGAACGGCGAATCGATCTTCATCATCATCTTCCCCAACAATGGCTCCCAAGAAGAAATCCGGTGCGGCTACGCATCCCTCCACTTCGAAGGCTCCCTCACACGCGGCCGCTGGTGGCGTCGACGCCGCGGCGGCTGCGGGTGAGGTGGGCATCGTGGACGACGCGGTCGGCGCAGGCGGCGCCCCCGTCCAGTCCTTCACGGCCGGAGATGGAGCAGGAGACGCTGGAGGGGAGCGACTACAACAACAACTTGGCGAGCTCGGCCCCAACGCCACAGGCGAGGGAAACAACCGTTCATCACCTCCCCACCGCGCGGATGGCCGCGGCCGCCTCGGCGGTGCCCGGTCCGGTGGGAGCCGTGACCCTTCGGCCGCGCCCGTCGCTAGCGAAACTGCTGGGCGTGCACCTCGTGCGGAACGAGACAGGGTGTCAAGCGAGGCCGCAGCCCCGCAGGATCGGCCCCCTGCACGCCAGACATCCCCGGCGAGTGGCGCACGGCATCAAGAATACGGCGACGCTTCTCTTGGTCCTACCAGGAGTCGAGCGACGTCACGGTCTGCCTCTTTCACCATGCCGAGCACCGCAGAGGAAGCCATGGCACGAGTCCAGATGCTGCTCAACTTCATGCCAACAGCTGATAAGATGTATGAATGGAGAGCCACCATTCAGAGTTTGGTTTCTTTCGTTGAAGCCAACAAGCCCCAGCATGCGGAGTCGTCGCGACGTATGTGAACAGCAGCAGGAGCCCAGGCCGGCGAGCGCGTCGAAGGGGCCACCCCAACGGTGCAGTCCCCTCCGCGACAACAGGCCCAGAGGCAGCCGTAGCAAGCTTCACATGCTGATGAGCACGACAAGGCGTCCATAGTCTCGTCTGGCCCGCGCGACCACTGGGATCAATGGCGTGACCTTGAAGACCGGCGGAAAGAAGACGTGCGCATCACCATCGAGCGACACTGGGAAGCGCACCATCAATCCGACAAGCGCAACGGTCCAGATGTCATTGACCCCGTGCCCAGTGTTGGCGGGTACCTTCCCTACGAGGTTGGTTGCCCTGCCTTCACTAGCGAGCTGCGACGGGTCCGCTGGCCGTGGACCCGAGCTTTCAAACCTGAGCTACATGAGAAATACGACGGGAAGCTGAACGCGGCAGTGTTCTTGGGAATATACACGATACTTGTTCAAGCTGCGGAAGGAAGAGATGAAAAGGTGCTCACCAACTATTTCCCTTTGGCACTTAAGCCGAACGTGAGATCATGGCTGACGCATCTGCCGGAAAATTCAATTTCGTCATGGGCTGACCTATGCAACGAGTTCGTTGGCGCCTTCACCGGTGGTCATCAAGAACCAGGCCAGCCCAGCGATCTCCAAGTCCTCCCGCAAAAGGAGGGAGAAACCTTGAGGAAGTATATCCAGAGATTTAGCCGAGTGCACCGCAACATCCCAGAGATACATCCCGCAGCGCTGATTGCCGCGTTCCATTCGAACGTGCGCAACAGGAGGATTCGAGCCAAGATGAACATCAAGCTCCCCAAGACTTTTAATGAGCTTTACACCTTGGCGGATGAATGTGCCCGAGCTAAAGAAGGAAGGCGACTTCCCAGGGAGGAGGCGAACGTCGAAATGGACTCCGATGACGACGACGACGCCCCCGACCCGAAGGGAACAAGCAGCAAGCGCCACAAGAAGCGTAAGGGAAAAGCAGTATTGGCTGTCGAGAGCTCCGAACACCTCAGTGCAATCAAGAAGGCGAAAGCAGAAACCCCCGGCAAGGGAGCTGCCGCGTGCGCTGATTGCCGGGAGGCTGCTGCCGCTGAGAAGACCGGGAAATCCGACGGGCCGTACTGCAAAATTCACCGCACCAAGGGCCATGATATCCAAGAATACCGACAGGTCGAGCAACTTGTTGAGAAGCAGAGGGCCGAGTACGAGAAGCGTGACAAATAAAAAGGCCAGGACGATGCTGTCGGGAAAGGCCATGGCGGCAGAGGAGGTCACCGCGGCAAAACCCCGCAGCAAAAGGAAAAACCCCGCCAGAGGCCGAGAGAAGAAGGAAACAGACGATGTGAATGAGGATGAGGATGATGATGAGGATTCCAGCGACAGGGAGTTTCAGAAAGCAACCGAAGCCATGTGCGTTGACGGGGGTGCGTCCTTGCATTCCTCTCACCGCCAGCTCAAGCAGTGGGCACGCGAGGTCAATGTTGTGGAACCAACTGCAGAATCTAGGAAGCCACTCAAATGGTCCCGCATGCCTATCATCTTTGACGAAGAGGATCATCCTGACCGTACCACTACGGTCGGGTGTTTGCCATTGTTGGTTTCTCCGACAATCCGCAACCTCAAGGTGTCCAAGATGTTAGTTGACGGCGGGGCGGGATTGAAGTTAATCTCCCTAAAGTGGCTGAGAAACTGCAGATCCTTGATGAAGAGCTCGAGGCTACGGGTACATTCCAAGGAATCAACCCCGGCAGGAGCCCACCCAAGGGAAAGATCACTCTACATGTGACATTTGGTGGGGAACTGAACTTCCGGACAGAGATGATAGTGTTCGACGTCACCGAGATCCCGCTGCCTTACAACGGAATCCTCGGTCGCCCAGCTCTAGCAAAGTTCATGGCAGCATCTCACTATGCCTACAATACCTTGAAGATGCCAGGGCCCATTGGGGTCATTTCCATCCCATCCGACAAGAAGAACGCAGTTATCTGCGTGGACCAAATGTATCGTGACGCGGTAGCAGCTGAAGCCACAGAAATCCCAGCTCCCGCCATGGACACAGAAAAATTGAAGAAGGCTAGTAGCAACACCGGCAAGGACTCCGGGAAGCGCGCCTCTTCAGAGTGCGCCGCACCCGACGATGACCTGCCGGGGAGTTCCGCTAGCAAGAAGACCAAGGCCACCTATCCTGAGACGAAGAAAATCCCGGCAAGGCTGGACGGCACTGGTGGCACGTTCACCATCAGTGCTACCCTTACTGACAAATAAGAAAGCGCGCTCGTTACCTTCCAGTGGGAGAATGTCGATGTGTTTGCCTGGCAACCATGTGACATCCCCGGTGTCCCAGGGAGGTAATTGAGCACCACCATGCTGTCTGTCCCCATGCCCAGCTCGTCAAGCAAAAGGTTAGGAAGCAAGCCCTGGAGCGGCAGCAGTTCATTGCCGAGGAAATCAAGAAGCTTGAAGCAACTGGTCTGGTCAGAGGGGTGCTGTTATTGGAAATGTGCCCTAGAGGCAATAATAAATTGGTTATTATTATATTTCCTTGTTCGTGATAATCGTTTGTTATCCATGCTATAATTGTATTGATTGGAAACTCAAATACATGTGTGGGTACATAGACAACACTGTGTCCCTAGTATGCCTCTAGTTAACTAGCTCGTTGATCAAAGATGGTCAAGGTTTCCTGGCCATAGACATGAGATGTCATTTGATAAACGGGATCACATCATTAGGAGAATAATGTGATGGACAAGACCCAGACTATGAACGTAGCATATGATCGTGTCAGTTTATAGCTATTGTTTTCTGCATGTCAAGTAGCTGTTCCTATGACCATGAGATCATGCAACTCACTGACACCGGAGGAATACCTTGTGTGTATCAAACGTCACAACGTAACTGGGTGACTATAAAGATGCTCTATAGGTATCTCCGAAGGTGTCTGTTGAGCTGGCATGGATCGAGATTGGGATTTGTTACTCCGTATGACGGAGAGGTATCTCAGGGCCCACTCGGTAATACAACATCACAATAAGCCTTGCAAGCAATGTGACTAAGTGTTAGCCATGGGATCTTGTATTATGGAACAAGTAAAGAGACTTGCCGGTAACGAGATTGAACTAGGTATAGAGATACCGACGATCGAATCTCGGGCAAGTAACATACCGAAGAACAAAGGGAACATCGTACGGGATTAACTGAATCCTTGACATAGAGGTTCAACCGATAAAGATTTTTGTAGAATATGTAGGAACCAATATGGGCATCCAGGTCCCGCTATTGGTTATTGACTGTAGAGGTGTCTCGGTCATGTCTACATAGTTCTCGAACACGCAGGTTCTGCACACTTAAGGTTAGGTGACGTTTCGGTATAGTTGAGTTATGTATGTTGGTGACTGAAGGTTGTTCGTAGTCCCGGATGAGATCCCGGACGTCACGAGGAGCTCCAGAATGGTCCGGAGGAAAATATTGATATATAGGAAAGTGGTGTTTGAACTCCGGAAAAGTTTCGGGCATTTCCGGTAGTGTACCGGGAGTGACAAATGGGTTCCGGGGGTCCACCGAGTGGGCCCACCACACCCCAAGTGGGTCACATGGGCCTGAGGGTGGCGCACCAGCCCCTGGTGGGCTGGGCGGCCGGCCCAAGAAGGCCTATGCGGCTGGAATTGAGGGAAAGGAAAGTCCAAGTGGGGGAAGGGAAGGAATCCTACTAGGAGTAGGATTGGAGGTGGACTCCTCCACCTCCTCCTCCTTGCGGCCGACTCCTAGGAGGAGCCCTAGGCCGGCCAGCCCTTCTCCTCCCTCCTATATATACTAGAGGAAGAGAGGGCAAAAGGACTTCAACCCTAATTGCCACGTGCTGCCCTCTTCTTCCTCTAGATCGTTTCTCCTCTAGTCTAGTTTCAGCAGTGCTTAGGCGAAGCCCTGCCAGAACAGTTCCACCACCACCGACGTCGCGCTGCTGGAGAACTCATCTACCTCTCTGCTCTCTCTTGCTGGATCAACAAGGCGGAGATCGTCATCGAGCTGTACGTGTGGTGAACGCGGAGGTTCCGTCCGTTCGGCGCTAGATCAGAAGGACCGTGACTGGATCACGGGATGGTTCGTGATTGGATCGCGGGACGGGCCCCGCTCGGGCTCGCCCAGGGCTAGAGGGGGCACACCGTCGGCGGGCTGGGGGACAGGCGCGGTGAACGAGCCCCCGGCGCCTGAAGAAGAGTGAGGAGCCATGGCCCTCCGCGCGACGGTGACCAGCTCTGCGACGTGGTCAGCCCATGCGTCGAAGCCCCCGTGCATCGGGCGGTGGCGGAGCATCTCGCTTACCAGCAACAGCTCATCGTGCGCGTCGAGGTCCCCCATGTAGGTGCGGCGCGACGCCGGTGCTGAGGGCGCCGCCCACCCGCCGTGTGTTTGGGCGGTGCGAGGGGCGGCGACGGCGGAGGTGATGCTGGTGGCTTGATACTGACTGCCCAGCACTATGCCACTGGGGCGTGGGTCTCCGGTGGTAGCGGTGGGATCGATGGAAGCTGATCCGCCACGGCCGGGGGAAGCTTGTTGGGCGCCGGCCATCGGAGCGGTGGAGCGGGGGAAGAGCGAGGCTCGAAGAAGACTCCGACACGGCCCCTACCTGGCGCGCCAAACGTCGGATTTCGGGCTCCGCAAAACCCTCAAGGTTCGAACACAGGGGCGTGTGCGAAGATCCCCTGCAGCTTCGCCCTACTAGGTCGTCGCTCGATGGTTACTACGGCGAACTCGCACGATGACGAGGAAGAAGATGAACACGGTGGTTTACCCAGGTTTAGGCCGCTGCGAAGCGTAATACCCTACTCCTGCTTTGGTGGATTACCTCTCGGGGAGGTCTGGTGGATGAACTAGTACAGTGGTGGGCAGCCTCACGAGGGCGCTCGAGTGGTGTTCTTGGCTCTCAGCCTTCCCTTGTCGTTGCGTCCCCCTCTCTACGGTGCAGCCTAGCCTCTATATATAACAGTGGCCCGGGTCCTCTTCCCTTATCGCAATGGCGGGAAGGGATCCCACAACGGCCAAATTTAAAGGGGGACAGGAGTACATTCCGCCCTGTCCAAAGGTGGTCTTCGCCTGCAAAGTAGCTGTCGATGATGCAGAGGTGGGCTCAGCGATGACATCCGCCCGGCGGGGCTCGTGGTCGTGGTCTTGTTGCAGCGGAATGGAAACCTTTGGGAGGTGCTTTGGGAACCCGCATACGTCCCTACTCCCTTTGCACCAAAGGGGAAACTGCACCGCCTGGCGCGCTGGCGCCCAGCTGTCCTTCCTTGCGTCATCCTTGACTCCTGAGGCCGGGTCCCGCATAGAGATCTCTGCCACTCCGGAGGGGCCCTGAGGAGGCCCACCCCCTGTTGATCCTGGTGCCGTTCTTCCTCGCGAGGGCCTTGTCTTGAGCGAAGTCGCGCCAGGCCGTGCTTGGCTGACAAGGTGGGCCACGCCCTGGGCCGCAGGCAAGCAGATCTGGGTACCACCATTCCTAGAACGCCGACAGTCTGGGTGCTACAATCGCTTGAATCGAGTGGGAGTTGATCTTCCAGATAAGATAGTGATTGATATAGTTCTCCAAGTCACTGCCACTAAGCTACTAGAAGCTTCGTGATGAACTATAAAATGCCAAGGGATGGAATTAATGATCCCCGGGCTATTCGTGATGTTTGACACCGTGAAGGTAGAAATCAAGAAGGAGCATCAAGTGTTGATGGTTAGTAAAACCACTAGTTTTCGAGAAGGGCAAGGGCAAGGAGGGATACTTCATGGATTGCAAGCCAGTTGTCGCTCCAATGAAGAAACCCGAGGTTGAACCCAAACCCGAGACTAAGTGCTTCTATTATGAGGAGAACGGTCGCTGAAGCGGGACAACCCTAGATACTTGGTAGATAAGAAGGCCGGCAACGTCGACAGAAATATATTTGATATACGTGTAATTGATGTGTACCTTACCGGTACTCCTAGTAGCACCTGGGTATTAGATATCGGTTCAGTTGCTAAATGTTGGTAACTCGAAATAAAAACTACGGAATAAACGGAGACTAGCTAAGGGTGAGGTGACGATAAGTGTTGGAAGTGTTTCCAAGGTTGATGTGATCACCATCGCACACTCTCTCTACCTTCGAGATTATTGATGAATCTAAATCAATGTTATTTGGTGTTTGCGTTGAGCATGAACGTGATTAGATCATGTTTATTGCAATATGGTTATTCATTTAAGTTAGAGAATAATGGTTATTCTGTTTACATGAATAATACGTTCAATGGTCATGCACCCAATGAGAATGGTTTATTGAATCTTGATCGTAGTGATACGCATGTTCATAATATTGATGCCAAAAGATACAAAGTTAATAATGATAGTACCACATACTTGTGGCACTGCCGCTAAATGTCATATTGGTGTAAAACGCATGAAGAAACTCCATGCTGATGGATCTTTGGACTCATTCGATTTCGAATCAGTTGAGACATGCGGACCATGCCTCTTGGGCAAGATGACTAAGACCCCGTTTTCCGGTATGATGGAGCGGGCAAGTAACTTATTGGAAATGATACATGTTGATGTATTCGGTCCAATGAGTGTTGTAGCGTGCGGTGGATATCGTTATTTTCCTACCTTCACTGATGATTTGAGTAGATATGGGGATATTTACTTAATGAAACACAAGTCTGAAACGTTTGAAAAGTACAAACAAAATCAGAGTGAAGTTTGAGATCATCGTGACAAGAAGATAAAATGTCTACGATATGATCGTGGAGGTGAATATATGAGTTACGAGTTTGGTATATAACTTAAGACAATGTGGAAGTTGTTTCACAACTCATGCCACCTGGAACACCATAGTGTGATGGTGTGTCCGAACGTCGTAGTCGTGCTCTATTGGATATGGTGCGAACTATGATGTCTCTTATCGATTTGCCACTATCGTTTTGGGGTTATGCATTAGAGACAACTACATTCACTTTAAAAAGGGGCACCATCTAAGTCCGTTGAGATGACACCGTATGAATTTTGGTTTGGCGGAAACCTAAGCTGTCATTTCTTAATGTTTGGGGCTGCGATGCTTATGTGAAAAAGGATTTTCACCTAATGAGCTCGAACCCAAAGCGGACAAATGCATCTTCATAGAATACCCTAACGTAACAGTTGGGTAAACCTTCTATCTTAGATCCAAGCACAAAGTGTTTGTTGCTAAAACAGGTCCTTTCTTGAGAAAGAGTTTCTCTCAAAAGAATTGAGTGGGAGGAAGATAGAACTTGATGAGGTTGTTGAACCTTTGTTTCAACCAGAGAGTAGCGCAGCGCAGAAAGTTGTTTCTATGGAGCCTACGTTAGTTGAAGAGGAAGTTAATGATGATGATCATGAAGCTTCGGATCAAGTTGCTATCGAACCTCGTAGGTCGACAAGGACGCGTACTGCTCCTGAGTGGTACGGCAACCCTGTCTTAGAGGTCATGTTGTTGGACAACGATGAACCTACGAGCTATGGAGAAGCAATGATGGGCCCGGATTCCGAGAAATGGTTAGAGGCCATGAAATCCGAGATGGGATCCATGTATGAAAACAAAGTATGGGCTTTGGAAGTATTACCTGAAGGGCGAAAGGCCATTCAGAACAAATGGATCTTTAAAAGGAAGACGGACGCGGACGGTAATGTCACCGTCTATAAAGCTCGACTTGTGGCAAAGGGTTTTTCACAAGTTCAAGGAGTTGAGTATGATGAGATGTTCTCACCCGTAGCAATGCTAAAGTCTGTTGGAATTGTGTTAGCAGTTGCTGCATTTTTCGATTATGAAATCTGGCAGATGGATGTCAAAACAGAGTTTCCTTAACGGTTCCCGTGAGGAAAGGTTGTATGTGATACAACCAGAAGGTTTTGTCAGTCCTAAGGATGCTAAAATGTATGCAAGCTCCAGCAATCCTTCTATGGACTGGAGCAAGCATCTCGGAGTTGGAATATATGCTTTGATGAGGTGATCAAAGTTTTTGGGTCTATACAAAGTTTATGAGAAACATGTATTTACAATAAAGTGAGTGGGAGCACTATAGAATTTCTGATAAGTATATGTGGATGACATATTGTTGATTAGAAATGATGTAGAATTTCTGGAAAGCATAAAGGGTTGTTTGAAAAGGAGTTTTTCAAAGGAAAACCTGGAATGAAGCTACTTAAATGTTGGGCGTCAGGATCTTTAGAGATAGATCAAAACGTTTGATAAAACTTTCAATGAGTACATACCTTGACAAGATTTTGAAAGAGTTCAAAATGGATCAGTCAAAGAAAGAGTTTTTGCTTGATTTGTAAGGTGTGGAGTTGAGTGAGACTCAAAGCTCGACCACGGCAGAAGAGAGAGAAAGGAGGAAGGTCGTCCCCTATGCCTTAGCCATAGGCTCTATATAGTATGCCATGCTATGTACCGCACCTGTGTGTGCCTTGCCATGAGTCTGTCAAGGGGTACAAGAGTGATCCAGGAGTGGATCACTGGACAGCGGTCAAAATTATCCTTAGTAACTTGAGGACTAAGGAAATGTTTCTCGATTATGGAGGTAATTGAGCACCACCTTGCTGTCTGTCCTCATGCCCGACCCGTCAAGCAAAAGGGTAGGAAGCAAGCCCTGGAGCGGCAGTAGTTCATTGCCGAGGAAATCAAGAAGCTTGAAGCAGCTGGTCTGGTCAGAGGGGTGCTGCTGTTGGAAATATGCCCTAGAGGCAATAATAAATTGGTTATTATTATATTTCCTTGTTTGTGATAATCGTTTGTTATCCATGCTATAATTGTATTGACTGGAAACTCAAATACATGTGTGGGTACATAGACAACACTGTGTCCCTAGTATGCCTCTAGTTAACTAGCTCGTTGATCAAAGATGGTCAAGGTTTCCTGGCCATAGACATGAGATGTCATTTGATAAACGGGATCACATCATTAGGAGAGTAATGTGATGGACAAGACCCAGACTATGAACGTAGCATATGATCGTGTCAGTTTATTGCTATTGTTTTCTCCATGTCAAGTATCTGTTCCTATGACCATGAGATCATGCAACTCACTGACACCGGAGGAATACCTTGTGTGTATCAAACGTCACAACGTAACTGGGTGACTATAAAGATGCTCTACAAGTATCTCCGAAGGTGTCTGTTGAGCTGGCATGGATCGAGACTGGGATTTGTTACTCCATATGACGGAGAGGTATCTCAGGGCCCACTCGGTAATACAACATCACAATAAGCCTTGCAAGCAATGTGACTAAGTGTTAGCCACGGGATCTTGTATTACGGAACGAGTAAAGAGACTTGCCGGTAACGAGATTGAACTAGGTATAGAGATCCCGACGATCGAATCTCGGGCAAGTAACATACTGAAGAACAAAGGGAACAGCGTACGGGATTAACTGAATCCTTGACATAGAGGTTCAACCGATAAAGATCTTCGTAGAATATGTAGGAACCAATATGGGCATCCAGGTCCCGCTATTGGTTATTGACCGTAGAGGTGTCTCGGTCATGTCTACATAGTTCTCGAACCTGCAGGGTCTGCACACTTAAGGTTAGGTGACGTTTCGGTATAGTTGAGTTATGTATGTTGGTGACCGAAGGTTGTTCGGAGTCTCGATGAGATCCCGGACGTCACGAGGAGCTCCGGAATGGTCCGGAGGTAAAGATTAATATATAGGAAAGTGGTGTTTGAACTTCGGAAAAGTTTCGGGCATTTCCGGTAGTGTACCGGGAGTGACGAATGGGTTCCGGGGGTCCACTGAGTGGGCCCACCACACCCCAAGTGGGTCACATGGGCCTGAGGGTGGCGCACCAACCCCTAGTGGGCTGGGCGGCCGGCCCAAGAAGGCCTATGCGGCTGGAATTGAGGGAAAGGAAAGTCCAAGTGGGGGAAGGGAAGGAATCCTACTAGGAGTAGGATTGGAGGTGGACTCCTCCACCTCCTCCTCCTTGTGGCCGACTCCTAGGAGGAGCCCTAGGCCGGCCAGCCCTTCCCCTCCCTCCTATATATACTAGAGGGAGAGAGGGCAAAAGGACTTCAACCCTAATTGCCACGTGCTGCCCTCTTCTTCCTCTAGATCGTTTCTCCTCTAGTCTAGTTTCAGCAGTGCTTAGGCGAAGCCCTGCCGGAACAGTTCCACCACCACCGCCGCCGTGCCATCGCGCTGCCGGAGAACTCATCTACCTCTCCTCTCTCTCTCTTGCTGGATCAACAAGGCGGAGATCGTCATCGAGCTATACGTGTGCTGAACGCGGAGGTGCCGTCCGTTCGGCGCTAGATCGGAAGGACCGTGACTGGATCACGGGACGGTTCGTGATTGGATCATGGGACGGCTAGCGATTTGGATCACGAAGACGTTCGACTACATCAACCGCGTTTCTCAACGCTTCCCGCTTAGCGATCTACAAGGGTATGTAGATCCACTCTCCCCCTCGTAGATGCTCATCACCATGGATAGATCTTGCGTGTGCGTAGGAAAATTTTTGTTTCCCACGCAATGTTCCCCAACAGCTGCATCCAACTTGGCTGGCAAACCCGGTGGTGGTACGTAAGGCAAATGGGAAATGGAGGCTTTTCATAGACTTCACTGACTTGAACAAAGCTTGCCCGAAGGACCCTGTCCCCTTGCCGCGCATAGATCAGATTGTTGATTCCACCTCCGGATGTGACTTGCTCTCCTTTTTGGATGCCTACTCGGGATACCACCAGATATTTATGACTAAAGAAGATGAGGATAAATCCGCATTCATAACTCCCCGTGGCACATACTGTTTTATGCGTATGCCCTTCGGATTAAAGAGTGCTGGTTCAACCTTCGCCAGGGTTGTTCAGATTGGTTTTGGACCTCAGCTGCATAGAAATGTGGAAACCTACATGGATGACATTGTGGTCAAGACCAAGGATGAAGCCACTCTCATACAAGATCTGGAAGAAACTTTTGCGAACTTGCGCAAAATCAACTTGAAGCTCAACCCTGAAAAGTTTGTGTTCGGTGTCCCATCCGGCAAGCTACTTGGGTTCTTTGTATCTCAGCGAGGAATAGAAGCCAATCCCGACAAGATCAAGGCAATTGAACAGATACAAGCACCCAAGACTATCAAGGATATCAGACGCTTGACCGGATGTGTTGCCGCGTTAAGTAGGTTCATCTCCAAGTCTGTTGAGCATGCCTTGCTGTTCTTCAAGATCTTGAAGAAGGCCGGCCCGATGAAGTGGACCCCGGAGGGAGATGCAGCACTGCAAGACCTGAAGAATTACCTATCATCTGCTCCCACCTTGGTCGCTCCTAAACTGCAAGAGCCATTACTGCTATATTTGGCAGCGACGAATCAAGTGGTTAGTGCAGCGCTGGTGGCGCGGCGGGAAGTGGATGGAGATTCAGCAGCTGCTGCTGATGCTACCGAGGACGAGAAAGAAACATCCGCGGCAGGACTCGATACAGATCAAGGGGGACCTCAGCAAATGATCGACAGCGGATCCAAAGAGGTGGCAAAGAAGAAAATGGTGCAACGGCCCGTGTACTTCGTAAGTTCCCTGCTACAGGGAGCTAGATCAAGGTACTCTGGAGTACAAAAACTGATCTTCGGCCTCATCATGGCCTCGAGGAAGCTGCGCCACTACTTCCAAGCCCATGAGATAACATTTGTTACCCGTTTCCCGTTGCAACGCATACTGAGGAACCCCGAAGCCACTGGTAGGATAGTTGAGTGGGCATTAGAATTGTCAAGTTTCAGATTGAAGTATGAGAGCACTTCCACCATTCAAAGCAGGGCGTTGGCGGAGTTCATTGTAGAATGGACACCCACGCCAGACGATGAAACTCCGGAGACAATCCTCCCCGGCAAAGATGCACCCAAGGATTGGATCATGTACTTTGACGGCGCTTTCTCACTCCAGGGCGCTGGAGCAGGCGTGCTCCTCATTGCCCCTACCGGAGAGCACCTCAAGTACGTCGTCCAAATGCACTTTCCCCGGGAGGAAGCCACCAACAATACCGCTGAGTACGAGGGGCTCCTTGCCGGACTTAGAATCGTGGTGGAGTTGGGAATAAAGAGGATGGTCGTCCAAGGAGGTTCTCAGCTTGTGGTGAAGCAAGTCAACAAGGATTATCAGAGCCCGCTGATGGAGGCATACGTAGAAGAAGTGAGGAAATTGGAGGAGCATTTTGATGGACTGCAAACAGAGCACGTGCCACGAGCCAAAAACTGCATTGCCGACCATTTATCGAAGTGCGCTGCGCAGAAGCTTCCGGTGGAACCAGGGACTTTCGTTCTCCGCCTCGCTCAACCATCAGTATCCCCATCAGCGATGTCCAAGAAGAGAAGGAAGTTGAACTCCGGCAAGCATTTCCCGGCAGAGCTTCCCGAAGCCACTGGTAGAGAAGCTGCCGGGGAAAATCCCGTTCCGGATGACAAGCAGCTCCCTCCCGCAGAACCTCAGGTTCTCGCGGTTGAGACAAGCGCTCCCGGAGATGAGGAGACGCCTTTAGTCCTTGTTGTCGAGCCGCGGGCTCCAACCTGGGCGCATCATATAGTCCATTTCCTTCAGACAGGAGAACTCCCCGAAGAGCAAGAGGAAGCCGAAAGAGTAGCCCGTCGGTCAAGTATGTATCAGTTTGTCGATGACGCCCTGTACAGAAGACAACCGAACGGTGTGAAATTAAGGTGTATCTGCCGGGAGGATGGACTGAAGCTGTTGGCGGAGATTCATGGAGGAGTATGTGGTTCCCACATTGGATCAAGGGCCCTTGCCGAGAAAGCTTTCAGGCAGGGTTTCTATTGGCCCACTGCTCTCCAGGACACTACTGAGCTGGTCACCAAGTGTGAAGCCTGCCAGTTCCATTCCAAGAACATCCATCAACCAGCACAAGCCCTGCAAACAATCCCTCTATCCTGGCCATTCTTGGTCTGGGGGCTCGATATCCTGGGCCCCTTCCCCCTTGCTGTCGGGGGCTTTGAGTTCTTGTTCGTGGCAACCGACAAGTTCACAAAGTGGCCTAAGGTGGAACCAGTGAGAAAGGTGACCGCGCAGTCAGCTATCAAGTTCATGAAAGGACTGGTGTGCCTCTTTGGAGTGCCTAACAGAGTGATCACCGACAACGGCACCCAGTTCACGAGCCGCGCCTTCATGCAATATATCCAAAACCTTGGAAGCAAGGTCTCCTTTGCCTCTGTTACCCACCCAAGAAGCAACGGGCAAGTCGAGAGGATGAATGCTGAAGTGCTGCGAGGGCTCAAGACAAGGACTTTTGATAAGCTGCGGAAGAGCGGCAAGCGCTAGATAGACGAGCTGCCGGTGGTTCTTTGGTCCCTCAGAACGACACCAAATCAAGCTACTGGCCAGATGCCCTTCTCCCTAGTGTACGGGGCGGAAGCAGTACTCCCCACGAAACTCATATACGGGTCACCTCGAGTGCTTGCCTACGATGAAGTAGAGCAACAGCAGCTACGGCATGATGTTGCCATGCTCCTCGAGGAAGACCATCTCCGGGCTGCGGTGTGTGCTGCACGTTACCAGCAAGCCCTGTGCCGCTACCATAGCCGCAGGGTCCACGCCCGGAGCCTTGAGGAAGGCGACCTTGTCCTTAGGCATGTTCAGTCTGCCAAGGGTGCTCACAAGTTGACGCCGAAGTGGGAAGGCCCTTACCGGGTAGTACGAGTCACCAGACCTGGCGCAGTCCGTCTGGAGACCGAAGATGGCACCAAGGTGCTTAACACATGGAACATTGAGCATCTTCGTAAGTTCTACCCGTAAGGCGCGGCTGTCGGGTTCAATCCCCGGCAGCCACCTTTTGTACAAGCCTTGCCGATGTTGCATGTAACCCTTTGTACAAAGCCAGGTGCAGACCATGTGCAACAATAATAAAGCTAGGCATTGCGTCATATCATCATTTTTACATGCTCATTACGCATTTTTTGTATGATTGTAATGTTATCGCTTCTGAGTTATAAAGATTAGCTAGAATACTTGATGAACCCGTAATCTTTGTTACTGTTCTCACCCTACATATTTGACCATCGGAAAAACAGGGAAGGGAAACAAATAAACAAGGATGGCGGCCCATCACGCTCTAAAAGGGGATACTGCTTGGAAAAGATAAGTATATCGCATATCCCAAGTTCAGTACCTTTCGATTCCTCAAGGAAATCCTTAGTATCTTCCTTACTGCGGGTGGTGGAGTCATCCACGTGGTGAAAACCCTTGTCGGGGTGAGCCGTCCCCCTATCCTTGTTTAACGACTGTGGGGAGGGGTGGCGGTGCCGACACCAACAAGGAGCTCTATCGGGGAACAACGCCAACCTGCTGCCAGGGGATCGTTTCCCCTTTTTTGCACTCATGGTTTGAATGATGACCCGGCAAGTGGCTCCGTGTAGCAAGGACAAAACATACCGATACAGTATAAATAAGGAAAGGAAAGGGATAGTACTTGCGAAAGAAAGACAACACCTTTTCTCATTCATTTCCGATACAAAGTGGATAAAGATTACATAAGAGGGCGCCCCTTTTTAATAACTCTTTATTTGACTTTCTCCCCTAGGGGTAGATTACAAAGAGAAAAAGAGTAGAGGGAGGACCCAAGCAGAAGCCTAGCCTGACCCCGTCAAGGCTGTCGGGGAATGGCTCGGCGAGACCACCAGCAAGAAGGACGAAGCCGAAGTCCACGAGCCTGTCGGGGTCCAGCTGAGAAGAAGAGGCGGCGCCCGAGTCGAGAACCCCGGCAAATCGCTCTGCCGGGAGGACGAGAAGGAGCTCGATGACGGTGATGGTGCGGCCGACGATCAGCTGGAGCCCAGGTCGCCGTACTCCAACTTGACGGCCTGGAGCTCGTCGTCGTCGTCTTCATCGACACTGTCCTCCTTGTCGCTATCGCTCGAGGAGGAGCTTTCGACATCACTCGATCTCTCCTCGCAGCAGCCAAGACGAGCGCCTGAACGCCCATAAATCTTGACGGAGAGCAGGTCGGCCTCCATCAACTTCAAGCGAAGGACGTGCCCACCCGTGAGATTATGGGCACGTGCGAAGGTTTTCCACCCGTGCCGGAGAAGCATAACACGACGCGCCGGGTACTCGACATCTGCCCGCACAGCGCCGTTGCAGCAACCATGCTCCCGCAGCCACAGGGCGTGCGGCTTATCAACCTCCATCACCCTGGCGAAAGGGTGAGGGAGGCGCAGGCAGCTTCAGGGAGGATCACACAGCTTGATGACGAACTCCAGTGCCGTTCCCTCGGCACGGGCCTCCTCGAGGGGAGGGTCTGATGGTGGAGGAGGAAGAGAAGTAGCACTCCGTCTTCCCCGACCGCGGGCCCCATGTCGACTTCGGCCCCTTCCGGCCCCTCCACCACGCGCACTCGAACCACCATCCACCTCCATGACTGAAGCGGTGGCATGATCCCGACGGGAAGCCCTCATCGTTGAGGCGGAGGCCAGAGGACGTCCTCGTCCCCTGGGCATGCTAGCAACGAACGCAGCTCAAGACAAGGAAGCAGAAGGGCGAGCTCTATGGATTCGGACTCAAGGAGGAAGAAAGGATGGATGAGCATCGCCCCTCGTGACCCCCTATTTATAGGGGAGAGCGCGGGGGCTGGCTCTCCTCCGCTCCAAAGGTCGCCACCCATCTCCACCAATTCCACCACCCACGATCACGGGCGAACAGGTAACCGCCCCATTGCTCCAATTCATGGTGCTGCGGTTTCTACCACGACCAGGGCTTTAAGTCACGCGCGCCCATCGCTAACCCCCCGCTATGCATGCGGTGCGCGTGGCGGAAACGGTCTGAGGTGGTAGGTCAGTGCTGACCAATAAATTGGTAGTTACTCCCTTCCATTGCGCGCATGTGCATAAATTTTGGGCCTGACCCAACGGCACTTGGCGAGCGCGTATGGGCCAGACCCGGGGGCTCCTGTCGGTGCACTAGTACAGGGGTACCCAGTGCCCCTGACTTATGCACAGGTGGTAGTAGTTGAACCCTTCAACGTTCGTACAATCCCGACGAATGATCAAGAACAGACTCCAACAAGCCCGACGCGGCAGCCCAAGCCTGGACTGCAACGCGCCAGGCACATCCCCGGCGCTTGCCGGGGACCATGACATGCGCACCTTCATGAAGACCCGGCAAGCCATTCCTCGACAGGCGCGAGCTGATCGGCCACCGCTCCACCGCATCGCTACGCCAGTCACTTGTCGATGCGGTGTCGAGCCCTCAAGCGGCTAATCAGCTCTCGCTAAACACGTGGCGACACACCGGGAGGCAAGTTATACTCAGTTAACACCCGCCCTGTAGCGTGTCAAGACTGTAAGCAACGACCAGCCAAGCGGTGGTAAAAGCTTGCCGGGGACGCACCCCTGAGCGCCACCTAGGCTAGTAATCATGGTATTTTGTCCTAAATGCCAGAGTTAGGTATGATAGCTCTGCTAAGCTATCTAATCGATAGATAATGACTGTTTTGCCATTGTGGTAACCCCTTGCACTATAAAAGGAGGCCCAAGGCTACCTAGCTCAGGATTCGGACTTTTGGACACTTGTACTCGCGTAGTAGCTCACCCCGACAGCAGCTCTTGCCGGGGTTAGGCGTTCTGCGTTCTTCGTGTTCCTCTGATCAATCCACCAAAAGCAGGAGTAGGGTTTTACGCTTAGCAGCGGCCCGAACCTGGGTAAAATGCATGTGTCCTGATCGTCACGCCGTCTCATGCTCTCCGCTCTTCGTGCAACGTGACCCCCCTTGCCGAACCACAAGGGGCCTCTGGCCCCATAGGTGATCGTGAGCATCCATGCCCCGACACTAGCTCGTTGGTCAAAGATGGTTAACGTTTCCTGACCATGGACATGAGTTGTCATTTGATAACGGGATCATCATTAGGAGAATGATATGATGGACAAGACCCAACTGTAAGCTTAGCATTTGATCGTACCACCTAAGTTGATTGCTACGGTTTTCTTCATGTCAAGTATTTGTTCCTAAGACCATGAGATCATGGAACTCATGGTTACCAGATGAATACCTTGTTTGCTATCAAACATCAGTTCATAATTGGGTGATCATAAAGGTGCTCTACAGGTATCTTCAAAGGTGTCTGTTGGGTTGGCATGGATCGAGATTGGGATTTGTCACTCCGTATGATGGAGAGGTATCTCTGGGCCCTCTTGGTAATACAACACCACAAGAAGCTTGCAAGCAATATGACTAATGAGTTAGTTGTGGGATCTTGTATTACGGAATGAGTAAAGATACTTGAAGGTAACGAGATTGAACTAGGTATGGAGATACCGACGATCGAATCTCGGGACACTAACATACCGATGGACAAAGCGAACTGCATACAGGATTGACTAAATTCTTGCATGCATTAGCATTTAATGATTTAGCAACTAAACTCTTGCATGCATTGGTGAGTTTACTTCATTTAAGTGTTTTGCCAAGGTCCACGCGCTTGGCATTGTTTCTTCATGTCGTCACCAAACTCATATCCCTCCTCTTAATTACCTTCCCACGTCAGATTTTTTTAGCAGTTAGCACCAGTACAAGGTGTTTGAAATTCATTCTCATTTCTTGCATGTGACCTAACACATGCATCCAGGGACACATATATGATTTTTTAACCCATTTTGCTGCCTTGGACCTTGTGATTGTAGATCAAATTTGAATTATGCATATTAAATAATGCACCGAAAAGTAAATTAATGTATTTAAAAGCCAGATGATCCCTTAATTTATTCATATTTGTGCACTTTGCACGTACATGTCTGTGTTGTTTCTATAAAAAAATCAAGGAGAGAAGAGGCATCGGATGTCTTTTCGCCCGCATATGTGACATGCATATATAATATGTTCCCTATCGAAACCACAAAGCTTCTTGTGAGGAGCTCCGATTTGTAAGGGGATTGTGCAAGAACAACTCCAATTTGGACAATTTTTACCACGGCATATGTGTGCCCTTGTCATGACACCATGCCAAGTTTCATGAATTTCTGACGAGTTTTGGATTTACAGGAATTTGAAAACCAAGTATCTCAATGTTTGAGGCCGAGCCAACAAACAATTAGATGTTAAAAATTCATTCCCATTTCTTGCGTGGGACCTAAACATGCATCCAGTGAAATGCATATAATTTTTTCAACCTATTTTTCATGCGTTGGACCTTGTGATTGTAGTTCAAATTTGAATTATGCACATTAAAAGGCTAGAATACTCAACTAATGTATTAAATAGGTCTCACGAACCCTGGAAAAATCCATAATTTAGCAGGACTGTCATGTTGCTCTACGGTGACTCTAGAAATAAATTCAAGGCGAGAAGAGACAGCAGATGTTGTTTCGTACATAAAAGGTGAACTTTCCCTATCAGAACACACGACTTTCTTGTGAGAATCGCCGGTTTGTACGAGGCTTTGTGCCAAAACCTGTCCAAAATAGGGCATTTTTTTACCACAACACACCCAACAGGGCAATTGATGACACCATGCCCAAATTTCATGAATTTCTGTCACGGTTTGCATTTACATGAATTTAAAAACTAAGTTTCCCAATGTTTGCGGTCGAGCGAGGACGATGATATGTTTGAAATTCATTCCCATTTCTTGTGTGGGACCTAAACATGCAGCCAGGGAAACGTGTATGATTTTTCGACCTATTTTCATGCGCTGGACCGTGTGATTGTAGTTCAAATTTGAATTATGCACATTACATGCTTAGAAAACGCAATTAATGTACTAAAAAGGCCAAACGAACTCTGTAATATTCCATTGTTTAGCACGACACATTCATGTTGCTCTATGGAGACTCTAGAAATAAATTCAAGGCGAGAAGAGACATCGGATGTTGTTTCGCACATAAAATGTGAACTTTCCCTATCGGAACCACATGACTTCTTGTGAGAATCTTCGGTTTGTAAGAGGTTTGTGCCAAAACTTGTCCCGAAATGGGCATTTTTTTTACCACGACACACATGAGCCATAACATGACACCATGCAAAGTTTCATGAATTTCTGACGATATTTGGAATTACTGGAATTTGAAAACACGGCTTCTCAATGTCTACGACCGAGCCAAAATACCGAGAGGTTTGGAATTCGTTTAATTTCCATTTCTTGCATTGGACCAAAAATATGTATCGAGTAATACATAGATGATTTTCAACCCATTCAGGTGCACTCTAGTATGTGCTTAACTGCGGTTCAAATTTGAAGTATGCACATGAAATGTCTAAAAAACTCTTTAAATGTTTAAAAGGGCCTAAACAACCCTGAATAATTCCATATTTAACACACACTCCTATAGTTGCATGTTCACTGCAGATAAATGTTATTGCCATCCAAACACCTTCAATTGCCGATGTAACTTCATTTTTCGTTTCAAAGCAATATGAAAATCAAATACATCACAAACAGTTCTTGATCATGAAACGTGTGTGATGTAGTATAAAAATATCTTGGGCCCTTAGGCCGAAAGCTTCAGTACACCGCCGGCGCATCAACCACACAGTCACACTTGTTCCCCCAGACCACTGTACCGTTCAAGCGTCGTCGGTGAAAGATGAGGACGTGGATCCGCGTCGTGAGGGCAACTTCGGCGACCCACTTCGGCCCGAGCGCGGCTGCATCAGTCATGAACGTGCTGACAACATCCTTGAGCGCGGCCACAATCTCCGACAGGGCGGCTGCAGTCGCCGAAAGGGCAGCTGCTGCATCTGAGATGGCGGCAGCAACGTCCGTGACCAGGATAGCAAATGGCGAGAATGGCACAGCAGATGTCCGTTCCTCGACAGCCGGCGTAGCCCTGATGGCGGCTGCCCATGCCTATGCCGAGGCCGCCCATGCCCAGCTCATGTCGGTCACCGCACAAATAGCAGCGGCCTTCACCGACGACGGTCGGCAACCTACGTCCGAAGAGTTGGCAATCGCCGAGAGCGCTCGGGCAGCCGTCCATTCGTCGGCAGCCTCCCTTGCCGAGATGAAGGCCGTCAATGCCCGGACCGCGGCCGCCCACACCAGACTCGTGGCGGCCTTTTCCAAAGAGATGGTGGACGCGGACCACGAGATTCTTGCAGAGTATGTGGCGATGGATGCCATGGAGCCCCTTCCCCTGGAGGTCGTCGAGCACGAGATGGTCATGGAGGATGCGGCAGAGATCGACGAGCATCAGGCAGAACATTAGTCTTTGTTTAGAGCGTTGGTCTTTTGTTAGAGTAATGTTTAGGTCAACTAGCTCTATTTAATTTCTCGATTAAGTAAGTGTGGGATGTGGTGTAGGCTCTTTTGGCAGATTTTAACAATATTAACAAGTCTAGCACACCCAACACATGCAAGTCAACAAGTATGGCAGCGGAAAGTAAAGACATTGCACATGGAAGTAAGGAGTTGAGATAGGAAGATCAAACGCATGAGGGACACGAAGATTTTTCCCGTGGTTCCGATAGGTGGTACTATCGTACGTCCAGGTTTATGGAGTCTTCAACCCACGAAGGGTAACGGTCGCGAGAGTCCACCGAGGGCTCCACCCATAAGGATCCACGAAGTAGCAACCTTGACTATTCCATAACGGCTTCCGTCCACGAAGGACTAGCCTCACTATGGGTAGATCTTCACGAAGTAGGCGATCTCCTTGCTCGTACAAACTTCTTGGTTCAACTCCAAAACACGAAGTAGGAGGCTCCCAAGCGACACCTAACCAATCTAGGAGGCACCACCCTCCAAAAGGTAATAGGCTCGGTAATGTCGATGAACTCCTTGCTCTTGTGCTTCAAGATGATAGACTCCTCAACACACAATCACTCTCTCACAGATTTGGCTATGGTGGAAGAGATTGATTTGGTGGAAAGCAACTTGGATAGGCTAGAGATCAAGATTCATATGGATGGAGTGGAATGGCTTGATCTCAACACATGGGTAGGTGGCTCTCTCTCAGAAAATTGGATGGGGCAAGTATGGAATAGTTCTGAGTGCTTCTCTTTCGAGTGGGTGGTGGTGAAGGGGTATATATAGGCATCCCCAAAAATCCAACTGTTACACCTAAAGTGACCAACTCGGTGACACCGAAGTATAAAACTCGGTGGTACCGAGTTGCTCCAAAGGTAGCAACTTTTGAATCTCGGTGAGACCGATATAGAAATCTCGGTGGTACCAATCAGGTGTCCAATGGTCAGAATCCAAATCTCGGTGACGCCGATCCAAAAACTCTGAAATTCCGATTTTGTGAATCGGGGTAACAAAAAGTTGGCAAGCTGAACTCGGTGGCACCGAAGTGGGATCGGTTGCACCAATGTGCTAGGGTTTGGCATGGCTTTGTGTGAGTTTGGGAATCGTTGGAACCGAGTGGAAAATGTTGGCTTCACCGATTTTCATGAATGGCTTTAGACAGAATCTGTGGGAGAGTTTGTGGGTGTTTTTGGTGACTATCACTTGTGCACGTGGAGCATCTTGTTCACCAACAGTACCTTACCCCCTTTTAATAGTATTGGCTTTCCTATGGACTCAAAGTGATTTCTCACAAAGTAAAATGTAGAGTCCTCTTGCTTGAAGCTTTGCCAATCCATTTCCTTGCATCTAGGGGTTTCTCCACACTCCTTTTGCCAACACTCTCTGTGGACTTTATCTGAAATACACTAGGTAAAAGTATTAGTCCAAGAGACAATGTATGTTGTCATGAATTATCAAAACCACCAAGGGAGCATATTGTGCTTTCAATCTCCCCCTTTTTGGTAATTGATGACAACATACAATCAAAGCTTCAAATAAAGATATGCATAGATATTATGAAGACTTTGAGAGACACATGACTTAGATTTGCTCCCCCTAAATGTGTGCAATCCCTTTAAAGGATAGTTTCTTTGGAATGCATGGACACAGATATAGTAGAAGGGATATAATGAGCCATGTGTATCTTGGCTATATGCATCAAATATATATGAGTGAGGTGTATCCTTGTTCAAGACTTCACTCTTGCAAACAATATGTGCAAGAAGCAAGAGATCATCTTGATCAAAGATATGATGCATATACTTACCTTGAGTTCTTGAGCATTCTAGTAGTAGAGACACACTTGAGAAAACAATGTTAGGAAACACAAGAGTATTCTACCAGTCAAAAAGCAATAGAACTCAATAGTACCAAGATATGGAGAACATGTAGAAGGTAGTATTCCTTAAGATTGATATGTCTCCAAGATCATTTAGAACTTTCTCCCCTAGATACGAAATAGTAGGTCATCATCTCCCCCTGAATCTTAGCATATAGATATTGGGATTGGATGGGGTGAGAAAATTCTAACATGAGAATAACAAATAAGAGATAAGAGTATCAAATTAGAATAAGATTAGGCATGCTCTCTCTCCTTTGGGAAACAATGAAACTTCTCCCCCTATTTTGGTATTCTCCCCTTGTCTATGCAAGCATAAGCTTTGATATTCTCCCCCGTGATTATATCTCCCCCTTTGCATTGAAGCATGTATCTCCCATTTGCATTGAAGCTTTGGTATTTCTCCCTCTTTGGCATTAATTGCCAAAAAGGTCCATACTCAGGGTCAGACACAAGGATCATGGAGTAAGAAGGGATCCTTGAGAACAAGGGTCATAGAATGTAGGAATCATGGAAGGTGTAGAATCATAGAGAGCATTAAACACTGATGGAACACAGAGAATAATTTCTCCCTCTTTCACTGAGAGCTTGTAAGACTTCTCCTCCTTTAATAATAAGGGATCATCGAAGAAATGGAGAATTGCTAAGTTAAACAAAGGATAGAAAATATAGCAAAGTCGGTGGCTCTGAGGCAAATAAGTCGGTGGAACCGAGACGTGTATTTGTAGCCTATCTGCATAATCGGTAGAACCGAGTCATTTGGATCAGAGGCTCCAAGGACATAACAGAGACTTGGCAATGTTTTAGAATTTCTTAAATGATTTTAGAGAACTTGCAAATAGAATCTTAAAAGCTTTTTCAAAGGAAATACAAAAGAATTTTCAAAGAAGTATCAACTACAGAAGATTTGAGTGGTTCCAAGAAATCTTGTAAATATAGAATGAACGAAACAAGATACTTAATCTAGATGATGAGCGGTGACTAGGTCACCTATATTAGAGTATATTGACTTAGGAGCCAAGCAAGAATGCTTGATCATAGGTCATACTCATCGTTAAGCTCAAAATGGGGTTACCATTTTTTGATTAAGCATTTTAATGTTTTCATATCACTTGAGTTGCTTTACCTCATGACTTGGAGTAAAGCCTTTTCAAGGATATGAGTACATACCTTTGAGTGATGTTGATGACGTGGCTTGTAGGTGAACTTGTTGAGGATGCTCGATGTTGATGAAGATCATCTTGAGTTGGGAGCAATCCTTGTTTGTTTTGGTTCTCTTTTCACCTACATGGGTTAGTCATGCAAGGAAGAACATGATATATCCATTTGACATGATATCAATTGAGAATTAGTAAATGTGATCACATCAAATATATGTCAAGGATATGGTTGAGTTGTCTTCTTCCTTCCATCATCAAGAGGGGTTGTGGATACTTGGTCATGACAAGATTGCTTAAAATATGAGTTGTTTGCAACCTTGTGGAATGAAGTTCTTCCAAGTACCTACAAAAGATTAGTTGCAATACAAGGGAGCATATATTTTCCATGGTATAATATAACATGTCAAGTGTATCATGGAAGTATCATGTGAGCTCATCCCCTTGCATGCATCCGAGTGAGCTTAGCTCAAGTTTGAAGCATCAATGATGTTCAACTCACTCCTCAAGTGACAAAACACTTTATCATCAAGTGGCTTAGTAAAGATATCGGCCAATTGCTTATTAGTGCGAACATGCTTAAGATTAATATCTCCCTTGGCAACATGATCATGAATGAAATGATGTCGAACTTGTATATGCTTAGTTCGCGAATGTTGCACGGGATTATGACCAATCTTAATAGCACTTTCATTGTCACAAAGTAATGGAACATTTTTCACATGGATTCCATAATCCTTAAGCGTTTGTGTCATCCATAGCAATTGAGTGCAACACGATCCGGCGGCAATATACTCAGCTTCGGCAGTAGATAGAGATACCGAGTTTTGTTTCTTGGAGGACCAAGACACAAGAGATCTACCAAGAAATTGACATGTACCCGAGGTGGATTTTCTATCAACCTTGTCACCGGCATAGTCCGAATCGGAATAGCGAACAAGGTTAAAGGAAGATCCCTTGGGATACCAAATGCCAAAGTTTGGTGTTTGTATCAAATATCTCACAATACGTTTCACGGCCAAAACATGACACTCTTTAGGTGCAGCTTGATATCTAGCACACATGCAAACACTAAGCATAATATCAGGACGGGAGGCACATAGATATAGCAATGAACCAATCATAGATCGATAAACTTTTTGATCAACCGGTTCATCCTCCTTGGTAAAATCAACATGTCCACTAGTAGGCATAGGAGTTTTCATACCTTTACACTCTTGCATGTTGAACTTCTTGATCAAGTCCTTGGTATACTTGGTTTGAGAGATGAAAGTTCCTTCTCTTGTTTGCTTGATTTGCAAACCAAGAGAGAATTTCAGCTCACACATCATGGATATCTCATACTTCTCGGACATCAACCTTCCAAATCTTTCACTAAATTGTGGGTTAGTAGATCCAAAGATAATATCATCCACATAGATTTGGCACACAAATAATTCACCATTAACTCTTTTAGTGAATAAGGTTGCGTCAATTTTACCAATTTCAAAACCCTTTTCAATGAGAAACTTCGTTAAGCATTTATACCAAGCACGTGGGGCTTGCTTAAGACCATAAAAAGCTTTCCAAAGCTTGTACACATGATTAGGTTTCTTAGGATTCACAAAACCAGGGGGTTGTTTGACATAGACCTCTTCTTCAATCTCACCATTTAAAAATGCACTTTTAATGTCCATTTGATAAAGCGTGATGTCATGGTGATTAGCATAAGCAAGAAGAATGTGAATAGCTTCAAGTCTAGCGACGGGGGCATAGGTCTCACCGTAGTCCATACCTTCGACTTGCGTATATCCTTGGGCTATGAGACGCGCCTTGTTGCGTACAACTTGACCGTCTTCATCTTGCTTGTTCCGAAACACCCATTTGGTTCCGATGATGTTGTGCTCGTCCTTGGGCTTCTCCACGAGTGTCCACACTTTGTTTCTCTCGAAGTTGTGAAGCTCTTCATGCATAGCGTTCACCCAATCCGGGTCTTCAAGAGCTTGTTCAACCTTCAAGGGTTCAATGCTAGAGATGAAAGAATAATGCTCACAAAAATTAGCTAAGCGAGTTTTAGAGCGAGTGATTCTCCCGGTTTGTATGTCACCGAAGATTTGGTTTAGAGGATGGTTCTTGGTCACTCTTGCTCAAACTCGGGGTAGCTTTGGCTTGTTGGATGGTGGAGCTTCTTCATCATCATCTCCTTCATCTTCGTTGTTGTTGAAGGTGTCGTTTCCTTGAGGTGGTGGTGAAGGAGGTTGTGGTGGATCTTCATGATGTGCTTCCTCCTCTTCGTTTTGTCGTGTACCGCTTGTGGATGCCTCCATGTCGTGTTGAGGTTCACCTTGACGTGAAGTAGGGGCTTCCACTTGAGTTGACGAAGTACTTTCCTTCACCTCCATGGGACGAATCTTGCCGATGGACAAGTCTTGGAAAGCTTCCGAAGGGTCCTTATCTCCTACATCATTTGGCAATTGTTCGACTTGCGAACCATTAGATTCATCAAACTTCACATCTACCGTCTCTTCAACTTTTCAAGTGAAGTTGTTGTAGACACGGTAAGTGTGAGAGTTCGATCCGTAACCAAGTAGGAATCCTTCATGAAATTTAGGAGCAAATTTAGTACGATGATGCTTATCAAGAATGTAGCACTTTGAGCCGAATACCCGAAAGTATCCAACTTGGGGTTTGTTACCGGTGAGTAGCTCGTATGCCGTTTTACCGAGAAGCTTGTGCAAGTAGAGTCGGTTTGTGGCATGACATGTTGTTCCCACGGCTTCTGCCCAAAAGTGTCTTGGCGTCTTGTATTCGTCAAGCATCGTTCTTGCCATCTCAATAAGAGTTCGGTTCTTCCTCTCAACAACTCCATTTTGTTGAGGCATGTATGTAGCCGAGAACTCATGTGAAATACCTTCTTCGTCAAGAAAGGTATCTACATGGGTGTTCTTGAACTCCAATCCGTTATCGCTCCGAACCTTCTTGATCTTCACTTCAAACTGATTTTGCGCTTTGAGAACAAAGTTCTTGAAGATCTTTTGTACCTGCGGCTTATCATCAAGAAAGAATACCCACGTAAATCTTGAAAAATCATCAACTATAACTAGACCATAGGAATTTCCACCGAGGCTCTTGTAAGCATTGGGACCAAAAATATCCATGTGAAGTAACTCGAGTGGTCTCCTAGTAGTCATGATATTCTTTACGGGATGACTTCCACCTACTTGCTTTCCAGCTTGACAAGCACTACAAAGTCTATCTTTGTCAAAGATAACATCTTTAACACCAAGAATATGATCACCTGTGATAAGCTTGTCTAGATTACGCATGCCAACATGTCCTAGTCTTCTATGCCAAAGCCAACCTTTAGAAGATTTTGCAATAAGACAAGTACGAGGTTTGGATCTCTTAGTGAAATCGACAATGTATAGATCACCTCTACGGAAACCGGTAAAGACCATGTTATGATTATCTTGACGAAACACTTGGCAATCTACTTTCGTGAATAGCACATTAAAACCAAAGTCGGCAAGTCTAGATACGGAAAGAAGATTGTAGCCAAGAGATTCAACAAGCACGATGTTTTGAATAGAGCTATCATGGGATATGGCCACCTTACCAAGACCAAGTACCTTACCCTTGGAGTTGTCTCCAAAAGTTACATACCTTCGCGGTCCATGGTTTGGTGTGATCTCTTCAAACATGTCTCTATCTCCGGTCATATGATCGGTGCATCCACTATCGAGAATCCACTCTTTTCCTCCGGACATGTAATCCTTGAAGTTTGCCATGAGATTTAGATTCTTCATGATCTTCTCATGCTCGATGTCGAACAACTCATCTTCATCATAGTAGCCATGTTCCACATTGTCATCATCAAGTGGGAAATCCTCGTCACAAGGAACAAGAGATTCGTTAGGGTTGTGATCATGACAATGTTCAAGATTATGAATGTGAATGGCTTCTACAATGATATTGTTGATAGTTATGACATCTCCTTTAGCACGCATGAGGTCTCTAAGCTCAAGTAGATTGTCATCAAACTTGGGATCACTAGGCATCATTTTGTGAAAGACAATAGTTTTATGAAGAACTTCATCAAGATTACTGAATGAATAACTTGGATATCGTTTCTCCAAGTCATTCCACAAAGTATAAGCACATTCAAAATTCTTCATTTGATTAAGCACAATCATAGGCAATCCTCTAATGATAAGATTAACAGTTCTAAGATTGCATAGCATATCAATTTCCTCTTCGTGTGGGATGTAAAGGATCAATGGGAGGTACATAGGGGTTCTTAACATACTTGCTCAAATGAAATTCATTGAATAGCTCAAGCATCTTATATTTCCATTGACTATAGTACTCCCCATCAAGAATAGGCACTCTACAACTCAAACTTCCCAAACTAGACACATCCATCTTCCTCCACGGTGATGAAACCGATGCAATGGAGACCAATGCTCTGATACCACTTGTAGTATCACTAGAAGTGTGTGTCTAGAGGGAGGTGAATAGACTATTAGCAAATTTAAAACCTAACCTTTTCCCAAGTTAATTGGTTGGCAGATTTTAACAATATTAACAAGTCTAGCACACCCAACACATGCAAGTCAACAAGTATGGTAGCGAAAAGTAAAGACATTGCACATGGAAGTAAGGAGTTGAGATAGGAAGATCAAACGCATGAGGGACACGAAGATTTTTCCCGTGGTTCCGATAGGTGGTGCTATCGTATGTCCACGTTTATGGAGTCTTCAACCCACGAAGGGTAACGGTCGCGAGAGTCCACGGAGGGCTCCACCCATAAGGGTCCATGAAGTAGCAACCTTGACTATTCCATAACGGCTTCCGTCCACGAAGGACTAGCCTCACTATGGGTAGATCTTCACGAAGTAGGCGATCTCCTTGCCCGTACAAACTTCTTGGTTCAACTCCACAACACGAAGTAGGAGGCTCCCAAGCGACACCTAACCAATCTAGGAGGCACCACCCACCAAAAGGTAATAGGCTCGGTAATGTCAATGAACCCCTTGCTCTTGTGCTTCAAGATGATAGACTCCTCAACACACAATCACTCTCTCACAGATATGGCTATGGTGGAAGAGATTGATTTGGTGGAAAGCAACTTGGGGAGGCTAGAGATCAAGATTCATATGGATGGAGTGGAATAGCTTGATCTCAACACATGAGTAGGTGGCTCTCTCTCAGAAAATTGGATGGGGCAAGTATGGAATAGTTCTGAGTGCTTCTCTTTCGAGTGGGTGGTGGTGAAGGGGTATATATAGGCATCCCCAAAAATCCAACCGTTACACCTAAAGTGACCAACTCGGTGACACCGAAGTATAAAACTCGGTGGTACCGAGTTGCTCCAAAGGTAGCAACTTTTGAATCTCGGTGAGACCGATATAGAAATCTCGATGGTACCGATCAGGTGTCCAACGGTTAGAATCCAAATCTCGGTGACGCCGATCCAAAAACTCAGAAATTCCGATTTTGTGAATCGAGGTAACAGAAAGTTGGCAAGCTGAACTCGGTGGCACCGAAGTGGGATCGGTTGCACCGATGTGCTAGGGTTTGGCATGGCTCTGTCTGAGTTTGGGAATCGGTGGAACCGAGTGGAAAATGTTGGCTTCACCGATTTTCATGAATGGCTTTAGACATAATTTGTGGTAGAGTTTGTGGGTGTTTTTGGTGACTATCACTTGTGCACGTGGAGCATCTTGTTCACCAACAGTACCTTACCCCCCTTTTAATAGTATTGGCTTTCCTACGGACTCAAAGTGATTTCTCACAAAGTAAAATGTAGAGTCCTCTTGCTTGAAGCTTTGCCAATCCATTTCCTTGCATCAAGGGGTTTCTCCACACTCCTTTTGTCAACACTCTCTATGGACTTTATCTAAAATACACTAGGTAAAAGTATTAGTCCAAGAGACAATGTATGTTGTCATGAATTATCAAAACCACCAAGGGAGCATGTTGTGCTTTCACCCCCCGGTACCAATCAAATGCCACATTTCCCCCTTTTCCTCTACCTTTCCTAGTTCAAACCTTCACTACTTGCTTGCAGCACCGCCTCCTCGCTGGCGATGCTCCTTCCTGCTGCTCGGCCTTGACCATCTAGTCAGGTAATCGACACCTTCCCAATACCCCCTCACCCCCTCCTCCTCCATCCCACATGGCCCGACCGTCGGCGCGACACATTCCACCCAAATCACCACCCCATCTTCCAAATAGTTGCCATCGAAAGCCATGGTGCACGCAGTATAGCCAGGATCTCAAAGAGCATTTGGCAGCGGAGAAGCAAATCGCGGTTGCACGTGCAGATGAGGCAGCGATGGATTCCATGCATGTTGACCCCCAGATCTTGGAGGAGCACCTCACCGTCGAGGCCACCGTCGATGCCTCGCGCGCTGACGCAGCCACGCGGTTGGCTGCTATAATAATTGCCACACGGTCTCTTTTCTCGAGGGCACCGCCGGTGCGTTCGATGAAGACTTCGATGTGTTTTCTCAGCGTGCTCGTGCTTACCTCAGCTCCAGAGCCGACATGTTGGTGTCGGGGCAGGATCAGGCCACTCACCACTATGAGGGGTGCACCCACAGTGTGGAGGCCTGGCCCTCTTCCAAGTTGAAGGAGCCCATCATCATCGATATCTCCGACGATGAGGAATAGCTTGTTTTTCTTAGCTTTATCACTAAGGACCTATATATGTTCACCTAGCTACGCCGGTTCAGCATGTTTCGTTTACCTGTTGCGTGTGCCGCTACTGCCTTTCATTTAGAAATTCTAGTGAAATGTCCAATGTAATTCTACTGCAACCTGACCTTTTAGTAGGTTCTATTGTGCAATGTGGTGCTTAGTTAACTATTTTGTTCATTTGTTGTGGTGATCATTTAACTATTTAGTTCAATTCTGAAATGTGATGTTCGATTGTTGTTGGTACAATATTGTATTGTTATGCATGTGATGAAAAAATCGAATTTAGATGTACTAAATACATGTGAAACATATAGAATTGCTATATTTCCTAATTCTTAGCACGCTTGGTTTAGATAACTGGCTTTTCCATGTGGCTCAAATTAATCTATTGGATCCGCAATGTGTTTATTTTCCATTAACATATTTCACTGATAGTATGCCAAATATCACTTATAACCTGATCAATATTTGTCTTAAATATGTTGCAGGGGGAAACAATGGGGGACACTGAATTTTACCATCGAGGTTTGCGCATCCATGGCCGTTTGGCTAATAGCACATTATTGTGCAATTGTAGGAACCATTGTTACATTAATGTTTTTAATAATTTGTTCTTGCACATGTAGCTCCTGCTGTAAGAGGTTTAGACCCACTCTTCGACCCTTTTTGCATGTGGGGAAATGAGGTGTCCTTGAATATCAGTCAAATCAATAAACTTAGAAAGATTGTTAAGATAAAGAAACTAGCTATGAAAAACAACAAGATGTTTGTCTGCATAATGAAGAAGACATCAGTCAACTATAGGATGGTACCATCTCTTTCACCTTGTCCTTTTCCCTTTGCGCCATTTCAAATTTTAGAAAAGATATTTATGCGTATGTTTGTTTTCAGTCCTTCTCAAGGCAGTTCATCGATGATTACCTCTCAAACCACATGTATGATCAAGAGGCGGGGAAGGTATTCATATAGCACCCACGGTATAATCTTGAAGTCTTCCTCAAGAGGATGAAGGATGGGCGGGCAATCATCCGCAGGCACTGGCCTAAAGTTGCGAGGACCTTCAACATCATTGAAGGCTCAATATTCGTCTTCCACTTTAACAGTTTTCTAGGTGAGACTCATCTGTCTATTTACCGTCTATGATGATACTTAATTTCCAAAGGTTTTAGATGTTGCATTTGAAACTTTTTCATGTTGTGCAATTGGGTAGCTAGGCAGTATATGCCTATATGATGTTGTACCCTCATATAATTCAATTATGAAATCCTGGTTGTCGTACTACGAATAAGAAATATATTCTATGCTTGATATGAAATATTAATTTGATTACTAAATGGATTCTAAATAATAGAGCAATTAGGCTGATTATTTGGGGTTCCTATTGCAGACGGTTTCTAAGACTACACCGTGGGCGATGACCTCAACAAACCCACACGGTTTCTAGAAAGTTGGCGTGTTGGATTGGTGAGCAATCACACACGAACTCTGGTCGACAACTGTGTGTGTTAGGACACCCAATTACAAACGTTTTCTCATAGCAAGTGTGTGTGATGGGCAGCCCAACGCCAAACAGTTTCTTCTAGACACCGTGAGTGATGTTTGGAATAACGCAAACGACAGAATTATAACTATCGTGTGTGATGACCAGCCCTATCACAAACGATGTTATGCAGAAAATTGTGTGTGATCTGCAATACAAACGGAGACGTAACCTTGGGATTCCTTGTGTGGGATGATAAGCTCATCTCACACATCTTCCCCAATATGTCTGTTTGTGATGGCCCTTCGAATCGCTAACGATATATTTTTGCCCATCGTGTGTGACCGGGTGCAGGCATCGCCGACGGGTTTTCCCTGTCGTGTAGGATAGCCCCCCCCCCCCTATCGCCCACACATGCAAGGCGGCGGTTTAAGACTACGTCACGGAAAGGGGTTAAAAACCGTTTGTATAGCACGCGGTTGTACTAGTGAATGACTTCACATATAAGAAGTACAGGTGGTAAAATTTATTCAAAGTTAGCAAACATAGCATTGGTCACTTGAACAATTCATGAAAGAATATTGAAGGAAGAGAGATTTCACATATAAATATACTATCTTGGACATCTTCTATGATTGTGAGCCCCCATTAATTGTTTTCAATCTTGATCAAGTAGTTGATGTTGGACAAGGAAGACAACGTAATGGGTTATGTTTGTTTATATTCACATAGAAGTTATATTGTCATGGATCCTCTAACATTTGGTGCTTGCTCATAATCTTTTGCTAGCCAAAATTTTGTACTAGGTAGAGATACTACTTGTGGATCAAAAAACCCTTAAACCAAGTTTTTGCCAGGAGAGTCCACCATATCTACCTATGGATTGAATAAGATCCTTCAAATAAGTTTTCATCAGTGAAAAAAAGCAATAAGAATGCTCCTAAAAAATGTATGATATTTTATTGCAAGGGAAAATAAGCTCTGTACGAACTTGTGATGGTAAATAAACAAAAGCGATGGACTGTATAATAAAGGTTGCTATCACAAGGGGCAATATAAAGTGACGTTCCTTTGCATTAAGAGATTGCACATCCAAAAATCAAAAGTGCATGACAACCTCTGCTTCCCTCTGGGAAGGGCCTATCTTTTACTTTTCAATATTTACTTTTATGCAAGAGTCATTAGTGCTCATTCTTATTTTCAACCTTAATTATTCTCCACTTGCCAAGCATCATGTGGTAGGGAATGATCCAGGCACATATATCCAGTTAAATATAGGTAATCATGAGTTATTATTGTTGACATTATCCCTGAGATAAATAAGTTAGGAGGCGAAAAATATGCTTTGATTGTCAGCAATCATGGAAGACTAAATGATAGTTGAGTATGTGAAATTTGCTAAATCAAAGCTCTTACATAGACCCTTCCAGAAAATAAAATGAATTGTAATTGTTTGATGACCGAAAACAAAGTTTGTTGGTTTTCAAGAAATTTTATGGTCTATACTTTAACATGTGAATAGCTTGCTACTTGATCATGAGAAGTTTTATGAGAAATGAGCTACTGTTTATGATATATATAACGATGCAAGAAAAGGTGATTGAAATTATCATTGATAAAACTTATGCACTATGCTAGCATTCACACTTCATAAATTATTTCTTTTATCATTTACCAACTCGAGGACGACCAAGAATTAAGCTTGGGGATGCTGATATGTCTCCAACGTATCTATAATTTATGAAGTATTCATGCCATGTTTACAATAGTTTTATATGGTTTTGGTACACTTTTATATTATTTTTATGGACTAATTATT
Source organism: Elymus sibiricus (assembly GCA_039707655.1). NCBI lineage: Eukaryota > Viridiplantae > Streptophyta > Magnoliopsida > Poales > Poaceae > Elymus > Elymus sibiricus. The sequence continues at coordinate 116,668,668 of CM077675.1, forward strand.
AATCTAGTGTCCAGTTCTAGTTCATGTTTTCTGCCTTTTTTTGTTTCATAGAAAAACCATACCAAACGAAGTCCAAACGCGATAAAATTTTACGAAGAATTATTTTGGAACATATGTGATTTTTAGGAAGAAGAATCAGCGCAAGGCAATGCTCGAGGGCCCCACAAGGCAACAGGGCGTGCCCACCCCCGTGGGCGCGCTGGGTTGCCTTGCGGGCACCTCGTAAGGCGGTTGGAGCCCTTCATTCGCCAGAAGAAAGATAATTTCTAGATAAAAATTCCTTGGAAAGTTCAGCCCAATCGTAGTTACGGATCTCCGGAATATAAGAAACGGTGAAAGGCCAAACAACAGACGAAACCATAGAAAAACAGAGAGAGAGAGAGATCTAATCTCGGAGTTCAACCCAAACATTCATATTTTAGTTCTTTGATATCATGCAAAACTATCCTATTTGTACCCACAACGTAATTTTATTTCTTGTCTCTAGATAAAAGCAAACGCTCGGTGTACGTAGAGTCGTATCAGTGGCAGATATGACTTGAGAGAATATTGATGCTCCTTGTTGGATCGACACTCCATACTTACCACTTCCATCTTTGGAAAGTGCTACGATGATTCCTTGTACTTGGGGATTATCAGCTATCTTTCTGAAACATACATGGTGTTGTAATGGTCTGCAACAGTGGCTATGCTTTTGAAACATGCATGGTGTTGAAATGGTCTGCAATGGGGACTATGTGTTTGAAACATGTGTGATGTGGCAATGGTGTGCAATGTGGACTATGTGTTTGAAACATGTGTGATTTCGTGATGGTGATCGTGGTGTGCTTCTGCAACATGGGTCTTTTTTCAAAAGAAAATAGTTTGACAAAAATTGCGACAAGGCTTCTGCTGCAGAGGGTAGAGGGCAACATGGTAGATTATCACCAGACCGATGTGTGGTTCCGTAAAAAATAATCGAACCCCCTCAACTCTTGGAATTTCCTCAATCTTATGTGTATGGGCCATGGAATAATAAGAAATTTCAAACTCCGACTAAAAATGTGGAAAAGGACAAACTGGTAAATAACATCACATCAATAAAAGAACTGTAAATAACATCATTAAATTTTCTTAAAAGTTTATTTTAAACTTATAAGAGCATCTCCAACAGGCGCCCAAAAATCGCCCCGCGCTGTAAAATTCGCTCTTTTAGCGCGCGCGCAGCGGAACCGGGCGCTCCAGCGGCTGCGCAAAAACCGCGCGCTCGGCATAAGTGCTTCCGCGCGCGGAGCGAAACGGCATCGCGCGCCGCTTATTTGGTGCGCCCGCTCCCGCGTGCGGAAGCACTAGAGCGCTCGCGCCTCCTCTCCCACCTCCCTCCACCTCGAGCGCCCGCGCCGCCGCCGCGCCACCCCATTTGCTCCGGCGACCCGACGGCGCTTCCCCGACCTATCCCCGCGCCGCTGTAGCTTCCCCCCTCCCTCTAGTCGCCGCCGCCCCTTGCGCGCGCCATTCCTCCGGCGAACAGCGCTCGGCCGCCCACTACCGCTCAGCGCCCACAAGGTGTTCGACAGAAGGCCCACAAGGTATTTATTGCTTTTTAACTTCACATTTTTTACATTAACTTGATGCATGTTTTTCGTAGTTTTATAGACTAGTTTAAATTCAATATTGTAGATGAGTTCATCATATGATTCTTCCGAAGAAGAATTTGATATTGAAGAGAAAGAGGACCTTGCAATCATCCTAGCTATGCACATCAATAAAAAACCGAAGCACAGTGGTTCGGTTATGGGTCAGCAGAAAATTTGGAGGGACAAGATCGATGCCGACAATAGATTGATGAGGCACTATTTTGTGGAGAATCCCACATACCCCGAGTCGTATTTCCGGCGCCGTTTTAGGATGAGCACCGAGTTGTTCAGGCGCATTGCAGAGAAACTAGCGAGCCATGATCGTTTTTTTAGCAAGGTGGAATGCCGCCGGAGAACTCGGGCATAGCACCTTTCAAAAGGTGACAGCCGCTTTGCGTATGTTAGCATACGGTATTCCGGCTGATCTAGTTGATGACCACTTGGCCATGGGTGAGAGTCAAGCCATCATGTGTGTCAAGCGTTTTGCAGTCGGAATTGTGCAAGTGTTTGGCCCGGAGTATTTGAGATCTCCCAATGTTGAAGACGCCGCAAGGCTTTTGGAGATGAACAAAGCTCGCGGGTTTCCAGGTATGCTTGGCTCAATAGATTGCATGCATTGGAGTTAGAAGAGCTGTCCTAAGGCATGGCATGGACAATTCCACGGCGCGAAAAAGGGTTCCACTATAATCCTTGAAGCGGTGGCCGATCAAGAGACTTGGATTTGGCATGGTTTTTTTGGAATGCCTGGATCTTTGAATGATATCAACGTTGTTAATCGGTCACCACTGATGAATAAGATTCCAAATGGTGATCTGCCACCGATACAGTTCGTAGCAAATGGCCATACATACAACTATGGCTACTATCTTGCGGATGGCATCTATCCAAAGTGGCAAACATTTGTGAAGCCATTGAAAAAACCGCAAGGTAAGAAAAATCTAGATTTTCACAATGCTCAGGCGGCGGCTAGGAAAGATGTGGAGAGAGCATTTGGGATTTTGCAAGCCCAATTTGCTATTGTGAGAGGACTGGCTAGATTTTGGGATCAAAAGATCCTTTGGTACATCATGCACGCTTGTGTGATCATGCATAACATGATCATCGAGAATGAACGTGGCCAAAATTTAGACTACTCTCAGTACGAGCTCTTGGGACATCCCGTGCGAGTGCGGCGGAGTGCTGCGAGGGTGGCCCGATTTGTTGCCTCCTATCATGCTATTCGGCGTGCCGAAACGCATGATGATCTTCAGAACGATCTCATCGAGGAGTGGTGGGAATGGAATGGCCGACAAAATGCATGATTATTTGGTTGTTTGATGTTGTATTGTTGAACTATTTGTTGTATTGGATGATAAACTATTTGTTTGAGTTGTAATAAAATTGAACTATTTATTGTTGATTTATTTTTTATGTGTTTGATCTTTTGGTTTTGTTTTTGGAGTGCATATGTTGTTTTTGATGGGCCCGCGCGCCCTGTTTTTTCAACGCCTGCTGGAGCGCCGCACGCGCGCTATATTTTGCGGCGGCCGCTGGAACCAGCGCTCGCCGGCGCGCTAAAAAGTGCTATTTGCGCGCGTTAAAACCGTTTTTTGAACGCCGCGCGCTGCGCGCCTGTTGGAGATGCTCTAACTGAACTTGAACGTTCTGTAGTTTTCTTTTTAACTAACATAAGATGCACGTGGCAGTCAAGGATACATATTAAAAGACTAAGCCAGCCTATTTATTGTGAGTCTTCATATGAATCTTAGTCTGTCCTGATTCATCCATTTTGCCTTGCAACATTTTCTATATATATTTAAAAAAATGAAATTCTTAATTAACACGCAGGCGACTGCCAAAGATACACCAAAGACCAAAGACCACGCCAGTGTGTAGAACGACTTGTGTTTACAAACGAGGCGAGTAGTGGGAATGGATCCCTTATATCCTGATTATTATCCATTCTTAATGGAAAAAATGGATCCATAAAAGCCCACGGAACCAAACCTGCGGACCAGCCCCGGAAGAAAATGCAAGATCCGAGAAGCTTCCTGGCCAGATTCAACCGGATCCACGAGGTCAAGCCGTCCAGATCCACTAATCCGTCAAAGGCCGGGTGTCGCCGCCCGCTGGTTTCGGTCGTTGAACCTGCCTGCGCCAGCGCCGCCGTCCTACGACAGCAGCCAGCCCAGCCGCTCTGACGCAACGGCTGCTGCGCCTCCGCTCCCCGACGCACTCGCCGCCCCCGTCAGAGACATCGGGCTTGACCGGCTCGACCACTCCATGCCGGTTCGAGCTGGTTTTGCCGTCGGCGTCAGTGGGGCGGTGTGCATCCTTGCGCCGGCCTGCCTGGCGAGGGCGCTGTACGGACGGAGTTTGGGTTGGACCTGCTGAGCCCGTGAGAGCGAGCGCGTGTACGGTGTACGTGTGCGTACGTACTGCTTGCGTGACAAGGTTGGACCGGACGGTCAGCTATCAGAGTCGCCGCCTGGTGGTATTGCCATGCAGTAAAAAGGAAAATTATTACCATGCGTAAAACAAAAACAAAAAAGTCGCCGCCTGGTGCGGCTCTCTTTTTGGCTCGGATGGTGCGGCTCGTTCGTTGGGCGTGCGTTAACGGCTTGGGGAAGGGGTCACGCGGGCAGGCGCTGATCGATAAAACGCATTTCTAAAGGGACCCCGTACGTCTGGTCACGTGAGCAACGGCTTTCGGTTAACCAAGCAAGCTTCGTGCTCTGCACGGCTTCCGCAAAGGCTTTTTCTGCGTGGCTGATTTTTTTACTTCTTGTTCAAGCTGTTGCCTGTGTTATGTGAACGAGAAAAACAATTTAAGATAGAAAGGAAACCAACCTGCTAGTTCAGGGGAAGTGCCAAAAGAAAACATGGTCCATGTATGGTAGACAATTGGTGCAGTCGTTAAACCCTTGGTAATTCTTCTAAATATTTAGATCGAACATCTGATTATCCAGAGCTTGCCTATGGATCGAATAGGATATGATATTATACTAGAAGGGTCGTGCTTTGCTGCGCCGTTAGATTTGTTGGGATTCTTAAATTTCTTTATTAATTCTATTTCAAAATATATGATGTATTATTTTTTGAAAAGTCAAACCTCTTTAAGTTTGATTAAATTTATAGAAAAATATATCAAAGGGTGTGTCTAGGTCTCAGTCAAGTAATATAGTATGCAAGAAGAAAAAAACTGGAAAAAAAATGTTTGCATGAATCTCGATGCAAGATCAACGGATTATAGTATCGACTCAGACTTCGCAAAGTCTCAGCCGACTGATTTTTAGCAGCGCCGTATATCAAAATTCATAATATCAAATCGGTTCTATTAGATTCATCATGAAATGAATTTTTATATTTTTCGTTTAATATTGTGGATGTCGATATTTTTGGCCCTGAACTTGGTCAAAGTTAAAGAAATTTAACTTTCCAAAAATGAATAACCCTTGTACTTTGAAACTGATGGAGTATTTAGTTTGGTCGGCGGGGAGACGATGGAGTGTGTTTTATGTTTATTTATAATGCGGTTATTTGGTGGGTCTTTCGCTGTGTGATTTTGTGTTATCCGCTAATTAACCCATATTTATGTGAGGATATTTTTTCATCGTTGGTTGCATGTACTATATTCGTGTTATAGGATCACATAGTAACGCTTTTTTATGGGTGATAGGAGTCTGCGAGGGGTTGATATGTTTTTCTAGGCCAGTTGCTGCTGATTCATTTGAAAAATCGTTGCCCCGATCAAAATCGTAAACCAAATCCAAAATTGAATACCTCAATCGAATGAAAAGGCTTTAAAATTAGGGAGCATAGAGAATTAAAATAATTAAATAGGAGAGCTTCTTGAGAAATTGTTGACCCGGTCAAAATCGGGTGACCAAAATATAAATTGAAGCCTCAATTAATTGTGAAGATTTAAAAATTAGGAAGCATAGTTACTGTATAAAATTAAATGAGAGGGTTTGAGAAATTGTTGACCCGGTCAAAATCGGGTGACCAAAATCTAAATTGAAGCCTCAATTAATTGTGAAGATTTAAAAATTAGGAAGCATATGTTGGGGAACGTTGCATGGGAAACAAAAATTTTCCTACGCACACACAAGATCTATCCATGGTGATGAGCATCTACGAGAGGGAGAGTGAATCTACATACCCTTGTAGATCGCTAAGCGGAAGCGTTAAGAAACGCGGTTAATGTAGTCGAACGTCTCCGCGATCCAAATCGCAAGTCGTCCCTCGATCCGATCACGAACTAGTGCCGAACGGACGGCACCTCCGCGTTCAACACACGTACGGCTTGATGACGCCTTCACCTCCTCGATCTAGCGAGCGATGGTGAAGTAGTAGATGAGTTCCGGCAGCACGACGGCGTGGTGATGGTGGTGAGGAACAATCTCTGCAGGGCTTCTCCAAGCACTACGGAGATTATGACGGGAGAACTAGAGGGTTAGGGTTGCCGACACACGGCTTGGGAAATCTTGATGTGTCTCGTGTGCTAGCCCTGCCCCTCTATTTATATGTTGAGCCTTGGGGTCTAAACTTGGAGTAAAAGCCTCCTCCAGGTCCGTTTTGCCGGCACAAGGTCGGTTTGGCCCGCAGGGAAAGAGTCCAACTCGGATCCCTGCAGTACCGCGCACAAGCGGTAGTACCGCTCACGAGCGGTAGTACCGCTTCACACAAGCGGTAGTACCGCTTCACACAAGCGGTAGTACTGCCTTTACCAGCGGTAGTACCGCTTAAGGCAGTAGCAAAACTTCCTTTTGCACTTTCCAATACCTCGTGGGTTTTACCCCTTTGGCCCGTATAGAGTGTTGTTGCACCCGAACACTTCGGTAAACATCCGGAACCTCTTCCGGTGAATTCCGGAACCCTTCCGGAGATCAAAACACTATTATCACATATATCAATCTTTACCTCCGGACTCTTCCGGAGACCCTCGTCATGTCCGGGATCTTATCCGGGACTCCGAACAACCTTCGGTCACCAACAAAATAACTCAACTATACTAATCGTCACCAAACGTTAAGTGTGTAGACCCTGCGGGTTCGAGAACTATGTAGACATGACCGAGACACCTCTACAATCAATAACCAATAGCGGGACCTGGATGCCCATATTGGCTCCTACATATTCTACGAAGATCTTTATCGGTCGAACCTCTATGTCAAGGATTCAGTTAATCCCGTATGTTGTTCCCTTTGTTCTTCGGTATGTTACTTGCCCGAGATTCGATCGTCGGTATCTCTATACCTAGTTCAATCTCGTTACTGGCAAGTCTCTTTACTCGTTCCGTAATACAAGATCTCGTGACTAACACTTTAGTCACATTGCTTGCAAGGCTCATTGTGATGTTGTATTACCGAGTGGGCCCTGAGATACCTCTCCGTCATACGGAGTAACAAATCCCAGTCTTGATCCATGCCAACCCAACAGACACCCTCGGAGATACCTGTAGAGCACCTTTATAGTCACCCAGTTACGTTGCGACGTTTGATACACACAAGGTACTCCTCCGATGTCAGGGAGTTACATGATCTCATGGTCATAGGAATAGATACTTGACATGCAGAAAACAATAGCAATAAACTGACACGATCATATGCTACGTTCGTAGTTTGGGTCTTGTCCATCACATCATTCTCCTAATGATGTGATCCCGTTATCAAATGACATCTCATGTCCATGGCTAGGAAACCTTAACCATCTTTGATCAACGAGCTAGTTAACTAGAGGCTTACTAGGGACACAGTGTTGTCTATGTACCCACACATGTATTTGAGTTTCCAATCAATACAATTATAGCATGGATAATAAACGATTATCATGAACAAGGAAATATAATAATAACTAATTTATTATTGCCTCTAGGGCATATTTCCCACAGTCTCCCACTTGCACTAGAGTCAATAATCTAGTTCACATCACTATGTGATTTACATTGTAATGAATCGAACACCCATGCAGTTCTGGTGTTGTTCATGTTTAGCCCTTGGAAGAGGTTTAGTCATCGGATCTGCAACATTCAGATCCGTGTGTACTTTGCAAATATTTATGTCGTCCTCCTTGATGTAATCGCGGATGGAATTGAAACGTCGCTTTATGTGTCTGGTCCTCTTGTGAAATCTTGGTTCCTTGGCTAGAGCAATGGCACCAGTATTATCACAAAACAGAGTCATTGGGTTAAGCGCACTAGGCACTACTCCAAGATCTGTCATGAACTCCTTCATCCAGACACCTTCCTTCGCCGCCTCCGAGGCAGCGATGTACTCCGCTTCGCATGTAGAATCAGCTACCACGCTTTGCTTGGAACTGCACCAGCTAACCGCACCCCCGTTAAGAATAAATACGTATCCGGTTTGTGACTTAGAGTCATCCGGATCAGTGTCAAAGCTTGCATCGACGTAACCCTTTACGACGAGCTCTTGATCACCTCCATAAACGAGAAACATGTCCTTAGTCCTTTTCAGGTACTTCAAGATATTCTTGACCGCCGTCCAGTGTTCCATTCCTGGATCACTTTGAAACCTTCCGACCATACTTATGGCAAGGCTGGCATCGGGTCTTGTGCACAGCATTGCATACATGATAGAGCCTATGGCTGAAGCATAGGGGATGACACTCATCTTTTCTCTATCTTCTGCAGTCACTGGGCATTGAGTCTTACTCAACTTCACACCTTGCAATACAGGCAAGAACCCCTTCTTGGACTGATCCATTTTGAACTTCTTCAAAACTTTGTCAAGGTATGTGCTTTGTGAAAGTCCTATTAAGCGTCTCGATCTATCTCTATAGATCTTGATGCCTAATATGAAAGCAGCTTCTCCTAGGTCCTTCATTGAAAAACTCTTGTTCAAATATCCCTTCACGCTTTCCAACATTTCTATATTGTTTCCAATCAGTAATATGTCATCCACATATAATATTAGAAACGCTATAGAGCTCCCACTCACTTTCTTGTAAATACAAGCTTCTCCGTAAACTTGTATAAACTCGAACGCTTTGATCACTTCATCAAAGCGAAGATTCCAACTCCGAGATGCTTGCACCAGTCCATAAATGGATCGCTGGAGTTTGCAAACTTTGTCAGCATTCTCTGGATCGACAAAACCTTCTAGTTGCATCATATACAACTCTTCCTTAAGGAAACCGTTAAGGAACGCTGTTTTGACATCCATCTGCCAAATTTCATAATCGAAAAAGGCAGCTATTGCTAACATGATTCTGACGGACTTAAGCATCGCTACGGGTGAGAAGGTCTCATCGTAGTCAACTCCTTGAACTTGTGAAAAACCCTTTGCCACAAGTCGAGCTTTATAGACGGTGACATTACCGTCCGCGTCCGTCTTCCTCTTAAAGATCCATTTGTTCTGAATGGCCTTACGCCCTTCAGGTAATACTTCCAAAGTCCACACTTTGTTTTCATACATGGATCCCATATCGGATTTCATGGCCTCTAACCACTTCTCGGAATCCGGGCCCATCATCGCTTCTCCATAGCTCGTAGGTTCATCGTTGTCCAACAACATGACTTCTAAGACAGGGTTGCCATACCACTCAGGAGCAGTACGCGTCCTTGTCGACCTACGAGGTTCGATAGCAACTTGATCCAAAGCTTCATGATCATCATCATTAACTTCCTCTTCAGCTGTTGTAGGCTCTACAGAAACATCTTTCTGCGTTGCGCTACTTTCAGGTTGAAGTAAAGGTTCAACAACCTCATCAAGTTCTATCTTCCTCCCACTCAATTCTTTCGAGAGAAACTCTTTCTCAAGAAATGTTCCGTTTTTAGCGACAAACACTTTGCCTTCGGATCTGAGGTAGAAGGTATACCCAACTGTCTCTTTTGGGTATCCTATGAAGACGCATTTCTCCGCTTTGGGTTCCAGCTTTTCAGGCTGAAGCTTTTTGACATAAGCATCACATCCACAAACTTTAAGAAACGACAGCTTTGGCTTCTTGCCAAACCAAAGTTCATATGGCGTCGTCTCAATGGATTTCGATGGTGCCCTATTTAAAGTGAATGCAGCTGTCTCTAATGCATAACCCCAAAACGATAGTGGCAAATCGGCAAGAGACATCATAGATCGCACCATATCCAATAAGGTTCGATTACGACGTTCGGACACACCATTACGCTGTGGTGTTCCAGGCGGTGTCAATTGTGAAACAATTCCACATTGTCTTAAGTGACTGCCAAACTCATAACTCGGATATTCTCCTCCTTGATCAGATCGTAGGAATTTAATCTTCTTGTTACGATGATTCTCAACTTCACTCTGAAATTGTTTGAACTTTTCAAATGTTTCAGACTTGTGTTTCATTAAGTAAATATACCCATATCTACTTAAGTCATCAGTGAAGGTGAGAAAGTAACGATAACCACCGCGCGCCTCAATACTCATCGGACCGCACACATCAGTATGTATGATTTCCAATAAGTCACTTGCCCGTTCCATTGTTCCAGAGAACGGCGTTTTAGTCATCTTGCCCATGAGGCATGGCTCACATGTGTCAAGTGATTCAAAGTCAAGTGACTCCAAAAGTCCATCAGCATGGAGCTTCCTCATGCGTTTTACGCCAATATGACCTAAACGGCAGTGCCACAAGAAAGTGGTATTATCATTATCAATTCTACATCTTTTGGCATCAATGTTATGAACATGTGTATCATTACTATCGAGATTCAATAAGAATAAACCCCTCACATCGGGTGCATGACCATAAAAGATATTACTCATATAAATAGAACAACCATTATTCTGTGATTTAAATGAGTAACCGTCTCGCAATAAACAAGATCCAGATATAATGTTCATGCTTAACGCAGGCACCAAATAACATTTATTCAGGTTCATCACTAATCCCGATGGTAATCGAAGAGCGAGCGTGCCGACGGCGATCACATCAACCTTGGAACCATTTCCCACGCGCATCGTCACTTCGTCCTTTGCCAGCCTCCGTCTATTCCGCAGTTCCTGTTTTGAGTTGCAAATATGAGCAACTGCACCGGTATCAAATACCCAGGCACTACAACGAGAGTTGGTAAGGTACACATCAATAACATGTATATCATATATACCTTGTTTGTTGTTGGCTGCCTTCTTGTCAGCCAAATACTTGGGGCAGTTCCGCTTCCAGTGTCCAGTTCCCTTGCAATGAAAGAACACAGTTTCTGGTTTGGGTCCAGCCTTGGGTTTCTTCACGAGAGGAGCAACTGCTTTGCCACTCTTCTTGGAGTTACCCTTCTTACCCTTGCCATTTTTCTTGAAACTAGTGGTTTTATTGACCATCAACACTTGATGCTCCTTCTGAATTTCAGACTCAGCGGCTTTCAGCATCGCAAACAGCTCGGCGACTGACTTGTTCATCCCGTGCATGTTATAGTTCAACACGAAGCTCTTGTAGCTAGGTGGCAATGATTGAAGAACTCTGTCAGTGATAGCCTCTGGCGGAAGGGGCATCCCCAATTCAGCCAGACGGGTGGAGTACCCAGACATTCTGAGTACGTGATCACTGATAGACCCGTTCTCCTCCATCTTGCAAGCATAGAACTTATCGGAGATCTCATATCTCTCGATCCGGGCATTCTTCTGAAAGATAAACTTCAACTCCTGGAACATCTCATATGCTCCATGACGTTTAAAACGTCTTTGAAGTCCCGGTTCTAAGCCATACAATATTGCACATTGAACTATTGAGTAATCTTCAGAACGAGCCTGCTAGGCGTTCACAACGTCTAGAGACTCAACTGGAGCGGGTGGATCACCAAGCGGTGCATCAAGGACATACGACTTCTGGGAAGCCGTAAGGATAATCCTTAGATTACGGGCCCAGTCCACAAAGTTACTTCCATCATCTTTCAACTTAGCTTTCTCTAGGAACGCATTAAAATTCAGGGGTACTACTGCGCGAGCCATGATCTACAACATAAATATAGCAAAGACAACTTAGACTATTGTTCAAGATAATGAGTTTAGTTAATCATATTACTTAAAAACTCCCACTCAAATTGACATCCCTCCGGTCATTCGAGTGTAACATGATCCAAATCCACCAACTCAAGTCCGATCATCACGTGAGTTGAGGTGGTTTCAATGGTGAACATCTTCATGTTGATCATATCTACTATATGACTCATGTTCGACCTTTCGGTCTCTTGTGTTCTGAGGCCATGTCTGTACATGCTAGGCTCGTCAAGTTTAACCCGAGTGTTCCGCACGTGCAACATGGCTTACACCCGTTGTATGTGAACGTAGAGTCTATCACACCCGATCATCACGGCGTGTCTCGAAACGACAAACCTTCGCAACGGTGCACACTCGGGGAGAACACAATTTATCTTGAAATTTAAGTGAGGGATCACCTTATAATGCTACCGTCGTCCTAAGCAAAATAAGATGCATAAAAGGATTAACATCACATGCAAATCATAAGTGACATGATATGGCCATGAACTTGTGCTTTTGATCTCCATCTCCAAAGCACCGGCATGATCTCCATCGTCACCGGCATGACACCATGATCTCCATCATCTTGATCTCCATCAACGTGTCGCCATGAGGTTGTCGCGCCGACTGTTGCTTCCACGACTATTGCTAACGTTTAGCGATAAAGTAAAGCATTACATAGCGCTTAATGATTGACACGCAGGTCATACAATAATTAAAGACAACTCTATGGCTCCTGCCAGTTGCCGTACTCATCGACATGCAAGTCGTGATATTCTATACAACACATGATCATCTCATACATCACATATATCTCATCATGTAATTGGCCATATCACATCACAACATACCCTGCAAAAACAAGTTAGACGTCCTCTAATTGTTGTTGCAAATTTTACGTGGCTGCTACGGGTTTGCAAGAACCGTTCTTACCTACGCAAAACCACAACGTGGTGTAGTGATTGCTTTTTGATCTTCTAAAAGAACCCTCTTCATTGAAATCGATTCAACTAAAGTGAGAGAGACAGACACCCGCTAGCCATCTTTATGCAACGAAGTTACATGTCAGTTGAAGGAACCGGTCTCTCGTAAGCGTACGAGTAATGTTGGTCCAGGCCGCTTCATCTCACAATACCGCCGAATCAAGTATCAACTAGTAACGGCAAGCAATATGTATACACCCACGCCCACAACTCGTTTGTGTTCTACTCGAGATCTCATCTACGCATAGACCTAGCTCAGATGCCACTGTTGGGGAACGTTGCATGGGAAACAAAAATTTTCCTACGCACACACAAGATCTATCCATGGTGATGAGCATCTACGAGAGGGAGAGTGAATCTACATACCCTTGTAGATCGCTAAGCAGAAGCGTTAAGAAACGCGGTTGATGTAGTCGAACGTCTCTGCTATCCAAATCGCAAGTCGTCCCTCGATCCGATCACGAACTAGTGCCGAACGGACGGCACCTCCGCGTTCAACACACGTACGGCTTGATGACGCCTTCACCTCCTCGATCCAGTGAGCGATGGTGAAGTAGTAGATGAGTTCTGGCAGCACGACGGCGTGGTGATGGTGGTGAGGAACAATCTCTGCAGGGCTTCGCCAAGCACTACGGAGATTATGACGGGAGAACTAGAGGGTTAGGGTTGCCGACACACGGCTTGGGAAATCTTGATGTGTCCCGTGTGCTAGCCCTGCCCCTCTATTTATATGTTGAGCCTTGGGGTCTAAACTTGGAGTAAAAGCCTCCTCCAGGTCGGTTTTGCCCGCACAAGGTCGGTTTGGCCCGCAGGGAAAGAGTCCAACTCGGATCCCTGCAGTACCGCGCACAAGCGGTAGTACCGCTCACGAGCGGTAGTACCGCTTCACACAAGCGGTAGTACCGCTTATGCGGTAGTACCGCTTCACACAAGCGGTAGTACCGCTTACGCGGTAGTACTGCCTTTACCAGCGGTAGTACCGCTTAAGGCAGTAGCAAAACTTCCTTTTGCACTTTCCAATACCTCGTGGGTTTTACCCCTTTGGCCCGTATAGAGTGTTGTTGCACCCGAACACTTCGGTAAACATCCGGAACCTCTTCCGGTGAATTCCGGAACCCTTCCGGAGATCAAAACACTATTATCACATATATCAATCTTTACCTCCGAACTCTTCCGGAGACCCTCGTCATGTCCGGGATCTTATCCGGGACTCCGAACAACCTTCGATCACCAACAAAATAACTCAACTATACTAATCGTCACCAAACGTTAAGTGTGTAGACCCTGCGGGTTCGAGAACTATGTAGACATGACCGAGACACCTCTACGATCAATAACCAATAGCGGGACCTGGATGCCCATATTGGCTCCTACATATTCTACGAAGATCTTTATCGGTCAAACCTCTATGTCAAGGATTCAGTTAATCCCGTATGTTGTTCCCTTTGTTCTTCGGTATGTTACTTGCCCGAGATTCGATCGTCGGTATCTCTATACCTAGTTCAATCTCGTTACTGGCAAGTCTCTTTACTCATTCCGTAATACAAGATCTCGTGGCTAACACTTTAGTCACATTTCTTGCAAGGCTCATTGTGATGTTGTATTACCGAGTGGGCCCTGAGATACCTCTCCGTCATACGGAGTAACAAATCCCAGTCTTGATCCATGCCAACCCAACAGACACCCTCGGAGATACCTGTAGAGCACCTTTATAGTCACCCAGTTACGTTGCGACGTTTGATACACACAAGGTACTCCTCCGATGTCAGGGAGTTGCATGATCTCATGGTCATAGGAACAGATACTTGACATGCAGAAAACAATAGCAATAAACTGACACGATCATATGCTACGTTCGTAGTTTGGGTCTTGTCCATCACATCATTCTCCTAATGATGTGATCCCGTTATCAAATGACATCTCATGTCCATGGCTAGGAAACCTTAACCATCTTTGATCAACGAGCTAGTTAACTAGAGGCTTACTAGGGACACAGTGTTATCTATGTACCCACACATGTATTTGAGTTTCCAATCAATACAATTATAGCATGGATAATAAACGATTATCATGAACAAGGAAATATAATAATAACTAATTTATTATTGCCTCTAGGGCATATTTCCAACAGTATAGTGTATTGTATAAAAAATTAAATGAGAGGGTTTGAGAAATTATTGACCCGGTCAAAATCAGATGACCAAATTCCAATTGAAGACCTCAATTGATTGTGAGGCCTTCAATCCTAGGGAAATTAGTGATATAGTATATATCCGTACGAATTAGATCCGATTATTCAAATGTCAAAATCTTTTACTATACCCTATAAAACCAGATTCGGAAGTGGTTTAAAATTATCCTAACCACTTCACACTTATTTTTCTACTGCAATTTTAAGATTGGTTAATGTTGTGCATTTGGCAACTGATATTAGCAAAGGGGTAGAATGAAAGATGGTCTATGTGTAGTGGACAATCCTTTCAGTTGTTAAACCTTGGCAAATCTTCTAAATATTTAGGTCAAACATATGATTATCGGAAGCTTGCCTATGGACTATGATACGGTATGAGCATTATCCGTCTGAATCATATCCGATAATATTTGGATGTCAAAAATCTCTTACCATATCCTATAAAACCGGGTTCGGAAACAGTTTCGATTGAAGATTATCCTAACCACTTTTCACACTTATTTTCCTGCTGTAATTTAGGATCAGTTAATGATGTGCAAATTTAGGTGAATAAGATTGGTAACAAGTTCAAGCAACTGATATTAGCAAAGCGATGGAATGAAATACCTCTCCATCGTGCTATTGGTTACATCAACGCATTAGACAGGGAGAGATTAAAAGCAACACCTTATCTTCATGTCTTCTGACATTTTTGTCTTTTCCACTGCGCACCATCATCCACCATTTCACCGACACTTTATCGCACTATCTTCACATGATAGCTCTAATTATCATGTGGCTGTTTCTAATATGTGGCCCTGATTTGGATAATAAATGTGACAAGTTTTCAGCGAAATGCATGTAGTTTTTTGTCGGGAAAGTGCAGTGTCCAAGCTAATGTATAATGATGCAAGAGTACATAACACACGGTTTTATCGTAAATTTTGAAGGTGCGTAATATGTATGTTATGTTGGCTTCATCACAAAAAGTGAAACAAAAATCGCATAGCACGAACCAAAGCAAGAATAGTAATAATTATGACAAGTCATACATCTCTTTCTTGCTATACAATCTCTAATCGCATCTCTAGCATGACTCGGCATGTAAGTGGATCTTACGTCCATTTCGCTAGAAATGGACAATGATGTGCATTCAAAAGTGTTGACATCTTGACAAGCCCGTAGTACACGCAGGTAGAGTGGCAATAACATACGTTTGACATCAATGATCGGCCTATCATGGTCCCTACTATTGATCATCAAAAGGATAGGATGAGAGTTGCGACCACGCTGCGAAGAACAAACAAATTTACACTTATAGTGTCGCCTCGGTAAGACGATTTCAACATTTTTGTGGGTCCTCGTACAATTTGCAGGATTCAGTCGGTGGTTGTCTTTCGTGGATTTGCTCGGATTTAGTGTAAGTTTGTGTGTTTTCAGGTTGGATCCTTTTGATCTACGCGTCTCTTTATTGGCGACGGTTGCTGTTCTGATGCGTTGGTCCTATGAGGCCTTAGCAGGACGACTTTCAGACTGTCTACTACGTACAACAAGTTTTGCCCGGCTCCGACGAGGGAGGAGCGATGATGGCGGTGCGCCTTCGTCTCGCTTCAGTGCTTGTAGTTGTCGTTAGGTGGTCTACGTATCTAGATGCAATTTTATTATTTCTGGTGTTCGTGTATTGCCATGATTGAAGATGAATAGATTGAAAAAAATTCCACGGCAGGATAGTGCACTTTAGAAACCTTCGGGATAATCTGTTGAACCACCAAACTATTCCTCATGATTAAATCATCGGGATATAATTTTATATAGAATTAAACTACATCACACGTGAATAATGGAACCAATTGCGCTAGACACTCTGGATGTCATAACACACATTAAAGCACTCTTTATCCCAAAAATTCACCTTTCCTCATCAATCATCATCACACTTTTTTTCTTGGAGTTTCCTTCCTCGAATTACCCACCTTTTCCCCCTCTTGCAACCTATTAGAGTTTCCCTCCCTTCCTTCCTTCATCTTAGGTACAGTCTCTAATAGGATCTCTAGCATGACTCGACATGTAAGTGGATCTTACGTACATTTCGCAAGAGATGGACAATGATGTGCATTGAAAGGCGTTGACGTCTTAACAAGTCTGATGTACACGACAATAGGAATGGCAATAACATACGTTTGACATCAATGATCGGCCTATCACGGTCCCTACTCTTAATCATCAAAGGCATAGGATGAGAGTTCCACCCACACTACGAAAGACAAACAAATTTACACTTATAGTGCCGCCTCGATAAGATGATATCAACATTTATGTGGACCTTGGACAATTTTCAAGCGCCAGAATAATGTATTTTTTTTAACCATCAGGGGTAATCTATTGAACCACCACACTCTTTCTCATGATTAAACCATCAAGATTTAATTTGATAGAATAAAAACTACATCACACATGAATAATTGAACCAACTGTGCCACTCCACTCTAGATCTCACAAGACCCACATTAAATCACCTCCTTATCCCAAAATTTAACCTTTCCTCATCAATCATCATCACACTTTTATTTCTTGGAGTTCCCTTCCTCCAATTACCCACCTTTCCCCCCTCTTGCAACCTTTTGGAGTTTCCCTCCCTTCCTTCCTTCATCTCCTCCTATAAATAACCTCTTCCTTCCAGTTAGGCCTCAAGCCATCACGCACACAAAGCACACCCCTCTCGTTGGGATTTGACGGTTCTGCCCCTGCCCCGTGCGAGCCCGCGACCGAGAGCCATCATGAAGCTGGAAATCATGCCCAAGCAGAGGGCCCTGGAGGCGGGGCAGCGGGAGGAGGCCATGGAGATGAGCGGCCTGGAGCTGTGGAAGCACGAGAAGCCGCCCAGGATCTTCCCCATGCCCCCGCCGCTGCCGCCGCTGCTGGCGGCGGCGGGGGCCTGCGACGACGAGGGCACGCTCGTGCCGCCGCTCAACTTCGCCATGGTCGACGACGGCATCTATCGCTCCGGCTTCCCCGCCGCCGCCAACTTCCGCTTCCTCAAGTCCCTCAACCTCCGCTCCATCGTGTGAGGATCTCCCCGCCCCTCTCTGCTCCCTCCGCGTGCCTGCAATTGTTGCGCTGCTCCTGTCGTGCGGTTTCTGACGCCCGTCGGCTCGTCGCTCAGGTACCTCTGCCCGGAGCCGTACCCGGAGACCAATACGGAGTTCCTCGCGAAGAACGGGATCAAGCTCCACCAGTTCGGAATCGAGGGCCGCAAGGTAACCAAAGATGAACAATCTGGCTTGCCTTTTATGAAATTCTCTTCTACGTTGTCTCTCTTGATTGACGGCAATTCTTCTCGCTGGCAATTCTTGGAGAAGGCAGAATCGCAGCTTGTAGATAGATAATCATGATTACTTTCCGGAAGATACGAGAATTGCTCGCCAAGAACCGAGGTCGTTGATCATGTCGCTATTACGCATCCTAGATTAGTTACTGGCCTAGGTGACTCGGGGGAGAATCCAATGCATCCCTGGCTGGATTTTATTTGTTATCAACTGACTTTCCTAATAGGCGCATCTATCTCTTTTCTCCTACCACTGGTACTATCTGGGGATTTTTCAAGTTTTACGCCACATCGGCGGTGGTCCCTTTCAACATTGGTTTGATTAATCGGCCCAGCTGTGCTGCTGATTTTAAACAACAATTCTCCCAATATCCCCAATGGTTTGTAATTGGTTTGCTCCTGTGATAAAAAGGCTGGTAGTGAGTGTGCATAGTTCACAAAGCATCTCCATTATCCCCTTTCATTTATTTTCTTAGTTTTTCTCTTCTTTTCTTCTGTCCTGTTTCTTGGTTGAGTGATGTTTTCACTGTTTCTGCAAAGTAGGTAACTGAAGGACTAGTTGTTTTTTGATTTTTTTTCCTTGCAAAAACGTCGCAATTTATTTGGTACAGGATTTTTCTTGTTTATGCTTCAGTGTGAGCAGCTCATGGGACCTGTAACTCCTATTCACACCATATGCTCTTTAGGTTGTTTTAAGCAGCTTTAATGGTCCCAGCAGGCTAAGCCCAATTTTGTGAATTAAAATTGCTGGTTGATGCATGCAGCACCACAAGTTTTATGTGCTCTGTTTGGCAACCTAATCCACAATGGCATATGGGTTAAGTTTACATTGGACTGATTTAGCTGTCTGAGTCAAGTTGGACGAAATGTATAAAAAGCTTACGCACTGTAGAGAGTACAGGGTAGAAGCCCAAGTTGTGGTGTTATTCACTATGCAGATGGTGCCGAAGAAAAACCCATTTTTTTCACAAGTAAAAAAGAAAAAGAAATAACTGGGGGCATGTCAGTATGGTACACAATGATAGAGGCAACGTGCATCCACACATTGGGCTGTCCGGTGTGTTGTTCTGTTCTTGATGACAGGGGATAACACTGGAGGCCTAGATCTGCCGAGTTTTTCGAGATCCGTAAATTGCCCTGTTCACCAAGATTAGCAGCTGGAATTGAGCATGGACGACAGTACATTGGATTCTTCCTGCTGGAAAATGATTGCTGATTTATCATGCTAGGTTTCAGTCACTATATAATTTGTCGGCTGGATGATTGATTAGATCAACACATATGGTTTGTGCCAGGGATCTAGCAATGATAGATCTGAGCATTAGGAACCATATTTTAGATGAAACTTCATTGTTTTTATTAGCATGTTGAACTGTTCCCTGCTTTCATGTGACCATGTACCTCGCTAGTGCTTTGCATCTGATCTTGGTACAATATAAATATCTGCATGCAAGCATAAATGTATGTGGTGCTGCTTCTCCATGTGTTCTTGCTGGTTATCCTGAATAGGAAATGTCAGGTTGTTGTACGTGGTAATTTTATTTTCATTCAAAAGAATTTCATGCCACTTATATGAATAGGAGTTGAAGTAAATTGTTGGTATGCAAAGTTCCGTACTTCTTTAAAAGAAATGTGCAAGAATGTTTGAAGGGAAACATATTTTAGCTGAATAATATTTTGTAGAGTTCAACACTTTTACTTCTGAAGGTTTAGGTATTATTATTTGCTCCATTCATTGATTTGGAATTGTGTTATTAGTTTTCGGCAAAGGTTCTCGATTTTTTTTTCAAGTGGTGACTATACTGTTCAATTTCTCTTTAGATATTCTGAACCCAATAATATGCTTGTGACTAGCCCATTTTATTTGGGAACTGGTGAAGCGGTCAAAACAAATCATATTTTAGTGTTAAAAAACATTATCTTGCTTTTGATTGATACTATGAATGACAAGAAAATCCAACTACCCCAATTATTTCTCTTTTTTATGTTTGAACCTCCAGTTCCAGGTCATCCATGACCTAATGCAAAATTAAGTTGATTTGTCATTTATGCGAACCAGTTGTTTTGTTGCTGTAAAGCTGGTTTGTTCTTCCTATTGGTATGCGTGTCGTAGTTTCTTCGATTAGTGTTGTCACTGTCTGACCTTTTGTGCAATTATAATTATTAGTTAGCAGGGACATCCAAATGTGGTTCGTAGTCCTACCTTGAAAAATAATACCCGATGGATGGTTGACCTTATACCAAAATCCTAATTCTTTTTTATGAAGAAAATCATGTCACTTGATAGACAGAGATAGCAAGTTGGGTCTTTCTCCAATATAATAGGATCCAATTTGTTAAAACCACTGAAATAAAGAAAACTGGGGTATTAATAAATAACTAACCAGCAGACAGATTTCAAGAAATTGGTCATCTATTTTTTGGGGTTCAGACTTTACTGAACCTTGGTACCTTTAGCATATTATGTAACTCTATACACCACATTTCGTGTTACAACTGCTCATTGTGTGTGTAATTAATTCCAAAGTCTTGATAAGTCCGCTCATTTGTGTCCTGAGTCTGATGCTTTGTCTGACAATGCCTGAAACACTGTTACTGCAGGAACCATTCGTCGAGATACCCGATGAGAAAATCCGGGAGGCACTTAAAGTTGTCCTAGGTACTTCATCTTCTATAGATGCTTCCCATTTCAGTCACCTGCATCACAGCATTTCATCCCTCTTACTCCTTTCGTTTTCTTTCTTCCAGATGTAAGAAATCAACCTCTGCTTATTCACTGCAAGAGAGGCAAGGTAAGCTTAATTAGTTCAGATTTTACGCTCTGCAGCTGCTATCTTCGAGTCAATAACTTTCTACTCACCGTGCAATACTTTCTTATTATGTACCTGCAGCACCGAACTGGATGCGTCGTTGGTTGCATGAGGAAGTTGCAGAAATGGTGCCTGTCATCGGTCTTTGACGAGTACCAGCGCTTCGCCGCTGCGAAAGTGAGGAGCACCGACCTGAGATTCATGGAGCTGTTCGACGTCGCGAGCTTGAAGCACCTGACCAACTCACACTGTTAACCAAGGGCGAGTGATCGCTCGCCCCCGACGTCCGCCCAGATTCTAGTATATCTCCGTCCTGTCCTCCGGCGGTCGCTGAACCGAATCAGCAGTGAATAATTTTTGGAACCCGTAGAATGAATCCATGAGATAGCGACGAGACCTCTGCAAAACAGAAGATTGAAGAAGAACTTGAGAGCTCTATTTTTCCCTGCTCAGGTCCCTGCAGATCCTAAGAACCAGAAAGTTGTGGGTAGGATTGCAAGAGGTTTTCTTTTTCTTCGGTTACTCTTGCGATGAATTCACCATTGTTTTCGGGTACTGAAGCTCTGTACTCGAGCAGCATTGCTAGGCAGAGAGCTTGGCTCTTCTTTGCATGAATGCATCTAAATTAATCAGAGGCTTTTAGCATGGCATGCGACTGATTGGACTGGCATTGGCACACATAGATCTAATGAGTAATGAGCGTATGAGTGGCGGATGATACTAATATGTAGACATTTGAGACCACAACTCCACCAGTGAGCTGTTCATGTGCAATCGATACGAGGAAATTTTCAACCTCCCCAGGAGATCATCTAATTCGTCTAACATCGGTTTTAGCCCGGTTTTCCATCAATTAACTGGGCAATTCTCTTCTTCTTAATTAATCGATGAGACAATTCGTTTGCCTCCGTTTCGGAAAAAAAAACCCGTCTAACATGCAATAAGACATGACAGGTCCTTGTGAGACGAAATGTGGACTCTTCTGTTTGCAAATAACATAACCAATGTTGTACCACTGTTTCACAAGTTTCAGTGTGAGATAGAAATTACACTTGTAGATGTTTTTCTTTTCCTTTCGGTCTATTATCAATAAACAATGCTCTCGCTAGTTTCTCGTATAAAGAAGTAATATGATTGGTGTTTAAAACAAAGTAACATGATTGGTGTTAAAAAAAAAGTAACCTGAATTTTTAGGGTGAAGTGACATGAATTCCCTCTTGCTTCTTATGGTAGTTGAATTCTCTAGTGTACAAGTTGTAAGGCAAGGACTGAGGAAAATCCTATTTGCCGCTCACTGTGGCTAATAGTCGCCAAAACACAAAGGGTAGTGTGAACTGAGCCGGCCCATTTCGCCGAACCCCGCAGATTTTTCTTTTCTTTTCCACTTTTTTTATTTTTTGTTTATTTTTTATTTCTTTTTTTACAAAAAATACGAAAATTTTCAATATTTTTTTAAATGATCGTTTCTCATAATAAAATTAAAATTAACAGATTGTTCATGTTTTCTAAAAATTTCAGAATTTAAAAATAAAAAGATCCAAAAAATATTTCTTTTATATTTTCAAAAATGTTCACCAATTTGGAAAGTGTTTGCTGTACAAGAAAAAGTACGCGATTTTGCAAAAATATTTGTGTCTTCAGTAAATGTTCACATATCCAAAAACAATAAAAAAAAAGTAAAACATGTTGTAAACTTTTTAAAACTATTTGAATTGTCATAAAAAAATTCAGAATTAAAAAATATATTTTTCATTGTTTGATGTTTTCACAAAAAATGAAATTTTAGAAAATAGTTGATAATTTTAAAATGTGTTCGTGTTTTAGAAAATGTTCAGACAAACGGGAACAAAATTTGAAGTTTCAAGTATTTTAAACGGAAAAATATTTTGAAAGCGTGATTTTTGGAATCTATGAACAATTTTTGGAAATCCCAAACAAAAATTGAAAATGTGATGTTTTTTGAAAAAAAAAATATGGACAGATTTTGAAGTTTTGCCACATTTAAAAAAATGAAAATGATTAAACAGGAAAAAGGAAAATTGGAAAATAAAACCAAAAACTAGTAAAGAAATGAAACAACAAACCTGACGTGCCCTGTGTATCGTTGATGGACCGGCCCCGTAAGTCACTGCCTATGGGACAGGTCTACTGTTTGACACACTTAACGTCAAATAGGACTTCCTAAGGATTGGTGTGTTCCCAAATTCCGGCCTAGTTCTGGATCCAAACCAAACTAGGTCGGACTTGTCTAAGCTTAGCAAAGCCCATGCACAAATTGCCCTTAGCCCAATTAGATTAAGGCCCATAATCACATGGATAATTAAGCGAGGTGCGAGGAAATCTTTTGAAGACCATCAAATCATCACTAACATGGTGTAAATGGACCACACGGTATGTGGGGTAAGAAAATTCATATTTGAAACTGAGCAATGATGTTTAGGTTGTTACGTAATTAGATAAAATCCAAAATTCAAAAATAGATGTATATGGACAGTCCATGCAGAGAAAAAGTCCAGGTTTTCTCTGTGTACTTTTAGGGATAAGATTGCATTTTGCAATTGATCATTTGTCACACCTTTTGCGATTCATGAGTCATGACCCCTTTTAACCGATTTACACTGTTTTAGATTGCACAACTAAATTGATGACCGAATACTCCTCACATTTTACCACCTATCTCACATTAACCCTAATCATGATCCTTCATTCTCCGTTGGGGGCCCTCTCCCGTCGCTTCTTTCCCTGCTTTGTGTTGACACTCAATTGTCATATGGGGAGGGAGCGAGAGGTAGTGCACACGTGCGAGCAAAGGGGAAAGGTACCCGATGAAGAAGCATCATGCAAGGGGGAGGGGTAGCCGGGTTACACAACAGTTGGTGGGGATTGTTTGGCAGTGTACCTGTTGGACCAGAGGTTGGGCAGCTGGATTAGCAGCAACGAGAGCTGGAAAAGAGCGCGCGGGGGGGGGGGGGGGGGGGGGGGAGGGGAGGGGGGGCATAGAAGTGGTGAGGAAGAGAAAGAAAGCTTAACCCCTAGTTGTTGCCACCGTGAATGTCATCATCGGTGCATAGATTTCCACTTTACCTTTGTGTGTCAAGAAAAGTCAACATCGTCATCATTAATGCGGTTTGGTTGGAGTCGAGAGAGGTGATAGATGGCTAAGTCGGGGATGGACCTTCATAAGTCGTGTGGGGTATAGGAGCGTCGTGGACATTTCATGTTGGTCCACCATATCAGGATCGAATGTTTTTTAACACAGTACAAACACAGATGCTCACATCCACACAAATACACTCAATCCTATGAACACACGCACACAGATCCTACCCATGTGAGCACCCCTGAGATATCGAGACGACACAATCATCTTGAGCTTGACGAAATCACCACAGATGCCTTCGTAGTCGACGAAAACGTCGCCTCTCACTAAACCCCGGTGAGTTGATTTCATCACAAGGAGCCTAACAATCTGAGAGCATCTCCAACAG
This sequence comes from Elymus sibiricus, assembly GCA_039707655.1. NCBI lineage: Eukaryota > Viridiplantae > Streptophyta > Magnoliopsida > Poales > Poaceae > Elymus > Elymus sibiricus. The sequence goes on from CM077675.1 coordinate 116,692,995, forward strand.
TCGCTGCAAAATACGCGTGCGCGCGATAAACGTTGCTTTTCGCGCGCTCTAGCGGACGCGGGATAATCAGGCGCGCGGGAAAAGATCGCGCGCGCGCGAAAAAGCGGCCGGGCGCGCGCTAGTTTTGGCGCGCGGCGTCCGGCGCGCTTTATAAATCGAGCGCCCGCCACGTGCCCTCTCACCGCCTATCTCCTCGCCACGCGCCCTCTCTGCTCCCTCTGCCGCTCTTTCCCCGCCATCTCCCCACGCCTCGTTGCCACCGCGCCATGCCGCCGCGCCCCCGGAGCATATCGGGCTACCGCGGTGTCCGCCGACGCCCGTCCGGCATGTTCTATGCCGAAATCCGCTCCGGCAACACGCACCTCGGCCTCGGCACCTACGAGACCGCCCACGAGGCCGCCCGCGTGTACGACGCGGCGACGTGGGATCTCCGGCGGCCTCGTTCGCAGATGAACTTCGACGACGTCCGGTCGGCTGAAGAGGCGTGGCAGCTCGCGCCTCCCCCGCGTCTGGCCACCGAGGCGGACCGCCGCGCCGCGTGCAGTCGGGAGCGCCGGCTGTTGATCGCCCGGAGGGACGAGGACGCCATGGCGAAGTGGCACCGCCAGCACCCGGAGGACGTCATCGTCGAGCATGAGTTCTACGCGAACAGGAGGGCGGAACGTGTTGCCGAACGCCTAGACAAGCGTAGGCGCAAGGCGTTGGCTATTTCCCACACAGAGATGGAGAACGACCCCTGGGACCCGAACGACGACCGGTACGTGAACGCGTTTCTTACGACGTCCGATGACACCACCGAGGAGGATGATGAAGAGTAGTGTAGGCGTATTTTTATTTTACTAGCGTTTTTCATTTGTATCGTATGAACTTCATGTGGTGTTTGGCTTGATGTATGATATGAGCTATGGTTTTAATCATAGCGTTGCCTACTCGTGCGATGTTTTTTTTGCAGCGCCTGCTGGAACGGCTCGCGCGTGCTATATTTTACAGCGGACGCTGGAGCTAGCGCTCGTCTGTGCGCTAAAAATTGGCTATTTCGATGCTGTAAAGGCATTTTTTGCGCGCCGCGCGTTAAGCCTATTAGAGATGCTCTGAGCTATACTCAATTTTTTTTTTTGCGAGAATGAGCTATACTCAATTTGTCAGGACCGAATGCCTAAATCATTGTGGTAAATGATAAATGCAATGGAAACAAGGCAAATCACCCGCAAAAAAAGAAAGAAAGAAAGAAACAAGGCAAATCATTACTTAAAAATTTCGGGGAAAAAGGATTTAATTTACCCGATATAAATAGAGTTGGTCACGAGATATCGGTCCCCTCCTCCCCGCACAAGACACAGATTCCAAGCAAACAGTCTTTCTGCCAGAAAACAAACGTCCCTCCCACCGACGGTTGGGGTCCGCCGACGCGGCACCCACATGTCATTCACAGCTGGCTACCCGCGTCGCATCCGAAGCCTCCACACCGTTCGCCTAGTCGGCACTGCAGTCTCGGCTCCTCCCCGAAAATTTCGATTCCCAGTTTGTACACTGTGGAACCAAAAGCCGAGACCGAGACACAGCTCGAGCTCAGCTCAGCTCCCCACTCCCCTGCCCCCCTCTCCCTCCCCCCGAGGCCCCAACCCTAAGCCCCTCGCTGGGCCCCAATGTCGAGGCCGGCGGCCGCGGCCGCAGCGGCGCTGCTGGTGATCCTCGCGGCGGCGGGCGGCGCGGCGGCGAAGACGACGATCGAGCCCTGCTCCAGCGCCGACTCCTGCGCGGCGCTGCTCGGCTACTCGCTCTACGCCGACATGAAGGTCTCCGAGGTGGCGGCGATCTTCGGCGCGGACCCGGCGGCGCTGCTGGCGGCCAACGCGCTCAACTTCGCCTCCCCCGGCGCCGCCAACCGGATCCTCCCCGCGGGGCTCCTCCTCCGCGTTCCCACCCGCTGCGCCTGCGCCGACGGCGTCCGCAAGTCCGTCTCCGTCCGCTACGCCGCGCGCCCCGCCGACACGCTCGCCACCGTCGCCGACGTCGTCTTCGCGGGCCTCGCCTCCGCCGACCAGATCCGCAACGCCAACGGGCTCGCCGAGGCGGACCCCGACGCGCTGCTCGACGCCGGCCAGATTCTCGTCGTCCCCTTCCCCTGCGTCTGCCTCAACTCCACCGACAACTACCTCCCCGCCGTCTACCTCTCCTATGTCGTGCGGGTCGGGGACACCGTGGAGTCCATCGCCGCCAGCCACGCCACCACCGTCACGGATCTCAGCAATGTGAACGCCATGGGGAGCCCCATCGTGGCACCCGGAGACATCCTTGCAATTCCATTGTCAGGTAAAACAATCTCTCAATGCTAGGATCAATTATTGTTGCCACCGAACCCGGCTGCCTTAACACATTCCACATCATTTTCCCACCAATTGTGCTATGAAGTTATCTGCTGATGTAATTTCACCAATAGCTGTGAATACTTTTTTGCTTCTCCGTTTTATACTTGCAAACCAGATACAAAAAGACCATTGTGAAGGCTGTAAAGCGGCAGATTTGTGATACTTTAGGCCATGTTAGAAATGTTAAGCTTTTTTGGACAAAAGGCACGGGGCCTGGCTTTATATTGAAAGCTAATGATTGTTTGCATACAACATACTATGATTATTACCAGTTTGCAGCCCAGACCCAAAAGGATAGAGCGAGGAATGGAACTACCGTGAACAATTAAACACCAAAGTACTCCCTCCGTCCCAAAATAACTGTCTCAAGCTTAGTACAACTTTGTACTAGAGCTAGTACAAAGTTGAGACAGTTATTTGGGGACAGAGGGAGTATTTTTGGAACCGATACTAAAACGACAGTCATTTGCACAGTTGGCGGTTGGATGACAGTTCTATGGTTATCCAGATTCGGAATTTTGGCTTTTGGCAATTACTTTGAATGATCAGATCAAATGCTCATTTTGGTGTTCATCTATATGGAGCTGTATGCGTTATTTTCCTCGCCTATATTCACCCATAACCCGACAGCCTTTTTTACATATAAACAAGTCATCAGTTGCCCACAACTAATCAAATCAGATCAATCTTAAGTTGCATGCCTTCCTGCCACAGCATTCTCAGTGCAGCAAAAGATGGATAAGTCCGAGTCCGAGTACAACTTAATTAGGCCTAGTCAGAAGCTTGTACTGAATTGCCATCTTGCTCCAACATTTCCATAAGGCCCAACAGACAACGGCTATTTGATGAACGTCAACGTTTGGATTTGACGAACGTTGGATGCATAAATACATTTTAATCTGTTTCTTATCGGTGTTCCGGGATTGGGATAAAGCATACTTGCAGCCTGCTAGGTTGTAAAAGATTTAACCCTTCTGTGTTTAGTGAGGTACATGTGGCCACATAGGTGATGTGGATATCATGATTGTTATGAGCTCTCATGTTGAGTGCACATATCAATCAGTATGCTAGCTACACAGTTCCTTTGGATAATATGAATCAGAAAAAGTATTAATAGGAAAAACACAGGAATAAGATCACACATACTTATAAAAGTTAATTGATGGATCTTTACTTTTATTCATGTAAGGTTCTTTTACTTCCATTGATTTTCCTCCTTTTGCTGATTGTTAACTATGTTCAGTAGTGATAGTTGAGTTGGATCTGCTTGCCTGCTTTGGTACCTCTCTGTTGGTTATTTTTCTAATGATGCTTGCTATTTGTTTCTGTGATCAGCATGTGCGTCTACGTTTCCTAACTTTGCTTCGGACTATGGATTGCTGGTGGCAAACGGAACCTATGCACTAACTGCTGGCAACTGTGTGGAATGCAGTTGTGGGCCAGGCGATCTCAAGTAAAGTTGAAGTTACCTTGTCTTTTGTTGAATGTAGTTGTATTACTTAAGTGAGTTACGGACTATAATCTCCTTTTTTCTCTTCCCCCACAGTCTGTACTGTACTCCAGCTTCATTAGCAACTTCATGTTCAAGTATGCAGTGCTCCAATAGCAGTCTAATGCTTGGTAATGTGACTACCCAACCCACCAGTGGTGGCTGCGGTGTCTCGTCTTGCAGCTATGCTGGCTTTGTTAACGGAAGCATTGCCACATCGTAAGCAAACAGCCCAAATAATCTTTGTTCATCTTCTTTGAGTTGAAGATTCTCACTTCTTTGTGTGTGCAGGCTATCCTCGGGTCTTCAACCTACATGCCCTGGTAACTACGTACTCTTTTTCCTCCCATTCAGTCCACTATATAGTTCACTACCGCCTACTGAATGTTGATAGATAAATGCGCAACTACCTACATGCCCATTATTGAAAAATGTTTCTGGAAGATCATTAATATACTTGTGAAATACTAAAAAATGAACCTGGACTGTAGGTAGTTGCATATAATTTTCTGGAGTCCGATCGAATAACACCAAAAAATATTTGACTTGTTTTTGGGATAAAGAGAACAATGGATAATCAGGGCATATCAGGTGAAAATGGATTGTGAAGTTCCAAAATAATCTGAAAGAATTTTTTAGTACTGGATAAGAGAATGTTCTACTTGCATGCTAAATTCAGGATCAACTTCAATCTCATTTCCAAGATACAAGAAATGCATATGCTTTGTACTGCTGCACGTTTTCTGTTCAGTCTCGTGCTTGTGCCGCAGCAACTCCTGTTTCTTATCTGTATATTGCTTCTTCCCTCACAGGACCGCATCAATTTCCTCCACTGATGGAGCCGTCCACCGCAGCAATCCATGACTCGTACCTTGCTCCGTCGCCTTCGCCAGGACCTGGGGAGGCAGGTGGTGCTGTTCCTGGCTCGTCTGACTCTGGATCGTCCTCCCATTCTCTTGCTGGAAGCCTCTCGCCCTCGGTGCATCAGCTGCATCAAATGATCCTCGTTCTTTCTCTAGTCTTCTACCTGCACATGTGAATTCTTCCGTAGGAATATTATTGGATGTATTTGTATTGGATGGGGCCCTCATTTGGGCCCGGTGGAACCTCGATGACAAGGTTTACAGCTCCTCTCTTGCTCACCGTGTCTTAACTACTTCAGTTTCAGTAGGGTTCTACATTTCTTACAGGCTTGATTAACTACGAAATTGTATCTGTTGCATCGAAGTTTGTGGTTCATAAGATCCCAGTCAACATATCTAGGGCTGCCCCTGACTGGACCGGCCCAGTGGAGCTGTGAGCGCCGAGCGTGCCGACCGACCCAGTTAATGTAGCTGTTTGGCTAATGTAGCGACCGGAGGCACTATAGTGATTTGGTTCATTGTAGCAAACCAGACACGGTAGCGAGCTGGTTCACTAGTGTTATTTGTTTTTTCATATATTGAACTTTTTATTAAATATGAATATTTTATGAAAATGTGAATAAATTTTGAAATTTTCTGAACATTTTGTAAATTGAGAACTTAATTAAAAATGCAAAGATAATTAGAAAATTTCCAGACATTTTTTGAATTTTGAACAAATTTTGAAAACACGAATATTTTTAAAAATATATATTTTAATCCGAAAAAAATCAAAATTGTGAATTGTTTTTGAAATGTGAACATTTTAAAAAGTGTAGTTTTTAAAATTTTGCGAACATTTATTTAAAATGACAACATTTTTATAACATAACAAGCATTTTTTATATTTGTTAATTTTGAAAAGAATAAGAAAAAGAAAGGGAGAAAAAACAAAAAAAACCGGAAAGGAAATCAAAAAACCCACTAAAAACAACAGAAAAAAGAAAATCGATCCAGGATGAAGGTTTCCAAAACTCGGTAGGTAACCATACACTACTCTATGCCAAATGGGCCGGCCCACCGAGAGTGACCGCCTCGCCGCCAGTGTGTTTGGGCTGCTATTGGACGCAGTGAGCGTCCAATATATTTTTTCCATCTATATGTTGTTTCTAGCAAGGGAAATGCTAGCCTTGCTCTACATGATGCTTTATTCGGCCATCATGCAAATCATCCTCAGTCCGCTACCTGTTTTTTTTTTCTCACAAGCAGGCACATAGTTTGCATGGGCGTGTTTGGTTGACCGCAACACCCCCCCACAGGCTCCAGGGGATACAATTTTGGCCCAGTTGGTTAGCTGGGGCTAGGCAGCATCAAAATCTTGTCTCGACATGAATCTCGCAACACCGCTCAACCATGCCCTAGAGGAACAGTCGAATCGACAGTTTTCCCTTAGCCAGGCTCGTCTCGTGCAGGCATGGGAAACGTGATGTCGAGCTCGTGCGAGCGGGGAGATGGCGCGAGCTTGCGCTTGTCCTCGAATAATCGACATGAGTAATTTCAAGGACGTCCCGATGATTGCCTCACCTATTTAGCCCCCTTCGGCTCATCGCCTGAACTTCCGCCACTAGTCCCCCCTTTGAGCTCTTCGTCCCGGAAGCTTCTTCACCAATGAGCAATAATCTATGCCATCTTCTCCGGTTGATGGTGGTCGGCGGGCGGTGATCCTTATTCCTTTTCTTCTGTGAGTTGTCCCCCACTTCATCCTTGCTACTCTATGGTTGTAAGTTACATTGCTTCCTTCTCCTTGTAGCTTAGATCTGCCAGCACGTGGCAGATTAGAGTAGATCTGCTGGTAGTATGGTAGGTTATGCACGTATTTCTTCATGATGCTGTGCGAGGATGTGGTAGATCTGATGCTAGTTCTCTTGTTTTAATACTATGATAGGTTTTTCTTATTGCCAGTGATGACGTTCTATTGTGGTAGATCAGTGATAATATGCTAGTATTACATGTTTTTATGTCAATTTCCATGCTAGTATGGTAGGTTTTGCTTGCCAGGACTGATGATGTTCATATGGTCTTGTGGTAGATCGGTGTTTGTGTGCTAGTATGGTAGATGTGATAGTGTGTTCTACTTGATCAGTCCATTCCAATATGGTAGATGTGGTAGTGTGTTCTGCTTCATAAATAGTCCATGCTAGTATGATAGATCCATTGTTCTAGTTTAGTTGGTCTTGGTGCTAATCATTGTAGGAGATAAGCACCCAAGACTTTAGTTAGGCCATTGTTCCATCGGACACCCAACAGACCTATGCCTCCTTTGTTGAGGACTCCCAGGCGATGCCTCCTGATGTAGGTAGCTAGTAAGGCAACCATTAAGGCTTGCAAGGCACATATGGGGGGGGGGGTAATTGAAGGGGGATACAATAAAATGGAAACCTTTCTTGTCCACCTTCGTCATGAACAAGACGTGTGATATCATCGCCAGTGGGGTAAGGATTGATAAGGGGTTCAAGGAGATGCATCCTGAACATTGTTGCCAAGATATGTGGCACATACATGACCTCAACACGACTATAGACCCATCATGGGAAGTAAAGAGCGAGATGGATACAACTGTCCAAGTTTAGAGACTTAAATGACACACTGTGGCATCATGACTCCTTCACCATTATGTTGGAGGTTGAGCACTAACAAGGCCACATCCCCATTAGCTACCCTACAACTTGTTTCACTTGATCTAACATACCAATCACAAATAAAAATAATGATGTTTTTCTTTCTTAGGATTGTCGTAAGGACGCTGGATAGCTCAAACGAACTACCCCCATATGAAACCATCTTCTCCTAGGGTTTTGCTACTGGCAAGCATGCCATAGGATCCAGTGATCCTCTCGGTTAGGCAATCCCTGACTATCCAGACACCAGCAGTCGGAGACCATCATCCTTGATGGCCATGAGAAGGTTGTTGTTGCTGATCATGCTCCTGCTCCCGAGAGGAAGAGGAAGAGGAACGCCTTGATGGACGTGGAGCTGAGATTCTTTAGCATCATGACCAATACCGTTAAGGAGGTGGCATCCGCCATTGGGGAGAGCAAGCCTGTTGGCGTGCACCCTTTCCTCTACAGTGTTGTCATGGACAACATTGGCTTAGTGAGAAGGCTCTGATGGTCACTCTTAGCCACCTCCTGGACAACATTGCACATGGTCTTAGGTTGGGATGGAAGTGCAACACAAGACCCTCTAGCTTAGGACCTGACTAAGCATGCACTACTGTTAGTGCAAAGGTCTCTCACGGTGGCTTGCATCATGATGAGGATTTATATTTTGTGGTAGCTAGGGCTTGAATTTTTTTTATGTCCTATATATTTTGATGAGGTGGTATATATATACTAGCTCGTCATATGGTGATGGTGAACTTGTAGTGGTAGGATGACACCATAGTAGTTAGGATAAACTTGTGATTCATTTGGGTACATGAATCATGCATGGCTATGTTGCTTCTGTTCATATGTTCTTGTCAGGTTGTGTTACTTGTCGTGCTTGTCGAATTTTTGTTCTTCTGCCTTGGTAGGTGAAGTGATATGTGGTTTACTCAGGATGGGTTTCACGAGTCTATGGGTCATGGAGGACATGTCATGAACAAGTGAATGATTACAAGGACATTTTTTATAAAGGGTTTAAGACTAGGGATGAGGTAGATGATGATTACTCCAAGTTTGTGGTCAAAGAGAAGAGCAATCATGAGGTAGGAAGGGTGCATGTCAGCAGTGGCCTGGAAAACTTGACAATCTTTGTCCAGTTCGTCATCATTGTGATCTTGCTGTTAACCTGTGATCACATATGACATGAATTAACAATAGTGTAAGGATGGTAGTTGGTAAGCTCATCAAAATAAGGTGGAAGGGAACCACATCAGCCCGAATGTGTGCAACCAAACACAACGAACCACTTTAGCCCAATCCAATGAAACGCGCGCAACCAAACACTAGGACTTTTTGCTCCCCAAATGCAGCCTGCTGCTTTGTGGGCAACCAAACGCAACGGAGAACATGACCCAGAGCCTGTATTAGCTCAACCCAACTATCGGGCCACGGATACAAGGGGTCAAAATCCATGCATGCAACCAATCACACCCTATGTGTACAACTAGCGTAAGTACATGTGCTCGAAAAGAAATCTAATGGATGTGTAATGTTTCTTTCATTTGAAATATATATATATATATATATATATATATATATATATATATATATATATATATATATATATATATATATATATATTATATTTTTTATCTCACTATTTATACGTAAACTGCTTACTGCGTAAAAAAATGACATCACATATTAAAAAGCTATTCAGAGTATAAAAAACGTTCATTGAGTATTAGCAAAATGTTCATAATGTAAATATAAAATGTTGGCATGTTTCACAATGTATTTTATTTTTCATGTAATTAAAAAACATTAAACTATTTTTTTAAATGTTCATCAAGTACGAAGAAAAATGGTCATCACATTTGAAAATGGTCACTATGTTTTGAACAAAAAGTTCACGTAATTTAAGAAAATAGTTCACCTATGTTTAGAAAAATGTTCATGTACTCCAAATAGTAGGTGACATGTATAAAATTATTTGTTCCATGTATTAAAATATTGTTCACCATGTATTTCAAAAAGTCCCATGATTAAAATAGTATTCATAGTTTAAAAAATGCTCAAATATTTTTTGTATACTAAAAAGGAGTTCACCATGTATTTAAAAAATGTTCATGCAATTGAAATGTATTCATGTATTTAAAGAAATATTCATCAAGTATTAAGAAAATCTTCATCACATGTTAAACAATCAGTTTTGCTAAGTCTCAGTCGACTGAGATTTTGTTATGTCTCAGTCGATGCTATATTCCATTGATCTTGCATGGATATTCGTACAAAGTTTTTCTTTTCAGTTTTTTTATATACTATGTCACTTGATTAAGATTTGATTAAGTCTCAGTCGACCGAGACCTAGTCACATCCTTAGACAATGTCCACTATGTGATCAAAAGTTCGGGAATACCTTGATTTGAAGGGTAAATTGGTAATCAATACTCGCAATAAAGTTGTACTACGTGAGGTTGTTACTTACTTCCCCGCTAATTATGGGCACGTGAGAGGATGGTATGTAATTCTCCACTAGTTACGGGATGGAATAGATATCCATTGCGCGGACTACCCCGGGGATTTCGGCCAGAGTCACACGATGCATCAATACTCGTTGCCGTTGGTATTCTCTACAAGCTATGAATGAGATATTTTTTATTTACGCGGTAACTATAAATGAGAAGATAAGTATGATTTGAAAAGCAATGCGGTGAACATTTTAAACATGCAATGCTTGCTCGACTAGATCTGGGAAGATATGTATGATTTGGCGGAGTACTCTGTGAGGCGGACGTTCGAGAGGCATCGCCAGCGACCAAGATTGCAATTAAGTTTTCACTAGCAAAAATGCCCGTGCGTTGTAATGGAAGAAATTTTTTGACCCTTATACATACACTCCACGACGCCAGCAAATTATTTGAAATCTTTCATGGTGCCATACGAGAAATAACATGATATGGTGTTGTGCGGAAACATAAAAGTGAGACGATTTTTTAAGTGTTTTACAGTTGTGTCAAGTTTATTAGACAATAAAAATATCTACACATAACGAATAGGCATTTTTAAAATACCCCATATGAAAAAGTATTAATTAAGGATGCAACATAAACCTAATTTTAGACATGATTAACACGAAAGATAATACCATTTTTAGAGCTATTTTCGTGTATAACATTCTAAATTTGGAGTTAGGGTTTGAAAGATATGAATATTTTGAAAAGCATTTGAATCTGTCAAAAAAAGAATAAAAAAATAGTCGGGCAGAAATTGCAACAATGTGAAACCCGTCTACCAAGATTGCAATTAAGTTTTCATATATGCGTGTTGGCGGCGGTAGATGCATGCAGCGGTTCGGAAGGAGGCAGCAATGGCCGTGCATGGTTGCTCGATCATTTTTTTTTAAAGATCCAGCAAATTGCTGGCTTGATTCAGATTTAGCAGGAAGCAGCGAAAGAATAACATGGTGAAGATCCGAAGATCAAAGAAAAAGAAAAACAGCAACCCTATTGGTTGCACACAACACCGCACTCCACGGAACACCATCCACCCACGACAAGGCAACGCAGCTCCGACTCCGACGGAGAGCTACGAAGAACTAGGTAAGGTTGACGTCATGAAAGATCGCCGAACGGCCACCTGTTGCACGCCATCGTACGCCATCGAGGCCTCACAACAACAAACAACTGAGGCAATCTCACGGTCACGCCGGAGAAGAGCCGACTACCTCGACCAATGCCACGCCTCCGACCTTGCTCACCCCGTCATCGTTGCCACAAAAGCCACCTTGCACGTCCTGCCCGTAGGAAGCACCATTTGGGATCAAGATCTTCAAGACGGTGCCCTCAAGAGGGGAAACGACGCTCAAGACGTCGCCACCGCACGAGCCTACATTAGGATCTTGGTTTTCACCTGAAGGTCTTGACCCATGAGTAGGGCGAAGATCCCGGACGACGCCTCCAAGGAGGATAACGACGCCCACAGACGCCGTCGTCGCCGGCCGGCGAGCACCGATCAGGCTTTCACCCAGAGCACCCACTCTCACGCAGCCGGCCGAGGCAGACAGGTACCTCTGCTGGACCGCACAACCCCAACGCAACGAGCACGCCAATGCCGCACGGGGCGACCACCATCCTCTACTCCGAGCCTGCAGATTCCAGATCGGGCGCTGCACCCCGCGCATCCACCACGGCCAGAGCCTGCCTGCTCCAGCAAGTGCCATCCGGGCACCACCAACTGTCAGCAGCCAGCCCACCGATCGCAGATCAAGAGTAGACCAGCCAGATCCAGATCCTTAGCTAGGCACCACACGACCGCACTGAGTGCTTGAGCAAGACATCGGGGCGAATTAGATATATAAAGATTAAGAAAACAAAATAGACTTACATCGATGAGACAAAAGGTCTAAAGTACCCTTTTGAAAGTGTTAGATTTACCCAAACGATAAGTGCCACACGTGTGGCACGAAGCACTCCGGTTCTGAAGTTTTTACAATTAAAGTTGCCATCTGAAAAGAAAAACCAAACAAAAAAAACCAAAACTTATCATGCGAAATAAAGTTGTCATCCTCGCGTCACTAAACTTGTCATAAAAACGTTCGGAGTTGCCATGTGTTCGTGCCACACGTATGTCACTTATCAGGGTCCTAGATTTAACTGGTACTCCTTCCCCTCCCTACGGAGTACCTTCCCCTCCCTACGAAGTACCAGGGTACCGTAAAATATAATTCATACCAAGTTTGTATTTAAATTTTCTCTAGCTTTGTTTGAGTTTAAATTTGAAACAAACACAAAATTAAAATGAAATTCATGGTCTTGTCTACATTGATGAATTTTATTTTGAATTTTCAAAAAAATTTAAATAGGGTTACATAGGTAGGTTGCACAAGCTCCCTGAGCAGCACCAGATATGTTCTCCGTGTCTTATGACCTGCATTTTACATACCTTTCTTTCGAACAATGAATTTTACATACTAGCCAGTCAAGAAGTCGCCAAGATCAAGAATCGGTATCCAACTATGAGGATTCCAAAGGGAGGAGAAAATGGCCAAGGCACCGTCAATGGTACTATGGTAGTGACCCCGCACAGGGCACAAAACTTATTGCCAGCAGCTAGCTAGGCTATACTGTCAATGGACGATCACATAAGAGAATGTGTGGCTTTCATGTTTGCTCGACGTGCGGTGGGTAAGCTAGTGCTCGTCCATCACAAGATGCTGTTGTTGTCGTGCTGCTTTGTCAAAGTGTGTCGTGTCAATTTCGTGATATAGCTGCAGTCGTTTCAGCGGAAAAGAGGCACTAGCTGGAAGGGGACGAGATGATTGTTCCTACCCCGTTTCATATGGCCATCTAGTTCCATCTTCTTTGTGAACCGGATGCTGCCATGGTCTATGTGCCTGTCTCCTGGTTTTCTAAGTACTACCTTTCCCTCGCCAAATCAGAATCCCGGATACTAACTGTACGGCATGCCGCTCAACTTCACAAATTCAGTGGGTCATGGTCTACGATATGGACGTTGGATGTTTCTTTTTCACTGTCACATGTGGCGACACACACACATATATATTCCAGAGTACTCTATTACATATAATAGCACATCGCAGAGCCTTTACGTTCTAACCCAGTGGCGGAGGAAAACGAACCATGTTTATGGTTCTTTGATCATGTTTCTTACTTGCTTAATTTTTTTTGAGTTTCTTTTCAACAAAACTGAATCACTTATTTTGGAACAGAGGAATGGATAGATAGATGATCGATCTGCTAATACTAGTTTTGGGGATGAGGGCAGTGGCATTTCCTTCGTAATTGTGTACATACATACATACATACATTAAGCAAAAGAAATAGCACATATCTAAAAAAAACGGCACTGTATTAAATAATCAACGGTGTCGAGCGTAGGTGCCAGTGGACGGTGGAGAGCAACATTTTCCGATTTCGGCTGATGTCCAAACCTAGAGCACGCTCCATGACTCAGCAACCATGAGCATATGTTTCAACATACACGGACCTCCTGCTCATGTCGCTGGTTGGAGTCTTGTCCAGAGATCTAAACTCATATCCAGTGGTGCTGGCAGCATAGACGAGACCGGTACCAAGATTTGGAGCCATACGAGTGATTTTTGTGTACGAGAAGAGAACCCACGGCTGCTAGCACTTCCAACTCAGCAGCACGAGCGAGGAATCTTTTTCTTTGGAGGACTATAAACTCAACAACAGTGCAGGCACAGGCGAGAATCCACGCCTGCTAGAACTTGAAACTCAACAACAACAACAGTGCAGTCCAAGTCCAGTAGTGTGGGCGCGATGAAGGCCGTGTCAGTGACGCAGCTCTTGCCCTGCGTTCTCTTCCTAGCGATCTTGTTCGCTTGGCCTTGGCCGGTCGCCGAGTCGGCGACCAGCCCCGTGGCCGTGCGCGCCGACCTTACGCACGTGGACAGCGGCCGCGGCTTCAGCAAGCGCGAGCTTCTCAGTCGGATGGCCGCCCGGTCAAGGGCCCACGTGGCCAGCCTGTACTCGTCCGCCCGCCCCGGCTCCAGCGACCGCGCGGTGACCGCGCCGGCGGCCCCCGGCACCGTCGGCAAATACTACGTCGGTTCCTCCGAGTACCTCGTACACTTGAGCATCGGCACGCCGCGCCCGCAGCGCGTGGCACTGGAGCTGGACACCGGCAGCGACCTCATCTGGACGCATTGCGCTTGCGAGATGTGCTTCAAGCAGGCGTTCCCGTTTCTTGAACCCTCCGCCTCCGGCACCATCCGTGGTGTCCCCTGCAGCGACCCTCTCTGTGTGCACGGGTACCTCCCGCTCTCCGGGTGCTCTGCCAGTGACAACTTATGCTTGTACGTCTACAGCTACGCCGACCACTCGGTCACGACGGGCAAGATCTTCGAGGACACCTTCACGTTCAAGGCGCCCCACGGCCACGGCAAGCGCGGAACGGTCGCCGCCGTGCCCAGCCTCCGCTTTGGCTGTGGCATGTTCAACACCGGTGTGTTTACATCGAACGAGTCCGGCATCGCCGGCTTCGGCCGCGGGCCGCTGTCGCTGCCGTCGCAGCTCAAGGTCCGCAGGTTCTCCTACTGCTTCACGTCATTCCTCGAGTCGAGGACCAGCCCAGTGTTCCTGGGCACGCCGGAGCCGGACAACCTCGGAGCGCACGCTACGGGGCCCATCCAGTCAACCCCGTTCGCCCGGAGCACCGAGGGTGCGCTCGGCTCGTGGTACGGCCTTTCACTCAAAGGCGTCACCGTCGGCAAGACGCGGCTGCCGTTCGACGCGTCGGCTTTCGCGCTCAAGGGCGATGGCTCCGGCGGGACGATCATCGACTCCGGCACGAGCATCACATACTTCCCGCAGGCCGTGTTCGGAAGCCTCCGGGAGGCGTTCGTGTCGCAGGTGCCGCTGCCCGTCGCGAACTTCACCCCAGACGCGGAAAGCATGCTGTGCTTCTCCGTCGCGCCGAAGAAGAAGAAGGTGCCCGCCGTGCCGAAGCTCATCCTCCACCTGGAGGGCGCGGAGTGGGACCTCCCGCGGGAGAACTACGTGCTGGATATCGACGACGACGGCCGCACAGGCCGCATGATGTGCGTGGTGATCCATCCGGCAGCCGAGAGCGACGGGACGACCATAGGCAACTTCCAGCAGCAGAACATGCACATCGTCTACGACCTGGAGAGCAACAGGATGGTCTTCGCGCCCGCGCGCTGCGACAAGCTGTGACCCAGCGTGCAGGTGCATGTACGTATGCGTCAATTCATGTATGGAGTACGGTTCTACGTCCGTACCTGCTCTAGTCTTCTCTAGTAAGTTCTACCTAGGCACAATGAACATGCATGCATGTTCCTATGTACGGGCTTGTATGGAGTAGTAAATAAAGGTCTCAGATGTTGTCGTGACAAGTTTTCTATCGGGGGAAATGTTCTCTTCTCTTTTTAAGATAGATAGACAGGCATGCTCAAAGGACAGAAACTAGTCATCCACGCACTAACGCTAGCTAGCGAGTTAGGTCTTGATCGACGTCGCCGCCGGATCAGTTTGATGCCCTGTCCTTCGGCATCATAGCTCCAAGTATACGTACATAGCACATTTATCCAGAACATCAGCCGGATACTTAGGAAAACGACCTTCAATCGTAAACTTGCAGCGACTAGTCCAGAAGGCCTAGCCTTGCACCACAAAGCAGGGCCAAACTATTCTCTTAGATTACCCGCACAAGGCTCTGAAAAGTCGAAAATGTTTTGATTCCAGCCAGGCAGCCACACGAGAGTGCCTCACTCCTACGCGTCGGCTGCGGCGCGTCGTCCGCGCCCGATGGCGGGCGTGCCACCTCCTCCGCGGGGTTCCTCGACCGCGGGTGGGCTGCACCCTCGTGGTCCGCCGGTCGCGGGGTCAGCTTCTGGCGCCTTTCGGCCTCCTGCTCCGGCTGGCACGGCGACCCATCCACAGCAACAACGGGCACCAACTCCTCCATACGTGTATGGGGGGCAGCAGTACGCACAAGGCCAGGCGTTGCAGTATCATGTGCCAATCCGGGTTGCAGCAGGGGGAGAGCAGATTCCCTCGTACGGTACACCGGCTGTTGGAGCTTCCATTCCCTCTGAATTACAGCCAGCGAATGCTTCGTTTCAATACCAAGCGCCATTCTCAGTTGGACCGCAGGGGGTTGCTCCAAAACGTAAGAAGAAGAAAAAGCCTCCGAACCAACAGCCGCACTTCGGTAATAACTTACAACATGGCTACCAATATCCTCAGCAGCAAGTGCCGGTCCAACAACAGTTCCCGAACCAGTTTTCACAGCAGCAATACTTGCAACCAACCCAGTACGGACAATACCATCAGCTTGGGGTGCAGACGCAGATACCGCAACAATCAACGTTGTCACAGATGCCACAGGGGCAGGTCCAAGGTCCTTCCGTGGATATACCGACTCCACTTGCTTCTGTGCCTAAAGTGCAGGGAGATACTTCCACGGTCAAGGGAAAACTTAAAAAAGGAGCCCGCTGTTGGAAGTGTGCGGTTGACACGCACGCAACGAAGGATTGCAAGGTTCAGCACTACTATTATATTTGCGACAACAATGCTCACCCGACGTTGCGATGTCCAGTTCTTAAACTCTCTAAGCCCAATGCTTTTGTTTCGGGAGTTGGTGCGGAGGAGACTTACTTTGCCCAGTTGCCAGATTGTGTTGTCAAAGATCACTTGGCACCGGCTCAGTCTCCTATTGCTTGTGTTCAGGTTAGCGGTATTATGGTACCCGCTTCTATTATTGAGAGTCAGATCGCAAGGAGATGTCCGGTTCAGACACAATGGAAGTGGGAGGCAATACCACACGGGGAGGACGCATATCTTGTTAGCTTTCCTTCTTTCGAGGATTTGGACAGGGTTGATGGTATTCAGATGAATGTTCCGTCGGTCAATGCCCAAATCACAATTTCTGCATGGAAGTCTCAAGAGATCCCTCACAAGCTAGAACTCAAACAACTTTGGCTCCATGTTGAGGGTGTTCCTCACACTATTCGTCATTTTTTGGGCTTGTGGGCAGTAGGCTCTCTAATGGGTAAAACCATTGACGTTGATCTCGTCAGCTTGAGACGACGTGGAGTAATTCGCATTCTAGTAGCCATGACAAATACTCAGATTCTGTCGAAGGAGAATGATGATGTTGGGCCTTTTCTTTCCACAGATGTGGTTGTAAAACTCAAGGGAGATGCATTCACTTTCAGGAGAGAACCAGCGGGGTATGTTCTGGATCCAGACTTTACTCCTTTTATCTGGAAACGTAAGGGAGATGATGCGGATGATGATAACACTGGGAAGGAGAAGGACGACGAGATGGATACCTCAGAGCAGGCCGGTCTTTCCTCCAACCTGGCACCATCCAGTTCTACACCTAATACTGATGTTCATATGTCACATGTTCAAGGACATGGCCTCAGTGGCACGACTTCCTCCAACGTGTCGAGTACTGGCTATGTAATGATGGCGGTGACTCCTTTTAACCAAAACCCGCAGACTCCTCGTGGTATTCAGCTAGTGGCGGATATGAGAGCTAACACACCTTTGCGCGGATGTCTTGAACGAGCGCCGGAGGTGCAACATCACGAGACACCGTCGGAAGTCGTTCATTCGCCGGCGCTGGAAAAAGATAGGCCGCAGGTGCATTCTCTTGAGAAGACGAAGGATCGGATGCACATGCATGCAACTGCACGTACACCAGCCATGCAGTACGAGCTGTTGGGTAATACTACAAAGGACGTGCATGTCCAGCCCACTCACATGCATGCACCAGTGGGCAATTCAAAGGACGTGCACGTCAAGGTTCACATGCATGCACCACGTCCGGTGCCATTCCAGCAGTCCAACATGCATGCACCAGGTCCAGTGCCATTCCAGCAGTCCAACATGCATGCACTGGGTCTGGGACCTTTACAGTCGACCAAGCAGCCGGGAAACACGCAGGTTGCCCCTTCTACACCGACCAACAACCGTCGTCCGAGGTAACAACAGTCCCTGACACGCTTCTGCCGGCGGCCTCGTCGCTAGAGCCGGTGGATGAGAATGTCGGGGAAGGGGTTGCTACTTCACCATCATCCCCTCCTCCGGCAACAACGCCGGCACCACGACAACAGCTGGAGATGACTCCTACACGCCGTAGTTGTCGGCATACGGTTGCCGACGACGGTTCTACGGACACTGATGAGGACTCCTTGTCCAAGGCTATGCGTCGTAAAGCAGCGCAGAATCTTGACAACCAAAGTATTACATCGTCATCCAAATCCTTTTTAGCATTTTCCAATAATACCATCGTTGCTAAGCTGAATAATGTGGGTGTCAATATTGGTAAGAGTCAGAAGGATATTTCTATTTCGACTAATGCTTTGAAACATTTGGAATATGACCGGTTAAAACTTACCCCACGTGTTTCTAGCAAGTCTTTTACCTCTCATATTGATGAGGAGGAGCTGCATGCCACATCTGATGGTCAGCTACTATCTCATTTAGTAGGAGAGGTTTCGGACGTGGGTCTAGATGAATCCGGGCTTAGTTCATTTATTGAGCTTACAGCATCCGGACGTAAATCAAAGACCGCACGTTCGAAAAAACTTAGTAAGTCCCATAAGAGGGCGCAGTGTTCTAAATCTCCTATTGTTTCCTCATGAATGGAATGTTTTTTAATAGCAGAGGTCTACGTGACTTGGCTAAACATTTATTCATTGCGGAATGTAATAGGGAATACAATTTAGATTTTTTGGCTATCTCTGAAACGGGGAGACGTGATTTCTCAGTAAGTTTGCTTAACCGTCTTTCTGGCGAGATAGACTTTACTTGGGTTTCACGACCGCCTAGAGGTCGTTCTGGGGGCATTTTAATCGGCGTAAATACAGGGACTATGGATGTTTTGGCTAGTTCGAATGGTGAGTTTCACGTTAAACTCCATATTCGCAACAAGGCCGACAACTTCACATGGACCCTAGTCGCCGTGTATGGGGCTGCCCAAGATGAGTTCAAGGCAGATTTTCTCCGTGAATTGGTTAATCCGGCGAAAGATAATCCCTATCCCATTCTTATAGGTGGGGATTTCAATTTGCTTCGATTTCCAAATGAGAAAAGCCGCGGTTGGTTTGATAATCATTGGCCTTTCCTTTTCAATGCTGTCATCGACAGTTTAGATCTGCGAGAGATTTCCATGATTGGAAGACAATTCACTTGGGCGAACAGTCTTCCAGAGCCGACATATGAGAAACTAGATCGTGTTTTAATGGATACCGACTAGGAATCTAAATTTCCTATGGTGTCTGTTCATGCTCTACCTCGTATCGAGGCCATATCAGACCACGCACCCATCCTCCTAACTACCGGGTTGCCACGACCGCAACATAAACGCAAGTTCAAGTTCGAACTCGGGTGGTTGCTTCGGGATGGCTTCCACGACATGGTCAAGGAGGTGTGGGAGAAACCGGTAGCCGGGTCAACCCCAATACACAGATGGAACAACAAAATGCGTGCATTACGTAAATTCTTGGGTGGTTGGGCTAGGCATACGGTGGGTATCCTCAAAAAGGAGAAGTTTCGTCTTTCATCTATTATTGATGAATTAGAAGCTTTGGCAGAGGTTAGACCTCTATCTGAGCATGAAATCGAGATCAAGAATCACTCGAATGCACAGATAGCTAACATGCTGCGTGAAGAGGAACTCAAATGGTACCAACATTCTAACTCTCAATTTATCCTGAAAGGTGATTCGAATACTAGATATTTCCATGGAGTCGCCAATGGCAGGCACCGGAAGAAAATTATTCACTCCCTACAACAGGATGAGGGTGCGATTGAGGGGCATGAGCAACTTAAATCTTATATCACCAATTATTATAAAAATCTGTTCGGAGCCCCAGAGGAAGGAAACTTCTCGATGGATGAGTCCCGAATAGATGACATCCCCCAGGTCTCTGATGAGGAAAACTGTCTTCTAACAGCCCCATACTCCGAGGAGGAAGTTAGAAAGGCGATTTTCCTAATGGAGCATAACAAAACCCCGGGGCCGGATGGTTTTCCCGCTGAGTTCTATCAGAACTTCTGGGAAGTCATCAAATCGGATCTTCTACTTTTGTTTAGCGACCTACATGCTGGCCAACTAGAATTGTTTCGCTTAAACTTTGGTGAGATTATTTTATTACCTAAGGTTAATGAGGCTGAAAGGATACAACAATATAGACCTATTTGCCTCCTTAATGTTAGTTTTAAAATATTCACCAAGGTTGCGACTATTAGGCTAAATTCGGTTGCTGAACATGTGGTTCGGCCTTCACAGACAACTTTTATGCAAGGCAGACATATCCTAGATGGAGTTGTTATCCTTCATAAAACAGTCCATGAATTACACCGAAAAAAGCTGAATGGAGTGGTACTCAAAATAGACTTTGAAAAGGCTTATGACAAAGTCAAGTGGCCTTTTCTTCAACAGACTCTCAGAATGAAAGGATTTTCTGCAGAGTGGCGCGCTATGATCCATAGCTTTGTTTCTGGAGGTAGTGTTGCCATTAAGGTCAATGATGACATTGGACACTATTTCCAAACGAAGAAGGGATTGCGACAAGGTGACTCAATATCACCCATGCTATTCAATATAGTGGCTGATATGCTAGCGATCATGATTGAGCGTGCCAAGGCTGATGGCCAAATTAATGGGGTAGTAGATCATCTAGTTGATGGTGGTCTCTCTATACTTCAATATGCCGACGATACAATTCTCTTCATGGATCATGACCTTGAGAAAGCAAGAAATCTGAAACTGATCTTATCAGCATTCGAGCAACTCTCGGGTCTTAAGATCAATTTTCATAAAAGTGAATTGTTTTGCTTTGGCGAGGCTCAAGACGAGGCCCACCTGTACGCTGAACTGTTCGGATGCGGGTTGGGCCAGTTTTCGATCACATATTTGGGGATACCGATACATTATCGAAGACTCACAAATGCTGAATGGAAACACGTTGAGGAGAGACTGCAAAAAAGACTTAGCAGTTGGAAAGGTAAACTGCTGTCTCTTGGTGGAAGATTGGTCCTCATAAATTCAGTACTAAGTAATATGGTACTATATATGATTTCCTTCTTCCAATTGCCAAAAGGAGTTTTACATTGATTGGATTACTTCCGATCAAGATTCTTTTGGCAAGGAGATAGTGAGAGAAAGAAATATCAACTGGCTAAATGGAGTGTGGTTTACCGTCCCAAAGACCAAGGCGGGTTGGGCATTCATGACCTTGAGGTTAAGAATAGGGCCCTCCTCGGCAAATGGTTGTTTAAATTATTGACGGAAGATGGTGTATGGCAAACCCTCCTGAGGAGGAAATATGTGGGTTCTAAGGCGGTATCCCAAGTATACTGGAAGCCTGGGGACTCCCACTTTTGGGCAGGTTTAATGGCTACGAAGAAATATTTCTTCTGCTATGGATCCTTCTCGATTAAGGACGGCTCGGAAATTAGATTCTGGGAGGACAAGTGGCTAGGAAATGCCACACTCCAGGAACAATATCCGGCTCTATACAATATTGTGCGTCACAAGGGTGATACTATCGCCACGGTAATGGAATCATTTCTGCCAAATGTGACGTTCAGAAGAGATTTAATTGGACCCAGACTCCAATCGTGGAATATTCTTCTCCAACGATTGTCCACGGTGCAATTGTCACATGGGTCTGATGTATTCCGATGGAACCTCCATGAGAATGGAAAATTCTCAGTGGAATCTATGTATAGAGCGTTAATCCAGTCTGATGTGCCAGTTGATAATAACAAGAAGATCTGGAAGATGAAGATACCTCTTAAGAACAAAATTTTTGCATGGTATCTTCGTCGTGGAGTCATTCTTACTAAAGATAACCTTATTAAGAGGAATTGGCATGGAAATCCACAATGTGTCTTTTGTCACCATGATGAGACAATAAAACATTTATTCTTCCAATGCAAGTTGGCTCGTTCTATATGGTCAATCATCCAAATAGCTTTTGGCTTGTATCCTCCATGTAGTGTTGCTAATATATTTGGCAACTGGTTACATGGGATTGATCACAGGTTCAAAATTCTTCTAAGGGTGGGAGCGCTTGCCGTTATTTGGTCGCTTTGGCTATGTAGAAATGATAAGGTTTTTAACGATAAAAGTACTTCTCCGTTGCAGGTTATCTACAGATGTACTGGGATTCTTCGTTTATGGTCCTCTCTACAACGTGTGGAGAATCGAGACCTGTTTACGGAGGTGTGTACATGATTGGAGGCTACGGCGAGGGATACTTTTACCCAACATGGCTGGCAGCATGATCTTAGGATTGGTGCCCCTCCACTTTAGGCGTTATACACACTCTACATGTTTCTTGTATTTCACCTTTTTATTTTTATTGTTTTATGAGGAGACCTTGTTTGGCTGTGTGCATCTCAGTTATGCAGAGGCCGGGTGTAATGCTTAAACCTTTTAAGTAATAAATCGCCCCTTTTCGAAAAAAGATGCATGGCATGAGAAGATTTGGTTAGCCATCTCCCGTTTCCCCGCGGAGCACACACAACATGTTGCTCGATCGGGGCCATAAAACTTGTGGATGGCAACCTGTTCTCAATCAGCAACCGGATAAATACTTTGATCTTGAGGGGAACTAATGTCCACTCGCCAAACCTCACGAAAAGCATTACTCCGTCATGCATTTTGGAGTAAATAAAACTCGCGGAGAAGATACCTGAGGTCTCCAATGACCAAGAGATCAAGGCCCGGTTTTTGACAAGGGGAGTCATCTAAGAGCATCTACCGCCGGCCACCCCAAACCGGCCTCACACGCCCAGGCGGACGGTCCGGTCACGAAAATTTGACCCTGATGGACGCCTCAAATGGGCTTCAAACGACCGGGCTGACCGGTACCCCTCATATCCATCCCAATGAGGCGGATATGGGGGCGTTCGGGTGCGTCCGCCACGTCGGACTGACGATGAGGTCTCACGCGGAATCGTCTGGAAACCCGCCGGCCGGCCGGCCGGACGTCTCCTGGGGGTGGGGGGGTCCGGCTATTTAAGCCGGCTGGCGTCCCCTAACCCTAGCCCATCCATCTCCTCCCTCTCTCTCCTGCCGGCTCGAGCCCATCCGCCTCCTCTCTCTTCCGCTCCGCCGCTCTTCCCACGCTCTTCGGCTTCGTCATGATCCGGCAGAAGATGACCACGTATGCTATGCTCATGCCAGAGCGTCGGTACCAGATCGAGCAAGATATCCGGGCGAGGCGCGCCGCGCTCATCGCCATCGGACTACCTTCGGACTTGCTGAAGCCGGAGGAGGAGGAGAAGGAGTAGGCGGAGGAGGGGGCGGAGAGGAGCAGCAGCCGGCTCCGATGGAGGTGGCGGATCCGGAGGACGAGGAGGAGGCGGAGCAGCCGGAGCAGGAGTTGGCACCAGCTTCGGCTTCAACATGGAGCAGGCAGAGGCGGAGTTCGCCGTCGCCCAAGCGGACGAGATGACGGAGCAGCAGACCATTCTGGAGTCGATCCAGGATGAGGACTATGTGGAGGCCAACCGGCGATTCATCCGGCAGGAGCGTGCGACGAACGCTCTTTTCACCGAACTCGATGCGGAGGCCGACGCGAAGGAGCCGGGAGAGCCGCAGGAGCATGAGCTGCAGGTGCCACCCATGTACCGACGCCGGGCACGAAGATAGTGGACATCTCCAACGAGGACTAAACTAGTTGATCTACATAGTACGTAGGATTTTTTTACATGTTTTTGTATGAATTTAAGATTTCTAGTATGAGGTATCCGACTGCAAATAAGCAAATTTGAGACTTGATCGGTCAGTACCCGCCAATGCGTCTGGATGCGTCCGTGGACATTTGAGAGGCCAGATTTACAAACTCCGACAATGAATGCTCAAAAATTCTCTATGCAACGCCTCCGCATCGGAGGGACTCCAGCGAATTGAGCGCTCTACATAAATGAAGTTCACAATCATGTTCTGCATGGACACGCGCAAGGCGCAACCGAATTGTCCTGGTCAAGGGAGATGACAAAAAGCCTTTTTTTAATGTTATTCCATGATTGAAGGATCCGAATATCCCGCGAACATTAGAATTTTAGACATGGCAAATCAAACTTTTTTTGTCAAATTATGTTTGCGGAGGGTGACAAGTTTAGTTGACGAGCATGGTAAATCCATCTCATTTTTTTTGCCATGAAAATTCCATGCTCACCAACTAAATTTGACATCCTCATGCCACCATAAGTTATCATGAAAAACATTTGATTTGTCATGCCTAAAAATCTGACTCGGATTTTTAGCATTTCCGTAATTGAAAGCCACCCTTTGCAAGTCCCACCAGAAGATCAGGGTTGCACGGGTATTTTACAGAAATCAAGTCGTCGTCGTCCCCCCCACCCCCCTACTCATGTTGAGATAGCCCCCCTTGACCATTTAGTCATAGCTGCAACATTCATAAGCTTCGGCTAAAAAAAGGCATTCATAAGCTTAGAATTCAGAACCCGGGCCCAACTTCTACCAACTTGACCATGTTGTACTTTCCCATCTCTTGATTATTCCAAAAGAACCAAGAGGGTACATGCTTATCACAAAGCGAGATGTTCGACGGGCAAGAGTTGGTACATCCTCGAAAGTTTGCGCTGCATGAAATTAAATTTAAATTGCTTATTTAAGAAGATCTCTCGCTTCGCGCCTGGGCCAGCGGGTGTCCTCTAACCATAGCGCCTTCATAAGGGGCCGATGTGTGCATGGCAACTTCATGTTCGTGCAACAAACGGCCCGTCAGTTGCACAATCTGTGAGTTTTCAGGGTCCTCCTCAAGCTTGACATTGCGCGCGCCATCGATACGGTCTCATGGGCGTTACTCCTCAACGTCCTTTACCACCTTGGTTTCGGCAGACAGTGGATTGAATGGGTAACCATCCTACTCTTCACCGCCAGCACACGAGTCCTCATCAACGGCTCTCATGGGCCTCCCATTGCCCATGGACAAGGGCTACGCCAGGGCGACCCCTATCCCCGTGCTTTTCACTTTAGCCATCAACGCCCTAAATAGCTCCTCCTTCACGCCCACCACTGTGAGCTGTTACAGCGCCTCACTACCTCCACGCCTCCTCGAGCATACCTCTCTATGCCGATGATGTTGTCATCTTCTGTCACCCTCCGCCTCAAGACCGAAAGGCCATCGGGACTATACACCAACTTCGACAAGTGCTTCGCAACGCCTATCCAGTGCAACGACTCCGAGTTATTCACAATCGGTACCGAG
The DNA here is from genome assembly GCA_039707655.1 of Elymus sibiricus. Lineage (NCBI taxonomy): Eukaryota > Viridiplantae > Streptophyta > Magnoliopsida > Poales > Poaceae > Elymus > Elymus sibiricus. Next base: position 116,718,110 of record CM077675.1, read on the forward strand.
CTTTCTTGTGCCATTGGCCACTTCCCAATTCTTATGTTATGCTCTAAATACAAGTATAAAAAGAAAGGCTAACTTCTGACGAGCGAGTGGAGCGAGGCCCGTTGCCGGTAGGCTTGGGCCGAAGCAGATCAGTATTGACCTAGGTCACCTGTGTTATATATACCTCTTGTAAGCCTCCGCACGGGATAAGTTCATCAGTTGTAAATTCCCGGGTTTTGTAACCTCTCCCGATATAGTGTACGCTGGCTGGCGCCCGTGGTTTGTCCCCTTTGTCTTGGAAGGGGTTTCCACGTTAAAATCTCGTGTCTCCTGTGTTGATTTCGTTCTTCGTCGATTGATTTGTGTGTCATATCTCTAACACCGATCACCTTTCTTGGGTTTACCGTCTCGGCGAGGAAGCCATCTGCGACATCGCTCCAACCAATCTTCGACAAGCTAGTCAAGAAACTCTCCACCAGGCGCCCCACACTCCTCTCTCGCGGTGAACGCCTCGCCCTTGTGCGCCATGTCATATGTGCGATGCCTACCACATCATGATGGATCTAGCCTTATTCCTGTTGGTGCTCAAGCATGTCAACTGAATCCTTCGCGGATTCCTATGGTACGATCTCATGGAGACCCGTAATGGTCATGGACCAGTACATTGGCAAAGCGTCTGCCGTCCCCTAGAGTTGGGCAACCTTGGAATTCCGGATCTCCACCACCAAGGCGTCTCCCTCCGGGTGCATTGGCTTTGGTTACAACACACCGGCCCAGCTAGGCCTTGGGTACACCTTCATCTCCCGATCGACCTCGAGGCTTCCGTGCTACTTGTAAACTGCGTTGGGTTTTCCCCCGAAGAGGAGGGGAGATGCAGCACAATAGAGATAAGTATTTCCCTCGGTGAGAACCAAGGTTATAGAACCAATAAGAGAACCACACAAATTCCCGTCTTTAGCACCTACAGACAAAAGAGCAGACACTTGCATCCAACGTGGGTAAGAGGGTTGTCAATCCCCTTGAACTCGTTACTTGCAAGAGATAAGTAGTGATAGATAGATAAATTAATAAATATAAATTGTAAATAAATAAATAGTGGCAGAAATATTTTGAGAGTTTGTGTAATAATATTTGTGAAGAGACCCGGGGGCCATAGTGTTCGCTAGAGGCTTCTCTCTCGAAGAAAGCATACGGTGGGTGGACAAATTACCGTTGGGCAATTGATAGAAAAGCGCATAGTTATGTAATATTTATTCACGGAAATGATCATATATATAGGCATCACGTTGATAAGCAAGTAGACCGACTCCTGCCTGCATCTACTACTATTACTCCACCCATCAACCACTATCCAGCATACATCTAGAGTATTAAGTAAAAACGGAGTAATGCTTGGAGGATGATGACATGATGTAGACAAAGTAAATACAATTAATATGAATGAAACCCATCATTTTACCATTAGTGTTAGCAATACAATACGTGTCATGTCCCTTTCTGTCACTGGGATTGAGCACCGCAAGATTGAACCCACTACAACACACCACTCCCACTGAAGATAAATCAATCTAGTTGGCCAAACCAAACCGATAGATCGGAGAGCATTACGAAGCTATAACAATCATGCGTATAAATAACCAGCAATGATTCAATATATTTTCATGAATAATCTAAACATAAACCCGCAATTCATCGGATCCCAACAAACACACCGCAAAGAAGATTACATAGGATAGATCACCGCGGGAATTGCGGTGATCTTTGCACTGAAGAACATAGAGAGAGAGGTAGCCATCTAGTAATAACTACGGACCTGTAGGTATGTGGTGAACTACTCACACATCACCATAGGAGCATCATGGTTGATGTAGAGGCCCTCTGTGATCGATCCCCCCTCCGACAGGGCACCGAAACAGGGCTCTAGATGGGCACACGACGGAACAGAGACTTGCGGCAACGGAAAAAGTTTTTTGGGAGGCTCTCCAGGGTTTTTGGGATACTAGAGAATTTATAGGCGAGAGATGAGGGCCAGCGGCCATGGGAGGTGGCCCCAAGCCATCAGGTCATGGCCACCCCCTAGGCACGCCCTGTTGGCTTGGTGCCACCTGATACTTGTGATCTGCATTGGGTTTTTCATGAAGAGCAATGGGTAATTGCAGCACAAAGTGGTAAGTATTTCCCTCAGTTATGAAACCAAGGTTTATCGAACCAATAGGAATATCAATCCTCAACCGTCTTCAGCGGCTGCACACAAATGAACAAACAACTTGCACCCAACACGGGCAAGAGGGTTGTCAATCCCCTTGATCTCGTTATTTGCAAGCAAATGAGTTGTGTAGATAATTGTAAATAAAATAAAAAGTAAATAAAGGCAGCGACGTAATAACAGCGTTTGTTAATTTATAAGTGAATAGACTCGGGGGACATAGTTTTCCCTAGCGGCACCTCTCATGTAGGCAACATACTGTGGGTTACAAATTACCGTTGAGCAATTGATAGAAAAGCGGATAGTTATGCGATTTTCACGGCAATGATCATGTGTATATAGGCATCACGTCCATAAACAAATAGGCCGACTCCTGCATGCACCTATTACTATTACTCCACTCATCGACCGCTATCCAGCATGCATCTAGAGTATTAAGTAAAACAGAGTAATGCATGGAGAACGATGACATGATGTAGACAAAGTAAACTCAAGCAATATGAATGAACCCCATCGTGTTATCCTTAGTAGCAACAACATAAAGACGCATCTTGTCCCCTACTTTGTCACTGGGATATAGAAACTCGTCAGGTTGAACCTACCACAACGCACCACTCCCACCGATGAAATATCAATCTACTTGGCCAAAGCACATCAATAAATCGGAGAGCATTACGAAGCTATAATGATCATGCAATTAAAGACAATATATATCAAAGGTATCTTAAATACTTTTCATGAATAATCTGAACATAAACCCACAATTCATCGTATTTCAACAAACACACCGCACAATAGGATTACATCGGATAGATCAAATCGAAGATGCGATGACCATTGTATTGAAGATCAAGAGATAGAGAGATTGCCATCTAGGTACTAGTTATGGACCCGTAGGTCTGTGGTGAACTACTCACACATCATCATGAGGGCAGCAAGGTTGATGTGTAGGCCCTCCATGATCGATCCCCCTTCCGGCAGGGTGCCCGAACGGAGCTCCAGATGGCCTCGTGACAGAACAGAGACTTGCGGCAGTGGAAAAAGGGTTTCGGGACTGCTTCTGATTTTTTTGCAATATTAGAGAATTTATAGGCCAGAGAGGAGCGTTGGGAGAGCCACGAGGGGGCCACCACATATCAGGGCACGACCCACCCTCTAGGGCGCGCCGTGATGTGTGGTGGGGCCCTCGTGCGCCTCCGGGCCTCCTTCCAAAGCTTCCAGGTCTTCTTTTGGTCCAGAAAAAATCATCAAAAAGTTTCGTGGCAATTGGGCTTCGTTTGGTACTGTAAACCTAAAAAGTAAAAAACATGCAGAAAATAGCAGCTGGCTCTGGGCATTGGGACAATAGGTTAGTGCTCAAAAATATTATAAATTGATAAATAAAGACCCAAAAAGTATCCTAGAATCATAATATATCAGCATGGAACAATAAAAAATTATTGATACGTTGGACGTATCAAGCATCCCCAAGCTTAATTCCTGCTCGTCCTCGAGGAGGTAAATGATAATAACATAATTTTTGATGTGACATGCTATCCATTATGTAATCTTATGCATGTATGCTCATCGAGAAAAGATAAATCAACAAATATTAACACAACAATATTTAAAGTGTAAGAAACAAAATCATTCATCCTTAAAAGTATACGATCCTTAAGAAATGTTTACCTCCCATTCATCTTATTGTATTATCAAGGCATGGATCCATCTTCACCACATTAATACAAATGTTAAGCACCATGGTGTCCAAGTTAGGCAATTGGATCATACTTTTTCAATATGCATCAACTTTTTATTCTTCACGCAATACATGAGCGTGAGCCATTGGACATAGCATTTAGGTGGAATAGAGTATGGTGATAGATATCAAAGGTGTAAAAAGTGGAGAAGATAGTCTCATATCAACTAGGCGTATGAACAGGCTATGGAGATGCCCATCGATAGATGTCAATGCGAGGAGTAGGGATTGCCATGCAAATGATGCACTAGAGCTATAAGTGTATGAAAGCTCAAATGAAGCTATGTGGGGTGTGCATCCAACTTGCTTGCTCATGAAGACCTCAGGCATTTGAGGAAGCCCGTGATAGGAATATACAAGCCAAGTTTGTAATAATGAATAGGTAATTCCCACTAGCATATGGAAGTGACATATGATGAGACTCTACATGAAGAGCATGGTTCCACTTTGAGGCACAAGTGTGGTAAAAGATAATACCAAAGTCCCTTCTCTCATTTTCTCTCATTTTTATTTGAATGGTGGGCTCATTTGGCCTCCCCCATCTTTATTTTTCGTCTGGGGTCTCATCTCGACTTGTGGGAGAATCGTAGCCTCCATCATTCTTTCCTCACTGGGACAATGCTCTAATAATGATGATCATCACACTTTTATTTACTTACAACTCGATATGGAGAACTGATATGAAGATATGACTCTGTATGAATGCCTCTGGCAGTGTACCATGATGTGCAATGATCTAGCGTGACATGTATAAAAAATATGATGAATGGTGGCTTTGCCACAAATACTATGTCAGCTCTATATGATCATGCAAATCAATATTACGATGAACAAACTAGTCATGTGAAGCGACGATGGAATTTGCATGGCAATATATCTCGGAATGGCTATGGAAATGCCATGATAGGTAGGTATGGTGGCTGTTTTGAGGAAGATATAATAAGGCTTATGTGCAACAGAGCATATCATATCACGGGGTTTGGATGCACCGGCAAAAGTTGCACCGATCCTCGAGGTGAGAATGGGCAATGCACGGTACCGAAGAGGCTAGCAAATATGAGAAGGTGAGATTGCAACTGTCCATGGTTTCACATTAGTCATAAAGAACTCATATACTTATTGCAAAGTTTTATTAGTTTTATCACAGATCAAAGTACTACTCGCATGCCCCGAGGGAAGAGGTTGGCAGGAGTGAACCATCGCTCGCTTCCGACCCGAAACAACACTAGGATTTCAACGAGGAATAGAAATGCTCACACATCATCACCATGCATCTTTAATTTTTAGATGAACAAAAAGGTCAACCTTTCTTAATATCGACACTTCTACGGTTTAACAATTATGAACTCACACTTATTTCATATTACTACATCAATATTATTGACCCACAATTTCTCTCTATGTGCTACTTGATGGTTTTGATTATCACTCATTGAATACCTAATATTTTTGGACTAGTCTTATGACCCATGCAAATTACCGTCACTATTTGTTAACTCTCAAACAAATACAAGTGAAGAACGAGAGTGAAATCATTTCTATAAAATCTACACGCCACCGTGCTCAAAAAGATATAAGTGAAGTACTAGAGCAACTGCTAAGCTCAAAAGATATAAGTGAAGCACATAGAGTATTCTAACAAATTCTGATGAAGGTGTGTCTCTCTTAAATAGGTGTGTCCAGCAAACAATGATTGTGGAAAACTGAAAGTAAAAGCAAAAAAAATCACACGACGCTCCAAGCAAAACTCATATCATGTGACGAATAAAAATATAGCTTCAAGTGACATACCGATGGATTGAGATGAAAGAGGGGATGCCTTCCGGGGCATCCCCAAGCTTAGATGCTTGAGTCTCCTTTAAAATATTACCTTGGGGTGACTTGGGCATCCCCAAGCTTAGGCTCTTGCTACTCCTTATTCCGTGGTCCATCGTGACAACACCCAAAACTTGAAAACTTCAATCACACAAAACTCAACAAAACTTCGTGACATCCGTTAGTATAAGAAACATATTGCATACTTTAGGTACTGTTATAAATTGATTCAAATTTCATAAATTCATAATAGGTACTTTATTGTAACTTCTCCATGGCTTATACCCCCCGATACAATCCATAGCATAATCAAAATAAGCAACTATGCAAGCAAAAACAGAATCTGTCTAAAACAGAATAGTCTGTAGCAATCTATAGAGAACCTATACTTATGTAACTCTAAAAATTCTGAAAAATTAGGAAAACCTCAAAAATTTGTATAGCAACACTATGTAAAAATTCAGATAATTATCACGCTCCAGTAAAAAATGAAAATTCCTGTACTGGAGTCAAAAGTTTATGTTTTGTTTCATCATCGATTCTACTCATCTTGTGGGTCATCCCAAAGGCTTTACTTGGCACAAACACTAATTTAAACACAAAAACATAATAATTACGGAGACAATAATCATGTTATCGAAAATAAACAGAAAGTTAAAGCAAAAATTTAAAGATAACTATTGGGTTGCCTCCCAACAAGCGCTATTGTTTTATGCCCCTAGCTAGGCATAATGCATAGTTTCAAGTATTGTCATCTTTGACATCAAGCTCTTCAATGACACAACCATGGAGAATAGGTGAAATAGGAGGCTTTGCAATAGGATCCTTTATCAAATTTATAAAGTTGGGATGAACACTAATCATCTTTAGATCCTCGTTTCTTTTGGTAGGAGGTGTACTAATGCTCTTAGGTATATATATATGAACTTGGGTTTTTTGTTTCGAGAGGTACCAGCATTAGTTTTAGAAGGTGTGAAAGCGGACCCTACTTTGTCAATGACCTCTTACATTTTATCAATTCTATTAAAGCCGTGTTCTATCCTCTCATCAATAGTAGTGTCCTTTTCTTTTAAAGCTTTCAAAGTCATTCCTACCCGTGACCCAAGTTGAGTGATATGATTATGAAGTTTTTTATCCAACTCCTCAATTGGTTTATTTGTGATCATTTTTCTTTTCAATAGCATCAAGCCTTTGCATAACATATTCCAAGGTCAAACTAGTCTCATTGACAATAATGGGTGGTGTCCCTACAAGATTTTCAATTGCATTATAGGCATCCAGAGTGTAACACATTAAGAAATTCCCACCGGTGATGGTGTCAAGGACGAACCTATACCAAGTGGTCACACCAACATAAAAATTGTGAAGCAAGGTAGTAGTGGATAACTTTTTAGTTTCTTTATTTTGGGAAAGCAAATTCTATACCATGCATCTTTCAAACTTTCTCCTCCCCATTGTTCAAAATTTACTACATCATCATTGGGAGTAAAGCGAGCGGAAGAAGAACTAGTCATGACTTAAAATTAGTAACGAGCAAAGATAAATATTTTTGTATTTTTGATTTTTATGAGACACGCTAAATATAACATCAAATAAAAAGAAGAACAAGTGAATGAAAATTTGTGTGAAGTTACTTGATAGTTGATGATGATATTACCCGGCAACGGCGCCATAAATCCTTCCTGATACTTGTGATCTGCGTTGAGTTTTCCGTGAAGAGGAACGGGTAATTGCAGCACAAAGTGGGTAAGTATTTTCCTCAGTTATGAAACCAAGGTTTATCGAACCAATAGGAATATCAATCCTCAACCGTCTTCAACGGCTGCACACAAATGAACAAACGAGTTGCACCCAACGCGGGCAAGAGGGTTGTCAATCCCCTTGATCTCGTTATTTGCAAGCAAATGAGTTGTGTAGATAATTGTTGATAAATGTAAATTGCAAAATAAAATAAAAAGTAAATAAAGGCAGCGAGGTAATAATAGCGTTTGTAAATATATTAGTGAATAGACCGAGGGCCATAGTTTTCCCTAGCGGCATCTCTCATGTAGGTAGCATACGGTGGGTAAATAATTACTGTTCGGCAATTGATAGAAAAGCGAATAGTTATGCGATTTTCACAACAATGATCATGTGTATATAGGCATCATGTCCATAAACAAATAGGCTGATTCCTGCGTGCACCTATTACTATTACTCCACTCATCGACCGCTATCCAGCATGCACCTAGAGTATTAAGTACAACAGAGTAATGCATGGAGAACGATGACATGATGTAGACAAAGTAAACTCAAGCATTATGAATGAACCCCATCCTGTTATCCTTAGTAGCAACAACACAAAGACGCATCTTGTCCCCTATGATGTCTACTACACAACCTTCTTCTTGTAGACTCGTGTTGGGCCTCCAAGCGCAGAGTTTTGTAGGACAGTAGCAAATTTCCCTCAAGTGGATGACCTAAGGTTTATCAATCCGTGGGAGGCATAGGATGAAGATGGTCTCTCTCAAACAACCCTGCAACTAAATAACAAAGAGTCTCTTGTGTCCCCAACACACCCAATACAATGGTAAATTGTATAGGTGCACTAGTTCGGCGAAGAGATGGTGATACAAGTGTAATATGGATAGTAGATATAGATTTTTGTAATCTGAAAATATAAAAACAGCAAGGTAGCAAGTAACAAAAGTGAGCAAAAACGGTATTGCAATGCTTGAAAACAAGGCCTAGGGTTCATACTTTCACTAGTGCAAGTTCTCTCAACAATACTGACATAGTTGAATCATATGTAAATCCCTCACGTGCGACAAAGAGTTCACTCCAAAGTCACAAATAGCGGAGAACAAACGAAGAAATTATTGTAGGGTACGAAACCACCTCAAAGTTATCTTTTCCGATCAATCGTATGAGCTATCCCTATAAGTGTCACAAACAGCCCTAGAGTTCGTACTAAAATAACACCTTAAGATACACATCAACCAAAACCCTAATGTCACCTAGATACTCGAATGTCACCACGAGTACCCATGGGCTTGATTATACGATATGCATCACACAATTTCAGATTCATCATGTTCAATCCAACACAAAGAACTTCAAAGAGTGCCCCAAAGTTTCTACCGGAGAGTCAAGACGAAAACGTGTGCCAACCCCTATGCATAGATTCCCAAGGTCACGGAACCCGCAAGTTGATCACCAAAACATACATCAAGTGGATCAATAGAATATCCCATTGTCACCACGGATATCCCATCGCAAGACATACATCAAGTGTTCTCAAATCCTTTAAAGACTCAATCCGATAAGAAAACTTCAAAGGGAAAACTCAATTCATCACAAGAAGATAGAGAGGGGAAAACTCCATATGATTCATCTATATTAATAAAGCTCGCGGTACATCAAGATCGTGTCATCTCAAGAACACGAGAGAGAGAGAGAGAGATCAAACACATAGCTACTGGTACATACCCTCAGCCCCGAGGGTGAACTACTCCCTCCTCGGCATGGAGACCGCCGGGATGATGAAGATGGCCTCCGGTGATGGTTTCCCCCTCCGGCAGGGTGCCGGAACGGGCTCCCGATTGGTTTTTCATGGCTACAGAGGCTTGCGGAGGCGAAACTCCCAATCTAGGTTTCTTTTCGGAGGTTTGGGTATTTATAAGAATTTTTGGCATCGGTCTCACGTCAAGGGGGTGCTCGAGGGGCCCACAAGCCAGGGGGCGCGCCCTAGGGGGGGCGCCCCCTAGGCTTGTGGCTGCCTCGTGGCTCTTCTGGCCCAACTCCGATGCCCCGTGGGTCTCTTCTGGTCCATAAAAAATCGCCGTAAATTTTTATTCCATTTGGACTCCGTTTGATATTCCTTTTCTGTAAAACTAAAAAACAAGGAAAAAACAGAAACTGGCACTGGGCACTAGGTTAATAGGTTAGTCCCAAAAATAATATAAAATAGCATATTAATGCATATAAAACATCCAAAACCGATAATATAATAGCATGGAACAATAAAAAATTATTGATACGTTGGAGACGTATCAAGCATCCCCAAGCTTAATTCCTGCTCGTCCTCGAGTAGGTAAATGATAAAAACAGAATTTTTGATGTGGAATGCTACCTAACATATTTATCCATGTAATTTTCTTTATTGTGGCATGAATATCCAGATCCATAAGATTCAAAACAAGAGTTTAATATTGACATAAAAATAATAATACTTCAAGCATACTAATAAAGCAATCATGTCTTCTCAAAATAACATGGCCAAAGAAAGTTATCCCTACAAAATCATATAGTCTGGCTATGCTCCATCTTCATCACACAAAGTATTAAATCATGCACAACCCCGGTTTTAGCCAAGCAATTGTTTCATACTTTAGTGTTCTCAAACTTTTTCAACTCTCACGCAATACATGAGCGTGAGCCATGGATATAACACTATAGGTGGAATAGAATATGGTGGTTGTGGAGAAGACAAAAAAGAAGGAGATAATCTCACACCAACTAGGCGTATCAATGGGCTATGGAGATGCCCATCAATAGATATCAATGTGAGTGAGTAGGGATTGCCATGCAACGGATGCACTAGAGCTATAAGTGTATGAAAGCTCAAAAAGAAACTAAGTGGGTGTGCATCCAACTCGCTTGCTCACGAAGACCTAGGGCAATTTGAGGAAGCCCATCATTGGAATATACAAGCCAAGTTCTATAATGAAAATTCCCACTTGTATATGAAAGTGTCAATATAGGAGACTCTCTATCATGAAGATCATGGTGCTACTTTGAAGCACAAGTGTGGAAAAAAGATAGTAGCATTGTCCCTTCTCTCTTTTCTCTCATTTTTTTTGGTGGGCATCTTTGGCCTCTTTTTTTTATTTGGGCTTCCTTGGCCTCTTTTATTATTTTTAAAGTCCGGAGTCTCATCCCAACTTGTGAGGGAATCATAGCTTCCGTCCTTTCCTCACATGGGACAATGCTCTAATAATGATGATCACCACACTTTTATTTACTTACAACTCAAGAATTACAACTCGATACTTAGAAAAAAACATGACTCTATATGAATGCCTCCGGCGGTGTACCGGGATGTGCAATGACTCAAGAGTGACATGAATAAAAAATATGAATGGTGGCTTTGCCACAAATACGATGTCAACTACATGATCATGCAAAGCAATATGACAATGATGATGCATGTCATAAACGGAACGGTGGAAGTTGCATGGCAATATATCTCGGAATGGCTATGGAAATGCCATAATAGGTAGGTATGGTGGCTGTTTTGAGGAAGGTATATGGTGGGTTTAATGCACCGGCGAAAGTTGCGCGGTACTAGAGAGGCTAGCAAGGGTGGAAGGGTGAGAGTGCGTATAATCCATGGACTCAACATTAGTCATAAAGAACTCACATACTTATTGCAAAAATCTATTAGTCATCAAAACAAAGTACTACACGCATGCTCCTAGGGGAAGGGTTGGTAGGAGTGAACCATCGCGCGATCCCGACCTCCACACAAAGGCAATCAATAAATAAATCATGCTCCGACTTCGTCACATAACGGTTCACCATACGTGCATTCTACGGGAATCACAACCTTTAACACAAGTATTTCTACCAATCCACAATTACTCACTAGCATGTTTCTAATATTACCATCTTTATATCTCAAAACAATCATAAGGAATCAAACTTCTCATAGTATTCAATGCACTTTATATGAAAGTTTTTATTATATCCCTCTTGGATGCCCATTATATTAGGACTAAATTCATAACCTAAGCAAATTACCATGCTGTTTAGAGACTCTCAAAATAATATAAGTGAAGCATGAGAGTTCATCAATTTCTATAAAATGAAACCACCGCCGTGCTCTACAAAGATATAAGTGACGCACTAGAGCAAAAGACAAACTATTCCAAAAAGATATAAGTGAAGATCAACGAGTAGCCAACAATTAAATAACTATGTGAAGACTCTCTCATCTAAGAATTTCAGATCTTAAGTATTTTATCAAACAACAAGCAAAATAAAAATAGCACTCCAAGAATAGCACACATCATGTGAACGAATAAAAATTTAGGCTCAACATAGGCTAACCGATAATTGTTGATGAAGAGAGGTGGGATGCGTAGCATCCCCAAGCTTAGATGCTGGAGACTTCTTGAAATATTTACTTGGGGTGCCTTGGGCATCCCCAAGCTTGAGCTTTCGTATCTCGTTCAATCCTCTCATATCATGGTTTCACCTATTCTCAAAAACTTCATCCACACAAAACTCGAAAAGAACTCGTGAGATAGAAATCAACACTTCATGTACTGCCAAGACAAGTTGCACAATAATTTTCAAATATCATCTACTGTTTACTATCGTTTCCACAATTTATATCTACCAATATAGGCTATGGAAACTAGAGGATAAGTAGATAACAAAACTATGACAGCAATCTGTCCAAACAGAACAGTCTGTAGCAATTTATGAAAACAGTGTACTTCCGTACCTCAACAAATTATGAAAATTTAGGACATGCTAAATAATTTATATGACATCCCTGTGTAAAAATTTCAAAAACTTTCCATGTTCCAGTAAAATATGAAAATTCAAACACTACAACAAAAGTTTCTGTTCTTACAAAGCACACATCAAAACATGCAATGCAAGCATCCTAAGACAATTCTTGGAACTTTTTATTGAAAAACAAGATTATAAATAACTCCTAACAGATAAAAACAAAATAATATGACGCTCCAAGAAAAACTCATATTATTTGACGAATAAAAATATAGCTCCAAGTAAGATATACCGATAGTGTTGAAGACGAAAGAGGGGATGCCTTCCGGGGCATCCCCAAGCTTAGGCGCTTGAGTCTTCCGTGGATATTACCTTGGGGGTGCCTTGGGCATCCCCAAGCTTAGGTTCTTGTCACTCCTTATTCTCCTCATATCGGTGTCTCACCCAAAACTTGAAAACTTCAATCACACAAAACTTAACGAAACTTCGTGAGATGGGTTAGTATAATCACTGTTCAAAAAATCTTCCGATTCGACGATTTATCGTCCGATTTATCGCTACTCATGGGGTGATCGATAAGATTATGCCTTATCTTGACTATTTATCCTTTGGGCCGATTTACCGCTCTGACAAGCGATTTATCGGGAATCTACCATAAATCTGGCATATTCCTAGCACTATGTTTGCAAAACTATATTTATTTGTGTTTTTGTGGACCTTGTTATGCAATATGTACTATTGCCCTATTTTGTTTGTCATTATACGAGGATTCGAAGGCTAGGAATCAAGGTAACACTTCTGTCCAACATTTTTTTGGTGTTGAATATATCATATTTCAGTGTGGGGAACCTGGGAATTGCAAAAAATGGCCGAGAAATAGTCAACTGATAAAATCGATTAATCGTCCGATTTCCGATTAATCTCTAATCCCCAGCTGACCGAGACGCTAACGATAAGCGATATCCTCAACATTGAGTATAATAAAGATAGATCATTCACTCAGGTACTATCAAGACAAGATTCATAATTGTTACCACATGATACCTACTGTATTCTACCATTCCCATAATTTATACCACTAAATATAAGCTATGGAAACACTAAAACAAGCAAACTATTCATGTAAAACAGAATCTGTCAAAAACAGAACAGTTTGTGAAGATCTGTAGTATAACCATACTTACCTGTCTCTAAAAATTCTGAAAAATTAGGACAACCTGAATAATTTGTATATTAAGACTGTGTAAAAATTTCATATCATTATAATGCTCCAGTAAAACATGAAAATTCCTGTACTGGAGTCAAAAGTTTCTGTTTTGGTTCAGCATCAATTCTACTCATCTTGTGAGTCATCCCAAAGGCTTTACTTGGCACTTTATTGAAATAAAAGACACAAAACATGATTACTACAGTAGCTTAATCATGTGATCACACAAAAACAGAAAGTAAAAGTATTGGATTGTCTCCCAACAAGAGCTTTTTTTAATGCCTTTTAGCTAGGCATGATGATTTCAATGACCCTCATATAAGAATAGTAGTTGAAACATGCAAGAGAGCATCATGAATCATATGACTAGCACATTTAAGCCTAACCCACTTCCTATGCATAGGGATTTTGTGAGCAAACAATTTATGGGAGCAAGAATCAACTAGCATAGGAAGGCAAAACAAGCATAACTTCAAAACTTTGAACACATAGAGAGGAAACTTGATATTATTGCAATTCCTACAAGCATAAGTTCCTCCCTCATAATAATTTTCAGTAGCATCATGAAGGAATTTCACAACATAACTATCAGATAAAGCATTATCTTCATGATCCACAAGCATAGAAAATTTGTCACTCTCCACATAAGCAATTTTCTTCTCATTCATAATAGTGGGAGCAAACTCAACAAAATAACTATCATGAGAAGCATAATCCAATTGAAAATTAAAATCATGATGACAAGTTTCATGGTTATCATTATTCTTTATAGCATACATGTCATCACAATAATCATCATAAATAGGAGGCATGCTTTCATCATAATAAATTTGCTCATCAAAACTTGGGGGACTAAAGATATCATCAAACATAGCATCCCCAAGCTTGTGGCTCTGCGTATCATTAGCATCATGGATATTCAGAGAATTCATACTAGCAACATTGCAATCATGCTCATCATTCAAAGAATTCTCATTAAGTATTTTCATAATTTCTTCCTCTACCAATTGAGCACAATTTTCCAAACCATCATTTTCACGAAAGACATTAAAAAGACGAACCAATTGATGCAACCTAAACTCCATTTTTTTGTAGTTTTCTTTTATAAAACCAAACTAGTGATAAAACAAGAAACTAAAAGATTCAATTGCAAGATCTAAAGATATACCTTCAAGCACTCACCTCCCCGGCAACGGCGCCAGAAAAGAGCTTGATGTCTACTACGCAACCTTCTTCTTGTAGACTCGTGTTGGGCCTCCAAGCGCAGAGTTTTGTAGGACAGTAGCAAATTTCCCTCAAGTGGATGACCTAAGGTTTATCAATCCGTGGGAGGCGTAGGTGTTGGAAATATGCCCTAGAGGCAATAATAAATTGGTTATTATTATATTTCCTTGTTCATGATAATCGTTTATTATCCATGCTATAATTGTATTGATTGGAAACTAAAATACATGTGTGGGTACATAGACAACACTGTGTCCCTAGTAAGCCTCTAGTTGACTAGCTCGTTGATCAAAAGATGGTGAAGGTTTCCTAGCCATGGACATGAGATGTCATTTGATAACGGGATCACATCATTAGGAGAATGATGTGATGGACAAGACCCAAACTGTAAACGTAGCATATGATCGTGTCAGTTTATTGCTATTGTTTTCTGCATGTCAAGTATCTGTTCCTTTGACCATGAGATCATGCAACTCACAGACACCGGAGGAATACCTTGTGTGTATCAAACGTCGCAACGTAACTGGGTGACTATAAAGGTGCTCTACAGGTATCTCCGAGGGTGTCTGTTGGGTTGGCATGGATCAAGACTGGGATTTGTTACTCCGTGTGACGGAGAGGTATCTCAGGGCCCACTCGGTAATACAACATCACAATGAGCCTTGCAAGCAATGTGACTAAAGTGTTAGCCACGAGATCTTGTATTACGAAACGAGTAAAGAGACTTGCCGGTAACGAGATTGAACTAGGTATAGAGATACCGACGATCGAATCTCGGGCAAGTAACATACCGAAGAACAAAGGGAACAGCATACGGGATTAACTGAATCCTTGACATAGAGGTTCAACCGATAAAGATCTTCGTAGAATATGTAGGAGCCAATATGGGCATCCAGGTCCCGCTATTGGTTATTGACCGTAGAGGTGTCTCGGTCATGTCTACATAGTTCTCGAACCCGCAGGGTCTACACACTTAACGTTTGGTGACGATATAAGTATAGTTGAGTTGTTATGTTGGTGACCGAAAGTTGTTCAGAGTCCCGGATGAGATCCCGGACATGACGAGGAGCTCTGGAATAGTCCGGAGGTAAAGATTGATATATGGGATAATAGTGTTTGGTCTCCGGAAGGGTTCCGGAATTCACCGGAAGGAGTTTCGGATGTTTCGCGAAATGTTCGGGTACGAGAACACTTTATTTGGGCCAAGGGGAAAAGCCCACGAGGCTTTAGGAAGGTGCAAAAGGAAGTTTTGCAGAGGCCAGGGGCCAGACGCCAGGGACCCTGGCGTCTGGGGCCAGACGCCGAGGACCCTGGCGTCTGGTCCTGGAGTCCGAGCAGGACTCTTGCCTTGCGGGCCAAACCGACTTTGAGGAGGCTCTTTCTCCAAGTTTCGACCCCAGGGCTCAACATATAAATAGAGGGGCAAGGCTAGCACCCGAGACACATCAAGATTTCCCCAAGCCGTGTGCGGCAACCCTAACCCTCTAGTTCCTACGTCATAATCTCCGTAGTGCTTGGCGAAGCCCTGCAGAGATTGTTCCTCACCACCATCACCACGCCGTCGTGCTGCCGGAACTCATCTACTACTTCACCATCGCTCGCTGGATCGAGGAGGTGAAGGCGTCATCAAGCCGTACGTGTGTTGAACGCGGAGGTGCCGTCCGTTCGGCACTAGTTCGTGATCGGTTCGAGGGACGACTTGCGATTTGGATCGCGGAGACGTTCGACTACATCAACCGCGTTTCTTAACGCTTCCGCTTAGCGATCTACAAGGGTATGTAGATTCACTCTCCCTATTGTAGATGCTCATCACCATGGATAGATCTTGTGTGTGCGTAGGAAAATTTTTGTTTCCCATGCAACGTTCCCCAACAGTGGCATCCGAGCTAGGTCTATGCGTAGATGTGATCTCGAGTAGAACACAAACGAGTTGTGGGCGTGGGTGTATACATATTGCTTGCCGTTACTAGTTGATACTTGATTCGGCGGTATTGTGAGATGAAGCGGCCCGGACCGACATTACGCGTACGGTTACGCGAGACAGGTTCCTTCAACTGACATGTAACTTCGTTGCATAAAGATGGCTAGCGGGTGTCTGTCTCTCTCATTTTAGTTGAATCAATTTCAATGAAGAGGGTTCTTTTAGAAGATCAAAAAGCAATCACTACACCACATTGTGGTTTTGCGTAGGTAAGAACGGTTCTTGCAAACCCGTAGCAGCCACGTAAAATTTGCAACAACAATTAGAGGACGTCTAACTTGTTTTTGCAGGGTATGTTGTGATGTGATATGGCCAATTACATGATGAGATATATGTGATGTATGAGATGATCATGTGTTGTATAGAATATCACGACTTGCATGTCGATGAGTACGACAACTGGCAGGAGCCATAGAGTTGTCTTTAATTATTGTATGACCTGCGTGTCAATCATTAAGCGCTATGTAATGCTTTACTTTATCGCTAAACGTTAGCAATAGTCGTGGAAGCAACAGTCGGCGCGACAACCTCATGGCGACACGTTGATGGAGATCAAGATGATGGAGATCATGGTGTCATGCCGGTGACGATGGAGATCATGCCGGTGCTTTGGAGATGGAGATCAAAAGCACGAGTTCATGGCCATATCATGTCACTTATGATTTGCATGTGATGTTAATCCTTTTATGCATCTTGTTTTGCTTAGGACGACGGTAGCATTATAAGGTGATCCCTCACTTAAATTTCAAGATAAATTGTGTTCTCCCCGAGTGTGCACCGTTGCGAAAGTTCGTCGTTTCGAGACATGCCGTGATGATCGGGTGTGATAGACTCTACGTTCACATACAATGGGTGTAAGCCATGTTGCACGTGCGGAACACTCGGGTTAAACTTGACGAGCCTAGCATGTACAGACATGGCCTCGGAACACAAGAGACCGAAAGGTCGAACATGAGTCATATAGTAGATATGATCAACATGAAGATGTTCACCATTGAAACCACCTCAACTCACGTGATGATCGGACTTGAGTTGGTGGATTTGGATCATGTGACACTCGAATGACCGGAGGGATGTCAATTTGAGTGGGAGTTTTTAAGTAATATGATTAACTAAACTCATTATCATGAACATAGTCAAAATGTCTTTGCAAATTATGTTGTAGATTACTAGCTCGCGCTGTAGCTCCCCTGAATTTTTATATGTTCCTAGAGAAATAGATTTGAAAGATGATGGTAGCAATAATGCGGACTGGGTCCATGATCTGAGGATTGTCCTCAATGCTGCACAGAAGGCTTATGTCCTTAATGCACCGCTCGGTGTGCCACCCCCTCTAGCGTCGTCTGTAGATGTTGTGAACATCTGACAGGCACGTTCCGATGACTACTTAATAGTTCAGTGCGTCATGCATTACGGCTTAGAATTGAGGCTCCAAAACGTTTTTGAACGTCACGGAACATATGAGATGTTCTAAGAGCTGAAATTGGGATCTCAGGCTCGTGCCCGTGTTGAGAGGTATGAGACCTCCAACAAGATTCTTTGCCTGCGAGATGATGGAGAATAGCTCAATCATTGAGCATGTGCTCAGATTTTCTGGGTGCTACAATCGCTTGAATCGAGTGGGAGTTGATCTTCCGGATAAGATAGTGATTGATATAGTTCTCCAAGTCACTGTCACTAAGCTACTAGAGCTTCGTGATGAACTATAAAAGGCCAGAGATGGAAATAATGATCCCTGAGCTATTCGCGATGTTTGACACCGCGAAGGTAGAAATCAAGAAGGAGCATCAAGTGTTGATGGTTAGTAAAACCACTAGTTTCAAGAAGGGCAAGGGCAAGGAGGGATACTTCATGGATGGCAAGCCAGTTGCTGCTCCAGTAAAGAAACCCAAGGTTGAACCCAAACCCGAGACTGAGTGCTTCTATTATGAGGAGAACGGTTGCTGAAGTGGAACAACCCTAGATGCTTGGTAGATAAGAAGGTTGGCAACGTCGACAGAAGTATATTTGATATACGTGTTATTGATGTGTACCTTACTAGTACTCCTAGTAGCACCTGGGTATTAGATACCGGTTCGGTTGCTAAGTGTTGGTAACTCGAAATAAAAGCTACGGAATTAACGGAGGCTAAGGGTGAGGTGACGATGAGTGTTGGAAGTGTTTCCAAGGTTGATGTGATCACCATCGCGCGCTCTCTCTACCTTTGGGATTAGTGATGAACCTAAATAAATGTTATTTGGTGTTTGCGTTAAGCATGAACGTGATTAGATCAAGTTTATTGCAATACGGTTATTCATTGCAGTTAGAGAATAATGGTTATTCTGTTTACATGAATAATACCTTCAATGGTCATGCACCCAATAAGAGTGGTTTATTGAATCTTGATCGTAGTGATACACATGTTCATAATATTGATGCCAAAAGATACAAAGTTAATAATGATAGTACCACATACTTGTGGCACTGCCGCTAAATGTCATATTGGTGTAAAACGCATGAAGAAACTCCATGCTGATGGATCTTTGGACTCATTCGATTTCGAATCGGTTGAGACATGCGGACCATGCCTCATGGGCAAGATGACTAAAACCCCGTTTTCCGGTATGATGGAGCGGGCAATTGACTTATTGGAAATGATACATGTTGATGTATGCGGTCCAGTGAGTTTTGTAGTGGGCGGTGGATATCGTTATTTTCTTACCTTCACTGATGATTTGAGTAGATATAGTGTATATTTACTTAATGAAACACACGTCTGAATCGTTTGAAAAGTTCAGAGTGAAGTTTGAGATCATCGTGACAAGAAGATAAAATGTCTACGATATGATCGTAGAGGTAAATATCTGAGTTACGAGTTTGGTATACAACTTAAGACAATGTGGAAGTTGTTTCACAACTCACGCCACCTGGAACACCATAGTGTGATGGTGTGTCTGAACGTCGTAGTCGTGCTCTATTGGATATGGTGCGTACTATGATGTCTCTTATCGATTTGCCACTATCGTTTTGGGGTTATGCATTAGAGACAACTACATTCACTTTAAAAAGGGGCACCATCTAAGTCCGTTGAGATGACACCGTATGAATTTTGGTTTGGCAGAAACCTAAGCTGTCATTTCTTAATGTTTGGGGCTGCGACGCTTATGTGGAAAAGGTTTTCAACCTGATGAGCTCGAACCCAAAGCGGACAAATGCATCTTCATAGAATACCCTAACATAACAGTTGGGTGAACCTTCTATCTCAGATCCAAGCACAAAGTGTTTGTTGCTAAAACGGGTCCTTTCTCGAGAAAAAGTTTCTTTCGAAAGATTGAGTGGGAGGAAGATAGAACTTGATGAGGTTGTTGAACCTTTGTTTCAACCAAAGAGTAGCGCAGCGCAGAAAGTTGTTTCTGTGGAGCCTACGTTAGTTGAAGAGGAAGTTAATGATGATGATCATGAAACTTCGGATCAAGTTACTATCGAACCTCGTGGGTCGACAAGGACGCGTACTGCTCCTGAGTGGTACGGCAACCCTGTCTTAGAGGTCATGTTGTTGAACAACGATGAACCTACGAGCTATGGAGAAGCGATGATGGGCCCGGATTCCGAGAAATGGTTAGAGGCCATGAAATCCGAGATGGGATCCATGTAAGAAAACAAAGTATGGGCTTTGGAAGTATTACCTGAAGGGCGTAAGGCCATTCAGAACAAATGGATTTTTTTAAGAGGAAGACGGACGTGGACGGTAATGTCACCGTCTATAAAGCTCGACTTGTGGCAAAGGGTTTTTCACAAGTTCAAGGAGTTGACTACGATGAGACTTTCTCACCCGTAGCGATGCTAAAGTCTGTTGGAATCATGTTAGCAGTTGCTGCATTTTTCAATTATGAAATCTGGCAGATGGATGTCAAAACATCGTTTCCTTAACGGTATCCGTAAGGAAAGGTTGTATGTGATACAACCGGAAGGTTTTGTCAGTCCTAAGGATGCTAAAATGTATGCAAACTCCAGTGATCCTTCTATGGACTGGAGCAAGCATCTCGGAGTTGGAATATACACTTTGATGAGGTGATCAAAGTTTTTATGTCTATACAAAGTTTATGAGAAACTTGTATTTACAATAGAGTGAGTGGGAGCACTATAGAATTTCTGATAAGTATATGTGGTTGACATATTGTTGATCGGAAATGATGTAGAATTTCTGGAAAGCATAAAGGGTCATTTGAAAGGAGTTTTTTCAAAGGAAGACCTGGAATGAAGCTACTTAAATATTGGGCATCAAGATCTATAGAGATAGATCAAGACGTCTGATAAGACTTTCAATGAGTACATACCTTGACAAGATTTTGAAAGAGTGCAAAATGGATCAGTCAAAGAAAGAGTTCTTGCCTGATTTGTAAGGTGTGGAGTTGAGTGAGACTCAAAGCTCGACCACGGCAGAAGAAAGAGAAAGGACGAAGGTCATCCCCTATGCCTTATCCATAGGCTCTGCATAGTATGCCAAGCTGTGTACCGCACCTAGTGTGTGCCTTGCCATGAGTCTGTCAAGGGGTACAAGAATGGTCCAGGAGTGGATCACTGGACAGCGGTCAAGATTATCCTTAGTAACTAGAGGACTAAGGAAATATTTCTCGATTATGGAGGTGATGAAAAGTTCGTCGTAAAGGGTTACATCGATGCAATCTTTGACACCTATCCGGACGACTCTGAGTAGCAGTCAGGATACATATAGTGGAACAGCCATTTGGAATAGCTCCAAGTGGAGTGTGGTAGCAGTGTCTACAGTATGACATAGAGATTTGTAAAGTACACACGGATCTGAATGTCGCAGACCCGTTGACTAAAGACCTCTCTCACATGCAAAGCATGATCGAACCCCGAAACTCATTGGGTGTTAGAACAATGTAAATCACATAGTGATGTGAACTAGATTATTGACTCTAGTGCAAGTGGGAGACTGTTGGAAATATGCCCTAGAGGCAATAATAAATTGGTTATTATTATATTTCCTTGTTCATGATAATCGTTTATTATCCATGCTATAATTGTATTGATTGGAAACTAAAATACATGTGTGGGTACATAGACAACACTGTGTCCCTAGTAAGCCTCTAGTTGACTAGCTCGTTGATCAAAAGATGGTGAAGGTTTCCTAGCCATGGACATGAGATGTCATTTGATAACGGGATCACATCATTAGGAGAATGATGTGATGGACAAGACCCAAACTGTAAACGTAGCATATGATCGTGTCAGTTTATTGCTATTGTTTTCTGCATGTCAAGTATCTGTTCCTTTGACCATGAGATCATGCAACTCACAGACACCGGAGGAATACCTTGTGTGTATCAAACGTCGCAACGTAACTGGGTGACTATAAAGGTGCTCTACAGGTATCTCCGAGGGTGTCTGTTGGGTTGGCATGGATCAAGACTGGGATTTGTTACTCCGTGTGACGGAGAGGTATCTCAGGGCCCACTCGGTAATACAACATCACAATGAGCCTTGCAAGCAATGTGACTAAAGTGTTAGCCACGAGATCTTGTATTACGGAACGAGTAAAGAGACTTGCCGGTAACGAGATTGAACTAGGTATAGAGATACCGACGATCGAATCTCGGGCAAGTAACATACCGAAGAACAAAGGGAACAGCATACGGGATTAACTGAATCCTTGACATAGAGGTTCAACCGATAAAGATCTTCGTAGAATATGTAGGAGCCAATATGGGCATCCAGGTCCCGCTATTGGTTATTGACCGTAGAGGTGTCTCGGTCATGTCTACATAGTTCTCGAACCCGCAGGGTCTACACACTTAACGTTTGGTGACGATATAAGTATAGTTGAGTTGTTATGTTGGTGACCGAAAGTTGTTCGGAGTCCCGGATGAGATCCCGGACATGACGAGGAGCTCTGGAATAGTCCGGAGGTAAAGATTGATATATGGGATAATAGTGTTTGGTCTCCGGAAGGGTTCCGGAATTCACCGGAAGGAGTTTCGGATGTTTCCCGAAATGTTCGGGTACGAGAACACTTTATTTGGGCCAAGGGGTAAAGCCCACGAGGCTTTAGGAAGGTGCAAAAGGAAGTTTTGCGGAGGCCAGGGGCCAGATGCCAGGGACCCTGGCGTCTGGGGCCAGACGCCGAGGACCCTGGCGTCTGGTCCTGGAGTCCGAGCAGGACTCTTGCCTTGCGGGCCAAACCGACTTTGAGGAGGCTCTTTCTCCAAGTTTCGACCCCAGGGCTCAACATATAAATAGAGGGGCAGGGCTAGCACCCGGGACACATCAAGATTTCCCCAAGCCGTGTGCGGCAACCCTAACCCTCTAGTTCCTACGTCATAATCTCCGTAGCGCTTGGCGAAGCCCTGCAGAGATTGTTCCTCACCACCATCACCACGCCGTCGTGCTGCCGGAACTCATCTACTACTTCACCATCGCTCGCTGGATCGAGGAGGTGAAGGCATCATCAAGCCGTACGTGTGTTGAACGCGGAGGTGCCGTCCGTTCGGCACTAGTTCATGATCGGTTCGAGGGACGACTTGCGATTTGGATCGCGGAGACGTTCGACTACATCAACCGCGTTTCTTAACGCTTCCGCTTAGCGATCTACAAGGGTATGTAGATTCACTCTCCCTCTCGTAGATGCTCATCACCATGGATAGATCTTGTGTGTGCGTAGGAAATTTTTTGTTTCCCATGCAATGTTCCCCAACAGTAGGATGAAGATGGTCTCTCTCAAACAACCCTGCAACCAAATAACAAAGAGTCTCTTGTGTCCCCAACACACCCAATACAATGGTAAATTGTATAGGTGCACTAGTTCGGCGAAGAGATGGTGATACAAGTGTAATATGGATAGTAGATATAGATTTTTGTAATCTGAAAATATAAAAAAAGCAAGGTAGCAAGTAACAAAAGTGAGCAAAAAGGTATTGCAATGCTTGAAAACAAGGCCTAGGGTTCATACTTTCACTAGTGCAAGTTCTCTCAACAATACTGACATAGTTGAATCATATGTAAATCCCTCACGTGCGACAAAGAGTTCACTCCAAAGTCACAAATAGCGGAGAACAAACGAAGAAATTATTGTAGGGTACGAAACCACCTCAAAGTTATCTTTTCCGATCAATCGTATGAGCTATCCCTATAAGTGTCACGAACAGCCCTAGAGTTCGTACTAAAATAGCACCTTAAGATACACATCAACCAAAACCCTAATGTCACCTAGATACTCCAATGTCACCACGAGTACCCATGGGCTTGATTATACGATATGCATCACACAATTTCAGATTCATCATGTTCAATCCAACACAAAGAACTTCAAAGAGTGCCCCAAAGTTTCTACCGGAGAGTCAAGACGAAAACGTGTGCCAACCCCTATGCATAGATTCCCAAGGTCACGGAACCCGCAAGTTGATCACCGAAACATACATCAAGTGGATCAATAGAACATCCCATTGTCACCACGGATATCCCATCGCAAGACATACATCAAGTGTTCTCAAATCCTTTAAAGACTCAATCCGATAAGAAAACTTCAAAGGGAAAACTCAATTCATCACAAGAAGATAGAGAGGGGGAAAATCCATATGATTCATCTATATTAATAAAGCTCGTGGTACATCAAGATCGTGTCATCTCAAGAACACGAGAGAGAGAGATCAAACACATAGCTACTGGTACAAACCCTCAGCCCCGAGGGTGAACTACTCCCTCCTCGTCATGGAGACCGCCAGGATGATGAAGATGGCCTCCGGTGATGGTTTCCCCCTCCGACAGGGTGCCGGAACGGGCTCCCGATTGGTTTTTCATGGCTACAGAGGCTTGCGGAGGCAAAACTCCCGATCTAGGCTTCTTTTCGGAGGTTTGGGTATTTATAAGAATTTTTGGCGTCGGTCTCACGTCAAGGGGGTGCTCGAGGGGCCCACAAGCCAGGGGGCGCGCCCTAGGGGGGGGGCGCCCCCTAGGCTTGTGGCTGTCTCGTGGCTCTTCTGGCCCAACTCCGATGCCCCGTGGGTCTCTTCTGGTCCATAAAAAATCACCGTAAATTTTTATTCCGTTTGGACTCCGTTTGATATTCCATTTCTGTAAAACTCAAAAACAAGGAAAAAACAGAAACTGACACTGGGCACAAGGTTAATAGGTTAGTCCCAAAAATAATATAAAATAGCATATTAATGCATATAAAACATCCAAAACCGATAATATAATAGCATGGAACAATCAAAAATTATAGATACGTTGGAGACGTATCACCCTACTTTTGTCACTGGGATATAGAAACTCGTCAGGTTGAACCTACCACAACACACCACTCCCACTGATGAAATATCAATCTACTTGGCCAAAGCACATCAATAAATCAGAGAGCATTACGAAGCTATAATGATCATGCAATTAAGAGACAATATATATCAGAGGTATCTCAAATACTTTTCATGAATAATCTGAACATAAACCCACAATTCATCGGATCCCAACAAACACACCGCACAATAGGATTACATCGGATAGATCAAAGCGAAGATGCGATGACCATTGTATTGAATATCAAGAGATAGAGAGATTGCCATCGAGGTACTAGCTATGGACCCGTAGGTCTGTGGTGAACTACTCACACATCATCATGAGGGCAGCAAGGTTGATGTAGAGGCCCTCCATGATCGATCCCCCTTCCGGCAGGGTGCCGGAATGGAGCTCCAGATGGCCTCGCGACAGAACAGAGACTTGTGGCGGCGCAAAAAGGGTTTCGGGACCGCTTCTAGTTTTTTTGCAATGTTAGAGAATTTATAGGCCAGAGAGGGGCGCCGGGAGAGCCACGAGGAGGCCACCACACATCAGCCCCCCTAGGGCACGCCCTGATGTGTGGTGGGGCCCTCGTGCGCCTCCCGTCCTCCTTCCAAAGCTTCTAGGTATTCTTTTGGTCCAGAAAAAATCATCAAAAAATTCTGTGGCAATTGGACTTCGTTTGGTATTGTAAACCTGAAAAGTAAAAAACATCCAGAAAACAACAACTGGCACCGGGCACTGGGTCAATAGGTTAGTGCTCAAAAATATTATAAATTGGTAAATAAAGACCCAAAAAGTATCCTAGAATGATAATATATCAGCATGGAATAATCAAAAATTATAGATACGTTGGAGACGTATCACCACCCCGTGTGGCCTCCGATCTCCCCCCGAAGCTTCCAGGTCTTATTTTTGTCTAGAAAAATCATCAAAAAGTTTCGGGGTATTTGGACTTTGTTTGGTACATTATTTCTAGAAGGCCAAAAACAAGCAGGAAACAACAACTGGCACTGGGCACTGGGTTAATAGGTTAGTGCTAAAAAATAATATAAATCAGCAAGCAAATGCTTAAAAAGTATCCTAGAATGAGAATATAATAGCATGGAACAATCAAAAATTATAGATATGTTGGATACATATCAGCATCCCCAAGCTTAATTCATTCTCGTCCCCGAGTAGGTAAATGATAAAAACATAATTTTTGATGTGATGATGTCTACTACGCAACTTTATTCTTGTAGACTCTGTTGGGCCTCCTAGCGCAGAGTTTTGTAGGACAGTAGCAATTTTCCCTCATGTGGATGACCTAAGGTTTATCAATCTGTGGGAGGTGTAGGATGAAGAAGGTGTCTCTCAAACAACCCTGCAATCAAATAAAAGAAATGTCTTGTGTCCCCAACAGACCCAATACAATGGCAAATTGTATAGGTGCACTAGTTCGGCGAAGAGATGGTGATACAAGTGCAGTATGGATGGTAGATATAGGTTTTTGTAATCTGAAAATATAAAAACAGCAAGGTAACAAATAGTAAACAACGAGCAAAACGGTATATTAATGCTTGGAAACAAGGCCTAGGGTTCATACTTTCAGTAGTGCAATCTCCCAACAATGCTAACATAGTTGAATCATATGATCATCCCTCAACGTGCAACAAAGAATCACTCCAAAGTTCCTATCTAGTGGAGAACAATAAGATGAAATTGGTGTAGGTAGTGGAACCACCTCAAAGTTATTCTTTCCGATCAATCTTTTGGGCTATTCCTATAAGTGTCACAAACAGCCCTAGAGTTCATACTAGAACAACACCAATGATACATATCATTCAACCCTAATGTCACCTAGATACTCCAATGTCACCTCAAGTATCCGTGGGTAAATTATGCAACATGCATCAAACAATTTCAGGTCTATCATATTCAATCCAACACAAAGAACTTCAAGGAGCACCCCAAGATTTCTATCGGAGAACATAGGACAAGAACGTGTATCAACCTCTATGCATAGATTACCCCAATGTCACCTCTGGAATCCGCAAGTTGAGTACCAAAACATTCATCAAGTGAATCAATAGAACACCCCATTGTCACCACGGGTATCCACATGCAAGACATATATCAAGTGATCTCCAATCAAATATTCAATCCGACATAACAAAATCTCAAAGGTAAAGATTCAATTTATCACAACAAGGTAGCAAGGAAATAACATCATATGATCCGACTATATTAACAAAGCCCGTGATACATCAAGATCGTGACATCTCAAGAACACGAGAGAGAGTGATTGAACACATAGCTACTGGTACATAACCTTAGCCCCGAGGGTGAACTACTCCCTCCTCGTCATAGCCTCCACCGGGATGATAAAGATGGCCACCGGTGATGGTTTCCCCTCTCCGGCAGGGTACTGGAACGTCTCCAGATTGGTTTTTCGTTGATACAGAGAGCTGCAGCCGCGGAACGGAGAGTCTCTGTTTATTTTTGGGGTTTCTGGGATTTATAGGATTTTTCAGCGTTGGAATCACACACAACGGAGCCACGTGGGCCCCACCACATATCAGGGCGCGGCCTAGGGGGGCGCCCTGATGGCTTGTGCCCCACGAGTGGCTCCACTCCGGTGGTTCTTCGCTCCAATATTGCTTATTTACTCTAGAAAAAACCGTCAAAAAGTTTCAGGTGATTCCGAGAACTTACATTTTCTGCACAAAAACAATAGCACAGTAATTCTGCTGAAAACAGCGTCAGTCCGGGTTAGTTCCAAATAAATCATATAAAGTGCATCAATACCATATAAAAGTATTGTAAACATAGGCGAATATGGCATGAATACTTCATAAATTATCGATACGTTGGAGACGTATCATGTGACATGCTACCCAACATGTAATCTCTTTCAGGTATGATCACTGAGAAACGATGAGCTAATAAACATCAACATAGTAATATCCATAAACATAAGTAACACAATCATTAACTTTCAAAATATACGATCCTTAAAGAATATTTACTCCCCATTCATTTTATCATATTAGCATGGCATGGCTCCATCTTCACCACATAAATACAAATGTCAAGCATCACGGTGTTAAGCCAAACAATTGGATCGTGCTTCTTAACGCGCTTCAACTTTTTATAACTCACTCAATACATGAGAGTGAACCATGGACATAGCATATAGGTGGAATAGAATATGGTGGTAGGTTTCAAAGGAGTAAAATTGGAGAAGAAAGTCTCACATCAACTAGGCGGATCAACGGGCCGTGGAGACGCCCATCAATTGATATCAATGCGAGGAGTAGGGATTGCCATGCAACGAATGCACTAGAGCTATAAGTGTATGAAAGCTCAACTAAAGCTAAGTGGGTGTGTGTCCAACTTCCTTGCTCATGAAGGCCTCGGGCATTTGACGAAGCCCTTCATCGGAATATAGAAGCCAAGTTCTATAATGAAAAATTCCCACTAGCATACGAAAATGACAAAACATGATACTCTTTATATGAAAAACATGGTGCTTTCTCTAAGCACAAGTGCGGAAAAAGAGGTAGTAGCATTGTCCCTTCTCTATGTATCTCTCATTTCTTTCTTTCTGTCTTTTTTTTTCATTTCTCTTTTTTTATTTCTTTTTTCTCTCATTTTCTTTCTTTTTTTCGTCCGGAGCTCATCCCGACTTGTGGGGGAATCATTGTCTTCATCATCCCTTCCTCACTGAGACAATGCTCTAATAATGATGATCATCACACTTGTATTTACTTACAACTCGATATGAAAAACTACTAAACAGGATGTCTCTATATGAATGCCTCTGACGGTGTACCAGGATGTGCAATGATCTAGCGTAACATGTAAACAATGATGAACGGTGGCTTTGCCACAAATACTATGTCAGATACATGGTCATGCAAAGCAATATGATGATGAACACACAAGTCATGTAATGTAACGGTGGAAGTTGCATGGCAATATATCTCGGAATGGCTATGAAAATGCCATGATAGGTAGGTATGGTAGCTGTTTTGAGGAAGATATAAGGAGGCTCATGTGCAACAGAGCGTATCATGTCACGGGGTTTGGATGCACCGGCGAAGGCTGCATCGATCCTCGAGGTGAGAATGGGCAATGCACTACCGAAGAGGCTAGCATAACATGGAAAGGTGAGTGTGCGTACATCCATGGATTCACATTAGTCATAAAGAACTCATATACTTATTGCAAAGCTTTATTAGCTCTCTTGAAGCAAAGTACTACTCGCATGCCCCTAGGGAGGAGGTTGGTAGGAGTTAACCATCGCGCGCCCCCGACCTAAACAACACTAGGATTTCAACGAGGAATAAGAATGCTCACACATCATCACCATGCCATAACAAATATTTAGATGAACAACAAATTAACACCCTTTAACTATCGATATTTCTACTAACCAACAACCATGCACTCACGCCCTTTCAAATTAGCACATCGATATCATTAACCCACAATTTCTCTTTTATGTGCTACATGAAGGTTTTGATTATGCACTCCTTGAATACCTATTATTTTTGGACTAGGCTTATAACCATGAAAAATTACTGTTACTATTTATTAGTCTCTCAAAGAAATTTAACTGAAGAACGGGAGTGCAATTACTTCTATAAAATCTATACGCCACCGTTCTCTAAAAGATATAAGTGAAGCACTAGAGCAACTGCTTAGCTCAAAATATATAAGTGAAGCACATAGAGTATTCTAACAGATCATGGTGAAAATGTGTCTCTCTCAAGTAGGTGTGTCCAGCAAACAATGATTGTGGAAAACTAAAACAAAAGCAAACTATAACACACAACGCTCCAAGCAAAACACATATCATTTGATGAATAAAAATGTAGCTCTGAGTGACATACCGATGGACTGAGACAAAAGAGGGGATGCCTTCTGGGTCATCCCCAAGCTCAGACGCTTGAGTCTTCCTCGAATTTTACCTTGGGGTGCCTTGGGCATCCCCAAGCTTATGCTCTTGTCGCTCCTTATTCCTTCATCCATCGTGATCGCACTCAAAACTCGAAAACTTCTACACACAAAACTCAATAGAAAATTCTCGAGCTCCGTTAGTATGATAGGTAAATCAAACACTTTAGGTACTGTTATAAATTTATTCATATCTTATTGTTGCATAAGGTATCGTATTCTAACTTCTCAATGGCTTATACCCCCTGATACAATCCATAGAATAATCAAAAGAAGCAAACTATACAAGCAAAAACAGAATCTGTCTAAAACAGAACAGTCTGTAATGATCTATGCAAACACCATACTTCTGTAACTCCAAAAATTCTTAAAAATTAGTACAACCTAGAGAATTCTGCAAAATAAGAATTTGGTGATACTCCACGGCAACAGCGTCAGAAATCCTTCCTCCTACTTGTAAAACTGTGTTGGGTTTTTCCCCGAAGAGGAGGGGAGATGCAGCAAAGTAGAGATAAGTATTTCCCTGAGTGAGAGCCAAGGTTATCGAACCAATAGGAGAACCACACGAATTCCCGTCTTCAGCGCCTACACAAAAAATAGCACAACCTTGCACCCAACATGGCCAAGAGGGTTGTCAATCCCCTTGAACTCGTTACTTGCAAGAGATAAGTAGTGATAGATAGATAAATTGATAAATATAAATTGTAAATAAAAAGAAAGTAAATAATGGCAGAAACATTTCGAGAGTTTTTGTAATAATATTTGTGAAGAGACCCGGGGGCCGTAGTGTTTGCTAGAGGCTTCTCTATGGAAGAAAGCATACTGTGGGTAGACAAATTACTGTTGGGCAATTGATAGAAAAGCGCATAGTTATGTAATATTTATTTACGTCAATGATCATGTATATAGAAATCACCTCCATAAGCAAGTAGACCGACTCTTGCCTGCATCTACTACTATTACTCCACCCATCGACCGCTATCCAGCATGCATCTAGACTATTAAGTAAAAACAGAGTAATGCTTAGAGGCTGATGACATGATGTAGACAAAGTAAATCCAATGAATATGAATGAACCCCATCGTTTTACCCTTAGTGGAATCAATACAATATGTGTCATGTCCCTTTCTGTCACTGGGATTGAGCACCACAAGATTGAACCCACTACAACGCACCACTCCCACTGAAGATAAATCAATCTAGTTGGCCAAACCAAACCGATAGATCGGAGAGCATTACGAAGCTATAACAATCATGCATATAAATAACCAGCAATGACTCAATATATTTTGATGAATAATCTGAACATAAACCCACAATTCATCGGATCCCAATAAACACACCGAAAGAAGATTACATAGGATAGATCACTGCGGGAATCGCGGTGATCTTTGCATTGAAGAACATAGAGAGAGAGGTAGCCATCTAGTGCTAACTACGGACCCGTAGGTGTGTGGTGAACTACTCACACATCGCCATAGGAGTAGCAAGGTTGATGTAGAGGCCCTATGTGATCGATCCCCCATCCGGCAGGGCATTGGAACAGGGCTCCAGATGGGCACACGGCGGAACAGAGACTTGTTGCGGCGGAAAAATTGTTTCGGGAGGCTCTCTAGGGTTTTTGGGATACTAGAGAATTTATAGGCCAGAGATGAGGGCCAGCGGCCGTGGGAGGTGTCCCCAAGCCATCAGGTCACGGCCACCCCCTGGGCGTGCCCTGTTGGCTTGGTGCCACGCCGGGCGGCCTCCGATCTCCCTCCGAAGCTTCCAGGTCTTATTTTTGTCCAGAAAAAATCATCAAAAATTTCGGGGTATTTGGACTTCGTTTGGTACAGTATCTCTGAAAGTCAAAAACAAGCAGAAAACAACAACTGGCATTGGGCACTGGATTAATAGGTTAGTGCTAAAAAATAATATAAATCAACAAGCAAATGCCTAAAAAGTATCCTAGAATGATAATATAATAGCATGGAACAATCAAAAACCATAGATATGTTGGATACGTATCAGCATCCCCAAGCTTAATTCCTGCTCATCCTCGAGTAGGTAAATGATAAAAACATAATTTTTGATGTGACATGCTGCCCAACATGTAATCTCTTTCAGGTATGATCATTGAGAAACGATGAGCTAATAAACATCAACATAGTAATATCCATAAACATAAGTAACACAATCATTAACTTTCAAAATATACGATCCTTAAAGAATATTTAGTCTCCATTCATTTTATCATATTAGCATGGCATGGCTCCGTCTTCACCATATAAATACAAATGTCAAGCACCACGGTTTTAAGCCAAGCAATTGGATCGTGCTTCTTAACGCGCTTCAACTTTTTATACCTCACTCAATACATGAGCGTGAACTATGGACATACCGTGTAGGTGGAATAGAATATGGTGGTAGGTTTCCAAGGAGTAAAACTAGAGAAGAAAGTCTCGCATCAACTAGGCGGATCAACGGGCCATGGAGATGCCCATCAATTGATATCAATGCGAGGAGTAGGGATTGCCATGCACCGAATGCACTAGAGATATAAGTGTATGAAAGCTCAACTGAAGCGAAGTGGGTGTGCATCCAACTTGCTTGCTCATGAAGTCCTCGGGCATTTGAATATACAAGCCAAGTTCTATATTGAAAAATTCCCACTAGCATACGAAAATGACAAAACATGAGACTCTCTATATGAAAAACATGGTGCTTTCTCTAAGCACAAGTGTGTAAAAAGAGGTAGTAGCACTGTCCCTTCTCTCTGTATCTCTCATTTCTTTCTTTTTTTCTTTTCTCTTTTTTTCTCTTTTTTCTTTCTTTTTTTTCTCTCATTTTCTTTTTATTTATTTTTCATTCGGAACTCATCCCGACTTGTGGGGGAATCATTGTTTCCATCATCCTTTCCTCACTGAGACAGTGCTCTAATAATGATGATCATCACACTTTTATTTACTTACAACTCGATATGAAAAACTACTAAACAAGATCTCTATATGAATGCCTCTGATGGTGTACCAGGATGTGCAATGATCTAGCGTAACATGTAAACAATGATGAACGGTGGCTTTGCAACAAATACTATGTCAGCTGCATGGTCATGCAAAGCAATATGATGATGAACACACAAGTCATGTAATGTAACGGTGGAAGTTGCATGGCAATATATCTCGGAATGGCTATGAAAATGCCATGATAGGTAGGTATGGTGGTTGTTTTGAGGAAGATATAAGGAGGCTTATGTGCAACAGAGTGTATCATGTCGTGGGGTTTGGATGCACCGGCGAAGGCTGCACTGAGCTGAGAATCAGCAATGCACGGTACCGAAGAGGCTAGCATAATATGGAAAGGTGAGTGTGCGTACATCCATGGATTCACATTAGTCATAAAGAACTCATATACTTATTGCAAAGCTATATTAGCTCTCTCAAAGCAAAGTACTACTCGCATGCCCCTAGGGAGGAGGTTGGTAGAAGTTAACCATCGCGTGCCCCCGACCTAAACAGCACTAGGATTTCAACGAGGAGTAAGAATGCTCGCACATCATCACCTTGCCATAAACAATACTTAGATGACCAGCAAATTAACCCCCTTCAACTATCGATATTTCTACTAACCAACAACCATGCACTCACGCCCTTTCATATTACCACATTGATATCATTAACCCACAATTTCTCTTTTATGTGCTACATGAAGGTTTTGATTATGCATGATACGTCTCCAACGTATCTATAATTTTTGCTTGTTCCATGCTGTTATATTATCATTCTTGGATGTTTTACAATCATTTTATAGCAACTTTATATCATTTTTGGGACTAACCTATTCACATAGTGCCAAAGTGCCAGTTGCTGTTTTTGCTTGTTTTTTACTTCGCAGAAAATCAATACCAAACGGAGTCCAATCGCGACGAAACTTTTTGGAGATTTTTCTGGACTAGAAGACACCCAGTAGGCCCAAGAAGTACCGGAGGGGTGGGCCATGGAGACCACAACCCACCAGGGCACGCCAGGGGGGCCCCGGCGCGCCCTGATGGGTTGTGCCCTCCTCGGGGACCCTCTCCACCGCCTCTGATGCCTATAAATTCCCAAATATTCGAAAAACCCTAGGGGAGTTGACGAAACACAATTCCAGCCGCCGCAAGTTCCAGAACCTCGAGATCCAATCTAAACACCATCACGGAGGGGTTCATCTTCCTCATAGGTGCCTCTCCGATGATGCGTGAGTAGTCTACCATAGACCTACGGGTCCGTAGGCAGTAGCTAGATGGCTTCTTCTCTCTCTCTTATGATTCTCAATACAATGGTCTCTTGGAGATCTATTTGATGTAAACTTTTGCAGTGTGTTTGTTGGGATCCAATGAATTTTGAGTTCATGATCAGTTTCTATCCATGAATTTTATTTGAGTCTTCTTTGATCTCTTATATGCATGATTACTTATAGCCTCGTATTTCTTCTTCGAATCTTTGGTTTAGTTAGGCCGACTAGATCGATTTTTCTTGCCATGGGAAGAGGTGCTTTGTGATGGGTTCGATCTTGCGGTGTTCTTTCCCAGTGACAGAAGGGGCAGCAAGACACGCATGTATCGTTGCTATTAAGGATAACAAGATGGGGTCTATTCCTACATGAATAGATCTTGTCTACATCATGTCATGGTTCTTATTGCATTACTCCGTTTTTCCATGAACTTAATACACTAGATGCATGCTGGATAGCGGTCGATGTGTGGAGTAATAGAGGTAGATACAGGCAGGAGTCGGTCTACCTATCTTGGACGTGATGCCTATATAATGATCATTGACTTGGATATCGTCATGACTATTCGATTTTCTATCAATTGCCCAACAGTAATTTGTTCACCCACCGTGCACTATACTCATGAGAGAAGCCACTAGTGAACCCTACGACCCCCGGGTCTACTTTTCCAACATATTGCTTTCCGATCTATCTTTTTGCAATCTTTGTTTTCAGATCTACAAAACCAAAAACCCAAAAACATATTGCTGCATATTTGCTCTTTTTATTTTGTGTTCTTGAGAGATCTATCTCTGCTATCTATCACTACATAATCTATCTTTTTACCGTAGAGAGATTGACAACCTATCTTTCGCGTCGGGTTGCAAGTATTTGTTGTTTGTGTTCAGGTGCTGCTTATTGGGTGGTGGTGATCCTCCTACTGGTTCGATAACCTTGGTTTCATAACTGAGGGAAATACTTACCGTCATTGTGCTGCATCATCCCTTCCTCTTTGGGGAAATACCGACGCAGTCTCAAGCCACGTCAAATGAATTTCTGGCACCGTTGCCGGGGAGGAAGCGGTCTCTTCTACATGCCAATCTCAGGCGCTGAAACATCATCTACCAGGTTCCTAATCACAAATCTCATCTCCTTGCAATTACATTATTTGCCATTTGCCTCTCGTTTTCCTCTCCCCCACTTCACCAAATTTGCCGTTTTATTCACCCTCTTTTTCGTTTGCCCTTTTCTCGCCGGATCTCTTTTTGCTCGCTTGTGTTGCCATGTGCCTTTTATCTGCTTGCATCTTCGCTTGCTAAAAATCTATTGATATGGATCCTCATCCACTTGCTAATCTTTTCAAAAGACCAAATTATGATGAACCAATTGCTAGTGAGTTGAGTGCATTTGATTACGTCTATGAAGTTTTGTTTGAAAATCATGAATCTGAAAATTTTGATGATAGTTCCTTGATTGAAAAGCATGATTGCAATGTTGCTAGTATGAATTCTCTAAATATCCATGATAATAATGATATGCAAAGCCACAAGCTTGGGGATGCCCATGGCACCTATGATGATGGTGATGACACGTATGCTATAATGAGTAATGATAACCATGAAACTTATCATCATGTTTTTAATTTGCAATGTGGTTATGTCAATCAAGTGTCTCATGATAGTTATTTTGTTGAGTTTGCTCCCACTACCATGGATGAAAAGGAATTTGCTTATGTGGAGAGTAATGAAAATTCTATGTTTATGCATCATGAAAAGAATGATTTATGTGATAGTTATATTGTTAAATTCCTTCATGATGATACTGAAATTTATTATGAGGGAGGAACATATGCTTGTAGGAATTGCAATAATATCAAGTTTCCTCTCTATGTGTTCAAAGTTTTCAAGTTACGCTTGTTTTGCCTTCCTATGCTAGTTGATTCTTGTTCCCATGAATTGTTTGCTCACAAAATCCCTATGCATAGGAAGTGGGTTAGACTTAAATGTGCTTTTCATGGGATTCATGATGCTCTCTTGCATATTTCAATTATCACTTTTTATGTGAGCATCATTGAAATCATCATGCCTAGCTAGGGGCGTAAAACGATAGCGCTTGTTGGGAGGCAACCCAATGAATAAATAAATTTTTGCTTTTTCCTTTCAGTTTTTGAGTGTTGACACAATTATGCCTCTGTTATGATTGTGTTTTTATGGTTTATTTAGTGTTTGTGCCAAGTAAAGCCTTTATGATGATTCATAGGATGAGTAGAAGTGATGCTGAATCTGAAACAGAAACTTTGCATCCAGTATATGAATTTTCATTTTTTTCTGGAACGTGATCTTGAGCTGAAATTTTAACACAGTGTTTCTATACAAATTCCTTACGTTTTCCTAACTTTTCAGAATTTTTAGAGGTACAGAAGTATGGTTAGAGTACAGATTACTACAGACTGTTCTGTTTAAGACAGATTCTGTTTTCGTTGTATTGTGTGCTTGTTTTGATGAATCTATGGGTGATATTGAAGGGTATGAGCCATGGTAAAGTTAAAATACAGTAGGTATAATGCAATAATAAAATATGATTGGGTTTGAAACAGTACCTAAAGTAGTGATTTGCTTTATTATACTAACGGATCTCACGAAGATTTTGTTGAGGTTTGTGTGATTGAAGTTTTCAAGTTTTGGGTGAGATCACGATGGATGAAGGAATAAGGAGTGATAAAAGCCTAATCTTGGGGATGCTACCGCATCCCCAAGATATATCCAAAGAGTAACAAGCAACTAAGCTTGGGGATGCCCCCGAGTGGCATCCCCTCTTTCTTCTAACGACCAGCGGTATTTTACTTGGAGTTATATTTTTATTCGTCACATATCATGAGTTTTGCTTGGAGCGTCTTGTATATTTGCTTGCTTTGCTTGTTTGTTTTTCCCTTGTATCCTTGCTGGACACACTTATTTGGGAGAGCCGAAATCATGCTATGACTTGTTAGAATTGCTCTATGTGCTTCACTTAAACTTTTTTGAGCTATAGAATTGCTCTAGTGCTTCACTTATATCTTTTTGAGCACGGTGTGCTTGGAAATTTTTGTAGAAATACTCTCATGCTTCACTTAGATTAATTCGAGAGTAGAAATTTTTGAAGAAATCCTCTCATGCTTCACTTCTACCTTTTTGAGAGATGAAATCTTTATGCTCATGTGCTTCACTTAAATTTGTTGGAGCTTGCCAAAAAGCAATGGCAATATATGAAACTAGTCCCAAAGTGATAGATATCCAAGGAGGATATAATAAAAACTTTCATGAAGATCATTGGGCAAGTTAAAATTGATTCCGTGTAATAGTTTTGAAACATGATGATAGTAATATGTGAGTTATGTTGGTGAGTAATTATGCTTTAGTAGGAATATTGGTGTTAAGGTTTGTGATTCCCTATGCAGGTACGAAAGTCAATAGTTATGCAATGAAATTACATCCTACTTGCGGTGCATTATTCGGTGTTAGTTATGCTCAATGCTCGCTTATGTGAATTTTTGTTTCTTGGTTTGGTTGCTTCCCAATCTATTTGCTAGCCTCCATTTGTACTAAGTAGAAATACTACTTGTGCATCCAAAATCCTTAAACCAAGTTTTGCCTTATGAGTCCACTATACCTACCTATATGCGGTATTTCCATGCCGTTCCAAGCAAATTTGTATGTGCCATCTCTAAATTTTAAAAATAAATTTTCTCTTTTGTGTGCTCGTACCGCTCATGAAACGGTGGGGAGTGTCCAATATTTTTCCATGCTAGATGTGTTATTCTCAAGATGAGTGTTTATTAACTTGTCATTGCACGAGAGTGCGGCGGTAATAGGGATGCCCATTCCCGAAATGAAAAAGAAAAAATATTTACTTTATGTTGTCCAATAATAAATTCCTTGGAAAGTGTTGGTATGGAAAGCAACCGTGGATACGGCCCGCCAAGGAAAGTGAAAGTTTGGTGGAAAAAGGAATAAACTTTATTTTCTGTTTGGGAACCGCCTATGATATATCTAGCATGGAAAGTATTGTGAGCTACTTTGTCGTTTTCGTTGACAGGAAAAGCATGCCACCCAAAATATTTTCTCTCTCAATTTAAAACTTTGAGCTCTGGCACCTCTACAAATCCCTACTTCCCTCTGCGAAGGGCCTATCTATTTACTTTGTGCAATTTTTATTTTTACTTCGAGTCTCCATCTTCTCTTATAAAGCACCAACTATGGGGCACTATGATCGTACTTAAGCATTGGGCATAGTTAATATTTGAGTGTCTTTCATGAATGGATCAATGATTGAGCATGATGGGCTAGGGATAACTTTCTTTAGTGTTGATATTTTGAAAGACATGGTTGCTTGCTGACATGCTTGAGTATTGAAGTCATTATGTTAAAACTAGACTATTGCTTTGAATCATTACAAATCCAAATGTCCATGCTATACAAAAGCAAAGAATATGATGAACATGTTAGGCAGCATTCCACATCAAAAATTCTGTTTTTATCATTCACCTACTCGAGGACGAGTAGGAATTAAGCTTGGGGATGTTGATACATCTCCAACGTATCTATAATTTTTGCTTGTTCCATGCTGTTATATTATCATTCTTGTATGTTTTACAATCATTTTATAGCAACTTTATATCATTTTTTCGGACTAACCTATTGACATAGTGCCAAAGTGCCAGTTGCTATTTTTGCTTGTTTTTTACTTCGCAGAAAATCAATACCAAACGGAGTCCAATCGCGACGAAACTTTTTGGAGATTTTTTCTAGACCAGAAGACACCCAGTGGGCCAAAGAAGTACCGGAGAGGTGGGCCGTGGAGACCACAACCCACCAGGGCGCGCCAGGGGGCCCTGACGCACCCTGATGGGTTGTGCCATCCTCGGGGCCCCTCTCCACCGCCTCTGATTCCTATAAATGCCCGAATATTCCAAAAACCCTAGGGGAGTCGACGAAACACAATTCCAGCCGCCGCAAGTCCAGAACCTCGAGATCCAATCTAAACACCATCACGGAGGGGTTCATCTTCCGCATATGTGCCTCTCCGATGATGCGTGAGTAGTCCACCATAGACCTACGGGTCCATAGGCAGTAGCTAGATGGCTTCTTCTCTCTCTCTTATGATTCTCAATACAATGGTCTCTTGGAGATCTATTTGATGTAAACTTTTGCGGTGTGTTTGTTGGGATCCGATGAATTTTGAGTTCATGATCAGTTTCTATCCATTAATATTATTTGAGTCTTCTTTGATCTCTTATATGTATGATTACTTATAGCCTCGTATTTCTTATTCGAATCTTTGGTTTAGTTAGGCCGACTAGATCGATTTTTCTTGCCATGGGAAGAGGTGCTTTGTGATGGGTTCGATCTTGCGGTGTTCTTTCCCAGTGACAAAAGGGGCAGCAAGACATGCATGTATCATTGCTATTAAGGATAACAAGATGGGGTCTATTCCTACATGAATAGATCTTGTCTACATCATGTCATCGTTCTTATTGCATTACTCCGTTTTTCCATGAACTTAATACACTAGATGCATGCTGGATAGCGGTCGATGTGTGGAGTAATAGAGGTAGATGCAGGCAGGAGTCGGTCTACCTATCTTGGACGTGATGCCTATATAATGATCATTGCCTTGGATATCGTCATGACTATTCGATTTTCTATCAATTGCCCAACAGTAATTTGTTCACCCACCGCGCGCTATACTCATGAGAGAAGCCACTAGTGAACCCTACGACCCCCGGGTCTCCTTTTCCAACATATTGCTTTCCGATCTATCTTTTTGCAATCTTTGTTTTCAGATCTACAAAACCAGAAACCGAAAAACATATTGCTGCATATTTGCTCTTTCTATTTTGTGTTCTTGAGAGATCTATCTCTCTTATCTATCACTACCTAATCTATCTTTTTACCGTACAGAGATTGACAACCTCTCTGTCGCGGCACGGATTCTCACGATCACCTATGGGACCAGTGTTCCCTTGTGGTTCGGCAAGGGGGGGGGGGGTCACGTTGCACGAAGAGCGGAGAGTGTGAGACGGCGCGACGATCAGGACACAGACATTTTACCCAGGTTCGGGCCGCTGCTAAGCGTAAAACCCTACTCCTGCTTTTTGGTGGATTGATTGGAGGAACACGAAGAATGCTCAGCACCTAACCCCGGCAAGGGCTGCTGCCGGGGGAAGAGCCGATACGCGAGTACAAGTGTTCGGGGGTCCGAATTGCCAACCTTGAGCTAGCTTGCCTTGGGCCTCCTTTTATAGTGCAAGGGGATACCACAACGGCAAAACAGTCATTATCTATTGATTAGATAGCCAAGCAGAGCTATCATACCTAACTCTGGCATTTAGGACAAAATGCCATGATTACCTGCCTAGGTGGTGCTCGGGGGTGCTTCCCCGGCAAGCTCTTGCCACCGCTTGGCCGGTCATTGCTTATGGTCTTGACACGCTGCAGGGCGGGTGTCAACCGAGCGTAACTTGTATTATGATGTGTCGCCACGTGCTTAGCGAGAGCTGATTAGCCGCCTGAGGGCTCGACACCGCATCGATAAGTGACAGGCGTAGCGATGCGGTGGAGCGGTGGCTCGCTGGCTCACGCCTGCCGGGGAGTGGCCTGCCGGGTCTTCTGGGAGGTGTGCATGTCTTGGTCCCTGGCAAGCGTCGGGGACGTGCTTGGCGCGTTGTAGTCCAGGCTTGGGCTGCTGCGTTGAGCTTGCTAGAGTCTGGTCTTGATCATTCGCCGGGTTTTTGCTTCTACCGCCTGTGCATAAGTCAGGGGCACTAGGTACCCCTGTACTAGTGCACCGACAGGAGCCCCCGGGACTGGCCCACACATGCTCGCCAAGTGCTGTTGGGTGAGGCCCAAGTTTCATGCACAGGCGCGCAATGTGAGGGAGTAACTGCCAATTTATTGGTCAGCACTGACCCACCACCTCAGTCCATTTCCGCCACGCGCGCCGCATGCATAGAGGGGAGTTAGCGACGGTTGCGCGTGAGTTAAAGTTCTGATCGTGGCAGAAACCACAACGCCATGGATTGGAGCAATGGGGCGGTTACCTGTTCGCCCGTGATCATGGGCGATGGAATTGGTGGAGACAGGCGGCGACCCTTGGAGCGGAGGAGAGCCAGCCCCCGCGTCCTCCCCTATAAATTGGGGGTCGCAAGGGGTGATGCTCATCCATCCTTTCTTCCTCCTTGAGTACAAATCCACAGAGCTCGTCCTTTTGCTTCCTTGTCTTGAGCCGCGCTCGCTCTCCCGATGCTCAGGGGGAGGGGCCGAGCGAGCGCGTTTGCAGAGCCTTCCTTCCGGACCCATGCTCAATTCCCGTCATGGACAGACGGTTCTGAACTGAAGGCTGGTCGGAGAAGCCTCGGATGGGGGAGCGGGCAGCGTGGTGGCCGTATCGGGGACGGCTGCGGTGGTACGCCTGTCTCCACGCTGCCCGCTTCTTCAGTCTTGACGGAGCTCCATGCGGTTGACATCGCGCCGGGATCTATGTTGGAGGTGCAGCGTCGCGGCGGCCCACAGTTCTCGCATTCCTTCTTCAAGGTGATGGAGAAAAAAACGCCCACGCGGCCACCACAAGCATGCGTGTGGTTGCAGCCGTGCGTCGTCATTTATCGCGGTGAAGCTCTCCTCCTGAAGCACTTTGGATGGAGTGTACGGGAGGGAGCTCTTCATCTTTGCGTGCTCTTCTAAGGCGGGGGATGGAATTCCCCGCCTTTGGCCACCGGGGACGAACATGCTCTCTGTGGGGGTCCCCGGGTCGCCACGCCTGGAGCTTGGACGATGGCGGGGGCGTCTCCTCGGGCCGTGGCGATGAGGAAGACGATGGCGGTTGGGGATCTACGACGCATCAGGATCACGGATGAGGTCTCCGATGCGTCGCGTTCCCCGGCAGCACCATCATCGCCAGCTGGGTCCCGACAGCGCCACCATCTGCACCTGCGCTCCGCCTTCTTCCCCCTTGTCGGT
The DNA here is from genome assembly GCA_039707655.1 of Elymus sibiricus. NCBI lineage: Eukaryota > Viridiplantae > Streptophyta > Magnoliopsida > Poales > Poaceae > Elymus > Elymus sibiricus. The sequence continues at coordinate 116,760,206 of CM077675.1, forward strand.
CTTTTCTGCTCCATCGGCTTCGTCCGCCCTGCCTGATGGCAGGGCCCTTCTGCTCGCCGGTCGCGTCCCTCTGGTCCTGGCTGGGAAGTGTCGAATCCCGGCCAGGCGCTCCTTTTGCCCTCTTTTCCTTCTCCATCTAATCCCTAAGAGGAGAGGGACAAGAAAGGGATTACGGGGCACTTATCTTTTTTTTATGTCAAAAGATGTAAGCGCTTGCCAAGTTTTAATTAATCATAATGTAATCTCTATCCATTTTGTATCGAAAATGAATGAGAATAAAGTGTTGTCTTTCTTTTGCAAGTACTATCCCTTTCCCTTCCTTATTTATAATGCATTAGTATGTTTTGTCTTTGCTGCACGGAGCCACTTGCCGGGTCATCATTCAAACCACGAGTGCCAAAGTGGGGGGACGAGCCCCCGGCAACAGGTTGGCGTTGTTCCCCGGCAGAGCTCCTTGTCGGTATCGGCGCTGCCACCCTTATAAAAAGAAACAGGGGGACAGCTCATCCCGACAAGGGTTTTCACCACGTGGATGACTCCACAACCCGCAGTAAGGAAGATACTAAGGGTTTCCTTGAGAAATCGAGAAGTACTGAACTGGAAATATGCGATATACTTATCTTTTCCAAGCAGTATCTTCTTTTCGAGCGTGATGGGCCGCCATCCTTGTTTCTTTGTTCCCCTTCCCTGTTTTCTCGATGGTAAAACATGTAGGGTGAGAACAGTAACAAAGATTACGGTTTCATCAATTATTCTAGCAAATCTTTGTAACTTAAAAGCGATAACATTGCAGTCATAAAAAATGCGTAATGAGCATGTAAGGATGATGATATGATGCAATGCCTAGCTTTATTATTGCTGCACAGGGTCTGCGCCTGGCTTTGTACAAAGGGTTACATGCAACATCGGCAAGGCTTGTACAAAAGGTGGCTGCCGGGGACTGAGCCCGGCAGCCGTGCCTTACGGGTAGAACTTACGAAGATGCTCAATGTTCCATGAGTTTTGCACCTTGGTGCCATCTTCGCTCTCCAGACAGACTACGCCAGGTCTGGTGACTCGTACTACCCGGTAAGGGCCTTCCCACTTCGGCGTCAACTTGTTTGTACCCTTGGCGGACTGAACACGCCGAAGGACAAGGTCGCCTTCCTCAAGGCTTCGGGCGTGAACCCTGCGGCTATGGTAGCGGCGCAGAGCTTGCTGGTAGCGTGCTGCACTCACAGCAGCCCGGAGACGGTCTTCCTCGAGGAGCGTGGCATCGTCATGCCGCAGCTGCTGTTGCTCTACTTCATCATAGGCAAGCACTCGAGGTGACCCGTATATGAGTTCCGTGGGGAGCACTGCTTCCGCTGTTGGGGAACGTAGCATGGGAAACAAAAATTTTCCTACGCACACGCAAGATCTATCCATGGTGATGAGCATCTACGAGAGGGAGAGTGGATCTACATACCCTTGTAGATCGCTAAGCGGGAAGCATTAAGAAACACGGTTGATGTAGTCGAACGTCTTCGCGATCCAAATCGCAAGCCGTCCCGCGATCCAATCACGATCCGTCCCGCGATCCAATCACGGTCCTTCTGATCTAGCGTCGAACGGACGACACCTCCGCGTTCAGCACACGTACAGCTTGATGACGATCTCCACCTCCTTGATCCAGCAAGCGAGGGTGGAGAGGTAGATGAGTTCTCCGGCAGCACAACGACGTGGTGGCAGTGGTGGTGGAGCTGATCCGGCAGAGCTTCGCTAAGCTATACCGAACAGATCTAGTGGAGAACAGATCTAGAGGAAGAAGAGGGCAGCACGTGGCAATTAGGGTTAGGGGCTGCCCTCAAAATCCCTCAATAAATATAGGAGGAAGGGGGGAGGAGGCAGCCTTGGCCCCTACTCCAAGTAGGATCGGCCGAACCAAACAAGGGAGGAATCCACCTCCCACAAGGGAGGTGGAATCCTATTAGGACTCCTTCCTAATTTGGATTTTCCTTCCCCCACTTGGGGTTTTTCCTTTCCCACTCTTTACTAGCCGCATGGTCCTTGTAGGGCTGGTTTGCCCAGCCCACTAAGGGCTGCTGCAACATCCTTAAGGCCCATGTGGCCTCCCGGCGTGGGTGGCCCCTCCCGATGGCCCTCCGGCACTCCGGGTACACTACCGGAAATACCCGAAACTTTTCCGGTGGCCAAAACGGGACTTCCTATATATCAATCTTTACCTCCGGACCATTCTGGAGCTCCTCGTGACGTCCGGGATCTCATCCGGGACTCCGAACAACCTTCGGTCATCACCATACATAACTCAATGCTACCGAAACATCATCGAACCTTAAGTGTGCAGACCCTGCGGGTTCGAGAACTATGTAGACATGACCGAGATACCTCTACGGTCAATAACCAATAGCGGGACCTGGATGCCCATATTGGTTCCTACATATTCTACGAAGATCTTTATCGGTTGAACCTCTATGTCAAGGATTCAGATAATCCCGTATGCAGTTCCCTTTGACCATCGGTATGTTACTTGCCCGAGATTCGATCGTCGATATCTCCATACCTAGTTCAATCTCGTTACCGGCAAGTCTCTTTACTCGTTCCGTAATACAAGATCCCGTGACTAACTCCTTAGTCACATTGCTTGCAAGCTTCTTGTGATGTTGTATTACCGAGTGGGCCCAGAGATACCTCTCCGTCATACGGAGTGACAAATCCCAGTCTCGATCCATGCCAACCCAACAGACACCCTTGGAGATACCTGTAGAGCACCTTTATAGTCACCCAGTTACGTTGTGACGTTTGATACACACAAGGCATTCCTCCGGTGTCCGGGGGTTGCATGATCTCATGGTCGTAGGAACAGATACTTGACATGGATAAAGCAGTAGCAATAAACTGACACGATCAACTGCTATTGTTACGGTTGGGTCTTGTCCATCACATCATTCTCCTAATGATGTGATCCCGTTATCAAATGAGAACTCTTGTCCATGACTAGGAAACCATTGCCATCTTTGATCAACGAGCTAGTCCAAAAGAGGCTTACTAGGGACACAGTGTTGTCTATATACCCACACATGTATTTAGTTTCCAATCAATACAATTATAGCATGGATAATAAACGATTATCATGAACAAGGAAATATAATAATAACCAATTTATTATTGCCTCTAGGGCATATTTCCAACAGTCTCCCACTTGCACTAGAGTCAATAATCTAGTTCACATCACTATGTGATTTACATTGTAATGAATCGAACACCCATACAGTTTTGGTGTTGATCATGTTTAGCCCTTGGAAGAGGTTTAGTCAACAGGTCTGCTACATTCAGATCCGTGTGTACTTTGCAAATATTTATGTCGTCCTCCTTGATGTAATGGCGGATGGAATTGAAACGTCGCTTTATGTGTCTGGTCCTCTTGTGAAACCTTGGTTCCTTGGCTAGAGCAATGGCACCAGTGTTGTCATAGAACAGAGTCATTGGGTTCAGTGCACTAGGCACTACTCCAAGATCTGTCATGAACTCCTTCATCCAGACACCTTCCTTCGCCGCCTCTGAGGCAGCGATGTACTCCGCTTCGCATGTAGAATCAGCTACCATGCTTTGCTTGGAACTGCACCAGCTTACCGCACCCCCATTGAGAATAAATACGTATCCGGTTTGTGACTTAGAGTCATCCGGATCAGTGTCAAAGCTTGCATCGACGTAACCCTTTACGACGAGCTCCTGATCACCTCCATAAATGAGAAACATGTCCTTAGTCCTTTTCAGATACTTCAGGATATTCTTGACCGCTGTCCAGTGGTCCATTCCTGGATCAATTTGAAACCTTTCGGCCATACTTATGGCAAGGCTGACATCGGGTCTTGTGCACAGCATTGCATACATAATAGAGCCTATGGCTGAAGCATAGGGGATGACACTCATCTTTTCTCTATCTTCTGCAGTCACTGGGCATTGAGTCTTACTCAACTTCACACCTTGCCATACAGGCAAGAACCCCTTCTTGGATTGATCCATTTTGAACTTCTTCAAAACTTTGTCAAGGTATGTGCTCTGTGAAAGTCCTATTAAGCATCTCGATCTATCTCTATAGATCTTGATGCCTAATATGAAAGCAGCTTCTCCTAGGTCCTTCATTGAAAAACTCTTGTTCAAATATTCTTTCACGCTTTCCAACATTTCTATATTGTTTCCAATTAGCAATATGTCATCGACATATAATATTAGAAATGCTATAGAGCTCCCACTCACTTTCTTGTAAATACAAGCTTCTCCGTAAACTTGTATAAACCCAAACGCTTTGATCACCTCATCAAAGCGCTTATTCCAACTCCGAGACGCTTGCACCAGTGCATAAATGGATCGCTGGAGTTTGCAAACTTTGTTAGCATTCTCTGGATCGACAAAACCTTCTGGTTGCATCATATACAACTCTTCCTTAAGGAAACCGTTAAGGAACGCTGTTTTGACATCCATCTGCCAAATTTCATAATCGAAAAAGGCAACTATTGCTAACATGATTCTGACGGACTTAAGCATCGCTACGGGTGAAAAGGTCTCATCGTAGTCAACTCCTTGAACTTGTGAAAAACCCTTTGCCACAAGTCGAGCTTTATAGACGGTCACATTACTGTCTGCGTCCGTCTTCCTCTTAAAGATCCATTTGTTCTGAATGGCCTTACGCCCTTCAGGTAATACTTCCAAAGTCCAAACTTTGTTTTCATACATGGATCCCATCTCGGATTTCATGGCCTCTAACCATTTCTCGGAATCCGGGCCCATCATCGCTTCTCCATAGCTCGTAGGTTCATCGTTGTCCAACAACATTACCTCTAAGACAGGGTTGCCGTACCACTCAGGAGCAGTACGCGTCCTTGTCGACCTACGAGGTTCGATAGTAACTTGATTCGAAGCTTCATGATCATCATCATTAACTTCCTCTTCAACTGATGTAGGCTCTACAGAAACATCTTTCTGCGCTGCGCTACTCTCTGGTTGAAGTAAAGGTTCAACAACCTCATCAAGTTCTATCTTCCTCCCACTCATTTCTTTCGAGAGAAACTCTTTCTCAAGAAATGTTCCGTTTTTAGCGACAAACAGTTTGCCTTCAGATCTGAGATAGAAGGTATACCCAACTGTCTCTTTTGGGTATCCTATGAAGACGCATTTCTCCGCTTTGGGTTCCAGCTTTTCAGGCTGAAGCTTTATGACATAAGCATCACATCCCCAAACTTTAAGAAACGACAACTTCGGCTTCTTGCCAAACCACAATTCATATGGCGTCGTCTCAATGGATTTCGATGGTGCCCTATTTAAAGTGAATGCAGCTGTCTCTAATGCATAACCCCAAAACGATAGTGGCAAATCGGCAAGAGACATCATAGATCGCACCATATCCAATAAGGTTCGATTACGACGTTCGGACACACCATTACGCTGTGGTGTTCCAGGCGGTGTCAATTATGAAACAATTCCACACTGTCTTAAGTGACTGCCAAACTCATAACTCAGATATTCTCCTCCTCGATCAGATCGTAGGAATTTAATCTTCTTGTTACGATGATTCTCAACTTCACTCTGAAATTGCTTGAACTTTTCAAACGTTTCAGACTTGTGTTTCATTAAGTAAATATACCCATATCTACTTAAGTCATCAGTGAAGGTGAGAAAGTAACGATAACCACCGCGCGCCTCAATGCTCATCGGACCGCACACATCAGTATGTATGATTTCCAACAAGTCACTTGCCCGTTCCATTGTACCAGAGAACGGCGTCTTAGTCATCTTGCCCATGAGGCATGCCTCACATGTGTCAAGTGATTCAAAATCAAGTGACTCCAAAAGTCCATCAGCATGGAGCTTCTTCATGCATTTTACGCCAATATGACCTAAACGGCAGTGCCACAAGAAAGTGGTATTATCATTATCAATTCTACATCTTTTGGCATCAATGTTATGAACATGTGTATCATCACTATCGAGATTCAATAAGAATAAACCCCTCACATTGGGTGCATGACCATAAAAGATATTACTCATGTAAATAGAACAACCATTATTCTCTGATTTAAATGAGTAACCGTCTCGCAATAAACAAGATCCAGATATAATGTTCATGCTTAACGCAGGCACTAAATAACAATTATTCAGGTTTATCACTAATCCCGATGGTAATCGAAGAGCGAGCGTGCCGACGGCGATCACATCAACCTTGGAACCATTTCCCACGCGCATCGTCACTTCGTCCTTTGCCAGCCTCCGTCTATTCCGCAGTTCCTGTTTTGAGTTGCAAATGTGAGCAACCGCACCGGTATCAAATACCCAGGCACTACAACGAGAGTTGGTAAGGTACACATCAATAACATGTATATCATATATACCTTGTTTGTTGTTGGCCGCCTTCTTGTCAGCCAAATACTTGGGGCAGTTCCGCTTCCAGTGACCAGTTCCCTTGCAATGAAATCACTCAGTTTCTGGCTTGGGTCCAGTCTTGGGTTTCTTCACGGGAGGGGCAACTGCTTTGCCACTCTTCTTGGAGTTACCCTTCTTACCCTTGCCGTTCTTCTTGAAACTAGTGGTTTTATTGACCATCAACACTTGATGCTCCTTCTGAATCTCAGACTCAGCGACTTTCAACATCGCAAAGAGCTCGGTGACTAACTAGTTCATCCCGTGCATGTTATAGTTCAACACAAAGCTCTTGTAGCTAGGTGGCAATGATTGAAGAACTCTGTCAGTGATCACCTCTGCTGGAAGGGGCATCCCCAATTCAGCCAGACGGTTGGAGTACCCAGACATTCTGAGTATGTGATCACTGACAGACCCGTTGTCCTCCATCTTGCAAGCATAGAACTTATCGGAGGTCTCATACCTCTCGATCCGGGCATTCTTCTGAAAGATAAACTTCAACTCCTGGAACATATCATATGCTCCATGACATTCAAAACGTCTTTGAAGTCCCGGTTCTAAGCTATACAACATTGCACATTGAACTATTGAGTAATCATCAGAACGAGCCTGCCAGGCTTTCACAACGTCTGGCGACTCAACTGGAGTGGGTGGATCACCAAGCGGTGCATCAAGGACATAAGCCTTCTGGGAAGCCGTAAGGATAATCCTTAGATTACGGGCCCAGTCCACAAAGTTACTTCCATCATCTTTCAACTTAGCTTTCTCTAGGAACGCATTAAAATTCAGGGGTGCTACTGCGCGAGCCATGATCTACAACATAAATTTTGCAAAAGCAACTTAGACTATTGTTCAAGATAATGAGTTCAATTAATCATATTACTTAAGAACTCCCAGTCGAATTGACATCCCTCTGGTCATTCGAGTGTCACATGATCCAAATTCAGCAACTCAAGTCCGATCATCACGTGAGTTGAGGTGGTTTCAATGGTGAACATCTCCATGTTGATCATATCTACTATATGACTCATGTTCGACCTTTCGGTCTCTTGTGTTCCGAGGCCATGTCTGTACATGATAGGCTTGTCAAGTTTGACCCGAGTGTTCCGCATGTGCAACACTGGCTTGCACCCGTTGTTTGTGAACGTAGAGTCTAACACACCCGATCATCACGTGGTGTCTCGAAACGACGAACTTTCGCAACGGTGCACACTCGGGGAGAACACAATTTTATCTTGAAATTTTAGTGAGGGATCGCCTTATAATGCTACCGTCGTCCTAAGCATAATAAGATGCAAAAAAGGATTAACATCACATGCAAATCATAAGTGACATGATATGGCCATGATCCTGTGCTTTTGATCTCCATCCCCAAAGCACCGACATGATCTCCATCATCACCGGCATGACACCATGATCTCCATCATCTTGATCTCCATCAACGTGTCGCCATGAGGTTGTCGCGCCAACTATTTCTTCTACAACTATTGCTAACTCATAGCGATAAAGTAAAGCAAAAATGGCAAAAATAATTAAAGACAAACCTATGGCTCCTGCCGGTTGCCGTACTCATCGACATGCAAGTCATGATAATCTATACAAAACATGATCATCTCATACATCACATATATCTCATCATGTTTCTGGCCATATCATATCACATCATACCCTGCAAAAACAAGTTAGATGTCCTCTAATTGGTTGTTGCATGTTTTACGTGGCTGCTATGGGTATCTAGCAAGAACGATTCTTACCTACGCAAAACCACAACGGTGATACACAAGTTGCTATTTCACCTTCTACAAGGACCGCCTCTGTCGAATCCGATTCAACTAAAGTGGGAGAGACAGACACCCACCAGCAATCCGATTCAACTAAAGTGGGACCGCCTCTGTCTCTCGTGCGTGGACGAGTAAGGTTGGTCCGAGCCGCTTCATCCCACAGTACCGCTGAATCAAGAAAAGACTAAGGAGGGAAGCGATCTGAATATCAACGCCCACAAACTCCTTTGTGTTCTACTCGAGATCTCATCTACGCATAGACCTAGCTCTGATACCACTGTTGGGGAATGTAGCATGGGAAACAAAAAATTTCCTACGCACACGCAAGATCTATCCATGGTGATGAGCATCTACGAGAGGGAGAGTGGATCTACATACCCTTGTAGATCGCTAAGCGGGAAGCGTTAAGAAACGCGGTAGATGTAGTCGAACGTCTTCGCGATCCAAATCGCAAGCCGTCCCGCGATCCAATCACGATCCGTCCCGCGATCCAATCACGGTCCTTCCGATCTAGCGCTGAACGGACGGCACCTCCGCGTTCAGCACACGTATAGCTTGATGACGATCTCCACCTCCTTGATCCAGCAAGCGAGGGTGGAGAGGTAGATGAGTTCTCCGGCAGCACAACGGCGTGGTGGCGGTGGTGGTGGAGCTGATCCGGCAGAGCTTCGCTAAGCTATACCGAACAGATCTAGTGGAGAACAGATCTAGAGGAAGAAGAGGGCAGCACGTGGCAATTAGGGTTAGGGGCTGCCCTCAAAATCCCTCAATATATATAGGAGGAAGGGGGGAGGAGGAAGCCTTGGCCCCAACTCCAAGTAGGTTCGGCCGAACCAAACAAGGGAGGAATCCACCCCCCACAAGGGAGGTGGAATCCTATTAGGACTCCTTCCTAATTTGGATTTTCCTTCCCCCACTTGGGGTTTTTCCTTTCCCACTCTTTCCTAGCCGCATGGGCCTTGTAGGGCTGGTTTGCCCAGCCCACTAAGGGCTGGTGCAACATCCTTAAGCCCCATGTGGCCTCCCGGCATGGGTGGCCCCTCCCGATGGCCCTCCGGCACTCCCGGTACACTACCGGAAATACCCGAAACTTTTTCGGTGGCCAAAACGGGACTTCCTATATATCAATCTTTACCTCCGGATCATTCCGGAGCTCCTCGTGACATCCGGGATCTCATCCGGGACTCCGAACAACCTTCGGTCATCACCATACATAACTCAATGCTACCGAAACATCATCGATCCTTAAGTGTGCAGACCCTGCGGGTTCGAGAACTATGTAGACATGACCGAGACACCTCTACGGTCAATAACCAATAGCGGGACCTGGATGCCCATATTGGTTCCTACATATTCTACGAAGATCTTTATCGGTTGAACCTCTATGTCAAGGATTCAGATAATCCCGTATGCAGTTCCCTTTGTCCATCGGTATGTTACTTGCCCGAGATTTGATCGTCGATATCTCCATACCTAGTTCAATCTCGTTACCGGCAAGTCTCTTTACTCGTTCTGTAATACAAGATCCCGTGACTAACTCCTTAGTCACATTGCTTGCAAGCTTCTTGTGATGTTGTATTACCGAGTGGGCCCAGAGATACCTCTCCGTCATACGGAGTGACAAATCCCAGTCTCGATCCATGCCAACCCAACAGACACCCTTGGAGATACCTGTTGAGCACCTTTATAGTCACCCAGTTACGTTGTGATGTTTGATACACACAAGGCATTCCTCCGGTGTCCGGGAGTTGCATGATCTCATGGTCGTAGGAACAGATACTTGACATGGATAAAGCAGTAGCAATAAACTGACACGATCAACTGCTATGCTTACGGTTGGGTCTTGTCCATCACATCATTCTCCTAATGATGTGATCCCATTATCAAATGACAACTCTTGTCCATGACTAGGAAACCATAGCCATCTTTGATCAACGAGCTAGTCCAAAAGAGGCTTACTTGGGACACAGTGTTATCTATATACCCACACATGTATTTAGTTTCCAATCAATACAATTATAGCATGGATAATAAACGATTATCATGAACAAGGAAATATAATAATAACCAATTTATTATTGCCTCTAGGGCATATTTCCAACATTCGCCCCATACACTAGGGAGAAGGGCGTCTGGCCGGTAGCTCGATTTGGTGTCGTCCTGAGGGACCAAAGAACCACCAGCAGCTCATCTATCCAGCACCTGCCGCTCTTCCGCAGCTTATCAAAAGTCCTTGTCTTGAGTCCTCGCATCACTTCAACATTCATCCTCTCGACTTGCCCGTTGCTCCTTGGGTGAGCAACAAAGGCGAAGGAGACCTTGCTTCCAAGGCTTTGGATATATTGCATGAAGGTGCGGCTCGTGAACTGGGTGCCGTTGTCGGTGATCACTCTGTTAGGCACTCCAAAGCGACACACCAGTCCTTTCATGAACTTGATAGGTGCCTCTGCGGTCACCTTTCTCACTGGTTCCACCTCAGGCCACTTTGTGAACTTGTCGGTTGCCACGAACAAGAACTCATAGCCCCCGACAGCACGTGGGAAGGGGCCCAAGATATCGAGACCCCAAACCGAGAATGGCCAGGATAGAGGGATTGTTTGCATGGCTTATGCTGGTTGATGGATGTTCTTGGAATGGAACTGACAGGCTTCACACTTGGTGACCAGCTCATTAGCGTCCTGGAGAGCAGTGGGCCAATAGAAACCCTGTCGGAAAGCTTTCCCAGCAAGGGCCCTTGATCCAATGTGGGAACCACACACTCCTCCGTGAATCTCCGCCAACAGCCTCAGTCCATCCTCCCGACAGATACACCTTAATTTCACACCGTTTGGTCGTCTTCTGTATAGGGTGTCATCGACAAACTGGTACATACTTGACCGACAGGCTACTCTTTCGGCTTCCTCTTGCTCTTTGGGGAGTTCTCCTGTTTGAAGGAAATGGACTATATGTTGCGCCTAGGTTGGAGCCTGTGGCTCGACAACAAGGACTAAATGCATCTCTTCGTCTCCGGGAGCGCTTGTCTCAACCGCTAGACCCTGAGGTCCTGCGGGAGGGAGCTGCTCACCAACCGGAACGGGATTTTCCCCGGCAGCTTCTCTACCAGCAGCTTTGGGAAGCTCTGTCGGGAAATGCTTGCCGGAGTTCAGCTTTCTTCTCTTCTTGGACATCGTTGATGGGGATACTGATGGTTGAGTGAGGCGGAGAGCAAAGGTTCCTGGTTCCACATGAAGTTTCTACGCAGCGCACTTTGATAGATGGTCAGCAATGCAGTTTTCTGCCCGTGGCACATGCTCTGTTTGCAGTCCATCAAAATGCTCCTCCAATTTCCTCACTTCTTCCACGTATGCCTCCATCAGCGGGCTCTGGTAATCCTTGTTGACTTGCTTTATCACAAGCTGAGAATCTCCTCGGACGATCAGCCTCTTTATTCCCAACTCCACTGCGATTCTGAGTCCGGCAAGGAGCCCCTAGTACTCAGCGGTATTGTTGGTGGCTTCCTCCCGGGGAAAGTGCATCTGGATGACGTACTTGAGGTGCTCTCCGGTAGGGGCGATGAGGAGCACGCCTGCTCCAGTGCCCTGGAGCGAGAAAGCACCGTCAAAGTACATGATCCAATCCTTGGGTGCTTCTTTGCCGGGGAGGATTGTCTCTGGAGCTTCATCATCTGGCGTGGGTGTCCATTCTGCAATAAACTCCGCCAACGCCCTGCTTTGAATGGTGGAAGTGCTCTCATAATTTAATCCGAAACTTGACAACTCCAATGCCCACTCAACTATTCTGCCAGTGGCTTCGGGGTTTCTCAGTATGCGTTGCAACGGGAAACAGGTGACAACTGTTATCTCATGGGCTTGGAAGTAGTGACGCAGCTTCCTCGAGACCATGATGAGGCCGAAGATCAGCTTTTGTACTCCAGAGTACCTCGATCTAGCCCCCTGTAGCAGGGAACTGACAAAGTACACGGGCCGCTGCACCATTTTCTTCTTTGCCACTTCTTTGGATGCGCTGTCAATCATTTGTTGAGATCCCCCTTGATCTGTGTCGAGTCCTGCCGCGGATGTTTCTTTCCCGCTCCCGGCAGAATCAGCGGTGGCCGCTGAATCTCCATCTACTCCAGGCTGCGCCACCAGCGCTGCACTAACCACTTGATTCGTTGCGGCCAAATATAGCAGCATCGGCTCTTGTGGTTTAGGAGCGACCAAGGTGGGAGCAGAGGATAGGTATTTCTTCAGGTCTTGCAGCGCTGCATCTGCCTCCGGGGTCCACTTCATTGGGCGAGCCTTCTTCAAGATTTTGAAGAAGGGCAAGGCGCGCCCAGCGGACTTGGAGATGAATCTACTCAACGCGGCAACGCATCCGGCCAGGCGTCTGATTTCTTTGATGGTCTTGGGTGCCTGTATCTGTTCAATCGCCTTGATCTTGTCAGGATTGGCTTCTATTCCTCGCTGAGATACGAAGAACCCAAGCAGCTTGCCGGATGGGACACCGAACACACACTTTCCAGGGTTGAGCTTCAGGTTGATCTTGCTCAAGTTTGCAAAAGTTTCCTCCAGATCTTGTATGAGAGTGGCTTCATCCTTGGTCTTGACCATGATGTCATCCATGTAGGCTTCCACATTTCTGTGCAGCTGAGGTCCAAAACCAATTTGAACAGCCCTGGCGAAGGTCGAACCAGCACTCTTTAACCCGAAGGGCATACACACAAAGCAGTACGTGCCACAGGGAGTTATGAATGCGGTCTTCTCCTCATCTTCACTCATATCGTCTATTTCCTTCTCTAGGCCTCTGGCGGGTTTTTCCTTTTGCTGCGGGGTCTTGCCACAACGACCTCCTCTGCCGCCACGGCCTTTCCAGACAGCGCCGTCTTGGCCTTTTTCTTTGTCGCTCTTCTCGTACTCGGCCCTCTGTTTCTCAACAAGTTGCTCGACCTGTCGGCATTCTTGGAGATCATGGCCCTTGGTGCGGTGAATTTTGTAGTACGTCTCGTCGGACTTCCCGGTCTTCTCAGCGGCAACAGCCTCCCGACAATCAGCGCACGCGGCAACTCCCTTGCCGGGGGTTTCGGCTTTCGCCTTCTTGCCTGTACTAAGGTCTTCGGAGCTCTTGACAGCCAATACCGCTTTTCCCTTACGCTTCTTGTTGCACTTCCTGCTCCTTCCCTTCGGGTTGGGGGCGTCGTCGTCATCATCGGAGTCCACTTTGACACCCGCCTCCTCCCCGAGAAGTCGCCTTCCTTCTTCAGCTCAAGCACACTTATCCGCCAAGGTGTAAAGCTCATTAATAGTCTTGGGGAGCTTGACATTCATCTTGGCTCGCATCCTTCTGTTGCGCACGTTCGCGTGGAACGCGACAGTCATCGCTGCGGGATGGATCTCTGGGATGTTGCGGTGCGCTCGGCTGAATCTCTGGATATACTTTCTCAAGGTTTCTCCCTCCTTTTGTGGGAGGACTTGGAGATCGCTGGGCTGGCCTGGTTCTTGATGACCACCGGTGAAGGCGCCAATGAACTCGTTGCATATATCAGCCCAAGACGAAATGGAATTCTCTGGCAGGTGCATCAGCCATGATCTCACGTTTGGCTTGAGTGCCAAAGGGAAATAGTTGGCGAGCACCTTTTCATCTCTTCCTCCCGTAGCTTGAACAACTATCGTGTATATGCCCAAGAACTCCACAGGGTTCAGCTTCCCGTCGTATTTCTCAGGTAGCTCAGGCTTGAAAGATCGGGTCGACGGACAGCGGACCCATCGCAGCTCGCTAGTGAAGGCAGGGCAACCAACCTCGTAAGGAAGGTACACACCGGCACTGGGCGCGGGGTCACCGACGTCTGGACCGTTGCGCTTGTCGGATTGACGGTGTGCTTCCCGGCGTCGCTCGATGGTGATGTGCGCATCCTCTTTCTGCCGGTCTTCAAGGACACACCGTTGGTCCTGGCGGTCGCGCGGGCCATACGAGACTATGGATGCCTCGTCGTGCTCATCAGCATGCGAAGCTTGCTGCGGCTGCCTCTGGTCCTGCTTTCGCGGAGGGGACTGCACCGTTGGGGTGGCCCCTTCGACGCGCTCGCCGTCCTGGGCCATTGCTACTATTCGCGTGCGTCGCGACGGCTCTGCATGATGGGTCTTGATGGCTTCAACGAAAGAAATCAAACTTTGAATGGTGGCTCTCCATTCATCCATCTTATCAGCCGCTGGCATGAAGTTGAGCAGCATCTGGACTCGTGCCATGGCCTCCTCTGTGGTGCTCGGCATGGCGAAAGAGGCGGACCACGACGTCGCTCGACTCTTAGTAGGGCCAAGAGAAGCGTCACCGCGTCCTTGATGTCGTGCGCCACTCGCCGGAGCTTTCTGGTGGGCAGGGGGGCAATCTTGCGGGGCTGCGGCTCCGCTGGGCGCTCCGTCTCATTCCACACGAGGTGCATGCCCAACAATCTTGCTGGCGACGGGTGCGAGGGTCACGGCTCGCACCGGGCCGGACGCCGCTGGGGTGGCCTCGGCCATCCGCGCGGTGGGGAGGTGATGAACGGTTGTTTCCCTCACCCGCGGCGCCGGGGCCGAGCTTGCCATGTTGTTGTAGTTGCTCTTCTCCGGCGCCTCCTACTCCATATCCGGCCGCGAAGGACTGGACGGGGGCGCCGCCTGCGCCGACCGCGTCATCCACGATGCCCGCCGCTGCACCTACGGCGCCGACGGCCGCGTGTGAGGGAGCCTTCGAAGTGGAGGGATGTGTGGCCGCACAGGATTTCTTCTTGGGAGCCATTGTTGAAGTAGATGATGATGGAGATCGATTTGCCGTTCACGAACTCAGGTTTGCGCAAATGATTCACACCCCTACCTGGCGCGCCAAAGATGTCAGGGCACGGATGCTCACGATCACCTATGGGACCAGAGGTCCCTTGTGGTTCGGCAAGGGGGGGGGGTCACGTTGCACGAAGAGCGAAGAGCGTGAGATGGCGCGATGATCAGGACACAGGCATTTTACCCAGGTTTGGGCCGCTGCTAAGCGTAAAACCCTACTCCTGCTTTTTGGTGGATTGATTGGAGGAACACGAAGAACGCTCAGCACCTAACCCCGGCAAGGGCTGCTGCCGGGGGAAGAGCCGATACGCGAGTACAAGTGTTCGGGGGTCCGAATTGCCAACCTTGAGCTAGGTTGCCTTGGGCCTCCTTTTATAGTGCAAGGGGTTACCACAATGGCAAAACAGTCATTATCTATTGATTAGATAGCTAAGCAGAGCTATCATACCTAACTCTTGCATTTAGGACAAAATGCCATGATTACCTGCCAAGGTGGCGCTCGGGGGTGCTTCCCCGGCAAGCTCTTGCCACCGCTTGGCCGGTCGTTGCTTATGGTCAAGACACGCTGTAGGGCGGGTGTCAACCGAGCATAACTTGTATCCCGATGTGTCGCCACGTGCTTAGCGAGAGCTGATTAGCCGCCTGAGGGCTCGACACCGCATCGATAAGTGATAGGCATAGCGATGCGGTGGAGCGGTGGCTGGCTGGCTCACGACTGCCGTGGAGTGGCCTGCCGGGTCTTCTGGGAGGTGTGCATGTCTTGGTCCCCGGCAAGCGTCGGGGACTGATACGTCTCCAACGTATCTACAATTTTTGATTGTTCCATGCTATTATATTATCTGTTTTGGATGTTTTATATGCATTAATATGCTATTTTATATTCTTTCTGGGACTAACCTATTAACCTAGTGCCTAGTGCCAGTTTCTGTTTTTTCCTTGTTTTTGAGTATTGCAGATAAGGAATATCAAACGGAGTCCAAACGGAATAAAATCTTCGGGATGATTTTTCTTGGACCAGAAGAAACCTGCCAGACTTGGAGATGAAGGCACGAGACCTGCCGGGAGGCGACAAGCCTGCAGGGCGCGCCCTAGGGGCCCCCCCTGGCTTGTGGCCCCCCCTGCAGGTCCTCCAACCCTAATCTTCGGCCTATAAATTCCCAAATATTCCCCTAATACCAAAAAGAGCCACGAAAATACTTTTCCGCCGCCGGAACCCTCTGTTCCCGTGAGATCCCATCTTGGAGCCTTTTCCGGTAATCTGCCGGAGGGGGATTCGATCACGGAGGGCATCTACATCAACTCCATTGCCCTTCCGATGATGCGTGAGTAGTTCACCTCAGACCTTCGGGTCCATAGCTAGTAGCTAGATGGCTTCTTCCCTCTCTATGTTCTTCAATACCATGTTCTTCATGATCTTCATGGAGATCTATCCGATGTAATACTCTTTTGCGGTGTGTTTGTCGAGATCCGATGAATTGTGGGTTTATGATCAGATTATCTATGAATATTATTTGAATCTTCTTTGAATTCTTATATGCATGATTTCATATCTTTGCAAGTCTCTTCGAGTTATTGGTTTGGTTTGGCCAACTAGATTGGTAATTCTTGCAACAGGAGAAGTGCTTGGTTTTGGGTTCAATCTTGCGGTGTCCTCACCCAGTGACAAAGTAGGGGTAGCGAGGCACGTATTTGTATTGTTGCCATCAAGGATAAAAACATGGGGTTTTCATCATATTGCTTGAGTTTATCCCTCTACATCATGTCATCTTACCTAATGCGTTACTCTATTCTTCATTAACTTAATACTCTAGATGCAGGCAGGAGTCGGTCGATGTGTGGAGTAATAGTAGTAGATGCAGAATCGTTTCGGTCTACTTGACACGGACGTGATGCCTATATGCATAATCATTGCCTTGGATATCGTCGTAACTATGCGCTTTTCTATCAATTGCTCGACAGTAATTTGTTCACCCACCGTATTATTTTCCTTCAAGAGAGAAGCTTCTAGTGAAACCTATGTTGGGGAACGTTGCATGGGAAACAAAAAATTTCCTACGCACACGCAAGATCTATCCATGGTGATGAGCATCTACGAGAGGGAGAGTGGATCTACGTACCCTTGTAGATCGCTAAGCGGAAGCGTTAAGAAATGCGGTTGATGTAGTCGAACGTCTTCGCGATCCAAATCGCAAGTCATCCCTCGATCCAATCACGATCTAGCGCCGAACGGATGGCACCTCCGCGTTCAACACACGTACAGCTTGATGACGCCTTCACCTCCTCGATCCAGCGAGCGATGGTGAAGTAGTAGATGAGTTCCGGCAGCACGACGGCGTGGTGACAGTGGTGGTGAAGAACAATCTCCGCAGGGCTTCGCCAAGCACTACGGAAACTACGACGTAGGATGAACTAGAGAGGCGGGGTTGCCGGCACACGGCTTGGGGATTACTTGATGTGTTCCGGGTGCTAGCCCTGCCCCTCTATTTATATGGTGAGCCCTGGGGTCGAAACTTGGAGAAAGAGCCTCCTCAAAAACGGTTTGGCCCGCAAGGCAAGAGTCCTGCTCGGACTCCAGGACCAGACGTCAAGGTCCTCGGCGTCTGGCCCCAGACGCCAGGGTGTGGGCTTTACCCCTTGGCCCAAATAAAGTGTTCTCATACCCAAACATTTCGGGAAACATCCGAAACCCCTTCCGGTGAATTCTGGAACCCTTCCGGAGACCAAACACTATTATCCCATATATCAATCTTTACCTCCGGACTATTCCGGAGATCCTCGTCATGTCCGGGATCTTATCCGGGACTCCGAACAACCTTCGGTCACCAACATAACAACTCAACTATACTTATATCGTCACCAAACGTTAAGTGTGTAGACCCTGCGGGTTCGAGAACTATGTAGACATGACCGAGACACCTCTACGGTCAATAACCAATAGCGGGACCTGGATGCCCATATTGGCTCCTACATATTCTACGAAGATCTTTATCGGTCGAACCTCTATGTCAAGGATTCAGTTAATCCCGTACACTGTTCCCTTTGTTCTTCGGTATGTTACTTGCCCGAGATTCGATCGTCGGTATCTCCATACCTAGTTCAATCTCGTTATCGGCAAGTCTCTTTACTCGTTCCGTAATACAAGATCCTGTGGCTAATTCTTTAGTCACTTTGCTTGCAAGGCTCATTGTGATGTTGTATTACCGAGTGGGCCCTGAGATACCTCTCCGTCACACGGAGTAACAAATCCCAGTCTTGATCCATGCCCACTCAACAGACACCCTCGGAGATACCTGTAGAGCATCTTTATAGTCACCCAGTTACGTTTACACACAAGGTATTCCTCCGGTGTCAGTGAGTTGCATGATCTCATGGTCATAGGAACAGATACTTGACATGCAGAAAACAATAGCAATAAACTGACACGATCATATGCTACGTTCATAGTTTGGGTCTTGTCCATCACATCATTCTCCTAATGATGTGATCCCGTTATCAAATGACATCTCATGTCCATGGCTAGGAAATCTTGACCATCTTTGATCAACGAGCTAGTCCACTAGAGGCATACTAGGGACACAGTGTTGTCTATGTATCCACACATGTATCAGTGTTTCCAATTAATACAATTATAGCATGGATAATAAACGATTATCATGAACAAGGAAATATAATAATAAATACTTTTATTATTGCCTCTAGGGCATATTTCCAACAGTCTCCCACTTGCACTAGAGTCAATAATCTAGCTCACATCACTATGTGATTTACATTGTAATGAATCTAACACCCATACAGTTCTGGTGTTGATCATGTTTAGCCCTTGGAAGAGGTTTAGTCATCGGATCTGCAACATTCAGATCCGTGTGCACTTTGCCAATATTTATGTCGTCCTCCTTGATGTAATGGCGGATGGAATTGAAATGTCGCTTTATGTGTCTGGTCCTCTTGTGAAACCTTGGTTCCTTGGCTAGAGAAATGGCACCAGTGTTGTCACAGAACAGAGTCATTGGGTTTAGTGCACTAGGCACTACTCCAAGATCTATCATGAACTCCTTCATCCAGACACCTTCCTTCGCCGCCTCCGAGGCAGCGATATACTCCGCTTCGCATGTAGAATCAGCTACTACGCTTTGCTTGGAACTGCACCAGCTAACCGCACCCCCATTGAGAATAAATACGTATCCGGTTTGTGACTTAGAGTCATCCGGATCAGTGTCAAAGCTTGCATCGACGTAACTCTTTACGACGAGCTCTTGATCACCTCAATAAACAAGAAACATGTCCTTAGTCCTTTTCAGGTACTTCAGGATATTCTTGACCGCCGTCCAGTGTTACATTCCTGGATCACTTTGAAACCTTCCGGCCATACTTATGGCAAGGCTGACATTGGGTCTTGTGCACAGCATTGCATACATGATAGAGCCTATGGCTGAAGCATAGGGGACGACACTCATCTTTTCTCTATCTTCTGCAGTCACTGGGCATTGAGTCTTACTCAACTTCACACCTTGCAATACAGGCAAGAACCCCTTCTTGGACTGACCCATTTTGAACTTCTTCAAAACTTTGTCAAGGTATGTGCTCTGTGAAAGACCTATTAAGCGTCTCGATCTATCTCTATAGATCTTGATGCCTAATATGAAAGCAGCTTCTCCTAGGTCCTTCATTGAAAAACTCTTGTTCAAATATTCCTTCACGCTTTCCAACATTTCTATATTGTTTCCAATCAGTAACATGTCATCCACATATAATATTAGAAACGCTATAGAGCTCCCACTCACTTTCTTGTAAATACAAGCTTCTCCGTAAACTTGTATAAACCCGAACGCTTTGATCACCTCATCAAAGCGAAGATTCCAACTCCGAAATGCTTGCACCAGTCCATAAATGGATCGCTGGAGTTTGCAAACTTTGTCAGCATTCTCTGGATCGACAAAACCTTCTGGTTGCATCATATACAACTCTTCCTTAAGGAAACCGTTAAGGAACGCTGTTTTGACATCCATCTGCCAAATTTCATAATCGAAAAAGGCAGCTATTGCTAACATGATTCTGACGGACTTAAGCATCGCTACGGGTGAGAAGGTCTCATCGTAGTCAACTCCTTGAACTTGTGAAAAACCCTTTGCCACAAGTCGAGCTTTATAGACGGTGACATTACCGTCCGCATCCGTCTTCCTCTTAAAGATCCATTTGTTCTGAATGGCCTTACGCCCTTCAGGTAATACTTCCAAAGGCCATACTTTGTTTTCATACATGGATCCCATCTCGGATTTCATGGCCTCTAACAATTTCTCGGAATCCGGGCCCATCATCGCTTCTCCATTGCTCGCAGGTTCATCGTTGTCCAACAACATGACCTCTAAGACAGGGTTGCCGTACCACTCAGGAGCAGTACGCATCCTTGTCGACCTACGAGGTTCGATAGCAACTTGATCCGAAGCTTCATGATCATCATAATTAACTTCCTCTTCAACTGATGTAGGCTCTACAGAAACATCTTTCTGCGCTGCGCAACTCTCAGGTTGAAGTAAAGGTTCAACAACCTCATCAAGTTCTATCTTCCTCCCACTCAATTCTTTCGAGAGAAACTCTTTCTCAAGAAATGTTCCGTTTTTAGCGACAAGCACTTTGCCTTCGGATCTGAGGTAGAAGGTATACCCAGCTGTCTCTTTTGGGTATCCTATGAAGATGCATTTCTCCGCTTTGGGTTCCAGCTTTTCAGGCTGAAGCTTTTTGACATAAGCATCACATCCCCAAACTTTAAGAAACAACAACTTTGGCTTCTTGCCAAACCATAGTTCATATGGCGTCGTCTCAACGGATTTCGATGGTGCCCTATTTAAAGTGAATGCAGCTGTCTCTAATGCATAACCCCAAAACGATAGTGGCAAATCGGCAAGAGACATCATAGATCGCACCATATCCAATAAGGTTCGATTACGACGTTCGGACACACCATTACGCTGTGGTGTTCCAGGCGGTGTCAATTGTGAAACAATTCCACACTGTCTTAAGTGACTGCCAAACTCATAACTCAGATATTCTCGTCCTTGATCAGATCGTAGGAATTTAATCTTCTTGTTACGATGATTCTCAACTTCACTCTGAAATTGCTTGAACTTTTCAAACGTTTCAGACTTGTGTTTCATTAAGTAAATATACCCATATCTACTTAAGTCATCAGTGAAGGTGAGAAAGTAACGATAACCACCGCGCGCCTCAATGCTCATCGGACCGCACACATCAGTATGTATGATTTCCAACAAGTCACTTGCCGATTCCATTGTACCAGAGAACGGCGTCTTAGTCATCTTGCCCATGAGGCATGCCTCACATGTGTCAAGTGATTCAAAATCAAGTGACTCCAAAAGTCCATCAGCATGGAGCTTCTTCATGCGTTTTACGCCAATATGACCTAAACGGCAGTGCCACAAGAACGTGGTATTATCATTATCAATTCTACATCTTTTGGCATCAATGTTATGAACATGTGTATCATCACTATCGAGATTTAATAAGAATAAACCCCTCACATTGCGTGCATGACCATAAAAGATATTACTCATATAAATAGAACAACCATTATTCTCTGATTTAAATGAGTAACCGTCTCACAATAAACAAGATCCAGATATAATGTTCATGCTTAACGCAGGCACTAAATAACAATTATTCAGGTTCATCACTAATCCTGATGGTAATCGAAGAGCGAGCGTGCCGACGGAGATCACATCAACCTTGGAACCATTTCCCACACGCATCGTCACTTCGTCCTTTGCCAGCGTCCGTCTATTCCGCAGTTCCTGTTTTGAGTTGCAAATGTGAGCAACCGCACCGGTATCAAATACCCAGGCACTACAACGAGAGTTGGTAAGGTACACATCAATAACATGTATATCATATATACCTTGTTTGTTGTTGGCCGCCTTCTTGTCAGCCAAATACTTGGGGCAGTTCCGCTTCCAGTGACCAGTTCCCTTGCAATGAAAGCACTCAGTTTGTGGCTTGGGTCCAGCCTTGGGTTTCTTCACGGGAGGGGCAACTTCTTTGCCACTCTTCTTGGAGTTACCCTTCTTACCCTTGCCATTCTTCTTGAAACTAGTGGTTTTATTGACCATCAACACTTGATGCTCCTTCTGAATCTCAGACTCAGCGACTTTCAACATCGCAAATAGCTCGGCGACTGACTTGTTCATCCCGTGCATGTTATAGTTCAACACGAAGCTCTTGTAGCTAGGTGGCAATGATTGAAGAACTCTGTCAGTGATAGCCTCTGGTGGAAGGGGCATCCCCAATTCAGCCAGACGGGTGGATTACCCAGACATTCTGAATATGTGATCACTGACAGACCCGTTCTCCTCCATCTTGCAAGCATAGAACTTATCGGAGGTCTCATACCTCTCGATCCGGGCATTCTTCTGAAAGATAAACTTCAACTCCTGGAACATATCATATGCTCCATGACATTCAAAACGTCTTTGAAGTCCCGGTTCTAAGCCATAAAACATTGCACATTGAACTATTGAGTAATCATCAGAACGAGCCTGCCAGGCTTTCACAACGTCTGGAGACTCAACTGGAGCGGGTGGATCACCAAGCGGTGCATCAAGGACATAAGCCTTCTGGGAAGCCGTAAGGATAATCCTTAGATTACGGGCCCAGTCCACAAAGTTACTTCCATCATCTTTCAACTTAGCTTTCTCTAGGAACGCATTAAAATTCAGGGGTGCTACTGCGCGAGCCATGATCTACAACATAAATATTGCAAAGACAACTTAGACTATTGTTCAAGATAATGAGTTTAGTTAATCATATTACTTAAAAACTCCCACTCAAATTGACATCCCTCCGGTCATTCGAGTGTCACATGATCCAAATCCACCAACTCAAGTCTGATCATCATGTGAGTTGAGGTGGTTTCAATGGTGAACATCTTCATGTTGATCATATCTACTATATGACTCATGTTCGACCTTTCGGTCTCTTGTGTTCCGAGGCCATGTCTGTACATGCTAGGCTCGTCAAGTTTAACCCAAGTGTTCCGCATGTGCAACACTGGCTTGCACCCGTTGTATGTGAACGTGGTGTCTCGAAACGACGAACTTTTGCAACGGTGCACACTCGGGGAGAACACAATTTTATCTTGAAATTTAAGTGAGGGATCACCTTATAATGCTACCATCGTCCTAAGAAAAATAAGATGCATAAAAGGATTAACATCACAAGCAAATCATAAGTGACATGATATGGCCATGAACTTGTGCTTTTGATCTCCATCTCCAAAGCACCGGCATGATCTCCATCGTCACCGGCATGATCCCATGATCTCCATCAACGTGTCGCCATGAGTTTGTCGCGCCGACTGTTGCTTCCACGACTATTGCTAACTCATAGCGATAAAGTAAAGCAAAATGGCGAAAATAATTAAAGACAACCCTATGGCTCCTGCCGGTTGCCGTACTCATCGACATGCAAGTCGTGATATTCTATACAATACATGATCATCTCATACATCACATATATCTCATCATGTAATTGGCCATATCACATCACAACATACCCTGCAAAAACAAGTTAGACGTCCTCTAATTGTTGTTGCATGTTTTACGTGGCTGCTACAGGTATCTAGCCAGAACAATTCTTACCTACGCAAAAACCAAAACGGGGATACAAAAATTACTATTCAACCTTCTCAAGGACCGCCTTTGTCAAATCCGATCCGACTAAAGTGGGAGAAACAGACACCCGCCAACCATCTTTATGCAACGAAGTTACATGTCAGTTGATGGAACCGGTCTCTCGTAAGCGTACGAGTAATGTTGGTCCGGGCCGCTTCATCCCACAATACGGCCGAAACAAGAAAAGACTAAGGGAGGAAGAAATCTAAGCATCAACGCCCACAAACTCCTTTGTGTTCTACTCGAGATCTCATCTACACATAGACCTAGCTCAGATGCCACTGTTGGGGAACGTCGCATGGGAAACAAAAATTTTCCTACGCACACGCAAGATCTATGCATGGTGATGAGCATCTACGAGAGGGAGAGTGGATCTACGTACCCTTGTAGATTGCTAAGCGGAAGCGTTAAGAAACGCGGTTGATGTAGTCGAACGTCTTCGTGATCCAAATCGCAAGTCGTCCCTCGATCCAATCACGATCTAGCGCCGAACGGACGGCACCTCCGCGTTCAACACACGTACAGCTTGATGACGCCTTCACCTCCTCGATCTAGCAAGCGATGGTGAAGTAGTAGATGAGTTTCGGCAGCACGACGGCGTGGTGACGGTGGTGGTGAAGAACAATCTCCGCAGGGCTTCGCCAAGCACTACGGAAACTACGACGTAGGATGAACTAGAGGGGCGGGGTTGCCGGCACATGGCTTGGGGATTACTTGATGTGTTCCGGGTGCTAGCCCTGCCCTCTATTTATATGGTGAGCCCTTGGGTCGAAACTTGGAGAAAGAGCCTCCTCAAAGTCGGTTTGGCCCGCAAGGCAAGAGTCCTGCTCGGACTCCAGGACCAGACGCCAGGGTCCTCGGCGTCTGGCCCCAGACGCCAGGGTCCCTGGCGTCTGGCCCCTGGCCTCCGCAAAACTTCCTTTTGCACCTACCTAAAGCCTCGTGGGCTTTACCCCTTGGCCCAAATAAAGTGTTCTCGTACCCAAACATTTCGGGAAACATCCGAAACCCCTTCCGGTGAATTCCGGAACCCTTCCGGAGACCAAACACTATTATCCCATATATCAATCTTTACCTCCGGACTATTCCGGAGATCCTCTTCATGTCCGGGATCTTATCCGGGACTCCGAACAACCTTCGGTCACCAACATAACAACTCAACTATACTTATATCGTCACCAAACGTTAAGTGTGTAGACCCTGCGGGTTCGAGAACTATGTAGACATGACCGAGACACCTCTACGGTCAATAACCAATAGCGGGACCTGGATGCCCATATTGGCTCCTACATATTCTACGAAGATCTTTATCGGTCGAACCTCTATGTCAAGGATTCAGTTAATCCCGTACGCTGTTCCCTTTGTTCTTCGGTAAGTTACTTGCCCGAGATTCGATCGTCGGTATCTCCATACCTAGTTCAATCTCGTTATCGGCAAGTCTCTTTACTCGTTTCGTAATACAAGATCCTGTGGCTAACTCTTTAGTCACTTTGCTTGCAAGGCCCATTGAGATGTTGTATTACCGAGTGGGCCCTGAGATACCTCTCCGTCACACGGAGTAACAAATCCCAGTCTTGATCCATGCCCACTCAACAGACACCCTCGGAGATACCTGTAGAGCATCTTTATAGTCACCCAGTTACGTTGAGACTTTTGATACACACAAGGTATTCCTCCGGTGTCAGTGAGTTGCATGATCTCATGGTCATAGGAACAGATACTTGACATGCAGAAAACAATAGCAATAAACTGACACGATCATATGCTACGTTCATAGTTTGGGTCTTGTCCATCACATCATTCTCCTAATGATGTGATCCCGTTATCAAATGACATCTCATGTTCATGGCTAGGAAATCTTGACCATCTTTGATCAACGAGCTAGTCCACTAGAGGCATACTAGGGACACAGTGTTGTCTATGTATCCACACATGTATCAGTGTTTCCAATTAATACAATTATAGCATGGATAATAAACGATTATCATGAACAAGGAAATATAATAATAACTACTTTTATTATTGCCTCTAGGGCATATTTCCAACAACCTATGGCCCCCGGGTCTATTTTCCATATTATATTTTCAGATCTATAAGCCAAAAATACCAAAAATACTTTGCTGCAATCTTTTTTACTTTTGTTTTACTTTTCGTTCTAGCAATCTTTTATATATATCTCTATCAGATCTCATCCTTGCAAGTAACCGTGAAGGGATTGACAACCCCTTTATAGCGTTGGGTGCAAGTGTTTGATTGTTTGTGTAGGTGCGAAGATTGGGGACTTGCTTGTATCTCCTGCTGGATTGATACCTTGGTTCTCAACAACTGAGGGAAATACTTATCTACTTTGCTGCATCACCCTTTCTCTTCAAGGGAAAACCAACGCAAGCTCAAGAAGTAGCAAGAAGAATTTCTGGCGCCGTTGCCGGGGAGGATACATAGCAAGTCAAAACAAGAACTCTCCCGTCAACTTGCCAATTTCGGGCGCCATTGCCGGGGAGATCTACATCAAGCCTACCAAGTACCCATCACAAACTCATCTCTTGCATTTACATTATTTGCCATTTGCCTCTCGTTTTCCTCTCCCCCACTTCTAACACGATTTTCAGAAAAATTCCAAAAAGATTTGCCTTTTTATTTGCCCTCCTTCTTGTCGGTTCTCTTGCTTGTTGCCATGACTAGCGTTACTACCCCCCTTTTGTCAGCAGACTTTGAAGTCCTATACTTCAAACAAAAACAAGGGGAAAATCTGAAAGATGCCTGGGATAGGCTAATGGAGTCCTATCGTATTTCCAATCTAAAAGGAGACGTAAAAGTCTTGCTTAGAAATTTTTACATTGGATTGGCTTTGCATCATAGAAAGCTTTTGGATTTTGCCTCAAAGGGCAATTTTATCGAACTTGATGCAAAGGCCGCTTATGAAGTTTTGGAAGGGATTTTGGGGGTTCCCCCACATAAAAAAGGGCTTACCTTTTCACAAGAGGGAGTTCAAATCCTCGACAAATTGGATGAATTACATAAGCATTTAGTCGAGTTACAAAAACATCATGAACCCCTCAAACATATTAGTGGGAACCTCAGTCGCTTGAAAACTTTGATTACCCTTTGCAATAAGCATTTGGATATTTTCGATCTTAAGATGGTTTCTCCTCCTGAAAATTTGGGGAAGCGGAAAGAGCCCCCCAGATTCGAGAAGGCCCTCACAAAAGTTGCCAATACCAAAGATGACAATACCCAGATCTATTGCGTTATGCCTAGCTAGAGGCGTTAAACAATAGCGCTTGTTGGGAGGCAACCCAATTTTATTTTATGTTTTTGTTTTTTGCTTCTGTTCTTGAGTGTTTTGCACATTATTACCTCTGTAGTAATTGTGTTTTATTGTTTTAATTAGTGTTTGTGCCAAGTAAGACCTTTGGGATGGCTTACGGTGATTGTTGATTTGGTTTTGCTGAAAAACAAAAACTTTTGCGCTCAGTCCAGGAATTTTATAAATTCACCAGAGCGTCAAATGGATCTGAATGTTTTACACAATATTGATATAAAAATTTCCCTGATTTTCCTAATTTTCCAGAATTTTTGGAGTTTCATAAGTATTCGAAGTTACAGATTGCTACAGACTGTTCTGTTTTTGACAGATTCTGTTTTCTTTGTGTTGTTTGCTTATTTTGATGTATCTATGGGTTGTATCGGGGGGTATGAACCATGGAGAAGTTAGAATACAGTAGATATTACACCAATATAAATAAAGAATGAGTTCACAACAGTACCTAAAGTGGTGATTTATTTTTCTTGTACTAACGGATCTCACAAGTTTTCTGTTGAGTTTTGTGTTGTGAAGTTTTCAAGTTGTGGGTAAAGATTTGATGGACTATGGAATAAGGAGTGGAAAGAGCCTAAGTTGGGGATGCCCAAGGCACCCCAAGCCATATTCAAGGATACCAAAGAGCCTAAGCTTGGGGATACCCCGGAAGGCATCCCCTCTTTCGTCTTCAATCCATCGGTAAATTTACTTGAGGCTATATTTTTATTCACCACATGATATGTGTTTTGCTTGGAGCGTCTTGTATGATATGAGTCTTTGCTTTTTAAATTTCCACAATCATCCTTTCTGAACACATCTTTTGAGAGGGACACGCATTAATCGTGAATTTATTAGAATACTCTATGTGCTTCACTTATATCTTTTGAGCTAGGCAATGTTGCTCTAGTGCTTCACTTATATCTTTTTAGAGCACGGTGGTGTTTTTTATTTTATAGAAATAATTGAACTCTCGTACCTCACTTATATTATTTTGAGAGTCTTTAAACAGCATGGTAATTGGTTTAGGTTATGAATTTAGTCCTAATATAATAGGCATCCAAGAGAGATATAATAAAAACTTTCATATAAAGTGCATTAAATACTATGAGAAGTTGGATTCCTTGCATATAGTTTTGAGGTATAAAGATGGTGATGTTAGAGTCATGCTAGTGAGTAATTGTGGAATGGTAGAAATACTTGTGTTAAAGTTTGTGATTCCCATAGCATGCACGTATGGTGAACCGTTATGTAACGAAGTCGGAGCATGATTTGTTTAATGATTGTCATCCTTTGTGTGAGGGTCGGGAGCGCGCGATGGTTAACTCCTACCAACCTCTCCCCTAGGAGCATGCGTCTACTACTTTGTTTCAATAACTAATAGATTTTTGCAATAACTATGTGAGTTCTTTATGACTAATGTGAGTCCATGGATTATACGCACTCTCACCCTTCCACCATTGCTAGCCTCTCTAGTACCGCGCAACTTTCGCCGGTGCATTAAACCCACCATATACCCTTCCTCAAAACAGCCACCATACCTACCTATTATGGCATTTCCATAGCCATTCCGAGATATATTGCCATGCAACTTCCACCGTTCCATTTTTTTATGACACGCACCATCATTGTCATATTGCTTTGCATGATCGTAAGACAGCTAGCATGATGTTTTCATGTCTTGTCCGTTTTTTTGATGTCATTTGCTATGCTAGATCGTTGCACATCCCGGTACACCACCTGAAGCATTCATATAGAATCATATCTTGTTGTAGGTATCGAGTTGTAAGTAAATAAAAGTGTGATGATCATCATTATTAGAGCATTGTCCCATGAGAGAAAATGATGATGGAAGCTATGATTCCCTCACAAGTAGGGATGAGTCTCCGAACTTTACAAATAATAAAAGAGGCCAATGAAGCCCAAATAAAAAAAATGCCAAAGATGCCCACCAAAAAATGAGAGAAAAGAGAGAAGGGACAATGTTACTACCTTTTTTTTCCACACTTGTGCTTCAAAGTAGCACCTTGATCTTCATGATAGAGAGTCTCCTATTTGTCACTTTCATATACTAGTGGGATTTTTTCATTATATAAGTGGCTTGTATATTCCAATGATGGGCTTCCTCAAATTGCCCTAGGTCTTCGTGAGCAAGCAAGTTGGATGCACACCCACTTAGTTTCTTTTTGATCTTTCATACACTTATAGCTCTAGTGCATCCGTTGCATGGCAATCCCTACTCACTCACATTGATATCTATTGATGGGCATCTCCATAGCCCGTTGATACGCCTAGTTGATGTGACACTATCTTCTCTTTTTCCACACAACCTCCACCATATTCTATTCCACCTATAGTGCTATATCCATGGCTCACGCTCATGTATTGCGTGAAAGTTGAAAAGGTTTGAGAACATAAAAGGTGTGAAACAATTGCTTGACTTGTCATCGGGGGTGTGCATGATTTAGATACTTTGTGTGGGGAAGATGGAGCATAGCCAGACCATATGATTTTGTAGGGATAACTTTCTAAGGCCATGTTATTTTGAAAGGACACAATTGCTTGTTAGTATGCTTGAAGTATTACTGTTTTTATGTCAATATTGAGCTTTTGTTTTGAATCTTATGGATCTGAACATTCATGCCACAATAAAGAATATTACATCGATAAATATGTTAGGTAGCATTCCACATCAAAAATTCTGTTTTTATCATTTACCTACTCGAGGACGAGTAGGAATTAAGCTTGGGGATGCTTGATACGTCACCAACGTATCTATAATTTTTGATTGTTCCATGCGATTACATTATCTGTTTTGGATGTTTTATATGCATTAATATGTTATTTTATATTATTTTTGGGACTAACCTATTAACCTAGTGCCTAGTGCCAGTTTCTATTTTTCCTTGTTTTTGAGTATTGCAGATAAGGAATATCAAACGGAGTCCAAACGGAATAAAATATTCGCGATGATTTTTCTTGGACCAGAAGAAACCTGCCAGACTTGGAGATGAAGGCAGGAGACCTGCCGGGAGGCGACAAGCCTGCAGGGCGGGCCCTAGGGGGGGCCTGGCTTGTGGCCCCCCTGCAGGTCCCCCAACCCTAATCCTCGGCCCATAAATTCCCAAATATTCCCCCAATACCAAAAAGAGCCACGAAAATACTTTTCCGCCGCCGGAACCCTCTGTTCCCGTGAGATCCCATCTTGGAGCCTTTTCCGGTAATCTGCCGGAGGGGTATTCGATCACGGAGGGCATCTACATCAACTCCATTGCCCTTCCGATGATGCGTGAGTAGTTCACCTCAGACCTTCGGGTCCATAGCTAGTAGCTAGATGGCTTCTTCTCTCTCTATGTTCTTCAATACCATGTTCTTCATGATCTTCATGGAGATCTATCTGATGTAATACTCTTTTGCGGTGTGTTTGTCGAGATCCGATGAATTGTGGGTTTATGATCAGATTATCTATGAATATTATTTGAATCTTCTCTGAATTCTTATATGCATGATTTCATATCTTTGCAAGTCTCTTCGAGTTATTGGTTTGGTTTGGCCAACTAGATTGGTAATTCTTGCAAGAGGAGAAGTGCTTGGTTTTGGGTTCAATCTTGCGGTATCCTCACCCAGTGACAAAGTAGGGGTAGCGAGGCACGTATTTGTATTGTTGCCATTGAGGATAAAAAGATGGGGTTTTCATCATATTGCTTGAGTTTATCCCTCTACATCATGTCATCTTACCTAATGCGTTACTCTGTTCTTCATGAACTTAATACTCTAGATGCAGGCAGGAGTCGGTCGATGTGTGGAGTAATAGTAGTAGATGCAGAATCGTTTCGGTCCACTTGACACGGACGTGATGCCTATATGCATAATCATTGCCTTGGATATCGTCATAACTATGCGCTTTTCTATCAATTGCTCGACAGTAATTTGTTCACCCACCGTATTGTTTTCCTTCAAGAGAGAAGCCTCTAGTGAAACCTATGGCCCCCGGGTCTATTTTCCATATTATATTTTCAGATCTATAAACCAAAAATACCAAAAATACTTTGCTGCAATCTTTTTACTTTTGTTTTACTTTTCGTTCTAGCAATCTTTTATTTCTATCTCTATCAGATCTCATCCTTGCAAGTAACCGTGAAGGGATTGACAACCCCTTTATAGCGTTGGGTGCAAGTGTTTGATTGTTTGTGTTGGTGCGAAGATTGGGGACTTGCTTGTATCTCCTACTGGATTGATACCTTGGTTCTCAACAACTGAGGGAAATACTTATCTACTTTGCTGCATCACCCTTTCCTCTTCAAGGGAAAACCAACGCAAGCTCAAGAAGTAGCAGGGACGTGCTTGGCGCATTGTAGTCCAGGCTCGGGCTGCCGCGTTGAGCTTGCTGGAGTCTGGTCTTGTTCGTTCACTGGGTTTTTGCTTCTACCGCCTGTGCATAAGTCAGGGGCACTGGGTACCCCTGTACTAGTGCACCGACACTCTCTTTCGCGTCGGGTTGCAAGTATTTGTTGTTTGTGTGCAGGTGTTGCTTATTGGGTGGTGGTGATCCTCCTACTGGTTCAATAACCTTGGTTTCATAACTGAGGGAAATACTTACCGTCGCTGTGCTGCATCATCCCTTCCTCTTTGGGGAAATACCGACGCAGTCTCAAGCCACGTCAAAGCACTCCTTGAATACCTATTATTTTTGGACTATTCTTATAACACTTGAAAATTACCGTCACTATTTATTAGACTCTCAAACAAATTTAAATGAAGAACGAGAGTGCAATTATTTCTATAAAATCTATACGCCATTGTGGTCTAAAAGATATCAGTGAAGCACTAGAGCAACTGCTTAGCTCAAAAGATATAAGTGAAGCACGTAGAGTATTCTAACAGATCATGGTGAAAATGTGTCTCTCTCAAGTAGGTGTGTCCAGCAAAAAATGGTTGCGGAAAACTAAAACAAAAGCAAACTATAACATATGACACTCCAAGCAAAACACATATCATGTGATGAAAAAAAATGTAGCTCTAAGTGACATACCAATGGACTGAGACGAAAGAGGGGATGCCTTCCAGGGCATCCCCAAGCTTAGACGCTTGAGTCTTCCTAGAACTTTACCTTGGGGTTCCTTGGGCATCCCCAAGCTTAGGCTCTTGCCACTCCTTATTCCTTCATCCATCGTGATCACACCCAAAACTTGAAAACTTTAGCACACAAAACTCGTGAGCTCCATTAGTATGATAGGTAAATCAAACACTTTAGGTACTATTATAAATTGCTTCATATCTTATTGTTGCATAAGGTACTATATAATAACTTCTCAATGGCTTATACCCCCTGATACAATCCATAGCATCATCAAAAGAAGCAAACTATACAAGCAAAAAACAGAATCTGTCTAAAACAGAGCAGTCCATGATGATCTGTGCAAACACCATACTTCTGTAACTCCAAATATTCTCAAAAATTAGTACAACCTGGGGAATTCTGCAAAATAAGAATTTGGTGATACTCCACGGCAACAGCGCCAGAAATCCTTCCTGCTACTTGTAAATTGTGTTGGGTTTTTCCCCGAAGAGGAGGGGAGATGCAGCAAAGTAGAGATAAGTATTTCCCTCAGTGAGAGCCAAGGTTATCGAACCAATAGGAGAACCAAACAAATTC
The DNA here is from genome assembly GCA_039707655.1 of Elymus sibiricus. Classification (NCBI taxonomy): domain Eukaryota; kingdom Viridiplantae; phylum Streptophyta; class Magnoliopsida; order Poales; family Poaceae; genus Elymus; species Elymus sibiricus. The sequence goes on from CM077675.1 coordinate 116,792,809, forward strand.
CTGTCTTCAGCGCCTACACAGAAAAGAGCACACACTTGCACCCAACGCGGGCAAGAGGGTTGTCAATCCCCTTGAACTCGTTACTTACAAGCGATAAGTAGTGATAGATAGATAAATTGATAAATATAAATTGTAAATAAAAATAAAGTAAATAATGGCAGAAATATATTGAGAGTTTTTGTAATAATATTTGTGAAGATGCCCGGGGGCCATAGTGTTCGCTAGAGGCTTCTCTCTCGAAGAAAGCATACGATGGGTAGACAAATTACTGTTGGGCAATAGATAGAAAAACGCATAGTTATGTAATATTTATTTATGGCAATGATCATGTATATATAAATCATGTCCATAAGCAAGTAGACCGACTCCTGCCTGCATCTACTACTATTACTTCACCTATCGACCGCTATCCAGCATGTATCTAGAGTATTAAGTAAAAACAGAGTATTGCTTAGAGGATGATGACATTATGTAGACAAAGGAAATCCAATTAATATGAATGAACCCCATAGTTTTACCCTTAGTGGCAGCAATACAATACGTGTCATGTCCCTTTCTGTCACTACGATTGAGCACCGCAAGATTGAACCAACTACAACGCACCACTCCCATTGAAGATAAATAAATCTAGTTGGCCCAACCAAACCGATAGATCGTAGAGCATTACGAAGTTATAACAATCACGCGTATAAATAAACAGCAATGATTCAATATATTTTCATGAATAATCTGAACATAAACCCACAATTCATCGGATCCCAACAAACACACCGCAAAGAAGATTACATAGGACTGATCACCACAGGAATCGCGGTGATCTTTGCATTGAAGAACATAGAGAGAGAGAGGTAGCCATCTAGTACTAACTACGGACCCGTGGGTCTGTGGTGAACTACTCACACATCACCATAGGAGCAGCAAGGTTGATGTGCAGGCCCTCGACCTAAACAACACTAGGATTTCAATGAGGAATAAGAATGCTCAGACATTATCACCATGCCTTAACCAATAATTAGATGAACAACAAATTAATACCCTTTAACTATCGATATTTCTACTAACCAACAACCATGCACTCACGCCCTTTCATATTACCACATCGATATCATTAACACACAATTTCTCTTTTATGTGCTACATGAAGGTTTTGATTATGCACTCATTGAATACCAATTATTTTTGGACTAGTCTTATAACCCATGAAAATTACCGTTACTATTTATTAGACTCTCAAACAAATTTAACTGAAGAACGAGAGTGCAATTACTTCTATAAAATCTATACGCCACCGTGCTCTAAAAGATATAAGTGAAGCACTAGAGCAACTGCTTAGCTCAAAAGATATAAGTGAAGCTCATAGAGTATTCTAACATATCATGGTGAAAATGTGTCCCTCTCAAGTAGGTGTGTCCAGCAAACAATGATTGTGGAAAACTAAAACAAAAGCAAACTATAACACACGACGCTCCAGGAAAAACACATATCATTTGATTAATAAAAATGTAGCTCTCAGTGACATACCGATGGACTGAGACGAAAGAGGGGATGCCTTCTGGGTGATCCCTAAGCTTAGACGCTTGAGTCTTCCTCGAATTTTACCTTGGGCTACCTTGGGCATCCCCAAGCTTAGGCTCTTGTCGCCCCTTATTCCTTCATCCATCGTGATCGCACCCAAAACTCGAAAACTTCAGCACACAAAACTCAACAGAAAACTTGTGAGCTCAGTTAGTATGATAGGTAAATCAAAGACTTTAGGTACTGTTGTAAATTGATTCATATCTTATTGTTGCATAAGGTATTGTATTCTAACTTCTCAATGGCTTATACCCCTCGATACAATCCATAGCATCATCAAAACAAGCAAACTATACAAGCAAAAACAGAATCTGTCTAAAACAGGACAGTCTGTAATGATCTATGCAAACACCATACTTCTGTAACTCCAAAAATTCTAAAAAATTAGTACAACCTGGAGAATTCTGCAAAATAAAAATTTGGTGATACTCCACGGCAACAGCGCCAGAAATCCTTCCTGCTACTTGTAAACTGTGTTGGGTTTTTCCCCGAAGAGGAGGGGAGATGCAGCAAAGTAGAGATAAGTATTTCCCTCAGTGAGAGCCAAGGTTATCGAACCAATAGGAGAACCACACAAATTCCTGTCTTCAGCGCCTACACAGAAAAGAGCACACACTTGCACCCAACACGGCCAAGAGGGTTGTCAATCCCCTTGAACTTGTTACTTGCAAGCGATAAGTAGTGATAGATAGATAAATTGATAAATATAAATTGTAAATAAAAAGAAAGTAAATAATGGCAGAAATGTTTTGAGAGTTTTTGTAATAATATTTGTGAAGAGACCTGGGGGCCATAGTGTTTGCTAGAGGCTTCTCTATGGAAGAAAGCATACGGTGGGTAGGCAAATTACTGTTGGGCAATTGATAGAAAAGCGCATAGTTATGTAATATTTATTTACGGCAATGATCATGTATATAGAAATCACGTCCATAAGCAAGTAGACCGACTCTTGCCTGCATCTACTACTATTACTCCACCTATCGACCGCTATCCATCATGCATCTAGAGTATTAAGTAAAACAGAGTAATGCTTAGAGGCTGATGACATGATGTAGACAAAGTAAATCCAATTAATATGAATGAACCCCATAATTTTACCCTTAGTGGCAGAAATACAATACATGTCATGTCCCTTTCTGTCACTGGGATTGAGCACCGCAAGATTGAACCCACTACAACGCACCACTCCCACTGAAGATAAATCAATCTAGTTAGCCAAACCAAACCGATAGATTGGAGAGCATTACGAAGCTATAACAATCACGCATATAAATAACCAGCAATGATTCAATATATTTTGATGAATAATCTGAACATAAACCCACAATTCATTGGATCCCAATAAACACACCGCAAAGAAGATTACATAGGATAGATCACCGGGGGAATCGTGGTGATCTTTGCATTGAAGAACATAGAGAGAGAGGTAGCCTTCTAGTACTAATTACGGACCCGTATGTCTGTAGTGAACTACTCACACATCGCCATAGGAGCAGCAAGGTTGATGTAGAGGCCCTCCGTGATCGATCCCCCTCCGTCAGGGCATTGGAACAGGGCTCCATATGGCACACGATGAAACAGAGACTTGCTGCGGTGGAAAAATTGTTTCGGGAGGCTCTCTAGGGTCTTTGGGATACCAGAGAATTTATAGCCCAGAGATGAGGGCCAGTGGCCGTGGGAGGTGTCCCCAAGCCATCAGGTCACGACCACCCCCTGGGCGTACCCTGTTGGCTTGGTGCCGCCCCGTGTGGCCTCCGATCTCCCTCCGAAGCTTCCAGGCCTTATTTTTGTCCGAAAAAATCATCAAAAAGTTTCGGGGTATTTGGACTTCGTTTGGTACAGTATTTCTGAAAGTCCAAAAACAAGCAGAAAACAACAACTGGCATTGGGCACTCGATTAATAGGTTAGTGCTAAAAAATAATATAAATCAGCAAGCAAATGCTTAAAAAGTATCCTAGAATGATAATATAATAGCATGGAACAATCAAAAACCATAGATACGTTGGATACGTATCAGCATCCCCAAGCTTAATTCCTGCTTGTCCTCGAGTAGGTAAATGATAAAAACATAATTTTTGATGTGAATGCTACCCAACATGTAATCTCTTTCACGTATGATCATTGAGAAACGATGAGCTAATAAACATCAACATAGTAATATCCATAAACATAAGTAACACAGTCATTAACTTTCAAAATATACGATCCTTAAAGAATATTTACTCCCCATTCATTTTATCATATTAGCATGGCATGGCTCCATCTTCACGATATAAATACAAGTGTCAAGCACCACTGTGTTAAGCCAAGCAATTAGATCGTGCTTCTTAACGCGCTTCAACTTTTTATACCTCACTCAATACATGAGCGTGAACCATGGACATACCATATAGGTGGAATAGAATATGGTGGTAGGTTTCAAAGGAGTAAAACTGGAGAAGAAAGTCTCGCATCAACTAGGGGGATCAACGGGCTGTGGAGTTGCCCATCAATTGATATCAATGTTAGGAGTAGGGATTGCCATGCAACGAATGCACTAGAGCTCAACTGAAGCTAAGTGGTTGTGCATCCAACTTGCTTCCTCATTAAGGCCTCGGGCATTTGACGAAGCCCATCATCGGAATATGCAAGCCAAGTTCTATGATGAAAAATTCCCACTAGCATACGAAAATGACAAAACATGAGACTCTCTATATGAAAAACATGGTGCTTTCTCTAAGCACAAGTGTGTAAAAAGAGGTAGTAGCACTGTCCCTTCTCTCTTTATCTCGCATTTCTTTCTTTCTTTCTTTCTTTATTTCTCTTCTCTCTTTTCTCTTTTTTTCTTTCTTTTTTTCTCTCATTTTCTTTCTTTTTTTCTTTTTTTCTTTTTCGTCCTGAGCTCATCCCGACTTGTGGGGGGAATCATTGTCTCCATCATTCTCTACTAATGATGATCATCACACTTTTATTTACTTACAACTCGAAATGAAAAACTACTAAACAAGATGTCTCTATATGAATGCCTCTGACGGTGTACCAGGATGTGCAATGATATAGCGTAACATGTAAACAATGATGAATGGTGGCTTTGCCACAAATACTATGTCAGCTACATGGTCATGCAAAGCAATACGACGATGAACACACAAGTCATGTAATGTAACGGTGGAAGTTGCATGGCAATATATCTTGGAATGGCTATGAAAACGCCATGATAGGTAGGTGTGGTGGCTGTTTTGAGGAAGATATAAGGAGGCTTATGTGCAACAGAGCATATCATGTCGCGGGGTTTGGATGCACCAGCGAAGGCTGCACCGATCCTCGAGGTGAGAATGGGCAATGCACGGTACTGAAGAGGCTAGCATAATATGGAAAGGTGAGTGTGCGTACATCCATGGATTCACATAAGTCATAAAGAACTCATATACTTATTGAAAAGCTTTTTTAGCTCTATCAAAAAAAAGTACTACTCGCATTACCCTAGGGAGGAGGTTGGTACGAGTTAACCATCACGCGCCCCCGACTTAAACATCACTAGGATTTCAACAAGGAATAAGAATGCTCACACATCATCACCATGTCATAACCAATATTTAGATGAACAGCAAATTAACACCCTTTAACTATCGATATTTCTACTAACCAACAACCATGCACTCACGCCCTTTCATATTACCACATCGATATCATTAACCCACAATTTCTCTTTTATGTGCTACATGAAGGTTTTGATTATGCACTCCTTGAATACCTATTATTTTTGGACTAGTCTTATAAGCCATGCAAATTACCGTTACTATTTATTAGACTCTCAAACAAATTTAACTGAAGAACGAGAGTGCAATTACTTCTATAAAATCTATACGCCACCGTGCTCTAAAAGATATAAGTGAAGCACTAGAGCAACTGCTTAGCTCAAAAGATATAAGTGAAGCATGTAGAGTATTCTAACAGATCATGGTGAAAATGTGTCTCTCTCAAGTAGGTGTGTCTAGTAAACAATGATTGTGGAAAACTAAAACAAAAGCAAACTATAACACACGATGGTCCAAGAAAAACACATATCATTTGATGAATAAAAATGTAGCTCTGAGTGACATACCTATGGACTGAGACGAAAGAGGGGATGCCTTCTGGGGCATCCCCAAGCTTAGACACTTGAGTCTTCCTAGAATTTTACCTTGGCGTGCCTTGGGCATCCGCTTAGGCTCTTGCCGCTCCTTATTCCTTCATCCATCGTGATCGCACCCAAAACTTGAAAACTTCAGCACACAAAACTCAATAGAAAACTCATGAGCTCCGTTAGTATGATAGGTAAATCAAACACTTTAGGTAATGTTATAAATTGATTCATATCAAAAGAAGCAAACTATACAAGCAAAAATAGAATCTGTCTAAAACATAACAGTCTGTAACGATCTTTGCAAACACCATACTTCTGTAACTCCAAAAATTATGAAAAATAGTACAACCTGGGGAATTCTGAAAAAATAGGAATTTGGTGATACTCCACGGCAACGGTGCCAGAAATCCTTCCTGGTAGTTGTAAACTGCATTGGGTTTTTCCCCAAAAAGGAGGGGAGATGCAGCACGGTAGAGACAAGCATTTCTCTCAGTGAGAGCCAAGGTTATCGAACCAATAGGAGAACCACACAAATTCCCGTCTTCAGGGCCTACACAGAAAAGAGCACACACTTGCACCAAACGCGGGCAAGAGGGTTGTCAATCCCCTTGAACTCGTTACTTGCAAGCGATAAGTAGTGATAGATAGATAAATTGATAAATATAAATTGTAAATAAATAGAAAGTAAATAGTGGCAGCAATATTTTAAGAGTTTTTGTAATAATATTTGTGAAGAGACCCGGGGGCCATAGTGTTCGCTAGAGGCTTCTCTCTCGAAGAAAGCATACGATGGGTAGACAAATTATTGTTGGGCAATTGATAGAAAAGCGCATAGTTATGTAATATTTATTTGGGTTTTTTACATCTGTTCCCCTCGTTCCTTAGTTGTACTCATTCATCCCCACGCTCTTAACATTTGCTCACTTTTCCCCACTCCTTAGTCCGAAACCCTCAGAAATGGTCACACGGGGGGGTGCCGTCGGGTCAGTGGTTTGACCGTTAACTACTGACGAGTGGGGCCGCGCTGGACTGTGTCGGTCGTTGGACCCGCCCCATTTCCGGCCATAAGGACGCCGAACGGACGCGCGCACGCTTTCTCCTCCTCCGCTTTGGGGACGCGTGGCGGCCTTCCAACTAACCCGATGTCCCAAAGTAAATGTGCACGCACGGCGGGGCCCGGTCGTCAGCCACACATGTTCGGGTCGCCGTCCTTCTTTAAGTGGAAACCCGTGGACCGGCCAGTCCACGGCAGCTTCCACCCTTCCAGAGCGAAGCCTGCCCCCTCCACCCCCGGCAGCATCTGCAAACCCTAGCCCGCCGTCGAAAAACCCTAGCCCGCCGGGGACATCTCTCTCACCATGGGCATCTTCTCAGGGGCCGGCTAGAGCTCCGGCAAAAAGAAGGGCAAGGCCCCCGCCGTCCCTTGGCGCGCGATGCCCCCGCCGTCCTCTTCCCGTCCGCCTCGGCAGAGGATTAGCGTCCCAGTGCACCAGGTGAGGTGGCACTGGGAGCACCGCATCCCTCTCCCCTACCCCGACGTGGTCCTGCTGCATGACTGGCACTTGGATCCGGAGAGGATCCCAGTATCGGCTGCGCCACGGTCAGCGCGGGCTCATGCGCAGGAGGTGAGGCGCCGGCGGTAGCAGCTCACGCCTGAGCAGCGGCTCAACCCTGCTTACGCTGAAGACTCTCCCGATTGGGAGGCCTTGTTTGCGTTTGAGCACGAGGAGCAGCGCCGGCGTGGCGTCTGCGGCGTGCGGACTGGCATCCCGCCGCCCCTCGTCGTGCGCGATGAGGACCAGCAGGCGGAGGCCGAGTACCAGGAGGCGCTGGCAACCGCCCTCCGTGAAAGCGAGGAGGAAGAGCGGCGCAAGGAGGAGGAGGAGGAGGCAGCTTACCAGGCGCGGATATCGGAGGCCATTGCGCTCTCCGCTGCTGGCGACTGCGTCGTGCCACCGCTAGCCCCGCCGTCCCCCGCCAGGCTCGAGCAGGCGCCGACCGCCCCCCTCACACCCCACGAGTACGTCTAGGATGGGGTGGTGCGCGAGTGGGTGAACGCACCACCCGTCTGGATGCTGGCGACGCCGAAGCAGGAGTGGATCTACCTGGAGTTCTGGCGACAACGGCACCTGCTGGCGGAGCGTCGAGAGGGCAAGCGGCTCATGGAGTTGGAGAAGGACACCGAGGCAGAGGAGGAGGAGCGCCGTGCCGAAGCGTAGGCAGCAGCGGTACAGCCACCGACGGACGACATCGCCACCGCCTGGGAGACGGCGTTCCCCTGGGCTAGCCCGGCGCCAACCCTCGTCGACCTCACCGGCCCCGACGACGAAGACGACGACGACGCCTAGGGGGCGGCGCGCCTCCTCGCTATTTTTTATTTTAATGTTTTTAGTTAATGCCTGGCAGACTTGTGAACTCTCACCGGCCTTTGTGGCCGGCATTAATGTATAATTAAAGTTAATGAAGGTTGATGTCATTTGATATGATGTTTCGACTGTGATGTGATGTTTGAATTTAAATTTGGACCGACCTTTGAATTATAAGCAACATTTGAAATACATTGCTCTGTGATGTTGCAATGATCATGTTAGCCTAGGTTGCAATGATCTAACAACAAATAAAACAAAAATACAAACAAATGATCATGTTAGCCTATGTTGGTGAGCTCCGAAAGTTAGGGTAAACAGACCATTTCCAATATAAATCATTATAAAAACAGTTTAAATTTTCAATAATAATAAAAATAAGTTCATATCCTTCTTATTCACACTAAAATGATTCTATGGTGATGTTTTTGATTTTTAAAAAATTTCATAAACCCAAACCCACTATCACTCTCTTCTTGGAATCTATACAATCTCGTACGTGATAGCTCATTTGTATGATGGAGTTTTCATGGAAATGTCCATAAACCAAGATTATTATTTTTTGTCATAACAATGTCACATACAACGACATTGTGCGCAGGTCTTCCATTTTTTTGATTTTGTTTTTGAATTTGTTCTGCTCATTTGAACTTGGACATGGTAGCTTACCTCAAAAAAAGATTTTCCATAAAAATGTCCCTAAACCAAGTTTATATTTTTTTTGGTAACTACGTCTTATGAAACGACGAACCACCAAGGTTTCTATTTTTTTGAATTTTTTTGAAGTAGTTAAGGTCATTTGAAAGTTGGTCAAACCTAAGATAACCCCGCTGGCCGGCTCAAAACCCCGCAGCATCTCTCCAAACCCTAGCGGCGAACTGCAGCCGTCCAATCATACCCTAGCGCCAAGCAACAGGCCTGAGATCTGGTCTTCTAGAAGGAATTCACAGGGCGGGCCGCGTGCAGGCTGCGCGTCGTTGGATCACATGGATAGCTCCGCACCGTTGGATCGTTGGGCGATCCGCGAGAGGTTGGTTCTGCTCACCCACTCGTTGGCTCGCAAGCCGTTGACCTGTCGAAGGCCCACAAGGATAAAAGAGGCCTTCTGTTTATTTATTTTATTGATTTGATTGCACCGTCACCATTTTCTTTATTGATTTGATTGCACCATTTGTTCCTTTTTATTTATTTGATTGCACCAAATTAATTTCATCATGCAAAAAATAGTTTATTTTCCTTCTTCTTTTTCAACATCAACATGATTCATATTAGATTGAAAAAAAAATCATTACACAACCGGACATCTCATATTTAGGAAGGATAAAATTCATACAAAAGCATGCAAGAAGTAAAATCTACGTACTACATAAACATATCTACTCTTCGTCGGAGATGTCGATGATCTACATGCCCGCCGGTGGATAAATAGCCGCCTGTTGCGGCCCCGCCCCCTCCGGCGCCTGCGGCTGCTCCGCTGCCGCCTCCTCAGCCTCTATCTCCGGCTCCAGCTCGTCGAACAGGGTGTCGGCCTCCGCCTGCCTCTGCCGGAGGAGCCGGCGGTTGGCCTCCACCTCGACCTCATCCCGGATGGAATCCAGGATGGCCTGCTGCTCCGCCATCTCCTCCGGCTGGCCAACGACGACCTCCGCCTCCGCCTCCGGGTCGTCCTCCTCCATGGCCGCCGGCTAATGCTCCTCCTGCTCCTCCTCCTCCTCCTCCTCCTCCATCTCCGGCGAATCCGGAGGGAGACCCGCAGCGATGCGGGCGGTGCGGCGAGCCTACATTTCCGCCTCGATTTGCAGGCGCCGCTCCAGAGTGAGCTGCGCGTACGTGGTGATGAAGCGCCGGACCATCCTGACGGCGACGAAAGTGCGACAGGAGGCGGATGGGCTCGGGCGTCGGCAGGGTGGAGGGAGGAGGAGGATGTGCAAGGGCTGAAGGACAGCGGCCGGCTTAAGTAGCCGGCTAATGGCCTCGGGCGGCGATTCGAAGCGGCGCCACGGGGCGTTCACACCGCGCCGACGGTCAAGGCTCCCGTCGAACCATCGGGTTTCCTAACGAGTCTGCGTGGGGCCATGCCGTCAGCCGACGTGGCGGGTGCCTGTGAAAAGACGCCTGCAAAACGGGATGGAGGGAGTGGCGCGCTTCGGCCCAACAGTCCACCGAAACTAGGGCCCCACCCGTCAGTAGTTAACGGTCAAGCCATTAACCCGACGGCATCCCCCCGTGTGACCATTTCTGAGGGTTTCAGACAAGAGAGTGGGGAAAAGTGAGCAAATGTTAAGAGTGTGGGGATGAATGAGTACAACTAAGGAACGAGGGGCACAGGAATAGAAATCCCTATTTATTTACGGCAATGATCATGTATATATAAATCACGTCCATAAGCAAGTAGACCGACTCCTGCCTGCATCTACTACTATTACTCCACCCATCGACCGCTATCCAGCATGCATAAGTAAAAAATAGAGTAATGCTTAAAGGATGATGACATGATGTAGACAAAGTAAATCCAATTAATATGAATGAACCCCATCATTTTACCCTTAGTGGCAGAAATACAATATGTGTCATGTCCCTTTCTGTCACTGGGATTGAGCACCGCAAGATTGAAACCAGTACAACGCACCACTCCCACTGAAGATAAATCATCTAGTTGGCCAAACCAAACCGATAGATCGGAGAGCATTACAAAGCTATAACAATCATGCATATAAATAACCTGCAAGGATTCAATGTATTTTCATGAATAATCTGAACATAAACCGACAATTCATCGGATCCCAACAAACACACTTCAAAGATGATTACATAGGATAGATCACCACGGGAATCGCGGTGATCTTTGCATTGAAGAACATAGAGAAAGATAGCCATGTAGGTACTAACCACGGACCCGTAGGTCTTTGGTGAACTTGATACGTCTCAAACGTATCTACTATTCCAAACACTTTTGCTCTGGTTTTGACCTCTAATTTGCATGATTTGAATGAAACTAACCCGGAGTGACGCTTTTTCAGCAGAACTACCTTGGTGTTATTTTTGTGCAGAAATAAAAGTTCTCGAAATTGGACGAAACTTTTTGTGAATTATTTTTGGGATTTATAAGGAATTATGGAGCAAAGAACTGCCGGAGGGGGTGTGCCAGGGGGCCACCACACATCAGGGCGCCCCCCTAGGCCGCGCCCTGATGGCTTGTGGGGCCCTCGAGGCTCCTCCGACCCTAACTCCAGTCCTATAAAATTACATCTTCAGAGGAAAAAATCAGAGAGAAGTTTTCATTGCATTTCACGAGACGGAGCCGCCGCCACCTCCTGTTCTTCCTCCGGAGGGATGATCTGGAGTCCGTTTGGGGCTCCGGAGAGGGGAAATCATCGCCCTCGTCATCACCAACCCTTCTCCATCAACACCGCCATGATGCTCACCACTAGGAGTGAGTAATTCCTTTGTAGGCTTGCTGGACGGTGGTGGGATTGGATGAGATTGATCATGTAATCGAGTTAAGTTTGATAGGGCTTGATCCCTAGTATCCACTATGTTATGAGATTTTATGCTTGCTTAATGCTTGTCACTAGGGCCCGAGTGCCATGATTTCAGATCTGAACCTATTATGTTTTCATGAATATAAGAGTGGTTTGGATCTTGATCCGCATACCCCAAGTTGACAATAATTGGGATTCTTTCCGGTGATTGCCGTTGTTTGAGGAGTTCATGTATTCACGATGTGTTAATGCTTTGTTCCGGTTCTCTATTAAAAGATGGCCTTAATATCCCTTAGTTTCCAATAGGACTCCGCTTCCATGGGAGGGTAGCACAAAAGATGTTATGCAAGTTCTTATCGCAAGCACGTATGACTATATACGGAATAGATGCCTACATTACATTGATGAATTGGAGCTAGTTTTGTGTCGCCCTAGTGTGTAAGTGTTATATGATCAATGTCATCTAAATCATTATCCATCACTGATCCACATGTCTACGCTTTACATATACTGAATCTTGCTAAGTTACTATTGCTACTGCTACTGTCACAACTGCTACAAAATTGTTGCTGTCACTACTACCGTTACTTTTGCTACTATTATTTGCCGTGCTACCAAACCTTTGCTGCAGAGAGATATCCCAGGTGCGGTTGAATTTACAACTCAACTGTCAAGGCCAATAAATATTCTTTGGCTCCCGTTGTGTCGAACCAATAAATTAGGGTGAAAATACGACCCGTGAAGACTGTTGATACATCTCCAACGTATCTATAATTTTTGATTGTTCCATGCTGACATATTATCATTCTAGGATACTTTTTGGGTATTTATTTACCAATTTATAATATTTTTGAGCACTAACCTATTGACCCAGTGCCCAGTGCCAGTTCCTATTTTCTGCGTGTTTTTGCCTTTTCAGAGTTACAATACTAAACGGAGTCCAATTGCCACGAAACTTTTTGGTGATTTTTTCTGGACCAATACAAGACCTAGAAGCGTCGGAGGAGGGCCAGGAGAGGCACCAGGGCCCCACCACATATCCAGCCACGCCCCCTAGGGGGGGCACGGCCAGATATGTGGTGGCCCCCTGGAGAGCCTCCCGACGTCGTTCTCTGGCCAATAAATTCACAAATACCCTAGAAACCGAGAAGCGCTCCCGAAACAATTTTTCCGCCACCGCAAGTCTCTGTTCCGACGGGAGGCCATCTACACCTCCATTTCGGCACCCTGCCGGAGGGGAGATCGATCATGGAGGGCCTCTTTATCAACCTTGCTACCCTCACCATGATGTGTGAGTAGTTCACCATAGACCTACGGGTCCGTAGGTAGTACCTAGATGGCAATCTCTCTCTCTCTTGATCTTCAATACAATGTTCATCGCGTGTTTGTTGGGATCCGATGAATTGTGAGTTTATGTTCAGATTATTCATGTAAAGTATTTGAGTCAAACCTGATTACTATGATTCTTATTTGCATGATCATCATAGCTTTGTAATGCTCTCCGATCTATTGAGATAGTTTGGCCAACTAGATTGATATTTCTTCAACGGGAGTGGTGCGTTGTAGTAGGTCACCTGACGAGTTTCTATATCCCAGTGACAGAAGGGGACAAGTTGCGTCTTTGTGTTATTGCTACTAAGGACAAAACGATGGGGTCTATTCATATTAGTTGAGTATTCTTTGTCTACATCATGTCATCGTTCTCCAAGCATTACTCCGTTTGTCATGAACTTAATACGTGGAGAGGGAAGCATAGAAGTGCTCTTGAAGTGGAGGAACAGTAGTATGTGCATGCAGGAGTCGGCCTATTTGCTTATGGACGTGATGCCTATATACACATGATCATTGCCGTGAACATCACATAATTATTCACTTTTCTATCAATTGCCCAATAGTAATTTGTTTACCCACCGTATGCTTTGCTTATGAGAGATGCCACTAGAGAACTCTACGGCCCCGGGTCTATTCACTTATATATTTGCAAACGCTATCATTACCTTGCTATTATTTATTACCTTTTATTTTATTTTGCACTTTACTATTATCTACAATTATCTACACAACTCACTTGATTGCAAATAACGAGATCAAGGGGATTGACGACCCTCTTGCCGGCGTTAGGTGCAAGTTGTTTGTTCTTTTGTGTGCAGCCGCTCAAGACGGTTGAGGATTGGTATTCCTATTGGTTCGATAAACCTTGGTTTCATAACTGAGGGAAATACTTACCCACTTTGTGATGCGATTACCCGTTCCCCTTCACGGAAAACCCAACGTAGATCACGAGAATGAGGAAGGATTTCTGGCGCCGTTGCCGGGGAATACCATCACCAACTATCAAGTAATTTCACACAAAATTTCATTCACATGTTCTTCTTTTTATTTGCTGTTATATTTAGTTTGTCTCATAAAAATCAAAAATACAAAAATATTTACCTTTGCTAGTTACTAGTGTGCTTCCTAGTTTGCTTTACTTGCTTCGTTTTGCTTGCTTGAAGGTTGCCATCATGTCTGACTTTATCATTGAAAAAGATGATAAGGGTGAACTCCCCAATGAGGAAACTCCCCCACAGTGAGATGTAAAGTTCTTCGTTGCGGGGAAGGGGAATATCATAGGGATAAACGTTATCCAAGAATTCTTTAATTGTATGGGTGCATTAACTTGCAAGGATACACCAATCCTTAAAAGAACTGAAAGTTACGCTGATGCTATTTCTACTCTTGTTCTAAAACTTGATAGAAGATTTATTCATACTCATACTACCTTGTAAAGGCTTTTCTATGAGCTACCGGTCATAAAAGACCCCAGGGCTAAGAAGATAGCCACTCTTATACTCATGCAAGAATTTGACTATATAGTACGGGAAGCTCGAGAGATCTTTGAGCATTATTGTCGGTGTCAAAACCGGCGGATCTCGGGTAGGGGGTCCCGAGCTGTGAGTCTAGGATCGATGGTAACAAGGGGACGAAGGAGATGATGTTTACCCAGGTTCGGGCCCTCCTATGGAGGTAAAACCCTACGTCCTGCTCGATTATATTGATGGTATGAAGGTTACAGAGTTGATCTACCTCGAGATCGACTAGCTAAAACCCTAGATGAGTTTCTCTGTGCTACAATCTAAAACCCTCCCAGTTTATATAGACACCGGGGGGTACCTAGGGTTTACACATGACAGGTCTCGTGCCGGGGATGGAAATGTCAATTCCCTCATCTTGACTTGGAGTGCACGACGCGCCTTCGGGGCTTCCTTCTAGAACACAGGGTCTTGATGTATCCGTCCCCTCCTGCGACAGACGAAGTACGGCCCACAAAGCCGGCCTATTGAGAGGCAGGCCAGCGGCCCGAGGACCCCTTAGTCCAGGACTCCCTCAGTAGCCCCCGAACTAGCCCCCAACGCCGAGGGTCACAGCACTGGTAGCTTCACGTGATCAGAGTCTTCGGCTTGAGGGGTGAGTTCCTCTTCCCGTCAATGATCAGCTGGGACTAGTCCGTCTTCCGATGACGCGTAGTTCTTCTGATCATACGATTGTCCGGGCACCATGAGTTGCTTTGTCCCGAAGGCCAAACGTCCAAGTGTAAACAGTGTTTTCTGACGCCCCCTTCTAACGAAGGGTCGTGGCCTACCACGACCGCTGAACCAGTTATGAAAACTCGATTCGCGGTTCGAGGCCATTTTTACATTGACACGACTCATCAATGTATAGATCGTGCTCCGTTTCACACGGGATATAATCAGCACCCTAGGTTTATTTTGCGCGTGCATAACGGCACGCCTGCCTTGGGAAGCGGAGAGACTCGCGGCGCAGTAAAAGAAGGCTAATCGGCGTGACGCCTCATAAAAGGGGGAAAACCCCAAAGATTACCCACGCTTCCCATTCGCATCCTCTGCTTTCCCAATCTTCCCAAGCTCCGAGAGCCCAGATCTAGTTTTTCCTCAACTTCCCCTCCGAGCATAGCCATGGCGGGTTCGGGCTCCATGGGCAAGTGGGAGGCCTCCACGGTCACCGACAAGGATATCCGGGAGCTAAAGCTCGCCGGCTACCTCCCCGCCAATGTCTTCCACCGCGCTCCAGAAGCGAACCAGGTCGTCCCCACCCCTAAGCCAGGAGAAAGGGTGGTATTTGTCCCCCATTTCATCCGGGGACTGAGCTTCCCGCTCCACCCCTTCGTCAGGGACCTCATGTTCTTCTACGGGTTGGACTTCCATGATCTTCCACTGAACTCCTTTACGCATATTTCGGCTTTCATCATTCTCTGCGAAGCCTTCCTGCGGGTCGAGCCGCACTTCGGCCTGTGGCTCAAGGTCTTCAACGTCAAGCCGAAGACTGTCGCGGGCGAGCACGCAGACTGCGGAGGGGCGGTAATCAGCAAGCTCCCCCGCGTTGAGTGGCCAACTGGCACCTTCATCGACACAATCAAGATCTGGCAGAAAGAATGGTTCTACATCACCGAACCAAGGGATGAGAGCTGGGCGGCGCCCGCCGAGTTCAGATCCGGACCCCCTACGAGATTGACCTCGTGGCTCAGGAAGGGCCTTGACTGGGGGTCGGATGCAGAGGTGAAATTGCTACAGAAGCGCATTACCTCGGTGATCGAGGCCAAGGTTGAGCTGGTCAATGTGGTCCAGGTCATGCTCCTCCGCCGTATTCTTCCCTACCAGCGCCAGGCCTCCCCAATGTGGGCTTATCAGCTTGAGGACGAGCCTACCGTGCACCAACTCTTCGGCACTACCTCTGAGAAGTTGTGGAAGGCATTATTCAAGCCTCAGAAAAGCTGGCCGGCCAAGGAAGAGGATTCGGGCCTAAGCGCTGATAACCCACCTACCCACGTACGGTATAATTTTAATCCACTGACTCTGTTTTTTTGACAAAAGGACTGAACGCCTTCCTTCATTTTCGCAGAAGTGGTTGAGAAAAACCGCGAGAGTTAACTGCCCGGCGCCACAACCCGAAGACCCCAGGTCGGAGTTGTTGATGGCGATGCTCGTCGTGGCGCCGTACTCGGCGCCCGAGAAGAAGGAGAAGAAAAAGAAGGCCGGAGAAAGCCTCCGCATAAGGGACCAGCCGGACGCTATGTCCGAGGAAACCCATGCCTCCTCTAGCCATGAGGAAGAGCATGAAGACGGGGGTGAAGGCGTTTCCCCCCTCACAAGAAAGAGGGCGGCGTCATCGGACGCCGCGGAGGATGTACCTCCTCCTGCCCTGAAGAGGGTGTGTCGGTCGAGGTTGATCCTGGCCGACGACAGCTCGGACTCTGATACAAAGTCCGAGGACTTTGAGAAGGTTCCCCAAAGGAACCTAAGGGTCAAGCCCCCAGCTCAAAGGTATGAATCCGAAGACTCCCTGGGTCATTTATGCAAAGTTTTTCATGTCTTAAATGCGAGAACATCTTTTAATCTGCAGCCCACCACGCGTTCTCCCCACTGACCAAATATCGGATGGGGAGTCTCCGCCCGCCGAGCTGGCAGAGAGTGGGACTGCGTCACACCCCACACCTCCAGGGGCTGCGAAGGATGCCGCGGAGGTGTCATCTCACCAGGCTCCTTTGGAGCCGAACACAGGCGGTGGGGGTGACCATGCCATGGCCGAGGTCGATGCCTCGGCCGCTAAAGACCAGGGGAGAAAACTCCCCTGGCCACTGAGGAGGAAGGACGGAGGGATGTCCAGTCCCCTCCGAGGACATCTCCGGAGCATGTTGTGCCTCCGGAGCTACCGGCTCAGTCCCCAATCAGAGATCGGGCTGGCCGGTCACCACCGGTGCCACCGACGACTGGGTGGCCAGTCATGGAGGAGGCTCTATCAAACGCCTCCATCTCCGAGGATCACCGCACTCTTATGGGTGCGGTTTTGCAAGGAATTCAGTCCGTCGATAGCGGACTGAAAGAGGCCTTCAATGGTCTCTTGACGGGCTTGAAGGTGAGTCACGTAATACCCTTCTCCCGAACAATTTTAATTTTAAGTTTATGCTATCTTTATATATGTAGTAGCCCCCGAGCCCCGGATGGGTTTGCAAAAACGCACCCAGGGGTCAAACACTTAGGAGTGAACAACGATGCACAAGGCACCATTAGTCCCGCAATGTTCCAAAAGCCCTTAAGAGGACCGAACATAGGGTCATATCCTTGACAGTTCGGGGATTGGAACGCACATAACCGGATATATGTTTTGTATTTTTTGTAGGCCTCGTCATCGGCGGCGGCCGTTAATGCCGCTGAGCCTACCGAGCTAAATCGGAAGCTCAAGATCTCCGAAGAGGAGCTTGATAGCCTAAACAAGAGGTTCAACGAGGCACAAGGTAAGACAAATTGTAACATCCGGGTTGTATATTGGTAATGATCCGCACTGGTAACCGAGTGTAATTATTTATTTATTGCTTCCACAGCTTCAGCTGTGGAGGTTGAAAAACTCAAGGCCGAACTAAAAAAGATGAAGCAAGAGGCCGCGGAAGAGAAGGCGGCCGCCGAACAAGCCGCAGCCGCATTTTCCACTTTGAAAGCTGCGAGTGCTAAGCAGGAGGCCCGGGTGGAGGAGGTGCAGCAGGAGCTCAAGGATGCCAGCACGAAGTGTGAGGCCCTTGAGCAGAAAGGCAAAGAGCAAGCCACCGAGCTATCCGCACTGCAATCCGAGCTCCAAAAGGAGTGGGTGGACAGGCGGTCCTTTGAAGAAGAAGTTCGCCAAGTCAAGGCTGTCATAGATGGTAAGCCGTATTCACTAGAATGCGCCTTTGGTGGTAGCAGGTTTGCTTTGCTCACCCAGGTGTGGCGTTCCTCAGGCGTCTGTGCGGATCTCCAGAGGAGTGCAGCGGACGCGAACAAGTTCTATGCTTCGCAGGAGGAGGATGATGAGGCTCGGCTATTCTGGGCACAGTTTGAGTCCCCCGAGCGCTCTCCTCTTCTGATCGAGCAGATGAAACAACTGATGGAGCTGCACAGGATGGCGGAGCCGGCCATGAAGGATCTTTGCATCCGGCTGTGGCCTGAAGAGCCATTGCCGAGCAGCTACTTCGGCTTGGTGCAGAAATTGTGCGATGCTGCGCCTCGGGTCGACGCGCTAAAGCGTTCTACATGCATCGAGGGAGCTCGGATGGCCTTTGCAAAGACCATGGTGCACTGGCCGAAGCTCAGGCCGACCGAGATGGCCACCGCACCTCCGCCTCCTGGACAGGGGCATAGGCGCCCCGAGCTATACTTCTCCGCAGTGATGGAGGGTGCTCGGGCGATAGAGGCCCAGTGCTCTAAGGATTTATTTTATGAATGAGCGCGTTGTAATATGTCCGAAGACTTCTTAACGCTTTAGAATTATTGTTGCATGGTTTATCATGTCTTATAAGTCTTTAGTATTTATTTTGACTCCCGTGTGGCCGTTTTATCTAAAAGTTGCGAGTCGTCGGCTTCAGCCCCCACGTAGATACTACGCGAGGTGTCTTTGCCTCCGCACTGTGACCCTTAGCCGAGGTATCGGTGCCCGAAGGCGATAGCACGAGGGGGACAAGGCAATCGGACTATGATGCTTTATCGCTTTCACTTAGCCGGAGGAGCGTAAAAAATGCGGGGGCTGATGACCAACCCCCAGTGTTTTGTGATGTCCGGATGTACCGAGGCCAAAGCCAGCATCACATGGTTTGTACAAGTACGAAACCCATCGTATAACATGGAATAACCTCTATCGATTTTTTAGTATGACACTTATGCTCGGATTTGCAGACCGGTTCTCGCTTACTATGACGGTCAGCTTTCGGCTTTCTCCCCTGAGGTGCTTGACCAGGCGAGCTGGAAACACAATCGCAGTGGTTCTCCCTTTGCCCTTTTAGCCGAACGAGCGGAACGTAAGAGGGCAAACACAGGAGCCGGGCAACCCAACTATTGACCCAAGACATAGTTCGGATCCGATGCATATAAAGCAAAATCCAAGATGCCGAACATGCAATCAGGTGTGTCAGAGTGATGCTTAGGGTGATATTTTAAATTCAATCCCCCGGTATATTAGCCGGTTGCATCGTAATGTATACCGAACAGTTTTCGCAAGAAGCGTTGATGAGGAAAGAACAGAGTATATATAAAATACAGCGAAGTGGCCATGTATAATGGTCTTGTATTTGCTCAATAATTCTTATAGCTCATATTGCCGGAGCAACTGTTTACAGGTATTTGAAGATGAAATATAAAATTTACAGAGGAGAGGTTGTACCAGGGGTCTTCGTTTGGTGGCTTTACGTCCTCGATGTGCCCTGTCGCCTGTCTGTTCCTGTGCCTCTTTGGGAGTTGCATTCCTTTAAGGGTGATGTTGTCGTCGAGCGGACCTTGGGAAGAATGTCTTGAGAAGTCGCCGAAGTATGGATGAGCTTTACGCTTTAGCAGGTCCTTGACGGTACCTGTGTCATGTCCGAGGACGTGTACTGGTAGTAGATCGGTCCAGCGGAATACTTACCCTTTAATGGTTGTTCCCCACTGCTGCCCATGGAATTTTGAGTGCGAAGTTGTGCCTTCTCGGCACGTGTTTGGCGGTCATTAGGTCTGTGCAATGGGGAGCGTGCCCCTATTTCTGGGGAGAAGAAGATTTTGGGAGTTCGGATTGAAACCGAGCTCGTTTGCCAACCTTACATGCCTTTATGGCAGATTTCGGTGTTTGCCGAGTGTCCTCGTAATGGAATTCGGCAGCCAGGGCCAATGCATGTTCCTCAGTTCGGAGGGAATGCTCTATGTTGCCGTTGACGGTGATGACCCCCTTTGGCCCGGGCATCTTGAGCTTGAGGTATGCGTAGTGTGGGACGGCATTAAAGCGAGCGAACGTTGTGCGGCCCAGCAGGGCGTGATAACCGCTGCGGAAGGGGACAATGTCGAAGATCAAGTCCTCGTTGCAGAAGTTGTCGGGAGAACCGAACACTACTTCCATGCTAACAGAGCCCGTGCACCGGGCTTCGACGCCCGGGATCACTCCTTTAAAGGTAGTGTTGCTAGGCTTGATCCTTGATGGATCTATACCCATCTTTTTCACCGTATCTGAGTAAATCAGATTGAGGCTACTTCCTCCGTCCATTAGGACTTTAGTGAGGTGATACCCATCGATAATGGGGTCTAATACGAGGGCCGCCGAATCCCCATGACGGATACTGGTCGGGTGGTCTCGTCGATCAAAGGTGATCGGGTAGGCCGACCATGGGTTAAACTTCGGGGCTACAGGCTCTACGGCGTAGACCTCTCGAAGGGTGCACTTCCTCTCCTTTTTAGGTATATGAGTGGCGTATATCATGTTCACAGTCATTACCTCTAGAGGGAACTGCTTCTGACCTCCATTGCTCGGACCGCGGGGTTCCTCGTCGTCCTCGCTGCATGGGCCCTTGCCTTGCTCTTTGGCTGTGAGTTTGCCGGCCTGTTTGAACACCCAACAGTTATGGTTGGTGTGGTTGGTGGGCTTATCTTGAGTGCCATGGATCTGGCAAGGCCTCTCCATGATTTTGTCCAGCGGGGTGGGTCTGTCGCGGTTGCCTTTAGGAGGCTTCTTCCACTGCCCGGAGCGAGGGTTGCGAAAGCCGGCGTTAACGGCCGTGTCGTCGGCGTCACTATTACTGTGCCGGCGTTTATTTTTGTTGCGTCGTGGTTTCCTGTTTCCATCCCGAACTTCGGAGGTGCCAGGGTGTTCGGGGTTGTGGCTTTGTCTCGCTAGCCAGTTATCCTCGCCCGCGCAAAAGCGGGTCATGAGTGAGGTAAGGGCGGACATGGTCCTAGGTTTATCCTGACCGAGCTGGCGAGCCAGCCATTCGTCCCGAATATTGAGCCTGAAAGAGGCTATAGCCTCGGCATCTAGGCAATTGACGATCTGGTTTTTCTTGGTCAAGAACCGATTCCAGAATTGTCGAGCGGACTCTCCTGCCTTTTGGACGACGTTGCTTAGGTCGGAGGAGTCCGGAGGCCGTACATAGGTTCCCTGGAAGTTAGATCGGAATGCATCCTCGAGATCCTCCCAGCTCCCGATAGAATTTTCGGGGAGACTGTTTAACCAGTGCCGAGCTGGCCCCTTAAGTTTAAGGGGTAGATACTTGATGGTGTGGAGATCGTCTCCTCGTGCCATGTGAATGTGGAGGAGGAAATCCTTGATCCATACTGCTGGGTCAGTTGTTCCGTCGTATTTCTCTATGTTCACAGGTTTAAACCCTTCCGGGAACTGATGCTGCATCACCTCGTCGGTGAAGCACAGTGGGTGGGCAGCACCTCTGACCCGGGCTATGTCACGCCGGTAGTCGGCGTCTGTTCTGCCCCGGTTTTGTTCCCGACCTCTATTGTTTCGGTCGAGCCAAGGCCGGTACCCGTCCCGTCTATCGGGGGAGTACCCTCTGGATCCGTAGATGGATCTCGTGCAGCCTGTTCTATAATCCAGGTCGTGTCGCAGGTCGTACCTGTCCTCAGGCTCCATTGGCTCTTTTCCCCTTCTGCGGGGTATCGCCGGCCTATAACCGGCATCGCCAGCCGTCCTATCTCGTCCTCGGGGAGGGCAGTCCGACTGGTCGTATGGGGTGTGCTTGGGGGACGGCGTGTCAGGGAGCTCGTCATCAAATTGTGGCAGCAGCCGTCGGCGTGGATAGCTCTTCGGTTGGTCCGATAGACCGGTACCGTATCCTTCCTCGGCTGATAGGACCCTCGTCCATCTATTGTTGAGGGTATCTTGTTCGGCCTTAAGCTGCCTTTCTTTTGCCTTTAGGCTTTGGGCCGTGGCTATAAGCTGTTGCCTAAACCGTTCCTGATCGTCAAGGTTTTCGGGGATGATGAAGTCTTCGGCTTCCGGGCTATCCTCCTCCTTTACAGGGGGGAGGTAGTTGTCATCCTCGGAATCGTTTGGATCTTCGGGGTCGCGCTGGTCCTCCGGTCTTTCCTGGTCCTCTAGCGGCTACTAGGGGATATCGGGATCGCCGAGGTCTTCCGGGGTATCGTTTTCCCCGGTGCCAGCAATAGCTTCCCTTCCCTTTTTTGTCTTTGATCGTTTGCGCGGTTTCCAACGCCTTGACGGTGCTTCACCCGATTCATCACCATTGTTTGCGGGTGTGCGCTCGCCGTTATCGGCTGGAGTATCCACCATGTAGATGTCGTAGGTGGAGGTGGCAGTCCATCACCCGGTGTTGACGGGGGTGGGAGCGCGATCCTCTTCATCCTTGTCGTCTGCCTCCTCGGAGGCGTAGTCCAGCATATCGGTTAAGTCTTCGACAGTGGCTACGAAGTGGGTGGTGGGTGGGATGTAAAATTCTTCTCAACCCGCCTTAAGACCGATCTGAACGTGGATCGGGGTTGGGTCGTCAGTAATTTTCATCGATAAGATCCGATCTAGAGCTTCATTGAGTGTCGAGAGCTCGATCGGGTCAATTTGCTCAGTGCTTTTGGAGTTAACCTCCGATGCGTCCGCACAAGAAGTGTGTTCGGCAGGAGCTGGTACCCGGTCATCTGGCGCTATGGCTGGATCCGGATTAAAAGCCAGATCATTGCCAGGGTTAGTCCCGTGAGCGGGGTCAAAAGCGACATCCGAGGTTAAGGCCTCGGAGTCCTTGGGTGCGTCGGATGAGACTGCGAGCCCGGTGAGTGAAAGATCGCCCCGAGAGTCTACGGAGAACTCTAAGTTCCCAAATCTGACCTCTTGATAAGGGGCGAAACTCCCGACCCGGCCAAGACGGCCGGTCGGGTCAGCGTGCAGCACAATGCTGCCGAAAGCGAAGATCTGTCCAGGGACGAAAGAGTCCATGTTCCAGACTTCTTCATTAATGACAACGCGAGCCATCGATTCCTTTGGCGATCACAGCGGAACTCTCAATGAAAGCACCAATGTCAGTGTCAAAACCGGCGGATCTCGGGTAGGGGGTCCCGAGCTGTGAGTCTAGGATCGATGGTAACAAGGGGATGAAGGAGACGATGTTTACCCAGGTTCGAGCCCTCCTATGGAGGTAAAACCCTACGTCCTGCTCGATTATATTGATGGTATGAAGGTTACAGAGTTGATCTACCTCGAGATCGACTAGCTAAAACCCTAGATGAGTTTCTCTGTGCTACAATCTAAAACCCTCCCGGTTTATATAGACACCGGGGGGTACCTAGGGTTTACACATGACAGGTCTCCTGCCGGGGATGGAAATGTCAATTCCCTCATCTTGACTTAGAGTGCACGACGTGCCTTCGGGACTTCCTTCTAGAACACAGGGTCTCGATGTATCCGTCCCCTCCTGCGACAGACGAAGTACGGCCCACCAAGCCGGCCTATTGAGAGACAGGCCAGCGGCCCGAGGACCCCTTAGTCCAGGACTCCCTCAACTATAATATGAGTTGTGAGCATCCCGTTATAGATAAAATTTTCTATAATAAAGACTAGATGATGAGATATGTGTTCAAGGATAATCACACTTATGATGAAAACACAATTAAAGAAGTTCTTCCTATCCATATTATCCAACAAGTTTTCAATAACATCAACAAACAATATACTTGGATAGTAAGAGAGAATGTAGAAGGGTTTAAGGAGAGCACCATTGAAAATGATAAGATATTACTTGATGATATGTTCCCTATTGTCTTCGAAAAACCTTCTACCCAAGGGAGTGTCAAAGATGATAACACTTGAAACTATGCATTATGCCTAGGGGCATAAAACAATAGCGCTTGTTGGGAGGCAACCCAATATGTATCTTTATTTTTGTTTTTTATTTTCTGTTTTTGTGTGATAACATGATTGTTGCCTCTGTAATGATTATGTTTTTATGTTTTAATTAGTGTTTATGCCAAGTAAAGCCTTTGGGATGACTCACAAGATGAGTAGAAACGATGTTGAATCTGAAACAGAAACTTTGACTCCAGTGCAGGAATTTTCATTTTTTACTGGACGTGATAATGATCTGAAATTTTCACACGGTATTTCTATAAAAAATAGTTTACGTTGTACTAATTTTGAAGAATTTTAGAGTTACAGAAGTATGGGATCTTTACAGATTTCTATAGACTGTTCTGTTTTAAACAGATTATGTTTTGCTTGCATAGTTTGCTTGTTTTGATTATGCCATGGACTATATCGGGGGTGTAAGCCATGGGGAAGTTAGAATACAGTACCTATTATGCAAAAATCAATTTGAATCAATTTATCACAGTACCTCAAGTATGCAATATGTTTCTTATACTAACGGATCTCACGAAGTTTTGTTAAGTTTTGTGTGATTGAAGTTTTCAAGTTTTGGGTGTGATCACGATGGACTATGGAATAAGGAGTAGCAAGAGCTCAAGCTTGGGGATGTCCAAGGAACCCCAAGTATAATTCTAAGGAGACTCAAGCGTCTAAGCTTGGGGATGCCCCGGAAGGCATCCCCTCTTTCGTCTCAATCCATCGGTATGTCACTTGGAGCTATATTTTTATTGATCACATGATATGTGTTTTGCTTGGAGCGTCGTTTTCTTTTGTTTTCTTTTACTTTCAGTTTGTCACAATCATCATTTGCTGGACACACCTTTTAGAGAGACACACCTTCATGATAATTTGCTAGAATACTCTATGTGCTTGACTTATATCTTTTGAGCTAGGCAATTGCTCTAGTACTTCACTTATATCTTTTTGAGCACGGTGGTGTGAAAATTTTATAGAAATATTATGCTCTCGTTCTTCACTTATATTTGTTTGAGAGCTGAGTAATAGAGACGGTAATTTTTATGGGTCATAAGACTAGTCCAAGAATATTGGGTATTCAATGAATGATAATCAAAACCATCGTGTAGCACATGTAGAGAAGTTGTGGGTTAATGACATTGATGTAGTAATATGAAAAAGGTGTGAGTCAAAAATAATAATTCGTAGAAGTGTAGAGATAAGAGGTGTTAACTTGTTATTCATCTAAAAATTAAAGAGGCATGGTGATGATGTGTGAGCATTTATATTCCTCGTTAAAATCCTAGTGTTGTTTTGAGTCGGGGGCGCGCGATGTTTAACTCCTACCAACCTCCTCCCTCGAGCCATGCGAGGAGTACTTTGATTTATGATAAAACTAATAAAACATTGCAATAAGTATGTGAGTTCTTTATGACTAATGTGACACCATGGACATACGCATCTTCACCTTCTCATATTTGCTAGCCTCTTCGGAACCGTGCATAGCCCATTCTCACCTCGAGGATCGGCGCAAATATTCACCGGTGCATCCAAACCCCGTGACATGATACACTCTGTTGCACATAAGCCTCATTATATCCTCCTCAAAACAGCCACCATACCTACCTATTATGGCATTTCCATAGCCATTCCGAGATATATTTCCATGCAAATACCATCGTTTCTTCATATGACTAGTTCGTTCATCATCATAATGCTTTGCATGATCGTATAGAGCTGACATAGTATTTGTGGCAGAGCCACCATTTTTCATATTTTTGATACATGCCATGCTAGATCATTGCACATCCTGGTACACTGCCAGAGGTATTCATACAGAGTCATATCTTCCTATCAGTTCTTCATGTTGAGTTGTAAGTAAATAAAAGTGTCATGATTATCCTTATTAGAGCATTGTCCCAGTGAGGAAAGGATGATGGAGACTATGATTCCCCCACAAGTCGGGATGAGACTCCGGACGAAAAATGAAATAAAAATGGTGGAGGCCAAATGAGACCACCATATAAAAAAAGAAAATGGGGGAGGCATAGAAAAAGAGAAAAGCCCACCATATAAAAAATGAGAGAAAAGAGAGAAGGGACTTTGCTACTATCCTTTACCACACTTGTGCCTCAAAGTGGCACCATGTTCCTCATATAGAGAGTCCCCTATGTTGACACTTCCATATGCTAGTGGGAATTACCTTTTCATATAATAAACTTGGCTTGTATATTCCAATAATGGGTTTCCTCAAATGCCCGTGGTCTTCATGAGCAAACAAGTTTGATGCACACCCGACTTAGCTTCATTTGAGCTTTCATACACTTATAGCTCTAGTGCATCATTTGCATGGCAATCCCTACTCCTCGCATTGATATATATCGATGAGCATCTCTATAGCTCGTTGGTACGCCTAGTTGATGCGAGACTATCTTCTCCACTTTTTACCCCTTTGATACCTACCACCATATTCTTTTCCACCTATATGCTATGTCCAATGGTTCACGCTCATGTATTGCGTGAAGAATAAAAAGTTGGTGCATATTGAAAAAGTACGATCCAATTGCCTGACTTGGACACCGTGGTGCTTAACATTTGTATCTATGTGGTGAAGACAGAGTCATGCCTTGCTAATATAATAAGATGAATAGGGGTGAACATTCTTTTAGGATCGTATACTTTGAAAAATTAATAATTTTCTTTCTTATACCTATAAATATTACTATGTTGTTGTTTGTTAATTCATCATTTCTCAATGAACATACAGACCAAAGATTATATAATGGATAGCATGTCACATCAAAAATTCTGTTTTTATCATTGACCTACTCGAGGACGAGCAGGAATTAAGCTTGGGGATGCTGATACGTCTCCAACGTATCTATAATTTTTTATTGTTCCATGCTAACATATTATCATTCTAGGATACTTTTTGGGTATTTATTTACCAATTTATAATATTTTTGAGCACTAACCTATTGACCCAGTGCCTAGTGCCAGTTCCTGTTTTCTGCGTGTTTTTGCCTTTTCAGAGTTACAATACTAAACGGAGTCCAATTGCCACGAAACTTTTTGGTGATTTTTTCTGGACCAATACAAGACCTAGAAGGTTTGGAGGAGGGCCAGGAGAGGCACCAAGGCCCCACCACATATCCAGCCGTGCCCCCTAGGGGGGCGGCAGGATATGTGGTGGCCCCCTGGAGCGCCTCCCGGCCTAGTTCTCTGGCCTATAAATTCACAAATACCCTAGAAACCCCAGAAGCGCTCCCGAAACACTTTTTCTGCCACCGCAAGTCTTCCGATGGGAGGCCATCTACACCTCCGTTCCGGCACCCTGCCAGAGGGGAGATCGATCACGGAGGGCCTCTTCATCAACCTTGCTGTCCTCACCATGATGTGTGAGTAGTTCACAACAGACCTATGGGTCCGTATGTAGTACCTAAATGGCAATCTGTCTCTCTCTTGATCTTCAATATAATGTTCATCGCATCTTTGCCTTCATCTATCCGATGTAATCCCTTTGTATGGTGTGTTTGTTGGGATCCGATGAATTGTGAGTTTATGTTCAGATTATTCATGAAATGTATTTGAGTCAAACCTGATTACTATGATTCTTATTTGCATGATAATCATAGCTTCGTAATACTCTCGGATCTATTGAGATAGTTTGGCCAACTAGATTGATATTTCTTCAGTGGGAGTGGTGCATTGTAGTAGGTTCAACCTGACGAGTTTCTATATCCCAGTGACAGAAGGGGAGAAGTTGCATCTTTATGTTGTTGCTACTAAGGATAAAACGATGGGGTCTATTCATATTAGTTGAGTATTCTTTGTCTACATCATGTCATCGTTCTCCAAGTATTACTCCGTTTTTCATGAACTTAACACGTAGAGAGGCAAGCATAGAAGCGCTCTTGAAGTGGAGTAATAGTAGTAGGTGCAGGCAGGAATCGGCCTATTTGCTTATGGACGTGATGCCTATATACACATCATCATTGCCATGAACATCGCATAATTATTCGCTTTTCTATCAATTGCCCAACAGTAATTTGTTTACCCACCGTATGCTTTCCTTATGAGAGATGCCACTAGAGAACTCTACGGCCCCCTGGTCTATTCACTTATATATTCGCAAACGCTAGCATTACCTTGCTGTTATTTATTACCTTTTATTTTATTTTGCACTTTACTATTATCTACAATTATTTACACAACTCAGTTGCTTGCAAATAACGAGATCAAGGGGATTGACGACCCTCTTGCCGGCGTTGGGTGCAAGTTGTTTGTTCTTTTGTGTGCAGCCACTCAAGACGGTTGAGGACTGGTATTCCTATTGGTTTGATAAACCTTGTTTTCATAATTGAGGGAAATACTTACCCACTTTGTGCTGCGATTACCTGTTCCTGTTCACGGAAAACCCAACGCAGATCACGAGTATCAACTATCGCGATCCCCTATACTTGTGGGTTATCAAGACCTTTTTCTGGCGCCGTTGTCGGGGAGCATATAGCTCTATTTATTGTGTTAACTTGAGGATATCCAATTGCTACTATGAAGAATCTGAAAGATACTCGAACTAAGATCGTCCCCTCTCGCACGAGAGGAGGTAAGGAACTGCCATCTAGCTCTACTTTTGATTCACCTATTGTTTTGAATCAGCTTGTTACACCACCACCTGTTGATCATCCTGATATGTCACATGAACTTGATGATGCTACTTCTGAAATTAATGATGATACTTTTGCTACACATGATGAAACTGAAAATGTGCCACTGAATGAATTACTTGATGCTCATATTGCTAAAGCTAGAGAACTTGAAAATGCTGAAATTGATGAGAACTTTGAATCACCTGTTACACCTCGTTCTCCTATTAGATATGAATTGCCTCATGTACCTGAAGGTTATGTCATGGATAAGGAAACAGCTAGTGAT
This sequence comes from Elymus sibiricus, assembly GCA_039707655.1. Lineage (NCBI taxonomy): Eukaryota > Viridiplantae > Streptophyta > Magnoliopsida > Poales > Poaceae > Elymus > Elymus sibiricus. The sequence continues at coordinate 116,821,873 of CM077675.1, forward strand.
TTCTTTGCTTGTGAAAATAGAGATGACTTGAAGAAACTGTTATGCAAACTAAAAGAAAAATCTATGATGGAGAAAATGAAATATGATCCTAAATTCACTACTTCTCTTATATTTGTTAATGATAAGGATTATGAGTTCTCTCTGGACCCTGAGTTAATTGCTATAGTAGAATCTGATCCTTTCCACGGTTATGAGAATGAAACTGTTGTTGAACATCTTATGAAACTGAATGATATTGTTGCTCTGTTTACCAATGATAAAAAGATACGCTACTATTATATCCTTAACCCTTTTCCCTTCTCGCTAAAAGGCGAGGCCAAGGAATGGTTCCTTTCTCTTGCTCCTGGTTGCATGCGTAGTCCCCAGGATATGCTCCATTGTTTTTCTGTGAAATATTTTCCTGCTCATAAGAAACAAGCTGCCTTACAGGAAATATTTAACTTTGTGCAAATTGAATAAGAGAATCTCCGTCAAGCTTGGGGTAGGCTTCTTCGGTTACTTAGAGCTTTGCCTGATTGTCCTCTTAAGAAAAATGAAATTCTCGATATCTTTTATAATGGACTAACCGATGCTTCTAGGGACTTCCTAGATAGTTGTGTTGGTTGTGTTTTTAGGGAAAGAACTGTCAGCCAAGCTGAAGAATTATTGAATAACATATTGCAAAATGCCTATGACTGGACACTTCTTGAACCACCTCCGGAACCTATTCAAAAGAAGAGAGGTATTCTATTCCTTAACCCTGAAGATATGCAAGAAGCAAAAAGATCTATGAAGGAGAAAGGTATTAAAATTGAGGATATCAAGAAACTACCACCTATTGAAGAAATACATGGACTTGACAACCCGACACAGGTAGTAGAGGTAAACTCTCTCCGTTCCTTTAGTGAAAATGATATACCTTATACTAAGACTCCTGAACAATGCATGGATGAATATGATAATTATGTTGTTAAGCAAGAACACTTCAACAATTATGTGAAGGATCAATTGAGACGTAATGCTATGATGATAGACCGTTTAAGTGACTTGATGTTTAGAATTGCTAATGATGTAAAAGGTCTAAGTAAACATGCTTCTATGGTTCACACCCAACTAGACCAACTTGCTAAGTCACAAAATGATTTGCTTGCTGAAATAAATAATAACATGAATGATCATGCTGTTAGAGTGATGACTAGGGGAGGTCGTATGACCCAAGAACCTCTCTACCCAGAAGGTCATCCTAAAAGAATAGAACATGATTCCCAGAGAATTAATGTTGATGCACCTAGTTCCTCTAATAAGAAAAAGAAAAAGAAAAATGATAGGAACTTGCGTGATCCTAGTGAACCTGTTACAAAAACACCTACTGAGAACCATAATGATGTTTCTATTTTTGATGCTGAAACCCAGTCTGGTAGTGAACATGCACCAAGTGATAATGAAAAGGATGATGATGATAATAATGTGCAAGTAGATGCTCCACCAGATAGTAATAAAGAACACGATAATGATGTTGAAATAGAACCTACTGAGGATCTTGATAACCCACCTCCTAAAAATAACGTTATGATAAGAGAGACTTTGTTGCTAAAAAACATGGAAGGGAAAGAGAGCCATGGGTTCAAAAACCCATGCCATTCCCTCGTAAGCCTTCTAAGAATAATGACGATGAAGATTTTGAGCACTTTCTGAAATGATTAGACCCGTCTTTTTGCGTACTCGTTTGACTGATATATTGAAAATGCCCCCATATGCTAATTATATGAAGGATGTTATTACCAATAAAACAAAGATGCCTGAAACTGAAATTGCTACTATGCTTGCCAATTACTATTTTGATGGAGGAATACCTAAGTAGCTAGGAGATCCTGGCATACCCACAATACCTTGCTCCATTAAAAGAAATTATGTTAAAACTGCTTTATGTGATTTAGGAGCCGGTGTTAGTGTTATTCATTTCTCCCTTTATAAAAAACTTGATTTGAGTAAGCTTACACCTACTGGGATATCTTTGCAAATGGCTGATAAATCCACCGCTTTACCTATTGGAATTTGCAAGGACGTTCCTACTGTGGTTGCAAATGTTACTATCTTAACAGACTTTGTTATTCTTGATATGCCCGAGGATGACAATATATCGATCATCCTTGGTAGACCATTCTTAAATACTATAGGGACTGTTATTGATTGCAATAAAAGCAAGGTCACCTTTCACGTCAATGGAAAGCAACATACCGTGCATTTTCCGAAGAAGCAAACTTTGGTTAATAATATTAATGTCATTGAGCCTACTCCCACGGTTATCATCGGAAGTTTTGCAATTCCTCTACCTACTGTCAAGAAGAAATATTATAATCTTATTGTTGGGGAGATGCAAATCCCCATTGAGGTAACCTAGTGATATACGAAAATTCTTCGGTTTCATGTTAACCGGAAACGGTTGTTAATAAGACTTGATCAACCTTATTAATGGATCCTTTTTGGAAGGCATGTGATTGATGAATTTAGTAATCACAACTCTCTGTATCAAAAGTTTATCCTCTGTTATTTGTAGTTTATATAAAATAAATTAGCATGGTTTTCCATTTTTCTGTTTTTCCCGTGCGTAGAAAAATGTCAGAAAATAAAAAGTCTCAGATTGCCACGAAATTTTAACATGAATTTTTTCTAGAATAAATAAAAAATTGGCATAGAAATAACAGCAGGGGACTGCACCTGTGTGGCACCACACATTAGGGCGCGGCCCCCCTCTAGGTCGCGCCCTGATGTCTTGTGGGGCCCACAGGGGCCCCCTGCCTTATCCCTTCGTCCCACACTCTCTCCTACCTCCAGCAAAAAAATTCTAGCCATCTCTCTCCCATGTTCTTCACCCAGAAAGTGAAATTTTTGATCTCTTCGCTCGGAACTGAGGAATTGTTACTTGGTATGTGACTCCTCCATTCCTCCAATTACTTTTTTGTTTTTGCGGTCTATATTTTGCATATTGTGTTGCACTTGGTGCTACAGAAAATGAGCTTGCATGTTGAATTCTTTGAGTTACAAGTAGTATGAATGCTTGATATGGCCTCTAGGCACTCATATGAGTAGTTGCTATCAATCTTGCAAAGTTTTATAGACATGAATTTGTGGTTCAAAAATTTCAGAAATTTGTGCTTAGGAAAATGAATTTCTTGAGGAAATGTTCTTCACGCCAGAGCCCTAAGGGAGTTGCTAGGAGAACTCAAGACCGAGATATCAACCTTATTCGCAACATGGAGGTTAGGCCATGCGAATGGCCACATACACCCTTCATGAACGAAGCGGGTTTCTATGAAGAGTTCACGCAATTCATTGCAAATGCCGGGCTGGCCAGCTTCCTCGTAGATGAGTGTGACCAATACTATCTCCTTATCAATTCCTTCGTGCAAAACTTTTTCTTCGAAAATACGCCCGGTTCTCCCAAAGTACGCTTTGATCTTTACGCCACCAGCTATGAATTGCCACTACATGAATTTTGTGAAATATGTTTGATTCCGTCTGACGGGGGAATGCGTGAACCTAAACCTGAGGAGTTTGAGGATTTCCTCCAAACCTTAACTGTGGGAGAAACTAGGGGTGTGTCACACGCTAGAGCTACTAGTTTGCAATTTCCTTCCGTGCACTACTTTTCCCTGTTAATAGGAAAATGCATAACCGCTATGGAGCAGGGTGGCGGCCTCAGTGCCCCTACCCTTGCTATTCTATGCTGTGCACTTTACGGTGATAACACTTACAACTTAGGAGCTATTGTTGCATGTCGATTGAATCTTAATTGAAACAAATGCAAGATTCATGGTGGTATTTACGCCACTCGCTTGGCAACTCGCTTTGAAGTGGCTATACGCCCTACTGATTATATGTTGCCTAAGGTTTATCTTGATCACCAATCTATGATAGAACACCAATTTCTTGAGGAACCATGAACACCATAGCATATTCGTTACAGTTTAGTTTTTAGTGAGATAACTTGCGATATTATTCCTTTGCCTGCACCCTCTTTGTTTAACTATCATGCCAGGCATGGATACAGAATAATGCCAGAAGATATAATTGCTTACCGAAATGAGATGGTTGCTGCAAAGGCCGAGGCCCAGGCATGGGATGCTCAGGTGCCCCAGCAGAAACACTTTCCCGGACCTGATGGCTATTATCAGTGGTGATCACCAAGCTAGGCAAATGCATAAGCTTGGGGGAGTACGTATTTTCCACCGACATTACATTCATGTTCACGCACTTCATATAAATTGTCGGTAGTCATCCTCTTTCATTGTATATCCATATTAGTTTTATTTTTCTGCTTTCTTCTAATGTGTTTGAAAAACTTTGGAAAAACCAAAAATATTTCTCGCTTCTTTTTGGTTTTCTTTCCCGCTTAATTATCTTAGTACGAAAAAGATTTCCTTTGCATGTTGGGAGCTTTCCCATGTAAATATTTTTTCTCGTTCTTGTTTTCCTTTGGTTTATTTGCTTTCTTGAGAAAAACAAAAACTCCAAAAATATTTCAGTGTGTTTCTCTTAATTTATTTTCTTTTTGTTGAGTCTTTGAAAGGAGAAGACCACGATGAAAATGTTGAGTGGGTCTTACATGCTTTATTGATGATCTAACGGAGAGCCAATATTACCTTGTCTTCTCCTTTGTCCAAAAACTACCCTGCAGATTCCAGCTTAGTCCACGGTATTCTTGCACTATTATTATTATCACATAATTCTATCATGCAAGTGAAAGGCAATAATGACGATATTTGACGAAGTCATCGTGGCAAGGGAAGCTGGTATGAACTCTTCTTGTTTTCCGTTTTTGTAAATATGTTTAGCTCGTTCGATCTCGATTCAGTATATTATGAATGAACATGTTCATGATGACAATTAGATATTATAGCTTTTCATGCCATGCTTAAACAGCTAGTAGTGAATAATGATTTATCTTATAGATCAACATGCATTAAAATGGTTATGATGTGGTATGGTAGTATGGTATTTCCCTCTGAGAAATTCAAGCGGCTTGACTTGGCCCATGTGCAAACATGTAGTTGATTAAAATCCAATGCAACCTTCATGATGTTTAAATTCAGAGTGTTCATATCCTACTCATGCTATATCCAATGTTAATTATTCGCAATGCATACATATGACCGTTTTCACTCTCTAGCTGGTCGCTTCCCAACCTATTGCTAGCCTTCACCTGTACTAAGCAGGAATGCTGCTTGTGCACCCAAAACCTTTAAACTAAGTTATTCCACATGAGTCCATCATACCTACCTATATGTGGTATTACTCTGCCATTCCAAGTAAATTTGCATGTGCCATCTCTACACATTCAAATGAACATGTATTTTGTGCACGCATCTCACTCATGGAGCGACAAGGCAGTCAGTATTTTCCATGCTAAGTGAGTTATTCTCAAGATGGTCGGTTGTCCACCGTCATTGCACGAGAGAGGCTGGTAAAAGGATGCCCAGTCCTGCATAATCAAATTAATTAAACAAAACTCCTTGGGACGGTTGACATGTTGGCAGGCATCCGTGGATTCGGTCAGCCATGGTTTGTGTATGGATGGTGGATAGGAGTAAACTTTACTATTCTGTTTGGGAACCGCCCATAATGAGTTTAGCATGGAAGATATTGAAAACCTTTGTTGCAACGTTGACAAGAAAAATGCACCACTCAAAAACTACATTCTGTTTTAAAACTTGAGCTCTGACACCTTTGCAAATCAATGCTTCCTTCTACGAAGGGCCTATCTATTTACTTTCATGTTGAGTCATCATCCTCTTACTAAAAGCACCAGACCGGAGAGCACTATTGTCATTTTTATGCATGAGTCTAGCTAATGCTGGATACGAGCATGACCGGATCTTTTCTATTTTGAATTATAATGTTTAGTCGCTGCTTGAACCTCGGAGGTGCTCTGCATTAATGTTTTGCGGTCTCAGAAAGGGCTAGCAAAATACCATGTCACCATATTATATCACGATTGTTTTGATAAATTGTTGGCATTTGAGATATCTAAGTATTGCTTGCTAGTTGGTTATGTATTGCCATGAGTTGATATGATATTTAATTGTTATCATGGGCGTGATTATTTATGATTTATGTTGAAAACTTGAACACTAGCTAAGCATGTGTATAACAACAAGAACAAAAGAGTTTGTAAAAGTTTTCTTTATCACTTTCAGTTTATCAACTGAATTGCTTGAGGACAAGAAATGAGTTAAGCTTGGGGGAGTTGATACGTCTCCAACGTATCTACTTTTCCAAACACTTTTGCTCTGGTTTTGACCTCTAATTTGCATGATTTGAATGAAACTAACCCGGACTGACGTTGTTTTTAGCAGAACTACCTTGGCGTTATTTTTGTGTAGAAATAAAAGTTCTTGGAATTGGATGAAACTTTTTGTGAATTATTTTTGGGATTTATAAGGAATTATGGAGCAAAGAACTGCCAGAAGAGGTGTGCCAGGGGGCCACCACACATCAGGGCGCCCCCCTAGGCCGCGCCTTGATGGCTTGTGGGGCCCTCGAGGCTCCTCCGAACCTAACTCCAGTCCTATAAAATAACATCATCGGAGAAAAAAAATCAGAGAGAAATTTGCATCGCGTTTCACGAGACGGAGCCGCCGCCACCTCCTATTCTTCCTCGGGAGGGTTGATCTGGAGTCCGTTTGGGGCTCCGGAGAGGGGAAATCGTCGTCGTCGTCATCACCAACCCTTCTCCATCAACACCACCATGAGGCTCACCATCGGGAGTGAGTAATTCCTTTGTAGGATTGCTGGACGGTGGTGGGATTGGATGAGATTGATCATGTAATCCAGTTAAGTTTGATAGGGCTTGATCCCTAGTATCCACTATGTTCTGAGATTGATGTTGCTATGACTTTGCTATGCCTAATGCTTGTCACTAGGGCCCGAGTGCCATGATTTCAGATCTGAACCTATTATGTTTTAATGAATATAAGAGTGATTCGGATCCTATCTTGCAAGTTGTATGCACCTATTACGTGTCTTGATCCGCATACCCCAAGGTGACAATAATTGGGATTCTTTCCGATGATTGTCGTAGTTTGAGGAGTTCATGTATTCACCATGTGTTAATGGTTTGTTCCGGTTCTCTATTAAAAGGAGGCCTCAATATCCCTTAGTTTCCAATAGGACCCCGCTGCCACGGGAGGGTAGGACAAAAGATGTCATGCAAGTTCTTATCACAAGCACGTATGACTATATACGGAATACATGTCTGCATTACATTGATGAATTGGAGCTAGTTCTGTGTCGCCCTAGTGTGTAACTGTGATATGATCAATGTCATCTAAATCATTATCCATCACCGATCCACGTGCCTATGCTTTACATATACTGAATCTTGCTACTGCTACTGTCACACCTGCTATAAAATTGCTGTCGTCACTACTACCGTTACTTTTGCTACTATTATTTGTTGTGATACTAAACCTTTGCTGCAGAGAGATATCCCAGGTGCGGTTGAATTAACAACTCAACTTTCAAGGCCAGTAAATATTCTTTGGCTCCCCTTGTGTCGGACCAATAAATTAGGGTGAAATACTACCCGTGAAGACTGTCGCGATCCCCTATACTTGTGGGTTATCAGAACTACTCACACATCATCATAGGAGCAGCAATGTTGATGTAGAGGCCCTCCATGATTGATCGCCCTCCGACAGGGCACCGGAACGGGGCTCTAGATGGTCACACGGCGGAACAGAGACTTGCGGCGGCGAAAAAAGTGTTTCAGGAGGCTCTCTAGGGTTTTGGGTGTATTAGAGAATTTATAGGCCAGAGATGGGGGCCAAAGGCCATGGGAGGTGGCCCCAAGCCATCAGGGCGCAACCACCCCCCTGGGTGAGCCCTGCTGGCTTAGCGCCACCCCGTGTGGCCTTCGGTCTCCCTCCGAAGCTTCCAGGTCTTATTTTTTCTGGAAAAATCATCAAAAAGTTTTGGGGTATTTGGACTTCGTTTGGTACAGTATTCCTGAAGGCCAAAAACAAGCAGAAAACAGCAACTGACACTAGACACTGGTTAATAGGGAAGTGCTCAAAATAATATAAATCAGCAAGCAAATGCTTAAAAAGTATCCTAGAATGATAATATAATAGCATGGAACAATAAAAAATTATAGATACGTTGGAGACATATCACTCCGCCATATTCCGTGCCTCCACCTCTTGGTATGTGGGCGACAAACAGTCTTGTCTGCTCTGGTCGGATCCTTGGTTGGACGGCAAGTCTATTGCCGACCTTGCTCTCTCACTTCTCCCGCTTGTGCCTCACCATCGACGCAAGTCATGTACGGTGGTCGAGGGACTAAACGCCCGAAGCTGGATTGCTAACCTCCGTGGTGGCTGCTACGACCCATCACCCTTTCAAACTACCCCGATCGCCTCTCATGGCATTGGACCACCGACGCCAAATATTCCGCCAAGTCATGCTACCATGCCCTTTTCGCAGGCTCCACCACCACCCTCTTCTGGCGCATCACCTAGAGATGCTAGGCACCCCTTCGCGTCAAGATTTTTACTTGGCTTGCATACCTCGATCACTGTTGGACCGTCTTAAGACTTGGTTGCCACACCCTGCCGCACAATGACTCCAGCGCCCTATGTGATTGATACTCGTGATCTGCGTTGGGTTTTCCGTGAAGAGGAATGGGTAATCACAGCACAAAGTGGGTAAGTATTTCCCCCAGTTATGAAACCAAGGTTTATCGAACCAATAGGAATACCAATCATCAACCGTCTTCAGCGGCTGCACACAAAAGAACAAACAACTTGCACTCAACGCCGGCAAGAGGGTCGTCAATCCCCTTGATCTCGTTATTTGCAAGCAAGTGAGTTGTGTAGATAATTGTAGATAATAGTAAAGTGCAAAATAAAATAAAAGGGTAATAAATAACAATAATGTAATGATAGCGTTTGTAAATATATAAGTGAATAGACCCGGGGGCCGTAGAGTTCTCTAGTGGCATCTCTCATAAGCAAAGCATACGGTGGGTAAACAAATCACTGTTGGGCAATTGATAGAAAAGCGAGTAATTATGCGATGTTCACGGCAATGATCATGTGTATATAGGCATCACATCCATAAGCAAATAGGCCGACTCCTGCCTACACCTACTACTATTACTCCACTTCAAGAGCGCTTCTATGCTTGCCTCTCTACGTATTAAGTTCATGACAAACGGAGTAATTCTTGGAGAACGATGACATGATGTAGACAAAGAATACTCAACTAATATGAATAGACCCCATCGTTTTATCCTTAGTAGCAATAACACAAAGACGCAACTTGTCCCCTTCTGTCACTGGGATATAGAAACTCGTCAGGTTGAACCTACTACAACGCACCACTCCCACCGAAGAAATATCAATCTAGTTCGCCAAACTATCTCAATAGATCGGAGAGCATTACGAAGCTATGATGATCATGCAAATAAGAATCATAGTAATCAGGTTTGACTCAAATATTTTTCATGAATAATCTGAACATAAACTCACAATTCATCGGATCCCAACAAACACACCATACAAAGGGATTACATCGGATAGATCAAGGCAAAGATGCGATGAACATTGTATTGAAGATCGAGAGAGAGAGAGAGAGAGAGAGAGAGAGATTGACATCTAGGTACTACATACGGACCCATAGGTCTGCGGTGAACTACTCACACATCATGGTGAGTGCAGCAAGTTTGATGAAGAGGCCCTCCGTGATCGATTTCCCCTCCGGCAGGGTGCCGGAACGGAGGTGTAGATGGCCTCCCATCGGAACAGAGACTTGCGGCGACGGAAAAGGTGTTTCGGGAGCGCTTCTAGTGTTTTTAGGGTAGATGTAAATTTATAGGCCAGAGAACGACGCCGGGACGCTCCAGTGGGCCACCACATATCTGGTCGCCCCCCCTAGGGGGAGCGGCTGGATATGTGGTGGGCCCCTGGTACATCTCCTGGCCCTCCTCCGAAGCTTCTAGGTCTTGTATTGGTCCAAAATTATCACCAAAAAGTTTCCTGGCAATTGGACTCCGTTTGGTATTGTAACTCTGAAAAGGCAAAAAACACGCAAAAAACAGGAACTGGCACTAGGCACTGGGTCAATAGGTTAGTGCTCAAAAATATTATAAATTGGTAAATAAATACCAAAAAAGTATCCTAGAATGATAATATATCAATATGGAACAATCAAAAATTATAGATACGTTGGAGCCGTATCAGCATCCCCAAGACCACAAGAACCAAGGAAAAAAGAATGTACACTTCATCCCAAGGAGTTTGGATAAATGAATACAGATGAAGGTAATGCTGGAACACATCAAACAATGTGGATGGCAGCAGTTGTAATAAAGTACTTTTGAAATTGGAGTTTTGAGAAAAGATTAAGGATGTAATAAAGGATGGAATATGAAATGAATATGATTTATGGATGAACCAATATATGTTAATGGTAAGCAGACCAATGGAAAGGAAAATGTATTTCCGCAGAGTGGAGTTTGGACAAAATAAGTCTGAGTTTATTTCGATATGTTGGTTAGCCCAAGAGTATGAAGGAATGACGTACGATTAAATGGTAATGTTGTAATATGGAACAATCGTAACTCCAAGGATTAGTTAAAGCTATACAAATGTTGAAGTGGGCCCATGACCCACATACCCTCGGAGTTAATTAGGAGCAAGCACTTCCATGTTGAAGGAAGAAATTTGGAAGAAGCTATGATTTAATCAGTAGACAATACATAGTAGGATACGACAAACCCGGGAGTTGAGAGGAAATGATAGATGTTATGTTTGGCTTGCAGAACCAGATTTACCCGAACCCAGCTCGAGGACAAGAGAAATTCTGCAATGCTTGTGAGAATGCCTGAGTGTTAGAAATGCGAGATTCACTAAACCTTATACAAGGTAATGATTTGGGTGCGAAATCAATTGATCACCATGACGACTTACTCCTATCATTCGCTTTGCTATTGGGAATGGTAAATATAGAGTTACTTACCCATACTAGAGAGACGACGACGATATTAAAACCTTGTTTAAACCTTAGAATGGAAGGATGATGGATCCATGTATAGGCAACCGTCGCCAATCGTAGGATATACGGTGAGATTCAACCCAGGCCCATTTCCTGCAGGAGAAACAATAAATTGTTGACCACCAAGAGATTTCCGATAGTTGTTCAGTATTGGAGACTGGCCTGTCAGCTAAGAAGACCCAGTCTCGGAAGAACTTTATTCTGACGCGAGGACTCAAGATTTTGAGGAAAACGGTATGCCTATACCGGAAGAGCATCAATGAAGGATTCATACCGAAGATGTTAGAAGACCGACATTGCCAGCCGAAAGGATGGACTACATAAGTTTTGTTGGAACCGTAACCATGTTCTAAGGGTGGTAGCACCCCAGACCATTTGACGACTAATGGACTTTCAAGAAGACCCTGAACCTAACCTTTTCTTTCTAGCCTTTTCGAATCTCGAGGATGAGGTTCATTTTAAGGGTGATAGTTTGTAACATCCCAAAATTCTAAATTTTGGAATGTTATATTAAATAAATAATTAGTATTGTTTGCTTGGATGTTGTGTGATTGATTGTGTGAAATTGAGTGGAATTTGCAACTTTTAGAAAAATTAATGAGAGGGAATAAAAGGACTTTCCCAAAATTTTCCATTTCGAATCCCTATTCAATTTTGATTTTGAATCCTTTCAAAACCCTCTGATGAACAAATAAAATGAGAGGAGGAAAATGACACTCCAAAATCAGAGACAATGTTTTGATTAAAATTTTAAAATAGAAACTATTTGTAATTTATGTGAAACCCAAATTCCTTTTCATTTTGAAGTTATTGCAAAAAAATGATTTTTTAAAAAGTATTTTATTTGGCCTTGAACATATGTTCATGTTGTAGGAATTTGTTTTCTGAAATTTTTGATATATAGTATGTTTACTAAAAGTTTAGTATTTTTTTTCTTTTTCACTTTTTCTTTTCTGTCATTATTTAAAATAAAAAAACAATTCCGAAAAAAAACGCAGCACAGCCCACGCGTGTGGCCGGCCGAATTAAAAGCCCATGCGGTGCTTTTCTTTTTTGTTTCTCCTCTTTTCGTATATGATTAGTCCCACCTCGCCTAGCCTTAGACCTTTAGACCTTCCTTCCACCTATAAATATAGACCCATAGGAGCATCCAAAAATCATTCAATTCGGGTTAAATCAATCTTTTGGTTTGATTAGGTTTATTAAAGAAAAACTATTTTCTTCTCTCCTAGATTTCTCGAAGTCGTCTCCTCTTTGGAATTATCTCTTCTCTACATTCTAAAGGTAGTCTCTTCGTATTTTTTTATACTCCTGTAGTTTATTATTCTAGACTAGTATATGGTAGAGTAATTGGATTATCAATTAGTCTCCGTATTTAAACATTAGTCCTAGAGTTCTTTTAGCGATAGTTTTTTTTTTCTTCCGTAAAACAGCTTGCCCTAATTTTTCAAATGTCCATAACTTTTTACTCGTTTATCCAAATTAGATGAAACCAACTCCAAGATTTTTGTCTTGATCCCACTTATCCAGTGAACCTATCACGTCAACTTTTTGAAATTTTCAATTTCGAAATTTGTTTAGATTCATATTCAAACTTCTTTTGATCATATCTTTTTATCCGTAGCTCCATTTTAGATGAATCCAATTGCGTTGGATTTGAACCTTTCAAATTTGGGCGATTCAAATTTGATTTCGAACCTTCATTTGATCATATCTTGCAAACCATAGCACCTTTTCATTTGATTTCTTTTGCACCTAAACACTTGTGTTATGTACTTTCTGTTCAAAACCATCATGCTCCGATTCAAATACGTTAGACCATTCTGAATTCAAATTCAATTCATACTTCAATTCGCTGTAACTTCTGTTGTAGTGTTCCATTCCAATTGATTCATTTTGCAAGCCAATTATGTTGTCATATGCTATCTGTCAAAGAACATTCATGTTGTTCTCTCTACACTTTTGATAATATTCCATAGCATGTCAAACCTAAGTTTATACATCAATAGTTCACCGTCCATTAACTCATTTGAGTCGATTCCTTCACTTTTCACTTTACAACACCATAAGAACTTATATTCTTCTTATTAAACCTTAGTATGTTGTTATTTTCGCACTAAGACATACTTTGCTATTGCGTTCTTTTGGTTCTTCCTTTTTGTGTGGTTATTTATTTAATGATATTTGTTTACGATAGATTGCTCGGAGTGTGACGAGTAGAATTATCAGAATTGTGAGTGCGATTATCTTCATCCAGTAATACCAGGCAAGTTCACTTTGACCATGCTTTACATACATATGCTTTTATTGCATTTAGTGTCACCATTTCACCATCTCCTCTAGTAGTGATATTGAATCTTGTAGTTGAGTGGAATGCATGAGGTAGGAACCCACCACCCTGTTATCAAGCCCCGGAACGTTGTTTATTTTGATGCTACGCTTTAGTGGACGGGGTTGGTATGAGTGTTCTGGAGTGGTGTGAGAAGAAGGACTCTACGTCAAAGACGATTGCTCCATGTTGGCATCTTCAAGGCCTGCATCTTCAAGACCTCACGATTCGAGACTCGAGACAGGATTTCAATACACACTACTGGGTGGAGAATGGTTGTGCGGCACCCTGGAGTACCCAGTGGATGCGTTGTGAGTTGGAGTAGGCCAGTACTCATGCGGAAAGCTCCACCCAGACTCAAAGAGACGGATGAATACTTCATGCCTGGAAGCTTACCTATGCAGCCACAAGTCATTATGGGCTCTGGCTTGGTTGATCATCGTAGTGACTCTAACTGGACCAGTGCTACGAGATGTAGAACTACGTTAGGATGGATGGGCACTGGCAGTAGTTAGGGAAGCTCTTTGAAAGACCATGTTTCGTTCGTCCTGTTCTCAAACACCTAGCAGTTGGAGGACTTACAAGGAGGGAACGATTCTTGTGAGTAAAGTGCACAACACTCTGCAGAGTTAAACCTAATCGATTAGCCGTGTCCCCGGTTACGGACAATTTGAGCCTCTGGACTTGGATCTATCTCTGAACTCTCAACACCGGACTGATAAATAATTGTGGGCAACTTATGATACATGTGGGCTATGAGACATCGGTTGGCGGAACCATGTCATATTAGATACCTCGGTAGTGAAAACTCCTGATATTCCTTTGTTGTAGGAAAAAGAAAATAAAACTAGCTTTTATGCAAAAAAAAAACTCAGACACAGAGCCACAAAGCCTTATTGCATATAGAATAGTCTTATCATCTGTTTTCTCTTATTGTGATCTTGCCGGTACATTCAATGTACTGACCTACACGGCTGCAACGTCTTATGTTGCAGATATTATTCTATGGCGAGTAAGAGTACGATTTAGGGTTACGGTCTACACTCAACTTGTCGTTGGCTTTGATGGGGCTCCAATCCCAGTTTGACTATTTCCGCTAAGACTCATGAGGTATATATCAGTTTTACGTTATTTACATTTGATTGCACTTTGATATATACATTGATGTACTGTGTGTGCCAGCATACTGATCCAGGGATGGTACAGACACACAGAGACTTGACTCGTTTTGAGTCGGGTCGCTACAGAGATGCTCATCGATAGATATCAATGCGAGGAGTAGGGATTCCCATGCAAATGATGCACTAGAGCTATAAGTGTATGAAAGCTCAACTGAAGCTAAGTGGGGTGTGCATCAAACTTGCTTGCTCATGAAGACATCGGGCATTTGAGGAAGCCCGTCATAGGAATATACAAGCCAAGTTTATTATATGAAAAGGTAATTCCCACTAACATATGGCAGTGTCAACATAGGAGACAATCTATATGAAGAACATGGTGCCACTCTGAGGCACAAGTGTGGTAAAGGGTAGTAGCAAAGTCCCTTCTCTCTTTCCTCTCATTTTTTATGGTGGGTTTTTCTCTTTTTTTTCTTTTTTTGCCTCCCCCATTTTCTTTTTTTTAATATATGGTGGGATAATTTGGCCTCCCCCATTTTTATTTCATTTTTCGTCCGGAGTCTCATCCCGACTTGTGGGGGAATCATAGTCTCCATCATCCTTTCCTCACTAGGACAATGCTCTAAAATTGATGATCATCACACTTTTATTTACTTACAACTCAACATGAAGAACTGATAGGAAGATATGACTCTGTATGAATGCCTCTAGCAGTGTACCAGGATGTGTAATGATCTAGCGTGACATTTATCAAAAATATGAAGAAAGGTGGCTTTGCCACAAATACTATGTCAGCTCTATATGATCATGCAAAGCATTATGATGATGAACGAACTAGTCATGTGAACTGACAATGGAATTTGCATGGCAATATATCTCGGAATGGCTATGGAAATGCCATAATAGGTAGGTATGGTGGCTGTTTTGAGAAAGATATAATGAGGCTTATGTGCAACAGAGTGTATCATGTCACGGGGTTTGGATGCACCAGCGAATATTTGCACCGATCCTCGAGGTGAGAATGGGCTATGCACGGTACCGAAGAGGCTAGCAAATATGAGAAGGTGAAGATGCGTATGTCAATGGTGTCACATTAGTCATAAAGAACTCACATACTTATTACAAAGTTTTATTAGTTTTATCACAAATCAAAGTACTCCTCGCATGCCCTGAGGGAGGAGGTTGGTAGGAGTTAACCATCGCGCACCCCCGACTCAAAACAACACTAGGATTTCAACGAGGAATATAAATGCTCACACATCATCACCATGCCTCTTTAATTTTTAGATGAATAACAAGTTAACACCTCTTAATCTCGACACTTCTACGAATCAAAAAAATTGGACTCACACCTTTTTCATATTACCACATCAATGTCATTAACCCACAACTTCTCTACATGTGCTACACGATGGTTTTGATTATCATTCATTGAATACCTAATATTCTTGGACTAGTCTTATGACCCATGAAAATTAACGTCACTATTACTCAGCTCTCAAACAAATATAAGTGAAGAACGAGAGCATGTTATTTCTATAAAATCTACATTCCACCGTATATAATGAATATGGAAAAAGATTTTCCCTAATTTCAAAATCAAATTATGTAGAATTTTAAATTGCGACAATTAAATTAGGGAAAAATATGCTCAGGTGGTCATTATGCCGCACACGGTTTGTAAATCTTAACGTTTGTGATATAACTGATGAGCCGACACGTTTCACAGACAGAAAACATGTGCGACCATGCACACAATTGCCGTTTCCAAACTGTGTGTGATGTGAGACAATATCACAAACGGTGCAGCCGAATTAAATGTCAGTGATAGTGTCTATCGCACACGCTTCACAATCATCCACTGTTTGTGATATCATACGCATCGTAAACGTTGCACCACAGAATAGTGCGTGTGATAATTATCCCGTCCAACACGAGTACTACAGTCAGACGTTTCGTAATCTTGTCCGACACTTGTACGATGATTAGATTATCTTTTTAATTTCATATCGCCAACGGTATTGCAAATGTAAATGTGTGCGATATTCCCCTTATCGTACACCATTTTCAATTGTCAACTGTTTGCGATGTGGTGCGCACCATAATCGTTGCGCCACAGAATAGCACGTGCGATGGTAATGCGATCCCACATGAGTCTCAAGAATGGACCGTTTGGTAAATATTACATATCTCAAACGGCTGGCCGATGACTCTCGTTTGTGATAGATGCAGACATCGCATAAACTTGATAGAACAAACGTTTGGGTTCTTGTTCCACATCACAAACGATTTTTCCGTGTCGTGTGGGATGGACCCTCCTATCGCCCACACATGCAAGGCGACGGTTTAAAACTACGTCACGGAAAGGAGTTAAAAACCGTTTGTATAGCATGCCACTGCATTAGTGATCATCAAATGGCACAATAGCCTTTTTCATGTCCAGCTAGTCAACCACATGGTCACTTGCAGAGGCGGAGGACGAAAAACTTTTAAGGTGGGGCGAAATCTTAATCAAAGAATTGTTTTTGACGCAAATCAAAACACCCAATACACACTGACAATGCAGAGTCAAATTTACGCGCTCAATTTCCATAGAATTCACTTGATCTTGATTCGAGTTGGAATGTGTCGAAACATTAACACTTTCGCACGTGCTTGGATTCGAGTTGCTGCCACTACCAAGTACATAGAAATATTTTGTCAAATCGGCAATTCACAACACCAAACTATCACTAAAAGACTGAAATCACTACAATTGCATGATATAAATTGTTCAATTTCAGAAAAATATACCTCTTCCTCCCCCTTTCTCATTGGCTTTTCTAGCCTCTTTCCTTTCCTCTCCGTTCTCTGTTGATGACAAACGCGACCAGACACTACACCGATCGACGATCATGATGGACGTGAAGCTCACTGCGACGCTGCCCAGAACCCCAGAGGACTGACGATGCCCCGTGCTGCTATGCGGCTGCACCGTCGCTCCTTGACGCCGCCAACTAGCCCCCACCCCCAGCCGCCGCTCCCTACAGAAGTGGCTCCCTGGGCAGTGCGCCCGGCGTGGTCGCGTCTGGCCGCCTGCTTGGTCGACACCCTGCCCCCACCGTCGACCGTCCCGTCCTCCTGCCAGCCTCCGCCGCCGCCGTGCTACGTTTGGCCGAGTGCTTGAGTGTTAGGTTTGGCCGTGCGTTTCGTTGCGATCTGGCTCATGAACTACCTGTGTGAAGCGATGCGCCTCCTATCTTGTGGCCCAACAGCTCGTGGCCCGTCTGAACGGGGACACTAATTAGCCATTTAGCCTAGCGAGTGACTGAGTGACCAAGAGGATGTGATGCGTGCATATATAATTTTTTTTGCACCCAATTAAGGTATGGCAGGTGCCATACCTTGCCCACTGGAGGCCTCCGCCAGTGGTCACTTGCATTCCTCTTGTAAACTTGCCCAAGTTACAGAAATTCACTTTGGCTCATAGGTGTATAACTGTATATGCACCCATTGGCTAAATACACATTTTAGAAAGTTCAAAACTTTCGAGAAAAATCCCACATGTAAATCCGGACATTATATGTGCGTGCACAAAGTTTCGATGAAAAAGGACATTTTTTATGGTTTGTGTAAAAAAGATACTTTTTATGCTTGACTACAGCTATTTACGAGGCATTTTTTATCTTCTTTGTACATGCCATTAAAAATGTTCTTTTTCACCGAAATTTTGTGTGCGAACATAGGATGTCCGGATGTACACGCGAGATTTTTTCTCGAATTGTTTTAACATTTTGAAATGTGTTATACATATATATATATATATATATATATATATATATATATATATATATATATATATATTTCATAATAGGTGTATCTACACCTATGAGCCAAAACGCCACTCTCAAGAACTTTCTCTTCTTTCTATCTGTTCCAAAAGAATCGAGATGGTACATGCCTATCAAAGTATATATATATATATATATATATATATATATATATATATATATATATATATATATATATATATATATATATATATAGGGTGGCACTATTCTAATCCCAGGATTAGAATAGTTATTCTGAAAACTACCACCCCTATAAGGACGCGACGAGGTCTTCCTGAGATTCAGATACAGTAAGAAACAACCCCCACCCCCGCAATCGGCCCACCCCACTACCCCCACCTTCCCCGCCTAACCTCGGACAAATTTTCTGTTATGACCTTTTGGTCTAACTAATTCCGAAATTGACCTACCTTTAAAAAAAATTCGAATCTGACCTCTTTTGGTGACGCCAACATCCCTGGCGTCTGGTCTGCACGGGAGACGCCGAGGTCTCCGGCGTCTGGTCACGGGCCCGCACGGCCGGCCGGCCCGTTGACTCGCTGACGTGGCAAAGGGACCCTAGCGTCTGGTCCTGGGAACTTCTAATCGCGCACGGGCCCGCCCCACCCCTTCCCATCTTCTTCCTCCAGATCGGGCTCCTCTCTCTCTCGCCCCTCTTCCCCCTCACACACACACACCCCCTTGATCTACTCCATTTTCCACCCAAATCCGTGGATCGGAACCCCCCAAGCTTCCTTGAGGTATTCTCCCCCAATCCCTCCAATTTGTTTTTGTTAGAACATCTTATTTTTAGAGCATTATTGAAGATTAGGTGATGTTAGATTAGTAGATGATTTCTTAGTTTTAGCATTTTTTGTGTAGTTGTTAGATGATATAGATGATTTAAAGGTAGTAGATGATTTATTGTTTAAAATGTATGCAATTATATTTCGTTTTGTTCAATATGTAGATGAACATATAGTTGTCATACTTTTTTTAAACAAGAGATGATGAAATATGATGCTTGTGTGATGAATGGGTTGTTCAAGATGATATAGATGATTTGTATGTAGTAGATGATTTGTTGTTTAAAATGTATGCAATTATATTTCGTTTTGTTCAATATGTAGATGAACATATTGTTTTCATATTTTTTTTGAAAAAGAGATGATGAAATATGATGCTTGTGTGATGAATGGGTTGTTCAAGATGATATGTTTGTGTACTCAAGATGATATGTGTTTGCATATTTTGTCAATCACTAATGGAATCAGCAACTTTGCCGTCTGCCATGGCTGACGGCAAAGGCATGAATTGCAGACGGCAAAGGTCTTTGTCGTCAGCCAGCAGACGGCACCACATCCGGCTGAACAAGGTTCGGTAAAGGCCACTTTGCCGTCTGCTGGCCGACGGCAAAGGGCATGGACGGCACACGTGGCAGCTTACGTCCGTTAAGGGGTTAACGGCGTGCTTTGCCGTCTACTGGCTGACGGCAAAGATGCAAAGTTCTTTGCCGTCTGCCAGCAAACGGCAAAGCAACCACATAGGCCAGCCCAGTGCCCCCCAGGTTGCACAGGTAGCTGCCACGTGGCAGCTTTGCCGTCTGCCGGCAGATGGCAAAGAACTTTGCCATCTGCCAGCGGACGGCAAAGTGCCTGTACTGCCCCTGTTTTTTCTGTTTTTTCTTAAATTCAATCAATTTCACAGATATATATATATACATTTGAAAATACTTTCAACAAGCATACATATCCCTGCCATATGGATATGATCATCCAACACATATACATACCAACTCAAAAGTCCATATGCAACATATATATATAGCCAACATATATCCAACAACAAGCATACAATGGTTTCATCCATACATACATATATAGGTAGCAAGTTTCACATTGTTCATCCTACAAAATGAAAACAAAAAGGAAGGACAAGGAGAAGAGTAGACTCCATCAACGCAAGCTTCCGTGATCTAAAGCAAATCTGCAAATTGGGAAAGAAGAAAGTTAGAAGAAGAAGAAGAAGAAGAAGAAGAAGAAGTAGAAGTAGAAGAAGAAGAAGTAGAAGTAGAAGAAGAAAGTTAGAAGAAGAAGAAGAAGAAGAAGAAAGTAGAAGAAGAAAGTTAGAAGAAGAAGAAGAAGAAGAAGAAGAAGTAGAAGTAGAAGAAGAAGAATTTTTCTTCTCTTTCTTTTTCTCCTCTTCTTTATCTTCTTCTTCTTCTAACGAAGGTAACTTAGGTAATTATGCCATTTTTTAGCTAAGCTACGTAAAAATGCTAAGTGTAGGTCATTTTTGAGCTAACCTAGGTAGTTATGCCATTTTTGAGCTAACTAAGCATATTTATTCATTTTGGAGGACAAAATGGTAAGTGTAGGTCATTTTTGAGCTATCCTAGTTAAAATCGGTCATTTTGGAGCTAGGTAAGGTTATTTTGTAATTTTGGAGGAAAATAAACTAATGATATGACAGTTTGGAGCTAAACCAAGGTTATTATGCCATTTTTTACCTAAGTAAGCTAATTATGTCATAAATGAACTAGCTAAGCTAAGTATAGATCATTATTGAGCTATCCTAGGTAGTTATGCCATTTTTTAGCTAACTAAGCATATTAAGTCATTTTGGAGGGAAAAATGCTAAGTATAGGTCATTTTATAGCTATCCTAGGTAAAATATGTCATTTTGGAGCTAAGTAAGGTTATTATGTCATTTTCGAGGAAAATAAGCTAAGTATAGGTCATTTTGGAGCTAAATAGGTCATTTCTTAAGCTAAGTATGCATTTGTTAAGCAAAACACTTGGGAAAACTTACCATCATCACGGAGGTGAAGGACAGGTCGGGCTTGCGCCAGTGTGAGACGGAGAAGGACCGGTCGGGGTTGCGCCAGACGGAGAAGGATCGGTCGATGCTTGTCGGGAGGCATGCTACACCAAATATCATTTGCAATGTCTCGTTAGCATGATGCAACTCAAATGTGAATACTAGTAACTAATGACCATTCAAATGAAACTCACCGTGGGCGCTATACCAATCTGGGGCATCGGCGGAGGGGTCTGACCGTTGTTCTGGCAGACGGTCTGCACATTTTGTTTTCACGAGTCAGTCATATTAGTTAGTGATGAAACGAACATTACGTGCATGATTTGGCTAATATGCAAGAGAAACTTACCACGAGGAGCTCGTATAGGGCCCGGTGAGACGCGTCATTCCGGTTCCTCTCCTCCTCCACCAGCCTAGCCGTCCTCTCCTCCATGTCCCTCTCCCTCTCCGCCGCCTGCCTGTTTGCCTCCGCCAGAAGCTCCTGGGCCCTAGCCTCGATGGCGAGCTCCATTGGCCGTGGACGAGGCCTTATCTCAGGATCGGAGCTCGTCTGGCGCTTCTTGATCTCCGGGAGAGTTCTAGGACAACGTATCAGTCCATCCCCAATGGCTATCGAGCCATGGGGCCTCCCGCCACCAGATATCATCACGAGCTCTGGATCAAAAGGACTCTGGCTCGGGTTGAAGTCCTCCCCTTTCCTCCTCCTCCCCTCATCTCTGTACCTCACGAGCTTGTTGTGGGAGGAGATGTTGCTGAAGCTCTCTGGATTATCAAGGTCATCCTCAGAGAATGCCTTGGCCTTCTTGTACGGGGCAGTATGGGCCATGGCATAGAGGTCGAACAGCGGTGGCACCTCCTTCTTGTTGTGTCGCGCCTAAAAGAGAGGAACATAATATTAGTTAAGGGCTCAAGCTAGCATGAAGAATGAAATTGCATGAATCATGAAGCAAACCACATACCCAGTGATCCCCGAACTCAAACAGGTCGGAGCTCCCTTGATGGTGTGGCACACCTTTCATTTGGGCACGATTATCCTTGGCCTTGTTATGGACGGTTAGCCAGTGGGAAGAGCACCACTCATCCACCAACGCCTCCCAACAGTCCATCCTATCCGCACACCATCTCGGGGGCACCTAAGTTAGACAAGAGAAATTTCAGTGCTACGCCTACGAATCAAATCAAGGAAACTAAGTACAAGGCCTTAAGAATAGGTAATTACCTTCATGTACTTCTCCTTACTCGGAAACTTGGAGCGGCACTTCTTCTTGGCCCTCTTAATGTTAGTCGAGGTGTAGTAGTCTCGAACAGCCTGCACCCGAGCCTCGTGTCGTAAGTTCTGAAATAGGCGCTTGCACTCGGCTACGAGAACAATAGCCGCGTCCGCCTCGTGTTCCTCAAGACACCTGTAGAAGGTCTGCAATCAAACAAGACAACACTGATTAGTACAATCACTAGGTGCTGTTGATTTTTAATTCTGTAAAGGAGAAATTACCCAAAACCGCCGGATCACAATGTCGGCCACCGTCTCGCACAAGACACCGTCGACCCTCTCCTCCGGCGGGGCCGGGGCAGCCACATACAGCTCCCAGCTCAGTCCTAGCTGTCGAACCTCACCCTCACCGGGAAACGTGACCCACCCCGGGAAGTGGTGCCGGAGAAGCACACCAAGGACCTGGTTGGGCCTGCGGACACCAGGGGCGTGTTTCCAACCCCTGCAGTATGACAAGGCCAACACATTATATATTAATTTGAAGAAACATGAAGGCAAAAGGTTAAAAAAGAGTAAATGCACTTACTTCTCCCCATTAGGCTCAATCAACCACCTCTGATCGCGGGTCGCCGGCACGGGCGGGAGCTTTGTACCACCACGCTGGTAGACCTTCTTGCCCTCCTCAACCAGCTCGCCCTCGCTATAGCTATCCTCAGAAAATCTGTCCTCGCCACCATCAGCATGGCTACTAGCCTCCGGAGTCACATGGGACGAAGACTCTGGGACCGGAGTCTCCTGGGACGAAGACTCTGGGACCGGAGTCTCCTGGGACGAAGACTCTGGGACCGGAGTCTCCTGGGACGAAGGCTCGGCGACCCGAGGCTCGTTGGCCCGAGGCTCGTGGACCGGAGTCCGAGACGGGTCCAAGTCAGACGGGTCCACCTGAGACGGAGCACTCCTGTGGTCGGGAGAATCAGCTGGGGGTGGCGGCGAGGAAGGCACAGCAGCCTTCCTACCTCTCCCGCCGCCACGTCCACCTCTAGCACCCCTCTTCGTCTTCCCCCGACCTCTCCCGGCCGAAGAAGGAGCGCCCTCCGGTGTCTGCATACTGTGTACCAGCGCTCTCCGGAGGTGCTCGGGCGGAATAATAGCACCCCTCCCAGCACGCACCGAGGAAGGAGGCTCGGAGCGCTCTCGACCCGCGCCCACCATCTGTCAACACCTGCAATGACAAAGAGTAAATGAAATTAGTACAACATAAAAAAATTGAATACCTAATAACTAGCAAGTTTCATCGGCACGAAGACCGGCAAGTTTCATCAACAGGAGGCCGAAGAGGTGTCGGGGGTGTCGTGTCTGGGTGTCGGGGTGTCGGGGTGTCGTGTCGGGGGTGTCGTGTCTGGGTGTCGTGGTGTAGGGGTGTCGAGGTGTCGGGGTTTCGGGGTGTCGGGGTGTCGGGCTATCGGGGTGTCGGGGTGCCGTGTCGGGGTTGGGGTGCCGTGTCGGGGTCGGGGTCGGGGTGCCGTGTCGGGGTCGGGCTGTTGGGGTGTCGGGGTGCCGTGTCGGGGTCGGGGTGCCGTGTCGGGGTCGGGTCGGGGTTTCGGGGTGTCGTTTTCTTCTTCTTCCCCTCTTCTTCTTTTTTTCCTCTTTTTCCTTTTCTTCTTCTTCCTCTTCTTCCTTTTCTTCTTCTTCTTCTTCTTCTTCTTCTTCTTCTTCTCCTCCTCCTCTCCTCTTTTTTTTCTTCTTCTTCTTCTTCTTTTTTTCTTCTCCTCCTCCTCTTCTTCTTCTCCTCCTCTCCTCTTCTCCTCCTCCTCTTCTTCTTCTCCTCCTCTCCTTTAACTAATGCTAGACCTAACTAAATAAGCTAAGTAACCCTAATTCCTAAAATCTTACTAACTACAACTAAACTACATTTTTTACATCTTCTACAACTAACTACAACTAATTAACCTAACTACAACTAAACTAGATTTAACTAATACTAAAATAGAACACAAAAATTACTAAAACAGATAAAAAATGAAAAAATAGAGAGGGGGAGGGGGCTCACCGGAGTGGGGGAGGTGGAAGCCGGCGTTGGTGGAGGTGGAGGAGGCCGACGCCGGCGGTGTAGGTGGAGGAGGCCGCCGGCGGCGGCGGTGGGCTGGAGGAGGCAGGGGGTGGCGGCGTTGGAGGAGGGCGATGCGCGGGGACGGGGTGGCGCCGGCGGACGGGGATGGCGGCACGGGGCGGGGTGGCGGCGCGAGATGGGGACGGCGGCGCGCGCAAGAGAGTAGTGGAGAGAGAGGGGATGGGGGACGGGGCGGTGGGGCGTCGGGGGCGGCGGGTGGCGCGGCGGGGGCGGTGGCGGTGGCGGGGGCGCCGGGGAGAGAGAGAGGGGCGGGGTGGTGGGGCGGCGGCGGGTGGTGGGGGCGGCGCGCGTGCGGTGGTCGTCGGGGAGGAGAGGGAGAGAAACAGAGAGAGAGGGGCGGGGTGGGCGCTGCCGTTAGTTAACTCAATTCTTTGCCGTCTGCCCCGCCTTTGCCGTCTGCCTTTTTACTCTTTGTCGTCTGCTAGCAGACGGCAAAGAGGGGGGCCGTTAGGGTTTTTTGTAAGCAGCTCGTTAGTGGGCCCACCTCCCTCTTTGCCGTCTGCTGACGAACGGCAAAGTTTCTTTGCCGTCCGCTAGCAGACGGCAAAGGTGTGGCTGATGGCAAAGAGCTTCTTTGCCGTCAGCTAGTTCTTTGCCGTTTGTTTTCTGGAAACGGATGGCAAAGAGCTTCTTTGCCGTCCGCCAGCTGACGGCAAAGAACTGGCAGACGGCAAATTTGCTGATTCCAGTAGTGAATAGGAATGTTTTAGAGAGATGTTCCTTATGAAGAAATATTGCATATATTTTTCATGTATTTAAATATCATGATATGATTTTTGGGTAGGATGGCGGATGATGAGGACAAGGGCCCTTGGTATGACGGATTAATCCAGGAGTACGACAGAAATCATCGTGCTCGTGCCCTTGAGAATCGGAAGGTAAGAAGGAAGACTTATCAATTGTTGGTGTGTTTTCATGTGCGTTCTTCGGCTGATACGAACCTCACTTTTTTTTTGCAGAATGTAGTAACTATGCGCATGAGGGGTCATGGTGCTAATGACTTCCCGTACGACCCGCGGTACGAGCCGTACATTGCCCGATTGGGTCTTCTTCCCTTTGTGTTGCAATTCAAGCGACCCCCGCCACCGGTGAACAGCGCGGCGCTCACTGCACTTGTGGATCGTTGGAGGCCCGAGACACACTCTTTTCACCTTCCTTGTGGGGAGATGACGATGACCCTAGAGGACATGGCCATGATAAGCGTCCTTCCTATCAACGGCCTTGCTGTTACGGGTCATGTCAGCTCCAATAACTGGCATGAGCGTGTTGGCGTTTTAATTCGTGTATTGCCCGAGCAGCCAGAGCCAGGCCAAGCTGACAGCGCGAAAGTGAAACATTCTTGGCTGAAACTTGTTAGAGGAGCAAACAATCCGTGCCCTCAGGATGCCCCCGAGATCGTCGTGCAGCAATATGCTCGGGCCTATCTTTGGTATGTATTTACCAAAGTAGTCTTCACAGATGCAACCGGGAACTCAGCCCTCTGGATGTATTTGGAGCTACTCAGTGAGTGGGATACTCAGTATAGCTGGGGTTCAGCGGCACTAGCATACCTCTATCGTCAGGTAAGAGCAATTTGCACACATTTATCTTGCATTTGTCATGCGCGACACGGCCACACATTGCTAACATGTTTGTGTAATTGCAGTTGGACCTTGCCTGTAAGAGGACAAGAGGTGCATCTTCATTATCCGGATTTGTGTGGGGCTTATCTATGTGGATGTGGGAGCGGTTGCCTGTTGGACGGCCCGTGGTGAAGAACCCCAGGAACCCAAACACGGTTGAGCATGAAGGGCTTCATCATGATGATCCATATCGGCGCCCCACAATTGCACATTATTGGGATCAGCTGAACGTTTACACAGGAAGCTCTCATGTGCGATACAAGTGTTATGTGAACGAACTTGACACCTTGACTGCTGAGCAGGTACCAACAAGTTAATTGAGATAAAGTGTAGTGAAGATCGAAATATATACCTAACATGTTAGGTACTCCTGTTGTAGGTTTTCTGGAAGCCTTATGTGAACGATCGTACGTTCTCCATCAACGAGATGTGCACGTGTGATCGTCATCTTTGGCGGGCGAGGTGTCCAATGATATTCTTTTACGCGGTTGAGTGGCACTATGTAGACCGTGTTGCTAGGCAATTTGGCAAACTACAAGGTATTCCAAAGGAGGAGAGCAAGTAGGCAATCTCAGCTGTGCATCGGTGAGCAAAAATTTCTTTGAGATTTGTAATTGAGCATTGTGAAAGTCTATGTTCGCTAATGGTTTAAAACATGCATTGTTTGTAGGTTCGATCGAAGGAATTTTCAGGATATATCGGATTGGGCGAACAAACACCGTAAGTGGATAGAAATGTGGAATCAAAGAGAGACTTTATTGGAGTCAGAGAATAGACCCCACAAAGAATCAGCATACCAGAAGTATCTTCTGTGGTATGGGAAGCGTTACCGGTTGAAGCTTAAGCCCGGTTGGACTCAGGAGGAGTGGTCCGAGTTGGTGTCGGAAGACCCGTCAGCTGCAGAAGGTTATCATGCCTTCAACATGGCGGTAAGAGAGACCCAAGGGAGTCAAGTTGACTACGCACCCATGCATGACGAACTGGTAATTCAATGAACAACCTTGTATTACCTCGTCTTTTTCAAATATGAATGTATGAATGTTTGTTGTGTTAATGAATTGCAGGGCAGAGAGTTGCTTATGTGCGTGAACGATGTGAATGTAGCACTCAGTCATCCCACTGGAGGTGGGTTATCTGAGAGAACTCTGAGGACCACGATGGAGGTATGAACATATTTAGAATATCTTAACTTAATGGATTAGTTATTTGTATCTAACATATTTTGTTGTGTTCTCGCAGAAGTTTAGGAATCGGTTCCACAAGATGGCAGCTATGCTTTCTTGCCACGGTGCTAAGTCCGTGGACGTGTTCACAGGTGGTACTAGCCGCTCCAACAGAGCACATCGTCGTCATCTCCGTAACGAGGAGATAGAGGAAGAGGAAGTACAAGAAGAGGAGCTGACACAAGAGGAGCAGGAACAACAAGAGCATGAGTTTGATATCGATGCTCCACAACCGTCACAGCCTACACAACCGAACAAAGGGAAAGGCAAAGATAAGACACCTAAAGTGCCAAGAAAGAAGACATGGAATAGTAGATTCCATAGCCCCGAGTATCCTCATATTCTTTTGCCTAAGGGAATGAATAGAGAAGGGGATAACGAAGAGGAGGAGGAGGAAGAGGAGGAGGAGCTAGTGCCTAGAGGAAAGGGAAAAGCCGGTAAGAGAGGAAGAAGGAACTGAGCAAGAAAAGTTCGTCCCTAGTTCTCCAATGCCATTTCATGAACTTGGTGAATGTGATGTCGTATGTTAGTTAAATTTGTAAGAACTTGTCGTGTAGTGAACTTTTTATGTTGTCTTGAAATCGTGAACATTTATGTTGTGTTGAATTAGTGGAGTCAACTTTTTATGTTGTGTTGAAATTGTGAACATTTATGTTGTCTTGAATTAGTGGAGTGATCTTTGAACTTGTTATGAATTTGGATGAACATGTCACAAACATAAGCTGTTGTGTCCAGGGAGCCAGACGCCAAGGACAATGGCGTCTGGTCTAAACAGGGGAACCAGACGCCAAGGAGGGTGGCGTCTGGCCTAAACAGGGGGACCAGACGCCAAGGAGGGTGGCGTTTGGCCTGGAGTTGTGTTTCCTGATTTGAAAAAGGGGAACAAGTTTGGCTAGTGCTCTTGCCCTGTTCTTGCTGGGCTAAACTTAATTGTTTGTTTGATTTGGGGCAGCAGGAGTCCGACTCCATGGACGATGACCGGAACCCCATGCCCAAGGTAAGTACAAATAGTCTCAAATCACATAAGCATTACATAGTCTGAAATCACTTAAGCATTACATAGTCTCAAATCACTTAAGCATTACATAGTCTCAACTCACTTAAGCATTACATAGTCTCAAACCACTTAAGCATCATGACCATGATGGTCCATAAGTAATGCCATTATAGTTCAAATGACATAAACATAACATATGCCCACATCAGGGACATTGGCGTATTGGAGGAGGCTCTACGTACCAACTCGGTTTCCTATATAAATGCAATTCAATAACCTTTCTCCATTTCCATTCTTTGAACATTTGTTGAATTACATTATCATTAGTTACGTCAACAAGTTTAAAGCCCCTAGGTTCATCTGCTTGCTTGCGGCTGTAGTAGTAAATAAAATCGTCTTCCTTCAACCCGTGCTTTAACATGAATTTAGTCTTCAACCAATCAAAAGTGATGTCCACTTCACTAACTTGCTTCCATACACCTTTAGGAAAGCCGACCACATGAATAATAGGGGAAAGCACCCACTGAGTATCCTTAGCCATTTGCAAAACCTACCCCTTGAGCATCAATGACAATTGTTGGTTATATAATGCCAGTAACTTTGCTCTCTGGGTAAGGGTCCAGACGCCAAGGATACCGGCGTCTGGTGACGTCACCCCAAATACCAGACGCCCGGATCCATGGTGTCTGGTGCCGTTATATAATACCAGTAACTTTGCTCTCTGGGGTAAGGGGCCAGACGCCAAGGGCCCCGGCGTCTGGTGACGTCACCCCAAATACCAGACGCCAGGATCCCTGGCGTCTGGTGCTGTTATACAATGCCAGCAACATTTGCGTAAGGGGCCAGACGCCGGGGTCCTTGGTGTCTGGTCCACTTATAATGCAAGTGCCATTTAATCTCTGGGTAAGAGGCACTCATACAAACCACTTAAGTTCATACAAAGTTCATCAAGTTCATGCAAATCCATACCATCATAACATCAAGTTCATTCAAATCCATAACATCAAGTTCATACAAAGTTCATCACACACAAGAGGTCTCAAATAACATGAAAAGTTCGTCACACAAGAAGTCTCGAATAACATGAAAGGTTCATCGCACATAATAAAGTCCAGCAAGCTTTCTCGCGTGCCCTCTGTCTACTGAGTAGTACGGGGCCATTTTCCCTTCTTGTCGCGTGCCTCGTCCTCTGCCTGTGCATCACGAGCCCTTGCAAGCTTTCTTGCCCTCTCTTCTTCATGAGCCTCCTTCTCCTTGCGTGCCCTCTCCTCCTCATGCTTCTTGCGCTTCTTGAACTCCTTCTCACGACGCCAAAACTCCTCCTCCCATGCTAAGGATTCCTCAAAAAGGGCTTGCCTCCGCATGCAATCTCGATATTGGTCCTCTTGCACATCTTTTGGTACTTCGTGATCTATCCAAGTGAAGTAGTTGCAAAGTGGCGGAGGCGACTACATAAAAGGCAATTTTGAATTAGTAATATGAGTTCAATCAAATTGAAATTATTTGGATGTCACATCTAACATACCGGTGGTACGTCATATGCGTGGGCTGGCCTCGCACGGTCATGTGCATAGTTGGGGCACAAGAAAAATCTTCTACCTTCTGTGTAAGCCTTTCTACGGTCAGTGGACACCTTCACCTTGCAAACATCGCCGCACCAACATGGTGGTGTGGGCACATCCTTCTCCTTCTCCTGGTCCAACTTTGCCTCCCTCCACGTCTTCGGCATGTCATCTCGGTCGGCGCACGGTGGCCTCGGCCTCGTCACGGAACCGGATGAAGCCATGCCTACAAAAGGAACAACTGTTAGCACAAGACAAGAACAAACTGAATGTGTAAATACAATAAAACAAGAAATGCTATGATTTGTATGAACACATAATGTACCATTTTTATTGTATCAACCATCTGGATTATGCAAATAACCAAATGCCGATCCATTATCAACCCGTCCTCTACGACGAACACCACCTCTAACACTTGATCCTCCTCCACGGCTAGTCCTTCCTCCACGGCCAGTCCTTCCTCTACGGCTACCACCATCACCTCTCCCCCCTCGTTCACCACCTGATCCTCCTCCAACCCTAGTCGTTCCTCTATGGCTACCACCATCACCTCTTCCCCCTCGTTCACCACCTGGTCCTCCTCCACGGCTAGTCCTTCCTCCACGGCTAATGTCCCCCTTTGACGTTTTCCTTTTCTTGCATGTCCGTGCATTGTGTTGCCCTTCATCGCAAGCCCCACAATTTATGGTGTCAGGAGCCTCCATGAAGTGACCGCTACCAAATTGTTTCATGCCGGTGTATTCAGCCAGGTCATCCATATCACCCCTGAACCTCTTAGTTCTCCTTCTTCCCTTGGTCTCCACCTTCATGAGGGGGTCTGGATTAATATGGGGGCCATGATACTCAGGCCACTTTGATTGGTCTAAAAAAGGATGAAACCGAGGCGCCCATGTCAACCTAGTAGCTTCCACATGAAACTCTTGCATCCGAACGGTTTTCCCATCACAAACTGATATGTGTGCCGCCCTTGCCGCTGTTATCAAATGCAAGCATGGCCAATGGTACTTGCTAGGCCTCTCGCACTGGCACCACCGTGACTTGAGTTTCACCTCAAAGGCGGCACCACCATATGAATAACCGTCTCGTGTTGTGCCACCTGGCTCGTCAATTTGATAGATCATGTTAGTTTTGTCGAATGTGATAATTTGTTGTTGCGAAGACTTGCTTGATTGTAACTGAAGCCATTCATCAACCTTTTCCGGATAATCCATGTTTTCACCAATCCAATCCTCGTCCAATTCTTCCTCCGGACCTTCGTCATCAGAGTCATACCCATATGCACGCCTAAAAGGTAACTCACGATCCATTTCCTTTTGCGCTATGTAGGCATCCAAGTCACCAACATCATTACCATGAAACCCTTCCTCTAGCTCATCCTCATCATCATGTTCAATTACTTTGTCACTACCAATCACCTCAACTTCATTTGCTTGGCTAGTTGGTGGTTGGCTATAAGCATTAGGGGCATACAACTCAACCTCATTTGCTTTAGTGGTTGGTGGTTGAGGATGTGGTTTGCGATAAGCATTGGAGGCATCAACCATAACCCTATGCTCAACAAGAGGCATACTTGTCCTCTCGGCCAGTGGGGAAGAGACATGTCTGTTCAAGTCAATTGCAAACCGAGGAGGTTCAACCTTGGTGGCAAACAATTCAAGTGACTTGTCTTCCGATTGAGCAACATTTTCCTTGTACACATCCCAATGCAAATCCGATGTGATAGGCATACTTTTTAAGCGAGATTTGGCTCCTACTCCAACATCATACCTTCCTATTAACTTAACATCATCATTGGGGTCCATCCACTCCAAAACATGTCTCACTTTTGCAACAACCTCCTCATAGCTAGGGATTGTTTCAAAAACCATTGTTTCCTCACCCGGGTCGGCATTGTTACTAAAAAATGCCTCCTTGTCCATATAATGAACATTAACAAGTCTCTCCATCTAAAAACAACAACATGAATTTAACGCATCAATGACAATTGTTAGTTATCTAAAAACATATATTATACCCAAATAATATCAACCCTACATGTGTCATTAATTAAGATACACTAAGCAAAGTTAACCCTAAAACACTAACAAACCCTAACCCCCAATCTTCCTACACATAAACCAAATATTATTCCTACACCAAGCATATCCCTATTACCAAAGATAAACAAGCTATTCAAACACACTAAAATTGGGAGATCTCATGAACTAGGGTGAGATCCAAGATTTAACCAAAAAAAATTGGATGATTCGGAGGAGATTACCACAAGCAACAAGGTGATGGAAAGATCCACCCAAGGGAACCACCTTTTGGAGAGGATTTGAAGGGGGGCTTGAGTGTTGGGAGAGAGGGGGAGAGCAAGAAGGCAGCAGCAAGCTCGGGCTGGATTGGGGAGAGTGAGTGGGGTGGGTCCCACCCACTCTCCCGTGTGGTTAGTTCACTTGCCAGTACCAGAAGCCATGGTGCGTGGCGTCTCCTACCAGACGCCCGGGACCCTGGCGTCTGGCCCCTTTGCCACGTCAGCGAGTCAACGGGCCAGCCGGCCGTGCGGGCCCGTGACCAGACGCCGGAGACCACGGCGTCTCCCGTGCAAACCAGACGCCAGGGATGTTGGCGTCACCAAAAGAGGTCAGATTCGAAAAAAATTTAAAGGTAGGTCAATTTCGGAATTAGTTAGACCAAAAGGTCAACAGAAAATTTGTCCCCTAACCTCCTCACGGGCGCCCGCCGCCGCTAGCCTCCCACCCGCCGTTGCGCCAGGCTTCCCTCCCCCGCCGTGCCCAGCCTCCCTCCCGCAGCCGCTGCTCTCAATCGCCGACAACGCCGTCGCCGTTGCTCCCATCGCCTCCAACCGCCGCCTCCATGGATCGCCAGTGCCTCCATCCCGAGTGGACCGGCGTCTTCCCCATCTCCTATGGCGGCACAACTCCTCCTACCGGCGAGGATCTGAATTGGGGGTCATCCCCGACGCCTCGTGTTATGGTGAGCGATCCTGCCGGTGCTCGCCGTGGAAGAGGACGACCACCAACGTCGTGGCTACAACCTTCCGCCTCTGCCCCACCCGTGCAACCTCCCTACTCAGGCCATGGCCCTGTGCACACAACGGCAGCCCCGCCAACCCCTGCGCCCACGGCCGCGTCCCCGACGGCTCTTTCAGC
Organism: Elymus sibiricus; assembly: GCA_039707655.1. Lineage (NCBI taxonomy): Eukaryota > Viridiplantae > Streptophyta > Magnoliopsida > Poales > Poaceae > Elymus > Elymus sibiricus. Next base: position 116,854,886 of record CM077675.1, read on the forward strand.
GGCTCCACCGTCGCCGTCGCCGCCAGCCTCGCCGATTTCGCCCTCGACACCGATACCGGCGGCAGCGTCAGGGTGCCCGCCGCATACTCGGCATCTTCGGCCTCCGGCCCTCCCATGGATTGGTCTCCGCCGAGAACATCGTCCCAATGGCGCAGATGTTCGACACTGTCGGTAATTTTAGTCTAGCCGTGCTTCTGTCCATGTTCAGCACACAAATTATCCATCTGTTCATTCAGTTGTATAAGTGTCTGAACATCCGAGTGTCCTTGGATCTCACCGTCGCGATGGCCTTCATTCACGATGGCACCGCCGCTGTTACGGCCTTGCAGGCCAGCTTTACCTGATGCGCAGATTCGAATGAGACAAGAAGCACTCCCTTGGCACTCTTCTCCACCTACGCCTGCCCCCATGGATCCCACTGTCTTGTTCTCTTCTTTTTTTGGAAATTGAAGTTCAGACATAATAGAGGAAAAAAAGTTCAGAGACTTTTTGCATTTAGAAAATATACTGTTCCGATAGCGATGCTCTTTTCATTATACATGTATGTACATGTTTATGCTAGTTCCTGCTAGATCGTACTCTCTTTTTCTCTCACTCTATTAAGGTTTTGGTTTTGGAAAGTATGTGGATGTTCATGAGAAGCAACACTCCGTGCGAAGAAGTTCAAATATAATTACCACGCAGGTTCATGTATTACCGCCACGGCGCCACCACTTCACCTCCTTTCGGTGGTGCCCCTCGCCTAGCGCATGGAACGAGCCGTCGACCACCAGAAAGGCGACGTGAGTTCATGCTCCACTGGCCACCCGGACACACCCTTGTATGTGGAGGATGCTTTTGTTCTTTAGTTTGTAAAATCTGGACTTCTAAAGCAACCGTATTGGGAAATTAGATCAAAGAATAAGAAGATAACACTAAAAGTGTCAACCGTATCTGCAAGTGCAAAAAACTAATGTTTTTGGTCCATTAGTTTCCCTCCAATATTCGCTCGATTTCAAAACAGGAAAAAAACCAAGTTCAATGTTTATAAAGATTAAATCCCCCCATTAGTTTGATGTTTAAAAAAATGTAGGCACAAGGCCCCCTCTGCCACATCGTTGCGACGACACCCTTTGACCGCGTGCAGCCAAGGACACCAACCACTGCCCATGCGCACCACTTCCCTTGGTGTGTGGCGCCATTGCCACTCACCTTCGTGTGTGCGCATCTACTTGGATAGTGCAAATAAACATGTGAAGTTCAGGTTTCATAAGTTTACAAGTTCAAAGACGATAAGCCAGATAAGTGCAGAGAAAAAGAAGAGTTGCATCAAACAATAAAAAGAGAACATAAGCTCTATTCCAAATAAACAATACAAAAAGTGGTGTATAACGATGAGAACAAGTGTTTATGTATTCAAATAAAATCTTTTAAACCATGGTGAATTTGAGAAAAATATTCAACAAGAAAAGGTTTTGTTTTTTAAACAGGTTTCTGAAGGTACCTGATTTGTGCAAATCCGATGAATGTGTGATGAATTACGAACAAAAAACGTGACAGAAATTCAAAGTGAAATCAGCGAGCAGTTCAACTACTACATGGATTGCATTTCAGTCGTGACTAAAAAGGTTTGTTGATAGAAGTTTGAGTTTCTCGCCTAGGACATTCCTGTATTAAAAGAGCTTTCGAAAATTTCCTACATGGTGATGCATCCCGCATGCACAACCTCAACCTCCTTCATGTATTTTCTATGTTTAGAAAAGTGCTCAATGAAATTTATGTTCCGAGAAGTTCATATATTACTGTGTGGAAAGGTCATGTATTAGAACTACACAATAAGTGAAAAATTGCATACCACAATTTTCTGCAGTAATAAGTGAATGATGCAGAAAATATTTGCTACTTACGTAAAAATATATTTTTTAAAATAAACTAAGAAGTTTAAATTAAAATAACAGAGAAGTTCGAAGTTTATGAAAAACTCAGATTTTTTTCTCGTTACTAAACAATAAATGAAGAGGTTCAAATAAAAAAAGATGAGAAGTTTAAATTAAAACTTAAGAGAAGTTCGAAGTTTATGAAAAACTCAGATTTTTTCTCGTCACTAAATAATAAAATGAAGTTCGAATAAAAAAAGACGAGAAGGTCAAATTAAAATAGCAGAGAAGTTCGAAATTTTTGAAAAACTCGGCTTTTTTTCTCTCGTTACTAAAGAGTAAAATGAAGAAGTTCATATAAAAAAGTTGAGAAGTTCAAATTAAACTCGTGAAATTCCTTACACGAAAAACATATTAGTTTTATTTTCCCCATTTCTAAAATAAATACGTAGAAGTTGAAAATAAAAATCTAAGAAGTTCAAATTAAAATAATGGAGTAGTTCGACGTGTAAACCAACCCGAATTTTTTTCATTACTAAACTAGGAAAAGTGAGAACTTCAAAGAAGAATGTGACAGAAGTTCATAGTGAAAATAACGAGAAGTTCAAGTATTACACGGAATGCGTTTCAGATGAGAATAAAAAAATAGAAAAATAAAAGCTTAAAAGGTTTGTTCAAAGAAGTTCACGTGCTCTGCCCGGGAAAGTTTGATGTGTATAAAAAACTCAAATTATATAACAAACGGTCCAATATTTCTTAAATAAATGATTTTTAAGTAAACATCGAAGTACTTTCAAAAAAATTGAACTTCTCTACATTTAAAAAAATAACACAGAAATTCGAAGTATATAAACTATTCAGATTTTTTCTCGTTACTAAATAATAAAATGAAGAAGTTCAAATTAAAACAGAAGAGAAGTTCGAAGTTTATGAAAAACTCAGATTTTTTTTCTCGTTACTAGAATTCTTTACTCAAAAATAGAAAACGTGAAGTTCAAATTAAAATAACACAGAAGTTCAAAGTGAAAACAGCCAGAAGTTCACGTGTTGCATGGTGTGCGTTTTCATATAAGAAAAAAGAATAGAAAGACAAATTATACAAAATTTGTTGCTAGAAGTTCAGGTGCTCGACACGAGAAGGTTCAAAACTTCTTGTAAGTGTGGTTCACTATGTATTTCTCACCCATTCTTCTGAGTGAGAAAAATGAATAAAAAGGCAAGGTCCAATTTTTTTTCTTGCTATAAGTTCAAGTTCTCGGTTGGAGAAAGTTAGAAAAATATTGTGAGAGAGGTTTGTATAAAAAGGAATATCATTTGTGTAACACCGACAAATGGGTGAGAAATTACAAACAAAAATACGCGACAGAAGTTCAACGTGGAAACAGCAGGAAGTTCAACTACTACGCTAAATGAATTTCGGATGAAAATCTTTTAAACCGTCGCGAGTATGAAAAAAATGATCAAGACGGAAAAGTTGCGTGTTTACAGCAGCTTTCCATCGGTATATCACTTGCTCAATTCCGGTGAGTGGATGGAGAGCTACAAGCAAAAAATTGCACGTGAAGAAACAGAGTGAAGTTCAGGTAGACGTGTTGATGAAGTTCAAGTTCTTCACGCGGTGCATTTTCGAAGACTCTGTTTCGCGATAAAAGGCACAACGTGTGATCTCGCCATTTTCAAAATTGCTTGAAAACGGCTAGGAATCAGAGAAAACCACCTACATGAAAAAGTTGCGCATTTTCCGTAGCTTTTCAACGGTATATTATTTGCCCCATTCCGATAAAGTTTGTAGAAATTACGGCCAAACAACGTTTTTCTCCATTTTCGAAATTGACTTAAAACCGTAACGAATTGGAAAAAATAATCTACATAAAAAAGTCTTGCATTAATTCAAGCTTTCCAACGCCATATCATTTGCCTCATTCCGACAAACTGTTGAGAAAATAACGCGAAAATACGAACTCGGTTCAGATTCGACCATTTTCCAAATTACTTTTAAACTGTTCATAGTTAGAACAAACTTTTTATATGGAAAGATGCGCATTTTCATAAGCTTTCCAACGCCATATCATATGCATTGATAGGACTAGCCGTTTTCAAATTAACCCCGAAATACCAACCCGTCTGTTCGGTTTCTAAAATTCCGCCATTTTTGAAATTCCTCTTAATCCGTAGGGAATTTGGAAAAATGTTCAACATGTGAAATGAGCGGATTTGCAGCAGCTATCCAACGCCATCTCATTTGCCTCATTCCGATAAACGGTTTAGAAATGGGCTCAAAAATACGATTCACGTTTTTTTGTGTGAAAAAAACGGTTTTCACAACTGCTCTTAAACCATTTAGATTTTGACAATAATTCAACTTAGGTCGTGACCGTCGTGTCCACAGCTTTCTAACGGTATATTTCAAGCCTCATTTGGACAATGTTACGGGAAGTTCAACCTCTCACCAAGGGAAGTTCAGGTCGGACAACTCACGCAGTAAAATTGCAACAGACGCAAGTTCATCACGTCCCAAGAGCAAATCCGCCAACGAGCGAGATTCCTATTTAAAACGGGCATTTAGTTGCTAAAAATCATTTCCAGATTACACTTACATCACATAGAACACGACTGACCAGAATAATTCGCGCGGGGAGACACGGTTGCGAAGATAGCCCGAAGGTCGGGTTCCTACAGAGGGAAGTTCAGGTTGTGTAACTCAGGAAGTTCAACCCGTGATCAGAATAATATTCTGATCCCGTGATCAGAATAGTGTTATATATATATATATATATATATATATATATATATATATATATATATATATATATATATATGACAAATTTTTCCTACTACCGGGTGTAGTTACTCCCACTTTGGTTTCGTACGTTGTAGGTAGTATCTATTATATTGGAGAGTACGTATGTGTAGTATGTAGTATGTAAGAATGTTTGGGTAGTATATATACTATTTTTTAGGTAGTATGTACCATATTTTGAGCATACTCCTTTTTACGTACAAATATGTACGTATTTCACAAATATGATAAAACATGGGTTTACATGCAATTTTTTCACATAACTCGTTTTGGAGTATCTTAGATATAGTATATGAATATATTAAAAATAATAAAGTAGTATATATACTACCACATGGTAGTATATGAGATATGGGTGTAACTACACCCGGTAGTAGGATGCATTTTCCCTATATATATATATATATATATATATATATATATATATATATATATATATATATATATATATATATATATATATATATATATATATATATATATATATATATATATATATGACTCCTCTTTTATACTTCCAGGAGTATGTACTCCTACCCTGCTAAATGGGCCAGTCAATGGATTAATTAATTAAAATATTAGTAAATTACGTTGCATGCACAAACAACCTCCAAGATTATAGGTAACCGGTGGATGTTATCCAATGCAAAGTCTGTTTTTTTCTCCTTTTTGCGACGGAAAGTCTGGTTCTGTTACGGAAGTGACATGCCACTTTGAACGCAAGTAGTATATACCCTTTATATGATTTTTGGAATCGTAGTATATATCTTTTATACCTGTTTAGATTGGGAATGAAGCGTATAAAATATATACCTTTTTCATCTACATCATGCTAGTAGTATATACCTCATATGTGTTTTAATATACTTTAAATGGGTGGCGGACGATGTGTACCCAATGACATGGAAGACATATACTGCATTTCTTTTGTAAAGAGGTATGTACTGCCTTTTAAAGTAATATATGCTGAACTTTTTGAAGTAGTATATACCAACAAAATTGCAAACCAACCTGTGGTTGGATGGTTAGAGGGACTGTGGTATCCCCAACCCACCAGGGTTCAAATCCTGGTGCTTGCATTATTCCTGGATTTATTTCAGGATTTCCGGCGATGCGCATTCAGTGGGAGGAGACGTTCCCGTCGACGACGAGGCGCCTATGGTGACTTCGTAAATCTCAAGATGATATGTTGGCTCAGTCTCTCGGAGGTGCTCATAGGGGTAGGGTGTGCGTGTGTGCGTTCATAGGGATGAGTGTATGCGCGTGTATATGAGCGCTTGTGTCTGTACTGTGTTCAAAAAAAAATACCAACAAAATTCAAGGAGTATGTACTGCCATTATTTTGAAGGGGTATAGACTGCCATTTTTTTGAAGGGGTATAGACTGCCATTTTTTTGAACGAGTATATACCAACAAAATACTGAAGGAGTATATACTCCCATTTGTTTAAGAAGTATATACTACATTTTTTTGGAAGAGAGTGCTGCAGTTTCTCTCTGAAGAACTGTATACCAAAAGAAGTATATATACTGCATCAAAAGGAGTATACATATATGCATTCCTCCGTTCTCAGAACAATTATAATACTCGTCTAAAATAAAAGGTAAGTTCATACAAAAATCAGTTCATATGCATCAGAAGGAGTACATATACATCATTTTTTGCAGGGAACATATACATCATCATCAATAAGAAACATGACTCGATTATATGGGTGCAAAGGAAGCTGCCAACTGTTTCTCGTGTGTACGTACTAGCAAATTAATGTCATGCCCACAGTATACTAAAGGGCATGGATCAAACAGGCACCATCGGTAGCTAGGAGATTCATGTGTCCTGCGTGTGCCAGACTTGGAGAGAGCAGACCCGAGGGAGGGCTGCGACACGGTAGCTGCAGGTGAGATCAGGCGAGTCGGATCACTGGGCATGCATGAAACTTCACCATACATGGCCGCTCTACCGCACATGGCCGGCGGCGGCGTCGTAATTCATCCGAAGACATACACCCTGCATGTACAAATTAGATCGGATGGCATTAATTCATTGAAGTGCACCTAAAGTGAGTGCACCTTCGATCTCATTTCACCCATGGCCGCCGAAAAATAACCTGGCCAGTCAGGTCACCGCCGCCGCTGCTGCCGCTCATGCATGTGATCCGCGCCATGCCGAACTGCTCTTGGCCGCCGTGCCGAACTGCTCTTGGCCGCCGCCGCTGCTGCCGCTCATGCATGTGATACGCGCCATACCGAACTGCTCTTGGCCGCCGTCGCCGCCGCTCATGCATGTGATCAGCGCTGCAGCTGGACGAGAATGAAACAGGAGGAGAGATGGACAAGCGGTTAAATGGATAAGGTGGTCCGGCGGCAACCAGAAAAATCGAAGCAATGACCACGGTTTCGGTTGAGATTTTGCATGTATTTTTTTTTGCGCAGGAGTATGTACTCCTAGGAGTACTAACCTATTTTCCTATATATATATATATATATATATATATATATATATATATATATTTCATAATAGGTGTATCTACACCTATGAGCCAAAACGCCAATCTCAAGAACTTTCTCTTCTTTCTATCTGTTCCAAAAGAATCGAGATGGTACATGCCTATCAAAAGAGAGATTTTTTGTGGCCGTCAAAGAGAGATATTGGACGGAGGGGAACAAATGGAACCTGGGGTAGGTGCACCCGGGTTTTAAAAAAAGTAGTAACTGCAAAAATGGTCTAAAAATCGGGGGGGTTGACAACAAACTTGCTCAAGTGTTACACCCGCGTATAACTTTTTGCAATGAAATGACTTTCGCGGTATTGTTGGCGAGAAAAAAAAAGCACTAGGTTAGAGTTATACGTGTCCTGGAAGTTATGTTTTTTTTTTTGCTCAGATTTTCACGGGAGTTTTTTTGGGCAATTTTTTTGTATACCAGCATGTTAAGTTTATTTGAAAAAAGTTATAAAGATTTTTGACCTTTTCCTTAATTGCTAAAAATCCCGGAAACATTTTTATCAGGTTCATCTACAACCAGTGTATGAGGGTATTTTTCGATATTGGACGGGCAATAGTTGTATTTTCGGCAGAGAGAAGACCAATTCCCCCTTCGACTCGCCCGCTCCCGCGAGCGGCAGGGCGAAACCCTAGTCGCCGCCGCTCACGGTCCCTCCCCACCTTCCCTCCCCCTCGCCGCTGCCGGCGTGCGCAGCCAGGCAAAGCCTGGCTTGCGTGGGCGGCGGCGGGGCCTTCTTCCTCTCCGACGGGGTGCAGCGCGGCGCGGGATGCGGTGACCGGCGGGGGCGCGACGCTCGGCGCGGGGCGCGGCGGCGGCGAGGCGCATGGCGGTGCCTGGGGCGCGGGTGGGCGTCCTTGCTGCGGCGGCTGCGTGGGCGCACGCGCGCTCGCCCGAGCCGGGCTGGTGCGGCGTGTGAGCGACGGATCCGGCGGCGGCGCACGTCGATCTGTGGCGGGGCGCGGAGGTGGTGGGTGTGGCCGGTGCAGGGGCCGCCGACGGTGTGGTGCTGGTGCTGGCCATGCCCTGGGATGCGTGGCGGTGGCGTGCTCGGGGTAGATGGCTGCGGTTTCTTCCTCGAAGCGGCGCAGGCCGCCCTTCTCGCAGGTCGGGGTTCATGGCGGCTGCCTCGGGCTGCCCGGAGGAGGGCGGATCTGGAAGGGCGAGCGTGGAAGGAGGCCTGGTGGCTGTCGAGCGGCGGCTCGGGCCGGCAGAGCTCCGGTGGGGCACCCGGGACATGGGACGGCGGACCTTGAGGGTGGGCCTCGGCCGGATTTGGAGATGCCAGGTCCCGCCCACGGAGGCCTGCTGTCTTGGCTGTGCGTTGAGCCACTGCTTCGGCGGCGGCGTATGGGCAGGTGGCCTGTACGCGGGCAGCTGGGTGTCTTCGGTTTGCCCCATCCCTGGCCGCCTCGATGGTTTTGGGGGCTGATCCAGTGGGGATCGGGCCCTCGTTGCCGGCGTCCTCCTTGTCACGTGGACCGGGGGGGCGGCCCTATGCCAGTGTCGCCCATGCCAAGGTGTGGTCTTGGGCCGCCCTCGTGGACTTGCAGCGGTGGGGAGGCGGTTTGGACGCCGGGGTGGCGGCCCCGGGTGACGGGCTACACGGGTTGGCTTCTTGGTGAATCCCGGTGTAGCTGGTGTTGACGCCATTCTTTGGCCATGAGGATGGCAATGGGTGCTGTGGTGGGGGATCCTGGTGTAGCGATCGTCCTCGACGGCAGCTTGGCCCTGGTCTGGATCTGGTGCGCTGGCTCGTGGTGATGGGGTCCCCTTCGTGGAGTTTCTTTGATGTGGTGGGTGTTGGGGCCGGGCGAAAGCTTTGCGCCATGGCGCCGGCGGTGACATCACCTATCGGTGTTGTGTTCCTCTTGGGGCTCCGTCATGGTCCTCTCCTTTCCCTCTGGATCTCAGGGTGAAAACCTCTGTTCGGCTCGGCTGGCGCGGCGACGGCGGCGCTTCACGTCGTCACCCTCTTGGGGGCGTCGCCGGTGAGATCGGGTCCTCCGGGCACACGATAACGGTCTCATGTGCTTCTTCTCGGCAACCGGTCGGCGGCATAGTTCTCAGCTAGTTTTGTCGATTTTTCTTTTGACCAGCCTTTGAGGATTCCCTCAACACTTTGTATCATGTACTTTGTATCGGTGTAGTTTGCCATTATCTATAAAGGGGGGCGAAAACCTGTTTCGAGATAGTTGTATTTTCCAATATTCGTGGGTGGTAACAAGAGCCAATCAGTGGGCCCACTTGTCATCGGAGGATGGCAACATGGTTCAGGTACGTGGTAGGTGAGGAACGCCACTCCGCCCGTCACCAACCTTCGCTCTGCGAATCCTTCGTATCGCACCTGGCGCGCCATTCGACCGGACGAAGAATATTCTTCTGTTCTGCAAGCAAGCGTGAGCTCCCGGATCACGATCCGATCTTTCTTTTTTCGTCCCTTGCAAGATTTCATCCATGCCCGCCAGCCGCCCTCCCCTAGATTCTCTATCCGCCATGGGCGTTGGCTAGTGGCACGCGGATCCGCCATACGGCAGGCCGCCGTGGAACCCCTGCTCTGCCCTGTACTGCCGCCGTCGGAGGTGATGCGCCGGCGCCGTCCCTCGGACACGGTCGCGGCCCGCAGCGAGCGGGGCGAGGCGAGCGGCCGCGCGCGCGGCTCAGCGTGTGAGGAGGGCGCGGACGGCGGCCACGGTGGCAGTCAGTCGACTGTCTGGTCTCGGCAGAGAAGATATCATAGGCCGGGCCGTAATGCTGTTGCCTGCTGTCGATATGAATTTCTTCGTGCTCCACTTGCATGATGAAGCTTAATTTTAGTCCCGCGTCGGTGTTTGCCACTCTTTGCACCGGGTGGCGCATGCCCACGAGCTGTTTGATGCTTTGCGTCAACGAGTTCGAGCAGGCCTAGGGCTAGGGGCTGGGGCTTGTGCCAGTCGCTGCAGTAAATGTTGTCCTATCTTGAAGCTCGCTAGAGTAACTTGATCTTGGCGGTCGTGTTTTTGGTAAAATTGTGTTTCCTTTTGATTCGAAATTGCTTTCCTTTTGATTTACAAGGCAGGTGTGTATGGTATGGCCAGTCCGATCAGTGTACGCACCAGCGCAAGGCGCACTCTGTCTGTTTCTCCATTATCTTCAGTTCCATCACCACAGACTTCACAGTTAGCAGTAAGAGCTGCAAACCCACTCTTCCCTTGTGCCAAACTCTCTCAAGCTCGTGCAGTGGTGGCAGCAGCAATGGAGGTCTCCAAGCACCCCTCTTCTTGTTTAGCCAACCGCCAGCCTTCCAAAGGTTAGTAGTACTCACTGAGAATTCCTTTAATTGCTTAATCCAAGAAGCATAGAGGTTAGCTCATGTAATGATTTTTCTGCTTACGTCCAGAGGTTCTTGAGACATGGCGCAGTGCCGACGCGGTGTGCTTCGATGTGGATAGCACTGTATGCTTGGATGAGGGTATAGATGAGCTTGCTGATTTCTGTGGGGCTGGGCAGGCAGTTGCTGAGTGGACGACGAAGTAAATGTCACATTTTCCGTACTATGTTAGTGCTTAGCATATACTAATAATATCTTTGGAAGAACTAACCTTGGTCTAATGTTCTCAGGGCAATGACAGGGACCGTTCCATTTGAAGAGGCTCTTGCTGCCCGGATTTCGTTAATCAAGCCATCTCTGTCCCAAGTTCAGGACTGTTTAGAGAAGAGGCCACCCAGGTAACCTTATCCAAGTCCGAACTTCAAGTTGATTCAAGAAGTTAATCACTAGTATTTAGCTGCCGTATTTGCTTCCTATGGATCTTTTGAGATTCCACAGCTTTGTTATTCTTAATTTGGAATGATAAGATATGTGCCACTGAACATAACAGAACGGTCTTTTTACACCAATATGAAAAATTGGTCTGGTACCACAAGAAAAACAACATTTCAGGATAATACCACCATATAGTCTAAGTTATTTTTATACCACTAAATGAGATACTAAATACTACCTGCTTATACCATTTGAGCCTCCACCGTTAGGCCGTTACATGCCCTGCAAACACAACATAACCCTTCCAACTTATTTTCCTCGTGTCTTAATAAGAGATTTCCTAATATCTCTGAGTACAGAATAATGCTATGATGGTATTCGTTAGTCATTTATTCAGCACTAAAACAGATGTAATTTTTGTGTTAGATACGCACATTGTCATTTTCTTGGTTCATCCACATGTTTATCAAAAGCAATATGTTTGCATCTGCAGGATTTCTCCTGGAATCGCTGATTTGATTAAAACGTTAATAGCTAATAATACTGAAGTGTTCCTTGTGTCAGGAGGTTTCCGACAAATGATCGAGGTATATCTTCACTAATTGGCTGCACTAATGGTACTTTTGGAATATCAGAACATGGTCAAATTTGCCTGTCCTTCAAAAATCTTCAAACTTTGATAATTGTTATATTTGGATGTCACACCAAGCTTTACTTTTAACATATCTATAGTTTGAATACAGACATTAGTGCTAAATTCCTATCTACTACCTCTGTACCAAAATATAAGACGTTTTTGTAGACTAAACTAGCCTACAAAAACATCTTATATTTTGATACGGAGGGATTATATTATTTGTTGGAACATTAAACAAGGATATGTTTCTTCTCTAGATCTAAAAACTAGAATTCCTTTTTTCTTCTCTTGAGAAAATTGTAAATATAATTTTGCGACTGAATTTTCACATGCATGCATAAAGCAGCCCTTAGTTTTTTAGTTGTCTTGTTTCCAGCCTGTGGCATTTGAGCTTGGCATTCCTACTGAAAACATCATAGTGAACAGACTGCTATTTGGTACATCCGGAGAGTATGCTGGATTTGATACCACAGAACCCACTTCTCGAAGTGGGGGTAAAGCAGTAGCAGTGCAACAAATAAGACAGGTATAGTGTAACTGTAACTTCCGATGTTGCATTTATGTTCTTAATTTCTAGCCCCGTAAGTGACCTTGTTCCATGTGTTCAGGATCGTGGTTACAAGACGCTGGTTATGATTGGAGATGGTGCAACTGATCTTGAGGTACATCTCTGGATAATTCCTTTGAAAATAAATATGTTTCTTTGGGTAAACAGCACGTATTGACACGATTCATTTATCTGACGGGAGAAAGATGTGGAAGTGGCCACTTGATGTAGCTTGACTTGTTTATTTGCAATTCCTTTCTCGCTGTTTGTATTTTTCAACCTCACATCAGGTTGCTGCATGTTGTTCTCTTCTTTATGTGACTAGAAATGTAAATAACAGGAGAGTAAATTTCTTCAATAAAGTGAGGTGGCAAGAAGGGCTATAAGTGCAGACTGCACTAGTTCATCTTTTTACAGATCCTAAATCCTGTGAGACAACGACATCACTTAGTACTACCTCCGTGCCTACAAAAACGTCTTACATTTTGAGACGGAGGTAGTACTTAGGAGTAGGGGGTACGGGGGACAAAACTGCTGTGACTTCCTGACATGTTAAATATTGATACATGTCATTTAATTCTCGTCAAAGGCCAACATATGATCTTTTTATGAATGATGTGTACGCAGCATATATATTTAACCGATTGTTAGTGTTATTAATTTTTAGTGCAATGAAGGAGTTATCTCTAAAGATGAGGAATGGACAAAAATGTGTGTAGCTTCATTTATATACATGTCCTTGCAGGCTCGGCAACCTGCTGGAGCAGACTTGTTCATCTGTTACGCCGGTGTCCAGATGAGAGAAGCAGTTGCAGCCAAAGCTGACTGGACCGTCTTTGAATTTCAAGAGCTAATTTCTGAATTGCCGCAGTTTAATACCTCACAGTGATTCTGAATCCGTCAGTGTTCACACCGTGAAAGATAATTGTATGTTCTGAAGCTTAGCTGCATTACTTTATTTCACTTTTCCATCATTCCTTTGATGAGATGGTGCTTCAGCTGGAGCTCAAATTTAACTGTTTCATTTCTGAAATCTGGTGGTTATGTTTTTTTTCTTCTTTGCGGGATTGGTGGTTATGTATCTGATACGGAAACCTGATGGTCATGTATCAATATTAAAATTTTATGGTTATGTATTGATATTGCAACTATTTAAACCTGGTTTATGTACCTATAGCACCATCGACAACTTGGATTAAAATTTATACACGGTTAAATATGTGAGCAGCTCCTGAAATTGTTGTTATGCTGAATTGATCTGAAACTTTGCTCAAATATTATTTATTACTATTGAATGTCATCTTTAATATGGATTGACAAGTACATACTTTTTTTTTTGAGAAAAGACAAGTACGTACTTAGGAGTTGGGGTGCGGGGTATTATCTCTGGTGGTTCAGTTTTTCGAGTCATAGAGATGGGCCACATTTTGGCCCAGGTCGATCGCATGCGTCAAAATGGACATCAACGAATGTCGTGGGAAAATACATCTTGAAGCCCTTAGTGAATCTCGTGCGAAAATACAAGGGACTAGGATCTAAAATAAATGCATCAAATTTGTCATAAAATTTAGAGATTATTGTGTCAGTCTATCGCATTGTATCGATTTGGTGAATCAGCAAAACTAGAAGGAAACACGCGCCTTGAGTCGCCATTTTGTCCCTTGAGGTTGTGTATAAAGTTTTATTTTGTTGTTATGCCTACTACATTGTATATTGTTATAAAAAAATTAGGTCAATAACTTGAAAATACAGTCGACAAGCCACCAACTCCGTTATCTAACAAAGAATGTAGTTTTGCTAACGTAACCTATAATTCATTTCATACAAACAACATAGGAGGTACCAAAACTAGTTTGAACAACTTGAAGGGCATGGATAAATGGGGGGAGGGCAGGGGTATCCCAATAGCTTTAGAGCTAACAAACTTGCATCATCACATGCACCACAAGAGCATCACCGTGATAGGAATTACAAACACTAGATCACTCAAAATCAAACATGACTATGAAGATAGAAGTTATCAATTTACACTCTTCCATGCAAATAAACCAATAGTCTCTGACAAGGAGAGAAAAAACACTGAAGTCCTTGAAGTCCTGAAAAAGAGTAGTAACATGTGTGCTAGTCAAAGCCAAACATCAATAGTAACTCAAAATGGGCTTCAAATGGGAGAAGGTAACTGGAAAAATATAGATAAAACATCCACCGTGCAATAGGTATGCACGTCGTCAGCAATGTTCCAGACCCAAGTGAGATAGGTCACCCCCCTCCCCTCGTGCCCAGCTCCACCCCCGCATCTCATCGGCCCACCTCCCTCCCCCATGTGCCTCCCTTTCTTTGATTCACTTGTGATTTGCGCAACACCGGCCCAACGCCCCTCTCCCTCCCTGCATTGGGTGAAACGACGACCTAATATTGGTTGGTTCAACACAACCTCTTTGCTTCCTACACTGATGTTGGCATGTTGTACTTCGACTACCTCCAATGATGAGTGTCGATATCATTGCTATTCTTCACACCCATGCTCCCCTCGAACGGCCATTTGCAATCGGCATGGTGAAAGCACAACTTCTCCCTAAGTGGTTTTGGTAATTAACAACAACATATAGTTCATTGAACTAATGAGCCAATCAAGTATATTTCAGGAAAGTTCAATGAATGGATTGGCTAGGAATTATGAGATGGATCCGCTAGATGCAATGAACACATATTGGCAAGAGCTTCAAGACTCTACATTTTTCTTTTATGTAAGAAATCACAATTGAGTCCATAGGAAAGCCAATACTATTAAAAGGGGATGAGGTAATGACAATGATCCAGTTGCTCAAAGTGCTTAGAGATTTGCCACCAAAAGCCTCAATCAAACTCTCACAAAAGATTATGTCCAAAACCCTATCTACCAAAATTGGTGCCACCAACATTTCCAATTTGGACCCACTGAGTTTACCCAAGACAGAACCCAAGCCAAAACGCTAGCACCTCGGTACCACCGAGATCATTTTCGGTCTCACCTAGAATTGAAATGTTTTACTTCGGAACCTCCGAGTTTTTCATTTCGGTGCCACCGAGATGTGGATCTGCCCTACGGCAATCGAATCGGTCTCACCGAGTTGTTTCCTATCTGTCTCATCGAAAAGCTGAAACTTGGGACATTTTGCACTAGTCAGTGCAACCGAGTTTTTACTTCGGTTCCATCGAGTTGGGCAATAATGTTGTAATGGTTGGATTTTTGGAGATGGCTAAATATACCCCTCCATCCCCCTCTCATTCGTGGAGAGAGCACTCAGAACAAACCAACACTTTCATCATTCATTTTCTGAGAGAGAACCACCTACTCATGTGTTGAGACCAAGATATTCCATTCCCACCATATGAATCTTGATTTCTACCCTCCCCAAGTTGATTTCCACCTAATCATCCTCTTCTACCAAGCCAAATTCTGTGAGAGGGGGACTGCGTGTTGAGGAGACTATCTTTTGAAGCACTAGAGCAAGGAGTTCATCATCTATACACCATCTATTACCTTTTAGAGAGTGGTGTCTTCTAGATTGGTTAGGTGTTGCTTGGGAGCCTCCGGATCATGTGGAGTTGAACCAAGAAGTTTGTAAGGGCAAGGAGATCGCCTACTTCGTGAAGATCTACCCCGAGTGAGGCTAGTCCTTTGTGGACGGTAGCCATGGTGGAATAGGAAAGGTTGCTTCTTTGCGGACCCTTTGTGGGTGCAGCCCTCCATGGACTCGTGCAACCGTTACCTTTCGTGAGTTGAAGTCTCCATAAACATGGACGTACGATAGCACCACCTATTGGAACCACGCCAAAAATCTTCATGTCTTCATTGCGTTTGATCTTCCTATCCCTACCTTTACTTACACTTGCATGTCGTTATTTTCCGCTGCTATACTCGTAGAGTTGCATGTATAGGGTGTGCTAGACTTAGTAAAATCGCTAAAACTTGCCAACCTATAAAATTGGGGAAAGAATTTTTAATTTGGTCAAGTAGTCTAATCACCCCCCACCCCTCTAGACATACTTTCGATCCTACACATGGCCATAGGAGACTGTGCAGCCGCCGCTCCATCCAACCCTGGTGACAACTCCCGCACCTCCTATTCTTCTCCACGAAGAAGGTTGTGGCCAGATCCATGTCCCTGCCACCCAGTCTCCAACACACTGGAGCGATATCGTATAATCCAGAAAACGTAGACACGTGTCACACGTAGCTGGCAAGTGGGCCAAGTCGCATGAACACACACACACACACACACACACACACACACACACACAAACAAACACAAATTTACAAGCCCAGCATGCATGCATGCCCAGCTCATTTACAAGCCCAGTGTGTCGCAAAGTACTTACGGTTCGACTTAGCCTATGTTATTATCAGGGACTCCTCCACAACGCCTTTAGCGCACGACCTAGTTGCTTACTTCGACCATTGGCTTGGCTCACCAACAAATTTCGCACAGTTTGTTCCAATTGTTTTTCAGTGCTATTGGTTCGGAAAATTGGTGGGATGTATAAAGTTCATGAATTTGAAAGAATTTTTTGTGAATTCAAAAAAAATGGGAATTAAAAAAGGAATTTAAAAGTGTTCATGAATTTTGAACAAAATTAAAATTTTGTTTGTGATTTGAAAAAATCATGAATTTTAAAAATATTTATGAATTTTAAAAATATTTATGAATTTTAAAATGCTCAAGAATTTTTTTAAATGTTCATTAAATTTTAAAATAAAAAGGAAAATACAAAAATGGAAAAAAGAGACGAACAAAAAAACCGCTCCAAAGCTTCTAGAAACCTCACAAAACTGGTCACAAGCCTCTAGAAGTTTTGAAATTAAGAAAATATCGTAGGTATCCCACCCCCGCGTCGCTCTCCTCTGGCGGCTCGGGGGTAAACCCTAAATCCGCCGCCGCCTCCCTCCCACTCCCATCCCTCCCCTTGCCACCGCCGTCCCGCCCGAGGGGCTCGCCGGTGAAGTCCGACCGACTTCGGGGACGGCGGCGGCAAGGCGTTCTTCTGCCGGTGCGACGGCTTCCAGAGGCATGGCCTCGTTCGTCAGGTGGCGACCGGATCTCGGGCTGGATTCAGCCAAGACCGGCGTGGTGGCGGGGATGCTGGCCATCCGCGCGTGGAGCGCCCATGGAGGCTTGGTGCAGCGACCTTGCTCGAGATGATGAAGCGAAGAGGCAAGGTCCCGATGGTGGCTGCTGCTGGCCGGCCAGATCTGAGCCTGTCCAGGCCGGAGGAGGACAAGCAGGTTTCGGCGCGTAGTGGTGGAGGTTGGAGGCGACGCTCCTCTATCGCGCCTCCGGTGGGTGTGCCGCGACAGCTGTGGGCGGGGCCGACCAGATCTGGGGCCTTCCTGGCCTGTGGCTGGAGCGGTGGTGCGGACCGCGGCGCGTGGTGTGGATGTCGATGCTTCGTCGTGCTCCGGCCTGGACGTGAGGAGGGGCAGCTCCAGATCAGCTAGTGGGTGCGTTCGGGGAGCTATCCCCGACGTAGGTATGCAATTTCTCCGGACGAAAGTCCTGCTCTTGGCCGGTGATGACAATGCTCGTGGATGTTGTTTCCTTGTTGAAGGCCTCATCGAGGAGACTTTGCACCTCTCTCGTCTTCGAGTTCGGTCTCCGGGTGAAAACCAAGATCTGCCTTGTTGGATCGGCGATGATGGCGTCCTTCACGTCGTTTCTTTGTTGGAAGCATCGCTATGGAGATTTGACCTCTTGATGGGAGCACATGGTTTGTGGTAAGGTTCCCGGTCCGGAGCTAACGGTGGCGGGGTGGTGATAGGGTCTGCGGTGGCGCGTCCATTGGGGGCTCGCTGTTGGCCGGCGGTGTTTGGGCATTGGAGCACTCTTGGCATGCAAACAGCGCCAAACAAGTCATGTTGGCTGTCCTCTTGCTACCGGAGCGGCACATGTCTGCTCCTCTACGGATATGTCTTCTCTCTCCGGTGTCAACGAAGCTGTTCAACATGCTTGTGGCTGCCATGATCAATGTGACAGCTTGGTGCACTTGTGTGTTGTTGCAGCGAAGTCGAAGTTGTCAAGCCGTGAGCGCGGTTGGTGATGTACGATTGAAAGGACGTAGATGTCGCCTAGAGGGGGGGGTGAATAGGCGCTTTAAAATAATTACGGTTTAGGCTCGAACAAATGCAGAATAAAACTAGCGTTTAATATGTCAAGCACAAAACCTAAAACAACTAGGCTCACCTATGTGCACCAACAACTTATGCTAAGCAATATAAACAACTAAGTGATAGCAAGATATATAGCATGAAACAATATGGCTATCACAAAGTAAAGTGCATAAGTAAAGGGCTCGGGTAAGAGATAACCGAGGCACACGGAGACGACGATGTATCCCGAAGTTCACACCCTTGCGGATGCTAATCTCCGTTTGGAGCGGTGTGGAAGCACAATGCTCCCCAAGATGCCACCAAGGCCACCATAATCTCCTCACGCCCTCGCACAATGCAAGATGACGTGATTCCACTAAGGGACCCTTGAGGGCAGTCACCGAACCCGTACAAATGGCAACCCTTGGGGGCAGTCACCGTACCCGTACACTTTGGTAACGCTTGGGGACGGTCACCGGAACCCGTACAAATTGCTCGGGGCAATCTCCACAACCTAATTGGAGACCCCGGCGCTTGCCCGGAGCTTTATACCACAATGATTGAGCTCCGAGGCACCACCAACCGTCTAGGGCGTCAAAGCACCCAAGAGGAACAAGCTCTAGGGTGCTCAAATACCCAAGAGTAATAAGCTTATCAACTTCTCACTTCCACGTATCACCGTGGAGAACTCAAACCGATGCAACTAATGCAATGGCAAGAACACACGAAGTAGTCAAGTCCCTCACTCCCAAATTCCACCACAACAACAAAAGCTATGGAGTAATATGAGAGGAAGAACAAGGAGCTCACAAAGAACTCTAAGATCTAGATCCAAGGGGTTCCCCTCACATAGAGGAGAAAGTGATTGGTGGAAATGTGGATCTAGATCTCGTCTCTCTTTTCCCGCAAGAACTAGCAAGAATCATTGGAGGGATTGAGAGTTAGCAAGCTTGAAGAAGGTCAATAATGGGGGGCAAACATGAGCTCAAAGGATAAGAACCATTAGGGAAGAAGACCCTCTTAAATAGGTCTCCCCAAATCCAACCGTTATGTGCACAGGTCGTGCACAAGCGGTACTACCACTCGGCTGAGCGGTACTACCACTCAGTGTGGTAGTTCCAGGAAAAAGCATGCAAACGGCAGAAACCTTGAGACGGTAGTGCCGCCGGAGCGATACTACCGCTCCTGCCCACGGAACTACCGCTCCTGCCAGCGGTACAGCCACTTGTTACAGCCGCTCAACTTCCGCTTGTGTGGCGCGGGGCATCAGACATGTGTCTGGTGGCTCGCGCGGACGCCAGAAGCACCTGAGCGGTACTACCGCCTGAGTGCTGAAAAACTGTCCAAAGAAACTCCCATAACTTTCGCATATGAGCTCCGAATTGAGCAAACTCAAGCTTGTTGGATAGAGGACGACAAGGGTTTAGGGTTATATTAAGAAACGGCAGTATAAAAATGCCAATGATATAGAGATATGAAACCTCTATGAATGAAGAACCGGCAAAAACTCCAACATCAAAAACATCATAGAAGATGCATATGAACTCCGTTTTCGATGAACTCGAGCTTGTCATGAAGATGACCATAAGCTCTAAAACTCACAAAGAGAAACACCAAACAAGAACCAAGAAAGATGATGCGAGGACGCAAAAGGTTTGAGCTCTCAACGAATGATACGATCAAGCTACTCACTTGAGAGACCCCTTGATAGTACTGCAATCGATCCTATAACCCGGTCTCCCAACTACCACCATGAGACCGGTAAAATAGAAAACCTATCAAGGGCAAACCTATCCTTGCCCATAATCCACTTGAGCTAGATGATGATGATGTTGACTTCCTCAAGATGGACCACCTTTCTTGATTGTGTTGGCTCGATGAAGACTAGTTGATTGCTCCCCCATACTCCACTATGGGTGAGCCACTCTTCGTCACATCTTCACAAGTCCATTGTCACCACAATGGACGGCAAGCTTCAAGCATGATCTCTTCGTGATGCTCCACTCGAACTTGCTCACTGCAATCTTGATGACGATCACCACTTGATGTCATCCTCCATGGGTTGTATGAGATCTTCCTCTTGAGCAAGCCCATGGAAACATACCTAACCCCACATAGAACTCTCACGTAGACCATGGGTTAGTACACAAAGCGTGATGGACAATACTTACCATACCATGATATCACTTGATCCCTCTTGGTACATCTTGTACACTTTGTGTGTTGATCAACTTGATTCACTCTTTGCTTAGTCTTGATCAACCTTGTATCATATCTTCTCTCTTCATAAAGATGATGTCTTGAAGGTAAACATGAATGCTCACACAATCTTCTTCTTCAAGACATGCTTGCAATAAGCTCAACTCTTACATGACCAATCTTTGGATAAAACCTTGAATACCACCTTGTTCACCATATAAACTCCTTGAAACCAACACATGGACTTCAAGAAGTGCCTATGGACACATCCTTCGAATATAACTCAGTGCAACCATTAGTCCATAGAGATTGTCATCAATTACCAAAACCACACATGAAGAAATGTGCTCTTACAATGATGATGTCGCTTGTACCGCCGATGTTCCTTCTGTTTGTTTGGTTTCTTGGCGCTTTTGTATGCCATGTAGTGCTTTAGGCCTAGTTTAGCTAGGTGTGGTGTGTCCTTTGTACAGGTTTTCGCCCGTTTTTCCTTCAATAAACCGAGCAGTTTCAGCCATCGGCTTCTTCTTCTGCAATGGAATCTTAGCAGCTCTCCTGCTAACTTTCAAAAAAAAAATCAGAAAATCAGTTGGACCTTATCCTAAGGAGGTAAACTAGATGGGTCAGCCCATTAGCAACATCGAGGGGTGTGAGCCTTCTACGGTTAAGGCATGTTTGACGCGAGGGCTATTATCGACCATAATGAGACATAAGAAAGTGTCGCCTTAAACATTCCCCTATGCGCTACCGTACTTGGCCGGCCCATTTCGCGTGTTTGTTCACTCGCTCGTTCCACTCGGTTGCTCGTTTTCTTCGGTTTTCCTTTTTATTTTTCCTTTATTTTCCTTTTTCTCCGGTTTTAGGGCGTGTTTGGCTGGTGTCCTGAGCTACCTGCCTAGAAAAATAAGTTGCCTGGTTTGAGGTTGATGTGTTCGGCATTTGTTGCCTGGTGAGGCAAGCCTAGACAAGGTATGTTTGGTTTCTAGGTTGGCCTGGTAAAAATATTAAAGAATTATAAGCATTATAATAAACCATTTTACGGCTATGTCGGACTGGGCCTGCCAGGTCGGGCCGGGCTTTTTCGGGCTTGGGCCCAAAAACTAGGCCCGATGGTCGGGCCGGGCCGGGCTCGGGCCTGAGTTTTGTACTATGGGTTTTTTAGGTCTGGCCCGAGTTTTGGCCAGGTATAGTCTCGGAGACCAGCGGCTAATTAGTATGAGGCAGCCGGCCAGGCGTCCCTTTTTGAGTGCCTAGTCTAGGCTAAATAGGATGCTTGGTTTATACTCCAGGCTAATCAAGTAGTCCCATCAACGGGCCAGGCTAGCACTTATTTTTTCAGGGCAACAACCAAACACTATCCAGGCACACTTCAGGCAGGCTCCAGCCCAGGCGTGATTGAACATGGACACGATCCAAATTGACCCTTATTTTGTTTATTTATTGGTTTTTATTGGTTTTCTTCGGATTTTCTTTTTCTTTAGTTTTCTTTGTTCCTTTCTCGGATTTTTCTTTGCCTTTTCTTTTTCGGTTTCCCTTTTCTTCTTTTCTTTTGTATTCCTTTGTTTCTTTCTCCATTTCCGTCGCCCTTCTTCAGTTTTTTTCGTGTGTTCATCATTTTTGTAGGTTTTTCTTTTCCTTTGCTTAGCTTTTTTCAGCACATGTCTACTTTTTTCACACATAGTGTACTTTTTTATATACATCAAATTCATTTTACACAAATTTCAGCATTTTGAAATACATGATTAATAAATAAAAATCTGATGTCTACTTTTTAAATACAAGTATTACATTTTGTATACATACGAAGCATTACTTTTATACATGTATAATATTTTTAAAATATATGGTTAACATTATGATTGATTACATTTCTGTATGCGTCAAGAACATTTTTTTATACACTCTTACCAATTTTAAATACATGATTAATTTTTTAAAATATATTTTTTAATATTTTTTCAGAATATATGTTTTGATGTCTACATTTTTCCGTACATCTGAAACATTTATGTTTAACATTTTTCCAAAAACATGTTTTTTTCAGATATATGTTTTGATGGATAATTTTTTCATGTACATTTTATGTTTTATTATACATTATGAACATTTTTATACATGTTTAACATTTTTCAAAGTACATGATTGATTTTTTTTCAATATATGTTTTAATGTCTACTTTTTTTCTTCACGTTGTAAATTTTTTGTATACATAAGGAACATTATTTTATACACGTTCAACATATTTTAAATACATGATTAACATGTTTATTTTGTTGCAATCTATTTTAATGCTATCAACATTATTTTTTATACTGGACAAACATATTTTTCAAAAATTAAGTAATTGTTTGTGAAATAAATGTATTTTAGATATTTTATGTTCAGTGTGGAGAAATGAAGAAACATGTTGCTGGGACGGCCCACTAGGAGCGTCCCTTCAAGCGATGGCTATAAGCGAGGTATAGCCCACTGATGTGGGTCACTCCAAAAATGGCACATTCAAATTTTTGAAGGATAGAATTCGGAATAGGATCAAAGTTTGTTTTGAAAAACTTTTGTCTGCCTGGGGGAAGGAAGTGCTTGTCAAATCTGTGGTGCTTGTCAGATCTGTGGCACAAGCAATACACATATATTCCATGACATGCTTCCGCCTACCTCGAGGTCTCTGCGAGCACATAAATTCACTTATTCGAGGGTTTTGGTGGGGCGGTAAGGAAGGCAAAAGAAAACCTCACTGGGTGTCGTGGCAGGTCATGACAAGTCCAAAATATATGGGAGGCATGAGCTTCCGTGATCTCGAGTTGTTCAATCTCGCTTTGTTGGCCAAGCAATCATGGCGTCGCCTTCAGGATCCAATGTCATTAAGTGCTCGTATACTTAAGGTTGTTTACTTCCCTGACTCTACAATCCTTGATGCATAACTTGGCGCTAACCCTTCCTAGGTGTGGCGTGCAATCTTGGATGGTAGAGAATTTTAAAACTGGGTATAATCCGTCGCATTCGTGATGGACAGACTACACGTGTGTGGGATTGCAATTGGATACCAAGGGAACTTCTTCGACCATTGTTACCACTTGTTCAGACCACCCGCCCCCCACGCACACCGAGATGGTCCACGAGTTGATCAACCATACTGAAGCCTCGTGGAATTCTGACTTGGTTCGCCAAGTCTTCCTGCCAATGGATGCCAACGCCATATGAAGTATACCCATATGCACAAGTGGCATTTCTGATTTCTAGGCGTGGCATTTTGACCGCTGGGGTGTATTCTATGTTAGATCATCTTATAAGATGCTAGTTGAAACTAAGGTCAGGCGGGAAAATTGGCTAGATGAGGTCCCTGGATCACCAAGCAACGCTAAAACACAGAAGGTCTGGACTAATTTCTGGAAGCTTTCAGTTCCCTCAAAACTGAAATTTTTTGTTTGGCGTCTCGCACACCAGTCTATCCCTTCTGCTGATTTACTACAACACCGAAAGATGTCGATGTCAAGCAGTTGTGCCTTGTGAGGATGCTTGGACCCATGGAGGCATTCCTTGATCGATTGTACTATGTCTTTGAAATATGCCCTAGAGACAATAATATTGTATTATTATATTTCCATATTCATAATTAAGAGTTTATATTCTATGCTATAACTGCTATGATTCTGGAATAAATGATTCACTGGAAAACTCATATGTACGTGTGAAATGATAAACGGTAAAAAACAAAGGTTCCTAGTCTTGCCTCTAAGACTTGCTCAAGTGTTGTTGATGATCATGTATTCCGGATCTTAGGTTATCGTTAGGTGTAACGACAGTCCTGAACAACATTGAGAGTATGGCGTTAGAAGAACGATCATATTGAATCGACCCAAACTTGTTTGTCATACTTTGAGATAATATCGTCTGAAGTCAATTGTTATAACACGGAGTGTTAACATGTCTTTTTCCTTGGACCATGAGAGTATCGCAGTCACTTCTTACCATATGGTGAGCTTTGGGGTTGCTCAAACGTCATCTGTAACTAGGTGATCATAACGGCAACTTACAAGTTCATGGGAAAGTTTGACAAGGTACTAGATAGCTCGAGAGTGGGATTTGCTCATCCGACAATGGAGAGATATTCTTAGGGAACTCTCGGTGTGACGGCATCAATAATCGTCTAGCCAGACACAGGTGACTATGTCACGGGGATGCCGGAACATATCAACGAGAAAGAAGAACAAAACCGATAACGAGAAAACCGATATAACGAGCATGAGGATGACTCGAGAGGATACCGATGATTCTCGGGTATTGTAAAATATCACAAATCAAAGAGAATATCATGTGGTAACCGATGGTTCACTCGAATACCATTCGTGTACTCATAGGGATCGTATGGACGTCCATGCTTCCGCTATCGGTCATTGAACGAAGGAGTTTCGTTCATGTCTACGAGTTACCGAACCTACGGGGTCACAAGCTTAAGGTAATCATGATTTTCTGAGTGTTAGTAGTTCGAGAGTAATGAGGATTTATTTGTGGAATTGTTTCATTAATAGTCGGAATAGTTCCAAGAGGATCCGGAAGCATTCCGGGGTCACCGGAAGGGTTTCCTTGAATATCGGGTAATACCGGGTATTACCGATATATATATATATATATATATATATATATATATATATATATATATATATATATATATATATATATATATATATATATATATATATATATGAGGAAAATGTTTCCAGAGATGTTAAATTATACATAAAATGGTCTGAAAGTATTTAGAACAGTTTTATATTTAAAAAAATATCAACGGGCCTAAAAAGGCCAAGTGGTGGAAGACCACTTGAGCCCAAGTGGAGGTGGCGCCCCTTCTCCGCATGGGAAGGGGAGAGGGATGGTGAATTGGAGGAGGATTCCTCCTCCTTGGCTGGCCAAGGGGAGGGACTTTCCCTCCCCCTTGTGGCTCCCCCTCCTCTCCTCCCACCTATAAATACTTGAGGTATTGGCCCTTTTTCTAAACACAAGTTTTGGAGCCTCCTCTAGTT
The DNA here is from genome assembly GCA_039707655.1 of Elymus sibiricus. NCBI lineage: Eukaryota > Viridiplantae > Streptophyta > Magnoliopsida > Poales > Poaceae > Elymus > Elymus sibiricus. The sequence continues at coordinate 116,880,322 of CM077675.1, forward strand.
CTTCTAGTTCTAGTTCTAGTTGGTCCTAGTTGACTAATTAGAGCTAGGTCTAGTTCTGCTAATCCTCATAATTAGAAGCCTAGTGTGGTTCTAATCTTTTCCCTCTAATTCTCCAGCGACGATTAGCTCTGGACGGCGAAGCGCTCTTCAGTTCGAGGGATCGTTCATCTACGGTTCGAGGGACTCCAAGCTCGAACGTCATCGTCACGTTCTTCTTCCGTTGCTACTCAGTGACGGTAACGATCATGATCCCAACGGTTATTGTATCTTCATAGTGTTCCTGGTTGATCGTAGGGCGATTTTTTTTTGTTTTCTACTACGTTTCCTAACAGTGGCATCACGAGCAGTTCTATGAGTAGATACAGGTTGCGATCTAGATCACATGTGGATGTGAGGGATTGATGTTCTTGCTATGCTTCCCTCGAGTGTTTCTTCGGTTCAGTTCATTGACGTCATGATGTGGCTTTATACAAAGTTTTGACAATCGATTGGCTCTGTCTGTCGACGATCTGCTAACAGTTCTTTGGGCACCATCATAGTCAAGAATAGTGAACCGTCGCGTACACAAGAGGGTGCTGAAGATGATCGATCTTCTAGGGGGTCACGCGTATTGATGAAGTTTAGTGTGGGGCTAGAGATTTTTAATTAAGTCTCTTCCTCACACACCCCAAAAATGAATCTAGCAACAAGGACTATCGTCTTAATGGTGGGCGTAGGTAGCTAGTGTTATGCTAAAAGCCTAGAAACCATGTAATTAAAATTTGCCAAACCGATTAGAGAACGTCTAACTTGGTTTTGCAGGAATGCATGTGATGTGGTATAGCCTTCGTCATGATAATTTGTTTATGTGTGAGATGGTTATATGATGTAACGTTAAGTGACCGGCGCGTCACAGTACGACATGATGGCTGGAGTCACAGGATTGTCACTTTAATGACCTGTGTCTCAAACTCGTTATTTTATTATCGACAGATGTGACTATCGTGCTACAGAGGACCCCCGGAGCAAGGTGGCTTCACCAGGTGCAGGAGATCATGGCAGTGAATGAAGTATCATCCCGAAGATTCATTCCCCCAGGGCTATACCATATCATGCTATTATGAATTGCCTGAGATGCTTATCGCTTTGTTATTTGCACCTTTGATTGCGATGTAGTCAATTGTTAGGGTGATCTCTCACTGAAAATATCAAGTTAAAAGGTGCTCTTCCCAGTGTTGCAACCGTCTATAACACATAGCTTTTCGGAGTGCGTCATGTCCACATGAGTACAAACGGATCGTGAGGTGTAAGACGGGTTAGGTCAGACCTAGCAAGCAGATAGCACTCGGTTGTCTTGAAGTTCTAACAGAGTCGTTCTAAGCTCGGAGTATGAAGCATCGAAAGATGAACAAGTGTCATATGGATATATGATCGGCAAAAGATTTCCCACCGGACAAAATTCTCGTCATCAGTGATGTCCACATCAATGGCTGAGAACAAGATCAGGGTCTTGAATCACTTATTAATCAATTATGAGAGATGTTGATTTAAGTGGGAGTGCACATAATATTGAAATTTGTTTAATAATAATGCAAATTAATTATGAAACATGTCTAAATAAATTTGTGTTTATTGTCGTAGATAAATGGCTCGCAATATGTTCAACCTAGCCCCTATGTTAGACAAAGAAAAGTTGGCTGCAAATGGTGGAAACTATGCGGATTGGATTCGGAACCTGAGATTCGTTCTCAGGAGTGCTAAGGAGTTTGTGCTGGATCAGCCCCTAGGTGATCCTCCTGCAAAGGATACACCACCAGAAGTCGTAGCTGCTTTCACTACTCGTAGTGATGACTATGAGTCAGTCTAGTACCTCATATTAACTTGCATGGATCCTGAGCTACAGAAACGTTTTGAACGGTCTACCACCCAGTTTATAATTGGGTCGCTGGAAGTTCTGTACAAAAAGCAGGCAAGGACCGATCATTTTGAATTAACTAAGTCCTTGATTGAATGCAAGATGGCAGAAGGTTCCTCAATGAGTGAGCATAGTAAAGCTGGTTGGCTATGTTGATAGACTAGCTTCTCTGGAATTTGGAATTCCTCCAACACTCGATACAGATATTGTGCTTGCTTCACTCTCCCCATCTTATAATGGTTTTTACAACATGAATGGGATGGAGAAAAGTGCAAACGAGTCATTTGTTATGCTCAAAACTACGAAAACTGGGATGCAGACACTAGAACAAACAAGTGTTGATGGTCAACAAGACTGCTAGTTTCAAGAAGAAGGGCAAGTCCAAGAAGAAATCTACCGGTGCCGGTAAGACCGAGAATCAGATGAGGAACAAGGGCGGAGCCACTAAGGAGACTGAATGTTTCTACTGCAAACAGATAGGACACTGGAAGCGCAACTGCAAGAAGTACTTGGCGGATAAGAAGAAGAACGATTCTTCCGGTAAAAGGTATAAAAGTTATACAAAGTTAATGTTATTCCACTTGCTGATTTCCTATAAGTCATGAGTATTTGATACTAATCGGGAGCTATTTGCAAACCGATGCAGGGACTACAGAATACTCGCAAGTTGAAAAGGAATGAAGTCATGATGCAAATTGGGAATGGTGATAGGATCACTGCTCATGATCGTTGAAGTCATGTCTTTAGTTTATCTTCAAGATTTATCTTAGAATTGAATAATAGTTATTTCGCTTCGGAGTTGTGTAAACCATTATGTTATAAGTTATGCAACAGATATTCTTATAAGTTTTAAACAATGGTTGTTCAAGTTATTATAAGGATATGTTTTGGATTTATCTCTATTTGTTAGTGGTTTATTCATAGATCTTGAATTAGTATTTATAACATTAAAATAACTAAAACGTCTTATGAAGACTGATAAAATATCACATAAAAGTGGCACAGCAAAATATTATATTGGAAAGTAATCTTCATATAGATGAAGTATTGAAAGTCAAATTAGTTGAAAAATACATAATGATGTATATGATCCAACAGGATGACCAGGGCGTGGTGGATGATTATACTTCATTAATGATTTAAGTAAATATGATTTACTGAATATAAATCTAAAATTTTGAAATGTTAAAAAGAGTTAGAGTGAAATATTTGAAAGGTTCAAAATATTCAAAGTGAAGTCAATGATCAATATATGACGAAAGATTATTCAATCATGAAGGAATCCAAGTCATGAGTTTAGCAAAATACATGAATAATTGTTGAATTATTTCATACTGGTCTGCCTTTACTAAAATTTTGGGATATAAGTAGATATATTTGAAACAACAACAAAAACCACTAAACAGAGCACCGTCTTTAATCTGTTGAGATGACACCATATGAGTTATGGAAAGGATAGAAATAATTTTTATCACATCTCGAGATTTGGGGTTATAAGATTTTTATGTAAAGTGTTTACATCTAAATCAACCTAATTCCAAAGCAGATACGAAATTACGGATTTGTAGAATATCCAATAGGAAGTATTGGGTCTTCCTTCTACCAAAAGTCCAAGGACAAAAGTTTTTGTCACATAAGAATGGACGCCTTTTCGAGAAGAAGCTTTCTCGTTAAAGAAGTAAGTGGGAGGACATTGCAAGCTAGACAAGATTATTGAATCTCCGACAAAGATTAGCAACAAGATGGAAATTTTTCCAAGAGTTGTTTGCACAATTAAAACTGAATTTTTCTACACTAGTTGTAGGAATTAAAAGCTTGTAACTAAAATGCATAGATCAGAAAATACTATTGAATCTACTAAATTATTTCAAAGTGAAATATTCATCTTATGAGAAGATGAAACTATGCACTAAAAGGAAGCGATGGTGGTGCCCAGCTCAGAAGAATTGGCTCTAAGGCCCCCTTTGTTTGGGCTACAGATTCCTGAGAATCAGGTGTGACTTAGATTCTGAGAATCAGCTGTGGCTGTGGATTTTGAGAATCAGAAGCCAACCGTTTGTTTGCCCTGCTGTAGAAAAACCAAAGTGATGTGAAATGTCCATGATGCCCATAATTCATAAATGATCAATCATAAAGAGAAACAACAGGCGACTGCTAGGCAGAGGAGCAGCGGCAGGAAACAAGGCAACCATGACGATCGTAAGCCGAAGAAGATGGATGCAAGAAGAACATCATACATTCTACAAAAGAAGAAGGACATCATGACTTGATGAGAATCAATGCCATTTTGTGTGTTCTCCCTGTACGTAGCAGCGTCAACACGAATGTCATGGCGCCATCAACAACAACAACAGGCACATAGTGCTATCAAGTTGAGGAAGAGAAGGCCAGGAAGTGGACATCAGTACATCACTCATTCGTCCACACGGTTCAAGGTCGAGTTCCGACCTCACCGGCCGAGCACCGCCTCCCGGAAAGACAACGGCGTTGGGGTCGTTTGCCAACCGCTGCGTGACCACGCCCCTGCACGCGGCCTCCTCCTTCTGGCCGCGGCGCCCTCGCACATGGCCCGTGCGCCCGGTCTCACGAGCGCCACGGGAGCCCAGTTAGACCATCAACCCCCGTCGTGCTCTTCTTGGTCGGCGGCGACTGTGTGAGAGCGGCGGCTGTTAGGGAACCGCTCGAGAGAGATGAGGGGCGAGGAGCGAGGGTTATGGTGGCAGTTTCTTTGTAATTTGGACTGAAAATAGGGGTAGGGGCTCAACAGGAATCGTTTTCTTTTGTGGGCAGGTGCAGAATCGCCAGAATCACCAAAATCACCACTTCCAGCTTCCCTTCGCTCGTAGTTCATTGTTCAGAATCGATTTTGGAAAGCTTGACAAGGATCCAGTGTGTTTGTTTGAGATTCAGATTTTGAAAGGCAGGAATCCGAGAATCAGAAACTGCAGCCCAAACAAAGGCCACCTAAGCCATTAAACTCCAGAATGGAGTAGGTACAGAAAAATTAAATTTGGAATTTAGTTGATCCTATGAAAGGTATAAATAGATGGATGACAAACTAGTTTCCTAAATGGATGGATGTCTGAAAGATACAACCAGAAAAGTTTTTTCAAAATCTGAAATTACAAGAATAAGTATGCAAAACTTCGAAGGAGTTTGAAGCAAGCATAAAGGAGATGGAATTAACATTTTGAGTAGTGAAATAGTTTTACTATGTTAAAGTGATAAAGAAATATGTATATACATACAAAGTTTAGTGGGAGCTATATGTCATTTCTAAACATTATATGTAATTGACATATTGGAAATGATATAAAGTTCCTAAGCACAAAGTAATAATGTTTTCACTAAAAGTTTTTTAAAGGCAAGAGAAAATTATTAGTCATCAATAGATCTATATGAGATAGATCAAAATGTCTGATTATGCTCAGCCAATAAGAATACATTGACAAGGTTTTAAAAGGTTTAAAATGGAGAATGCATTTTCTCTCAATGTCACATAGCATGATGCTTAGGAGTAATCAATGTATGATGACAGTTGATAAGCATGAAAAACTTGAGTGGTATTCAATATATATTGATAGATTAAATCCATCATAAAAGCTATATATGGAGTGTATAAAGCCATAAGTTTCTTACATACTAAAATGTTTGTAACAAATAACAAAGTGATCTTGGATTAGTTCACTAGGTGTATGTTGATATTATTAAGTACCTCGGAGATGACAAAGAAATTGTTTCTAGTCAAATAGAGGAGATGAAGCAAGTTGTTGTAAATGGTTACAAGCGACATCAGCCTCATGACTGATGTAAATTGGGTTGAAAGTATGTTGTTTTGAATAGGTTTCAAGCATGAACAATATTGCGAATTTTATAACGTTAATAGTGTATATTGAAAACATTAGATGTTTCAAAGATGTCCGGATCAAGAAGTGTCTTGATATATACAAGAAGTGTCTTGATGTTAAAAATGTATTCAAGAAGTGTCTTGATGTGTATAATGTGATCCAAAATGCAATGAAACCAATGACACTATATTATGAATAATAGTGACATTGCTCAAAGCAAACGGAATTAAGGATCCAACAAACATGTCTGACACAAATATTATATGGTTTTGAATATGTCAAACCGCTGACGAAGGCTCTGCCACTAAAGCACAACATGAGCAACACCAGAGAAGTCATAGGTGCTAACAAACCATGCAACTAGATTATTGACTCTAGTGCAAGTAGGGGACTGTTGGAAATATGCCCTAGAGGCAATAATATTGTATTATTATATTTCCATATTCATAATTAAGAGTTTATATTCTATGCTATAACTGCTATTATTCTGGAATATGTGATTCAGTGGAAAACTCATATGCACGTGTGGAATGATAAACGGTAAAATAAAGGTTCCCAATCTTGCGTGTAAGACTTGCTCAAGTGTTATTGGTGATCATGTTTTCCGCATCTTAGGATATCGTTAGGTGTAATGATAGTCCTAAAATAACATTGACAGTATGACGTTAGAAGAACGATCATATTGAATCGACCCAAACTTGTTTGTTATACTTTGAGATAATATCGTCTGAAATCAATTGCTATAACACATAGTGTCAACATCTGTTTTTCCTTAGACCATGAGAGTATTGCAGTCACTTCTTACCGTACGGTGAGCTTTGGGGTTGCTCAAACATCATCTGTAACTAGGTGATCATAACGACAACTTACAGCTTCATCGGCAAGTTTGACAATGGACTAGATAGCTCGAGAGTGGGATTTTCTCCTCCGACAACGGAGAGATATTCTTAGGGCCCTCTCGATGTGATGACATCAATCATCATCTGGCCAGACACAGGTGACTATGTCACGGGGATGCTGGAACATATCAAAGAAAGAAGAACAAAACTGATAACGAGCATGAGGATGACTCGAGAGGATACTGATGATGCTCGGGTCTTGTAAAATATTGGGAAGCAAAGGGAATGTCACGTGGTAACCGATGGTTCACTCAAATATCATTTGTGTACTCATAGGGATCGATATGGACGCCTACGGTTCCGCTATTGGTCATTAAACAAAGGAGTTTCGTTCATGTCTACGAGTTACCAAACCTACGGTGTCACAAGCTTAAGTTAATCATAATTTGCAGAGAGTTAGTAGGTCAAGAGTATCGAGAATTTATTTGTGGAATTGTTTCGTTAATAGTCGAAATAGTTCCGAGAGGATCCGGAAGAGTTTCAGGGTCACCGGAAGGGTTTCGGTGAACATCGGGTAATAACGGGAATTACCGATAAATATATATATAGGAGGAAAATGTTTCTGAAGATGTTAAATTTTATAAAAAATAGTCTGAAAGTATTTAGAACAATTTTATATTTAATAAAATATCAACCGGCATAAAAAGGCCAAGTGGTGGAAGACCACTTGGGCCCAAGTGGAGTTGACGCCCGTTCTCCGCATGGAAAGGGGAGAGGGAGGCCGAATTGGAGGAGGATTCCTCCTCCTCCTTGGCCGGCCAAGGGGAGGGACTTTCCCTCCCCCTTGTGGCACTCCCTCCTCTCCTTCCACCTATATATACTTGAGGTATTGGCCCTTTTTCAACACACAAGTTTTGAAGCCTCCTCTAGTTCTTCTAGTTCTAGTTGGTCCTAGTTGACTAATTAGAGTTAGGTCTAATTACTCTAATCTTCATAATTAGAAGCCTGGTGTGGTTCTAATCTCATCTCTCTAATTATCAGGCGACGATTAGGTCTGGACGGCGATGCGCTGCCGGATCGTGAAGACCGTACGCTTGCAACCAAGTAGACAGGTCGTGCTTTCGGTCTTCAGTTCGAGGGATCGTTCATCTACGGATCGAGGAACTCTAAGCTCGATCATCATTGTCACGTTCTTCTATCACTGCTACTCAGTGACGGTAACGATCATGATCCCAACCGTTATTGTATCTTCATAGTGTTTCTGGTTGATCATAGGGCGGATTTTTTTTGTTTTCTACTACATTTTCCAACACTCACGAGCAAGGAATTGGCTCTTCTTCATGCATGATACACTACCACATGCAGGGTTTACCAAGATGATAATCACACTTTGGGCTGTTTGGTCGGCACGTCGGAAGGTCATTCAGGAGAGCATTTTTCAGAGCCCGGAACAGATCCATCGTTTTGTTGATTCATATATTGAAGAACTGGACACTTTACAAGTCGTGAAACATCACAGTCCACTGCCTAGGTCGGGTACTGCTAATGCACAGAGATGGTTGGCGCCACAAACAGGGTTTTCAAAAATCAATGTGGATGGTGCGTTCTCACGAGATGGAGCTACAGCAGCAGCAACAACTTTTTGTAGAGATGATAATGGATAATATGTGGGAGCCTCGGCCATTGTTGTAGCAAACATTGTTGATCTGGTGACTGTTGAAGCTCTAGCATGTAGGGAAGGACTTGCTTTAGCTGCGGATCTTAATTTATTAGCCATCAGTTTAGCGTTTGATTGTTAGATGATGGTCGCTGATATTTCTCAGGGAACGAGGGGACATACAGTGCAATTATTCAGGAAATCAAGGAGAGGAAGAGCTCTTTTACTAGTTGTCATTTTATGTATGAAAGTAGAAATTTTAATTTCGAAGCTCATAGATTAGCAAAACACGCTTCTTCGTTAGGTATTGGTCGTCATTTTTGATTGGGTCTCCCATATGATCCTATGAAAGTACCTGTAAACATTCAGATTGTTGATTAATAAAGCGTGTGTTTTGCCTAAAAAAAAAGCAAGGTATAGCCGCGCGCTATGTTTGACGCCTTGAGCGCCAAATAGGATTTACCTTCTTGCCTGGCGCGCTGGTCGTGCCCACCACGACGTGACAGTCTAGTCTTCAAGTAGTTAAGTGAAACATTTTCCACGAAGCACCCAAAAATGAGTAGGCGGTAGGCCACCAAAAGCAAAATGGCTAATCTCTCTTCCCTTTCACCGGCGGAATCTCCAACGTACAAACCGATCGAGCCCGTCCAAGCGATCGAGAGCATGCGTTCGGCGCTGCACAACCATATCTGCATGGAAACTTGTGCTGCTGGTTGATACTCCTACAAGTTAATCTTTTTTTAGTGCTGGGGGTCAACACTGACTCACGCTACGGCGACTGTGCGGCCAATACGCACGCCGCTGAGACGAGACGAGACGTGCTACAAGCTCCTGCCTTCCACTTACGTGCATGATTAGTGAGATCTACATCCATCGGCCGGCAAAAACGAGCAAGCTAGCATGCCCTCCTCCTTACGTGATTGGTAAGACCCCGTTAAAATTAACCTGTCGCACATCTAGCTGCACGACAGATTTCGTCGGACAAGTTGCCTGCCTGCGAATGTAGTAGCGTCCAAATCGATCTATGTTGAGACACCAAGGCCTTGCGAACGATGAACGACGTTGACTCTCGCGCGGTACCCTACAAGAGAGTAGGCCCCGACGCTAGATGACACCTCCAATTGAGATACTGTTAGAATCACGACTAGTCGGAGCCAAAGCTCCGCTTCCCTTGTTGACACACGGACGGACAGACGGCGGCGAATTAGGGCAACTCCAACGCATGCTGGATCCTCTACCATTCTATGTTCTTTCCGAAAACGTGAATTTCTAATGATCGCCGTGCCATGCATGCTGGATCCTCTACCATTCTATGTTCTTTCCGAAAACGTGCCAATCTCTATGTTGTGCGGAGCTAGTCATCTTCCATTCGCTGGGATCAAGCTAGATCATATCCTTGGATAGCTCAGATGTATCTAACTTTTCGTTCAGATCACATCATCTCGAGCGCGGAATCTTATTAGTGGATCAGAAGACTATGATGACTGCGCGTGTCCGTTTGTGTCCGCACGGACAAAAGACTCGTCCAGACACGAACCCAATTCTATTTTCTATCCGCTTTGTATCCGCTCGGATCCATTTCTATCGTAAATTTGGGTCACATTTGCGTCCAAAGCGGACACTCTCTGTGTCCTCTTTGTCCGTTCGGTTCCGCTGCATACGTGGCGTGGCCCACCTGTCACAGACCCACCACCTTTCACCTCTCTCTCTCTCTCTTGCCCCACCACCCACCCCACGAGGCAGCGCCACCACACACCCATGCCGGCCACCGGCCATTAGCATCATAGCGCATCACCATCGCGCACACACCCCGGTGGCCGATCTCGCCTCCCCAGAGCCCGCGTTGGAGCCACGTAACGTCACGTACCCATGGAGCCCCTCTCCCCGCACTCCCGCCCCGCGACGACGCCGTTCGTGGGCACGCCGGAGCCCGGCTGGAGCGCGGCCAGGAGGTGATGCGGCGGGCGGGCACGAGCGCGAGCGTGCGACCCAGAGCACGGGCGCGAGCGCACGACGCGAAGCACAGGAGCGAGCACACGACGCGAAGCACGGGCGGACGCAAGCGCACGACCTCATAGCTTCATCGCCGGCACGGGGCGCGGTCAGGAAGTGATGCGGCGCACTGCACCTTGGCCTCGTCCTCGAGCAGGGCAGGGCGCAAGGTGCGGAAGCTCGGGGCTGGTGTCACGTTGCACCTCGGCCTCGTCGCGAGCAGGGGAGAGCGCAGGGTACAGCGGGCTCGGGATTGGTGTCGCGCTGCACCTCGGCCTCACGGTTGCCGGTCGCTGGCCTCGTCTGCGCGCAGGGCTACGGCGCGGGAGCTTGAGGCGGTTCAAGGAAGGACTCACCCACCAGGTGTTCGACGAAATACCGGGACGAACATGTTACAAAATGTGTCTGTCCCTCGTTGGACACACCAGCTGACCCCAAACGAAAAAACGAACACGTCCCTCTGCTCGGTCGATTCAAACGGATAAAAATCGGACAAAATCCGAGTCCGTTTGAACGATCTGTTGGAGTCGCCCTTAAGCTGGAACAAGCACAAAAGGAGTGTTGGTCCACGAAACAAATACAGAGCTCACTGTACAGACTGCTCCATGCTTATATGCACTCCACCAACCGAAACCTCCAACTGCTATAGCATCGACCGAGTCGTGAGGAAATAAATAAGACAAACTGCAAGTTCCAGTGATCCATATAGGAGTAGTTCGGTACGCCGTCGAGCTCGAGGCTCATTTCTGCATACCCATTTCTTTGGACTGCTCAGCACACACGAGCGAATCATTTAGTACAGTTAACTACTGAAAAACGCATCGCTGCCACGCAAGCAAGCGGCTATTCTGTAGCGCTTGATCCATCGACCCATCTTGTCCTACTCGGCGCTGACACGTTTAGTCATTGTGAAATGCCGCTAGCTGCTACCTGCCAGACAGCGTATGTATGGTGTGACACACCGTACGTTGCTGGTGGGCTGGTGGCAGTGGTTGGTTGGACCCTTCTTGCCAACACCGGTCACAGAACTTGGAAGCTCAAGATCCGAAGATTTATCTTTGCGAAAACTATTCCTTGGAAGCGCAAATTTATGCCGACAAAAAAATAGAAAAGAACGCACCATTTTATAGACAATTGTGTATTTGGCCTCGACTTGCGAATCTATGTTGAAATATATTGATCGTCTCTCTGCATCAGTCTGGACTTTTGGTGAATTGACAAATGGTGTGATGGGTTGTTCGTTATTGATGTTTGTTCTAGCACTACATTGGAAGTTAAAAGAAAGAAAAATTGGTTCAAAGCCGAGAGGTCTTGAGTTGAGTTTAAGACACTTCCAATGCGGTATTAAAAAAGATTATGCGAGCTACATTAATTCCACGTCTAATGATAAAAAAAAAAGGCTAGACGTGCGGAGAAGTGTTGGGTTGAAATATATTGTTTGTTTTTTCCTGAAAAAAACATTGTTTGTATCTTTTATCAGTTTGGAGTTTTGAATGAATTAGCTGAAGCATTAATGTACCGAAGCACCTCTCCATAGAGTTACGTTGGATCCAGCTGCAGCTAGTCAAACTTAGCAAGATTTTTGGACCTGTACGCTATCGGTCCTAGATACTTGCTAATCATGCTATTTCGACATTTCTTCGTGTTTCTTTTATAGGGAATTTAAGCGTGCGCATCTTCGGTCGGTGCACGCCAGCCCGCGATGGATAAGAAGGGAAGAGATTATCCGTTTCCCAGCCCGGGGCATGCTCTGGTACACATACGTCGCCAACACTCGTCCAAAATTGCTCTACGGTGCCTTGAGTGCTAATCACTCAAAGCAACGCCACATGTGCAACCCCACCATGCTTGATTGCTTGGTACCAAGATCCAAGAGGGCGACGGAGACAACTTGGCCGAAACGGCAGACGTGAACAGACCGGGAAAGATAGCGGTGGGATCTCGTGATATGCGACGGTGATGACTCTGAAAAGGGATAGGTAAAGGTTTCTTCGTGGAGAAATGGTTATCGGTATGACGTCTCATCCCGATTTAAGAGGCTAAAGTAAATCGCCTACTTGTATGGTTATAGTTGGCTAGTACCATTTGAGAATATATGTAGCCACTACACGCTTTTGGCTTCTTTGTTCTACTAGAGCTAACCACCGTTGTTTGACTATGTGGTTTCCGGTGCAGATTAAGACGCTTCCACCGCCTGGTAGTTGATGAAAACTACATGTTACTGGAAATTTTATTGCAACAAAAGTACTAGTCATGTCAACATGCTTTTATGCGGGTCATGTCAAGATTGACAGGGCTAAAAGCCTGATCGGTTAGAAAAATGATGTCTTTATTTTTGGAAAGACGGTACGAATGTATAGACACACATGCATATTCCATCATATGAGCATTTTTGAAAGACTCGGTGTCTGAGTCGGCATGTCTTGAAATTGAAGATTGATGAAGTCATAACAAGCATCTCGTGGTTGATCGCAAAGCTCTTTTTACCGGAGCCGGTAGCTACCGGTTTGGAATCCTTCGTCCATTGACTACGCCAGGATTCGTGTAACTGCCACGCATTAATTTTCAGTTTCTGCTATACAACATCTATACCTGACCAAATACAGTGAATGACCCCACTGAAACTATTATTTGATCAGATGCATGCATGCTCCTCTCTCTCTCTCTCTCGCCTACAACAGTACACATGCATGGCAGCAAAAGCACAGTTGTAGTCTCTCTCCTCTCTCACACAACAAATTCACCTTTTTATTTCATCTTGTTAATTTAAATCATTTATATCTTTTAAATAAAAATTCTAATTTTGAATTTTTTTATATATTTGAACTCCTGGCACAGAGATCTTCAAAACAAGGCCAATATTGAATATATTTTGTCTTATTTAAGTTTTGTTATTTCAATCATATTTCCATTTCAATTATAATTGATCAGTGAAATCTATTGTTTGAAGTTAGCGAAATATGTCTGTTAAATTGGGTGAAATCGTTCATTCAAATTAGTGAAATCAGCCATTTTGAAATGAGTTAAATATAACTTTTGAAACGAGTGAAATACGTTTTTTGAATGAGCGGAATCTGGTTTTTGAAATGAGTGAAACATGTTTGTTAAAATTAGTGAAATGCATTTTCTGAATGAGCGGAATCTGGTTTTTGAAATGAGTGAAACATGTTTGTTAAAATTAGTGAAATGCGTTTTCTGAATGAGCGGAGTCTGTTTTTTGAAATGAGTGAAATATGTCTGTTAAAATGAGTGAAATCACTTTTTGAAAATTAGTTTTCAAAAGAACTGCAATCTATTTCTTAAAAAAGTAGAGTGAAATTACTTTTGAAATAACTGTGAAACTATTTTTTGTGAAATGATGTGTTTTGAAATTGAAATAACAAAGAAATGCATATGTGAAATAATTGAAATCAATTTAAAAATTGTGAAATAGATTGTTTCAAAGAGTGAAGCGGATTTTTTTTCAACATGTGAAATAGATTTCTCTTCAAATTGTGTGTGATATCTGAAATAAAGAACATGTGTCATATATGAAATAGTTAAAATGTTCTAAATAAATGTGATATATGAAATTAACTTTTGTCAAATAGATGAAAGTATTATTTTTAAATAAGTTAAATATGTCCTGTGAAAGCAATTTTAATGACATGTGAAACAGTTCGCACCTTCTCTGAAATATGTGCGCTTGCTTTCTAAATAAGTGAAATTCGTCTTTTTAAGTAATGAAATCAGTATTCAAATGAATGAATTTGGTCTTTTTAGTAACTGAAATAAGTCTTTGTAAAATATTGAAATTTTATGGAATAACTGAAACATATTAAGTGAAATAAGTGGTTTGAAACATCATAATTTAAAAGTGTTTGAAAACTATCCAAAATTATACTTGTTCTAAAGTCTTGGCATCATGAGATCATATATATAAAAAGTTTCAAAAAATAAATTTTGCCTTTAAAGGTATGAACCATCTAAAATATCGAAAGGAAATTAATAGTGATGGGTTTTTATAAGTATAGACAAGAGACAAGTTGCCCTGTACGTACCGTGCACAGAAAAAAATGCATGCGTGAGGGTTGTCTTGTCTGTGCATGGGACCCAGATGAAGAAATAGAAAGTTGATAAAATGAAAAGGCAGGGCAATATGTTAGATACTTGGCCCACACAGAGTTAGCTGGCTGCATTTCATTGGTGGGCATTCACATGTAGCTACCAGCACCGGTAAATTTACTTATTCGGGTGGTTGATAGACTTACATATGAATAGGATGGTCTCACCACAAGGAAACAAATCAGTGAAGGATGTCTTGTGCGGGCTAGTTCGCAAAGGATGTCTTGTGCGGGCTAGTCCTATACCGCACTTAGCGCACTAGTAGTTACTAGATAATTGACCTTGCACTGCAACAGGACATAAGTAGTCTAGTAGGTTAACTTGTGATTTATCTGCTCATATTAGTGTGATTGTCTAAAAGGGGTTTTATTTGATAAACTCTTATTGGAACCATTTATTGCCTTACCAAAGACAACATAATTTTATTTGGTAAGTCAATAAAAAGTGATATATTAATGCGGTTTTCTAAAAAGATGAAAAAAAAAGATGGGAGGAAAATAGAAGAAGAGAGGGAGGGGGACAAAAAATTAACATGGTCCCTCTTACCTCCTATTTTCACGTGAGAGGTACGAAGGTATGAGTTATTTGTTTTTTGAAAACCCCACCCATATATTAATTAGATAACAAGATTCTTGCAATCGTCAGTTACTGTACGTAGTTTGCCACACAGGGCGGAACACAATTGCAAAACACACCATCGCTCCTGCTATCAAAACTAAATTTCGCAATCCCATGCGCCACCCTATTAGCTTGCCTATCAATCTTCACAATCTTAAGTTCCTTGATAAACTTTGAGACGCTCAACGCTTATTTTTTCAGATCCACAAAGGGAGACCTGTCAATGGTTTCTTTTGCCAGGAAAGAAGCAACAAAAGAGCAATCGGTTTCCAAAATAATTGGTTTGTGAAGAGTAATACTAACGTACAACCCGGCGAGGCACGCACGAAGTTACGCTTCATCCACACAGGAACACGAGCGGATAAAATCCCACGAAGACACCAAGACTTCGCCCAGGTGATTCCTAGCGACAACCCCAACGCTAGCACATTTCATGTTCTCCACAAAACCAGCATCAACATTTATCTTAATATACTCTGAATGCGGAGGTTTCCAAAGAACACGACCATTGGCGGGCGGACTAACGTACCTTCAATTATCAATCACCCTCTTACCTTTGTTGCTTAAATCCGGTTGCACACAAGCGTTGGTTGACGAGAAAGCTTTCCAATAATTTTCACAAAAATAACAGAGGCCGACAAAGATTCTTCCCTCCTTCTAAAAATCAAATCGTTCCTCAGATGCCAAGGTCTCCACAACATGAATGAAACTTTCTCGCGGACCGGTACCCCAGCTGGTCTAGCGGAATAAGGAACCAATCTGGACATGTGCATCTGAAAAAAATCCTCTCCTAGAATATTCCACACTTCCCCCAAGACGAAACACAAAGCCCACGCCTTAGGACAAGTCACTGTTGGGGAATGTTGCATGGGAAACAAAAAAAATTCTACGAACACCCAAGATCTATCTATGGAGATCAACAGCTACGAGAGGAGGAGTGCATCTACATACCCTTGTAGATCGCTAAGCGGGAAGCGTTAAGAAATGCAGTTGATGTATTCGAACGTCTTCGCAATCCAATCACGATCCGTCCCACGATCCAATCACGATCCGTCCCGATCTAGCGCCGAACGGACGGCACCTCCGCGTTCAGCACACGTACAGCTCGATGACGCCTTTGTTGGAAATATGCCCTTGAGGCAATAATAGAATGGCTATTATTATATTTCCTTGTTCATGATAAATGTTTATTATCCATGCTATAATTGTATTGATTGGAAACTCAAATACATGTGTGGGTACATAGACAACAATGTGTCCCTAGTAAGCCTCTAATGGACTAGCTTGTTAATCGAAGATGGCTGTGGTTTCCTAGCCATGGACAAGAGTTGTCATTTGATGATGGGATCGCATCATTAGGAGAATGATGTGATGGACAAGACCCAACCGTAACCATAGCATTTGATCGTACTAGTTTATTGCTACTGCTTTATCCATGTCAAGTATCTATTCCTACGACCATGAGATCATGCAACTCTCGGACACCGGAGGAATGCCTTGTGTGTATCAAACGTCACAACGTAACTGGGTGACTATAAAGATGCTCTACAGGTATCTCCGAAGGTGTCTGTTGAGTTGGCATGGATCAAGACTGGGATTTGTTACTCCGTGTGACAGAGAGGTATCTCAGGGCCCACTCGGTAATACAACATCACAATGAGCTTGCAAGCAAAGTGACTAAAGAGTTAGCCACGTGATCTTGTATTACGGAATGAGTAAAGAGACTTGCCGGTAACGAGATTGAACTAGGTATGGAGATACCGACGATCGAATCTCGGGCAAGTAACATACCGATGAACAAAGGGAACAGCGTACGGGATTAACTGAATCCTTGACATAGAGGTTCAAACGATAAAGATCTTCATAGAATATGTAGGAGCAAATATGGGCATCCAGGTCCCGCTATTGGTTATTGACCGTAGAGGTGTCTCGGTCATGTCTACATAGTTCTCGAACCCGCAGGGTCTGCACACTTAACGTTCGGTGACGTTTCGGTATTATTGAGTTATGTATGTTGGTGACCGAAGGTTGTTCGGAGTCCCGGATGAGATCACGGACGTCACGAGGAGCTCCGGAATGGTCCGGAGGTAAAGATTTATATATAGAAAAGTGGTATTTGGGTTCCGGAAAAGTCTCGGGTATTTCCGGTAGTGTACCGGGAGTGACGAATGGGTTCCGGGGGTCCACCGGGAGGGGCCCACCCACCCCGAGGGGGCACATGGTCCCAAGAGGTGGCGCACCAGCCCCTGGTGGGCTGGGCAGCCGACCCCATGAGGGGCCATGCGCCCAAGAGGAAAAGGGTGGAGGGTGGGAGGAGTCCTTGTTGGAGTAGGACTCCTCCCCCGCGCCCCACCACCTTGTTGGAGGTGGATTCCACCTCTTCGCCGGCGGCCAAGGCCCTAGGGGAAACCCTAGGGCGCCTCCTCCTACCCCTTCCTCCTATATATAGTGGAGGTTTGAGGGCATCCCAACACCTGAAAAGCCATGTGCTTCCCTCTCCTCTCTAGATCGTCTTTCTCCTCTAGATTAGTTCGGTAGAGCTCGGCAAAGCCTTGTCGGATTAGTTCACCACCATCGCCACCACGCCGTTGTGCTGCTGGAGAACTCATCTACCTCTCCGCCCTCGCTTGCTGGATCAAGGAGGCGGAGATCATAATCGAGTTGTACGTGTGCTGAACGCGGAGGTGCCGTCCGTTCGGCGCTAGATCGTGATTGGATCGCGGGACGGCTTGCGATTTGGATCGCGAAGACGTTCGACTACATCAACCGCATTTCTTAACGCTTCCCGCTTAGCGATCTACAAGGGTATGTGGATCCGATCTCCCCTCTCATAGATGCTCATCTCCTTGGATAGATCTTGAGTGTGCGTAGAATTTTTTTTGTTTCCCATGGAACGTTCCCCAACAGTGGCATCATGAGCTAGGTCTATGCGTAGATGAGATCACGAGTAGAACACAAAGGAGTTTGTGGGCGTTGATATTCAGATTGCTTCCCTCCTTAGTCTTTTCTTGATTCAGCGGTATTGTGGGATGAAGCGGCCCGGACCAACCTTACTCGTCCACGTACGAGAGACCGGTTCCATCGACTGACATGTAACTTTGTTGCATAAGATGGCTGGCGGGTGTCTATCTCTCCCACTTTAGTTGAATCGGATTCGACAAAGACAGTCCTTGTAGAAGGTTAAATAGCAACTTGTATATCACCGTTGTGGTTTTGCGTAGGTAAGAATCGTTCTTGCTAGATACCCATAGCAGCCACGTAAAACATGCAACAACAAATTAGAGGACGTCTAACTTGTTTTTGTAGGGTATGATGTGATATGATATGGCCAAAGACATGATGAGATATATGTGATGTATGAGATGATCTTGTTTTGTATAGATTATCACGACTTGCATGTCGATGAGTACGGCAACCGGCAGGAGCCATAGGGTTGTCTTTAATTTATTTTCGCCTTTTTTGCTTTACTTTATCGCTATGAGTTAGCAATAGTTGTAGAAGCATAGTTGGCGCGACAACCTCATGGCAACACATTGATGGAGATCAAGATGATTAAGATCATGGTGTCATGTCGGTGACGATGGAGATCATGCCGGTGCTTTGGAGATGGAGATCAAAAGCACAAGATCATGGCCATATCATGTCACTTATGATTTGCATGTGATGTTAATCCTTTTATGCACCTTGTTTTGCTTAGGACGACGGTAGCATTATAAGGTGATCCCTCACTAAAATTTCAAGATAAAATTGTGTTCTCCCCGAGTGTGCACCGTTGCGAAAGTTCGTCGTTTCAAGACACCACGTGATGATCGGGTGTGATAGACTCTACGTTCGCATACAACGGGTGCAAGCCAGTGTTGCACATGCGGAACACTCGGGTTAAACTTGACGAGCCTAGCATGTACAGACATGGCCTCGGAACACAAGAGACCGAAAGGTCGAACATGAGTAATATAGTAGATATGATCAACATGGAGATGTTCACCATTGAAACCACCTCATCTCACGTGATGATCGGACTTGGGTTGGTGAATTTGGATCATGTAGCACTCGGATGACCGGAGGGATGTCAATTTGAGTGGGAGTTTTTAAGTAATATGATTAGCTAAACTCATTATCTTGAACAATAGTCTAAGTTGTCTTTGCAAATTTTATGTTGTAGATCAATGGCTCGCGCAGTAGTTCCCCTAAATTTCAATGCGTTCCTAGAGAAAGCTAAGCTGAAAGATGATGGAAGTAACTTTGTAGACTGGGCCCGTAATCTGAGGATTATCCTCACGGCTTCCCAAAAGGCTTATGTCCTTGATGCACCGCTCGGTGAACCACCCGCTCTCGTCTGCAGACGTTGTGAACGCCTGGCAGTCGCGTTGGGATGATTACTCAATAGTTCAGTGTGCTATGTTGTATGGCTTAGAGCCGGGACTTCAAAGGCGTTTTGAACGTCATGGAGCATATGAGATGTTCCAAGAGTTGAAGTTTATCTTTGAAAAGAATGCCCGGATCGAGAGGTATGAGACCTCCGATAAGTTATATGCTTGCAAGATGGAGGAGAACGGGTCTGTCAGTGAACACATACTCAGAATGTCTGGGTATTCCAACCGTCTGGCTGAGTTGGGAATTGCTCTCCCACCGGAGTCAATCACTGACAGAGTTCATCAATCACTGCCATCTAGCTACAAGAGCTTTGTGTTGAACTATAACATGCAAGGGATGAACAAGTCAGTCGCCGAGCTGTGTGCGATGCTGAAAGTCGCTGAGTCTGAAATCCAGAAGGAGCATCAAGTGTTGATGGTCAATAAAACCACTAGTTTCAAGAAGAATGGCAAGGGTAAGAAGGGTAACTCCAAGAAGAGTGGCAAAGCAGTTGCCCCTCCCGTGAAGAAACCCAAGGCTGGACCCAAGCCAGAAACTGGGTGCTTTCATTGCAAGGGTACTGGCCACTGGAAGCGGAATTGCCCCAAGTATCTGGCCGACAAGAAGGCGGCCAACACCAAACAAGGTATATATGATATACATGTTATTGATGTGTACCTTACCAACTCTCATTGTAGTGCCTGGGTATTTGATACTGGTTCGGTTGCTCACATTTGCAACTCAAAACAGGAACTGCGGAATAGACGGAGGCTGGCAAAGGACGAAGTGACGATGCGCGTGGGAAATGGTTCCAAGGTTAATGTGATCGCCGTCGGCACGCTCGCTCTTCGATTACCATCGGGATTAGTGATGAACCTGAATAATTGTTATTTAGTGCCTGCGTTAAGCATGAACATTATATCTGGATCTTGTTTATTGCGAGACTGTTTCTCATTTAAATCAGAGAATAATGGTTGTTCTATTTATATGAGTAATATCTTTAATGGTCATGCACCCATTGTGAGGGGTTTGTTCTTATTGAATCTCGATAGTGCTGATACACATGTTCATAACATTGATGCCAAAAGATGTAGAGTTGATAATGATAGTACCACTTTCTTGTGGCACTGCCGCTTAGGTCATATTGGTGTAAAACGCATGAAGAAACTCCATGCTGATGGACTTTTGGAGTCACTTGATTTTGAATCACTTGACACATGTGAACCATGCCTCATGGGCAAGATGACTAAGACCCCGTTCTCTGGAACAATGGAATGGGCAAGTGACTTGTTGGAAATCATACATACTGATGTGTGCGGTCCGATGAGCATTGAGGCGCGCGGTGGATATCGTTATTTTCTCACCTTCACCGATGACTTAAGTAGATATGGGTATATTTACTTAATGAAACATAAGTCTGAAACATTTGAAAAGTTCAAGCAATTTCAGAGTAAAGTTGAGAATCATCGTAACAAGAAGATTAAATTCCTACGATCTGATCGAGGAGGAGAATATCTGAGTTATGATTTTGGCAATCACTTAAGACAATGTGGAATTGTTTCACAGTTGACGCCACCTGGAACACCACAGCGTAATGGTGTGTCCGAACGTCGTAATCGAACCTTATTGGATATGGTGCGGTCTATGATGTCTCTTGCCGATTTGCCACTATCGTTTTGGGGTTATGCGTTAGAGACAGCTGCATTCACTTTAAATAGGGCACCATCTAAATCCGTTGAGACGACGTTGTATGAACTATGGTTTGGCAAGAAACCAAAGTTGTCGTTTCTTAAAGTTTGGGGATGCGATGCTTATGTCAAAAAGCTTCAGCCTGAAAAGCTGGAACCCAAAGCGGAGAAATGCGTCTTCATAGGATACCCAAAAGAGACGGTTGGGTACACCTTCTATCTCAGATCCGAAGTCAAAGTGTTTGTCGCTAAGAACGGGTCATTTCTCGAGAAAGAGTTTCTCTCGAAGAATTGAGTGGGAGGAAGATAGAACTTGATGAGGTTGTTGAACCTTCACTTCAACCAGAGAGTAGCGCGGCGCAGAAAGATGTTTCTGTGGAGCCTACGTCAGTTGAAGAGGAAGTAATGATAATGATCATGAAGCTTCGGATCAAGTAACTATCGAACTGTTGGGGAACGCGACAGAAAACAAAAAAAATCGGTACTGCGAGCACGCCCAGGATCACTATGGAGATGCATACAAGGTTTGATCTGATCCGTACCGACTCGTAGCACAGCGGAAGTAGAGTCGATGAAGATCGGTGGTGAAGATTCCCGCAGCTAGGATTTACAACCTCCCAACCGCGAGGATGTTCTCCCTCGTCGGACAGCCCTTCGGGAGGCGGTCGGACAGTCCCTCGGACGATGTCACGGACAGCCCTCCGGGAAGACCCTCGAAGCTCGAACGAAAACTCGGACAGCCCTCCGGGAGGACCCTCGAACAGCCCCCCGGGCAAAAGATCGAAATTACGACATCTCTATAGGGTTGCACACATACGGTGTCAGCTATCCGACAGGGCTTCGCCGTCCAGAACTAGTTCCTGTCGGAACCCAGACAGCCTTTCGGCTCTACGAAACTATTTCGCGAGGAGGGAGAGAGAAGGCCAGATCATGCATGGCATTTGTATGTTGAGAAAGAGTGAGTGTGGAGAGTGCATCTCCACCTCTATTTATAGGGAAAACCCAAGGGGTAGGGTGGCACTTGAAATACCCAAAAAACCCATCACATGGAGTTTCCAAAGGGGCAAAATGGGAAGGCTAGAGGACCTCCATGGAGGACATCCTCCCTTGGCCGGCCACCACAAGTGGGCCCCCCATGAGGGGCTCTCATTCATCCATGTCAACCCAAGATATTTTGGGACAAAGCCCAAAAAGGTGGCTTTCCATAAAGTAACCATAAAGTGCTTTTTACTATTCACGAAACCAGTTTTTCGCGTCCGTTAAATCCAAAAATATTTCCGTGGGTCTTAGAATAATTCCAGTACCCACTAAAACAATTCTGGACACGTTCCGAATCATTTTCAGATAAATGATTTTTATCTGCGAAAAGCAACCAAAGCGGTTCCGGCAGTTCGGAACATTTCCGGTTTTTGTCTCCGAAAAATCCCAGAAGTTACCGGAACAATTCTGGTACCCTCCAATAATTTCCAGGCATGTGCCGAAACCAATTTGACTTAATGGTACACTCCGAAACAACTTTTCGGTTTTACCGAAACTCTTCCGGTTCTCTCTCCGGAACTCTTCCGTTGTCTCCGAAACTTTTCCGGTGATATTCTCTCAGACTCCCTGTCTAGTATTCAACAGATTGATGACCCTTAAGCGTGTGACCCTATAGGTTCAGTGAAGTATAGACATGACCCGGAACACCTTCCGATCAATGATCAACATCGGAGCCGTGGACACCCATATTGACCCCTATACCCACACGAATGAATATTCGAGTGAACCTTCAGTTGTTGTTTTGCCGTAGTCTCTAAAGCATTACTCTTAAAAGGGATAAAGGCAAATTGATTTATCTCATCTTTGATCTTACCATGTCATAAATGGTTTGATTACATCTTCACGGACATTCCACTTACTGTGGTGTTCCGGGAGGTGTAAGTTATGAAACTCTTTTCACAACTCATCAGACATTCGCTAAACTTGTAACTCAAAATATTCCTTTCCGCAATCTAATTGTAGAAACATAATTTTCTTGTTACAATAATTTCTACTTCATTTTTGAAAAACCTTTTGAATGATTTCAAAAGATCCAGACTTACGTCTCATCAAGTAAATATCCATATATCTACTTGAGTCATTTCAGAAGATAGACAAATCCACTGCTAGCAACAACATTTTTCGGACTACACACACCACGATGTATGATCACCAATAAGTTCTTTGCTCGTTCCTTATGGCCTGTGAACGGTATTTCAGTCACTTCACTTTTCGGAGGAAAGTTGCAAGTGTCATATGATTCATAATCAAACGACTTCAAAATCCATCATTATGGAATTTCTCCATGCGGGTTTCTCCAATGTGAACAAATGCAGTGCCACACATATGTGGTATTCTTTTAGTCTTGCGACATTTAGTGTCAGTGTTACGGATGTATCATATTACCATCAATATTCATAACATACATCCCATCCTTGATGGAAGGATGGCCCTTATGGTATTCATGATACTGAACAACAATTGTTCTTTTATGAATTACACTCTTGCAACAAACATTATGCAAATGGGCTAGAGTGTGTAAAACTCTAAAATGAATTATGAAAGTAAATACAGAGGTAATGTATTATTATCAATATTCATAACATACATCTCATTCATAATGAAAGTATGGCCTTTATTCATAACACCGAACATCAAAAGTTCTCTTATGATCAACCTTCTTGCAATATACTTTATGCAATGGGCTAGAGTGTGTAAAACTCTAAAATGAATTATGAAAATAAATACAGACGGTAATACACAGATGGAAGGTATAGTAACTTTTACTATGTTCCCAGCGCGTATCTAAACCTCATTACTGGCAAGTCTTTTAGGCCGTAGTAGTTCTTGTATCGAGTTGCAAGAGAATGCAATCGAACGGGTATTCCTGTGATCAAAAGTCAATCACAATACCCAAGAATCAGTGACTAACAGTTTAATCACAATTCCCAAGAACTATTTCTTTTTTACCAGCCTTCCAAACATCAATAACTTGTATGACTTTCATACACGAGCTGGACATTCCAGACTTCTTTCCTTTTGCCTTTATACTTCTAACAGTTTTACTTTCAGTCTTTTTCCTACTCTCAGAAGAAGCACCCAACTTAAGAGTGGCGTTAGCCCCGGACTTCCTAGGTGCGTAAGTCACACTAACACCCTTTGGACATTTCCTTTCTCTTTAAGTTGTTTGTTTTATTCACCTTCATTTACATGACAGGCGTTCTCCTGGATCCCTCTCTTATCAGTCAAATGACCAGTAAACATTTTACTAATACCTTGCAAACAAACATTGCTTTGGATATCTCATATCTTTTAGCCTTTGTTTGTATCTGAAAATAATTTTCAGTTCCATGAGTATCACATAACTATCCCAAACTTTTGAAGTTCGGGTTTTATGGAAGCAAACGTATTGCACTTGACCGTAATGGAATTCTAGCTTTTGGACCGAAGGACGAGAGTCACATCATCCATAGCATCAGCGGGAGAATACCAAAAGCATGCGATATGACAAAGTCCTTCTCGGCACTCTTGAGGATAATCCTCACATTACGTTACCAATCCTAAAGTTTTAACCAGATAAATAACAGCTTATTCAATTTTAATAGGGAAGGTGGAAACGCGAGCCATTATTCTACAACTATTATGCAAAGTTCACTTAGACGATGTCCAAAATTAATTGCACCGAGAATTAAACAAGTTAATTCTACAGTGCGCTCCCACTCAAATCAATATCTCTCATAATTGATTGTGAGTGATTCAAGACCCACATTTCCATTCAACGCCATTGTTCAAGATGAACACTGATGGCGCGAACTTCAATTGGTAGGCAAACTTGCCAATCACATCTCCATGTGACTCTTGTTCATCTTTCGATGCGTGTGTTCCGAGCTCAGGACGATCCTTCCATGAACGTCAAGATAACCAAGTGATCTTCCTATGAGGTCTGACCTCACCCGCCTTACACCCGTACAATCGTTCGTACCCATGTAGATCATGGTGCACCTCGAAAGGAAGGGTGTTGTGACGGTGCTACACTTGGGAGAACACTAACTACTTGATATTTTTGTGAGAGATCACCCTAATAAAAGCGACTACCGCGCAATCAAGAAGGCTTCATCAAGAGGGATAAACATCTCAGGCAATTCATAATAGCATGATATGGTATAGCCCTTTTTGACGGAGAAGTCGTTAATTTCTTTGTCTTCGGCATTCGCGTCGGTGTTCACCTTCGCGAAGTTTGCCACCACCTTGTCGATGCACCAGATAATATTGCTATCTCTATAGCTAATAAAATAAGTGCATTACATAAGGCTGACACGCAGGTCATTAAAGTGACAATCATATGGCTCCAGCCATCATGCCGAATCATGACACGCAGGTCATGTTAATTTACATTGTATAGTCATCTCATACATAATCAAATTAAAAATGAGAACTGCTATACCACATCACATGCATACCTCATGTCATCCCGCAAAACCAAGTTAGATGCCTCTAATCGGTTTATGCAAAATTTTATTTTACGTGGCTTCTAAGGTTTCAACCAAACCGCAGCTACCAACGTTTATCATCAAGCATGATCATTCAAGTTGCTAGATTAACTTTGCGGGGCGAGATAATAAAATCTCAAGCCCCATACTAAACTTCGTCATACGCATGACCCCCGTGCAGATCATATTTGCATTGCCCTTTCATCTGCGAAACATCCATCTTTCTCAACTATGGTGGAACCCAAAGACACTGAAGCACTTCGTTGATCTGTCAATCAGCATACTCAGGAGCAGCATGAAAGGATCGCGGATTGCCAGAACTTTGTCAGATTCCACCATGCCGTCAAGATCAGGACTACGCAAATTCAAGGGAAGCAACAAGAATATCGGGTAATAGATTTCATCTACTACCCGCACAAATAATTTTCAGCAATAGATCTTATCTACTACAAAATTATACTATGCAATACCCATACATCTCATGTATTCTAGATCGTAACCTGCATCTACGCATAGCCTGGCTCATGATGCCACTGTTGGGGAACGCGACAGAAAACAAAAAAATTCGGTACTGCGAGCACGCCCAGGATCACTATGGAGATGCATACAAGGTTTGATCTGATCCGTACCGACTCGTAGCGCAGCGGAAGTAGAGTCGATGAAGATCGGTGATGCAGATCCCCGCAGCTAGGATTTACAACCTCCCAACCATGAGGAGGTTCTCCCTCGTCGGACAGCCCTCCGGGAAGACCCTCGAAGATCGAACGGAAACGCGGACAGCCCTCCGGGAGGACCCTCGAACAGCCCCTCGGGCAAAAGATCGAAACTACGACCTCTCTACAGGGTTGCACACATACGGTGTCAGCTATCCGGTAGGGCTTCGCCGTCCAGAACTAGTTCCTGCCAGAACCCAAACAGCCTTTCGGCTCTACGAAACTATTTCGCGGGGAGGGAGAGAGAAGGCCAGATCATGCATGACATTTGTATGTTGAGAAAGAGTGAGTGTGGAGAGTGCATCTCCACCTCTATTTATAGGAAAAACCCAAGGGGTAGGGTGGCACTTGAAATACCCAAAAAACCCATCACATGGAGTTTCCAAAGGGGCAAAATGGGAAGGCTAGAGGACCTCCATGGAGGACATCCTCCATTGACCGGACACCACAAGTGGGCCCCCCATGAGGGGCTCTCATCCATCCATGTCATCCCAAGATATTTTGGGACAAAGCCCAAAAAGGTGGCTTTCCATAAAGTAACCATAAAGTGCTTTTTTACTATTCACGAAACCAAATTTTCGCGTCCGTTAAATCCAAAAATATTTCCGTGGGTCTTAGAATAATTCCAGTACCCACTAAAACAATTCTGGACGCGTTCCAAAACATTTTCAGATCAATGATTTTCATCTGCGAAAAGCAACCAAAGCGGTTCCGGCAGTCCGGAACATTTCCGGTTTTTGTCTCCGAAAAATCCCAGAAGTTACCGGAACAATTCTGGTACCCTCCAATAATTTCTAGGCATGTGCAGAAACCAATTTGACTTAATGGTACACTCCGAAACAACTTTTCGGTTTTACCGAAACTCTTTCGGTTCTCTCTCCGGAACTCTTCCGTTGTCTCCGAAACTTTTCCGATGATATTCTCTCAGACTCCCTGTCTAGTATTCAACAGATAGATGACCCTTAAGCGTGTGACCCTATAGGTTCAGTGAAGTATAGACATGACCCGGAACACCTTCCGATCAATGATCAACATCGGAGCCGTGGACACCCATATTGACCCCTATACCCACACGAATGAATATTCGAGTGAACCTCCAGTTGTTGTGTGCTATTCCTTTGCTTCGCGATATGTTACAAAACCCGAGGTGAGATTTATCGACATCCCCGTGGATCAACACTTGTCCACAATGCCAGTTACCTCGTTGCCGGTTTTGTTCTCTTTTCTCGTTTCCGCGTTCCGGCATCCCCGTGATCAAATCACAATGTGTCTGGCCAAACGATGATGGATACCGTAACACCGAGAGGGCCCGAGAATATCTCTCCATCGTCGGAGGAGCAAATCCCAATCTTGAGCTATCAAGTTACTTGTCATACTTTTCCATGAACCCGTAAGCCGCCGTAATAGCCACCCAGTTACGGATGATGTTTAACAAGCCCCAAAGTTCATGAAGCAAGCATGAAGAAACTTGATACTCTCATGGTCTAAGGAATCATGCAAACGTTAACTTTCTCTGTGTTATTAACCATTAACTTGTGACGAATGTATCTCATAGCATAACATCAAATCGGGTCAATTCAACACAAATATTCTTCTAATATTGTGCCCTCAAAATTGCCGGCATAGCCATGCCTATGATCAGGAAAACAAAACCATCATGCAACACTTGAGCTAGTCTTAGAGGCCAGACTAGGAATACATTTTACCGTTTATTATTCCACACGTGCATATGAGTCTTCCTCCGAGCCTCGTGGTTATTGTAGACTCGAGAACCATAGCAGTTATAGCATGGAATATAAACTTAATTAGGAACATGGGGATAAATTTTAACATGTATTATTGCCTCTAGGGCATATCTCCTACAAACTCCCACTTGCACTAGAGTCAATAATCTAGTCAATGCTAACGCACTTTACACCTATGGCATACTGGTGTAAAATATGCTTCGCTTGTGGTATAGCCTGATGTCCAACGGATCTGACAACTTCAGCTCCGTGTGCATCTTTGCATATCCTCGCGTTTTCACGCTTTCACAAAATTCATATTTTGTGTGGACTTGGCTTTGTATATATGTGAATCACAGGTTAAACCTTGATTCCTCAGACTGAGCTATGGAGCAACTATCTGCAATAGTGTCCCATTGACCAAAGCCATCTTGGAACCATACTAAGTTCATGAATGAAATATATGATTCAACATCTTCTTTGTTGCTTCCAAAACGTCAACATACTTAGCCTTTGTTATAGAATTCGCCACAGTAACCTGTTTAGAACAATTCCAACTTACCGTGCCACCGTATTGTGTATTACACAAAACGTTAACTTAAATCGAAAATCGCATGGAGCATTGATGAAGACTGTATCGATGTAATTACTTACAACGAGCACTTCATAATCTCTGCTTGCGAGAAAACATCTCATTAGTGCTACTTTAGTACTCAATGACATTTTTCACTGTTGTCCTATGATCAGTACTTTGATCACT
Organism: Elymus sibiricus; assembly: GCA_039707655.1. NCBI lineage: Eukaryota > Viridiplantae > Streptophyta > Magnoliopsida > Poales > Poaceae > Elymus > Elymus sibiricus. The sequence continues at coordinate 116,909,020 of CM077675.1, forward strand.
TTGGTATCTATACTCGCAACAGTTTGGGAGTATCAGACATATCTGGTTGATTTACATACCATGGAATACATGATTAATCCAAACACGGAAGTGTGTGGAATATCCATCATGTATTTTGCTCATCAATGTTTTTAGGACACCGAGTCTTGCAAAAACTCTTTCCATGTGACTTCGGCAAGAATCACTCCTTGGCGGTTTTAGTGCTAAATGGTTTTAGCATCTTGTCAATATGTATTTTTGCTTAGCCCCATTAGGCAAATCTATCTCCATAGATCATTATGCCTAATAGCAAGGCTATTTAGCCCAAGCACTTCATCGAAAAACTATTTTCAAATGAAGTCCTAATTTGTGTCAAGAAATTTATTTCCAATTAACAATGTGTCAAGCACACAAGGTTTTTAGAAATATTATTATCCTCCCACTTACTTTCTTGAAACCACAAGCATCTTCATTATCCATTGATGAAATCAAACTCTTTTGATCATTTCATCAAAACGAAGATTCCAACTCCATTTTGCTCTCTTCTGTCCATTGCTGGAACTCTGAAGTTTGCATACTCACTAGCATCCTTTGGATCGACAAAATACTTTGGACTGTATCACCTACAAATCCTAGTTTGTATTCCCATTTCATGGAAATTCTTTCGCCATCCATGTTTCATATCTCATGATTGAAATATGTATTAATTCCTAGTTTAACCCGAACCGACTTTAAGCATCGCTACGGTGAAACAACCTCATCGTAGTCAACTCCTTGAACTTGTTATTGCAACAAGTCGAGCTTTATGGATAAAACATTTTATCCACATTAGTTTATAGTTTCATAAAAATTCGTTAGACTCTAAGTCTTTCGAAAGGTGTATCAAGGTTTTAATCTTGAATCACTTATATGGAAACTATCTCGGATTGTATTGGCATTTAGCCAATTCCGGAGTTAGGGCCCATCAATGCTTCCTTGTGTATCGTAGGTTTACGGTTGTCTAACAACAATATCTCGTTTAAGCACCTGAGAGGTTTGCACGAGCTTTGCCTAGGTTGTTCAACTGCAAGTTCGACCGAAGTCCATACATCTCATGTAGAGGCTTCCGTATCAGTCTCAGTAGGAAACTCTAGAATCACTTCCAAGGTTCCTTTCCTTTGATCTGATGACGAAGATACTTATTATCTCGTCGAGTTGCACTGTCCTCCCACTCACCTTTTTGCAAGAACTATTCTCTTTAAAAGCATACCGTTTTGTGGCAAAATCCTTTGCCTCGGTATAGTGGTGGGGGAATACCCAACATTATGGGATAACCTACAAAGTAGCACTTATCTAATTTGGAATAGGTATGTAACCTTTTACACAAGCCCCATATTCCAAAGGTTAAGAAAAGATATAACATGGTTGGGCGTACCATACCATGGCGTCATTTCAACAGACCCGATGGAGCTCTTTTCAGTGTTTTGCCGTAGTCTCTAAAGCATTACTCTTAAAAGGGATAAAGGCAAATTGATTTATCTCATCTTTGATCTTACCATGTCATAAATGGTTTGATTACATCTTCACGGACATTCCACTTACTGTGGTGTTCCGGGAGGTGTAAGTTATGAAACTCTTTTCACAACTCATCGGACATTCGCTAAACTTGTAACTCAAAATATTCCTTTCCACAATCTAATTGTAGAAACATAATTTTCTTGTTACAATAATTTCTACTTCATTTTTGAAAAACCTTTTGAATGATTTCAAAAGATCCAGACTTACGTCTCATCAAGTAAATATCCATATATCTACTTGAGTCATTTCAGAAGATAGACAAATCCACTGCTAGCAACAACATTTATCGGACTACACACATCACGATGTATGATCACCAATAAGTTCTTTGCTCGTTCCTTATGGCCTGTGAACGGTATTTCAGTCACTTCACTTTTCGGAGGAAAGTTGCAAGTGTCATATGATTCATAATCAAACGACTTCAAAATCCATCATTATGGAATTTCTCCATGCGGGTTTCTCCAATGTGAACAAATGCAGTGCCACACATATGTGGTATTCTTTTAGTCTTGCGACATTTAGTGTCAGTGTTACGGATGTATCATATTACCATCAATATTCATAACATACATCCCATCCTTGATGGAAGCATGGCCCTTATGGTATTCATGATACTGAACAACAATTGTTCTTTTATGAATTACACTCTTGCAACAAACATTATGCAAATGGGCTAGAGTGTGTAAAACTCTAAAATGAATTATGAAAGTAAATACAGAGGTAATGTATTATTATCAATATTCATAACATACATCTCATTCATAATGAAAGTATGGCCTTTATTCATAACACCGAACATCAAAAGTTCTCTTATGATCAACCTTCTTGCAATATACTTTATGCAATGGGCTAGAGTGTGTAAAACTCTAAAATGAATTATGAAAATAAATACAGACGGTAATACACAGATGGAAGGTATAGTAACTTTTACTATGTTCCCAGCGCGTATCTAAACCTCATTACTGGCAAGTCTTTTAGGCCGTAGTAGTTCTTGTATCGAGTTGCAAGAGAATGCAATCGAACGGGTATTCCTGTGATCAAAAGTCAATCACAATACCCAAGAATCGGTGACTAACAGTTTAATCACAATTCCCAAGAACTATTTCTTTTTGACCAGCCTTCCAAACATCAATAACTTGTATGACTTTCATACACGAGCTGGACATTCCAGACTTCTTTCCTTTTGCCTTTATACTTCTAACAGTTTTACTTTCAGTCTTTTTCCTACTCTCAGAAGAAGCACCCAACTTAAGAGTGGCGTTAGCCCCGGACTTCCTAGGTGCGTAAGTCACACTAACACCCTTTGGACATTTCCTTTCTCTTTAAGTTGTTTGTTTTATTCACCTTCATTTACATGACAGGCGTTCTCCTGGATCCCTCTCTTATCAGTCAAATGACCAGTAAACATTTTACTAATACCTTGCAAACAAACATTGCTTTGGATATCTCATATCTTTTAGCCTTTGTTTGTATCTGAAAATAATTTTCAGTTCCATGAGTATCACATAACTATCCCAAACTTTTGAAGTTCGGGTTTTATGGAAGCAAATGTATTGCACTTGACCGTAATGGAATTCTAGCTTTTGGACCGAAGGACGAGAGTCACATCATCCATAGCATCAGCGGGAGAATACCAAAAGCATGCGATAGGACAAAGTCCTTCTCGGCACTCTTGAGGATAATCCTCACATTACGTTACCAATCCTAAAGTTTTAACCAGATAAATAACAGCTTATTCAATTTTAATAGGGAAGGTGGAAACGCGAGCCATTATTCTACAACTATTATGCAAAGTTCACTTAGACGATGTCCAAAATTAATTGCACCGAGAATTAAACAAGTTAATTCTACAGTGCGCTCCCACTCAAATCAATATCTCTCATAATTGATTGTGAGTGATTCAAGACCCACATTTCCATTCAACGCCATTGTTCAAGATGAACACTGATGGCGCGAACTTCAATTGGTAGGCAAACTTGCCAATCACATCTCCATGTGACTCTTGTTCATCTTTCGATGCGTGTGTTCCGAGCTCAGGACGATCCTGCCATGAACGTCAAGATAACCAAGTGATCTTCCTATGAGGTCTGACCTCACCCGCCTTACACCCGTACAATCGTTCGTACCCATGTAGATCATGGTGCACCTCGAAAGGAAGGGTGTTGTGATGGTGCTACACTTGGGAGAACACTAACTACTTGATATTTTTGTGAGAGATCACCCTAATAAAAGCGACTACCGCGCAATCAAGAAGGGTTCATCAAGAGGGATAAACATCTCAGGCAATTCATAATAGCATGATATGGTATAGCCCTTTTTGACGGAGAAGTCGTTAATTTCTTTGTCTTCAGCATTCGCGTCGGTGTTCACCTTCGTGAAGTTTGCCACCACCTTGTCGATGCACCAGATAATATTGCTATCTCTATAGCTAATAAAATAAGTGCATTACATAAGGCTGACACGCAGGTCATTAAAGTGACAATCATATGGCTCCAGCCATCATGCCGAATCATGACACGCAGGTCATGTTAATTTACATTGTATAGTCATCTCATACATAATCAAATTAAAAATGAGAACTGCTATACCACATCACATGCATACCTCATGTCATCCTGCAAAACCAAGTTAGACGCCTCTAATCGGTTTATGCAAAATTTTATTTTACGTGGCTTCTAAGGTTTCAACCAAACCGCAGCTACCAACGTTTATCATCAAGCATGATCATTCAAGTTGCTAGATTAACTTTGCGGGGCGTATGAAACACGAGATAATAAAATCTCGAGCCCCATACTAAACTTCGTCATACGCATGACCCCCGTGCAGATCATATTTGCATTGCCCTTTCGTCTGCGAAACATCCATCTTTCTGAACTATGGCGGAACCCAAAGACACTGAAGCACTTCGTTGATCTGTCAATCAGCATACTCAGGAGCAGCATGAAAGGATCGCGGATTGCTAGAACTTTGTCAGATTCCACCATGCCGTCAAGATCAGGACTACGCAAATTCAAGGGAAGCAACAAGAATATCGGGTAATAGATTTCATCTACTACCCGCACAAATAATTTTCAGCAATAGATCTTATCTACTACAAAATTATACTATGCAATACCCATACATCTCATGTATTCTAGATCGTAACCTGCATCTACGCATAGCCTGGCTCATGATGCCACTGTTGGGGAACACGACAGAAAACAAAAAAATTCGGTACTGCGAGCACGCCCAGGATCACTATGGAGATGCATACACGGTTTGATCTGATCCGTACCGACTCGTAGTGCAGCGGAAGTAGAGTCGATGAAGATCGGTGATGCAGATCCCCGCAGCTAGGATTTACAACCTCCCAACCACGAGGAGGTTCTCCCTTGTCGGACAGCCCTCCGGGAAGACCCTCGAAGCTCGAACGGAAACGCGGACAGCCCTCCGGGAGGACCCTCGAACAGCCCCTCGGGCAAAAGATCGAAACTACGACCTCTCTACAGGGTTGCACACATACGGTGTCAGCTATCCAGTAGGGCTTCGCCATCCAGAACTAGTTCCTGCCGGAACCCAGACAGCCTTTCGGCTCTACGAAACTATTTCGCGGGGAGGGAGAGAGAAGGCCAGATCATGCATGGCATTTGTATGTTGAGAAAGAGTGAGTGTGGAGAGTGCATCTCCACCTCTATTTATAGGAAAAACCCAAGGGGTAGGGTGGCACTTGAAATACCCAAAAAACCCATCACATGGAGTTTCCAAAGGGGCAAAATGGGAAGGCTAGAGGACCTCCATAGAGGACATCCTCCATTGACCGGCCACCACAAGTGGGCCCCCCATGAGGGGCTCTCATCCATCCATGTCATCCCAAGATATTTTGGGACAAAGCCCAAAAAGGTGGCTTTCCATAAAGTAACCATAAAGTGCTTTTTTACTATTCACGAAACCAAATTTTCGCGTCCGTTAAATCCAAAAATATTTCCGTGGGTCTTAGAATAATTCCAGTACCCACTAAAACAATTCTGGACTCGTTCCGAAACATTTTTAGATCAATGATTTTCATCTGCGAAAAGCAACCAAAGCGGTTCCGGCAGTCCGGAACATTTCCGGTTTTTGTCTCCGAAAAATCCCAGAAGTTACCGGAACAATTCTAGTACCCTCCAATAATTTCTAGGCATGTGCAGAAACCAATTTGACTTAATGGTACACTCCGAAACAACTTTTCGGTTTTACCGAAACTCTTTCGGTTCTCTCTCCGGAACTCTTCCGTTGTCTCCGAAACTTTTCCGGTGATATTCTCTCAGACTCCCTGTCTAGTATTCAACAGATAGATGACCCTTAAGCGTGTGACCCTATAGGTTCAGTGAAGTATAGACATGACCCGGAACACCTTCCGATCAATGATCAACATCGGAGCCGTGGACACCCATATTGACCCCTATACCCACACGAATGAATATTCGAGTGAACCTCCAGTTGTTGTGTGCTATTCCTTTGCTTCGCGATATGTTACAAAACCCGAGGTGAGATTTATCGACATCCCCGTGGATCAACACTTGTCCACAATGCCAGTTACCTCGTTGCCGGTTTTGTTCTCTTTTCTCGTTTTCGCGTTCCGGCATCCCCGTGATCAAATCACAATGTGTCTGGCCAGACGATGATGGATACCGTAACACCGAGAGGGCCCAAGAATATCTCTCCATCGTCGGAGGAGCAAATCCCAATCTTGAGCTATCAAGTTACTTGTCATACTTTTCCATGAACCCGTAAGCCGCCGTAATAGCCACCCAGTTACGGATGACGTTTTACAAGCCCCAAAGTTCATGAAGCAAGCATGAAGAAACTTGATACTCTCATGGTCTAAGGAATCATGCAAACGTTAACTTTCTCTGTGTTATTAACCATTAACTTGTGACGAATGTATCTCATAGCATAACATCAAATCGGGTCAATTCAACACAAATATTCTTCTAATATTGTGCCCTCAAAATTGCCGGCATAGCCATGCCTATGATCAGGTAAACAGAACCATCATGCAACACTTGAGCTAGTCTTAGAGGCCAGACTAGGAATACATTTTACCGTTTATTATTCCACACGTGCATATGAGTCTTCCTCCGAGCCTCGTGGTTATTGTAGACTCGAGAACCATAGCAGTTATAGCATGGAATATAAACTTAATTAGGAACATGGGGATAAATAATAACATGTATTATTGCCTCTAGGGCATATCTCCTACAGCTCGTAGGTCAACAAGGGCACGTACTGCTCCTGAATGGTACGGTAACCCTGTCTTAGAGGTCATGTTGTTGGACAACGATGAACCTACAAGCTATGGAGAAGCGTTGGTGGGCCCGGATTCCGACAAATGGTTAGAGGCCATGAAATCCGAGATAGGATGAATGTATGAAAACAAAGTGTGGACTTTGGAAGTATTACCTAAAGGGTGAAAGGCAATTCAGAATAAATGGATCTTTAAGAGGAAGACGGACACAGACGGTAATGTCACCATCTATAAAGCTCGACTTGTGGCAAAGGGTTTTTCACAAGTTCAAGGAATTGACTACGATGAGACTTTCTCTCCCGTAGTTATGCTTAAGTCCGTCAGAATCATGTTAGCAATAGCTGTATTTTTCGATTATGAAATTTGGCAGATGGATGTCAAAATAGCGTTCCTCAACGGTTTCCTTGAGGAAGAATTGTATATGATGCAACCAGAAGGTTTTGTCGATCCAGAGAATGCTGACAAAGTTTGCAAGCTCCAGCGATCCATTTATGGACTGGTGCAGGCATCTCGGAGTTGGAATAAGCGCTTTGATGAGGTGATCAAAGCGTTTGGATTTATACAAGTTTACGGAGAAGCTTGTATTTACCAGAAAGTGAGTTGGAGCTCTATAGTGTTTCTAATATTATATGTGGATGACATATTGCTGATTGGAAACAATATAGAATTTTTGAAAGCGTGAAGGAATATTTGAACAAAAGTTTTTCAATGAAGGACCTAGGAGAAGCTGCTTTCATATTAGGCATCAAGATCTATAGAGATAGATCAAGACGCTTAATAGGACTTTCGAAGAGCGCATACCTTGATAAAGTTTTGAAGAAGTTCAAAATGGATCAGTCCAAGAAAGGGTTCTTGCTTGTGTTACAAGGTGTGAAGTTGAGTAAGACTCAATGCCCAGTGACTGCAGAGGATAGAGAAAAGATGAGTGTCATCCCCTATGGTTCTGCGGTAGGCTCTATCATGTATGCAATGCTGTGCACAAGACCAGACGTCAGCCTTGCCATTAGTATGGCCGGAAGGTTTCAAAGTAATCCAGGAGTGGATCACTGGACGACGGTCAAGAATATCCTAAAGTACCTGAAAAGGACTAAGGAAATGTTTCTCGTTTATGAAGGTGATCAAGAGCTCGTCGTAAAGGGTTACGTCGATGCAAGCTTTGACACTGATCCGAATGATTCTAAGTCTCAAATCGAATACATATATATTCTCAATGGGGGAGCGGTAAGTTGGTGCAGTTCCAAGCAAAGCGTGGTAGCTGATTCTACATGTGAAGCGGAGTACATAGTTGCCTCGGAGGCGGCGAAGGAAGGTGTCTGGATGAAGCAGTTCATGACGGATCTTGGAGTTGTGCCCAGTGCACTGAACCCAATGACTCTATTCTGTGACAACACTGGTGCCATTGCTCTAGCCAAGGAACCAAGGTTTCACAAGAGAACCAGACACATAAAGTGACGCTTCAATTCCATCCGCGATTACATCGAGGGAGGAGACATAAGTATTTGCAAAGTACACACGGACCTGAATATTGCAGATCCGCTGACTAAGCCTCTTCCACGAGGGAAACATGATCAACACCAGAACTGTATGGGTGTTAGATTCATTACAATGTAAAATCACATAGTAATGTGAGCTAGATTATTGACTCTAGTGCAAATGGGAGACTGTTGGAAATATGCCCTAGAGGCAATAATAGAATGGTTATTATTATATTTCCTTGTTCATGATAAATGTTTATTATCCATGCTATAATTGTATTGATTGGAAACTCAAATACATGTGTGGGTACATATATAGACAACAATGTGTTCCTAGTAAGCCTCTAATGGACTAGCTCGTTAATCGAAGATGGCTGTGGTTTCCTAGCCATGGACAAGAGTTGTCATTTGATGATGGGATCACATCATTAGGAGAATGATGTGATGGAAAAGACCCAAATTATGAACGTAGCATATGATCGTGTCAGTTTATTGCTATTGTTTTCTGCATGTCAAGTATGTGTTCCTGTGACCATGAGATCATGTAACTCACTGACATTGGAGGAATACCTTGTGTGTATCAAACGTCACAACGTAACTGGGTGACTATAAAGATGCTCTACAGGTATCTCCGAAGGTGTCTGTTGAGTTGGCATGGATCAAGACTGGGATTTGTTACTCCGTGTGACAGAGAGGTATCTCAGGGCCCACTCGGTAATACAACATCACTATGAGCTTGCAAGCAAAGTGACTAAAGAGTTAGCCACGGGATCTTGTATTACGGAACGAGTAAAGAGACTTGCCGGTAACGAGATTGAACTAGGTATGGAGATACCGACGATCGAATCTCGGGCAAGTAACATACCGATGAACAAAGGGAACAGCGTACGGGATTAACTGAATCTTTGACATAGAGGTTCAACCGATAAAGATCTTCGTAGAATATGTAGGAGCCAATATGGGCATCCAGGTCCCGCTATTGGTTATTGACCGTAGAGGTGTCTCGGTCATGTCTACATAGTCCTCGAACCCGCAGGGTCTGCACACTTAACGTTCGGTGACGTTTCGGTATTATTGAGTTATGTATGTTGGTGACTGAAGGTTGTTCGGAGTCTCGGATGAGATCACGGACATCACGAGGAGCTCCGGAATGGTCCGGAGGTAAAGATTTATATATAGGAAAGTGGTATTTGGGTTCCGGAAAAGTCTCGGGTATTTCCGGTAGTGTACCGGGAGTGACGAATGGGTTCCGGGGGTCCACCGGGAGGGGCCTACCCACCCTGGGGGGCAACATGGGCCCAAGAGGTGGCGCACCAGCCCCTGGTAGGCTGGGCAGCCGACCCCATGAGGGCCCATGCGCCCAAGAGGAAAAGGGTGGAGGGTGGGAGGAGTCCTTGTTGGAGTAGGACTCCTCCCCCGCGCCCCACCTCCTTGTTGGAGGTGGATTCCACCTCTTGGCTGGCAGCCAAGGTCCTAGGGGAAACCCTAGGGCGCCTCCTCCCACCCCTTCCTCCTATATATAGTGGAGGTTTGAGGGCAGCCCAACACCTGAAAAGCCACGTGCTGCCCTCTCCTCTCTAGATCGTCTTTCTCCTCTAGATTAGTTCGGTAGAGCTCGGCGAAGCCCTCCCGGATTAGTTCACCACCACCGCCACCATGCCGTTGTGCTGCCGGAGAACTCATCTACCTCTCTGCCCTCGCTTGCTGGATCAAGTAGGCGGAGATCGTCATCGAGCTGTACGTGTGCTGAACGCGGAGGTGTCGTCCGTTCGGCGCTAGATCGTGATTGGATCGCGGGACGGCTTGCGATTTGGATCGCGAAGACGTTCGACTACATCAACCGCGTTTCTTAACGCTTCCCGCTTAGCGATCTACAAGGGTATGTGGATCCGATCTCCCCTCTCGTAGATGCTCATCTCCATGGATAGATCTTGAGTGTGTGTCGGAAAATTTTTGTTTCCCATGCAATGTTCCCCAACAGCCTTCACCACCTCGATCCAGCGAGCGAAGGTGAAGTAGTAGCTTGAGTCCTCCTGCAGCACGACGGCATGGTGACGGTGGTGGTGGTGCGATCTCAACATGGCTTCGCCAAGCGCTGCCGCGACGCGATGGAGGAGAAGAACTACTAGAGAGAGAGAGAGGGAGGGCCGGAGGAGGGGTGGAGGAGGGCCGGCCTAGGGTTTCCCCTAGGGGGGCGGCGGCCAAGGGGTGGTGCCTTGCCACCCAAGGCAAGGGTGGCGCCACCCCTAGGGCTTGGCCCTCCACCATCCAGCCGCATGGGCCTAGGTGGGAGGGGCGGCCAGCCCACCAGGGGCTAGTGTGCCCCCTCTCACAGCCCATGGGGACCTCCGGGGCAGGTGGACCCTCCCGGTGGACCCCCGGAACACTTCCGGCATCTCCGTCACAAAACCGGTAAGTCCCAGAACTTTTCCGGAACTCAAATACCAACTTCCTATATATCAATCTTTATCTCTAGACCATTCCGAAGCTCCTCGTCATGTCCGGGATCTCATCCGAGACTCCGAACAACCTTCGGTTACCAACATATGCAACTCAACTATATTATATCGTCACCGAACGTTAAGTGCGCGGACCCTGCGGGTTCGAGAATGATGCAGCCATGACCGAGACACTCTCTGGCCAATAACCAATAGCGGGACCTGGATGCCCATATTGGCTCCTACATATTCCACGAAGATCTTTATCAGTCGAACCACGATGTCAAGGATTCAATCAATCCCATATACAGTTCCCTTTGTCCATCGGTATGTCACTTGCCCGAGATTTGATCGTCGGTATCTCCATACCTAGTTCAATCTCGTTACCGGCAAGTCTCTTTACTCATTCCGTAATACAAGATCACGTGACTAACTCCTTAGTCACGTTGCTTGCAAGCTTCTTGTGATGCTGTATTACCGAATGGGCCTAGAGATACCTCTCCGTCATACGGAGTGACAAATCCTAGTCTCGATCCACGCAAACCCAACAAACACCCTCTGAGATACCTGTAGAGCACCTTTATAGTCACCCAGTTACGTTGTGACGTTTGATACACACAAGGCATTCCTCCGGTGTCCGGGAGTTGCATGATCTCATGGTCGTAGGAACAGATACTTGACATGGATAAAGCAGTAGCAATAAACTAGTACGATCAAATGCTATGGTTACGGTTGGGTCTTGTCCATCACATCATTCTCCTAATGATGTGATCCTGTTATCAAATGACAACTCATGTCCATGGTCAGGAAACCTTAACCATCTTTGATCAACAAGCTAGTCTAGTAGAGGCTCACTAGGGACACAGTGTTGTCTATGTATCCACACATGTATCTGAGTTTCCAATCAATACAATTATAGCATGGATAATAAACGATTATCATGAACAAGGAAATATGATAATAACCATTTTATTATTGCCTCTAGAGCATATTTCCAACACTCACAAGGGCATGGAAAATATTTTCATCCTCAACACCACACATAGAACACAATCCTCATAACGTTTGGTGGCGAGCAACTCTATTTACCTGGACCGTCAAACTGTTGGACGCGGCTCGCCAAGCAAAAAATTATTTTTTGCGGAACTCTGGCCTTCCAAAATAAGATCCCACACTCTCCTTTCCTCATTAAGGACATATTGTGCAAAAATGTCTCACCCTTAGAATTCTTGAGCATTAAAGCCAGTCTGTATGCATTTTTAACAGAAAACATGCCATTTTTCTCATAGAGCCAAGCAATTAGATCACCCTCTACCATGTACTTAATACATAAATTTAGAATTTCGTCAACATCATGGTGACACTACTAGGGAAAACCTTATACACAGAGGTATAGCAGTAGCGCTGGTTAGAACAGAGCGCTACTGCTACTTAGTAGTAGCGCGTGTCAATAAAGCGCGCTACAGCTATTGTTGTAGCAGTAGCGCGTCTGCTCGTAAAAGCGTTACTACTATAATTCCCACACTGTTGCCGGTAGGCTAGGAATAGTAGTAGTGAGGCTTCAAAAAGAACGCTACCGCTAAGTGCCTTGTAGTAGCGCGTTTTCTGTATAGAGCGCTACTGCTAAAAAAAGAAAATAAAATGGAAAAGAAGTAGAAAAGTAAATGAAAATGAAAGAAGTAGAAAAAGGAGAAATGAAAAAAAGAAAATATAAAGATAAACAAAAGAAAAAGAAAAATAAAGGAGAAAGGCATAGCAGCAGTGCTTGTTAACACAAAGCACTGTAGTTACTATAGCAGTAGCGCGTTTTGTAAGGCCGCGCTATAGCTATATTCCTTACATAAAAAAGAAAAGAAAAAGGAAAATAAATAACTACTTCCTATAGCAGTAGCGCGTTTCGGTAGAAAGCGCTATAGCTAAGTTAGCTATAGCGCTTTTTGCCTTCCAGCGCTACTGCTATTTTGACTTAACCCCGCGCGGGCTCAAAATTTTGCTAAGTCCTTTCCCCCAATTCCCCATCGCCGCCTCTCCCTCGCCGCCCCTGCTCCCTCGCCGGCCCTGCCCCACCGCAGCCGCGCGCCGTCGCCGCCACCGGAGCCGTGCGCCTTCGACGCCCCTGCCTCCCTCGCCGCCACTGCTTCCCTCGTCCGCTCCTCGCCGCCCCTGCCTCCCTCGCCGCCACTGCCTCTGTCGCCGCCAACGAAGCCGCGCACCCTCGCCGCCCCTGCCTCCGTCGCCGAGCACCTCCCCGCCACCGTCTCTCCCCTCTCTGTAAGCCCCCCCACCCCTCCCCCCACCCCTCCTCTCTCTCTGCCTGTTCTTCCTGCCATCTTCTAGGGTTCATAATTTTTATTAGGACAGAAATTGAGTTCTAGGGTTCATAATTCTTATTAGGACATAATTTTTATTAGGACAAAAATATGTAAAGGTTCTAGGTTTCTAGGGTTCATCCATCTATATTTGGTTTTTGAATTGAGTTTGAGAGAGCATGAGATTTGTGTAGATTTTCTTGAAGTGTCAAACACTAGGAGATGCAAATTTGAAGTGGTCATGTTATATGCAAATTCCTCAATGGTGTTTGCTCATGTTTATCTACTGTTGTAGTTGCTCATGTACATGTTCTTAAGTGGTCCTGTTATATGCAACATTGAAGTGGTTCGATTGTGCCCAAGTGGCCTTTTGTTGTTTGCAGGGAATGATTCCGAGTGGCCTATGTTTTGCCGGAATGTTGATTCATTTCCGTTCCGGCAAATTTCAGGCGCTCTATTTGTCCAGTTTGTAGCAAAGGTCATGCCGAAATTTTCCGTGAATTTCGGCATGACTTGTGCTACAAACTAGGACATATCGAGTGCCCGGGATTTGCCGCAACGGGAATGAATCAACATTCCTGCAAAACATTGGCCTTTTTTATGTCATTATTCATTTTATTAGGTCTAGAATTAATTGACTAGATTTAATCGTAGGAAACATGGCTAGCAACGATGAAGGACAGGGTTCTGGTGATTGCAACGTCTACGCGGCGGCAGACGCCTATTTGAACCTTCTCGATGAGCAACGGTTGTTGCAGGGCCCACCTGTCACATCCGAGACTGAGACCAACATCGAGACCGGCGCCGAGACCGGCGCTGAGACTGACACCGGCGCCGAGACCGGCACCGAGACTGGCGAAGCCGGTATAGAACCGAAACCACAGAGGCAACGGCGCCCAAACCAGCTCATCACTACTAGACTGGTGGTCACGGAGGTGGACGACGGCAATTTTGAGCCAAAAGAGCCTGCGGAAGCGCGCGCGTGCTTCGGCAATCAAATAGGCTGCATCCTACGGGCAACCGCCACCATCAAAGATGCGAAACTAAGGAAGATACCAAATATGAAGCAGTCCCTCCTAACGAAGCTGCACCAGGTGTTCTTGTTCCCGGGCCGGGATGAAATCAAATATAAAAATTCAGATAAAGACCCGGCAATGAAGAAGATAAACAGACGCGCCATGGGCAAGTTTAGCGGCGCGTTGTCCGCCTGGAAAGTAAGGGTGAAAGAAAGGATCATCGACAAAAAGGAACCCTACTCCGAGATTGTAAAGGATAATCCGACAATTACGGAAGAGCAGTTTGAAATATTCAAGGCGGCTTGCGTTGCCGAAGCTGCCAAAGAAAAGTCGGAGTACATGAAGGGGCTTCAAGAGAGGAACATGGGGTGCCACCACCTCGGAAGCCGTGGTTACGCGGGGAAGAGGTCCATATGGGCCAAGGAGGACGCGGAACGCGAAAGTCTGGGCATCCCAGACCCCTTGGCGGAGTTCACCGTCCTGCAGGAGCGTGACGTCCTCAGGGCCCGGTACCATTGGGACCCAGTCAAGAAGGTTTTCGAGACGGACGCGGTCACGACGGAGTTCATGAGACTGCTGGTAATTTTTAATTTACCCCCTAATTTTAGCTTCTGATCAATTCGACTGCACGTTTAGTTATATTTGTAAACGATCCTTATTCCTTTTGCAGAGAGAGCAGCACAGGATCGCGGCCGAAAGCGACTCGCCGTCTGAGGCGTTGGCGAGGCCCAAGTGGGACACCCCATTCAACCGGGCCTTGAACATATTGAAAGGACTCCCGGTGGACACTCGGCCGTCGTATGGACGCGTGCACGGCGTCGGAGACGGCGCCACGTGGAAGAAGTACTACCGTGAGACCACGGAGGAGAGAAAGGAAAGACGGAGGTTAAATGAAGAAAACATCGACAAGAAGGTTGCGATTGCGGTTGATAAGAAATCAGTTGAGACAGTCGCAGCAGCGGTAGCTGCCGCAAAACAGGAGATTGCAGCTTCGTATGGTGTCTTGGTTCCGGCTATCGTCAGTTGGAGCAGGCAAAATCCAAATAAAGAGGTAGCGGACTTTCCCCTTTCCAACTTCTTCGGGAGCAGCTTGACTAGCATTGCACCAGCACCTGCTCCTACACCAGCTCCTGCACCGGCTCCCGCACCTGCTCCTGCACCTGCTCATAGCAGCCCGTCCTCCGTCTCGGACGTGCTCGGCGGTGCTTCGTCTTTGGCTGAGCTCGACGCCCTCACGGTACCTGTCACACCGGCCCTCTTCAATAAATGTGTAATCTCCCGTTTCCATTGCCTTTCGGATGTCTCACGTCGCAGACATGTCTTTGCAGGCCAACGTAACCCCGTGCACCATATTGTACACCATCAGCGGCCAGAAGGTGGGCGTGGGGAAGGCGACGATAGTGAAGCCGAAGGAACAATTGTTCCACAGCCGGCCGATCCCCCCTGACGTCTTCAAGGTTTCCGTGGCCAGTGTCAAACCGGGCCACGAGAATTTGGCTCCTCCGGTACTAGGGGGAGACGACGACGAGACCCCGCGGCGGCTTGGCGATTGCAAGAGGTGGGTCCTGTTGTGGCCAAAGAGTCTGCTTCGTTTGGAGGCGGCCGGGAGCACACCCACGATCACGCAGCCTCAGCAAGGTATGAACATCAACACCCCACCTACCCAATTAGCGTCGCCTGTCGTGCCGGGTGATAGCGGACGGGGTGAGGAAGAGGCTCCATTAGTCCATGATGATGTCGCCGCCGTCGAAGAAGCAATGCATGATATCGATGCCATCGATGAGGATGACGATGACACTCTACAGTATCTCAATACTGGCGCCTATGGCGACGGAGGATTGATGGCTCGGCAGTATGAGTACTCAGGGTTTGAGCGTCATGAGTCGGTGCCTGAATTGCCGCCTCCGGAGGCTGAACGTATTATAGACGACCTTCCAGTAGCAAAGAAGCATAGGAAGAGAGCGAGGAAAGGCAACAAAGCTGCTTCTATGATCCAGCCGCCTCCGCAGCCTCGGGTTCAAGACCGTATACCTGTCATGGGTGCGGCGAAATACCATATCCCCGGTGAACCAATCCTACGTAAGGCAGCGGTAGAGGCCATATACTGCGATCTTAGGAGACTTCATGACGATGTGCTGCGAAGAGAGAAAAGCCTGATCGCCTCGCAAAATCCAGGATACCCGCTCTACGTGGTTAACGTGCCGCAGCAAAGGTTGTATGTCGACACATTCCCCGCGGAAAAGTTCTTCCTTCGATTCGATTACATCTTCGACATGTTTCACTTGAAAAAGTTGGATTTTACGTTTGTCCGCCTTTTTGCCTTGTACATGAACTACATCATCAGGATTGAGCAGATACCTTATATCTGTGTCGCTGACCCGTACTTCATGCACGAGAGCTTCTTGGCAGTCTGCAAAAAGCACCGTGAATACGCGAGTAACTACATCGCCGATTTCATGGTCGGCAATAAGGACAAGGAGACGATTCTCGTGCCTTATCATCCCATGTAAGTCATCCGCGCGGATATCCTTCCTTCGATTTCAATCATTTCATTTGCACGCGTGGAGGCTAATTTGAGGTGTACTTATTTTGCGCAGCGACAGGCACGCCGTCCTCATCATCCTTTACCCCCGAGTCTCCCACGCTCTTTACTTGGACTCGTCGAAGAACATGAAGAAAAAGGATTACACCCACATCAAGTCTGTTCTCGACAGTGCTATCTTTACGTACGGCGTACGGGGTGGAGAGATCACGCTCAGGAAGACAAGGAACCGCGCGCCCTGCTTCGGCCATAAGACTGACTTCTGCTGCATCCAGCAACCGAGTGGTACTATCAGTGATGGATTCTATGTCCTCCACCACATGCAGGAGTACAAACGGGATCAGCAGAACCTTCGCATGTCACCTAGATCCGGCGATGCCCATATTCTGCAATGGGCAAAGAACCTAGGAGATATCCCGGATCATCGACTCCGAGCTGAGTTCTATCACATCCAGCGTGAACTTGCCCAAATCATCATGAAAGAGGTCCTCGAAAAAACAGGGATGTTCTACGAAGAAGGGCAAATGTCGCGGGAAGACGTCCGAACACGCGTAGCCGCTCAGCGTCTCGACCTGAAGCCTTTCACTGCGCTCGGGGACTATCTCCCTGACTTGCATGGATGGCACGACATGTTGGAGTGATTGACGATATATGACAATGTGTCCGTTTAGTCCATACTTTCTCTATGACGAAACTTTGAGTTATGCACGACGAAACTTTATTTGTGATGTAATTAAACCGTCCTCCTCAACTAGCGAAGATCACTCTAGTTAGGGCATTTTGGGTACGATGAACTTTGTTATTTATGCTTATGATATGTTGCTTCTATTTTTGCCAAGTCTGTCTCTTTCTGTTGCTCAACTATATATGTTGCGTATCATCAACTCATGTGACGATGCAGGTGCATAGATCATCGATGGCGAAGAAGTGCTACGCCAGGAGTATACGACGAGTGGCCGGAGTGTCAGGCCCAGGTGTACCGGTTTCCGGTTTCCGAGCGACAGTCAGTAGTTAGTTTAGGTTCACGCTAGTGCGAGAGAGGGATACGAACCGACGCCTCAAGAAGTACTAAATTATGTATGATGAGACATGTCATGTAACTTGTATAGCTATATCGTGATTATGATGTGACGACATGATTTGTGTTGGATGATATGATGAGACTATTATGTGTATGATATGATGAGCATATTGCATGTTTATGATATGATTAGAATACTGTATGAAACCTGTACAGAAACATCGCAAATACGTAGCAAAAAAAAGATATGAGAAAATATAGTAGTAGCGCTCTTTAGCGCTGGACAGGAAAACGCTGCTGCTAAAGGACTTAGCAGTAGCTGCTGCTAAAGGACTTAGCAGTAGCGCTGGTATGGAAAGCGCTACTGCTAAGTAGGTATAGCAGTAGCGCGTGTCAAAACGCGCTACTGCTAAACTTTAGCTGTAGCGCCGTATCAGTAGCGCGGGTACCCGCGCTACTGATACACCAAATACTCGTGCTACTGCTAGGGTTTTCCCTAGTAGTGTGATAGAACAGGTGCCTAATTAAATTTGCATCCCATCTTCTTGTCCCGTTCATGAATAATTCACACACCCATTTTAGTCTACTTCTATTCTTTTTGGCAATAACTTTTAGGCTCGACTTTCTAGGTAACCAATTATCTCTCCATCAAACACTCTCCAGATTACTCTTTCTTTAGCAGTTTCAACCCATGCATAATGCCTTGCCAATTCACCGACATGGACTGTGGAAAGACTGTATCTAGTATGTGACCATTGAGATAATAATTTGCCTCCAATACCTTAACACATAACAAATCCGGTATACCAATAAACGCCAAGCCTGTTGAGCCAAGAGTGATTGACTAAATAACCTGATATCACGGAAACCCATGCCACCCTCTCCTTTTGGTCTTGTGAGATTATCCCAAGCTACCCAATGGGTTTTCCTCTTGTCTTCCTCGTCTCCCCACCAAAAATTCCTTATAATCTGAGCAAGCTCCTCAGATTATGAGGCTGGAAATTTAAAAATTCCCATGGCGTACACTGGAAGCGCTTGCAACACTGCCTTGATTTGAGTTTCTTTTATGCCGCTAGAAGCATACTTTTCAATCCAATCTGACGATGTTTTTAAAGCCTTATCTTTGGTTGATTGGAATTTACCAACCTTCACTCTACCCTCTGGCACCGGTAAACCAACGTACTTATCCTCAAAACCTTCCACAACATCTTTAAGAATAACCATCGTCGCAACTTGATCTTCCACGCTGCACTTTTTGCCAAACTTAATCGAACACTTATCGGGGCTCAAAAGCTGACCAGTTCCCTCTTCATAAACCGACAGAATATTTTTAATGATTAAAGCTTGATCTATGGACCCCTTGAAAAATAGGAGGCTATCATCTGCAAAAAGAAGATCAGAAATACGTGGAGCTTGTCTGTTCAAATGAAACTCTTTTAGAGCTCCTTTGTCACATGCATCCTTTAACACCAAAGAGAGGGCCTCAACCACAAAAAGAAACAAATACGTAGATAATGGATCCACAAAAAGGTATGAGTTTTTCAGACCCACTACTTGATGAAATCAACGGCTCAGGTCTATTATATACTCGCACCTCTCGTGTGAAAAGAGAAGGTAAGAGGACCATGTTAAAACGGCTCGAGGGAGGAAGGATGTATGTAAAACTGAAATAAGGACGAGCGGAGCACAGAACCTTGCTTTCTCTAAAATAGACTATAGATAATTGCACCTACATTACAACGAGAGCATAAATATTTTATCAGTTTAGCATGTGATTTTTTTGTCCATATTAGTAAGATTGTGTAAAAATAGAATTTTTATTTAGTATAAATTTATTGATCTATCAAAGAAAACATAATTTTATTTGGTGAGTCACTATTCACTAAGAGGTGATGTAGTTGATGCAATTTTCAAAAAACTGATGGAAAAAATCAGAAATAAAAACTCAAAATGAAATGATAAGGGAGCCCTAAGATTGGATGAAGGCGGAGCGAACGACGGAACCTTAGACTTACATGCTTTTTAATTAAGTAGGAAAAGGAAGAGAGGTGTTACTCATCACCTACGGGAGAACAGAACATGTCGACCGGTTTAATCACAAATCGATGTCAACAGATGAAGTAGACGCAAAATTCCTACGTTCTCACTCACCATCACGTTGCTATACTTCGATTTCTCACGCGTTCATCCAGCCCAGCCACATGCATCGGTAGCCGACGAGGCGTCAAAGTCAAACTATACATGATGTTCCAGTCTGTGCACCGACCTATGTTTGACAGCCCAATTCATGTGCTCCATTTCAGCGTGTATGATTTTGAGACAGAGACGGAATTTTCAAATGTGAATATGTAAAAAAAAAAGTCATTTTTGGAAAATATGTAGAGTAATAAAAAGCAAGAAAAGCAACGTTGTTGTGATCGGAAGACAACATTAGGATCTCTTTAGGACAAGCAATCACGACACGACGACACCAAAATTTGTTAAGGGGTCATTACATATGCCTACATCTTTGAGTACACGATGTCTAAATTTTATTTCTTTTATGACATTTTCATCTATTTTTTCATCTAATGTTGTTAAATTGCATATAAAAAGACATTTTTACCCTTGATGTAATATGAGCCGGTCATCTGGCGCAAGTCGCCCGCTCCCCGATCCATGCATCCATCCCCGTCAATGCATCGGTGCTTAGATGAGGTGTTAAGTGCATTAAAAATCTTAGCAACCAGTCTTTTCAATGCACAGGTGCTTAGCTTTTGTTGCTAAGCTTTCCTCATGAAATTGTTTAATAATTAAATGTCTTCATACATTGGTTGATAATCATTTTGCATAGGTTCTCATGCTTAGCACCGCTTCTTTCTGAGGCACCAAAATATTCTCTTTTCTCTTTAATTGATTTATCATATCAATTTTTTTTACTTATTATGTGACACCCTTAGCACCTGTACACGATGAAGCATCGAAAATGACACAATCACGCCCAACACTTGATAGCATTGGCTGAACGGCCACACAACCGCGTAAGCACGGCCGTAATTAACAGCTCATGTGCATGCATGCAAGCACGCATTAACCAGCTGATTCTCTCAATTCCAACTTGGTCCATCCATCTAGCCAGCCGGTTTGGCTGCACGAGTCGCCTCACGGTAGCGCTCCTTGCTCTTAGAGCATCTATACCCGGATGCCTCAAAAGACCCCTCATACGAAAGAGAAGGAAAAAAATGACCCAACCGGATCCCTCATATCATCCTTATACGCCCGGGCTGTTCACGAACCCTCATATCCATCTCAAATATAGGGAGGATATGAGGGCTCGCGGACTCGCCCGGGCGTGCCCGGTCAATCCGCCACGTAGGACGCGACCCCACACCGAACCACCTTTTCTTTTTTTATTCATTCTTTTCTTTCTTTCTCTTCCTCTTCACCAATCACGTGCAAGTGACTGGACATATGAGGAAGAAAATGAGGAGTGTGGCTGCGCGGACGGACAAATAGGAAACACGCCCGGTCACTAACCAGGCGCGTCCGCGGGCGTTTAGGGGGTCATATTTGCTATGTGTAGATGCTCTTATATCTGCGTCGCCAGCGTGACGACCCGAGCCCGCGTTACACACATCCCGAGAAGACACGCCTGTACATAAGAGCTAGCATAAGCACTTGTTCAAAAAAAAAAATTGGAACTTGGCTACGCCCCTAGCAATCAAACCGGCCAGATACACACATGCAGACAGAGATCTGCATGCAGCTACTCAGCTACGTATCCGCATACAACAAATCAAGCCGTCTGGACAAGTATTCTGTCATCATTAGCATTTAAAAAAAAATGGTCACATACCACATGAAGGATAAACGGGTATTTTTTATGTGTCATTTAACACCGTTAAGGCTTAAAATAGATGAAAGTATCATAAAAGACATAAAATTTAGACTCAGTGTCACGTAGGGAAGATATTGTTTTTCGATGTCAAATAGGGCAAAAATATTTAACACAATGTTAAATAAGGATTTCTCTCTTTCGAGTACTCTATTGCAAGACAACAATATTTTCAAGTCCAATGTGTAGTCAATTCATACATATACCCGTCACATAGTCACATTTATGAAATATTTGTAGAGTTAATTTTACTTTATACCCTTTAAAACATTAAGAACCCATTCAAGACATTCTGGTGTCATGTCACTCGAATATTACATGATTTTCCACACACAAATATTACATGATTGATTTGTAATATATTTTGTTTGGTCGCAACAAGGAAAAACAAATGTTTTTTCTATGACATTCGAATGAATAAAAAGATCGATAAAAAGATCTTTTGGAATGAATTGTAGAAAATTGTCGATGGAATACAATCCTACAAATCAAACAACCCAGATAGGAGAAATTCACAAGGATTTAAATCCTTTGAAGTTCCATTAAACACCATCTGAACCAAAGACACACTCATGAAGGGTTGTATGCGATGAGAGACTTCCGTAAGAGTTGACTAAAGCAAAAGAATATTTAGAGTAGAAGCCCTTTGGATTAACTAATGTGGCCACCAATATTTATTGGCCTCTCTTACTCAAAATATTTTCATACGAATGTTCGGTAATATTTTCTATGTTCGATGTATCATTACATTCTCTAGAGCTTTTTCCTTGGAATTCATTTGCATTGCATTTTGTAGAAATATCCATCGGCTAAGTCTTCTTGAAACTATTATTCTTGCTTTCCAATGATGCAACCAAACAACATACACTGCAAATTCAATCATGTAGGATTTAAATGGGCATGAACATTGCAATACCAATCAAAGAGGCGCATGCACCTTATCTGTATTTATATTTAAAAGAAAAACATGTGCGACAGTTTGTGTGGGAGGAGGAAATCATGGCGTGTTATTATTAGATCTTGTCAAGTTATGCGTTTTTTTAATTTCGAGTTCCAACGAAAACATGTATACATGGGGGAAAAAAAAAACTCCGTAGCATCGTGAGTTGCACACAGCCAAATCATTACTACACCGTTCGTACAAATGCCACCAAAACGTGAAACGTGTGGGTCATCGAGAACATGAATTCAGTTGCATCTATGAAAACCACCACACAGACAGGGGCATACGTCGATCCCTGACAAGTGCAACAGCAACAAAAGTGTAGATGTTTTTTTTGGTTATCAAGCAATCTTATTTTAAGAATGCGGTTACTGGCTTCTGCCGAGAAGTAGGCATCAGTAGGCAGTGGCACATCACCCAACTACTGGTCCCCTGAATTATCCAATGACTAATCCAATCACAACTAAGCAGAGCCAGAGCTGCTTGCTAAATGAAACATAAATAAGCAGCGTAATCCCACGACTAGCTCTCGGCGATCTTTGTCACTGCCTTGAGCCACCTACCAGACATGAAGCGGCAGCTCGCGGCCACGCTGCTGGTCCTGATCGCGCTGCCGGCGTTCGCCGCGTCCGCTCCGGGCGCCGGGATCGCGGCGCTGCTCACGCACGCCGACGCCGGCCTCGGGCTCGCGAGGCCCGAGCTCGTGCGGCGTATGGCGCACCGGTCCAGGGCGCGGCGGCGGCGGCTGCTGTCGTCGCAGGCGACGGAGGCGGATCGCCCGGTGCGCGCCGGCCTCGGCGCCGGCGCCGGCGGCAGCATCGTGACGAACGAGTACCTGGTGCACCTGTCCGTGGGCACGCCCCCGCGGCCCGTGGCGCTCACGCTCGACACCGGCAGCGACCTCGTCTGGACGCAGTGCGCGCCCTGCCTCGACTGCTTTGATCAGGGGATGCCGCTCCTGGACCCCGCCCGGTCGTCCACCTACGCCGCGCTCCCCTGCGACGCGCCGCTGTGCCGCGCGCTCCCGTTCACGTCCTGCGGCGGCGGTGGCGGCAGCGGAGGGAGCTGGGGCGAACGGAGCTGCGTCTACGTCTACCACTACGGCGACAAGTCGCTCACCGTCGGCCAGCTCGCCGCCGACCGCTTCACCTTCGGCAATGCGGACGGCCACTCCGAACGGCGGCTAACGTTCGGCTGCGGCCACTTCAACAAGGGCATCTTCCAGGCGAACGAGACCGGCATTGCCGGCTTCGGGCGGGGTCGGTGGTCGCTGCCGTCGCAGCTCGGCGTGACCAGCTTCTCCTACTGCTTCACGTCCATGTTCGAGTCCAAGAGCAGCCTCGTGACGCTCGGCGCGGCGGCCGAGCTCCGGAGCGGCACCGTCTTCCAGTCCACCCCGCTGATCAAGGACCCCTCGCAGCCGTCGCTCTACTTCCTCTCGCTAAAGGGCATCAGCGTCGGCTCGAAGCGGCTGCCGGTGCCAGAGCGGCGGCTCCGGTCGACGATCATCGACTCGGGCGCGTCGATCACGACGCTGCCGGAGGAGGTGTACGAGGCGGTGAAGGCGGAGTTCGTGGCGCAGGTCGGGCTGCCGGTGATCGGCGCGGAGGCCGGCGCGGCGCTGGACCTCTGCTTCGCGCTGCCGGCGACGGCGCCGTTCTGGAGGCGGCGGGGGCGGGGGCGGGGGCGGGCCAGGGCCGCGCCCGTGGCCGTGCCGTCGCTGACGCTCCACCTGGACGGCGCCGACTGGGAGCTCCCGCGCGGCAACTACGTGTTCGAGGACCACGGCGCGCGAGTCATGTGCCTGGTGCTGGACGCGGCGGCCGGGGAGCAGACCGTCATCGGCAACTACCAGCAGCAGAACACGCACGTCGTCTACGACCTCGACGGCGACGTGCTGTCCTTCGCGCCGGCGCGGTGCGACGAGCTCGTAGCGTCGCTATAGTGGTGGTAAAACTGTACAGTACAGAGGAGTAGTAGAACTCGTAGCACTGATCGGGTGGAAACGCGCCGACGTGGGCGTGGTAGACTGAAGCGGCAGAGTAAATTTTGTGCGCGGTGAGCACGCATGGGCCCTTCTAGTGGAAGGCCGGGCGCTTCGGTTGTACTGTACAGAATTAGGAAAAATCCAAAGCTAAGGAGAACATGTCCTTGGAGCAAACTCTAGCAAAGTCGTCGTGTTGATCAAATTTTTTCATATGGTGATTTTGATTAAAAAGCCATTTTAATAGAGTAGGCATATACCTTCATATATCGTCATAATTTATGAAACGTGCATCGTATCTGTCCTCTCATCCTTCATATTTGGCGACTTCGAGCTGCCTTTTAAAGCGCACTACATACATCAACATGTAGCACACAAAAAAAAACTTCGGATGATCCCAATGGGATAGCAGAATGATTGGGAAAAGAGTATGTCCCATTGATGAGTGGCTGTCATGATTATGAAGAGAACAAATATGAAAACTCCAAGTTTGCGTGGCACCTCGGTAGCTTCTACAATACATATGGAGATTTTGCCAACATGACGACTCTGTTAGAGTTGTTCCTAGGAGTCGTAAGCAAAATCTGGCCGGCGGGTCTCAAGATTTTGCTCCCGCTCGTGCCTAGCACCTAGAAGTTTACCGCTGTAATCTTGAGGTGTTGCTCTTCTTTAAGCTTGTACATAACTTTTCTTCTATTTTTATTTTCCAAAAAGGCAAAAGGCCATATATTAAGTCAACCAACCCTTACAAAAGGATCCTTACTTAAAATTAAAAAAATGCACACATGTCATTCGAGGGGGGCATCTTCCTCCTGCACTCGTCGGTGATGCGCTGTGAAGGAAGTTCGATGCCACTTCTGGACCCCAAAACACCATCGAATCCAGGGAAACGTTGATGCAATGGCCAAGTCACTGGTCCGAGCCAGACGACGTCGATGACAACAATTTGAAAAATAAACTGCTATCCCGAAGAAGATTGGACGACCAACCCAGGTCAGGCCAGACAGGTTTGGGGAGACCTAAGCTCATGAGCTCCCCTATGACGCCTAAACTGGACGAACATCGCACATCGAAGAAGGAGCCAAAGGACCAAGATACGAAGCGTCGTCGTGTCTCCAACACCTTTGAGCACCACTTGCGAAACATGAAGAGACAACCGGATCCATCACTCCATGAGCGGCGACCAAACGATCCACCATCCTCCTCTACATCGTCGGCGATGCGACCAGGACTCGGGGAAACCTTATTCTTGATCCGCATGGCACCACCATTGCCACCACAACACCGTCGCTGGCGAACCAAACTCTAAGCCTAGGAGACCTAATTATAATGTCGCAACGCAGATCCAGGTCCCCACCCAATCACGCGGCTGGGAGCGTGTGGAGCGGTGGTGGTTGTCTAGTGTTTCTAGTGGAGAGGGAGGCTTTGCTCTTCCTTTCTGGAGCAGAATTTTATGTACACAACTTTTCTTTTATTAATTTATTAATACACAAATATTTTGTTTATTTTTCTAAATAAAAAAAAAAGAACATGTTTGTTTGTTCCGCGCTAGCTTTTTTTTGCGGGTAAAGACTTGTTATTACTCAAACATAGTCATCATTACAATCTTTTTTTTTGCGCAATCGTCCTCATTACAATCAACTTTGCAAAGAACCACAACCAGAAATGAGTGCCATGTGAATTTAAAATATATTTTAAAACACAATATTTCCTAAAGATAAATCAACCATACCACAAAACTTTGTGTGCGAATTTGACACACAGCTGAGGAGACAAAAATGGAACCTGGTTATGAACATTACTAACAAACATCTACTGTTAGTAGTGATGACCCATAGTTTCGATAGCTTAGCTCTAAGAGCATCTACAGCCGGACCCCCTATATGTTCCTCAAACGTCCGGAACGCCCTCCCGGTCACTGACCGATCACAAAAATGCGACCCAACCGGACCCCTCATATCCGTCTCAAACGCCCGGACTGACCGGCACCCCTCATATCCATCTCAAATATGGGGCCGATATGAGGGCTCGCGGACGCGCCCGGACACGCCCGGTCAGTCCACCACGTAGGACGCGACCCCACTCCGGACCACCTTTTCTCTTTTCTTATTCATTATTTTCTTTCTCTCTCTTCTTCTCCACCAATCATGTGCAAATGACCGGACATATGAGAAGAAAAATGAAAAATATGGTTGCGCGGACCAAATTATAGGGGCTCAAAACGGACACGCCCGGTCACTGACCGGGCGCGTCCGCGGGCGTTTAAAGGGTCAGATTTGCTAGGTCCGTCTGTAGATGCTCTAAGTCCTCGGTCAAAAATCACAGCAGGTACGTGTAAGTCACCATGCGCCACTCGCAAAAATAAAATTAAAAAATAAGTCACCATGCGCCAAAAGGCTCGGTGAAGATGCATTTAGCTTTCGGCGCTTTGTCGGCAGGTCAATACGAGGCCTACTTTGGTGTGCAAAAGGGTCAAAATCTGCGACCTAACTTATATGCACTGCTACAGGCCCCTAACTCTTTGAAAAAACATTCCCGGGAATCCGGCGTTTTCATTCCGCACATATGCCATTTGGGACAATAATATAGGCCATTCGGGATGATAATCTACGAGGTCGGGGACGTTGACATGCCAAAACAAAGGCGAGCCGATGACATATGGCATAGAAGTCCAGGCCATACCGTATGGCCCGTCTGCCTGTGCCAAATCGCAGGTGTGGGCGCAAGACCTTGGGATCTACGACAGTAGGAATATGGGATCGTAATCTATAGGAGACTGGGGAGGTTGGGGAGTGGGGACGTTGACATGCCTACGTATGGTGAGTCCATACGCGGGCATCGAAGTCCACGCCAGGGCTGGAGATGCTGTCATGGCTGCACGGTGCAATTCTCAATCATGACATTTGGAACAAACATACAGACGGAGGTGGCATCAAAATTCATCACGTTTCCAACGCATTACAGGGACATCCCCGCATGTCAGCCCTGTTTTCTCACAAAAACAGTGCCATATGGAAGGAAGCTGAAACTGTCTAGACAATCTAAACATCAAGTCGCTCTGCTCCACCAGGATTCATGAAACTGGCAACGTTTCATCTCAAAGGTCACAAACTAATGCAAGCACACCCACACACATACTCATCAACCGAGCAGTCAAATTTCTGTGTACATCCGGGCCTACATATGCTACTGCTGTTGTACAGAGATCATTCATGTGCAGATGGATGGCCTACGTTAGCTACATTAGTCAATTTGTCAACTACAGATGTCAGTCAGTGACAACCCCCCTACTACCCTCCCTCATCTTTCATCATCCACCAGATGTAGCTACTTGTTCTCTGTTACAAGACTAAACTAATGACTGCAGAGATGACATGACAATGTACAGAGCATATTTCACAAAATCTGCCCTCGGATAACTTAATTAGTGGATGAATTCACCCATGCCGCCACGTCATCTGAGTGGCATCAGCTCAAGGGGTCAAACCTTCTGGCTGGAAGCTCAAATCACACTGCAAGGGCTCGGGGTGTGCACCATTTTATAACCTCCGCCCGTCCGTGCCCCCATTGGCTGTGTGATGAGAAGGTAACACTGGCCAGCCCCGCTTGCTGCAATCTGCTTTTGGGACGCCGGGCATGAAACCATGTTCCCTGGCCATGGAGGAAGGAGCCACTTCAATAGGCTACTGCTATCCACCAACAGGCCCTTGTACTACAACATCCTGATTCCGTTGCTTCTTTTTGGAGGAGCCACGGCGAGTATAAACAAGTCTCTTTGGAGGGTGTTGTTTCTGCGACACAGCTTGGTCAGATGTAATAGCAGGCTCCTTTTTAGCTGTTTCTTCATGCTGCAATGTCATATAGTTCAAATACAATGAGGAGATGCAACAGAATATAAATCAACAGCAGAAATAAATAAATAAATACTGAACCTTTTTATGTGTTGACTTTGTCTCTCCGTCTTCTAATGTCTGCAAGGCATTATCTGTTGACTTTATTTCTCCATCTTCTGATTTCTGCAAGGCATTATCTGTTGACTTTGTTTCTCCGTCTTCTGATTTCTGCAAGGCGTTATCTGTTGACTTTGTTTCTCCGTCTTCTGATTTCTGCAAGGCAGTAGGTGCTCTTTCTTGAAGATTCTTATGAGCGAGTGATTCCACATCATCCAACTTACGCTTGTATGATATTGTTGATGTCGAACTGTCAGCTGTATTCCTATCAGTGTCCTTGCTATGCACTGGAAACCTGATGGTGTGTTTCCTGGGAATAGTACTATCCACTGTCACATCGTCTGATCTCACTGTGATATCATCCGACCTTTGCCTTTTTCCACCATATGAATTGTTATTAACGGAAGTAGTGGCAGATTCTGAACTTGCTCCAGGTGCAGGCGTATAACATGAAGCCCGCATCGAGAAGGCAACATAGTCCCTCTTCACAGCAAGTATATCATGTTCACATACAAGCAACTCTCTCTGATATGGAAAAAAAAGTTGGCATGTAAAAACTCCATAACTATTGAAGCTAGACAACTAACGTATGACAAAGTATCATATAAACTGGCATCAAAAACCATGTATACAATTGATGTTTTGAAGTATGCTCTTTACTGTATCTCAGATGTGTATTTAATAACTAATATGTTTTGTTTAATAGTGTATCTGTGTGTAGCCACCATCACACCCACTCACTTTGAAATCAACTACCCAGAATCTTATATTATTTGTGAATTCCCCATTTCTAAATGTCTCGCAACCACATGATATGTACCAAATCACCTGGACAGGAAAAACAGTACAGTAGATATTTGGAACGCCTGTCAAGAAGTCTAAACTAGTCAAACCTGGTTCATAGTAATTTTTAACCTGCAACCCAGTTCCGTGAATGATATATCTTAAGTATCCGACATCCGTCACCTTAAAACAATATGCCCACCCACCACAACTAAGTAACTGGGTGATTAAAGCCCAGCATTGGTAAGTAAAAAAGAACATATCTGCAAACATAAAAATCTATGGAAAAGGAGAAGGAGAAGGGACCACTCCTCAAATTTTCTGCTGCAACCCACTCTGTTTCAAGATACAAGTCACATGTTGCGGTGGGGCGGGTATCTGGGGAACTTTGTTAAGTACTAGAATGTTCAATATATCTAAGTGTCTGAGTATGTGTGATCAAATTTATACTCACTATGTCCATGCATCAATTGCTCACCAAAGTATACTAAGTTCAACTTGAGACTGAAGGGATAGTTCAGTAGAAAAATATCCACAACTAAGGCGTTGATAGAAAATCAGATACAATAATTGTGAAATCAAATGATGCAAGTCACTCAGCACTATCACTACTGACACAAAGGAATAATGCCAGTAATTCTCGAAGAGATCATACTAGTGCCTGATGAAGTCTAGTTTTCTGGGCAACCAAAAGGCACAAAAAGTAAATGCATATCACAGATACGGTACCTTCTCCTTTTCTCTTTTAACAACCCTCTCGCAAAGAAGACGTAATCTTTCCAATTCAACCTGCCACGTGAGAGGTAATATTACGTTAGCATAAAGCACGTTTAACCCTAAGGAGTTCATAAGCAGAAGTTGCTCTTTTACTGCACAAGCCTTGTTTGTGTTAGTGATATATGCAGAGTCATTAGTGCCCCTTATAATGATCTATACTAAAGATAAACCAACTCAGGACAGAGCGTTTATGGCTTCGTCGAATATTAACCTAAGGACACAGAGCGTTTAAGGCTTCATCGAATACTAACCTATGGAAATGACCTTGTTTATAACACTTAACATACAGATGCCACCACCAGTAATAGAAACACTGGCTTCAAGCTAGCATTGAGTACACATTACCAAAATCCAAATAAATTAGGAGTTCATATTTCATCAGCATAATTGCTTCAAACTGGTCCAGAGATAATACTTTCTAAAAATATTTTTCTGAACTT
Source organism: Elymus sibiricus (assembly GCA_039707655.1). Lineage (NCBI taxonomy): Eukaryota > Viridiplantae > Streptophyta > Magnoliopsida > Poales > Poaceae > Elymus > Elymus sibiricus. Next base: position 116,939,374 of record CM077675.1, read on the forward strand.
CCAGATAAATATCCTACAAAGCATCTACAGCTTGAAAAAGCTAAAAGCAAAAGCAATGCAGTTATTTTTTTTGTAAACCCTACGACTACTAGTTATCAGATAGCCACATACATTAATCTGGTCAGCTTGGGATACAGTTTAGCAGTAAACTAAAGCTGCTCGTTAGTACCTATTAAAATAGCCGGCATGGCACATGCCACAGATATTGGCATATAAATTCAAATTCGAAGGTTCTTACATAGCGCTACTTTCAGGTTTCCAGCTAATACCTACAAAGCAGAACTACATAAAGCATGCAATGGACACATTTACCCTCATTTGTTTCATGATCTTGACTTCCGCAGGTCCATATTGTTGAGAGTCAACCTGTGAAAGTTTACAAATAAGAAAATAAGAGTATTGTTAACATAAGACTGCTGTAGAAGAAGAAAAAGAAAATAAGAGTATTGTTAACTTAAGACTGCTATAGAAGAATATTATAGTCTACATTTCTATTGTACTAGCAGACAAATAAAAGGCGGATTTTGAGGGAAGCCAGTTCCTTGTTGCAGATCAAAGATATCCAGCTAAACATCTTAAAGCAACACTTACCTTTTTTTGCTCAATACTGTGATTGCCACAATATGCTTTGTGTTGCCACAAGCTCCCAAACTTTTTTGTGTTCATGTAAAGACCAGCATCTCTAGCACATGCAGGGTGGAAAGTAACTTGACAGCCTACAGTGCTGCACTGCATGGTTGAAAGAGAAAAACATAGCAAAGAATGAATTGGCTTGTCTTATCATTAGAGATTAGGTCCAACGAATAATTTACAAGTTCAGACCTTCAAGCATGTGCCAACATTGTGTTGGCAGATCGAGCATGTGTCTTTCCCCTTGAGAAGACCCTCCTTAGATAGATCCAAATAGTCAGAATATTACAATAAGATAATTAGCAGGAACTTATAATCGATGTCTTCAGGTGGTATCAATATATAAACAATGAAATAAAATTATGGAGACCTATTTAAGTATTTATTTCTCAATATTAAAATTATGAGCATGTGTGATGCTGGAAAGAGGTTAGTACCATTCCATCTACTGAATTGCATTGTCCCCTTTTGAATGAGTTATCCAAGAGCCACTACAGAAATTTGACGAAGTCAATAATGTCAATAAGTTAAGCAAGGCAGCAATATGAAAAATAAAGATGCAAGACAAAGTACCTCGGCACAAAAAGCATGAACCCATTGCCCGTTTGTAGTCTTACGAAGAGCTCCTGATGTACCATGGCACAAACCACACTGCACCAACCAGGATTTTGAACCACTGCAGTCTGATTGACTATCCGACACCACAGCATCTGATAGCATCTCTTGGCAACGTTCACACTTCCAGGGGCCAGTGGGATTCGTTCGACTCTGGTAACAATCCAAGTGGACAGCAGCCTGCAAAACATGCGGGGTTAATGATTTATTGAAGTGCAACACGAGGAAATTACAAGAAGGGGGATACAAAGCACCTTGCAGCTTGAGCAGAGAAATACTCGGTTCAATACAGTCTCACGTCGCATGCACACATCACACGGAAGACCATTTTTCTTGGAAAATTTTGCCAGATCAAAAATGCCAAAATTAGTATCTGCTGAGACTTTACTGTTAGAAAATGATGGATCCTTTGTTTGTGGCAACGAAGTCAATTGGCTGAGTCTTAAAGATCCAGCATGAACTTTGGTAATACTCTGCAACAAAAAACAGAAAAATATGAACATCCATAGCACAAGATCAATGAAACAAGCACAAGAACAATATAAACCTCTTGTTTGACAGGCACAGCGTCATTTTCAGTCTCTTTCCGAATGTTTACATCTTTTGAGGTGGGTGCAGCTAAAGGTACAGTTGCAGCTAGGATAGCATGAGCTTCTTTGTGTCTCCGCTCTGTGTTCCCGCGTTTCTTAGCTTCCCTTATATCACGAAGGAACTGATTCACAATGATATGGTCCCATTTTCTTTTATTGGAAGAATCCATTTCTTGAGAAAGACTCTGGACAACCTTAGGCATAAGATCTTCTGCAAGATATAATGAGAACTGAAACATCGATTCAGAAAGCAGAAGAAATTACTCAACTATTCAGTTAAGTTTGCACTCTCAAGACCAGTCAGTTGATATATCTGTAAATAAATATAACAGGACAGCAACCAAAATGGTTCGATACTTGTGTAAAAATAAATACCATAAGAATTAGAAATGAACTTAGCAAATAGAAAGAACGCGTCCTTACCATATCTCTGGTTCATAGCAACAACATCATTGAGTAGCCTGGATTGTAAATAAACTATTTCTCCTTCTATTTCGTCATGGGGTGAATGCTCCAAAATACCTAATGACTCTGCTTTAGAAACCTGATCAACTGCAACTATATCTGTTAATTGCTCAAGTTTTGTTGGTGAACCATCAAAGTTCTCGTCATGAGGAGGGTAGGATAATTCTCCTACATAAATTGGACAAAAGAAAGTAGATTGTAAGCACGAGATGTAAATAACATTGTGGTAACTGATGTGATTTAATTGATGGCGAGATGTTAAAAGGAATACCATGATAATGTTTAGCCTGTTTATTTTGATTCGGAATATGATCGCACAAATTCTGCAACATTGTCTCAATAGATGGATGAATATAGTAGTCATGACCATCAATGCTGCATGAAGCAAATACAAGATTAGGTTGTTCAACAGATCAAATTGCCTCTGTGCAGAGTGGGCAAGAAAGACATAAGCATAAAATGATTGATGAACCCTACGTGAGACAAGGTTGGCGAGAAATATGGTCGTCACCACCATCATGACAAGTGTGCACGCAATTTTCAACCGAATCAGTGTCTTTATTAGCTTTATCACCATCCGGGAAACAATGATCAAATGAAGAGATGCCTTCCTCAAGTTCTGAGCCAAGTGGTGCATCAGTTACGTTCTTACTTTCACTTATATCCAATGGACCTGTCCACAATACCGAAAGAAGTGAGTCTACAATACCGAAAATGAAATACTTAGCAGCGCAACTCGAACAGATTCCTTATAATTTGAGAGTTGATCCTATGACTACCAGGTTACCCAACACTCAAGTACTCAACTCTCAAGGAACATCATAAGTGAGTATTTCAAACAGTCAATAGTTAAAGCTAATAGAATGGTCATAGTAACTGTAAGTAGTAACAGACTACTAGCACATTGGGTGTAATTAGTTCACACACCATACTGATTTCAACTGATTGAATAGAGGAACTCCAAAAAAAAATTCTAACAAACGCTGTGTTTCTGTTTGTAAGGCTGGCAGATTTACCCGTTTAGTTCCAGAAATAATGCACGCATGTGACTTTATTGAGTTTTTCACTTGTTTGCCGCATCTAAGACGCATTTTCTCTCTTTGTTTCTAAGACTCAACTGGCTAATTAGTCTCTCTTCAATTTCCAAGGAACTTAAAGAAGGATATCAGGGTCAGTGCTTTTGGTTTTTCTCTTGGTTCTACACTCTTCAAAAATCCTTTGTGCAGGCTCAAAATATGAGTTGTATTTTTAAAAACATGTCGGATTGCCAGATCAAGGGCCAGAAAATAAATAGCAATCTTTAATACCACACGTCCATACCTTATATCCAGATAAAGCTAAGAATAAGTATTGCCAAGAATAAGTATTTCCATAAATCAATTTTCGCAATGGACAGAGAAGAGCAGAGATACATCATGAGTTTAGAACAACCGGGTGAAGAATCAGCAAAATTAACAAGCATACTGTTCACGCACTGAACGTAGTTGTACGCACAAATGCATCTAGTTTGTTACCTTCCGGTGCCATAGAACCCTCTTTTTGAGATTTCACCTGAACAGAAGGCACATGAATTGAGTTTTGCAGCAACTTGATGATTTTCAACTTCAGACCAGGGGAGAAGGTGGATGTTTCAGGCTGCCAAGGAATAAAAAACCCATATATAAAATAACAGAGGTAGTAGGATTTAAGGCATAAACAGTGTAGCATGTAAAATATTGTGACATCACTACAAAGACGCAGCTATACGTACTTTTAAAAGATAAGATATAGACATGTGCAACTGTTATCCTTCGTAGTTACATGCATATGCTAAGCTTTAGTTGACTTATAAAGTTTGTTATAACTTATAACTACAGAATATGTCAAAATCATAAATTACAGTGAACTCTATCTCTAGCATTATGTTTTTCATACAAGACTATCAAATTTTACCAATCATGTTTATCGGAAAAGATCAAATAGTGCACATTGAAAATGGACCCAATCATGTTTAGGAGAAGTTATGTACATGCAACCTAGAGAAACAGTTTATAAAGTACATAATCCAATACAAATTACCACAAGAGCAGCTTCCAACGATTCAGATGAGAGACCCAGTTCTGATTGTATATCACCAACACTAACTTTTCCTTGATCAATTAGCTGCCAAGTACAAGCATAAAACCCACTTCTTAAGTAATAATACCAAACATCTGTACAAAAATCTTGCTCTGTAAGATTAGCATAGCAGGTACCTTTCTAAGAAATGTAGAAACATCACCAGAATTGCTCACAAGATTTCCAGCTCCTGTAGGCTGATCAACAGCCATATTTGTGCATTGAACTTGCTGAGTTTCCGTGCCCCTAACAGCACATGTTGAGGCAACCAGCTCTGTTGTCTGCGCTTTGTTTAGGCTGGACAAACTAGAGCTCATGGATGTGAAGTTCATGAATTTGTCCTTACTCTTGCGTTTAGATCTTATTTGAGCAAAATTTTCATCATCCAGCCCAACTTGTGTGGTACCCTGTTCAGCAACACCATTGACATGGTGTACGGAGCTGATTCCTCTGACTCTAGTATGCTTCGAACAAAATATCCGCAACTCAACCTACAAACAGATATACAAGAAAACTATTAGCAAGCATAAACAACCAAGGCAAACAGCATACACGAGAAGAAATAGCCTAACATTCTTCAGCCCAGATTTTCCCCATATCTCCATCTGATGCTTTTTCTCTCTTGCGCAAATAGGATGAAAGCAAGCCCGGCATGTCCCTGGAAAAATAAGTAGTTAGTAACCAAAAAGGAACATATATCAACAAGGTTAAAGTGTTAGGTGTAAATTCCTAGTTTTGTCTCTGCCTAGCAATTATCTTGCCTAAGCGCACGCATAGCAGCGGTTAATGATAGGTGTTCTGCTTGTAACCTAGCGCCTAGGAACGCTCAAGAGAACACCTGGCGGTGTCAGTGTCCAAACCGTCTTATTGTGATATATGGAGGTAATATATCTAAAACCAAAAGAAAATGCCTTTAAACATGGCTTACAAGTTTAAAAGTAGCAACAAAACAAAAACAATGTCTATCCACACAAAAAACAATGGCCCACTTTGTTCAACTCAAAGCAATTGCTCCAAAGAGTTCAGTAATTTGGGACTGTTCTGTCATCTTGATATAAGAATACCAACAAGAACAGCAGAGCCCATAGTTACCTATTCAGCTTACAAGGGGTATATGTCAAACAGCTGCCTAGAGCAAACTATGCGTCTTCTTAGCATTCACACCAAGGACTGTAATCTAATAAGCTAGTTTTTCCATGTTATATGAACTAGATTCTCCAGAAAATAAGTTTATTCTTCGTAGCGCAACATCTGATACCCCTACAAACCCCATAGTTGAAAATAGAAAATCTTACACTGGCAATTTCTATCACCACAGGAATGAGTCACAGTTAGAGAACGATGACCAGCCTGAAGAAATAAATCCACTTGACATGCTAACTTAAATCATGGAATAGCTATCATATGACATCCCAGAGGGCTAGTATTCACTATGCATGCTCTCAAATTTCTGAGATTTCAATCAGAATAAGAATCTTCTTACAATGGCAGTGGTGTAGCAGGCCATAACTGATTATGTACTTCTTATGCTCTTGATTTTTCACCAAGTTACTTCCGTCGAAGCGCTTGGTTTCTAGTTATTTATGATGCTATTAGCGCATACTACCGTCATAGCTAAAATATTGGACATACTCAAGTGTTACTACTCATGCACCCATGCAAAACAATTTAAACTGTTGGCTAGTTTACATATATGCCCATGCATGGATCTCCCCTCCCTAAAAAGCATTTTGAAGAAGCGTGTTGCTTAGGTTGCCTCCCAGGATGGGGGGATTAGAAATTTTAGAAGCATGTATTTTTCATGTGGTTTAAGTCTTTGAGTTTTTAAGCTTAATAAAGTTAATATCAGCATACATTACACTTTTCACAGAATCAACCAAACAACACACACATTTCGAAATTCAGATCAGATCACCTCACCTAGATAAGAGCCATTTTAGGCAACAAGATATGCACAAAGAGCAGAACAAACCTAGGGGTACCCGTAGGCCTTTCGCCATTAACAGTTTCCATGATTGTATCATTCCAGAAAAACTGAATGTTTTGACGGACATGTACAACCAAAGTACCATAATAAGTATGCTTGTCAAATAAAGCAGGTCACTAATTTTCCAAGAATATTGAACGGAAGGCAATTTAATCTCATCAAACATCGTGTTTCTTGTCCTACGCAATCTATCTGTTCTTATATTAAAATCTGCAGGGTTGTGTTACATTCCATCATCGACAATGGTATAGATCCAGATTGCAACGGCCCGAAAAGCAGTAAAAGTCTAATCATCGAATACCGCAGTTCAAACAGCTAAATTCTTAGTTGGAACACCATCCTCAAGATGCACAGCCTGCCTATGACCAATATCGGCAAGTATTATGCAACCTTGCAAAGCCTTCTGCTAGCAGATTAGAGTGATTAATAGTTCAACATGAAACAGCTTTTTTGCAGGAATTATAAATTTGCTTCTGCTGTTAGTCTCTGAACCAGTTCTACTTCTGTCTTCTAAGAAGTAATCGCAACATACGAGCAAACCAAACAATACTCTGGTCTAATTCTGATTCTGCTCGATCCCTGTGAATTTGGCTATTATTAACTACAATGAATCATTTCAGACAACATGTGTTAAGTTTATGTTAGACCTTACCACAAGAAAGCAAGGAAGGGACAAGGGGGAAAAGGTACCATTTCAGTGAGACAAAGCAGCATAACAAGAAAGAAAACTAGGTGAAATATTTAGGAGTAGAATTTCACTATAGAGCAATGCCATGAGGTGCAATGTATCCCATAAATTAGAGGCTTTCTGGTATACACAAGGACCACACTCCTACATGTGACAGAGTGGAAATACATACCATGGCTACATCGAACACATGCACCACGCATAATCTTGCAAATAGTGCAGACCATTTTTGTCCGCTTCTCTGGGATGTCTCCGATATTTGTGATAGGTTCCATTGAGTCCATGTCCTCTACAAAAACCTCCGGTGCCCATAGACTACAGAACAAGTGTGCAAAATTCTGGTTGCCCCCATTTGCAATTCCACCAGGCTCACATTTTACAGGTTTCAAAGCACCTTTCTCCGTTGAGCAAAGCACACAAGGCATAAACGCAATCCTGCCTGCATCACTCTGTGTCAACCTCCGTTCACACAAGGCACACATCCAATAGCCATCTGGCTCAACCTGCACACCGTAACACTTTTGGTGCACCGACACCTTGCAGCTATTGCACTGGAGCATCCTATTGGATACAGCATCACTCTCTCCCAAACAACATACATCACATCTTGAACCAGAGTCACCTTCTAAGGGTGGCAGGACCACAAGCTGCTCAAGCCCAGCATCTGCACCCAGCAGCTTCCTCTTCTTGTTTGGGCGCTCTGAAGTGAGCACAGCCCGTCCTCTTGCTCCTAGGAGCCAATTCAATGAGGAGTCCGGATTCTCGTTGCAGCCTGGTAAAACAACACCATCTCTCTTGTCTGGATCTAGTTCAATTACCACCGGCTGCTCGTCTTGGTGCAAAATCACCTCCTGCATATCCCGTTCAGAGTGCTCTTCACTAGTCCCATTGCTATTGACTAGCTCGGTACTGTTCCAAACAAAATCTGAGCTCTGATGTGGATCATGTCTGCTATGCACCATGCCGTTCTCCAACTCCATGGAGTTCGAATTCGAGTTTTCGGCGACCACGGCCACATCAGACAGATCAACATGTCTCCCCAACACTTCCTTGCTACTGCCCACAAACGGCACGAGAAGGCATGGATCGAGCCAGTTGGAGCTGGAGAGAGGCTTGGGCTCTGCCATCTCCAAATCCTGCAACGTCATATCCCGGAAATAAGGCTCCATCCTGTCCCAGAAAGCATTGGATCTCGCTTTGGGCTGCTCCACGGCAGCTGCCGGCTCCGGCGGCTGAGCCTTCTTGTGCTTCCTCCGCGCGTCGCCGACCACCGCCCATCTGACGACCCGCGCGGGCAGCAGAGGATCCCGGGCGGCCGCCTCCTCGCCGTCGAACGGCGAGCGCAGCGACAGCGCCTTCCTGGCCTGCTCGGACGTGCCGACGCCGCCAGCCTCCGGCGAGGCTCCGGCAGCCGCGTCGGCATCGTCGCCGGCGTCCTGGGAGGACGGGGCCGCGTCGGCGTCGGCGGCGGGCCGCGCTCTCCGGCGAGGCGCCACGGCGGTCGTGGGGGCGGAAAACCTCTGGGGGCTAGGGTTTCTCTCGGGTCACGATTTTTGGGGGAGTTCAGATCCGCCAGCGGGAGGGAGAAAGAGGGGAGAGAGAGAGAGAGAGACGGTTGCTTTTGCTTCTGCGTAAGAAAAAAAAATCGCGGCGCCCGTTTGTCTGTCGCGTCGTAGTGGGCTGGGCCTCGGAGCGTCGTGCTCGTGCCTCGTGAAAGGTGCCCGTCGCCGTAAGCGCCACGGGCACCCCGAGGCGACCCGCGCGCCTGCGCGCAGCCTGGCTGCGGGGGCGGTCCCGCGCTGTCAGTGAGGGAGCTCGCGTGACCGGAGAGATTTCGGCCCGGCTGCGGCCCTGTGCTTTCGTGGTCTCCTCACGGGATACGGTTCTAGTTGCATGGCTGACGTGTGGTCCCGGCTGTCGCTACGTGTCCGCGGATCCTGGGTTCGGTTACCGGGTTGGCGGGTAAGTGACGGGACGCGTGGTGCTCTGTGACTCGAGGCGGGCCCACTTGATGGGCTGGGCGGGCGGGCGACTGCGCACACGTACGCCTGCACGGCCACGGATTTGGAAACGGTTGGGGCCTCCCTTTCACGTGATGCGGGTCCATGGCAGGTGGGGCCCGGGTCTCCGCCTTTATGGGAGCCGTTGCACTGCGCGGTTCTGCTTCGATACGCACAGAGAGTACCAACACTGCAGCTGGCCCATTACGCTGCATGGCCTGCCCACCGAGTGGGCCTCGGCCACCAGTGGGAAATGACGAACACACTGCCCGGGTTCGGGCCCGTAAAGACTACGTCCAAACAATTTTCAAATGTAGAGAGTTCATTCATCGAGCAACTAATCGAGGAGTGCTCCTTTAAGAGCCTTTCAAAGGTCACTCTCAGACGCCATCACTTGGTGCGTTCTCAGTCGTCGCCGCGTGCCGCGTTCTGGGTGTTTTCTTCTGATTTTTTTTATATTTTTCGCACGCGTTTTCAACTTTTTAGATGGGTTTTTTCGGGGTGTCGGTTTTTCACCAGTCTTCCTTAGATTTTGGAAAAAAAATCAAAAAAAATTACGCGAAAAAACGTGTTTTCTTTTTTCTTTTCTTTTCTCGACAGGTACGGATTTCCTTCCGCGAGAGGCACGGCCATGCCTCTCAAAAACGAAAAAGAACAAGTTTTCTTTCTTTCTCGTTCCTGAGACACGGATTTGCTTCCGCGAGAGACACGGAACGGAAAAAAACTCGTTTTCCTTTTTTTTCGTTTCTCGAGAGGCACGGTTTTGCTTCCGCAAGAGGAATGGCCGTGCCTCTCGAAAACAGAAGAAAAAAATGCGTTTTCTTTTTTTTTTCCTCGAGAGACACGGTTTTGCTTCCGCGAGAGGCACGGTCATGCCTCTCGGAAACGGAGAAAAAACACGTTTTCTTTTTTTTCTTCCTCGAGAGTCACGGTTTTGCTTTCGCGAGAGGCATGACCGTGCCTCTCGGAAACGGAAAAAAATGCGTTTTTTTTCTTCCGCGAGAGTCACGGTTTTTTATTCCGTTTTTTTCATGAAAAAAAAAGTTCGTCAAAACCAATCAACATGGGATTTTGTTTTGAAGATCTCGATGCGAGGAATCCAACGGTAAAATGTTTCGAGATTTGAACGCACGGTTTAAAAGATAAAACGTTTTGAAATAACAGATTTACGAAGAAAGGGAAAACACCCAGGCTGCGACAAGTGGCGCATAATATGTACCACTTGACGCAACCTGAGGAGGTGGAAGCGACATTTGAAAGGAGTACTCCTTAATTAGTGATTTCGTTCATTTATATTAGCACAGATGCCCGTGCGTTGTAACGGGAGAGGATTATTTTTGTGAGAAGCAACCGGAGAGATAATTGATGTGTCTACCAAAAAGATCTCCGCAGCTAGAAGCGAAGCCGCCTCAAGAATCTATGGGGTCAATGATATTTTTTTTTGAAAATTTTCTTCACAATGAACAATACATGTACATTATTTTAGGCTATTTTTCAGAAAAAATGTAGGGTCAGTTGACCCCACTGCTTACACTTATGTTCGCCACTATCTGCAGTGAGAAGTTGCGATCTTCTCCAGGGTTATGGGGCGACCATCCTACTCATGCCTTTTTTTCCTCCAGGTCCACCTTCTTCTCATGGTTGTGGTTGTCTCCTCATTTGGTGGCTGCCCCCGGTGACCTTTACTTCAACCACTCTCCCATACGATGACGTAACCGAATGGATTACTAACTATAGCGCATAAATCATGTTTCATTAGCATTATCAGTGCATTACCATGCATGAATGTCCCTTCTTTATCAGGGTTTTATCTTAGCCAGCCCAGTGACATGTATCGAACGATTTGTGTTTGTAAGGCACGAGGAATTTTTTTAGAAAAGGCGTTCAAGAATCAAACTCACAACCTCCAAAATCTGACCACATGTTGCTAGCCACTTGTATAACGTGTCCTGCTAATCCATGGCCAACGCGAATATTTAAGAACATACTGCAGTGTAAGATTCAAAACATTTTTTCTTTTTGTATTGATTCTTTTTAACATTTTCAAATAATAGTAATAACTATGAATTAAATGAATTTTCTAAAATTCTCTTTTTTGGAAAATGCATATATTTTTTTAAATTTTGAAAAAGAAATCAGAACGAGACAAAAACATAATGTTTCGAATATTTTCTGAAACGGGAACAAAATTTTGAATATTTTACAAAAACTTGCTCAAAATTTAAAATTCTGAACTATTTTTAAAATATTGAGTTTGAAGAAAAAAGGAAAAAATAAAAATAAACTCAGAAGGAAAAAAATAGAAAAAAGAGAAAGGAACAGAAGAAGAAAAATAGAAAAATAACAGAAACGAGTCGGCCCAGTCTTGGGCGCCCGTGCAAAGCTCCAACTATTTCCCGCATCATGCTGCAAATAGGATTTTTCTAGCTGCGTGGGTAGGAAAAAAAGTGGGTTGGTATGCTGGGCCACAGCGTGCGGCCCACGTACGAAATCTGGACAACCCGTTTTTTCTTTTGTAGCAAGCGGACACATAAAAATTGAGCATCACCTCGGATTTATTTTCTTTCGACCATGAACGGACCAGAAAATTGGAGAAACACACCTCCCTTTAAATTAGGTATATATATATATATATATATATATATATATATATATATATATATAGAATAAATTGCGATTTAGAGTATTTTCTAGGTTATTTATTTGCTTTGCAGGATTGGAGTGGTGCAATTTTCTCATTGATATATTTAGGCTTTTCTGTTCGGTCTAACCAAATCAATCAGTTTGGTTTTTGGGTTCTAAAGAAATTTAGTTCCTACAAAATTGATAACCAATGGGTTCCTCGACAAATAGAGAACCGAGACTTTTTTTTAAACCGGATTGTTGGTTTGGTTCTCGGTTCAAACCAAACAGAAGGAAAGTTCACTTACAATATAACATGTAATAAACTTTTAAAAGAAAAAAATGCTCACTCTCCCTATTATAGTTTATCATAACTATTGGGAACGAAATGACGTTCTACCAATGGCCGAGCTCAAAGTCCACATATGTATATTTCTCAATTATTTCGGATTTTTTTGGTTAACCGGGGTTCATAACTAAGCCATCAGAACTAATTCGGTTTCTTATATTTTGATAACTAAATTGGGAACTTAGTTTTTTTGTTTAATTATATGTTCGGTACTCTGATTCTTGACTAATATGCCCACTCTTTGCTACGTTAGACACGTATTTTAAGCATATATGTTTACTGCATTCATCTCGGTGGAAAAAATATACTATTTCTTCTAGAAAATTTGGTTATTTTGTTGAGCCCCCAAGTGCAAAGATTTGTAGCAAGTGGCAATTTCTCTCGGTGAGAAACCAAAGTATCAATCCATGAAGGTACAAGGTCCTTACACAATGATAAGCTCTTCAAGAAAAAACAAATTTCACTTGTGCCCCTAATCTACCATTCTTAAGAAGTTGCTTACCACTACAAGGTATTCTCTTGACATGCAAATAGTCCAACTCAGCATCATGCCATGTCATCATATACTAACCAGTCACAAGTTCACAACTATCTCTCTCCCTTCCCTGGCGGCTCTCCTGGCCGATTCTTTTAGTTTTTGTTTCAACTGATCATGCGATTTAATTTCTCGCATGTTTTCCTCTTCCTATTCTGTAACCGACGAGAGAAAGAGAAGAGACGCATGTTTTCCTCGACTCCCCACCACCCCTCCGATAAAACAGTAAGATGGATCGCTCCTCCACCGAGCCATCCGCGCGCCGCCAGCCGGCCACAACCTCTTCGTGCGTCACAGCGGGCGCCTACCTCCTGTGGCCGTCCTCGCCGGCTAAGCCACCGCACAACCGCCAACAACGCACATCGGAAGCGATGCTCCTCCTATATGCCACTGCCGCCACCTCGTCGGGACCGAGAAGGAGGATAGAGAGGAAGCGATTACGTGCGGCGGGTGGGAAGATTGCATCTGGGACCTCCCCGGCGCACTACGGCCGCTTAAGTCGTCCATCCGCACCGCTACGCTATGCTCATGGTGGCGTGACCTCTGGGAGCAGCGTGCGGCCCGTCAGCCCATGCCCTCCGCAGTCTTCGAGTCTCGCCGGGCACGTCGGGGACGACGCAGCAGCTCGCGGGTATCGACAGGGAGGGAGTTTAGGTGATCCCCGTGACACGAGAGTCCATCAGTTCATCCAATCCCATCAAGGAAACAGGCGGCTGTGCGCTCGGATGGAACCTGTCATCGCTGTCCGACGGGCATGACAAGGCCACCTACCTAAAGGCCCCGGCCACTCGGTGTCGTGTGGCTTGATGGCATGATGTGTCGGTGTAGTTCTGCAAGAACCCTGCTGCCAGTTCGCATCGAGTCTTCAGAGTGGGTGGCCGCATAGTAGTGGTGTGGTCTACTGCCGGCGTCGTTGGATGATGTAGACAGCGGATTTACGTCGACGCGGGCACGTTCATGTTACAAGTGCTGCTAGCTGCTGGATGGTGCTGCCAATTATGGCAGGTTCATGCTGTCGAGCAACTCCTATGACATGGACTCTGACTTTAGTGTGAAGCTGCAGAGCATCTTGCAAAACTGGAAAAAAAACACAGGTAACATAATCGTGACCTTCTGCTTTATAGTCTTACAGTGATCTGATGCCAAAATTTTAATGGAGAGAGTTTGTGTTCTGGTCATTTATTCTAATTTTGTCAGTACATCGCCTTTCAACAAGCAAATGTTTTATTTGAACAAATTACAGGGAATGGCGCGTTCTCATAGTACAAAAACAGAATCTGTAAGTTCTTACATGTGTTCCTTGCAAATGATATATTTGTATGAGTTTAACCAGCCTCTAACTTAATCCATACAGTGATGTTGTATACACAGTCTAACTCAAGAACGGGGAAATTGGTGATTTCCTTGAAATTTGATGCATTTTTAACTCCCTGTTGCAGGAGTCATCGGTGGCACCTTCATGCTACTCCTGCTTCTTACCACTCACACATGCAGGCAACCCCATCAGGATTCCAGCGAAAGCCGTCTACGCATGTCTCTTTGCATTCCATACCAACGATATCTTCTTTGTGCCACCACCAATGAGTTTTCTCAGTTATGTCATCTTCGATCAGTAATAGTGGTATCTTCGTATCTCAATCAAATTAACTTTCTCAAGCATTCAACCAAATTGGAGATCAATGTATCAACTAGCATAGTTGCTTGCTTATAAATGGTTGCAGCAGAGCTCGATTTAACCGAGGTATGGCCTTGGGATTTAATTTATGTATTTTCCCTAAGTTGTTGACTGGATTTAAATTTTTTGTCGGATTCATCATGAAGGAAAGATTGAAATAAATCTGTACAGATTGTCGTCTCTGGTGGAGTGATGATTGTGAACTACTTTTAGCGATAGATGTCAAGGGAATACGGTTGTATAAGTATATTTTTGTACTCAAAACTCACAAACATATAATTAGTAGCTTTATTTGGTTTATGTTTGTGCCAGCTTACAATAATACCTTTTGAACCTATATTAAGGAGCTGGCTCAGTGCTGGAAAGTAGTTTATTTGCTTGCTATATCTGCAATTTGCACTATTTATTGGATGGTAACTTCACTCATGTGTTATGTCAATATTCAGCTTGCAAAATTAAATCACCTCTACAAGACATGCGTCTGATAGACACTCATGTTTATCAAATCATCTTTAGTACAATATCCATGTACATCGAAATTGATGTTCAATGCTATATGCCAGCATGACTAAACTTCAAAATATTAATTGCAAAGCCTCTGTCATATTAAGTGTGTACTTAACCATATGCCAATTTCTTGAAAACAATCCAAAGCTTTCCATTAGTAAAAAAACATTAATGGTTGTTGAAACTAAGTCATTTCAGACTTAGAATCCTACTTGATGTCCCGCAGCAACGCGCGGGGTATCCATCTGGTAGTAACAACAAGAGTGTCAACCTTGCTAGTCTTCTAGATGTACACGACATTAGAAAATATTGTGAGAGATAGTATTATTGTATTTTTTAGAATAAATAATAACTGAAAACAAATTGTGTGTATAAGTCGTTGCAAGTTGATTCTCATGCCAAAAACTAGATTGGAGTTCATAGGTTCATCAAGTATAACTCTTCAATACAAAAAATACGGCAAGTGTGACATTGTCCCAACTAGGGGACCTTTCACCATGACGATTCTTGGCCTGGTGGGCCAGACTGAGGACCCAGTGTCAGTTTTGTCCTAGGCCACTCCGGGTAACCCATGACGGTTATAAAGAAGATACAAAGATTGACATATACTCCAAGACAACGAGGTCAGGAGGAACCATGTTTCCTCGTATGCAGCCTATTAAGATCATGTAAACCCTAGGATCCCCCGTGCTTATATAAACGAAGGGGACAAACTCATAGAAGATACATTGCAATTTCTTGGTAGATACATGTACTTTGTAGTACATCCCAATGCAATAAACACAATCAGGATGTATGGTATTATCTCCTCAGAGAGCTCAAACCTGGGTAAATCATGTGTCCCTGCTACCGTCAATCCTAGACACCTAGTTTAGGACCTCTACCTCAAGATTTTATCGCATTCAGTTCCGTCAGTGGTGGCTCATGTAGGTCCCGCTGGGTGATCATCATGGGTCGATGGGGGTCAAGATCAACGAGCAGGTCGTGGCCGACGCTACCTTTGTGTCGGGCCAGATGTTCATCTTTGGCGGCATCACCTTCGTCACTGATGCGGCTGGCCACTTCGGTCTAGTCGAAGCCTTTGCTCCAGGCTAAGTTGAGGAGCAACACCACCTGCTCGTTGTGGATCAGATGTCAGATCTGGTTTGATACAAAGGTATGGATTTTCTTCCCGGGTCAATCTCAGATCGGAACTCAAAGCCGCTTCCCCCTGGCCTTGGTCTCGGGTCTCACCCAGGCAGAACGCACAAAATATTTTCCAAGGTTGATTTTGGATCAGACCTCAAGACTGCTCTCCCTATTTCCAACATCCAACCAGGATCAAGAAGAGCGTGAGAAGCTTTTTCTAGACAAGGTGTCAGATCAATTCCAGAAGCTCGCAACATCAGATTACCCAATCTCAGTGTGCGATCGGCTCCGAGGGTCCTAGTAAGGTAGATTTTCCATCCCGTCCACTACCCATCTCATGGCTAATGTCAAAAAGACCTAACCGATTGATGACCCACAAGTATAAGGGATCAGACGTAGTCCTTTTGATAAGTAAGAGTGTCGACCCCAACAAGGAGCAGAAGGAATTGATAAGTAGTTTTCAGCAAGGTTTCACTACAAGTGTAGTAAGATAGTTTTCATAGATAATTTGGTAGCAAGATAATTCATAACCAAGTAACAAGTAACAAAAATAAATAGGTGCGACAAGTTCCCAATCCTTAATTGTGCTACGGACAAGCCAGAGGTGTTTCTTATAATGACTAAAACACTCTTGAGGACACACGGGAATCTCGCCAAGTTACTTTCACCATGATTAATTAAGTTAGTGTTCATTACTTTGATAAGTGATATGTGGGTGGACCAGAGCTAAGGTACTGTCCTAACTTGAACAATTATCTACTTATGATTATACCCTCCATGCAAGCATCCGCAACTACAAAAGAAGTAATTAAGATTAATCTAACCATAACATCAAACCGTTGGATCCAAAACAACCCCTTACAGAACAATCCGGGTTGGGTTTCTATCACTCCCGCGACCCATCATCTACAAACTAATTCCAGCAAAAAGATTTCTCCCATGTCCTCAAAAACTAATGGAACTACTCACAACTCATCACATGGATCATGATCAATGGGTATAAATATGTGATTAACAATGTGAACATAACAATCTTTCAGCAATAAAACCACTAAGCATCAACTACATGATGCAATCAACACCTACAAGCACTTGTAGGATCATAGGTAGGTCTAGAGGGGGGTGATTAGACTATTTGACCAAATAAAAACTTAATATTTTCCCAATTTTAGTTGTTGGTAGGTTTTAGCGATTCACACGAGTCAAGAAACACCCTACACATGCAAGTCTAAGTAACTGAAGTGGAAAGTAGAGACATTGCATATGAAAGTAAAGGAGGGGTCGGTGAGATCAAACGCAATGAAGACACGATGATTTTTGGCATGGTTTCGATAGCTGGTGCTATCATACATCCACGTTGATGGAGACTTCAACCCACCGAGGGTAACGACTGTGCAAGTCCACGGAGGGCTCTACCCACGAAGGATCCTCAGAGAAGCAACCTTGTCTATTCCACCATGGCTTACGTCCACGAAGGACTAGCCTCACTCGGGGTAGATCTTCCCGAAGTAGGAGATCTATTTGCCCTTACAAAGTTCTTGGTTCAACCCACGTGATTTGGAGGCTCCCAAGTGACACTTGACCAATCTAGGAGACACCACTCTCGAAAAAGATAATAGAGGTTGTGTTGATGATGAACTCCTTGCTCTTGTGCTTCAAAAGATAGTCTCCTCAATACTCAATCACTCTCTCACATCATTTTGGCTTGGTAGAGGAGAGGACTTGGGTGGAAAGCAACTTTAGGAGGCTAGAAATCAAGGATCATGTGGTTGGAGTGGAATGCCTTGATCTCAACACATAGGTGGTTTTCTCCAAGAAAATGGATATGGAAGGTGTAAGCTTCGTCTTGGTTGCTCTCCCAGAGAGTAGGTGGTTGTGTAGGGGTATTGTCGGGCTCTTGGGACTCGGGGTACCCAGGCTCGTCTGCCTGAGGCCCAAGATGCGACGCTCGCTGCATGGGCCCAGTACGGCCCATCGCTAGGCTTCGCAGGGGAGGCCTTTATAAGAGCTCCTGCCTCGCGAGGCCTTCGGCCAGAGGCACCTCTGGGAGCCTTACGAGGACGCCCTCGCGAGGCCGCCTCCCGGGGTCACCCAACGGGGGCTTCACGGAGCGTATAAGCCTAAGGTGGCTAACGGGACCTGGTTGCCCTGCCCCCTTCACGTGGGTGACGCACGCCGCGCCAAACGGCGTCAAGAGGTGTGCAAGCGGGCTCGGACGGGGAGACTTTCCCCTTTGGTGCTAAGGGGGCGGGGCTCAACGCCCCAAAGGTTTCATGTTTGGTGTAAGGGAGCCAAGGCTGGGGGCTCGCTAGGACAGAGGTCATCCCCGAGCCCATCCGCGCGTCACGAAGGGAGTCTTTTGCAGGCGAAGACCACTTTTGTCAGGATAGCCTGCGGTCTTGTCCCCCTTCAAACTGGCGCTTGTGGCAACCCTTCCCGCCGAATATTTTCAGGGGAAGAGGACCGAAGCCAGAATAAAAGGAGCAAGGTAGCAACGATAGGAGGATGGACCCCCGACTGTATCCACTCTCACCCTCTAAGCAATCCAGACAGGCAGGAGTAGGGTTTTACACCGCGAGGTGGCCCAAACCTAGGTAAACCGCCGTGTTCGTTGTTCTTCCCCCCAAGCTCAAGCACGCCGGAGCATCGCCGGAGGTTAGCAAGAGAGAGCTAGGTTGGAGAGCCGACATACCCTAGAGTTCGAACCTCTCTTGGGTCCCTGGAGCCCCGATTCTGACATTTGGCGCGCCAGGTAGGGGTGCGCGGCCGTTCTTCATCTCTGTTTCAGCTTCGCCCTTGCTGACCCCATGGCCGAAGCCCGTCGTGTGCGCGCTGAGCGCTGAGTGGCCCGCGCCGTACAGACTGCGCCCGCGGGTCATGATGGCCGCCGCCACTCCGCCGGCGCCGGAGCGGCCTCCGTCACCGACCCTGCTGCGTGCGGGCGGCAGGACCCCTCCATGCGCCCTCCCGTGAGGCGGGATGGCCGGGTTGCCGTCGCCCCCCTCCCCCTGGAGCAAATCCTGCGCAGCCCCAACGCTGCGGGCAGGGCGCCGAATGGAACATCGAGTTGCAAGCCTTCCAGCTGGAATTCTGCACCACCAGGGTCATCAAGGGCACGGCTCTGGCCGACTTCATAGCAGAGTGGACGAACTCATGCGAGGAGGGATCTCAGGGCGATGAGCCCCTCCTTCCTGGGGACGAGGCAACCGAGGGATGGGTCCTATGCTTCGATGGCGCTTTCTCCAGGCAGGGAGCGGGGGCTGGCGTGTGCTCACCTCGCCAACGGGAGACAAGCTCCTCTACGCGGTCCAGTTGTGCTTTGGGCCTGACTGTAGGGGAACGTAGCAGAAAACAAAAATTTCCGACCAACACACCAGCCCAGGACCACTATGGAGACTGCATACAAGGTTTGATCTTTATCGTTACCGACTCATAGCGCAGCGGAAGTAGAGTCGATGACGATCAGCGGTGTAGATCCCCGCAGCTAGGATTTACAACCTCCCAACCGCGAGGATGTATACCCTCATCTGCCCCTCGGACAGCCCTCCGGGAGGCGGTCGGACAGTCCCCCGGACGGTGTCGCGGACAGCCCTTCGGGAGGACCTTCAAAACTCGGACGGTCGCCCGGACAGCCCTTCAGGAGGACCTTCGAAACTCGGACGGTCACACGGACAACCCTTCGGGAGGCACTCTCGAACTAAGACCGAAACTACGATCTCTCTACAGAGTTGCACACATACGGTGTCATCTATCCGGCAGGGCTTCGCCGTCCAGAACTAGTTCGTGCCGGAACCCAGACAGCCTTTCGGCTCTACGAAACTATTTCGCGGGGAGGGAGAGAGAAGCCAGACAAGTCAAATGGCATGTGTATGTGAGAAGGGATGAGGTTTGGTCAGCCCCCTCACCTCCTATTTATAGGAAAACCAAGGGGTAGAGTTGCCATTCCAAAAACCCAAAAATGCCCCCACTTTATGTCATACACAAAGGGCATAAGAGGGAAAAGGGATGCCATGTGGAGCTCCATGGAGCTCCACTCACCTTGGCCGGCCACCCCCTTGGGGGGCCCCCATGAGGGGCTTCCTTGGCCCCCAAGGCCTTCTAGAAGCCTTTTGGGAAATATCCCAAAAGGTGGTTTTCCAAAAATATCCAAAAAGCACTTTCACTATTCACGACGACATTTTTCAGCGTCCGTTCGAACTGAAAATATTTATGTGGGCTTAGAACATTTCCAGTACCCACTAAAATAAATTTCAATGTGTTCGGAACAATTCCGGATTAGTGATTTTCATCTGCGAAAAGCATCCGAAGCGGTTCCAGCAGCTCCGGAACATTTCCGGTTTTTCTTCCGGAAAATTCCCAGAAGTTTCCAGAATGATTCTGGCACCCTCCAAGAATTATCAGGCATGTGCTGAAACCAATTTGACTTAATGGTATCCCCTGAAACAACTTTTCAGTTTTACCGAAACTGTTCCGGTGTTCTCTCTACGGAACTTTTCCGCTGTCCGAAACTTTTCCGGTGTCCGAAACTTTTTCGGTGATTTTCTCTCAGGCTCCCTGTCTAGTATTCAGCAGATAGATGACCCTTAAGCGTGTGACCCTATAGGTTCGGTGAAGTATAGACATGACCCGGAACCCCTTTCGATCAATGATCAACATCGGAGCCGTGGACACCCATATTGACCCCTATACCCACACGAATGAATATTCGAGTGAACCTCCAGTTGCTGTGTGCTATTCCTGTTGCTTCGCGATATGTTACAAATACCCAAGGTGAGACATGTTGGCATCCCTGTGGATCAACACCTTGTCCACTATGCCAGTTACCTCGTTACCGGTATTGTTCTCTTTTCTCGTTCCGTGTTCCGGCATCCCCGTGATCAAATCACAATGTGTCTGGCCAGACGATGATGGATACCGTAACACTGAGAGGGCCCGAGAATATCTCTCCATCGTCGGAGGAGCAAATCCCAATCTTGAGCTATCTTGTTACTTGCCATACTTTTCCGTTAACCCGTAAGCCGCCGTAATAGCCACCCAGTAACGGATGACGTTTAACAAACCCCAAAGTTCACGAAGCAAGCACAAAGGAACTCGATACTCTCATGGTCTAAGGAATTATGCAAACATTAACTATCTCTGTGTTATTAACCATTAACTTGTGACGAATGTATCTCATAGCATAACATCAATTCGGGTCGATTCAACACAAGTGTTCTACCAACATTGCGCCCTCAAAATTGCCGGCATAGCCATGCCCATGATCAGGAAAACAGGATCATCATGCAATACTTGAGCCAGTCTTAGAGGCAAGACTAGGAATACATTTTACCGTTTATTATACCACACGTGCAAATGAGTTTCCCTCCGGGCCTCGTGGATATTGCAGACTCGAGAATCATTGCAGTTATAGCATCGAATATAAACTTAATTAGGAACATGGGGATAAATAATAACATTTATTATTGCCTCTTGGGCATATCTCCTACAGACTCCCACTTGCACTAGAGTCAATAATCTAGTCAATGCTAATGCACTTTACACCTATGGCATACTGGTGTAAAATATGCTTCGCTTGTGGTATAGCCCGATGTCCAACGGATCTGACAACTTCAGCTCCGTGTGTACCTTTGCATATCCTCGCGTTTTCACGCTTTCACAAAATTCATACTTTGTGTGGACTTGGCTTTGTATATGTGTGAATCATAGGTCGAAACCTGATTCCTCAGACTGAGCTATGGAGCAACTATCTGCAATAGTGTCCCATTGACCAAAGCCTTTTTGGAACCATACTAAGTTCATGAATGAACTATATGATTCAACAACTTCTTTGTCGCTTCCAAAGCGTCAACATACTTACCCTTTGTTATAGAATTCGCCACAGTAACCTGTTTGGAACAATTTCCAACTACCGTGCCACCATATTGTGTATTACACAAAACCCTTAATTTAAATCGAAAATCGCATGGAGCATAGATGAAGACTGTATCGATGTAACCTTTTACAACGAACTCTTTATGATCTCCGCTTGCGAGAAAACATGTCATCAGTGCTACTTTAGTACTCAATGACATATTTCACTGTTGTCCTTTGATAAGTACTTTGATCACTTTGGTATCTATACTCGCAACAGTTTGGGAGTATCGGAAATATCTGGTTGTTTTACATACCATGGAATACATGATTAATCCAAACACAAGAGTGTGTGGAATCTCCATCATGTATTTTGCTCATCAGTGTTTTGGGACACCGAGTCTTACCAAACTCTTTCCATGTGACTTCGGCAAGAATCACTCCTTGGCGGTTTTAGTGCTAAATTGTTTTAGCATCTTGTCAATATGTATTTTTGCTTAGCCCCATTAGGCAAATCTATCTTCATAGATCATTATGCCTAATAGCAAGGCTATTTAGCCCAAGCACTTCATCAAAAACTATTTTCAAATGAAGTCCTAATTCGTGTCGAGAAATTTATTTCCAGTTAACAATGTGTCAAGCACACAAGGTTTTTAGAAATATTATTATGCTCCCACTTACTTTCTTGAAACCACAAGCATCTTCATTATCCATTGATGAAATCAAACTCTTTTGATCATTTCATCAAAACGAAGATTCCAACTCCATTTTGCTCTCTTCTGTCCATTGCTGGAACTCTGAAGTTTGCATACTCACTAGCATCCTTTGGATCGATAAAATACTTTGGACTGTATCACATACAAATCCTAGTTTGTTTTCCCATTTCATGGAAATTCTTTCGTCATCCATGTTTCATATCTCATGATTGAAATATGTATTAATTGCTAGTTCAAACGGAACAAACTTTAAGCATCGCTACGGTGAAACAACCTCATCGTAGTCAACTCCTTGAACTTGTTATTGCAACAAGTCGAGCTTTATGGATAAAACATTTTATCCACATCAGTTTATAGTTTCATAAATATTCGTTAGACTCTAAGTCTTCCGAAAGGTGTATCAAGGTTTTAATCTTGAATCACTTATATGGAAACTATCTCAGATTGTATTGGCATTTAGCCAATTCCGGAGTCAGGGCCCATCAACGCTTCCTTGTGTATCATAGGTATACTGTTGTCTAACAACAATATATCGTATGCGCACCTGAGAGGTTTGCACGTGTTTTTCCTACGTGGTTCAGCTGCAAGTTCGACCGAAGTCCATACATCTCATGTAGAGGCTTCTGTATCAGTCGCAGTAGGAAACTCTGGAATTACTTCCAAGGTCTCTTTCCTTTGACCTGATGATGAAGATACTGTTTATCTCGTCGAGTTGCACTGTTCTCCCACTCACCTTTTTGAAAGAACAATTTTCTTCAAAAACCATACCGTTCTTTGTGGCAAAAACCTTAGCCTCGGTATAGTTGTGGGGGGATACCCAATAACTTGGGATAACCTACAAAGTAGCACTTGTCTGATTTGGAATAGGTTTGTAACCTTTTACACAAGCCCCATATTCCAAATGTTAAGAAAAGATATAACATGGTTGGGCGTACCATACCATGGCGTCATTTCAACAGACCCGATGGAGCTCTTTTCAGTGTAAAAGCCGCAGTCTCTAAAGCATCACTTTAAAAGGGATAATGGCAAATTTATTTATGTCATCTTTGATCTTACCATGTCATGAATGGTTCGATTACATCTTCACGGACTCTCCACTTGCAGTGGTGTTCCAGGAGGTGCAAGTTCTGAAACCCCTTTCACAACTCATCAGACATTCGCTAAACTTGTAACTCAAATATTCCTTTCTGCAATCGAATTGTAGAAACATAATTTTCTTGTTACAACAACTTCTACTTCATTTTTGAAAACCTTTCGAATGATTTCAAAAGATCCAGACTTACGTCTCATCAAGTAAATATCCATATATCTACTTGAGTCATTTCTGAAGAGAGATAAATCCACTACTTGCAACAACATTTATTGAACTACACACATCAAAATGTATGATCACCAATAAGTTTGTTGCTCGTTCCTTATGGCCTGTGAACGGTATTTCAGTCACTTCACTTTTCGGATGAAAGTTGCAAGTGTCAGATGATTTAAAATCAACCGACTTCAAAATCCATCATAATGGAATTTTCCATGCGGGTTTCTCCAATGTGACCAAATGCAGTGCCACACTTGTGTGGTATTCTTTTAGTCTTGCGACATTTAGCGTCAGTGTTATGGATGTATCATATTTCCATCAATATTCATAACATACATCCCATCTTGGATGGAAGCATGGCCCTTCATGTTATTCATAATACTGAACAACAATTGTTCTTTTATGAACAACCCTTTTGCAACAAACATTGTGCACTGGGTTAGAGTGTATGAAACTCTAAAATGAATTATGAAAGTAAACACAGAGGTAATATATTAATATCATTTTTCATAACATACATCTCATTCATAATGAAAGTATGGCCCTTATGTTTATTCATAACACCGAACATCAAAAGTTCTCTTATGAACAACCTTCTTGTAAGATACCTTATGCAAAGGGCTAGAGTGTGTAAAGCTCTAAAATGAATTATGAAAGAAAACACATAGGTAATACACCGATGGAAGGTATAGTAACTTTTACTATGTTCCCAGCGTGTATCAAGACCTCATTCCTGGCTAGTCTTTCAGGCCATAGTAGTTCTTGCATCGAGTCGCAACAGAATGCAATCAAGCGGGTATCTTTGTGATCAACTCACAATACCCAAAAATTAGTGATTAACATGTTTAACCATAATTCCCAAGAACTATATCTTTGACCAGCCTTCTATACATCAAAAACTTGTATGACATTCATACATGAGCTGGATATTCCAGTCTTCTTTCTTTCTGCCTTTATACTTCTAATAGTTTAACTTTTAGTATTTCTCCTACTCTCAGAAGAAGCACCCGACTTAAGAGTGGCGTTTAGCCCCGGACTTCCTAGGCGTGAAAGTTTCACTAACACCCTTCGGACACTTCCTTTCTCTTTAAGTTGTTGTTTTATTCACCTTCATTTACATGACAGGCGTTCTCCTGGATCCCTCTCTTATCAGTCTAATGCATAGTAAACACCTTTACTAATAGTTTGCAAACAAAAATTGCTTTGGATATTTCATATCTTTCAGCTTTTGTTTGTATCTGAAAATTAATTTTCAGTTCCATGAATATCACATAACTGTCCCAAAACTTTCGAAGTTCGGGTCTCATGGAAGCAAACGTATTGCACTTGACTGAAACGGAATTCTAGCTTTTGGTTCGAAGGACGAGAGTCACATGATCCATAGCATTAGCGGGAGAATACCGAAAGCATGCGATAGGACAAAGTCCTTCTCGGCACTCTTGAGGACAATCCTCACATTACGTTATCAACCGTAAAGTTTTAACCAGATAAATAACAGCTTATTCAATTTTAATAGGGAAGGTGGAAACGCGAGCCATTATTCTACAACTATTATGCAAATTACACTTAGACAGTCTTCAAAATTAATTGCACTAAGAATTAAAAGAATTAATTCTAAAGTGCGCTCCCACTCAAATCAATATCTCTCATAATTGATTGTGAGTGATTCAAGATCCGCATTTCAATTGAACGCCATTGATGTGGACATCACTGATGACGGGAATTTTAATCGGTAGGCAAACTTGCCAATCACATCTTTATGTGACTCTTGTTCATCTTTCGATGGGTGTGTTCCGAGCTTAGGACTATCCTGCCTGAACGTCAAAGACAACCAAGTGATCTTGCTGCGAGGTCTGACCTCACCCGCCTCATTCCTCTCGATTCGTTCGTACCCATGTGGACATGGCGCACCCCGAAAAGATACGAATTTCAGACGGTGCTACACTTGGGTGAACACTAACTACTTTGATATTTTAAAGTGAGAGATCACCCTAATAAAAAGCGACTACCTTGCAATCAAGAAGGGTGCATCATAAGGGATAAACATCTTAGGCAATTCATAATTAGCATGACATGGTATAGCCCCTTCTGACGGAGAAGTCAAACATTTCTTCGTCTTCGGCATTTGCGTCGGTGTTCACCTTCGCGAAGATTGCCACCACCTTGTTGATGCATCAGATAATATTGCTATCTCTATAGCTAATAAAATAAGTGCATTACTCAAGGTTGACATGTAGGTCATTAAAGTGACAATCATATGGCTCCAGCCATCATGCCGAATCATGACACGCAGGTCATGTTAGTTTACATCATATAGTCATCTCATACATAATCAAATTAATATGAGCATTGCTATACCACATCACATGCTCATGCAAACCCTCCTGCAAAACCAAGTTAGACGCCTCTAATCAGTTTATGCAAGAACTTGTTTTTCGTGGCTTCTAAGGTTTCGAAACAAACCGAAGCTACCAACGTCCATCATCAAGTATGATAATTCAAGTTGCTAGATTAACTTTGCGGGGTGTATGAAACACGAGATAATAAAATCTCGAGCCCCATACTGAACTTCGTCATACGCATGACCCCCGTGCAGATCATATCTGCATTGCCCTTTCATCTGCGAAATTTCATCTTTCTTTTTAACTACAGTGGAATTCAATGAACTGTTAGCACTTCGTTGATCAATCAGGATCGCGGATTGCCAGAACATTGAAACTCCACCATGCTGTTATCAAGATCAGAAATATGCAAATCCCAGGGAAGCAACAAGAACATCGGGTAACATATTTCATCTGCTACCCGCACAAATAATTTTCAGTAATAGAACTCATCTACTACCTAATTATATTGTGCAACACCCATACATCTCTATGTATTCTATATCGCAACCTGCATCTACGCATAGCACGGCTCATGATGCCACTGTAGGGGAACGTAGCAGAAAACAAAAATTTCCGATCAACGCACCAGCCCAGGACCACTATGGAGACTGCATACAAGGTTTGATCTTTATCGTTACCGACTCGTAGCGCAGCGGAAGTAGAGTCGATGACGATCGGCGGTGCAGATCCCCGCAGCTAGGATTTACAACCTCCCAACCGCGAGGATGTATACCCTCATCTGCCCCTCGGACAGCCCTCCGGGAGGCGGTCGGACAGTCCCCCGGACGGTGTCGCGGACAGCCCTTCGGGAGGACCTTCAAAACTCGGACGGTCACCCGGACAGCCCTTCGGGAGGACCTTCGAAACTCGGACGGTCACACGGACAACCCTTCGGGAGGCACTCTCGAACTAAGACCGAAACTACGATCTCTCTACAGAGTTGCACACATACGGTGTCATCTATCCGGCAGGGCTTCGCCGTCCAGAACTAGTTCGTGCCGGAACCCAGACAACCTTTCGGCTCTACGAAACTATTTCGCGGGGAGGGAGAGAGAAGCCAGACAAGTCAAATGGCATGTGTATGTGAGAAGGGATGAGGTTTGGGCAGCCCCCTCACCTCCTATTTATAGGAAAACCAAGGGGTAGAGTTGCCATTCCAAAAACCCAAAAATGCCCCCACTTTATGTCATACACAAAGGGCATAAGAGGGAAAAGGGATGCCATGTGGAGCTCCATGGAGCTCCACTCACCTTGGCCGGCCACCCCCTTGGGGGGCCCCCATGAGGGGCTTCCTTGGCCCCCAAGGCCTTCTAGAAGCCTTTTGGGAAATATCCCAAAAGGTGGTTTTCCAAAAATATCCAAAAAGCACTTTCACTATTCACGACGACATTTTTCAGCGTCCGTTCGAACTGAAAATATTTATGTGGGCTTAGAACATTTCCAGTACCCACTAAAATAAATTTCAATGTGTTCGGAACAATTCCGGATTAGTGATTTTCATCTGCGAAAAGCATCCGAAGCGGTTCCGGCAGCTCCGGAACATTTCCGGTTTTTCTTCCGGAAAATTCCCAGAAGTTTCCAGAATGATTCTGGCACCCTCCAAGAATTATCAGGTATGTGCTGAAACCAATTTGACTTAATGGTATCCCCTGAAACAACTTTTCAGTTTTACCGAAACTGTTCCGGTGTTCTCTCTGCGGAACTTTTCCGGTGTCCGAAACTTTTCCGGTGTCCGAAACTTTTCCGGTGATTTTCTCTCAGGCTCCCTGTCTAGTATTCAGCAGATAGATGACCCTTAAGCGTGTGACCCTATAGGTTCGGTGAAGTATAGACATGACCCGGAACCCCTTTCGATCAATGATCAACATCGGAGCCGTGGACACCCATATTGACCCCTATACCCACACGAATGAATATTCGAGTGAACCTCCAGTTGCCGTGTGCTATTCCTGTTGCTTCGCGATATGTTACAAATACCCAAGGTGAGACATGTTGGCATCCCTGTGGATCAACACCTTGTCCACTATGCCAGTTACCTCGTTACCGATATTGTTCTCTTTTCTCGTTCCGTGTTCCGGCATCCCCGTGATCAAATCACAATGTGTCTGGCCAGACGATGATGGATACCGTAACACTGAGAGGGCCCGAGAATATCTCTCCATGGTCGGAGGAGCAAATCCCAATCTTGAGCTATCTTGTTACTTGCCATACTTTTCCGTGAACCCGTAAGCCGCCGTAATAGCCACCCAGTAACGGATGACGTTTAACAAACCCCAAAGTTCACGAAGCAAGCACGAAGGAACTCAATACTCTCATGGTCTAAGGAATTATGCAAACATTAACTATCTATGTGTTATTAACCATTAACTTGTGACGAATGTATCTCATAGCATAACATCAATTCGGGTCGATTCAACACAAGTGTTCTACCAACATTGCGCCCTCAAAATTGCCGGCATAGCCATGCCCATGATCAGGAAAACAGGATCATCATGCAATACTTGAGCCAGTCTTAGAGGCAAGACTAGGAATACATTTTACCGTTTATTATACCACACGTGCAAATGAGTTTCCCTCCGGGCCTCGTGGATATTGCAGACTCGAGAATCATTGCGGTTATAGCATCGAATATAAACTTAATTAGGAACATGGGGATAAATAATAACATTTATTATTGCCTCTTGGGCATATCTCCTACACTGAAGGTCTCCAACAACATCGTGGAATACGAGGGTCTCATCGTCGGCCTCAAGCCTACCTCCGGCCTCGCCGTCAAGTGTCTTGTCATCAAGGGCGATTCCCAACTCCTCGTCGACTTCTCCAACAAGAAGTACAAGCACAAGGACGAGCACATGTCGGCTTATCTCGAGGAGGTACGAAAACTCGAGAAGCGCTTCCTTGGTTTAGAATTGCAGCACATCCCGCGTGGCGCCAACCAAGAGGCCGACGACCTCGCCAAGAGAGCATCACGCCGGGAGGCCCAAAGCCCAGGCGTCTTCGAAGAAAGGCTCCTCAGGCCATCTGTCGTGCCGCCTGCCGATATGTCTCCAACGTATCTATAATTTTTGCTTGTTCCATGTTGTTATATTATCATTCTTGGATGTTTTACAATCATTTTATAACAACTTTATATCATTTTTGGGACTAACCTATTGACATAGTGCCAAAGTGCCAGTTGCTCTTTTTGCTTGTTTTTTACTTCGTAGAAAATCAATACCAAACGGAGTCCAATCGCGACGAAACTTTTTGGAGATTTTTTTTGGACCATAAGACACCCAGTGGGCCAAAGAAGTGCCGGGGGAGTGGGCCGAGGAGACCACAACCCACCAGGGCACGCCAGGGGGGCCCCGGCGCGCCCTGATGGGTTGTGCCCTCCTCGGGGCCCCTCTCCACCGCCTCTGATGCCTATAAATTCCCAAATATTCCAAAAACCCTGGGGGAGTCGACGAAACACAATTCCAGCCACCGCAAGTTCTAGAACCTCGAGATCCAATCTAAACACCATCACGGAGGGGTTCATCTTCCTCATAGGTGCCTCTCCGATGATGCGTGAGTAGTCCACCATAGACCTACGGGTCCGTACGCAGTAGCTAGATGGCTTCCACTCTCTCTTATGATTCTCAATACAATGGTCTCTTGGAGATCTATTTGATGTAAACTTTTGCGGTGTGTTTGTTGGGATCCGATGAATTTTGAGTTAATGATCAGTTTCTATCCATGAATATTATTTGAGTCTTCTTTGATCTCTTATATGCATGATTACTTATAGCCTCGTATTTCTTCTTCGAATCTTTGGTTTAGTTAGGCCGACTAGATCGATTTTTCTTGCCATGGCAAGAGGTGCTTTGTGATGGGTTCGATCTTGTGGTGTTCTTTCCCAGTGACAGAAGGGACAGCAAGACACGCATGTATCGTTGCTATTAAGGATAACAAGATGGGGTCTATTCCTACATGAATAGATCTTGTCTACATCATGTCATCGTTCTTATTGCATTACTCTGTTTTTCCATGAACTTAATACACTAGATGCATGCTGGATAGCGGTCGATGTGTGGAGTAATAGTGGTAGATGCAGGCAGGAGTCGGTCTACTTATCTCGGACGTGATGCCTATATAATGATCATCGCCTTGGATATTGATACGTCCATTTTGCATCATGATTTCCTACTGTTATTTACTTTGTTTTGTTGAATAATAATGCTTTGGGAAGTGATTCTAATGCCTTTTCTCTCATAATATGCAAGGTTTACACAAAGAGGGAGAATACCGGCATCTGGAATTCTGAACCCAAGAAAAGCACGTTGGAGATACCTATTCTGCACAATTCCAATGAAGCTGAAATTTTACGGAGATTATTTTTGCATTTAATAAAAAATACTGGAGCAGAAAACTACCGGAGGGGGCCTCCCAGGTGGGCACTGTTGGGGAACGTTGCATGGGAAACAAAAATTTTCCTACGCACACACAAGATCTATCCATGGTGATGAGCATCTACGAGAGGGAGAGTGAATCTACATACCCTTGTAGATCGCTAAGCGGAAGCGTTAAGAAACGCGGTTGATGTAGTCGAACGTCTCCGCGATCCAAATCGCAAGTCGTCCCTCGATCCGATCACGAACTAGTGCCGAACGGACGACACCTCCGCGTTCAACACACGTACGGCTTGATGACGCCTTCACCTCCTCGATCCAGCGAGCGATGATGAAGTAGTAGATGAGTTCCGGCAGCACGACGGCGTGGTGATGGTGGTGAGGAACAATCTCTGCAGGGCTTCGCCAAGCACTACGGAGATTATGACGGGAGAACTAGAGGGTTAGGGTTGCCGACACACGGCTTGGGAAATCTTAATCTCTGCCGTGTGCTAGCCCTGCCCCTCTATTTATATGTTGAGCCTTGGGGTCTAAACTTGGAGTAAAAGCCTCCTCCAGGTCGGTTTTGACCGCACAAGGTCGGTTTGGCCCGCAGGGAAAGAGTCCAACTCGGATCCCTGCAGTACCGCGCACAAGCGGTAGTACCGCTCACGAGCGGTAGTACCGCTTGAGCGGTAGTACCGCTTCACACAAGCGGTAGTACCGCTTCACACAAGCGGTAGTACCGCTTACGCGGTAGTACTGCCTTACCAGCGGTAGTACCGCTTAAGGCAGCAGCAAAACTTCCTTTTGCACTTTCCAATACCTCGTGGGTTTTACCCCTTTGGCCCATATAAATTGTTGCTGCACCCGAACACTTCGGTAAACACCCGGAACCCCTTCCGGAGATCAAAACACTATTATCACATATATCAATCTTTACCTTCGGACTCTTCCGGAGATCCTCGTCATGTCCGGGATCTTATCCGGGACTCCGAACAACCTTCGGTCACCAACATAATAACTCAACTATACTAATCGTCACCAAACGTTAAGTGTGTAGACCCTGCGGGTTCGAGAACTATGTAGACATGACCGAGACACCTCTACGGCCAATAACCAATAGCGGGACCTGGATGCCCATATTGGCTCCTACATATTCTACGAAGATCTTTATCGGTCGAACCTCTATGTCAAGGATTCAGTTAATCCCGTATGTTGTTCCCTTTGTTCTTCGGTATGTTACTTGCCCGAGATTCGATCGTCGGTATCTCTATACCTAGTTCAATCTCGTTACCGGCAAGTCTCTTTACTCGTTCCGTAATACAAGATCTCGTGGCTAACACTTTAGTCACATTGCTTGCAAGGCTCATTGTGATGTTGTATTACCGAGTGGGCCCTGAGATACCTCTCCGTCACACGGAGTAACAAATCCCAGTCTTGATCCATGCCAACCCAACAGACACCCTCGGAGATACCTGTAGAGCACCTTTATAGTCACCCAGTTACGTTGCGACGTTTGATACACACAAGGTACTCCTCCGATGTCAGGGAGTTGCATGATCTCATGGTCATAGGAACAGATACTTGACATGCAGAAAACAATAGCAATAAACTGACACGATCATATGCTACGTTTACAGTTTGGGTCTTGTCCATCACATCATTCTCCTAATGATGTGATCCCGTTATCAAATGACATCTCATGTCCATGGCTAGGAAACCTTCACCATCTTTTGATCAACGAGCTAGTTAACTAGAGGCTTACTAGGGACACAGTGTTGTCTATGTACCCACACATGTATTTGAGTTTCCAATCAATACAATTATAGCATGGATAATAAACGATTATCATGAACAAGGAAATATAATAATAACTAATTTATTATTGCCTCTAGGGCATATTTCCAACAGTCTCCCACTTGCACTAGAGTCAATAATCTAGTTCACATCACTATGTGATTTACATTGTAATGAATCGAACACCCATGCAGTTCTGGTGTTGTTCATGTTTAGCCCTTGGAAGAGGTTTAGTCATCAGATCTGCAACATTCAGATCCGTGTGTACTTTGCAAATATTTATGTCGTCCTCCTTGATGTAATCGCGGATGGAATTGAAACGTCGCTTTATGTGCCTGGTCCTCTTGTGAAATCTTGGTTCCTTGGCTAGAGCAATGGCACCAGTATTATCACAAAACAGAGTCATTGGGTTAAGCGCACTAGGCACTACTCCAAGATCTGTCATGAACTCCTTCATCCAGGCACCTTCCTTCGCCGCCTCCGAGGCAGCGATGTACTCCGCTTCGCATGTAGAATCAGCTACCACGCTTTGCTTGGAACTGCACCAGCTAACCGCACCCCCATTAAGAATAAATACGTATCCGGTTTGCGACTTAGAGTCATCCGGATCAGTGTCAAAGCTTGCATCGACGTAACCCTTTACGACGAGCTCTTGATCACCTCCATAAACGAGAAACATGTCCTTAGTCCTTTTCAGGTACTTCAGGATATTCTTGACCGCCGTCCAGTGTTCCATTCCTGGATCACTTTGAAACCTTCCGACCATACTTATGGCAAGGCTGACATCGGGTCTTGTGCACAGCATTGCATACATGATAGAGCCTATGGCTGAAGCATAGGGGATGACACTCATCTTTTCTCTATCTTCTGTAGTCACTGGGCATTGAGTCTTACTCAACTTCACACCTTGCAAAACAGGCAAGAACCCCTTCTTGGACTGATCCATTTTGAACTTCTTCAAAACTTTGTCAAGGTATGTGCTTTGTGAAAGTCCTATTAAGCGTCTCGATCTATCTCTATAGATCTTGATGCCTAATATGAAAGCAGCTTCTCCTAGGTCCTTCATTGAAAAACTCTTGTTCAAATATTCCTTCACGCTTTCCAACATTTCTATATTGTTTCCAATCAGTAATATGTCATCCACATATAATATTAGAAACGCTATAGAGCTCCCACTCACTTTCTTGTAAATACAAGCTTCTCCGTAAACTTGTATAAACTCGAACGCTTTGATCACCTCATCAAAGCGAAGATTCCAACTCCGAGATGCTTGCACCAGTCCATAAATGGATCGCTGGAGTTTGCAAACTTTGTCAGCATTCTCTGGATCGACAAAACCTTCTGGTTGCATCATATACAACTCTTCCTTAAGGAAACCGTTAAGGAACGCTGTTTTGACATCCATCTGCCAAATTTCATAATCGAAAAAGGCAGCTATTGCTAACATGATTCTGACGGACTTAAGCATCGCTACGGGTGAGAAGGTCTCATCGTAGTCAACTCCTTGAACTTGTGAAAAACCCTTTGCCACAAGTCGAGCTTTATAGACGGTGACATTACCGTCCGCATCCGTCTTCCTCTTAAAGATCCATTTGTTCTGAATGGCCTTACGCCCTTCAGGTAATACTTCCAAAGTCCACACTTTGTTTTCATACATGGATCCCATCTCGGATTTCATGGCCTCTAACCACTTCTCGGAATCCGGGCCCATCATCGCTTCTCCATAGCTCGTAGGTTCATCGTTGTCTAACAACATGACCTCTAAGACAGGGTTGCCGTACCACTCAGGAGCAGTACGCGTCCTTGTCGACCTACGAGGTTCGATAGCAACTTGATCCAAAGCTTCATGATCATCATCATTAACTTCCTCTTCAGCTGATGTAGGCTCTACAGAAACATCTTTCTGCGCTGCGCTACTTTCAGGTTGAAGTAAAGGTTCAACAACCTCATCAAGTTCTATCTTCCTCCCACTCAATTCTTTCGAGAGAAACTCTTTCTCAAGAAATGTTCCGTTTTTAGCGACAAACACTTTGCCTTCGGATCTGAGGTAGAAGGTATACCCAACTGTCTCTTTTGGGTATCCTATGAAGACGCATTTCTCCGCTTTGGGTTCCAGCTTTTCAGGCTGAAGCTTTTTGACATAAGCATCACATCCCCAAACTTTAAGAAACGACAGCTTTGGCTTCTTGCCAAACCAAAGTTCATATGGCGTCGTCTCAACGGATTTCGATGGTGCCCTATTTAAAGTGAATGCAGCTGTCTCTAATGCATAACCCCAAAACGATAGTGGCAAATCGGTAAGAGACATCATAGATCGCACCATATCCAATAAGGTTCGATTACGACGTTCAGACACACCATTACGCTGTGGTGTTCCAGGCGGTGTCAATTGTGAAACAATTCCACACTGTCTTAAGTGACTGCCAAACTCATAACTCAGATATTCTCCTCCTCGATCAGATCGTAGGAATTTAATCTTCTTGTTACGATGATTCTCAACTTCACTCTGAAATTGTTTGAACTTTTCAAATGTTTCAGACTTGTGTTTCATTAAGTAAATATACCCATATCTACTTAAGTCATCAGTGAAGGTGAGAAAGTAACGATAACCACCGCGCGCCTCAATACTCATCGGACCGCACACATCAGTATGTATGATTTCCAATAAGTCACTTGCCCTTTCCATTGTTCCAGAGAACGGCGTTTTAGTCATCTTGCCCATGAGGCATGGCTCACATGTGTCAAGTGATTCAAAATCAAGTGACTCCAAAAGTCCATTAGCATCTTCAACAGCACCATCTCCTCTCAAACCCTAGTTCATCTCTTGTGTTTAATCTTTGTACCGGAACCTCAGATTGGTACCTGTGGGTGACTAGTAGTGTTGATTACCTTGCGTAGTTGATTACTATATGGTTTATTTGGTGGAAGATTATATGTTCAGATCCATTATGGTATTCAATACTCCTCTGATCTTGAGCATGATTATTATTTGTGAGTAGTTACTTTTGTTCTTGAGGTCACGGGAGAAGTCATGTTGCGAGTAATCATGTGAATTTGATATGTGTTCGATATTTTGATGATATGTATGTTGTGATTCCCTTAGTGGTGTCATGTGAACATCGACTACATGACACTTCACCATTCATGGGCCTAAGGGAATGCATTGTGGAGTAGTTATTAGATGATGGGTTGCTAGAGTGACAGAAGCTTAAACCCTAGTTTATGCGCTACTTCGTAAGGGGCTGATTTGGATCCACATGTTTAATGCTATGGTTAGACTTTGTCTTAATACTTTTCTCGTAGTTGCAGATGCTTGCGAGGGGCTTAATCATAAGTAGGTTGTTAGTTCAAGTAAGAACAGCACCTTAGCACCGGTCCACCCACATATCAAATTATCAAAGTAGCAAACACGAATCAAACCAACATGATAAAAGTGACTAGATGAAATTCCCGTGTACCCTCAAGAACACTTTGCCTATTACTAGAGATTGTTCTGGCCTGTCCTTTGCCTCAAAAGGATTGGGCTACCTTGCTGCACCTTGTTTACCGTTACCGTTACTTGCTTGTTACCAATTATCTTGCTATCAAATTATCTGTTACCTACAATTTCAGTGCTTGCAGAAATTACCTTGCTGAAAACCGCTAGTCATTTCCTTCCGCTCCTCGTTGGGTTCGACACTCTTACTTATCGAAAGGACTACAATTGATCCCCTATACTTGTGGGTCATCAAGACTCTTTAATGGCACCGTTACCGGGGAGTGAAGCGCTCTTGGTAAGTGGAAATCACTAAGGAAAAACTTATACTACGTGCTGAAATTTATTGCTACTTGCTACTATGGAGAACAATCCTTTGAGGGGTTTGTTCGGGGTATCTTCACCTCGACCGGAACCACAATTACTTGCCCCTCAACATACATCACCTACTGAAAATGTTACTTATGAAATTCCTTCGGGTATGTTAGAACAACTGCATGCTAAACCTTATGCAGGAGATGGAACTGAACATCCTGCTATGCACCTCTTATATGTGAACAAAATTTGTGGATTATTTAAGCTTGCAGGTTTACCCGGGGATGAAGTTAAGAAGAAGGTTTTCCCTTTATCTTTGGATGGAAAAGCATTGACATGGTATAGGCTATGTGATGATCTTGGAATTTCTCATAATGATCAATCCATGGTTTACCCGGGGAACTGGAATCGTTTGCAATTGGAATTTCACCAAAAGTTTTATCCCATGCATCTAGTTCATCGTGATCGGAATTATATATATAATTTTTGGCCTCGTGAAGGAGAAAGTATCGCTCTAGCTTGGGGGAGGCTTAAGTCAATGTTATATTCATGCCCCAATCATGACATTCGGAGAGAAGTTATCATTCAGAATTTTTATGCTCGGCTTTCTCATAATGATCAATCCATGCTCGATACTTCTTGTGCTGGTTCTTATATGAAGAAGACTATTGAATTCAAGTGGGATCTCTTAGAAAGAATTAAACGCAACTCTGAAGATTGGGAACTCGACGAAGGTAATGAGTCAGGTATAAAGCTTGCATTTGATTGTGTTAAATCTTTTATGAATACCGATACTTTTCACAAGTTTAGCACTAAATATGGACTTGACTCTGAGATAGTAGCCTCTTTCTGCGAAGCATTTCCTACTCACGTTGACCTCCCTAAGGAGAAGTGGTTTAAATATCATCCCCTTATTAAAGAATAAATTAAAGAACCGGTCATAGCTAAAGAAGAAACCATCTTTTACAATGTTGATCCAGTTGTGCCTACCGCTTATATTGAAAAACCACCTTTCCCTGTTAGGATAAAGGAACATGCTGTCGTGGGAACAAGCCTGACAGTAGAAGGTAGGGGTACGAATGGAGAGGGCAGAGTCCTAGCTACGGCGAGGTTGTACACACAGATGTATGAGTTCAGGCCCCTCTCGTGGAGGTAACAGCCCTACGTCTCAGTGCTCCGGAGAGCTCTCTACTCTGTCGAGTGAAATATGTGTGTTGTGTTACAAAAGGTTGCGAACCCTTCTACCAGCGGGGAGGGGTGGCTTATATAGAGTGTGCTGCCCCTCATAACGTCCGGCATTAAGGGGTTTAATCGTGGTCATAAAGAGGTGTACGTTACTGGTAACGTACACCATAAATGCTGTTAATGATCTTGATGAATGCTTGCCCGTTAGCCTCCCTGGGGTGACTCCTGGACTCCTGCGGTCGACTGTCTTCAGACTCTTCCGAGTGAAAGATAACCGTCGAGTGAAAGACATCTCCGAGTGTATATTGTCGAGTGACTTATGCTTCTTCGCTATTTCAGTCGGAGACTTCCTTGTGGCCCTTAAGCTTTCTGGGGCAGTGTCCTTAGGTAGGATATGTAGGTCAGGCCTATAACCCTACCCTAGGTACGTATCCCCATCATTAGCCCCCGAATGGATAGGGGTTCGAGGGTAAAAGGTGTCAATGCAGGTTCAAACGAGACACCAAAACTCCGAGTGTATTTTGAGGCTTCCTCGAAATCTGCGTCGATTGAAACCTTAACCGTTTGCCCTGATCAATTCCGTCTTGAAGTTATCCGAGTAAAACTGAGCTTGAAAACCGGTCCGAGTAAAACTGGTTCGAGAGTCCGAGTAAAACTGAACTTGAAAACAGGTCCGAGTGATCTGGAAAACCTTCTGACGAAATAGTTTGCTCCACCGGGTCCGAGCCTCGCGGGCTTCGAAATTTGGATAAGAGCGCACGCGCGCGCAGCGGAGATGGCGTAACCGCTAAGGCAAGTGCGGGAACGACGCCTCGATTATCGCGCCGCCCAAATCGCCACGTACCGCTCCTCCTCTGATTTCGGGATATTCAGAGATCCGGCGGGCCCGCAGGTCAGTGGCTCACTTGAGTGCATATAAGAGGCGACGACGCCAGCGCTGGCACAGTATTTTTCTCCCAAATCCACTCCTCTCCTCTTCTTCCTCCGCCCTGCTCTGCTTCGTTGACCGCCGCCGCCATGACGAAGGGCAAGACGGAGAAGCTCGAGCGCGCCCAGAGGGGAGGCGCCAAGGCGAAGAAGCCGTCGGGAGCCCGGTCGACGGTGCCGCCGGGGTGGATCCAGGGGGATTTTCTCCAATCGACGGTCACTGCGGAAGATGTGGACAAACTCGTCGTCGACGGGTTGATAGCTGCCGATTCCTGGCGGTTGCCGAAGGGGGAGATCGAGCCGGATCCACGCGACGGCGAGCGAGTTCTGCTTCTCACCCACATCGAGCGAGGTTTCTCCATGCCTCCCCATCCGTTCATCCGCGCTTTCTTGAACTATTTTGGAGCGCAACTCCACCACCTTCCTCCGAATGCGATTGCATATCTTTCCTGCTTCGTAACTTTGTGCGAATGTTTCCTGGGCTGTCCCCCACATTGGGGCTTGTTCAAGCACATATTCTCTGTCCGATCCCAAGCTGTCAAGAAAGCCAATCCCAAAGATAGCAAAACCAATGTGATCCAACTGTGTGGTGGCTTAGGGATTCAGAAGAGAGGTAGGAGTGGGTTCCCCTCTATGACCTTTCCCGATTCTGTTCGGGGATGGCAGTCGACCTGGTTTTACTGCAAAGATGCCGCATCGCCAAATATGTCGACTGGGCTTCCTCCCTTCACCTTGGATCGACCTGTTACTCCCAAACCGCTGTACGTGACAAAGGTAGAGAAAATCCAGGTAGGGATCTTAGTGAACGCCATATCCGAACTGATCCGCGGTGGAGTGACTGGTCTGGACCTCCTTGAAACGTTTCTGAGTCGGCGAATTCAGCCTCTCCAAGCTCGGGATCACACCATGTGGCATTATTCGGGCCCTGAGGATACCACTCGGACTCATCCTGAGGAAGTTTCCGATCAGACTGTTTCTCAGTGGCTCAGGAGCATCACTGGAGCCTGTGATAACCCGGAAGGATCCAAACGAATTCCGCCTTTCTCCGCTTTGAACCCGCCAAAGAACTTGGTGAGTCATATATTTGTCGATTGTTTTAATACTTTGCCGAGTAACTGAATCTTCAGTTGACTGAATTTGAAGCTTGAACCTCGCAGGAATTTACTAACATGTACTCGCCCATACCCAATGGAGAACATCCTGATGAAGAGGAAGGAAGCGTCGACGGCAGCGCAGACGGTGACTATGCTGACGACACCGAGAGCAGTGATGACGACCTGGATGAGGATGAGGTGGAGGCCCCTGTCCCTTCGCGCACCGAGCGTCGAGCCAGGCAGCAGAACGACCCGGAAGTCACCCCGAGCAAAACAGTGGCGTCGAGCACAAGGAACCCGAAACGTGACCGTGTCGCGGCATCGGGGTCGACTGAAAAGGCTGCAAAACAGCTCAAGCCAGACGTGCCAAAGCCTCGGAAGGCCCTGCCTCGAATCAAGATAGCCGTGCCTGTTGCCTCCACGTGAGTGTTCGTTTTCCTTATTCTGCTGTTGAAGAACTTTATGTTGACGTTGACCGAGTGAAATATATTTGCCAGAGCCGCTACCTCCGTAACGTCGCCCCATCGGGATGATGGAGACCATATGGAAGTAGACACTCCTGATGCGGCCACCTCCCTACGAGGTATGACAATCCCACACTTTACTCTGCTTGCTGAAGAATAATTGTCGAGTGTCGAATGCAGCTGACGAAGTCATCGAACTGGAAGATGATGAGGAGCCGCGGCGGGGAGCGGAGGATGAAGCTGTGCTTCCGGAGGCTCCACGCGTGGACACTCGGGGACCACCATCTGCCCAGACGCCCCGTGGGACGAG
The DNA here is from genome assembly GCA_039707655.1 of Elymus sibiricus. Taxonomy (NCBI): domain Eukaryota; kingdom Viridiplantae; phylum Streptophyta; class Magnoliopsida; order Poales; family Poaceae; genus Elymus; species Elymus sibiricus. The sequence continues at coordinate 116,979,440 of CM077675.1, forward strand.
TGCTGCGACGCCTCCAAGCCTTGTAACTCCGCTGTCGAGTGCTCCGCCGGCCACTTCTACTCTGGTGGCTTCGACGCAGATCGGACAATCCCAAGCACCTCCAGCTGCTCCATTGACTACACCAATTCACTCGACGCCTGCATACCCTTTGTACCACGTCCCGGAGGACCAAACCGGAGCTGCCAAGGAAGCCATGATCCAGGCTGGGCAGATGATGCTACGAACAAAGGAGGCGTATGAAGCCAGCAAGTTAGCCTATGATGCCAGCTCAGCGCTTCAGGCCAACGTCCGAGTAAGTGGTATTGTAAGTTCATTTCCGATTGAATTCCTGTCCGTCTTGATTTTACACCCACTGGGGTGTTTTTCTTCGCCAGTAGACCAAATAGTTTCTGGTCCAGTGGGGGCACGCTGAGTGCACCCACTGGGTGTAGTCCCCGAGACCGCTGTCGAATGACGAAGGCTTCGGCGGGGGTCTTAATATTGTTTCCATTCGACAGGGCAGTGGGGGCACGCTGAGTGCACCCACTGGGTGTAGTCCCCGAGGCCGCCGTCGAGTGCTTGCTTCGGCGGTGGTCTGATAGAGACGATGCTCGGTTGCTTGCTTCTTTCTTTTATACTCGGACAGGCCAGACCTGGTCGAGTATTTTCGTTTCCAGTGGGGGCACGCTGAGTGCACCCACTGGGTGTAGTCCCCGAGACTACTGTCGATCGTTGACGATGGGCAGTAGTCTTTAGAACCATTCTGCAGGTTTCATGGACATCATTTCCATCAACCATGGTATGATGCTTGTATAGGGTTGTGGGGTGGGGTGGCGGGCCGTCTTTCAGTCGAGTGCAATTGACCTTTTCCACTCGGGAGTAGAGAAATGGTTATGTCGACTGAACCCCTATTTCTGCTGATTTCAGAAAGCCTGTGGGCTCGGGACCAAGTACGTCGAGCTGGAGAAGGAAAAGAACCGACTTCTGCTGGATCTGGAACTGACGAACAACAACCTGGACCGTGCACAGACCGAACTGAAGACTTTGGGAGGTAATCTTTGTTGATCAATTGTATTATCACTTTCAATTTCCATCTTTTGAACCGAGTGAATCCACTCGAACAGACGTACGTGATGAAAACCGTCGTCTCCGAGTGCGCCTCAACAATGCTATTTCTTTAGATACCATGAAGAAAGCGCTCGAGGACAAGGACAAATCACTTGCTGATGCTCAGAAGGAAGCGAAGGAGAAGACTGCAGCTGCTGAGAAGAAACTTGCAGCAGCCAGTAAACTGGAAGAGGAGAACGCCAAGCTCAAGCAGGAACGATCCGAGTGGATCAAAAAACTCGAAGAGCAGACCAAGAGTAGGACCGCTCTGGAGAAACACTTGGGCGACTTTGCGAAGAAAATGTTCAGCATGCTCGAAGGTAACCCTCATTTGTCGAATGAATTTCTCCGGTTTTTCCAGAATGGTATTATGATCACCCTTTCACTTTCTCTTCATGTAGAATTCTGTCGAGACTTCGAAAAAGAAACTGAAGAAATTGAACCCAATCTGGACCCCACAAAGTCTCTCGTCGGAGACGCCGTGGCCATGGATATGTTTCGTCTCGAAGCTCGTCTTAAGAGCGTCCAAGGATTCATCACTCGGCTGAGAGCTGCATTTGAGAAGGTCGACAAGGAACTGTGGCCTGAAGATCCTCTCCAGACTGACCTCGAGTCAATGATGACTCGGCTCAATGAGATTCCCAATCGAGTGCAATCGTGGAAGAAATCTGCTGCCCGCTGTGGAGCTGACGTGGCACTTTCACTCGTCAGGGTTCATTGCAAGGAAGCTAGAGAGGACAAACTGAAGGATCTCCGAGTGACCAACACGAAGAAACTCAAATTTGAAGATTTCATGGAGACTTTCATCGATGCTGCCACTCGGATCGCCGACGGAATCGACCTGGATACCTTTGTTGAGCCTTCAAGTCCTGCTGGAGCTTAAATTGGTATTTTGCTTATGGTAAAAACTTTATTTGCCTCGGTATGCCGAGTGTTGGTGTAACCGAGTAAACTTCGTTCAGGCTTTAAGCCTGAGAACTTCCCTTTTGCGCGAACAAGTTTCTGCTGCGCCGGAGATTTTAGTCTTACTCGCATTTCGCTTTCTGACATTTAGCTTGGCCGAATTTATTTGATTCTCGAGTGAAACGGGTGTTCTGCACTCGAAAGAATTTGGGACTTAAACGAGGATTGGCTCGCAGCTAAGCTTCCGAGTGTATTGTATGTAATACACTCGGAAAGGTTTTAAACTTAGGCGAAACGGATTCGCAGCTAAGCCCCCGAGAGAGAGGATTGCTCTTCACTCGGAGTAATTTTTGAACTTAGACGAGGTCTGGCTCGCAGCTAAGTCTCCGAGTGTATTGAATGTAATACACTCGGAAAAGTTTTAAACTTAGTCGAAACGGATTCGCAGCTAAGCCCCCGAGAGAGAGGACTGCTCTTCACTCGGAGTAATTTTTGAACTTAGACGAGGACTGGCTCGCAGCTAAGTCTCCGAGTGTATTGAATGCAATACACTCGGAAAAGTTTTGAACTTAGGCGAAACGGATTCGCAGCTAAGCCCCCGAGAGAGAGGATTGCTCTTCACTCGGAGTAATTTTTGAACTTAGACGAGACTGGCTCGCAGCTAAGTCTCCGAGTGTATTGAATGGAATACACTCGGAAAAGTTTTGAACTTAGGCGAAACGGATTCGCAGCTAAGCCCCCGAGAGAGAGGAGTGCTCTTCACTCGGAGTAATTTTTGAACTTAGACGAGGACTGGCTCGCAGCTAAGTCTCCGAGTGTATTGAATGTAATACACTCGGAAAAGTTTTGAACTTAGGCGAAACGGATTCGCAGCTAAGCCCCCGAGAGAGAGGAGTGCTCTTCACTCGGAGTAATTTTTGAACTTAGACGAGGACTGGCTCGCAGCTAAGTCTCCGAGTGTATTGAATGTAATACACTCGGAAAAGTTTTAAACTTAGTCGAAACGGATTCGCAGCTAAGCCCCCGAGAGAGAGGACTGCTCTTCACTCGGAGTAATTTTTGAACTTAGACGAGGACTGGCTCGCAGCTAAGTCTCCGAGTGTATTGAATGTAATACACTCGGAAAAGTTTTGAACTTAGGCGAAACGGATTCGCAGCTAAGCCCCCGAGAGAGAGGATTGCTCTTCACTCGGAGTAATTTTTGAACTTAGACGAGACTGGCTCGCAGCTAAGTCTCCGAGTGTATTGAATGGAATACACTCGGAAAAGTTTTGAACTTAGGCGAAACGGATTCGCAGCTAAGCCCCCGAGAGAGAGGAGTGCTCTTCACTCGGAGTAATTTTTGAACTTAGACGAGGACTGGCTCGCAGCTAAGTCTCCGAGTGTATTGAATGTAATACACTCGGAAAAGTTTTAAACTTAGTCGAAACGGATTCGCAGCTAAGCCCCCGAGAGAGAGGACTGCTCTTCACTCGGAGTAATTTTTGAACTTAGACGAGGACTGGCTCGCAGCTAAGTCTCCGAGTGTATTGAATGTAATACACTCGGAAAAGTTTTGAACTTAGGCGAAACGGATTCGCAGCTAAGCCCCCGAGAGAGAGGAGTGCTCTTCACTCGGAGTAATTTTTGAACTTAGACGAGACTGGCTCGCAGCTAAGTCTCCGAGTGTATTGAATGGAATACACTCGGAAAAGTTTTGAACTTAGGCGAAACGGATTCGCAGCTAAGCCCCCGAGAGAGAGGATTGCTCTTCATTCGGAATAATTTTGAATGTAAATCTGTGCGATCGGAATCGACAATAGACTGCGGGAGTCTTCATTCAATCCATAACATCGTCTGGGATACTCTTATTACATCAAAACAACTCTGTTATCAAGAATAAAAACGTCGAAGTAGGTCCGCATTCCAGGCGCGTGGCTCGTCAATATTCTTCTTCAAGTTGAAAAGATGGTACGCCCCGTTGTTAAGCACCTTGGTAATGACGAATGGGCCTTCCCAGGCTGGGGCCAATTTATGAGGTCGCTGCTGATCCACTCGGAGTACCAAATCCCCTTCGTGGAATGAACGGCTCTTGACATGTCTTGCATGGAAGCGGCGAAGGTCTTGTTGATATGCAGTTGATCGGATCAGGGCCATCTCACGCTCCTCCTCCAGGAGATCCACTCCGTCCTGTCTTGCTTGTTCAGCCTCGTCTCCAGAGTAAAGATCCACTCGAGGAGAATTGTGAAGGATGTCACTTGGCAATACGGCTTCGGCTCCATATACAAGGAAGAAAGGAGTTCGTCCAGTCGACCGGTTGGGAGTTGTCCTCAAGCCCCACAGAACAGACGGTAACTCAGTGACCCAAGCTCCGGCAGCATGATCAAGATCTCGCATGAGCCGAGGCTTCAATCCTTGGAGGATAAGGCCATTCGCTCGCTCAGCTTGACCGTTTGACTGGGGGTGCGCAACAGATGCGTAATCCACCCGAGTGCCTTGAGAAGAGCAATAGTACCTGAACTCTTCCGAGTCAAAGTTAGAACCATTGTCTGTAATGATATTGTGAGGGACCCCATACCGGAACGTTATCTCTTTTATGAATTTGATAGCAGTGCGGGCGTTCAGCTTCCTGATGGGTTTAGCTTCGATCCACTTAGTGAACTTGTCGACTGCAACCAGTAAATGAGTAAACCCACTCTGACCTGTTCTAAGGGGTCCAACCATATCCAAGCCCCACACAGCAAACGGCCAGACGAGTGGAATGGTCTTCAAGGCAGACGCAGGTTTGTGTGACAGATTCGAGTAAAACTGACATCCTTCGCAGTGATCGACAATATCTTTAGCCATCTCATTGGCGCGTGGCCAGAAGAAACCAGCTCGATAAGCTTTGGCAACAATCGTCCTAGAGGACGCATGATGGCCACAAGTTCCCGAGTGAATCTCCTCCAGAATCAGTCGACCTTCTTCAGGAGAAATGCACCGCTGAGCTACGCCAGTCACACTTTCTCTGTAGAGTTGTTCATTGATCACAGTGAAAGCCTTGGACCTGCGGACTATCTGCCGAGCCTCATCTTCATCAACTGGGAGTTCTCTTCTGAGAATGTACGCAATATATGGTACAGTCCAGTCGGGCGTGATTACCAAAATCTCCATGACCAGATCAATGACAGCTGGGACATCAACTTCAGTCGGATCAGAAGCACTCTTTGCTTGCGGGGGCTCTTCAGTGAAAGGATCTTCTTGCACCGAAGGAGAATGAATGTGTTCGAGAAATACATTGCTGGGGACAGGTTTCCGAGTGGATCCAATCTTTGCCAACTCATCAGCTGCTTGATTCTTCACTCGGGGAACATGATGGAGTTCCAAACCTTCAAATTTCTTCTCAAGTTTTCTTACTGCATTGCAGTATCCAGTCATAGCGGGGTTCCTGACGTCCCACTCTTTCATCACTTGATTAACCACCAAATCAGAATCGCCATATACCATCAGGCGACGGACGCCGAGTGAAATGGCCATACGCAATCCATACAAAAGTGCTTCATATTCAGCTTCATTGTTGGAGGAATCAAAGTGAATCTGTAAGACATAACTGAGCTTATCACCTTTTGGGGATACCAGAACGACGCCAGCACCAGACCCATTCAACATCTTTGAACCATCAAAGAACATGGTCCAGTGTGCCGAGTGAAGTTGGATTGGCTGCTGTTGCTCAATCCACTCGGCGAGGAAATCAGCCAGCGCTTGAGATTTGATTGCTTTCTTCGCCTCAAACTTGATATCAAGATGAAGGAGCTCAATAGCCCATTTGGCCACTCGACCAGTCGCGTCTCGATTATTGAGAATTTCAGACAACGGAGCATCACTGACGACTGAAATGGAGTGATCCTGAAAATAGTGTGCTACCTTCTTTGCAGTCAGATATATACCATATACGAGCTTCTGGTAATGTGGATATCTTTGCTTCGACGGAGTCAACACTTCAGAAATATAATAGACCGGGCATTGAACTTTGTAAGCCTTGCCTTCTTCTTCTCGCTCGACAGTTAGTACTGTACTGACGACTTGATTAGTGGCCGCGATGTACAATAACAATGGCTCTTTGCTGTGCGGAGCAGCAAGCACCGGCTGGGTGGTAAGCAGGGCTTTGAGCTCGACAAACGCTGCTTCAGCTTCTGGAGTCCACTCAAATGTATCAGACTTTTTCATCAGTCGGTATAAAGGCAGTGCCTTCTCACCGAGACGAGAAATGAATCGACTCAATGCTGCCAAGCAACCTGTGAGCTTCTGGACATCGTGCACACGCTCAGGGCTTTTCATTCGGACGATGGCGCCGATCTTTTCAGGGTTGACGTCGATTCCTTTCTCGGAAACGAGGAAACCGAGTAATTTGCCACCAGGAACGCCGAAAGTGCATTTAGTCGGATTTAACTTAATATCATATCTCCTCAAATTGGCGAATGTTTCAGCCAAGTCAGACAACAGGTCGGAACCTTTGCGAGACTTGACCACGATATCATCCATATAAGCTTCGATGTTTCGAGGGATCTGATCGAGCAAACGCTTCTGAATCATGCGCATGAAAGTAGCGCCAGCATTCTTCAAACCAAAAGGCATGGTGATATAACAGAAACACCCGAAAGGGGTGATGAAGGCTGTCTTTATTTCATCTGGACCAAACAGACGGATCTGATGGTAGCCAGAATAAGCATCAAGAAAAGATAAACGCTCGCATCCCGCAGTTGAGTCGACAATCTGATCAATGCGGGGGAGCGGGAAATGATCTTTCGGGCAGACCCGATTGATATGTTTGAAATCAATACACATGCGAAGAGACTTGTCTTTCTTAGGGACCATGACAACGTTTGATAACCACTCGGAGTGGTAAATCTCACGTATAAACTTGGCCGTCAAGAGACGAGCCACCTCTTCGCCGATTGCTTTTCGCTTCTCTGTTGCTGACCGACGCAAATGCTCCTTCACAGGCTTGGCCTTCGGATCAACTCTCAAACGGTGCTCAGCCAGTTCCCTGGGAACACCAGGCATGTCAACGGGCTTCCATGCGAAGATGTCCCAGTTCTCACGGAGGAACTGGATGAGCTCGGCTTCCTATTTGCTGTCGAGTGTTGCTGAGATGTTGGTCGGGGCAGCAGTCGGATCTGTCGGGTGAATGTGCACCTTCTTCACCTCTCCTGCCGACTGAAAAGCTGACTCAGAAGCGGGCTTCTTAGCACGCAACAGGTCGGCAGGATCAGCATTTTTCTTGTATTCCTCCAACTCAACCATAGCCATCTGCTGGTCGGCGATCTTGGAGCCCTGCTGGAGGCACTCCTCAGCTCTTTGTCGATTGCCAGTGACTGTGATCACGCCTTTTGGTCCAGGCATCTTCAGCTTGAGATACACGTAACATGGTCGGGCCATGAAACGGGCATAAGCTGGTCGACCAAGGATGGCGTGGTAGGCACTCTGGAAATCTACCACTTCAAACGTCAGTTTTTCCTTGCGAAAGTGCTTGTCATCACCAAACACCACATCCAATGCTATCTGGCCGAGTGAACGGGCCTTCTTCCCAGGGATTACTCCATGAAACTGCATGTTGCTTTCACTGAGCCGGGACATCGGAATGCCCATTGCCTTAAGGGTATCAGCATACAGGATGTTCAGACCGCTCCCGCCATCCATCAAAACTTTGCGGAGTCGAGTGCCCCCCACAACTGGGTCTACCACCAGCGCTTGCCGCCCGGGGGTAGCAATGTGCGCAGGGTGATCTGACTGACTGAAAGTGACAGCAGTTTGAGACCACTTGAGATATGTGGGGGTAGAAGGAACCGCCATGTTAACCTCCCTGTTGATAACTTTCAGTCGACTCTTACTCTCAACATCAGCAAAAATCAACAAGGTGGCATTGACTTCAGGGAACTCTTCTTTTTCTTCTTCATCTTCTTTCTCAGGGTCTTTCTCACTCGACTGGTTCTCTTTGAATGACTGGATCAACAAACGGCACTGTCGAGTGGTATGCTTCGGCAATATCAAATTGCCCTCTTCATCTTTCCTCGTGTGGATTGCACACGGTAAATCCAAAACATCAGTACCCGACTGATTCTTTGACTTCTTTGGGGTGAACTTAGCCTTGGACTTTCCCTTATTCTTGCCTTGTGCCGCCAGGGCGGCTGCTTCTGCCTGAGCAGGGGGATCAGCTTTGCGCTTTTGTTTCCGACTGGAATTCCCACCTGCATCATTGTCGACTATTTTGGCTTTACCGCTTCGGAGGCGGTCTTCTTCTTCTCCATTGGCGTACCGAGTGGCAATCTCCATCATCTTGCTCATAGAAATGTCACCGGTGCGACCAAACTTCAGATAGAGCTCTCTGTATCTAACCCCAGCCTTGAAGGCACAAACAGCTTGATGCTCGGAAACATTCTCCACCGTGTGATGCAAGGTGGACCAACGCTGAATGTAATCTCGCAAGGTTTCATTGGGCTTCTGGACACAGTGCTGCAAATCAATCAAACCAGCTGGACGTTTACAAGTGCCTTCAAAAGTTCTGATAAACACTCGGGCCAAATCTTCCCAGCAATAGATGCTAGAGGGAGCCAAACGATTTAACCAAGCTCTGGCCGAACCATCCAACATCAAGGACAGATGCTTCATGGCTATGTTGTCGTTACCTCCACCAATCTGTACAGCCACTCGGTAATCATCCAACCAGGTTTCAGGCTTTGACTCGCCAGAAAACTTGCCAATCCCGGACGCCAACCTGAAGTTGGGGGGAATCTCTGCAGAGCGAATGGCTCTGCTAAAACACTCGGGCCCAGAAACAACAGCACTGCTTCCACTCGGATAATCTCTGTTATGACCATCTCTGTGGGCTCTGCCTCTGTCGACCCTCCTTTGAGCAAGGACATCCCTTGCGTCAAATCCGGGATTCCGCTCATCACCGAACGGGCGCCTATCATCATTGTGCCGGGACACATAAGAACCATTCCGCAGAGGAGAAAACATTCGACGGCGGTCATCACGGTGATAACGGGGAGCAGACTGATCTCGCCCCTGATCTCTGTACCGGTCTTCACGGTATTCTCCGCCTCTGCGACGCGAAGGTGACCCAGGACTGTGAGCCGACTGAACTGTTTCTGCCCTGGTAGAATTGCCATGTAACCTGTTCTGCGACTGAGAAACAACTGCGTTCTGGTGCTGCGCCGCCTCAAGCAATGTCTTGATCTGCTGCAGACCTCTACCAGCCTCTGATCGTGACGGTTGAATAGACTCTGCAATTCTAGCAGCTGCTGCAACATTTAAAACTGGAGTACGAAATACCTCGACGTTATTTCGAGATCTACTCGGAAACAACTGTCGCTGCTGTCGATTGGGACGTGGTGGACGCTGCCCAGCACGCTCGTCGAGTGCCTCCTGCATCTCTATGAGCCGAAGGCGTGTAGCCTCCATGGCCTGGGCCTCAGCGGTCGTACCGACGATGGGAGTACGGAGAACATCCTCATCCCGGCGCTGCTGATCATTCGACTTTCCACCAATCTCACGTCTGGAGTGGTTGAAGCCGGGCGGCGGACTCTGATGAGAGCCAGCCATGAAAACTTCCGCCGCAGGGTCGCAGCTCTCGCACTCGGAAGGGATGTCGGACCGATCCGACGCCGAGTCGAACACGCGGTGAAGTGACTCGGCGGGCTCGATGGCCGCAATCTGCGGGGACGAAACCTGGCGTGCCGCCGCGTGCCGCACCCGACGCTGTAGCCGCGAGCGACCGGATCGCTTGCGACGATGAACAGCAGGGAGGGCCGATACACACGGAGTCGACGACTGAAGGAGAAGAACGCCGCAGGAGCTTGCACAGAAGTGCGTCGCCCCGCGAATCGGGAGCGCTTCCACATCCAAAGGCGCTTCCTGGAGCCATGCCGAATCGTCGGCGATGAAGGTGAGCGCTCCGAGACGGATCTCGCGGCCCAGGAACAAATCACCACCGGAAGACATGATGAAGGAGAAAAAATGCAAACTCGCCGGAAGTCGCTTAGACGCCTGCCCCAAGGTGGGCGCCAACTGTCGTGGGAACAAGCCTGACAGTAGAAGGTAGGGGTACAAATGGAGAGGGCAGAGTCCTAGCTACGGCGAGGTTGTACACACAGATGTATGAGTTCAGGCCCCTCTCGTGGAGGTAACAGCCCTACGTCTCAGTGCTCCGGAGAGCTCTCTACTCTGTCGAGTGAAATATGTGTGTTGTGTTACAAAAGGTTGCGAACCCTTCTACCAGCGGGGAGGGGTGGCTTATATAGAGTGTGCTGCCCCTCATAACGTCCGGCATTAAGGGGTTTAATCGTGGTCATAAAGAGGTGTACGTTACTGGTAACGTACACCATAAATGCTGTTAATGATCTTGATGAATGCTTGCCCGTTAGCCTCCCTGGGGTGACTCCTGGACTCCTGCGGTCGACTGTCTTCAGACTCTTCCGAGTGAAAGATAACCGTCGAGTGAAAGACATCTCCGAGTGTATATTGTCGAGTGACTTATGCTTCTTCGCTATTTCAGTCGGAGACTTCCTTGTGGCCCTTAAGCTTTCTGGGGCAGTGTCCTTAGGTAGGATATGTAGGTCAGGCCTATAACCCTACCCTAGGTACGTATCCCCATCACATGCTAAGGTATCAACTGTGGTTCGTAAGAGTAATATAAGAGCACCTAAACTGAAAGCACATTTTCTCCCTTGGTGGTTTTGGTAATTAATAACAACATATATGTCATTGAACTAATGTTTCCACTAAGTATATTTCAGGAAAAGTTTAATGATGGGTTGGCAAAAGGATTGTGGAGATACCCCTAGATGCAAGGAAATGGATTGGCAAAGCTTCAAGAAAGAGGACTCTACATTTTACTTTGTGAGAAATCACTTTGAGTCCATAGGAAAGCCAGTACTATTAAAAGGGGGTAAGGTACTGTTGGTGAACAAGATGCTCCACGTGCACAAGTGATAGTCACCAAAAACACCCACAAACTCTTCCACAAAAGTCTGTCCAAGCCTATCTTGAAAATCGGTGCTACCAACAATTCCCACTCGGTCCCACCGATTCCCAAACTCAGACAGACCCATGCCAAGCCCTAGACATTCAGTGCAACCGATTCTGCATCGGTGCCACCGAGTTCAGCTTGCCAACTTTCTGTTACCTCATTTCATAAAATCGGTCTTACCGAGTTTTTTGGATCGGCGTCACCGAGTTGTGCAATCTGACCGTTGGTCACCTAATCGGTACCACCGAGAGTTATGTATCGGTCTCACCGAGATTCAAAAGTTACTGCCTTTTGGTCACTTCGGTACCACCGAGTTTTACACTTCAGTGTCACCGAGTTGGTCACTTTAGGTGTAACGGTTGGATTTTTGGGGATGCCTATATATACCCCTTCACCACCACCCACTCGAAAGAGAAGCACTCAGAACTATTCCATACTTGCCCCATCCTATTTTCTGAGAGAAAGCCACCTACTTATGTGTTGAGATCAAGCCATTCCACTCTATCCATATGAATCTTGATCTCTAGCCTCCCCAAGTTGCTTTCCACCAAATCAATCTCTTTCACCATAGCCAAATCTATGAGAGAGTGATTGTGTGTTAAGGAGTCTATCATCTTGAAGCACAAGAGCAAGGAGTTCATCGACGTTACCGAGCCTATTACCTTTTGGAGGGTGGTGCCTCCTAGATTGGTTAGGTGTCACTTGGGAGCCTCCTACTTCATATTGTGGAGTTGAACCAAGAAGTTTGTATGGGCAAGGAGATCGCCTACTTCGTGAAGATCTACCCATAGTGAGGCTAGTCCTTCGTGGACGGAAGCCGTTATGGAATAGTCAAGGTTGCTACTTCGTGGACCATTATGGGTGGAGCCCTCCGTGGACTCTCGCGACCGTTACCCTCCGTGGGTTGAAGACTCCATAAACGTGGACGTACGATAGCACCACCTATCGGAACCACGGGAAAAATCTTCGTGTCTTCAAATTGCGTTTGATCTTCCTTCCTACCCTCTACTATACATGCTTGTTGTTACTTTCCGCTGCTATACTCTTAGACATGCATGTGTAGGGTGTACTTGACTTGTTATCATTGCTAAAATCTGCCAACACTTAAAATTGGGAAAAGGTAGAATTTTTATTTGGTCAAGTAGTCTAATCACGCCCCCTCTAGACATACTTTCGATCCTACAAGTGGTATCAGAGCCTTGGTCTCCATTGCATTGGTCTCACAACCTAGGAGAGTATGGCGTCTAGTGAGGGAAATTATCATCGTAGAGGTCCGTACTTTGATGGCACAAATTTTGCTAGTTGGAAGCACAAAAAGAAAATGCATATTATTGGTCATAACCCCGCCATTTGGGCTGTTGTTAGTGTTGGCTTGCAAGGTGAATTCTTTGGTGATGGAAAGGAACCGGATCGTGAAGCGACCGCGGATGAATTGAAGATGTTGCAATACAATGCTCAAGCATGTGACATTCTCTTCAACTGCCTATGCCCCGAAGAATTCAACAAAATCAGCCGTCTTGAGAATGCAAAAGAGATTTGGGATACTTTGGTTGATATGCATGAAGGTACCGAATCCGTGAGAGAATCCAAGTTTGACGTTCTTCAAAGTCAGCTTGACAAGTTCAAGATGAAGGATGGTGAAGGAGTCGCAGAGATGTACTCTAGGCTAGCTCTCATCACAAATGAGATTGCCGGCTTAGGAAGCGAAGAAATGACCGACAAATTCATCATCAAGAAGATACTTCGAGCTTTGGATGAGAGATACGACACCGTGTGCACATTGATCCAAATGATGCCCAACTACAAAGATCTCAAGCCTACGGAAGTCATTCGAAGGATTGTTGCTCATGAGATGAAACTCAAGGACAAAGAAGAGCTTCACAACAAGTCTAGCGGTGCTGACAAAGTCACAAGTGATGCTCCCGCAACCTCAAGCGACAACCTTGTCACCAATGAAGAGATAAGCCTCATGGTCAAGAAATTCAACAAATTCTACAAGAATAGAGGCAAAGAACGAAGCTCCAACTCAAGATATGAAGAGAAGCGTTCGTCAAGTCGTGACCGAAACTGCTACAATTGTGGGAAGCCCGGACACTACTCAAATGAGTGCATGGCTCCCTACAAACGAAGAGAAGAGTCACCTAGAAGACGAAGCTCAAGGAATGAATCACCTTAAAGAGAGAGAAGGAGTAGAGATGATCGAGAAGTAGGGACTCGGAGAAGAAGGACAAGTACACCAAGAGCTACACAAGAAGAAGACATCAAGCTCATGTTGGTGAATGGGTTTCCGGCTCCGAATCCGACAACAACTCCGAGAGAAGCTATCACTCCAACTCCGACTATAGTCAAGATGAAGGTGTTGCCGGACTTGCACTAGTGACTACCAACTCCTATGATCTATTTGATTCACCAAATGAGGGGAGTGGAAGTTGCTTCATGGCTAAAGGCCCCAAGGTATCACACCCCGAGTATCTTGATTTCAATAGTGATGAAGATGATTTACTTGGTGATGATGACTTGCTCTTTGATAAAACTAGTGATGTTAGTCAAAATGAACTTGATAATTTTCATGCTAGTCAAGATAAGTCGGTTGATGGTGATAAGATGAAAATAGAACAACTAACTAAAGAATTAAACACTCTTAAGTTAGCTCATGAATCTACTCTAGAAGATCATAGAGAGCTTGTAAGGACTCATGAGAAGCTACGCTTCGAGAAGCTCACCTTGGAGCAAGAACATGAGTTTCTTAAAGCTATCAATGATGATCTCCGAAAGAAAACTTCTTATCTAGCCAAACGACTACTCTTGTCTACATTCATGCCACAAGTTAAACCTAGACAAACTAGTAACAAAGGCAAGAAAAGTTCTTCATCTAGTAGCAACAACAAAAATGCTAAATCTAATGATGTTGCTTCTAGTAGTTCTATTGATTCCACTAATGATGATTCTCTTAGCCAAGTTACACTTGAGCAAGAAAACGATTTACTGAAAGGAATTATAGAGAAAGGTATCTACAAGAGTCTTGCCGGGTGTAAGCAATTTGAGGAGATTGTACGCAAGCACGGAGGATACCGGAAGAACCATGGCATTGGCTATTTCAACGCTAATGGAGTTGAATGGGAAGAAGGTCAATACCCCAAGCCCAAGTTTGTTCCTCAAAGGGAGAAGTATGAAAATACTCTTCCCAAGGGAACAAACACTCAAGATGACCTTCCACCACAAGGCCACAAGCTCAAGGGCAAGAACAAGCTTCAAGAGGACATTGACTCATATGAAGATGAATCCCAAGCTTTGGTGGAGTGGGTTCCCAAGGCTACTTCAAGCTCAACTTCTACAAGTGCCACTTCTACACCAAGGATCCCCATCAAGTTGATGTGGGTCCCCAAGAAGAAGAACTAGAGACGTTCTTGAGGGGTGACTCCGCCAATGAAATTCACTCACATTCATTATTGGCAAGAACTAGTTGCAATCAACATCAACAACATGCAATAGTTCAAGGAGTCACACATTCCCTCAAAGGTAAGCAAGGGACAAGGTAATCAACAAATCCATGGACATCATCATGTATGCTTTGCACTCCATGTCCATAGATATCCTTGTATTTGTCTCTTGTGTGTTGGGACTAACCCATGTAGGTGAGAAGAGTAAGGAAACAACAAGGATGCTCCCAACTCATGGTGATCTTCATCAACCTTGAGCATCCACCACTACATCACCCACATCAAGTCCTCTACGACAAACCCAAGGTTAGTTTATCCCTCCTATGGGGGGATGTCACATCAAGGGGGAGCTTTACTCTAAGACTTGAGTCAAAGCATCTCATAGTATGTGACAACATTAAATGCTTTATGTAAAAATGGTAACCCCACTTGTGCTTAAACGATGAGTATGACCTATGATCAAGTATTCTTACTTGGCTCCTAAGTCAATATACTCATATATAGATGACTCCGTCATCGCCAAAATGCTTGATAGATGCTAGTATGTATGTGCATGTTTGCCATGATTTCATTTGACATCTTATTGTGTGAGCATGTTGGTCTGCATTTCTTTATTCATTCGAGGACATCCAATTGTTGCTATTTGGCTTTTGATTTTTCTTTTGCCAATTGGATGGACAAGAATGCCTAGGACCACTCTCTAGCTATCTATGCTTTCTCATCTCATATTCTATTCTTGCTGCATCACAAAATTTGAACAAGGACTTTTCGATCTCTCTGTGTGAGGAGCACTCGGAGTTCCGTATCGACAAAGGACTGACCATTAAAACCTCCCAAAGTGCATCTCGGTGGAACCAATACCAAAATCTCGGTCTCACCGAATGCCTAGGGTTGATCTGGTTTTCAATCTCGGTAACACCGATTCCTTATTCTCAGTTACACCGAGTTTCCCTGTCAACTGACAGTTGAGAAACTCGGTGGCACCGACAATTTCGAACCGGTGTCACCGACAGCAAAGGGTATATTACCTGGCGAACCCGACTTTTGAAATTCAACCGCAAAAGTCCGTTTTCCTCCAACCCTAAGCTGCCGCTCTAGACCCCCTGGTCGTCGCCCTTGCCTCACCGTGCGTCTCCGCCATTGGGAATCGCCGCCGCCGACGGAATCTTCACTGCCGTCGTCGCCTTAGCGGATCCTTCACCGAGTTAGGGTATGGATCCGGCCCTCTTTGCGCTCCCCTTCCGATTCATGCGCATTAGAGTAACTTTTATCGAT
Source organism: Elymus sibiricus (assembly GCA_039707655.1). Lineage (NCBI taxonomy): Eukaryota > Viridiplantae > Streptophyta > Magnoliopsida > Poales > Poaceae > Elymus > Elymus sibiricus. The sequence goes on from CM077675.1 coordinate 116,995,133, forward strand.
AATCCACCGATTGCAATCCTCTCAATCCTCTAGAAATCTCATTAGCTTAGCGAACGAAAAAAAATTAGGTCTAGTCGTCCGCAAAATCGAATCTCGGTGATACCGAGTCAGAAAAATCGGCTCTACCGATTTTGTTTTGGGCCGCTGAGGACAGTCTCGGTGAAACCGAGTGGCAATTTTCGGTACGACCGAAATTGCTGCCAAGTTTCTGTAAAGAGTTCTGTGCGTCTCGGTGGTACCGAAACTTTTGACTCGGTGACACCGAAATCCCTTTTTGTTGAAAGCTATATCTAAGAATTTCTTTGTTCAAACCTTTGAAAATCTTCTACAATTTTGTGATGACTCAACCCTTCCACTCTTCTATGCTCTATTTCACAGGGTCAGATATGTCAGATCCTGAAGATAGCCAGAATGATCTCAGAGAGCAAAGTGTTGACATGAGCTCAGGCACTAGTCCTGAGGGGAGCTATGATGATGTTCCTAGCTCTCCTAATCTGCCCAAGGCTGCAACCAGGGCAAGAAGGAAGCTCAACTCAGATGAAGAAGATGAGGACTTTATTCCTGAGGAGCTGTCCAAGAAAGATGATGCTGCCAAGAACACTGCTGCTGCCTCTTCATCCAAGAAGAAGAAGGCTATAAGGAAAGAGTATGCTAGCTCAGGGACAGCAAGAGCACCAGAGAGCTCTAGGGCAACAATGACTGTTGAGCCCTCCAAGAAGTCCATGCCTAAGAAGGTAGGAGAAAAGAAGAGGTCTAGGAAGAGGATCATTCATGTCATGGGCAGGCCTACCTCTATGTATGAGAACCCAGCAGAGGCTGCTGCTGAGGAGGAGGAGGAAGAGCCAGTTGCCAAGGCCCCTCCTAAGAAGAAGAAGAAGCTCATGGCTGATGCTATGCCTAAGACCACCTCATCCAAGGGCACCAAGACTGCCCCCAAGAAGGCTGCCGCAGACAAACCCAAGAGGTTCTCCAGAGAGATCCCAGCTTCTTCCAAGAACAAGACCTCCACTTTCAGGGAAGCCGAGGATGATGCTATGTCAACTTTGATGAAGCTAAGACCACACCTTCCAGAGCACAATGCCAGCCACTTGCTTGCTGAGGATATGAAGAAAAGGAAGGACTCTGGTTTGAGAGAATGGAGAGCTGTTGATCCATATTCACAAAGGAGGAAGACTGCTGTGGACTACAGGTTCTATACCAAGGAGCAACAAGATTTCTATGAAACAATCTTGCTTGATAAGAGCCCTGCTGTGAGTGATATGAGGTTTGTGGACTGGAAGTACATCAAGGAGAATGAAGATTACTTCCCAAGTGTGCAAGCAACTTTCATTGCATTGGACTTGATGAGTTTGTTGGTAAGGAGTTCACTGCGTGGAACGATGAAATGATCATGCAATTCTACTCCACTGCTCATTTCTATGGAGATGGTAGAATTGTATGGATGACTGAAGGAGCAAGATATGAATCAACTGTTGAGGAGTGGGCTACTATCTTAGGAGTCCCAGAGGTGGAATATGGTGACATCAATGTCTACAATGAGCCCAAGGCAAGCCACAATGCCATGAAGAACATGTACAATGAGATCCCTGCTGCACATCTGAAGTCTCACAAGCTAGGATCCATTTACTTCCTCCAGGCTGGTCTACGCACTATCAACACCATCTTGAGGCATACCTTGATGCCTAAGTCTGGAGATGAGAAGATGATTCGAGGATACTCCATCAACATGCTGCTCCATCTAGATCAACATACAAGATTCAGAGTGATGGATCTGATAGTGGAGACTGTGAAGAGGGTTGCTGCTGATCAGAAGCGTTCATGCTGCTATGCACCCTATATCCAGATGCTTATCAACTCCAAGCTGGAGAAGCACATTTTTGCACTTGACAGACCACATTTGCCACTACTGCCAGAGCTAGAAGACAACGTTGTGGTGATGGACCCAGATCATCCCACTTCAGCTACAGTACAGGCACATGCAGAGGCTGCCAGAGACTCCAGTTCTCAGGTGCCCAGGTCTAGGAGTGAGCAGATGGATCTCCTACTTAGCTCTGTGCTCAGCATGCAGAAGGACATTAGCAAGATATTGAAGAACCAGGCGAGCCTCTCGAGGATTGTTGACAAGAAATTTCATATTCTCAACAACAAGGTGGATGAGCTCACAGTGACTGTGAATGAGCTCAAGAAGGAAGTTGACGCAGTGCCTAGCCCTCACTCTACAGATGATGATGATGATGATGAGGATCGTGCACCTCTCAGGCCAAGCACTCAGTTCACTACTTAGGCTAGATCAACTACAGTGCCAGCTCCAGAGTTGCGACCTTCTTCATCAGCACCTGCTACAGCTTCTTCAGCTCCATCAGCTCCTCCAGTTCCTCCAGTTGCTACTTCGACTCCGTCCATGACGTCTGCAGACATCTTCGCTGATGCCGTTCTCTCGACTCCTTCATCGGCTACCAGAGGAGATCAGCCCCAGAAGAACGATTAGTTATATACCTTTGAACTTTTTGGTAACTTGTTGCCAACGGGGAGAAGATGTATATAGATCTTTAGGCTTCGAGAGAGAGAGAGAGAGAGCGTTGATTTTTATCGCTTTTCAAAACATTTGATATCTTTTGGTTTGGTTGTGTTAAACTTTGTTGGAGTTTGATCATACACTTGATGTGTATTGCTACTATTTCCTATCATTGTGATGCTTATGAGATGATCATTCACCTTTACTTGATTGTGTTGTGCTATGATATTCATTCTTATTATTCTCGCACACCACCAAGTTATATGTGACATGAAAGAGTGCCCCATGTACCTAATCGATTGTGCATTTGCATTCAAACGCAAATTCAAAATAATGCACAAATTTAGGGGGAGCTCTTGCTTATCACATACTTCTCAAAGCGACGATTATATTCATTCATTATATCATATGTCGAAGCTTTGATCTATATGTTGTCATCAATTACCAAAAAGAAGGATATTGAAAGCACATTTGCTCCCTTGGTGGTTTTGGTAATTAATAACAACATATATGTCATTGAACTAATGTTTCCACTAAGTATATTTCAGGAAAAGTTCAATGATGGGTTAGCAAAAGGATTGTGGAGATACCCCTAGATGCAAGGAAATGGATTGGCAAAGCTTCAAGCAAGAGGACTCTACATTTTACTTTGTGAGAAATCACTTTGAGTCCATAGGAAAGCCAATACTATTAGAAGGGGGTAAGGTACTGTTGGTGAACAAGATGCTCCACGTGCACAAGTGATAGTCACCAAAAACACCCACAAACTCTTCCACAAAAGTCTGTCCAAGCCTATCTTGAAAATCAGTGCTACCAACAATTCCCACTCGGTCCCACCGATTCCCAATCTCAGAAAAACCCATGCCAAACCCTAGCCATTCGGTGCAACCGATTCTGCATCGGTGCCACCGAGTTCAGCTTGCCAACTTTCTGTTACCTCGTTTCATAAAATCGGTCTTACCGAGTTTTTTGGATCGGCGTCACCGAGTTGTGCAATCTGACCGTTGATCACCTAATCGGTACCACTGAGAGTTATGTATCGGTCTCACCGAGATTCAAAAGTTACTGCCTTTTGGTCACTTCGGTACCACTGAGTTTTACACTTCGGTGTCACCGAGTTGGTCACTTTAGGTGTAACGGTTGGATTTTTGGGGATGCCTATATATACCCCTTCACCACCACCCACTCGAAAGAGAAGCACTCAAAACTATTTCATACTTGCCCCATCCTATTTTCTGAGAGAGAGCCACCTACTCATGTGTTGAGATCAAGCCATTCCACTCTATCCATATGAATCTTGATCTCTAGCCTCCCCAAGTTGCTTTCCACCAAATCAATCTCTTCCACCATAGCCAAATCTGTGAGAGAGTGATTGTGTGTTGAGGAGTCTATCATCTTGAAGCACAAGAGCAAGGAGTTCATCCACGTTACCGAGCCTATTACCTTTTGGAGGGTGGTACCTCCTAGATTGGTTAGGTGTCGCTTGGGAGCCTCCTACTTCGTGTTGTGGAGTTGAACCAAGAAGTTTGTACGGGCAAGGAGATCGCCTACTTCGTGAAGATCTACCCATAGTGAGGCTAGTCCTTCGTGGACGGAAGCCGTTATGGAATAGTCAAGGTTGCTACTTCATGGACCCTTATGGGTGGAGCCCTCCGTGGACTCTCGCGACCGTTACCCTCCGTGGGTTGAAGACTCCATAAACGTGGACGTACGATAGCACCACCTATCGGAACCACGGGAAAAATCTTCGTGTCTTCAAATTGCATTTGATCTTCCTTCCTACCCTCTACTATACATGCTTGTTGTTACTTTCCGCTGCTATACTCTTAGACATGCATGTGTAGGGTGTACTTGACTTGTTATCATTGCTAAGATCTGCCAACACTTAAAATTGGGAAAAGGTAGAATTTTTATTTGGTCAAGTAGTCTAATCACCCCCCTCTAGACATACTTTCGATCCTACATAAACCCCCTGAGCAAATTAAAGTAGAACCTAGTGTTGCTATGGTTAAAGATCTCTTGGTAGAAAATATTGATGGGCATGTTATCTACTTTTGTGACGAAGCTGCTAGAATTGCTAAACCCGATGAAAAAGATAAACATAGACCCATAGAAGGCATGCCTGTTGTCTCAGTCAAAATAGGAGATCATTGCTATCATGGTTTATGTAATTTGGGTGCTAGTGTGAGTGCTATCCCTTTTACCTTATACCAAGAAATTATGGATGAAATAGCACCTGCTGAAATGGAAGACATTGATGTTACTATTAAACTTGCTAATAGAGACACTATCATACCACTTGGGATTGTTAGAGATGTTGAAGTCTTGTGCGGGAAAGTAAACTACCCTGCTGATTTTCTAGTCCTTGGTTCCCCACAAGATGACTTTTGTCCCATTATCTTTGGTAGACCTTTCTTGAGTACCGTCAATGCTAAGATAGATTGTGAAAAACAAACTGTCGGTGTCAGTTTTGGTAATGTGTCTCATGATTTTAATTTTTCCAAGTTTAGTAGACAACCTCGTTGTAAGAGCACATTTCTCCATGTGTGGTTTTGGTAATTGATGACAACCCCTATGGACTAATGGTTGCCTTGAGTTATATTCGAAGGATTTGTCCGTAGGTACTTCTTGAAGTCCATCTGTTGGTTTCAAGGAGTTTATATGGTGACCAAGGTGGTATTCAAGGTGTTATCCAAAGATTGGTCATGTAAGAGTTGAGCTTACTGGAAGCATGTCTTGAAGAAGAAGACTGTGTGAGCATTCATGTTTACCTTCAAGACATCATCTTTATGAAGAGAGAAGATAAGATACAAGGTTGATCAAGACTAAGTCAAAGAGTGAACCAAGTTGATCAACACACAAAGCGTACAAGATATACCGAGAAGGATCAAGTGATCCCATGGTATGGTAAGCATTGTCCATTACGCTTTGTGTACTAACCCATGGTCTACGTGAGTGTTCTTTGTAGGGTTAGGTATATTTCCATGGGATTGCATCAAGAGGAAGATCCCATACAACCCATGGAAGATGACATCAAGTGGTGATCGTCATCAAGGTTGCGGTGTGCAAGTTCAAGTGAAGCATCACGAAGAAATCATGCTTGTAGCTTGCCGTCCATTGTGGTGACAATGGACTTGTGAAGGTGTGCCGAAGAGTGACTCACCCATAGTGGAGTATGGGGGAGCAATCAACTAGCCTTCATCGAGCCAACGCAATCACGAAAGGTGGTCCAACTTGAGGGAGTCAAGATCGTCATCATCTAGCTCAAGTGGACTTCATGCAAGGCAAAGGTTTGCCCTTGATAGGTTTTCTATTTTACCGGTCTCATGGTGATAGTTTGGAGACCGGGTTATAGGATCGATAGCCGTACTATCAAGGAGGGGGGCTCTCAAGTGAGTAGCTTGATCGTATCGTTCATTGAGAGCTCAAACCATTGCATTCTTGGCATCATCATCTTTCTTGGTTCCTGGTTGGTTTTTCTCTTTGAGGTTTCTTGAGCTTATGGTCAGCTTCATGACAAGCTCAAGTTCATCGAAAACGGAGTCCATATGCATCTTCTATGATGTTTTCGATGTTGGAGTTTTTGCCGGTTCTTCATTGATAGAGGTTTCTCATCTCTATACCATTGGCATTTTTATACACCTGACTGATGCCCCCCGCCACCCAAGCGGAAGTTGAGCGGCTGTAACAAGCGGTAGTACCGTTGGTAGGAGCGGTAGTACCGCTCCGGCGGCACTACCGCCTCGAGGTTTCTACCGTTTGCTGGCAGGAGCGGTAGTACCGCTCTCCGGAGCGGTAGTACCGCTTGTGTGCGGGCTGTGGGGGTAACAGTTGGATTTTTCCCCACCTATAAAAGGGGGTCTTCTTCCCCAATGGATCTCATCCTTTGAGCTCGAGTTTGCCCCCCATTGTTGATCTTCTTCGAGCTTGCTAACTCTCAATCCCTCCAATGATTCTTGCTAGTTCTTGAGGGAAAAGAGAGAGGAGATCTAGATCCACATTTCCACCAATCACTTTCTCCTCTAAGTGAGGGGAACCCCTTGGATCTAGATCTTGGAGTTCTTCGTGTTCTTCTTCGTTCTTCCTCTCATTTTCCTCCCTAGCATTAGTTGCTTTGGTGGGATTTGGGAGAGAAGGACCTGGGCACTCCGTGTGCCCTTGCCATTGCATTTGGTGCATAGGTTTGAGTTCTCCACGGTGATACGTGGAAGTGAGAAGTTGAGAAGCTTATTACTCTTGGGTGTTTGAGCACCCTTGAGCTTGTTCCTCTTGGGTGCTTTGGCGCCCTAGACGGTTGGTGGTGCCTCGGAGCTTGCCTTTTGTTTTTGATGATGATTGTGTGGAAGCCTTTGAAACACTCAAGAAAGCCTTAACCTCTGCACCTATTGTTTAACCACCTGATTGGAACTTGCCTTTTGAAATTATGTGTGATGCTAGTGACTATGATGTTGGTGATGTCCTAGGACAAAGAGTTGATGAGAAATTGAATGTTATCCATTATGCTAGTAAAACTCTAGACAGTGCCCAACGAAACTATGCTACTACTGAAAAAGAATTTCTAGCAGTTGTGTTTGCTTGTGATAAATTTAAATCCTATATTGTTGATTCCAAAGTTATTGTTCCCACCGATCATGCTGCTATAAAATACCTTATGGAAAAGAAAGATGCTAAACCTAGACTCATTAGGTGGGTTCTCTTGCTTCAAGAATTTTACTTACACATCGTTGATAGGAAGGGAGCTGAGAACCCCGTAGCTGATAACTTGTCTAGGTTAGAAAATATTCTTGACGACCCACTACCTATTGACGATAGTTTCCCTAACGAACAGTTAGCTGCAATAAGAGTTTCTCAGAACACACCTTGGTATGCTGATTATGCTAACTACATTGTCGCTAAATATATACCACCTAGCTTCACTTATCAACAAAAGAGAAAAAAATTCTATGACTTGAGACATTACTTTTGGGATGACCCACACCTTTATAAAGAAGGAGTAGATGGTATTATTAGACGTTGTGTACCTGAGCATGAACAGGAACAAATCCTATGGAAATGTCATTCCGAAGCTTATGGAGGACATCATGCGGGAGATAGAACTGCTCATAAGGTATTACAATCTGGTTTTTATTGGCCTACTCTTTTCAAGGATGCCCATAAGTTTGTCTTGTCTTGTGATGAATGTCAAAGAATTGGTAATATCGGTAAGCGTCAGGAAATGCCTATGAATTATTCACTTGTTGTTGAACCATTTGACGTTTGGGGTTTTGATTATATGGGGCCTTTTCCTTCCTCCAACGGGTACACACATATTTTGGTTGCGGTTGATTATGTCACTAAGTGGGTAGAAGTTATTCCAACTAGTAGTGTTGATCACCACACCTCCATTAAAATGCTTAAAGAGGTTATCTTCCCGAGGTTTGGAGTCCCTAGATATTTAATGACCGATGGTGGTTCACACTTTATCCATGGTGCTTTCCGTAAGATGCCTGCTAAATATGATGTTAACCATAGAATTGCATCCCCCTATCATCCTCAATCTAGTGGTCAAGTTGAACTTAGCAATAGAGAAATAAAATTAATATTACAAAAAATGTCAATAGGTCTCGTAAGAATTGGTCTAAGAAATTAGATGATGCACTTTGGGCCTATAGAACAGCTTATAAAAATCCTATGGGTATGTCAACATATAGAATGGTATATGGGAAAGCTTGTCATTTGCCTCTAGAATTAGAACACAAAGCATTTTGGGCAATTAAAGAACTTAATTATGATTTCAAACTTGCCGGTGAGAAGAGGCTATTTGATATTAGCTCACTAGATGAATGGAGAACCCAAGAGTATGAAAATGCCAAGCTATTCAAAGAAAAAGTAAAAAGATGGCATGACAAAAGAATCCAAAAGCGGGAATTCAAAATAGGAGATTATGTTCTTTTGTTCAAATCTTGTTTAAGATTTTTTGCAGGAAAGCTTCTCTCCAAATGGGAAGGACCATATGTTATCGAAGAGGTTTATCGTTCTGGAGCTACCAAGATTAATAACGCCGAAGGTACTAACCCGAAGGTGGTCAATGGACAAAGAATTAAGCATTATATCTCAGGTACGCCTATTAACGTTGAAAGCAATGTTATCCAAACCATGACATCGGAGGAACACATAAAAGAAACCTTCCGGAACACTCCAGAATTCTTAAAAATAGGAGGCACGTGATACGGTAAGTAAACGGACTCCGAAAAATCCGCAAAAATATTTTTTGTCAGTTTTGGAATATTTTAGAATTTTGGAAATAAAGAAATAAACCGGAAGGTGATCGAGGTGAGCACGATACACCAAGGCGCGCCAGGCACCCCTCGGCGCGCCCTGGTGGGTTGTGCCCACCTCGGATGCCTTCCCGACTCCGTTTTCCTTCCATATACTTGTTTCCCAAGAATAAAAATTCTCTATATATACCCCCGACTGTTTTGACGACCGCATCGCAGAAAAATCCTCTGTTCTTGTTTCTTTGCTGTTTTCTCATCAGATCTATATCCCCATGGCTCCACCAAGCTCCTCCAAGGACAAGTTCTTCGAGAAGGTCATCAACCCGTACTTGCTGGAGGTGATGAAGCACCCTCAAGTCATTGAGATGCGTGAGGGGGTGCTCCACATCCGCGATGTTCAGGGACCCAAGAAGACCGGAAGCATGGAGGCTAGGCTCGAGGCGGTGGAACAGGAAATCTTCAAGTGCCAGAAGATGGTGGAGTGTGGACTTAGTGCCAATCACTCCATGATCACGAAATTCACCCGCTATCAGACGGTGGATGGCCGGTCCATGAAGGACATCATCTCCACCCTCAATGAGCAAATTAATTTTCTGCAGAGCCAAGTTTACGATCTTTAAAACCAAGTCTTCGAATATGAAGCAAGATTTAAAGGTATGAGTTTAGCTGCCAGTTGCAGGACTCAAGGGACTCTCATGTCAACCTTTGATGGGGAGCCCTTACCCTGGAAGCTGGAGGACAAGCTTACTACATCATCACCACCACCTACATCAACACCTCCACCTTCTTCATCACCACCACCAAAGGAAACTTGAGCACACGGGTATGGGCACTCCCCTTGGCATCAAGCCATCTTGGGGGAGGTGCCCCGGTATCGTATCACCATCACTTTTATTCACCTTTACCTATTTTAGTTCGATCTTTAGTTTCCCTTTGCTTTAGTTGAATAAAAGTTTAGCATGATCTATTTTCATGTGTTAGTTCCGTGATCTATCTATCTATGTAATCGAGTGAGAGTTATATAATAAAGTTTAGTTTGAGTTTTTGCCTCTCTACTTTCTTGTTGCAATCAAAATAAATAAAAGAAAAATAAATGAAAAGAATCATAGGCTAATCTTATGGTGAGTAATGACATCACATAAGGAAAAGTATAAGTAGTAAAATTTATTGGAGATTGACAAACATAGCATTGGTAAATGATGCAATTCATGAAAGAATTAATAAAGGAAGAGAAGATTCACATGCAAATACACTATCTTGGACATCTTTTATGATTGTGAGCCCCCATCAAATATTATATGTCACAATTGTTGACGTTGGACAAGGAAGATAACGTAATGATTCATATTTGTTCATATCCACATCGAAGTTATATTGTCATAGATCCTTTAACATGTGGTGCTTGCTCAATATCTTTGCTAGCCAAAAATTTCGCACTAAGTAGAGATACTACTTGTGCATCCAAAACCCAAACCCAAATTCTTTCTTTGAGTATCCACCATACCTACCTATGGATCGAGAAAGATCCTTCAAGTAAGTTGTCGTCAGTGCAACAAGGCAATAAAAATTGCTTCTAAAAGTGTTTTGATCAATTAGTGTAAGAGAAAATTGAGCGCTATACGAACTTATGATGGCAAAGTAATAAAAGCAACGGACTGCATAATAAAGGTTGCTATCATAGGGGGCAATATAGCGTGACATTCTTTTACATTAAGGGATTGGGCATACAAACCAAAAAGCGCATGACAACCTCTGCTTCCCTCTGCGAAGGGCCTATCTTTTACTTTTATGCAAGAGTCAAAGTATTCTTCCCTATTCCTTTTTACTTTTTCTTTTGCAAGCATCATGTGGTGAGGAAAGATCTAGGCACATATATCCAGTTGGATATAGGTGGGCATGAGTTATTATTGTTGACATCACCCTTGAGGTGAGTAAGTTGGGAGGCGAAACTATAAGCCCCTATCTTCCTACGTGTCCGGTTGAAACTTTTTGTTCATGGGTATGCCGTGAGCGTTAGCAATCATAGAAGACTAAATGATGGTTGAGTATGTGGACTTGCCAAAAGGCTCCGACATGAGACCCTTCCTGAAAATATGATGAATTGTAGTTGCAAAGTTGACTGATAACATAGTTTGTTGGTTCCCAATAAGGTTTATGCTTCATACTTCAATGTTGTGATGAATTGTTACTTGTTCATGAGAAGCTATATGATAAAAATGAATTGAAATAAATTTTATGTTAGAGTTTGTTGCCGCTATGTTAATAAGCATGATGCTTCTATGTCCGTATTTTGTTTTTATCGACACCTCTCTCTCAAACCACGTGGACATGCTTTTCAATATCGGCTTTCGCTTGAGGACAAGCGAGGTCTAAGCTTGGGGGAGTTGATACGTCCATTTTGCATCATGATTTCCTACTGTTATTTACTTTGTTTTGTTGAATAATAATGCTTTGGGAAGTGATTCTAATGCCTTTTCTCTCATAATATGCAAGGTTTACACAAAGAGGGAGTATATCGGCAGCTGGAATTCTGGACTCAAGAAAAGCACGTTGGAGATACCTATTCTGCACAACTCCAATGAAGCTGAAATTTTACGGAGATTATTTTTGCATTTAATAAAAAATACCGGAGCAGAAAACTACCGGAGGGGGCCTCCCAGGTGGGCACAACCCACCAGGGCACGCCAGGCCCCCCTGGGCGCGCCCTGATGGGTTGTGGCCACCTCGGCCCACCCCCGGTGCCCATCTTCTGGTATATGGTCACTCTTGACCTAGAAAAAATCAGAGGAGGACTTTCGGGACGAAGCAGCACCGCCTCGAGGCGGAACTTGGGCAGGAGCACTTTTGCCCTCCGGCGGAGCGATTCCGCCGGGGGAACTTCCCTCCCGAAGGGGGAAATCGAAGCTATCGTCATCACAAACACCCCTCTCATCTTTGGGAGGCCAATCTTCATCAACATCTTCAACAACACCATCTCCTCTCAAACCCTAGTTCATCTCTTGTGTTCAATCTTTGTACCGGAACCTCAGATTGGTACCTGTGGGTGACTAGTAGTGTTGATTACCTTGTGTAGTTGATTACTATATGGTTTATGGTATTCAATACTCCTCTGATCTTGAGCATGATTATTATTTGTGAGTAGTTACTTTTGTTCTTGAGGTCATGGGAGAAGTCATGTTGCGAGTAATCATGTGAATTTGATATGTGTTGGATATTTTGATGATATGTATGTTGTGATTCCCTTAGTGGTGTCATGTGAACGTCGACTACATGACACTTCACCATTCATGGGCCTAAGGGAATGCATTGTGGAGTAGTTATTAGATGATGGGTTGCTAGAGTGACAGAAGCTTAAACCCTAGTTTATGCGCTACTTCGTAAGGGGCTGATTTGGATCCACATGTTTAATGCTATGGTTATACCTTGTCTTAATACTTTTCTCGTAGTTGCGGATGCTTGCGAGGGGGTTAATCATAAGTAGGTTGTTAGTTCAAGTAAGAACAACACCTTAGCACCGGTCCACCCACACATCAAATTATCAAAGTAGCGAACACGAATCAAACCAACATGATAAAAGTGACTAGACGAAATTCCTGTGTACCCACAAGAACACTTTGCCTATTACTAGAAATTGTTCTGGCCTGTCCTTTGCCTCAAAAGGATTGGGCTACCTTGCTGCACCTTGTTTACCGTTACCGTTACTTGCTTGTTACCAATTATCTTGCTATCAAATTATCTGTTACGTACAATTTCAGTGCTTGCAGAAATTACCTTGCTGAAAACCGCTTGTCATTTCCTTCTGCTCCTCGTTGGGTTCGACACTCTTACTTATCGAAAGGACTACGATTGATCCCCTATACTTGTGGGTCATCAGATATCGTCATGACTATTCGATTTTCTATCAATTGCACAACAGTAATTTGTTCACCCACCGTGCGCTATACTCATGAGAGAAGCCACTAGTGAACCCTACGCCCCCCGGGTCTACTTTTCCAATATATTGCTTTCAGATCTATCTTTTTGCATCTTTGTTTTCAGATCTAGAAAACCAAAAACCCAAAAACATATTGCTGCATATTTTATTTGCCCTTTTTATTTTGTGTTCTTGAGAGATTTATCTCTCCTATCTATCACTACCTAATCTATCTTTTTACCGTAGAGAGATTGACAACCTCTCTTTCGCGTCGGGTTGCACGTATTTGTTGTTTGTGTGCAGGTGCTGCTTATTGGGTGGTGGTGATCCTCCTACTGGTTCGATAACCTTGGTTTCATAACTGAGGGAAATACTTACCGTCGCTATGCTGCATCACCCCTTCCTCTTTGGGGAAATACCGACGCAGTCTCAAGCCACGTCAAAGGAATTTCTGGCGCCGTTGCCGGGGAGGAAGCGGTCTCGTCTACGTGCCTATCGTAGGCGCCGAGGGGACTCCATCATCATCTACCAGGTTCCTAATCACAAATCTCATCTTCTTGCAATTACATTATTTGCCATTTGCCTCTCGTTTTCCTCTCCCCCACTTCACCAATTTGCCGTTTTATTCGCCCTCTTTCTTCATTTGCCATTTTCTTGCCGGATCTTTTCCTTGCTTGCAATCTTGTTTGCGTAATCACGATGACTCAAGAGAACAACAAGTTGTGTGATTTTCCCAATACTAATAACAATGATTTTATTAGTACTCCGATTGCTCCTCTCGCCACTAGTGCGGAGTCTTGTGATATTAATGCCGCTTTGTTGAATCTTGTCATGAAAGATCAATTTGCCGGTCATCCTAATGAGGATGCCGCGTCCCATCTAAACACGTTCGTAGAATTGTGTGATATGCAAAAGAAAAAAGATGTGGACAATGATATTGTTAAGTTGAAACTATTTCCTTTTTCCTTGCGGGATCACGCAAAAATTTGGTTTTCTAATTTGCCTCGCAATAGTATCGATTCTTGGAATAAGTGCAAGGATGCTTTTATCACTAAGTATTTTCCGCCCGCGAAAATTATTTCCCTTAGGATGCAAATCATGAATTTTAAGCAACTTGAGCATGAACATGTTGCACAATCTTGGGAAAGAATGAAGTTGATGCTAAGAAATTGTCCTACTCATGGTTTAAATCTTTGGATGATCATACTAAAAAATTATGCGGGATTGAATTTTGTCTCTAGAAATCTTTTAGATTCCGCCGCGGGTGGTACTTTTATGGAGATTACTTTGGGAGAAGCTACTAAATTGCTAGATAATATCATGGCTAATTATTCTCAATGGCATACTGAAAGAGCACCTACTAGTAAAAAAGTTAATTCGGTTGAGGAAATTAGTACTTTGAGTGATAAGGTTGATGCTTTGATGAAATTGGTTGCTAGTAAAAATGCTCCTATTGATCTTAATGATGTGCCTTTGTCTACCTTGATTGAGCAAAATAATGATTCCGTAGATGTGAATTTTGTCTCGCAAAACAATTTCAATAACAATGCTTATAGAGGTAATTTTAATCCTAGGCCTTTTCTTGGAAATTCCTCTAATAATTATGGTAATTCCTATGGCAATTCTTCTTACAATAATAATAGGAACACCTCTGATCTTGAGAGTAATATTAAAGAATTTATCAATGCGCAAAAGGCTTTCAATACTACGATAGAAGAAAAGTTGAATAAGATTGATGATATGTCTAGAAGCATTGATACAATTTCTCATGATGTTGAAAATCTCAAGTTAAAAGATTTTGTTCATAAGATTTATGAATCAATTAAAGCTTTATATGTCTCTATGGATGAAAGTAAGAAAAGAACCGCTATGCTTAGAGCTAGAGAGAAATCTTAGAAAAATCGTTTTCTAGTGACTGCCTTCATAAAAAAGATGAAGATCTTAAAGCGATTGGTGTTTCTTCTATTTATTCCTTGTTTAGTAATGTTAAGGTTGATAATAAAGGGACTGAAGTAGAGTCAACTTTAGTTAGAAGGTGTCCCAATAATTTGGAGGGTGAAAATCTTGATGAAATTTTTGATAAAAGTGGGTTTGAAGAGGTCAAAACTTTAACTAGTGATGTGCCCACTATTTTGGATTGCAAAGACTTTAATTATGATAGTTGCTCTTTGATTGAATGCATTTATTTGCTGCAATCCATGTTGAATTCACCCCATGCTTATGAGCAAAATAAAGCTTTTACTAAACATATCGTTGATGCCATGATGAAATCTTTTGAAGAAAAGTTAGAGTTGGAGATTTCTATTCCTAGAAAATTACATGATGATTGGGAACCTACCATTAAGGTCAAGATTAAAAATTATGAATGCTTTGCTTTGTGTGATTTGGGTGCTAGTGTTTCCACGATTCCGAAATCTCTATGTGATGTGCTTGGTCTTACCAATATTGAAGAATGTTCTCTTAATTTGCACTTGGCTGATTCTACTATTAAAAAGCCTTTGGGAAGAATTAATGATGTTCTTATTCTCGCAAATAGGAACTATCTGCCTATTGATTTTATTGTTCTTGATATTGATTGCAATCCGTCTTGTCCCATTATACTTGGTAGACCGTTTTTACGCACTATAGGTGACGTGATTGATATGAAAGAAGGCAATATTCGTTTTCAGTTTCCCTTGAGAATGGGTATGGAACACTTCCCTAGAACAAGAATTAAGCCATCATATGAATCAATCATGAGGGCATCCTATGGATCCAAAACCAAAGATGACAATACTTGAATCTATGCGTTATGCCTAGCTAGGGGAGTAAAACGATAGCGCTTGTTGGGAGGCAACCCAATGAATAAATAAATTTTTGCTTTTTCTTTTCTGTTTTTGAGTGTTGACACAATTATGACTCTGTTATGATTGTGTTTTTATGGTTTATTTAGTGTTTGTGCCAAGTAAAGCCTTTAGGATGATTCATAGGATGAGTAGAAGCGATGCTGAATCTGAAACAGAAACTTTGCGTCTAGTATATGAACTTTCATTTTTTTCTGGAACTTGATATTGAGCTGAAATTTTAACACAGTATTTCTATACAAATTACTTACTTTGTACTAATTTTTCAGAATTTTAAGAGTTACAGAAGTATGGTTATAGTACAGATTACTACAGACTGTTCTGTTTAAGACAGATTCTATTTTCGTTGCATTGTGTGCTTGTTTTGATGAATCTATGGGTTATATTGACGGGAAGCCATGGTAAAGTTAAAATACAGTAGGTATAATGCAATAATAAAATATGAATAGGTTTGCAACAGCACCTAAAGTAGTGATTTGCTTTATTATACTAACGGATCTCACAAAGATTTTGGTGAGTTTTGTGTGATTGAAGTTTTCAAGAGTCGGGTGAGATCACGATGGATGAAGGAATAAGGAGTGAAAAGAGCATAAGCTTTGGGATGCTACCGCACCCCCAAGATATATCCAAAGAGAAACAAGCAACTAAGCTTGGGGATGCCCCCGAGTGGCATCCCCTCTTTCTTCTAACGACCATCGGTATTTTACTTGGAGCAATATTTTTATTCGTCACATATCATGAGTTTTGCTTGGAGCATCTTGTATATTTGCTTGTTTGTTTTTCCTTTGTATCCTTGCTGGACACACCTATTTGAGAGAGCCAAAATTATGCTATGATTTGTTAGAATTGCTCTAGTGCTTCACTTATATCTTTTTGAGCACGGTGTGCTTGGAAATTTTTGTAGAAATACTCTCATGCTTCACTGTGAGCTAGTAAATTTTGAAGAAATCCTCTCATACTTCACTATACCTTTTTGAGAGATGAAATCTTTATGCTCATGTGCTTCACTTAAATTTGTTTGAGCTTGCCAAAAAGCAATAGCAATATATGAAACTAGTCCCAAAGTGATAGATATCCAAGGAGGATATAATAAAAACTTTCTTGAAGATCATTGGGCAAATTAAACTTGATTCTTTATAATAGTTTTGAAAGATGATGATAGTAATATGTGTGTCATGTTAGTGAGTAATTATGCTTTAGTAGGAATATTGGTGTTAAGGTTTGTGATTCCCTATGCATGCACGAAAGTCAATAGTTATGCAATGAAGTTACATCCTACTTGTGGTGCATTATTCGGTGTTAGTTATGCTCAATGCTCGCTTATGTGAATTTTCGTTTCTTGGTTTGGTTGCTTCTCAACCTATTTGCTAGCCTCCATTTGTACTAAGTAGAAATACTACTTGTGCATCCAAAATCCTTAAACCAAGTTTTGCCTTATGAGTCCACCATACCTACCTATATGCGGTATTTCCATGCCGTTCCAAACAAATTTGTATGTGCCATCTCTAAATTTTCAAAATAAATTTTCTCTTTTGTGTGCTCATACCACTTATGAAACGGTGGGGAGTGTCCAATATTTTTCCATGCTAGATGTGTTATTCTCAAGATGAGTGTTTATTCACTTGTCATTGCACGAGAGTGCGGCGGTAATAGGGATGCCCATTCCCGAAATGAAAAAGAAAAAAATATTTACTTTATGTTGTCAAATAATAAATTCCTTGGAAAGTGTTGGTATGGAAGGCAACCGTGGATACGGCCCGCCATGGAAAGTGAAAGTTTGGTGGAAAAAGGAATAAACTTTATTTTCTGTTTGGGAACCGCCTATGATATATCTAGCATGGAAAGTATTGTGAGCTACTTTGTCGTTTTCGTTGACAGGAAAAGCATGCCACCCAAAATATTTTTTTCTCTCTCAATTTAAACCTTGAGCTCTGGCACCTCTACAAATCCCTACTTCCCTCTGCGAAGGGCCTATCTATTTACATTATGCAATTTTTATTTTTGCTTTGAGTCTCCATCTTCTCTTATAAGAACCTACTAGGGGGCACTATGATCGTACTTGAGCATTGGGTATAGCTAATATTTGAGTGTGTTTCATGAATGGATCAATGATTGAGCATGATGGGCTAGGGATAACTTCCTTTAGTGTTGATATTTTGAAAGACATGGTTGCTTGTTGACATGCTTGAGTATTGAAGTCATTATGTTAAAACTAGACTATTGCTTTGTATCATTACAAGTCCAAATGTCCATGCTATACAAAAGAAAAGAATATGAGATGAACATGTTAGGCAGCATTCCACATCAAAAATTTAGTTTTTATCATTTACCTACTCGAGGACGAGTAGGAATTAAGCTTGGGGATGCTGATACGTCTCCAACGTATCTATAATTTTTGCTTGTTCCATGCTGTTATAGTATCATTCTTGGATGTTTTACAATCATTTTATAACAACTTTATATCATTTTTTGGGACTAACATATTGACATAGTGCCAAAGTGCCAGTTGCTGTTTTTGCTTGTTTTTTACTTCGCAGAAAATCAATACCAAACGGAGTCCAATCACGACGAAACTTTTTTGAGATTTTTTCTAGACCAGAAGACACCCAGTGGGCCAAAGAAGTGCCGGGGGAGTGGGCCGAGGAGACCACAACCCACCAAGGTGCGCCAGGGGGGCCCCGGCGCGCCCTGATGGGTTGTGCCCTCCTCGGGGCCTCTCTCCACCGCCTCTGATGCCTATAAATTCCCAAGTATTCCAAAAACCCTAGGGGAGTCGACGAAACACAATTCATCCCTAAATGAAAAAGAAAAAATATTTACTTTATGTTGTCAAATAATAAATTCCTTGGAAAGTGTTGGTATGGAAGGCAACCGTGGATACGGCCCGCCATGGAAAGTGAAAGTTTGGTGTAAAAAGGAATAAACTTTATTTTCTGTTTGGGAACCGCCTATGATATATCTAGCATGGAAAGTATCGTGAGCTACTTTGTCGTTTTCGTTGACAGGAAAAGCATGCCACCCAAAATATTTTTTCTCTCCCAATTTAACTCTTGAGCTCTGGCACCTCTACAAATCCCTACTTCCCTCTGCGAAGGGCCTATCTATTTACTTTATGCAATTTTTATTTTTGCTTTGAGTCTCCATCTTCTCTTATAAGCACCTACTAGGGGGCACTATGATCGTACTTGAGCATTGGGTATAGCTAATATTTGAGTGTGTTTCATGAATGGATCAATGATTGAGCATGATGGGCTAGGGATAACTTTCTTTAGTGTTGATATTTTGAAAGACATGGTTGCTTGTTGACATGCTTGAGTATTGAAGTCATTATGTTAAAACTAGACTATTGCTTTGAATCATTACAAGTCCAAATGTCCATGCTATACAAAAGAAAAGAATATGAGATGAACATGTTAGGCAACATTACACATCAAAAATTCTATTTTTATCATTTACCTACTCGAGGACGAGTAGGAATTAAGCTTGGGGATGCTGATACGTCTCCAACATATCTATAATTTTTGCTTGTTCCATGCTGTTATAGTATCATTCTTGGATGTTTTACAATCATTTTATAACAACTTTATATCATTTTTTGGGACTAACATATTGACATAGTGCCAAAGTGCCAGTTGCTGTTTTTGCTTGTTTTTTACTTCACAGAAAATCAATACCAAATGGAGTCCAATCGCGACGAAACTTTTTGGAGATTTTTTCTGGACCAGAAGACACCCAGTGGGCCAAAGAAGTACCGGAGAAGTGGGCCGTGGAGACCACAACCCACCAGGGCGCTCCAGGGGGGCCCCGACGCTCCCTGATGGGTTGTGCCCTCCTCGGGGCCCCTCTCCACCGCCTCTGATGCCTATAAACTCCCAAATATTCCGAAAACCCTAGGGGAGTCGACGAAACACAATTCCAGCCACCGCAAGTTCCAGAACCTCGAGATCCAATCTAAACGCCATAACAAAGGGGTTCATCTTCTTCATAGGTGCCTCTCCGATGATGCGTGAGTAGTCCACCATAGACCTACGGGTCCGTAGGCAGTAGCTAGATGGTTTCATCTCTCTCTCTTATGATTCTCAATACAATGGTCTCTTGGAGATCTATTTGATGTAAACTTTTGCGGTGTGTTTGTTGGGATCCGATGAATTTTGAGTTCATGATCAGTTTCTATCCATGAATATTATTTGAGTCTAGTTTGATCTCTTATATGCATGATTACTTATAGCCTCGTATTTCTTCTTCGAATCTTTGGTTTAGTTAGGCCGACTAGATCGATTTTTCTTGCCATGGGAAGAGGTGCTTTGTGATGGGTTCGATCTTGCGGTGTTCTTTCCCAGTGACAGAAGGGGCAGCAAGACACGCATGTATCGTTGCTATTAAGGATAACAAGATGGGGTCTATTCCTACATGAATAGATCTTGTCTACATCATGTCATCGTTCTTATTGCATTACTCCATTTTTCCATGAACTTAATACACTAGATGCATGCTGGATAGCGGTCGATGTGTGGAGTAATAGTGGTAGATGCAGGCAGGAGTCGGTCTACTTATCTTGGACGTGATGCCTATATAATGATCATCGCCTTGGATATCGTCATGACTATTCGATTTTCTATCAATTGCCCAACAGTAATTTGGTCACCCACCGTGCGCTATACTCATGAGAGAAGCCACTAGTGAACCTTACGGCCCCCGGGTCTACTTTTCCAACATATTGCTTTCAGATCTATCTTTTTGCATCTTTGTTTTCAGATCTACAAAACCAAAAACCCAAAAACATATTGCTGCATATTTTATTTGCCCTTTTTATTTTGTGTTCTTGAGAGATCTATCTCTCCTATCTATCACTACCTAATCTATCTTTTTACCGTATAGAGATTGACAACCTCTCTTTCGCTTCGGGTTGCAAGTATTTGTTGTTTGTGTCCAGGTGCTGCTTATTGGGTGGTGGTGATTCTCCTACTGGTTCGATAACCTTGGTTTCATAACCGAGGGAAATACTTACCGTCGCTGTGCTGCATCATCCCTTCCTCTTTGGGGAAATACCGACGCAGTCTCAAGCCACGTCAAAGGAATTTCTGGCGCCGTTGCTGGGGAGGAAGCAGTCTCTTCTACGTGCCTATCGTAGGATCCGAGGGGACTCCATCATCATCTACCAGGTTCCTAATCACAAACTCATCTCCTTGCAATTACATTATTTGCCATTTGCCTCTCGTTTTCCTCTCCCCCACTTCACCAATTTGCCGTTTTATTCGCCCTCTTTTTCGTTTGCCTTTTTCTTGCCGGATCTCTTCCTTGCTTGCAATCTTGTTTGCGTAGTCATGATGACTCAAGAGAACACTAAGTTGTGTGATTTTTCCAATACTAATAACAATGATTTTATTAGTACGCCTATTGCTCCTCCCGCCACTAGTGCGGAGTCTTGTGATATTAATGCCGCTTTGTTGAATCTTGTCATGAAAGATCAATTTGCCGGTAATCCTAATGAGGATGTCGCGTCCCATCTAAACACTTTCATTGAATTGTGTGATATGCAAAAGAAAAAATACGTGGACAATTATATTGTCAAGTTGAAACTATTTCCTTCTTCCTTGCGGGATCGTGCAAAAAATTGGTTTTCATCTTTGCCTCGCAATAGTATCGATTCTTGGAATAAGTTCAAGGATGCTTTTATCACTAAGTATTTTCCTCCCGCGAAAATTATTTCCCTTAGGACGCAAATCATGAATTTTAAGCAACTTGAGCATGGACATGTTTCCCAATCTTGGGAAAGAATGAAGTTGATGATAAGAAATTGTCCTACACATGGTTTGAATCTTTGGATGATCATACAATTTTTTTATGCGGGATTGAATTTTGTCTCTAGAAATCTTTTAGATTCCGGCGCGGGTGGTACTTTTATGGAGATTACTTTGGGTGAAGCTACTAAATTGCTAGATAATATCATGGCTAATTATTCTCAATGGCATACCGAAAGAGCACCTACTAGTAAAAAAGTTAATTCGGTAGAGGAAATTAGTACTTTGAGTGATAAAGTTGATGCTTTGATGAAATTGGTTGCTAGTTAAAATGCTCCTATTGATCTTAATGATGTGCCCTTGTCTAATTTGATTGAGCAAAATAGTGAATCCGTAGATGTGAATTTTGTCTCGCGCAACAATTTCAATAACAATGCTTATAGAGGTAATTTTAATCCTAGGCCTTTTCCTGGAAATTCCTCTAATAATTATGGTAATTCCTATGGTAATTCTTCTTACAATAAAGATAGGAACACCTCTGATCTTGAGAGTAATATTAAAAATTTATCAATGAGCAAAAGGCTTTCAATACTACGATAGAAGAAAAGTTGAAAAAGATTGATGATATGTCTAGAAGCATTGATAGAATTTCTCATGATGTTGAAAATCTCAAGTTGAAAGCTTTTGTGCCTAAGATTGATGAATCTATTAAAGCTTTATATGTCTCTATGGATGAAAGTAAGAAAAGAACCGCTATGCTTATTGCTAAAAGAGAAATCTTAGAAAAATCGTCTTCTAGTGATTGCCGTTACAAGAATGATGTAGATCTTAAAGTGATTGGTGTTTCTTCTATTGATTCCTTGTTTAGTAATGTTAAAATTGATAATGAAGGGACTGAAGTAGAGTCAACTTTATCTAGAAGGCGTCCCAATAATTTGGAGGGTGAAAATCTTGATGAAAATTTTGATAAAAGTGGGTTTGAAGAGGTTAAAACTTTAACTAGTGATGTGCCCACTATCTTGGATTGCAAAGATTTTAATTATGATAGTTGCTCTTTGATTGAATGTATTTCTTTGTTGCAATCTATGTTGAATTCACCCCATGCTTATGAGCAAAATAAAGCTTTTACTAAACATATCGTTGATGCCATGATGAAATCTTTTGAAGAAAAGTTGGAGTTGGAGATTTCTATTCCTAGAAAATTACATGATGATTGGGAACCTACCATTAAGGTCAAGATTAAAAATTATGAATGCTTTGCTTTGTGTGATTTGGGTGCTAGTGTTTCCACAATTCCGAAATCTCTATGTGATGTGCTTGGTCTTACCAACATGGAAGAATGTTCTCTTAATTTGCACTTGGCGGATTCCACTATTAAAAAGCCTTCGGGAAGAATTAATGATGTTCTTATTCTTGCAAATAGAAATTATGTGCCCATTGATTTTATTGTGCTTGATATTGATTGTAATCCGTCTTGTCCCATTATACTTGGTAGACCGTTTTTACGCACTATAGGTGCCGTGATTGATATGAAAGAAGGCAATATTCGTTTTCAATTTCCCTTGAGAAAGGGTATGGAACACTTTCCTAGAACAAGAATTAAGCCACCATATGAATCAATCATGAGGGCATCCTATGGATCCAAAACCAAAGATGACAATACTTGAATCTATCCAATATGCCTAGCTAGGGGCGTAAAACGATAGCGCTTGTTGGGAGGCAACCCAATGAATAAATAAATTTTTGATTTTTCCTTTATGTTTTTGAGTGTTGAAACAATTATGCCTCTGATATGATTGTGTTTTTATGGTTTATTTAGTGTTTGTGCCAAGTAGAACCGTTAGGATGATTCATAGGATGAGTAGAAGCGATGCTGAATCTGAAACAGAAACTTTGCGTCCAGTATATGAATTTTCATTTTTTGCTGGAACGTGATATTGAGCTGAAGTTTTAACACAGTGTTTCTAATCAAATTACTTACGTTGTCCTAATTTTTCAGAATTTTTAGAGTTACAGAAGTATGGTTAGAGTACAGATTACTACAGACTGTTCTGTTTAAGACATATTCTGTTTTTGTTGCATTGTGTGCTTGTTTTGATGAATCTATGGGTTATATTGATGGGTATGAGCCATGGTAAAGTTAAAATATAGTAGGTATAATGCAATGATAAAATATGAATAGGTTTGCAACAGTACCCAAAGTAGTGATTAGCTTTATTATACTAACGGATCTCACGAAGATTTTCATGAGTTTTGTGTGATTGAAGTTTTCAAGTTTTGGGTGAGATCACGATGGATGAAGGAATAAGGAGTAGCAAAAGCCTAAGCTTGGGGATGCCACCGCACCCCCAAGACATATCCAAAGAGTAACAAGCAACTAAGCTTGGGGATGCCCCGAGTGGCATCCCCTCTTTCTTCTAACGACCATCGGTATTTTACTTGGAGCTATATTTTTATTCGTCACATATCATGTGTTTTGCTTGGAGCGTCTTGTATCTTTGCTTTCTTTGTTTGTTAGTTTTTCCTTTGTATCCTTGTGAGGGAGTCCTGGTTAAAGGGGTCCTCGGATAGCCGACCTGTTTCTCATAGGCCGGACTATGTGGGCCACTGGATGAGCATCGGGTGATCAGGGGCCCCGTCGCCAAGGTGGAAGTTTCAAGGGGCCATGGCGTGTCCTCCAAGTTGTCGACAGTAGATAGGCACGGTTTTTCCCTTTAATGTGCAACCGACTATGTGTAAACCCTAGGTACCCTCGACGTCTATATAAGCCAGAGGGTTTTAGGTTGTAGGCCAACAGAACTCATCTAGGGTTTTAGTCATATGATCTCGTGGTAGATTAACTCTGTAACATCTATATCATCAATATAATCAAGCAGGACATAGGGTATTACCTCCATAGGAGGGCCCGAACCTGGGTAAAACACTGTCCCCTTCGTCTCCTGTTACCATCGATTCTAGTCTCATAGCTCGGGACCCCCTACCCGAGATCCGCCGGTTTTGACACCGACATTGGTGCTTCCATTGAGAGTCCCGCTGTGATCGCCAGAAGGAATTGATGGTTCGCCTTGTCACAAGCAGCGAGATCTGCACCCAGGGGGCTCTCGCCCCGGATCAGATCCTCGCGAGCGGCGACATCTTGTCGCACGCTCACCCAATCGGCCACCCATGCCAGATCGAAAACTCTTCTCCCTATCAAGGAATCAGGTTTGGAACCCTAGAGTTCGTCACTGATTCACGGGGGAGAACTCGTCTTGATGGAACCTTTGACTCCCACGGAGGAGCCCACAGATCCTGACGCCTCGACGCCGAAGACATCGGGCCCTGCTTCCGATGATGACGTGGAACCCAACTCGGTCGTTATGACCGGATCTACCATGGTTGAACAGAATCCGGGTCCGCTCTCGCGCGACTCCGGAACTGCGACGTCACATACCGACCCCACTCGCTTCAGCGACACGCATCCTACCATCGCCTCGTTTCTCAACGAGCTATTTGATCGGATGAACACCATGCGTATGGTCGATGACCAAGTACCGGTCTATGATCGGCTCGGGCTTAAACCCGACGATAGGGAAATTCACATCCCCACGGCCACCCACCTTGTCGCCACCGTCTAGTGTCCGGCCGGGGGCTCGTCCCCCCAGCGACCGGAATTAAAAACGGTTTATATCCCAGTCTCCGATCATCAAGACCTCGCCTGCAGCCCGGACCCTGGCGTTTGCTCCGGAAACAGTCCGGCGTTGGTCCCTGATCCGTTATACAGTTCGGAGTATGTGATTCCGAACTCCCACCATGGCGTGGAGTCGAATCTTTTCCCACCCACCTCCCAAGCCGATTACTCAAGCCTCGCAGCAGAGCCCGAGTCTTCGGACTTATCGGACATTATACATTTATCAGGAGAGTCGGTTCATCATTACTGGGCCAGACTCCTCCTCGCTCGAAACAAAGCACGGGGCCTCAGTGATCAAGAGATAATGGCAACCTTTATTCGTAACTGCCATGACAAAGGGATTCTCAATGCCCTCGCGCGGCGGCACATTCGTGACTTCACCGAGCTGTCAGTTTTGGTACAGAAGTATTGTGCCATGGAAAGCGCTTGGCAAGCCGAACGGTTATTTACGGAACCAACCTCTACCGAATACCCTAGAGGAGATCGGAAAAAGAGGATACCTCCAAAGCGGCCAGCCAGACTCGAACCCGCCGAAAAGAGAAACAGGCCCCTTCCAGGGGTAAGTACCGTCCTTGATGGACTACTAGATAAACCTTGCCCCATACACTCCGTATTGCTGAACACAGCTCCGACTCACAGCCTTAGAGCTTGCTGGGTCGTCGGGTAGGTCGCAAAAAGCGGTGAGGCCATTCTTGAGGCAACACCACCGAACTGGCGCTCCACATCGCCACCAGAATATGCCGCCGAAGTCCTGATGATCTACGAAACGTTCCCCTCAAGGAACAGGAGGAAAAGAGCTCTTAAAGAACTCGAACAGATATATCATGTGGCAGCAACAAGCGCATGGGCAGACATGCCCATTACCTTCACAGATACTGACCGACCAGCCATTCTTCCCGGTCATTCACCGCCCGCCTTAGTCCTGAACCCCATCATCGATGGCTTCAGGCTACACAAGGTGCTAATGGACGGCGGCAGTGGCTTAAACCTGATCTACGAAGATACCCTAGAAAAAATGCAGTTCGACCGATCTCGCATCGAGCATAGCAACACAACTTTTCGGGGAATCATCCCGGGGAAAGAGGCGCGCTGTTCAGGACGTATCGTCCTGGACGTAGTGTTCGGCACGCCCGATAACTACCGATCCGAAGAACTCCTCTTCCATATTGTGCCCTTCCCCAGCGGCTACCACGCCCTGTTGGGACGTGATGCCTTCACAAAATTCCAGGCTATACCACATTACGGGTATATGAAACTTAAGATGCCAGGACCAAATGGGGTGATCACAACCTCCAGTGATCCGAATATAGCCCTTCGGGCCGAAAACAAAACAACAGCACTTGCCCTCGAGGCTCTAGCTGAGACCTTTGCTGCAGAAGAACTGACCGCACTTCGGTCAACGGTAGACAAGGACGATGTGATCCTCAGCAAAAGGCCCAAACCCACGTCCTTTAAACCGGCAAAGGAAATCGTTAAATTTCAGGTGCACCCGACGGACCCCAACAAGACAGCGTCCATCGGAGCTCAGCTCGATCCCGTAATGGACAAAGCGCTGCGGACATTCTTACGAGAAAATTGGGATATCTTCGCCTGGCACCCTTCTGATATGCCCGGAATCCCGCGGCGGCTAGCAGAACACAGTCTGAATATCATCGCAGGCTTCAAGCCCGTCAAGCAGACTCTGCGCCGCTTTTCCGAGCCCAAATGACAAGCTATGGGTGAAGAATTAGCCAAACTGCTAGAGGCCGGATTCATTCGGGATATTAAGCACCCCGAATGGTTGGCAAACCTGGTGATGGTACCAAAGAAAGACAAATCCTGGCGGCTGTGCGTCGACTTCAAAGACCTTAACAAAGCCTGCCCCAAGGACCCTTTCCCCCTACCATGGATAGACCAGATCATCGACGCCACAGCCGGACACGATTCACTGTGTTTCCTCGACGCTTACTCCGGATACCATCAGATCAAAATGAAGGAATCCGACCAAGCTGCAACCGCATTCATCACCCCATATGGGCCATTCTGCTTCAACATAATGCCTTTCGGGCTAAAGAACATTGGGGCTACATACCAGCGCATGATTCAGACCTGTCTCGAAAAACAGGTTGGCAAAACAGTCGAGGCATACGTTGACGATGTGGTCATTAAAACCAAACACGTCAGCCATTTGATCGACGACCTAAGGCAAACCTTTGCCAGCCTACGCGAATACGATATACGACTCAATCCGGAGAAGTGTGTATTCGGAGTTCCCGCTGGTAAACTGCTCGGATTCATCGTTTCCCATAGAGGAATCGAAGCGAATCCGGCCAAGATCCGTGCCTTATCAGAACTTGCAGTTCCCACAGAGTTAAAGCATGTCCAAAGGTTGGCTAGTTGCATGGCAGCGTTAAGCCGCTTTATCTCCCGCCTCGGTGAAAAGGCTTTACCGCTCTATAAATTGCTGAAACGGACCAAGAATTTCGAATGGACCAATGAAGCAAAGGCTGCGTTAGAAGAAATCAAGACACTCCTGGCAAGCAATCCCATACTCACAACACCAGGCGCGGATGAGCCCATGTTATTATACATATCGGCCACCAACCAAGTCGTTAGCGCAGTGCTCGTCATCGAACGAGAGGAGGAGGGACACAAATTCCAGATACAGAAGCCGGTCTATTACGTGTCAGAAGTACTAACGCAATGCAAGTCCAGATACCCGCACTACCAGAAGATAGCCTATACAGTATTTATGGCATCACGGAAACTAAGACACTACTTCCAAGAGTGTTCGGTCACGGTGGCATCCGAAGTACCCCTGAATGATATAATCAACAACAGGGACGCCACCGGCCGCATAGCCAAATGGACCATTGAGCTCCTTCCTTTTGAAATTACCTACAAACCACGACGAGCTATTAAATCTCAGGTGTTGGCAGATTTCCTTGCCGAATGGACAGAGGCCGAGTTCCCCAGGGAATATAGTACATACTCCCATTGGACGATGTACTTCGATGGATCCAAAACTTTGGCTGGACTGGGGGCTGGAGTTGTTCTCTCATCCCCCACAGGCGACAACGTCCGATACGTGTTGCAGATCATGTATGTCGACTCCAACAATGCAGCCGAATACGAAGCCCTCTTGCACGGTCTTCGGATGGCAGCCTCAATGGGCATACATCGGCTGGAGGTACGGGGAGACTCCAACCTGGCCATCTCTCAAATCAACGGCGAGTTCGATGCCAAGAATCCGAAGATGGCGGCATACAGAAACGCTGTCCTCAAGATATCCGCACGGTTCGAGGGGATGGAATTTCACCATGTCGCTAGAGACGACAACCAAGCTGCCAGCATACTGGCTTGCATGGGGGCCAAACGCGACCCTGTCCCACCAAACACTTTCCTGGAACGGCTCTTTAAGCCATCCGTGGTTTGGCAGGACGATCACAAGGGCGCCGATCTAACCAGTGCAGACGAGGTTGTTCCCCCTGTAAATGAACCAGACGATCAAATCATCGGCGGCTCCGTAATGGACGAAACGCCCTCGGCTCACGAGGTCATGGCGGTAATCGCGCCCTGGACCGAGCCCTTCCTCGCCTACCTTCTTCGAAAAGAACTCCCCGACGATCAGACGGAGGCGCGGCGCATAGTTCGGCGCTCCAAAGCCTACAAGGTGCACAAAGGTGAGTTATACAAGAAGAGCACCACCGGGATACTACAGCGGTGCATATCTGAGGAAGAAGGGCGGCAGCTCTTAGCCGAAGTCCACGCAGGGATGGGCGGTCATCACGCCCCAGCAAGAGCCCTAGTAAGCAAGGCCTTCCGGGCTGGTTTTTTCTGGCCCACAGCTCGGGCGGACGCCCAGTCACTTGTCAAATATTGCGTGGGATGTCAACTTTTTGCAAATCAAAGTTACATGCCCCCAACAGCTCTTCGGACTATTCTGATTACCTGGCCCTTCGCGGTCTGGGGGCTGGATATGGTCGGACCACTTAAAGGGGGGACCAAGAAGAATAAATACTTACTGGTCATGGTTGACAAGTTCACCAAATGGATAGAGGCAAAACCTGTCAAATCAGCCAAGTCCGGACCAGTAATCGACTTTATATCCGGCGTGGTACATCGTTACGGTGTCCCGCACAGTATAATAACTGACAACGGATCCAATTTCACGGCCCAAGAGGTCAAAGACTGGTGCGCCAAGATGGGCATTAAGCTCGATTACGCATCGGTTTATCACCCGTAGACCAATGGACAAGTCGAGCGAGCAAACGGCCTCATTATGAGCGGCATTAAGCCACGTTTGGTCCGGTCTCTTCAAGAGTCCGACTGTCATTGGGTTGAGGAGCTTGACTCCGTTCTATGGGGCCTACGCACCACCCCGAATAGATCAACGGGATACACACCGTTTTTCATGGTCTATGGGGCAGAAGCGGTCCTTCCTTGTGATATTATTCACGACGCACCAATGGTGCGCATGTACGAAGAAAAGGAGGCCGAGTTAGATCGGCAAGACGACTTGGACGCCTTGGAAGAGGAGCGCGACATAGCTCGGGCCCGTTCTACCTTTTATCAACAGCAGGCCCGACGTTACCAGAGCAGGGAGGTCAGGGCACAAGCATACAACGTGGGCGAACTCGTCCTACGGCTCTCGGAGAAGCAGAAGCATAAACTCAAGCCCAAATGGGAAGGGCCATTCATAATTGACGAAGTACACGCAGGAGGGGCTTACCGTCTTCGGAACCCGCCGGACAACCGGCTTGAACCAAACCCATGGAACGCAGCTCGTCTTCGGCGCTTCTACGGGTAGACCGGTGTCGTCATACTCTTTACCCTCCTCTTTTCTTTCTTTTCTTTGTTATTTCTTCTCCCTCCCACCTTGATTTTTGGCAGGTTTGAATTCTTTCTTTTTCTTCCCAACTTTATGTTCGGCTCAACTGATATTGTACTAAAGATTTTCGGCCTACACCCTTAAGTGTTAAATCCGAACCCAGTACCTGCGGGCTTGTTTTCCGAAGCCAATGTTTTTATATTATAAGCACTTATTCACATTTATTGTGTACGCATGTTTCCCTTGTCGTTTTTAAGCCATCATATGCATCAATTCGAACTAAGATTTTGCCAAGCTGGGTTGCCTCGCTCCTGTGGTTACCCTCTACGTTCCTGATTGTTCGGCTAGAGGGTAAAGGGAGCACCTCTGCGATTGTTACGACCGGGTCATCCGGATACGTACCTTAGACGGGTGAAGCCAAAGTTAGCTATCTTCAGCAGACAATTGATCGGCTACGACAGAATCAACTAATAATACTATGGTCATCATGACCATCACTCAGGCTTCTTCCCTTACAAAAGCCCTTATTCGCATACTAACAGTATACGGCCTTCTACCTACGATTTACGTAGCACCCTGAAGAAAGGTATCGATAGAGGTACTATTTTCTTCGGAAGATGTTTCTTACGCTAAGCAGTAATATAACATATCTCCCTGTGTGCCTTCTGTATGTTCGCACCACATGGCCGGATTGCCTGGTTCCCCAAACATAATTCACTACCCTAGGGTGATAATTTACAAGGAACACTCCCAAGCTCTTAGCGCGGGAGGTCGAAGCCGATGGCCGGTTAAGACAAAGTTTACAACACAGACGGAGCAATTCCTCGATTATTAGTACATAGTTACATATAATCATACATCTGGCTGCCGATCGAGATTGTCGATTATGGTGTCCAGGGAGCAATCTTCTTGTGAGAGACGGGCGGCAGGCATCACCTGATCGTATACCAGGTGGAGCGGCACTTCTTGTCCATCTGACCCTACTGGCCCAACTTGAGCCATACGTTCGGGGTTAAGTCCGGTATAGCGGGTCTTGATCATCGCCCACGCCTCTCGTGCTCCCTCTCGACAAGCCGATGTCTTCCACAGCTCGAACCTACTTCGGGCTCCCTTGAAGCGATCGACTAGTTCGGTCATCCCCTCCGGAGGTTGCTCGGTGGGCCACAATGCTTTCACCATGCTCTTCATGGCCTTTCGAGCCCGTTCATGAAGGGCGGACAGCTCTGTCAGAAGGCTTCCCTGGTAGGATCCGATCTCTTCTTCGGGTCGCCCAGACAGGAGACCTGTACATAAGTCGCGGCATGCGTGTTATGCTTCAGTCATAGGAAATACCTTCTGATGTTAGAATCACACTTACCGAACATGCCCCTCTGTAATTTCTGGTTTTCTCCTTGGGCCTGGGCCAATTGAGTCTTTAAGCTCTCAATTTCTTCGGCCTGCTGTTTGTTCTCCTCCTTAAGGCGGTTCTTCTCTTCAAGGTGTCGTTGCAAAACACGACAACCAGCCTCCTGCTGGGACTTGGCATATCGCTGAGATTCTCGGGCTACATCCAAATCTCTTTGTAATTGCCCTATTGATTCAGCTGCTACATAGTACCCTCGCGTAAGCATGGGAACATACTAAGATCAGCAGAACAGATATACTCACCATGTGCCTCCCGAGTAAAGCTCTTCACTTGCTCTAATTCGGCCTTTACAGATTCGACCTGTGTTCGGCTGGCTTCTAGTTCCTTGGCCAGTTGCTCGTTCTGTTGCTTCGAGGCCTGCATTAACAGTAAAACAATACAGGGATCCTTAATTCGGTCGTGCCGACCAATTTAAGGTTCGGGGGCTACTGGGTTTACACGAGTGTTCGGACTCTAATAACCGACTACTCACCCGCAGGCTGGACGATATTAACTTCATGGCCTCCCCGAACCCAGCTCGGGCAGCTCCGATGTGCGCGTCCGCCGTGCGCAGAGCACTGAACTCTTGTTCGGAGAACGCTGGATGACGCAGGGCTTCTCGTCGCCACCGATGATGCATAGCGCTTCCAACCTCGGATTTGGTGACGGATATGGCGTCACCGGAATCGGCTGGAGTAGGATTGGCCATGGGAACCTCCGTAGCAGGTTCATCATGAGTGGAAGAAAAGGCTTTTTGAGCACCGCCGGACATCCTGGCGACGTGCTCAGCGGGGGACGGCCGAACTCTTCGCCTGAATATTTTGACAAAGAGGTGTCTTGTGAGGATTTATCAACCGTAATACTAAATCAAACGGTCGAGCTAAATACCTTTGGGATGAACTCGTAGGCGGGCTCGCCCCCGCGGCCGGCTCATTTGTCGGATCCCTGTTACTTTTCGACCCAGGCACTGCCGCCGCTGCCGATGTATGTCGCGTGGATCTACGGCGCTTGGGAGTAGGTGCCGGCGCATTTGGGTCTGTGGAGGATACTTGCCTTTTGCGGGACGAGTTTTTCTTCTTCTTGCTTGTCGCGGGGGAAGGGAAGGATCCAGGGTAATCGGCTATGATAGCCACCTTGGAGCCGTCAAGGCCCTCCTGGTAGAAAACCCCGTCTTCGAGCTCGATTGACAGATCCGGGTCATCATGGAAGCCCGGATCATCATCACGGGAATAGTCCTCGGGCTGAGGGGCCAGACAGTTAACTGTCTCGATAAAGCTCCTCCATTCCTGTCCACATAAAGTTAAAGGCTTCAGTCAAAAAAGGGACAAATTGAGAAACCGAACTGTGGTCACAGGGTAGAAAGGCTTACCCATTCGATGGGATTGTGACTTGAGTATCCCTCCTTTGTCGACCGCCGAATAAAATCTTCTTGCTCCCCTTTGTATAGGTCGGCAAGTGCGGCGGCTAATGCTGTTTGATCGGCAGGGCCCAGTCTTCGGGAGCGAGTAGTGTCGCTTGTCCCGTTGTAACACCACAAGGGGTGTATCCTCTGTTGAAGAGGTTGGACGCACCGGGTGATGGCGGCGGCCATGACGTCTATCATGGTCAGCTTATGATGGGCTAGTACCCTCACGCGGGCTGCTAAGCGCTGCACCTCGACGCTGTCCTCTTGGGACAAGCTCTTCGGGCGCCAGTTGTACCTTTTCTTCAAAGGGGCGTCGGAGTATTCGGGCAGACCCCTTCGAGCTGGATCGAATAAAGGGACGTCCTCGATATAAAACCATTTCGAAGTCCATACTTCGGACTCCTTTGGCGTCCCCACGGGATATCCCGTCCCCGCTATGCGGCATACTTCGGTTCCACCGACCTCAAAGATTGTCTTGTCTCGAGTGCGAGGAACGAGGCAGAAATACTTCCCCCACAATTCGAAGTGTGCCTCGCAGCCCAGGAACATCTCGCAAAGGGTGACGAATCCCGAGATGTGCAGAATAGACCCTGGGGTGAGGTGGTGGAGCTGGATTCCATAAAACACTAGTAACCCTCTCAGGAACGGATGAATGGGAAACCCGAGACCCCGCAGGAGGAAGGGCACAAAACATACGCGTTCCCCTTTTTGAGGATTGGGGAAATTCTACGCGAGGGCCTCACCGTTGAATGAAGACAGACCGGCGCGGATAGCTGCCAGATCCGAGGAGGGAAGGTACCCTTAGGTCTCAAGGCCCCGTAGTCGAAGGAGGGACACGGAGCAGCTTGTCCAGTCCCCGGGACGGGATCCGTAAGGATGCGAGGAGGAACTGGGGGCGCTCGCCATTTTTGGTGGAGACCTTTCGCTGAAGGCTTTTTCCGATGGGGGAAAAGAAGATGTGGCTTGGACCACGATTCAGTTTGTTTAAATGGGTGGTGCCTCTTTTGTGGGAGGGGTAGTTTTGTAAAAAGCTACTGAACCGCTCGTTTCCCCATGACGCGCGAAGATCAAGAAACGCTATTACTATGGACCTAGCAATCCCGTGATGTTTGGGATTTCACCGATGACAGAATGGTTGCCGAACAAGAAGGGATGGAGGGACTCGCCTCGCAAGCCGAAGACTTCGATGTACAAGATTATCCGGATATACCTCGGCGTTGGAGGCTAGTCCGGGGGCTACTGAGGGAGTTCTGGTTAAAGGGGTCCTCGGATAGTCGACCTGTTTCTCATAGACCGGACTATGTGGGCCACTGGATGAGCATCGGGTGATCAGGGGCCCCGTCACCAAGGTGGAAGTTTCAAGGGGCCATGGCGTGTCCTCCAAGTTGTCGACAGTAGATAGGCACGTTTTTTCCCTTTAATGTGCAACCGACTATGTGTAAACCCTAGGTACCCTCGGCGTCTATATAAGGCGGAGGGTTTTAGGTCGTAGGCCAACAAAACTCATCTAGGGTTTTAGTCATACGATCTCGTGGTAGATCAACTCTGTAACATCTATATCATCAATATAATCAAGTAGGACGTAGGGTATTACCTCCATAGGAGGGCCCGAACCTGGGTAAAACACTGTCCCCTTCGCCTCCTGTTACCATCGATTCTAGTCTCACAGCTCGGGACCCCCTACTCGAGATCCGCCGGTTTTGACACCGACACCTTGCTTTACACACCTATTTGAGAAAGCCAAAATCATGTTATGATTTGTTAGAATTTCTCTATGTGCTTCACTTAAACTTTTTGAGCTATAGAATTGCTCTAGTGCTTCACTTATATCTTTTTGAGCACGGTGTGCTTGGAAGCTTTTGTAGAAATACTCTCATGCTTCACTTAGATTAATTTGAGAGTTAGTACAATTTTGAGGAAATCCTCTCATGCTTCACTTATACCTTTTTGAGAGATGAAATCTTTATGCTCATGTGCTTCACTTAAATTTGTTTGAGCTTGCCAAAAAGTAATGGCAATATATGAAACTAGTCCCAAAGTGATAGATATCCAACGAGGATATAATAAAAACGTTCATGAATATCATTGGACAAATTAAACTTGATTCCTTGTAATAGTTTTGAAACATGATGATAGTAATATGTGAGTCATATTAATGAGTAATTATGCTTAGTAGGAATATTGGTGTTAAGGTTTGTGATTCCCTATGCATGCACGAAAGTCAATAGTTATGCAATGAAGTTACATCCTACTTGTGGTGCATTATTCGGTGTTAGTTATGTTCAATGCTCACTTATGTGATTTTTCGTTTCTTGGTTTGGTTGCTTCCCAATCTTTTTGCTAGCCTTCATTTGTACTAAGTAGAAATACTACTTGTGCATCCAAAATCCTTAAACCAAGTTTTGCCTTATGAGTCCACCATACCTACCTATATGCAATATTTCCATGCCGTTCCAAGCAAATTTGTATGTGCCATCTCTAAATTTTCAAAATAAATTTTCTCCTTTGTGTGCCCGTACCGCTCATGAAACGGTGGGGAGTGTCCAATATTTTTCCATGCTAGATGTGTTATTCTCAAGATGAGTGTTTATTCACTTGTCATTGCACGAGAGTGCGGCGGTAATAGGGATGCCCATTCCCGAAATGAAAAAGAAAAAAATATTTATTTTATGTTGTCAAATAATAAATTCCTTGGAAGGTGTTGGTATGGAAGGCAACCGTGGATACGGCCCGCCATGGAAAGTGAAAGTTTGGTGGAAAAAAGAATAAACTTTATTTTCTGTTTGGGAACCGCCTATGATATATCTAGCATGGAAAGTATTGTGAGCTACTTTGTCATTTTCGTTGACAGGAAAAGCATGCCACCCAAAATATTTTGCTCTCTCAATTTAAAACATTGAGCTCTGGCACCTCTACAAATCCCTACTTCCCTCTGCGAAGGGCCTATCTATTTAATTTATGCAATTTTTATTTTTGCTCTGAGTCTCCATCTTCTCTTATAAGCACCAACTAGGGGGCACTATGATCGTACTTGAGCATTGGGCATAGCTAATATTTGAGTGTGTTTCATGAATGGATCAATGATTGAGCATGATGGGCTAGGGATAACTTTCTTTAGTGTTGATATTTTGAAAGACATGGTTGCTTGTTGACATGCTTGAGTATTGAAGTCATTATGTTAAAACTAGACTATTGCTTTGAATCATTTACAAGTCCAAATGTCCATGCTATGCAAAGAAGAAAAGAATATGATGAACATGTTAGGCAACATTCCACATCAAAAATTCTGTTTTTATCATTTACCTACTCGAGGACGAGTAGGAATTAAGCTTGGGGGTGCTGATACCTCTCCAACGTATCTATAATTTTTGCTTGTTCCATGCTGTTATATTATCATTCTTGGATGTTTTACAATCATTTTATTACAACTTTATATCATTTTTTGGGACTAACCTATTGACATAGTGCCAAAGTGCCAGTTGCTGTTTTTGCTTGTTTTTTACTTCGCAGAAAATCAGTACCAAACGGAGACAAAATGCTCCGGGGATTTTTTGTGGATTTTTTACGGACCAGAAGAAACCAGATGGGCCAAAGAACACCAGAAGAGGGGACCCAGGGTGGCCAGCACACACAAGGGCGCGCCAGAGGCCCCCTGGCGCGGCCTGGTAGGTGCTGGGCACCTCGGGCACCCCCTCAACCGACTATCGTGCCTATAAATTCCCAGAAAATCCAAAAACCCTAGAGGAGTCGAGGAAACACAATTCCAGCCGCCGCAAGTTCCAGAACCGCGAGATCCAATCTAAACACCATCACGGAGGGGTTCATCTTCCTCATAGGTGCCTCTCCGATGATGCGTGATTAGTCCACCATAGACCTACGGGTCCGTAGGCAGTAGCTAGATGGCTTCCTCTCTCTCTCTCTCTTATGATTCTCAATACAATGGTCTCTTGGAGATCTATTTGATCTAAACTTTTGCGGTGTGTTTGTTGGGATCCGATGAATTTTTCGTTCATGATGAGTTTCTATCCATGAATATTATTTGAGTCTTCTTTGATCTCTTACATGCATGATTACTTATAGCCTCGTATTTGTTCTTCGAATCTTTGGTTTAGTTAGGCCAACTAGATCGATTTTTCTTGCCATGGGAAGAGGTGCTTTGTGATGGGTTCGATCTTGCGGTGTTCTTTCCCAGTGACAGAAGGGGCAGCAAGACACGCATGTATCGTTGCTATTAAGGATAAAAAGATGGGGTCTATTCCTACATGAATAGATCTTGTCTACATCATGTCATCGTTCTTATTGCATTACTCTGTTTTTCCATGAACTTAATACACTAGATGCATGCTGGATAGCGGTCGATGTGTGGAGTAATAGAGGTAGATGCAGGCAGGAGTCGGTCTATCTATCTTGGACGTGATGCCTATATAATGATCATCGCCTTGGATATCGTCATGACTATTCGATTTTCTATCAATTGCCCAACAGTAATTTGTTCACCCACCGTGCGCTATACTCATGAGAGAAGCCACTAGTGAACCCTACGCCCCCCGGGTCTACTTTTCCTATCATATTGCTTTCCGATCTACGTTTTTTGCAATCTTTGTTTTCAGATCTACAAAACCAAAAACCCAAAAATATATTGCTGCATATTTACTCTTTTTATTTGTGTTCTTGAGAGATCTATCTCTCCTATCTATCACTACCTAATCTATCTTATTACCGTAGAGAGATTGACAACCTCTCTTTCGCGTCGGGTTGCAAGTATTTGTTGTTTGTGTGCAGGTGCTGCTTATTGGGTGGTGGTGATCCTCCTACTGGTTCGATAACCTTGGTTTCATAACTGAGGGAAATACTTACCGTCGCTGTGCTGCATCATCCCTTCCTCTTTGGGGAAATACCGACGCAGTCCAAGCCACGTCACGCACCGGAGGCATGGGCTTTGTTGACCTCTCGTCATTGAACGAGCTACTTGATCGGATCCAAGCCATCAGGGCTACTAACGACCAGCCCTCCATCTATGATCGGGTCGGGCTTAAACCCGACGGCAGGGAAATTAATATCCCGCCTATCACACACTTGGTCGCCACCATCGAAGACGCGACTAACGGTTCGCCCGCACATCCACCGGAGCTAAGGACGGTCTATGTTCGGGTTCCAGACCACCAGGATCAATCTCCTAGTTCGGAATCCGGACGCATTCCTAAAGGAAGTTCGAGGTTAAACCCCAGCCAGATGCGTGACCTGGAGCTCGCACAACAGTGCCTGATCGACAAGCCGGACCCAGAACCCGCCGCGCCAGATACCACTATAAAACAAGACACGTCCGTCAATGCCTTGAGCCCGCACCCCACAGGGACACAAGACTTTCCCCCACCCACCCACCACCTCGAATACTGTCCAAGTAATTTGGGAACACCTGACATATGGGACCTAATGTACATCAAACAGCAACCAGAGGAAATGGTCCACCACTATTGGGCTAGATTCCTCCTTGTCAAGAGTAGAATGGCAAAATGCGGCGAACACGACATTATATCAACCTTCCGATAAAATTGCCACGACGAAGGAGTCCTCAACGCCCTCGCCCGTTGCCACGTCCAAAGTTTCGACGAATTAGCAGACCCGGTGCAAAAATACTGCTCCATGGAAAGCACCTGGCAAGCTCAATAGATGCGCACGGAGTGAGGCCACGCCGGGGACCCTAGGAGAACGCGACGGAAACACGTACCTTCATGGTGCCCGGCCGAGTATGAGCCTACAGAGAAAAAGAAAAAACCAACCGCAGGATCCAGAACTGTCTTGGACGACTTACTAGATAAGTCGTGCCCCATACACTATGTCCTGCTGAACACGAACCCCACGCACAGTTTGTGTGCTTGTTGGGTCGTCAGGCAAGTTGCAAAGAGCGGAGAGACCATCCTTGGGATCCCACCCTCAAGCAGTCGATCGCCCACACCATCAAAAAACAACGTCGAGATCCTAATGATCTACGAGACGTTCCCCTCAAATAATCAGAGGAAGAGAGCTCTTTGAGAGCTCGACCAAATACACCAGGTAGCAGCGAGGAATTCATGGACGAAAACACCTATCACCTTTGACGAGGAAGATCAACCTCGAATCCGCCTCGACCGAACACTTGCCTCCATGGTCCTCGACCCCATTGTCGATGGCTTCTAGATCCATAAAGCGAGCTGAACCTCATTTACGAGGACACCTTGGCAAAAATGCAATTCGATAGATCTCGCA
Organism: Elymus sibiricus; assembly: GCA_039707655.1. Lineage (NCBI taxonomy): Eukaryota > Viridiplantae > Streptophyta > Magnoliopsida > Poales > Poaceae > Elymus > Elymus sibiricus. The sequence continues at coordinate 117,033,917 of CM077675.1, forward strand.
TCGAACACAGCCGTACAACCTTCCGAGGAATCATCCTCGAAAAAGAAGCACGTTGCACTGGAGGTGTTACCCTTAACGTGGTATTTGGCACCCCTGAGAACTACCGGTCCGAAGAACTTATCTTCCATATTGTGCCCTTTCATAGCGGTTACCACGCCCTATTGGGGCGTGACGCTTTCACAAGATTTCAGGCTATACTGCATTAAGTGTATATGAAGCTCAAAATGCCAGGGCCCAATGGCGTGATCACAATATTCAGTGACCCAGATAGAGCCCTACGGGCCGAAAATAAAACAGCTTCCCTCGCCCTTGAGGCACTCTCCGAAACCCTCGCGGCGAAAGAATTAACCACACTCCGATCCATGGTGGATAGGGACGATGTAATCCTTAGCAATTAGCCCAAAGCCACATCCTTCAAACCATCAGACGAGATCGTCAAATTCCAAGTACATCTGACGGATCCCAATAAAATGGCATCCATTGGAGCTCAGCTGGACCTCGAGGTAGACGAAGCATTGCGAACATTCCTACGCACAAACTGGGATATATTCGCCTTGCACCCTTCAGATATGCCAGGAATCCCACGGAGACTGGCGGAGCATAGCCTAAACATAATCCCAAGTTTCAAGCCTGTCAAGCAGGCATTACGTCGATTTTCCGAACCCAAGCATCAAGCCATGGGCGAAGAACTAGCAAAACTATTGGAAGTTGGATTCATCCGAGAAATCAAACATCCCGAGTTGCTGGAAAATCTGGTCATGGTGCCAAAGAAAGACAAATCTTGGCAGCTATGTCTCAACTTCAAAGACCTAAATAAAGCCTGCCCGAAGGATCTGTTTCCCTTACCACGCATCGACCAGATCATTGACGCTACCGCCGGGCATGACTGATACTCGTGATCTGCGTTGGGTTTTCCGTGAAGAGGAATGGGTAATCACAGCACAAAGTGGGTAAGTATTTCCCTCAGTTATGAAACCAAGGTTTATTGAACCAATAGGAATACCTATCCTCAACCGTCTTCAGCGGGTGCACACAAAAGAACAAACTACTTGCACCCAACACCGGCAAGAGGGTTGTCAATCCCCTTGATCTCGTTATTTGCAAGCAAGTCAGTTGTGTAGATAATTGTAGATGATAGTAAAGTGCAAAATAAAATAAAAGGTAATAAATAACAGCAAGGTAATGATAGCGTTTGTGAATTTATAAGCGAATAGACCCGGGGTCCGTAGAGTTCTCTAGTGGCATCTCTCATAAGCAAAGCATACTGTGGGTAAACAAATTACCGTTGGGCAATTGATATAAAAGCGAATAATTATGTGATGTTCACGGCAATGATCATGTGTATATAAGCATCACGTCCATAAGCAAATAGGCCGACTCCTGCCTACACCTACTACTATTACTCCACTTCAAGAGCGCTTCTATGCTTGCCTCTCTACGTATTAAGTTCATGACAAACGGGGTAATGCTTGGAGAACGATGACATGATGTAGACAAAGTAAACTCAACTAATATTAATAAACCCCATCATTTTATCCTTAGAATATCAATCTAGTTGGCCAAACTATCTCAATAGATCGGAGAGCATTACGAAGCTATGATGATCATGCAAATAAGAATCATAGTAATCAGGTTTGACTCAAATAATTTTCATCAATAATCTGAACATAAACTCACAATTCATCGGATCCCAACAAACATACCATACAAAGGGATTACATCGGATAGGTCAAGGCAAAGATGCGATGTGACGCCCCCAATTTCGACCGTACGCTAATCACACACGCAATGCATACGACCAAGATTAGGGACTCACCGATCGATATCACAACACAACACTAGACACAAATAAAAGTCATACAGCTTCATATTACAAGCCAAGGGCCTCGAGGGCTCGAATAAAAAGCTCGACAAGCACGAGTCAGCGGAAGCAAATAATATCTGACTACAGACATAAGTTAAACAAGTTTCGCCTTAAGAAGGCTAGCACAAACATAACATCGGATCAAAAGAGGCGAGGCCTCCTACCTGGGAACCTTCTATCCTACTGCTGGTCGGGGGCAGCCTCCACGTAGTAGTAAGCTCAAACGGTGGTGTAGTAGTCATCTCCGGCGTACTCCATCTCCTAGGCTCCGTCATCTGAACGCGGTAATCGTATCGAGGGGGAAAGAGAAAGCAAAGCAATGGTGAGTACTATCCAAAGTACTCGCAAGACTGACATCAGAACTATACTAAGTATGCATCAGTATCAAGGGATGGTGTTATATCTGGACTGACTGCAGAAAAGCAAGAATAGGGGGAAGGCCTAGTCCTATCGAAGACTAGCATCTTCAACATCTTGCAGCATTAGAAGAGTGTAGATTGGTAACTCATATGTAACAATATTATTGTAGCAAATTTTATTAAGTAACCACGCCCAGAGATTCTTCCTCGACTCCATGCGAGGAAACAATCTCAGGGCCAACATTCATTTCAATTTTAAAGTCACAATTTTAGTTGTAGTAGGTCAAGGTACAACTCCAAGTCGTCCTGTTACCGTCGACACGGCTAGTCGAATAGTTAATTTCATCCCTGCAGGGGTGCACCACATTTCCAACACGCTTGATCACCTCTGACCGAACACACTTTCCTGGGTCATGCCCGGCCCTCGGGAAATCAACACGCCATCGCCCTACCTAGGCTCAACAGAGAGGCCAGCCCGCTGGTCTAAATCGTAAGTGCATAGGGGTCATGGGCCCACTCGCCCTTTGCACTCCTGCACGATGCGTGGGCGGCCGAGGTCAGTGCTGGCACACTCTAATACAAGATCAGTGCCGTTGCGGACCACTCGGGCGCGCGCCGCTCCATTGCTGACGTCCGAAGAGCTTCGGCTGATACAACGATGCTGAGTACCCATAACTTGTCCCACGTGAAGGTTTAGTGCGTATAAAGGTCAATCGACCAACTCAGATCAAATACCCAACCCATTAGCATTTTATTAGTGCGGGACGAGCGCGACCCATGATGTGTGGTCCTGTCGCCCCGTCTCGAGGATGTGTGGCAAGGGCCTCACCTGCCCGACCACGCCTCATCGTCATCAAACCGTGGGTACCCTTCAGGGCCGATCCATCACCAACATGTTTATGTAACCAAGTCATAGTAACCGTGTGTATAAGACATCAAGGTGGGACCTGAGGAATCACCCTCAATGGGCCCCGCTCAATGTAACCGTCAAGGTGGACTTAGAGGAATCACCCTCGGTGGTCCCACACTTGAGGGGTTGCAGGACAGAGTCGATATCGGGAGTGGCGGAGAGGTATCACCCTCTGTTTACCACGACCGACTAGCTACACTACAGAGCTAACATCATGAGTACTTCGCAAGGTGTCACCCTCGGTACTCGATAGTAGTTCTGCATAGTCGTACAACTAAGGGGGTGTGCGGTGATGTGACAGGCCTGGCTCGTCGATCAAGATGATTGAGTAACTGATATTTAAAGCAGGGCAACTGAGACTAAGGGGTCACTGGGGTTCACTAACCCACCTATGCTAAACAGTTTAGTAAAGCAGTAGGTACAGTAGCAGTTCATCAAAAACAGGCTATGCATCAGAATAGGAGCTAACTAATACAGTAGCAAAATCTAATGCAAGAATGAGAGGGAAAGAAATGGGCGATATCGAAATGCTCAAGAAGGGGTTGCTTGCCTTGCTGCTCTGCGGCAAAGGCTTGATCGTCAGTCGCGAAGTCGTACCCGGCAGCAGCGTCAATCTCGGGGTCTACCGGTAAGAAGAGGGGGGAAGAAACAATAAATATAAAGCACAGATGCAATCACGATGCATGAGATGGCAGTATGCAGAGCTAGGCATGCACTAACGCAGTATTACACGTCACAGACGGATCGGAAGAATATCTGACAATATTTTTCGGGTCTCGGGCTACTACCGGACAGAAGAAATCGATGGAAAAATTCCATGTTCGTTATGATAGGAGCACGCGATAGACGAACGGACAGCGTATTCGGATTCGTCGGATTTTTCTGAACAACTTTCATGTATAAAACTTTTTCATCCGAGTTACGGATTATTTTATATTAATTTTTAAAGTTTTATTAATATTCCGAAATTAAAAAGATTAAATTTAATTCAATAATTCTTTTATGACATCAGCATGATGTCATACTGACATCAGCAGTCAACAGTGGGTTGACTGGTCAAACTGACCTGTGGGCCCCACTGTCATATACACAGTGTTAATCCAGGTTTAATTAATTCTAATATTAGATTAATTAGTAGGTGGGGTCCACATGTCATACACTGTTTAGATTAATTAATTATCAGAATTAATTAAACAATTTTAATTAAGTTTTAAACAGCCTGGGCCCACATGTCATTCTCAGATACTTAATTAGAGTGATAATTAACCTAATTAAGTTTAATTAATTAACTAATTTAATTAACTATTTAATTATTTATTTTTATATCTTTTTTTATTTTTAACAGGGGGTGGGCCCCAGTTGACAGTGACCTAATGGGTGGGTTAGTGAGGGGGGGTTCAATCCCTCACTAAACCAAACAGGCCCGGCCAGGGGCAACGGGCACGCCGGGGGAGGGGCTCGCCGGCGGTGGCGATGGCCGACGACGGCGACGCGAGCGGCTAGGGGGGGCGGGACGGGGCCGGCTAGGGGCTACGGTGGCGGGGGGGATCAGGGCCGCGCGAGGGGGCGACGCGGGCGCGCCAGGGGCGGGGCCGCGACGCGCGCGAAGCGGACGGGAGCGGGGAGCGATGCGGGCGGGCCAGCGGCGGCGCAGTGCAGGGGTGCACGCAAGCGCGGCGGTGGTGGTGGTGAGCGGGCGCACGGGGGTGGCCAGCACAGCGGGGCGCTGCGGGCGCGCGCGTGCGGCGAGCGGGGGCCACGACGGGGGGCGAGCGGGGCCGCGGCGAGGTGGTGGCCGGGGGAGGAAGGAGGAGAGGAGGGGGGAGCCCAGGGCTCACAGCGGCGTGTAGGGGGGCAGCGGGCTCGGGGGCGAGGTGGGGAGGCGCCGGCGAGGAGGAGATGAGGAAGGGGGCGCGGTCTGACGGCGGGTCGCCGACGACGGTGAGGAGGGCCGCCGGGGACGGCGCGGGGCGGCGACGTCGGCGCCCGATCCAGATAGGATCGGGAGGGAGTGGGAGAGGAGCGAGTGGGTGGGGAGAGTGGGGGCGACGGGGTTAGGGCTGCGGGAGTGCGGGGGTGTAGGCGACGGGGGTGGGCCGGCAGGGGGGAAGGTTAGGTGGGCCGGCCCAGGTTGGTTTGCCCGGTGGGGGGGGGGGGTTCTCCTGTCTTTTTTTGTTTTTATTTTTATTAGTTTTTCTTTTTATTAATTTCTGTTCTTGCATCATTTTTAAATACCAAAGACCTTTGTAAATATATGCCACGCGGCCCAATATTTATATTGCAGTATTAGGAAGTTTCACAAGAAGTTTGGGGATTATTAGAATAACTTCAGATTTTCATAAATTAGAAAAGGGCATTATAATTAATGTTTGGCCTATGTTTTCAATATATTTAGGGCACTTAAATATCCCACCAAATGTATGTTTCACCTTGACAATTACTTAGGGAATATTTTCAACTTATGCAAGATTTCTAATTACAGATTTGCAAAACTTTTAATTCCACTTTTCAATCAATTTGAATTGGAAAGGAATTTGAATCGAAGTTTGATTCCAACAGTGATCACACATGGATTAGAAAAATGAATTAGCATAATCCTTAGGTTACTGTAGCTTGATTACAAGGATTACTGTAGCATCAAATCCAGGGTGTCACAACTCTCCCCTACTAAAAGGAATTCTCGTCCCGAGAATTAAGAAGTAGAAGGAAAGAGCCCGGGGTATTCTGCACGAAGATGATCTTCACGTTCCCAAGTGGCTTCATCTTCAGAATGGTTTGACCACTGCACCTTGAAGAACTTGGTAACCTTCTGACGAGTCCGATGTTCAGTTTCATCGAGAATGCGGACCGGTTGCTCTTTGTAAGAAAGGTCTTGTTGCAGCTCAAGCATATCATGATCCACTGCTCGGATAGGATCCTTGAAGCAGCGGCGAAGCTGTGACACATGGAACACATCGTGAACCTGAGAAAGGTTCGACGGTAGTTCCAATTGATATGCCACTTTACCACGCCTCTCGAGAATAGTGAATGGACCAATATATCGAGGAGCCAGCTTGCCCTTGATCCCAAAACGGTGTGCACCTCTCATTAGTGTGACTCGAAGATAAGCCTTCTGGCCAGGTTGATAGACCATATCTTTGTGATGACGGTCATACTGACTCTTCTGACAAGACCGAGCAGTGTTCAGATTTGCATGAATAATGCGGACTTGGTCTTCGACATGTTGGATAATATCCCGACCGATAAGTGTACGTTCCCCAGTTTCTGACCAATTCAGAGGAGTCCAACACTTACGTCCATATAACACTTCAAAGGGGGCCATCTTCAGACTAGCTTGATAGCTATTGTTGTAGGATAACTCAGCATACGGGAGAGATTCCTCCCATTTCTTGCCGAAAGAAATGACACAAGCTCGAAGCATGTCTTCGAGAATCTGGTTGACTCTATCAACTTGTCCCTGGGATTGAGGGTGAAAGGCGGTACTAAAGGACAAATGAGTTCCCATAGCTTCTTGAAAACTTGCCCGGAATCTTGAAGTGAATAAACTGCCACGGTCTGAACTAATCACCAATGGAATACCGTGGAGTGAAACAACTCTGGACATATATAGATCTATTAGCTGACTAGCAGTGATAGTTCCCTTGACAGCCAGGAAATGTGCAACTTTGGACAGACGGTCAATGACGACAAGAATAGCATCATTACCTTTCCGCGATCTGGGAAAACCAGTGACGAAGTCCATTTAAACATGGTCCCATTTCCATTCAGGAATAGAAATAGGTTGTAGAGTTCCAGCAGGCTTTTGATGTTCTTCTTTGATCCGACGACAAATGTCGCATTCTGAAACATAGCGTGCAATGTCTTGTTTCATGTTTGACCACCAGAACCTTTGACGAATGTCTTGGTACATCTTGGTACTACTTGGATGAATAGACAGAGGTGTATCATGAGCTTCTTTCAATACTCTATCGGTCATATTCAAGTTTTCTTTCTTAGTTGGGACGAATAAGCGACCCTTGAAGTACACGGCACCATCATCAGCAACGATGAAGCATGAGGGTTTACCTTCCGCCAGATAGCATTTAATCTTTTCGACTTCACTGTCATAGCATTGCATAGTTTTGATGCTGCCCACGAGTTCTGGTACAGCAACCAGGTTACTCTGAGAACCCTGGTTAACAACACGGAGGTTCATTTTGCGGGCCTCCGGTGGAGGGGGAACGAGATAACCCTGAGGAACAATATGGAGGTTCAGCTTGCGGAATTCTTCTTGAAGAAGGGGGTGAATCTTGTGGACCTGGAGGTGGTTGCAGTATGACTTGCGGCTCAAAGCATCAGCCATTACATTAGCCTTGCCAAATGTATAAGAAATACCCACGTTGTAATCTGCTATTCGTTCCATCCATCTTTGTTGACGGAGGTTCAGATCTGGCCGAGTAAATAGGTACTTCAGACTTTGGTGATCGGTGTAGATCTCGCATCGATTACCAACAAGGTAATGTCGCCACTCTTTCAGTGCATGAATTATCGCAGCAAGTTCAAGGTTATGAACTGGGTAGTTCTCTTCATGAGGACGCAATTGACGAGAGGCATAAGCAACTACTCCACGCTCTTGCATTAGGACACAACCCATTCCTTGACGTGAAGCATCACAATAGATGACAAAGTCCTTCTGAGTATCCGGAGGAGCAAGCACTGAAGCAGACGTCAGTTTGTCTCCAAGTGCCTGAAAGCTCTCCTGACATTCTTCTGTCCACTCATATTTAACACCTTTGTGAAGCAGATTGGTTAAGGGCTTGGCAATCTTAAGTTCTCGACAAATCTACGGCAATAGCTGGCGAGTCCGAGAAAACTTCTGACTTGCTTGACATTCTTTGGGGGAGTCCAGTCAAGAATAGTCTGAACTCGTTCAGGGTTGACCGCAATGCCATCCTTAGAGATCACATGACCAAGGTAGGTTACTTCGTCCATCCAGAACTCACACTTGGAATACTTTGCATAAAGTTGATGTTCCCGAAGCTTCTCCAGTATAAGACGAAGATGTTCAGCATGCTCTTCTTTATTCTTAGAATAAACCAGGATATTATCCAGATAAACCACGACAAATTTGTCGAGGTAAGCCATGAATATATAGTTCATCAACCGAGAGAAGGTTGCTGGAGCATTTGTTAAGCCGAAGGACATGACTGTGTACTCGTATGAACCATAGCGAGTAACGAATGCAGTCTTGGGAATATCCTCTTCGCGAACCCGGATCTGATGGTAACTGATACGTCTCCAACGTATCTACTTTTCCTCACTCTTTTGCCCTTGTTTTGGACTCTAATTTGCATGATTTGAATGGAACTAACCCGGACTGACGCTGTTTTCAGCAGAACTACCATGGTGTTGTTTTTGTGCAGAAATAAAAGTTCTCGAAATGGAACGAAACTTTTTGGAGAATTATTTCAGAATATATGTGAATTATTGGAGCCAAAATCCACCGAAGAGGGGGGGCAGGGTGAGCATCACCCACCAGGGCGCACCCTGGTGGGTTGTGCCCACCTCGTGGCCCCACTGACCCTAATTCCGCCACTATAAATTCCTATTTTCGGAGAAAAAAATCAGAGAGAAAGTTTCATCGCGTTTTACGATACGGAGCCGCTGCCACCTCCTGTTCTTCATCGGGAGGCCAGATCTGGAGCCCGTTTGGGGCTCCGGAGAGGGGAATCTTCGGTCTTCGTCACCACCAACCTTTCTCCAGCGCCAATTCCATGATGCTCCCCACCGGGAGTGAGTAATTCCTTCGTAGGCTTGCTGGTCGATGAGGAGTTGGATGAGATTCATCATGTAATCGAGTTAGTTTTGTTAGGGCTTGATCCCTAGTATCCACTATGTTCTGAGATTGATGTTGCTATGACTTTGCTATGCCTAATGCTTGTCACTAGGGCCCGAGTGCCATGATTTCAGATCTGAACCGTTTATGTTATCACCTTTATATCTATGTTCTTGATCCGATCTTGCCTAGTAACATGCACCTATTATGTGTTATGATCCGTCAACCCCATAGTGACAATATTTGGGATACTTCGCGGTGATGACCGTAGTTTGAGGAGTTCATGTATTCACCATGTGTTAATGCTTTGTTCCGGTTCTCTATTAAAAGGAGGCCTTAATATCCCTTAGTTTCCTTATGGACCCCGCTGCCACGGGAGGGTAGGACAAAAGATGTCATGCAAGTTCTTTTCTATAAGCACGTATGACTATTTATGGAATACATGCCTACATTACATTGATGAACTGGAGCTAGTTCTGTATCGCCCTAGGTTATGACTGTTACATGACGAATATCATCCAACGAGTTACCGATCCAGTGCCTACGAGCTTTCCACTTATTGTTCTTGCTAAGTTACTACTGTTGTTGCTACTGTTCCAACTGCTACAAAACTATTGCTACTACTGTTACCGCTACTATTACTGTCACTACTGCTATCAAACTATCATATTACTGTGCTACTGATCACTTTGCTGCAGATATTTAATCTCTAGGTGTGGTTGAATAGACAACTCAACTGCTAATACTCTCAAGTATTCTTTGGCTCCCCTTGTGTCGAATCTATAAATTTGGGTTGAATACTCTACCCTCGAAAACAGTTGCGATCCCCTATACTTGTGGGTTATCAAGACCTTTTTTCTGGCGCCGTTGCCAGGGAGCATAGCAATATTTGTTGAGTCACTTGGGATTTATATCAATTTATCACTATGAAGAATCTGAAGGATCCTAAGACTAAGATTTTTCCCTCTAAGACGAGGGGAGGTAAGGAACTGCCATCTAGCTCTGCACTTGATTCACCTTATGTTATGAGTAAGCTTGCAACACCACCACATGCTAGTAATCCCGATATGTCGCAAGTTATTGATGATGCTACCTCTGCTATGAATGATGCTTATGATGATGCTAGTACCATGCTTGATGATAATGTGCCACTAGGAGAATTTCTTGATGAACAAATTGCTGGAGCAAAAGAGAATGAAACTACTGAAATTGATGAGATTGCTGAAACTGATGATGACTATGAAACACCTACTAGTCCTGGCTCTCCTAAGTTTGAAATGCCTAAGATACCTGAAGGCTATGTTATGGACGAAGAGATAACTAGAGAAATTTTTCGTTGCAAGGATAGAAACGATCTTAAGAAATTGCTACGCAAGTATAAGGAAAAGACTTTGAATGCTAGAATGAAATGTGATCCTAAGTTTGCTACTTCACCTATCTTTGTTACCGATAAGGATTATGAATTCTCTGTCGACCCAAAGTTAATTACTTTGGTTGAATCTGATCCTTTCCATGGTTATGAAACTGAAACTGTAGTGGCACACCTTACTAAGCTGAATGATATAGCCACCCTCTTTGCTCTTGATGAGAAGATTCGCTACTATTATATCCTTAAGTTATTTCCGTTCTCATTAAAGGGTGATGCTAAGACATGGTACAATACTCTTACTCCTGGTTGTGTGCATAGTCCTCAGGATATGATTTACTACATCTCTGAAAAATATTTTCCTGCTCATAAGAAACAAGCTGCCTTACAGGAAATATTTAACTTTGTGCAAATTGAAGAAGAGAGTCTCCCACAAGCTTGGGGGAGGCTTCTCCAGTTGCTTAATGCTTTGCCTGATCATCCTCTCAAGAAAAATGAAATACTTGATATCTTTTTATAATGGACTAACCGATGCTTCTAGGGATTTCCTAGATAGTTGTGTTGGTTGTGTTTTCACGGATCGAACCGTTGAACAAGCTGAGGAATTATTGAATAACATATTGAAGAATTATGATGATTGGACTCTCCCTGAACCACCGCCTAAACCCACTCCAAAGAAGAGGGGTATCTTATTTCTCAGTCCTGAAGATATGCAAGAGGCAAAGAAATCTATGAAGGAAAAAGGTATTAAAGCTGAGGATGTCAAGAATTTGCCACCTATTGAAGAAATACATGGCCTTGACACACCACCACCTCCACAGGTGGTAGAGGTAAATTCTTTACTAAAGTTTGATGAAAGTGACATCCCTCACAATAAACATCCTAGTCAATGCTTATATGAGTTTGACAACTATATTATGAAGCAAGATCATTTCAATGCCCATGTTCTGAAACAATTGAAATACAATTCCGATATGATTGCTCGCTTGAGTGACTTGCTATTTAGAATCAGTAATGATGTTAGAGGTGTAGGAAAGCATGCCTCTATGGTTCAAACTCAGTTAGAACAAGTTGCTAAGTCTCAAAAAGAATTGCTTGATGAAATGAATAATAATATGCATGATTTGCTGCTAGAGTAGTAACCAGAGGAGGTAGAATGACCCAAGAACCACTTTATCCTGAGGGTCATCCTAAAAGAATTGAACAAGATTCTCAGAGAATTAATCCGGATGCACCTAGTCCTTCTAAGAAGAAAAAGAAAAAGAAAAATGATAGGACTTTGCATTCCTCTAGGGAACCTGAGACACAAAAACCTCCTGATAATAATGATGTCTCTATTTCTGATGCTGAAACTCAGTCTGGTAATGAACATTCACCTAGTGATAATGAAAATGATAGTGATGATGTTCACAATGATGCTCAACCTAGTAATGATAAACAACCAGATAATGATGTCAAAACAGAGCCTGCTCCTGATCTTGATAACCCACAACCTAAAAATAAACGGTATGATAAAAGAGACTTTGTGGCTAGGAAACATGGTAAAGAAAGAGAGCCATGGGTTCAAAAACCCATGCCCTTTCCACCTAAGCCATCTAAGAAAAAGGATGATCAAGAATTTGAGCGCTTTGCTGAGATGATTAGGCTAGTCTTTTTGCGTACTCGTTTAACCGATATTTTGAAGATGGCCCCTTATGCAAAGTATATGAAAGACATCATCACAAATAAAAGAAAGATACCGGAAGCTGAAATCTCCACCATGCTTGCTAATTATTCTTTTAAGGATGGAGTACCTAAAAAACTCGGAGATCCTAGAATACCAACTATACCTTGCTCCATTAAGAGAAATTATGTCAAAACTGCTTTGTGTGATTTGGGAGCCGGTGTTAGTGTTATGCCTTTCTCCTTATATAAAAGACTTGATTTGAATAAAGTCACACCTACCGAGATATCATTGCAAATGGCTGACAAATCAACAGCCATACCTATTGGTATTTGTGAAGATGTGCCCGTTGTTGTTGTAAATGTTACTATCTTAACGGACTTTGTTATTCTTGAGATGCCTGAGGATGACAACATGTCGATTATCCTTGGTAGACCCTTTCTGAATACTGCAGGGGCTGTTATTGATTGCAATAAAAGCAAAGTCACTTTTCATATCAATGGTAATGAGCATACGGTGCACTTTCCGAAGAAACAATTCCAAGTGAATGGTATAAATGTTATTGAAGAATCTCCGACCATCACTATCGGAAGTTTTCAATTACCTCTTCCTACTGCCAAAAAAAATATGATATACTTATTGTCGGGGATATGCACATCCCCATTGAGGTAACTTAGTGTTTTACGAAAGTTCTTCGGTTTCATGCTAATCGGAATTGGTTGTTAATAAGACTTGATCAACCTTATTAATGAATCATTTTTGAGAGGTATGAAGTCGATGAATCTAGTAAGCACAACTCTCTGCTCCCACCTTTTATTTTTTGTTTTAGATAGTCAAATAAAATAAAATGCCATTTTTATCCTATTTTCTTTTTTCTCCGTGCAATAAAAAATGATCCAAAAATAAAATTTCTTAGAATGCCCTGAAAATTTAACACGAATTTTTTCCGAATATTTTTGAATTTCTGGTGCAAATAATACCAGGGGTGGGATGCCCAGGTGCCGCCTCCACCTCATTACAAATTGGGACCGGACGGCTACTATGGATGGTGATTACCAAGCTAGGCCAAAAGCCTAAGCTTGGGGGAGTACGTATTTCCACCGACATTACATTCATGTTCACACATTTCAATCCAGTTGTCGGTGTTCACACTTTTTCATTGTAATATCCATGCTAGATTTGTTTTCTCGCTTTCTTCTTGTGTGTTTGAAAAACTTTGAGAAAATCCAAAAATATTTCCTACTTCTTTTTAGTTTTTATTTCTAGCTTAGTTTAATTGTAGCATCAAAAGAAAACCCAAAAATATTTCTCACTTCTTCTTTTACTTGTTGGGAGCTTTCCCGTGTAAATAGTTTTTCTCGTTTTTGTTTTTCCTCTTCAATTTGCTTTCTTCAAGAAAAACCAAAAACTCCAAAAACATTTCAGTGTGTTTGTCTGAAATTCTTTTCTTTTTACTTGAGTCGTACCTAGGAGAAGACCACGATGAAATTGTTGAGTGGCTCTCATCTGCATTATTGTTTATCTAACAAAGAGCCCATATTACTTTGTCTTCTCCTCTTGAATAAAATGTTTGCAGATTCCAGCTTAGTCCACGACACTCTTGCACTATTATTATCTTCTTATCATTCGGTCGTGCAAGTGAAAGGCAATAATGACGATATTTGATGAAGTGACCGTGGCAGAGAAAAGCGGGTATGAACTCAACTTGTTTTTGTTTTTGTAAATATGTTTAACCTCGTATCCTTGATTCAACTCATTATGATCAAACATGTTTGCAATGAACATTAGAGATTATAGTTGTTCATGCCATGATTAAGTAGCTAGGAGTGGATAATGATTTATCTTGGGTGTCAACATGCATTAAAATGGTTGTGATGCGGTATGATGATATGGTATCCTCCTCTGAATGTTTCAAGTGGCTTGACTTGGCACATGTTCACGCATGTAGTTGAATCAAAACCAACATAGCCTTCATGATATTTATGTTCATGGTGTCCATATCCTACTCATGCTAGTATTCAATGTTGATTATATGTAATGCATGTTCATGACCGTTTTCGCTCTCTAGCTGGCCGCTTCTCAGTCTAATTGCTAGCCTTTGCCTGTACTAAGCGGGAATACTGCTTGTGCATCAAAACCCTTAAACCAAGTTATGCCAGACGAGTCCACTATATCCACATTGATAATTTCAGATTTATGATATTTCATTCATTCACAATTTACTCATAGGATATAAGTGAAGCACAAGAGTAAACATCAAACTACTCTCAAAAGATATAAGTGAAGATCAATGAGTAGTCAAACAATTAAGTAGCTATGTGAGGACTCTCTCTCTTAATGAAGATTTTCAGATCTGAGTATTTTATTCAAACAGCAAACTAAACAAAAATAGAACTCCAAGAATAGCACGCATCATGTGAACGAATAAAAGTTTAGGCTCAACATAGGCTAACCGATAGTTGACGAAGAGAGGTGGGATGCGTAGCATCCCCAAGCTTAGATGCTTGAGACTTATTGAAATATTTTCTTGGGGTGCCTTGGGCATCCCCAAGCTTGAGCTTTTGTATCTTGTTCAATCCTCTCATATCATGGTTTCACCTATTCTCAAAAACTTCAACCACACAAAACTCGAAAAGAACTCGTGAGATAGGTTAGTACACATAAGAATAAATCAACACTTCATGTACTGCCAAGACAAGTTGCACAATAATTTTCAAACATCATCTACTGTTTACTATCGTTTCCACAATTTATATCTACCAATATAGGCTATGGAAACTATAGGATAAGTAGATAACAAAACTATGACAGCAATCTGTCCAAACAGAACAGTCTGTAGCAATTTATTAAACCAGTGCACTTCTGTAACTCAAAAAATTAGGAAACTTTAGGACATGCTAAATAATTTATATGAAAACACTGTGTAAAAATTTCAGAAACTTTCCACGTTCCAGTAAAATATGAAAATTCAAACACTACAGCAAAAGTTTCTGTTTTTACACAGCACACATCAAAACATGCAATGCAAGCATCCTAAGACAATTCTTGGAACTTTTTATTGAAAAACAAGATTATAAATAACACCTAACAGAAAATAACAAAATAAAATGACGCTCCAAGCAAAACTCATATTATGTGACGAATAAAAATATAGCTCTAAGTAAGATATACCGAATAGTGTTGAAGACGAAAGAGGAGATGCCTTCCGGGGCATCCCCAAGCTTAGGTGCTTGAGTCTTCCATGGATATTACCTTGGGGGTGCCTTGTGCATCCCCAATCTTAGGTTCTTTTCACTCCTTATTCTCCTCACATCGGTGTCTCACCCAAAACTTGAAAACTTCAATCACACAAAACTTAACAGAACTTCGTGAGAAGGGTTAGTGTAATAAAGATAAATCATTCACTTAGGTACAGTCAAGACAAGATTCATAATTGTTCCCACATGATACCTACTGTATTCTATCATTCCCATAATTTATACCACTAAATATAAGCTATGGAAACACTAAAACAAGCAAACTATGCATGTAAAACAGAATCTGTCAGAAACAGAACAGTCTGTGAAGATCTGTAGTATATCCATACTTCCCTGTCTCTAAACATTCTGAAAAATTAGGACAACCTGAAGAATTTGCATATGAAGACTTTTTAAAAATTTCAGATCATTATCACGCTCCAGTAAAAAATGAAAATTCCTGTACTGGAGTCAAAAGTTTCTGTTTTGTTTCAGCATCAATTCTACTCATCTTGTGAGTCATCCCAAAGGCTTTACTTGGCACTTTATTGAAATAAAAGACAAAAAACATGATTACTACAGTAGATTAATCATGTGAACACACAAAAGCAGAAAGGAAAAGTGTTGGGTTGTCTCCCAACAAGCGCCTTTCTTTAAAACCTTTTAGCTAGGCATGATGATTTCAATGATGCTCACATAGGAATAATAATTGAAACATGCAAAAGAGCATCATAAATCTCATGACAAGCACATTTAAGTCTAATCCACTTCCTTTGCATAGGGATTTTGTGAGCAAACAATTTATGGGAGCAAGAATCAACTACCATAGGAAGGCAAAACAAGCATAACTTCAAAACTTTGAACACATAGAGAGAAAACTTGATATTATTGCAATTCCTACAAGCATATGTTTCTCCCTCATAATAATTTTCAGTAGCATCATGAAGGAATTTCACAATATAACTATCACATAAAGCATTCTTTTCATGATGCACAAGCATATAATTTTCATTACTCTCCACATAAGCAAATTTCTTCCCATTCATAATAGTGGGAGCATCAAATGAAACTCGAATACTATAAATTGTTTCCACATTAAAAGAGTAATGTTCAGTAAAAGGATATTCAAAATTATGACAATAGTTATCATTACTTTTTATAACATAAGTACCATCACAATAATCATCATAAGTAGCAACTTTGTTCTCATCATAGTCAAGTGAAACCTCTTCCGAAATAGTGGAATCATTACTAAATAAAGTCATGACCTCTCCAAATCCACTTTTATCATTATAATAAAATTCAACACCCTCCAAAATAGTGGGATAATAATTATCTAAAGTTGACACTCTTCTAAACCCACTTTCATAAATATCACAATCATCATAAATAGGAGGCATGCAATCATCATAACAAATTTGATCATTCAAAGTAGGGGAACTAAAAAGATCATCTTCATTAAGCATAGCATCCCCAAGCTTGGGACAAACATTAATTGCAGCAAATAAATTCTCAAACATGTCATTCTCATCAAACATAGCATCCCCAAGCTTGTGGCTTGGCATATCATAAGCATAATCACTCTCATCATTAATAGTATGAATAGCACCAATAGTATAACAATTATTATCATCATAATTTACCAAGTTGGTGCCAAAAAGATTTTCAAGATTATAAGAAGTATCATTTTCTTCCCAATCATAGTCATCACAACAAGCAATAGGCATAACAAAATCATCATCAAGTGTATCATCTTCCACAATTATTTTTGATTCATCCTCGTGAGGCACAACAATAATAGGAGCAACATCATTTGGGAGAGATACCTTTTTACCTCTACTCTTTCTTCTTTTCTTCTTCTTAACCACACCATGTGTGGGTTTAATTAATTTCTTCGAGCTTCTTATTGATGAGATTGGTTGAATAGGGAGCTCCTCCTCGTCACCTATTTCATCATGAGAGACAATAGTTGGGAAAGTGGAAATCTTTACCCTTTCATTAGTATTCCTTTTATATTCTATTGGTTTTCCCATCTTTCTATAGTTGGCAATATAAGCATTCTCATTGCAATTTACCATGCAAAACATATAGATATTTTTCAGATTAGTTTCAATGTCGTCCGTGAGAATGAATACTTCAAACCAACTATTTTTATGTGTCAATTATTCACCCCCCAAAAATAGGGAAATCTCATTATAAAGTTCAAGGGTGATCAAGTCATTACAATATTTGGCCATGATTTGATCATGAAAAAGTTTGCATTGGAAATTAAGATGACCAACTTTATTGCAAAGGTCACAAGTAATAGGACAAAGAGAACATAATTTTGTAGCATATTCATCTATCACTTTTAGCAAAAAATTGGTTCTATCATGTTTATGCTTCTTACAAAATCTATCATCCCTATAAGGCACGTCTTCACAAACTTTACGCACTCCACAAAAATTGACATGCTTATAAGAAACATTTTTATCATGACTAGTGCAATCATCATTAGTATTTTGGATAATCATAGAATTCATACTAACAACATTGCAATCATGCTCATCATTCAAGGAATTCTCATTGCGTATTTTCATAATTTCTTCCTCTACCAATTGAGCACAATTTTCGGAATCCTTATTTCCACGAAAGACATTATAAAGACGAAACAAATGATGCAACCTAAACTCCATTTTTTTGTAGTGTTCTTTTATAAAACCAAACTAGTGAAAAACAAGAAACTAAAAGATTTAATTGCAAGATCTAAAGATATACCTTCAAGCACTCACCTCCCCGGCAACGACGTCAGAAAAGAGCTTGATGTCTACTACGCAACTTTATTCTTGTAGACTTTGTTGGGCCTCCAAGCGCAGAGTTTTGTAGAACAGTAGTAATTTTCCCTCAAGTGGATGACCTAAGGTTTATCAATCCGTGAGAGGTGTAGGATGAAGATGGTCTCTCTCAAACAACCCTGCAATCAAATACAAGAAATCTCTTGTGTCCCCAACACACCCAATACAATGGCAAATTGTATAGGTGCACTAGTTCGGCGAAGAGATGGTGATACAAGTGCAATATGGATGGTAGATATAGGTTTTTGTAATATGAAAATATAAAAACAGCAAGGTAGCAAGTAACAAAAGTGAGCACGAATGGTATTGCAATGCTTGAAAACAAGGCCTAGGGTCCGTACTTTCGCTAGTGCAATCTCTCAACAATGCTAATATAATTGGATCACATAACCATCCCTCAACGTGCAACGAAGAATCACTCCAAAGTTCTTATCTAGCGGAGAACATAAGAAGAAATTGTTTGTAGGGTACGTAACCACCTTAAAGTTATTCTTTCCGATCGATCTATCCAAGAGTTTGTACTAAGATAACACCAAGTTATCCTTTCCGATCGATCTATCTAAGAGTTCGTACTAGAATAACACCATATGATACGCATCAACCAACTCTAATGTCACCACAAGTATCCATGAGTTAATTATACGATACGCATCAAACAATTTCAGATTCATAATACTCAATCCAACACAAAGAACCTCAAAGAGTACCCCAAGATTTCTATTGGAGAAAGTAGGACAAGAACGTGTATCAACCCCTATGCATATGTCACCCCCAAGATGCGGTCCTATCCCTATTAAGGCTTGCGGCCTCGACAGGGATAGAAGTGCATCTCGTCGTTCGCAAGTACAGTAAAACATTGCATACATGTAGGAAGAGATGAGTATATGAGTTGGCTTACACTCGCCACAAGCTATCTTACAAGTCCACACAAATTATTCATACATCATTCAGAAGGCAGGGTCCGGCTACGGACGAAAACAAATGATAAAAGAAGCAATGATAAATTGTCTTGCTATCCCAGGATCACCACCACGAAGCTCCCTACTCGTCTGGATACGTAACATACATCCATCCACGTTCTTCATCATACTCCCACTGGAGCTGCGACACGTCATCTGACACGTACTCGTCAACACCTGTACCTGTATTGTTGTAATCTGTGAGCCACAGGGACTCAACAATCTCTTAACCTGGGTACCTAAACTATGTAAGCCTTTGGGTGAGGAATTGGTTAAGTGGTGAGGCTGCAGGAAGCGCTAAGCAAGTATTTGGTGACTAACTTACAAGAACAAGAATGTAAATATGGTGGCCTACGAAAGACGGTCGTGAACTAGCATGATCACTAAGTGATCCTGAACACCTACTTACGTCAATCATAACCCCACCATGTTCTCTCTCGGTTCATGTTCACGAGCAGAGACAGTCACGGTTACGCACACAGTTGGTGTATTTTATTGAGTTTACTTCAAGTTTACTATTACCGGGTGTTAAACAAATTTCCAAGTTGCCACGTAACCGTGGGCACGGCTTTCCGAAAGATTAACCCTACAGGGGTGCTCCAACTCATCCATCACAAACTAACCACACGCCGCGGGAATAACCTCGACCACGAATCCCGTGTTCTTCCTAGGCAATTCCACTGGAAAACCGCAACCTCGAGATAGCCCGAAGAAAACCGGAATTCCTCGCGCAAGACATTCGAGAAAGGTAAAACAAGTCCAGCAAGACCTCCCGGTGAGCCAGATCCGCTTCTAGAGCCGTGCGCTCTCTATCAACGGGCATCATCCATCTATGCGAAGTGGACGGTTGCCTAGAAAATGCCTCGAGTTGCCCCGAGGTGGCACCGCCGACTGCTAGGTAGGTGGACCAACACTCATGAGGAGCACTGGCCCGGGGGTTGATTTATTATCCACGGGGTAGCTATGCCCTATGCAATTTTATTAAGTTGTTTAGCAAATGCAGTACCAATGTTGGGTCTTGCCAGACAAGTTTTAATCTAAAACGAATGGTCAAGGGGGTCCCCATAACAACTCCGAGCATGTTAGCAGCGCAAAATATGGAATAAAACACCGGTACTCGGAACTAGTGCGGCAAAAGCGGAACAAAACACTGAGCAAAAGGCCAAGCCTTCCACCGTTGCCAAATATATATGTGCATTAATTTAAATAACAATAAATAGAATGATATAAATAAAATCCATGTTGACACATGGAAAGCTTGCACCTGCAACTAGCAACGCTATAAGATAAGGGCTGAGCAGCGGTAACATAGCCAATCAATGTTTGCTAGGTAGTGGAGGGGTTAGAGGCTTTCATGGCAATTTAGGAGGCTGACAATTTAAGTGGTAGGTAACGTAACATAACGGTAAAAGCGAGACATCTAGCAAGGCAAAAATAGTGTCGGGATCCGGGTATGATCATCTTGCCTGTTGGTTCTTTAGAGGGACAAAGAGCTGGGTCCTTGTAGTTGTACTCTCCGGGATCCTCGTACTCAGGCTCAACACTCGCGTCTACCCAAAGAGAAACATCACCAAATAAACATACAAACAAGGTGCAATGCACAAACAAGATGATGCATGATCCATTTGAAGTATTTAACATGGCAACCCTAAGCTGGTCATGTTTCTCATGCACTTATTAAGTTCTTTAGTATTCTGGACAGAACCTCAAGTTAGTTATTTGAACATGCATGATCATGGCAAATATGAATGCTTCATGCAAAATCGATGCAAATGCATATGTAGAACGTTGCAAACGGAGTAACGTAGCTCACGGTACACCCACGGCAAGGCACGAACGTTAACGGAGACAAAAACACAAGTTGAGGGAGGCCATGGGCTATCCCTTGGTATTCCAAGGATGCCACTGGATAGGAAATGAAAATCTAGCAAGAATAGAGCTAAAGATCATGCAAAACAATGGAGTATAGCTCCCACAAGTCACAAAACAATCCTACACACAATCTGTCCACAAACAGCAACATGTCAACTTGCCAAACACATATCCAGAGCTACAGAAAGTTTTAAATCACAACCAAGGCATGGGCATGAAGTACACATCATGGTTAACAAATCATCTATCTACAGCAACATGAAAGGAAGCATGGATCAATGGCACCTAAAAGCCAGAGCAAAATAGGGTCTAGGAGCAGGAACATTTGCACTCGACAGGATTAGGGATTAATTTGGGTTGTGCTATATCTATCAAAGAGTATACAATAATGATGGATTTGGTAAATCAAATCCATGGTTTAATAACGAACCGAACAACTACTACAAAACACTAGCACTGAGCATGAGCTAAAACATCACAGATCACTTGGTAGCATCCCCTAAACATGGCATGATAATAACTACAGATTCCTAGACTTGGTCAAATTTCACTAAGAGAATAGCAGCAGTTTATAACACCATAGCATCTTTGACAGCAAATAACTCTAAGATGCAAAATCTCTTTGGCAAGGCGAAGGCACCAAATGACAGAGGGGAACTAGCACAACAATTCATAACATTGGACCAACCCCAAAGGAACACTATAACCATGGGAATCATCAACACAACATGGGAAGGAAATAACAGTTCTAACACTTAGAAATATTTGAGCAACGAAAACAGTGTTATTTTCTTAGCATGTTTACAGCAAGAAACCCACTAAACCACAAGTTTATCATGGCAAGGAAAAATACCAGGGCCTAGTGCCCACAAAACACTACCACTTCCATGTTGACAAGTTCATCAAATCATGCAAGAATTAAATCATACATAAATCACAAAATGACATCTACACACAAAATAACATTTTTACAAAGTTGCCCCAATGGCAAAACTAATGGCACCACTGGATTCCTGGGATTTTTCTACCCCAAATTCATCTATCATAAGTATATGTTACTGTGGAGAAAACACACACAAACCCAATTCGAAATAAGACATCACTAGGTATAACCTAGTATATGCCAGATTTGGCATATACTAAAACTGGACTAAGACAAAGAATGCACTACCCGTTTTGAACAGAATGCACTTTTCAACCAGGGATTACTTCAAGGAAATTAACCCTAGAATAGATGCAAGTGGTACTGACAGGAAGACCACAATAAGTACTCCAACATGGACAAAGTCACAACCCCATATGATCAATAGGATAAAAGTTCTAACCTCTGGAAAACAGGTAAACAATAATAAATCTGTAGTTTTTTTCAGACTTGGTGAAAATTCAGTTTTCTGACAGAAAAGTTCAGATTTCGTGAGGGCTTCGGGATCTGCTCCCTGGACCTACTAGGCACAAAATTTTGGTCAAATCCATGGCATGAACATTGGGCTAGGCCTAGGACATGGTTTGGCCGAAGGAAAGCACACACAGAGGTGCAGATCTGGGCTAGAGCGCGATGGGAGCATGCTCCGGAGGTTCAGAGTTCACCGGAACATGAAATTTTGCATGAACACGACGAGGCCTACGATGCAATCGAGGGCGAGAAATCTGACAGAGAGGGACATGGATATACCTAGTATACCTAGGACATGAAGGTGATGTCGGGGATGAAGCGGAGCGACGGTAGCAAGTCGAGGAACTTGTCGGCCTTGCTGTTTCGAGAGGAAGAGGAAGAAGTGGCCGACGGGGATGGCGATCTTGAGCGAGTCTTGGTATCAGAATGGGTCCGGGGCGATGCCAGGGTTCCAGTAGACGTCGTGGAGGAGGCCGGAGGGGCCTGCTACGCCGGCAGAGAGCTCGAGACCGAGCCGGCCATGGATCTTGGCATCGAGCTAGCAGTCACGTGGGAGGAGAGGAGGAGTGGCGGCGGCGCATATGCGAGGAAGGAGAGGAAGGGGAAACCCTAGGACATGAGGGTGAGGCTATTTTATAGGAGGAGGAGGGGTTCCCTCGTGGCCATGTGCACGAGCTTCCTGTGTACGTGTACGTCAGAGAGAGAACGAAGGAAGAAGAAAAAGGTGAGGGAGAGGGAGGCTGCAGGTGGGGACGCGGCGTGTCCACGCTGGATGAGAGGGAGGCGAGGAGAGGCACTGGCAGTCGCCAGCGCTGCCGGCGCTCGCTGCGGCGTTGCTGGCGGCTGGATGGAGCTGCTCGTCCGCTGCTGCTGGACCGGGAGGGAAAGGAAGGAGGCCCAGGAGGTGGGCTCTCTCACTCTCTCAGGGGAAAACAAAAGGCTTTTCTTTATTTTTTAAAAACAGAAAAACACATAAAAGCCAGGGAAGTTAGGAGAAGTTTTTCAGAAAACTAAAAATATATTTGTGCTCACAAAATAATGCCCTGATTTAAAAAAATAGTTTCAGCATTTATAGAGCGAACTAAAAAAACACATTTAATTATTATGGGGACCTGTTTATGCAAAGATACAAAAGGAAAAACCTTAAACATGACTTAGAGCTATTTTAACATGCAAAAGAGAATATTTAGAAGTGGAGCAACATTTTATATCAATGGATTAAGCAAGTTAAAACAACACATAGAGCATTTATCTATTCTATTATATACTAAAGAGAAAATACGGGTCAAAAATAAGGAAATATGCTAGAAATTCTCACAATAATCAGAAACATCCGGCCCTTAATCTGGTCGATCTCATTAAACTACAAAAGACAGCCGTTAGATTTATGTAAACGTACTTGATCTAGGTTGACCCTGTTATGTAACAAGTATGACACGTGAAGAGTTTCACAATTTATACATACATGACTATGTCACGTAACGTGAATAATCCATGTCACACGTGAAGCAATTTCTACTGATTTCCGTGAAAGAAAAAACAAACATGGAAGAGACCATCTCATACAAGAATTACCTTATTATTATATTAGTATCTTGTACATATCTCTACTTCCTAAACCGATCCAGCCCACATGCAACTCAGAGTTGCCCGTATCAGATCCCATATAAAAAAACAACCCGGTTCCTTATATCCTCCAGTTGCCCGTGACGGTGAGTATATGTATTTTTTTTCAGGTAATGAGTATATGTAGTTGCTCCCTGTAGTATGCCAAACTATCGATAACCATGTGCAGGTTTAGGCACTGACAATTTGTTCCCTTCAGTAGAACAACAAGGAACGATCATGACATGGTACCACCATTTTTCTTGCTGCCATACCATAGCCAAAGTCCACAACATCCCTCCTATACACACGTTCGAATGGACACAGAAATACTAACAGTGGAGTCGGGAATATGAAAGACCAAAAGTTTTTGGCCCCCACATGCAAATGTAACAGGGATTTTTTTTTACTCGCAAAAAAAAGGGATTTTAAAATTCAAACAAAATCATTTTCAAGACATCGAAATTCAAAATTTTCTGAAAATTATGAGATAGCTTGACCTAGACTACTTAGTAAATTATGAACCAACTCATTTGGTGGGATATAATCACTTTTTTATATTTTTTACATATGCACAAACTATGACTTCTTTCACTAATTTATTTCACGTCCGATCATCACTAAGTCGTTAACATTAGAGTCTATGTATCTGTGTACATTTCGAGTCTTCTAGATCTGTATTGATAGAGTTTCTGTTGTACACGAACATAGAAAAAAATCCCATATTGGTCTGATAAGTACTCCAGACGGTACCTTCTGATGTCCTCTGCATCCCCTTGCTCACGAAATTTAGGCAGCTGATCTCAGCAAAGCTTACGATCTCCTTGGCTCCACGGACCTCACACCCATTGTTTTCGGCCTCTAGGATACCATCGGGTAGAAGTGAGTCATCTGTATTGCTACATATAAACATGCCGTCCACTATAGGCATCGGTGTTGATGTGTAGGCATCAACCACTGGTACATGAAAGGGAGATTTAAGTGTAACCACTGCAGTCGGTGTTGATTCACAGTTATGATCGACATCGTCGGACACCAGCACATGCACAAGCATGAGGGTTAACTAGGTCATGTTTCCCCCATGTGAATCCGCAATCACCCACGCACATGCATGCTTCTCAACATTTCTGAGTGATCTTGAAAACGTGTATACTATATGAGCAAACAATGTGATATTAAAGGTTATAGTTACTGTTAGACAAAGCTCTTATATTTAGTTGGTTGTATATATTGGACGCGACGCATCAGCTCTTTTGCGGTTTCACTTGCAATTAAACGGTTGGTGTAGTTCAGTGCTAAAACCTACAACTATCTTACTGGAAAATTAGCTTATCTTATTGTAAAATTAGCCTTATAACTATGATTATCTTACTGTAAATTTAGCACTATTTTCACGTCATCACTGATCCTTGATTAGCCGGACTAACTATGAGGCTACAGGTCATTTAGCCATGATGGAATTAGAGCCACACCATCTTCTCAATCTTTTTAGCAGAATTTGGTGGTGACGTGGCCAAAAAAGATTATTGGATTGACAACATGTACTCCCTCTGCACACAAATATAAGCCTTTCTAGGTCACTAAAGTAGTGACCTAAAAGGTCTTATATTAGTTTACAGAAGGAGTAGTAAATTGGTGATTGATGAGAGTGTTTACGCTATGTGACGTCCAACTCGCATAGCATGTTACATAACACAAAAAGTAGATGCAATTGAGAGCTTAGAGAATCTTGGTCAAGTCGTGGGGAATAGTAGGAGCACTGTAAAAGTAGATTTAATACCACTACCTTCATCGAACCAGACGATGTTCAAGAATATGGTGACATGTTATTGTTGAAATTTCGTAATAATCACTCATGCACAAGCCATAATGAGTCAAAATATCCATGAGTTAATTATACGATATGCATCAAACAATTTCAGATTCATAATACTCAATCCAACACAAAGAACCTCAAAGAGTGCCCCAAGATTTCTATCGGAGAACGTAGGACAAGAACGTGCATCAACCCCTATGCATAGATTACCCCAATGTTACCTCGGGAATCCGCAAGTTGAGTACCAAAACATACATCAAGTGAATCAATAGAACACCCCATTGTCACCACGGGTATCCACATGCAAGACATATATCAAGTGTTCTCAAATCCAATATTCAATCCAACATAACGATATCTCAAAGGGAAAGATTCAATTCATCACAACAAGATAGTAAGGGAAACACACCATATGATCCAACTATATTAACAAAGCCCGTTATACATCAAGATCATGACATCTCAAGAACACGAGAGAGAGAGAGAGAGAGAGAGAGAGAGAGAGAGATTGAACACATAGCTACTGGTACATACCCTCAGCCCCGAGGGTGGACTACTCCCTCCTCGTCATGGCCTCCGCCGGGATGATGAAGATGGCCACCGAAGATGGATTCCCCTCTCCGGCAGGGTACTGGAACGTCTCCAGATTGGTTTTTCGTCGATATAGAGAGTTGAGGCGGTGGAGCGGAGAGTCTAGGGTTATTTCTGATGGTTTCTATATTTATAGGATTTTTGGGCGTCGGTTTCACGCCAAGATGGGCCACGAGGAGGGCACGATACACCAGGGCGTGCCTGGGCCCTCTGGCACGCCCTGGTGGGTTGTGCCCACCTCGTGGCTCTTCTCCGGTGGTTCTTCACTCCAATATTGCTTATTTGGTCCAGAAAAAATCACCAAAAAGTTTCGGGCGATTCCGAGAACTTTCATTTTCTGCACAAAAACAACACCACGGTAATTCTGCTGAAAACAGCGTCAGTCCGGGTTAGTTCTAAATAAATCATATAAAGTGCATCAAAACCATATAAAAGTATTGTAAACATAGGCAATCATGGCATGAATACTTCATAAATTATCGATACGTTGGAGACGTATCAGTCCACGTGCAGGGTACGACCTCCAACAGCAGGCCACTCAAGACCTGGTGGTAGCTCTGTCCGGCGGGGGTAAAGGATGTACTCCGGATGTATCCCCGCACGGACTGCTGGCATCAACTGCTCCATAGCCTCATAAAGACGAGTACGGGTGGCGTATAGCTCGACATTAAGAGCTCGGACAGAGCGATCCAGTGCCTCAGTGTACTGAACCAGAACCTGTGGGTCGTAACGACGACTCACGTAGGGGTGCAGACAACAGTGTAGGATCGGTCGTTACGCTGCCGCACGAAAGGGGTGTAGACCTCAGTGTCGGCTGCAGTATCAACTCCACCAGGAACATACGGGAGGTATCTGAATGCCGTCTCCTCCATGCAGGGGTTCGCTGCACGGAGACGAACAATAGCAGCATAGGCAGCATCATGTACTGCCATCTCAACGGTCACTCCAATGCCACGAAAGGTGTGCAGCTCAGTGATGGAGCGGTCTCGCCGATCCTAGATAACCATCTCAGCTTCATACTGCTCCTGGTTGAACTCGCGGTAGTCCTTGTAAACAGTGTACTCGGGGTACCAGCGATATCCCACTCTGATCAAGAGGTTGACCAGAATGGCCGGGAACCCAGTCGTATCGAAAGCCAAAGTCAGACGAACGATCTGCCTAGCAGGACGCATCTGTAACAAGGAGATTCAAGATGTCAAATGACAGTGTGTGTATCATAACTTCAAAGGAAACAATTGTCGATAAAACAACTCTCCGGTGGATGTGATCACGAGAACCTAATGTTAGAGTTAGCAAAATCTTTAACCCGAAAGAGAAGAGAGATCAGAACCCAGAGTATAAACGAGGAAGAAAATATCCTAATACCACCCAATTGAGATGTGGGCCCGTAAGCCACACAACTATGTTAGTAAAGTTTTTCAAGTACTAGACTCAACTTCGGCCAAGGAGTTGGAAAGGGGGACTACCTATAGGCAGTCGGCTCTGATACCAACTTGTGACGCCCCCAATTTCGACCGTATGCTAATCATGCACGCAATGCGTACGACCAAGATTAGGGACTCACTGATCGATATCACAACACAACACTAGACACAAATAAAAGTCATACAGCTTCATATTACAAGCCAGGGGCCTCGAGGGCTCGAATACAAAGCTCAATAAGCACGAGTCAGCGGAAGCAAATAATATCTGAGTACAGACATAAGTTAAACAAGTTTTGCCTTAAGAAGGCTAGCACAAACATAACATCAGATCGAAAGAGGCGATGCCTCCTGCCTGGGAACCTCCTATCCTACTGCTGGTCGGGGGCAGTCTCCACGTAGTAGTAAGCTCCATCGGTGGTGTAGTAGTCGTCTCTGGCGTACTCCATCTCCTGGGCTCCGTCATGTGAACGCGGTAATCGTATCAAGGGGGAAAGAGAAAGCAAAGCAACGGTGAGTACTCAGCCAAAGTACTCGCAAGACTGACATCATAACTATACTAAGTATGCATCAGTATCTAGGGATGGTGTTATATCTGGACTGATTGCAGAAAAGCAAGAATAGGGGGAAGTGCTAGTCCTATCGAAGACTAGTATCTTCAACATCTTGCAGCATTAGAAGAGTGTAGATTGGTAACTCATATGTAACAATATTATTGTAGCAAATTTTATTAAGTAACCACACCCATAGATTCTTCCTCGAATCCTTGCGAGGAAGCAATCTCGGGGCCAACATTCATTTCAATTTTAAAGTCACAATTTTAGTTGTAGTAGGTCAAGGTACAACTCCAAGTCGTCCTATTACCGTGGACATGGCTATTCGAATAGTTAATTTCATCCCTGTAGGGGTGCACCACATTTCCAACATGCTTGATCACCTCTGGCCGGACACACTTTCTTGGGTCATGCCCGGCCTCGGGAAATCAACACGTCGTTGCCCTACCTAGGCTCAATAGAGAGGCCAGCCCGTCGGTCTAAATCCTAAGCGCGCAGGGGTCATGGGCCCACTCGCCCTTTGCACTCCTGCACGATGCGTGGGCGGCCGAGGTCAGTCCTAGCACACTCTAATACAAGATCAGTGCCGTCGCGGACCACTCGGGCGCGCGCCGCTCCATTGCTGACGTCCGAAGAGCTTCGGCTGATACAACGACGCTGAGTACCCATAACTTGTCCCACGTGAAGGTTTAGTGCGTATAAAGGTCAATCGACCAACTCAGATCAAATACCCAACCCATTAGCATTTTATTAGTGCGGGACGAGCGCGACCCATGATGTGCGGTCCCGTCGCCCCGTCTCGAGCATGTGTGGCAAGGGCCTCACCTGCCCGGCCACGCCTCGTCGTCATGAAACCGTGGGTACCCTTCAGGGCCAACCCATCACCAACATGTTTCTGTAACCAAGTCATAGTAACCGTGTGTATAAGACATCAAGGTGGGACCTGAGGAATCACCCTCAATGGGCCCCGCTCAATGTAACCGTCAAGGTGGACTTAGAGGAATCACCCTCGATGGTCCCACACTTGAGGGGTTGCACGACAGAGTCGATATCGGGAGTGGCGGAGAGGTATGACCCTCTGTTTACCATGACCGACTAGCTACACTACAAAGCTAACATCATGAGTACTTCACGAGGTGTCACCCTCGGTACTCGATAGTAGTTCTCCAGAGTCGTACAACTAACACTAGTGCAGAAAAGCCTAGCTATGGCGTGGCGAAAAAGGTTGTGCTGGCATAATAGGCCGACGCCACTAATATGGCGCCATTGTTAAAAAATAATGGTGGCATCGGGTCCCACGTCAGCGGTATTCTACGCGCTGATGGCGTGCCACGTAGCCAACGCCACCACTATAATCGCTCACCTAGCGGCGTGCAATGTACATTGCACGCCAGGAACGTTTTGTGCAGCCAAAAAACTAAAATCACATCAGGTAACATTTAGCATTTTGCATTGCACATAACATTTAGCATTTTGCATTGCACACGAGGAATTAGCCCAATAGAACAATGCATCCAGTTAATAATAAGTGTCAATCTCACAAGCAGTACTAGCTAGCTAGAGTTAATAATAAGTACCCATTATACAATCCTCACAAACACGAGCAAACTAGCTATAGCATAGTTAAAGGATGTCAAAAACGATCATCATCCTCAAGTCATGGCGTGGGGTGTTCCTGATAGTGATTAAGACCGCCTGTCCAACCCGGAGATTCTTGCCAGCGAGGAAGTTGCTCCACCCAGCCGCACTGCAGATAGTGCGCCCGTCCGTGTCCACTGCGTAAGCACAGGTGGTGACGGCGCCCCTTGTGGTAAGGCGTAGTCCAGCAATGCCTTCTTCATCCAGCTCGATGCCACAGCTCACACATAGCCTCTGAGGTAATTTCTATAAAAAAACATGATGATCATATCATCACACATTACTACACTATAATCAATATATCACATTACTAAGCATATCGCATTACTATACACTAAGCATATCATCACATTAATATACTAAGCATCTCATTGCATTACTATATATACTAAGCATATCACATTACTAGCTACAACAATAAGAAACATACCATGATATGGCGGTTAACCATCGTTCGTGTCAGGCGGGTCACGAATGGCACCCCGACATAGGCATCACATGGCGGAAGCTTTCGCCAGAGCGTGTTCGTTTCATCCTCGCTCAGCCTGGTCATTCTTTGGGCAAAGAGTGCTTCATCAAGTGGGTCATCATCTTGTTCGTCATAGTTGAGATAGATACACTAGTAGAAAACATGCCATTAGTCCTGGTTGGGAAGGGCCTTTAGTCCCGGTTCCCCAACCGGGACTAAAGTATAGAGACTAAAGGGTCCAAGCCTTTAGTCCCGGTTGACTACGAACCGGGACTAAACGCTGGCCACGTGGTTGGCAGCGCGCGCCAGGGCATGGGGACCTTTGGTCCCGGTTGGTAACACCAACCGGGACTAAAGGTTTAGGGGTTTAGGGGTTTAGGTGTTTAGGGGTTTAGTGTTTATTGTTTATTTTTCCTTTTCATTTTGTGTTTTCCATTTAATTCTTTTTCATTTCAAACATATTTTACGCTACTACATACTATACACGTTATGCATATATAATAAAATTTCTCGTAGAACCGATCATATATCATAAAATTTCTCGTACAAGCAATCATATATCATAGAATTTCTCGTACGACCACATGCATACACACATATATATATATACAATTTGGTATATACAATTTCTCGTACAATTTGCAGATCATTTGCGGATCGGGTAATGGTATTCTCCGTCGGGAGATATGACCCGCTGAAGCAAAAATCCCGCAATTTCCTCTTGAATTGCTCGTATGCGCTCCGTTGGTAGGAGCTGATCCCGCATCTGCGTCATCTATATATAAAGAAGGAGATCAATATGAATATGCATGTTAGTTGTGTGTATATGTATTAGATCATGATAAAAAAATATGAATGGTGTTTACGTACCCAAAGATCTCTTGCACTCTTGCTGCTTTCGGTCATAAAGCAAATGTTCTCGCAAACGTAATATGCACATAGTTCAGTCCCCTGTGCCTGCCTCATGCACTTTACGAGAATAGAATTCAATCAGATAATAATGAAGCATGACAATGGTATTGAAACTAGAATTAAAGAGATGCGCGGACGTAGCTAGTACTACTTAATTACCCTGGGCTTTCGCCATCTCAACTCTGGTTTCCATTCACCGGTGACCTCTTTGATGAAACGTTTCCAAACCCTGCCCGGCAAACAAAATGAATAAAGGAGTTATTAATTACTTGATATCAGGAAATGAACTAATAAAGAAGCCGACATAGTGCGTCAATGATTGAAATTACCTTTCGAGCAACGAATGCAAGCTTATGTAATGTTTAGGGTCTTTACTTAGCGAGTCCAGTACTTCAATAGTTCCATCGTCAACTCTAATGATTAGAAGGATCCAGTGGTAGCTGCGCACACGATTTGTATAAGCGGGCATGCATAACTCATCAACTACACTTAACATCGAGTATATATATAAGCAAAAATAGAATTTGTAGTACAAGACAGTAACACTCACTGGAAGTTCCAAGGTAAAAGTATTTCTGGTTTGGTATTTAGGGCCTTCAAAAACCTTAGAAGCATTTTCTCCGTGTCTTTAGGGTTCCTTCTCAACACTTCTTCATTAATGGTATTTGGGTCAATGAACCCAATGCCATAGACTCCAGCTCTTTTCAATTAAAAAATCTTCATTCTGCATAATACCACACAAAAGAATATAGTGAGTATAATAACAGGCAATGAGCGAGCTGAGCTAGAGACTTAAATTACAGAAAGAAATCACTTACAGACAATAGCAACTAACGATAGATTTGTCGAGTGCTTTTTGATTGAATAACTGAAAAAATTCTTCATTTTCAATCCACAAATATTTTTCATGGATGTAATGCTCTTTCTCGACTTTCACCATGAGGCTCTCTCGCCCGTCCTTTACTTCTCTCATGTACCAGTCATGCAATTTGTACATTTGCGTTGTTAGAAGCTTCTCGTCGTCATGACTGACCAGAGGTTTCCCGGGGACATATTGCCATGCTATTTCCTTCGGATCCAACGATGGAAATTCCTCGATCTCTAGGAGTTGTTCAACGGTGATACCGAGCAATCTAGCATTCTCTCTATCAGCGTCGGTTATTACGACGTTATTGGCACTCACCTTGAGCGGGCTGATCGATTGGACTGCCTGTTCTCCGAGCTGGGGAACCGTTTTCCCGCATTTACTGCTACCGCTCGACTTCTGTCTTTTGTGGGATTCATAGGACTTGGTAATACAGCGTTCATAGTCTGATACCGGCCTTTTCTTCGCCGGTTTAGCTGCATCAATAAAGTGTTGTACGACCTCGTCGGGTACTTTCTCCTTTGGCGGCAGGGGCGGTTTCGGTCCAAAATGGGCCCGCAAAGCGAGATTCATTGATTCTTCGAGTTCCTCGTCAGTCATATCGTAAGCTAACTTCTTTTTGGCAGGATGCTCGGGTTTCTTCTCTTGTGTTCTCTTCCGCTTTGGAGACGGTGGATATCGATATCGCGGACGTCTCACGCTAGGCTCCGTCTTTGGGTGGGATGGACTCTGCTGACGTGGCGGAGCTTGATATCGCGGACTCACCATGCGCTCCGTCTCGGGGTGGGATGGATTCGGCTGGCGCGGCGGATATGGATATGGCGGACTCACCCAGCGCTCCGTCTCGGGGAGGGTTGGAGTCTGCTGACGCGGCAGACTTGGAGGAGGAGTCGGTGGCCTTGGCACCGAGTTTGGAAACACGATGCATTCCTTTTTCCATAAAATGACACAACGCCTGGCTTCTCCTAGTGTCCGCTCCCCTTCACCTCCAAGGTAGTCAAGATCTAGTGATTCATATGCCGACACAACTTGATCCACCCTGACACGAGCATAGCCAGGTGGAATCGGATTGCCGTGGAAAGTTGCTTCATGTCCACTCGGTAAAGCAAAGCCGTCCGCCTCCTTCATGGATATGTTCTTCAGTTTCACGTGTAGCTCACAAGGTGTCGACTCTAGGATATCATCCATGGGGTAGCGAGCCAGCAGTGCATCATTGGCCGGGACCCCGTTGAACCCACGCTTCTTTTCGGCATAGATGATGGAATGGTACCATCCAATGCTGGATCTGGTTGCTGCTGCTGCTGAGACGTGCCTTGCTGGCTAAGTTTGTTGATTTGCTCCTGCTGCATGTTATATTTGTGTTCCAAGTCCTGAATCCGATCTACTTCATGCTTCTTCTTTCTGTCACGACTTCTGTAGCTGTCGTTCCAATCCGCAAACCCCAGAAACCACGGAACCATGCCTTTGCCTCGTGTTCGTCCCGGGTGTTCAGGATTCTTGAGGGAGTGCGAAAGCTCGTCCTTCTCTCTCTTGGGCTCGTACACACCCGCTCGAGCTTCTGCTATTGCTTTAAGTAACTCGTCCGTGGCTTCTTTAAGACTTGCCTGTTCAAGAACCTCCCCTGTCTTTGGGTCCAACTTTCCCCCATGTGCATAAAACCAAGTCCTGGACCTCTCGGGCCAAGTCTCTGTTACTGGAGTGACCCCTGCAGCCTTCATGTTTCTCTCAGATTCATCCCACTTAGGCAACCCATACTTGTAGCCGCCTGGCCCCAGACGATGGTGCCACGTTTTTTTGTCGGCATTTATCATGTTTATTCTCGACCGTTCCTTAGCTACTTGTGATTCCTTGAACTTCACAAATTCGTCCCAGTCATCTGCTAACTTCACATATTCTCCTTTGAATTCTGGAGTCTTCCTTCCATTTTCCACGTAACTTTTCCATAATCTTTTCTTCCAAGACTGGAATTGTGTGGCCATCTTCTTAAGAGCACACTTCTTGACTTTCTCCCGTTGGAGATCTGTGAGACCCTCTGGTAGGGTGAAATGTTTCATGAGCTCCTCCCAAAGCAGATCTTTTGCTCTTTGGGTGACAAAAGAAACTGCTTGGCTATCTTTTGGCTGATTCCATTCTTGAACGGTGATCGGGATTTGGTCCCTAACGATAACTCTGCATTGACGTATAAATTTGTCCGCATTCTCTTTAGGAGCAATCGGTTCGCCATCTGCTCTGATTTGATTGATGTTAAACTTTATGCCTTGTTTCAACTTTTTTGTCGGGCCACGTTTAACCCTTGTAGAAGATTTTCTCGATCCGGAGGGCTAAAAGGAAGAAAGATTCGTTAATATATACAAATCAATCAATACATCTGATGATCACCAGAGGGCAAATTAATACCTTCCCGGACTCTGTTAAATGGACAAAAATTTCTTCGCCATCATCATTGTCAGCTGGTTCGCCTTCGTCTCTTGGTTGTTCTTCCTCAATTCCCCCACCGGATGGGTTAAGGTATTGTGAGCCATCATCTACTTCATTCTCTTTGTTTCCGGAGCGTATCAGGTCGTACATGGCATTCTCTTGATCATGGTCTCTGTCTCTACTGTCCATAGCTTAACTAATCCAGAACAAATATAAAACAATTAGAATGCCTTCAATAAGCAGAACCGGAGATATGCAAATCAATACAAGGCAATGCAACAATACGATCATATAATATCACTAATACATCATCGAATAGTATCACTAATACATCATCGAATATAATATCACTAATACAGATCTAGTTGACGTCTCGCGGCGCAGGGGGTGGACAACCAAAGATAAGGAACTATGACAGGATCATAGCTCGGGTGTGATCCCTGAAGAACCTGCCAGGTATTGGGGAACCTGGCGTCCAACGCAGCCATGTAGCGTCGGACGTGCTCGTCCTCCTCCCTGACACGGCGACGTACCACCTCCGCGGGGGCCGACACCCTCTACACCGACAGTGGTCCACACGACCGCCACCAAATAACCTCCGGGTCGACGACGGGACCCTCATTCCTCACCAAGCTCCGCGCCCCGGAAGGCAGCACCTCCCAGTGCCAGCCCGGCGGAGCCCAGTCCTGGACATGGCGCCTCTCAAGCATGATGTTGCCACCAAGTCGACGACGAGGATGCTGGCCGGGCATCGTCGACTCAACGGCTACGCTATGCAACTAAACATTTAAACATGTAAACATCATATATCTGCCTAATATAAAATCGTCGATATCGTCGGGGACTCTCCCTCACCGACGATCGTCGGGGGGGTACTCTCCCTCACCGACAATCGTCGGGGACTCCTCGATATCGCGTCACCAACGACCGACGATACTACATTAAAAACAACTAAACAATAAAAACAACTAAAACAACTAAATTAACTAAATTAACTACCACTTAATCCTAAAGTCAAATTCTAAGCATCTACATCTACATACTAAGCATCTACATACATAGTACATATATACATACATTCATTAAGCATCTAAAAATGAAAAAAATGAACACAAAAATTATAAGGGAGAGGAGGAGAGCTCACCGGCCGGGAGTCGTCGGGGCGGAGGGAGGCGAGTGCTACTTCTTGAGCTTGCGTTGGTTTTCCCTTGAAGAGGAAAGGGTGATGCAGCAAAGTAGATAAGTATTTCCCTCAGTTGTTGAGAACCAAGGTATCAATCCAGTAGGAGATACAAGCAAGTCCCCAATCTTCGCACCTACACAAACAATCAAACTCTTGCACCCAACGCAAAAAGGGGTTGTCAATCCCTTCACGGTTATTTGCAAGGATGAGATCTGATAGAGATAGATATAAAAGATTGCTAAAACGAAAAGTAAAACAAAAGTAAAAAGATTGCAGCAAAGTATTTTTGGTATTTTTGGTTTATAGATTTGAAAATATAATATGGAAAATAGACCCGGGGGCCATAGGTTTCACTAGAGGCTTCTCTCATGAAGGAAAATAATACGGTGGGTGAACAAATTACTGTCGAGCAATTGATAGAAAAGCGCATAGTTATGACGATATCCAAGGCAATGATTATGCATATAGGCATCACGTCCGTGTCAAGTAGACTGAAACGATTCTGCATCTACTACTATTACTCCACACATCGACCGACTCCTGCCTGCATCTAGAGTATTAAGTTCATGAAGAACAGAGTAACACATTAGGTAAGATGAAATGATGTAGAGGGATAAACTCAAACAATATGATGAAAACCCCATCTTTTTATCCTTGATGGCAACAATACAAATACGTGCCTCGCTACCCC
This sequence comes from Elymus sibiricus, assembly GCA_039707655.1. Taxonomy (NCBI): domain Eukaryota; kingdom Viridiplantae; phylum Streptophyta; class Magnoliopsida; order Poales; family Poaceae; genus Elymus; species Elymus sibiricus. Next base: position 117,070,351 of record CM077675.1, read on the forward strand.
TACTTTGTCACTGGGTGAGGACACCGCAAGATTGAACCCAAAACAAAGCACTTCTCCCATTGCAAGAATTACCAATCTAGTTGGCCAAACCAAACCAATAACTCGAAGAGACTTGCAAAGATATGAAATCATGCATATAAGAATTCAGAGAAGATTCAAATAATATTCATAGATAATCTGATCATAAACCCACAATTCATCGGATCTCGACAAACACACCGCAAAAGAGTATTACATCGGATAGATCTTCATGAAGATCATGAAGAACATGGTATTGAAGAACAAAGAGAGAGAAGAAGCCATCTAGCTACTAGCTATGGACCCGAAGGTCTGTGGTGGACTACTCACCCATCATCGGAGGGGCAATGGAGTTGATGTAGATGCCCTCCGTGATCAAATCCCCCTCCGGCAGATTACCGAAAAAGGCTCCAAGATGGGATCTCACGGGAATAGAGGCTTCCGGCGGCGGAAAAGTATTATCATGGCTCTTTTTGGTATTGGGGGAATATTTGGGAATTTATAAGCCGAAGAATAGGGTTAGGAGGCCTGCTGGGGGGGCACAAGCCAGGAGGGCGCGCCGCCCTGGTGGCTTGTCGCCTCCCGGCAGGTCTCCTGCCTTCATCTCCAAGTCTGGTAGGTTTCTTCTGGTCCAAGAAAAATCATCCCGAAGATTTTATTCCGTTTGGACTCCGTTTAATATTCCTTATCTGCAATACTCAAAAACAAGGAAAAAACAGAAACTGGCACTAGGCTCTAGATTAATAGGTTAGTCCCAAAAATAATATAAAATAGCATATTAATGCATATAAAACATCCAAAACAGATAATATAATAGCATGGAACAATCAAAAATTATAGATACGTTGGAGACGTATCAAGCATCCCCAAGCTTAATTCCTGCTCGTCCTCGAGTAGGTAAATGATAAAAACAGAATTTTTGATGTGGAATGCTACCTAACATATTTATCCATGTAATATTTTTTATTGTGGCATGAATATTCAGATCCGCAAGATTCAAAACAAAAGTTTAATATTGACATAAAAACAGTAATACTTCAAGCATACTAACAAGGCAATTGTGTCCTTTCGAAATAACATGGCCTCAGAAAGCTATCCCTACAAAACATATGGTCTGGCTATGCTCCATCTTCCCCACACAAAGTATTTAAATCATGCACAACCCCGATGACAAGTCAAGCAATTGTTTCACACCTTTTATGTTCTCAAACCTTTTCAACACTTACGCAATACATGAGCGTGAGCCATGGCTATAGCACTATAGGTGGAATAGAATATGGTGGAGGTTGTGAGGAAAAAGGAGAAGATAGTCTCACATCAACTAGGCATATCAACGGGCTATGGAGATGCCCATCAATAGATATCAATGTGAGTGAGTAGGGATTGCCATGCAACGGATGCACTAGAGCTATAAGTGTATGAACGCTCAAAAAGAAACTAAGTGGTTGTGCATAATGATGAAAAATTCCACTAGTTATATGAAAGTGACAAAATAGGAGACTCTCTATCATGAAGATCATGGTGCTACTTTGAAGCACAAGTGTGGAAAAAGATAGTAGCATTGTCCCTTCTCTCTTTCTCTCATTTTTTTGGTGGGCATCTTTGGCCTCTTTTTTTATTTGGGCTTCATTGGCCTCTTTTATTATTTGTAAAGTCGGAGACTCATCCCAACTTGTGAGGGAATCATAGCTTCCATCATCCTTTTCTCTCACGGGACAATGCTCTAATAATGAAGATCATCACACTTTTATTTACTTACAACTCAAGAATTACAACTCGATACCTAGAACAAAATATGACTCTATATGAATGCTTTCGGTGGTGTACCGGGATGTGCAACGATCTAGCCTAGCAAATGACATCAAAAAATGGACAAGCCATGAAAACATCATGCTAGCTATCTTACGATCATGCAAAGCAATATGAAAATGATGGTGCGTGTCATGAAAAACGGAACGGTGGGAGTTGCATGGCAATATATCTCGGAATGTCTATGGAAATGCCATAATAGGTAGGTATGGTGGCTGTTTTGAGGAAGGTATATGGTGGTTGTTTTGAGGAAGGTGGGTTTAATGCACCGGCGAAAATTGCGCGGTACTAGAGTGGCTAGCAAAGGTGGAAGGGTGAGAGTGCGTATAATCCATGGACTCAACATTAGTCATAAAGAACTCACATACTTATTGCAAAAGTCTATTAGTTATCAAAGCAAAGTATTAGACGCATGCTCCTAAGGGTGAGGTTGGTAGGAGTTAACCATCGCGCGCTCCCGACCCTCACACAAAGGATGACAATCATTAAACAAATCATGCTCCGACTTCGTTACATAACGGTTCACCATACGTGCATGCTACGGGAATCACAAACTTTAAAACAAGTATTTCTACCAATCCACAATTGCTCACTAGCATGACTCTCATATCACCATCTTTATATCTCAAAACTATATGCAAGGAATCAAACTTCTCATGGTATTCAATGCACTTTATATGAAAGTTTTTATTATATCCCTCTTGGATGCCCATTATATTAGGACTAAATTCATAACCTAAACCAATTACCATGCTGTTTAAAGACTCTCAAAATAATATAAGTGAGGTATGAGAGTTCAAGTATTTCTATAAAACAAAACACCACCGTGCTCTAAAAAGATATAAGTGAAGCACTAGAGCAACATTGCCTAGCTCAAAAGATATAAGTGAAGCACAAAGAGTATTCTAATAAATTCACGATTAATGCGTGTCCCCCTCAAAATATGTGTACAGAAAGGATGATTGTGGCAAACTTAAAAGCACAGACTCAAATCATACAAGACGCTCCAAGCAAAACACATATCATGTGGTAAATAAAAATATAGCCTCAAGTAAATTTACCGATGAATTGAAGACGAAAGAGGGGATGCCTTCCGGGGCATCCCCAAGCTTAGGCTCTTTGGTATCCTTGAATATGGCTTGGGGTGCCTTGGGCATCCCCAAGCTTAGGCTCTTGCCACTCCTTATTCCATAGTCCATCAAATCTTTACCCAAAACTTGAAAACTTCACAACACAAAACTCAACAGAAAACTCGTGAGATCCGTTAGTATAAGAAAAATAAATCACCACTTTAGGTACTGTTGTGAACTCATTCTTTATTTATATTGGTGTAATATCTGCTGTATTCCAACTTCTCCATGGTTCATACCCCCCGATACAACCCATAGATACATCAAAATAAGCAAACAACACAAAGAAAACAGAATCTGTCTAAAACAGAACAGTCTGTAGCAATCTATAGACTTCGAATACTTCTGTAACTCCAAAAATTCTGAAAAATTAGAAAAATCAGGGAAATTTGTATATAAATCTTGTGTAAAAAGTTCAGACTCATTAGACACTCTGGTGAATTTATAAAATTCCTGGACTGAGCGGAAAAGTTTCTGTTTTTCAGCAAAATCAAGTCACAATCACCGTAGACCATCCCAAAGGTCTTACTTGGCTCAAACACTAATTAAAACAAGAAAACACAATTACTACAGAGGTAATAATGTGTAAAGCACTCAAAAACAGAAACAAGAACATAAAATAAAATTGGGTTGCCTCCCAACAAGCGCTATTGTTTAACGCCCCTAGCTAGGCATAACGATTTCATTGATGCTCACATAAAGAGTAGTAATTGAGATATGCAAAAGAGCATCATGAATAGCATGAAAAACACATTTAAGTCTAACCCACTTCCTATGCATAGGGATTTTGTGAGCAAATAATTTATGGGAACAAGAATCAACTAGCATAGGAAGGCAAAACAAGCATAACTTCAAAACTTTGAACACATAGAGAGGAAGCTTGATATTATTGCAATTCCTGCAAGCATATGTTTCTTCCTCATAATAAATTTCAGTAGCATCATGAAGGAATTCAAAAATATAACTATCACATAAATCATTCTTTTCATGATGCACGAGCATGCAATCATCATGATGAATTTGCTCATCAAAACTTGGGGAACATAAAATATCATCTTCATCAAACATAGCATCCCCAAGCTTGTGGCTTTGCATATAATTAGCATCATGGATATTTAGAGAATTCATACTAGCAACATTGCAATCATGCTTTTCAATCAAGGATCTATCATGAATCACCTTATAATTATCTTTTTTCAACACTTCATCAAAATTTCAGATTCATGATTTTCAAACAAAACTTCATTGAGATAATCAAGTGCACTCAACTCACTAGCAATTGGTTCATCATAATTTGACCTTTTGAAAAGATTAGCAAGTGTATGAGGATCCATATCAATAGATTTTTAGCAAGCGAAGATGCAAGCAAATAGAAGGCACATGGCAACACAAGCAAACAAAAAGAGATCCGGCGAGAAAAAGGCGAATAAAACGGCAAATTGGTGAAGTGGGGGAGAGGAAAACGAGAGGCAAATGGCAAATAATGTAAATGCAAGAGATGATTTTGTGATGGGTACTTGGCAGGCTTGATGTAGATCTCCCCGGCAACGGCGCCAGAAATCCTTCTTGCTACTTCTTGAGCTTGCGTTGGTTTTCCCTTGAAGAGGAAAGGGTGATGCAGCAAAGTAGATAAGTATTTCCCTCAGTTGTTGAGAACCAAGGTATCAATCCAGTAGGAGATACAAGCAAGTCCCCAATCTTCGCACCTACACAAACAATCAAACTCTTGCACCCAACGCAAAAAGGGGTTGTCAATCCCTTCACGGTTATTTGCAAGGATGAGATCTGATAGAGATAGATATAAAAGATTGCTAAAACAAAAAGTAAAACAAAAGTAAAAAGATTGCATCAAAGTATTTTTGGTATTTTTGGTTTATAGATCTGAAAATATAATATGGAAAATAGACCCGGGGGCCATAGGTTTTACTAGAGGCTTCTCTCATGAAGGAAAATAATACGGTGGGTGAACAAATTACTGTCGAGCAATTGATAGAAAAGCGCATAGTTATGACGATATCCAAGGCAATGATTATGCATATAGGCATCACGTCCGTGTCAAGTAGACCAAAACGATTCTGCATCTACTACTATTACTCCACACATTGACCGACTCCTGCCTGCATCTAGAGTAGTAAGTTCATGAAGAACAGAGTAACGCATTAGGTAAGATGACATGATGTAGAGGGATAAACTCAAGCAATATGATGAAAACCCCATCTTTTTATCCTTGATGGCAACAATACAAATACGTGCCTCGCTACCCCTACTTTGTCACTGGGTGAGGACACCGTAAGATTGAACCCAAAACTAAGCACTTCTCCCATTGCAAGAATTACCAATCTTGTTGGCCAAACCAAACCAATAACTCGAAGAGACTTGCAAAGATATGAAATCATGCATATAAGAATTCAGAGAAGATTCAAATAATATTCATAGATAATCTGATCATAAACCCACAATTCATCGGATCTCGACAAACACACCGCAAAAGAGTATTACATCGGATAGATCTCCATGAAGATTATGAAGAACATGGTATTGAAGAACAAAGAGAGAGAAGAAGCCATCTAGCTACTAGCTATGGACCCGAAGGTCTGTGGTGGACTACTCACGCATCATCGGAGGGTCAATGGAGTTGATGTAGATGCCCTCCGTGATCGAATCCCCCTCCGGCAGATTACCGGAAAAGGCTCCAAGATGGAATCTCACGGGAACAGAGGCTTCCGGCAGCGGAAAAGTATTATCGTGGCTCTTTTTGGTATTGGGGGAATATTTGGGAATTTATAGGCCGAAGAATAGGGTTAGGAGGCCTGCTGGGGGGCCACAAGCCAGGAGGGCGCGCCCTCCCTAGGGGCGTGCCCTGGTGGCTTGTCGCCTCCCGCCAGGTCTCCTGCCTTCATCTCCAAGTATGGTAGGTTTCTTCTGGTCCAAGAAAAATCATCCCGAAGATTTTATTCCGTTTGGACTCCGTTTAATATTCCTTATCTGCAATACTCAAAAACAAGGAAAAAACAGAAACTGGCACTAGGCTCTAGATTAATAGGTTAGTCCCAAAAATAATATAAAATAGCATATTAATGCATATAAAGCATCCAAAACAGATAATATAATAGCATGGAACAATCAAAAATTATAGATATGTTGGAGACGTATCAGCGAGGAGGATGCCGGAGACGGAGGAGCGGCGTCGGAGATGGAGGAGGACGCCGGATGAGGGGAGGAGCGGCGCCGGCGTGGGCTCGGGCGGCCGCGGCAACGCGTGGAGGAGCGGCGGCGGCGCGTGGAGGAGGAGAGCGGCGGCGGCGCGTGGAGGAGGAGAGCGGCGGCGGCGCGTGGGCAGAGCTGCCGGACGGCGAGGTCGATCGAGGGCGCGGGCGGTGCAGCCTGGCGGCGTCGTCGAAGCGGGTGAAGACGGAGTGATTTGGGGGAGGAAGAAGCCGTTGTTATATAGGAAGGACCTTTAGTCCCGGTTGGTATCACCAACCGGGACTAAAGGGATGCTTTAGTCCCGGTTGGTGATACCAACCGGGCCTAAAGAGGCCTTTTCGACGGCCCAAATTTGCGCGGGAAGGGACCTTTAGTCCCGGTTGGTGATACCAACCGGTACTAAAGGTCTATTTTCTTTTTTTTTTGTTTTTTTGTTTTTATATTTAGTCCCGGCTGTGGTGGGAGTTTAGTCCCACCTCGCTAGTTGAGGAGCACGACGACCAGCTTATAAGCCCCGCTGTGAGAGAGGCAGCACGAGCCTCTCTTAAACCGAACATGTGCCTACTATGTCGCCGTTACTAAAGTGAAAATAGATGCTCTTATAGAGAAAATTCAACCTAAATTCAAAGTGCTAGTAAATTCTAAGTTAACTAGCACTTTGAATTTAGGTTGAATTTTCTCTATAAGCGCATCTATTTTCATTTTTGCTATTTTTTTATGTTAAAAAGTGTTAAGCTGATGTTTGCCACGTAAAGCTTTGCATGCAACCCGCCGATCGAGCATGTCCACGTCCATCGACTGTCTACGGTGAGGCATCAGCGGTGCCGAGTGATGTCTACTACGCAACTTTCTTCTTGTAGACTCGTGTTGGGCCTCCAAGCGCAGAGTTTTGTAGGACAGTAGCAAATTTCCCTCAAGTGGATGACCTAAGGTTTATCAATCCGTGGGAGGTGTAGGATGAAGATGGTCTCTCTCAAACAACCCTGCAACCAAATAACAAAGTGTCTCTTGTGTCCCCAACACACCCAATACAATGGTAAATTGTATAGGTGCACTAGTTCGGCGAAGAGATGGTGATACAAGTGTAATATGGATGGTAGATATAGGTTTTTGTAATCTGAAAATATAAAAACAGCAAGGTAACTAATGATAAAAGTGAACACAAACGGTATTGCAATGCTTAGAAACAAGGCCTAGGGTTCATACTTTCACTAGTGCAAGTTCTCTCAACAATACTAACATAGTTGAATCATATGTAAATCCCTCACGTGCGACAAAGAGTTCACTCCAAAGTCACAAATAGCGGAGAACAAACGAAGAAATTATTGTAGGGTACGAAACCACCTCAAAGTTATCTTTTCCGATCAATCGTATGAGCTATCCCTATAAGTGTCACGAACAGCCCTAGAGTTCGTAATAAAATAACACCTTAAGATACACATCAACCAAAACCCTAATGTCACCTAGATACTCCAATGTCACCACGAGTACCCATGGGCTTGATTAAACGATATGCATCACACAATTTCAGATTCATCATGTTCAATCCAACACAAAGAACTTCAAAGAGTGTCCCAAAGTTTCTACCGAAGAGTCAAGACGAAAACATGTGCCAACCCCTATGCATAGATTCCCAAGGTCACGGAACCCGCAAGTTGATCACCAAAACATACATCAAGTGGATCAATAGAACATCCCATTGTCACCACGGATATCCCATCGCAAGACATACACCAAGTGTTCTCAAATCCTTAAAGACTCAATCCGATAAGAAAACTTCAAAGGGAAAACTCAATTCATCACAAGAAGATAGAGAGGGGAAAACTCCATATGATTCATCTATATTAATAAAGCTCGCGGTACATCAAGATCGTGCCATCTCAAGAACACGAGAGAGAGAGATCAAACACATAGCTACTGGTACATACCCTCAGCCCCGAGGGTGAACTACTCCCTCCTCGTCATGGAGACCGCCGGGATGATGAAGATGGCCTCTGGTGCTGGTTTCCCCCTCCGGCAGGGTGCCGGAACGGGCTCCCGATTGGTTTTTCATGGCTACAGAGGCTTGCGGCGGCGGAACTCCCGATCTAGGTTTGTTTCTGGGGGTTTTGGTATTTATAGGAATTTTTGGCATCGGTCTCACGTCAAGGGGGGCCACAAGGAGGCGACAAGCTAGGAGGGCGCGCCCTAGGGGGGGGGCGCCCTGCAGGCTTGTGGCGGCCTCGTGGCTCTTCTGGCCCAACTCCAATGCTTCGGGGGTCTCTTTTGGTCCATAAAAAATCACCGTAAATTTTCAGCCCATTCCGAGAACTTTTATTTCTGCACAAAAAACGACACCATGGTAGTTCTGCTGAAAACAGCGTCAGTCCGGGTTAGTTCTAATAAAATCATACCAAAATCATATAGAATTATTGTAAACATGGCATGAATACTTCATAAATTATAGATACATTGGAGACGTATCACCGAGCACAGATGCACGCAACGAGATAGAAGAGCGTGACAACACATCATGCAATCGCCACGTAGCCCACGATAGCTTCGGTGGCCAGCCCGTTTTCTGTCCAAGCCCGCCCTCTCGAGGCTTCTGAGTGCTCGCGACATGACAACACCTCCGGTGTGATTAATTTCCCTCTGACCTCTTCTCACGGCGGCGACCACCAGTGTACGGGTCACTCTTTTGCTCTGCTCCCCATCTCATCTACACTGATCCACTCGATCCAGCGATTAATTTCTCTCCCAGGACTAATTTACTGGGAGCAACCGAGCAGGTGAGCTTGTTACGTACTGCCGCCCCTATCTCAGCTACTCCACTCTATAAAGATCTCCAACTCGTGCTCCAGCCCACCCATTTTCTCAGTGCAGTGCAGTCTCGTCCTCAAGGCTTGAAGCTAACTAGCTAAGCAAGGTGCAGGTGAGCACCTGTGCCTCTCCGTCAGTGCTCTTCATCTCTGCACTCAGTCCTGGGACACTTGTCTTTATTTCTTGTGCCTAATCAGTTATAAGACCTTTCCTTGCCATTGATGAGTTCTATAGCTCTTCCTACGTACAGTTTATCTGCTCGTGGATTCTTACATATACATCGTTGTTTCTTTGCCAGTTCCTCGTAGGAACATAAAATGAGGAGCACGACGTTGTTTCTTTGCCGTTGTTTCTTTGCCGGTACTAAAGGTCTATTTTCTTTTTTTTTGTTTTTTTGTTTTTATATTTAGTCCCGGCTGTGGTGGGAGTTTAGTCCCACCTCGCTAGTTGAGGAGCACGACGACCAGCTTATAAGCCCCACTGTGAGAGAGGCAGCACAAGCCTCTCTCAAACCGAACATGTGGCTACTATGTCGCTGTAACTAAAGTGAAAATAGATGCTCTTATAGCGAAAATTCAATCTAAATTCAAAGTGCTAGTAAATTCAAAGTGCTAGTTAACTAGCACTTTGAATTTAGGTTGAATTTTCTCTAGAAGCGCTTCTGTTTTCATTTTTGCTATTTTTTTATGTTAGTTTTTTGCATATTAAAAGTTCTTAACAGAAAATACTTTATGAATATTCTTTTTGCTATCAAAGTTTTTAACAAAAATAACTTTGATAATTTTAGTTGCATAAATTTTATATAATATTAGTTAAATAACTTTCATCGGACGAAAACACGTCTATTACAAAGGGACTAAAGGTCTATTACAAAGGCATTTCATTTTTTTTAACTTATTTCAACTCTAGACTTTTTGTGCATTCAATATGAACCATTCTAAGACACATCCTCAAATTTCAACCCTTTCTAACTTCATTTGCTATTTTTCATCCATTTAATGATTTGTTTTGAGCTAAATGACCTTGAAATTTAAAAGCACCACAAATGAACTCTGAAAAGGTTGAAACTTGGCATGGTATCATCATTTCACCCACATAGCATGTGCTAAAAAGTTGAGAGGGTTATGGAAAAAACTGGATGCACTTCATGTACAAACTGGACCATCTCCTTCGAAGTATGAGGGTTTCAGACGAAAACTCATCTGTTACAAAGGCATTTCATTTTTTTAACTTATTTCAACTCCAGACTTTTTGTGCATTCAATATGAACCATTCTAAGCCACATCCTCAAATTTCAACCCTTTCTAACTTCATTTGCTATTTTTCATCCATTTAATGAATTGTTTTGAGCTAAATGACACTGAAATTTAAAAGCACCACAAATGAACTCTGAAAAGATTGAAACTTGGCATGGTATCATCATTTCACCCACATAGCATGTGCTAAAAAGTTGAGAGGGTTACGGAAAAAACTGGATGCACTTCGTGTACAAACTGGACCATCTCCTTCGAAGTATGAGGGTTTCAGACGAAAACTCATCTGTTACAAAGGCATTTCATTTTTTTAACTTATTTCAACTCCAGACTTTTTGTGCATTCAATATGAACCATTCTAAGACACATCCTCAAATTTCAACCCTTTCTAACTTCATTTGCTATTTTTCATGCATTTAATGAATTGTTTTGAGCTAAATGACCCTGAAATTAAAAAGCACCAAAAATGAACTCTGAAAAGGTTGAAACTTGGCATGGTATCATCATTTCACCCACATAGCATGTTCTAAAAAGTTGAGAGGGTTACGAAAAAACTGGATGCACTTCGTGTACAAACTAGACCATCTCCGTCGAAGTATGAGGGTTTCGGACGAAAACTCATCTGTTACAAAGGCATTTCATTTTTTAACTTATTTCAACTCCAGACTTTTTGTGCATTCAATGTGCACCATTCTAAGCCACATCCTCAAATTTCAACCCTTTCTAACTTCATTTGCTATTTTTCATCCATTTAATGAATTGGTTTGAGCTAAATGACCCTGAAATTAAAAAGCACCACAAATCAACTCTGAAAAGGGTGAAACTTGGCATGGTATCATCATTTTACCCACATAGCATGTGCTAAAAAGTTGAGAGGGTTAAAACAAAAACTGGATGCACTACGTGTACAAAACTAGACCATCCCGGCTACTCACTAGAGAAGAAAAGTGATGACGGTGCAGCCAATCACATCCCAGAGTGGGATCTTGGGGTATAAAACTTTTTCTTCGCGTGTGTCCCTTGATTATTGCGTCGTAACCATGGACAATCTTCATCATTTAACAGGATGCTTGGGTCAGTCTTCACTGCGAAGGGAGGAATTTCATCAAAATTTTCATAATCTTTTGACATGTCTGTCTTGTCCTCCACTCCCACGATGTTTCTTTTCCCAGAAAGAACTATGTGGCGCTTTGGCTCATCGTATGATGTATCCGCTTTCTTATCTTTCCTTTTTCTCGGGTTGGTAGACATGTCCTTCACATAGAAAACTTGCGCCACATCATTGGCTAGAACGAATGGTTCGTCTGTGTGCCCAAGATTGTTGAGATCCACTGTTGTCATTCCGTACTGCAGGTCTACCATTACCCCTCCTCCAGTCAGATTGGCCCATTTGCACCGGAACAAAGGGACCTTCAAATCACCTCCATAGTCAAGTTCCCATATCTCCTCTATGTAACCATAATATGTGTCCTTTTCCTTGGTGTTTGCCGCATCGTCAAAGCGGACACCACTGTTTTGGTTGGTGCTCTTTTTATCTTGGGCGATCGTGTAAAATGTATTCCCATTTATCTCGTACCCTTGGAAAGTCAATATAGTCGAAGATGGTCTGTTGGCCAACAAGTACAAGTCATCTTCAACATTGTCGTCATTCATGAGATGTGTTCGCAACCAACCGCCGAAAGCCTCAATGTGTGTACGTTGAATCCAGGGGTCAGACTTCTCCGGGTTCTTCGAGCGTATAATATCCATGTGTTTCTCGATATACGGGGTCACCAGGGTAGAATTCTGTAGAACTGTGTAGTGTGCTTGCGCCCAAGAATGCCCGTCCCTACATATTATTGATTTTGGTCCAAGCGTGCCTTTTCCACGCAGTCTCCCCTCATGCCGCGATTGAGGAACACCAATCGGCTTAATGTCAGGAATAAAGTCAACACAAAACTCAATAACCTCCTCTGTTTCATGGCCCTTGGAGATGCTTCGTTCTGGCCTAGCACGGTTACGAACATATTTCTTTAAGACTCCCATGAACCTCTCAAAGGGGAACATATCGTGTAGAAATACAGGACCCAGAATGGCAATCTCTTCGACTAGGTGAACTAGGACGTGCGTCATAATATTGAAGAAGGATGGTGGGAACACAAACTCGAAACTGACAAGACATTGGACCAAATCATTCTGTAAGCTTGGTAGGATTTCTGGATCGATTACCTTCTGAGAAATTGCATTGAGGAATGAACATAGCTTCACAAATGGCTAATCGAACAGTTTTTGGTAGAAGCCCCCTCAACGCAACCGGAAGCAATTGCGTCATGATCACGTGGCAGTCATGAGACTTTAGGTTCTGGAATTTTTTCTCTGCCATATTTATTATTCCCTTTATATTCGACGAGAAGCCAGACGGGACCTTCATACTGAGCAGGCATTCAAAGAAGATTTCCTTCTCTGCTTTGGTAAGAGCGTAGCTGGCAGGACCTTGATACTGCTTTGGATGCATGCCGTCGTTTTCGTGCACACGTTGCTGGTCCTCCCGTGCCTCCGATGTATCTTTTGTCTTCCCATACACGCCCAGGAAGCCTAGCAGGTTCACGCAAAGATTCTTTATCACGTGCATCACGTCAATTGCAGAGCGGACCTCTAGGACTTTCCAATATTCTAGCTCCCAAAATATAGATTTCTTCTTCCACATGGGTGCGCGTCCCTCAGTGTCAGTCGGAACAGATTGTCCGCCAGGACCCTTTCCAAATATTACTTGTAAATCCTTGACCATATCAAGTATGTCATCACCAGTACGGAGGACGGGCTTCTTCCAGTGATCTGCCTCACCTTTGAAATGCTTGACTTTCTTTCTTAAGGCATGCTTGGCCGGAAGAAATCGATGATGTCCCAGGTACACATTCTTCTTGCATTTGTCCAAATATATACTTTGGGTATCATCTAAACAGAGCGTGCATGCATGGTATCCCTTGTTTGTCTGCCTGAAAGGTTACTAAGAGCAGGCCAATCATTGATGGTTACAAATAGCAACGCTGTTTGTGCTCATCCCACACACGTACACCTTTTTTATTCCACAGCTATAAAAGTTCATCAACTAATGGCCTTAGGTACACATCAATGTCGTTGACGGGTTGCTTAGGGCCTTGGATGAGCACTGACATCATAATGAACTTCCGATTCATGCACAACCAAGGAGGAAGGTTATAGAAACATAGAGTCACAGGCCATGTGCTATGCTTGCTGCTCTGCTCCCCAAATGGATTAATGCCATCTGCACTTAAACCAAACCATAAGTTCCTTGGGTCATCTGCAAAGTCCGGCCACTCTCTCTCGATTTTTCTCCACTGCGACCCATCAGCGGGTACTCTCAACTTCCCGTCTTTCTTACGGTCTTCTTTGTGCCATCACAACGACTTGGCATGCTCTTTGTTTTGGAACAAACGTTTCAACCATGGTATTATAGGGTCATACCACATCACCTTGGCAGGAATCCTCTTCCTGGGGCGCTCGCCCTGAACATCATCACCAGGGTCATCGCGACCGATCTTATATCGCAATGCATTGCATACTGGGCATGCATTCAAATTCTTGTACTCACCGCGGTAGAGGATGCAGTCATTAGGGCATGCATGTATCTTCTGCACCTCCAATCCTAGAGGGCAGACAACCTTTTTTTGCTTCATATGTATTGTAGGGCAATTCGTTGTCCTTTGGAAGCTTATTCTTCATTATTTTCAGCAACTTTTCAAATGCCTTGTCAGATACACCATTCTCTGCCTTCCATTGCAGCAATTCCAATGTGGTACCGAGCTTTGTGTTGTCATCTTCGCAATTTGGGCACAACCCTTTTTTGTGATCCTCTAACATGCGCTGCAACTTCAACTTCTCCTTTTCACTTTCGCAGTTTCTCTTTGCATCAGCAATGGCCCGACCAAGATCATCTGCAGGCTCATCTGATGCCTCAGCTTCTTCTTCTTCATTCTCTTCCCCCATTGTAGTACCATCATATTCAGGACACCCAGGATAGTTGTCTTCATCCTCTTCTTATTCATTCTCTTCCATTAGAACCCCTCTTTCTCCGTGCTTGGTCCAACAATTAGAGCCGGACATGAAACCGGACGTAAACAGGTGGACGTGAATCTGTTTTAAGCTAGAGTAAGTCTTATCATTCTTACACACACCACATGGACAACACATAAAACCATCCCGCTTGTTTGCCTCAGCCGCACGCAAAAAACTCTGCACGCCATTAATGAACTGGGGAGAGCGTCGGTCATCGTACATCCATTGCCGGTTCATCTTCATTACACAACACTGAAAAGACCAAATTAATACAAGTTCATACATAAAGTTCATACACACTTATTTTCTCATAAAACAACATACAACTATCTAGATAAAACATTTAAATGCAAAAACAAATGCAATCAAAATCGCAACTAAGGTAGCAATTGATCCAACAGCATAATGATACCAAGCCTCTTTATTAATGGCATATTTTCTAATCTTTCTAATCTTCAAGCGCATTGCATCCATCTTGATCTTGTGATCATCGACGACATCGGCAACGTACAACTCCAATTTCATCTTCTCTTCTTCAACTCTTTTCAATTTTCCTTTCAAATCCTCATTTTCTTTTTCAACTAAATTTAACTTCTCGACAATAGGGCCGGTTGGCATTTCCGGTTCAACTACCTCCTAGATATAAATATCTATGTCAACTTGATGGGCATAATTGTCATTAACACGAAATGCAACAAATAGTTATAAAAGAGAATATACCACATCTGAATCGTAAACCGGACGAGGGCCGACGGGCACGGATATCATAACCATGGCACTATATATAACAACAATCATACAAGTAAGAAAATTATGCAAGTAACTATCTAAATCATACAAATACAATTTTTTAATAAAAATGATAAGAACACAAGAAGAGGCTCACCAAGGTGGTGCCAGCGACGGGACGGTGCGGGCGATCGACGGTGGTTAGGACGGGGACGGGAAGGCACACTAAGTAAGCCACACCTACACATATGCAAACTAAGGAGTTAATTTGAGCTCAAATTGCATATAAATCAAAAAAACTACCACATAATTACACCCAAACTAAAACCCACAAATCACTATACTTATAAAGCATTGCACGAGCTGATCTAGCAATAAGAGATGAAAGGACAAAGTTGCTAACCTTAGTGGACACTTCGATGGATTGGGGTGCCTCAAATCTTGACAAATCTTGGCAAAAATGGAGGGAGGAGCTCGAGCTAGGGGAAGAACAGAGATGGGAATTCGAATGGAGAAAAAAAAGAAATGGAGTCGGGCTGGACGAAGGGTTTATATAGGGAAAGCTTTAGTCCCGGTTCGTTATACAAACCGGGACTAAAGGTCCACCTATAGTCCCGGTTTGTATCACAAACCGGGACTAAAAGGGCTCGTGGGGGCCCCAGGCTGACACCAGCCTGCCACCACCCCTTTAGTCCCGGTTTGTGATACAAACTGGGACTATAGGTCTAGAATGAACCGGGACTAATGGGGCCCGTACACCCCGACCGCTCCTAGCCATTGGAACCGGGACTAATGGACACATTAGTCCCGGTCCAAAGCCAAACCGGGACTAAAGGTTGAAACGGAAGGCCTGTTTTCTACTAGTGATAACAGCCAGCCTTGGAGTTTCTCTTCTGAACGAGAAGCTGATCAATTCACCCCTAGTGAGATGCATGTGGGCGATGAAACGACCCCATTCATCTCCTTCAATCTGGGTTATGTTCCTTCCCTTATTGACCTCCATAGTGTAGCGGCCCCCAGGAGAGTCGAAGATGACAGTGTCTCCAGTAATGAGCTCATTGAAATCCAATCTCACATTGCAAGGGACGATCTGTGTAAGAAAAACAAAAAACACACACACAATGCATTAGTGGAAATATCAACAAAATCGAAAGAACAAACTATTAGAAGGGTCATATAATTTGTTACCGCTGCAGGAACAAAACACGGCTGGAAGTAAATGCCGAACAAGGTGGCAGTTGCAAGGCTGGTTGCGCACCTTGACCTGCACACTCGGCATGGTGCTGGTTGCGCCATACTGCACAAAAACATATTGAAAACTAAGTATATAATCAGATTCTAAACATATTGAAAAGTAACATGTGTATAATTCTACAATATATAGTAACATGTATATACACAAGTAAACAAAATCTACTCAAAATGCATTGGATTTTACATCGGATTATGACTAACATTTCTACACAAAGCAATCCATGAAATCAAATTTCGATTCTACATCACATAAAGCAATCCATTATATGCATGTACTAAAATTTCTACACATAGCAATCCTAAATCAACTTATATGGATGAATCCCACATATATATGCACGGAGAGCCGAGGAAGGAGATGCAGAGGACGGAGGAAGGAGTGAACCTTGCTAGGACGGAGAGGAGAGGACGGGTGGCGACGGGAGGCGACGGGGCGGCGACGTGAGGCGACGGGGCGGCGACGGGTGGTGACTGGTCGAGGGGGAGTTGAAATGAGAGGGCAGCGGCGACTAGGTCTTTTACTATGGGCCGGTAGTTGACTCAAGTGGGCCTAAACAGCAACGCCATAGCTAATAACAAGCCAGATAAAAAAAGACCCGTTAAGTTTAAAAAAAGGGTAAATACAATTATATCTGGCGTAAACAAATTTGGCACGTCAGCACTATTTATTTATCTACGGCGTGCAGGAAAACTCAACGCCACCATTATATTCCGAACGGTAAGTACGGGTGGGCCAGCAAATTTGTGGCGTGACAAAAATGAACCATGCCAGCACTAACCATGTACAGCTGGCGTACCAATTTGGTAGACGCGAGCACTTCTTGAAAATATTAGTGCTGGCGTTGGAGAGAAATGGCGCGCCACAAGCAAGAGTTGTGGCTAGCCATTTCTCTACTAGTGTAAGGGGGTGTGCAGTGATGCGACAGGCCTGGCTCGTCGATCAAGATGATCGAGTAACTAATATTTAAAGCAGGGCAACTGAGACTAAGGGGTCACATGGGTTCACTAACCAACCTATGCTAAACAGTTTAGTAAAGCAGTAGGTACAGTAGCAGTTCATCAAAAACAGGCTATGCATGAGAATAGGAGCTAACTAATACAGTAGCAAACTCTAATGCAAGAATGAGAGGTAAAGAAATGGGCGATATCGGAATGCTCAAGGGGGGGGGGGGTTGCTTGCCTTGCTGCTCTGCGGCAAAGGCCTGATCGTTAGTCGCGAAGTCGTACCCGGCAGCAGCGTCAATCCCGGGGTCTATCGGTAAGAAGAGGGGGGAAGAAACAATAAATATAAAGTACAGATGCAATCACGATGCATGACATGGCAGTATGCAGAGCTAGGCATGCACTAACATAGTATTACACGTCACAGACGGATCGGAAGAATATCTGACGATATTTTCTGGGTCTCGAGCTACTACGGGACAGACGAAATCGATGGAAAAGTTCCATGTTCGTTATGATAGGAGCACGCGACACACGAACGGACAGCGTATTCGGATTCGTGGGATTTTTCTGAACAACTTTCATGTATAAAACTTTTTCATCCGAGTTACGAATTATTTTATATTAATTTTTAAAGTTTTATTAATATTTTGAAATTAAAAAGATTAAATTTAATTCAATAATTCTTTTATGACATCAGCATGATGTCATGTTGACATCAGCAGTCAACAGTGGGTTGACTGGTCAAACTGACCAGTGGGCCCCACTGTCATAGACACAGTGTTAATCCAGGTTTAATTAATTCTAATATCAGATTAATTAGTAGGTGGGGTCCACAAGTCATACACTGTTTAGATTAATTAATTATCAGAATTAATTAAACAGTTTTAATTAAGTTTTAAATAGCCTGGGCCCACATGTCATTCTCAGATACTTAATCAGAGTGATAATTAACCTAATTAAGTTTAATTAGGTTAATTAACTAATTAATTAATTAATTTAATTAACTATTTAATTATTTATTTTTATATCTTTTTTTATTTTTAACAGGGGGTGGGCCCCAGTTGACAGTGACCTAATGGATTGGTTAGTGGGGGCTTTAAACCAAACAGGGCCGGCCAGGGGCGGGTCGCCGACGACGGTGAGGAGGGCCGCCGGGGACGGCACGGGGTGGCGGCGTCGGCGCCCGATCCAGATCGGATTGGGAGGGAGTGGGAGAGGAGCGAGTGGGTGGGGAGAGTGGGGGCGATGGGAGGGGGTTAGGGCTGCGGGAGTGGGGGGTGTAGGGGACGGGGGTGGGCCGGCAGGGGGGAAGGTTAGGTGGGCCGGCCTAGGTTGGTTGGCCCGGTGGGGGGGGGGGTCTCCTGTCATTTTTTGTTTTTGTTTTTATTAGTTTTTCTTTTTATTAATTTCTGTTCTTGCATTATTTTTAAATACCAAAGTCCCTTGTAAATATATGCCACATGTCCCAATATTTATATTGCAGTATTAGGAAGTGTCACAAGAAGTTTGGGGATTATTAGAATAACTTCAGATTTTCATAAATTAGAAAAGGGCATTATAATTAATGTTTGGCCTTTGTTTTCAATATATTTAGGGCACTTAAATATCCCACCAAATGTGTGTTTCACCTTGAAAATTACTTAGGGGATATTTGCAACTTATGCAAGATTTCTAATTACAGATTTGCAAAACTTTTAATTCAACTTTTCAATAAATTTGAATTGGAAAGGAATTTGAATTGAAGTTTGATTCCAACAGTGATCACACATGGATTAGCAAAATGAATTAGCATAATCCTTAGGTTAATGTAGCTTGATTACAAGGATTACTGTAGCATCAAATCCAGGGTGTCACATGCGATGAACATTGTATTGAAGATCAAGAGAGAGAGAGAGAGATTGCCATCTACACCTCCGTTTTAAAAGTATACGATCCTAAAAGAAAGTTTTACCCCTATCCATCTTATTATATTAGCAAGGCATGACTCTGTCTTCACCACATAGATACAAATGTTAAGCACCACGGTATCCAAGTCAGGCAATTGGATCGTACTTTTTCAATATGCATCAACTTTTTATTCTTCACGCAATACATGAGCATGAACCATTGGACATAGCATATAGGTGAAATAGAATATGGTGGTAGGTATCAAAGGGGTAAAAAGTGGAGAAGATAGTCTCGCATCAACTAGGCGTACCAACGAGCTATGGAGATGCTCATCGATAGATATCAATGCGAGGAGTAGGGACTGCCATGCAAATGATGCACTATAGCTATAAGTGTATGAAAGCTCAACTGATGCTAAGTGGGGTGTGCATCAAACTTGCTTGCTCATGAAGACCTCGGGCATTTGAGGAAGCCCGTCATAGGAATATACAAGCCAAGTTTATTATATGGATTTCTATTCCTGTGCCCCTGGTTCCTTAGATGTACTCATTCATCCCCACGCTCTTAACGTTTGCTCACTTTTCCCCACACTCCTGTCCGAAACCCTCACAAATGGTCACAACGGAGGATGTTGTCGGGTCAATGGTTTGACCGTTAAGTGCTAACGGAGGATGTTGGCCCGATGCGCGCCGCCACGGTACACAAGCCTGCTATGCATGCCACGTGATCCAGCCTGCATGCGCCGATGCGCGCCGCCACGATGCGCCAACTTTACAGGCGTCCATCCATTTTTACAGGCATCTTTTTACAGGCGCCCGCCACGTCGGGCTGACGGCGTGGCCCCACGCGGACACACCGGGAAACCCGCCGGTCTGACGGACGCCTCGACCGTCAGCGCGGTATGAACACCGCGTGGCGCCGCTTCGGATCGCCGTCCGAGGCCATAGCCGGCTATTTAAGCGGCCGGCGACCCCCATCCCTATCACATTCTCCTTCTCCCCCCAACCCACCGCCGCCCAAGACCATCCGCCTCCTCTCGCACTTCCCTCGTCGTCAGGATGGTCCGGAGCCTCATCACCACCTACGCGCAGCTCACTCCCGGAGCGGCGCCTGCAAATCGAGGCGGAGATACAGGCTCGCCGGGCCGCCCACATCGCTGCGGGTCTCCCTCCGGATTCGCCCGAGACGGAAGATGATGAGGATGAGGAGGAGGAGCAGTTGGCAGCCATGGAGGATGAGCAGCAGTAGGAGGAGTTCACGGGCGCCCAGTCAGATGACATGGCGGAGCAGCAGGCCATCCTGGATTCCATCCGGGATGAGGCCAAGGTGGAGGCCAACCGCCGGCTCATCCGCCAGAGGCAGGCGGAGGCCAACGCCCTCTTCGACGAGCTGGAGGTGGAGATAGAGGCAGAGGAGGCGGCAGCGGAGCAGCCGCAGGCGCCGGAGGGCATGGAGATCGTCGACGTCTCCGACGGAGAGTAGATAGGTTCTTTGTAGTACGTAGCTGCATGCTTTTCTATGGATTCACCCTTTTTAATATGAGATGTACGGTTTGTGGAATGATGTTTTTGAATATAATATAAGCCATTTTTTACTTGTTGGAGCCCAGTTTTTACTTGTTGGTGGCCATACTGCATGAAACAAAACGATGCCACAAACAACATTGTTTGGTTGGCCAATCCACATGATCCGAATTTTATCCCACCCCATGTGGATTATCATCAATAAATCTTAGCGCTTCCCTCAAAAATAAAAATGAAACAAAACGATGCAATCAAATCAATAAATAAAAAGAAAAAACGGTGCTATCAAATCAATAAAGAAAAAGAAAAAATGGTGCAATCAAATCAATAAAGAAAAAAATGGTGCACTGAAATCAATAAAGAGAAAAAAACAGAACCAACGCGTGCACTGTTTTATAGGCCTCATCTATCTTTGTGGGCCTTCGACAGTCAAGGGCTTGCGAAGGCCCAACCAAGACTTGGTTTTGTTTTGGGCAGACGAGCGGGCGAGCAGAACCAACCTCTCGCGGATCGCCCAACGATCCAACGATGCGGAGCTGTCCATGTGATCCAACGACGCGGAGCCTGCACGCAGCCTGCCCTCGGAATTTCTTCTAGAAGCCCATATCTGAGGGTTGTCGCTTGGCGCTAGGGTATGATCGAACGGCTACAATTCGTCGCTAGGGTTTGAAGAGGCGTTGCGGGGTTTTGAGCCGGTCAGCGGGGTTATCTTAGGTTTGACCAACTTTCAAATGACGTTAACTAATTCAAAAAAAAAATCAAAAAATAGTAAATCTTCGCGGTTCGCTGTTTTATAATACATAGTTACCATAAAAAAATATAACCTTGGTTTAGGGCATTTTCATGAAAACTCATTCACACAAAGGAGCCATCACGTACGAGATTGTATAGAGTTCGAGAAGAGAGTGATAGTGGGTTTAAGTTTATGAAAAAAAAAATTAAAAAGAAAACCACCAAAGCTTCATTTTAGTGTGAATAAGAAGGATCTGAACTTATTTTTTCATTATTGGAATTTTAAACTCTTTTTATAATGATTTACATTAGAAATGGTATGTTTGCCCTAACTTCAGAGCTCATCACCATGCCATATTTCTCATATCAAAGCTTTGTTTATGTGTAATAATTCACATAGGCTAACATGATCATCTAACATGTGTAATAATTCAAGGGTTAGTTCAAATTCAAATTAGGATCAACTAACATGTGTAATCACCAAAGCTTTGTTTATGCCCAAATTCTTGGAGTGTATTTTTGTTTTATTTGCTCAAATGATAAAGGGTTAGCCCAAATTCACATGATATTTTTGTACACATGATATTTTTGTTCATATGAAAAAGGGTTAGCCCAAATTCAAATTCTGCCTTAATTAAATATCGCATCACATCACGTTCACGTTCACACATCATATCACCATGCACTAACTTTAATTATACATTAATGGCTTTCTCGCAAAAAAAAATTATACATTAATGCCGGCCACAGAGGCCGGCGATACTTCGCAAGTCTGCCAGCCATTTACTAAAAAAATTTAAACTAAAATATTAAAAACTAAAATGAAAACGAGGAGGCGCGCTGCCCTAGGCATCCTCCTCGTCGTCGCCGTCGGGGCCGGTGAGGTTGACGAGGGTCGGAGCCGGGCCAGCCCAGGGGAACGCCGTCTCCCTGGCGGTGGCAACGTCGTCCGCGGGTGGCTGCACTGCTGCTGCCTGGGCTTCGGCACGGCGCTCCTCCTGCTCTACCTCGACGTCCTTCTCCAGCTCCTCCAGCCGCCGACCCTCGCGACGCTCCGCTCGCACGTGCGTCTGTCACCACTGCTCCAGGTAGATCTGCTCTTGCTTCGGCGTCGCCATCATCCAGATGGGCGGCGCGCTCACCCACTCGCGCACCACCCCCTCCCAGACATACTCCTCGGGCTTGAGGGCGGTCGGTGCCGGCTGGAGCCTGGCGGGGGACGGCGGGGCCAGCGGCGGCACGACGAAGTCACCGGCAGTGGAGAGCGCGATGGCCTATGCCATCCGCGCTTGGTAAGCCGCCTCCTCCTCCTCCTTGCGCCGGTCTTCCTCCTCGCTTTCACGGAGGACAACTGCCAGCGCCAGCGCCTCCTGGTATGCGGCCTCCGCCTCCTGGTCCTCATCGCGCACGATGAGGGACGGCGGGGTGCCAGCCCGCACGTCGTGCACGCCACGCCGGCGCTGCTCCTCGTGCTCAAACGCAAACCAGACCTCCCAATTGGGAGAGTCTGCAGCGTAGGCCGGATTAAGCCACTGCTCGGGCGTGAGCTGCTGCCGCCGGCGCCTCACCTCCTCCGCATGCACCCGCGCCGACCGTGGCACCGCCGGCACTGGGATCTTCTACGGATCCAAGTGCCAGTCGTGTGGCAGGATCACATCGGGGTAGGGGAGAGGGATGATGTGATCCCAGTGCCACCTCGCCTGGTGCACTGGGACGCTAATCCACTGCCGAGGCGGACGGGAAGACGACGGCGGGGGTAGCGCGCGCCAAGGGACGGCGGGGGCCTTGCCCTTCTTCTTGCCGGAGCTCAAGCCGGCCCCTGAGAAGATGCCCATGGTGGCTACTGGCTAGGGTTTTGTCGCCGGCGGGCTAGGGTTTGTAGATCCTGTCAGGGGTGGAGGGGGCAGGTGTGGCTCTGGAAGGATGGAAGCTACTATGGACTGGCCGGTTTCCATTTAACGAAGGATGACGACCCGAACATGGGTGGCTGACGACCGGGGCCCGCCGCACGTGCGCATTTACTTTTGGTTGTGGGGGTAGTTGGAAGGCCGCCACGCGTCCCCGAGGCGGACGAGGAGAAAGTGCATGCACGTCCGTTCGGCGTTCGTGTGGCCGGAAATGGGGCGGGACGGACTCACTCGTCAGGTCCAACGGGCAACGCAGTCCAGCACGGCCCCACTCGTCAGAGTTAACGGTCAAACCATTGACCCGACGGCATCCTCCGTTGTGACCTTTGGTGAGGGTTTCGGGCTAGGGAGTGGGGGAAAAGTGAGCAAAAGTTAAGGACGTGGGGATGAATGAGCACAACTAAGGAACCAAGGGCACATATGTAAAAAAACCTTTATTATATGAAAATGTAATTCCCACTAGCATATGGAAGTGTCAACATAGGAGACCCTCTACTCTATATGAAGAACATGGTGCCACTCTGAGGCACAAGTGTGGTAAAGGATAGTAGCAAAGTCCCTTCTCTCTTTTCTCTCATTTTTTTATGGTGTGCTTTTCTCTTTTTTTTGCCTCCCCCATTTTCTCTTTTTTATATGGTGGGCTCATTTGGCCTCCCCCATTTTTATTTCATTTCTCATCCGGAGTCTCATCCCGACTTGTGGGGGAATCATAGTCTCCATCATCCTTTCCTCACTGGGACAATGCTCTAATAATGATGATCATCGCACTTTTATTTACTTACAACTCAACAGGAAGAACAGACAGGAAGATATGACTCTGTATGAATGCCTCTGGCAGTGTACCAGAATGTGCAATGATCTAGCATGACATGTATTAAAAATATGAAGAACGGTGGCTTTGCCACAAATACTATGTCAGCTCTATACGATCATGCAAAGCATTATGATGATGAACGAACTAGTCATGTGAAGTGATGATGGAATTTGCATGGCAATATATCTCGGAATGGCTATGGAAATGCCATAATAGGTAGGTATGGTGGCTGTTTTGAGGAAGATATAATGAGGCTTATGTGCAACAGAGCGTATCATGTCACGGGGTTTGGATGCACCGGCGAATATTTCCACCGATCCTCGAGGTGAGAATGGGCTATGCACGGTACCGAAGAGGCTAGCAAATATGAGAAGGTGAAGATGCGTATGTCCATGGTGTCACATTAGTCATAAAGAACTCACATACTTATTACAAAATTTTATTAGTTTTATCACAAATCAAAGTACTCCTCGCATGCCCCGAGGGAGGAGGTTGGTAGGAGTTAACCATCGCGCGCCCCCGACTCAAAACAACACTAGGATTTCAACGAGGAATATAAATGCTCACACATCATCACCACGCCTCTTTACTTTTTAGATGAATAACAAGTTAACACCTCTTAATATCGACACTTCTATGAATCAAAAAATTTGGACTCACACCTTTTTCATATTACTACATCAATGTCATTAACCCACAACTTCTCTATATGTGCTACACGATGGTTTTGATTATCATTCATTGAATACCTAATATTCTTGGACTAGCCTTATGACCCATGCAAATTACCATCACTATTACTCAACTCTCAAACAAATATAAGTGAAGAACAAGAGCATATTATTTCTATAAAATCTACACGCCACCGTGCTCAAAAAGATATAAGTGAAGTACTAGAGCAACTGCCTAGCTCAAAAGATATAAGTGAAGCACATAGAGTATTCTAGCAAATTATCATGAAGGTGTGTCTCTCTCAAATAGGTGTGTCCAGCAAATGATGATTGTTAAAAACTGAAAGTAACAGCAAACAAAAGCAAACGACGCTCCAAGCAAAACACATATCATGTGATGAATAACGATATAGCTCCAAGTGACATACCGATGGATTGAGACGAAAGAGGGGATGCCTTCCGGGGCATCCCCAAGCTTAGACGCTTGAGTCTCCTTAGAATTATACTTGGGGTGCCTTGGGCATCCCCAATCTTGGGCTCTTGCTACTCCTTATTCCGTATTCCATCGTGATCACACCCAAAACTTGAAAACTTCAATCACACAAAACTCAACAAAATTTCGTCAGATCCGTTAGTATAAGAAACATATTGCATACTTGAGGTACTGTGATAAATTGATTCAAATTCATTTTTGCATAATAGCTACTGTATTCTAACTTCCCCTTGGCTTACACCCCCCCTGATATAGTCCATGGCATAATCAAAACAAGCAAACTATGCAAGCAAAACAGAATCTGTTTAAAACAGAACATTCTGTAGCAATCTGCAAATAGCCCATACTTCTGTAACTCTAAAAATTCTGAAAACTTAGGACAACGTAAATAATCTGTATATCAATACTGTGTTAAAATTTCAGATCATTATCACCCTCCAGTAAAATTTGAAAATTCCTGCACTGGAGTCAAAGTTTCTGTTTCAGATTCAACATCGTTTCTACTCATCTTGTGAGTCATCCCAAAGGCTTTACTTGGCACAAACACTAAAACATAAAAACACAATCATTACATAGACAACAATCATGTTATCACACAAAAACAGAAAGTAAAAACAAAAATAAAGATACATATTGGGTTGCCTTCCAACAAGCGCCATTGTTTTATGCCCCTAGCTAGGCATAATGCATAGTTTCAAGTGTTGTCATCTTTGACACTCAACCCGTAGGTAGCTCTCATAATTGATTCATAAGGTGGTTTAATTCTCTTCCTAGGGAAGTGTTCCATGCCTTTCTTTAATGGGAATTGGAATCTTATGTTTCCCTCTTTCATATCGATAATTGCACCTATAGTTCGTAAAAAGGCCTTCCAAGTATTATGGGGCAAGAAGGATTGAAATCAATATCAAGCACAATGAAATCCACAGGCACATAATTTTTGTTTGAAATAATAAGCACATCATTAATTCTACCTAAAGGTTTTTTGATGGTAGAATCCGCAAGATGCAAGTTTAGGGAACACTCTTCAATATTAATGAGACCAAGCACATCACATAAAGTTTTTGGTATGGTTGAAACACTAGCACCAAGGTCACACAAAGCATTGCATTAATATTTAATTATCTTTATTTTGATAGTAGGTTCCCATTCATCATGCAATTTTCTAGGAATAGAAATTTCAAGCTCAAGTTTCTCATCATAAGCTTTTATCATAGCTTCTACTATATGTTCGGTAAAAGCTTTGTTTTGTTCATAAGCATTGGGTTAGCTAATAATGGATTGCAGCAAGGAAATACATTCTACTAAAGAGCATTTATCATAATTAAAGTCCTTGTAATCCAAGATAGTGGGCACATCACTAGTTAAAGTTTTGACCTCTCCAAACCCACCTTTTTCAGTTTTAGCATTAGAATCATCACCCTCCAAGCAAACATGACGCTCCTTAACTAAAGTTGACTCATCTCCAGTACCTTTATCATTTATATTCAGACATTTAAACAAAGATTCAATACGATAAACACCAATCATTTTAAGATCTTCATCATGATTCCGGTAAAAACCGGGTGGAAGAGCTTTTTCTAAGAATTCTCGCTTAGCTCTCAACTTAGCGGTCCTCTCCTTACTTTCATTAATGGATAATTGGATAGATTTAATAGTCTCATTAAAATCATGCTTGGGTGGCAAAGACATATTTTTAAGAGTTTCAACATCAATAGCAATTCTATCCATGTTTTTAGCCAAAGTATCAATCATATGCAACTTTTCTTCTACCGTAGTGTTGAAAACCTTTTGAGAATTAATAAATTCTTTAATTGTGTTCTCAAGATCAGAAGGTATCCTATTAGAATTTGTAGAAGCATTCCCATATGAATTACCATAAGAATTTCCATAGTTGTTAGAGGAATTACCGGTATACGGTCTAGCATTGAAATTTCCTCTATAAGCATTGTTGTTGAAATTATTTCACGAGATGAAGTTCACATCGATAGCATCATTATTTTGCTCAATCAAAGTAGACAAAGGTATATCATTGGGATCAACATTAGCATTTTTATTAGCAACCATATTCATAAGAGCATCCACTTTTTCACTCAAAGTAGCGATTTCATCAGCAGAATTTACCTTCTTACCAGTTGGAGCTCTTTCGGTATGCCATTCAGAATAATTTGTCATAATGTTGTCCAGAAGTTTTGTGGCCTCTCCTAAGTTCACATCCATGAAGGTACCACCTGCGGCAGAATCTAGAAGATTTCTAGACAAAGTTTAGTCCAACATAGAAATTTTGGATAATCATCCACAAGTTTAAGCCATGAGTTGGATAATTTCTTATCATCAATTTCATTCTCTCCCAAGCTTGAGCAACATGTTCTTGATCTTGCTGTTTAAAATTCATTATTTGATTTCTAAGGGAGATGATTTTAGCAGGAGGAAAATACTTGGCAATAAAAGCATCTTTACACTTATCCCACGTTCCAATACTATTACGAGGTAAAGATGAAAACCAAGCTTCAGCTTTGTCTCTTAGTGAAAAAGGAAATAATTTTAATTTCACAATATCATTATCCATATACTTTTTATTTTGCATATCACATAATTCAACAAAGGTATTAAGATGTGACACGGGATCCTCATTAGGACTTCATGACAAGATTGAGCAATGCAGCATTAATATCAAATGCCTCTGCACTAGTGGCGGTTGGTATAGGAGTACTAATAAAATCATTATTATTAGTATTTGAGAAATCACACAACTTAGTAGTATCTTGAGACATGGTGACCGGACTAGCAAAACAAGCAATACAAGTAAACTAGCAAGTAAAGCAAACTAGAAGCAAACTAGTAACTAGCAAAGGTAAATATTTTTGTATTTTTGATTTTTAGGAGACAAACTAAATATAACAGCAAATAAAAAGAAGAACAAGTGAATGAAATTTTTTGCGAAGTTACTTGATAGTTGGTGATGGTATTCCCTGACAACGGCGCCAGAAATCCTTCCTGATACTCGTGATCTGCGTTGGGTTTTCCGTGAAGAGGAACGGGTAATCGCAGCACAAAGTCGGTAAGTATTTCCCTCAGGTATGAAACCAAGGTTTATCGAACCAATAGGAATACTAATCCTCAACTGTCTTCAGCGGCTCCACACAAAAGAACAAACTACTTGCACCCAACGCCGGCAAGAGGGTTGCCAATCCCCTTGATCTCGTTATTTGCAAGCAAGTGAGTTGTGTAGATAATTGTAGATAATAGTAAAGTGCAAAATAAATATAAGGTAATAAATAACAGCAAGGTAATGATAGCGTTTGTGAATTTATAAGTGAATAGAACCGGGGGCCGTAGAGTTCTCTAGTGGCATCTCTCATAAGCAAAGCATACGGTGGGTAAAGAAATTACTGTTGGGCAATTGATAGAAAAGCAAATAATTATGCGATGTTCACGGAAATGATCATGTGTATATAGGCATCACGTCCATAAACAAATAGGCCGACTCCTGCCTGCACCTACTACTATTACTCCACTTCAAGAGAGCTTCTATGCTTGCCTCTCTACGTATTAAGTTCATGACAAACGGAGTAATGCTTGGAGAACGATGACATGATGTAGACAAAGTAAACTAAACTAATATGAATAAACCCCATCGTTTTATCCTTAGTAGCAACAACACAAAGACACAACTTGTCCCCTTCTGTCACTGGGATATAGCAACTCATCAGGTTGAACCTACTACAACGCACCACTCCCACCGAAGAAATATCAATCTAATTGGCCAAACTATCTCAATAGATCGGAGAGCATTACGAAGCTATGATGATCATGCAAATAAGAATCATAGTAATCAGGTTTGACTCAAATACATTTCATGAATAATCTGAACATAAACTCACAATTCATCGGATCCCAACAAACACACCATACAAAGGGATTACATCGGATAGATCAAGGCAAAGACGCGATGAACATTGTATTGAATATCAAGAGAGAGAGATTGCCATCTAGGTACTACCTACGGACCCATAGGTCTATGGTGAACTACTCACACATCATGGTGAGGGTAGCAAGGTTGATGAAGAGGCCCTTCGTGACGGAACGGAGGTGTAGATGGCCTCCCGTCGGAAAAGAGACTTGCGGCGGCGGAAAAAGTGTTTCGGGCGCGCTTCTGGTGTTTTTAGGGTAGATGTGAATTTATAGGCCAGAGAATGATGTCGGGGGACGCTCCATGGGCCACCACATATCTGGTCGCGCCCCCCCTATGGGTGCGGCTGTATATGTGGTGGCCCCCTGGTGCATCTCCTGACCCTCCTCCGAAGCTTCTAGGTCTTGTATTGGTCCAAGAAAAATCACCAAAAAGTTTCGTGGCAATTGGACTCCGTTTGGTATTGTAACTCTGAAAAGGCAAAAACACGCAGAAAACAGGAACTGGCACTAGGCACTGGGTCAATAGGTTAGTGCTCAAAAATATTATAAATTGGTAAATAAATACCCAAAAAGTATCCTAGCATGATAATATATCAGCATGGAACAATAAAAAATTATAGATACTTTGGAGACGTATCAATGACTCGCTTTGTTGTCTCGATGCCTATTCCGGATACCATCAGATTAAAATGAAAGAATCTGACCAGGATGCTACCATGTTTATCACTCCCTACGGTCCATTCCTCTTTAACACAATGCCCTTCGGGTTAAAAAACGTAGACGCCACATATCAGCGCATGATTTAGACATGCCTGGAAAAACAAATCGGCAAAATAGTCGAAGCATACGTAGATGACGTGGTCATCAAGACCAAGCACGTCAACCAACTGGTGGAAGATCTCCAGCAAACCTTTGCAAACTTATGAACTTATGATATATGGCTCAATCCGGACAAATGTGTCTTCGGAGTTCCCGCCAGCAAGTTGCTCGGATTCATCGTCTCCCAAAGAGGAATAGAAGCCAATCCGCCCAAGATCTGAGCTCTATCTCCCGCCTCGGTGAAAAGGCTCTACCACTCTACAAGCTGCTCAAGAGGACAAATAACTTTGAGTGGACCGATGAGGCGGTGGCCGCATTGAAGGAAATCAAAACTCTACTGGCCAGCAACCCTATACTAACAACACCCGGCATAGCTGAACCCATGCTGTTGTACATCCCAGCCACCAGTCAAGTGGTTAGTGCAACTCTCGTTGTTGAAGGAGAGGCCGAGGGTCACAAGTTTCGGGTACAGAAGCCCGTATACTATGTATCGGAAGTGCTCAACCCATGCAAATCAAGGTATCTGCATTACCAGAAGATAGCCTACACAGTTTTCATGGCATCTCGAAAGCCGCGGCACTACTTTCAAGAGTGTTCGGTGACCGTGGCATCCGAAGTACCACTGAACGACATAATCAATAACAGAGATGCCACTGGCCGCATAGCCAAATGGGCAATTGAACTCCTTCCTTTCAAAATCACGTATAAACCACGTCGGGCAATAGAATCTCAGGTGTTGGCTGATTTCCTTGCAGAATGGATAGAGGCCGAGATCCCCGAGGAATATAGTACATACTCCCACTAGAAGATGTACTTTGACGGATCTGAAACGCTCGTCGGACTGGGGGCTGGGGTAGTACTCACATCCCCAATAGGCGACAATATCCGGTACGTTCTGCAGATCATGTACACTGACTCCTACAATGCGGCCGAATACGATGCCCTGTTGCATGGGCTTCGAATGGCAACATCAATGGGTGTACAAAGGCTTGAAATAAGAGGAGACTCTAACCTCGTCATCTCTCAAATCAACCCCAAAGATGGCAGCATATAGAAATGTCGTCCTCAAGATATCCACACGGTTCGAAGGACTCAAATTCCACCATGTTTCCAGAGACATTAACCAAGTCGCCGATGTCCTCGCACGGATGGGAGCAAAATGCGATCCCGTCCCCAACAATACCTTCCTAGAATATCTCTTTAAGCCATCTGTGGTATGGCAAGACGAGTATTAGGACTCTGGAATCAATAGACCGGCACAAGTTACCCCTCCTATCATCGAACCAGACAGTCAAATCATCGGCGGATCAACACCCGAAGAAACATCTTCGGCTCACGAAGTCATGGTAGTGATCGCATCAAGACCGAACCATTCCTTGCTTGTCTCCTCCGCCAAGAACTCCCCGGTGACCAGACTGAAGCAAGACGCATAATACAGCGCTCAAAGGCTTACAAGGTATATGAGGGAGAGCTATACAAGAAAAGCACCACTGGAGTCCTCCAACGGTGCATATTCGAAGATGAAGTGAAGCGGCTATTGGCGGAGATACATGCAGGCATGGGCGGCCACCACGCAGCAGCTCGGGCCCTGGTAAGCAAGGCTTTTCGAGTCGGATTCTTCTGGCCCACTCCTCGCGCAGATGCTTGATACGTCTCCTACGTATCTATAATTTTTGATTGTTCCATGCTATTATATTATCTGTTTTGGATGTTTTAGTTGCATTAATATGCTATTTTATATTATTTTTTGGACTAACCTATTAATCTAGAGCCTAGTGCCAGTTTCTGTTTTTTCCTTGTTTTTGAGTATTGCAGATAAGGTATATTAAACGGAGTCCAAACGGAATAAAATCTTTGGGATGATTTTTCTTGGACCAGAAGAAACCTACCAGACTTGGAGATGAAGGCAGGAGACCTGCCGGGAGGCGACAAGCCACCAAGGCGCACCCCCTAGGGGGCGCGCCCTCCTGGCTTGTGGCCCCCCAGCAGGCCTCCTAACCCTATTCTTCGGCCTATAAATTCCCAAATATTCCCCCAATACCAAAAAGAGCCACGATAATACTTTTCCGTCGCCGGAATCCTCTGTTCCCATGAGATCCCATCTTGGAGCCTTTTCTGGTAATCTGCCGGAGGGGGATTCGATCACGGAGGGCATCTACATCAACTCCATTGCCTCTCCGATGATGCGTGAGTAGTCCACCACAGACCTTCGGGTCCATAGCTAGTAGCTAGATGGCTTCTTCTCTCTCTTTGTTCTTCAATACCATGTTCTTCATGATCTTCATGGAGATCTATCCGATGTAATACTCTTTTGCGGTGTGTTTGTCGAGATCCGATGAATTGTGGGTTTATGATCAGATTATCTATGAATATTATTTGAATCTTCTCTGAATTCTTATATGCATGATTTCATATCTTTGCAAGTCTCTTCGAGTTATTGGTTTGGTTTGGCCAACTAGATTGGTAATTCTTGCAATGGGAGAAGTGCTTAGTTTTGGGTTCAATCTTGCGGTGTCCTCACCCAGTGACAAAGTAGGGGTAGCGAGGCACGTATTTGTATTGTTGCCATCGAGGATAAAAAGATGGGGTTTCCATCATTTTGCTTGAGTTTATCCCTCTACATCATGTCATCTTACCTAATGCGTTACTCTGTTCTTCATGAACTTAATACTCTAGATGCAGGCATGAGTCGGTCGATGTGTGGAGTAATAGTAGTAGATGCAGAATCGTTTCGGTCTACTTGACATGGACGTGATGCCTATATGCATATTCATTGCCTTGGATATCGTCATAACTATGCGCTTTTCTATCAATTGCTCGACAGTAATTTGTTCACCCACCGTATTATTTTCCTTCATGACAGAAGCCTCTAGTGAAACCTATGGCCCCCGGGTCTATTTTCCATATTATATTTTCAGATCTATAAACCAAAAATACCAAAACTACTTTGCTGCAATCTTTTTACTTTTGTTTTACTTTTCATTTTAGCAATCTTTTATATCTATCTCTATCAGATCTCATCCTTGCAAATAACCGTGAAGGGATTGACAACCCCTTTTAGCGTTGGGTGCAAGAGTTTGATTGTTTGTGTAGGTGCGAAGATTGGGGACTTGCTTGTATCTCCTACTGGATTGATACCTTGGTTCTCAACAATTGACGGAAATACTTATCCACTTTGCTGCATCACCCTTTCCTCTTCAAGGGAAAACCAATGCAAGCTCAAGAAGTAGCAAGAAGGATTTCTGGCGTCGTTGCCTGGGAGATCTACATCAAGCCTACCAAGTACCCATCACAAACTCATCTCTTGCATTTACATTATTTGCCATTTGCCTCTCGTTTTCCTCTCCCCCACTTCACCAACTTGCCGTTTTATTCGCCTTTTTCTCGTCGGATCTCTTTTTGTTTGCTTGTGTTGCCATGTGCCTTCTATTTGCTTGCATCTTCGCTTGCTAAAAATCTATTGATATGGATCCTCATCCACTTGTTAATCTTTTCAAAAGGCCAAATTATGATGAACCAATTGCTAGTGAGTTGAGTGCACTTGATTATCTCTATGAAGTTTTGTTTGAAAATCATGAATCTGAAAATTTTGATGAAGTGTTGAAAGAAGAAATTTATAAGGTGATTCATGATAGTCCCTTGAATGATGAGCATGATTGCAATGTTGCTAGTATGAATTCTCTAAATATCCATGATGCTTATGATATGCAAAGCCACAAGCTTGGGGATGCTATGTTTGATCAAGATGATATTTTTTGTCCCCCAAGTTTTGATGAGAAAATTTATTATGATGATTGCATGCCTCCTATTTATGGTGATGGTGATGACACGTATGCTATAATGAGTAATGATAACCATGAAACTTATCATCATGATTTTAATTTGCAATGTGGTTATGTCAATCAAGTGTCTCATGATAGTTATTTTGTTGAGTTTGCTCCCACTACCATGGATGATAAGGAATTTGCTTGTGTGGAGAGTAATGAAAATTATATGCTTGTGAAATATGAAAAGAATGATTTATGTGATAGTTATATTGTTGAATTACTTCATGATGCTACTGAAATTCATTATGAGGGGGGAACATATGCTTGTAGGAATTGCAATAATATCAAGTTTCCTCTCTATGTGTTTAAAGTTTTGAAGTTATGCTTGTTTAGCCTTCCTATGCTAGTTGATTCTTGTTCCCATAAATTGTTTGCTCACAAAATCCCTATGCATAGGAAGTGTGTTAGAATTAAATGTGTTTTTCATGAGATTCATGATGCTCTTTTGCATATTTCAATTACTACTTTTTATGTGAGCATCATTGGAATCATCATGCCTAGCTAGGGGCGTTAAACAATAGCGCTTGTTGGGAGGCAACCCAATTTTGTTTTTGCTTTTGTTTTTGCTTCTGTTTTTCAGTGCTTTACACATTATTACCTCTGTAGTAATTGTGTTTTCTTGTTTTAATTAGTGTCTGAGCCAAGTAAGACCTTTGGGATGGTCTACGGTGATTGTGACTTGATTTTGCTGAAAAACAGAAACTTTTAAGCTCAGTCCAGGAATTTTAGAAATTCACCATAGCGTCGAATGAGTCTGAAATTTTTACACAAGATTGATATACAAATTTCCCTGATTTTCCTAATTTTTCAGAATTTTTGGAGTTACAGAAGTATTCGAAGTCTCTAGATTGCTACAGACTGTTCTGTTTTAGACAGATTCTGTTTTCTTTGTGTTGTTTGCTTATTTTGATGTATCTATGGGTTGTATCGGGGGGTATGAACCATGGAGAAGTTGGAATACAGTAGATATTACACCAATATAAATAAAGAATGAGTTCACAACAGTACCTAAAGTTATGATTTATTTTTCTTATACTAACGGATCTCACGAGTTTTCTGTTGACTTTTGTGTTGTGAAGTTTTCAAGTTTTGGGTAAAGATTTGATGGACTATGGAATAAGGAGTGGCAAGAGCCTAAGCTTGGGGATGCCCAAGGCACCCCAAGCCATATTCAAGGATACCAAAGAGCCTAAGCTTGGGGATGCCCCGGAAGGCATCCCCTCTTTCGTCTTCAATCCATCGGTAAATTTACTTGAGGCTATATTTTTATTCACCACATGATATGTGTTTTGCTTGGAGCGTCTTGTATGATATGAGTCTTCACTTTTTAGTTTGCAACAATCATCCTTGCTGTACACATCTTTTGAGGGGGACATGCATTATTCGTGAATTTATTAGAATACTCTATGTGCTTCACTTATATCTTTTGAGCTAGGCAATGTTGCTCTAGTGCTTCACTTATATCTTTTTAGAGCACGGTGGTGTTTTATTTTATAGAAATAATTGAACTCTCGTACCTCACTTATATTATTTTGAGAGTCTTTAAACAGCATGGTAATTGGTTTAGGTTATGAATTTAGTCCTAATATAATGGGCATCCAAGAGGGATATAATAAAAACTTTCATATAAAGTGCATTGAATACTATGAGAAGTTTGTTTCCTTGCATATAGTTTTGAGATATAAAGATGGTGATATGAGAGTCATGCTAGTGAGTAATTGTGGATTGGTAGAAATACTTGTGTTAAAGTTTGTGATTCCCGTAGCATGCACGTATGGTGAACCGTTATGTAACGAAGTCGGAGCATGATTTGTTTAATGATTGTCATCCTTTGTGTGAGGGTCGGGAGCGCGCGATGGTTAACTCCTACCAACCTCTCCCCTAGGAGCATGCGTCTAATACTTTGCTTCGATGACTAAAAGACTTTTGCGATAAGTATGTGAGTTCTTTATGACTAATGTTGAGTCCATGGATTATACGCACTCTCACCATTCCACCTTTGCTAGCCTCTCTAGTACCGCGCAACTTTCGCCGGTGCATTAAACCCACCTTCCTCAAAACAGCCACCATATACCTTCCTCAAAACAGCCACCATACCTACCTATTATGGCATTTCCATAGCCATTCTAAGATATATTGCCATGCAACTCCCACCGTTCCGTTTTTCATGACACGCACCATCATTTTCATATTGCTTTGCATGATCGTAAGATAGCTAGCATAATGTTTTCATGGCTTGTCCGTTTTTTGATGTCATTTGCTAGGCTAGATCGTTGCACATCCCGGTACACCACCGGAAGCATTCATATAGAGTCATATTTTGTTCTAGGTATCGAGTTGTAATTTTTGAGTTGTAAGTAAATAAAAGTGTGATGATCTTCATTATTAGAGCATTGTCCCATGAGAGAAAAGGATTATGGAAGCTATGATTCCCTCACAAGTTGGGATGAGTCTCCGGACTTTACAAATAATAAAAGAGGCCAATGAAGCCCAAATAAAAAAAAGAGGCCAAAGATGCCCACCAAAGAAATGAGAGAAAGAGAGAAGGGACAATGCTACTATCTTTTTCCACACTTGTGCTTCAAAGTAGCACCATGATCTTCATGATAGAGAGTCTCCTATTTTGTCACTTTCATATAACTTGTGGAATTTTTCATCATTATGCACAGCCAATTAGTTTCTTTTTAAGCTTTCATACACTTATAGCTCTAGTGCATCCGTTGCATGGCAATCCCTACTCACTCACATTGATATCTATTGATGGGCATCTCCATAGCCCGTTGATACGCCTAGTTGATGTGAGACTATCTTCTCCTTTTTCCTCACAACCTCCACCATATTCTATTCCACCTATAGTGCTATATCCATGGCTCACGCTCATGTATTGCGTAAGAGTTGAAAAGGTTTGAGAACATAAAAGGTGTGAAACAATTGCTTGACTTGTCATCGGGGTTGTGCATGATTTAAATACTTTGTGTGGGGAAGATGGAGCATAGCCAGACCATATGATTTTGTAGGGATAGCTTTCCGAGGCCATGTTATTTCGAAAGGACACAATTGCCTTGTTAGTATGCTTGAAGTATTATTGTTTTTATGTCAATATTAAACTTTTGTTTTGAATCTTGTGGATCTGAATATTCATGCCACAATAAAGAATATTACATGGATAAATATGTTAGGTAGCATTCCACATCAAAAATTCTGTTTTTATCATTTACCTACTCGAGGACGAGCAGGAATTAAGCTTGGGGATGCTTGATACGTCTCCAACGTATCTATAATTTTTTATTGTTCCATGCTATTATATTATCTGTTTTGGATGTTTTATATGCATTAATATGCTATTTTATATTATTTTTGGGACTAACCTATTAATCTAGAGCCCAGTGCCAGTTTCTGTTTTTTCCTTGTTTTTGAGTATTGCAGATAAGGAATATTAAACGGAGTCCAAACGGAATAAAATCTTTGGGATGATTTTTCTTGGACCAGAAGAAACCTACCAGCCTTGGAGATGAAGGCAGGAGACCTGCCGGGAGGCGACAAGCCACCAGAGCGCGCCCCTAGGGGGTCGCCCTCCTGGCTTGTGGCCCCCCAGCAGGCCTCCTAACCCTATTCTTCGGCCTATAAATTCCCAAATATTCCCCCAATACCAAAAAGAGCCACGATAATACTTTTCCGCCGCCGGAAACCTCTATTCCCGTGAGATCCCATCTTGGAACCTTTTCCGGTAATCTGCCGGAGGGGGATTAGATCACGGAGGGCATCTACATCAACTCCATTACCCCTCCGATGATGCGTGAGTAGTCAACCACAGACCTTCGGGTCCATAGCTAGTAGCTAGATGGCTTCTTCTCTCTCTTTGTTCTTCAATACCATGTTCTTCATGATCTTCATGGAGATCTATCCGATGTAATACTCTTTTGCGGTGTGTTTGTCGAGATCCGATGAATTGTGGGTTTATGATCAGCTTATCTATGAATATTATTTGAATCTTCTCTGAATTCTTATATGCATGATTTCATATCTTTGCAAGTCTCTTCGATTTATTTGTTTGGTTTGGCCAACTAGATTGGTAATTCTTGCAATGGGAGAAGTGCTTAGTTTTGGGTTCAATCTTGCGGTGTCCTCACCCAGTGACAAAGTAGGGGTAGCGAGGCACGTATTTGTATTGTTGCCATCGAGGATAAAAAGATGGGGTGTTCATCATATTGCTTGAGTTTATCCCTCTACATCATGTCATCTTACCTAATGCGTTACTCTGTTCTTCATGAACTTAATACTCTAGATGCAGGCATGAGTCGGTCGATGTGTGGAGTAATAGTAGTAGATGCAGAATCGTTTCGGTCTACTTGACACGGACGTGATGCCTATATGCATTATCATTGCCTTGGATATCGTCATAAATATGCGCTTTTCTATCAATTGCTCGACAGTAATTTGTTCACCCACCGTATTATTTTCCTTCATGACAGAAGCCTCTAGTGAAACCTATGGCCCCCGGGTCTATTTTCCATATTATATTTTCAGATCTATAAACGAAAAATACCAAAAATACTTTGCTGCAATCTTTTTACTTTTGTTTTACTTTTCGTTTTAGCAATCTTTTATATCTATCTCTATCAGATCTCATCCTTGCAAATAACCGTGAAGGGATTGACAACCCCTTTTAGTGTTGGGTGCAAGAGTTTGATTGTTTGTGTAGGTGCGAATATTGGGGACTTTCTTGTATCTCCTACTGGATTGATACCTTGGTTCTCAACAACTGAGGGAAATACTTATCTACTTTGCTGCATCACCCTTTCCTCTTCAAGGGAAAACCAACGCATGCTCAAGAAGTACCAGGTACCCATGGATTCGGCTAGCCGTGGAGTGTGTTTGTTGGTGGAGGGGGAGTAAACATTTACTTTTACCGCTTGGGAACCGCCGCTAATGTGTTTAGCATGGAAGATATTGATAACTCTTGGTCGTAACATTGACAGGAAGAGTGTACCTCCCAAAATTATATTTATCTCTAATTTAAGCTTTGAGCTCTGGCACCCCTGCAAATCCCTGCTTCCCTCTCCGAAGGGACTATCTATTTACTTTTATGTTGAGTCATCACCTTCTCAAATAAGCGCCAGACCTGAGAGCACTATGGTCATCCTCATGCATTGTGTATAGTTAATGTTGGGTGCAGCATGCCTGGATCTTTTCTACCATGAAGTACAATGTTTAGTTGTTGCTTGAACTTTGGAGGTGCTCTGCATTTATGTTTTGCGGTCTTAGAAAGGGCTAGCGAGATACCACGGTTGTCATATTATATCATGATTGTTTTAACAAAGTGTTGCCACTTGAGATATTTTATTATTGCTCGCTAGTTGCTTATGTCATCGATATGAGTTAATATAATTTCTAAGAGTTATTGTTGACATGGTTAGTCATAATCTTTGCTGAAAACCTGGGTGCTACTTAAGCTTGGGGGACTAACCATGTCAACAATAACTCTTAGAAATTATATTAACTCATATCGATGACATAAGCAACTAGCGAGCAATAATAAAATATCTCAAGTGGCAACACTTTGTTAAAACAATCATGATATAATATGACAACCGTGGTATCTCGCTAGCCCTTTCTAAGACCGCAAAACATAAATGCAGAGCACCTCCAAAGTTCAAGCAACAACTAAACATTGTACTTCATGGTAGAAAAGATCCAGGCATGCTGCACCCAACATTAACTATACACAATGCATGAGGATGACCATAGTGCTCTCAGGTCTGGCGCTTATTTGAGAAGGTGATGACTCAACATAAAAGTAAATAGATAGTCCCTTCGGAGAGGGAAGCAGGGATTTGCAGGGGTGCCAGAGCTCAAAGCTTAAATCAGAGATAAATATAATTTTGGGAGGTACACTCTTCCTGTCAATGTTACGACCAAGAGTTATCAATATCTTCCATGCTAAACACATTAGCGGAGGTTCCCAAGCGGTAAAAGTAAAGGTTTACTCCCCCTCCACCAACAAACCCACTCCACGGCTAGCCGAATCCATGGGTACCTGGTACTTCTTGAGCTTGCGTTGGTTTTTCCTTCAAGAGGAAAGGGTGATACAGCAAAGTAGATAAGTATTTCCCTCAGTTGTTGAGAACCAAGGTATCAATCCAGTAGGAGATACAAGCAAGTCCCCAATCTTCGCACCTACACAAACAATCACACTCTTGCACCCAACGCAAAAAGGGGTTGTCAATCCCTTCACGGTTATTTGCAAGGATGAGATCTGATAGAGATAGATATAAAAGATTGCTAGAATGTAAAGTAAAACAAAAGTAAAAATAATGCAGCGAGGTATTTTTGGTATTTTTGGTTTATAGATCTGAAAATATAATATGGAAAATACACCCGGGGGCCATAGGTTTCACTAGAGGCTTCTCTCATGAAGGAAAATAATACGGTGGGTGAACAAATTACTGTCGAGCAATTGATAGAAAAGCGCATAGTTATGACGATATCCAAGGCAATGATTATGCATATAGGCATCACGTCCGTGTCAAGTAGACCGAAACGATTCTACATCTACTACTATTACTCCACACATCGACCGACTCATGCCTGCATCTAGAGTATTAAGTTCATGAAGAACAGAGTAACGCATTAGGTAAGATGACATGATGTAGAGGGATAAACTCAAGCTATATGATGAAAACCCCATCTTTTTATCCTCGATGGCAACAATACAAATACGTGCCTCTCTACCCCTACTTTGTCACTGGGTGAGGACACCGCAAGATTGAACCCAAAACTAAGCACTTCTCCCATTGCAAGAATTACCAATCTAGTTGGCCAAACCAAACCAATAACACGAAGAGACTTGCAAAGATATGAAATCATGCATATAAGAATTCGGAGAAGATTCAAATAATATTCATAGATAAGCTGATCATAAACCCACAATTCATCGGATCTCGACAAACACACCGCAAAAGAGTATTACATCGGATAGATCTCCATGAAGATCATGAAGAACATGGTATTGAAGAGCAAAGAGAGAGAAGAAGCCATCTAGCTACTAGCTATGGACCCGAAGGTCTGTGGTAAACTACTCACGCATCATCGGAGGGGCAATGGAGTTGATGTAGATGCCCTCCGTGATCGAATCCCCCTCCGGCAGATTACCGAAAAAGGCTCCAAGATGGAATCTCACGGGAACAGAGGCTTCCGGCGGCGGAAAAGTATTTTTGTGGCTCTTTTTGGTATCCAGGGAATATTTGGGAATTTATAGGCCGAGAAATAGGGTTAGGAGGGCTGCCGTGGGGCCACAAGCCAGGGGGCGCGCCCTGGTGGCTTGTGACTCCACGGCAGGTCTCCTGCCTCCGTCTCCAAGTCTGCTGGGTTTCTTCTGGTCCAAGAAAAATCATTCTGAAGATTTTATTCCATTTGGACTCCATTTAATATTCCTTATCTGCAATACTCAAAAACAAGGGGGAAAACATAAACTGGCACTAGGCTCTAGATTAATAGGTTAGTCCCAAAAATAATATAAAATAGCATATTAATGCATATAAAACATCCAAAACAGATAATATAATAGCATGGAACAATAAAAAATTATAGATACGTTGGAGACGTATCAAGCATCCCCAAGCTTAATTCCTGCTCGTCCTCGAGTAGGTAAATGATAAAAACAGAATTTTTGATGTGGAATGCTACCTAACATATTTATCCATGTAATATTCTTTATTGTGGCATGAATATTCAGATCCATAAGATTCAAAACAAAAGTCTAATATTGACATAAAAACAGTAATACTTCAAGCATACCAACAAGGCAATTGCGTCCTTTCCAAATAACATGGCCTTAGAAAGTTATCCCTACAAAATCATATGGTCTGGCTATGCTCCATCTTCCCCACACAAAGTATCTAAATCATGCACAACCCCGATCACAAGTCAAGCAATTGTTTCACACCTTTTATGTTCTCAAACCTTTTCAACTCTCACGCAATACATGAGCGTGAGCCATGGATATAGCACTATAGGTGGAATAGAATATGGTGGAGGTTGTGAGGAAAAAGGAGAAGATAGTCTCACATCAACTAGGCGTATCAACGGGCTATGGAGATGCCCATCAATAGATATCAATGTGAGTGAGTAGGGATTACCATGCAATGAATGCACTAGAGCTATAAGTGTATGAAAGCTCAAAAAGAAAACTAAGTGGTTGTGCATATGATGAAAATTCCACTAGTTATATGAAAGTGACAAAATAGGAGACTCTCTATCATGAAGATCATGGTGCTACTTTGAAGCACAAGTGTGGAAAAATATAGTAGCATTGTCCCTTCTCTCTTTCTCTCATTTTTTTTTATTTTGGTGGGCATCTTTGGCCTCTTTTTTTTAGTTGGGCTTCG
Source organism: Elymus sibiricus (assembly GCA_039707655.1). Classification (NCBI taxonomy): domain Eukaryota; kingdom Viridiplantae; phylum Streptophyta; class Magnoliopsida; order Poales; family Poaceae; genus Elymus; species Elymus sibiricus. The sequence continues at coordinate 117,112,526 of CM077675.1, forward strand.
CTGGCCTCTTTTATTATTTGTAAAGTCCGGAGACTCATCCCAACTTGTGAGGGAGTCATAGCTTCCATCATCCTTTTCTCTCACGGGACAATGCTCTAATAATTAAGATCATCACACTTTTATTTACTTACAACTCAAAAATTACAACTCGATACCTAGAACAAAATATGACTCTATATGCAATATGAAAGTGATGGTGCGTGTCATGAAAAAAACGGAACGGTGGAAGTTGCATGGCAATATATCTCGGAATGGCTATGGAAATGCCATAATAGGTAGGCATGGTGGCTGTTTTGAGGAAAATATATGGTGGCTGTTTTGAGGAAGGTGGGTTTTATGCACCGGCGAAAGTTGCGCGGTACTAGAGAGGCTAGCAAAGGTGGAAGGGTGAGAGTGCGTATAATCCATGGACTCAACATTAGTCATAAAGAACTCACATACTTATTGCAAAAGTCTATTAGTTATCGAAGCAAAGTATTAGACGCATGCTCCTAGGGGAGAGGTTGGTAGGAGTTAACCATCGCGCGCTCCCGACCCTCACACAAAGGTTGACAATCATTAAACAAATCATGCTCCGACTTCGTTACATAACGGTTCACCATACGTGCATGCTACGGGAATCACAAACTTTAACACAAGTATTTCTTCCAATTCACAATTACTGACTAGCATGACTCTCATATTACCATCTTCATATCTCAAAACTATATGCAAGGAATCAAACTTCTCATAGTATTCAATGCACTTAATATGAAAGTTTTTATTATATCCCTCTTGGATGCCCATTATATTAGGACTAAATTCATAACCTAAACCAATTACCATGATGTTTAAAGACTCTCAAAATAATATAAGTGAGGTACGAGAGTTCAATAATTTCTATAAAATAAAACACCACCGTGCTCTAAAACGATATAAGTGAAGTACTAGAGCAACATTGCCTAGCTCAAAAGATATAAGTGAAGCACATAGAGTATTCTAATAAATTCACGATTAATGCGTGTCCCCCTCAAAAGATGTGTGCAGCAAGGATGATTGTGGCAAACTAAAAAGCAAAGACTCATATCATACAAGACGCTCCAAGCAAAACACATATCATGTGGTGAATAAAAATATAGCCTCAAGTAAATTTACCGATGGATTGAAGACGAAAGAAGGGATGCCTTCCGGGGCATCCCCAACCTTAGCCTTTTTGGTATCCTTGAATATGGCTTGGGGTGCCTTGGGCATCCCCAAGCTTAGGCTCTTGCCACTCCTTATTCCATAGTCCATCAAATCTTTACCCAAAACCTGAAAACTTCACAACACAAAACTCAACAGAAAACTCATGAGATCCGTTAGTATAAGAAAAATAAATCACCACTTTAGGTACTGTTGTGAACTCATTCTTTATTTATATTGGTGTAATATCTACTGTATTCCAACTTCTCCATGGTTCATACCCCCCGATACAACCCATAGATACATCAAAATAAGCAAACAACACAAAGAAAACAGAATCTGTCTAAAACAGAACAGTCTGTAGAAATCTATAGACTTCGAATACTTCTGTAACTCCAAAAATTCTGAAAACTTAGGAAAATCAGGGAAATTTGTATATCAATCTTGTGTAAAAATTTCAGATCAAAAGCACGTTCCAGTGAATTTACAAAATTCCTGGACTGAGAGCAAAATTTTCTGTTTTTCAGCAAAATCAAATCACAAACACCGTAGACCATCCCAAAGGTCTTTCTTGGCTCAAACACTAATTTAAACAAGAAAACACAATTACTACAGAGGTAATAATGTGCAAAACACTCAAAAACAGAAGCAAAAACAACAGCATAAAAATAAAATTGGGTTGCCTCCCAACAAGCGCTATTGTTTAACGCCCCTAGCTAGGCATAACGCAATAGATCTAGGTATTGTCATAATAGTAAGGGAGATCATCCATGCTCATCTCATACTCCCTTCTTTCAGCAGCAAGTTTCCTTTGTGGCAAGCAAAAATAATCAAAAGGGCTAAATTTAATAGGATAAGGATCCTTAAGATCAAGTGCGGGAGGGATAGGTTCCTCCTTCGGCCCCCTATATTGTATAATCAATTCATCATTGTAGGCTTTCCTTTGGTGGAAAGTCATAAGCCTATCTCTTAATATGAACTCTAATCCATTATTTTGTATAGCAAAATTATCATTGAGTTCAGAAATCTTATCAATCAAAACCTCGATAGGGACCATTTTTCTCAAATTTTCATTATAAGCAACGTAATCCGGGGATTGCAATCTCATTATTTCTTCTTGATTAAAAAGGATCTCCTCTATAGGGGGACATCCACCATTAGTTTTATAATGAGCAAAGATTTCACTAGCCTCTTTCATGATGAATCTAAACTCGTGGGCTAGAAATATAGTGGCGGCACGCTTAACAGAAGAATACTGAATATTAGAGAACTCAAGAAAAATCCTTTGTATGCAAGGATGCATATGAACAAATTGCCTCTCAAGTTCAATTATTAGAAGTGTTATGGAATCCGCAAGACTATTAGTTTTATTGAGAATAGACCCTCCTAAGGTAGGTAGCGTACCAGCACAAGTAAAGAAATCTTGAATAACGCCTTTTCCAATAATATTACCGCTACCTATGCGGAATTTTTTTGTATGCATGATAGTAGGTTCTTCATGAGAGTCGTTTTTAGCAAAGTTGTCAAAATTTCTCTCAAGATTATTACTATCCTTTTCAATAAAAACCTATCTAGATTCAGACATGGTGGCAACAAAACGATCTACCACACAAGCAAACAAAAAGCAAACGAAAAGACGAACGGAAGAAGGGCGAATAGAAAGGCAAATCTTTTTGGTTTTTTCTGAAAATCGTTTTAGAAGTGGGGGAGAGGAAAACGAGAGGCAAATGGCAAATAATGTAAATGCAAGAGATGAGTTTGTGATGGATACTTGCTAGGCTTGATGTAGATCTCCCCGACAACGGCGCCAGAAATCCTTCTTGCTACTTCTTGAGCTTGCGTTGGTTTTCCCTTGAAGAGGAAAGGGTGATGCAGCAAAGTAGATAAGTATTTCCCTCAGTTGTTGAGAACCAAGGTATCAATCCAGTAGGAGATACAAGCAAGTCCCCAATCTTCACACCTACACAAACAATCAAACTCTTGCACCCAACACTAAAAGGGGTTGTCAATCCCTTCACGGTTATTTGCAAGGATGAGATCTGATAGAGATAGATATAAAAGATTGCTAAAACGAAAAGTAAAACAAAAGTAAAAAGATTGCAGCGAGGTATTTTTGGTATTTTTGGTTTATAGATCTGAAAATATAATATGGAAAATAGACCCGGGGGCCATAGGTTTCACTAGAGGCTTCTCTCATGAAGGAAAATAATACGGTGGGTGAACAAATTACTGTAGAGCAATTGATAGAAAAGCGCATAGTTATGACGATATCCAAGGCAATGATTATGCATATAGGCATCACGTCCGTGTCAAGTAGACCAAAACGATTCTGCATCTACTACTATTACTCCACACATCGACCGACTCCTGCCTGCATCTAGAGTATTAAGTTCATGAAGAACAGAGTAACGCATTAGGTAAGATGACATGATGTAGAGGGATAAACTCAAGTAATATGATGAAAACCCCATCTTTTTATCCTCGATGGCAACAATACAAATACGTGCCTCGCTACCCCTACTTTGTCACTGGGTGAGGACACCGCAAGATTGAACCCAAAACTAAGCACTTCTCCCATTGCAAGAATTACCAATCTAGTTGGCCAAACCAAACCAATAACTCGAAGAGACTTGCAAAGATATGAAATCATGCATATAAGAATTCAGAGAAGATTCAAATAATATTCATAGATAATCTGATCATAAACCCACAATTCATCGGATCTCGACAAACACACCGCAAAAGAGTATTACATCGGATAGATCTCCATGAAGATCATGAAGAACATGGTATTGAAGAACAAAGAGAGAGAAGAAGCCATCTAGCTACTAGCTATGGACCCGAAGGTCTGTGGTAAACTACTCACGCATCATCGGAGGGGCAATGGAGTTGATGTAGATGCCCTCCGTGATCGAATCCCCCTCCGGCAGATTACCGGAAAAGGCTCCAAGATGGGATCTCACGAGAACAGAGGCTTCCGGCGGCGGAAAAGTATTTTCGTGGCTCTTTTTGGTATCCAGGGAATATTTGGGTATTTATAGGCCGAGAAATAGGGTTAGGAGGGCTGCCGTGGGGCCACAAGCCAGGGGGGCGCCCCCCCCTAGGGCGCGCCCTGGTGGCTTGTGACTCCACGGCAGGTCTCCTGCCTTCGTCTCCAAGTCTGCTGGGGTTCTTCTGGTCCAAGAAAAATCATTTCGAAGATTTTATTCCGTTTGGACTCCGTTTAATATTCCTTATCTGCAATACTCAAAAACAAGGAAAAAACAGAAACTGGCACTAGGCTCTAGATTAATAGGTTAGTCCCAAAAATAATATAAAATAGCATATTAATGCATATAAAACATCCAAAACAGATAATATAATAGCATGGAACATTCAAAAATTATAGATACATTGGAGATGTATCAGTACCGTCCATACCAACAACATTCCTGGGGGAGTTTGGTTTAATTATTTGCAATTTTTGATTTCGGGACTGGGAATCCCTATTACCGCCCATCTCGTGTAAGGACGAGTGAATAAACACTCATCATGACAATAACCTGCTTAGCATGGAAGATACTGACTACCCCCTGTCGCTCCATGAGCGGTCCAGGCACACAACACAGATGTTCATTTGAAATTTTAGAGGTGGCACATGCAAATTTAGTTGGAACGGCAGGGTAATACCGCATATAGGTAGATATAGTGGACTCATCTGGAATAACTTTGGTTTAAGGGTTTTGACACACAAGCAGTATTCATGCTTAGTACAGGCGAAGGCTAGCAAATAGATTGAGAAGCGGCCAGCTAGAGAGCGAAAACGGTCATGAACATGCATTATGAATAATAAACATTGAATACTAGCATGAGTAGGATATGGACACCATGAACATAAATATCATGAAGGCTATGTTGGTTTTGATTCAACTACATGCGTGAACATGTGCCAAGTCAAGCCACTTGAAACATTCAGAGGAGGATACCATATCATCATACCACAATCATTTTAATGCATGTTGACATCCAAGATAAATCATTATCCACTCCTAACTACATAAGCATGGCATGAGCAACTATAATCTCTAATTGTCATTGCAAACATGTTTGATCATAATATGCTAAATCATGGATACTAGGTTAAACATATTTACAAAAACAAAAAAACAAGTTGAGTTTATACCCGCTTCTCTCTGCCACAATCACTTCATCAAATATCGTTATTATTGCCTTTCACTTGCACGATCGAATGATATAGAAAATAATAATAGTGCAAGAGTGCCGTGGACTAAGCTGGAATCTGCAAACATTTTATTCAAGAGGATAAGACAAAGTAACATGGGCTCTTTGTTAGATTAACAATAATGCATATGAGAGCCACTCAACATTTTCATTGTGGTCTTCTCCTAGGTATGACTCAAATAAAAGGACAAGAATTTCAGAGAAACACACTGACATATTTTTGGATTTTTTAGTTTTTCTTGAAGAAAGCAAATTAAAGAGGAAAAACAAAAACGAGAAAAACTATTTACATGGGAGAACTCCCAACAAGTAAAAGAAGAAACGAAAAATCTTTTTGGGTTTTCTTTTGATACTACAATTAATTTAAACTAGAAAGAAAAGCCGAAAAGAAGTAAAAAATATTTTTGGGGTTTCTCAAAGTTTTTCAAACACACAAGAAGAAAGCAAGAAAATAAATCTAGCATGGATAATACAATGAAAAAGTATGGACACTGACAACTGGAATGAAATGGGTAAACATGAATATAATGTCAGTGGATATACGTACTCCCCAAAGCTAAGCTTAGGCTTTTGGCCTAGCTTGGTAATCACCATCCGTAGCCTGGATAATAGTCTGAGTGATAACCCACCGAGGTCCTTGGCACAGCTTCTTCAGCCCACCAGGCAGCTTCAACCTCCGCATTGTACGCGTGGGCCTCACTCTCAAGAACATAGTATCTTCCCCTACTGTGAAAATCAAAGAGAGCAGGAGCAGGCAAAGTAACAGGTACAATAGGATCTTTATTGAACCTCAAGTTGTAAGTATAATTAGTGAATGTGCCTTTAAGGAACCTATGACGTTTCATGGCCTCAAAGTCTAAGTACTGAGTAGGTAAAATGGGATCGTTAGGCCAAGGTGATACATTTAGCTTCTTAACTACACGGGAGGCATAAATTCCTCCATAAAAATGACCACTAGCAGTGTTGTGTTGCAATCTCCGTGCAACAATTGCTCCAAGATTATAACGTTTATCTCCTGTTATGGCAGTGTGTATAAGACTCAAATCAGGGGCACACAGTGTGCTCCAATCTTGCTTGCCTATGATGCATTTGCCATTAAAGAGTGCAAAGTAGTGTATTGATGGGAAATGGATGCTTTTTATTCTTCCTTGTGTCACTCCTCTATCTTCACCGTAGCAAAGATTAATCAAAAATGACTCATACTCAGATGTTGGTGGTTCGTCTAGCGAACCCCAATATGGAATTTTGCACGCTTCACAGAACCTCTCTAAAGGCATGGTAAAGGGATGGTCATAAAGGTTGAGTGAAACTCTAGACTCACGAGGAAAATATTTAAATTTCTTTGTAAATGTTTTCGTGAGTTCGATATGTTGAATGCACTTATCTACGACGAAGGGAGCAAGTTCTGCATTGTGGATAAATTGCTCGAATTCCTCCTTGATGCCCGCACCTTCCATGAATTCGTTGCATGGCCATAAGCATGATTTGGTAGCGGCATCGAGCATCGAGCTTTCACTTGGCTCAACATAAGATTGCCGGACCGAGCTTCCACTTGATGAGGCCTCCGAGGACCTCCTCCTCGAAGAACTCCTAAAGAATTGCATTTTTATTTGCGAACAAATTTCTGAAAAATTTTGGGACACAAAATTTTGTTAACAAAACTTTGTAAGATTGATAGCAACTACTCCTAAGGATGCATAGAGGCCATATTAAGCATTCAAACTACTTAGAACTCTAAGAATTCAACATGCAAGCCCATCTACATCAGCACCAAGAGTAGCTAATTATTCTAAAAATAAACCACTAAATCAAAAACTAATTGGAGCAATGGAGGATTTACATACCAAGTAGCAATCCCCCAAAACAGTTTCGAAAACGGAGCTTCGAGCAAAGAGATCGAAATCCGCGGGTTTGAGAGCAAGAACACGGGAGTGAGAGCTATGGTGATTTTTTCTGGAGGTAGAAGATGACATGGGCTAAAGGGATAAGTGAGGGGACCCACGTGGGGACCACAACCAACCAGGGCGCGCCTGGGGCTGCTGGCGCACCCTGGTGTCTTGTGGACACCAGGTGCACCCCCCCTCCGATGTTATTTGCTCCAGAAATTCAGAAATAATCAGAAAAAATCGTGTCACATTTTCAAGACATTCTGAGAGCTTTTATTTTTGGGTCATTTTTTTATTGCGCGGAGAAAACAGAAAACAGGATAAACATGGCATTTTATTTTATTTGACTTAGAGAAAATAGAAGACAAAAGGTGGGAGCAGAAGGTTGTGCCAACTAGATTCATCAACTTCATACCTCTCAAAAATGATCCATTAATAAGGTTGATCAAGTCTTATTAACAACCACTTCCGATTAGCATGAAACCGAAGAACTTTCATAAAACACTAAGTTACCTCAATGGGGATATGCATATCCCCAACAATAAGTATGTCATATTTTTTTGGCAGTAGGTAGAGGTAGTTGAAAACTTCCAATAGTGAGTGTCGGAGATTCTTCAATAACATTTATACCATTCACTTGGAATTATTTCTTCGGAAAGTGCACCGTATGCTCATTACCATTGATATGAAAAGTGACTTTGCTTTTGTTGCAATCAATAACAGCCCCTGCAGTATTCAAAAAGGGTCTACCAAGGATAATCAACATGTTGTCGTCCTCGGGCATATCAAGAATAACAAAGTTTGTTAAGATAGTAACATTTGCAACAACAATTGGCACATCCTCACAAATACCGATAGGTATGGCAGTTGATTTGTCAGCCATTTGCAATGATATTTCAGTAGGTATGAGTTTATTCAAATCAAGTCTTTTATACAAAGGGAAAGGCATAACACTAACACCAGCTCCCAAATCACACAAAGTAGTTTTGACATAATTTCTCTTGATGGAGCAGGGTATAGTTGGTATCCCAGGATCTCCAAGTTTTTTAGGTACTCCATCCTTAAAAGAATAATTAGCAAGCATGGTGGAGATTTCAGCTTCATGTATCTTTCTTTTATTAGTGATGATTTCTTTCATGTATTTTGCATAAGGGGTCATCTTTAAGATATCAGTTAAGCGGGTACGCAAAAAGACTGGCCTAATCCTTTCAGCAAAGCATTCAAACTCTTCATCATCCTTTTTCTTAGATGGTTTAGGTGGAAAGGGCATGGGTTTCTGAACCCATGGCTCCCTTTCTTTACCATGTTTTCTAGCCACAAAGTCTCTTTTATCATATCGTTTATTTTTAGGTTGTGGGTTATCAAGATCAACAACAGGTTCTGTTTCAACATCATTATCTGGTTCTTTATCATTGTTTGGTTGAGTATCTTCATGAACATCATCATTATTATTTTCATTATCACTAGGTGAATGTTCATTACCAGATTGAGTTTCAGCATCAGAAATAGAGACATCATTATCTTTAGGAGGTTTTTCTATCTCAGGTTCACTAGAGGTATGCAAAGTCCTATCATTTTTCTTTTTCTTTTTCTTTTTAGAAGGACTAGGTGCATCAGTATTAATTCTCTGAGAGTCTTGTTAAATTCTTTTAGGATGACCTTCAGGATAAAGAGGTTCTTGGGTCATTGTACCTCCTCTAGTTACTACTCTAGCAGCAAAATCATTCATATTATTATTCATTTCATCAAGCAATTCTTTTTGAGATTTAGCAACTTGTTCTAACTGGGTTTGAACCATAGAGGCATGTTTTCCTACACCTCTAACATCATTACTAATTCTAAATAACAAGTCACTCAAGCGAGCAATCATATCAGAATTATATTTCAATTGTTTCAGAACATTTGCATTGAAGTGATCTTATTTCATAATGTAGTTATCAAACTCATATAAGCATTGACTAGGATGTTTATTGTAAGGGGTATCACTTTCATCAAACTTTAATAAACAATTTACCTCTACCACCTGTGGAGGTGGTGGTGTGTCAAGGCCATGTATTTCTTCAACAGGTGGTAAATTCTTAACATCCTCAGCTTTAATACCTTTTTCCTTCATACATTTCTTTGCCTCTTGCATATCTTCAGGACTGAGAAATAAGATACCCCTCTTCTTCGGAGTGGGTTTAAGTGGTGGTTCAGGGAGAGTCCAATCATCATAATTCTTCAATATGTTATTCAATAATTCCTCAGCTTGTTCAACAGTTCGTTCCGTGAAAACACAACCAGCACAACTATCTAGGAAGTCCCTAGAAGCATCAATTAGTCCATTATAGAAGATATCAAGTATTTCATTTTTCTTAAGAGGGTGATCAGGCAAAGCATTAAGCAATTGGAGAAGCCTCCCCCAAGCTTGTGGGAGACTCTCTTCTTCAATTTGCACAAAGTTAAATATTTCCTGTAAGGCAGCTTGTTTCTTATGAGCAGGAAAATATTTTTCAGAGAAGTAGTTGATACGTCTCCAACGTATCTATAATTTTTGCTTGTTCCATGATGTTATACTATCATTCTTGGATGTTTTACAATCATTTTATAACAAATTTATATCATATTTTGGGACTAACCTATTGACATAGTGCCAGTTGCCGTTTTTACTTGTTTTTTACATCGCAGAATATCAGTACCAAACGGAGTCCAATCGCGACGAAACTTTTTATAGATTTTTTCTGGACCAGAAGACACCCAGTGGGACAAAGAAGTGCCAAGAAGGTGGGCTGTGGAGAGCACAACCCACCAGGGCGCGCCAGGGGGGCCCCTGCGCGCCCTGATGGGTTGTGCCCTGCACGGGGCCCCCCTCCACCTGCTCTGATGCCTATAAATTCCCAAATATTCAGAAAACCCTAGGGGAGTTGACGAAACAAAATTCCAGCCGCCGCAAGTTCCAGAACCTCAAGATCCAATCTAAACACCATCACGGAGGGGTTCATCTTCTTCATAGGTGCCTCTCCGATGATGCATGAGTAGTCCACCATAGACCTACGGGTCCGTAGGCAGATGCTAGATCACTACAAGAAATATGTCAACTTGTGACCTTCTGGCAGTGACCCTGGCAGAAATGGTCGTAAAACTACGACCATTTGAGACCAATTGGTCGTAAGCTGTTTGGGGGGCTCCAAACGCGAAACCATAACGACCATTTTGGTCAGAAAGGTCGCAAATTCCTTACACGAAATGGTCGTAAAGCAGACAGCACTGGTGTGCTGCCTTATTTCTAGCCGATCACGACCAATATAGATGGTCACAGCCTTGTAAATTGTGGTGCATTGCTATGACTAGGCGCCACCTCATCAGTTTTGCCTATGTGTCATGTCCATGTGTCAATTGTTGCCCTTGGTTGTGAAGGAGCCTACATTTCTGTCATTCCCAAAATTCCCAAAAAATTCTCATAAATTCTTTGGATCATATCTTCCTCAAATATGTCAAAACCCTTCCTTGCCTAGTTCAAAAATAATTCAGGAATATTCATTTTCCTATTCTGTTCAGAACGACACTTTGTGAAGGAAGTCATATTTATATTTTTTGGATTGCCCTCAAAAATTTTGGGCACTCTTTTCTATCAAAATAATTACCTCATGACAAAATTCAGCTCCATTTGCCTATTAAATCTTCCTCATTAAATTTCCAAAGTTTCTATTTAGCTAGAAGCTTTGTGAAGTAAGTACTAGCTAGGCATCTCCTAATGAGCTGAATTTTTTCCACATATTCTATAAGCCCATATAATAGCTCTCCACAAAATTTTATCCCCATCTAATAATACATGTGAGCTCACCTTCCAATCTTCATTTCTGGTAATATTTTCAATTTATGAAGCAACTATATTTTATATTGCTTTATAATTTCTGAAAATTTACCAAGACATGACCCTACCCATAGAACCTCCCTACACCAAATTTTATCTGATTTTAATGTAGCCAATTTTCCTCAATATTTTTCCTAATTTTCTGTTCAGTGGAGAGCATTGTGAAGGAAGTACCATTTATATTTATCCAAATGGTATGAAATTTGTACAGTTCCTTCATATGCCCATATTACCATCTTCCTCCAAATTGCAGCTCAATCCAATCATCTATGTGCACCCAGCATCAGTTTCTATTTTCTGTCAATAGAAGAGCATTGTGAAGGAAGTACCACTTTGGCATGTACAAATGGTATAAATTTTTTGCAATGCCTTCCTATGCCCAAATTACTATCCTCCACCAAATTGCAGCTCAATCCATTTATTCATTTGAGCCCAGATTCAACATTCATATTTCTGTCCAGTGTGGTATTTTGTAAAGCAAGTGCCACTTAGGCTCCTCCATTTGAGCTGAAAATTTGCCAAGACAGTCCCCTTAGTAGATGATCATCCTCAGCCAAAATCCAGGCCCATTGGCCATGTTCATTTCCCCCACCGCTAATCAAACACTTTGATGCTAATTCATGTTTGAGCTTAGTTTAGTCTCCTCGTGAGATTCTTCTATTGTATTCTTCTTCCTAGCACCTACCGAGGGAGTGACCAACCCATCGGACATGCCTAGGCCGCCCAGAACGCGTGGCAAAGCTAAGGTCACGCGGTGACCACGCGGCTGGCATGCCAGTTTGCGCGCTCTGGAGTTGGGGCCATCGTCCACCGTCCAAACCTTGATTTATCGCCACCAAACCATGTATCTCTGATTAAATAGATACTTATGTACCTAGAAGTTATTTTTCAAAAAAATCATGAGCAAACTATAAGGCAGCTGCAATTCAAATTTGACCCGCTTCTTGCTGAATCGGGTGAAATTTGTCTTTTTCACGAGAGGTGGCTCAAAGCTTTTGACACCCAACCATTTAGTAAATTGTACATTAAATATAACCTAATATTTTATAAAAATGATTCGGTTCAATTTTGCAACAAACATATGGTAGGTCCTTCACAAAAAAACTCATTTTGGGCACTCAAAAAATGGAAAATGAATTTTCCGTCCAAAGAAAATGAACACTTCCTTAGGCAACATTGTTTGTCATTCCAATATGCACCCTTGTGCACAATATGAGATCATTTGAGCAAACTATGCCATGAATGTGGCCATAAGATTGATCATTTGGCTTGAAAGCCACGAATCTTCACACATGATAGCTCATTTTTTAGAACCATTTTTAAAAATAATTGTGTTATTACAAGTTTATTATTTTTCCTGGTAACTTGGTCACATATAATGACACAATGTGAAGATTTTTCAATTTTTTCAAATTTTTTTTTTTTGAATTTTTCATGCCCATTTCAAAATGCGGTCCAAACGGCGGGCATGACCGTTCCTAGCTAGTGGTTGAATCCTGGAAAACTTTTGGTGTTTCTATGATTAAATACATACTTTTGTACCTAGAAATGATTTTTGCAAAAAAAATCATGAGCAAAGTATGAGGCACCTGTAGTTCAAATTTGACCCGCTTCCAACTGAACCAACGGAAATTTATCTTTTTCACGAGAGGTGGATCAAAGATTTTGACACCCAACCATTTGGTCAATTGTACATCAAATATGGTGTAATATTTTCTAAAAATGGTGTGGTGCCATTTTGCAACAAATATTTGGTAGGTCCTTCACAAAAATACTCATTTTGGGCACTCGGAAAATGGAAAAATGAATTTTTCGTTCAAAGAAAATGAAAACTCCCTTATTCAACATTGTTTGCCAATCCAAGAAGCACCCTTGTGCACAATATTAGATCATTTGAACAAACTATGCCATGAATGTAGCCATAAGTTTGATCATTTGGCTTGAAAGCCATCAATCTTCACACATGATAGCTCATTTATGAGAACACTTTTTTTAAAATAATTGTCGTATTCCAAGTTTATTATTTTTCCTGGTAACTTTGTCACATATAATGACACAATGCGAAGGTTTTCCATTTTTTGATTTTTTTTTGAATTTTTCATGCCCGTTTCAAAATGCGGTCAAAACGACGGGCATGACCGTTCCTAGCTAGTGGTTGAATCTTGGAAAACTTTTGGTGTCTCTCTGATTAAATAGATACTTTTTACCTATAAATGATTTTTGCAAAAAATCATGAGCAAAGCATGAGGCAACTATAGTTCAAATTTGACCCGCTTCCAACTGAACCAGCGGAAATTTGTCTTTTTCACGAGAGGTGGATCAAAGATTTTGACACCCAACTATTTGGTCAATTGTACATCAAATATGGTTTAATATTTTCTAAAAATGGTGTGGTGCCATTTTGCAACAAAGATTTGGCAGATCCTTGACAACAATACTCATTTTGGGCACTCAAAAATGGAAAATGAATTTTTCGTTCAAAGAAAATGAAAACTTCGTAAGGCAACATTGTCTTCCATTCCAAGATGCACTTTCGTGCATGATATGCGATCATTTGAACAAACTATGCCAGGAATGTGGCCATAAGATTGATCATTTGGCTTGAAAGCCATGAATCTTCACACATGATAGCTCATTTTTTAGAACACTTTTTTAAAATAATTTCTGTATTACAAGTTTATTATTTTTCCTGGTAACTTGGTCACGTATAATGACACAATGCGAAGATTTTCCAATTTTTTGATTTTGTTTGAATTTTTCATGCCCGTTTCAAAATGCGGTCAAAACGACGGGCATGACCGTTCCTATCTAATGGTCGAATCTTGGAAAACTTTTAGTGTTTCTGTGATTAAATAGATACTTATGTACCTGCAAATGATTTTTGCAAAAAATCATGAGAAAATTATGAGGTAGCCGTAGTTCAAACTTGACCCACTTCCTGCTAAATCGACGGAAATTTGTCTTTTTCACGAGAGGTGGATTAAAACTTTTGACACCCAACCATTTGGTCAATTATTCATCAAATATGGACTAATATTTGATAAAAAATTATTTGGTCCAATTTTGCAACAAATATTTGGTAGATCCAATATTTTACCGCGGTGTTTCATTAAATAGATACTTATTCTTAGTCAATTACGACCAATCTAGATGGTCACAAGGTCATCAAAACGTTTACTGCGATTTGATTGGTTCGGAGACATCTCACACGGATCTTGCATTAAACACCGTCGGATACTCGAGGATCCGACGGCAGTCGTCACCCCCTCACCCTCTCACCCTTCGTCACTCTCATACCCTTCCCGGATCCACGCATCTCACTCTCTTCCAAACCCTAGCTTCCCGTCCCCGGCGGCGGCGCCCTCGTTCCCTCGCACCGCACGTGAGCCGCCTCGAACGCCGCCTCTCCCTCTCGCTATCTCTCTTACTATCCTCGTCTCCCCCAACCCCGGCGACGACCTCGTTACCCTCAACCGCCACCACCCACGTCTCGTGCTACCCATCCCGCCGCCCCTACCCACCGCACCCACTAGCAAACCTTGCTGTCGGGCTCCGCTGGCGCTCTCAACCACCATCGGCGACCTTGCTCCCAAAATCCGCTCTCCCCACCGTCGCCGCCGCCCCGCCACCATCTACCCCCACCTTCTCTCCCTACCTAACCTAGATCGAGCCGTCCATGGTTCTCCCCGACATGCAGCTGTGCTTCCAGATCTTGCACGGATGTAGGCCTCTTCTCCGCAATCAGCTCCGCCCGTCAGATCTGGGGCGCCGGGACAGGAGAAGTGAGGGGGCTGGCCATCAGCTCCGCCCGTCCATGGATTCCTACCCCCCGCCATGGGCCATGGCGACCGAGCAGCTCCAACTGCAGGGCTCAATGGTATGAATCTCTCCCTCCTCCCCTCGTCTTGTCTTCTTCTGCTATCTATCTGACCCCTTTCTCATCTCTCTTTCCAACCAGGACGACACCATGGGAGAGGAACTTGTGCCGTAATGTGCTGTTGCTCGGGAGTGCCGCCATGGACCTCTCTCCTCTGCTTCTTCTCTTCCCCTAACTTTGTCAAGGTGATGGATTTGGTACGAGGACCTCCTTCCCTGCTTCCTATATTAATTTGGTGCTCGATGTGGATCTGGCTATATTTTAGGCATGATTAAATACAAATTTTGCTTCAGCTCTGACTGAAACAACTTGTTGGTTCAGTTTCTCATATGAAGAACAAATATGATCCTGCCTGGTCAGGCGATCCTGCCTGGTCATGTACGTAGTCATAATAAGTAGACTAAATGGAACATTTGTGGACTGTAAGAAAATAGTTACAGTACAAAATATGAATATCTACATCAGTGTGTAAATATGTATGTACGTCACCATATTGTATTTACACAACGGCAAGCTTAAGCAGAACAAATCATCCACTGCTGGCGCGACTGTGTACCCTTCCTCCCGGCGCTCTACTTCTCGCGGAGCGCCTTCGACGCGAGGGGCGTCGCGTGCGCCGACGCCGCCGTTGGCCGCATGGTTGTGTCAGTTCTGTAGTAATAACAATTTAACATGGAACAAGTTCACTCGGTTCACTTGTTGATAACTTCATTATCTCTAATGAGGGGAAATAGTTTCAGTTTTCCTTAATTGCAATGTTGATTGCAGTTTGACAACTTTTTGTTTGGTCGTTGATGTCTTAAACTGTCTTAAAATGTTTATCGGTTACCTGATGTGATACGGTTTATTGTGCCGTTGGGTTGGATCCAAAGTAGGATCAGCAAAGAGGGTCTCTCATTTGATTAGCATATGGTCTCTTGTTCATTTGGTTTTTCTCATGGAGTCATGGTCATGGCCCTGCCGTGAAAAATCCTCACTTCTGTTTAACGAACAATGAATTGCAGATAAGCAAATCATCACATAAAAGTTCTCTAAAAGAAGGAGAGCATGCTAGTGCGTTTATACGTCGAGCAAAATCATCACTTATTGCTATTTATTTTGAGGATTCTTTACAACGCACCCCCTCTGTCATGATTGTACATAGCGTTGGCTGGCACACTGAAGTTATTATAGTTACACTAATGCAGAAAAAGAAAAGCTAGTTGTAGGTGGTTCTGGAGTAGCTTCCTATTGAAGTTTGGCATGCTCCTGTTTGTTTTATTGTTTAGTTAAAACATATTGCTTTTATTGTAGTGTATTAACTCCTGAAATATTTCTTAGATTATTTATGTTTCAGTTCTTTATATTGATCCATTATTTGTTGAATTTCTATGTGGCAGAGAAGTTGCCACTATGGAGAGGCCCTGTAAGAACATCTGCGCGCTGGAGACGGGTTGCGTCGCCCTCATCCCGACGCAACTTCTGCGTCGCCTGCGTCGAACAGGCCGCCAAGGAGGTGGTCGTGCTCTACATGGCGCCCGCCGCCGCCGCCGACCAGGTCGCCTGGGCCAGGGTCGACCAGTTCCACGCCGACAAGATGGGCTACCACGACCGCTTGACCCTGCTCCGCTCCCAAGGCGCCGCCGAGGTGGTCATGTGGGATCCGCTCAAGCAGCTCCTGCTCGCCGTTGACGTCGAAAGCAGGGTCACCCGCTCCATCGCCCCCCTCTCCGGCAGGACGTACTACTCGGATTTCATCCCATACGTCAACTCATACGCTGAGATCTACAGGTATTGTTTTGAGATTAAACTCGATCGAGCCTCCTATACTCTATTCTTGGATCTGATCGGTTTAATTCAGAGATGTAGTGAGACTTTGATGTTTTTGATGTGAAAGCATGTCCACATCTGTAGAACTAGTAGATGGGTGGTGATATCAGCATGCACATTGACTAGATATATACGTGTTAACTATTCCTGTAGTTTTCTGATTTGCAAGTTCATTAGAATCCACTGGACAAAAATTTTCATGACTAAATTTTCTAGTGTGGATATATATTGTCAAGTTTCCTGAAAGTCTCAGTCTGCAATTCTGCAGGTTTTTGATGTGAAACACCTATGCATGGCTAATTGTTTAGATGATACAATTTCCTGAAAGTTGAGCTATTTTATTAACTAATCAAGAACTCCCCTCTTTATGTGAGTAATAGATGGTATTTGTTAGTTCTGTTGAATTTTGTTTTCTGAATATTTCTGATGTGAAAGCATATTTGGACCAGTAGAACTCTGCATGACTGTTTTCTGACTAAATGCTGGTCGGTGGTGTTGACTGTTTTTTGTAGTTATCAGAATTGCATGTTTATTTGGATCCATTGGACCTTTTTGGGACTAACTTAAGTTTGGATTTACATTATTGTCACAACCTTCCAGGAAGGCCCGAGTGAGACTTTGATGTTTCTGAATGACTTTGACATTGACTAGATCTATAGGTGTTGACTGTTCCTGTAGTTTGTTTTCTGATGTGCAAGCTCGTTAGAATTCACTGAACCTTTGCAGGACAAAATTTTCAAGGTGGAGGAGCGGGCAGGCATGGAGGAGGACGCGTCCACGGCCGTCGCGGCTGCTGCGGCAGCGCCGGACTCGTGGGAGACGACCGACCTCGACGGGGCCATGAGCCGCCTACTCCTCTCCTCTTCCTTGGCCTCCGCTGCAGCCACGTGCCGGGTGTCATCCTCGCCCGACCTCGCCGACGACCACCAGGCGGACGTGCAGCAGCAGGCCAACGATCCGGTCGCGCAGGTCGACCAGTTCCTCCGTGAGGCCCTCGAGAAGCCCCGCGAGCGCCTCTCAGGTACCTACCGTCCCACCGGCCTCAATCGTTTATGTGTGTCTGCTCCCTAGTTTCGGCTGCTGTGAGTAGCGCTACCTAGCTAGCTAGCCAGCTTCCAGGTAGAATTTCAGGTGCTTGTGCAGATTGATTTACAAAACCACCTCAATCATGTGTCGGGATACCATTTCTAGAGTATACATGTGTGAAATTGATTCAATGGTCTGCTACTTTCTTTATTTCACCATTCAGTAGTGTATTGCCCGCATGTTTGCAAGTAGCATTGCTTACTATGCTTTCTAGCATGATCCAGCCTTCCCTTTAGTAGCTATAAGAACTACTACCCCCCTGTGACGAACTAAAGAAGAGGATTTTGTTCTTGTTTTGGAGATGGGCTTGTTCTCTTCTCACACACAAGAAACATCTTTTTTACATGTTTGGAGCCGGGGGTAGCTACTTAGCACCAAGTGTTAATGTTTTACAGAACCACCTCAATCATGTTTGCTGCATATGTAGAATAAATTTAAGCATCATCAGCAAACAATGGTTCATCATATGCCTGCTCCATCTTGTTACCCATGGCTGTATATCATTCGAAATCAGGCACAGTACAGCCATGAGACAGATTCAATGGCCTCTTTTTTTCCTGTGTAATTAGTGGTGTAGTTTCTCCTCTATTTATTTCAGTTTGGTTGCTTGATGTGAGATTCAATGGCCCTTTACATATCTTCTGGGTAGTAAAATTGATACTACCAAGGATGCGTGCTAACTTGGAGAGAAGAGAACAGAATATGCCACCCTTCTAGAAGTGGAAACAAAATGTGGCCTATCTGTGATAGAATTTATCTAATTCTGGTCCTTTGTTTACAACATTTGCTTTGGCTTGGTCTAGCTCTGAATCTTGAGTGGCATTGTTCTGCATGACTTGAGTAGTGCTGTTGTTGCGTACATATGTTGTACCACTTGATATACGTTGAATGAGCCATTGAGATTGGTAATTAGTTGGTCTGAATGGCACAATTTAATTGTGTGCAGGCAGGTAGATCCAGAATGCACCATCGTCTAAATGGTCATTTTATTGGTGCAGTTATGTTTTGTTTCATTGATTGCTTTTATTTTGTCCCTAACCATTTTGTTTTATAACATGCAGATGCTGGCATACGTTGTTGTTCCGTCGTGAGGTCCAGGACAAAGAAGTGAAGAAGCATAGCATTCTAGCTCACTGGACCTAGTTATACTTTGATAGATAGTAATATTTTGATATTTAGTTGTGTTTGGGTGGTTTTCAACCTGATGTGAACTATGTTTGATTGTAATGTGCCAAATTTAGTTGTTTGCTCTGTTTGAAGTATCACTGTCGTTTTGGGTCTTCTGATTTAAAAATTTGTTTTCTGTTTACTAGAAAATTGATATTTAAAGATTATGACCTTGAAATTTGGGACCAACTCACCAGAATCCTACAACTGGGACCCATCTGACTAGTGGTCCCATCTTAAAAAACGTAATTGTTGAGGGAAAAAGGCCATGGCCCAAAAATAAAAATGCCGAATTGTTGGGCTTGGCCCATGTAGCTGACAAAAAATATCAAAAATAAATATATTAAATGGGCGAATTAGTGGGCTCGGCCCATATAAAAGGCAGAACTAGACCGTGCTGATTCTAATCTACGACCAATTCATTTGGTCAAAATTTTGCCACATCAGCTTACCACGTTGGATCCGACGTGGCCTGGGCAGGCTGTCAGTAACCAAAACAATTGGTCGTAGAGTCTACGACCTTTTATTTTCGTCGTAACCACCTACGACCATTTCACAAAAAGGTCGTTAAGTTTCATTAAAGACGGCCAGCTTTTGAACATTTGTTTTTGGTCACAAAAAGGTCAAAAATGAAACACAACGACCTTTCAGTGACCAATATGGATGGTAGCAAGTTGACATATTTCTTGTAGTGGATGGCTTCCTCTCTCTCTCTTATGATTCTCAATACAATGGTCTCTTAGAGATCTATTTGATGTAAACTTTTGCGGTGTGTTTGTTGGGATCCGATGAATTTTGAGTTCATGATCAGTTTCTATCCATGAATATTATTTGAGTCTTCTTTGATCTCTTATATGCATGATTACTTATAGCCTCGTATTTCTTCTTTGAATCTTTGGTTTAGTTAGGCCGACTAGATCGATTTTTCTTGCCATGGGAAGAGGTGCTTTGTGATGGGTTTGATCTTGCGGTGTCCTTTCCAAGTGACAGAAGGGGCAGCAAGGCACGCATGTATCGTTGCCATTAAGGATAACAAGATGGGGTCTATTACTACATGAATAGATCTTGTCTACATCATGTCATCGTTCTTATTGCATTACTCCGTTTTCCATGAACTTAATACACTAGATGCATGCTGGATAGCGGTCGATGTGTGGAGTAATATTGGTAGATGCAGGCAGGAGTCGGTCTACTTATCTTGGACGTGATGCCTATATAATGATCATCACCTTGGATATCGCCATGATTATTTGATCTTATATCAATTTCCCAACAGTAATTTGTTCACCCACCGTGCGCTATACTCATGAGAGAAGCCACTAGTGAATCCTACGGGCCCCGGCTCTACTTTTCCAACATATTGCTTTCCGATCTATCTTTTTGTCTCATTGTTTCCAAATCTACAAAACTAAAAAACCCAAAAACATATTGCTGCACTTTTTATTTGCTCTTTTTATTTTGTGTTCTTGAGAGATCTATCTCTCCTATCTATCACTACCTAATCTATCTTTTTACCGTAGAGAGATTGACAACCTTTCTTTCGCGTCGGGTTGCAAGTATTTGTTATATGTGTGCAGGTGCTGCTTATTAGGTGGTGGTGATCCTCTTATTGGTTCGATAACCTTGGTATCATAACTGAGGGAAATACTTACCATCGCTGTGCTGCATCATCCCTTCCTCTTTGGGGAAATACCGATGTAGTCTAAAGCCACGTCAAAGGAATTTCTGGCGCCGTTGCCGGGGAGGAAGCAGTCTCTTCTACGTTCCTATCTAAGGCGCCGAGGAGACTCCATCATCATCTACCAGGTTCCTAATCACAAATCTCATCTCCTTGCAATTACATTATTTGCCATTTGCCTCTCGTTTTCCTCTCCCCCACTTCACCAATTTGCCGTTTTATTTACCCTTTTTTTTGTTTACCTTTTTCTCGTCAGATCTCTTGCCTTGCCATTATGGATAGTTCTTCCTTTATTGCGTGTACTCCCGATAATGAGTTTCTTAATTTTAAGCAAAGGGGAGGGGAGAACTTAAAAGATGCTTGGTATAGGATTTGCGATGCTCATAATAGATCTATCCATAAGCAATCTACCGTTGTTCTTCTTTGCAGTTTTTATGTTGGCATCACCACTTGGTATAGATTCGTCCTTGATACGATTACCGGTGGGAATTTATTGATGTGTCCATCTTTGGATGCTTTTAATGCTATGGGAAGTTTAGTGGGATCACCACCTCTTATGATCAATGAAACAACTTTAACTCTCGAACATGTTATGGAGAGATTAGATGCTATTGAAAAGAAGATGATTACCAAAGAACATCTTGAAAATTTGGATAAGAAAATGCATAATCTTGCTAATAAAATTGGGTCTAAGGCGGGAGATGCTTTTAAATTGTTAAAGGAAAAAGAAACCGTAGTTAACGAAAGGGTAGAAGAGAGTCCTTACCGGATTGATAAGTTGGAGGAGATTTTTAGTAATTTGGGTTCGAATTTTTCTTCTATCAAAACTATTGAAAAAAATCCCATAAAAATTGGCAAGACCACTCAAGTCACTAAGAACAAAGTTGCTACACCTAGTAGTCACAAGGGGGGTCTTAAAATGATTAGTATTCATCCCAACTTTGTTGAAATCATAAGAGACCCTATTTACAAGAATGAATTTTTTGGTTCTCTTCCTAGGAGTGTTGTCATCGAGAATATTCATGCTAAATCCTTGAAGAAATCTAGTTGTGTGATTGAAGAGTTGAAAACCAAAGATGACAATACTTGAATCTATGCGTTATGCCTAGCTAGGGGCGTAAAACGATAGCGCTTGTTGGGAGGAAACCCAATGAATAAATTTATTTTTGCTTTTTCCTTTCTGTTTTTGAGTGTTGACACAATTATGCCTCTGTTATGATTGTGTTTTTATTGTTTATTTAGTGTTTGTGCCAAGTAGAGCCTTTAGGATGATTCATAAGATGAGTAGAAGTGATGCTGAATCTGAAACAGAAACTTTACGTCTAGTATATGAATTTTAATTTTTTTACTGGAACGAGATCTTGATCTGAAATTTTAACACAGTGTTCCTATACAAATTATTTACGTTTTCCTAATTTTTCAGAATTTTTAGAGTTACAGAAGTATAGTTAGAGTACAGATTACTACAGACTGTTCTGTTTAAGACAGATTCTGTTTTCGTTGCATTGTGTGCTTGTTTTGATGAATCTGTGGGTTATATTGAAGGGTATGAGCCATGGTAAAGTTAAAATACAGTAGGTATAATATAATAAAAAAATATGAATGGGTTTGCAACAGCACCTAAATTAGTGATTTGCTTTATTATACTAACGGAACTCACGAAGATTTTGTTGAGTTTTATGTGATTGAAGTTTTCAAGTTTTGGGTGAGATCACGATGGATAAGGAATAAGGAGTGAAAAGAGCCTAAGCTCGGGGATGCTACAACACCCCCAAGATATATTCAAAGAGAAACAAGCAACTAAGCTTGGGGATGCCCCCGAGTGGCATCCCCTCTTTCTTCTAACAACCATCGGTATTTTACTTGGAGCTATATTTTTATTCGTCACATATCATGAGTTTTGCTTGGAGCGTCTTGTATCATTTGAGTCTTTGCTTGCTTTTATTGTTAGTTTGCCGCTTGTATCCTTTCTGAACACACCTATTTGGGAGAGCCAAAACTATGCTATGATTTGTTAGAATTGCTCTCTATGCTTCACTTAAACTTTTTGAGCTATAGAATTGCTCTAGTGCTTCACTTATATCTTTTTGAGGACGGTGTGCTTGGAAATTTTTGTAGAAATACTCTCATGCTTCACTTAGATTAATTTGAGAGTTAGTAAATTTTAAACAAATCCTCTCATGCTTCACTTATATCTTTTTGAGAGTTGAAATCTTTATGCTCATGTGCTTCACTTAGATTTGTTTGAGCTTGTCAAAAAGCAATGGCAATATATGAAACTAGTCCCAAAGTGATAGATATCCAAGGAGGATATAATAAAAACTTTCATGAAGATCATTGGACAAATTAAAATTGATTCCTTGTAATAGTTTTGAAACATGATGATAGTAATATGTGAGTCATGTTAGTGAGTAATTATGCTTTAGTAGGAATATTGGTGTTAAGGTTTGTGATTCCCTATGCATGCACGAAAGTCAATAGTTATGCAATCAAGTTACATCCTACTTATGGTGCATTATTCGGTGTTATTTATGCTCAATGCTCGCTTATGTGAATTTTCGTTTCTTGGTTTGGTTGCTTCTCAACCTATTTGCTAGCCTCCATTTGTACTAAGTAGAAATACTACTTGTGCATCCAAAATCCTTAAACCAAGTTTTGCCTTATGAGTCCACCATACCTACCTATATGCGGTATTTCCATGCCATTCCAATCAAATTTGTATGTGCCATCTCTAAATTTTCAAAATATTTTTTCTCTTTTGTGTGCTCGTACCGCTCATGAAACGGTGGGGAGTGTCCAATATTTTTCCATGCTAGATGTGTTATTCTCAAGATGAGTGTTTATTCACTTGTCATTGCATGAGAGTGCGGCGGTAATAGGGATGCCCATTCCCGAAATGTAAAAGAAAAAATATTTACTTTATGTTGTTAAATAATAAGTTCCTTGGAAAGTGTTGGTATGGAAGGCAACCGTGGATACGGCCCGCCATGGAAAGTGAAAGTTTGGTGGAAAAAGGAATAAACTTTATTTTCTGTTTGGGAACCGCCTATGATATATCTAGCATGGAAAGTATTGTGAGCTACTTTGTCGTTTTCGCTGACAGGAAAGGCATGCCACCCAAAATATTTTTCTCTCTCAATTTAAAACTTGAGCTCTGGCACCTCTACAAATCCCTACTTCCCTCTGCGAAGGGCCTATCTATTTACTTTATGCAATTTTTATTTTTACCTTGAGTCTCCATCTTCTCTTATAAAGCACCAACTAGGGGGCACTATGATCGTACTTGAGCATTGGGCATAGCTAATATTTGAGTGTGTTTCATGAATGGATCAATGATTGAGCATGATGGGCTAGGGATAACTTTCTTTAGTGTTGATATTTTGAAAGACATGGTTGCTTGTTGGCATGCTTGAGTATTGAAGTCATTATGTTAAAACTAGTCTATTGCTTTGAATCATTTCCAAGTCCAAATGTCCATGCTATACAAAAGAAAAGAATATGAGATGAACATGTTAGGCAGCATTCCACATCAAAAATTCTGTTTTTATCATTTACCTACTCGAGGACGAGTAGGAATTAAGATTGGGGATGCTGATACGTCTCCAACATATCTATAATTTTTGCTTGTTCCATGCTGTTATATTATCATTCTTGGATGTTTTACAATCATTTTATAACAACTTTATATCATTTTTTGGGACTAACCTATTGACATAGTGCCAAAGTGTCAGTTGCTGTTTTTTGCTTGTTTTTTTACTTCGCAGAATATCAATACCAAACGGAGTCCAATCGCGAAAAAACTTTTTGGAGATTTTTTCTGGACCAGAAGACACCCAGTGGGCCAAAGAAGTGCCAGGAAGGTGGGTTGTGGAGAGCACAACCCACCAGGGCGCGCCAGGGGGCCTCCGGCGCGCCCTGATGGGTTGTGCCCTCCACGGGGCCCCCCCTCCACCGCCCCTGATGCCTATAAATTCCCAAATATTCAGAAAACCCTAGGGGAGTCTACGAAACACAATTCCAG
This sequence comes from Elymus sibiricus, assembly GCA_039707655.1. NCBI lineage: Eukaryota > Viridiplantae > Streptophyta > Magnoliopsida > Poales > Poaceae > Elymus > Elymus sibiricus. The sequence continues at coordinate 117,137,285 of CM077675.1, forward strand.
CCGCTACAAGTTCCAGAACCTCGAGATCCAATCGAAACATCATCAGGGAGGGGTTCATCCTGTTCATAGGTGCCTCTCCGATGATGCGTGAGTAGTCCAGCATAGACCTAAGAGCCCGTAGGCAGTAGCTAGATGGCTTCCTCTCTCTCTCTCTTATGATTCTCAATACAATGGTCTCTTGGAGATCTATTTGATGTAAACTTTTGTGGTGTGTTTGTTGGGATCCGATGAATTTCGAGTGCATGATCAGTTTCTATCCATGAATATTATTTGAGTCTTCTTTGATCTCTTATATGCATGATTACTTATAGCCTCGTATTTCTTCTTCGAATCTTTGGTTTAGTTAGGCTGACTAGATCGATTTTTCTTGCCATGGGAAGAGGTGCTTTGTGATGGGTTCGATCTTGCGGTGTCCTTTCCCAGTGACAGAAGGGGCAGCAAGGCACGCATGTATCGTTGCCATTAAGGATAACAAGATGGGGTCTATTCCCACATGAATAGATCTTGTCTACATCCTGTCATCGTTCTTATTGCATTACCCCGTTTTTCCATGAACTTAATACACTAGATGCATGCTGGATAGCGGTCGATGTGTGGAGTAATAGTGGTAGATGCAGGCAGGAGTCGGTCTACTTATCTTGGACGTGATGCCTATATAATGATCATCGCCTTTGTTATCGTCATGATTATTTGATCTTCTATCAATTGCCCAAGAGTAATTTGTTCACCCACCGTGCGCTATACTCATGAGAGAAGCCACTAGTGAATCCTACGGCCCCCGGGTCTACTTTTCCAACATATTGCTTTCCGATCTATCTTTTTGCCTCTTTGTTTTCAGATCTACAAAACCAAAAAAACCAAAAAAATATTGCTGCACTTTTTATTTGCTCTTTTTATTTTGTGTTCTTGAGAGATCTATCTCTCCTATCTATCACTACCTAATCTATCTTTTTACCGTAGAGAGATTGACAACCTCTCTTTCGCGTCGGGTTACAAGTATTTATTATTTGTGCGCAGGTGCTGCTTATTGGATGGTGGTGATCCTCCTCCTGGTTAGATAACCTTGGTTTCATAACTGAGGGAAATACTTACCGTCGCTGTGCTGCATCATCCCTTCCTCTTTGGGGAAATACTGATGCAGTCTCAAGCCACGTTGCTACTTCTTGAGCTTGCGTTGGTTTTCCCTTGAAGAGGAAAGGGTGATGCAGCAAAGTAGATAAGTATTTCCCTCAGTTGTTGAGAACCAAGGTATCAATCCAGTAGGAGATACAAGCAAGTCCCCAATCTTCGCACCTACACAAACAATCAAACTCTTGCACCGAACGCACAAAGGGGTTGTCAATTCCTTCACGGTTATTTGCAAGGATGAGATCTGATAGAGATAGATATAAAAGATTGCTAAAACGAAAAGTAAAACAAAAGTAAAAAGATTGCACCAAAGTATTTTTGGTATTTTTGGTTTATAGATCTGGAAATATAATATGGAAAATAGACCCGGGGGCCATAGGTTTCACTAGAGGCTTCTCTCATGAAGGAAAATAATACGGTGGGTGAACAAATTACTGTCGAGCAATTGATAGAAAAATGCATAGTTATGACGATATCGAAGGCAATGATTATGCATATAGGCATCATGTCCATGTCAAGTAGACCGAAACGATTCTACATCTACTACTATTACTCCACACATCGACCGACTCCTGCCTGCATCTAGAGTATTAAGTTCATGAAGAACAGAGTAACGCATTAGGTAAGATGACATGATGTAGAGGGATAAACTCAAGCAATATGATGAAAACCCCATCTTTTTATCCTCGATGGCAACAATACAAATACATGCCTCGCTACGCCTACTTTGTCACTGGGTGAGGACACCGCAAGATTGAACCCAAAACTAAGCACTTCTCCCATTGCAAGAATTACCAATCTAGTTGGCCAAACCAAACCAATAACTCGAAGAGACTTGCAAAGATATGAAATTATGCATATAAGAATTCAGAGAAGATTCAAATAATATTCGTAGATAATCTGATCATAAACCCACAATTCATCGGATCTTGACAAACACACCGCAAAAGAGTATTACATCGGATAGATCTCCATGAAGATCATGAAGAACATGGTATTGAAGAACAAAGAGAGAGAAGAAGCCATCTAGCTACTAGCTATGGACCCAAAGGTCTGTGGTGAACTACTCACGCCTCATGGGAGGGGCAATGGAGTTGATGTAGATGCCCTCCGTGATCGAATCCCCCTCCGGCAGATTACCGGAAAAGGCTCCAAGATGGGATCTCACGGGAACAGAGGCTTCCGGCGGCGGAAAAGTATTATCGTGGCTCTCTTTGGTATTGGGGGAATATTTGGGAATTTATAGGCCGAAGAATAGGGTTAGGAGGCCTGCTGGGGGGCCACAAGCCAGGAGGGCGCGCCCTCCCTAGGGGCGCGCCCTGGTGGCTTGTCGCCTCCCGACAGGTCTCCTGCCTTCATCTCCAAGTCTGGTAAGTTTCTTCTGGTCCAAGAAAAATCATCCCGAAGATTTTATTCCGTTTGGACTCCGTTTAATATTCCTTATCTACAATACTCAAAAACAAGGAAAAAACAGAAACTGGCACTAGGCTCTAGATTAATAGGTTAGTCCCAAAAATAATATAAAATAGCATATTAATGCATATAAAACATCCAAAACAGATAATATAATAGCATGGAACAATCAAATATTATAGATACGTTGGAGACGTATCAAGCATCCCCAAGCTTAATTCCTGCTCGTCCTCGAGTAGGTAAATGATAAAAACAGAATTTTTGATGTGGAATGCTACCTAACATATTTATCCATGTAATATTCTTTATTGTGGCATGAATATTCAGATCCGCAAGATTCAAAACAAAAGTTTAATATTGACATAAAAACAGTAATACTTCAAGCATACTAACAAGGCAATTGTGTCCTTTCGAAATAACATGGCCTCAGAAAGCTATCCCTACAAAATCATATGGTCTGGCTATGCTCCATCTTCCCCACACAAAGTATTTAAATCATGCACAACCCCGATGACAAGTCAAGCAATTGTTTCACACCTTTTATGTTCTCAAACCTTTTCAACTCTTACACAATACATGAGCGTGAGCCATGGATATAGCACTATAGGTGGAATAGAATATGGTGGAGGTTGTGAGGAAAAAGGAGAAGATAGTCTCACATCAACTAGGCATATCAACGGGCTATGGAGATGCCCATCAATACATATCAATGTGAGTGAGTAGGGATTGCCATGCAACGGATGCACTAGAGCTATAAGTGTATGAAAGCTCAAAAAGAAACTAAGTGGTTGTGCATAATGATGAAAAATTCCACTAGTTATATGAAAGTGACAAAATAGGAGACTCTCTATCATGAAGATCATGGTGCTACTTCGAAGCACAAGTGTGGAAAAAGATAGTAGCATTGTCCCTTCTCTCTTTCTCTCATTTTTTTTGGTGGGCATCTTTGGCCTCTTTTTTTTTATTTGGGCTTCATGGGCCTCTTTTATTATTTGTAAAGTCCGGAGACTCATCCAAACTTGTGAGGGAATCATAGCTTCCATCATCCTTTTCTCTCACGGGACAATGCTCTAATAATGAAGATCATCACACTTTTATTTACTTACAACTCAAGAATTACAACTCGATACCTAGAACAAAATATGACTCTATATGAATGCATCCGGTGGTGTACCGGGATGTGCAACAATCTAGCCTAGCAAATGACATCAAAAAACGGACAAGCCATGAAAACATCATGCTAGCTATCTTACTATCATGCAAAGCAATATGAAAATGATGGTGCGTGTCATGAAAAATGGAACGGTGGGAGTTGCATGGCAATATATCTCGGAATGGCTATGGAAATGCCATAATAGGTAGGTATGGTGGCTGTTTTGAGGAAGGTATATGGTGGGTTTAATGCACCGGCGAAAGTTGCGCGGTACTAGAGAGGCTAGCAAAGGTGGAAGGGTGAGAGTGCGTATAATCCATGGACTCAACATTAGTCATAAAGAACTCACATACTTATTGCAAAAGTCTATTAGTTATCGAAGCAAAGTATTAGACGCATGCTCCTAGGGGAGAGGTTGGAAGGAGTTAACCATCGCGCACTCCCGACCCTCACACAAAGGATGACAATCATTAAACAAATCATGCTCCGACTTCGTTACATAACGGTTCACCATACGTGCATGCTACGGGAATCACAAAATTTAACACAAGTATTTATACCAATCCACAATTACTCACTAGCATGACTCTCATATCACCATCTTTATATCTCAAAACTATATGCAAGGAATCAAACTTCTCATAGTATTGAATGCACTTTATATGAAAGTTTTTATTATATCCCTCTTGGATGCCCATTATATTAGGACTAAATTCATAACCTAAACCAATTACCATGCTGTTTAAGGACTCTCAAAATAATATAAGTGAGGTACGAGAGTTCAAGTATTTCTGTAAAACAAAACACCACCGTGCTCTAAAAAGATATAAGTGAAGCACTAGAGCAACATTGCCTAGCTCAAAAGATATAAGTGAAGCACAAAGAGTATTCTAATAAATTCACGATTAATGTGTGTCCCCCTCAAAAGATGTGTACAGCAAGGATGATTGTGGCAAACTAAAAAGCAAAGACTCATATCATACAAGACGCTCCAAGCAAAACACATATCATGTGCTGAATAAAAATATAGCCTCAAGTAAATTTACCGATGGATTGAAGACGAAAGAGGGGATGCCTTCCGGGGCATCCCCAAGCTTAGGCTCTTTGGTATCCTTGAATATGGCTTGGGGTGCCTTGGTCATCCCCAAGCTTAGGCTCTTGCCACTCCTTATTCCATAGTCCATCAAATCTTTACCCAAAACTGGAAAACTTCACAACACAAAACTCAACAGAAAACTCGTATGATCCGTTAGTATAAGAAAAATAAATCACCACTTTAGGTACTGTTGTGAACTCATTCTTTATTTATATTGGTGTAATATCTACTTTATTCCAACTTCTCCATGCTTCATACTCCCCGATACAACCCATAGATACATCAAAATAAGCAAACAACACAAAGAAAACAGAATCTGTCTAAAACAGAATAGTCTGTAGCAATCTATAGACTTTGAATACTTCTGTAACTCCAAAAATTCTGAAAACTTAGGAAAATCAGGGAAATTTGTATATCAATCTTGTGTAAAAATTTCAGACACATTCGACGCTCTGGTGAATTTATAAAATTCCTGGACTGAGCGCAAAAGTTTCTGTTTTTCAGCAAAATCAAGTCACAATCACCGTAGACCATCCCAAAGGTCTTACTTGGCTCAAACACTAATTAAAACAATAAAACACAATTACTACAGAGGTAATAATGTGTAAAGCACTCAAAAACAGAAGCAAAAAACAAAAGCATAAAAAATAAAATTGGGTTGCCTCCCGACAAGCGCTATTGTTTAACGCCCCTAGCTAGGCGTAACGCAATAGATCTAGGTAATGTCATCTTTGGTATGCAATCCATAAGTAGCTCTCATAATATATTCATAAGGTAATTTTATTTTCTTTCTAGGAAAGTGTTCCATGCCTTTCCTTAATGGAAATTGGAATCTAATGTTTCCTTCTTTCATATCAATAATTGCACCGATCGTTCTAAGGAAAGGTCTACCAAGAATAATAGGACATGTAGGATTGCAATCTATATCAAGAACAATGAAATCTACAGGCACATAATTACTATTTGCAACAATAAGAACATCATTAATCCTTCCCATAGGTTTCTTAATGGTGGAATCCGCTAGATGCAAATTTAAAGAGCAATCATCAAATTCATGGAAACCTAGCACATCACATAAAGTTTTCGGAATCGTGGAAACGCTAGCACCCAAATCACACAAAGCATGGCACTCATAATCTTTAATTTTAATCTTAATAGTAGGTTCCCACTCATCATAAAGCTTCCTAGGTATAGAAACTTCCAACTCAAGTTTTTCTTCAAAAGATTTCATCATAGCATCCACGATATGTTTAGTAAAAGCTTTATTTTGATTATAAGCATGCGGAGAATTCAACATGGATTGCAACAAGGAAATACAATCAATCAAAGAACAACTATCATAATTGATGTCCTTGAAATCCAAAAGAGTGGGTTCATTGCTATTTAAAGTTTTGACCTCTTCAATCCCACTTTTATCAATCTTAGCATTAAGATATATAAACTCTGAATCATTGGGACGCCTTTTAACTAAAGTTGACTTATCTCCAGTCCCATCTTTATCAAGATTTATATTAGAAAACAAAGATTCAATAGGAGTCACATCAATCACTTTAAGATCTTCATCATTTAAAGATTCTGGCTTCGTGGCCATTTTATTGACTAAGGTAGCTTGTTTATCAGAAATTTGGCCTACTAAGTTTTCAAGGTGAGCAAACTGAGATTTCAAACCATAAAATTCCTTAGTCATATCATCAAGTTCTTTATTCATGAATTCCAGCATAAACTTTTGTTCTTTAAGCTCGTTCCTAAAGAAATTATTATGGTCAAATTGGAGCGACATGAAGCCCTTAGCATTATTCTTTATTCATGTATTCCAGCATAAACTTTTGTGATGGGTACTTGGTAGGCTTGATGTAGATCTCCCCGGCAACGGCGCCAGAAATTGGCAAGTTGATGGGAGAGTTCTTGTCTTGACTTGCTATGTATCTTCCCCGGCAACGGCGCCAGAAATCCTTCTTGCTACTTCTTGAGCTTGCGTTGGTTTTCCCTTGAAGAGGAAAGGGTGATGCAGCAAAGTAGATAAGTATTTCCCTCAGTTGTTGAGAACCAAGGTATCAATCCAGTAGGAGATACAAGCAAGTCCCCAATCTTCGCACCTACACAAACAATCAAACTCTTGCACCCAACGCAAAAAGGGGTTGTCAATCCCTTCACGGTTATTTGCAAGGATGAGATCTGATAGAGATAGATATAAAAGATTGCTCAAACGAAAAGTAAAACAAAAGTAAAAAGATTGCAGCAAACTATTTTTGGTATTTTTGGTTTATAGATCTGAAAATATAATATGGAAAATAGACCCGGGGGGCATAGGTTTCACTAGAGGCTTCTCTCATGAAGGAAAATAATACGGTGGGTGAACAAATTACTGTCGAGCAATTGATAGAAAAGCGCATAGTTATGACGATATCCAAGGCAATGATTATGCATATAGGCATCATGTCCATGTCACGTAGACCGAAACGATTCTGGATCTACTACTATTACTCCACACATCGACCGACTCCTGCCTGCATCTAGAGTATTAAGTTCATGAAGAACAGAGTAACGCATTAGGTAAGATGGCATGATGTAGAGGGATAAACTCAAGCAATATGATGAAAACCCCATCTTTTTATCCTCGATGGCAACAATACAAATACGTGCCTCGCTACCCCTACTTTGTCACTGGGTCAGGACACCGCAAGATTGAACCCAAAACTAAGCACTTCTCCCATTGCAAGAATTACCAATCTAGTTGGCCAAACCAAACCAATAACTCGAAGAGACTTGCAAAGATATGAAATCATGCATATAAGAATTCAGAGAAGATTCAAATAATATTCTTAGATAATCTGATCATAAACCCACAATTCATCGGATCTCGACAAACACACCTCAAAAGAGTATTACATCGGATAGATCTCCATGAAGATCATGAAGAACATGGTATTGAAGAACAAAGAGAGAGAAGAAGCCATCTAGCTACTAGCTATGGACCCGAAGGTCTGTGGTGAACTACTCACGCATCATCGGAGGGGCAATGGAGTTGATGTAGATGCCCTCCGTGATCGAATCCCCCTCCGGCAGATTACCGGAAAAGGCTCCAAGATGGGATCTCACGGGAACAGAGGCTTCCAGCAGCGGAAAAGTATTATCGTGGCTCTCTTTGATATTGGGGGAATATTTGGGTATTTATAGGCCGAAGAATAGGGTTAGGAGGCCTGCTGGGGGGGCACAAGCCAGGAGGGCGCCCCCCCCTAGGGGCGCGCCCTGGTGGCTTGTCGCCTCCCGACAGGTCTCCTGCCTTCATCTCCAAGTCTGGTAGGTTTCTTCTGGTCCAAGAAAAATCATCCCGAAGATTTTATTCCGTTTGGACTCCGTTTAATATTCCTTATCTGCAATACTCAAAAACAAGGAAAAAACAGAAACTGGCACTAGGCTCTAGATTAATAGGTTAGTCCCAAAAATAATATAAAATAGCATATTAATGCATATAAAACATCCAAAACAGATAATATAATAACATGGAACAATAAAAAATTATAGATACGTTGGAGACGTATCACGCGTCAGTAGTAGATCATATCCTAGGGACTACGCACACAACCAGGAGCAAGAGTATTGTACCATATCTTAGCATCACCCTTTAATGAGAACGGAAATAATTTAAGAATATAGTAATAGCAAATCTTCTCATCATGAGCAAAGAGGGTGGCTATATCATTCAACTTAGTAAGATGTGCCACTACAGTTTCAGTTTCATAGCCATGGAAAGGATCAGATTCAACCAAAGTAATTAACTCTGGGTCGACAGAGAATTCATAATCCTTATCGGTAACAAAGATAGGTGAAGTAGCAAACTTTGGATCACATTTCATTCTAGCATTCAAAGTCTTTTCCTTATACTTGCGTAGTAATTTCTTAAGATCATCTCTATCCTTACAAGAAAGGATTTCTCCAGCTATCTCCTCATCCATAACATAACCTTCAGGTATCTTAGGCATTTCAAATCTAGGAGACCTAGGTCTAATAGGTGTTTCATAGTTCTCAGTTTCAAAGACTTCATCAGTTTCAGTAATCTCATCAGTTTCAATAATTTCATTCTCTTTAGCTCTAGCAATTTGTTCATCAAGAAATTCACCTAGTGGCACATTATCATCAAGCATGGTACTAGCATCATCATAAGCATCATTCATAGCAGAAGTAGCATCATCAATAACTTGCGACATATCAGGATTAATAGCATGTGGTGGTTTTGCAAGCTTACTCATAACCGAAGGTGAATCAAGTATAGAGCTAGATGGCAATTCCTTACCTCCCCTCGTCTTAGAGGGAAAATCTTGGTTCTTGTATGATTCAGATTCTTCATAGTTATCAATTGATATAAATCCCAAGTGACTCAACAAATATAGCTATGCTCCCCGGCAACAGCGCCAGAAAAAGGTCTTGATAACCCACAAGTATAGGGGATCGCAACAGTTTTCGAGGGTAGAGTATTCAACCCAAATTTATAGATTCGGCACAAGGGGAGCCAAAGAATATTTGCAAATATTAGCAGTTGAGTTGTCAATTCAACCACACCTAGAGATTAAATATCTGCAGAGTGATCAGTGGCACAGTAGTATGATAGTTTTGATAGCAGTAGTAGCAGTAACAGTAACGGTAACAGTGATAGCAATAGTTTTGTAGCAAGTGTAACCGTAGCAGTAGCAATAATAACTCAGCAAGAACAATATGTGGAAAACTCGTAGGCACTGGATCAGTGAACTCGTTGGATAACATTCATCATGTAACAATCATAACCTAGGGCGACACAGAACTAGCTCCAGTTCATAAATGTAATGTAGGCATGTATTCCGTAAATAGTCATACGTGCTTATGGAAAAGAACTTGCATGCCATCTTTTGTCCTACCCTCCCGTGGCAGCGGGGTCCATAAGGAAACTAAGGGATATTAAGACCTCCTTTTAATAAAGAACCGGAACAAAGCATTAACACATAGTGAATACATGAACTCCTCAAACTACGGTAATCACCGGAAAGTATCCCGACTATTGTCACTCCGGGGTTTACGGATCATAACACATAGCAGGTGCATATGACTAGCAAGATCGGATCAAGAACATAGATATAATGGTGATAACATAAAGGGTTCAGATCTGAAATCATGGCACTCGGGCCCTAGTGACAAGCATTAAGCATGGCAAAGTCATAGCAACATCAATCTCAGCACATAGTGGATACTAGGGATCAAGCCCTAACAAAACTAACTCGATTACATGATGAATCTCATCCAAATCCTCACCGACCAGCAAGCCTATGAAAGAATTACTCACTCCCGGTTGGGAGCATCATGGAATTGGCGATGGAGAAGGGTTGACGATGACGAAGACCGAAGATTCCCCTCTCCGGAGTCCCAAACGGACTCCAGATCTGGCCTCCCGATGAAGAACAGGAGGTGGCGGAGCTCCATCTCGTGAAACGCGATAAAACTTCATCTCCTATTTTTTCTCCGAAAATAGGAATTTATAGTGCTGGAATTAGGGTCAGTGGGGCCACGAGGTGGGCACAACCCACGAGGGCGCGCCTGGAGGGGATGGTGCGCCCTGGTGTATCATGCCCAACCAGGGCACCCCCTCCGGCGGTTCTTGGCTCCATTATAAATCTCCAAAAAGTTTCGTCCAGTTCCGAGAACTTTTGTTTCTGCACAAAAAACAACACCATGGTAGTTCTGCTGAAAACAGCGTCAGTCCGGGTTAGTTTCATTCAAATCATGCAAATTAGAGTCCAAAACATGAGCAAAAGCGTTAGGGAAAGTAGACACGACGGAGACGTATCAGTAGGGTGAGACAAGTCTAGCACTAATAGGCAATCAAATCAAAGATATCTCCCCCTTTGGGTAAGCATAAGCTTAGATGTACTTAGATATTCTCCCCTTTTGGTATATTCTTCCCCTTGATGTTCTCCCCCTATATACAAGCATAAGCTTTGATATTCTCCCCCTTAGTATATATCTCCCCCTTTGGTATGAGCATAAGATTTGAAGCTTTGATATTTCTCCCCCTTTGGCATTAATTTCCAAAAAGGGTCACACAAAGGGTCAGATAAAGGGACCATTGAGAACATTTGAGACTAAGGGATCCTTGAAGACTTTTTCTCCCCCTTTTAACATCTGAAAAGCTCTTTAGAATTTCACCCCCTTTGATATAGGGATCCTTGAATAAAGTTTCTCCCCCTTTGAGTAAAAGTTTTTTTACAAAGGGATCCTCGAAGAAATGAAGATTTGCTAGATTTGACAAATAAGATAGCAAAATCGGTTGCTTAGAGCTACATGAGTCGGTGGAACCGATATAAGGTTGTGCAGCTTATCTGCTTAATCGGTGACGCCGAGTTATTCGAATGAGAGGCTCCGAAAGGCAAAACAGAAACTTGGCAAAGTTTGTCAAAGGTATTTTTCAAAAAGTCTCAACAGAAGAAAATGATTGCAGAGAATTTGAAAAAGAATTTACAAGAAATTATTCAACTAGATGGAAATTGAGTGGTTCCAAGAGATCATGCAACTTATAGATGAACCAATCAAGATACTTCATCTAGATGATGGGCGGTGACCAGGTCACCTATATTGACTTAAGGAGCCAAGCAAGAATACTTGAGCATAGGTCATACTCTACGTTAAGCTCAAAATGGGATTGCCATTTTTCGATTAAGCATTTTAATGTTTTCAAATCACTTGAGTTGCTTTAGCTCATGACTTGGAGTAAAGCTATTTCAAGGATATGATCACATACCTTTGAGAGATGTTAATGACATGGCATGTAGGAGAACTTCTTTTGGATGCTCGAAGTTGATGAAGATCATCTTGAGTTGAGAGCAATCCTTGATCGTTTTGGTTCTCTTTTCACATACATGGGTTAGTCATGCAAGGAAGAACAAGATATATCCAAATGACAAGAATGAAGTTTGTTTATCAAGTCGTTGTCAAGGATATAGTTTGTGTTGTCTTCTTCCTTCCATCATCAAAGAAGGGTTGTGGATACTTGGCCATGACAAGATTTCTTGTGATATGAGTTGATGGCAATCTTGTGGAGTGTAGTTCTTATAAGTACCTACAAAAGGTTAGATGCAATACAAGGGAGCATATATTTCCCAGGTATAAGATAGTGTCATATCAAGCGTAACATGGAATGGTCATGTAAGCTCATGCCCTTGCATGCAGCCGAGTGAGTCTAGCTCAAGTTTGAAGCATCAATGATGTTCAACTCACTCCTCAAGTGACAAAACACTTTCTCATCAAGTGGCTCAGTAAAGATATCGGCCAATTGTTGTTGGTACGAACATGTTTGAGATTAATGCCTCCTTTAGCAACATGATCACAAATGCAATGATGACGAACTTGAATATTTTAGTTCGATAATGTTGCACGGGATTATGAGCAATTTTAATAGCACTCTCATTGTCACACAACAATGGAACGTGTCTCACATGGATTCCATAATCCTTAAGAGTTTGAGTCATCCATAGCAATTGAGCACAACATGATCCGGCGGCAATGTATTCCGCTTCGGCGGTAGATAGAGATACCGAGTTTTGTTTCTTTGATGACCAAGACACAAGAGATCTACTAAGAAATTTACATGTACCCGAGGTGGATTTTCTATCAACCTTATCTCTGGTATAGTCCGAGTCGGAATAGCCAACAAGGTTAAAAGAAGATCCCTTGGGATACCATATGCCAAAGTTTGGTGTTTGTATCAAGTATCTCACAATTCTTTTCACGGCCTTTAGATGACACTCTTTAGGAGCGACTTGATATCTAGCGCACATGCACACACTAAGCATAATATCGGGACGAGAGGCACATAGATATAGCAATGCATCAATCATTGATCAATAAACCTTTTGATCAACGGGTTTGTCCTCCTTGGTGAGGTCAACATGTCCACTAGTAGCCATAGGAGTTTTCATACCTTTACACTCTTGCATGTTGAACTTCTTGATCAAGTCCTTGGTATACTTGGTTTGAGAGATGAAAGTTCCTTCTCTCGTTTGCTTGATTTGCAAACCAAGGAAGAATTTCAGCTCACACGTCATGGACATCTCATACTTCTCGGACATCAACCTTCCAAATCTTTCACTAAATTGCGGGTTAGTAGATCCAAAGATAATATCATCCACATAGATTTGACACACAAATAATTCACCATTAACTCTCTTAGTGAATAAGGTTGCGTCAATTTTTCCAACTTCAAAACCTTTTTCAATAAGAAACTTCGTTAAGCATTCATACCAAGCACGTGGGGCTTGCTTAAGTCCATAAAGTGCTTTACGAAGCTTGTAAACGTGATTAGGTTTCTTAGGATTCACAAAACCAGGGGGTTGTTTAACATACACCTCTTCCTCAATCTCACCATTTAAAAATGCAGTTTTAATATCCATTTGATAAAGTGTGATATCATGGTGATTAGCATAAGCAAGAAGAATGTGGATAGCTTCAAGTCTAGCAACGGGGGCATAAGTCCCATTGTAGTCCATACCTTCGACTTGGGTGTAGCCTTGAGCCACAAGACGCGCCTTGTTGCGTAAGACTTGACCGTCTTCGTTTTGTTTGTTCCGAAACACCCATTTGGTTCCGATGATGTTTTGCTCGTCTTTGGGCTTCTCCACTAGTGTCCACACTTCGTTCCTCTCGAAGTTGTGTAGCTCCTCGTGCATAGCATTCACCCAATCCGGGTCCCGAAGAGCTTCTTCTACCTTCAAAGGCTCAATACTAGAGATGAACGAATAATGCTCACAAAATTTAGCTAGTCGAGTTTTAGAGCGAGTTATCCTTCCGGTTTGTATGTCACCAAAGATTTGCTCTAAAGGATGATTTTTGTTCACGCTTGCTCGAACTCGGGGTAGATTTTGCTTGTTGGATGGTGGAGCTTCTTCATCATCATCTTCATCTTCGTTGTTGTTGAAGGTGTCATTCCCTTGAGGTGGTGGTGAAGATGGTTGTGGTGGATCATCGTGATGAACTTCTTCGTCCTCTTCATCTTGTCGTGTACCGCTTGTGGATGCCTCCATGTCATGTTGAGGTTCGCCTTGATGCGAAGTAGGGGCTTCCACTTGGGTTGATGAAGTACTTGCCTTCACCTCCATGGGACGAATCTTGCCGATGGACAAGTCTTGGATAGCTTCCGAAGGTTCCTTGTCTCCTACATCATTTGGCAATTGTTCGACTTGTGAACCATTAGATTCATCAAACTTCACATCTACCGTCTCTTCAACTTTTTGAGTGAAGTTGTTGTAGACACTGTAAGTGTGAGAGTTTGATCCGTAACCGAGTAGGAAACCTTCATGAGATTTAGGAGCAAATTTAGAACGACGATGCTTATCAAGAATGTAACACTTGGAACCGAATACCCGAAAGTATCCAACTTGGGGCTTGTTACCGGTGAGTAGCTCGTATGCCGTTTTACCGAGAAGCTTGTGTAGATAGAGTCGGTTCGTAGCATGACAAGCTATTTCCACGACTTCTGCCCAAAAGTGTCTTGGTGTCTTGTATTCGTCAAGCATCGTTCTAGTCATCTCTATAAGAGTTCGGTTCTTCCTCTCAACAACTCCGTTTTGTTGAGGTGTGTACGTAGCCGAGAACTCATGTGAAATCCCTTCTTTGTCAAGAAAGGAATCCACATTCGTGTTCTTGAACACCGATCCGTTGTCGCTCCGAACTTTCTTGATCTTCACTTCAAACTGATTTTGAGCCTTGCGAGCGAAGTTCTCGAAGATCTTTTGCACCTGTGGCTTATCATCAAGAAAGAATACCCACGTAAATCTGGAAAAATCATCAACTATAACTATACCAAAGGAATTTCCACCAAGGCTCTTGTAAGCATTGGGACCAAAAAGATCCATATGAAGCAACTCGAGTGGTCTCCTGGTAGTCATGATATTCTTTACGGGATGACTTCCACCTACTTGCTTTTTAGCTTGACAAGCACTACAAAGTCTATCTTTGTCAAAGCTAACATCTTTAACACCAAGTATATGATCACCTTTGATTAGCTTGTCTAAATTACGCATACCAACATGTCCTGGTCTTCTATGCCAAAGCCAACCTTTAGAGGATTTTGCAATAAGACAAGTGCGAGGTTTGGATCTCTTAGTGAAATCAACAATGTATAGATCACCTCTACGGAAACCGGTAAAGACCATGCTATGATTATCTTGACGAAACACTTGGCAATCTACTTTGGTAAATAGCACATTGAAACCGAAGTCGGCAAGTCTAGATATGGAAAGAAGATTGTAGCCAAGGGATTCAACAAGCATGACATTTTGAATAGAGCTATCATGGGATATGGCCACCTTACCAAGACCGAGTACCTTACCCTTGGAGTTGTCTCCAAAAGTCACATACCTTCGCGGTCCATGGTTTGGTGTGATCTCTTGAAACATGTCTATATCTCCGGTCATATGATCGGTGCATCCACTATCGAGAATCCACTCTTTTCCTCCGGACATGTAATCCTTGAAGTTTTCCATGAGACTTAGATTCTTCATAGTCTTCTCATACTCGATGTCGAACAACTCATCTTCATCATAGTAGCCATGTTCCACATTGTCATCATCAAGTGGGAAATTCTTGTCATAAGAAGCAAGAGATTCGTTAGATTTTTGATCATGACAATGTTCAAGTTTATGAATGTGAATGGCTTCAACAATGATGTTTTTGATAGTTATGACATCTCCTTTAGCACGCATGAGGTCTCTAAGCTCAAATAGATAGTCATCAAACTTAGCATCACTAGGCATCATTTTGTGAAAGACAATAGTCTTATGAAGAATTTCATCAAGATTACTTAATGAATAATTTGGATATTGTTTCTCCAAATCATTCCACAAAGTATAAGTACATTCAAAATTCTTCATTTGATCAAACACAATTCTAGGGAATCCTCTAATGATAAGATTAACAGTTCTAAGATTGCATAGCATATCAATTTCCTCTTCGTGTGTGGGATGTAAAGGATCAATGGGAGGTACATGTGGGTTCTTAACATACTTGCTCAAATGTAATTCATTGAATAACTCAAGCATCTCATATTTCCATTGACTATAGTACTCCCCATAGAGAACGGGCACTCTACAACTAAGACTCCCCAAACTAGACACATCCATCTTCCTCCAACGGTGATGAAACCGAAGCTTTGGAGACCAAAGCTCTGATATCAATTGTGGGATCGCTAGAAGGGATGTCTAGAGGGGGGGTGAATAGACTAATTGACAAATTAAAAATCTAACCTTTTCCCAAGTTAATTGGTTGGCAGATTTTAGCAATTCTAACAAGTCTAATGCACACTGCACATGCTAGTCAACAAGTATGGCAGCGGAAAGTAAAGACAAGCATATGTAAGAGAGTAGAGATAGGAAGATCAAACGCAATTTGGAGACACGAAGATTTTTCCCGTGGTTCCGATAGGTGGTGCTATTGTACGTCCACGTTTATGGAGTCTTCAACCCACGGAGGGTAGCGGTCGCGAGAGTCCACAGAGGGCTCCACCCACAAGGGGTCCACGAAGTAGCAACCTCGACTATTCCATAACGGCTTCCGTCCACGAAGGTCTAGCCTCACTATGGGTAGATCTTCACGAAGTAGGCGATCTCCTTGTCCGTACAAACTTCTTGGTTCAACTGCACAACACGAAGTAGGAGGCTCCCAAGCAACACCTAACCAATCTAGGAGGCACCGCCCTCCAAAAGGTAATAGATGCGATAGGAACAATGAACTCCTTGCTCTTGTGTTTCAAATGATAGTCTCCTCAACACTCAATCACTCTCTCACAGATTTGGCTTGGGTAGAAGAGATTGATTGGATGGAAAGCAACTTGGGGAGGCTAGAAATCAAGATCCATATGGTTGGAGTGGATGATCTTGACCTCAACACAAGAATAGGTGGTTCTCTCTTACAAATTTGGATATGAGAAGTCTAGGTCTGTTCTGAGTGCTTCTCTTGCGAGTGGGATGTGGTGGAGGGTATATATAGGCATCTCCAAAAATCCAACCGTTACAACATTATTGCCCAACTCGATGAAACCGACGTGAAAACTCGGTTGTACCGACTAGTGCAAAATGTGGCAACTTTGGCGTTTTTGGTGAGACCGATATAGAATTCTCAGTGGTACCGATATGAGTGGCCGAGGGCAGTTACACAACTCGGTGAGACCGATTCACAATTCTCGGAAATTCCGATTCTTGTAAATGAGGTAACAGAAAGTTGGTCACTGAAACTCGGTTGCACCGATATGAAACTTGGTAGTACCGAGAGGTAGGTTTTGGCTAGGGTTTCTGTCTAGGGTTTTGACGCGGTGTAGCCGGTAGGAAATTGTTGGTGGGACCGATTTTGAGTGGTAGGGTCTAAGATAGAATATTTGTGGGAGAGCTTGTGAGTGTATTTGGTGGCTGTCACTTGATCATTTTGAGCATTTCATTCACCATTACCTCACCCCCTTTTGATAGTATTGGCTTTCCTATGGACTCAAAGTGATTTCTAACAAAGTAAAATGTAGAGTCTTCATGCTTGTAGCTTGGCCAATCCTATTCCTTGCATCTTGGGGTATCCTCACAATCTTTTAGCCAATACTCCATGTGGACTAAACCTGAAATAAACTAGGTAGAGCTATTAGTCCAAGAGACAATGTATGTTGTCATGAATTATCAAAACCACCAAGGGAGCATATGTGCTTTCAGACTCGGCATACCTCTGAGATTCCCTCGCCTCCTCAAGATCTTTGTGCGGTTGGCCTATGGACTCGACTGCTATATGGCAATCTTTCATTAGAAAAAAAATGCCAAAAATAGTTTTGCATAATGAAACTTTCCTTTTCGTCACTCACTGTGTGCCTCCCTGGTGAACTTCTTGACATTTTCTAGCTCGGCCTTCACGGCCACTAGTTCTGCTTGGTTCAATTCCAGGTCTTCAGACAACTTCCAGTTTTGTTCCCCTGAGGCATGCATCACATCATGATATTATTAAGACCCTTAACTCGGCCGTCCCAATCAACTTAAGGGTCGGGGCTACTGGGTTAGGGTTTACGTTCGGATATTTAAAACCGAATACTCACCTGCAGCCTGACGAACAAAAGATTGGCAGCTCCCTCGAGGCTAGTCCGGGCCGCTCCAAGATATGTGTCTATCGAATTAAGAGCATTGAACTCTTGTTCGGAGAACGCGTGATGGCGTAGGAATTTATTCCTCCGTCGGTGACTCATGACACTTTCAAATTTGGAAGTAGTGCACGAGACCTCCTCGGGAAGATGGTCGGTTGCAGGTACCTCCGCACTAACTCCGTCTTTTGCCGATGACCTAGGAATGAAGCCGCCACCGGACACTTCTCGGATGTCGTCAGAGGAAGGCGGTTGCACCTGTCTCCTGTAAAGGACGGTAGCAGTCGTAAGCGCTCTTTATGGCCAGGACAGAAGCCGGACTATTAGTTTGGAAATATTACCTCTTTGACAGGGGTGCGGCCGAGGTAGTTCCGGAGTCCCCCGCATGCTTGGAAGCCCCGTCACCATTCGGTGATGTTGTGGTTGTTGCCGCCCTCACCGACGTTCGGCGCGTGGTCCGCTGACCCTTGGGGATTGAGGTCGACGCATTTGGAACAACACGGATTGAACGCCCCTTTCGGGAAGACACCTTATTGTTGCTCATCGCGGAGGAAGGAAGGGGGCCGGGGTGGTCGGCCACGAGGGCCACTAAGGAGCGGTCAAGGCTCTCCTGGAAGAAAACCCCATCTTTGAAACTAAGCGTCATCTCTGGGTCCTCGTGGAACCCCGACTCGTCGTCATGAGAATAATTCTCCGGTTGAGGGGAAGGGCAGCTGATTGTCTCAATTCATGGCCTCCAGTCCTGTTCGGGAGAATAAAGAATTCGGTCAGCCAAAAATGGGCGTTAAACCCGAACTATGTGAATATAATCATACTTACCCATTCGATGGGGTTATGGCTCGAGTAGCCGTTGATGCGTCTCAAACGTATCTACCTTTCCAAACACTTTTGCTCTAGTTTTGTCCTCTAATTTGCATGATTTGAATGAAACTAACCCGGACTGACGCTGTTTTCAGCAGAACTACCTTGGTGTTATTTTTGTGCAGAAATAAAAGTTCTCGGAATTGGACGAAACTTTGTGTGGATTTTTTCTGTAATATATAAGGAATTTTGGAGCGAAGAACTGCTGGAGGGGGTGGACAAGAAGGCCACCACGCAACCG
This sequence comes from Elymus sibiricus, assembly GCA_039707655.1. Taxonomy (NCBI): domain Eukaryota; kingdom Viridiplantae; phylum Streptophyta; class Magnoliopsida; order Poales; family Poaceae; genus Elymus; species Elymus sibiricus. The sequence goes on from CM077675.1 coordinate 117,156,303, forward strand.
GCCGCGCCCCCTTAGGGGCGCAGCCAGATGGCTTGTGGGGCCCTCGTGGCCCCTCCGACCCTAATTCGAACTCCATAAATTCACATCCGCGGAGAAAAAAATCAAAGAGAAGATTTCATCGCGTTTCACGAGACGGAGCCGCCGCCACCTCCTGTTCTTCCTCCAGAGGGCTGATTTGGAGCCTGTTTTGGGCTCCGGAGAGGGGAAATCGTCGTCGTCGTCATCACCAACCCTTCTCCATCAACACCGCCATGATGCTCACCACAGGGAGTGAGTAATTCCTATGTAGGTTTGCTGGACGGTGGTGGGATTGTATGGAATTGATCATGTAATCGAGTTAAGTTTGATAGGGCTTGATCCCTAGTATCCACTATGTTCGGAGATTGATGTTACTATGACTTTGCTATGCTTAATGCTTGTCACTAGGGCCCGAGTGCCATGATTTCAGATCTGAACCTATTATGTTTTCATGAATATAAGAGTGATTTGGATCCTATCTTGCAAGTTATATGTACCTATTACGTGTCATGATCCGCATACCCCAAGGTGACAATAATTGGGATTCTTTCCGGTGATTGCTGTAGTTTGAGGAGTTCATGTATTCACCATGTGTTAATGCTTTGCTCCGGTTCTCTATTAAAAGGAGCCTTAATATCCCTTAGTTTCCAATAGGACCCCGCTGGCACGGGAGGGGAGGACAAAAGATGTCATGCAAGTTCTTATCGCAAGCACGTATGACTATATACGGAATACATGCCTACATTACCTTGATGAATCGGAGCTAGTTCCGTGTCGCCCTAGTGTGTAACTGTTATATGATCAATGCCATCTAAATCATTATCCATCACCGATCCATGTGCCTACGCGTTACATATACTGAATCTTGCCAAGTCACTATTCTTATTGTTACTGTCACACTTGCTACAAAATTGCTACTGTCACTATTACTGTTACTTTTGCTACTACTATTTGCCATGCTACTAAATCTTTGCTGCAGAGAGATATCCTCGGTGTGGTTGAATTGACAACTCAACTGTCAAGGCCAATAAATATTCTTTGGCTCCCCTTGTGTCGAATCAATAAATTAGGGTGAAATACTACCCGTGAAGACTGTTGCGATCCCCTACACTTGTGGGTTATCAAGACCTTTTTCTGGCGCCGTTGCCAGGGAACATAGTTCTATTTATTGTGTTAACTGAAGGATATCCAATTGCTACTATGAGAAATCTGAAAGACAACCGAACTAAGATTGTCCCCTGTCGCATGAGAGGAGGTAAGGAACTGTCATCTAGCTTTGCTTTTGATTCACCTTCTGTTTTGAATCAGCTTGTTACACCACCACCTGTTGATCGTCCTGATATGTCACATGAACTTGATGATGGTACTTCTGAAATTAATGATGAAACTATTGCTACACATGTTGAAACTGAACCTGTGCCACTGAATGAATTACTTGATGCTCATATTGCTAAAGCTAGAGAACTTGAGAATGTTGAAATTGAGGAAGAATTTGAATCACCTATTACCCCTCGCTCACCTAATAGATATGAATTGCCTTTTGTACCTGAAGGTTATGTTATGGATGATGAGGTAGCTAGGGACATTCTTGCTTGTGAAAATAGAGATGATGTGAAGAAACTATTATGCAAACTAAAAGAAAAATCTATGATGGAGAAAATGAAACGTGATCCTAAATTTGCTACTTCTCCTATATTTGTTACTGATAGGGATTATGAGTTCTCTATAGACCCCGAGTTAATTCCTATAGTAGAGTCTGATCCTTTTCATGGTTATGAAAATGAAACTGTTGTCGAACACCTTATGATACTGAATGATATTGCTGCTTTGTTTACCAATGAAGAAAAGATTCGCTACTATTATATCCTTAAGCTTTTTTCCTTTCTTGCTAAAAGGCGAGGCCAAGGAAAAATGGTTGTTATCACTTACTCATGGTTGCATACGTAGTCCCCAGGATATGCTTCAATACTTTTCTGTAAAATATTTTCCTGCTCATAAGAAACAAGCTGCCTTACAGGAAATATTTGACTTTGCTCAAATTGAAGAAGAGAATCTCCCTCAAGCTTGGGGGAGGCTTCTCCGGTTACTACAAGCTTTGCCTGATTGTCCACTTGAGAGGAATGAAATACTTGATATTTTTTATAATGGACTAACTGATGCTTCTAGGGATTTCCTAAATAGTTGTGTTGGTTGTGTTTTCAGGGAAAGAACTGTTGGACAAGCTGAAAAATTATTGAACAACATAATGCAAAATGTTGATTATTGGACACTCCCTGAACCACCTTCAGAACCTATTCAAAAGAAGAGAGGTATTCTATTTCTCAGTCCCAAAGATATGCAAGAAGCAAAAATATCTATGAAAGAAAAAGGTATTAAAACTGAGGATGTCAAGAAATTACCACCTATTGAAGAAATGCATGGAGTTGATACTCCGACACATGTAGTAAAGGTAAACTCTCTCCGTTCCTTTAATAAAAGTGATATACCTTATACTAGGACTCCTGAACAATGCTTGGATGAATTTGATAATTACGTTGTTAAGCAAGAACATTTCAACAAATATGTTAAGAATCAATTGCAACGTAATGCTATGATCATAGATCGCTTAAGTGACTTGATGTTTAGAATTGCAAATGATGTGAAAAGTTTAGGCAAACATGCCTCTATGGTTCACACTCAACTAGACCAAGTCGCTAAATCACAAAATGATTTGCTTGCTGAAATGAATAATACAAATGATCATGCTATTAGAGTAGTGACTAGAGGAGGTAGAATGACCCAAGAACCTCTTTATCCTGAAGGTCACACTAAAAGAATTGAACAAGATTCTTAGAAAATTAATGAAGATACACCTAGTTCATCTAAGAAGAAGAAGAAGAAAAGGAAAAATGATAGGAACATGCATGCCTCTAGTGAACCTGTTATAGAAAAACCTGTTGAGAAAAACAATGAAGTTTCTGTTTTTGAAGCTGAGACTCAGTCTGGTAGTGAGCATACACCTAGTCTTCTATTATCTATTATATACTAAAGAGAAAATACGGGTAAAAAATAAGGAAATATGCTAGAAATTCTCACAATAATCTGAAACATCCGGCCCTTAATCTGGTCGATCTCATTAAACTACAAAAGACATCCGTTAGATTTATGTAAACGTACTTGATCTAGGTTGACCCTGTTATGTAACAAGTATGACACGTGAAGAGTTTCACAATTTATACATACATGACTATGTCACGTAACGTGAATAATCCATGTCACACGTGAAGCAATTTCTACTGATTTTCGTGAAAGAAAAAACAAACATGGAAGAGACCATCTCATACAAGAATTACCTTATTATTATATTAGTATCTTGTACATATCTCTACTTCCTAAACCGATCCAGCCCACATGCAACTCAGAGTTGCCCATATCAGATCCCATATAAAAAAACAACCCGGTTCCTTATATCCTCCAGTTGCCCGTGACGGTGAGTATATGTATTTTTTTTCAGGTAATGAGTATATGTAGTTGCTCCCTGTAGTATGCCAAACTATCGATAACCATGTGCAGGTTTAGGCACTGACAATTTGTTCCCTTCAGTAGAACAACAAGGAACGATCATGACATGGTACCACCATTTTTCTTGCTGCCATACCATAGCCAAAGTCCACAACATCCCTCCTATACACACGTTCGAATGGACACAGAAATACTAACAGTCGAGTCGGGAATATGAAAGACCAAAAGTTTTTGGCCCCCACATGCAAATGTAACAGGGATTTTTTTTTACTCGCAAAAAAAGGGATTTTAAAATTCAAACAAAATCATTTTCAAGACATCGAAATTCAAAATTTTCTGAAAATTATGAGATAGCTTGACCTAGACTACTTAGTAAATTATGAACCAACTCATTTGGTGGGATATAATCACTTTTTTATATTTTTTACATATGCACAAACTATGACTTCTTTCACTAATTTATTTCACGTCCGATCATCACTAAGTTGTTAACATTAGAGTCTATGTATCTGTGTACATTTCGAGTCTTCTAGATCTGTATTGATAGAGTTTCTGTTGTACACGAACATAGAAAAAAATCCCATATTGGTCTGATAAGTACTCCAGACGGTACCTTCTGATGTCCTCTGCATCCCCTTGCTCACGAAATTTAGGCAGCTGATCTCAGCAAAGCTTACGATCTCCTTGGCTCCACGGACCTCACACCCATTGTTTTCGGCCTCTAGGATACCATCGGGTAGAAATGAGTCATCTGTATTGCTACATATAAACATGCCGTCCACTATAGGCATCGGTGTTGCTGTGTAGGCATCAACCACTGGTACATGAAAGGGAGATTTAAGTGTAACCACTGCAGTCGGTGTTGATTCACAGTTATGATCGACATCGTCGGACACCAGCACATGCACAAGCATGAGGGTTAACTAGGTCATGTTTCCCCCATGTGAATCCGCAATCACCCACGCACATGCATGCTTCTCAACATTTCTGAGTGATCTTGAAAATGTGTATACTATATGAGCAAACAATGTGATATTAAAGGTTATAGTTACTGTTAGACAAAGCTCTTATATTTAGTTGGTTGCATATATTGGACGCGACGCATCAGCTCTTTTGCGGTTTCACTTGCAATTAAACGGTTGGTGTAGTTCAATGCTAAAACCTACAACTATCTTACCGGAAAATTAGCTTATCTTATTGTAAAATTAGCCTTATAACTATGATTATCTTACTGTAAATTTAGCACTATTTTCACGTCATCACTGATCCTTGATTAGCCGGACTAACTATGAGGCTACAGGTCATTTAGCCATGATGGAATTAGAGCCACACCATCTTCTCAATCTTTTTAGCAGAATTTGGTGGTGACGTGGCCAAAAAAGATTATTGGATTGACAACATGTACTCCCTCTGCACACAAATATAAGCCTTTCTAGGTCACTAAAGTAGTGACCTAAAAGGTCTTATATTAGTTTACAGAAGGAGTAGTAAATTGGTGATTGATGAGAGTGTTTACGCTATGTGACGTCCAACTCGCATAGCATGTTACATAACACAAAAAGTAGATGCAATTGAGAGCTTAGAGAATCTTGGTCAAGTCGTGGGGAATAGTAGGAGCACTGTAAAAGTAGATTTAATACCACTACCTTCATCGAACCAGACGATGTTCAAGAATATGGTGACATGTTATTGTTGAAATTTCGTAATAATCACTCATGCACAAGCCATAATGAGTCAAAATATTTTTCACTTAGGTGATATTTTATTTATATTTCACCTAACATAAAATTTACAATGACTATAAAACTACACTTTTATAACGCTATATTTTCAATAACTATGAAATCATAATTTTACATCTGAGATATTTTCGATAATTTAAAGACTGCCCTCGCATTTGTGAGGGCCATCTTCCTAGTGATAATGAAAATGATAATAATGATGATGATGCTCATATAGATGCTCAACCAGATAATAACAAAGAAAATGATAATGATGTAGAAATTGAACCTGCTGAGGATCTTGATAACCCACCTTCTAAAAATAAACGTTATGATAAGAGAGACTTTGTTGCTAGGAAACATGGAAGGGAAAGAGAGCCATGGGTTCAAAAACCTATGCCATTCCCTCGTAAAGCCACTAAAAGTAAAGATGAGGAAGATTTTGAGTGCTTTGCTGAAATGATTAGACATGTCCATTTACGCACTCGCTTGACTGATATATTGAAAATGCCTCCATATGCTAAGTATATGAAAGATATTATCACTAATAAAAGAAAGATACCTGAAACTGAAATTGGCACCATGCTTGCTAATTATTCTTTTGATGGTGGAGTACCTAAGAAGTTGGGGGATCCGGGTATACCCACAATACCTTGCTCTATTAAAAGGAATTATGTTAAAACTGCATTATGTGATTTAGGGGCCGGTGTTAGTGTTATGCCTTTCTCCCTTTATAAAAGACTAGAATTGAGTAAACTCACACCTACCGAGATATCTTTGCAAATGGCCGATAAATCCACTACTTTACCTATTGGAATTTGCGAGGACGTTCCCGTCGTGGTTGCAAATGTTACTATCTTAACAGACTTTGTTATTCTTGATATGCCGGAGGACGACAATATGTCGATCATCCTTGGTAGAACTTTTCTAAATACTGCAGGGGCTGTTATAGATTGCAATAAAAGCAAGGTCACCTTTCATATCAATGGCAAGCAACATACCATGCATTTTCCGGGGAAGCAAAATTTGGTTAATAATATTAATGTCATTGATCCTTTTCCCACGATTATCATTGGAGATATTACAATTCCTCTCCCCACTGCCAAGAAGAAGAAATATTATAATCTTATTGTTGGGGAGATACAAATCCCAATTGAGGTAACCTAGTGACATATGAAGATTCTTTGGTTTCATGTTAATCGGAAACGTTTATTAATAAGACTTGATCAACCTTATTAATGAATTCTTTTCGAAAGACATGACATTGATGAATTGAATATTCACAACTCTCTGTATCACAAGTTTATATTCTGTTTTCTTAGTAAAAATAAAAATAGAATTCCATGAAATTCCTGTTTTCTGTTTTTCCCGTGCATGAAAAATACTTCAAAAATAAAAAGTCTCAGATTTCCACGAAATTTTAGCATGAATTTTTCTGGAATAAATAAAAAAAATTGGTGTAAAAATTACTGCAAGGGGGCATGCCAGTGGGCCACCACGCAACAGGCCGCGCCCCCTAGGGGCGCGGCCGGTTGGCTTGTGGGGCCCACATGGGGCCCCTACATTATCTCTTCCTCCCACTCCTTCTCCTACCTCTAGAAAAAAATTCTCTAACCATCTCTCTCCCGTGTTCTTCACCCAGAAAGTGAAATTTTCGATCTCTTTGCTCGAAACTCCGTTTCCTAAACTGTTTTGAGGAATTGTTCCTTGGTATGTGACTCTCCCATTCCTCCAATTAGTTTTTGTTTTAGTGGTTTATATTTTGCATAAGTTGCTGCACTTGGTGCTACAGAAAATAAGCTTGCATGTTGAATTCATTGGGTTACAAGTAATATGAATGCTTGATATGGCCCCTAGGCATCACTATGAGTAGTTGCTACCATTCCTATAGAGTTTTGTTGACATTAATTTGTGACTCAAAAATTTCAGAAAATTTTGTTTGGGAAAGATGAGTTTCTTTAGGAGGAGCACTTCAAGGAGGCGTTCTTCAGGAGAGTCGTCGAGCGGAATCTCGGTTCGACATGGCTACATAGAGCCCAGAGCTAATCAAATAGTCATGGCCGATGCAAAATCCTGTCGGTGGCCAAGCGATGAGTTCATGATAAATGCGGGAATCAAAGAGGAATTTGATCATTTCATTGAAAATACCGGCCTCATCGACTTCCTTGCAGATAAGTGTGTCCAACATTATAACCTTACCCGTACTTTCATAGATGGAATTCGCTTTCAAGAGAGTAACTCTAGGGTGTTATTTAAATTATATGATGAATCTTTTAGCATGGACCTAGAAGAGTTCTCGATTGCTTGCAAACTTCCACTTTGGGGTTAAATTGAGAAACCATCAACAATTGCTTATAATACGTTTCTCAAAAGTCTTTGTGTGGGGGAAGACATGGAAGTATCGCATGCTAGAATTAAGAGTATACAATTTCCCTCTATCTGTTACTTTGCATTGTTCAATGGGGAATGCGTAGTAGGAAAATAGGAGTGCAGTGCACTGTGTGCCCGTGATCTAAGCCTTATACATACTGTTGTGACGGGTGAGCGACATTTTAACCTCGGTACAATTGTTGCCCGAAGGTTGCACTCCAACTCTAGTAATAGAGAACTATATGGAGGCATTTATGCATGCCGCGTAGCTACACATTTGAGAGTGGCACCCAACCTAATGATCCCATTTTGCCTGAACGATATTTAGATTATGAAGCTATGCGTTCTCACGAATTTCTTGTGAAACGTCCTAGAGGCTATGAGTACAACTTAATATTTAGAAAATACATGCCCATGCCTGTCTTTTTGCCTGCACCTGCCCTTTTTGACTTTCAGGCTCGACAAAGATATTACGTTCTTGAGGACGAGGTGCGAGAGCACAATGCTACGGCGGAGGTTGCTAGCTTGGCAGCGGAGGTTGCTCGTCTGGCAGAGTAGGAGGCCAGGAATGCCTCCACGAGTTACCACTTCAACTATTACTCAAATCGCCAGTGGTGATTACCAAGCTAGGCAAAAGCCTAAGCTTGGGGGAGTACGTATTTCTCACCGACATTACATTCATGTTCTCACACTTCATACAAATTGTCGGTGTTCATCCTCTTTCTTTGTATATCCATGTTAGCTTTATTTTCCGCTTCTTTTTGTGTGTTTGAAAAACTTTGAAAATCCAAAAATATTTCTCGCTTCTTTTCGGTTCTTTTCTTTTCCTCGTTTCTTTAGCTGTAGTACTAAAAAGAAAACCCAAAAAGATTTCCTTTGCTTGTTGGGAGCTTTCCCGTGTAAATATTTTTTCTCGTTCTTGTTTTTCCCTTAGTTCCTTTGCTTGCTTAAGAAAAAACAAAAACTCCAAAAATATTTCAGTGAGTTTCTCTGAATTTCTTTTTATTTGTTGAGTTGTTGAAAGGAGAAGACCACGATGAAAATGTTGAGTGGCTCTCAGATGCTTTATTGATGATCTAACAGAGAGCCAATTTTACCTTGTCTTCTCCTTTGTCTTAAACTGCCCTACAGATTCCAGCTTAGTCCACGAAATTCTTGCACTATTATTATTATCACATCGTTCGATCGTGCAAGTGAAAGGCAATAATGACGATATTTGATGAAGTGACCGTGGCAAAGGAAGCTGGTATGAACTCTTCTTGTTTTCTATTTTTGTAAATATGTTTACCCAGTTTGATCCTGATTCAGTATGTCATGAGTAAGCATGTTCGTGATGACAATTAGAGATTATAGCTTCTCATGCCATGCCTAAATAGCTAGGAGTTAATAATGATTTATCTTGTGTGTCAACATGCATTAAAATGGTTATAATATGGTATGGTAGTATGGTATTTCCCTCTGAGAAATTCAAGCGGTTTGACTTGGCCCATGTGCAAACATGTAATTGAATCAAAACCAATATAGCTTTCATGATGTTTAAATTCAGAGTGTTCATATCCTACTCATGCTACATCCAATGTTAATTATTCAAAATGCATGTTCATGGCAGTTGTTGCTCTCTAGCTGTTCGCTTATCAACCTATTGCTAGCCTTCACATGTACTAAGCAGAAATGCTGCTTGTGCATCCAAATCCTTAAACCAAGTTATTCCACATGAGTCCACCATACCTACCTATATGCGGTATTACCCTGCCGTTACAAGTAAATTTGCATGTGCCATCTCTAAATATTCAAATAAACATCCATTTTTGTGCACTCGTCTCGCTCATGGAGCGACGGGGCGGTCAATATTTTCCATGCTAAGTAAGTTATTCTGCCGACGGTCGTTTATTCGCCGTCATTGCACGAGAGAGGCTGGTAACAGGGATGCCCAGTCCCACATAATCAAAATAAATTACACCAACTCCTTGGGACAGTTGATTGTTTGGAGGGCAACCGTGGATTCATCCAGCCATGGAATGTGTTTGGATGGTGGATAGGAGTAAACTCTGCTATTCTGTTTGGGAACCACCAATAATGAGTTTAGCATGGAAAATGTTGAAAACCTTTGTCGTAACGTTGACAAGAAAAGTGCACCGCTCAAAAATTATACTTTCACCCCTATTTTAAGCTTCGAGCTTTGGCACCTCTTCAAATCAATGCTTCCCTCTGCGAAGGGCCTATCTATTTACTTTTATGTTGAGTCATCATCCTCTTACTAAAAGCACCAGACCCGAGAGCACTATTGTCATTCTTATGCATTTAGTTTAGTTAATGTTGGATATGAGCATGATTGGGTCTTTTCTACCCTGAATTATAATGTTTAGTCGCTGCTTGGATCTCAGAGGTGCTCTGCATTTATGTTTTGCAGTCTCACAAAGGGCTAGCGAAATACCATGTCACCATATTGTATTATGAGTGTTTTGACAAATTGTTGTCATAGGAGATGTTTTATTATTGCTTTCTAGCTGGTTATGTTTTGCCATGAGTTAACATAATATCTATTTGTTGTCACGGACATGTCTATCTATGATTTATGCTGAAAACTTGAGCACTAGCTAAGCATGTGTATAATAACGAGAACAAAAGAGTTTGTAAAAGTTTTCTTTCTCACTTTCAGTTTATTAACTGAATTGCTTGAGGACAAGCAATGAGTTAAGCTTAGGGGATTTGATACGTCTCAAACGTATCTACTTTTCCAAACACTTTTGCTCTGGTTTTGTCCTCTAATTTGCATGATTTGAATGAAACTAACCCGGACTGACGCTGTTTTCAGCAGAACTACCTTGGTGTTATTTTTGTGCAGAAATAAAAGTTCTCGGAATTGGACGAAACTTTTTGTGGATTTTTTCTGGAATATATAAGGAATTTTGGAGAGAAGAACTGCCGGAGGGGGTGGACCAGAAGGCCACCACGCAACCGGCTGCGCCCCCTAGGGGCACGGCCAGATGGCTTGTGGGGCCCTCGTGGACCCTCCGACCCTAATTCCAACTCCATAAATTCACATCCGCGGAGAAAAAAATCAGAGAGAAGATTTCATCGCGTTTCACGAGACAAAGCCGCGCCACCTCCTGTTCTTCCTCCGGAGGGCTGATCTGGAGCCTGTTTTGGGCTCCGGAGAGGGGAAATTGTCGTCGTCGTCATCACCAACCCTTCTCCATCAACACCGCCATGATGCTCACCATCAGGAGTGAGTAATTCCTTTGTAGGCTTGCTGGACAGTGGTGGGATTGGATGGAATTGACCATGTAATCGAGTTAAGTTTGATAGGGCTTGGTCCCTAGTATCCACTATGTTCGGAGATTGATGTTACTATGACTTTGCTATGCTTAATGCTTGTCACTAGGGCCCGAGTGCCATGATTTCAGATCTGAACCTATTATGTTTTCATGAATATAAGAGTGATTTGGATCCTATCTTGCAAGTTATATGTACCTATTATGTGTCATGATCCGCATACCCCAAGGTGACAATAATTGGGATTCTTTCCGGTGATTGCCGTAGTTTGAGGAGTTCATGTATTCACCATGTGTTAATGCTTTGTTCTGGTTCTCTATTAAAAGGAGGCATCAATATCCCTTAGTTTCCAATAGGACCCCGCTGCCACGGGAGGGTAGGACAAAAGATGTCATGCAAGTTCTTATCGCAAGCACGTATGAGTATATACGGAATACATGCCTACATTACATTTATGAATTGGAGCTAGTTCTGTGTCGCCCTAGTGTGTAACTGTTATATGATCAATGTCATCTAAATCATTATCCATCACCGATCCACGTGCCTACGCATTACATATACTGAATCTTGCCAAGTTACTATTGCTATTGTTACTTTCACACTTGCTACAAAATTGCTACTGTCACTATTACTATTACGTTTGCTACTACTATTTGCCGTGCTACTAAATCTTTGCTGCAGGGAGATATCCTCGGTGCGGTTGAATTGACAACTCAACTGTCAAGGCCAATAAATATTCTTTGGCTCCCCTTGTGTCGAATCAATAAATTGGTGAAATACTACTCGTGAAGACTGTTGCGATCCCCTACACTTGTGGGATATAAGCCGTCCTTGGTATATTGGCGAGTAAACTCTTCTTCTTCTCCCTTGTAGAGGTCGGCTAGTATGGTCGCTAAAGCCGCCTGATTGGCAGGCCATTGCCATTTATAACAGGTCATGTCGTCTGACCCGTTGTATTGCCATAAAGGATGAATCCTCTGCTGCATGGGTTGGACGCATCGATTTATGGCAGTAGCCATCACATCGATGATGGTTAGCTTGTTCTCACGCCCAAGATCCGATCCTATCCTTATTTTGGCATGAGGGCCTCGACAGGGATAGAAGCGCATCTCGTTGTTTCGCAAGAATGGATATCATTACAAGTACATGTAAAGAAGAGATGAGTATATGGAATTGGCTTACACTCGCCACAAGCAACATCAAATTCACATCAATACAACAACATATCCAAACATCATACAGAAGAGCAGGGTCCGTCTACGGACGAAAACAAACAATAAAAAATGACATCCACCCTTGCTATCCCAAGCTGCCGCTTGGAACCCATCCTAGATCGATGATGATGAAGAAGAAGAACTCCAAATCAAACAAGCAACGCGCTCACGTCAAAGCATCGCATTACCTGTACCTGCAACTGTTGTTGTAGTAATCTGTGAGCCACAGGGACTCAGCAATCTCATTTCCAAGGGTATCAAGACTATTAAAGCTTAATGGGTGAGGTATGGTTAAGTGGTGAGGCTGCAGCAAGCACTAAGCATTTATTTGAGTGGCTAACTTACGAGTACAAGAATAAAGGGGGATGATCGTCGCATAAACGGACGTGAACTAGTAATGATCTCTAAGAGATCCTGAACACCTACTTACGAACAAACATAACCCCACCGTGTTCTCTCTCGGTTCAGAAATCACGAGAAGAGACAGTCACGGTTACGCACACGGTTGGTGTATTTTATTTGAGTTTACTTCAAGTTTGCTATGACCGGGTGTTAAACAAAGTTTCCAAGTTGCCACGTAGCCGCGGGCACGGCTTTCCGAAAGATTTAACCCTGCAGGGGTGCTCCAACTCATCCATCACAAACTAACCACACGCCGCGTTGGAATTCCTCAACCGCGGAATCACTCGTAGTATTCGTGGAATCCCGATGGAAAATCTCAACTTCGAGATAGCCCGAAGTGTCCTCGAAATCCCGTGCACAAGACGTTCGAGAAAGGTAAAACAAATCTAGCAAGGCCTCCCGGTGAGCCAGATCCGCATCTAGAGCCGCGCGCTCTCTATCTACAGCCATCATCCGTCTATGCGAAGTGGACGGTAGCCTGAAAATGCCTCGAGTTGCCCCGAGGTGGCACCGCCGACTGCTAGGTGGGTGGACCAACACTCATGAGGAGCACTGGACCGGGATGTTGATTAAAGATCCGCGGGTGCCGGCGGGTCCCTATGCAATTTTTAGTTGTTATTAGGCAAATGGTAAAACCAATGTTGGGCCTTGCCAGACGAGTTTTTTCCTAAAACGAAAGTCAAGGGGGTCCCCATAACAACCCCGAGCATGTTAGGAGCGCAAAATATGGAACATAACACCAGTACACAAGTAACTAGGGCGGCAAAAGTGGAACAAAACACCGAGCAAAAGGCCAAGCCTTCCACCTTTTACCAAGTATATATGTGCATCAAATTAAATAACAATAATATTGTGATAGATCAAAATATCCATGATGCACATGGAAAGAACTTGCACCTGCAACTAGCAACGCTATAAGAAGGGCTAAGCAAGCGGTAACATAGCCAAACAATGGTTTGCTGGGATGTGGAGGGGTTAGAGGCTTTTCATGGCAATTTGGGAGGCTAGACAACAAGTGATAGGTAGAGAGACAGCGAGAAACGAGACAACTAGCATGACAATGATAGTAGTGGTATCCAGGGAAATGGTCATCTTGCTTGAGATCCCGCTTGGAAGAAGAACGAATCCATGAAGAAGACGAACCAACGTAGTCGAACGGATCCTCACACTCCGAACACTTTCGGAACTCTAAAGAGAAGAAGAAATCCGTAAACAACAATCAACACATGATAAACACCACAACATATGCATGACATGATGCCCAAACAAATATGATGCATGTCAAGTTTAAATATGCAAGGCATGGCAAATCACAACAATCGATTACTACACATTAAGTGAAGTTCAATGTGCAACGGGTTGCATATTGACGAAACTCCACGTTCGAATTATTTAGTTCACTCTCGTTTATTTACATGGCAAGTTTAAATGTTATTTAACATGGCAAGAGGTGAAGCATAATGAAACTACACTATCTAGGCATCTTAAATGAGGTCGGAAACAACTTATAGTATTCCCGAAGCGACCTCATATGCAAATTAGAAATTGGTCCAGATCTGAAATAACCATGCTTTATGTTTATTAAACAGAAAAATAAAGAGGACCATGTGATTCTATGCGTCATTCTAGTCGATTTACATATATAGATCATATAAAACGGAGCTACGGTCTAGAAGTTACGACACACACAAGATGAACATGTCATGAATGCAAATACATGAAAATGACAACCACAAGCACTTCAAAACGTGGATGCAACATGATAACATGATACTACATGCAATTCTAGGCAAGATTCATATATGGCATGTCCAAAACGGAGCTACGGTTCAACCACAATCACCAATACAAGTTTTAGTTCAAATCTGTCCAAAACAGCAACATAGCATTTTGCACACATGAAACAAACAAGCTCCAAGATCCTAAAATGCACAAACTAAGCATGGGGCAGTAGAATATAACATACACTTCATTTCATCTTCACATTTCACACTCAAAAGAGTCATGGATCACATGGTAGGAAGCTCACAACATGGCAATAAAATATAACAGATTAGGACTTAGTGAAAATAACAGTTTTTAGCATAGCAGATTTTCATGGAGGCATATTGGCAGCAGCAAAACTATTTGCTATAGGTCATATATTGGCATGAAACTTTACAGCATGGTAGAGAACATGATGCACTACAATTCATTCCATGGTGGCAAGGTCTAATTATGCATAGAATCATGGCTAGCATCAACACAATATAGCATTATGAAGAAAACAGATTCTCAGACTTAGTGAAAATTAGAGTAGACATGTGCAGCAGTTTTTAACAGATTGACATGTTGGACAATGAATATAACTATGATGCAAATCCTTTACATGGCATCCAAAGACACAACCTGGTAGACAACAACATGCTTAACAAAAGACTCCTTGGGAGCCACCACAAAAGACTCCTAGATCAATAGCAATTCACATGACTACATGGCAACAAAATAACAGTTTCAGACTTAGAATTATTTTGGACCCTCAAAACAGCAGTATTTTATAGCATGTTGGCAACAAGAAAATAACACCTAAACATGCATTTCTATAGCAACCAAAAATACCAGGGCCTAGCACACATGTCCAAGGGCATATCTCATGTTAGCAACTATTCCAAAATATGCATGGATTAATTCACACGAAATAAACAAAAGGCCATCATGACAAAAGTGACATGCACACAAATTTCTCAAATGACAAAACTAATTGCACAGATAAATTCTATGGATTTTTCTACCCAAAAATCATATATAATATGTGGATTTTTACTATAAAACAAATGACACCGCATATATGCGAGTTTAGGACATAAACCATTTTAGCAAGTCATTTATGCAAATTAAATGCAAACATCACATCAAACATTTTTATCATGCATGAAAATGCGATATAATTAATCTACACATTTTTCATATATGGTTTGATTAATTCCGATGCACGGGTAAATATTAATGTGCAATGCAATTCATGACATTTATGCAAATTACAAAAAAACAGCATGTCAAACATTTTAAACATGGATTAAAATGGGATATTGTGAATCTACACGAAATTCTAATCATTTTTCATATATAGATTATTTCGATCCGATGCACGGTTGGTGAGGTATTAAATGCATGAAAATGAGGTACTTTTCTGTAAAAGTGCAATTCCTGGGATAAATACTAAATTCGCAGAATCCAAAAAAAACATACACGGGCCGAATCTAACGCATGCTGGCAAACAGAAGCGGGCGTCTCATACAAAACTGCGCCCGTGGGCGAGGGATTGGTGGCGCTCACCATGGCCACTTGGGCCGACCGGTGGAGGGTTGGACGTTGCGTGCTGCTGGGCTGGAGGAGGGTAGCGGCCCACGGGGCCCACGCGACGGGTCAGCGCCCCTGGGGCGTCGTCTCCCTCGATCCCGTGCCCGAGCAGGGGGCTGGGCGGCAGCGGCGGTCAACGGCGACAGACGACAGCACGGGGAGGCGGGATCCGGCGGGGCTCGACCGGATTCGGGCGGACCTGGGTCCGGCGAGCCCATTCCCGGCCGGCGGTGGAGCAGGCGACGACGACAAGGTACGGCCATGGTGGTCTTCTCCCTATCCGTTCGAAGGAGAGAGAGGATGAGGCAGAGAGATAGAACGGGGGGCCGAGGAGATGCGGGGGGCACGAGGGGGCTGGCCTGCGGTTGCGGGCTCCGGCGGCTCGTCGCCGGTGGCAGCAGTCCGGCGAGGCTCCGACACGTCCGGTGGCTTCGGTTGAGGTCGCTGGCAGGGGCCAAGGCGCGCTGGATCGGGAGCTCCTCCCGATCTGGACAATCAGGGCGGCAGCGGCCTTCGGGCCCCGATGGGCTTCGCGGGCGCGCGTGCGGGCTTGCCCTGGGCCCGGGCGGGCCTTCCGCGGTGGGAGGAGATAGGGGGCGACGTGGCGGCCTGGGAGAGGCTGGAGGGTGCACTCGTGGCGGCGCCAAGTGGCGGGCAGCGGCTGGCGGCGCCGGATCCGAGGAAGGAGGCTAGGGGCTAGGGTTTTCTTGCTGTTTTTGGAAGGGGGGATTTCTTTTATAGCAGGGGCTGATTTGGGGGGGCTAGGGTTAGCTATTTTCATCCGTTTTCGGACCGTTCAATCCCGATCGGACGGTCCGGAAGCGGAGGGGGGGATAGGTTGGGTAGTGGGCTGTGGAGAGGGGGTGTGGGCTGAGATGAGATGTATGTTTTGCGGCCCGGCACCAAATTTTAAAACACCGCAACGTCCGATAAATAAACCGATGACGGTGCCGCTACGGTCGACCGTTCGGGTATCAAACCACCTCCGCCAATATAATAAGACCGCACGCCAAGTTTCGAACCAATCCGAGAATATTTTTTCGTGCGCTTTTAAAAACATTTTTTTGCAATGCCGCGGGCGCGTGCGTGTGTGGTTGGTCTCGAAACGGTCGACGACGCGAACGAAGAGAACCGGCAACTACGAATGGATGCAAGTTTTTGAAAACGAGTGACGATGCTATGCAGATGATACGAATGATGCGGTGATGAATGCGACAACAAAAGAATTGCACGACGACAACGAAAATAAAACGGGAATCTTCTGGAGCGTCGGTCTCGGGCTGTTACAATTCTCCTCCACTTACAAGAGATCTCGACCCGAGATCTTAGAATGAGAAGGGGAAGAGAAAGAGAAAAGGAAGAGGTAAAACCTAGTTGCTTCTTTGACAAACGAGTGAAACCAATGATCATTGAAGGTTTCAACGAGATGAAGAATGACATGAGGAACAAGCAAGAATTCACAAGAAATTTGGGGAGCACTTCGGTAGGATAGAGAAGCAAAACTTGATAAGATGGAAAGAACTTGAAAAGAGAACACAACACTCCGGTTAAATGGATAAGCAAAGGAAAGAACATGATTTTGATAAAACGAGATGATGGTTCAAAGAGAGCAACATCACAAAGCCTCTGGAACAAAAGAATACAAGCTATATCGATGGGAAGAGAAGAACGGAGAAGAAAATGACAACTTCTATCCCAATTGAACTTGAAAAGAGTCCTTACAAAGGAGAGATTGAACGGAGTTGTTGGAACATCAACAATGAAAAGAAGAAGCTTGTTGTGGACTTGTGAAACTCATCTCAAAATTATGAGGTGACAACCTGCCAGTAAGCCAAACAATTGGTTGATTTGGAGCAACAAGATATGCAAAACTTCTTTCAACAAGAGGATACATTGAGAACTTGGATCATTGATGAGCACCATGATAGCAACAATCCTAAGGAAATGCTTTAGGTGAAATCCAATCCAAGACAGCTCCAATGAAGAAGATGATGGGTTTAATTATCTCACTCTTGATAACTTCTCTTCGAGACTCCTCATGAATCAAGAATGCTATAACACCATCTCAAAAGATAAGAGAGAATGAATTGCACTTCAGAATACAAGACCAATGATACTTGAGCCTCTCCAACAGAATCTTGAAGAACACTTTGAGAATGAAAAAATCTTTGATGAACCACCATGTAGAGCCTCCGTATACAAAAGAATGGTCAAAAGAAATGAAGATTGAAAAGAATAAGATTGAGGCCTTGCAATGATTTAGATGAAGCTTCTCGATGAGATACTTGAGAAAACTAGGAACTCTGGAAAAGAAAGGATGAACAACTTAGAATCGAGAATTTGATATCATGAGCCACTCCGGAAAGAATTACGATCCCTTCGAGGAAAGAAGAATAAGGATTATGTTATGCTTATCCTTCATCAAGTTCAATTGATGACAAGCAACTGATTTCACATACTACTTATCCTGATTGAAAAGATTGAAGAGAGAATCATAAGCTTGAAGAAGTCTTCACGAAACACAAGTGAGAATTGAAACGAATGGGAATACAAGAGAATGAAGAGATCAAGATTTGCCTAATGGAAACTTGAACAAGACACCGGAATAATGGAGATATGAACGAAGAGACAACAATTGAGAAGAATTGGAGAACGAAAGCTGAAAGCTGAGAACGAAGAAATCTTTGGAATGATGGCCTTCGGAGGATCGAGAACTGAAAACAACTCTGAAATGCTCCGGATAGATATGGAAATAATTACTCATGATCGGAAAAAAATTAAGAGGATAGCACGAAGTTGAAACCATGAATCTTCAAGAGACTGGACAAAGATTTAAGACAAACACTTCATCGGTCTTCAACGCTGAGAATGATGATGAGAAACAACACCAAGAATTACTGAGACACTCCGGAACAATGAATAAGGAAAGGTTGAGCCAATGATGAAAATTAATTTGAATCAATCTTCGAGAAGGCAGAAATATGACTGATGGAATTCATTCTTACGTCACATTTGAAAAGAACTTGAGGTCTCCGAAAAAGATTAGAAGAGCCAAGTAAGATCATGGGGAAAAACCTGTGGGTTATGAGCCCACTCAAGAGAAAAAACATCGTTGAAATGATTGCTGAGAAGGAGAAATTGCACCGGTACAAATGAAAACTTGATGAGGTGAGAACCTCGAAATAATTTGAACGGACTTGAATGAAAACACAAATCTTCTGAGATATCTTCAGCACTCCGGATAGAATAACGAGAGACGGATAAACAAGAGAGGCTTGGATAAGAATTTCCATATGAAAAACATTTAACGAATGAAAAGAATATGATGAACACCGAAAACTTGAATTGAATTCACCAGGGAAGAAAACAAGAACGAAGAATGATGAATCCAACACCTGAGCATCTTCACTATGAATCACCGGATACGATACGGAAGAAATGATGGCGGAAGCATCGATGAAAAGAAAGGCGCTTGGATGAGAATTTAATCATTGAAGAAAAAGGACGGGAGGGCGGGGGAAAACAAAGACAACTTAAGATGGATGAAATGAACTCCGGAAAGAAATATGAGGATTGATCTTGCAATATTGGGGAGGAATGAATTATCTTGAGGAGAAACACACCGGTTAGGAAAGATATGAAATCACCACATGACATCGAAGCAACTCGAATTACCATACTCCAACAAAACAAAAGATGGGGCTTGAGGATTAAGCCGGAAACAAATACATAACCCCTTATGCATTTATTGGAAGGATAATCCTAGGTAACTACTTGAATTCCCACCTCAGAACTCCCGAAATCTCTCCGGTTATACAATCTGGTCCAACGGATACACGGATAAATTACTGAATAAACACTCAACTCCTAGCAATAATACTACCCACCGTGTATCACATCCGTCAACACACAACCAGAGAAACCTCGGAAACTCATCTACCTCAGACCCTCGTAATCACAACGATACTAAAGATGGCAGTACATGTGGTCCCGCTCCCCGGTACTGGGTGCTGATACGTCTCCAACGTATCTATAATTTTTGCTTGTTCCATGCTGTTATATTATCATTCTTGGATGTTTTACAATCATTTTATTACAACTTTATATCATTTTTTGGGACTAACCTATTGACATTGTCACACCCTGTGTTTGTATCACTTTGCTATGATGGATTTACAAAATTTGGAACCAATTAAAACTTTTTGAGTGCATGCTTGTTTGAATTGTTGCTTGTTTGATTGTTTGGTTGATTATGTTTGGCACACTTAGGTTCTACTCCTCTCCATATTCATCTTCCTTGACCCAAACTTCTTGCCCAATGATCATGCCATGTGAATAGTACCCAAAACTATTTTTATCAAAATTTATTTTGATCAAAAAGGATTTATTCAAATAAGGTTTTCTAAAACCCCTGAGTTGAGGTTTGCACTGCAAGTCCTCAAATTGGGTGGATCCTTTTTCCCCAAAGACTTTATTTGGAACCTACTATATATATGACTTCCCAAAACCACCAAATATTAATTTTAAAGATTATTTTTCTATTTTATTTAAAAGCTTTTTCTTAAAGCCAGAAATGGTTTTTCATAGGGAAAAATTATTTAAATGCTTTAAAAATATTTGCTAAAATTTAGGGAAACTCAGTGGACATATATGTTCCATATATATGAGTTTCAACACATGGTCATGTTCAAAATCATGGGCAAAACCCCTCAAAACCCTTTCTGCCCAAATCAAGCTTTTGAAATATTTCTATAAGAAACTATCAAGGTGGCCCTCGCAAATGCGAGGGCTAGATCTTTAGTACATTGAGAGTGTCGATTCTTTATTTTTATCACATGAACCTATATTTGTACTCTTATTTACCTCCTTTTATATAATAATACACGGTTTTGTAGACACCGATACATTTATAAAGGCGTAACTTTGATAGTATTTTATAAGAATACTGGATTACTTTGCAAATACATAATAAAATTGACTTCTAGGGCTTTGATATAACAATAGGGCACCGATCTACACGGACACCAACCAAATTAACCTGAATATGCGCTTTCTCTACTTAAGTTGTCGTATGTTATCTAGAGCACATTCGGAATTCTATGCTCTGTTGTAATTCTGTGTATGGCTATATAGAGTAACCGGTTGTCCAGCCTACTTGCGTTCTACATCCTCACACCCACAAATTTATCCAGATTTTGTAAAACAAAAATAGAAATGTAAAAAATAAATGACCCGATAACTCTCAAGTCTCGGTTTCAACAATCAATGCTCATTCATGTACTGATTTATCGTTGCTTATGTTGGTGCTAAACCACTCAACCAATTTATTTTTCATATCAACCGTATAGGAACTTTCTGCGTTGTCGGTAATAGGAATTATCTAGAGAGGATGTGATTGTAAGACAACGATTTACACTGGCTATATTTTCTTCTGGTTCTAATCTCCTTCTATTTTGAAAGATGGTGGTATTGGTTTTATCCATTTTCTCTAGCTCCAGTCAAGCCACGTCAATCCATACAATTCAATCTGGTCAATGTACGTTCGCCACATGTATTTATTATGTCATGTTGACTATATGCTTCAGAAGGCATATTGCTAGCATTAAATGATCGATTTTGTGATGAGTTTTCACCGATGTAATATTTTTTCAATTCAACGTCAGTAGTAAATCTGGTATCAGTCAGTCAATAACACCCCTTATCAGAATCGGCATCTCACTGCAATATTTTGGGGAAGTTATACACATGATTAGAAAACATAGAAACAAAGTTATTTGAGGTGCCCTTAAATCTGAAAATACACTAAACCTTAGAAATCAAAATAGATGTGTGTTTTATTATACTATAGCTAGAAAAGACATACATTGGAGCTGAACATCAATTGGCATTTTCCCAAGAGGCGTGGTCTCTAGAAATAATCTTGACATTTATAATCATGCAAATCAAACAGCGACATATCTAGATGATTAATAAATCTCTCTCGCCCTCTCGCCCTCTCTCTCTCTCTGTGTGTGTGTGTGTACAAACTGTGCCGGCAAATGGTCATGCCACGGAACTCAAATAAACCATAGAAATGACCTTCCTAGTTTATCTTTTGGACACCAACTATGGTGTAAGGAGAGATGTGCCACATCATATCCTCGTCGACATGAATTTGATTGCATTTTTTTTATTGAAATTTGCTTCCTTGTTGTTAGATTTAAGATGAAGGCATGGCACGCCATGAGACTGAATTGCTAGATTATTATATCATAACCATACATTAGAGATCTAACTGTATAAAATAATTAGGATGATGTCTATACCAAAAATAGGTTCATGTAAGAAAGTGCCTATTGGTTTGCGTAGGAATGTCCGCTTTAGTTTACGAAAGAGTGCACGTAGAATAACAGAAGAGGTTATTCATGTGAAAGCCAGTTTCAATAATACCGAAATCATAGTAGTAATTGTTGACTCATGCGAGTCACTCCTTCTCCGCTCTGACTTCTTGGCTGGTTGGATGCTCAGTCTGGCCAATGGTATGACCCCCTTTTCTCTACCTTCTTTAGCTTTGCGAATGAGAAAGGTTCTTTTAGGCGAGAAGCTGGTGTTGAGAAATGAGAAGTGGGCTTTGCGAGGGCATTGTCAATATTGAGCATGTCCGAGAAATAAAATGATAATACTATCATTAATACTGAAAATAAGGAATTCTTAATAATAGGCTTTTATAGTCATGTAAATATTATATGTTAAGTAAAATATCAAGATGTTGATAAATGTTTCTATAAACCTGGTCAAAATTTCTCAATTTGACTTTGTGGAAGAAAACTACACCCTCCGGTCAAGAATTATTGTCGTGGCTTTAGTTCACATTTGAACTAAAATTACGACAACAATTTTAGAACAGAGGGAGTAATATGGTGTATATTTGGAATGTAGTGAATACTTGTGTCATTTGAAGTTCTTAACCCATATAAATTTTATGAGTACATTATGTACCAAAAGTAAGCATTAATTAGTTCCCAGAAAATAAAAAGTAATACTTAGTTTAAATTTATTAGGGCATATCTTTATAATTCTGAATTCATGAGCATGCATGACTCGAATGATTTATGCTTGCAAATCAACCTACATTTAGGTTCTATGAAAAAAGTTGTTTTTAGTTTTGTATTTAGTTAACCATAATTTCATTAACTTTAAAGAAAAATACTTCCGGGAAGGTTTTTGATTGATTTTTTTAGCCGAAACCGTAGAACAATCGTGATTGTTCTACGGTATTTTCATTAACATAAATAAAATATTACAAATAACAACGTAAAGTTCATGCATGCGTGTATGACCCAGACTCCATGCATGCGTGTACGAGCCGGACTATCCTATATAGCCAGATTTTACATGCATGCATGAAACACTTTTTTTTCTGTTGGATGTGAGGCATCGTGAACAGAGTTTAACGGTAACGATTTATACTGGTACATTATGTGTACGTGATGCTTTTTTCTTGTTGTCGAAAGATCTCTCGAAAGCTAGGTCATGGGATTTGTGTGCTAACTTAATATGTGCGCGTATGCAATTTTTATTTAGAACTAATCAAGCATCAGGTAGACCACATCATTCGTGTACGGAGCAAATCACGATCCTTCGTCCATATAATTGTGTGCACGTACATGTTTTTCTAGGATAACATGTACATGTTATTTGAACAGCCAGTTTTGAACAGTTTTTTTATGAGATATATCAACTTACATGACAAGTATCTCTTGATATATCCTGGACAGTTACGTAAATCTAACGGTTGCGTTTGTTAGTTTAGAGAGGGTCCACCGAATTAATGGACGGATGTTTCTGATTAATGTGAGATTTTCTAGCTAATTCTCTATCTTTGTCCCGTATTTTCTTTTTAGTAGATAATAGATATTCTCAATAAATTCCAAGAAAATTCCAGCAAGTCACAATTGTCATATGTGATGATCTTGCCAAGTTTCATCTCAATCCCAATTGATTTGCTTCATCAAAATATTCCAAAACCATTCCTGTCCAGAGCCAAATTTGAACAACTTTACATTGTGAAGTTTATTCCCTTGACCCCAAACTTTGTGGGCATGTGCTAAACCCCCAAATAATGACACCACACCAAGTGGTGGATTTGTGGGAAGTGAAATGCATGCCTAGATCTGCAGAAATCTGATTCTGTTGATTTCTAGGGTTTCACAAAGTTACATTGTGAACTTTCTTCAATCAAGCTCAAACTTGGTGATCAACCCTATTTCTAATCACCATTTGCCTCTGTTAAATTTCTTGGCAAGCAAACTCCATTTGCTTAGACAAACCATCATCAAACACTTTTGCATATTTTGTAAAAAACCTTGTCTGACCCCTTTCTGCTATTCTCCTTGCCTCCAAAATTTTACCACAGTCCCTTACTGATGTGCTTCACCTCCAGTAACTTTCTATGGCCAAGGCTCAATGTTTAGGTGGGGTAAAAACCCATTTTTACCTTCTGGACAGCATGGCCAGCACCCATTTTACCTCCCCTCCCCTCACCTCTACTCTCCCTAGCTTCTCCTAGCTCCTAGAGCATCTACAGATCGTCCAGGAGCTATGAGACATGCAGGGACGCGTCCAGAGCACGCAAGCCTTCCATGGCATGCCAAAGCCACGCTCTGGAGCGCGCTACAGTGCATGTCCGCACTGTAGCAAGAGCATCCCGAGCCCCCCCGAGGCATTGGGATGGGGGAAGCTATCCCCCGAGATGCCCTCGACGTCCGTAACCCTCCAAGGCGCCGTCCCCCTCCTCCTTCTCTATCCGATGTCCTCCCGCGCGCGTGCCCGACGCCGCCCAGCTCGGCCAACCGCGGGGCTCGCACGCGCGCACGCTCCCGCCTCCCCTCTTGCTTCCCTGGGTCATGGACGAACCCCACGAGCACCCCAGACACGCCCTCTCCCCTCCCGTGGCCTCTGGCCTCGGCCATGAGCTCGCCGGCGCAGGAGCGCTCGGTGGACCGCGGCTCCCCTATAAAAGGGCCTCCCCGCGTCCCTCTCTCCCCTCTGGTCCCTTCCCCCACTCCTCAATCGTGCCCCTGCGCCTCTCCCCTTCCATTTCGAGGGCCAGACGCTCGGGATCGAACGGAGCCTCGCCGCGTCGGGTCGCCGGCGATCTCCGGGTACAGAGCCTCCCCGGCCCTCATTTCTGTCCCGTTGGTCTCCCCTCGGTGCCCTGAGTCGTTTCCCCCTCTCCTCGCCGTGTTTTGCAGACGGTGCTGACGACGGCGACCACCTTCCGAAGCCCTCCGCCGCGGCCTTCTCGTCGTCGGCAACTCCAGCCACCCCCGCCGCTCCTTCGACCTCCAGGGGATCGGCGACTCAACCCCGAGCCCATTCCTGCACTCACCCACCGTCGCCGTGCCCCGCACCGTCGCCGGTGAGCCCGCCTCCCTCTGTCCAGAGGAGGAAGAAGGACCCGACAGGTGGCCCCCACCTTTCGGCCTCTGCCCCGCCTCCCTCTCTCCCCTCGCTGTCGCCGACAGCCGGGCCCCGCGCGTCAGGTTTGAACCTGGCCGTGCGCGCGGCTGGCGGGCTGGCCAGCTGGGCCGGCCCAGCTGCTGGCTGCCTCTGGCCCTGGCACAGAGGCCTTTTCTTTTTTTTCTTTTTCTGTTGGGTTTTCCAAAAATCCCACAGCTCCAAATAAAATTCCTATTCCAAATATTTTTCCACCTTAATTCCTGTAATATTCTGTATAACTTAACAGTGCCACTTGTGTAATTTTGTGAAAATGTTTTATGTATTGATTCTATTTAAAACCTAGTTTTTTAATATTTTATTGCCTCTGTTTAAATAGTTTTCAAAATGTTTTTCACAACAAAACCTTAGACAAATATTTTTAGAATAGTTTGGAGTATTTATCAGAGTAGAGTAGCATTTTAGAAGTAGAGTTTGTGCTCTGTTTTTGTGTGATGCTTATTATTATCATTATTTATCGCAACGATAGATTGCGCTGTTGACGAGGAAGTTGGACCCGAAGACTTTGAAGACCCCGAAGACTTTGTTGAGCCAGGCAAGCAACCCTTTGACCATGACTATGAAACCCTTTTATTGCATGGCATATAGCACTTATGTTCTTGATGTTGATTATGTTGATGTGGTGACCACTACGGAGGGATGCCTTCGATACTTTACCGTTGATACTTGCATCGTGCATGACCCTACCATTCTTATGAGGGTTATGCGGGTGGGAGTAGTTAGGATGCTAAGTAGTTGCTACGCAAAGTGGGACGGGATATGCATGGTGATGGAAACAAAATGATTCCAAAGACTTTTCGAAAACCCCGTCGGGTGCCACTAATGCCCGAGGGAGATGATGATGAGCTAGGTAGCCACTTGATAAAGAAGTGGTGTACCGGAGCAAGTGAGTGTGTGTGGTTTTCGAAAATGGATTGGTGTAAGTTGCGACCGTTACTCCAACCTTACATGTACAACCAAGATACCCCTTATGGGACGGGGCTTTGTTGATTACCTTGGTGGGTACTAGCATAGAGCCCGCATTACTAGTGGCGGGAGTGAAGTGGTCACTCTCGATACGGGGTCGTACCGGAATGGACGATCATGCGCTGTCTTCACAGGCACCGGGCACACCGTTGCGTGCCCTCATGGATGATACGTGTGATGTATATCATGAGGGATGGCACCAACGAGTGGACTCTTTGTTTAGTATCGCTAGGGGAAAGGCAATGTTCGGGTACTTACCTCGGGTATGGACAATACCGCGAGTCGTGGCTTGACACGAAAGTTTCCCGAGTCTTGTGGGTAAAGTGTGCAACCTCTGCAGAGTGTAAAACTATTCGAATAGCCGTGTCCACGGTCAAGGACAGTTGGATGACCGCTCTTGTGCTACGTCCATGGTTTCTAAACCGGTGTGTGTGTGTGTGTGTGTGTGTGTGTGTGTGTGTGTGTGTTGATGATAAAGGTGACACTTGAGCTAAGTCCGATGACTTGGCATGATGATGAACATGAGATGTTCAACCCCTTCTTATAATGATAACTGAGACTTGTTCACATAAGTACATGTTAACAGTTGATGCATGCGTACTCAAGTTACTTGATCATATCATTGCATTTAAAAATCAGCTTTCTCCAAAACTTACCTACTTAGTGCAATATCATGCATTGTTATACCTTGTTCCACAACTTGGGTTGCTTGCGAGTACATTCAAAGTACTCATTGGCTTGCCACTGGTTATTTAATTGGCCAGGCATGGAAGAGCAGGATTATGGCGAAGAGTTCGTTGGTGACGAACATGCGAACTAGGACGCTTCCCAGTCAGAATGCCTATAGGTTTAAGGCAGATGGCATGGGTTCACGCTTTCGATCAAGATTTCCGCTGCTTGTTATGTTTAAGTGTTTGGCCCTTGTGGCCCTATCTATGTAAGACTAGACCTTCATGGTCTTTATTTGTGTAAGACGCTAAATATGGATGTAAGACTCTTGTTATTCAGCTTCTGTGTGTTCAGTGAGCATTGATCTCTGGGATCACTGTACATGTGCATTCGGTGATCACGACTTATGAGTCGGGGTCCCCACAGACATAGTGCCAAATTGCCAGTTACTGTTTTTGCTTGTTTTTTACTTCGCAAGAAATCAGTACCAAACAGAGATGAAACGCTGCGGGGATTTTTGTGGATTTTTTATGGACCAGAAGAAAACAGATGGGCCAAAGAATACCAGAAGAGGGGGCCCAGGGTGGCTAGCACCCACATGGGCGCGCTAGAGGCCCCCTGGCGCGCCCTGGTGGGTGCTGGGCTCCTCCGGCACCCCCTCAACCGACTATCGTGCCTATAAATTCCCTGGAAATCCAAAAACCCTAGGGGAGTCGACGAAACACAATTCTAGCAGCCGCAAGTTCTAGAACCGCGAGATCCAATCTAAACACCATCACGGAGGGGTTCATCTTCCTCATAGGTGCCTCTTCGATGATGCGTGAGTAGTCCACCATAGACCTACGGGTCCGTAGGCAGTAGCTAGATGGCTTCTTCTCTCTCTCTTATGATTCTCAATACAATGGTCTCTTGGAGATCTATTTGATGTAAACTTTTGCGGTGTGTTTGTTGGGATCCGATGAATTTTGAGTTCATGATCAGTTTCTATCCATGAATATTATTTGAGTCTTCTTTGATCTCTTATATGCATGATTGCTTATAACATCGTATTTCTTCTTCGAATCTTTGGTTTAATTAGGCCGACTAGATCAATTTTTCTTGCCATGGGAAGAGGTGCTTTGGGATGGATTCGATCTTGCGGTGTTCTTTCCCAATGACAGAAGGGGCAGCAAGACACGCATGTATCGTTGCTATTAAGGATAACAAGATGGGGTCTATTCCTACATGAATAGATCTTGTCTACATCATGTCATCGTTCTTATTGCATTACTCCGTTTTTCCATGAACTTAATACACTAGATGCATGCTGGATAGCGGTCGATGTGTGGAGTAATAGAGGTAGATGCAGGCAGGAGTCGGTCTATCTATCTTGGACGTGATGCCTATATAATGATCATCGCCTTGGATATCGTCATGACTATTCGATTTTCTATCAATTGCCCAACAGTAATTTGTTCACCCACCGTGCGCTATACTCATGAGAGAAGCCACTAGTGAACCCTACGGCCCCCGGGTCTACTTTTCCTATCATATTGCTTTCCGATCTACGTTTTTTGCAATCTTTGTTTTCAGATCTACAAAACCAAAAACCAAAAACCCAAAAATATCTTGATGCATATTTACTCTTTTTATTTGTGTTCTTGAGAGATCTATCTCTCCTATCTATCACTACCTAATCTATCTTATTACCGTAGAGAGATTGACAACCTCTCTTTCGCGTCGGGTTGCAAGTATTTGTTGTTTGTGTGCAGGCGCTGCTTATTGGGTGGTGGTGATCCTCCTACTGGTTTGATAACCTTGGTTTCATAACTAAGGGAAATACTTACCGTCGCTGTGCTGCATCATCCCTTCCTCTTTGGGGAAATACCGATGCAGTCCAAGCCACGTCAGGTGCCGCCACACTCTTCGCACCACGAATAGTATTGAAGCAATTTCGAACATCCGCGTCCTGAGATACTAAGGAAACTGAACGATAGCGATGTGTCAAGAACCCCTTGGAGCTCAACTCCCCGGGTCCAATCCATACGTACGGGAGGCACCAAGAACAGAGTTCCGGTCACATCGACATCATAGAGGTTCCAAAATACCCGCGTGATCCTAAAAAAAAATTGATGAGAAGAGGGATAGAATTAAAATTCCTATGTCACGATTCCTCACAAGAGCATAGAAGAGGAGTAAAAAGAATCCTACTCTCTGATATAACTAGACTCAAAATAGTTTTTCACTAGACTCGTCTCGGCCAAGTTCGATCAATCAAGGGGGGTCCTAGGTCGGTACAGGGTCTGATACCAACTTGTCACGCCCAAGATGCGATTCTATCCTTATTTTGGCACGAGGGCCTCGACAGGGATAGAAGCGTATCTCATCGTTTCGCAAGAATGGATATCATTACAAGTACATGTAAAGAAGAGATGAGTATATGGAATTGGCTTACACTCGCCACAAGCTACATCAAATTCACATCAATACAACAACATATCCAAACATCATACAGAAGAGCAGGGTCCGTCTACGGACGAAAACAAACGATAAAAAATGACATCCATCCTTGCTATCCTAGGCTGCCGCCTAGAACCCATCCTAGATCGATGATGAGGAAGAAGAAGAACTCGAAATCAAACAAGCAACGCGCTCACGTCAAAGCATCACATTACATGTACCTGCAACTATTGTTGTAGTAATCTGTGAGCCACAGAGACTCAGCAATCTCATTTCCAAGGGTATCAAGACTATTAAAGCTTAATGGGTGAGGTATGGTTAAGTGGTGAGGCTGCAGCAAGCACTAAGCATTTATTTGAGTGGCTAACTTACGAGTACAAGAATAAAGGGGGATGATCGTCGCATAAACGGACATGAACTAGTAATGATCTCTAAGAGATCCTGAACACCTACTTACGAACAAACACAACCCCACCGTGTTCTCTCTCGGTTCAGAAATCACGAGAAGAGACAGTCACGGTTACGCACACGGTTGGTGTATTTTATTTGAGTTTACTTCAAGTTTGCTATGACCGGGTGTTAAACAAAGTTTCCAAGTTGCCACGTAACCGCTGGCACGGCTTTCCGAAAGATTTAACCCTGCAGGGGTGCTCCAACTCATCCATCACAAACTAACCACACGCCGCGTTGGAATTCCTCAACCGCGGAATCACCCGTAGTATTCGCGGAATCCCGATGGAAAATCTCAACTTCGAGATAGCCCGAAGTGTCGTCGAAATCCCGCGCACAAGATGTTTGAGAAAGGTAAAACAAATCCAGCAAGGCCTCCCGGTGAGCCAGATCCGCATCTAGAGCTGAGCGCTCTCTATCTACAGGCATCATCCGTCTATGCGAAGTGGACGGTAGCCTGAAAATGCCTCGAGTTGCCCCGAGGTGGCACCGCCGACTGCTAGGTGGGTGGACCAACACTCATGAGGACCACTGGCCCGGGATGTTGATTAAAGATCCGCGGGTGCCGGCGGGTCCCTATGCAATTTTTAGTTGTTATTAGGCAAATGGTAAAACCTGTTGGGAACGTCGCATGGGAAACAAAAAAATTCCTACGCACACGCAAGATCTATCCATGGTGATGAGCATCTACGAGAGGGAGAGTGGATCTACGTACCCTTGTAGATCGCTAAGCGGGAAGCGTTAAGAAACGCGGTTGATGTAGTCGAACGTCTTCGCGATCCAAATCGCAAGCTGTCCCGCGATCCAATCACGATCCGTCCCAATCTAGCGCCGAATGGACGGCACCTCCACGTTCAGCACACGTACAGCTCGATGATGATCTCCGCCTTCTTGATCCAGCAAGAGGGAGCAGAGAGGTAGATGAGTTCCCCGGCAGCACGACGGCGTGGTGACGGTGGTGGTGGTGCTGTCCCGGCAGGGCTTCGCCAAGCACAACCGAGACGATCTAGTGGAGAACAGATCTAGAGGGAGAAAGAGGCAGCCGTGGATTTTCTGGTTGGGGGCTGCCCTCAAAAACCTCTAGTATATATAGGAGGGAGGGAGGAGGAGGCAGCCCTAGGGTTCCCCTAGGGGTTCGGCCAAACCTCCACCAAGGGGGAGGAGTCCACCTCCCACAAGGGAGGTGGAATCCAAGTAGGACTCCTCCCCACTTGGCCTCCTCCCCACCCCTTGCGCAAGGGCCTCCTAGGGGCTGGCCGGCCAGCCCACCAGGGGCTGGTGCGCCACCTCCTAGGCCCATGTGACCCTTGGGGTGGGTGGGACCCACTTTGTGGACCCCCCGGAACCCATTCGTCACTCCCGGTACACTGCCGAAAATGCCCGAAACTTTTCCGGAGACCAAAACGGGACTTCCTATATATCAATCTTTACCTCCAGACCATTCCGGAGCTCCTCGTGACGTCCGGGGTCTCATCCGTGACTCCGAACAACCTTCGGACACCAACATACATAACTCAATACTACCGAAACGTCATCGAACGTTAAGTGTGCAGACCCTGCGGGTTCGAGAACTATGTAGACATGACTGAGACACCTCTACGGTCAATAACCAATAGCGGGACCTGGATGCCCATATTGGTTACTACATATTCTACGAAGATCTTTATCGGTTGAACCTCTATGTCAAGGATTCAGTCAATCCCGTATGATGTTCCCTTTGTTCTTCGGTATGTTACTTGTCCGAGATTCGATCGTCGGTATCTCTATACCTAGTTCAATCTCGTTACCGG
Source organism: Elymus sibiricus (assembly GCA_039707655.1). Classification (NCBI taxonomy): domain Eukaryota; kingdom Viridiplantae; phylum Streptophyta; class Magnoliopsida; order Poales; family Poaceae; genus Elymus; species Elymus sibiricus. The sequence goes on from CM077675.1 coordinate 117,187,956, forward strand.
CAAGTCTCTTTACTCGTTCCGTAATACAAGATCCCATGGCTAACTCTTTAGTCACTTTGCTTGCAAGGCTTATTGTGATGTTGTGTTACCGAGTGGGGCCTGAGATACCTCTCCGTCACACGGAGTAACAAATCCCAGTCTCGATCCATGCCAACTCAACAGACACCCTCGGAGATACCTGTAGAGCATCTTTATAGTCACTCAGTTACGTTGCGACGTTTGATACACACAAGGTATTCCTCCGGTGTTAGTGAGTTGCATGATCTCATGGTCATAGGAACAGATACTTGACATGCAGAAAACTATAGCAATAAACTGACACGATCATATGCTACGTTCATATTTTGGGTCTTGTCCATCACATCAATCTCCTAATGATGTGATCCCGTTATCAAATGACATCTCATGTCTATGGCTAGGAAACCTTGATCATCTTTGATCAACGAGCTAGTCTACTAGAGGCATACTAGGGACACAGTGTTGTCTATGTATCCACACATGCATTTGTGTTTCCAATCAATACAATTATAGCATGGATAATAAACGATTATCATGAACAAGGAAATATAATAATAATCACTTTATTATTGCCTCTAGGGCATATTTCCAACAGTCTCCCACTTACACTAGAGTCAATAATCTAGCTCACATCACTATGTAATTTATATTGTAATGAATCTAACACCCATACAGTTCTGGTGTTGATCATGTTTAGCCCTTGGAAGAGGTTTAGTCAATAGGTCTGCGACATTCAGATCCGTGTGCACTTTGCAAATATTTATGTCCTCCTCCTTGATGTAATCGTGGATGGAATTGAAGCGTCGCTTTATGTGTCTGGTCCTCTTGTGAAACCTTGGTTCCTTGGCCAGAGCAATGGCACCAGTGTTGTCACAGAACAGAGTCATTGGGTTCAGTGCACTGGGCACTACTCCAAGATCTGTCATGAACTCCTTCATCCAGACACCTTCCTTCGCCACCTCCAAGGCAGCGATGTACTCCACTTCGCATGTAGAATCAGCTACCACGCTCTGCTTGGAACTGCACCAGCTTACTGCACCCCCATTGAGAATAAATACGTATCCGGTTTGAGACTTAGAGTCATTCGGATCAGTGTCAAAGCTTGCATCGACGTAACCCTTTACGACGAGCTCTTGATCACCTTCATAAACGAGAAACATGTCCTTAGTCCTTTTCAGGTACTTCAGGATATTCTTGACCGCCGTCCAGTGTTCCACTCCTGGATCACTTTGAAACCTTCCGGCCATACTTATGGCAAGGCTGACATCGGGTCTTGTGCACAGCATTGCATACATGATAGAGCCTATGGCTGAAGCATAGGGGATGACACTCATCTTTTCTCTATCTTTTGCAGTCACTGGGCATTGAGTCTTACTCAACTTCATACCTTGCAATACAGGCAAGAACCCCTTCTTGGACTGATCCATTTTGAACTTCTTCAAAACTTTGTCAAGGTATGTGCTCTGTGAAAGTCCTATTAAGCGTCTCGATCTATCTCTATAGATCTTGATGCCTAATATGAAAGCAGCTTCTCCTAGGTCCTTCATTGAAAAACTCTTATTCAAATATTCCTTCACGCTTTCCAACATTTCTATATTGTTTCCAATTAGCAATATGTCATCCACATATAATATCAGAAACGCTATAGAGCTCCCACTCACTTTCTTGTAAATACAAGCTTCTCCGTAAACTTGTATAAACCCAAACGCTTTGATCACCTCATCAAAGCGAAGATTCCAACTCCGAGATGCTTGCACCAGTCCATAAATGGATCGCTGGATCTTGCAAACTTTGTCAGCATTCTCTGGATCGACAAAACCTTCCGGTTGCATCATATACAACTCTTCCTTAAGGAAACCATTAAGGAATGCTGTTTTGACATCCATCTGCCAAATTTCATAATCGAAAAATGCAGCTATTGCTAACATGATTCTGACAGACTTAAGCATCGCTACGGGTGAGAAGGTCTCATCGTAGTCAACTCCTTGAACTTGTGAAAAACCCTTTGCCACAAGTCGAGCTTTATAGACGGTGACATTACCGTCCGCGTCCGTCTTCTTCTTAAAGATCCATTAATTCTGAATGGCCTTTCGCCCTTCAGGTAATACTTCCAAAGTCCATACTTTGTTTTCATACATGGATCCCATCTCGGATTTCATGACCTCTAACCATTTCTCGGAATCCGGGCCCATCATCGCTTCTCCATAGCTTGTAGGTTCATCGTTGTCCAACAACATGACCTCCAAGACAGGGTTACCGTACCACTCAGGAGCAGTACGTGCCCTTGTCGACCTACGAGGTTCCATAGCAACTTGATCCGAAGCTTCATCATCATCATCATCAACTTCCTCTTCAACCGATGTAGGCTCTACAGAAACATCTTTCTGCGCTGCGCTACTCTCTGGTTGAAGTAAAGGTTCAACAACCTCATCAAGTTCTATTTTTCTCCTACTCAATTCTTTCGAGAGAAACTCTTTCTCGAGAAATGACCCGTTCTTAGCGACAAACACTTTGCCCTCAGATCTGAGATAGAAGGCGTACCCAACCATCTCTTGGGTATCCTATGAAGACGCATTTCTCCGCTTTGGGTTCCAGCTTTTCAGGCTGAAGCTTTTTGACATAAGCATCACATCCCCAAACTTTAAGAAACGACAACTTTGGTTTCTTACCAAACCACAGTTCATATGGCGTTGTCTCAACGGATTTCGATGGTGCCCTATTTAAAGTGAATGCAGTTATCTCTAATGCATAACCCCAAAACAATAGTGGCAAATCGGTAAGAGACATCATAGAACGCACCATATCCAATAAGGTTCGATTACGACGTTCGGACACACCATTACGCTGTGGTGTTCCAGGCGGTGTTAATTGTGAAACAATTCCACATTGTCTTAAGTGATTGCCAAACTCATAACTCAGATATTCTCCTCCTCGATCAGATCGTAGGAATTTAATCTTCTTGTTACGATGATTCTCAACTTCACTTTGAAATTGCTTGAACTTTTCAAACGTTTCAGACTTATGTTTCATTAAGTAAATATACCCATATCTACATAAGTCATCGGTGAAGGTGAGAAAATAACGATATCCACCGCGTGCCTCAATGCTCATCGGACCGCACACATCAGTATGTATGATTTCCAACAAGTCACTTGCCCGTTCCATTGTTCCAGAGAACGGGGTCTTAGTCATCTTGCCCATGAGGCATGGTTCACATGTGTCAAGTGATTCAAAATCAAGTGACTCCAAAGTCCATCAGCATGGAGCTTCTTCATGCGTTTTACACCAATATGACCTAAGCGACAGTGCCACAAGAAAATGGTGCTGTCATTATCAACTCTACATCTTTTGGCATCAATGTTATGAACATGTGTATCATCACTATCGAGATTCAATAAGAATAAACCCCTCACAATGGATGCATGACCATAAAAGATATTACTCATATAAATAGAACAACCATTATTCTCTGATTTAAATGAGTAACCGTCTCGCAATAAACAAGATCCAGATATAATGTTCATGCTTATTCAGGTTCATCACTAATCCCGATGGTAATCGAAGAGCGAGCGTGCCGACGGCGATCACATCAACCTTGGAACCATTTCCCACGCGCATCATCACTTCGTCCTTTGCCAGCCTCTGTCTATTCCGTAGTTCCTGCTTTGAGTTGCAAATGTGAGCAACCAAACCGGTATCAAATACCCAGGCACTACAACGAGAGTTGGTAAGGTACACATCAATAACATGTATATCATATATACCTTGTTTGGTGTTGGCCGCCTTCTTGTCAGCCAGATACTTGGGGCAGTTCCGCTTCCAGTGACCAGTTCCCTTGCAATGAAAGCACTCAGTTTCTGGCTTGGGTCCAGCCTTGGGTTTCTTCATGGGAGGGGCAACTGCTTTGCCACTCTTCTTGGAGTTACCCTTCTTGCCCTTGCCATTCTTCTTGAAACTAGTGGTTTTATTGACCATCAACACTTGATGCTCCTTCTGAATCTCAGACTCAGCGACTTTCAACATCGCAAACAGCTCGGCGACTGACTTATTCATCCCTTGCATGTTATAGTTCAACACGAAGCTTTTGTAGCTAGGTGACAGTGATTGAAGAACTCTGTCAGTGATCGCCTCTGGCAGGAGAACAATTCCCAACTCCGCCAGATGGTTGGAATACCTAGACATTCTGAGTACATGTTCACTGACAGACACGTTCTCCTCCATCTTGCAAGCATAGAACTTATCAGAGGTCTCATACCTCTCGATCCGGGCATTCTTCTCAAAGATAAACTTCAACTCTTGGAACATCTCATATGCTCCATGACGTTCAAAACGTCTTTGAAGTCCTGGTTCTAAGCCATACAAAATTGCATATTGAACTATTGGGTAATCATCAGAACGTGCCTGCCAGGCGTTCGCAACGTCTGCAGCCTCTACTAGAGTGGGTGGTTCACCGAGCGGTGCATCAAGGACATAAGCCTTTTGGGAAGCCGTGAGGATAATCCTCGGATTACGGGCCCAGTCTACAAAGTTACTTCCATCATCTTTCAACTTAGCTTTCTCTAGAACGCATTGAAATTCAGGGGTGCTACTGCGCGAGCCATTGATCTACAACATAAATTTTGCAAAGACAACTTAGACTATTGTTCAAGATAATGAGTTTAGTTAATTATATTGCCTAAAAACTCCCACTCAAATTGACATCCCTCAGGTCATTCGAGTGTCACATGATCCAAATTCACCAACCCAAGTCCGATCATCACGTGAGATGAGGTGGTTTCAATGGTGAACATCTTCATGTTGATCATATCTACTATATGACTCATGTTCGACCTTTCGGTCTTTTGTGTTCTGAGGCCATGTCTGTACATGCTAGGCTCGTCAAGTTTAACCCGAGTGTTCCGCATGTGCAACACTGGCTTGCACCCATTGTATGTGAACGTAGAGTCTATCACACCCGATCATCACGTGGTGTCTCGAAACGACAATCTTTCGCAACGGTGCACACTCGGGGAGAACACAATTTTATCTTGAAATTCTAGTGAGGGATCACCTTATAATGCTACCGTCGTCCTAAGCATAATAAGATGCATAAAAGGATTAACATCACATGCAAATCATAAGTGACATGATATGGCCATGATCTTGTACTTTTGATCTCCATCTCCAAAGCACCGGCATGATCTCCATCGTCACCGGCATGACACCATGATCTCCATCAACGTGTCACCATGAAGTTGTCGCGCCAACTATTGCTTCTACAACTATTGCTAAATCATAGCGATAAAGTAAAGCAAAAAACGGCGAAAATAAATTAAAGACAACCCTATGGCTCCTGCCGGTTGCCGTACTCATCGACATGCAAGTCATGATAATCTATACAAAACATGATCATCTCATACATCACATATATCTCATCATGTTTCTGGCCATATCATATCACATCGTACCCTGCAAAAACAAGTTAGACGTCCTCTAATTTGTTGTTGCATGTTTTACGTGGCTGCTATGGGTATCTAGCAAGAACGATTCTTACCTACGCAAAACCATAACGGTGATATACAAGTTGCTATTTCACCTTCTACAAGGACCGCCTCTGTCGAATCCGATTCAACTAAAGTGGGAGAGACAGACACCCGCCAGCCATCTTATGCAACAAAGTTACATGTCAGTCGATGGAACCGGTCTCTCGTACGTGGACGAGTAAGGTTGGTCCGAGCCGCTTCATCCCACAATACCGCTGAATCAAGAAAAGACTAAGGAGGGAAGCAATCTGAATATCAACGCCCACAAACTCCTTTGTGTTCTACTCGAGATCTCATCTACGCATAGACCTAGATCATGATGCCACTGTTGGGGAACGTCGCATGGGAAACATAAAATTTCCTACGCACACGCAAGATCTATCCATGGTGATGAGCATCTACGAGAGGGAGAGTGGATCTACGTACCCTTGTAGATCGCTAAGCGGGAAGCGTTAAGAAACGCGGTTGATGTAGTCGAACGTCTTCGCGATCCAAATCGCAAGCCGTCCCGCGATCCAATCACGATCCGTCCCGATCTAGCGCCGAACGGACGACACCTCCGCGTTCAGCACACGTACAGCTCGATGATGATCTCCGCCTTCTTGATCCAGCAAGAGGGAGCGGAGAGGTAGATGAGTTCCCGGCAGCACGACGGTGTGGTGACGGTGGTGGTGGTGCTATCCCGGCAGGCCTTCGCCAAGCACAACCGAGACGATCTAGTGGAGAACAGATCTAGAGGGAGAAAGAGGCAGCCGTGGCTTTTCTGGTTGGGGGTTGCCCTCAAAAACCTCTAGTATATATACGAGGGAGGGAGGAGGAGGCAGCCCTAGGGTTCCCCTAGGGGTTCGGCCGAACCTCCACCAAGGGGGAGGAATCCACCTCCCACAAGGGAGGTGGAATCCTAGTAGGACTCCTCCCCACTTGGCCTCCTCCCCACCCCTTGCGCAAGGGCCTCCTAGGGGCTGGCCGGCCAGCCCACCAGGGGCTGGTGCGCCACCTCCTAGGCCCATGTGACCCTTGGGGTGGGTGGGCCCCACTTGGTGGACCCCCCCAGAACCCATTCGTCACTCCCGGTACACTGCCGGAAATGCCCAAAACTTTTTCGGAGAACAAAACGGGACTTCCTATATATCAATCTTTACCTCCGGACCATTCTGGAGCTCCTCGTGATGTCCGGGATCTCATCCGGGACTCCGAACAACCTTCAGTCACCAACATACATAACTCAATACTACCGAAACGTCACCGAACGTTAAGTGTGTGTTGGAAATATGCCCTAGAGGCAATAATAAATTGGTTATTATTATATTTCCTTGTTCGTGATAATGGTTTATTATCCATGCTATAATTGTATTGATTGGAAACTCAAATACATGTGTGGGTACATAGACAACACTGTGTCCCTAGTATGCCTCTAGTTAACTAGTTCGTTGATCAAAGATGGTCAAGGTTTCCTGGCCATAGACATGAGATGTCATTTGATAACGGGATCACATCATTAGGAGAATGATGTGATGGACAAGACCCAAACTATAAACATAGCAAATGATCGTGTCAGTTTATTGCTATAGTTTTCTGCATGTCAAGTATTTGTTCCTATGACCATGAGATCATGCAACTCACTGACACCGGAGGAATACCTTGTGTGTATCAAACGTCACAACATAACTGGGTGACTATAAAGATGCTCTACAGGTATCTTCGAGGGTGTCTGTTGAGTGGGCATGGATCAAGACTGGGATTTGTTACTCCGTGTGACGGAGAGGTATCTCAGGGCCCACTCGGTAACACAACATCACAATAAGCCTTGCAAGCAATGTGACTAAGTGTTAGCCACGGGATCTTGTATTACAGAACGAGTAAAGAGACTTGCCGGTAACGAGATTGAACTAGGTATAGAGATACCGACGATCGAATCTCGGGCAAGTAACATACCGAAGAACAAAGGGAACAGCGTACGGGATTAACTGAATCCTTGACATAGAGGTTCAACCGATAAAGATCTTCGTAGAATATGTAGGAACCAATATGGGCATCCAGGTCCCGCTATTGGTTATTGACCGTAGAGGTGTCTTGGTCATGTCTACATAGTTCTCGAACCCGCAGGGTCTGCACACTTAAGGTTCGGTGACGTTTCGGTATAGTAGAGTTATGTATGGTGGTGACCGAAGGTTGTTCGGAGTCCCGGATGAGATCCTGGATGTCATGAGGAGCTCCGGAATGGTCCGGAGGTAAAGATTGATATATAGGAAGTCCTGTTTTGGTCACCGGAAAAGTTTCGGGTATTTCGGTAGTGTACCGGGAGTGCCGGGAGGGGTACCGGGGACCATCGGGAGGGGTGTCTCGACCCAAAGGACCTCATGGGCTGTGGGAGGAGTCAAACCAGCCCCTAGTGGGCTGTCCTAACCCCCCCCCCCCCCCCGCCACTAAGGCCCATGTGGCTTTGGGTGGAAAAAATCCAAAGGAGGAAAGGTGGAAAGGGTTTCCAAGTGGAGAGGAGGAATCCTACTCCTAATAGGATTGGAGTAGGACTCCTCCACCTCAAATTTCGGCCAAACCTTGAGGGTTTGAGGTTGCCTCCTCCCCTCCCTCCCTCCTATATATACTAGAGGATTTAGAGGGAAGAGCTAACCCTAATTGCCACGTGCTCCCTCTACTTCATCTAGATCGGTTTCTCCTCTAGTCTAGTTTCAGCGGTGCTTAGGCGAAGCCCTGCCGGAATTGTTCCACCACCATCGCCGCCGCGCCGTCGCGCCGCCGGAGAACTCTTCTACCTCTCCGCTCCCTCTTGCTGGATCTAGAAGGCGGAGATCGTCATCGAGCTGTACGTGTGCTGAACGCGGAGGTGCCGTCCGTTCGGCGCTAGATCCGAAGGACCGTGATCAGGATCGCGAGACGATTCGTGATTTGATCACGGGACGGATCGTGATGGGATCGCGGGACGGATCGTGATTTGATCGCGAGATGGATCGTGTTGGGATCGCGGGACGCTCGGCGATTTGGATCGCGAAGACGTTCGACTACATCAACCGCGTTTCTTAACGCTTCCTGCTTAGCGATCTACAAGGGTATGTAGATCCACTCTCCCCCTCGTAGATGCTCATCACCATGGATAGATCTTGCGTGTGCGTAGGAAAATTTTTGTTTCCCATGCAACGTTCCCCAACAGTGGCATCGTGAGCTAGGTCTATGTGTAGATGAGATCTCGAGTAGAACACAAAGGAGTTTGTGGGCGTTGATATTCGGATTGCTTCCTCCCTTAGTCTTTTCTTGTTTCGGCGGTATTGTGGAATGAAGCGGCCCGGACCAACATTACTCGTACGCTTACGAGAGACCGGTTCCATCAACTGACATGTAACTTCATTGCATAAAGATGGCTGGCGGGTGTCTGTTTCTCCCACTTTAGTCGGATCGGATTTGACAAAGGCAGTCCTTGAGAAGGTTGAATAGCAATTTTTGTATCACCGTTGTGGTTTTTGCGTAGGTAAGAATTGTTCTTGCTAGATACCCGTAGCAGCCACGTAAAACTTGCAACAACAATTAGAGGACGTCTAACTTGTTTTTGCAGGGTATGTTGTGATGTGATATGGTCAATTACATGATGAGATATATGTGACGTATGAGATGATCATGTATTGTATAGAATATCACGACTTGCATGTCGATGAGTACGGCAACCGGCAGGAGCCATAGGGTTGTCTTTAATTATTTTCGCCGTTTTTTGCTTTACTTTATCGCTATGAGTTAGCAATAGTCGTGGAAGCAACAGTCAGCGTGACAACCTCATGGCGACACATTGATGAAGATCAAGATGATGGAGATCATGGTGTTATGCCGGTGACGATGGAGATCATGCCGGTGCTTTGAAGATGGAGATCAAAAGCACAAGTTCATGGCCATATCATGTCACTTATGATTTGCATGTGATGTTAATCCTTTTATGCATCTTATTTTGCTTAGGACGACGGTAGCATTATAAGGTGATCCCTCACTAAAATTTCAAGATAAAATTGTGTTCTCCCCGAGTGTGCACCGTTGCGAAAGTTCGTCGTTTTGAGACACCACGTGATGATTGGGTGTGATAGACTCTACGTTCACATACAACGGGTGCAAGCCAGTGTTGCACGTGCGGAACACTCGGGTTAAACTTGACGAGCCTAGCATGTACAGACATGGCCTCGGAATACAAGAGACCGAAAGGTCGAACATGAGTCATATAGTAGATATGATCAACATGAAGATGTTCACCATTGAAACCACCTCAACTCACGTGATGATCGGACTTGAGTTGGTGGATTTGGATCATGTGTCACTCGAATGACTGGAGGGATGTCAATTTGAGTGGGAGTTTTTAAGTAATATGATTAACTAAACTCATTATTATGAACATAGTCAAAATGTCTTTGCAAATTATGTTGTAGATTACTAGCTCGCGCTATAGCTCCCTTGAATTTTTATATGTTCCTAGAGAAATAGAGTTGAAAGATGATGGTAGCAATAATGCGGACTGGGTCCGTGATCTGAGGATTGTCCTCATTGCTGCACAGAAGGCTTATGTCCTTAATGCACCGCTCGGTGCGCCACCCCCTCAAGCGTCGTCTGTAGATGTTGTGAACATCTGACAGGCACGTTCTGATGACTACTTGATAGTTTAGTGCGTCATGCATTACGGCTTAGAATTGAGGCTCCAAAACATTTTGAACGTCACGAAACATATGAGATGTTCTAAGAGCTGAAATTGGGATCTCAGGCTCGTGCCCGTGTTGAGAGGTATGAGACCTCCAACAAGATTCTTTGCCTGCAAGATGAAGGAGAATAGCTCAATCGGTGAGCATGTGCTCAGATTGTCTGGGTGCTACAATCGCTTGAATCGAGTGGGAGTTGATCTTCCAGATAAGATAGTGATTGATATAGTTCTCCAAGTCACTGTCACTAAGCTACTAGAGCCTCGTGATGAACTATAAAATGCCAGGGATAGAAATAATGATCCCTGAGCTATTCGCGATGTTTGACACCGCGAAGGTAGAAATCAAGAAGGAGCATCAAGTGTTGATGGTTAGTGAAACCACTAGTTTCGAGAAGGGCAAGGGCTAGGAGGGAAACTTCATGGATGGCAAGTCAGTTGCTGCTCCAGTGAAGAAACCCAAGGTTGAACCCAAACCCGAGACTAAGTGCTTCTATTATGAGGAGAACGGTCGCTGAAGCGGAACAACCCTAGATACTTGGTAGATAAGAAGGCTGGCAACGTCGATAGAAGTATATTTGATATACGTGTGTACCTTGCTAGTACTCCTAGTAGCACCTGGGTATTGGATACCGGTTCGGTTGCTAAATGTTAGTAACTCGAAATAAAAGCTACGGAATAAACGGAGGCTAGCTAAGGGTGAGGTGACGATGAGTGTTGGAAGTGTTTCCAAGGTTGATGTGATCACCATCGCACGCTCTCTCTACCTTCGGGATTAGTGATGAACCTAAATAAATGTTATTTGGTGTTTGCGTTGAGCATGAACATGATTAGATCATGTTTATTGCAATACGGTTATTCATTCAAGTTAGAGAATAATGGTTATTCTGTTTACATGAATAATACCTTCAATGGTCATGCACCCAATGAGAATGGTTTATTGAATCTTGATCGTAGTGATACACATGTTCATAATATTGATGCCAAAAGATACAAAGTTAATAATGATAGTACCACATACTTGTGGCACTGCCGCTAAATGTCATATTGGTGTAAAACGCATGAAGAAACTCCATGCTGATGGATCTTTGGACTCATTCGATTTCGAATCGGTTGAGACATGCGGACCATGCCTCATGGGCAAGATGACCAAGACCCCGTTTTCCAGTATGATGAAGCGGGGAAGTGACTTATTGGAAATGATACATGTTGATGTATTCGGACCAATGAGTGTTGTAGTGTGCGGTGGATATCGTTATTTTCCTACCTTCACTGATAATTTGAGTAGATATGGGGATATTTACTTAATGAAACACAAGTCTGAAATGTTTGAAAAGTTCAAACAAATTCAGAGTGAAGTTTGAGATCATAGTGACAAGAAGATAAAATGTCTACGATATGATCGTGGAGGTAAATATCTGAGTTACGAGTTTGGTATACAACTTAAGACAATGTGGAAGTTGTTTCACAACTCACGCCACCTGGAACACCATAGTGTAATGCTGTGTCCGAACGTCGTAGTCGTGCTCTATTGGATATGGTGCGTACTATGATGTCTCTTATCGATTTGCCACTATCGTTTTGGGGTTATGCATTGGAGACAACTACATTCACTTTAAAATAGGGCACCATCTAAGTCCGTTGAGATGACACCGTATGAATTTTGGTTTGACAGAAACTTAAGCTGTCATTTCTTAATGTTTGGGGCTGCGACGCTTATGTGAAAAAGGTTTTCAGCCTGATGAGCTCGAACCCAAAGCGGACAAATGCATCTTCATAGAATACCCTAACGTAACAGTTGGGTATGCCTTCTATCTCAGATCCAAGGGCAAAGTGTTTGTTGCTAAAAACGGGTCCTTTCTCGAGAAAGAGTTTCTCTCGAAAGAATTGAGTGGGAGGAAGATAGAACTTGATGAGGTTGTTGAACCTTTGTTTCAACCAGAGAGTAGCACAGCGCAGAAAGTTGTTTCTGTGGAGCCTACATTAGTTGAAGAGGAAGTTAATGATGATGATCATGAAGCTGCAGATCAAGTTACTATCGAACCTCGTAGGTCGCCAAGGACGCGTACTGCTCCTGAGTGGTACGGCAACCCTGTCTTAGAGGTCATGTTGTTGGACAACGATGAACCTACGAGCTATGGAGAAGCGATGATGGGCCCGGATTCCGAGAAATGGTTAGAGGCCATGAAATCCGAGATTGGATCCATGTAAGAAAACAAAGTATGGGCTTTGGAAGTATTACCTGAAGGGCGAAAGGCCATTCAGAACAAATGGATCTTTAAAAGGAAGACGGACGCGGACGGTAATGTCACCGTCTATAAAGCTCGACTTGTGGCAAAGGGTTTTTCACAAGTTCAAGGAGTTGACTACGATGAGACTTTCTCACCCGTAGCGATGCTAAAGTCTGTTGGAATTATGTTAGCAGTTGCTGCATTTTTCGATTATGAAATCTGGCAGATGGATGTCAAAACAGAGTTTCCTTAACGGTTTCCATGAGGAAAGGTTGTATGTGATACAACCAAAAGGTTTTGTTAGTCCTAAGGATGCTAAAATGTATGCAAGTTCCAGCAATCCTTCTATGGAGTGGAGCAAGCATCTCGGAGTTGGAATATACGCTTTGATGAGGTGATCAAAGTTTTTGAGTCTATACAAAGTTTATGAGAAACTTGTATTTACAATAAAGTGAGTGGGAGCACTATAGAATTTCTGATAAGTATATGTGGATGACATATTGTTGATCGGAAATAATGTAGAATTTCTGGAAAGCATAAAGGGTTGTTTGAAAAGGAGTTTTTCAAAGGAAAACCTGGAATGAAGCTACTTAAATATTGGGCATCAGGATCTATAGAGATAGATCAAGACGTCTGATAAGACTTTCAATGAGTACATACCTTGACAAGATTTTGAAAGAGTTCAAAATGGATCAGTCAAAGAAAGAGTTCTTGCCTGATTTGTAAGGTGTGGAGTTGAGGAGACTCAAAGCTCGACCACGGCAGAAGAAAGAGAAAGGACGAAGGTCGTCCCCTATGCCTTATCCATAGGCTCTGTATAGTATGCCATGCTATGTACCGCACCTGGTGTGTGCCTTGCCATGATTCTGTCAAGGGGTACAAGAGTGATCCAGGAGTGGACCACTAGACAGCGATCAAGATTATCCTTAGTAACTAGAGGACTAAGGAAATATTTCTCGATTATGGAGGTGATAAAGAGTTCGTCGTAAAGGGTTACGTCGATGCAAGCTTTGACACCTATCCGGACGACTCTGAGTAGCAGTCAGGATACGTATAGTGGAGCAACCATTTGGAATAGCTCCAAGTGGAGCGTGGTAGCATCTGCAGTATGACATATAGATTTGCAAAGAACACACGGATCTGAATGTTGCAGACCGTTGACTAAAGACCTCTCTCACATGCAAAGCATGATCGAACCCCAGAACTCATTGGGTGTTAGATTCATAACAATGTAAAACACATGGTGATGTGAACTAGATTATTGACTCTAGTGCAAGTGGGAGACTGTTGGAAATATGCCCTAGAGGCAATAATAAATTGGTTATTATTATATTTCCTTGTTCGTGATAATCGCTTATTATCCATGCTATAATTGTATTGATTGAAAACTCAAATACATGTGTGGGTACATAGACAACACTGTGTCCCTAGTATGCCTCTAGTTAACTAGTTCGTTGATCAAAGATGGTCAAGGTTTCCTGGCCATAGACATGAGATGTCATTTGATAACGGGATCACATCATTAGGAGAATGATGTGATGGACAAGACCCAAACTATAAACATAGCATATGATCGTGTCAGTTTATTGCTATAGTTTTCTGCATGTCAAGTATCTGTTCCTATGACCATGAGATCATGCAACTCACTAACACCGGAGGAATACCTTGTGTGTATCAAACATCACAACGTAACTGGGTGAGTATAAAGATGCTCTACAGGTATCTCCGAGGGTGTCTGTTGAGTGGGCATGGATCAAGACTGGGATTTGTTACTCCGTGTGACGGAGAGGTATCTCAGGGCCCACTCGGTAATACAACATCACAATAAGCCTTGCAAGCAATGTGACTAAGTGTTAGCCACGGGATCTTGTATTACAGAACGAGTAAAGAGACTTGCCGGTAACGAGATTGAACTAGGTATAGAGATACCGACGATCGAATCTCGGGCAAGTAACATACCGAAGAACAAAGGGAACAGCGTACGGGATTAACTGAATCCTTGACATAGAGGTTCAACCGATAAAGATCTTCGTAGAATATATAGGAACCAATATGGGCATCCAGGTCCCGCTATTGGTTATTGACTGTAGAGGTGTCTTGGTCATGTCTACATAGTTCTCGAACCCGCAGGGTCTGCACACTTAAGGTTCGGTGACGTTTCGGTATAGTAGAGTTATGTATGGTGGTGACCGAAGGTTGTTCGGAGTCCCGGATGAGATCCTGGACGTCACGAGGAGCTCCGGAATGGTCCGGAGGTAAAGATTGATATATAGGAAGTCATGTTTTGGTCACCGGAAAAGTTTCGGGTATTTCGGTAGTGTACCGGGAGTGCCGGGAGGGGTACCGGGGACCATCGGGAGGGGTGTCTCGACCCAAAGGACCTCATGGGCTGTGTGAGGAGTCAAACCAGCCCCTAGTGGGCTGGCCTACCCCCCCCCCCCCCCACTAAGGCCCATGCGGCTTTGGGTGGAAAAAATCCAAAGGAGGAAAGGTGGAAAGGGTTTCCAAGTGGAGAGGAGGAATCCTACTCCTAATAGGATTGGAGTAGGACTCCTCCACCTCCAATTTCGGCCAAACCTTGAGGGTTCGAGGCTACCTCCTCCCCTCCCTCCCTCCTATATATACTAGAGGATTTAGAGGGAAGAGCTAACCCTAATTGCCACGTGCTCCCTCTACTTCATCTAGATCGGTTTCTCCTCTAGTCTAGTTTCAGCGGTGCTTAGGCGAAGCCCTGCCGGAATTGTTCCACCACCATCACCGCCGCGCCGTCGCGCCGCCGGAGAACTCTTCTACCTCTCCGCTCCCTCTTGCTGGATCTAGAAGGCGGAGATCGTCATCGAGCTGTACGTGTGCTGAACGCGGAGGTGTCGTCCGTTCGGCGCTAGATCGGAAGGACCGTGATCAGGATCGCGAGACGATTCGTGATTTGATCGCGGGACGGATCGTAATGGGATCGCGGGACGGATCATGATTGGATCACGAGATGGATCGTGATGGGATCGCGGGACGCTCGGCGATTTGGATCGCGAAGACGTTCGACTACATCAACCGCGTTTCTTAACGCTTCTCGCTTAGCGATCTACAAGGGTATGTAGATCCACTCTCCCCCTCGTAGATGCTCATCACCATGGATAGATCTTGCGTGTGCGTAGGAAATTTTTTGTTTCCCATGCAACGTTCCCCAACAGTGTGCAGACCCTGCGGGTTCGAGAACTATGTAGACATGACCGAGACACCTCTACGGTCAATAATCAATAGCGGGACCTGGATGCCCATATTGATTCCTACATATTCTACGAAGATCTTTATCGGTTGAACCTCTATGTCAAGGATTCAGTCAATCCCGTATGATGTTCCCTTTGTTCTTCGGTATGTTACTTGTCCGAGATTCGATCGTCGGTATCTCTATACCTAGTTCAATCTCGTTACCGGCAAGTCTCTTTACTCGTTCCGTAATACAAGATCCCGTGGCTAACTCTTTAGTCACTTTGCTTGCAAGGCTTATTGTGATGTTGTATTACCGAGTGGGCCCTGAGATACCTCTCCGTCACACGGAGTAACAAATCCCAGTCTCGATCTATGCCAACTCAACAGACACCCTCGGAGATACCTGTAGAGCATCTTTATAGTCACTCAGTTACGTTGCGACGTTTGATACACACAAGGTATTCCTCCGGTGTCAGTGAGTTGCATGATCTCATGGTCATAGGAACAGATACTTGACATGCAGAAAACTATAGCAATAAACTGACACGATCATATGCTACGTTCATAGTTTGGGTCTTGTCCATCACATCATTCTCCTAATGATGTGATCCCGTTATCAAATGACATCTCATGTCTATGGCTAGGAAACCTTGACCATCTTTGATCAACGAGCTAGTCTACAAGAGGCATACTAGGGACACAGTGTTGTCTATGTATCCACACATGCATTTGTGTTTCCAATCAATACAATTATAGCATGGATAATAAACGATTATCATGAACAAGGAAATATAATAATAATCACTTTGTTATTGCCTCTAGGGCATATTTTCAACAAAACCAATGTTGGGCCTTGCCATACGAGTTTTATCCTAAAACGAAAGTCAAGGGGGTCCCCATAACAACCCCGAGCATGTTAGGAGCGCAAAATATGGAACATAACACCGGTACACAAGTAACTAGGGCGGCAAAAGTGGAACAAAACACCGAGCAAAAGGCCAAGCCTTCCACCTTTTACCAAGTATATATGTGCATTAAATTAAATAGCAATAATATTGTGATAGATCAAAATATCCATGCTGCACATGGAAAGAACTTGCACCTGCAACTAGCAACGCTATAAGAAGGGCTAAGCAAGCGGTAACATAGCCAAACAATGGTTTGCTAGGATGTGGAGGGGTTAGAGGCTTTTCATGGCAATTTGGGAGGCTAGACAACAAGTGGTAGGTAGCGAGAGAGCGATAGAAACGAGACAACTAGCATGGCAATGATAGTAGTGGTATCAAGGGAAATGGCCATCTTGCCTGAGATCCCGCTTGGAAGAAGAACGAATCCATGAAGAAGACGAACCAACGTAGTCAAACGGATCCTCACACTCCGAACGCTTTCGGAACTCTATCGAGAAGAAGCAATCCAGAAACAACAATCAACACATGATAAACACCACAACATATGCATGACATGATGCCCAAACAAATATGATGCATGTCAAGTTTAAATATGCAAGGCATGGCAAATCACAACAATCGATTACTACACATTAAGTGAAGTTCAATGTGCAACAGGTTGCATATTGACGAAACTCCACGTTCGAATCATTTAGTTCACTCTCGTTTTATTTACATGGCAAGTTTAAATGTTATTTAACATGGCAAGAGGTGAAGCATAATGAAACTACACTATCTAGGCATCTTAAATGAGGTCGGAAACAACTTATAGTATTCCCGAAGTGACCTCATATGCAAATTTAGAAATTGGTCCAGATCTAAAATAACCATGTTTTATGTTTATTAAACATCAAAATAAAGAGGACCATGTGATTCTAAGCGTCATTCTAGTCGATTTACATATATAGATCATATAAAACGGAGCTACGGTCTAGAAGTTACGACACACACAAGATGAACATGTTATGAATGCAAATACATGAAAATGACAACCACAAGCACTTCAAAACGTGGATGCAACATGATACTACATGCAATTCTAGGCAAGATTCATATATGGCATGTCCAAAATGGAGCTACGGTTCAACTACAATCACCAATACAAGTTTTAGTTCAAATCTGTCCAAAACAGCAACATAGCATTTTGCACACATGAAACCAACAAGCTCCAAGATCCTAAAATGCACAGACTAAGCATGGGGCAGTAGCATATGACACACACTTCATTTCATCTCACATTTCACACTCAAAAGAGTCATGGATCACATGGTAGGAAGCTCACAACATGGCAATATATAAAATATAGCAGATTAGGACTTCGTGAAAATAACAGTTTTTAGCATAGCAGATTTTCATGGAGGCATATTGGCAGCAGCAAAACTATTTGCTATAGGTCATATATTGGCATGAAACTTTACAGCATGGTAGAGAACATGATGCACTACAATTCATTCCATGGTGGCAAGGTCTAATTATGCATAGAATCATGGCTAGCATCAACACAATATGGCATTATGAAGAAAACAGATTCTCAGACTTAGTGAAAATTAGAGTAGACATGTGCAGCAGTTTTTAACAGATTGACATGTTGGACAATGAATATAACTATGATGCAAATCCTTTACATGGCATCCAAAGACACAACCTGGTAGACAACAACATGCTTAACAGAAGACTCCTTGGGAGCCACCACAAAAGACTCCTAGATCAATAGCAATTCACATGACAACATGGCAACAAAATAACAGTTTCAGACTTAGAATTATTTTGGACCCTCAAAACAGCAGTATTTTATAGCATGTTGGCAACAAGAAAATAACACCTAAACATGCATTTCTATAGCAACCAAAAATACCAGGGCCTAGCACACATGTCCAAGGGCATATCTCATGTTAGCAACTATTCCAAAATATGCATGGATTAATTCACACGAAATAAACAAAAAGCCATCATGACAAAAGTGACATGCACACAAATTGCTCAAATGACAAAACTAATTGCACAGATAAATTCTATGGATTTTTCTACCCCAAAATCATATATAATATGTGGGTTTTTACTATAAAACAAATGACACCACATATATGCGAGTTTAGGACATAAACCGTTTTAGCAAGTCATTTATGCAAATTAAATGCAAACATCACATCAAACATTTTTATCATGCATGAAAATGCGATATAATTAATCTACACATTTTTCATATATGGTTTGATTAATTCCGATGCACGCGTAAATATTAATGTGCAATGCAATTCATGACATTTATGCAAATTACAAGAAAACAACATGTCAAACATTTTAAACATGGATTAAAATGGGATATTGTGAAACTACACGAAATTCTAATCATTTTTCATATATAGATTATTTCGATCCGATGCACGGTTGGTGAGGTATTAAATGCATGAAAATGAGGTACTTTTCTGTAAAAGTGCAATTCCTGGGATAAATACTAAATTCGCAGAATCCGAAAAAAAAAACCTACACGGGCCGAATCTAACGCATGCTGGCAAACAGAAGCGGACGTGTCATACAAAACTGCGCCCGTGGGCGAGGGATTGGTGGCGCTCACCATGGCAACTTGGGCCGACCGATGGAGGGTTGGACGTTGCGCGCTGTTGGGCTGGAGGAGGGTAGCGGCCCACGGGGCCCACACGACGGGTCAGCGCCCCTGGGGCGTCGTCTCCCTCGATCCCGTGCCCAAGCAGGGGGCTGGGCGGCGGCGGCGGTCAACGGCGACGGACGACAACACGGGGAGGCGGGATCCGGCGAGGATCGACCTGATCCGGGCGGATCTGGGTCCGGCGAGCCCATTCCCGGCCGGCGGTGGAGCAGGCGACGACGGCGAGGTGCGGCCATGGTGGTCTTCTCCCTGTCCATTCGAAGGAGAGAGAGAGAGAGGATGAGACAGAGAGATAGAACGGGGGGCCGAGGAGATGCGGGGGCGTGAGGGGGCTGGCCTGCGGTTGCGGGCTCCGGCGGCTCGTCGCCGGCGGCGGCAGTCCGGCGAGGCTCCGACACGTCCGGTTGCTTCAGTTGAGGTCGCTGGCAGGGGCCAAGGCGTGCTGGATCGGGAGCTCCTCCCGATCTGGACGCTCAGGGCGGCGGCGGCCTTCAGGCCCCGATGGGCTTTGCGGGCGGGCGGGCGGGCTTGCCCCGGGCCCGGGCGGGCCTGCCGCGGTGGGAGGAGATAGGGGGCGACGTGGTGGCCTGGGAGAGGCTGGAGCGGGCACTCGCGGCGGCGCCAAGTGGCGGGCAGCGGCTGGCGGCGCCAGATCCGAGGAAGGAGGCTAGGGCTAGGGTTTTCTTGCTGTTTTTGGAAGGGGGGATTCGTTTTATAGCAGGGGCTGATTTGGGGGGCGAGGGTTAGCTATTTTCATCCGTTTTTGGACCGTTCGATCCCGATCGGACGGTCCGGAAGCGGAGGGGGGCTAGGTTGGGTAGTGGGCTGTGGAGAAGGGGTGTGGGCTGAGATGAGAGGGATGTTTTGCGGCCCGGCACCGAATTTTAAAACACCGCAACGTCCGATAAATAAACCGATGACGGTGTCGCTACGGTCGACCGTTCGGGTATCAAACGACCTCCGATTGCGACAAAATTTGGCAGGCGGTCTACCTACAATATAATAAGACCGCACGCCAAGTTTTTTTCGCGCGCTTTTAAAAACATTTTTTTTGCAATGCCGCGGGCGCGTGCGTGTGTGGTTGGTCTCAAAACGGTCGACGACACGAACGAAGAGAACCGACAACTACGAACGGATGCAAATTTTCGAAAACGAGTGACGATGCTATGCAGATGATGCGAATGATGCGATGATGAATGCGACAACAAAAGAATTGCACGACGACAATGGAAATAAAACGGGAATCTTTTGGAGCGTCGGTCTCGGGCTGTTATACTTGTGGTGGGCCAGCAGCCTCATGCGGGCGGCCAGACGCCCACTTATTCGCTTTCCTCCTGGGACGGACTCTTCGGTCTCCAATTGAACCTTTTTTTGGAGGAATATATCTGAATATTCGGGCAGTCCTCTCCGAGCTGGATAGAAGAGTGGGACGTCCTCGATATAAAACCGTTCCGAGCTCCAAAACTCGAGATCCTTCTTCGGAGTCCCTACGGGGTACCTCATCCCGGCTATGCGCCACACTTCGGCTCCGCCTACTTCAAACATCGTCTCCCCCTGAGAACGGGGAACGAGGCAGAAGTATTTTCTCCATAGCTTGAAATGGGCCTCGCAGTCCAGGAACATCTTGCAAAGAGCGACGAAACCCGAGATGTGCAGGATGGATCCGGGAGTAAGATGGTGAAGATGGATTCCGTAAAATTCCAGTAGACCCCTAAGGAAAGGATGAATAGGGAAGCCGAGGCCTCATAAGAGGAAGGGCACGAAGCATTCCCGCCCCTCCTTGTGAGGGGAGGGTGAAAGAACATGTGCTGCCCCCATGTTTGGTTTTGGTAATTGATGACAATCTCTATGGACTAATGGTTGCCTTGAGTTTTATTTGAAGGGTTTGTCCATAGGCATTGCTTGAAGACCATTTGTTGGTTTCAAGGTTATTAGAAGAAGAATGTGTGTTGACCAAGGTGCTATTCAAGGATTTATCCAAAGATTGGTCTTGTGAGTGTTGAGCCTATTGCAAGCATGTCTTGAAGAAGAAGTTTGTGTGAACATTCATGTTTACCTTCAAGACATCATCCTAATGAAGAGAGTTGGAAAGATTCAAGGTTGATCAAGACTAAATATGAAGAGTGATTCAAGTTGATCAACACACAAAGCGTAGAAGATGTACCGAGTGGGATCAAGTGATCTCACGGTATGGTAAGCATTGTCCATTACGCTTTGTGTACTAACCCATGTTCTATGCAAGAGTTCTTTGTGGGGTTAGGTTTGTTTCCATGGGCGTGCATCAAAAGGAAGATATCACACAACCCATGGAGGATGACATCAAGTGGTGATCGTCATCAAGATTGCGGTGTGCAAGTTCAAGTGGAGCATCACGAAGAGATCACATGCTTGAAGCTTGCTGTCCATTGTGGTGACAATGGACTTGTGAAGATGTGCCGAAGAGTGGCTCACCCATAGTGGAGTATGGGGGAGCAATCAACTAGTCTTCATCAAGCCGGCGCAATTAAGAAAGGTGGTCCAACTTGAGGAGGTCAAGATCGTCATCATCCAGCTCAAGTGGACTATGCGCAAGGCAAAGGTTTGCCCTTGATAAGTTTTCTATTTTACCGGTCTCATGGTGGTAGTTGGGAGACCGGGTTTTAGGATCGATAGCCGTACTATCAAGGGGGGCTCTCAAGTGAGTAGCTTTATCGTATCATTCGTAGAGAGCTCAAACCATTGCATCCTTGCATCATCTTTCTTGGTTTGTGTTTGGTGTTTCTCTTTGTGAGTCTTTGAGCTTTTGGTCATCTTCATGACAAGCTCGAGTTCATCGAAAACGGAGTTCATATATGCATCTTCTATGATGTTTTCGATGTTGGAGTTTATGCCGGTTCTTCATTCATAGAGGTTTCTCATCTCTATATGTTAGGCATATCTCCCCTGCCACTTCTTATTATAACCAGTCGCTGTTTGGATAGTACTCGTTGTCTTCTATCCAACAAGCTTGAGTTTGCTCAATTCGGAGCTCATTTGCAGAAGTTATGGCAGTTCTGGTTTTATTTGTATCCTCTGTTTTCTGTGGATTTTCAGTAGCTTGCAAGCGGTAGTACCGCTGGTACCCACGGTAGTACCGCTTATGCGGTAGTACCGCTGGTACTTCCGTGGCACTACCGCTTGGGGTTTCCCCGAGCGTGCAACTTTCTGTTGCCAGTTTGCCATTCACGGTAGTAGAGCGGTAGTAGCACGGTAGTACCGCTCTGGCGGTACTACCGCCCTTACTACCGCCGCCACTACCGCTTGCGGGGTTTCCTTCTGTGCACGTCTCTGTTGCCGTTTTCTGTTAAACGGTAGTAGTGCGGCAGTAGTGCGGTAGTACCACTCAGGGCGGTAGTACCGCTCTGCTGGGCGGTAGTACCGCTTGGTGCGGTACTTCCGCCCTCCACTACCGCTGCTACTACCGCTTGTTTTTCGCAGAGTGTGCAAGCTTCTGTTGCTCTTTTCTCCTTAGCGGTAGTACCGCTTGGTTGGCACGGTAGTACCGCTAAGTGCGGCACTACCACTCCAGTTCCGTGTTCTCACCTGCTGTGTTTTGAATTACTACCGCTTAAGCGGTAGTACCGCTCGAAGGAGCGGTAGTACCGCTTGTACGCGTCCAGCACGGGTAACGGTTGGATTTGGGGTGGCCCTATAAAAGGGGTCTTCTTCCCCAACGGTTTTCTTATCTCTTCTAAGCTCTCTCTCCTCCATTGTTGACTTTCTAGAGCTTTGCCTATCTCTCAATCCCTCCAATGATTCTTGCTCCTTCTTGAGGGAAAAGAGAGAGGAGATCTAGATCCACATTTCCACCAATCACTTTCTCCTCTAAGTGAGGGGAACCCCTTGGATCTAGTTCTTGGAGTTCTTCGTGTTCTTCTTCGTTCTTCCTCTCATTTTCCTCCCTAGCATTAGTTGCTTTGGTGGGATTTGGGAGAGGAGGACTTGGGCACTCCGTGTGCCCTTGCCATTGCATTAGTTGCATCGGTTTGAGTTCTCCACGGTGATACGTGGAAGTTAGTAGTTGAGAAGCTTATTACTCTTGGGTGTTTGAGCACCCTTGAGCTTGTTCCTCTTGGGTGCCTTGGCGCCCTAGACGGCTTGGTGGTGCCTCGGAGCCACATTCCATTGTGGTGAAGCTCCGGGCAAGCGTCGGGGTCTCCAATTAGGTTGTGGAGATCACCCCGAGCAATTTGACGGGTACCGGTGACCGCCCCCAAGGGTTGCCAAAGTGTACGGGTTCGGTGACCGCCCTCAAGGGTTGCCATTTGTACGGGTTCGGTGACCGCCCTCAAGGGTCCCTTAGTGGAATCACGGCACCTTGCATTGTGCGAGGGCGTGAGGAGAATACGGTGGCCCTAGTGGCATTGTTGGGGAGCATTGTGCCTCCACACCGCTCCAAACGGAGATTAGCATCCGCAAGGGTGTGAACTTCGGGATACATCGTCGTCTCCGCGTGCCTCGGTTATCTCTTACCCGAGCCCTTTACTTATGCACTTTACTTTGTGATAGCCATATTGTTTCTAGTTATATATCTTGCTATCACTTAGTTGTTCATCTTGCTTAGCATAAGTTGTTGGTGCACATAGGTGAGCCTAGTCGATTTAGGTTTTGTGCTTGACAAATTAAACGCTAGTTTTATTCCGCATTTGTTTAAGCCTAAACCGTAATTATTTTAAAGCGCCTATTCACCCCCCCCTCTAGGCGACATCCACGATCTTTCAGAGGGGAAGTTTTCGGCGAAGGCCCCGCCGTTCACGGAAGTTAACCCGGAACGGGTGGGCGCCAGATTTGAGGGAGGAAGATATCCCTGCATCTCGAGGTCACGCAGACGCAACCTTGACACCGCACAGCTGGCCCAGTCGCCCGGGAGATTTCCGTGAGGACGCGAGGATGAGCCTGGAATGCTAGCTATGTCTCCGGGCTCTTGGATCTTCTTTTCTCTCGACGGTTGGGGGGATAATGTGCGTTGTTCATGGTACACTTGGCCTATTTAAATAGGCGTTTTTCTCCTCCGACGCCTCGAAGAGGGCAATTCTGTAAAAGATTGCTGGGCTTTAACCTCCTGGTGATGCACGAAAATCGAAGGATGCCGTTAATCTTGGGCAGAAAAATCAACATCATGGGCCCCGCGACGCTTTGAAAATCAGGAAGTCAACAGCGGCCGGATTGTTGCAGCCGAACATGAGAGGGGATAAGAACTCTCCTCGCAAGCCGAAGACTTTTTGCAGGACTGCCGGTGATCGAGAACCTCGGCATTGGAGGCTAGTTCGGGGGCTACTGAGGGAGTCCGGGACTAAGGGGTCCTCGGGCCGTCAACATATTTCCCACAGGCCAGAAAGATGGACCGTTCTGGGCCCAATGCATGAAGGCCGAACTACAAGCCAACGTCCTGTTCGGGAAGGAAAGCTTGGATGTCTTGGTGTGTCCTTCAAGTCAAGATGCCCAGATCGGCAGGTTTACCCCTTGATGATAACCGACCATGTGTAACCCTAGGTACCCCTGGTGTCTATATAAACCAGAGGGTTTAGCTCGTACGGGCAAGGACCATTACTCCGACTCATCTAGGGTTTAGTTCATCTGATCTCGTGGTAGATCGACTATGTAATCATCAGACACCCATCAATACAATCAAAAGCAGGACGTAGGGTTTTACCTCTTCGAGAGGGCCCGAACCTGGGTAAATACCGTGTCTACGTTCCTTGTTACCCATCGATCCAGGATCTACAGCTCGGGACCCCCTACCCGAGATCTGCCGGTTTTGACACCGACACCTTCACTCTAGAAAATTCTAGAGCAAAAGTCTCCTCAAGAGATTCCTTGGTGGTTTGTTCTTCCTCAAGAGCTTGAGAAAGATCTGCTATCTCATTTGCGTAATCATGCTCATGACCTTCCATTCTCTCAATGGTGACCTCATGCTCCTCGAGATGAGATTCCAACTCCTAAATGTAATTCTTACCCTCAATGGTAATAGACATGATTTCCATGAAGTTGGAACGAGCAATTCTATTCTTATGAAGAGCTTTAAAAATCATTTCCCCTTTTTTTAAGGAAGCAACATTATCATTCTCTTCATCAATATTTTCATCCTCATTAGCATCAACATCATCATCAAGAGACATGTTGGGGTTCAAAGTAGGAGATACCTTTGAAGCCTTAGGCATAATGCAAAAGTGAGAAACAATAGATGATGATGTAGGATCCCCTGAAGAACCATTCAAGACCACATCTTGTTCCATGGAGTGTTGGGTTTCCTCTACTTTGTTAGCACATTAACTCGAGGAAATAGATACATTTTTATCAGGGCACCAAGATATAGCAAGCATATCATCATGAGATTTGGTCAAACAATTTCTACATGATATGCAAGGAATATCAACACAAGCATGTGAAACATCTAGAGTGCTCGAAGTGTTAAAGTCCAAAGATGGAGCATTGCAATAAGATAGTGATGAAGGATCATCAATAATAAGCCCACTATCATCATTGCAATGACCAACACTACTCACCATATCATTACCTTGTGGCAAACCACATGTAGGTGAAGTAGAAGAAGTTGAGAAGACAACATGACCGGAGGTGGAGGGAGAACAATCATCCCCACAAATCTTGGACACACCATATTTATCTTGAAGCTTTGTCCACAACTCATGAGCATCCCGAAACGACATGAGTTGAAATATAACTATATTACTCAAAGCATCGAAAAGCACGTTAGAAGCTTGAGCATTGAGATAAGAGTTTTTCTCATCCTCTAAAGATAGGTTTTGAGGATCCTTTGGAGGAGAAAAACCCATATCTACAATTCTCTCTAAATTTGGGTCCATGACCCGAAAGAGACTAAGCATGCGAATTACCCAATCATAAAAATTTGTGCCATCGAAACTAAGAGTGTCAAAGAATCCTAATCCCCTAGTCGAAATCTTTACTCTCTAGGTGGTGAAGCCTAATAATGAGAGACAAGGCTCTGATACTAATTGAAAGATCGTGGATTTGTCAAGCACAAAACCTAAAATAACTAGGCTCACCTATGTGCACCAACAACTTATGCTAAGCAAGATAAACAACTAAGTGATAGCAAGATATAACATGAAACACTATGGCTATCACAAAGTAAAGTGCGCAAGTAAAGAGCTCGGGTAAGAGATAACCGAGGCACGCGGAGACGACGATGTATCCCGAAGTTCACACCCTTGCGGATGCTAATCTTCTTTTGGAGTGGTGTGGAGGCACAATGCTCCCCAAGAAGCCACTAGGGCCACCGCAATATCCTCATGCCCTCGCACAATGCAAGATGTCGTGATTCCACTTAGGGACCCTTGAGAGCGGTCACCGAACCCGTACAAATGGCAACCCTTGGGGGCGGTCACCGGTACCCGTACAAATTGCTCGGGGCAATCTCCACAACTTAATTGGAGACCTCGACGCTTTCCCAGAGCTTTGCACCACAATGATTGAGCTTTGAGACACCAACCATCTAGGGCACCAAAGCACCCAAGAGGAACAAGCTCTAGGGTGCCCAAACACCGAAGAGTAATAAGCTTCTCAAACTTCACTTCCATGTATCTCCGTGGAGAAGTCAAACCTATGCACCAAATGCAATGGCAAGGGCACACGGAGTGCCCAAGTCCTTCTCTCCCAAATCCCACAACAACAACTAATGCTATGGAGTAAAATGAGAGGAAGAACGAAGAAGAACACGAAGAACTCCAAGATCTAGATCGAAGGGGTTCCCCTCACATAGAGGAGAAAGTGATTGGTGTAAATGTGGATTAGATCTCCTCTCTCTTTTCCCTCAAGAAGTAGCAAGAATCATTGGCGGGGTTGAGAGATAGCACGCTCGAAGAAGGTCAACAATGGGGGGCAAACACGAGCTCAAAGGATGAGAATCATTGGGGAAGAAGACCCCCTTAAATAGCCCCCCCCCCAAATCCAACCGTTATGCCCACTGGTCGTGCTCAAGTGGTACTACCGCTTCGGGGAGCGGTACTACTGCTTAGCATGGTCAAAACAGCCCAACGAGATAGAAAACACGAACGGTAGTTCTGCCAGAGCAGTACTACCGCTCGGGGGAGCAGTACTACCACTTGAGCAGTACTACCGCTCGAACAGATTGGGCAACAGAAGCATAAAAATAAGCGAAAGTGGTTGTGGTAGAAGGAAGCGGAAGTACCGGGCAAGCGGTACTACCACTCGGGGGAGTAGTACTACCGTTAGAGCAGTAGTACCACTCTACTACCTCTTAACATTGAAAAACTGCCCAAGCAAAACAGAAGGATGCTCCCCTACTGAAACTGATATAACTACTGCAAACGGACTCCAAAAACAACAAACTCAAGTTTGTTGGATAGAAGATGACAAGTACTATCCAACAGAGACTGGATATAATAAGAAGATGCAGTAGAAAAAAGGCAATGATATAGAGATGTGAAACCTATATGAACGAAGAATCGGCAAAAACCCCAACATTGAAAACATCATGGAAGATGCATGTGAACTCCGTTTTCGATGAACTCAAGCTTGTCATGAAGATGACCATAAGCTCCGAATCTCATATAGAGAAACACCAAACAAGAACCAAGAAAGATGATGCAAAGATGCAATGGTTTGAGCTCTCTACAAACGATACGATCAAGCTACTCACTCGAGAGCCCCCCATGATAGTACGGCAAACGATCCTATAACCCGGTCTCCCAACTACCACCATGAGACCGGTAAAATAGAAAACCTATCAAGGGCAAACCTTTGCCTTGCACATAGTCCACTTGAGCTAGATGATGACGATCTTGACTTCCTCAAGTTGGACCACCTTTCTTGATTGCGTTAGCTAGATGAAGACTAGTTGATTGCTCCCCCATACTCCACCAAGGGTGAGCACTCTTTGACAAATATTCACAAGTCCATTGTCACCATAATGGATGGCAAGCTTCAAGCATGATCTCTTCGTGATGCTCTACTTGAACTTGCACACCACAATCTTGATGACGATCACCACCTGATGTCATCCTCCATGGGTTATGTGATATCTTCCTTTTGATGCACGCCCATCGAAACAAACCTAACCCCGCAAAGAACTCTCACATAGAACATGGGTTAGTACACAAAGCACAATGGACAATGCTTACCATACCATGAGATCACTTGATCCTACTCGGTACATCTTCTACGCTTTGTGTGTTGATCAACTTGAATCACTCTTTGTACTTAGTCTTGATCAACCTTGCATCTTTCCAACTCTCTTCATTAGGATGATGTCTTGAAGGTAAACATGAATGTTCACACAATCTTGTTCTTCAAGACATGCTTGCTATAGGCTCAACCCTCACATGACCAATCTTTGGATAAAACCTTGAATGGCACCTTGGTCAACACATATTCTTCTTCTAACAACCTTGAAACCAACAGATGGTCTTCAAGCAATGCATATGGACAACCCTTAAAAAATAACTCAAGACAACTATTAGTCTATAGGGATTGTCATCAATTACCAAAACCACACATGGGGGCAACATGCCTCTTTCACCCACTACCTCTTGTAACACTACCTAGCAAGAGTCACTACAAAGATCGACTAAGCCAGAGCCCATAGTGCCTTGTGGCTACACATGGAAGCTACTTGATTTTGAAACTTGTCCAACCTTTTCAAACCTGGGTGGCATTCCCCACCATTCCCGAGTAATGCAGAGCCTCCAGGAGGATACATACTTGTCGACTGGTCCCGACAACCATTCCGCCCAGATGATTCATTAATTAAGCATTAATATTGCAGAGCCCCCGGGGAATACAATACATGCAAGTTATTAATGTAGTTGTTGATTAAATTCTATCACAACTTCCATGAATCACATGATACCCAATCCACGTCTACCATGGCAAGGCTAAGCAATGACTACAATACAACAATACCCAATATGGTGACAAGGATCATCAGGATCCGACTAAACATATGGCTATCCTATCTGGATTTCAACATAGCATATTACTCCTACACATGCATACTAATGTGTTGATAAAAGGCACTACATGCATAGTAAAAACACGGGATTGGTATGATCAAACATGCAACTTGCCTGTTAAGTTGATGAAGTCCTTCACACTTAAAATTCGGTCGAATCTACTCTTTGCACTCCGGACAATCTAACGCAAGCAATCAAGAACACATACAGTAAGCAATCATGATCACAAGAAGGCAAACAAGATCATATGCAAAACAATCATCAAAAAGAAAAGTCAAAAACTCAAAGAATTTGTCAAATCAATGTTTTGGACAGAAATAAATTTTATCAGGAGAAACTATTATAAATCTTTAGTTTAACATAAAGTATTTGCTACTAGTTTTAATTAGCAAAAGAATCAATTTTAAAAGGTTTTATAAAACAAAAAATATGGCCTAATTAAGAATAAAATTAGTTCTAATCAGATTCAATTTTTATATAAGCAAAAATATATTTTTATTAGTATACTGGATATATATAACCTATAGAAATTAATAGCAAAAAGAAGTACTCAAAACAAATTTTCAAATAGAGGTTATGCCCAAAATAGGGTTTAAATCAAATATGTTTGAATTCAAATTTTAAAAATATTGTTAGTTGGGTTCTCTGGATAGATGGGAATTTTATGAAACCGTAGAAAAAGAATCACTCGATTTGGAGTTGTAAATCTATATATATAGCAAAAAAATTGAAACATAATCTGGAAAATAAAATTCTCTGAAAACAATAGATGCCACGTGGCGGAATCGGGTAGGCTAGCGGGTGTTTGCTGCGGTGCTACGGGGTGGACGACCGACACTTAACAAAACAGCGCGCGAGGTGATTAAAGCGAAGAAAACCGCCGGCTCGGTTCGATCTAAAACGGATTAATCAGGGAATAAAACCGTCCTAATAAAAAACCTAAATGTTTTCTTATGTCTAATCTAGGCCACAGAAGAAGATCAGACGGCGGGGGTCATACCACAGCGGCGGGGACGAACCCGGAGAGCTTCAGGCACTCTGCGTGCTCCGTCGGGGTTCGGTGTCGACGAAGACGACGCTGCAGAGGAATACAGGGAGCACGACTTTGTCAAAATGATGCATGGCGTCAAGAGGACCCGATTGACGGAGTTTGGATGGTCGGGGTTGCTCACCGGCAATGGAATCGACGACGGAAGGTCACAGTCTCCGGCCAGAAGCGAATGGCGAGCACATGCCGTGGAGGTGGCTTCGGGCGTGGGTTTTTGAGGGAATCGCATGAGAGGGGGCTCGACTTATATAGGGACATCTTCGTGCGGGAGGGGGCAAGCTGGAGATAGGATCCCGAGGGATTCGGCCGCGGTGGCGTGCGGGAGCTGGACTCCTACCGCGTGGAGAAGAAGAAGAAGGGCGGGGCCTAGTCGTCAGCGGGTGTGGGCGAGAGGGAGCTGGTGCGGGCGACCGAGAGGTAGCAGTTTCGCCGCGGGGCTGGGCCCTGGACTGTTTTCGGCTAGCTAGGCCGGCGGCTAGCGCCTGGCCTGGCCTATGCTGTTTTTTTAATCAAAGCACTGAGATAACTGTTCCAAAACAATATCAAAACATTTTTTTTTAAATTGGCATATAAATAGTAGGGACTGTACAGGTCACTGTGCACATTTTATGTTTTGAAAATAATTTATATAAATAGTTATTTAAATTGCAGAGGCATTTTAATGCACAAAAGCAATTCAAAATGACCTTTTAAAATATCTAAATGCATCGAAAATAATTTTCAACTATTTTTCCTTTGAGGGAGTCATTTTACCCTCTCTTATAAATATTTTTTTCCGAGGAAAAATAATTTGGATAAAAACTCCATAAAGTCAATATTTCAAGAATAGGGAAAATTTCAAATGCAAGACAATGATGATGCATGACTATATAATAACATTCCAAAATGGAATTTGGGATGTTACACATCCCAATCATCGCAGGATCCATCGAAGTGGCTACATGTGCTGGACATGATGGACGGAGATCAGGAGGTGACAGATTGGAGAAAGGGAAGAGAAGAGATGGAGCACGGAGCGAAGTGAGGATAGGATTTGTTCCGGATGAGTTTTTTATGGGGACGAAGTGGGGTCATGGCGGGACAACGATGCGCTGGGCTGGTGTGGCGGACACGCCCGGGCATGTCCGGATCGCCCAAATCCACCTACATTTGGACTGAATATGAGGTGTTTCGAATAATCGGGCATTTGAGATCGGTTTGAGGCGTCCGGATAAAACGATCAGTGACCTATCCGTCCTTCCGGATGTTTGAGACTGATTTGATTTGAGACCCCGATTGACTATGGATGCTTTTATGAGAAGTCAATGAGGGCATCAAACTTCTCTTTGCTCACCGAAAGGCGCCGCAACTATCCAAGCTGGAATTTCGAATCTCCTCTCCTGCAAGAACAGAACAGAACAGTGTATATATTACGCCAGCACGACCAAGGTGCGCAAGACGGACAAAGAAATACCACATGGACGTGCTCTTCGATCAACTCTCCGCCGTCGCCGACATGGCTGTCGACGGCCGGGGCTTCGACCCGGCGCGGCTCGCCGGCGTGCTCGAGCTCTTCGAGGGCGAGCACGAGGCGGTGGCCCGGGGCACCGAGGCGGCCGTGGCGACCGCTCAGGGCCACCTGAACGCCATCATGGGCGCGGCCGTCGGCACGTACCGCGGCTCGTCCGGCGAGGCCGACGCGCTGTCCGCGGCCACGGCGGCCATGGAGGTGGCCTTCAAGGCGACGTCCGGGACACATCCGTGAGACCGAGCGGGAAAGATCTATGCGCGCACGCGCCGCAAGATCGATCGATATATACGAGCATGTACGTATATGTACAGTAGTAGTATTTGCCTGCATGGCTGGTCTATGACTATGAATCTATGATGTACCCGTATGGAAACCAGCAAGTGAGCAGAGTGCCTGTGTCGACCTCGTGTCCATGGCTGTGCGCATCGGCATGTGCGGTGCGATTTCCGAGCGGACGCACACGCACCTCTGGTCTGCCTGCGGCTCCGTGCCGTTCGTGCACCAGGTGCGACCGTGCGACCCTGCGAGTGCGACGATGTACGCGCACGGTGTGCAACAGGCGGCGACACTGAATCGCGAGCGGAAAAACCGCACCCTGCCAGTTTCCGGCGCAGCACAGCAGCGCGTGCTGGCTGCCACTCCGACGCCTTCCTCGGCTCCCCCCCTTCCGCTTCGGCTCCCCTCCCACCCTTCCTCCCCCAGATTCCCGATTTCCCCCAAACCCCGCAACCCCAAATTCGAATCCCGCGCCTCCCCCCCGCGCCGCCGATGCCCTCCTCCAAGCGCTCCTCGCCGCGCGCGTCCGCCGAGATGGAGGACGACGCGTCCGCCGACGCCGGAATCCGCCCCTCGCCCCGCCCCAGCAAGCGCTCCAAGTCCCGCTCCCGCTCCGGCGACCGCCGCCGCTCGCCGAACCCTAACCCTAGGCCGCGCGCCGACTACTACGGCTCCGAGCCCTCCCGCAAGAGCGAGCGCAAGCGCAAGCCCCGCTCCTTCCCGGACTCCGCCCTGCTCTCCCAGGCCATCGCGGCGCCCGC
The DNA here is from genome assembly GCA_039707655.1 of Elymus sibiricus. NCBI lineage: Eukaryota > Viridiplantae > Streptophyta > Magnoliopsida > Poales > Poaceae > Elymus > Elymus sibiricus. The sequence goes on from CM077675.1 coordinate 117,220,757, forward strand.
CTCGTACTCGGGCGGCGGCGGCGGCGGCCTCGGCCTCGGCGGCCACGGGGCCGCCCAGAAGCTCTGGACCGACGCCGACGAGATCGCGCTGCTCAACGGCGCCATCTCCTTCCGGGCGCGCTACGGCATCGCCCCGCGCCTCCCCGACGTGGAGGGGCTCTACGAGTCCCTCAGGGACTCCCTCTCCTCGCACATCAACCAGGCCAAGGTGTACTACAAGCTCAAGCGGCTCAAGAGCAAGTTCTGCAACACCGCGCTGCCGCCCACCAGCACCCCGCACGAGCGCCGGGTGCGCGCCCTCTCTGCTGACCTCTGGGGCACAGAGGTCGCGCCTTCAGCAGAGGATCTCCCAGAAGCCGAAGAGCCCGAGGAGGAGGAGGACGCTGACGAGGGATATACTGGCGCGGATGTGGCTGTGGCGGTGTCGGTGAGGCTGCCCTTGGTGAGCGAGCTGCTCGGTGAGTACTGGAGGAGGAACGGGCGTGCCATGTCAGGAGTGTCACTGGAGAAGGGTTTGGGTTTGCTTGGTGCAGAGGAGGGCAATGTAGCCGAGACTAGATGGAGGAGGCAGCTTGATGCCGAGATGCGCACACAGCTGCGCCGACATGATTTAGCAAAGGAGGTCTTCGGCTTGCTCAGCGACACCATCAAAGGCCTAGGGCCTTAGCCCGGGGTACAAATCCCGCTACCTCCTGCCCTCTGTAAAACAGAGTGATTTCCTCCTGCACTTTAACTTGCCTTGAACTAATTTGGTTTCATTTTCTGCTTATCGTCTGTTCAATACTGGATTAAACTAGAGTGTTTTGTTCAGACTTAAAGTCGTGAATTGGCATGTTGATTGAAGTGCACACTGTTGGGATTAAACTCGGAAATAAGCATGGTTGTCTTGTTATGTATGATTGTATTGGTGGTAGTAGTTCTCTTCTCCATTGGTCAAATAGCCATTTTCTATTCTAAGATCATGACATTAGGAAGTTTTGGCATATTCTCGATAAGTTAGTTTAGCAGTTTGGATTCATAAACATTGAAGCCACTGGACGACATTCTGTTGACCACTAGTATGGTGTGTTCACTATTGTGATTCAGTTGTCCTACGTGATATAGCTTGCATGTCTGCTTTACTGTACTTGGCAAAGTAGAACTGTATCTGCAATTTCGTTTCTTCCAGTCCTATCTGTGACATCAAAGTAGTTCACCTCATTTTCTGCAAGCAGTAAGCTTGCACATCTTTTTAAAATCCTGCCGCACTAGTGTAACTAAAGCTAGGAAGGTGTTCTATAGACCTATACGGATGCTGGTCTGAGAAAGTTATGATTCCTTCTGGAGTTCAGCTTACCTTCGGCCTAATTAGGTTATATTGTTTGTTTCTTGTGAGTTTTGCAGTGTGTTAAATTACAATGTAATAACTTGTTAGTCTAGTTTAGTCTATCTGCAATTTGGAACTGTACTGGTGGTTTGATTTCTTTCCCATCCAAGCTGTACCTTCTTATCCTGGTTATAGGATATCATTTCATTAGCACATTTTAGTGCAGTCTTGATGTGCTATATGCTAGGCATTTGTATTAATTTCAAACAGTTGGCATAAATCTTACTGGAAATATGCACTGCATGTTTAAGTACTGGGATTTAGATTTTCAAAATGATGGTACACTCGTATTTCTCTGCTTGCAAAGTAGAACTTTGTTTGTAGAGTGGTTTACCCTTAATGGCAAGTCAAACAAAAATGACGTATTTGAAGCAAGTCAAATTGGAGTTGATATGAACTATCATTTGCTCCAAATATTGGTTTTGGTAGGATGAGCGAATGCTATTCTTTGTGCTGGCTAGACTTTTTTGCTAAGGCAAGGTAGGATGTCTTGAAGTGTCGTCATTCTGGACAATACAAGGCACATGACATTGCTCATTGAAAGAAAAATATTTGCCAACCTAAGCAAGAGGACCCAACAATTGTATCTATGCCAGAAATCAACTAAACTGATGCTTAACAGTTGAATGTCTTTCATGCATCTGTACATCCCTACTGTGTGGCGCTGCATGAGTAGCGCTGTAGGATGGCGTTTGGAGAGAAAATTGACTCTTGGATTTTGGTCTAATTGTTAGATGTAAAGCAAAATTTTCAATTATGCATGTCCAATATGTTACATATGCATTATTTGCGCACATTAGTGTGACAGCTTAAGAAAATTAGGCACAACATGAGTTCATGTTGTTTAGAATAGGAAAGGTTGCCCTGATCCATCATGTGGTTTTAGTACTGAGCCACTAGGTTACTGTGGCTACTTCTTTAGGCAAGGGGAGGGCCGCTTGGCCTGAAGTGTCCTTGAAACATTCATCGACCCAAGGCGTTGCTTTTCTAGTTTTCTTTTTGTACCTTAGACTTTCATCTCTGTGAGTTTCTTTGGTCTCGCCCAGACAGGCAGTCCTAGCTTAGCTACTTGAATCCGAATGAATTGGGCATGGGCACGTAGAATGGCCATCTACCATCTAGCTCCCTTTCATGGTGGATCACCATAATCCATAACACACCTCCTCTGCATATGTGTCATCTAAAGTTTAAACCTATAACATTACCTTATTGTTTCTGCCGTGATACTTATTTTGGATCGGAGGGAGTACCATTTTACCCTTTAAGCTCAAGTTCAGCGCGCATATATTTTTATGTGTTCCATATTTTACGTCAAGGCAACTATTAATACCTCCCATAGGGGCTGGGTGCTTTTTATAACCAAGTCATCTTTTGTTTATACAATACACAAGAATCTGTGCGGTAAAGTCTATGCCTTCGGCAATCGGATTGATGTGTTAGTTGAAAATTGACACGTAAATACTTTTTTTTGCAACAAATGCAGATGCCTGTTGGTTGTACCATTTTTTATAAGCACCTCTTAAAGTTCTAACACAAAGTCCTCTGTCCTCCAAAGCCCAATCTTAACTCATACACCAAAGAACATATCAACCGCAATTAAAATACAGATAATGTATTATGACCTCACATGGCTTCCTGACCCACATGGATACCTAAATTAGCCGATGTGAATAAATGAGCCAACTAATAATAGCCACTCTAGACCCTTTACATGTTTAGAATTGTACCATGATTTCTCCTCATGTCCTGCACATTGTGTTGGCATGGTCTTAATCAATCCCCGCTCCATTATATCGGGGCAAACACTCTAATTCCTTCTTCATGGCGCGGCCATTGTACTTGTATGTCAAAGCTCCCCCAATTATCTAGGCTCGATAACCCATACACATGATTAAGGTGAGTGTATGTAGCCAACAATAGGCCCGATAGTTACATCGGTAGGTTAGATTTGTCCGCCTGAATTTTGAGCCTATTCGTTTGGGAATTGGGACTGCCCAGCTTAAGTGTCAGCTCAAGTGGGCCACAACTACCCACAAGTCTATTTTCATTCTATGGTATTGCTGAATACCGAGTTGAGTTTCATATGGGCCGGTTTGCTCCTTGGTCTCTTATCATGGGCTTTGCTTAGTCCTAAACTCATGCTTAGGTCCTCTTGGCCTTCTCAGTTATCCTTGCATGGTTTGGTATTCTGCTTGCATATATCCGTTCGAGTCTCACACCTTTGTGTCATGTATGTTCTGGCATTCAAATCCTACTACCATGTCAAGGTGTTGTTCGGGAGGTCTTATGAGATCCTTTGAGAACATGGCATACTGAAGTAGTTGGTGTGTGGTTGGGTGGGGTGGGGGTGTAGTTTCTGGAATTTCACATCACCAAGTTCATGTTTTCTGTTGTGAATGGTATAATGCTTTCACCGTGCTATTATTATTTATGGAATGAATAAAAAGGGCAGCCCGGTGCACGTAGCTCCCGCTTGCGCAGGGTCCGCATTCTATTGTACGCAGCCTTTCCCTACATTTCTACAAGAGGCTGTTTCCAGGACTCGAACCCGTGACCTCTTGGTCACAAGGCAATAGCTTTACCGCTGCAACAAGGCTCCCCTTCTATTTATGGAATGAATGCATAAAAAACCCGATTCCTGTAGAAAGCAACATGAAATAGCAGGATACAAGTGGATAGACTAGCTGGGGATATAGAAACAGTGTAGGAGAATGGAGACGTCAAACAGGAATAGCAGGGGATGAATTATTTAGAACAGTTTTCATTGCAAATGTTCTACTTGCCTTAGTTGCAGTACTATCATGTTTATACACATGGGCACACAATGTTCCCCAAAATATATATCCTCTAAATAACTTTTGGCTTAGAAGCTATGGTGTATAAACTACAGCATTCATTCTTAATGGAAGTAGCCAAGATAATATTGCTGGCACTAGGTTTTCTAGTTCATTTTTTGCTGATTGCCATGCAGTTGTCCTTGTTTGTTCTCAAATACTACCTTGAATTGCCATGTTGATAATGAGGTGCCTGTTGCTGTTTTTCCAAGTGAAATTATGAAAATGCCAAATCTTTCTTAAATTGCTGATATTGCACCTGCTGTGGTAGATGACCTAATACTGAAGTGGATAGTTGGACAAATCCTGAGAAGCCATATCATTAGTCTCTTTGCTTATTAATGCTCAATGAGACGTACACTTTTTTCTTGTTGCACATGCTACTTCGTTTTATAGATAGTAGTCCAAGTACTGACCAAGTACAATGCAGAACAAACATGTGGTTGATGGCAGTTTGGCCTGTCCACATTGGGTGGGCGGTAATACATGCTGCAAATAATATATGTACATCTTTTGAGATGGCCTGTTTGGAAACTTGTGAATCCTATTTGTGATAAATAGCCCCAAGTTAATTCACCTTTAGCTCACTGGAAATTATTTCAGTCTTAGCTTTTGTTAATGGATCTGATTTCGGTGTGGATTTTTGGGACATGGGTCTACGTGCACCGGAGTAAGAATAAAGGTTAAAAAATCAAGAAATGTGAAACTTTTTGCGACATAGCCTAGCATAATACGCACGTTTAATCTTTTGGGGCAAAATGAGTTGTGTCGTATTCTGAGTGAAAAAAACAAATGTGCAGCTACAAAAAACGTGAATAGTAGCGTCTATAGTGTTGATTCTGTTGTATTTTGCTCAGAATACAGCATAAATCATTTTGCCCCGAAACTTTTTGTCATGAGTATTATATCATATATGTTGCCAAAAAGTTTAAAAATATTTGACTATTTATATATATTTTTCAATTCGGGTGTGCGATGCTAGGCTGATGTATTCTTTTTTGTTCCTATTCTCAACCTTTTATTAAATATTTGCCATTATCATGTACTACCTCTGTAAGGAAATATAAGACGTTTTAGATCACTAAAATAGTGATCTAAAACGTCTTATATTACTTTACGGAGGGAGTATTCATGTTGGTATTTTTTCCTGTTATATGCTGTTTGCCAGAGTTTGTTTTAGCCATTGTAGTAAAATGGACTTAAAATTGAATGCGTGCTGTTTTGTTGCGGTAATTTAAAGACGACTATTGCTATCACCATAGTTACTGTAAATTCAGAAGTTTATTTCCAATGCCGAGGCATATAACTTACTTATTTGTTACCAAGTCAAGATTCTGTGTAATTTCCTACGTACACCTGGCTGGTAATAGTGGGAGTTCTGCAGTTATTTTAGATCCAGCTAATTCTCTCTTGAAGGCGTCATATGCTTGCTAATGAAATGCTGTTGTACTTGTTACTTTGTTAGTACCAAACTATGCTTAATTCCCCTCATTTCATGTTTATCGCCAACCTCAGTAGTGATATTTTATTCCGTTATCCCCTAAGTGGCAACGGGTATTTGGAAGCCTGTATTGAGAAAACATGTTTGTTGTCCTTTTCTACTATTTCTACAGTTTTTGTTCAAGTAAAACAGCTTCTAAAGCTATTTCTTTTTTGCAGGTGGCGTTCGGTGGAGTACATAGCTGGATACGTTCGTAGGTATGATGTCTATTTTGTAGGCTGATCAACCATCCGAGACCTGGTTGCTGACCACAAGGCCCTAACCCGGTGTCTACTTTGTCGGTTCATGCCTAATCAAGTGGAGCTAGTTAAATGCTTTTTCAAGACACCCAGGTTGGGAGACACTTATTTTTCTAATCCGCTTGCGTCATGTTCTAGATATATACGCCAAGGAATCCTGGTCCATGACAATGACACCTTTCGTATCGACGTCTGTCTGTAAAATTGTAAATCATTTGCTAACTACTGCTACGATGCTAGATGTGTTTGGGGGTGCAAGGATGTGACTTATTGGTATTCCTGTTTGATTCCCAGCCGTCTGGACTTTATTGTGCCGTAGATTTGCCTGACTGAAAGTGTTCTCGTATCGGAGCTGCCCTGTCGGTTCATCTTGTGCTGCTTAAGTTTCTAGGCACAAAATGCCTTTCGCCTTAGCAGGCTTTTTTTGTTGGTGATACTATTGCTGCCATATGAGGACTGTAGCGTTGTAGGATTATTCCCTTTGCTTTCCTGGCCTATGGATCGGTGGATTCTTCGTAAGACTGCTACTTGTCCAGAGTTGTGCTGTGCCTGAGTGCGTACATGCACTTAGGTGCTGCTCTCGCTGGGGATTCATTTCAAAACTCGCCCTTTTTCGTCGGTTCCCTATCAGTGAAGCAACTAGAGAGTAATCATCACACAAATCAAGTTTGTTTTGGGACATGTTGTATAAGTTGAAAGTTGTAGTTGGTCATGTATGCTTTATCGTTCTTTAAGGCCAGTTCTTTTGAGCTATACTGTGACTGTGAGAATAAGCCGGCCGCCAGTTCTTTTGAGCTATTCTGTGAGAACAAGCCGGCCTATGAAAATAAGTCCCAGATAATAAACCATTTCTTTTTAGTGTATTGAAACTTCAAAAGATTCAATATTAATGAACAATCTCACCATAAAGTGACAATTCATCATATCCCAACGAACATAACCATCGGTTACATCAAATGGATCCCGATTATGTGAGGCAGCTCACGAGAATTTCATATTGGATCACAAGGGGGTAAGGTTGCCATCTAGCTACTACTATGGACCCTAAGGTATTAAGGAAACTACTCACACGTGATCATAGTGGCCGCAAGGTCGATGAAGATGGCTTTGATTCCCCCTTGATATATCTCAAATATATCTATAATTTTTGATTGTTCAATGCTATTATATTCTCATTTTTATATACTTTTTATAGCATTTTATATTATTTTTATAAAATAACCTATTAATTTAGTGCTCAGTGCCAGTTTCTGTTTATTTTTTGTTTCACACGAAATCAATATCTACGATGGTCAAAATACACGGCCTATTTAACACAATTTTTTTGGGCAACAAGAAAGATAGGAAGCTTCAGGAGATCGATATGCGCATCAAGGGGCTCACACTAACACGTGGCGCGGCCACCCACTAGCCGCGCCACCTGTCCATGTGGGGCCCACAACAACCGCCTTAATCCAATTCCACCGCCATAAAGTTCTATAAATACCGAAACCGTCTGTCGTACTTCCAGAAGAATTTTATCGTCGCCGCAAGTCTTTGTTCCGAAGAGGTCCCATATGGAGCCTTGTTTCAGAGCTCTGTCGAAGGGGGAAGCCATTGCTGGAGCCATCTTCATCCACCTTGCTGCCTCCATGACCATGTGTGAGTAATTCCTGTAGGACCTACCGGTTCATAGTAGTAGCTAGATAGTTCTCTCTCTTTTGAATCTTCAATGTCATGTTCTTGATCGAGATCAATTCGATATAATCGGTGGTGTGTTTGTTGGGACATGATGAATTGTCACTTTATGATCAGATTGTTCATTGAAATCAATTGAATCTACTTGGGTTCTCTTGCTGCATAATTAAATAGCTTTGTAATGCTCTTCGATCTATCTATCTTCTTTGGTCAAGTTCTATTGATTTATCTTCAGTGGTAGTAGTGCTTAGTAGTGGGTTCAATCTTGTGGTGCTCTATCCCAGCGACAATAAGGGCCAAGACACATATTATATTATTGCCACTAAGGGTAAAATGATGTTTTTTTTTTCATATTGACGTACTTCTTCCTGTCTACATTATGCCATCTTGCTTATTGCGATACTCTGTTTCTTGCAAACCTAATACATTGAGATGCATGCTGGATAGCGGTTTTGGGGTGGAGTATTAGTAGTATATGTAGTTGGATTAACGGTCTACTTATCACGGACGTAATGCCTATATGAGATTATGCCATGAATGAGTTATAAATATTACAATCTTTTCAATTGCCCAACCGTTATTTGTTTAGCATGTCATTCGCCTGTTTTCGAGAGAGAGAGATGCCACTAGTGAACCTATGGCCTCCGGTTCATTCTTCATTAATAAAATCTTCTACAAAAATTATCAATTTTATTTGCCGTTTCACTTTACCACAATCTATCTGTTATTTGATTTTAACCTTGTAAGGTAAGCCAAGGGGCTTGACAAGCCTCTTGCCTCGTTGGGCGCAAGTATTTTATTTTGTTTGTGTGTAGATATCGCTTATCTTGTTAGCACTTCACCCTTCCTATTTGGGGAAACCCAACGACTCTTGCGAGAGTAGCACCCCTCCGGAAGGGTCCCAGAACGGGCCTCCAGATTGGATCTTCTCGGAATAGGAACTTGTCACGGCGGAAAAAATCACAATAAAAAAATGATACACGAGGTTTCAGGATTCTTAGGATTTATAGGCTAAGAATCAGTGTAAGGTGGTGCCAGGGGGCCCCACGCAACCTACCCATGCGGGTGGCACCCTGGTCGCGTGGGGGCTTGGGGTGCCCCCTGGCCCCTCCTGGTACTTTTTGAAACCTTTTGTCTTTCGGAAAAATCTTTATAAATCCCCACGGTACTTTGAGCTTCGTAAATATGGATTTTATAAAGAGTCAAAAACATGTAAAAACAACAACTAGCTTTGGGCACTGAATTAGTAGGTTAGTCAGGAAAAATAATATAAATTGTTATAAAAAGCATTCAAAGTGATATATTATAATAACATAAAAATATATAGATACATGTGAGACGTATTAGGCGCCAGTCATGCTTTTGTCCAGCTGGCGGCACCATCCGCCATCGCTCCTGAGCGTGCGTGCAGTGCCTCACCTCAGCCTTGACTATTGGTCGTCGCTCGCTGAAGCCGGTGGCAGCAGCGGCCATGGCGGTGTTCACTCACGCTCTTATCGTCCGGGCCCTTGTACTCCGTCGCCATATCTAGAGATGGCCCGCCAGTGTCGTTCCCAACCTGCCTACGTGTGTTTGATGCCGTGAATTCTTGAGCAATCCCACATCACCTCATGTAGGCAGCTCCGTGAATTCTTGAGCAATCCCACATCACCTCATGTAGGCAGCTCCAACTATGCAATGATGCTCTTGAGTCTGAATTGCTTGCTATATCGAAGGGACTCTCTTTGCCTCTACAATGGAGCTCCTTAACCATTGATGTGGAGTCAGACTGTATGGAGGCAGTGGCTATGCTGAATAGTTACACCAGCAACAAGTCCAAATTCATTTTTTTTGCTTGGAGAGATCATAGGGAAGATGAAGGAACATAGTTCTTGTATTACTCACATTTGTCGTACTGCGAATTATGCTAGTCATTATATGGCAAATTTTGATAGAACCCAATGCCAGACCGCTATGTGGCTTGGGTATGGTCGAGAAGGTGTCATAGACATTGTTAGACGAGATTGTAACTCTTATACCCATTGAGTAATACAAGAATTATTATCTAAAAAAAGAATTCTTGAGCAATCCCGTTATTGATTTACAATAGGTAACCAACAAATTTCAAGTTTTATCCATTCCGTTTACATTAACACTCTAAAACCATTACATTTACGTCTATGTTACTGATCTGGAACCAAACACATCCGTGATGCTAAGAACATCTTCAATGGCATCCATAGACATTGATTCAGGAGCCGTCTATCTAAATCATATACCTCAAATATCCTCCTCTATCAATTTTACAAAATGCCCGCCAAATAGAAGCCACTTTCCATTAAATAGAAGACACTTTCCGCAAAATGACACAACGCGCTGCACACATAGGCTTGATAACCCACAAGTATAGGGGATCGCAACAGTCTTCGTGGGTAGTATTACACCCTAATTTATTGATTCGACACAAGGAAAGCCAAACAATATTTATTGGCCTTAGCTGCTGAATTGTCAATTCAACCACACGTGGGATATCTCTCTGCAGCAAAGATTTAGTAGCACGGTAAGTAATAGTAGTAACAATAACAGTGACATCAACAATTTTATAGCAGTTGTGACAGTAGCAGCATCACTAGTAACTCAGCAAGACTCAGTATATGTAAAGCTTAGGCACGTGGATCGGTGATGGATAATGATTTAGATGACATCAATCATGTAACTGTTACACACTAGGGCGACACAGAACTAGCTCCAATTCATCAATGTAATGTAGGCATGTATTCCGTATATAGTCATACGTGCTTGCGATAAGAACTTGTAACATATTTTGTCCTACCCTCTCCCGGCAGCGGGGTACTAATGGAAACTAAGGGATATTAAGGCCTCCTTTTAATAGAGAACCGGTGTCGGAATCGGGGCTCCGGGGACCCAAGAGAGGTTCGAACTCTAGGGTGCGCCGGCTCTCCAACCTCGCTCTCTCTCGCTAACCTACGGCGGTGCTCCGACGTGCTTGAGCTTGGGAGGGGGGGGGGGGGGGGAGAACAACAAACACAACGATCTACCCAGGTTCGGACCACCTTGCGGTGTAAAACCCTACTCTTGCTTGTCTGGATTGCTTTGTGGGGGAGAAAGTGAATACAATGCCCCGTCCCCTCTCTACGGTAGCGGCCTCCCCCTTCATATACTGGTCTCGGTCCTCTTCCCCCAAAAACCCGGCAGGAAGGGTTGCCACAACGGCCCGAACGAAGGGGGACCAGACTGCTGCCTACCCTGACAAAAGTGGTCTTCGCCTACAAAAGCCGCCTGCCGTGACGCATCGGTGTGATGGGGAACGTCGCATGGGAAACAAAAATTTTCCTACGCACACATAAGATCTATCCATGGTGATGAGCATCTACGAGAGGGAGAGTGAATCTACATACCCTTGTAGATCGCTAAGCGGAAGCGTTAATAAACGCGGTTGATGTAGTCGAACGTCTTCGCGATCCAAATCGCCGAGCGTCCCGCGATCCAATCACGATCCTTCCGATCTAGTGCCGAACGGACGGCACCTCCGCGTTCAACACACGTACGGCTTGATGACGCCTTCACCTCCTCGATCCAGCGAGCGATGGTGAAGTAGTGGTTGAGTTCCAGCAGCACGACGGCGTGGTGATGGTGGTGAGGAACAATCTCTGCAGGGCTTCGCCAAGCGCTACGGAGATTATGACGGAGGAACTAGAGGGCTAGGGTTGCCGGCACACGGCTTGGGAAATCCTGATGTATCCCGTGTGCTAGCCCTGCCCCTCTATTTATATGTTGAGCCTTGGGGTCTAAACTTGGAGTAAAAGCCTCCTCCGGGTCGGTTTTGCCCGCACAAGGTCGGTTTGGCCCGCAGGAAAAGAGTCCAATTCGGACCCTGCCGAATCGTGCACAGCCGCGCACAAGCGGTAGTACCGCTTCACACAAGCGGTAGTACCGCTTGGGCGGTAGTACCGCTTCACACAAGCGGTAGTACCGCTCCGGCGGTAGTACCGCTTCACCAAGCGGTAGTACCGCTTACGCGGCAGCAAAACTACTTTTGCACTTCCCAATACCTTGTGGGCTTTATCCCTTTGGCTCATATAAAGTGTTGCTGCACCCGAACACTTCGGTAAACATCCGGAACCTCTTCCGGTGAACTTCGGAACTCTTCCGGAGATCAAAACACTATTATCACATATATCAATCTTTACCTCCGGACTCTTCCGGAGATCCTCGTCATGTCCGGGATCTTATCCGGGACTCCGAACAACTTTCGGTCACCAACATAATAACTCAATTATACTAATCGTCACCAAACGTTAAGTGTGTAGACCCTGCGGGTTCGAGAACTATGTAGACATGACCGAGACACCTCTACGGCCAATAACCAATAGCGGGACCTGGATGCCCATATTGGCTCCTACATATTCTACGAAGATCTTTATCGGTCGAACCTCTATGTCAAGGATTCAGTTAATCCCGTATGCTGTTCCCTTTGTTCTTCGGTATGTTACTTGCCCGAGATTCGATCGTCGGTATCACTATACCTAGTTCAATCTCGTTACCGGCAAGTCTCTTTACTCGTTCCGTAATACAAGATCTCGTGGCTAACACTTTAGTCACATTGCTTGCAAGGCTCATTATGATGTTGTATTACCGAGTGGGCCCTGAGATACCTCTCCGTCACACGGAGTAACAAATCCCAGTCTTGATCCATGCCAACCCAACAGACACCCTCGGAGATACCTGTAGAGCACCTTTATAGTCACCCAGTTACGTTGCGACGTTTGATACACACAAGGTATTCCTCCGGTGTCAGTGAGTTGCATGATCTCATGGTCAAAGGAACAGATACTTGACATGCAGAAAACAATAGCAATAAACTGACACGATCAAATGCTACGTTTACAGTTTGGGTCTTGTCCATCACATCATTCTCCTAATGATGTGATCCCGTTATCAAATGACATCTCATGTCAATGGCTAGGAAACCTTAACCATCTTTGATCAACGAGCTAGTCAACTAGAGGCTTACTAGGGACACAGTGTTGTCTATGTATCCACACATGTATTTGAGTTTCCAATCAATACAATTATAGCATGGATAATAAACGATTATCATGAACAAGGAAATATAATAATAACCAATTTATTATTGCCTCTAGGGCATATTTCCAACAGTCTCCCACTTGCACTAGAGTCAATAATCTAGTTCACATCACTATGTGATTTACATTGTAATGAATCGAACACCCATGCAGTTCTGGTGTTGTTCATGTTTAGCCCTTGGAAGAGGTTTAGTCATCGGATCTGCAACATTTAGATCCGTGTGTACTTTGCAAATATTTATGTCGTCCTCCTTGATGTAATCGCGGATGGAATTGAAACGTCGTTTTATGTGTCTGGTCCTCTTGTGAAATCTTGGTTCCTTGGCTAGAGCAATGGCACCAGTATTATCACAAAACAGAGTCATTGGGTTAAGTGCACTTGGCACTACTCCAAGATCTGTCATGAACTCCTTCATCCAGACACCTTCCTTCGCCGCCTCCGAGGCTGCGATGTACTTCGCTTCGCATGTAGAATCAGCTACCACGCTTTGCTTGGAACTGCACCAGCTAACCGCACCCCCATTAAGAATAAACACGTATCCGGTTTGCGATTTAGAGCCATCCGGATCAGTGTCAAAGCTTGCATCGACGTAACCCTTTACGACGAGCTCTTTGATCACCTCCATAAACGAGAAACATGTCCTTAGTCCTTTTCAGGTACTTCAGGATATTCTTGACCGCCGTCCAGTGTTCCATTCCTGGATCACCTTGAAACCTTCCGACCATACTTATGGCAAGGCTGACATCGGGTCTTGTGCACAGCATTGCATACATGATAGAGCCTATGGCTGAAGCATAGGGGATGACACTCATCTTTTCTCTATCTTCTGCAGTCACTGGGCATTGAGTCTTACTCAACTTCACACCTTGCAAAACAGGCAAGAACCCCTTCTTGGACTGATCCATTTTGAACTTCTTCAAAATCTTATCAAGGTATGTGCTTTGTGAAAGTCCTATTAAGCGTCTTGATCTATCTCTATAGATCTTGATGCCTAATATGAAAGCAGCTTCTCCTAGGTCCTTCATTGAAAAACTCTTGTTCAAATATTCCTTTACGCTTTCCAGCATTTCTATATTGTTTCCAATCAGCAATATGTCATCCACATATAATATTAGAAACGCTATAGAGCTCCCACTCACTTTCTTGTAAATACAAGCTTCTCCGTAAACTTGTATAAACTCGAACGCTTTGATCACATCATCAAAACGAAGATTCCAACTCCGAGATGCTTGCACCAGTCCATAAATGGATCGCTGGAGTTTGCAAACTTTGTCAGCATTCTCTGGATCGACAAAACCTTCTGGTTGCATCATATACAACTCTTCCTTAAGGTAACCGTTAAGGAACGCTGTTTTGACATCCATCTGCCAAATTTCATAATCGAAAAAGGCAGCTATTGCTAACATGATTCTGACGGACTTAAGCATCGCTACGGGTGAGAAGGTCTCATCGTAGTCAACTCCTTGAACTTGTGAAAAACCCTTTGCCACAAGTCGAGCTTTATAGACGGTGACATTACCGTCCGCGTCCGTCTTCCTCTTAAAGATCCATTTGTTCTGAATGGCCTTACGCCCTTCAGGTAATACTTCCAAAGTCCATACTTTGTTTTCATACATGGATCCCATCTCGGATTTCATGGCCTCTAACCACTTCTCGGAATCCGGGCCCATCATCGCTTCTCCATAGCTCGTAGGTTCATCGTTGTTTAACAACATGACCTCTAAGACAGGGTTGCCGTACCACTCAGGAGCAGTACGCGTCCTTGTCGACCTACGAGGTTCGATAGCAACTTGATCCAAAGCTTCATGATCATCATCATCAACTTCCTCTTCAGCTAATGTAGGCTCGACAGAAACAACTTTCTGCGTTGCGCTACTCTTAGGTTGAAGTAAAGGTTCAATAACCTCATCAAGTTCTATCTTCCTCCCACTCAATTCTTTCGAGAGAAACTCTTTCTCAAGAAATGTTCCGTTTTTAGCGACAAACACTTTGCCCTCGGATCTGAGGTAGAAGGTATACCCAATTGTCTCTTTTGGGTATCCTATGAAGACGCATTTCTCCGCTTTGGGTTCCAGCTTTTCAGGCTGAAGCTTTTTGACATAAGCATCACATCCCCAAACTTTAAGAAACGACAGCTTTGGCTTCTTGTCAAACCAAAGTTCATATGGCGTTGTCTCAACGGATTTCGATGGTGCCTTATTTAAAGTGAATGCAGCTGTCTCTAATGCATAACCCCAAAACGATAGTGGCAAATCGGCAAGAGACATCATAGATCGCACCATATCCAATAAAGTTCGATTACGACGTTCGGACACACCATTACGCTGTGGTGTTCCAGGCGGTGTCAATTGTGAAACAATTCCACACTGTCTTAAGTGACTGCCAAACTCATAACTCAGATATTCTCCTCCTCGATCAGATCGTAGGAATTTAATCTTCTTGTTACGATGATTCTCAACTTCACTCTGAAATTGTTTGAACTTTTTCAAATGTTTCAGACTTGTGTTTCATTAAGTAAATATACCCATATCTACTTAAGCCATCAGTGAAGGTGAGAAAGTAACGATAACCACTGCGCGCTTCAATACTCATCGGACCGCACACATCAGTATGTATGATTTCCAATAAGTCACTTGCCCGTTCCATTGTTCCAGAGAACGGCGTTTTAGTCATCTTGCCCATGAGGCATGGCTCACATGTGTCAAGTGATTCAAAATCAAGTGACTCCAAAATTCCATCAGCATGGAGTTTCTTCATGCGTTTTACGCCAATATGACCTAAACGGCAGTGCCACAAGAAAGTGGTATTATCATTATCAATTCTATATCTTTTGGCATCAATGTTATGAACATGTGTATCATCACTATCGAGATTCAACAAGAATAAACCCCTCACATTGGGTGCATGACCATAAAAGATATTACTCATATAAATAGAACAACCATTATTCTCTGATTTAAATGAGTAACCGTCTCGCAATAAACAAGATCCAGATATAATGTTCATGCTTAACGCAGGCACCAAATAACACTTATTTAGGTTCATCACTAATCCCGACGGTAATCGAAGAGCGAGCGTGCCAACGGCGATCACATCAACCTTGGAACCATTTCCCACGCGCATCGTCACTTCGTCCTTTGCCAGCCTCCGTCTATTCCGCAGTTCCTGTTTTGAGTTGCAAATATGAGCAACCGCACCGGTATCAAATACCCAGGCACTACAACGAGAGTTGGTAAGGTACACATCAATAACATGTATATCATATATACCTTGTTTGTTGTTGGCCGCCTTCTTGTCAGCCAAATACTTGGGGCAATTCCGCTTCCAGTGTCCAGTTCCCTTGCAATGAAAACACACAGTTTCTGGTTTGGGTCCAGCCTTGGGTTTCTTCACGAGAGGAGCAACTGCTTTGCCACTCTGCTTGGAGTTACCCTTCTTACCCTTGCCATTTTTCTTGAAACTAGTGGTTTTATTGACCATCAACACTTGATGCTCCTTCTGAATTTCAGACTCAGCGGCTTTCAGCATCGCAAACAGCTCGGCGACTGACTTGTTCATCCCGTGCATGTTATAGTTCAACACGAAGCTCTTGTAGCTAGGTGGCAATGATTGAAGAACTCTGTCAGTGATAGCCTCTGGCGGAAGGGGCATCCCTAACTCAGCCAGACGGGTGGAGTACCCAGACATTCTGAGCACGTGATCACTGATAGACCCGTTCTCCTCCATCTTGCAAGCATAGAACTTATCGGAGATCTCATATCTCTCGATCCGGGCATTCTTCTGAAAGATAAACTTCAACTCCTGGAACATCTCATATGCTCCATGACGTTCAAAACGTCTTTGAAGTCCCGGTTCTAAGCCATACAACATTGCACATTGAACTATTGAGTAATCATCAGAACGAGCCTGCCAGGCGTTCACAACGTCTAGAGACTCAACTGGAGCGGGTGGATCACCAAGCGGTGCATCAAGGACATAAGCCTTCTGGGAAGCCGTAAGGATAATCCTTAGATTACGGGCCCAGTCCACAAAGTTACTTCCATCATCTTTCAACTTAGCTTTCTCTAGGAACGCATTAAAATTCAGGGGTGCTACTGCGCGAGCCATGATCTACAACATAAATATAGCAAAGACAACTTAGACTATTGTTCTTAGATAATGAGTTTAGTTAATCATATTACTTAAAAACTCCCACTCAAATTGACATCCCTCCGATCATTCGAGTGTAACATGATCCAAATCCACCAACTCAAGTCCGATCATCACGTGAGTTGAGGTGGTTTCAATGGTGAACATCTTCATGTTGATCATATCTACTATATGACTCATGTTCGACCTTTCGGTCTCTTGTGTTCCGAGGCCATGTCTGTACATGCTAGGCTCGTCAAGTTTAACCCGAGTGTTCCGCACGTGTAACATGGCTTACACCCGTTGTATGCGAACGTAGAGTCTATCACACCCGATCATCACGGCGTGTCTCGAAACGACGAACTTTCGCAACGGTGCACACTTGGGGAGAACACAATTTATCTTGAAATTTAAGTGAGGGATCACCTTATAATGCTACCGTCGTCCTAAGCAAAATAAGATGCATAAAAGGATTAACATCACATGCAAATCATAAGTGACATGATATGGCCATGAACTTGTGCTTTTGATCTCCATCTCCAAAGCACCGGCATGATCTCCATCGTCACCGGCATGACACCATGATCTCCATCATCTTGATCTCCATCAACGTGTCGCCATAAGGTTGTCGCGCCGACTGTTGCTTCCACGACTATAGCTAACGTTTAGCGATAAAGTAAAGCATTACATAGCGCTTAATGATTGACACGCAGGTCATACAATAATTAAAGACAACTCTATGGCTCCTGCCAGTTGCCGTACTCATCGACATGCAAGTCGTGATATTCTATACATCACATGATCATCTCATACATCACATATATCTCATCATGTAATTGGCCATATCACATCACAACATACCCTGCAAAAACAAGTTAGACGTCCTCTAATTGTTGTTGCAAATTTTACGTGGCTGCTACGGGTTTGCAAGAACCGTTCTTACCTACGCAAAACCACAACGTGGTGTAGTGATTGCTTTTTGATCTTCTAAAAGAACCCTCTTCATTGAACCGATTCAACTAAAGTGAGAGAGACAGACACCCGCCAGTCACCTTTATGCAACAAGTGCACGCAGCGGTGAAACCAGTCTCGCGTAAGCGTACGCGTAATGTCGGTCCGGGCCGCTTCATCTCACAATACCGCGGAATCAAGTATCAACTAGTAACGGCAAGCAATATGTATACACCCACGCCCACAACTCGTTTGTGTTCTACTCGAGATCTCATCTACGCATAGACCTAGCTCAGATGCCACTGATGGGGAACGTCGCATGGGAAACAAAAATTTTCCTACGCACACATAAGATCTATCCATGGTGATGAGCATCTACGAGAGGGAGAGTGAATCTACATACCCTTGTAGATCGCTAAGCGGAAGCGTTAATAAACGCGGTTGATGTAGTCGAACGTCTTCGCGATCCAAATCGCCGAGCGTCCCGCGATCCAATCACGATCCTTCCGATCTAGTGCCGAACGGACGGCACCTCCGCGTTCAACACACGTACGGCTTGATGACGCC
This sequence comes from Elymus sibiricus, assembly GCA_039707655.1. Classification (NCBI taxonomy): domain Eukaryota; kingdom Viridiplantae; phylum Streptophyta; class Magnoliopsida; order Poales; family Poaceae; genus Elymus; species Elymus sibiricus. The sequence continues at coordinate 117,239,108 of CM077675.1, forward strand.
TTCACCTCCTCGATCCAGCGAGCGATGGTGAAGTAGTGGTTGAGTTCCAGCAGCACGACGGCGTGGTGATGGTGGTGAGGAACAATCTCTGCAGGGCTTCGCCAAGCGCTACGGAGATTATGACGGAGGAACTAGAGGGCTAGGGTTGCCGGCACACGGCTTGGGAAATCCTGATGTATCCCGTGTGCTAGCCCTGCCCCTCTATTTATATGTTGAGCCTTGGGGTCTAAACTTGGAGTAAAAGCCTCCTCCGGGTCGGTTTTGCCCGCACAAGGTCGGTTTGGCCCGCAGGAAAAGAGTCCAATTCGGACCCTGCCGAATCGTGCACAGCCGCGCACAAGCGGTAGTACCGCTTCACACAAGCGGTAGTACCGCTTGGGCGGTAGTACCGCTTCACACAAGCGGTAGTACCGCTCCGGCGGTAGTACCGCTTCACCAAGCGGTAGTACCGCTTACGCGGCAGCAAAACTACTTTTGCACTTCCCAATACCTTGTGGGCTTTATCCCTTTGGCTCATATAAAGTGTTGCTGCACCCGAACACTTCGGTAAACATCCGGAACCTCTTCCGGTGAACTTCGGAACTCTTCCGGAGATCAAAACACTATTATCACATATATCAATCTTTACCTCCGGACTCTTCCGGAGATCCTCGTCATGTCCGGGATCTTATCCGGGACTCCGAACAACTTTCGGTCACCAACATAATAACTCAATTATACTAATCGTCACCAAACGTTAAGTGTGTAGACCCTGCGGGTTCGAGAACTATGTAGACATGACCGAGACACCTCTACGGCCAATAACCAATAGCGGGACCTGGATGCCCATATTGGCTCCTACATATTCTACGAAGATCTTTATCGGTCGAACCTCTATGTCAAGGATTCAGTTAATCCCGTATGCTGTTCCCTTTGTTCTTCGGTATGTTACTTGCCCGAGATTCGATCGTCGGTATCACTATACCTAGTTCAATCTCGTTACCGGCAAGTCTCTTTACTCGTTCCGTAATACAAGATCTCGTGGCTAACACTTTAGTCACATTGCTTGCAAGGCTCATTATGATGTTGTATTACCGAGTGGGCCCTGAGATACCTCTCCGTCACACGGAGTAACAAATCCCAGTCTTGATCCATGCCAACCCAACAGACACCCTCGGAGATACCTGTAGAGCACCTTTATAGTCACCCAGTTACGTTGCGACGTTTGATACACACAAGGTATTCCTCCGGTGTCAGTGAGTTGCATGATCTCATGGTCAAAGGAACAGATACTTGACATGCAGAAAACAATAGCAATAAACTGACACGATCAAATGCTACGTTTACAGTTTGGGTCTTGTCCATCACATCATTCTCCTAATGATGTGATCCCGTTATCAAATGACATCTCATGTCAATGGCTAGGAAACCTTAACCATCTTTGATCAACGAGCTAGTCAACTAGAGGCTTACTAGGGACACAGTGTTGTCTATGTATCCACACATGTATTTGAGTTTCCAATCAATACAATTATAGCATGGATAATAAACGATTATCATGAACAAGGAAATATAATAATAACCAATTTATTATTGCCTCTAGGGCATATTTCCAACACGGTGGGCTCCGGGGTCGTCCCTGTCCTGGTGAGCCCCCCGATCTGGTCTTCTTTCACCAATGGGGAGACCTTTGGGGGGCGCTCTGGGAACCGGCGGGCTGGTCCCGCTCCCTTAGCGCCAAAAGGGAAAAACTCCCCATCCGTGCCTGCTGTCATGCCTCCTAGCGTCCCTAGGCACGGCTCACGTCACCCATGTGACGACGCAAGGCCACACGTCCCCGTCGGGCCGCCTCGGTGAATCTGCCCTACGAGGGCCTCGGAAGGTGACCCCGCGAGGGGTCCTCGGGAGGTCCTCGATGACGCTGCCGTCGTGCGCCCTCGTGAGGGGCCTGATCGCGAAGCTCATTGATGGGTCCTGCAGTGTTCAAGGCACGCGCTGCGTCCTGGGCCGCGGGCAGACGGGCTTGGGTACCCCCGGTCTCAAAGGCCCGACAGTAGCCCCCGGGCCTGCGGCGCGCGCGGTTCCACCTATTGGAGGGGGCGAAATGGCGCGGGCCCCAACCGCCCGTGGGCCAGGCGCGATGCGTGGCGCACGATGTGACGTGCGCCGCCTTCACTTCTCACGACGCCCCGGAGACTGCGCCCCTGCCTAGAAAAACCACCATATGCGCCGGGCGAAACCATCATTGCTAGGCTTCTCCCGTATGCCTCCTTCCTGCGCCGCCCCTCCTTCCTTGCACGAGCGCCGTCACTTCCTCTCTTTCCCTTACAATGGCAAAGAAGGGGAGCTCCATAGGTGTCGGAGCTCAAGCAGGGTCTTTAGCGCCACCCGCCTCCACTGGGGGCGGTGGGGGCTCGTGTCCAAGGCCGACCTTGACGCGATGGCGCTGGGCCGCCGACGACGAGTAAGTGCATTGCCGCTCCAGACCTTCCTTGCATATTTTGTTTGGGCCAGCGAGCCTGATCACCAACTTTCCAGGGCGCCCACGCTCAAGAGGCGGAGGGACGCCTCGCCTGAGGCACCCCCTCACATGCCGCCTGCCGGCGCGGCCTCAGCCCCCGCGCCCAGCTCGGCGGGGCCAAGGGGGTCCGCGGCGGAGCCCTGGGGGCGTGTAGCTGTTGTCACCGCGCATACCCCCGGGACGTCGCGCGTGAGGCGGAACTGGCTCGTAGGGAGTTGGCCGTAATCGAGCGGGAGGCCGATGTGACCCTCCGCGAGCGGGAGGCCGCCCGGACCGCCTTCGACCAGGATGCAGAGCGCGAGCACCTCGAGACCCTGGAGGGTCAGTTCCTCGCCAACAAGGCTGCCTTCGAGGCGACGCGCGACGAGGCCCTCGCCCAGCTCGAGAGGAGGGAGGCCGATGGCCGAGCTGATGCCGACGTGAGGGTGGCTCGGGAGTGGGAGGCCGCCCTGGAGGAGTACCATGGTAAGCTAGCACAACAGGAGGCTCGCTTCCAGCTCCGACGCGGTGCGCTCCTGGAGGAGGTGGGCAAGCTCAAGGACCAGCTGTAGAGCGCCGAGGCCGATCTCCAGGCCGCCCTCGGGAGCAAGGGTGACGTCGAGGCGGAGCTGGCGTCCCTGCAAACCCAAGTCGGCGAAGCCGCCGACACTGTGCAGAGGGCCAAGGACGATGAGGCGTGGGCGCAGATGATGGAGGCGCAACGCGCCAGGCAGTTCTTGGACCTCGCCCGGCGCGCTGGCGGCGCGCTTCGTCAGGGACGTCCCGGAGCTGTCCCGCGCGCACGGGGATGACGGCTACCTCGACTTCTTCCTCAAGGTGGTGGAGATGCTAGAGTCGGGCGTCTCCAAGGTGGACGCATATATCGAGTCGAGCACACGCGACCTCCAGGACCGCGTGCTGACGCGCGTCTTCTCCAACCTCCAGCGCTTCGACCCTACCTTCGATTTCTCCCATGTGGTGGAGCCGGTGCCTGCGGAGCTCCGGAGCCCCCTCAGGGACGAGGTGCATGGACACGTGGAGTCTTTGGTCGGGCGGTTTGCTCAGGCCACATCTTCCAAGGAGAGCGGCAGCCTTAGCGCAGACCTCCCCAGCAGCCGTGACGAAGACGGCGCCTCCTCCGCCTAAGTTTTATATTTCCTTCCTGCTGTATTATGAACCACCCTGCCCCGTGGGGGCGTGAAGACTTTTGCAGGGTGCTTTTGTTTTATGTGGTAGTTGCTTGTCATGCTTGATGTGTCTTTGCTCCTTCTACGAGGCCTTCCTGCTTTCCTTTGCGCTGCCCCCACGTCCTGCGTCGCTGGGACCTGTCCTCCGAGCGAGCCTTGCATCATCGATAAGGCCCCACCTTTGCGTGAGCCCCGGGGGCCAAGGGCCGGGGGCTTCAGGAGCTGGTGAGGGTCCTTGAGGCGTAGTGCGCAGGGTCCTTACCTTCAACGCGCGAGGGGCCCCGTGGCGGTAGCCCCCGAGCGGTTGTAGTACCTGGCTGACGTCCTGCCGAGGCATCGTCTTTTGCCGGGCGCACCTCGGGGGACCCTCCGGGCGATGCTTTGCGAGGAGGGTCCTCGCCAGCTTGCGCTTTGGCGTCGCGTGAGGAAATTAGGCACCAAAGGCCTTAGTGGGGTGACGTGCTCAGGGGTAAGCCTGCGAGCCATGGCCCAATCCCTTAGGCTTTTCAGCGTTGCTGGGACCAGCCCGGGCACAGGCACTGCGCCCAGCCACCGCTCACGCGAGGCCTAAAGGGGAACTGGTTAGTGCGCGTCTCGGGGCGAGGTGACATCTTCGACCGCCCTCCACCAGCGTGGAGCATGGGGCTTCCATTGGGCGTGTGCAGTCGCGGTTCGACAGTCATTCCGCCAGCGCGGGGCATGGGGCTTCCACTTGGGCATGGGCATAGTCGCGGTTCGACAGTTATTCCGCCAGCATGGAGCATGTGGCTTCCACTTGGGCGTGGGCAGGAGTCCTCCCGAGGCCAGGGGGTGGCGCTCCGGGAGGCTCCGGGGCGTGTACAGCCCCAACCTCTTTCTTACGTGAGAGGGTCATGAGCGGCGATAAGGGAGGGGTCGAGCGTTCCAAGCGCTGGGCTTGGGAGCTCCCCCCTCTGTTCTCCAGGCGGTTTGCGCCCATTTTTCGGCGCGGTTGCACGCTCTCGTGACCCATGGCATGGGCGCAGCGCAGGCCGCGTGGCCACCGGGGTGCGACGCCCGAGGTAGCGAGGCGCCTACCCAGTGGCCGCACAAGCTGAGCCGCATTCCAATGTCCTCCCGTGACGGTTTTCCTCGTGAGGTGACGTGCACAGGGGGCCACCCCATGAGCCAGAGCTCGGTCACTTAGATTTCTTGGCGATGCGAGGACGGATCCTGGAGCAGACGCCGTGTCTTAGCCCCCAGCCATGGAACCATCGAAGGGGTGGTTTCGGGGGCACGACGATTCCAGGCGACGAGGAGGCATCGAAACTTAGGATTTGAACAAGTCACATAAACTCAATGGAATGGTTAATCGGGTTCATTACATGACGAGGAAGTACCAGCCTGAGGTCAATGCAGCAAATGGGGGGGGGAAGACGCTAAATTTGAAACGGATCAAAAAATCAGCTAGCGCTCGTGCCTCTGTGGGGGCGCTGGACGCTCGACGTAGCACGTGACGGGGCACTTCGGGAGCACCTGGGGCCTCAGGAGGTCTACTCGCGCCCCCGCCTGAGGCGCAGGATGTACTCGCGCAAAGTCTCCCCGAGGAGGTGCCTCTCCTTCCGCAGACCACGGCCGGATGGGGAGACATCGGGGTGGGGGCGGCCACGCGTGTCCTTGAAATTGTCGATGAACAGCTTGCAGAGCTCGCTCCATGAGGAGACTGATTCCTCGGGCAAGCCCATGAGCACGAGCGCGCGCCACCTTTGAGGGCCACGGGGAACCAGTTCGCCATGACCTCGTCGTCGTCACTCACCGCCCTGACGCCCATCGTGTAGAGCCGGAGGAACTCCTCGGGATCTGGGACTCCATCGTAGCGCGGGGGCAGCTCGGGCTCAAACTTGTCGGGCCAAACCACCCCGCACAGCTCGTGAGCGAAAGCTCGGCCGCTTACGCCACATGAGGGAGCGGCCGGGCCTTGGTGCCCGGCCCCCGCAGCATCTTGGATTACCTGACCCTGACGATGGCGCCCCGACTCCTACTCGGTGGAGCCTCGAGTGGGCAGCAACTGCCTCTTCCTTCGGGGTGAGGCTTCGCGACGCCGGGCGCCTTTTGCGTTGCCTGAGTGCCCAATTGCGGCAACTTGGCGGGCGCGCTCGAGGGACCAGGCGGCCTCCTTCTCGTCACAGGCGACAATGATGATGCCGCTGCAGCCCGGCATCTTAAGGACGTTGTAGCCGCAGTGGACCACCGCCATGAACTTGGCCAACGCTGGGTAACCTAGGATATCATTGTACTGTAGGCAAACACGCGCCACGTCGAAGTCGATGAGCTCGACCCAGTGGTTGTCGCGTGTGCCGAAGTGTTGGAAATATGCCCTAGAGGCAATAATAAAATGGTTATTATTATATTTCCTTGTTCATGATAATTGTCTATTGTTCGTGCTATAATTGTATTAACCGGAAACCGTAATACATGTGTGAATACATAGACCACACCATGTCCCTAGTGAGCCTCTAGTTGACTAGCTCGTTGATCAATAGATGGTCATGGTTTCCTGACCATGGACATTGGATGTCGTTGATAACGGGATCACATCATTAGGAGAATGATGTGATGGACAAGACCCAATCCTAAGCATAGCACAAGATCATGTAGTTTGTCTGCTAGAGCTTTTCTAATGTCAAGTATCATTTCCTTAGACCATGAGATTGTGCAACTCCCGGATACCGTAGGAATTCTTTGGGTGTATCAAACGTCACAATGTAACTGGGTGACTATAAAGGTGCACTATAGGTATCTCCGAAAGTGTCTGTTGGGTTGGCACGAATCGAGACTGGGATTTGTCACCCCGTGTGACGGAGAGGTATCTCTGGGCCCACTAGGTAATACATCATAATAATGAGCTCAATGTGACTAAGGAGTTAGTCACGGGATCATGTGTTACGGAACGAGTAAAGAGACTTGCCGGTAACGAGATTGAACAAGGTATAGGGATACCGACGATCGAATCTCGGGCAAGTAACATACCGATGGACAAAGGGAATTGTATACGGGATTAATTGAGTCCCCGACATTGTGGTTCATCCGATGAGATCATCGTGGAACATGTGGGAGCCAATATGGGTATCCAGATCCCGCTATTGGTTATTGGTCGGAGAGGTGTCTCGGTCATGTCTGCATGGTTCCCGAACCCGTAGGGTCTACACACTTAAGGTTCGGTGACGCTAGAGTTGTAATGGGAATTGTATGTGGTTACCGAAAGTTGTTCGGAGTCCCGGATGAGATCCCGGACGTCACGAGGAGTTCCGGAATGGTCCGGAGGTAAAGATCTATATATGGGAAGTCCTATTTTGGCCACCGGAAAATGTTTGGGATTTTTCGGTATTGTACCGGGAAGGTTCTAGAAGGTTCCAGAGCGGGGCCCACCTGCATGGGGGGACCCACATGAATGTGGGTAGTGGGGGCAAGGCCCCACACCCCTGGTCAAGGCGCACCAAGATCCCCCCTTAGAAGGAATAAGATCATATCCCGAAGGGATAAGATCAAGATCCCTAAAAAGGGGGGATAACAATCGGTGGGGAAGGGAAAGGATGGGATTTCTTTCTTCCCACCTTTGCCAACGCCCCAATGGACTTGGAGGGCAAGAAGCCCTCTCCACCCCTATATATAGTGGGGAGGCGCATGGGAGCTTTACCCCTTCCCTGGCGCAGCCCTCCCCCTCCTACACCTCCTCCTCCTCCGTAGTGCTTAGCGAAGCTCTGCCGGAGAACCACGAGCTCCACCGCCACCATGCCGTCGTGCTGCCGGAGGTCTCCCTCAACTTCTCCTCTCCCCTTGCTGGATCAAGAAGGAGGAGACGTCCCCGGGCTGTACGTGTGTTGAACGCGGAGGCGCTGTCCGTTCGACGCTTGGATCGGATCTTCCGCTATTTGAATCGCCGCGAGTACGACTCCGTCAACCGCGTTCTTTGCAACGCTTCCGCTTAGCGATCTTCAAGGGTATGAAGATGCACTCCCTCTCTCTCTCGTTGCTAGCATCTCCTAGATTGATCTTGGTGACACGTAGGAATTTTTTTGAAATATTGCTACGTTCCCCAACAGTGGCATCATGAGCTAGGTCTATGCGTAGATTCTATGCACGAGTAGAACACAAGTAGTTGTGGGCGATGATTTGGTCAATTTGCTTGCCGTTACTAGTCCTATCTTGATCCGGCGACATTGTGGGATGAAGCGGCCCGGACCGACTTTACACGTACGCTTACGTGAGACTGGTTCCACTGCCTGACATGCACTTGTTGCATAAGGTGGCTAGCGGGTGTCTGTCTCTCCCACTTTAGTCGGATCGGATTCGATGAAGAGGGTCCTTATGAAGGGTAAATAGCAATTGACATATCACTGTTGTGGTTTTTGCGTGGGTAAGAAACGTTCTTGCTAGAAACCCATAGCAGCCACGTAAAACTTGCAACAACAATTAGAGGACGTCTAACTTGATTTTGCAGGGTATGCTATGTGATGTGTTATGGCCAAAAGGATGTGATGAAATATATGTGATGTATGAGATTGATCATGTTCTTGTAATAGGAATCACGACTTGCATGTCGATAAGTATGACAACAGGCAGGAGCCATAGGAGTTGTCTTAATTTATTGTATGACCTGCGTGTCAATCAAAAACGCCATGTAATTACTTTACTTTATTGCTAACCGTTAGCCATAGTAGTAGAAGTAATAGTTGGCGAGACAACTTCATGAAGACACGATGATGGAGATCATGATGATGGAGATCATGGTGTCGTGCCGGTGACGATGGTGATCATGCCGCGCCCCGAAGATGGAGATCAAAGACGCAAGATGATATTGGCCATATCATGTCACTTTATGATTTGCATGTGATGTTTATCATGTTTTTACATCTTATTTGCTTAGAATGACGGTAGCATAAATAAGATGATCCCTCACTAAAATTTCAAGAAATGTGTTCCCCCTAAGTGTGCACCGTTGCGAAGGATCGTTGTTTCGAAGCACCACATGATGATCGGGTGTGATAGATTCTAACGTTCGCATACAACGGGTGTAAGCCAGATTTACACACGCAAAACACTTAGGTTGACTTGATGAGCCTAGCATGTACAGACATGGCCTCGGAACATGAGAGACCGAAAGGTCGAACATGAGTCGTATAGTAGATGCGATCAACATGGAGATGTTCACCATTGATGACTAGTCCGTCTCACGTGATGATCGGACACGGCCTAGTCGATATGGATCATGTGTCACTTAGATGACTAGAGAGATGTTTATCTGAGTGGGATTTCATTAAATAATTTGATTAGATGAACTTAATTATCATGAACTTAGTCTAAAATTGTCTTTACAATCTATCTTGTAGATCCAATGGCCCACGCTAATGTTGCCCTCAATTTCAACGCGTTCCTAGAGAAAACCAAACTGAAAGACGATGGAAGCAACTATACGGACTGGGTCTGTAACTTGAGGATCATCCTCATAGCTTCCAAGAAAGCATATGTCCTTGATGCACCGCTAGGTGACGCACCCATTTTCCCAGCAACTCAAGACGTTATGAACGCCTGGCAGTCGCGTAGTGATGATTACTCCCTGGTTCAGTGCGGCATGCTTTACAGCTTAGAACCGGGGCTCCAAAAGCGTTTTGAGCAACACAGAGCATATGAGATGTTCCAAGAGCTGAGAATGGTTTTCCAAGCTCATGCCCGAGTCGAGAGATATGAAGTCTCCGACAAGTTCTTCAGTTGTAAGATGGACAAAAATAGTTCTGTCAGCGAGCACATACTCAAAATGTCTGGGCTGCACAACCGCTTGTCTCAGCTGGGAGTTAATCTTCCGGATGACTCGGTTATTGACAGAATCCTCCAGTCGCTTCCACCTAGCTACAAGAGCTTTGTGATGAACTTCAATATGCAAGGGATGGAGAAGTCCATTCCTGAGTTATATTCGATGCTGAAATCAGCAGAGGTGGAGATCAAAAAGGAACATCAAGTGTTGATGGTGAATAAGACCACCAGTTTCAAGAAAGGCAAGGGTAAGAAGAACTTCAAGAAGGACGGCAAAGCAATTGCCTCGCCCGGTAAATCAGTTGCCGGGAAGAAGCCCAAGAATGGACCCAAGCCTGAGACTGAGTGCTTTTATTGCAAGGGAACCGGTCACTGGAAGCGGAACTGCCCCAAATACTTAGCGGATAAGAAGGCCGGCAACGTCAAAGGTATATATGATATACATGTTATTGATGTGTACCTTACTAGCGCTCGTAGTAGCTCCTGGGTATTTGATACTGGTGTGGTTGCTCACATTTGTAACTCAAAATAGGAGCTGCGGAATAAGCGGAGACTGGCGAAGGATGAGGTGACGATGCAGGTCGGGAATGGTTCCAAGCTCGATGTGATCGCCGTCGGCACGCTACCTCTACATCTACCTTCGGGATTAGTTTTTAAACCTCAATAATTGTTATTTAGTACCAGCTTTGAGCATGAACATTGTATCTGGATCTCGTTTGATGCGAGATGGCTACTCATTTAAATCCGAGAATAATGGTTGTTCTATTTATATGAGAGATATGTTTTATGGTCATGCCCCGCTGGTCAATGGTTTATTTTTATTGAATCTCGAACATGATGTTACACATATTCATAGTGTGAATACCAAATGATGTAAGGTTGATAATGATAGTCCCACATACTTGTGGCACTGCCGCCTTGGTCATATTGGTGTCAAACGCATGAAGAAACTCCATGCAGATGGACTTTTGGAGTCTCTTGATTATGAATCATTTGACACGTGCAAACCATGCCTCATGGGCAAGATGACCAAGACTCCGTTCTCCGGAACAATGGAGCGAGCAACCAACTTGTTGGAAATAATACATACCAATGTATGCGGTCCAATGAGCGTTGAGGCTCGCGGTGGCTATCGTTATGTTCTCACCCTCACTGATGACTTAAGCAGATATGGGTATGTCTACTTAATGAAACACAAGTCTGAGACCTTTGAAAAGTTCAAGGAATTTCAGAGTGAGGTAGAGAATCAACGTGACAAGAAAATAAAGTTCTTACGATCTGATCGTGGAGGAGAATATTAGAGTCACGAGTTTGGCACACACTTAAGGAAATGTGGAATTGTTTCACAACTCACGCCGCCTGGCACACCTCAGCGTAATGGTGTGTCCGAACGTCGTAATCGCACTCTATTGGATATGGTGCGATCTGTGATGTCTCTTACTGATTTACCGCTATCATTTTGGGGATATGCATTAGAGACTGCCGCATTCACTTTAAATAGGGCATCGTCTAAATCCGTTGAGACGACACCGTATGAATTATGGTTTGGGAAGAAACCTAAGCTGTCGTTTCTGAAAGTTTGGGGATGTGATGCTTATGTCAAGAAACTTCAACCTGAAAAGCTCGAACCCAAATCGGAAAAGTGCATCTTCATAGGATACCCTAAGGAAACTATTGGGTATACCTTCTACCTCAGATCCGAAGGCAAGATCTTTGTTGCCAAGAATGGATCCTTTCTAGAGAAAGAGTTTCTCTCGAAAGAAGTAAGTGGGAGGAAAGTAGAATTTGATGAGGTAATTGTACCCCCTCTCGAACCGGAGAGTAGCGCAGCGCAAGAAAATGTTTCTATGGTGCCTGCACCGACTAGAGAGGAAGTTAATGATGATGATCATGAAACTTCGGATCAAGTTACTACTGAACTTCGTAGGTCCACGAGGACACGTTCCGCACCAGAGTGGTACGGCAACCCTGTCCTGGAAATCATGTTGTTAGACAACGGTGAATCTTCGAACTATGAAGAAGCCATGGCGGGCCCGGATTCCAACAAATGGCTTGAAGCCATGAAATCCGAGATAGGATCCATGTATGAGAACAAAGTATGGACTTTGGTGGACTTGCCCGATGATCGGCAAGCCATAGAAAATAAATGGATCTTTAAGAAGAAGACTGACGCGGATGGTAATGTGACCGTCTATAAGGCTCGGCTTGTCGCTAAGGGTTATCGACAAGTTCAAGGAGTTGACTACGATGAGACTTTCTCACCTGTAGCGATGCTGAAGTCCGTCCGAATCATGTTAGCAGTTGCCGCATTTTATGATTATGAGATCTGGCAAATGGACGTCAAAACGGCATTCCTTAACGGTTTCCTTAAGGAAGAATTGTATATGATGCAGCCGGAAGGTTTTGTCGATCCTAAGAATGCTGACAAGGTATGCAAGCTCCAGCGCTCCATCTATGGGCTGGTGCAAGCATCTCGGAGTTGGAACATTCGCTTTGATGAGGTGATCAAAGCGTTTGGGTTTATACAGACTTATGGAGAAGCCTGTATTTACAAGAAAGTGAGTGGGAGCTCTGTAGCATTTCTCATTTTATATGTGGATGACATATTGTTAATGGGAAATGATATAGAACTTTTGGAAAGCATAAAGGCCTACTTGAATAAGTGTTTTTCAATGAAGGACCTTGGAGAAGCTGCTTACATATTAGGCATCAAGATCTATAGAGATAGAACGAGACGCCTCATTGGTCTTTCACAAAGCACATACCTTGACAAGATATTGAAGAAGTTCAATATGGATCAGTCCAAGAAGGGGTTCTTGCCTGTATTGCAAGGTGTGAGATTGAGCACAGCTCAATGCCCGACCTCGGCAGAAGATAGAGAAAAGATGAGTGTCATCCCCTATGCCTCAGCCATAGGCTCTATTATGTATGCCATGCTGTGTACCAGACCTGATGTGAACCTTGCCATAAGTTTGGTAGGGAGGTACCAAAGTGATCCCGGAATGGAACACTGGACAGCGGTCAAGAATATCCTTAAGTACCTGAAAAGGACTAAGGATATGTTTCTCGTTTATGGAGGTGCCGAAGAGCTCGTCGTAAAGGGTTACGTCAATGCTAGCTTCGACACAGATCCGGATGACTCCAAGTCACAAACCGGATACGTGTATATTTTGAATGGTGGGGTAGTCAGCTGGTGCAGTTGCAAGCAAAGCGTCGTGGCGGCATCTACATGTGAAGCGGAGTACATAGCTGCTTCGGAAGCAGCGCAAGAAGGAGTCTGGATGAAGGAGTTCATCACTGACCTAGGAGTGATTCCCAATGCGTCGGGCCCGATGACTCTCTTCTATGACAACACTGGAGATATTGCCATTGCCATGGAGCCCAGGTTTCACAAGAAGACCAAGCACATCAAGCGCCGCTTCAACTCCATTCGTGGTTACATTCAGGATGGAGATATAGATATTTGTAAAGTACATACGGATCTGAATGTCGCAGATCCATTGACTAAACCTCTTCCACGAGCGAAACATGATCAGCACCAGAACTCTATGGGTGTTCGATTCATCACAATGTAACTAGATTATTGACTCTAGTGCAAGTGGGAGACTGTTGGAAATATGCCCTAGAGGCAATAATAAAATGGTTATTATTATATTTCCTTGTTCATGATAATTGTCTATTGTTCATGCTATAATTGTATTAACCGGAAACCGTAATACATGTGTGAATACATAGACCACACCATGTCCCTAGTGAGCCTCTAGTTGACTAGCTCGTTGATCAATAGATGGTCATGGTTTCCCGACCATGGACATTGGATGTCGTTGATAATGGGATCACATCATTAGGAGAATGATGTGATGGACAAGACCCAATCCTAAGCATAGCACAAGATCGTGTAGTTCGTCTGCTAGAGCTTTTCTAATGTCAAGTATCATTTCCTTAGACCATGAGATTGTGCAACTCCCGGATACCGTAGGAATGCTTTGAGGGTATCAAACGTCACAACGTAACTGGGTGACTATAAAGGTGCACTACAGGTATCTCCGAAAGTGTCTGTTGGGTTGGCACGAATCGAGACTGGGATTTGTCACTCCGTGTGATGGAGAGGTATCTCTGGGCCCACTCGGTAATACATCATAATAATGAGCTCAATGTGACTAAGGAGTTAGTCACGGGATCATGTGTTATGGAATGAGTAAAGAGACTTGTCGGTAACGAGATTGAACAAGGTATAGGGATACCGACGATCGAATCTCGGGCAAGTAACATACCGATGGACAAAGGGAATTGTATACGAGATTAATTGAGTCCCCGACATCATGGTTCATCCTATGAGATCATCATGGAACATGTGGGAGCCAATATGGGTATCCAGATCCCGCTATTGGTTATTGGCCGGAGAGGTGTCTCGGTCATGTCTGCATGGTTCCCGAACCCGTAGGGTCTACACACTTAAGGTTCGGTGACCCTAGAGTTGTAATGGGAATTGTATGTGGTTACCGAAAGTTGTTTGGAGTCCCGGATGAGATCCCGGACGTCACGAGGAGTTCCGGAATGGTCCGGAGGTAAAGATCTATATATGGGAAGTCCTATTTTGGCCACCGGAAAATGTTTGGGATTTTTCGGTATTGTACCGGGAAGGTTCTAGAAGGTTCTGGAGTGGGGCCCACCTGCATGGGGGGACCCACATGAACGTGGGTAGTGGGGGCAAGGCCCCACACCCCTGGTCAAGGCGCACCAAGATCCCCCCTTAGAAGGAATAAGATCATATCCCGAAGGGATAAGATCAAGATCCCTAAAAAGGGGGGATAACAATCGGTGGGGAAGGGAAAGGATGGGATTTCTTTCCTCCCACCTTTGCCAATGCCCCAATGGACTTGGAGGGCAAGAAACCAGCCCCCTCCACCCCTATATATAGTGGGGAGGCGCATGCGAGCTTTACCCCTTCCCTGGCGCAGCCCTCCCCCCTCCTACACCTCCTCCTCCTCCGTAGTGCGTAGCGAAGCTCTGCCGGAGAACCACGAGCTCCACCGCCACCACGCCGTCGTGCTGCCGGAGCTCTCCCTCAACTTCTCCTCTCCCCTTGCTGGATCAAGAAGGAGGAGACGTCCCCGGGCTGTACGTGTGTTGAACGCGGAGGCGTTGTCCGTTCGGCGCTTGGATCGGATCTTCCGCGATTTGAATCGCCGCGAGTACGACTCCATCAACCGCGTTCTTTGCAACGCTTCCGCTTAGCGATCTTCAAGGGTATGAAGATGCACTCCCTCTCTCTCGTTGCTAGCATCTCCTAGATTGATCTTGGTGACACGTAGGAATTTTTTTGAATTATTACTACGTTCCCCAACACGAAGGTGACGGGGAGGCTGATCCGCCCCAGAGGAGCGGTAGAGCCACCTGTTACTCCAAAGAATGATCTGGTCGGTGCCAATCGGTTGTAGCGCACCCTGAGCTTCTCGAAGGTCTCAACAGAGAGCACGTTCAGGCTGGCGCCTCCGTCAACGAGGGTCTTGGGGATAGAGACATTGTTGATGATGGGGGTACATAGCATGGGGAGCATACCCGCAACGCCTACGCACCCGAGGTTGTCCCTCGAGTCGAAGGAGATGGGGCACTGCTGCCACCTGGGGGGCTGTGCAGCCCCTGGCCGCCCGGAGGCGACAACTGGCTTGTGAGGGGCTTGCTTGGTCCAGGGACCCAACGAAGGTGTATAGGCGCCGCCAAGGATAGACGCTACCACTCGGGGCCCCTGGTGGTTCCCGACTCCTTCGCCAGGCTAGCCGCTCCCATTTCCTTCGAGTGGCGGCGGCTGATGCAGGATAACAACATCACCCTGGGAGCGCTCCTCGCGAGGCCGCCCGAGCCCGTCATGGTCCAACGAGCCCCCGAGCTGGCCCTCTCCGCGACCGGTGCTGGACCTGCGGTGACCCGAACACCGTCCGGCACGCTTGCCGTAGGGGGGGGGCTCGAGCGCCCGACAGTCCTCGGTGTTGTGGGTGTGCACGTTGTGGTAGGTGCAGAACAACCCGCCGACCCCCTCAGGCGCTCTGCTGCCGGGGTCGAGGCCTAACCCAAGCCCTGCCACTGGGACCCCGAGGAGGAGGAGGGCGCGGGGCTGATCATGCGGGGGCTCGCCAGGCCGGGGCCCGGCTGAGTCACCGCACGACAACGGGGGTGCCTCGCTGGCCGCGCTTCCTGTACCTGGCATCGGGGGTTGAAGCAGGCGGTAGGGCGCCAGGGCCCTCCTGGCGACGGCGACGAGCTCGGCAATGACTTCCGCCCAAGTGTCATGGCGGCCGTCCGTTGGACGGTGACGGAGCAGTTCGCTCGCCATGAGCAGCACGTCCTACGCGTTTAGGTCCCCCAAGTGGACACAAGCAGAAGGGGTCGCAGCGGGACGACCGCCTCGCCGCACGGGAGGACGCGAGGAGTCCTGCTGCTCGTGGGCGGCGTGGTTGGCAACAGTGGCGGTTGCGATGTTGTTAGGGCGGTGACGGCCGTCTGCCGCCGGGCGCCCGGCGCGCGCATGATGGGTTTCAGCCATGGGGCCGGCAAGGGCGGACCCGAAATGGGGCTAAAAAGCAGCGGCACACCCCTACCTGGCGCGCCAAATGTCAGAATCGCGGCTCCGGGGACCCAATAGAGGTTCACACTCTAGGGTGCGCCGGCTCTCCAACCTCGCGCTCTCTCGCTAACCTACGGCGATGCTCCGGCGTGCTTGAGCTTGTGGGGAAGAACAACGAACACAACGATCTACCCAGGTTCGGGCCACCTTGCGGTGTAAAACCCTACTCCTGCTTGTCTGAATTGCTTTGTGGGGGAGAAAGTGAATACAATGCCCCATCCCCTCTCTACGGTAGTGGCCTCCCCTTCATATACTGGTCTCGGTCCTCTTCCCCCAAAAACCCATCAGGAAGGGTTGCCACAACGGCCCGAACGAAGGGGGACCAGACTGCTGCCTACCCTGACGAAAGTGGTCTTCGCCTGCAAAAGCCGCCTACCGTGACGCATCAGTGGGCTCCGGGGTCGTCCCTGTCCTGGCGAGCCCCCCGCTCTGGTATTCTTTCACCAACGGGGAAACCTTTGGGGGTCGCTCTGGGAACTGGCGGGTTGGTCCCGCTCCCTTAGCGCCAAAAGGGAAAAACTCCCCATCCGTGCCTGCTGACACGCCTCCTGGTGTCCCTGGGCACGACTCAAGTCAGCCATGTGACGACGCAAGGCCACACGTCCCCGTCGGGCCGCCTCGGTGAATCCTCCCTACGAGGGCCTCGAGAGGTGACCCCGTGAGGTCCTCGACGACGCTGCCGTCGTGCGCCGCGCGAGGCGTGCGCCCTCGTGAGGGGCCTGATCGCGAAGCTCATTGGTGGGTCCTGCGGTGTTCAAGGCACGCGCTGCGTCCTGGGCCGCGGGTAGATGGGCTTGGGTACCCCCGGTCCCAAAGGCCCGACAACCGGAACAAAGCATTAACACATGGTGAATACATGAACTCCTCAAACTACGACAATCATCGGAAATAATCCCAATTATTGTCACCCTAGGGTATGCGGATCATGACACGTAATAGGTGCATACAACTTGCAAGATAGGATTCAAATCACTCTTATATTCATGAAAACATAATAGGTTCAGATCTCAAATCATGGCACTCGGGCCCTAGTGACAAGCATTAAGCATAGCAAAGTCATAGCAACATCAATCTCAGAACATAGTGGATACTAGGGATCAAGCCCTATCAAATTAACTCGATTACATGATCAATATCATCCAATCCCACCACCGTCCAGCAGGCCTACAAAGGAATTGCTCACTCCCGGTGGTGAGCATCATGCTGGTGTTGATGAAGGAGGGTTGGTGATGACGACGGCGACGAATCACCCTCTCCGGAGCCCCAAACGGACTCGAGATCATCCCTCCTCAGGAAGAACAGGAGGTGGCACTGGCTTTGTCTCGTAAAACTCGATGAAATCTTCTCTCCAATTTTTTCTCCGAAGATGTGAATTTATAGGACTGGAATTAGGGTCGATGGAGCCACGTGGGCGCCACAAGCTAACAGGGCGCGTCCTATTGGCTTGTGGCCCACAGGCAGCCCCCCTACGGTGGTTCTTCGCTTCATAATTCATTATATATTCCAGAAATAATTCACAAAAAGTTTCGTCCAATTCCGGGAACTTTTATTTCTACACAAAAATAACATCAAGGTAGTTGTGTTGAAAACAACGTCAGTCCGGGTTAGTTTCATTCAAATCATGCAAATTAGAGTCCAAAACCAGAGCAAAAATGTTTGGAAAAGTAGATACGTTTGAGACGTATCAAGGCTACATGGTGGCTTTTGGTTAGCTAGACGGGCGGCTAGAGTCCCGCAAATCTCCCCCAACTTTGCATATGATTTGCGGGAATTCGGATGCGCGAGCGCGTCCATGAACGTATAAGGCATAACGTTGGATGATAAAAATGTTCTGGACACCACAATCCAGACGTTTGCAGGAGATTTGACGTATGTAGTTGAAGATGCCCTAACGCAGTGGCGGAGCCAGGATTGGCTAAAGCCTCGAGAGGGAAACTAAGGGCCAAAAAGTACCCAAGAACCGAGTTTAAAGGCATACAAAAGTCAATCTATATTACATAAATAAGAATACGCAAACACAATATTCAATGGCAGTATTTGTCCAATGTTGGATCAACTAATAAAACAAGACATATCAACACAATATTGTATATAACATAGATTATACAAATGGCTATGTGTTTGAGGTGTTCGTTACACCAATAAAAACTTGATAAACATTAAGATCATATTTCAATCAAGGCAAATGGCTATGTGTTTGAGGTCAACACCAGTAGCAAAAAGTTAATTTGGCAATGGTTAACTGTTACCCGCGTCCCCGTGGGTAATTGCTCTATTAGGGGACGGAGATGTCCCAGCTTTAATGCCCACGGGGAAGCTGGTAGGTCAAATACATTACCCAGCGCGCAAGACGGGAATGGGGATGCGATAGCATTACCCGTGCCCATTACCCGCCTTACCGATGAAGGCCTTACATGTGGGCTCTGAAATTACTAAGCCCCACATAATTACCACCCTTACCCACCCAAATATCTACCCACCCGCCCCTTTGGCCTAAAAAGCCATAAAAAAACCAAACGTAGCCACAATATATTGTTTATTATGCTAAAATCTTGTTTTTTCTATTGCAACTATGGAAGGTTGTTGTTGATTGCATGTATGATTTTCCCCATGGGGTAAAAACCCCAAGGGGGTGGGGATGGATTTTTTATCCCTGCAAGCGGGCATGGGGACGGGGACGGGCATGGGAGGGCTGTTGCGGGGACGGGGATGGGAGTCCAATACCCGCCTGGGTAATCCCCATTGCCAGCTTGACAATAAAACGATAAGATGGTATGTTTCCAACATTGATAAAAAAAGATAAACGTTCTCCTTGCTTTTTAGCATATAACAAACACATGGAGGATTCTCTTTTCACCATTAACATTGGATTTGGGATTTGGGAATTGAGAGCCTGAGATGGGGAATACCTTTCCTCCTGCTGCTGAGGTGGAATTATGAAGGTTGCCTGTCGTTAGGGTTGCTCCTTATCGAGACCTGGACGAATGTTGAACGGGGTCGCCGCTTCATCGGGGCTGGAAAGGAAGCAATGAAAAAAGAGAGGACCCTGATATCCTCCACACATTCGGTCGGGGAGAGTATCGACCGAAAGACTCCATCAGCACACAATGCGCCCAGTCACCGCATGCATGCACAAATGATGAAACTGGTGATGTCAACGGGAATCTTTTGCGTTTTTAATTTTTAAAATGTTTTATCTCTTAAATGAAAAATCCGATTGAAAAATTGCTTTCACCATTAAATCGGTCACGATGCGATTTTCGAAAATAGATCCCATATCAATATGTTTCGACGACTTTTTTTGGTTAAAACTTGTCATATCTATTGCACATAAATTCTCATGGTGTTTACACTGAAGTTGCCATGATATGTTTCAATTACTTTTTTTCCTACGTTTAAAGTAAAATTTACATATTATAAAACAGGGAAATAAGAAACTAAAACTTTTTATGGTGAATTAATAAAATTTGCCATGATCCATGAAATAATTTTGACATGATTCATAATTAAAAAGAAATCCATTGTCAATTACTTTAAAAATGCATGATCAATGACTCAAATTTGGCATGAACCATAAACTAAAATTGTCATGATGAATTACTTAAATTTTCCATGATCCATGCATTAAATTTGCCATGGTTCATACAAAAATAATGTTTACCATGGTCAAAAAATTAAATTTTCATGGTCAAAATACTAAAATTTCCATGATCTATAAACTAAAATTGCCATGATCTATAAACTAAATTTGCCATGATGAATTACTAAAAGTTGCCATAATCCATGAAGTAAATTTTATGTGGTTAATTACTAAAAATTTCCATGGTCAATTAATAAAATTTCCCGTGAAAAGTAGTTGACATAAAATAATAATTTTAAAATCTAGAATGAAAAAAATAGATGAAACATGTCATGGCAACTTTAGTGTAAACACTATGGCAATTTCAGTGTAAACACAGTGGTAACTTTTGGGCCCCAAAAAAGTCTTCGAAACATATTAATATGAGATCTAGTTTTGAAAATCTCGTTGAGACGGATTTAATGATGAAAACAGATTTTAATCGAATTTTTTATTTAAGAGGTAAAACATTTTAAAGTTTGAAAAACCAAAAATACTATGCTGATGTCATCTGTTCCATTTGTGTATGCATGTGATGATGTGGTAATATGGATGTTTGTGTGGGCGTTTGGGCTAAGTTGTGTCGTGCCACACGTTTTTTTGCTTTCATGTTTTGCTTCCTCTTTTACTTTCGCTTATACATCCAAATATTCTAAATATACATATTACATTTTTTAACATAAAACACTTGAAATTTTTTAGTCAAGCATTAGAAAAATGTTGTTGTCTATAGAAAAAATGTTTCTCATGTATACAAAAATGTATACAAAAATATACAATGTGTATAAAAAAGTCGATCACGTATTTAAAAAAATGTTAATCAAGTATTTAAAAATGTTACTCAAGTATTTTGATATGTTAATCAAGCATTTAAAAAGTGTTAAATATGCATAGAAAATATATTTCTCATGTATACGAAAAATGAATACAAAAAATATACAATGCACATGCAAACATGTTGATCATGTATTTAAAAAAGGGATTTCTAGTTATGTGCCGTTGGTTACAAAGTTGTGCTCTGATTCGCCCAAGCCAACAAACTTTGCTCACTTTTCCCCTTCATCGTGCCACCCACCCTCACCAATGCCCAAACGGGTGTTTGCCGTTGGTCAAGGGAGCTAGTGTTAACGATCGTTGTTACTGACGTATGGGACACTCCGTGCCACGTGGCGCTCTCATAGTCAGCCGTGTACGCGTCTGCATGCATGAGTAGTCACATCATGGTGACGTTGGCTCTTTCACAAACGGGTAGTATGATGCACCACGCGGTCTCCAATACGGGGAGTCGCGTCGTTGGTGTGCCTGTCAGGCACCTATTAATGGCTTTTTAACACCGACTCCAGTCCAATCCCCTCCCTCCCCTCGCCACCCAAAACGTTCTCCCCATCGCGCGCCTCCACCACACAAACCCTAGCCGCCTCCCCTTCCGCAATCGCAGCCATGTCCAGCCACGACGGCGGGGCGGGAAGCAGCAGTCGGGGACGATGTCGTGCGTTGTGCATTCCCGGCATGCCGAGCACCCTCAAGGTCGAGGAAGCCTCGTTCCTCACCCGCTGCGACGTCTTGGTGCTGCCCGACATGCGCTCGCCGTCCGAATGGCACATGAGCGTGGGGGGGGGGGGCTCCTGGTGGAGCCTGTCCCCACCGTTCGCATGCCGACCATGTCGCGCATGATACACACCTTTTGGCGAAGTCTATCACTGGAGGAGCGGTCGAATCCAGACTACTCGTCTAGCAGCCGACGGTGACCATAGATCCTCGCCGACGACAATACCGCCCGCATACATCGCTACACCGACCACTATCCGGCGTTGCGCAAGAACATCGATGAGCGATATGCCTTTTGGAAAGGGCATAACTTTGCTGATGTCATGGTCGTTTGCCATGCGCGGCTTATCCTGGACGAAGACGATGAGGTTTCCCGCTGCGCTCCACGCCTGTAGGAGGAGGAGAGTAGGCGGAGGCAGCAACAACAACAACTGGGGCCTCCTCGTCCTAAATCCGGAGCCGGGGACGCCGACGACAAGATCTATAGTGCACGACGGCGGCCTGCGCATCCCCAAGCCGGGGCCTGGACGAGCTCACGGGGCCCGTTGCTCATGCCTAAGCCTGAGCCGAGGACGAGCTCGTGTGCCCCCCTGCTCGTGTCGAAGCTGGATCCTAGGACAAGCCTGCGCGGCCGCCTTCTCGTTCCCAAGCCAAAGACGGAGCCGTCGTAGCTGGCGGGGTACAGAGGGGCGGTGGCCAGCGAACCCGACGACCCTGTAGACCTAACAGAGCTCCTCTGGGTGTTGCGTGAATCGAGGAAGGGGCCGCAACGCCACCCCGACGATCTAGTTGACATGTCGGGGCTGCAACAGGCGGTCCTCGCTTCGGTGGCCGACGTCACCATCGACCTTGTGAGTGAGGACGATGAAGACGACAAGCAGGGGGAGGAGGACGACGGACTCAGGCTCAGCAGCGACTCCAACGTGGACGACGATCAATAGATTAGGACGATGAAATGGTGCTATTTTGTTAGTAGCTATGTTTAGAGTTTCTGTCTATACAAATTATGAACTTGAAATGAAATTTGTGTTGTTGGCATGTTTGAATGTCCAATTTTTGCCCTTTGTGTTACTTATTTAAGAATGTGACAGGTGGTGACCCACATTTCATTTATTTCGTTCTAAAAATAATTGGGTGTTTTGAATCAAACGACGCTGAAGTTTTTTCTTCAAAATTGTGGTATTGCAAATTTATTATTTTCCCACAAATTAGTGCACATAAGATGGCTCTATGCAAAAGAATTTCAATTTTGAGTCTTTTAGCATTTCTTAGTTTTTTTCTCAAAATGGGGTAAAACTAGCAATGTTGACGAATCATATCAAATGGTTTTGAATTTCAACTTTGGTTGTCTCAAGTGCATACGCCAACAACATTAAAGCATAAAATGCTTTTTTTCAATTTGCAGGACCAAACTACATCACACTTATAGTTCAAATTTAAGCAATTTCTATTAATTCACTATAAGTCCACTAAATGGATGGCATATAGCAATAATACTCTGAAATTATTGAAAATTGGTTAGTGGGCATCCAATGTGGCCTACTTTTGATGAAAAATTAAAAGGCCGAATTTTCGATATTACATGAGCCACTTATTTCACAAAAAAGTCATTTCTCACACTTGCAAAATGATTTTTTTTGTGAATTTGTTTTATTGCAAATTTATTATTTTCCCACAAACTAGTACACATAAGATGACTCAATGCAAAGACATTTCAATTTTTGAGATTTTTTTTATTTTCTTTGATTTTTTTCCCAGAATTGGATCAAACTAGCAATGTTGACCTTTTGCATGTGCCCCCCTTTTTATGGACTAGTTTGAGGTAAAAAAATGATGAACAAGCTATGTCAAATACTAGAAAAAAAAACATCCACACCCCCAACGGCCTAGTGTGTGCCCCCTTCTTTATGGACTACATACAATCACTCAACGATAGGTGTATCCTTCGCGTCTATTAGTACATAAAAGGGCGAGTAGTGTTTCAGAACATACATACACTTACTAGTACACTTACTAGGTCAGTTGGCGCTTGCCCTGCTCTTTGAGCAAATGGTCTCGAGTTCGAGTATCCTTCCTGGTGTAATAAGCTATATTTTTGCCCATTCTACCCTAGGCCCTCCTACAACCGCGCAACCACTCACAGATGAGCCCAGAGGTGGTGTCCCACGCGTGAGTAACTTCCCCCACTTACGATTGCGTTGCACTGACAAATGGGCCCACACGGGGTGTCCCACACGTCAGTAACTGTGCCCACCTACGATGGCGCAACCGCTGACAGATGGGCCTGCATGGA
Source organism: Elymus sibiricus (assembly GCA_039707655.1). Classification (NCBI taxonomy): domain Eukaryota; kingdom Viridiplantae; phylum Streptophyta; class Magnoliopsida; order Poales; family Poaceae; genus Elymus; species Elymus sibiricus. The sequence goes on from CM077675.1 coordinate 117,262,628, forward strand.
GTGTCCTACGCATCAGTAACGGTGCCCACCTATGACCGTGCAACCACTGACAGTGAGCCCAGAGGTGCAGTAACTTCGCCTACTTACGACCGCGTTGCACTGACAGATGGGTCAGCAGGGGGTATCCCACACGTCAGTAACTGCGCCCACCTACGATCGCGCAGCCGCTAATAGATGGGCCTGCACGGAGTGTCCTACGTGTCAGTAACTGCGCCCACCTATGACCGCACAACCGCAGACAGATGGGCCCGCAGGGAGTGTCCTACGCGTATGTAACTGTCCCCACCTACGACCGCGCAACCGTTGACAGATGGGCCCGTAGGGAGTGTCCTACGCGTGAGTAACTGCGTCCACCTACGACCGCGCAATCGCAGACAGATGGACCTGGAGGTGCAATAACTTTGCCCACTTACGACCGCGTTACGCTGACAGATGGGCCCGTGGGGGTGTCCCACACGTTAGTAACTTCGCCCACCTAGGATCTCGCAGCCGCTGGCAGATGGGCCCGCATGGAGTCTCCTACGCATCAGTAACTGAGCCCACTTACGATCGTGCAACCGCTGACACATGGGCTCGGAGGTGTAGTAACTTCGCCCACTTACGACCACGTTACACTGACAGATGGGCCCGCAGGGGTGTCCCACACGTTATTAACTACGCCCACCTAGGATCGTGCATCCGCGAACAGATGGGCCCGCAGGGAGTGTCCTACGCGTCAGTAACTGCCCACCTACGACCGTGCAACCGCTGACAGATGGGCCCGTAGGGAGTGTCCTACGCGTCTGTAACTGTGCCCACTTACGACCACGCAACCGCTGACAGATGGGCCCGCAAGGAGTGTCCTACGTGTTAGTAACTGCGCCCATCTACGACCGCGCAATCGCAGACAGATGGGCCCGGAGGTGCAGTAACTTCCCCCACTTACGACCGCGCTACGCTGACGGATGGGCCCGCGGGGGGTTTCCTACACGTTAGTAACTGTGCCCACCTAGGATCATGCAACCACTGACAGATGGGCCCGCAGGGAGTGTCCTACGCGTCAGTAACTGCGCCCACCTACGACCGCGCAACCGCTGACAGGTGGGCCCGAAGGTGTAGTAACTTCGCCCACTTACGACCACGTTACGCTGACAGATGGGCCCGCGGGGGTGTCCCACACATGAGTAACTTCGCCCACCTAGGATCGCACAGCCGCCGACAGATGGGCCCGCAGGAAGTGTCCTACGCGTCAGTAACTGCGCCCACCTACGACTGCGCAACCGCTGACAGATGGGCCCGCCGGTGGTGTCCTACGCGTCAGTAACTGCGCCTACCTACGACTGCGCAACCGCTGACAGATGGGCCTGCCGGTGGTGTCCTACGCGTCAGTAACTGCGCCTACCTACGGCTGCGCAACCGGTGACAGATGGGCCCGCCGGTGGTGTCTCACGCGTAGGTAACTACGCCCACCAACTACGACCGTGCAGCCGCCGACAGGGGGTGTCCCACGCGTCAGTAACCATACCAAGTAATGGTCAAAGACTTTGGCCCGACGGCAAACCCCCATTTGGGCTTTTATAAGGGTGGCCGCACGGTGATGGGAAAAGTGAGGACTGCCAAAAAGCATGGGCAAAACTGAGGAAAACTAAGTAACGAAGGGCATGAAAATAGAAATCCCTTTAAAAATGTTAAACATGTACTCCCTCCGTTTCAAAATATAAGTCTTTTTAGAGATTTCACTATTGGACTACATACGGATGTATGTAGACATATTTTATAGTGTAGATTCACTCATTTTGCTCCGTATGTGGTCCCCTATTGAAATGTCTAAAAAGACTTATATTTAGGAACAGAGGAAGTATGAAAAATATTGATCATGTATTAAAAAAATGCTCAATGCATATAAAAAATTGTTGATCATATATTGAAAATTTCTTTAATGGCAATAAACATTTTCTCACACATAATGTACATTCTTCGTATACCCCGCTCAGAAAAACAAACCACGAGATCAGTTCCAATACAAGTTCCTTGGGGTAAAGGTAAATGAAAGAGCACAAGAAAATCAGCGAAAGTCAAGTGCGCGTCCGACTAGGACCCGGCCGGTGGATCCCATAGCGGCGTGTATATGCGTAGTACATGCAGTCCCGCTCCGCCAAGAAAGGTACAGTCCCCTCATAAAAAAAAAGGTAGAGAACATCCACAGCTGAACCCAATCCTCCGCCGCCGCCGTGATGGGTACGTCAGCGTCGTCGTTTCTGGACCGACGCGCCGCTCGCCGCCGCGGCTACGAACCGGTCCCTCGGCACGACGAGGACGAGAAAGAGATGTCGATCGCTTGGCCTCGGCGTTGCGAGGAGCAGAAGAATATACTAGAACAGATGTCGATCCCTCGGCGCGGCGAGGAACGGAAGACGGTGGAAGACGATCGATATCATCATCATCAGCAGCAGCAGCAGCAGCAGGAGGAGGAGGATATAATACTCTTCGAGGAGGAGAGGCAAGGACCGGCGGCTCTGGAGGCGCGCGCGCGCATGCTCAGGGACAGGGCCTTCCGTCAAGGGACCGTCTTCGAGACCTGGCAGGACCTCAAGGACTCGGCTCTCTGCTACCTCGTCGCCTTAAACTGTACGGCCAAATCAAAGCTCGTCCACTTTTATTTACTACTACTACTACTCAGTATTTTTCATCTTGTCCCCTTAATATTACTGCTAGTCAAGGCAATTAAGCAGGCTGATCTGATCTGAAGCATATTGTGTTGTACTGTATATGCCAGGGAGAGAAGCTGCACTGGCGTTCGCCGAGCAGGCTCTGTACGACATTCAGCTAGGCGATGAACCGCGCGCGGCCACCGCGTTGCTGCGATCTGCTAAATGCTTCATCGAGATCGAACACAAACGTACGTATATGTATGTAGTATGCCGTGATCGACAGTATTTCCAAATCTACGTGTGTCTATTCATGATTCTGATTATTATCTATCGACAGGTTGTCTTGGTGCGTGCAGCCAAGTACGAGGTAGAGTACGTGAAGCAGGCGCTCGACGAGGCGACGAGGCTGTTCGCCAGGACCGGCGACCTGCAGCTGGCCGCCACCAGCTGCCTGGAGTTAGCCGAGTTCTACATGGACCAGCAGGACCTGCAGGGCGCGCTTCGCACCTTCCAGCGTGCCGCGGGCTACTGCGGCCAGAAGCACGGGAACTGCGGGCACAAGGCCGGCGTGGTCAGGTCTCTGCTGCGCGACGAGGAAGCGCTCCGCCGCCGGGGGGTGCTGCCCCTCAAGGACTACAAGAGGAGGTCCGCCGGGTATATCCGGTCGTCGGACCCAAACTGGCGCTCCAAAGTGTGCGACCTGTTCCTTTCAACAACTCCACCAGTGCATATCGGAGAGTCTCTGTGACGGTTGACTGTTCCCGCCATGCACAAATCCCCGTAAGAGCTGCCAGCGGATGTGTGGGGCCAAATTCACTGTTTTGACCCTTTTTACGACGTTCAGTCGGATCTGATCCCGGTCCGATTTTTTTCCGGATATGATCCTTTTGCTACCGCCACCCGCTGTGGCGGTAGGGTAACACATGCTACCGCCACTACCGCTGGCGGTAGAGTCCCGTCAACGCAGACGGCACCGTCTGCCCCGCTGACGTGGATTAGGCGCCTACCGCCACCCGCTGTGGAGGTAGGGTACCTAGATAGATCTCAGCCCTTGGCCTTTTGGGCGGGCCCCACCCACCCATCACCAGGTTTCTTCAACCTCCCTCGCACGAACAGAGGCCTGCGGCGCCTCTCTCCCCCTCCCAAGCCCCCTCTTCGATCTCCTTCATTCGTCCACCGTTTTAGGTGATTTTTGGGGCAAAACGAAGAGGAAGGTATGCTCATCCAATCCCTCCAACTATTTTTTGCAATACCGTTGTATTTTTGACGTATTATTTGGCACTAGGTGCAACCTAGGTCTTTCTTTTTTTTCAAATTTGCTCAAGTTTGAAGATGTTTAGTATGATATGATGGAGTATTATCGTTCTCTTGATGAATATATGAGAAGATTGTATGTATATGATGTTAGTATTAATATTCTTTATGGATGAATAATTTCTATGGCCTATGTTTTATTATTGTTCTATGTGTACTCAAATGCTATGTGTATGAAAAGTGGATGTTGAATGCATATGGATGTAGATTGCAAAATCTTTGTTATTGGGATGTATGGAAATCCATCATTTTTTATTCCGGTACCATATGTATTGATGTAGTTTTCATTAATATGTTTGCAATTTATATTATGTTAGGATGGCCGAGCATGAGGACAATGGGCGTGTGTATACGGGACTTGACATGGCTTTCGACAAGAACCATCGTGCCCGTGCTCTCGAGAGTGGAGAGGTAACAAGTAAAGCCATAATAATTTTCATGTAACTGTTTCTTATATAAAGTAAGCTTCTAACATATTTGTTCAATTTTGACAGACACTTACGGTCGTGCGAATGAGGAGTCAAACGAAGGGTACCCAGATGGCATATGACGTGCGCTATGAGCCTTTCTTCGAGCATGCCGACCTCCTACCGTTTATCCTTCAGTTCAAACGCGTGCCGCCGGTGATGAACCATGCAGCTCTCACAGCATTGCTTGATCGTTGGCGGCCGGGGACACACAACTTTCATCTCCCTTGTGGCGAGATGACGGTGACGCTAGAGGACTTTGCCATGATCACATGGCCTCCCATCGACGGCTAGGCTTTCATCGGACGAGTGGACAACAAGAACTGGCATCAAAGGGTTACTGCTCTCATCGGTGACTGCTCTCCCTCTCTATCTGTAGTAAAAAAGAAAGACAACAGAACAAACAACATCCCATTCTCCTGGCTCGAGGCCAATAGGTCCGGATGCCCGGCCGATGCCAACCCGGAGACATTGGAGCAGTATGCGCGAGCGTACGTGTGGCATCTCCTAACACAGGTTGTTTTTGGAGATACATCCGGAGACGTTGCTCCTTGGATGTATCTTGACTTCTTGGGCGACTAGGACCAACATTACAGCTGGGGGTTTGCTGGGCTCGCCTACTTGTACCGTCATGTAAGTGCAATTCTCATCAACCATGGTAGTACATCACAATCTTTGCGAAGCTAACTAGGAATGAAATGTTGATTTGCAGCTCGACGATGCTTGTAGGAAAACCACCACCAGACCATGCATGGGCAGATGTATTTGGGGCCTATCTATTTGGATGTGGGAGCGTTTGCCGGTTGGACGTCCTGAAAGGGATACGCTCAACCCGGTACCGTGGGTAGGCCTTGCTGATGAAGACCCGATACCATGGGAAGTCCAGGATGCTTTTCGACTCCCCACTATGGCATTCTCCTTGGACAAAGTTAAAATGTTTGGGAGCAAGAAAAAGTCCATGTACAAGAGCTTCATCAACGAGATGGACAACCTCGCATATCGTCAGGTATATATACCCATCATTTTCTATCAGCTATTCATGGAATACATTGGATCGACTAACTAGCTCTTTTACAGGTAAACTAGAGGCCTTACGACGCACAGAGGGGTTTTCCATTGAACTAGATGTGTACGAGGGACAACCATCTTTGGTGGATCAGGTGCCCCCTCATATGCATTTTTGCTGTTGAGTGGCATCTACCGCATCGAGTGGCGTTGCAATTTGGTAGGCGGCAACTCACCCCACCGGCGAACGCAAGCATGGGTGGAATCAAGCTCCACGAGTGAGTTACATAACCGAAGCTCTTTTAACCAACGCTATACGGTCTTCATTTGTCTCTTATGTTTTGTTGTTTTTTGTTCTACGCAGTTTTAGCCGACAGAATAACCAGAGTGTGACTGAGTGGGGACAACACCATGCAAAATATGTCCAGATGTGGATGGAGAGGGAAGGTTCCATAAAGACTGATATGACACCGTCGAATATGTGGGAATTCAAAGAAATACATCTGAAATGATATGACAATGGAAGGCGATTTCAGTTACGTTTGAGACCAAGGTGGACCGATACAGATCTCGCTGAAGCCCATCAAAACAGTGACACGGAAGATGAGTATGACGTCGTGGTGAGAAGTACACAAGGTGAACATAGAGAGTACGCGGCCATGACTGACCGAGTGGTAAGTCTTTTCAAGTTATGTCGAGAATGGTTTTGATCTCATGTAGATTATGCACACTTTTGAGCTCTTTCTTTCAATTTGCAGACTTATGAGCTCAACAGAAGTATCATCGAAGGCTCGAACGCACTCATGCAGCCCGAGACTACACTCAGGGACACTATGAAAGTAAGCAGTCAGACTCCTTACCCTACTGTTTACTTCACAAATGTTTATCTTTGCATTGAAAAATGTGTTTGTCGTTGTTGTTGTCATTGCAGCGCTTCATAATACGCTGCCGGAGGCTAGTCACCATGCTTGCTTGTGCAGGCCCTGGCAACATTGATGTGCATGCTCCTGGCACATCGATGCAGGCAAGTGGAGCTGCCGCTTCTTCTAGCCATGCCGGTGAATGTTCTACGCATATTGATGAATCTGACGAAGAAGAGTAGGACTCGCAGGACGAGGGCCCGGAGGAGATGAACATGTCACAAAAGATGGATGCACCACCGGTTTCCCAAGCGAAAAGGGTTTCTCACCCTCATATGGATGCACTTTCCCCGGGTTCGTTTGAAAGACCGGTGCCTCATCGCCGCAAGAAAACCGGGAACGAGGGGGGCTCAAAGAGAGGAAGAAGGTGATGCGGGCACATGATGGCTATTTAGTTTGTGGCTATAGCTCGTTGTTGGTGATGTGTTGAACTTTTACTGTTTCGTCATGTCGAATTTGCAACTATTTGTTTAGCTTGTTGTTGAACTTCTATGGTGATGTTGAACTCTAATGTGCAATGGTGATGTTGAACTATATATTCATGTCAATTATGATGCATATTTGCTGCTATCAACTATGATTTTTTACTGTCAATGCAAAATATGCAACATAAGTGCCATCTTTGTTGCTGGCTGATAATAGTAGCCTATCGCCACTAGCTGTGGCGGTAGGTGTGCGTAGACTGCCGCCATTGGTTGTGGCGGTAGGTGTGCGTAGGCTACCGCCACTAGGTTTTGGCGCTAGGGTACTGGAGCCCTTAAGTGGCTGCCAAGGTCCACTCCACCCGCTCCCAGTCACTCACTTGCTTGCTTCCTCCTCCCCCCGAGCTATTCCCCTCTCTTTCACCTCCACCCCACTCAAGCCCCCCCAAATCCGTCTTCATTCTTTGAGATTTGTCCTGTGAATCCGGGCTATTTTGGTCGGTCAAGGTATCTCTCCCACCCTTCTAATTTTTTCTGCATTCCATCATGTCATCTGAGTTTATTGTTGGGTTTGTTGTAAACCCTAGTTTTGCAAATTTTGTGTTGGTTTTAGAGATTTTTTTTGCTTTCTATGGTTTTAGATGTGCATAATATTGTGCCAAGTCTATGGATCTGATAACTCAGCCACATTTGTTTTGAGTGCTTTTGGTGCTAGGGTTAGTGGTCATGTTAGAGGTTAGTGGCTTAAGAAATTAATTAAGGCTATGATGACCTTACTAGTCACTCCTCGAAATGTAGGATGGCACCGTTCATCTACGTCGAGGCTTCCGCTGAGGCGGTGATAACCCACAAGTGTAGGGCATCGTTTGTAGCCTTTTTCGATAAGTAAGAGTGTCGAACCCAACGAGGAGCTAAAGGTAGAATTAATATTCTCTCAAGTTCTATCGACCACCGATACAACTCTACGCACGCTAACGCTTACTTTACCTAGAACAAGTATGAAACTACTTTGCGGGAAGGAAACTAGAAGTACTTAGTAGGTGTAATAGATAGTTATGCAAGATAATAAAGAACGTGGAAATAAAAGTTAGGTATTGTTTTAATAAAAGAACAATAAAGTAAATTGTTTAGTAGAAAGCTTTTTGTGTAACGCAAGAGAAAGATTGTCCATAGGCAATTGAATATAACATGATAGATACTTGTCATATGCAATGAGGGAGAGGCATACGCTAACACACTTTCCGTACTTGGATCATATGCACTTATGATTGGACCTCTAGCAAGCATCCACAACTACTAGAAATCATTAAGGTAAACCCAACCATAGCATTAAACAACAAGTCCTCTTTACTCCCATACGCAAACAATCCCCTTACTTGGGTGTAAGCTTCTGTCACTCTAGCCACCCACTATAAGCGAATCATGAACATATTGCAAACCCTCTAGCGTGAATCCTTCACATGTGCACCTCACGGAAGGCACCTTAGGACAACACCATATCAAGATACAACTCATATCAATAACATCATACCACAATTAACCCATAGGACAAAAGAAATCTACTCAAACATCATAGGATAGCCACACATCATTGGATAATAATATATAGCATTAAGCACCATGTTTAAGTAAAGATTACAGCAGGGAAGAGATGTTTTACACCGCTGCATAGAGGGGGAGAGAGTTGGTGGTGACAGCGGCGAAGTTGTTGGTGTAGATCGCCGTCATGATGATTGCCCCGGCGGCGCTCCGGCGCCACCTGAAGAGAGGGGGAGAGAACCCCCCTCCTTCTTATTCTTCCTTGGCCTCCTCCCTAGGTGGGAGGAGGGTTTCCCTCTAGTTCATGGCCGCCACAGGAGCCGCTCCAAGATTGAATCTATCTCTCTGTTTCTCTTCTGTTTTCGTGACTGTTTTCTGGCCCTTCACCGTTTCTTAAATATCCGGAGATCCGTAACTCCGATCGGGCTGAAATTTTTAGGGGACTTTTATCGCGAAAATACCTTTCTTGCGGCGGAAGGAGAGCCTCAACCGACTTAAGGGCTGGCCACAAGCCATCAGGGTGCCCCCCCAGGCTGCGCCCTGTTGGTTTGTGGGGCCCTCGGGCATCGTCTTGCGTTGATTCCGACTCCCAAAATTCACATATATTCAAAAAAAAAATCTCCGTAAATTTTTATTGCGTTTGGACTTCATTTGATATGGAATTTCTGCGAAACAAAACACACACAAAAAACAGGAACTAGCACTGGGCACTGGGTCAATAGGTTAGTGCTCAAAAATAATATAAATTGGTAAATAACTACTCAAAAGTATCCTAGAATGATAATATAATAGCATGGACCAATCAAAAATTATAGATACGTTGGAGACGTATCAAGCATCCCCAAGCTTAATTCCTGCTCTTCCTCGAGTAGGTAAATTATAAAAATAGAAATTTTGATGTGACATGCTACCCAATATGTAATCTTTTGCATGTATGCTCACTGAGAAATGATGAATTAACAAACATTAACATAGTAATACTTATAAGCACAAGCAACAAAATCATCAATATTTCAAAGTATACGATCCTCAAAGAATGTTTACCCCCATTCATCTTATTATAGTAGCAAGGCATGGCTCCGTCTTCACCACATTAATACAAATGTCAAGCACCACGGTGCTCAAGTCAGGCAATTGGATCGTACTTTTCAATATGCATCAACTTTTTATTCTTCACACAATACATGAGCGTCAACCATGGACATAGCATATAGGTGGAATAGAATGTGGTGGTAGGTTTCAAAGGGGTAAAAGTGGAGAAGATAGTCTCGCATCAACTCGGCGTATCAACGGGATATGGAGATGCCCATCAATAGATATCAATGCGAGGAGTAGGGATTGCCATGCAACAGATGCACTAGAGCTATAAGTGTATGAAACCTTGACTGAAGCTAAGTGGGTGTGCATCCAACTTGCTTGCTCATGAAGACCTCGGGCATTTGAGGACGCCCATCATCGGAATATACACGCCAAGTTCTATAATAAAAAATTTCCACTAGCATATGAAAATGACATAACATGAGACTCTATATGAGGAACAAGGTGCCAGTTTGAGGCACAAGTGTGGTAAAGGATAGTAGCAAAGTCCCTTCTCTCTTTTTCTCTCATTTATTTGCTTTTTTTGTTTTTTGTTTTTTTTTCATTGTTGTCCTTTTCTTTTTTTGCCTCCCCCAATTTTTTTTATGGTGGGCTCATTTGGCCTACCCCATTTTTATTTCCTCACTGGGACAATGCTCTAATAATGATGATCCTCACACTTTTATTTACTTACAACTCGATATGAAAAACTGATAGGATGATATGACTCTATATGAATGCCTCTGGCAGTGTACCAGGATGTGTAATGATCTAGAGTAGCAAAAGATATCAAAAAACGGACAAGCCATGTAAATATCATGCTAGCTATCTGTAAGTGCATCTAGTGCCCCTTAGTGATTTTGGTGTATTGAAGACTTATATGTTAAGGGGCTAATATGTGTGTGAGTGTACACAGGCTCTATAAGTCGCTGAGGAGTTTGATATTCCCTGAAGACTTTGAAGAATGAAGAAATTGGTGTGACCTTGAAGATATTGATACGAGGACTATGAAGCGTGAAGACTTTTGTTTTCATAGTTTCATTTCCTTTCTTTGAGTCATAGGAAACACCGTACTGTTAAAGGGGGTCGAGGTAATACTAAGAAATTTTTTCCAACTGATGCTCAACTCAATAGCCTCAACATAACCAATCCTTCGAGTGAAGCATTTGGAAATCTCTTACAGCTCAGTCAAGTTCTTCAGTGACAGAGACGATGTTCTTCTGGTCTCTGAGGAAATCGGTTTGCCTGAGGAGTTAGGATTTCGCCAGTGCAAATTGCCTACCGTGAGGAATATGATAAGCCCTGAGGAATTTGACATTTCAAATTCCGACCGTTGCTGTGCTTTGCGCCAGCTGTCCAGATATCTTATCCACATAATGGTCATATCAATGGGGGCATTTATGTCTTATCATGTCGGGTTGCACCCTGGTTATAAATAGCCTCCCCCCACAACCACTAGTTGGTTGGCTGCTCCGAGAGAGATTGACACTTGTCATTTGATAGGAACCCATGCTCTTGGGTCTTTGAGAGAAAATCATCAGTGAGGAAAAACCCACAACCCAAAACCCAAACAACCAAAACCCAAAGTGATTGAGCATCACTGAAGAGATTGTTCCTGTGTGGAATCGACGCTTTTTACCTTTGAAGACTGTGTATCTTCCAGACGGTTAGGTGTCATGGTCTAGAGCATCTAGCAGTCAATTGTGGATCGCCGGGTGACCGAGTTTGTGAGGGTTTGGAAGTCTACCCTGAAGACTTACCACGAGTGATGGGCGAGGTCTGTGTGACCTTAGCTTAAGGAGAATACGGTAAGGACTGTGTGTCCTGGGACTGTGTGTCCTTTGGTTTAAATACCAAGCCACTCCGAACCAGATGTACGACTGTCACATCAGTTGGAACTGGGCCATCAAATCCTTGTCTTCATCGAGCTCCTGGTTCTATTTCCTCAACCCTTCCATTTCCTCAAAGTACTTGTTGATGAAACTGATCGTTACTGTTTGAAGAATTTGACTGAAGACTTTCTCAATTTCCTCATCTCAAATTCTTCAGTCACTTTGTCTTCTGCCTGCTTATCCCGTTCACGCTATTCATGCTTTGTGTATGTTTCATTTCATCATGATGACTATGCTACAGTTATGTTTCACATGCACTTGAGTATTTATTCCGCTGCTAGTAGTTCGTCACTTAGCAAATTCCTCAACTAGTAATTCCTCTGTGACGAATTTATAAAAATCGCCTATTCACCCCCCTCTAGTCGATATAACGCACTTTCAATTGGTATCAGAGCAAGGTACTCCCTTGTTCTGTGTGATTTTGGTTTAACCACCTGGAGTTTTAGTTATGTCGACTGCAGGCATTATCAAGGTCTCAGCTGGGTGTCCTACCTTTGATGGGACGGACTACCCCTACTGGAAGAACAAGATGCGTATGCATCTTGAGGCAATTGACAACGATCTCTGGTACGTTGTGGAAAATGGTGTTCCCCGCATTACTCCGACTGTCACTGCTGCTGATGTGAAGAGATTCAAGCAACTCGACTCTCAAGCGAAGAATATCATTTGTGGCCATCTGAGCAAAGGTCAGTTTGGCAGAGTGAGTGCTTTGGAGACTGCTAAGCACGCTTATCTGGGATAGCCTGTCCAAAGTCGATGAAGGTGTGTCAACTCAACGTGACTCTCGAGTTGATGTTCTTCGCAATCTCTTCAACCGCTTCAAAAGACTCGACAACGAAAATGTTCAGCAAACTTTCGATCGTCTCACTGATATCTCCAATGAGCTCCATGCTCTTGGTGCCACTGACATCACCTACCATGAGGTGGTGGAGAAACTGCTGAGATCCCTTGATTCCTCATTCGATACACTTGCATTGATGATTCAAGAACGTGGAGACTACAAGTCACTAGATCCTGCTGATATTCTGGAGAGACTCAATACTCATGAATTCCAACAAGCTGAGAAGAGAGACCTCTACAGGCCAAGCTATGGAAGATCTCGTGCCTTGAAGGCTACGACAATTTCCTCATCCGAAGGCGAAGAATCTGACAGTAGCCTTGGGATCCTGAAGAACTTAGTCAGGAGCTTGCAATGCTCGTGAGGAAATTCCAGAAGATCTCAAGGAGAGGTCGGTTTGGAAAATCATCAAGAAGTGGCATGAATAACTCAGAATCTTCATCAAGCGATTACAAGAAGAGAACTTGTCACAAATGCAAGAAATCTGGCCACTATATTGCTGACTGTCCTCTCTGGGAAAAAGAATCAAAGAAGAAGAAATACAAGGATGATAGTTCTGATGACTCGAAGAAAAAGAAGAAATCTTCAAAGTCCTCATCTTCAAAGTCCTCATCGCACAAGAAGAACAACTTAAGGAAGGCTCGGGCACTAATTGGCAAGGAAATGGATTCTGAAGAAGAATCTGAAGAATATGAGGAAGAGGAGGAATCTGAGGAGGAGCCAGACTCTGGTGTGGCGAGCCTAGCTCTCGCCAGCAAGTCCATCTTTAACGATGAGGAAAATGGCAACTCCAACGACTCTGACGTCAGCAACGACGACTATGCTCCCACCTATTGCTTCATGGAAAAAGGTGCCAAGGTACTCAAACACCATTCCTCCTCTGAATCAAGTGATGGTGAATCTGAGGATTACATGAAACCTAGCTATTCCAAACTTTCTAATATTGCCACTAAACAACAAAGTGCCATTGTAAGGCTTCAGAAACTGCTAGACAAAAGCGATGACCTGTTAAATGAGGAAATGGATCGCACTCAAACTCTGACTAATGGACTTCAAATTCTTCAGTCTAAGTTTGATAACCTTCAAAGTCATCATGATGCTCTCTTAGTCGATCATGAGAAGCTTTCTTATGAATTTCTTCAAAGAAAGCAAGATCTTGAGAAACTAAGTGTGTCGCATGAAGATCTTCAAAGGGATAACGATTCTTTGCTTGCTCAACAGATTAGTATCGCTCAGGAAGATTTCGTTCCACCTTGCTTGAAATGCATCGAACGTGAAACTGCTCAGTCTTCACCTGAAAGTTCAAATGCTTCTATTGCTACAAATTCTTCAACTGTTTTTGTGGTCACAAATTCCTCATCTAAGGATACCACAAGTGTCACTAATGAAAATGCAGGGTTGAAGGAGTTGTATGTGACACACATATACAAAAGCCTCAACGGGCATCAAACTCTTTGCGATGTGCTTAAAAAGCAGATTCTGAATAGGAACCCTAGGAAAGAGGGTATTGCCTTTGTGAGGAAACTCAATGTTGATAGATCCTACTGGAAACCTGAGCAGTACCCCAAAACCTCATGGGTTGCTGTAAAAGGACCTCCTGTAGATCCATCCACTTTATCTGGTTTTACTTGTGAATCTTCATATTCCTCTGATGAGTCATTTGACTCCAACTATAAACTGTTCAAAAATCAGAATGGTGAAGTATTTGCCAGATATGGTTGTACTAACTGCAGGAACGGTCCTCCGATGAAGAAAATCTGGGTTCCCAAAAGGTACCTTGAAGATCTTCAAGTGAATGTCATCATGACATCACCAGTGAAGAACAGGATCCCCAGATGAAATTCTTCATTTGGACTAAAGTCTTCACAAGGCCCAAAGTCCTCACATGGACCAAATTCCTCATATGGTCAAAAATCATATCACATTCATGCTAATGCTTCTGTTTCGCAGGGAAAATCTAAGGGTCATGAATATGTTCATTATTCTTCAAATCATTATGTTCATAAGTCCTCGAAAAATTTCTCTACTTATTCATATGAGTACTCTAACCCCCCTCCTGTGAAACGAAGTGCACTTTCTTCAATGCAACCTTTCTCATATGGAGCGCGCAGAATGATGAACTCTTTACCACCCCTCCAGATGTGGGTGGTGAAGAAATTGAACTAATCTCTTATGCAGATTCAGGTCTCCAGACGAACTTAAGCGTCTGATGAAGTTGCTGGAGACCTGAAGAAATGCTTGAAAGGACGCAAGCTAATCACGAAGAAATGAATCATTCATTTCTCACGTCCTCACATTACTTTGCTTACTATACTATGTGATGGAGTTCAATCTGGTGAATTTGATGTCATATTCTTCACTTTGAAGTATATGTGTTCGTAAGTGGTACTAATTCATCTGCAGGATGAGCCACCTAAAGCTACTGAGTGGGTCCTAGATAGTGGCTGCACCAACCACATGACTGGTGACAAGAGTCTATTGATGGACATTCCACTCGCTCCATCACATCTGAAGCATATCACCTACGCTGACAAGGGAAAAAGCAAGGTATTGGGTCTAGGTAAGGTTGCAATCTCGAAGGATCGACACATGGATAAAGTGATGCTTGTTGAATCCCTTGGATTCAACCTCATGTCTGTCTCAGTGCTTTGTGATCTTGATATGGTTGTCATCTTTGGCAAATACCGTTGTGTTGTCGTCATGGAATCTGACAGATCCAAAGTCTTCGAAGGCTTTAGAAGAGGAGACTTGTATATTGTTGATTTCTCTACAGGTCCACAGCCGGCCACATGTCTACTTGCAAAAGCTTCAGAAGGCTGGTTATGGCATCGACGACATGGACATGCTGGCATGAGGAACTTGCACACGCTCGCGAAGAAAAAGCACGTCATTGGTATTAAGGGTGTCAAATTCCTCAAGGATCACTTGTGTGGGGCTTGTGAATCTGGAAAGATGACCAGATCCAAGCATCCATCCAAGACTATCATGACTACCACTCTTCTTTTTGAATTGCTTCATATGGATCTCTTTGGTCCCACTCACTATGCCACACTAACAAATACTCCATGCTTATATGGCTTTGTCATTGTTGATGATTTCTCTTGCTATACTTGGGTGCACATTATCCTGTACAAATCTGAAGTGCAGAATGTTTTCAGACGATTTTCTTCAAGGGCCTCGACGAATTTCGGCGTTAAGATCAAGCACATCAGGAATGATAATGGGACTGAGTTCAAGAACACTGGTCTTGATGATTATCTTGATGAACTTGGTATCACTCCTGAGCTATCTGCCCCTTATACTCCTCAGCAGAATGGCATTGTGGAGCGCAAGAATAGGACTCTTGTTGAGATGGCTCGCACCATGCTTGATGAATACAAGACCCCTCGTCGTTTCTGGTCTGATGCAATCAATACTGCTTGCCACATCATCAACAGGGTATATCTTCACAAATTCCTCAAGAAGACTTCATATGACCTCCTCGCTGAGAAAAACCCAATGTGAGTTATTTGAAAGTCTTCGGTGCTAAATGCTGGATTATAGATCCTTACCATAGATCTAAATTTGCACCGAAAGCACATGAAGGTTTTATGCTTGGTTACGGAAAGGACTCGCACAGCTACAGAGTCTTCAACACCTATCACAACAAGGTTGTTGAAACTGTAGATGTGCGGTTCGATGAAACTAACAGCTCGCAAAGAGAGCACCTACCTCCTGTGCTAGATGAAATTTCTCCTGAGGAATCCATTAGGTTCAAGGCCACTGAAGATGTGATCCCTACTGAAGAACAACTACCTTCTGAAGAAGTTGTACCCAACGCTGAAATATTCATGCGAATGCACCTGAAGAAAATGACGCTGAAAAAAATGCTCAGCCTCAACAAAGTCTTCAACCTGCTCATCCAAGACTTGCTAATGAAGTGCAGATTGAGAAAATCTTAGACGATATCAATGCACCAGGTCCTCTCACTCGCTCAAGAGCTTCTCATTTGTCTAACTTTTGTGGGCACTTTGCTTTTGTCTCTATCACAGAGCCCACCAAAGTTGATGAAGCTTTCTTGGAGCCTGAGTGGATTCAAGCCATGCAAGAGGAATTGCATCAATTCAAGCTCAACAATGTGTGGGAACTTGTCAAGCGCCCAGATCCTCGCAAGCACAATGTCATAGGTACCAAGTGGATCTACCGCAACAAACAAGACGAACTTGGTCAGGTAGTGAGGAATAAGGCCCGTCTTGTGGCACAAGGCTACACACAGGTTGAGGGAATTGACTTTGATGAAACTTTTGCACCAGTTGCTAGACTTGAAGCTATTCGCATATTGCTTGCTTATGCTAACCATCACAATCTCATCTTATATCAAATGGATGTGAAAAATGCATTTCTCAATGGTAAGCTTGAGGAAGAAGTATATGTTGCTCAATCCCCAGGTTTTGAAGATCCTAAGCATCCGAACAAAGTCTTCAGACTCAACAAGGCTCTCTATGGCCTGAAGCAAGCCCCTCGGGCGTTGTATGACACACTGAAGGAATTCGTCATGAAGAAAGGCTTCAAACTCGGTTCACTTGACCCAATTCTTTTCACAAAATCATATGATGATGAATTATTTGTGTGTCAAATATATGTGGACGATATCATCTTTGGATGTACTGACAAACGTTACAGTGACGAATTTGCCTATATGATGGGTGAAGAATATCAAATGTCTATGATGGGAGAGCTCAAACTCTTCCTAGGGCTTCAAATTCGTCAACAACGCAATGGCATCTTCATCTCTCAAGAGAAATACCTCAATGATGTCCTGAAGAAATTTGGCATGCAAGATTGCAAAGGCGTCAAGATTCCTATGCCCATAACTGGTCAACTCTGCACTGACGAAAATGGTAAAGATTTCGATCAGAAGGTATATCGCTCCATGATTGGCTCTTTTTTGTATCTATGTGCATCTAGGCCAGATATTATGCTTAGTGTTTGCATGTGTGCCCGTTTTCAAGCAACACCGAAGGAATCACATCATAAGGCTATGAAACATATTCTTCGATATCTAGCTCACACACCAACACTAGGATTATGGTACCCCAAGGGCTTAGATCTTGACCTCATTGGATATTCTGATTCTGATTATGCTGGTGATCGTGTGGACCGCAAGTCAACGTCAGGCACATGTCATTTCCTCGGACGATCCTTAGTCTGTTGGTCCTCGAAGAAGCAGAACTGCATGTCACTATCTACTGATGAAGCTGAGTACATTGCTGCTGGTTCCTGTTGTTCTCAATTGCTATGGATGAAGCAAACCCTCAAGGACTACGGCATCAACGTGAAGGAGGTCCCTCTCTACTGCGACAACGAGAGTGCCATCAAGATTGCTTACAATCCAGTTCATCACTCAAAGACCAAGGACATCCAGATTCGTCATCATTTTCTTCGTGACCATGTGATGAAGGGCGACATCTTCATTGACCACGTGAAGACTGAAGAACAACTGGCTGATATCTTCACAAAGCCCTTGGATGAGAAGAGATTTTGCAAGTTGCGGTGTGAGCTAAATATCTTAGAATATTCGAATGTTCTCTGAAAGGACACACATCCTAACACTTATGCAAAATTGATGACTTTGATGCGCAACACACAAAGTAACATTTTTCTTCAATTCAATGAAGACTAACTCTCTAAGTGTGAAGAAATTAATGAAGAATTTGATTCTCAGAACCCTACGACAATTGTACGCGGTGTCTGAAATCATCATTCTTATACGGTGGGTCACGCCACCACCATAGTTGAAATTTCTCAAAGATTGATTTTTTCATCACTTTGCAAATTCTTCAAAATTTCAAATTCTTCAAGTTTGCAAATTCCTCAAAGCTTCAAATTCTTCAAATATTTCAACTGATGTTCTTCATGTGAGTTTCTCTTCATTGAGTATATCTATATATAAATATTGAGTTTTCAGTGTCCTCAACATCATTCACTTATAGCTAATTCTTCAAGTTGTTTTTTTAAGTAAATGTGATCGGACCCGTTCCCCCTCTAAGATAAACTCAACCCAGTCTATTCACAAATTCTTCATATCCGTTCTACTTTGAAACCTATTCAAAGTGTTCACTGTGTCCTTGTCAGCTGAAGAATTTGCGAATGAAACCTTAAAAAATTTCAATTTCAATTTTTGGCAGTTGCCGCTCAAACCGATTCCAATTCCCATGACTGGATAACCCACGATCCCCCACTATCTCCACTTCTCAGTACGTGGGTGACACATGTCGCGTGGATAGCAAGGGTCAGGGGTATATCTGTCCAAAATCATCGGACTGCTCAGTTTTTCACTTCAGCTATAAATACCCCCTCCTGTTACCATCTCACCTTTACTTTGCTCGAACTCATCTTCCCCACTCGAGCTCAGACCTAGCGCCGCCGCTAACTTCATCGCTGCCAGAGAGGAAAAGCTTCACTGCCTTGACCTCCCCGTCGTCGTACTCGCGCCGGCCGGGAAATCTTCACTCCGCCGCCGCCGTAGCTGACTTCCGTCGCCAAGTTAGGGTACGGAAGATCTGGACTGACGAACTTCCTCCAGTTTCACTCCCAGTTCGTCGTGTTCATTGCAAACGGTAAATAAAATCTAATTTTATTACTATTTTTGATCCAAATGAATTCCTCAAAATCCTCAATAGGTGTTTATTCCTCAGCAATTCATCTCTCAAGCACCAAACGCACTCCTTCTCTTGATTTATTTCGCCAAGTTATGATTTTCTTCAAGATTCCTCAATTGTGTAAATTTTCGAATCTACACAACTCTGGAACCTGAGTCAAGAATACTTAGTGAAATTCTTCAAGTAATCTATGGTCAAATTCCTCAAACTTGATACTTATGCGAAAATTTCTGAGAACGCATATGACCTCTTCAAATTCTTCGCATCTATACTCTATTCACAGGTACGAATGTCAGCTGATGAATCTCTAGGTTCTCATCAACTTAACTCATTTGCAGCGTTCCTTGAAGAAAAATTGCATACTTCGTCAGAATCCTCAAAAGCTCAAAATCCTCAGCTGAAGAAAATGGCAGAAGGGAAAAGACCTCAGAAAGGAGGAAAGAAACGAGAAGTGGACACTGCTTTTGAGATACCGGATGACTTATATGATGATTATTGCACACCAGATGAAGAAACTCATGGCAAAGAAACTCAAAAGCAGCGCAAAATCCGAATTCAGAGGATTGAGAGAAGATGGGTACGTGAATGGAAACAATATCGTTATGTTACCCCAAAGTACATGAAGAAATTCGCGCTTAAACCCCCATGCCAAAGACCACCTTTGGCTGAAGGACAACATGCTGATCCCACGAGTCTCAAAACTGGTGAAGGCTTTCCGCATGAATGGGAAAAGCTTGAGGCCAAGTTGGCTAGGACTGCCAAGGAGGCTGTGAAGAAATTCAATGAGGACTCTGCTGATGCTGCATCTGCTGGGGCCTCTGCGAGTGGAACAGCCCCGAAGAAAGCCATGATGAAGAAATCTGGCACAAAGCCAAAGTCTTCAAGCCAAGTGCCCTCACGGCCAAGTTCTTCACAGCAAATGCCTCAAGCAAAATCATCAAGGACTCCTGCTGGTCGAGGCGGGAGGCCAAGTCCTCATCCAAAGAAAGTGATCTTCCAAGTTCACTCAGACTCTGAGGATGATGAAGCTGATGACGATGAACTTGCTGCAATCGCCAGGAACAAACAAGAGAGAGTGGCTCAAGCAAAGGGCACTCAAATTCCTCTTATGCTTGATCCAAAGACTATGCTAGACTTCATTGATATCTGGCACAATAATCCTAACACTCCCATTGATGATTTGAAGCTACCTCCTGGACCGAGTCATGTCCTTACTGCTTTCATCGGTGAAGAAAAGTGGAAGTATGAGGAGGCCAGAAAGGCAAAGAAGGCTCAGTACAAGAAAGAACGATTTATGAAGGAAAATATCCTCAACCTGACGCCAACTCAACTTGTCTCTGTCCAAAGGGACATCAAAGGCCTCAATGAAGAATTTGACCGATACTATGCTGATTGGAAAGGTGCCAAGGTCCGATTTGTTGACATAGCTGACAAAGTCATCAAAGATAACAACACCAGGGTTGCTGCTCGCTCGCAACCTCAAAACCCTCAGGAAAGCTCTTTCGCTCAGCCTGCTCAAGAAACTGCAAGTGCTGCTGAAGAAATTCCCAAGGCAACTCCCAATGTTGCGCCTGAAGAAAATACCAGACCAGCTGAAGAAACCGCTGTGCCTCAAGAAACTGCCAGGGCGACTACATCAGTCGTGCCTAAAGAAACTGCTCCCCCTTCACCCCATGCTTCTCCAGCAAAATCTTCAAGGGTGAAGAATGTTACACTTCCTTCTGCATCAGAAGCAAAGAAAACAAAGGCCGCGGAGAAGGAAGCAGCTCTGAAAAGAAAAGCATCAACATCTTCAAAATCCTCAGCGGCAAAGAGATTGAAGACTTTACCAAATTCTTCCAATGAACCCATTGATGCAACTCCTATCTCTGCCGTGCCTGCATGTGAAATTATTGCATTTGGTGAAGACTATGTCATCCCAAATGAAGAAGATGAAGATAATCACTCTGTTGCTTCCTCAGAGCAGATTGATGAAGAAATAGAGGTGGAAGCAAATGCTTCAACTCCTCTGGTATCATCGCCCCAGCCTCAGTTAACTGGTGAAGGAGCTGGAGTTGAGGAAATGGAAGAGGATGTGGACATTGGATCTACTACTCCTGTCATCAATGACAAATATTGGGAAGCAGCTCACCCAAATTCGCCAATGGCCACCCCTCTTACACAAATTCCTCAGTCACCTGCTCAAACTGAAGAAATTCAAACAGGGTCTGAAGAACATCATACCCCTCTCCAGTCCATCAATGAAGAAATTCCAGCTGCATCAGCTAAAGAAGATGCAAGCCAAAATGCACCTGAGGAACCTGTCGTGCAAATTCCTCAGACGGATGAAACTGCAATTGTGCCAAGGGAGATTGGGAGGCGCTTCAAGCCAAATCTTTAACCCAAGCCAGCACTGTCCTTCAAGAGGCGGCCCAAATTCATCAAGGAGAATTTCTATGATGAACACCATTTCTTCACTGGTGCAAATCCATATGACTGTCTGAGGATTCGTCACAAGCGATTCTGGACTGCAACTCAAGCAAACTTCTATAGTGTTGTGCTATTTGAGAAGGAAAAGGTTTTTGAGCACTATCAGATTTCTCATGCTGATATGGAAACCATTCCATGCTTCACCCCAGTACTTAGTGTTATTCATGATGCTGGACTGCTGCCATTCTACGTTGATATTTGTGACTGGAATTAAGAGCTCATTCTTCAGTTCTATGCTGCACTTCACATCTCAGGTGATGCACAAGATATCAACACATGGGTACTTGACTGGATGACTGAGAACACCCACTATACTGCTCCAGCAACTGAATTACTTTGAGCAGTTCCAGTCAGTATTCCTTCAGCCGAAGCCCGATGTCTCTATGAAGAACCTGAGCTTCCAAATCATCTCATGCAAGTACTGAGGAAGCCTTTGGCCCCTGGTCAAGCTCCCAGAACCACTTTTCTGGTGAAGTATTTGTTGTATGTACCCCCACACCGTGTATCGCATCTTGACCAAAACCCTCAGCCCTATCAAAGGTCATAACAATGAAGTGGAAGATGTGGTAGGCGTGATGAAGAATCTGCTATTCAAAATTATTCATGGGATTCCAATAAATCTTCATGATTTATTCATGAGGACTTTGGCCAACATTGCCTTATCACCTTTTGAACTAAAGCCATATGCTCCCTAGATAATGAAATTCATCAGAGCAAGATCATCAATTCCTTATGAAGCTGATTTCCAAAATCATTTCAGTTTCCTCCCCCCGATTGAAGTCCTCAATAACACATTTTCCTCAATCAATGGGAAGGGCAAAACCGTTATTGATGAAGGATCTCGTCCTCTGAATGGTGAATTTTGTCAAGCTGCTTCATTCTCAACAAATGATGACACTGCATCCCAAGACTCTGCAGCAAGAGCCACTGCTCAAAAGCCTCGTGAGACAGCTCCAAGAGTGATGACTGATCGTGAACTTCTCCTCAGTCTTCATCAAAAGGTCGATCACAACCACAAGTGGGTCAAGCGGTAGTTTGGTGCAATTCTTCGTGATATGACTGTCACGCACAATGATGTGAGGAAGAATCACTACTATTTGCATGAAGTCTTCAATCGCACTTGGGCCACTCTTCTGCATATTTATACACCTGAAGAACTTGCAGAGATGAAATTCAAGAAAAATTTGACTAGTCGTGTCAGCCCCAGAAGAAATTCAAGAAAGTTCACGTTCCTCAGCTGGTTACCAGTTCATTTTCTTCATCGCGCGAGACAGATTCCAATGAAGACGTTGATGATACTGTTGAAGGCCCTGCCCCGCCAACCGACCCCGACAACGTTGGCGCTCCTCCACCACCTTCAAGATGAAATTCTTCAGGGGTGTTAGTCCTCAATTTTCGTCCCTTTTGGTCACTTGATGACAAAGGGGGAGAAATTTGAGTTAGTCTTCAAGCGGGTCTCTATACATGGGCTGTTTTTTTGTTTAAGTTACAACTCTCGCTCTTCTAAAGTGTTTGTTGATTGAGTTGTGAACTTAAGTCCGATGGTGGTCTGACCCTTTTGAACTGCTTTCTGCATGCTTATTTCCTCAAGTATCTTAATGCACGCATGCTGATTTTCGTCAGACACCATTTTCCATCATGCATTTCAATTTCCTCATGATATATGTTAAATGCGTGTATGGATTACAAGATATAGGGGGAGATCTCCAAGAGTTTATCCTGCCAAGTGCATTTGCAGCCCAAAGCAATTTCCTCAAATATGCACATCTTCAGGGGGAGTTCCTCTATATCTTGCAATCAAATTCCTCAAACTCAGTATTTACACTTCATATGTTTATCCCCGTTGAAAACTTAACCTATTTGTCATCAATCACCAAAAAGGGGGAGATTGTAAGTGCATCTAGTGCCCCTTAGTGATTTTGGTGTATTGAAGACTTATAGGTTAAGGGACCAATATGTGTGTGAGTGTACACAGGCTCTATAAGTCGCAGAGGATTTTGATATATACGAAGATTGCCGACCCCTAAAAATGAATTTCTTTAGATGAAGACTTTGATATTCCCTGAAGACTTTGAAAAATGAAGAAATTGGTGTGATCTTGAAGATATTGATACAAGGACTATGAAGCGTGAAGACTTTTTTTTTCGTAGTTTCATTTCCTTTCTTTGAGTCATAGGAAACACCGTACTATTAAAGGGGGTTGAGGTAATACTAAGAAAAAATTTCCAACTGATGCTCAACTCAATAGCCTCAACATAACCAATCCTTCGAGTGAAGCCTTTGGAAATCTCCAGCTCAGTCAAGTTCTTCAGTGATAGAGACGATGTTCTTCTGGTCTCTGAGGAAATTTGTCTGACTGAGGAGTTAGGATTTCACCAGTGTGAATTGCCTACCGTGAGGAATATGATAAGCCCTGAGGAATTTGACAGTTCAAATTCCGACCGTTGCTGTGCTTTGCGCCAGCTGTCCAGATATCTTATCCACATAATGGTCATATCAATGGGGGCATTTATGTCTTATCATGTCGGGTTGCACCCTGGTTATAAATAGCCTCCCCCCACAACCATTAGTTGGTTGGCTGCTCCGAGAGAGATTGACACTTGTCATTTGATAGCAACCCATGCTCTTGGGTCTTTGAGAGAAAATCATCAGTGAGGAAAAACCCACAACCCAAAACCCAAACAACCAAAACCCAAAGTGATTGAGCATCACTGAAGAGATTGTTCCTGTGTGGAACCGACGCTTTTTACCTTTGAAGACTGTGTATCTTCCAGACGGTTAGGTGTCATGGTCTAGAGCATCTAGCAGTCAATTGTGGATCGCCGGGTGACCGAGTTTGTGAGGGTTTGGAAGTCTACCCTGAAGACTTACCACGAGTGATGGGCGAGGTCTGTGTGACCTTAGCTTAAGGAGAATATGGTAAGGACTGTGTGTCCTGGGACTGTGTGTCCTTTGGTTTAAATACCAAGCCACTCCGAACCAGACGTACGACTGTCACATCAGTTGGAACTGGGCCATCAAATCCTTGTCTTCATCGAGCTCCTGGTTCTATTTCCTCAACCCTTCCATTTCCTCAAAGTACTTGTTGATGAAACTGATCGTTACTGTTTGAAGAATTTGACTGAAGACTTTCTCAATTTCCTCATCTCAAATTCTTCAGTCACTTTGTCTTCTGCCTGCTTATCCTGTTCACGCTATTCATGCTTTGTGTATGTTTCATTTCATCATGATGACTATGCTACAGTTATGTTTCGCATGCACTTGAGTACTTATTCCGCTGCTAGTAGTTCGCCACTTAGCAAATTACTCAACTAGTAATTCCTTTGTGACGAATTTATAAAAATCGCCTATTCACACCCCCCTCTAGTCGATATAACGCACTTTCACTATCTTACAATCATGCAAAGCAATATGACAATGGAAATGCAAGTGATATGAAGTGACGGTGGAAGTTGCATGGCAATATATCTCGGAATGGCTATGTAAATGCCATGATAGGTAAGTATGGTGGCTGTTTTGAGGAAGATATAATGAGGCTTATGTGCAACAGAGCGTATCATGTCACGGGGTTTGGATGCACCGGTGAAAGTTGCACCAATCCCCGAGGTGAGAATGGGCAATGGACGGTACCGAAGAGGCTATCAAATATGTGGAGGTGAGAGTGCGTATAATCACGGATTCACATTAGTCATAAAGAACTCATATACTTATTGCAAAGTTTTATTAGTTTTATCACAAATCAAAGTACTACTCGCATGCCCCGAGGGAGGAGGTTGGGAGGAGTTAACCCTTGGGCGCCTCCAACCCGAAACAATACTAGGATTTTAACGAGGAATAGAAATGCTCACACATCGTCACCATGCCTTTTTAATTTTTAGACAGACAAGAAGTAAACACCTCTTAATACCGACACTTCTACGAATCAACAATTATGCACTCACACCCTTTCACATTACCACATCAATATCATTAACCCACAATTTCTCGTTAATGTGCTACATGAAGGTTTTGATTATCACTCCTTGAATACCTATTATTTTTGGACTAGTCTTATAACCCATGAAATTACCGTCATCGTTTATTAACTGTCAAACAAATATAAGTGAAGAACGAGAGTTTAATTCTTTCTACAAAAGACCTGGACATGCTCTAATAAATATAAGTGAAGCAAAAGAGCATTCTACAAATAACGATTTTCTATATGTAGAGAAACAAGCATCCAACTTCAAATGATAAAAGTGAAGCACATGAAGCATTCTATAAAGCCATACCCAAAAGATATAAGTGAAGTGCAAAGAGCATTATATAAATCAAGCATGGACTTTCCCAAACCAGCATGGTGCATTGCTAAAAAGAAAATAAAAGGCACATGACACTCCAAGAATTTACACATATCATGTGAACAAAACAAAAACCGAGACATACCAATAATTGTTGAAGAAGAAAGATGGGATGCATTTTGGGGCATCCCCAAGCTTAGACGCTTGAGTCTCCTTGAATATTTACTTGTGGTGCCTTGGGCATCCCCAAGTTTGAAATCTTGTCTCTCCTTATTCTTCTCACATTGACACCTCCTCGATCTTCGAACACTTCATCCACACAAAACTTGACAAAACTTTTATCAAAAACATTAGTACACATAACACCAAATCCCATCATGTCTTTCCATAACATTATTGCATAATTATAATCTAACATTATCCAGTGTATGCTATCACAATTCTATGGCTCCCAAGTCAATGGTGCTCAACAAGAATTCAAACATAAGCACGCAAAGCAACTATAACATCAATTTGTGAAAAACAGGACAGTCTGTAAAGATGCAGATGGAACGTGTACTTCTGTAACTCAAAACATTCTGAAAATTAGAAATTAATAAAGAATTTGTATATCAGTATTGTGTAAAATTTTCAGATTTTTTGCGCGCTCCAGTAAAATATGAAAATTCAAACACTACAGCAAAAGTTTATGTTTTTACACATCACATATCAAACAAGCAATTCAAACATCCTAAAGGTAATTCTTGGCACATTATTTTTATAATACAATGGATTTGTACAAGGGGATAATTATTTTTGTTGAAAAGTTTCTATAATCAAGATTTACAAAGTTTCCATGGGCATGAACAAAGTTTAAGGCTAGCCCCCACTTCAACGGTGCTCGTCTTTCTCACTTTCACTTTTCTTTTTGAAAAAGGTTTAAGTTACCCACTTTATTTTTTTGTTTTTAATTATTTTAAAATCACGCAACAGAAATAAACGACTCTCTAAAACTTCCGGGTTGTCTCCCTGGCAGCACTTTCTTTAAAGCCATTAAGCTAGGCATATAGTGCTCAAGTAATTGATCCACCCGGATCCCAAGGTATATCAAAGACAATTTTAATTAACAATGATTTTTAATTAAGTACTGAGCACAAAGTAATATGTAGAATATAACAACGAAGTCTAACTCTCTTGCTATGCATTGGCATGTCATATGGGAACAATTCATGCACATCAAGTAAAGGCCAATACATAGCATAAGTAGTTTCTTGCAATTTTATAGTATTGGAAACATAGAGAGGTGAAGATTTGGTTCCTCTCTCATAATAATTGCAAG
Source organism: Elymus sibiricus (assembly GCA_039707655.1). Taxonomy (NCBI): domain Eukaryota; kingdom Viridiplantae; phylum Streptophyta; class Magnoliopsida; order Poales; family Poaceae; genus Elymus; species Elymus sibiricus. The sequence continues at coordinate 117,289,440 of CM077675.1, forward strand.
TAGGAGCAGCAAGCACATGCATATTATATTCAGCAAAGTCATCATGTGTAATATTAAAACGCAACCCATCAATATAATCCTTAATAAGTGCAAACTTCTCTGATATAGTGTAGTTGGGAGAATTCAAAAAGATAATAGGACAATCATGTGTGTGTGCAATAGCAACAGTTTCATGCTTAACATAAGGAACTATAGCAAGTTCATCTCCATAAGCATAATTCATATAGGCATCATGGCCACAAGCATAGCAAGCATCAAGTTCATCAAAAAGGGATATTCCAAATGAATCCAAGGGATCATAGCAATCATCATAGCATTCATCCTTCGGTATGTACGAAGGGAAATTAAACAATGTATGAGTTGAAGAGTTACTCGCATTAGAAGGTGGGCATGGCTAGCTAATCCGCTCTTCCTCCCTTTGTTCTTCGCTCTCCTCCTCATCTTTTTCATCTAATGAGCTCACAGTTTCAGGAATTTCTTCTTCCATAGATTCCTGCAAAATATTAGTCTCTTCCAAGGCAGCAGACATTCTTTCAATAAATTGTTTAACATACGCATTAGAAACATAGTTTTCATAGCAATATTTGAGTACGGCAAAATTTTCAGACTTGTAAAGAGTAGCATCACACTTTTCAATCAAAGAAGCAATTTCATATGCACCCTTAAAAGCAACAAATTCTTCAATTTGTTCAACATCATAATAACAATAGGCCTCCTTGGCATAAGAAGATAGTATTTCATTATCATTAAACACACATTGGTAGGGAAGGTGTTTTTTAGTTTCTTTAGAACAACAAGTAAAATCATGTATTTCGCATAAATTCCAAGCATAGAAACACAAAGTATTAATTTGATGCCACAAGAGTTTCCCTTTTTTAGATATGAGATGTTGCACATAATAAGCATGCTCATTTAATGATTTTCCCTCAACTAAGCTAGTTGGGTTTTCAGCACGAGCACAAAGGGATCGAAGATAATCCAAGTAATCAGCTTCGGTAGTACGGAACACTAGTGGTTCCTCAACTTTTGGAGCAGCAAGTACATCTATTTTTTTGGTATTTTGCGTTTCCTACCCATATATAAAGATAGAAAACAACTTATAACAGAAAATAAAAATTACTTACTGATAAAGCAAACAAGCACACACGAGAATATCAACCACTACGCTATTGCTCCCCGGCAACGGCGCCAGAAAAAGGTCTTGATAACCCACAAGTGTAGGGGATCGTTTGTAGCCTTTTTCGATAAGTAAGAGTGTCGAACCCAACGAGGAGCTAAAGGTAGAATTAATATTCTCTCAAGTTCTATCGACCACCGATACAACTCTACGCACGCTAACGCTTACTTTTCCTAGAACAAGTATGAAACTACTTTGCGTGAAGGAAACTAGAAGTACTTAGTAGGTGTTGTTGGAAAGATGCCCTAGAGGCAATAATAAAATGGTTATTATTATATTTCCTTGTTCTTGATAATCGTTTATTATCCATGCGATAATTGTATTGATTGGAAACTCAAATACATGTGTGGGTACATAGACAACACTGTGTCCCTAGTATGCCTCCAATAGACTAGCTCGTTGATCAAAGATGGTCAAGGTTTCCTAGCCATAGACATGAGATGTCATTTGATAACGGGATCACATCATTAGGAGAATGATGTGACGGACAAGACCCAAACTATGAACATAGCATATGATCGTGTCAGTTTATTGCTATTGTTTTCTGCATGTCAAGTATCTGTTCCTATGACCATGAGATCATGCAACTCACTGACACCGGAGGAATACCTTGTGTGTATCAAACGTCGCAACGTAACTGGGTGACTATAAATATGCTCTACAGGTATCTCCGAGGGTGTCTGTTGAGTTCGCATGGATCAAGACTGGGATTTGTTACTCCGTGTGACGGAGAGGTATCTCAGGGCCCACTCGGTAATACAACATCACAATGAGCCTTGCAAGCAAAGTGACTAAAGAGTTAGCCATGGGATCTTGTATTACGGAATGAGTAAAGAGACTTGCCGGTAACGAGATTGAACTAGGTATAGAGATACCGACGATCGAATCTCGGGCAAGTAACATACCGAATAACAAAGGGAACATCGTACGGGATTAACTGAATCCTTGACATTGAGGTTCAACCGATGAAGATCTTCGTAGAATATGTAGGAACCAATATGGGCATGCAGGTCCCGCTATTGGTTATTGACCGTAGAGGTGTCTCGGTCATGTCTACATAGTTCTCGAACCCGCAGGGTCTGCACACTTAACGTTCGGTGACGTTTCGGTAGTATTGAGTTATGTATGTTGGTGACTGAAGGTTGTTAGGAGTCCCGGATGAGATCCCGGACGTCACGAGGAGCTCTGGAATGGTCCGGAGGTAAAGATTGATATATAGGAAGTCCCGTTTTGGCCACCGGAAAAGTTTCGGGTATTTCCGGTAGTGTACCGGGAGTGCCGGAGGGCCATCGGGTGGGGCCACCCATGCCGGGAGGCCACATGGGCATGAGGGGTGTTGCACCAGCCCTTAGTGGACTGGGAAAACTAGCCCCACAAGGCCCATGCGGCTAGGAAAGGTGGGAAAGGAAAAAACCCCAAGTGGAGAAGGTTTCCAAGTAGGAAGAAGGAATCCTACTTGGAGTAGGATTGGTGGGAGGCTCCACCTCCACCTCCTTTGGCCGAACCCCTAGGGGAAACCCTAGGGAGGCTGCCTCCTCCCCTCCCTACTATATATACTAGAGGAATAGAGGCCCCCAAGGACACTAGTCCACGTGCTAGTTTTCTATTCCCTAGTTCCTCCACCAAATAGATTCCGACGGTGCTTAGGCGAAGCCCTGTCGGAATTGTTCCACCACTACCACCGCCGCGCCGTCGCGCTGCCGGAGAACTCATCTACCTCTCCGCTCCCTCTTGCTGGATCAAGAAGGCGGAGATCGTCATCGAGCTGTACGTGTGCTGAACGCGCAGGTGATGTCCGTTCGGCACTAGATTGGAAGGACCGTGATTGGATCGTGGGACGGATCGTGATTGGATCGCGAGACGGATCGTGATGGGATCGCGGGACGGCTTGCGATTTGGATCGCGAAGACGTTCGACTACATCAACCGCGTTTCTTAACGCTTCCGCTTAGCGATCTACAAGGGTATGTAGATTCACTCTCCCTCTCGTAGATGCTCATCACCATGGATAGATCTTGCGTGTGCGTAGGAAATTTTTTGTTTCCCATGCAACGTTCCCCGACAGTGGTATCAGAGCTAGGTCTATGTGTAGATGAGATCACGAGTAGAACACAAAGGAGTTTGTGGGCGTTGATATTCAGATTGCTTCCTCCCTTGGTCTTTTCTTGATTCAGCGGTATTGTGGGATGAAGCGGCCCGGACCAACATTACTCGTACGCTTACGAGAGACCAGTTCCATCAACTGACATGTAACTTTGTTGCATAAAGATGGCTGGCGGGTGTCTGTTTCTCCCACTTTAGTTGGATCGGATTCGACAAAGGCGGTCCTTGAGAAGGTTGAATAGCAATTTGCGTATCACCGTTGTGGTTTTTGCGTAGGTAAGAATTGTTCTTGCTAGATACCAGTAGCAGCCACGTAAAACTTGCAACAACAATTAGAGGACGTATAACTTGTTTTTGTAGGGTATGTTGTGATGTGATATGGCCAATTACATGATGAGATATATGTGATGTATGAGATGATCATGTATTGTATAGAATATCACGACTTGCATGTCGATGAGTACGACAACCGGCAGGAGCCATAGGGTTGTCTTTCATTATTTTCGCCGTTTTGCTTTACTTTATCGCTATGAGTTAGCAATAGTCGTGGAAGCAACAGTTGGTGCGACAACCTCATGGCGACACGTTGATGGAGATCATGGTGTCATGCCGGTGACGATGGAGATCATGCCGGTGCTTTGGAGATGGAGATCAAAAGCACAAGTTCATGGCCATATCATGTCACTTATGATTTGCATGTGATGTTAATCCTTTTATGCATCTTATTTTGCTTAGGACGACGGTAGCATTATAAGGTGATCCCTCACTAAAATTTCAAGATAAAATTGTGTTCTCCCCGAGTGTGCACCGTTGCGAAAGTTCATCGTTTCGAGACACCACGTGATGATCGGGTGTGATAGACTCTACGTTCGCATACAACGGGTGCAAGCCAGTGTTGCACAAGCGGAATACTCGGGTTAAACTTGACGAGCCTAGCATGTACAGACATGGCCTCGAAACACAAGAGACCGAAAGGTCGAACATGAGTCATATAGTAGATATGATCAACATGAAGATGTTCACCATTGAAACCACCTCATCTCACGTGATGATCGGACTTGGGTTGGTGAATTTGGATCATGTGACACTCGAATGACCAGAGGGATGTCAATTTGAGTGGGAGTTTTTTAAGTAATATGATTAACTAAACTCATTATCATGAACATAGTCAAAATGTCTTTGCAAATTATGTTGTAGATTACTAGCTCGTGCTGTAGCTCCCTTGTATTTTTATATGTTCCTAGAGAAATAGAGTTGAAAGATGATGGTAGCAATAATGCGGACTGGGTCCGTGATCTGAGGATTGTCCTCATTGCTGCACAGAAGGCTTATGTCCTTAATGCACCGCTCGGTGCGCCACCCCCTCAAGCGTCGTCTGTAGATGTTGTGAACATCTGACAGGCACGTTCTGATGACTACTTGATAGTTCAGTGCGTCATGCATTACGGCTTAGAATTGAGGCTCCAAAACGTTTTGAACATCACGGAACATATGAGATGTTCTACGAGCTGAAATTGGGATCTCAGGCTCGTGCCCGCGTTGAGAGGTATGAGACCTCCAACAAGATTCTTTGCCTGCAAGATGAAGGAGAATAGCTCAATCGGTGAGCATGTGCTCAGATTGTCTGGGTGCTACAATCGCTTGAATCGAGTGGGAGTTGATCTTCCAGATAAGATAGTGATTGATATAGTTCTCCGAGTCACTGCCACTAAGCTACTAGAGCTTCGTGATGAACTGTAAAATGCCAGGGATGGAAATAATGATCCCTGAGCTATTCGTGATGTTTGACACCGCGAAGGTAGAAATCAAGATGGAGCATCAAGTGTTGATGGTTAGTAAAACCACTAGTTTCGAGAAGGGCGAGAGCAAGGAGGGAAACTTCATGGATGGCAAGTCAGTTGCTGCTCCAGCGAAGAAACCCAAGGTTGAACCCAAACCTGAGACTAAGTGCTTCTATTATGATGAGAACGGTCGCTGAAGCGGAACAACCCTAGATACTTGGTAGATAAGAAGGCTGGCAACGTCGACAGAAGTATATTTGATATATGTGTTATTGATGTGTACCTTACTAGTACTCCTAGTAGCACCTGGGTATTGGATACCGGTTCGGTTGCTAAATGTTAGTAACTCGAAATAAAAGCTACGGAATAAACGGAGGCTAGCTAAGGGTGAGGTGACGATGAGTGTTGGAAGTGTTTCCAAGGTTGATGTGATCACCATCGCACGCTCTCTCTACCTTCGGGATTAGTGATGAACCTAAATAAATGTTATTTGGTGTTTGCATTGAGCATGAACGTGATTAGATCATGTTTATTGCAATACGGTTACTAATTTAAGTTAGAGAATAATGGTTATTCTATTTACATGAATAATACCTTCAATGGTCATGCACCCAATGAGAATGGTTTATTGAATCTGGATCGTAGTGATACACATGTTCATAATATTGATGCCAAAAGATAGAAAGTTAATAATGATAGTACCACATACTTGTGGCACTACCGCTAAATGTCATATTGGTGTAAAGCGCATGAAGAAACTCCATGCTGATGGATCTTTGGACTCATTCGATATCAAATCGGTTGAGACATGCGGACCATGCCTCATGGGCAAGATGACTAAGACCCCATTTTCCGGTATGATGGAGCGGGCAAGTGACTTATTGGAAATGATACATGTTGATGTATTCGGTCCAGTGAGTGTTGTAGCATGCGGTGGATATCGTTATTTTCCTACCTTCACTTATGATTTGAGTAGATATGGGTATATTTACTTAATGAAACACAAGTCTGAAACGTTTGAAAAGTTCAAACAAACTCAGAGTGAAGTTTGAGATCATTGTGACAAGAAGATAAAATGTCTACGATATGATCGTGGAGGTGAATATCTGAGTTACGAGTTTGGTATGCAACTTAAGACAATGTGGAAGTTGTTTCACAACTCACGCCGCCTGGAACACCATAGTGTGATGGTGTGTCCGAACGTCGTAGTCGTGCTCTATTGGATATGGTACGTGCTGTGATGTCTCTTATCGATTTGCCACTATCGTTTTGGGGTTATGCATTCGAGACAACTACATTCACTTTAAATAGGGCACCATCTAAGTCCGTTGAGATGACACCGTATGAATTGTGGTTTGGCAGAAACCTAAGCTGTCATTTCTTAATGTTTGGGGCTGCGACGCTTATTTGAAAAAGTTTTTAACCTGATGACCTCGAACCCAAAGCGGACAAATGCATCTTCATAGAATACCCTTACATAACAGTTGGGTAAACCTTCTATCTCAGATCCAAGCACAAAGTGTTTGTTGCTAAAAATGGGTCCTTTCTCGAGAAAGAGTTTCTCTCGAAAGAATTGAGTAGGAGGAAAGTAGAACTTGATGAGGTTATTGAACTGTCACTTCAGTTGGATGGTAGTACGGCGCAGAAAGAAGTTTCTGCGGCGCCTACACCAAATTGAAGAGGAAGCTAATGATGATGATCATGAAACTTCGGATCAAGTTACTACCGAACCTTGTAGGTTGACAAGGACACGAACTGCCCTGAGTGGTACGGCAATCCTGTCTTGGAAATCATGTTGTTAGACAACAATGAGCCTACAGACTATGAAGAAGTGATGGTGGGCCCGGATTCCAACAAATGGCTAGGAGCCATGAAATCCGAGAAAGGATCCATGTATGAAAACCAAGTATGGACTTTGGTAGCCTTGCCCGTACGGCTGGCCGTTGAGTACAAATGGACCTTTAAGAAGAAGACAGATGCTGATGGTAAATGTCACCATTTATAAAGCTTGACTCGTCGCAAAGCCGTTTCCGGCAAGTTCAAGGAGTTGACTACGATGAGACTTTCTCACTCGTAGCGATGCTGAAAGTCTGTTGGAATTATGTTAGCAGTTGCTGCATTTTTCGATTATGAAATCTGGCAGATGGATGTCAAAATAGAGTTTCCTTAATGGTTTCCGTGAGGAAAGGTTGTATGTGATACAACTAGAAGGTTTTGTCAATCCTAAGGATGCTAAAATGTATACGAGCTCCAGCGATCCTTCTATGGACTGGAGCAAGCATCTCGGAGTTGGAATATACGCTTTGATGAGGTGGTCAAAGTATTTGGGTCTATACAAAGTTTATGAGAAACTTGTATTTACAATAAAGTGAGTGTGAGCACTATAGAATTTCTGATAAGTATATGTGGATGACATATTGTTGATCGGGAATGATGTAGAAATTTCTGGAAGGCATAAAAGGTTGTTTGAAAGGTGTTTTTCAAAGGAACACCCGGATAAAAGGCTACTTAAATATTGGGCATCAAGATCTATAGAGATAGATCAAAATGCCTGATAAGACTTTCAATGAGTACATGCCTTGACAAGATTTTGAAGGAGTTCAAAATGGATCAGTCAAAGAAGGAGTTCTTGCCTGATTTGTAAGGTGTGGAGTTGAGTGAGACTCAAAGCTCGACCACGGCAGAAGAAAGAAAAAGGACGAAGGTCGTCCCCTATGCCTTATCCATAGGCTCTGTATAGTATGCCATGCTGTGTACCGCACCTGGTGTGTGCCTTGCCATGAGTCTGTCAAGGGGTACAAGAGTGGTCCAGGAGTGAATCACTGAACAGCGATCAAAATTATCCTTAGTAACTAGAGGACTAAGGAAATGATTCTTGATTATGGAGGTGACAAAGAGTTCGTCGTAAAGGGTTGCGTCGATGCAAGCTTTGACACCAATCCGGATGACTCTGAGTAGCAATCCGGATACATATAGTGGGGCAGCCATTTGGAATAGCTCCAAGTGGAGCGTGGTAGCATCTGCAGTATGACATATAGATTTGCAAAGAACACACGGATCTGAATGTTGCAGACCGTTGACTAGAACCTCTCTCACATGCAAAACATGATCGAACCCCGGAACTCATTGGGTGCTAGATTCATTACAATGTTAATCACATGGTGATGTGAGCTAGATTATTGACTCTAGTGCAAGTGGGAGACTGTTGGAAATATGCCCTAGAGGCAATAATAAAATGGTTATTATTATATTTCCTTGTTCTTGATAATCGTTTATTATCCATGCTATAATTGTATTGATTGGAAACTCAAATACATGTGTGGGTACATAGACAACACTGTGTCCCTAGTATGCCTCTAATAGACTAGCTCGTTGATCAAAGATGGTCAAGGTTTCCTAGCCATAGACAAGAGATGTCATTTGATAACAGGATCACATCATTAGGAGAATGATGTGATGGACAAGACCCAAACTATGAACATAGCATATGACCGTGTCAGTTTATTGCTACTGTTTTCTGCATGTCAAGTATCGGTTCCTATGACCATGAGATCATGCAACTCACTGACACCGGAGGAATACCTTGTGTGTATCAAACGTCGCAACGTAACTGGGTGACTATAAAGATGCTCTACAGGTATCTCCGAGGGTGTCTGTTGAGTTGGCATGGATCAAGACTGGGATTTGTTACTCCGTGTGACTGAGAGGTATCTCAGGGCCCACTTTGTAAAACAACATCACAATGAGCCTTGCAAGCAAAGTGACTAAAGAGTTAGCCACGGGATCTTGTATTACGGAACGAGTAAAGAGACTTGCCGGTAACGAGATTGAACTAGGTATAGAGATACCGACGATCGAATCTCGGGCAAGTAACATACCGAATAACAAAGGGAACAACGTACGGGATTAACTGAATCCTTGACATTGAGGTTCAACCGATGAAGATCTTCGTAGAATATGTAGGAACCAATATGGGCATGCAGGTCCCGCTATTGGTTATTGACCGTAGAGGTGTCTCGTTCATGTCTACATAGTTCTCGAACCTGCAGGGTCTGCACACTTAACGTTCGGTGACGTTTCGGTAGTATTGAGTTATGTATGTTGGTGACCAAAGGTTGTTCGGAGTCCCGGATGAGATCCCAGACGTCACGAGGAGCTCCGGAATGGTCCGGAGGTAAAGATTGATATATAGGAAGTCCCGTTTTGGCCACCGGAAAAGTTTCGGATATTTCCGGTAGTGTATCGGGAGTGCCGGAGGGCCATCGGGAGGGGCCACCCACGGTGGGAGGCCACATGGGCCTGAGGGGTGTTGCACCAGCCCTTAGTGGGCTGGGCAAACCAGCCCCACAAGGCACATGCGGCTAGGAAAGGTGGGAAAGGAAAAAACCCCAAGTGGAGAAGGTTTCCAAGTAGGAAGAAGGAATCCTAATAGGAGTAGGACTGGTGGGAGGCTCCACCTCCACCTCCTTCGGCCGAACCCCTAGGGGAAACCCTAGGGAGGCTGCCTCCTCCCCTCCCTCCTATATATACTAGAGGAATAGAGGCCCCCAAAGACACAAGTCCACGTGCTAGTTCTCTTTTCCCTAGTTCCTCCACAAAATAGATTCCGACGGTGCTTAGGCGAAGCCCTGCCGGAATTGTTCCACCACTACCGCCGCCACGCCGTCGCGCTGCCGGAGAACTCATCTACCACTCCGCTCCCTCTTGCTGGATCAAGAAGGCGGAGATCGTCATCGATATGTATGTGTGCTGAATGCGGAGGTGCCGTCCGTTCGGCACTAGATTGGAAGGACCGTGATTGGATCGCGGGACGGATCGTGATTGGATCGCGAGACGGATCGTGATGGGATCGCGGGACGGCTTGCGATTTGGATTGCGAAGACGTTCGACTACATCAACCGCGTTTCTTAACACTTCTGCTTAGCGATCTACAAGGGTATGTAGATTCACTCTCCCTCTCGTAGATGCTCATCACCATGGATAGATCTTGCGTGTGCGTAGGAAATTTTTTGTTTCCCATGCAACGTTCCCCAACAGGTGTAATAGATAGTTTTGCAAGATAATAAAGAACGTGGAAATAAAAGTTAGGTGATGTTTTAATAAAAGAAAAATAAAGTAAATTGTTTAGTAGAAAGCTTTTTGTGTAACGCAAGAGAAAAATTGTCCATAGGCAATTGAATATAACGTGATAGATACTTGTCATATGCAATGAGGGAGAGGCATACGCTAACACACTTTCCGTACTTGGATCATATGCACTTATGATTGGACCTCTAGCAAGCATCCGCAACTACTAGAAATCATTAGGTAAAATCAACCATAGCATTAAGCATCAAGCCCTGTTTACTCCCATACGCAAACAATCCCCTTACTCGGGTGTAAGCTTCTGTCACTCTAGCCACCCACTATAAGCGATTCATGAACATATTGCAAACCCTCCAACGTGAATCCTTCACGTGTGCGCCTCACGGAAGGCACCTTAGGACAGCACCATATCAACATACAACTCATATCAATAACATCATACAACAATTAACCCATAGGACAAAAGAAATCTACTCAAACATCATAGGATAGCCACACATCATTGGATAATAATATATAACATTAAGCACCATGTTTAAGTAGAGATTACAGCAGGGAAGATAGGTTTTACACCACTGCATAGAGGGGGAGAGAGTTGGTGGTGACGACGGCAAAGTTGTTGGTGTAGATCGTCGTCACAATGATTGCCCCGGCGGCGCTCCGGCGCCACCGGGAGAGAGGGGAGAGAACCCCCCTCCTTCTTCTTCTTTCTTGGCCACCTCCCTAGGTGGAAGGAGGGCTTCCCCTCTGGTCCATGGCTGCCATGGCTCCCAGAGGGCAGGGGCCCCTCCGATATTGGATCTATCTCTCTATTTCTCTTCTGTTTTCGTGACTGTTTTCTGGCCCTTCACTGTTTCTTAAATATCTGGAGATCCGTAACTCCGATCGGGCTGAAATTTGAGGGGATTTTTAACACGAAAATATCTTTCTTGCGGCTGAAGGAGAACCTCAACCGACTTAAGGGCTGGCCACAAGCCATCAGGCCCCCCCCCATGGCCATGCCCTGTTGGCTTGTGGGGCCCTCTAGCATCGTCTTGCATTGATTCCGACTCCCAAAATTCACATATATTCCAAAAAAAATCTTCGTAATTTTTTATCGCGTTGGGACATCGTTTGATATGGAATTTCCGCGAAACAAAAAACACACAAAAAACAAGAACTGGCACTGGGCACTGGGTCAATAGGTTAGTGCTCAAAAATAATATAAATTGGTAAATAATTACTCAAAAAGTATCCTAGAATGATAATATAATAGCATGGAACAATCAAAAATTATAGATACGTTGGAGACGTATCAGGAGGCGGCGAAGCGTGAACGCGAATTTATTGAGGAAAAGATGAACGCGTGGGTCGAAGCCATTGATGCGTTGAATGAGGCTTTGAAAGCCTTTTCAAAGTACCATTTCTATATGAAGGCTTCGTAAAATGTTATCAAGAATAAAGAGAGGGAGATAACCAAGCTCAATAAGGCGGAAAAGAATTGTAGGTGTGATCTTGCAATGCAAATTGCATTCTGTACAACAAGGGAAGAACATGCTCAGTTTAACGTGGAAAATTATGGCCAGGTCATTGATTGGTTAGTTAGGCAACCATTTTCACCGGTACCAAAGGAGGCTTCTCGTTGGGCATGGGTGAAAGAAAGAAATGATGTTATTTGTTGCAACCCGGGACTGTACGACAAATAGAATGGGTGTTCATTAGCATGAGGCTATGTAACCTTTGTCATTTGAACTATAATGACAAGTACCCATTTGCTTCCCGTGTTGTCATTTTTACTATTATGACATGTACCCTCATCATTTGAACTCCTCAAGAAGTTGGTGTTATATTTCATATTAAGTAGAAATAAACACACCTTCATTTTTTGTCCTATCCTTAAGTTCGCCGGGGAGGGACGGTTTTTGTCCAATGCGGTCCCCATATTAGATGTGCCTTTCTTCTCACTTCAGCCTCTCTCTCGATCTGCCACATCCGTCAACTAGCTCGAGATGGACCAGTTCGAGCGAGAGAGTTGGCGGCCAGAGAACGGGGAGGGGAGTGTGATCTTCCCGACAGAGAGGTGGATGCGTGGCGAGCCGGAGCTGAGGCCTGAGTTCAATCGCTATGTCCTCCAGCGCACGACGGGGATGTATCGGGTAGAGGAGAAGTTGTGCGATAATGCGTTGGTGGGTAGAGTGGAAGGGCACCGGCCTCCCGTGTCCCCGACACAGGTGGTTGCTGCTTTGGAGTCGCAATGTGGGCTCTCCCGCGATGATGTCATGGTTGAAGTATGTCCGCCTCCGACGGATTTTGTTGTATGGTTCCGGTCGGTTGAGGATTGCACTCAGGTGCTCATCTACCACTCCCGTAAGCTAACCGCCGGCGGAGAGATGATCCAGTTTACTCGTTGGCATCGTGGGATGGGTGGCGAGGTGTCGTCTCTGAATTTTTTGACTAGGTTGAGCTTTGATGGGCTGTCGCGAGAAGCATGGGAGGTTGATTTTGCAGCCAACCTTGTTAGCAGTCTCGGCGGTGATCTCGTTAAGATGGTGAAGTCCACTGATCGTTGTTTTGTAGTTGTTGAAGGGTGGATGAGAAATCCTAACAAAGAGCCCAAGTTATATGAAGTGGAGCTGCCAGAACCTGGCCTACGACAAGATTATCCAACCTCTGACTCTGAAGGGCCAATTCCACCACCTACTAGTCAGCTGAAACTTGAGAAGCTAACAGTTTTGCATGTTGTGAAGATTCATATTCTGAAAGTCATAGATCAGAGCCCTATATTAATGTAGCGACCCGACCCTGCAAGGATCGGAGTCTCTACAAGATGGTATTAGAGTGGCAAGAGGAGGAGCGGTGTTGCTAAATAGAACGAGGAGGCTCGGGGGATTTTATAGGCACGGCTAGGGCGTCCAGGAGCGCGGGGATAAGCCTTATCCCGGGAGCGGCGGCGGCCGGTGCGGGACGGCTTGTGCGGCCTCATCCCGTGCCCTGCGCGAGAGGTTGGGGACGATGGGGTCGAGGCCCCACCTGGCAGGTGTGTGCAGGAGAGAGAGAGAGAGAGAGAGAGAGAGAGAGTTGAGCGATCGAGGGGAGGCCTCGGGCGATCGTGGGGCGCTAGAGAGAGCGGGCATGGGGCGCGGCCTGGCTTCGGCCCGGTTGGGTCGGCCGGCCTGTGTGTGTGTGTGTGTGTGTGTGTGTGTGTGTGTGTGTGTGTGTGTGTGTGTGTGTGTGTGTGTGTGTGTGTTTTGTTTTTTTCAGAAAATGATTTGAGGTAAAACAAAAACCAACATACATAAAAAATATCATAGTAATTTATAAAATCACTATTGATATTATAGAGCATAGTGAACATTTTTTCTGCTCAAATAATTTAGAAAAATATTTTCTTAATGCAATAATCTAACTTTGAGAAATAAAATAATTTTCAATGCAACTCTAAAAACACCAAATATTATTTCAATACTTTCCCACTCATTTATATTTTGAGGAAGTCATATTATCCTCTCTCCCTAATTTTATTTGAGTGGAAAAACTTTGAACATTATAAACTCCAAAATGCAATAAATCATGAGATGTAATATGATGATTCTATTAACATCCAAATTTAATAAAATTGGGATGTTACAAACCTACCCCCCTTAAGATGAATCTCGTCCTCGAGATTCGGGTTGGCCAGCAAAAAGGTGTGGATGGTCCCGCTTGAGATCTTCTTCTCGTTCCCATGTAGCTTCCTCCTCGGTGTGGTGACTCCACTGAACCTTGTAGAACTTGATGATGTTGGTACGAGTGATTCTCTCGGCTGTCTCAAGAATCTTAACCGGCTTCTCCTCATAAGTTAGATCGCTCTCCAACTGAATTGCTTCTAGAGGCACTGTATCTCTCAAAGGAATATCTGCCATCTCCGCATGACACTTCTTCAGCTGGGAAACGTGAAACACATCATGAACTCCTGACAAACCCTCTGGTAGTTCCAACTTGTATGCAACTTCTCCTCTGCGTTCTAGAACTCTGTATGGCCCCACAAACCATGGTGCTAACTTTCCTTTGACTCCAAATCTCTTAATACCTCGAAGTGGAGACACTCGCAGATATGTTCTATCTCCCACTTCATAAATCACTTCCTTGCATTTAGCATCGGCATAACTCTTCTGTCTGGACTGAGCTATCTTGATTCTATCACGGATCAACTTGACTTCCTCCTCAGAATCTTTGATCAAATCTGATCCAAACAATTTGCGATCTCCAACTCCATCCCACATCAACGGTGTTCTGCATTTCCTCCCATACAATGCCTCGAAAGGGGCCATCTGTAAACTGGCTTGATAGCTGTTGTTGTACGAGAACTCTGCATAAGGTAAGTTATCGTCCCAACTAGACCCGTAGTCTAGCGCACAAGCTCTCAACATGTCCTCCAGAATCCGATTCACTCTGTCTGTGTGCCCATCTGTCTGTGGATGGAAGGTTGTACTGAACTCCAGCCTGGTACACAAAGTTTCGTGTAGCTGCTGCCAAAACTTTGAGGTAAACTGTGTTCCTCTATCAGATACAATGGTCCTCGGAACTCCATGCAGACATACGATCCTGGTCATATATATCTTTGCCAGCATAGCACTTGTATAGGTAGTCTTCACGGGAATGAAGTGAGCAACCTTGGTCAAGCGATCAACTATTACCCAAATAGAATCATAACTTGAACGGGTCCTGGGCAATCCCGTGATGAAGTCGATGCCAAGTTTATCCCATTTCCAATCAGGTATCGGTAATGGCTGAAGTAAACCTGCTGGTTTCTGATGCTCTGCCTTTACCCTCTGACATACATCACATACTGCTACATACTCAGCAATTTCCCTCTTCATACCGGTCCACCAAAAACTTTCCTTTAAGTCCAAATACATCTTGGTGTTTCCCGGGTGTATCGAATAAGGCGAATCATGAGCCTTCTGAAGAATCAACTTCCTGATATCTGGATCATTGGGTACACAAATACGCTGCTCAAACCATATGGTTCCATGCTCATCCTCATGGAATCCTTCGGCCTTCCCTTTGCTGATCCTCTCCTTTATCTCAGCAATACATTGATCCAGTTTCTGAGCTTCTCTGATCCTTCCCAATAAGGTGGACTAGACTTCGAATGCGGCAACATATCCTCTTGGAACTATTTCCAACTGGAGATCTATAAGTTCCTCACACAACTCCTGAGGTAGTCCTCCTGTGATAAGAGTGTTAATATAACTCTTACGGCTCAAAGCATCTGCCACGACATTGGCTTTTCCTGGGTGATAATGCAAACTCAAGTCATAATCCTTTATGAGCTCCAACCATCTCCTTTGCCTGAGGTTCAACTCTTTTTGCGTGAAGATATACTTCAAACTCTTGTGATTAGTGTAAACATCACATTGGTTTCCGATAAGAAAATGCCTCCAGGTCTTGAGTTCATGTACCACTGCTACTAACTCCAAATCATGTGTGGCATAGTTCAACTCATGAGGTCGAAACTAACGTGAAATATAAGCTACAACCTTTCCTTCTTGCATAATCTCCAAGTCCTTGGCGTGAAGCGTCGCAATACACTTGAAAATCTTTGTGTATATTCGGCAGAATTAGCACTGGGGCTGTAACCAAACGTTTCTTCAACTCCTGGAAACTGGCCTCACATCCCTCAGTCCAAATATACTTGGTGTCCTTCTTCAACAACTCCGTCATGGGCTTTGCAATCTTGGAGAAATTCTCAATGAACCTCCAATAATATCCTGCAAGTCCAAGGAAACTGCGAATCTCGCTGACTGATGTAGGTGCCTGCCATTCTGTGACTGCTTCTAGCTTGGAAGGGTCCACAGCAATTCCTACCCCTGACACAACATGTCTGAGAAAACCGATTTCCTTCAACCAAAAATCACATTTGCTGAACTTGGCGTACAGCTGGTGTTCTCTGAGCTTTTCCAGAACTAAGCGCAGATGCTCTGCGTGCTCCTCCTCATTCTTGGAGAAACCCAATATTTCATCAATGAATACCACAACAAACTTATCCAAGAACTCCATGAATACCTTGTTCATCATGCTCATAAAATAGGCAGGGGCGTTAGTCAAACCAAAAGACATGACTGTATACTCATAAAGCCCATACCTCGCGGTAAAAGCTGTCTTGGGTATATCCTTCTCACGAATCTTCAACTGATGATAACCCGATCGAAGATCGATCTTGGAGAAAACACTAGCTCCTTCTAGCTGGTCGAACAAGTCATTGATCATTGGCAACGGATACTTGTTCTTGATGCTCACCTCGTTCAAAGAACGGCAATCCACACACATCCTCAAGGTTCCATCCTTCTTCTCCACTAAGAGTACCGGGGCTCCCCAAGGTGATGAACTCGGGCGAATATACCCCTTCTCGAGCAACTCTTCAATTTGCTTCTTGACTTCTACCAGATCATTAGCGGGCATCCTGTATGGCCTCTTGGAGATAGGTCCGGTGCGTGGGAGCAACTCAGTCAGGAACTCAATCTCCCGATCTGGTGGCATACCTGGTAACTCCTCTGGAAAAACATCGGGATAATCCTTTACCATTGGTACTTCTTCGGACAACTCCTGTAAGAGAGTTCACCTGAGTCCTCTTAGGCTTAAGCCTGGATACATACTTGATCCTTTTTGTTCTCTGGGGTGGTGAGAAAAATCGATCTACTGGCACAATCAATGTTTCCCTCATACTTGGACATCCAATCCATACCTAGGATTACATCCAACCCTTGTGACTCGAGTACGATCATATCTGTGGGAAAAACATGTCCCCCCTATGTTCAAAGGTAACTGAAAACATCCCTGGCTAGTCATAGACTCTACTCCCGGGGAACTCACTAGAATAGGTGAATTAAGAGCTACGGTAGGCAACTTATGCTTATCCACAAATCCCCTTGATATGAATGAATGCGATGCACCGGTGTCAAATAGAATGAGTGCTGGAAACGAATTAACCAAGAACTTACCAATCACTGCATCCGGCTGCTCATAGACTTCTTCCACATTGACATGGTTCACATGCCCCTTAGTAAAAGGATTGGGCTTCTTGCCCCCAGAACTTCCATTGCCATTCCCATTCTGCGGCTCGGGGCATTCATTGGAGTAGTGCCCCGTCTTCTTGCACTTGAAGCAGGTGATGTGACTTAGATCCTTCCTCACTCATGTAGCAGGGTTGGGATGATGGTGGTTGTTGTTCCCTCCATTCCCATTGCCATTCTTATGGCCATTGTGGTTGTGTCCATTGCCTCCATGCTGAGAATGACCACCGTGGTTATGATGGTTGTGCCCTCCAAACTTACTATGTCCTGAACCAGTATATCCTAAGAAAGGGGCGGAGCGAGGCTTCTGCTGAGCTCTAGACTGAAACTTGCCTTAACCATATTTCCTCTTGCGATTTTCCATCTGCTGATGCTTGCCCTCCAGAGTGATTGCCTTGTCCACCAACTCTTGATAGTTCTCAAAAGTCGCTACCATCAACTGAACTCCCAGCTCGTCGTTCAGTCCCTCCAGAAACTTCTCTTGTTTAGCTGCATCTGTAGCCACGTCACCTGGAGCGTAACGCGACAACCTGCTGAAGTCATCGACATACTCTGACACTGTGCGACCTCCCTGGCGCAAGTTATGGAACTCCCTCTTCTTGAGAGCCATAGCTCTAGCTGAAACATGAGCAATCACTACACCACGACACTCAAAGCACCATCAAATAATCTGTCGACATAGGTCACCTAAGGCGACACATTTAGTGTCGGCAAAGACTTTTGCCGACAGAAAGGAGCTGTCGCCTATAGTCCTGCCGGGAAAGGTCTTTACCGACAGATAAATCTATTCCGACAGATAGTATGACCGGATTGGTGAAGGCTATAGCGATAGACATTTCTACACCGACAGACTATGTTATGCCGACAGATGGTTTGACACTGCACTATGCCGACAGATAGTGCAACGGCCATTGCTACCCCGACGGTTTGTATGTCAGTATGTTATGCCAATAGTCTTTGCGACCTCCAATACTACTGCCGACACATTTGCTGCCAAGGTTATACAATTCAGCACAAATGCAAATGCACCATATATTAACATGAAATTAAATTCAAAATATTCAATTCATGTTCACTTTGCAGTAGATATACAAACAATTGCACTCTTCTATTCATCACAAGATGCCATTGATCAATGCATTTATTCAACATATATTGAAGATTCATTACTTTTCATCTCTCAATTTTGCTACAACCATTAAAGAAATACGCAAGTCAACATACAAGTCGTGGCATGTTACAAAATATGTGCCAGGTTCATAAGAGACTAAGTGTTCGATCACTCTACAAAACACTATGGAAGAGACCAAGTCTTCGATCACCAAACCAACATCAACGTCCATTTGAAGAAAATAGGTTGCCCATGCATTCCATTAACAAAAGCCATAATATCTTCAACTTGATACTTTCCGCCATTTGACCCTGCAAAAGCCCTCATATGTTTTAGCAGTACTATCATAGTAGCATTTGTTCAAACTTCTGAGTTACTCTTGAGTCCAAACAACCAAAAACAGAAGTTGATGCATACATGTGAACATGTGTGAATGATCAACTATTGTATGTTGACGCATAAGTTTGCAGAATATTAAAATATTGTTTCTTTCATGCTCACTAGTCGCTTCTCGGAAAACTGAATCTGAAAGCACCTCCTTACTTGGTTTTCACCTACTGGAGAGGTCGTTCTGTATAGGTCACGTATAAGCATTCTAGATTCTCCTGCAATACAAGCAGAAAAAACTAATCAACTAACCACCTCATATACATTGTAAGACCATGCAACTCTGCTAATTATTGTAACTGCAAAAGAGCAAGCAATTCCTATTTTGTCAATAGACTAGATGTGACAGAACATAATAGCAATTTGACTAGACTCTTGATTTGAATTTAGGAACCACTGATTCCTTAAGATAAGCAGATCTTTCATCTAGCAGACATATGAACTCTAGTTAGGTATCTAAGACCTCTCAGTTCATCCATAGTCCATTTAATTACAACATGCTCTCCCATCATCTATAGGCCCAGTTCAAAGCATATGCTCATTTAAAACTTGGGCATGATCATCTACTGTAGTACCGCTACAAAAAAATATTGCACACTTATGGTCGATTGCACCACTACCACTCACATTATTTGGAAAAACATACAGGTAAAACAATCACAAAGAGAGAAGCACCACACAAGTTATAAGAGTGGAAAAATAAACATTTGCAGAAGCGAGAGCAATTTTTTTTGCATGGTCACTTTTTCTTATCAGTATATATATATATATATATATATATATATATATATATATATATATATATATATATATATATATATATATATATAGGGAAAATACATCCTACTACCGGGTGTAGTTACTCCCATGTCTCATATACTACCATGTGATAGTATATATACTATTTTATTATTTTTAGTATGTTCGTATACTATATCTAAGATACTCCAAAGTGAGTTCTATGAAAAAAATTGCAAGTAGACTCATATTTTTATTATATTTATTAAATATGTACATATTTGTACGTAAAAAAGTATATGCTCAAAATATGAGACATACTACCTAAATAGTATATATACTACCTAAACATCCTTATATACTACATACTACGCATACATACGCTTTGGAATGATAGATACTACCTATAACATACGAAACAAAAGTGGGAGTAACTACACCCGGTCGTACCAAACATTTGTTCTATATATATATATATATATATATATATAGGAAAATGGCTATGTACTCTTGGGAGTACGTACTCCCGCTCCTTATATACCACATAGATGAATCTTTTTTACCTCATTATTATTTTTAATATACTTCATTAATAATTACTAGATACCTCAAAATGAGTTTCATGAAAAAATTCATGCGAGTCTACATATTTTTAAAGGTGTATGTATATACTGATTTGTTTATATGTGAAAAAGGTATATTACAAAAAGTACGTCGCAACTGATATTTTTTCAACAGAACTTGTATTGAGGTATCTTAGAATATTTAATGAAGTATATTGAGAATGATAAAGAGGTATAATCAATGCGTATACGGGGTATATTAAGGATGGGAGTACATACACCCAGGAGTACAGAAAATTAGTCCTATATATATATATATATATATATATATATATATATATATATATATATATATATATATATATTACATTGGAAATAATTCCGGAAGAAATAAACATTAGCAGAAGCGAGAGTTGCTGCAAGGTTTGATCTAAAGAAATAACCATTCATTAGCATCAGATCATAGCTTACGTTGGAACAGGTAGATGACTAAAATATATTTTATCCTAT
Source organism: Elymus sibiricus (assembly GCA_039707655.1). Taxonomy (NCBI): domain Eukaryota; kingdom Viridiplantae; phylum Streptophyta; class Magnoliopsida; order Poales; family Poaceae; genus Elymus; species Elymus sibiricus. The sequence goes on from CM077675.1 coordinate 117,309,928, forward strand.
CATGTAATATGTATGTTACCGAATTACCCATACTACATGTGACCACTTTATCCCTCGTGTGCACCAAAGCCCCATACGGCATACACCCAGCCCATCAGTCATGTGAATAATTCCAAACAGGCGAATCGTACTCCTCCAGCAAGTACACCTTGATTCATGCAAGCACTAGACTACTAGTGCATCGGAATGGAAAGTAATTAACATATGGCTCACGTTGCACTTAATTAATTCAGTTCTATTGTTTTCAATATAATAGTTATCGACCCGATAAATTCTGGTAAGTAATATTCGATTTTTGTTTTTGTTAGGATTATCTCAGTTCTCATTTAACACAAATCGAAATAAAAAAAACCTGAATAAACCAAACCGAACTAACCATATAAACCGAATGCCCACCCCTAGCTGTACCTAGGCTCATCCGTCCGCCTTCTGTCCGTGGTGGCTGCACCTTCACTACTGATTCACAGACTACTAGTGAAATGTAGAATTCGAATATCAATGTCGCTGCAAAAATCGGTATTCACTTATGAACATACATATCAAATAGACAAAAACTTAATAATGGGGTACCAAGGAAGAATATACAGAGATGTGAATTGCCAGAAGAACAAGAAAAATTAAATGGCATGCACGTTTAGGGACAAAAAAGATGAGAGAGGAGAGATGCGCCAGCAGATGAGATAATTGAACCATTACAACCTACAGAAAAAAAGAATGAAATGTAGTTCTTAAACATGTCGTTTATACCGGACTAGTGAAACTTATGTGCACCAGTTTAAGGCGAACATCTAAGAAGCATAAAATAAATGGGACACATTGCTAGCAGTAAAACAAAATCACGTATATGCATAATGCAGGGATGCCTGAGTTGGAATAAGGCATGACTCAAGTTTGGTGCAAATCAGTATTTACTATGAACAAGTGGATCAAATAGACTTTTAAACAATAGGACCTCCTATTTAATCCGCACGCAATTTTGATGTGCATGTTTATTGATGAAACCTAGTTATGAAGGTGTATTTGGTCTGGATACATGGTGATAAGGAAGATGTTCCCATGACAAGGTTTGTGATGTGATGTTGTTTGATGAGCTTGATGATGCCATTCGCATACTGTTCTTCTCGATCACCAGCGTTTCAGCTTGCATCTGTAAGTTCCTTTTTTGTTTCTTTTTGTGAAATGACGAGAAGTGAATATATGCAACATGATTTTCAGAATGGAATTGGTTAAGCTGACCTTGAGAAAAACTGCACAGAAATGGAGGTGGTGATTCAAAAGTGCATTGATCCCCTCCTCCTCGGTCTTCCTGTATGCCTTGTGCTCCTTCTGAAGCTGGCTTAAATCAACCTTTCATAATCCTAAAACACAAGAGTTGAATCCACTGGTTGGTAGATAGATAGAGATAGATGCACGTGACTGAAATTCTGAAACAGAAGTAACATCGATACTAGTAGTGCAGAAAAACAAAAAAACATTTAATTTGTGTATCATTAATTACTTTGTTGTGCAGATTAATTGGCAGAGTTTGGAGCTTTTATAGGTCGTGATTCTATGGGCGGAATGATGGACGTGCAGCGGGACACAAAAAAAGAAGGCAACATTAGCCCCTCCCTCAATTGCCTCGCGCTCAGAGGAAAGGAGCTCGCCATAGCCACATTAGCAACAGATCTGATGACCCTGCTGGATATGGTTGGAGGAGTGGAGCACGGAGACGGTGAAGCGCATGGAGGAGGGGATGATGATGAATGTCGTGGAGTATAATTCAAATAAGACACATCATGGACACCTTATTGCCAGAGAAGAGCATAAATCATTGCCACATGGTGACATGCGAAATAAATGAGTATAACAGGTTGCCTTCTTAGAAAATTAGAGACGTTGATCACAATCGTCTACCATATATGTTTGTAGCATTCTTTAATAGTATCCATGTACATATCAGCCAAGCACCGGCCACGAAAGACATGGCCTTATCCAGCGGCACATACGAGTTATAGGTTGGTCCTGTCATGGAAGTTCAAAATAAGCAAACAACAAAGATAAGCCAAACTGTTGTAGGAAAATATATCTGGCTATAACACAATAAATGTATCATTTCAGTTTCAGATGTTTATGCTGTGATTGTTCTAAATTTGCAACATGGGCGAAGGTTCACGTGTAAACTTTTTAGAACTATAAGCTAATGATAAGCCATATGTTTCATTCAAATCTACGGATAATGATGGGATAATTAAGATGACCATTTGCACAAATAGGGAAATGTAAGTTCAGTCTATTCCTATCAATATAGATATTGTGCCATGAAAACATGATAAGAAAAAGTAATATCCAGTGTTGCTTAATGAATACTATTCTGACCTCATGTAGGCGTTGACCAAGCTTCAGAAGCCTCTTTGATGGTGAGTAGGATAGTCTCCTGGTCATGATTTGGTGTTGGTAAACAACCAGATGGGTGGTCTGAAGCACCAGTAGTTCTTCAGGGAAGATCATCCTCGTCTTTGGCAATGTTTGTGCTGCTTATGATGCGTGGAGTTTCCCCTCTGTACATAGATTCAATGAAGACGCTGCAGAGATGATATCATTCAGTTCACCGCTAGACCAGGAAGATCTCATGGGCAATATCACACAAGCATTAGGAATCACATAAAAGAATAACCCATGATTAAGCTTAGCTACAGCATGGAACGGTTGGATTTAGAGGAGGGAAGGACAAGGGGGAATAGGGGAGCCATCACGGGAGGTGGAAGAGGAACGACTGGGTGGCACCTCGGGATGTAGTGGGTTGTGCGGCTCCTTGGCTGTGGATGGCAGCACCACAGGCTGGAAGGAAGCTCCGGGAGGCAGTGGGGCACTAAAGGCAGTCGGAGAGCAACGGCGCAAATCGGTGGACAAGTCGGGTGGCCGTCACCAGGACGACGACCTCGGGGTGCACCGCGGGCTGGGCAGGAGCTTCGGGTGGCCCCGCCGATGGTGGAGGGGCAGCGGCGCGACCGAATCGGCGGACGCGGCGGCGGTCGCCGGATGACCTGACGATGGGGCGGCACCTCAGGCTGCGGGTTGTGGGGCTGCATCGCGGGCTGGACGGGAGCTTCGGGTGGCGCCGGCGATGGGGGGAGGTGCAGCGCCATGACCGAATCGACGGGGATGAAGAGTGGCGGCGGCTGGTGGCGATCTAGATTTAGGTTTGTGTGTGGCCTCAAGGGTGAGAGTGTGTGCTTGTGTTCAGAGGAGCCCGGTGACTTGAAAATATCTGGGATTTGGGCCTCTCGCGCGCTCGGCCATAGCCTCTCAATATGGATCGTGGCGCGCGCATGAAAATTGGTGGACTGGATTTGAGAAACGTCGACACTTTTTTCGTTGAAGAGCATTCCCGACACATAATCTACCCGCTAAAGGTACATATGCCGACACATTTTTTATCGGGGACTGTTAGTCAACTGCCGACAGATAGAATGCCTATGAACTAAACAACGTGGACAACTAGTGTGTCGGCATTGTTTCTGACAAATAATGTGTCGCTAATGTACAGCTATACCGACAGATGCATGTCGCCGTTGTGGTGTCGTGGTGTAGTGAATGCGGAACGCCTGCTGGAACAGAGCCCAAGTCACATTCTCCATGGGGTACGTGGCAGTGTAGTTCTCCCACCACGAAGCTGCTGGTCCATCCATTTGGTGAGAGGCAAACCTCACCTTCTCCTGATCAGTGCATCCTGTTGTGGCCTGCTTCCTACCCATGTTGCGAAGCCAGTCATCTGCGACGATCGGCTCCGGGCTGCTCGTGAAGATTGGAGGATTCAACCTCAGAAAACGGGTAAGGCTGTCAATTGGTGGTGGAGGTGGAGGCGGGTTGTTGTTGTTCTGGTTCATATTCTGCATCAACAGTTGTATCATCTGGTTCTGGGTCTGAAGTAACTATTCCAAGGCGGGTGGGATATCATTCCCTGAGACACTCCCGGAAGGGTCGCGCCTTGGTGGCATCTGTTGGGTCAGCATAGATGAGGTATAGATAGAATTAGGTCTAAGAGAGAAACACTACCCATATGCAAATGATAGCAATAAAAATCCAAATCACTCCAATTCAATTCAATCAAAGAGTTCACACGAAACAATTCTAAGCCGAGCCATGTCACAAGATTTGAGAAGGTCCCACAAATAAATCAAATCAAATACTAATCGAATATCGAATCCTAATCTCTCATGGTGGTCTAAATCTACTCCTCATCGGAAGAGACCAAGTCTATCATGTTGATATCAGCTCTAGCTGCATCACTCTGTATCTCCTCATCATCATCCTCATAGTCCTTGTCCTGACTGACGTAGGCCCCGTAAGAGTGGTCCTCCTCGAGATTGGTATCAGAGCGGCGAGAGGAGGAGCGGTGTTGCTGAATGGAACGAGGAGACTCGGGAGATTTTATAGGCGCGGCTAGGGCATCCGGGAGCGCGGGGATAAGCCTTATCCCGGGAGCGGCGGCCGGCCGGTGCGGGATGGCTTGCGTGGCCTCATCCCGTGCCCTGTGCGAGAGGTTGGGGACGATGGGGTCGAGGTCCTACCTGGCAGGTGCGTGTGGGAGAGAGAGAGAGTTGAGCGATCGAGGGGAGGGCTCGGGCGATCGTGGGGCACTGGAGCGAGCGGGCATGGGGCGCGGCCTGGCTTTAGCCCGGTTGGGTCGGCCGGCCTGTGTGTGTGTGTGTGTTTTTAGAAAACGATTTGAGGTAAAACAAAAACCAACATACATAAAAAAATATGATAGTAATTTATAAAATCACTATTGATATTATAGAGCATAGTGAACATTTTTTTCTGCTCAAACAATTTAGAAAAATATTTTCTTAATGCAATAATATAACTTTGAGAAATAAAATAATTTTCAATGCAACTCTAAAAACACCAAATATTATTTCAATACTTTCCCACTCATTTATATTTTGAGGAAGTCATATTATCCTCTCTCCTTAATTTTATTTGAGTGGAAAAACTTTGAACATCATAAACTCCAAAATGCAATAAATCATGAGATGCAATATGATGATTCTATTAACATCCAAATTTAATAAAATTGGTATGTTACAATTAACAGAGCTGCTGTCTACTTACGATTACAAAGATGAATCCAACAGTGCTTGTTGTCACACTTTCACTTGCTATCCTGGCACATTGATGGGGCAGAGAGGGCATACATTGGTGGGGGCATGGATTTGCAGGTCCAAGGACAGATGGCCGTGCAGGTGGTCTGTTCAGGATGTAGATGGAGCATTGGTGTTCATTAGCATGAGGCTAAGTAACATTTTGTCATTTGAACTATAATGACATGCACCCATTTGCTTACCGTGTTATCATTTTAACTATTATGACTTGTACCCTTATCATTTCAACTCCTCAAGAACTTGGCGTCGTATGTCATATTAAGTAACTTGATGTTCTATATGTCATTTAAGTTGTGATTTGTTGTATGTCATTCAAAGTATTCGAAACTATAATATTCATGTAGGATGGATGTTCCAGAAATTGCTCTACATGTAGCAATTGAGAAGTGTTTAGATGAGCGATGCAGTTGGGTGATGACGCAGCTTGAAGCATGGATAAAGAGTCGCGAGAAGGCAAATTCGGCCATGATGGATTTCAACAAGCATCACTTTTGCGAAGGCAACGAGAAACTTATAAAGGAAAAAGAGAAGATACTTCATGAGCTGCAGGAGAAGGAAAATAGTTGCAGTCACGCTTTGGCAATGGAGATAGGGTTCTCTGTCAGCAAAGAAGAATTTGAGGAGCTGGACTTGACAAGACTCGGACAGGTCATTGGATGGGCAATCAAACAAGGTGTGTCCAAGAATCCGGAGTGACGTGCTCGATGGGATTGGTTTCGCGTTGTAGAAAATGTGAGGATGCATTGGTCGGGATCCGCCGAGTTTGTACTGGAGCCTAGTCGTGAGCGTGATGAACAAATTGAACGTATTAAACATGTTAGAGCTTGGTCGCCGGTGTAGAAAGAAGGTTGTAATGACTTGTACCCTTATCATTTGAACTCATGAATGTAATGAACTACGTCGGAATTATTTGATGACTTGTGAGAATCATTTGTGTTAGAGCTTGCATCATCATGTGATGATGCACATGTTCATTGGCATTGCATGTGGATAGGGGAGAGATTTTTTGGCTACACATGCTCATTACCATTGGCAATACCCTACCGCCACTGCCTATGGCGGTAGGCAGCCACACCCTGCTGCCACTTGCAATGGCGGTAGGCCCTCGCACAACCTCGCACGTGACCAGACACATGTCTGCCTCGCCGTGCCACACTTTACCGCCACTGCCTATGGTGGTAGGCAGCCACACCCTACCACCACTGGCCATGGCGGTAGGCCCTCAAATAGCCTCGCGCGTGGCCAGGCACATGTCTGCCTCGGCGCGCCACACTTTACCGCCACTGCCTATGGCGGTAGGTAGCCACACCCTACCGCCACTGGCCATGGCGGTAGGCCCTCACATAGTATCGCGCGTGGCCACATGTCTGCCTTGCCGCGCCACACTTTACCGCCACTGCCTATGGCGGTAGGCAGCCACACCCTACCGCCACTGGGCATGGCGGTAGACCTCCGTACACTTCCTGTTATCTACATAGTGGTCTCTCTCTATATCTTAAGTCATACAGATAGTTACTATGTAAAGACAATTGATATATATAGTTCAACATGATCATAAAATAGCAAAAGTGTTCAACAGTGGTCTCTCTCATCGAATAGTACAATGACATCATAATATAGTTCGACATACAATCTAGCATCGAATAGTATCAAAGACATCCAAATAGTATCAGGTAGATTGATCAAAAGATCCCTAAGGAAACATGGGCCCCTTTCCCTTGTTGTAACATTCCTTATCCTCCTCAAGCTTCGCGAGCCCTTGCAAGCTTTCTTGCCCTCTCCTCATCATGAGCCTCCTTCTCTTTGCGTTCCCTCTCCGCCTCGCGCTTCTTTTGCTCCTTCTTCCCCTTCTCACGACGATCCTCGTACTCGACATGTTGCAAAGATTCTTCAAACAGCCGCTGCCTCCGAAGACAGTCTTGATATTGGTCCTTTTGAACATCTTCTGGCACCTCATGATCTATCCATGTGAAATACTTGCAAAGAGGAGGGGGTGAGGTCCTTTTGAACATCTTCTGGCACCTCATGATCTATCCATGTGAAATACTTGCAAAGAGGAGGGGGTGACTGCATACAAGGGGTGTTTGTTCATTAGTACACGAAGAAAATTTGATGATTAAAACTTATGTATTTAACATATCGGAGGGAGGTCGTAGGCGTTAGTCGGATGTCTACGATCATGTGCGTAGTTGGGACACACAAAAAATCTCCTCCCTTCCGTCCATGACTTCTTCCGGTCAGTGGACACCTTCACCTTGTAAACGTCTCCACACCAGCATGGTGGCGTTTTCAAATCTTTGTCCTTCGTCTTGTCCAATGTTGCCTCCCTCCACTTGTTCGATATGTCCTCTCGGTCAGCGCACGGTGGCCTCGGGATGGAACCGGATGAAGCCATGCCTACAAATATCACAAATTGTTAGTGACATATATCAATATATTACTATGTAAAGACAATTCATATGACAACAAGTGCAAGATTTTAGAACATAAAAAATCAAATTTACCATTTATATTGTATCAACCATCTGGGTTGAGTAACACGTCAATGGGCCGCCCTCTATCAACCCTTCGTCTCTTACTACCACCGGAACCACAACCACTACCGTCGACAACTCTAACACTAGGAGGACCTCCATGGCCACCCCTAGTGGCTCCTCGTGCCCTACCTCTAACACTAGTCCGTCCTCCACGGCCACTAGTCCTACCTCCGCGTTGACCAACAGAACCGCCTCTACGTCCACCCGTCTGACTCGTGCTAGTGTTGGCATCGGTCGTTCTTGTGCTGGTATTGCATGTCATGTTATTGTGTCCTGGGTTGTCACACTGACCATAGTTGTTGGTGTCGGGAGGCTCCATGAAATGACCGCTGACAAATTGTTTCATGCCGGTATATCCAGCTAGATCATCCATGTCACTCCTAAACCTCTTATTTCTTCTTCTTCCTTTTGTAGGTACCATGAGATTAGGATCATGCATGATATGTGGGCCATCGTACTTAGGCCACTATGACTGGTCAAGAAAAGGATGGAACCGAGGTGCCCATGTCAACCTCTTGGCTTCCAACATGAACTCATGCAACCGTACGGTCCTCCCATATGAAATGGGTAAGTTCCTTGCCTTCGCAGCCGTCATCAAATGCGAGCACAGCCAGTGGTACCTGTGAGGCCTCTCACATTGACACCACAGGTTCTTAAGGTGCACCTCATAAGCAACACCGCCATAGGTGACACCGTCTTGTGTTGTGCCACCTGTCTCGTCGACTTGGTAGATCATTTCTTTGTCGTTGAATCTGATGATTTGTTGATGAGAAGACTTGCCTGCTTGAAATATCAGCCAATCATGAACCTTATCTGGATACTCCATTTTGTCCCCTATCCAATTCGCGGTTGATATGGAATGCTTAAGGAAATACTCGTTCAACTTCAAGAAGGTATATTTCAATATTGCAGTCATGGGCAAAGAACGAACACCCTTAAGCAGATTGTTGAAGCATTCCTCCATGTTGCTCGTCATGTCGCCGTATCTCCATCCTCGGTCATCGTAAGCGCGTGACCACTTGTGTTTTTCCTCATAATTCATGTTCAAGAATGCTTTTCCCTTTTTGTTCTTTTCCAATGCCTTCAAGAGTTTATCATAACGGCTTTTGAATGCATTCAAGGTGAATGTTGTGCACACATGGGTAAGGTCTTTGCAAAACTCTTTGCTCTTGCATGCCCAGTAAAAGTTTGCCACAAAATGCCTCATGCACCATCGGTGGTGAAGCTTTGGGAGGCCGGGAATAAACACGTATATCGCCTTAAGAATCCCGTGGTGCCGGTCTGATATGATGCATACCTCCCTATTCCCAATCACTTTGGTTCTCACATGCCCCATGAACCACTCCCAGTTGTCGTCATGCTCGGAAGGAACTAAAGCAAATGCAACCGGCAACTCATTATCATTGGACGAGTGAGCCATTGCCACCATTAGAGTGCCCTTGTATTTGCCAGTCAAGAATGTGCCATCGATAGACAACATCGGACGACAATGCTTGAATGCCTCGATGCATTGCCCAAAACTCCAGAACGCATGGTGAAACACTCCGTCAATTTCCTCCACCGCATGCCACATGCCAGGGTTCCTATGTGCGATTTCTCCCAACATCCTCGGGAGAATATTGTATGCGGCCTCATAATCACCATGCAACATCCTGATTGAATTTGCCTTCGCCTTCCATACCTTCCCATAGTTGACCAGGTATCCAAATCGTCCGTGAACCGTACTCATGAGCAACTTCACCTTCACGGTTGGATCATGGGATATCTCATTCAACAATTTGTATCCTAAAAACTCATACGTGAGTTGACGGTGTCCCTTGCTTTGGTCGGCTTTGTCCGGCGACATGCACGTGTGAGTGGCCACACAACTCTTCAGCACCCATTGCCCGGTTTCTTGAATTTTTCTTCCACGAACCTTCCAAGTGCAACCTTCTCTTATCACAATTGATGGTGTACCGCATATTTTGGTTGGAATGACCAACAACAAACGGCCTATGGTTCCTAATGGTATAGTCACTCAACCATATCTTGAACTCTTCCAAGCAACCAAACTTGACACCTTTCTTCAAATAAGCATTCTCGTCCTCATCCTTGGGTTTAGGGTCACCGACCTTCGGGCATGGTGTTGGTTCAAGCAGCCCCAATCTCATGCCACCATCAACAACAGCCTTGTCAGCAAGACTAAGATCACGAAACAATGGGGCACCTCTTTCCTTCCCCGTAACCTTCTTGAAAATTTCATTTTCTTGTGCAGTGAACCCATCCTCGTCCAATTCCGCCGCCGGATCCTCGTCATCTGAGTCATAACCATACGTAAGGCTATAGGGAAGGTTACGATCCATGTCTTGCTGGTGTAGAATCACATCCAAGTTACCAACGGCATTATAATGAATCTCTTCGGCTTCCTCATAAACATCAACCTGGGCAATGGCATCATCATAAACATGAGCATCGACAGGCTCAACATGAGCAGCGTCAGCATCAACATGAACCTCTTCCTCGTGAATTACCATGGCTCTATCATTCATCTCCACTTCATTTGGTGGTTTACTAGAAGAATTGGGGACATACACCTCCACCCTTGCATCATGTATTGGGGAGGATGCATGTCGGTTCAAGTCAATTTGTAGCACAAGCGGCTCAACCTTGGTAGCAAATAATTCAAGGGATTTGTCTTGCAATTCAACTACTTTATCCTTGTACACCTTCCAAAGCAATTACGAGGTGATAGGCATACTCTTCAATTGAGATTTCACCCCCACTCCAACATCATACCTTCCAATGAGTTTAACATCAACATTTGGATCAATCCAATTTAACACACTCCTAACTTTCACAACCACCTCCTCATAAGTTGGCTTGAGTCAAAAACCATGGATTCTTCCCCTTCATCGGTATTGCCCTTCATAAATGTCTCCTTATCCAAATAATGTACATTTATGAGTCTATCCATCTAAATACATTGTAAAATTTGCCAATGATAGGCCAGCAACATAATATGGACCACATAACTACTACGCATTAATGGATCAAATAGATCTACACACTCAATTGAAAAAACAACAATACCAAAATATCATTGCTTAACCCTAACTACTTAAAATGACAATGCCTAACCCTAACCCTAAAAAAATGCCTAACAATAACTATAGATCGGTGTTACAAACATGATGATTAGGCATACTACACATATTCAAGCATAAAACAATCCTATCATCCATCAAATCCATTGATTTCAAACCAAAATGACCTAAACTAGGGTTTGCATACAAGTAGAGAACGCCACCAAATTAGATGATTCCAACCAACCAAAAAGAAGAGAGTGGGGGAGGTACCTTGAGTGATGAAATTGGCCTCGATCCATCGGAGAAAACTAAAGCAATGGAGATGGATTTGGTGGAGGCAAGAATGGGGGAGAGAGAGGGGAGAGGAGCTCAGCTCAGGGAAGAGGGGGATGTGGGGGAGAATGGGTGGCTGGTGGGGCCCACCAGCCCCCACTCATTTCACTGGTCTGGGGACCCTACCGCCACAGAGGGTGGCGGTAGACTAGCACAACCTACCACCATCGGCAGTGGCGGTAGGGCCCTAATCCAGAAGATGGCGCCGTCTGCGTTGACCGCTACCCTACTGCCATAGACAATGGCGGTAGCATGTGCTCCCCTACCGCCACAGCGTGTGGCGGTAGGAAAAGGGTGAGATTCGATTTTTTTTCCAGACTGGGGTCAGATCCGACTGAACGTCATAAAATGGGTCAAAACAGTGAATTTGGTCGATGTGTGGTGCTGAGCGTAGGTGCGACTCCGCCATGCTTCCATTCAACATTTTCGTGCTGCCGAACTTATTGCCAAGGTTTCAGGGTCCTTTTCTCCACGGGCACGGCGGCAAATGCTGAAGGGTCCACGGATATTTCAGATGCTTGACTATGGAGAGATGCCTAAAATGACCTCTGGGAAGCTGATTAAGAAAGAATGGGAGGATCAGAAGCTAGGAAGGATAAAATATATGTTGCAAGCTTCATTTGAAGGACATCCCAGCAGGAGGAAGTGGAGGATGTGGCGGAGTTTGCGAGCGACCACCACAATTTCAGGGTTAACTGCCGTATTGCTTTAGAGCAACTCTAACCGGGGCGACCCATTTCATTCACCCGTGTCCGTTTGGGTCACAGCGGACACAAAAGTCGGCCCAACGCGCCGACCCAAACGGACGCGCGTCCGTTTTTCATCCGCCCGTAACCCATTCCAGGCCCAAATTTGGGCGACATTTGCGTCAGCGCGGACACAAAGCAGACGCCTGCATCGCCCGCCTTCTCTTCCCCCTGGCCCGCCAGTCAGTGGCTCGTACGCCAGTCTCCTCTTCCTCCTTCGCCTCCAAATCACCCGCCTGCACCCTGCTGTCCACTTTCGTCGTTGCCGCCGGCCATCCGCCCGCGGACTCACCATCCTGGCAGCCTCCTCTCCTGTCGCCGTCGCCCAGCTCTGCCACTTCCTCTTGATGGGGCCTTAGGCTCCTCTCCGGACGGAGGCTTCCACAACGCCCGCAAAGTGTTCGACGCTTTGCCCAAGGTAGAAATGGACTCCGATGATGAGTATTTTTCCTACAACGTTCTTTTGGAGTCGGATGATTCATCATCTGATGATGAGGAGATGGTGGCGGCTGCGTTGGTCGTCAATGACCACGTAAGTATGGAGTGGCTACAGTTTAAGGGCCCCATGCAGGGGCACATGCCGGCACTGAATCGCAAGTGGGAGAGTGGCCATTTCCTACTCTGGAAAGACTACTTTGAGACCCCAAATCCTCTCTTCAAACATCACTTGTTCCGTCGCCATTTTCGGACGGCTAGACATGTTTTCAACCGTATTCGAGAGAGGGTGGTTTAGTACGATAACTATTTCGAGTGCAAGACGGATGCCCTTGGAAAGATTGGCTGCTCCTCTTATCAGAAATGCACTGCTGCCATTCGGATGCTTGCCCAGGAGAGAAGAGAAAGAGGTTTGCCCAGGAGCAAGAGAGTGTTAGAAAAGATGCAGAACGTGCCTTGGGCATTCTTCAATCTCGATGGGGCATCGTTCGGTATCCTGCTAGAACTTGGGGCACCAAAAAGTTATGGGAGGTGATGACAGCTTGTGTGATCATCCACAACTTGATCATAGAGGATGAGTGCCCAGAACGTCTCTGTGATCAAGGGTTTGATTTTCAGGGAGAAAATGTTGTGCCTGAGCATGGAGGAGGGGCAACGTTTGCAGAGTTCGTCGAGTTTCATCATAAGATGTGTGATTGGGATACTCACATGCAGCTGCAAAATGATTTGGTTGAGCATATGTGGATTCATGTCGGCAACCAGTAGATGTATCGGCAACTTTTCTTTTAAATGTATTTGAGACAATTTAATGTTAAACTATGAGATATTTTTTGTAATTCTTGAACTATGCAATGTTTTGTATTGAACATTTATTAATCTAGAAATAAATTTTATTTTCTGTGATATTGTTTATCAAAGCGATCAGAAAATGAGCCGCAAGCCGGCCACGCGAACGCAAAATGGGTCGGTGCGTTGGGCGCACGGCCGACCCATTTGCAAAAGGGGGCGGACACGCCGACCCAAACGGACAAAAGACGGACAAAGCGCGCATCCGTTTGGGTCGAGCGGTTGGAGTTTCTCTTACTTGCTCTCGCTCATCCTGGACAAGGAGAAATGAGCAGAGGAAGTGCCTTTGTGCAGCAGGGCAATGGAGGCCGAGCCCCCTGTCCCTCCGGAGGCTAGGAGGAGAATTTAGTGGATAGCTTGGGCTCTGCAAAAAGGCCGGGGCTGGCGGTCAGATCTGAGCACCGTCCCCTTCCCTGGGCGTGGCGGCAGGGATGGCTGGTGGTGGCTCGGCGGCTGCGCGGGCCTGTGCCGAGCTCTGGTGCATGCGGTGGCCATGGTGGCTGGTGGCGCGGGTGCGTGCCTGGCGGCTCCAGCGCTTGGAGCTCGCCGGACGGCGCAGGGTGGGCAGTGGCCCAATGTGGCTGCTGCTCCGGCAGTGGGTGGCTCCACGGTAGCTTGGTGGGTCGACTGCGGTGGCGGCTGGCATGTTCCCGCATCGGCTCGTCCGTAGACGGCTTGTGTCGCCCTTCGACTCCTCTCCTCGTCGTCCGGGCGTTACTTGTGTCGAAGGGTTGTGCCTCTCCCAGCTGCGGTCCATTGTTCGTCTCGCGCCCGGTGCCACAGGACCAAGCTCGTCTCCCACCAGGCTGCAGGACCAAGGTCGTCTCGCGGCCGGCAGCAGGACCGAGCTCATCTCACCCCCGGTGCTGCAGGACACGACGATGGAGGCCACTTTTTGGTCGGCCTTTTGGATCTCGGCGCTGGGGGCTGCCTAGGGGTGCGAAAGTCAAGGCCTTTCCGCTCGTCTCTTTGGTTGGGGTAGCGGTGGGGCTCGGGTGAGGTGGTGTCAAGGTCTTGGATGTCGGGGCAGCGGCCCTGGTGGTGGTAGCGCGGTGCTCATGGGCAGAGCCCGTGGCTCGGTGCTACCCGGTGGCCATGGTCGTGTGGGCGGCGTGGTAGCCGGCGTGTGGCGTTCGGTGCTGGTGAGGATTGGCCGGGGTGAAAATCTGATCTGTCTTCGAACAGACCGGCGGTGGCGAAGCTCGTTCCCTTCTTGAAGGCGTCGTCGCGGCCCTCATTGCCCGGCGTGTTGCTCTAGGGAAAACACTGATCTTCGGATCGGGCGGTGGCGGCGCTCCGGTGTCGTTTCCTTCTTGAAGGCGCCGCCTTGAAGTCCACGGTTCATCGTATGTAGCTTCATCTCTTCGTGATAGGGATGATGGAGCTGCGCTCAGCGCCTTTGTATCATGCCTTGGGTGTGTGCGTGTGTTGTTGTGGCGTGCGTTTGTACTGGACTGTTGATGATCGTTAATTTATATATAAAGCGGGGTGAAAGCCTTTTTCGGCAATGCATTCAACTGCTAGTATTGCTCTGTAACGTACTGCCCGGAGGTGTATGCGCTGCTCGGCGCGCACGCGTTCGGCCGAGGTGACGTTGCTAGGAGAGATGGCGGTGTGGCGCGTGGATCAGGCCGACGAGCTGGTGCAGGGGACGGCGGCCGATGCGGTGCTCAGGCCCTTGGCGTCAGAGCGCAACGGCGGAACAACCGGCTATGGCAGCTGCAGGCATGGCAGGCGAGCGTCCAAGCTCCAAGACGGGTGCAAAGGGGAGGAACATGACAGGGGAGGAGTGAAGGGGACGGCGACGAGGTCGGCGGTGGAGCACCGGGCGCGCTGGAGCCGGCGACGGGTCGGGTCCGGTCCGGTGCGGGGCAAACCAGGCACGACCAGGTGGTGCAGCTCCTCCCTGGTCGGGTGCGTCCGTCCGTCCGCTGCGGCTCGGACCAGGTCGGGTGCAACCAGTCCAGGTGATTCCGTTTTAAAAACAAATTTGCTATTTTAAGTCGAGAGTTTTGCAATTGTTCGTCATAGAAATCTTTGTCCGTCCGTTCTCGTGTGGAGATTTGTGCTAGGTTCGGGCTGGTTTTTGGATTGGTGTTATTTTAACAGTTTTGCTAAAGCACATCTAGATGTGCTTGAAGTATTGCACATCTGAATCCTATGCAATTGATTTTATGCTAAGATTCGTTTAAGCATTTTTTTTGTCTTTTTTTTTTCTAGTTTGATTGAGTCACTTAGATGTGCAATAACTAGAGCACATCTAGATGTGTCCTAGACAAGCCCTTATTTTATCGGATTGGTTTTCTGAGTCAGCCCGTTTCCGCTACCCCGACCCGCCTCGTCCGTGCATTGTTGGTTTTTGTCGTTTTTGAATTTATGAGCTAAAGATCTCAGTCACGGCTTTTTTTAACCTTTGAACGGCCTCCAAGATTGTATCTTCTCCAACGTTGAGATAGTCGTCAACGGCGCCGGTCGTACACCCATATGCTAGCACTCGCACAAGCTGAGATACACTTCATCAAAGGGCTCACACTTATCTGTCTGGATGCACTCCTCGTGACTTTGAACCAATCATCATGCTTCTCGATGGCTTTCGCGATGCTGAGAAAAAGACTTGCATGCATCCAAAATCGCTTGCGAAAATACTTCTCCCGATAGGTTGGATTGGGTTGAAATAATCTCTCATAATCTTGGTATGACACTCCTCTCTGTCTCCGTTGATGTGTATACGACCGAAATGTGATCCTCTCCTTGGCCGCAAAAAATCTTCATCAAACATCATGCTAATGGTCATTTCGTAGTCACCATCATCTTCTTCCTCCTTCGATGATGAAGAGTCCTCGAAGATCATCTCTCTCAACCTCTTCATTTTGACTAGAAAGGACTCGCTAGAATTTGACTGACAAAAAAATGAGATGAAAAAAACACAGAAAAACTCACCTAGGCAGATCATCGAACACTTGAAAGGCGGCAGAGGTGTCATGATCGGCCGGTGAAATTGAGCATATACTAGTGGTCGACGGGGCTTCGAGATGGCTGGAAGTGGACGGAGAGGCTCGGAGGAAGAAGACTTCCGACGATGGGATCGATGCGGCGACGGGGGCGTTTGAGCCTGATTTCGGTGACGACAACAACCAGCGACTGGCTTAGAGTGGGGAAGAAGGATGGTGAGGGCGAAGAAAGGTAGTGGGTTGTCGGCGGAGGTGGTGGATAGTCGCCGAAAGCAACGCAGACGGCGACACAACATGGGATAGGGATGACGCGAGCGCGTGGAGCGAGGCCAAAACTTTACCCAACGGCAGGGTGGCCGAGTATAACAGGATTAGAGCATCTCTAGCAGACCCCTTAAAATCGCAAACTGTAAAACTGGGATACGGGTCGAAAAAAGGCATTTTAAGGGTCCATTTTAGCTACGGCCGAATAGAAACTGTAAAACAAACTGTAAAACTGGGATAAAGAGCTCCTTCCTCCAGTCCGGCGGCCGCCGCCCCTTCCCCCAGCCGGCCGTGCCGGCCACGCCCAACCCCGTCGGCCGCGCCCCATCACCATGCCGCCCGCGCCCAGCCTCGCCAGCCGCGCCCCGTCGCCCATCGGCCATGCCCCGTCACCCGCCGGCTGCGCCCTGCTCCGTTGCCAGCCGCGCCGGCCGAGCCGTGCCCCTTGCCGGCCGCGCCGGGAGGATTCCGGCGGCCAGGCTGAGGTCATGGGAGGCCACGGCGAGGTCGAGCTCGTCCAATTCGAACCGGCGGCGATCGATTGCGGCGTCCAGCGGCCTTTTCCGGTGTGTGGTAATGAATTCCGGCGAGTTTAGGGCGGATTCCAGCAAACTCCGCGGCGGCGTGTTTGCTCCGACGAGGTTTGACCGGTATACGGGGCCCCTTCGGTTCGGCCTTCCAAACTTCAGATATAAGGGTTTCTGGTATGGATTTTCCGTGCCCCTTAAAAATTTACGGGTTGGACCACTTTTACGGTTTCTGCCGTGGACACTTTTTTTCGATCAAAACTGTAAAACGCATTTTTTTTTACGGATTTGACCACTTATACGGGTCTGCTAGAGATGCTCTTAGAGAAGGATAACCCGATTTACCCTTCTCTAACATCGGACAGAGGATCGGTTGGATATACTCTTAATTCATTTTCATGTGCACCTTTTTCTTCTTCTTTTTTGCCCTGAATGTAATGAATCGTGGCGCTGCAGTATTTGCAGTATATCTATCTGTACCCATATTATACAGTAAAAAGCATCAGTTGGGATACTGTTGATCACAGCCATCCAAATACCAAGAATATTTTTTCTAACATCAATCAACGGCTAATCTAGCAGGACGTCTCCCCTAATCGCTGCCGGGATGGTTTCGTGGGAGGGGATCGTGGTAGGATGTCAGTGGATCCCGGCAGCGCCGACTGCGCTTTCCTCGCCGGAGGCGGCCGACGATCGACCCGCCCGCTCGACGTCAAGCGCGACCCGGGCAGCCAGGCTCTCTCACTTCCATTGAAGGCTCGCCTCCCTGCCCCACTCGCCTGCTCGCGCACTGGCTGCACTGCCCCGAATGCATGATGCCGCGGGAGGTGGCCGTGCCGAGGAGGAGCGTCGCATGCTGGAGGGCCTCCACGTCGGGGAAGACGAAGGGCTGGCCTCCAGGTTGGGAAAGAGGGGAGTGGCTGCCGTGTATATTCATACATACAGTACTAAAGCGTTTCCGGTCAACAATTGCTTCTTGCAGGTTTTCCCCCCTCTTTCTATGCTTATGTGCTTTGCTTGATTTTTTTCAGGTTGGGGGTGCTTTCTCTGAATACAGGTTAATTACATGCTGTTTGCTCTCATAGAAAGAGGGCCATGGATGTTGTAACTGGAGTTACTGCTTGATTTACACTCACACAGATTCAGTTCACTGAGATTAGGATTCTATAGCTTTTGCTATTAATTATGCAGCATTGTTGCACTCTTGTCTTTTCTGGTCATGGTCTTCCAGGTTTTTTTTACCCGATGTCTTGCAGTTTTGCAGTCAAATGTTTCACAATTTCCGCAGCATCGTGGGATGCGTCTCCTTCCTCTCCGTTGACGGTAAGGAAAGTGGTTTAGTAGTGCTCGTGCACTTCTGTGGCATATGTTCATCATCTTATTTTACAGGTTTTGGGGTAATTAATTTTTTGTTAGCAATGAGCATGTTGTATCAAGTGGGAGAGTAACATGTATTTGCCATCTCCAATAGAAAAAAGGAAGAAAGGTTCACTACACCACAAACATCAATTCGGGAGTCTATTGCTTCAAACACCTCACAATACAAGGCTTTGTATAAACAGCGTTTGACATGGACACTCAAGTGTGTGAGATTTCTGTTGCGCCAAGGCTTGGCATTTAGAGGACATGATGAAAGTGAAGACTGAAGACTCACTAAATAAAGGAATTTTCCTTGAGCTTCTAAATATTTGGATACACAGATGAGTTGTGTAGAGCTTTGCAAAAGCAAGACGAAGATATTGTTCATGCTATTGAGCTTGTTGGTGACACAAAGTATTACTTGGAGGCTTTGAGGACCGATGCTGGATGGGATGATTTTCTCACAAAGGTCACATCTTTTTGTACAAAGCATAAGATCAAAGTTGTTGATATGGAGGGTCCTTACTTTCCCGTTGGCCGGCCTAGAAGGGGTTTATGTAATGGTGCGATCAATTACCACCGCTTCAAGGTTGATATGTTTGTGGGTGTCATTGATAGGCAAATCAGTGAGCTGAATGATAGATTTGATGAGGTAAACACGGAGCTACTTTCTTGCATGGCAGCATTCTGTCCACTTCATCTATTTGCTGCTTATGACCAAGAGAAGTTGGTTAGGCTTGCTACAAAGTTTTATGCTTCTGATTTTACAAGTGATGAACTGACAAGACTTTCATGGCAACTAAACATGTATGTTACTAATGTGCGTAGAGATGAAAGGTTTCAAAATCTGAAAAATCTGTGTCAGCTTTCAGTTATGCTTGTTGAGACAAACAAGCATGAACAATATCATATTGTTTACAAGCTTCTTAAGTTGGTATTGATTCTGCCAGTAGCCACTGCTAGTGTTGAAAGGGTATTCTCTTCAATGAGCCATGTGAAGAATGAGCTAAGGAACAAAATGGATGATGAATATTTGAACAATTGTTTGGTTACATTTGTTGAGAGAGAATTTTTCAATCAAGTGAAGGATGAAGATGTCATCAATCTCTTCCAAAAAGGCTAGCACAGAGTTATATTGTAAGAAGGATATCATCACTTTATCAATCAAAAGGTACTTATATATTCATGTCGTTATGGTTTGATACATTGAAATATTTCTATTGTCGTTATGTTAGTGTTGTTTTGTTCATATATTGCTAGTGTTGTGTTGTTTGGTTCATATACTACATTTAGAGCAAAAAAAAAATTTGGATGAATACCCAGCCTTCATTTCCTAGCGCCGCCACTGTCCAGGACTGTTAATGCTTGTACACATGGGCACACAATGTTCCCAAAAAATATATCCTGCAAATATCTTTAGGCTGGGAATCGATGGTGTATAAACTGCAATGTTCATTCTTATCGGAAGTAGCCAAGATAATTTTGTTTGGCACTAGGTTTTCAAGTCCATTTTCTGTTGATTGTCATGCAGTTTTCTTTGTTTGTTCTCATATACTACCTTGAATTGTTATCTTGATAGTGAGCTGCCTGTTGCTGTTTTTCCAAGTGAAATTAAGATAATGCCAAATCTTTCTTAAATTGCTGATATTGCTCCTGCCATGATAGATGACCTAATACTGAAGACAAATCCTGAGAAACCGTATCATTAGTCACTTTCCTCATTAATGCTCAATGAGGCCTACATTTTGTCTTGTTCCACATGCTACTTCGTTTTATAAAAAAGTATAGTATAAGTACTGACCAAGTATAGTATAGAACAAACACGTGTTTATGTAAATGATGTCTCACAGTGACTGCCTTTTGGACAGGTTAATGATGCCGGTTTGGTCTTTTCTGTCCACATTTTGGGGTGGGGATTAATAGATGCTGGTAGAAATAATATCCTTCTCATCTTTGCCGTATTATTTCCCTAATTCCAATATATACGTCTTTTCATTGAGGTGGCCTGTTTGGAAATTATTGATAAACAGCCCCGAGTTAAATCAGCTTTAGCTCTCTGGAAATGATTTCAATCTTAGCTTTTTATAAATGGATCTGATATTTCCTTTCTCAGCTGTTTCCTAAATGTTTCTGCCGTTGCAATGTTGGTATTTTTCTTTTTCTTTTTTCTTTTATGCTGTTTGTCAGAGTTTGTTTTATTGCCATTGTAGTAAAATGATCTTAAAACTGAATGTGTGTTGTTTTGTTGCAGTAATTTTAAGACGACTATTTCTATCACCATAGTTACTGTAAATCCAGAAGTTTATTTCCAATGCTGAGGCATACAAAGTCAAGATTCTGTGTAATTTCGTACATACACATCTGGCTGGTAATAGTGGGAGTTCTGCAAGTTATTTTAGTTCAACTAGTTCTCTCTCGAAGGCGTCATATGCTTGCTAATGAAATGCTGTTGTACTTGTTAGTACCAAAGCATACTTGATTCCCCTCGTTTCATGTTTATCGCCAACCTCAGTAGTGATATTCTACTCTGTTATCCCCTAAGTGGCAATGTGTGTTTGAAAGCCTGTCGAGAAAACATGTTTGTTGTACTTTTCTAGCATTTCAACAGTTTTTTGTTCAAGTAAAACTGCTTCGAAAGCTATTTCTTTTTTGCAGGTGGCGTTGGGTGGAGTATATAGCTGGATACGTTTGTAGGTACGATGTCTATTTTGCAGGCTGATCAACCACAAGGTACGTACTTGGTTGCTGACCACAAGGCCCTAACCCGGTGTCTACTTCCTCGGTTCATGCCCAATCAAGTGGAGCTAGTTAAATGCTTTTGCAAGACACCCAGGTTGGCCGGGAGACACTTATTTTGCTAATCCGCTCGCCTCATGTTCTAGATATATATGCTAAGGAATCCCGGTCCACGACAATGACAGCTTCCGTAACGACGTCACGTTGTCTGTAAAATTGTAAAACATATGCTAACTATTGCTACTTCGCTAGATGTGTTTTGGGGAGGGTGCAAGGATGTGACGCATCGGTATTTCTGCTTGATTCCCAGCCTTCTGGACTCCGTGATAACATGCACTCAGCACACGATGCTTTATTCTGCCGTGGATTTGCCTGACTGAAAGTGTTCTCGTATCGGGGCTAGCCGCCCTGTCAGTTCAGCTCGGGCTGCTTAAGTTTCTAGGCACAGGATGCCTTTCGCCTTGGCAGGCTTTTGTCATTGGCGGTACTGTTGCCGCCATATGAGGACTGTAGCTTTGCAGGATTATTCCCTTTTCTTTTCTGGCCTATGGATCGGTGGATTCTTCGTAGGCTGCCACTTGTCCAGAGCTGTGCCGTGCCTGAGTGCGTGCTACACGCACTTGGGCGCCGCTCGCTCTCCCCGGGGATTCATTTCGTTTCAAAACTCGGCATGGCCTTGCCGTCGGTTCCCTATCAGCGAAGCAACTGGGGAGTAATCATCACGCAGATCAAGTTTGTTTTGAAATGCTGCTCCATTATATGCATGTTGCTCAACACTTGCAAATCCGGAGAAGTCAGATTGGCTGACAGGTACCACGTCCCGTCCGTTTCGGATGTTTCGTGCCATTCTCGCACGTTATAGTGTTATTATTGTGTCCAATCAGGGACCGTTCCGCCTTTTGAGAACCCATCTGGTGGATAACTGTATGTATGTGCACGGTGCACCCAATGAGACAGCAACCGGTCCACGGCCACTAGTCAGGTGGGATCGATCGGATGTAACTCCACGGCCGATCAGTGCCTCCACATGACACAAACAAACCCTTGCCATGTACCCCGGCCGAGTAATTAGATCAATCGGTCGACGATTGGACTTTGATTTAATTGGTTCGTGCGACGCATGATTAGCTCATGCAACTGCAACTATGCATGATCGATCAACCACCATATTCTTCTCGATCTTATTCAGTATATAGTACAATAATGTACACATCAACTTGCTGCAAACCGCATTTTCTTCAGATAAAGAAAGATAATCTCTCCTCTTTCGGGCCACGCGCGACCTAAACTTATTGCAAAACTCTGTCTCGTAGCTCAGGCAAAGAGCAAAAGGGGTACTGGCAAAACAAGTGGGAAAAAAAAAACACTCGGTCTTAGTGGGCGTGCGTACGTCGTCCCATACTTTAATGCGCAAATGCACGTTAACCATGATGCATTACGCGGAAAACTTGCGCTGTCTGCCATGCCATTGCCATTGCCATTGCCACTGCCATCGGTCGATACATACGTCCACTACAAGGCAAAATGCTGGCCTAGAGTGTACGTACTTGTCTCCGTTGTCGGTCACTTGTACACGCTGACCACGTATGAGACCAGGTATGTTTCCATGGAGAAGATATCAGATATGCATTGCTTTCGTGATCTGGAGGCTCGATCCATCCAGGCCAATGTATGACTAGTGACTACGCATCCCATTATCGGGTTTGCGGTGGATGCTATTCCAGGAATAATTAAAGAGGAAAGAAACGGCAGTCAGTCCCGTGGACGAATCATCGTGGGTGGTGACTGGCGTCACTAGCCAGCCAGCCGGAGTGCATGCATCGATTGTCTCCTCGTGTTAGCGTGACAAATGGCCCGCGAATCCTCCTGTTAGAAGGGATCAAACGTTGCAAATGTTGTGGTCAGGTCAGGTCACCATTGGCTGGCCAGTTGAGTCGCGACATGTCGTGTGCCAGCCAGCTGCAGCCTGCAGCAGGAGAACATATCCATTGGCACCACCTTTTACGGCGGCACCATCGTACTAGGTAGCTGGCATGTAGAAAAGCATTCTGATATTTGTCTCAAGAGATCTCTTGTCTAAATAGTTTAAAAACGAACCCAAAAGTTTCTATTTAGACAAGTTATACTATGCCAAGACAAAAGGGCAAGACAAATTTCTCATCTCTTCTCTTTGCAACGGAGCCGACACAGGGGCCCTTTCCCTCTAAAAAATTTCTCTTCACTTCAATGTATATGGGTTTCCCATTTTCCTTTGAATATCCGATCCTTTTAAGCGGATTTTGTTTATTTTTGAATTTGAGGATCAAATTTTGATTAGGAATTAGGAGTACATGACACGAAATAGTAGCATCATGTCAGTGTCATATTTTTTGGGAATTTATCATGATCGTCCACACAACAATTTTCCACATTGGTATCACGCTATCACCGAGCAAGTTGTGATATACTGATATAATTAGTATGTTCTCTCTCGCGCGCCTTCCGGCTGCACCGAACGGGCACCCGAATTAATCAACTGATGCTTGCTAAAAGCCAAAAACTCGAAGACGTGCACACAAAATTGTGATCTTAGTATAGTGTCGGTGTCGTAACTCCTTTTGGAAATTTAATGACCATTCACACTACCGTTTCCACGTTGGTATCACACCATCAAGAGAGAAAATATCGCCGGGCAAGTTGTTATATATCAACAACATGTCCTCTCTCTCGCGCCTATCAGATGCATGCACCGAACGTGCATCCAAATTAAATGACGCTGAGAGTCGAAAAACCGAAGACGCGCGCATAGACAATTTTAGGATAATTTTGATTAGAATGTCCATATTGTAGTGTTATCGTGTATGCTTTTGCACCAAAATTGCCCAATATATGTGCATAGAGTATAACCAAGTTGGCAGTAACCTACTGAGTACGATTACTAAATAAGCCCATGGGGGCACCGCCTCCTTTTTCTCCGTAAAAACTAGACTATTTCTACCCAATTACGGGTGGAGGGTTCTTGAGGTCAACAAGCTAAGCGGCCTCTCTAGCTAGCTATAGGCGGAGAAGTTTCAGATTCCTCTGTCTCTCTCTCCTGGGGGTGAGTGAGACCTAGCTACCACAAGATGCAAATCCTAAGCAGAGCGCACCAAATGTGCGTACATGCATCCACGCATCAGCAGGCACTAGCCAGCCAAGGGGGCCGGCCGCCCTTTCGTTGATTAATTGGCGCCACCATTACTGCTACTAGCTGCCAGCCAGTTAGGTGGATCGATGATGGGTTCGCTTTGCTTGCTCGATCGCTCCTCTCTCACGCGCACACACGAGGCGGACGAGGCGGCGACGATCGGATCGGCGCGTCGAGACGCAAAGCGTCTTGCCGTATTTTTGAGAAAAGGAGAGGCACTCTTGAGGCCGCTGTCGATCCCCGCATCGGTGCTTAGCTAGCTAGTTTGGCGCCACAAGAAACCATTCGGTGATTCGGGGCGGGCGCTGTTGTTTTCCATCTGCGGGAAAGGAAAGGAGAGAAGTGCCGCCGCGGAGAAACTCCTCGTCATTTTCTTTCTTTGGGAAGAGGGGGACACGGATCGGCATCCTCCTCGCTTCTTTTGTGGTACAGCGCCAGGCGAAGGCAACGTATGCTGGGAGAGAAAGCTTATCATGTTGCTGTTTTCTATCCATCCCTACCCCTGCGAATGAGTAGTTTCGAGAGGCTGAGCCGGTAAATCTATCGCCGGTTGCGTGGGGCGTGTTCATCCAATAAATGTCGACTGTGTTGCAGTAGAACTTGTCTTGAAGCAGGCCCGCGTCCCGCTTTATATGTAAAGCACGGATGGTAGAAACGATTGCAAATTGCAATAGAACTTGTGATGAATGAAGTTCCTCGTTCCTTTTCTATCGCTCTCCTTTTTTGTGTGTGGTATGCTCTCTTTTCCTTAGATGGCACACTTGTGTATAGAATTGTGAAGAGTTAAACAAAATGTTCCGTGCGTGCACCGGTCCATTAGTTAACCCCAACTTTTCCCTCAAAAAGTTTCTGCAATCAAGCCCAATAATGAGCATTGCATAAAATCCATTGGGACATTTTTTACATTTGCAAAATTGCCAATAGTAGGTTTGTGTGTCATACGTGCGAATATTCATAGATGCTAAAGTAGTTAAGAGGTTAGCGGGTTAGAAGGGGGGGTCAAACCACAGACTACTTTCCAGCAAAGTTAGGGTCATTTCCGTTAAAGCTTGTCTTGATAACATTCCTATATTTACATCTCTGCTGCTTTCTGTCATGGAATTCCTCGAGTAGCCGCGATAGATACCACTGGTCCATGAATGCACATATCAATTTTGGTTCTGGGACAACCAAGAGGGCCATCACACCGCACATATAGGAGTTTATCATAGCTAAATGAGGCATAGTGGGTCAGACTAAGGAATATAACGAATATGGATGCATGTAGCTGGGTAGTGCAACTGCAGCTGGTAGCTATTAGCTTCAACCATTTAGTTTGCGGTTGCATGCATATATGGAAGCTTCATCCCACATGTCTTTGGTTATGTCCTATCTTCACATATGATGTCATTAACTCATAGTGAGTTGTCAATTTTTCCATTACAACTCCTTTTGGAATCTTTCCATACTGGCCACGTGTCCATATTTCTCATTATTGGTTAACGTTTCTTCATAGACTTCTAACTGGAAAAAAGTTCTTGCAGAAGGCACAACGTAGCAAATTTGTCTTGTTTGTTGCGTACTGATCAGGAGAGATTGTTGCTCACCTTCTTTTCTTCCAGAAAATGATTATTGCTAACATGTTTTGGTTTCATGGCAAACAAGAATGATGTGGCCAAAAATCTCTAGAGTTTGTGGTCCTTCTTCGGATGTGGAAGGAGCTCTTAAAAGGTGATATATCTAGAAATTCTCCTTAGTGGTATGGATACCCTAGATCGGTAGTAGCCTATTGCTAGATAGATGCCTTTTTGTGTGAAAGACGCACTGCGTGTGGCACACAGTACACACCGATACTATCAGTCGAGCACTAGAAGTGACTAGAAATGACGGAGATCAACGATGTTTGCAATGTATGGCTTTGTTACTGAGGGGATGGCCTCTGAGTATCAGCGGACCATATGGGTGAAGATGGCAATATTATCCATGGATGCAGGTAATTGTGGATATCCAATTTGTTGGACATGGGTTTGGAGAACTTTTTTTAAGGGTTTTGGAGAACAATTTCTACTTGTGATTTCTTTAGGCCCATCTATACTTCTGAACTTGCGGGTCTAGCATAGATATAGAATCTGCCATATGGGTACTCAATGGGTACCCTATGACATGTGAACCCAACATGACAACGACGCAAACACCCAAAGCCCAAAGGCCCAACTCATGGCCGTGGACTCACCTAAGTTACCGAACGTTCCTCAAAAAAAAAAAAAAAAACCTAAGTTACCGAACAAACAACCATAAGCCTCCTCCCTTACCTAGCCCTGGTGCTTGACTAACCAAGTGGCCCTCGCCGACCCCCCCCCCCCCCCCCCCCCCCCCCCCCCCTCCCCCTCCCCCTCATGCAAACAGGCGCACATTGCACGCAACCACACACTGGCAGTGTTGGCGCACGTTGCTCTAGCCCTCTTCGTCTCCCCATCCGCTCCGGTTCCACACCTCCTTTGTCGCTATTTGTCTTTCATGTATGCATCAATCGTCGTGTTGTGATAAGACTAAGTATTGACCATGTTGTTTAGCATGTAAGACCTTTATTTGTTGTTGCAATTTCTTAATGACCGGGGGCGGGGAAAGCAAACAACAAATACCTTGCCACGAGGGGTGTTGGTTCGGCTAGCTATGTTGTGATGACATTACTTCTCTAGCAGAAAAAGAATGCGTTTCGCCCCTTCGTAAATTATTCATATATATGTACAAACTGTGTGACTTGCGAATCCGAGGATGTCTCTCATTGGAGATGCGACGAGCTCATCTTGGCGGTACATGTGGCAGCGTTGAGGCCTGACCTACCAATGATGACTTGAAACGAGGTCCTTTTCGGTTGGCGATTTGTTGTGATGACACCACTATTAAGAGGTCATCTAGGCTGCGTCCGAACTTCTGTTTCACTTTCCCGAACTTCTCGTTCGGTTCGATTTGTTTGTTGCGTGCATCGTCTATTGCTAGGTAGCACAGGGCCGGATATTTTTTCTCTTGTAACTACTTCCTCCGTCACATATTAAATGACGCTTAAACGGATGTATGCAGACGGGCAGTACGCTATCCTCTAGATACGGCTAAGAGAATGAAGTCATCCTTTCCGAAAGCACACATTTTCCGCGTCGTCACGTGAACATGAGAATTCGAAACCCAGCTGGCCCGGCGGGCGAAGTTACTGCTGCCATGACTCCCAGACCCCCGCCGCAACGTGGTTTCCCTGCTTCTAGCTGCCCCGTTGCAGCAACATTTCGCCTCTTTTATAGTTTCGGGAAATGCTCCGTTTACGGCTCCGGGAAAAAGAAAAAACGCTTGGCACCGTCGGACCGGCCCGCCGGAGACGACATCTCGGCAGCATTTCGTACCGGCGTCTCCTCCGTTGTTGACGGACCTGTTGCCGGCACAGGAAGCAGAGCAGACAGGGGAGGGAGAGGCCGCCCCCCGGCCGGAAGTGGACCGGCGACGTCGACGCGCACGTCCCGGCCGGCCACGTTGTTCCACGAGCCAATCCGGTGGAGCGCCGATCAGAACTCGTGGCACCCCGGCGGAGCGCAGCATAATCAAATTGCGGGAATTTTTTGGTGCACGGGTGACTCGGGATCCATCCATCTCCGTCTCCGTCGACACCACACCACACACGCACACGCACACCAACTCCTACGACTACTACCAGCACGCACGCACGCACAGACTCTGGCTAGGAGCACTGTGCACGGGTGGTGCGCGGCGCGGGCCAATGCATGCCGAGCTGACCGGCTGACCTCACCCCGCACAGACCTGTACCCCGCTATAAATAGCCCCGCCCGCGAGCTCATCTTCCATCGCCGCGTACCGCAGTCGTCTTGAGCTCAGGAGCCACCCACCCACCAGCCGAGCGCCGAGCCGCAGCCTCACACGGTCTTCGTACGTAGTGAGCTGTGTGCTTCAGCCTCGATCCATCCGTGTGTGTGAGTGTCCAGGAGAGGGAGCATCAGCCATGGGCGTGGGGAAGAAGGTGCTGAACGACGTGAAGCCGTACATGATGATGATCCTGCTGCAGATCGGGTACGCCGGGATGTACATCGTCTCCGTCGCCTCGCTCAAGCGCGGCATGAGCCACTACGTCCTCGTCACCTACCGCAACCTCGTCGCCACGCTCGTCATGCTGCCCTTCGCCCTCGTCTTCGAGAAGTACGTACTACTCGCCACCACCAACACTCTCCCAATCTCTACTTACCTTGCTTCTCCGTCCACCCCCGTCTACTCTTCTTGCATGTGCATGCATGTCAAACTGTTTTAATCGACATGCCTGCATGCACTCTGTCGGAGAAGAGAGTTCCACATGCATGCACACTGCACGGTAGGGTAGCCCCCCAGTTCGTTTTGGTTCGATTAGCAGTTTGAAGTGTGTAGTTATTATAATCATCAGCCAAAGTTAAACGGCCATCAATATTATCTGTTCGTTCTAGTTTCAATCAATCACTAGTACGTAATCAAGCACTAGATGCACAGTTGCACACTGGTGCGAGACACCGGGAACGCGCACCTATCGCGTCCTAGCTACGCCCAGGTCTTTTTGAACCACAGCCACGGGTATATTCATCCACTTCGGCTTTTCCGTGACATCGGTCAGTCAGGAGTCAGGGCGCCTCTGGATTAATCTATACCGAACCGACACATGCACCCCCGACAACCTTTGCTTCCATGTGCGTGTAACCGCACTGGGCTAGCTACCACTTTCTTTTAAGCAACCAAAGCTTTAATTAGCTTGATGCCAATTGCTAATGCTCAACTCAACTCTGAGCAGTGATGAATGATAAACTTGCCGTTGCTAATTTGTCTTTGGCGTGT
This sequence comes from Elymus sibiricus, assembly GCA_039707655.1. NCBI lineage: Eukaryota > Viridiplantae > Streptophyta > Magnoliopsida > Poales > Poaceae > Elymus > Elymus sibiricus. Next base: position 117,338,879 of record CM077675.1, read on the forward strand.
TGTATTTAGCTGACAGTGACTGATTGTCTGTTATGTTTGCGAAATTGTAGGGGGGTAAGGCCCAAGATGACACTGCGGATCTTCATCAAGATCCTGGGGCTGGCGCTGCTCGAGTACGTGCCATGCTTTTACTTACTGTTTTTATTTACTTACAGTAGTGGTGGAGGTGCAACTAGTACTGCCAGCTGCCGGTCAATGAATTAGTTAGTGTGCTGACTATTACTCGTGGTCGTGGGTTCCCAAACCAGGCCTGTGCTTGACCAGAACCTCTACTACGTGGGCAACAAGCTGACCTCGGCCAGCTTCTCGTCGGCGCTGGTCAACATCCTGCCGGCCGTCACCTTTATCATGGCCATCGTCCTGCGGATGGAGAAGCTCCGGCTCCGGAGCTCCCACAGCCAGGCCAAGGTCGCCGGCACAATCTGCACCGTCATCGGCGCGGTGCTGATGATCATGTACCACGGCCCCGTCGTGCAGTTCCCGTGGGCCAGGGGCGCCCACCACGTCGACCAGGCCGCCTCGGCCGCCGCCGCCCAGAGCAGCGCCACCTGGCTCAAGGGCACCATCGCCATCATCACCAGCTGCGTCGCCTGGGCCGGCTTCTTCGTCCTCCAGGTGCATACCAGGCAGCCATTAATGGCGGCAGCAGCTAGCTTTGTTCCCTTGTATGCGTAGTGCCTAATTGCGCCGCTCGCGAATGCATGCAGTCGAACACGCTGAACAGCTACCCGGCGGCGCTGACGCTGACGACGCTGATCTGCGGGATGGGCACCGGGATCAACGGCTCGATGGCGCTGGTGGCGGAGCGCCACGACATGAGCGCGTGGGTCGTCGGCTTCGACACCCGCCTCTTCACCGTCGTCTACTCGGTGAGTCAAGCTGCATGCATGCATGCATGCAGCCGGCCAGTCGATGCCATTGGTTAACGAGCTGATGGATGAATTGTGCGCATGTGCATGCAGGGCGTGGTGTGCTCCGGCGTGGCGTTCTACGTGCAGGGCATCGTGACGGAGACGCGCGGGCCGGTGTTCGTGACGGCCTTCCAGCCCCTCTGCATGATCATCACCGCCGTCCTGGGCTCCGTCATCCTCAAGGAAGAGACCACTCTCGGAAGGTGATTACGTTTGCTCAGTAAACTCTCTTGATAGTACTAATTACGACCCGTCATAATCAGTGCAGTAATCAGTTAACTAATCTTGTGGTTCTCATCTCAGTGTGATTGGCGCGGCGATCATAGTGCTAGGCCTCTACTCCCTCATCTGGGGCAAGAGCAACGACATCATCGGCAAGCCCGCCTCCTCCGTCGGCGAGAAGCTGGCCCTGCCGCTCACCTCCGTCGCCGCCAACGGCAACGGCACCAACGGGACCAACGGCGGCAAGCATGTCGGCGGCGGCCAGGTCGCCCACGACGTCGAGACGCCGGCGGTGAAGGGCGCGATCTGCCACTAGCGAGCTCCAGGCGCGCGGCATCTGCCGTACGTGCGTGTGCGCGTGCGCCTACGTACGTACGTGTATGGTCAGCCAATCTACGTGTGATGCAGAAAGGAAGTTGCATGTGCCGATCGATGATGGTCTAGTTTCCCTTCTTTTTAATTTCGCATTTTGACTTTGAGCGACCACATAAATTTATGAGCTCCTTGAGTAGCTACTACTACTATGTAACTTTGATCGTTGGACCTGCTTATGACGTGCATGCATGTGTAGTCCTGCTTCGCTCTGCTATCGTAGAGATGGAATCAATCAATATTTAACTACTTTTGATTCAAGCGAGCGTCGATCATTCCAATTCCAGTCCACTACTCCTAACACTAACTCCAGTTCAGAAAAGCAAAGGACCGTGTGCGCAATAACACTTAACAGTATATTGGTGAGTAATGGCGAGTAGCAGCTAGCTTAACACCACTACTTGATCCTACTTGATTCGTGGGCTCTGTTCCCTGGCATGGAATCCAACAGTATCCCAAAGTTGCCGTCCTTTGAATCTACACACGTCGCCGTCTGCTTTTGCATTCCCTTGTGCAGGCAGCCTTTGGTGGCTCTTTCCGGCAGGAATAATTCGTGTCTTTAGCTTAGTGCCGGGTGACGCTGATACGAGCATCGATCCAGCTTTGGCAACTAATTGTCGTACGTCCGTCCTCGACCGTCTTATCTCTCTATTATCATGGCCGTGCAGGACAAAACTCCTATAGTGCTAGCTAGTTGTGATTTCTAAAGCCGGGGATGGCCTAAAAAAAGCAGCTGCTGGCCTTTGGCAGATCGAAGAAGAAGACGAAGATCATCACTACTCTTGTTGGTTGGGCCCTTTGGTGCAGGGCGACGGGCGTAATCGGGAAAGAGATACGGTGTGTGGTGAGCTAGCAAAAAGGCGGCTTTTCCGATCGATCATGCATGACTCGGTACGTAGCTAGCTTTACGGTACCGATCTGCAACGGAACGACGAGGTGTGTTGCGTACGTCCGTGGAAAAATGCATGCACACGGTGGGGATCGGGCGCGCGCACATGCATGCAGCTCGGCGCAGAACCAGAAGGGTCTCGGTCGATCGATCGGGTGGACGTGACCGCGTGCGTAAGCGAGCGAGCGAGCGCCCGCGCGGTGGGGGGCGGGGGCGGGTGCCGTCGCCGTCGAGCCGTCGTTTTTGGCATGCACGCATGACACATTTGCGCGACAAAAAGCGGCGCGTTGCGTGAGTGTGCACGCATGCATGTGTGCCGGTGCCGGGTTATTGCAAAAGGTCTAGCTAGCTTGCTACCAGAGCTACCGGTCGTCCCGTTGGGTTAGCTTAGCTACGTGCGTGTTATTCGTGTGCTTGCGCCTTTGGACTCTCGCCACGCACACACGCACAACCGGCGCCTTTTTTTTTTTTTTTTTTTTTTTTTTTAACTTTCGTGGTCACTTACTTGGGAAGTCAGTGTACCATGTTTCCGCGCCTTCTTTTCTTTTACAATGTTACGTAAAGAAGCCTGGGAAGATGCATGTTAAAGGGGAAATAAGGGTGAAAGTTGGGGTTAGAGACTTGCTCAGAATTCCTATTGGGACAGAAATTACTACCAAAGACTTGTTGCTGTATGATATTTGGTTTAAGTTGGAATCAATGGCTGAACAGGGGTGGTATAGGTTTGATGAAGAAAACAAGAGGAAGGTGTTTGATTTTATCAGCTTAGAGGATGTTGTGGACCCATCAGAAAATGACAAGAACAAGAGGAGTAAAAACACTGGTCAGGATGGAAATCATGTGGTTTCGGGAGGATTGTCTTTGAAACAATATGAAAATGTGGTTGACAATGCACAAGGGAGGCTCTTGAGTGGAGAATGTAGTCATAGCAAGGAAGCATAGAATACACACGATTTAGAGGGGGAGAAAAAACTGTTGCTCGGATTATAGTTAGCTGAAGAAATGGCTGCCAGACAGGCAACTCAACTGGTGGTGGAGGAGAAGAAGAGAAAAGAGATGGAAATCATGAAGCTTGGTTTGGAGAGAGAGAGAGAGAGATTAGAAGGCAACATGAGCTCCTTCAACAGAATTTAAGGCATGTGCCTGAGATAGGGCTCTCAAAAGGACAATAAGGTGATTGAGGATGAAAAAAATGATGCTGAGGAAGAAGAAAATGAAAACAAGGACAATATCTCAGGCAATAACTCGGGAGAGCTGGGATTTTGGGAACAGGGAGATGGATATTTGGAGTAGGTGGATTACACGACAAGTCAGGAGCAGGACTCATTTGGGACTATGATTCGGAAAGCTGAGAGGGGAGAACTTGATACAAAAAGCCTAGAAATGCTAAGGATAAAGAAAACTGCATCATAGAGGAACTAGCTAAGAAGATGGTTGCTGAAAAGGATGAATATGGTGAGTCTGTCCCAAACTTATCACTTTCCTCTCACATCTGTTTGCATGAGATAGATGAGAATGTGGGTGTTGATTTGGGTGAGAAAATTGGTATGATTGAGTATAATGTCAATCTTATTAAGGTAGTGTGACGTCCCCACCTTGATCGTACGGTAATCATACACGCAAATACGCACGATCAAAATTAGAGACTCACTTGAAGATATCACAACACAACTCTAGACACAAATTAAAGTCATACAAGCTTTATATTACAAGCCAGGGCCTCGAGGGCTCGAATACATAAGCTCGAATACAAACGAGTCAGCGGAAGCAACAATATCTGAGCACAGACATAAGTAAACAAGTTTGCCTTAAGAAGGCTAGCACAAACATAAACATCGGATCAAAAAGGCAAGGCCTCCTGCCTGGGAGCCTCCTAACTACTCAGCAACCTCCACGTAGTAGTACGCTCCGTCCTGGTAGTAGTAGTCGTCGGCGGGATCAACTGGCTCCTGGGTTCCATTATCTGATCGTAGCAATCGTATCAAGGGGAAAAGGGGAGCAAAGCAACGGTGAGTACTCATCCAAAGTACCCGCAAGACTTACATCAGATCTATACTAAGTATGCATCAGTATCAAAGGAATGGGGCTATATCTTTGGACTGAACTGCAGAAATGCCTGAATAGAATGGAAGGCCCAGTCCTATCGAAGACTAGCATCTTCAGTGTCTTGCAGCATTAGAAGAGTGTAGATTAGCATATTAAAAGTATGTTGCAGTAACGCCCAGAGATCCTTCCTCGACTCCCTACGAGGAAGCAATCCCGGAGCCATCTTATACTAAGTATGCGTAAGTATCAAAGGAATGGGGCTATATCTTTGGACTGAACTGCAGAAGCCAGAATAGAAGGGAAGTCCTAGTCCTATCGAAGACTAGCATCTTCAGTGTCATGTAGCATTAGAAGAGTGCAGATTAGCATATTAAAAGTATGTTGTAGTAACGCCCAGAGATCCTTCCTCGACTCCTTGCGAGGAAGCGATCCCGAAGCCATCATTTCCATTTCAATGTCACAAGTACCCAGTTCTAGTTGTATAGACCAGGATACAACTCTGAGCGTCCGTTACCCTAGACACGGCTACTCGAATAGACATACTTCCCTGCAGGGGTGCACAAAATTACCCAACACGCTCGATTAACTCCGGCCGGACACACTTTCCAGACCATGCCCAGCCTCGGCTGATCAACACGCCGTAGTCCTACCTAGGCTCAACAGAGAGGTCAGCACACCAGTTTAAATCCTAAGTTATTAAGGGTCATGGGACCATCACCCTAAGCACTCCCGCACGTTACGAGGACGGCCGGTGTCAGTCCTGGCACCTCTTTAAACAAAGCAGGTGCTTACGCGGGCCACTCGGGCGCGTGCCGCTTAACTGTGACGTCTGAAGAGCTTTCGGGCGAATGTACGATGCAAAGTGCCCATACTTAATCCTGCGTGGTGGTTAGTGCAAAAAAGGCCAAAGGCCTACTCAGATCACATATCCAAACCCGTTAGTGTCTTGGTAGCGCGCGGAGACGCTCACTGATCCACGATGTGTGGTCCTGTCGCCCCGTCTCCCGGACTTACGAAAAGGGCTAAGAATGCTCGGTCGTGCCACATAATTATCTCGCGGGTACCTTCCTGGTCAACCCGACTACACATCACTCGCGGGTACCCTTGGGGCCGACCCGTCTTTCACATTTCCTCGCGGGTACCCTTGGGGCCGACCCATCTTTCACATGGTTCTGGGGTTAGAGTCAAAGTAACCGTGTGTCCATAGATCAAGGGGGGATCCAAGGAGTCACCCTCGATGGAGTCCACTCGATGTAACCGTAAAGGTGACATGGGAGGAATCACCCTCGATGGTTCATACTTGAGGTGTTGCATGACAGAGTCTTTATCGGGAGTGGCGAAGGAGGAATCACCCTCCGTAATCCACGACCGACTTGCTACACTACAGAGTTATCCTCGGGAGTGCATTACGAGGTATCACCATCGACACTCGATAGTAGCTCTGCAGAGTCATACAACTAAGGGGGTGTGAGGTGATGTGTCAGGCTCAGGGTGTCGATCGCGTTGATTGAGTCGTCGATGATGAAGCGGGGGCAACAGGGACAAGGTGAGGGGTCATTGCTGGATCACCAACCAACGTATACTAAGCACATAGGATAACAGGTAAAGTACAACAGCAGGTTACAAGAACAGGCTATGCATCAGAATAGGAGTTATTAGTAACAGTAGGAAAATCTAATGCAAGCATGAGAGAGAAAGAATGGGCGATATAGGAATGATCAAGGGGTTTTGGTTGCCTGGATACTCTGCGGCAAGTGGCTGGACGTCAGAGGCATAGTCGTACACGGCAGCAGCGTCAGTCTCGGTGTCTACCAAAGAGAAGGGGGGGAGAAACAACAAATATAAAGCAAACAAATGCTTTACGATGTATGTCATAGCAATATGTAGTGCTAGGGGTGACCTAACGCAGTGCTACACGTTACAGACGGAGTGGGAAATATCGGTGGATATTTCCCGGGTCTTAGGCAATTACCGGACAGATGAATCGGAGGGGAAAGTTCCATGTTCATCATGCTAGAGGCATGTGACAGATGAACGGACGACGTATTTGGATTCGTTATATTTTTCTGAGCAACTTTCATATATAAATTATTTTCATCTGACTTATAGATTATTTTATATGATTTTTCAAAGTTTCAATAGTATTCTGGAATTAGCTCGATTTATTTAAATTCGAAAAATAGCTTTATTGCATCGGCATGATGTGAGCAGTCAACCCAGCTGTTCCAGGTCAAACCTGACAGCTGGGTCCCACCTATCATAGACAGTGGAGTTAACAGAGGTTTATTCTTAATCTAATTAACTAACGGGGCCCACATGTTAGTGACTGATTAGGTTAGATTAATTAATTTTATTAATTAACAGGTTAATTAGGGGGGGGCACATGTCAGTGGCTGTTAGCGGTCTAATGACCCTGGGCCCACGGGTCAGTGGCCCAGGGGGGTGTGGCCCACCGGTCAGTGGCTGGGGGTTGCCCAGTCAGCAAGCTGACCGGGGTCAACGGTCAGCCGGGCCCCCTGGGGGCCACTGACAATGACCCTGGGGGTGGCCCCGGGCAGGCCACGTCGGCGGCGGCGCCGGAGAGAGCTCCAGCGACCATTTCCGCGGGAGAGTGGCTCGGGCCCTCGCCGGGATTTCGCTACGGGCCGCCAAAACGGATGCGGCCGGCGGCGTTCGAACGACCGTTCGATGCCAAGTCGATCTGCAGCGGTGGCGCGATCGGAGGTGGTCGGAAACGTCGCGGGTGACGAGTGAGGCGGTCGCCGGCATTCGGGCGTTGACGGGGACGGCGTTGCGATGCGCAAACAAGCGAACGGAGCGGCTAGGGTAGACCTACGCGACGTGGCGAAGCTAACAGACGCACGCGCGTGACCATTTAGTCACCGTAGCATCGCCAGCGACGAGCTCGAGCGGCGGTGCGCTTCGGTACGGTGGCAGCGGCGGCTACGGCTATGGGAAGGGGCCAGGGAGAGGTGGAGGAGGAGCGGGAGCTCACCGAGCCCTACATATGTGCTAACATGGGCTCGGGGAGGGCTCGTCGGGGCTAATCGCGGCGGCGGAGTCGTCGGGGCCGAGAAGGAAGAAGACGGCATGGAGGCGAAGCAGGGGCCCCGGGCTCGATCCCGTGGCTGTGGTCGACGCAGGGGTCAACGGCGGTCCTCCCGGACTCGGTCCTAGGGCGCATGGCGGCCGGAGAGCATGCGGGCGACGGTGGCTCGGCTTGTCACGGGGAGGAGCAGAGCGGCGCGAGGGGGAAGAAGTGGGGCAAGCTAGAGTTCGGGGCGGCCGATGGGGTCTTGTAGGTCGCCGGGGAGGGGGGGATGGCCGCCACAGCGACGACCGTGGCCGTGGCGCGCATCGGCGACGTCCACGCCCCCTCTATGAACAGAGGAAGACGATGGAGGGGGCTAGGTGGGCTGAGCCTCACTGTGGACTAAGGCCCAGTCCACAGTGGGGCTTATTTTTTTATTTTTCATTTTATTTTCTGTTTTGTTTTAATTCTTTTCTGTTTTGCATTTATTTTCAAACCATTTGACTTTTGTAAATTATGTAGCTTGGCCGATTATTCATATTGCATTTTTAGGCACTACCACAATTTTTTTGAGAATTTTTTAATGTAGTTTGACATTTTAATATTTTAAAAGGGATTTAAATTATTGTTTTGGCCTCTGTTATAATTGTTTTAGGGCCTTTACTCACTTTGCAAAAAGTTGGTTCGTCCACCATAATTCTATGGAATATTTGCCACATTAGGAACATTTTAGTTCTAATGTTAGTGAATTTCTTTATCTCACTTCTTATTTGAATTTAATTTAAAGTGGAATTTGAATGAGATATGATTTCAAAGATGATCAAGCACTGTTTAGCAAAATGATTAGCTTAATCACAGAGGGTTACTGTAGCTTGATTACAGGGGTGTTACCGGTAGTATAAAAAGCTAGAGTGGATTTGTGGGTTGCTAATAATAACAAAATGCATAATAAAGTGAATATAATCCAAGAGGTGGCTCCCATGATTGAAACAAGAGAACACAGTTTGGAAGAATTGATGGGTGAGGAGGATAATAGTGATCTAGATGAAGAAAAGGAGGGATGGGAACATTTCAGAGAGATTTTTGCTCATCAAAAAGATAGACACAAAAATAGATCCCCCAGGAATTCTGGGAGGAAATCTATTGTTTCTATTTAAAATCTGAAAGATTCAGGTAAGAAGAATAAGAAGAAAAAATGAGAGGTTTTTTGTGGAATATGAGGGGATTTGATGGAGATGCTAAGAAGAGATTTCTTAGGGAAATGGTGATGGATATGAAAGTAGATTTTTTAGGATTAGAAGAAACTATGAGGCGGAGTTTTTCTAGAAATGACTTACATGGGATTTGTGCCGGAGAGATTTTCATTGGCATCACATCCCTTCTCTAGGGAAGTCTAGGGCCTGCTAGTGGGGGTGAATTACACTACTTTGGATGTGATTTCTCAAGAAGAAGGAGAGTGTTTTATCAAAATGATAGTACAAGATATTAAGGACAAATTTGTTTGGGACTTGGTGGTGGTGTATGATGATGCACAACCTGTTGGTAAAGCTAGATTTTTTTTGAGATGCTTGTCTAGGGTCTTTCAAGATAGTGTTAACCCCATCCCGATAGGAGGTGATTTTAACATCATTAGAAATGCTTGCAAAGAATAAAACTAGGTACTCTCGGGCATTGGAGTTTTCTTTTCAATGCAATTTTGGAGCAAGCTGGGGTGAGGGAGTTGGAAATGCATGATGGAAAATACACACGGGGGAATTCTATGCCTCAACCTACTTTTGAAAAACTAGATAGGATTTTGTGTACTATTGATTGGTAGGTTACCCTTTGACTGAGGTCGATGCGTTAGTTAGAGAAAAAATTGATCATGTCCCTCTATTATTGGAAACTAGGGACATTGTTAAGTATGAACCTATTTTTGCATTTGAAAATTCCTGCTTCTTGAGAGATGGGCTTGATAGAATTGTGATTCAGGTGTGGAATGACCCAAATCTTAGGGGAAATAGCATTGAGAGGTGGCAAAAAAACTTAGAATGCTAAGACCTAAATTAAAAGGGTGGAATAGGAATATGAATCACTAGTGCAGGCGCCTGCTATACAAACAGTTTTTAACCCCTTTCCGTGACTTAGTCTCAAACTGTCGCCTTGCATGTGTGGGCGATAGGGGGGCCTATCCCACACGACACGGAAAACCCGTCGGCGATGGCTGCGTCCGGTCACACACGATGGGCAAAAATATGTCGTGTGCGATTGGAAGGGCCATCACAAAAAGATATATTGGGAAGTCATGTGAGATGTGCTTAGCATCCTACACAGTGAATCCCAAACGTACGTTTCCGTTCGTATTCTTCATCCCACACAATTTTCTGCATAACATCATCTGTGTTAGGGGTGGCCATCACACACGGTGCCTAGAAGAAACTGTTTGGCATAGGGCTGTCCATCACACACACGTTTTATGTGAAAACGTTTGCGAATGGGTGTTCTAACGCACACAGTTTTTGGCCAGAAGTCGTGTGTGATTTTTCACTGATCCAACATGCCAATTTTCCAGAAACCGTGTGGGTTTGTTGAGGTCATCGCTCACGGTGTTCTATGACAAACCGTCTACAATATGAAACCCCAATAATCAGGCTAATTGGTCTATTATTTATAATCCAGCTAGTAAACAAATTGACACTTCATATCAAGCATACAATATATTTCATTCCGTATTACGGCAACAAGGATTTCATAATTGAAATACATCATAGTATAACATAATATAGGCATATACTACCTAGCTACCCAATTACACGACAGGACGGAGTTTCACATGCAACATCTAAAACCTTTGGAAAATAGCATCATATACGGTAAATAGGCAGATGAATCTCGTCTAGAAAACTGGTGAAGCGGAAGGCAAATATTGAGCCTTTGCTGATGTCGAAGGTCCTTGCAACTTTATGCCAGTGCCTGTGGATGGTTGCCCGCCCATCCTTCATCCTCTTGAGGAAGACTTCAAGATTATACCGTGGGTGTTGTATGAATACCTTCCTCGCCTCTTGACCATATAGGTGGTTTGACACGTACTCATCGATGAACTGCTTTGGAAAGGACTGGAAACAAGACATGCATAAATTTCGTTTTGAAAAATTGTAATGTCACAAAGGGAAAAAAGACAAGGTAAAAGAGATAGTACCATCCTATAGTTCACTGATGTCTTTTTCATTGTGCGGATAAACAGCTTGTTGTTTCTCGTCGCAAGTTTCTTTATCTTAACAATCTTTCTGAGTTTCTTGATTTGACTGGTATTCATGAACACATCATTTCCCCACATGCAAAATGGGTCGAACAATGGGTCTAAACCTCTTACAGTAGGACCTACATGTGCAAGATCAAATTATTATTAGAAACCTAAATATTAGAATGGTTCCTGCAATTGCACAATAATGTGCTATTAGCCAAAGGATCATGAAAGTGCAAACCTCGATGGTAAACTTCAGTGTCTCCCATTGTTCCCCCTGTAACGCGTATAAGATAGATATTGATCAGGTTTTAAGTGAAATTTGATGCGCTATCAGTAAAATATGTTAATGAAAAATAAACGCATTGCAGATCCAACATATGAATTCAAGCCACATGGAAAAGCCAAGCATGCTAAGAACTATGAAATATAGCAATTGTATGTTTCACATGCATAACAAAACAAAATTGTACCAACAATAATCGAACATCAGATTGCAGATGATCACCAAAACAAATGAACCAAACAGTTAACTGAGCATCACATTGCACAATAGAACATACTAGAAGGTCAGATTGCATAGTAGCATTACATTGCATATTTCACTAGAATTTCTTAAGTAAAGGCAGGAGAAGCACATGCAACAGGTAAAGCAAACATGCTTAACAGGCGTAGCTAGCTGAACACAGGTCATTAGTAATTAAGCTTAAAAAACAAGATATTCCTCGTCGTTGGAGATATCGATAACGATGGGGTTGGACGAGGGCGAGGCCTCCACATGGGTGCCCTCCTCGTAGTGGTGAGTGGCCTCAGCCTGTCCGGGCACCAACCTGCCGGCTCCGGAGTTGAGGAAAGCACGGGCACGCTGAGAAAACAACTCGTAGTCGTCGTCAAAGGAAATAGCGGAGCCCTCGAGAAAACACGACAAGCTGTTGTTCAAAGCAGCCAACCGCGTGGCGGCGTCCGCGCGCGAGGTGCTGCTCCAAGATCTGGGGGTCGTCACGCATGGCAGCCATCACGGCCTCATCCGCGCGTGCGGTCGTGATTTGCTTCTCCGTTGCGAGGTGCTCCTTGAGATCCTGGATATACTGCGTGCACCATGTCTTTTGGCGGCGATTATGTGGGGGGTGGGCCGATGATTTTGGTGGAATGTGTCGCGTCGTCGGTCGGGACAAGTTGAATGGAGGAGGAGGGGGTGGAGGGGGAGGGGGTATGGGGAAGGTGTGGATAACCTGACTAGATGGAGGAGGGCGAGCAGCAGGAAGGAGCATCGCCGGTGAGGCGGCGGCGCTGCAAGCAAGCAGTGAAGGTTTAAACTTAGGAAAGGAAGGAAGAAGCAGGGGGAAAATGTGGCTTTTGGTTGGTACGAGGGGTGGGGGAGGTAGATATTTGCGCGGCAGCCCAAAATTTAGTTCGGTGCGGCAAAAAAGTAGCGCGCACAGTCACATCGAACACAGTCCCTTTACCATAACTGTGTGCGATATTCAATAACACAAACGAATCCTATAGTTTATCCCGTGTGTGATGAGACTGAACGTGGAAATTTTGGTCTCCAAGCTTCCGGCGTAAGATATCGGATACTACATTGCACACGGTACTTGCATTTCATTTTCATTTGGAAGAGAAAATGGGGATACGATGGCAAATTTTGGTCTGAATTTCCCTCATTACATTGGTCATCGACATCATTGCTTAATTTAATAATACTTGCAAATTTGAGTACTACACAAAAGAGCCTACAGCACTGCACGCACTAACTTAATCGAGCAACTAATAAACATTAGTTAGTTGACCTAAACATTACTCTAACAAAAGACCATCGCTCTAGACAGAGACTAATATTCCACGTGGCATTCATCGATCTCTGCTGCCTCCTCGATGACCATCTCCCGCTCGACGACCTCTGGGGTAGGAGATCCATGGGATCCATCGCCACATACTCCAGCATCTCGCAGTCCTCGTCCACCATCTCTTATGATAAGGCCGCCATGAGCCGGGCGTGGACGACCTTGCTCCGGGCATGGACGGCCACAATCTTGGCTAGGGAGGCCGCCGACGAACGGATGCCTGCTCGAGCACACTCAGCGATTACCAACTCATCAGACGTGGGTTGTCGACCGGTGTCGGAGAAGGCAGATGTGATTTGTGCAGTGCCCGACACGAGATGGGCGTCGGCGTCTTCGAGATGGGACTGGGCGTCCGCCATCAGGGCTACGACGACCGCCGAGAAACTAACAGCTGATGTGTCGTTCTCGCCATTTGCTATCCTCGTCCCGGTTGTTGCTACCGCCCTCTCAGCTGCAGCAGCCGCCCTTTCGGTTACTGCAGTCGCCCTGTCGGAGGTAGCGGCCGCGTTCAAGCATGTTGAGAGCACGCTCATGGCTGATGCGTCCGCGCTCGGGCCGGAGTGGGTTGCCGAAGTTGCCCTCATGACGGGGATCCACGTCCCCATCTTTCACCCGCGACGATTGAAAAGTAAATGGCCTGAGGAGTTAGTGCGGTAAACTGGCCGGCGGTGTACTATAGCCGACGAAGCTTCCGGCCTAAGCCATGCATTATGAGGATTGGCCCAAGATATTTTGTACTGCATCACACACGATTCATGAACATGAACTGTTTGTGAAAGACTTGATTTTCAAAATGTTTTTAAAACAAAAAATGAGGTTAATTCGACAAAGGACGATGTTTGGATTGCAATAAAATTTATCTATAGTGAACACTGACCAATAGCTGTGTCGTGGTAAAATATGGAATTATTTAGGGTCCGTTTGGCATTTTTATACGTTAATTGAGTTTTCTAGACATTTAGTGTATAATTCAAATTTGAACTATCGTCCCAATTTCCGGTGCATCAAAATGGGATGAAAAAAATCATATTAGTGTCCATGGCTTCATCTTTAGGTCACGGGCAAGAAATGGGAATGAATTTCAAACATCTCGACATCTTGGCTCGGCCACAAACGTTGAGAAACTTGGTTTTTAAATTACAGTAAATCCAAAATGCGTCAGAAATTCTAAAAACTTGGCATGTTGTCATGACATGGCACATATGTGCCATGGTAAAAATATTGTCCAACTTGGTACAATTTTAGGCACAAGTCCCAAGCGGTAAAAGTAAAGGTTTACTCCCCCTCCACTAACAATCACACTCCACGGCGAGCCGCATCCACGGGTACCGTCCAAACCAACAACATTCCTGGGGGAGTTTTGTTTAATTATTATTTTTATTTTTGATTTCGGGACTGGGAATCCCTATTACCGCCCCTCTCGTGTAAGGACAAGTGAATAAACACTCATCATGAGAATAACCCGCTTAGCAAGGAAGATAGTGACCGACCCCTGTTGCTTCATGAGCGGTCCAGGCACACAAAACAGATGTTTATTTGAATTTTTAGAGGTGGCACATGCAAATTTACTTTGGAACGGCAGGGTAATACCGCATATAGGTAGATATGGTGGACTCATCTGGCATAACTTGGTTTAAGGGTTTTGATGCACAAGCAGTATTTCCGCTTAGTACAGGCGAAGGCTGGCAATTAGATTGAGAAGCGGCCAGCTAGAGAGCGAAGACGGTCATGAACATGCATTACATATAATCAACATTGAATACTAGCATGAGTAGGATATGGACACCATGAACATAAATATCATGAAGGCTATGTTTGTTTTGATTCAACTACATGTGTGAACATGTGCCAGGTCAAGCCACTTGAAACATTCAGAGGAGGATACCATATCATCATACCGCATCACAACCATTTTAATGCATGTTGACACCCAAGATAAATCATTATCCACTCCTAGCTACTTAAGCATGGCATGAACAACTATAATCTCTAATGGTCATTGCAAACATGTTTGATCATAATGAGCTGAATCAAGGGATACTAGGTTAAACATATTTACAAAAATAAAAACAAGTTGAGTTCATACCCGCTTTTCTCTGCCACAGTCAATTCATCAAATGTCGTCATTATTGCCTTTCACATGCACGACCGAACGATAAGAAGATAATAATAGTGCAAGAGTGATGTGGACTAAGCTGGAATCTGCAAAAATTTTATTCAAAAGGAGAAGACAAAGTAACATGGGCTCTTTGTTAGATAAACGATAATGCAGATGAGAACCACTCAACGATTTCATTATGGTCTTCTCCTTGGTACGACTCAAGTAAACAGAAAAGAATTTCAGAGAAACACACTGAAATATTTTTGGAGTTTTTGGTTTTTCATGAAGAAATCAATTTAAAGAAGAAAAACAAAAACGAGAAAAACTATTTACACGGGAAAGCTCCCAACAAGTAAAAGAAGAAGTGAGAAATCTTTTTGGGTTTTCTTTTGATGCTACAATTAAACTAAGCTAGAAAGAAAAACTAAAAAGAAGTAGGAAATATTTTTGGGTTTTCTCAAAGTTTCTCAAACACACAAGAATAAAGCGAGAAAACAAATCAAGCATGGATAATACAATGAAAAAGTATGAACACCGACAACTGGAATGAAATGTGTGAACATGAATGTAATGTCGGTGGAAATACGTACTCCCCCAAGCTTAGGCTTTTGGCCTAGCTTGGTAATCACCATCCGTAGTAGCCATCCGGTCCCAAGTCGTAGTGAGGCGGAGGCGACACCTGAGCATCCCACCCCTGGGGCTCCTCCTCGGCGGCTGCTAGGTTGTTCCGGTAAGCTGTAATGTCATCTGGCATAATCATGTATCTTCTCCTGGTAATAGGATCAAACAAAGCAGCTGCAGGAAACGGAATAACATCACGTGTTTCTTAGCTAAATACTAAGTTATAATGAATATCACGTGGAGACTCAGTTACATCAAGGAATTGGTGAGCCTGCAATGTCTTACGATCAAGGTAAACTCGGGATAAGAGATAATCATGGGGGCGAAATGGGATTCTAAAGTGGTCTGCTAAACGAGTAGCATAAATTCCACCATGTATCTTTCCCTTAGTTTTGTTAAGATGTAAGCGTCGAGCAATAATAGCTCCCATACTAAAGGTGTGATCATCATAAAGTGCACGACGTAAAATAGCAAGGTCAAGAGCACTGAGTGCGCCGACCTTCTCCCTAGCGGTTAAGCACTTAGTGATGACCAAAGCAAAATAATGCACTGAGGGAAACTGCAAACTAGTAGCAGTGGCGCTTGATACGTCTCCAACGTATCTATAATTTTTGATTGTTCCATGCTATTATATTATCTATTTTGGATGTTTTATATACATTAATATGCTATTTTATATTATTTTTGGGACTAACCTATTAATCTGAAGGAATATTAAATGGAGTCCAAACGGAATAAAATCTTCGGAATGATTTTTCTTGGACCAGAAGAAACCCAGTAGACTTGGAGACGAAGGCAGGAGACCTGCCGTGGAGTCACAAGCCACCAGGGCGCGCCCTAGGGGGGGGGGCGCCCCCTGGCTTGTGGCCCCACGGCAGCCCTCCTAACCCTATTCTTCGGCCTATAAATTCCCAAATATTCCCTGGATACCAAAAAGAGCCATGAAAATACTTTTCCGCCGCCGGAAGCCTCTGTTCCCGTGAGATCCAATCTTGGAGCATTTTCCGGTAATCTGTCGGAGGGGGATTCGATCACGGAGGGCATCTACATCAACTCCATTGCCCCTCCGATGATGCGTGCGTAGTTTACCACAGACCTTCGGGTCCATAGCTAGTAGCTACATGGCTTCTTCTCTCTCTTTGTTCTTCAATACCATGTTCTTCATGATCTTCATGGAGATCTATCCGATGTAATACTCTTTTGCGGTGTGTTTGTCGAGATCCGATGAATTGTGGGTTTATGATCAGCTTATCTATGAATATTATTTGAATCTTCTCTAAATTCTTATATGCATGATTTCATATCTTTGCAAGTCTCTTCGAGTTATTGGTTTGGTTTGGCCAACTAGATTGGTAATTCTTGCAATGGGAGAAGTGCTTAGTTTTGGGTTCAATCTTGCGGTGTCCTCACCCAGTGACAAAGTAGGGGTAGCGAGGCACGTATTTGTATTGTTGCCATCGAGGATAAAAAGATGGGGTTTTCATCATATTGCTTGAGTTTATCCCTCTACATCATGTCATCTTACCTAATGCGTTACTCTGTTCTTCATGAACTTAATACTCTAGATGCAGGCAGGAGTCGGTCGATGTGTGGAGTAATAGTAGTAGATGCAGAATCGTTTCGGTCTACTTGACACGGACGTGATGCCTATATGCATAATCATTGCCTTGGATATTGTCATAATTATTTGCTTTTCTATCAATTGCTCGACAGTAATTTGTTCACCCACCATATTATTTTCCTTCATGAGAGAAGCCTCTAGTGAAACCTATGGCCCCCGGGTCTATTTTCCATCTTGTATTTTCAGATCTATAAACCAAAAATACCTCGCTGCATTATTTTTACTTTTGTTTTACTTTACGTTCTAGCAATCTTTTATATCTATCTCTATCAGATCTCATCCTTGCAAATAACCGTGAAGGGATTGACAACCCCTTTTAGCGTTGTGTGCAAGAGTTTGATTGTTTGTGTAGGTGCGAAGATTGGGGACTTGCTTGTATCTCCTACTGGATTGATACCTTGGTTCTCAACAACTGAGGGAAATACTTATCTACTTTGCTGCATCACCCTTTCCTCTTCAAGGGAAAACCAACGCAAGCTCAAGAAGTAGCAGCGCTCGACATGCCTCTATCCTCACCCACGGTTAACGCGAGGAGAAAATCCTCAAACTCAGATGGCCTAGGTTCTGTCAAGTCCCCATCAGAAGGAATCAGGCATATGTTACAGAAGTCGGTTAACGACATTCTGTAAGTTTCAACATAAAGATTAAACTCCACTTCAGGAGGATTGTTTCTCCCTAGATAATTAAAGCTTTGCACAAAGGAATTCGTAAGGATGTGATATTGGTCACACTTAGCTATGAGGAACGCGGTTAACCCAGCATTTGCGACGAACTGAGCGAACTCTTGATGGAACCCGGCCTCCTCCATGAAGGCATCATGCGGCCATTCACACGGCCGCACCTCAACCTTTCTTGGGATGTGAAGGTCATTGTTCGATGATTCCCCAATGACTCCCTTGGCATTTTCCTTGGAGGAGAACTTCCTAAAGATTTGCATTTTATTCCTATAAAAATTCTAAAAAAATTTAGTCCACAAAATTTTTGTCAACAAAACTTTGTAAGATTGTTAGCAACTACTCCCAAGCATGCATAGAGGCCATATTGAGCATTCAAACTAGTTAGAACTCTAAGAATTCAACATGCAAGCTCATCTACAGTAGCACCAAGAGTAGCTAATTACTCTAAAAATAACCCACTAAAACAAAAACTAATTGGAGCAATGGAGGAGTCACATACCAAGAAGCAATCCCTCCAAACAGTTTCGGAAACGGAGCTTCGAGCAAAGAGATCGAAATCCGCGGGTTTGAGAGCAAGAACACGAAAATGGTGGTTGTGGTGATTTTTTTTCTGGAGGTAGGTGATGATGTGGGCTAAAGAGGTAAGTGAGGGGGGCCACGTGGGGGCCACAACCCACCAGGGCACGCCTGGGGGTGCTGGCACGCCCTGGTGTCTTGTGGGCACCAGGTGCGCCCCCCCCCCCTCTGGTGTTATTTGCACCAAAACTTCATAAATATTCAGAAAAAAATCGTGTTAAATTTTCAGGGTATTCTGAGAATTTTTATTTTGGGGTCATTTTTTTATTGCACGGAGAAAACAGAAAATAGGATAATCATGGCATTTTATTTTATTCAACTAACTAAAACAGAAAATAAAAGGTGGGAGCAGAGAGCTGTGCTTACAAGATTCCTCAACTTCATACCTCTCAAAAATGATCCATTAATAAGGTTGATCAAGTCTTATTAACAACCACTTCCGATTAGCATGAAACCGAAGAACTTTCGTAAAACACTAAGTTACCTCAATGGGAATGTGCATATCCCCAACAATAAGTATATCATATTTCTTTTTGGCAGTAGGTAGAGGTAGTTGAAAACTTCCAATAGTGATGGTCGGAGATTCTTCAATAACATTTATACCATTCACTTGGAATTGTTTGTTCGGAAAGTGCACCGTATGCTCATTACCATTAATATGAAAAGTGACTTTGCTTTTATTGCAATCAATAACAGCCCATGCAATATTCAAAAAGGGTCTACCAAGGATAATCGACATGTTGTCGTCCTCGGGCATCTCAAGAATAACAAAGTCCGTTAAGATAGTAACATTTGCAACAACAACGGGCACATCCTCACAAATACCGATAGGTATGGCCGTCGATTTGTAAGCCATTTGCAATGATATCTCAGTAGGTGTGAGTTTATTCAAATCAAGTCTTTTATATAAGGAGAAAGGCATAACACTAACACCGGCTCCCAAATCACACAAAGCAGTTTTGACATAGTTTCTCTTAATGGAGCAAGGTATAGTTGGTATTCTAGGATCTCCAAGTTTTTTAGGTACTCCATCCTTAAAATAATAATTAGCAAGCATGGTGGAGATTTCAGCTTCTGGTATCTTTCTTTTATTAGTGATGATGTCTTTCATATACTTTGCATAAGGGGCCATCTTCAAAATATCAGTTAAGCGGGTACGCAAAAAGACTAGCCTAATCATTTCAGCAAAGCGCTCAAATTCTTCATCATCCTTTTTCTTAGATGGCTTAGGTGGAAATGGCATGGGTTTCTGAACCCATGGCTCTCTTTCTTTACCATGTTTCCTAGCCACAAAGTCTCTTTTGTCATACCGTTTATTTTTAGGTTGTGGGTTATCAAGATCAGGAGCAGGCTCTATTTCAACATCATTATCTGGTTCTACATCATTACTAGGTTGAGCATCATTGTGAACATAATTATTATCATTTTCATTATCACTAGGTGAATGTTCACTACCAGATTGAGTTTCAGCATCAGAAATAGAGACATCATTATTATCAGAAGGTTTTTGTGTCTCAGGTTCACTAGAGATATGCAAAGTCCTATCATTTTTCTTTTTCTTTTTCTTCTTAGAAGGACTAGGTGCATCATGATTAATTTTCTGAGAGTCTTGTTCAGGATGACCCTCAGGATAAAGTGGTTCTTGGGTCATTCTACCTCCTCTAGTTACTACTCTAGCAGAAAATCATGCATATTATTATTCATTTCATCAAGCAAATCCTTTGAGACTTAGCAACTTGTTCTAACTGAGTTTGAACTATAGAGGCATGCTTTCCTACATCTCCAACATCATTACTGATTCTAAATAGCAAGTCACTCATACGAGCAATCGTATCAGAATTATATTTCAATTGTTTTAGAACATGGGCATTGAAATGATCTTGCTTCATAATATAGTTGTCAAACTCATATAAGCATTGACTAGGATGTTTATTGTGAGGGATGTCACTTTCATTGAACTTTAATGAAGAATTTACCTCTACCACCTGTGGAGGTGGTGGTGTGTCAAGGCCATGCATGTATCTCTTCAATAGGTGGCAAATTCTTAACATCCTCAGCTTTAATACCTTTTTCCTTCATAGATTTCTTTGCCTCTTGCATATCTTCAGGACTGAGAAATAAGATACCCCTCTTCTTCGGAGTGGGTTTAGGCGGTGGTTCAGGAAGAGTCCAATCATCATAATTCTTCAATATGTTTTTCAATAATTCCTCAGCTTGTTCAACCAATCGTTCCCTGAAAACACAACCAGCACAACTATCTAGGAAGTCCCTAGAACCATCAGTTAGTCCATTATAGAAGATATCAAGTATTTCATTTTTCTTGAGAGGATGATCAGGCAAAGCATTAAGCAACTGGAGAAGCCTCCCCCAAGCTTGTGGGAGACTCTCTTCTTCAGTTTGCACAAAGTTAAATATTTCCTATAAGGCAGCTTGTTTCTTATGAGCAGGAAAATATTTTTCAGAGACGTAGTAGATCATATCCTGGGGACTACGCACACAACCAGGAGCAAGAGTGTTGTACCATGTCTTAGCATCACCCTTTAATGAGAACGGAAACAACTTAAGGATATAATAGTAGCGAATCTTCTCATCATGAGCAAAGAGGGTGGCTATATCATTCAGCTTAGTAAGGTGTGCTACTACAGTTTCAGTTTCATAGCCATGGAAAGGATCAGATTCAACCAAAGTAATTAACTCTGGGTCGATAGAGAATTCATAATCCTTGTCAGTAATAAGGATAGGTGAAGTAGCAAACTTAGGATCACATTTCATTCTAGCATTCAAAGTCTTTTCCTTATACTTGCATAGTAATTTCTTAAGATCGTCTCTATCCTTGCAAGAAAGAATTTCTCTACTTATCTCCTCGTCCATAACATAACCTTCAGGTATCTTAGGCATTTCAAACTTAGGAGAGCTAGGACTAATAGGAGTTTCATAATTATCATCAGTTTCATAAGCTTCGTCAGTTTTAGCAATTTCAGCAGTTTCATTCTCTTTAGCTCTAGCAATTTGTTCATCAAGAAATTCTCCTAGTGGCACATTATCATCAAGCATGGTACTAGCATCATCAATAGCATAATTCATAGTAGAGGTAGCATCATCAATAACTTGCGACATATCAAGATTACTAGCATGTGGTGGTGTTGCAAGCTTACTCCAAACAGAAGGTAAATCAAGTGCAGAGTGTGATGGCAGTTCCTTACCTCCCCTGGTAGTAGAGGGAAAAATCTTGGTCTTAGTATCCTTCTGATTCTTCATAGTGATAGATTGATATAAATCCCAAGTGACTCAACAAATATTGCTATGCTCCCCGGCAACGGCGCCAGAAAAAGGTCTTGATAACCCACAAGTATAGGGGATCGCAACAGTTTTCGAGGGTAGAGTATTCAACCCAAATTTATAGATTCGACATAAGGGGAGACAAAGAATACTTGAGAGTATTAGCAGTTGAGTTGTCAATTCAACCACACCTCGAGATTAAATATCTGCAGCAAAGTGATCAGTAGCACAGTAATATGATAGTTTGGTAGCAGTAGTGACGGCAACAGTAGTGGTAACAGTAGTAGCAGTAGTAGTAACTTAGCAAGAATAATAAGTGACAAAGGTTGTAGGCACTGGATCGGTATCTCATTGGATGATATTCGTCATGTAACAGTCATAACCTAGGGCGATACAGAACTAGCTCAGTTCATCAATGTAATGTAGGCATGTATTCCGTAAATAGTCATACGTGCTTATGGAAAAGAACTTGCATGACATCTTTTGTCCTACACTCCCGTGGCAGCAGGGTCCATAAGGAAACTAAGCGATATTAAGGCCTCCTTTTAATAGAGAACCGGAACAAAGCATTAACACATGGTGAATACATGAACTCCTCAAACTACGGTTTTCGCTAGGTCCAAATTCGTCAAAGCGACCGACTCTTTCAACCGCTCAGACATCCATCCCTGCGCTCGCCCGCCCTATCTATCTGCGCTTTCATTAAAAGATTTATTAGATAATCGAAAACAGAGGATCTTGAGTACTATTCGAAATTCAGAAGGATAACGAACTTGCTGAAGGAGGAGATGATCTTAAGATAGTTTTCCGTTAATGGGGAGAGAGAAAAAGGAAAATGTCCCGAAGAAGCCCAACGAGAAACTAAGAATCCTGTTATAGAGCTTTTTGGGGCATGGGGAAAGCTTTTAAGAAGCAGTATGTGACAGGAGATAACCGATTAATAACTCGTACTTGACGTTGGTTTCGGTTCGATCAACTATCCTTTTTGAAGCGGATAGTTCACAGTGCTCATTCTCAAAAAAATGGAAGAAGATTCGTTCTCCTACCCATTTCTAAGTTAAGCAAGAGATAACTCATAATTTGATATGCACTCGCACTCGCATCTTGGGTCACTGGAACCTGATGATAATTACTCACTCCTTCATCCTTTTTTTTCTTCTGAATCTTTCTATTCAGAATTCAGTTAACGACGAGATTTAGCTCCTGGACTCTTGTTTAGCTTGTTAGAGGGAATGATCCGCCCGGGGATCCGGGTTTTTTCCTTCCTACGATGAAGGTGCCTTAAACCGAATGAATATCTCAGGGGACAGGCCCTGAAGCGAAGGACAGGAACGAGCGGAATCAATGTGTTCCAATTTCTGGCCTTGCACCGACCATCCAACGGACCATGGACTAAACGGCCACTGCCTGAAAGGACTATGCTATGTCCAGGGGACCGCCGCCCTCCACAAGGTACATCTTGCGCCTATGGGCCGCTATAACTATCCAAGAAGACACTCGAAAAAGGAAGGATAAACAAACCTACCCGGTGGACTGCCGAGCTACAAGTCCTACGACACAGGAGCGGGATTCTCTAAAAAGCCAAGGTCTTGGGTGGCCAAGAGGGCCCACTTGGAGACCATCTTTTACTGTGAAGTCATCCATCCAGACATACTTCTTAGGTTAAACAACTTATTGTTCTTGGAATGCTGATTTCCATGGATTTCTTCTTGGCATATCCCCCCTGATTTGATGACCTGGCTAAAACACCTGCGTATACTAGAAAAGCAAAATAACCGTACACATACGACTTAGAATTCTCATCAGAAAATGGTATTACTACTTCAACCAACTTGTTTATGATTTCACGTTTCAAAAGGGATTTCAAACCAAGACCGCTATGTGAGAATCGCTGAATAACGTCAAAAGTATCCCTTAAGTAAATATTATCGATAAAAAACAAACCTAGCGAATCATTTATTTCTTTAAACTTATCAAATATATACATACATTTATATTGTCGCCAGCCTACCTGAGCGTGGAACAAATATTTTATATATACATATTCCATAACTAGAGTTCCATAATTGTGAAACGTGGTATATGGTCGTACGCTAACTCCTATTTGAAAGTCGTGTGGCTCTCTAACAAACATGGAAAACAAACCTATCCTCGGCATCCAACTGTTATAAAAGAATGGAAGCACAATTGTTGTTGGACCTATAAACCCTATTATTTTGGCAATAAAACCATTTAGACCTCTTTGATCTAAATTGGTAAATGTTTTTCGATTTTTCACAAATCTATCAATAGGTGAATTAAAGTAGGAAGTCCAACCACTGTCACTGTGAAGTATCCCAAATATTGTCACTATGGGGTTGACGGATCATAACACGTAATAGGTGCATATGACTAGGCAAGATCGGATCAAGAACATGGATATAGAGATGATAACATAAACAGTTCAGATCTTAAATCATGGCATTCGGGCCCTAGTGACAAGCATTAGGCATAGCAAAGTCATAGCAACATCAATCTCAGAACATAATGGATACTAGTGATCAAGCCCTAACAAAACTAACTCGATTACATGATGAATCTCATCCAACTCCTCACCGACCAGCAAGCCTACAAAGGAATTACTCACTCCCGGTGGGGAGCATCATGGAATTGGTGATGGAGAAAGGTTGGTGATGATGAAGACCGAAGATTCCCCTCTCCGGAGCCCCAAACGGGCTCCAGATCTGGCCTCCCGATGAAGAACAAGAGGTGGCGGCGGCTGATACGTCCATTTTGCATCGTGCTTTTATATTGATATTTATTGCATTATGGGCTGTTATTACACATTATGGTACAATACTTATGCCTTTTCTCTCTTATTTTACAAGGTTTACATGAAGAGGGAGAATGCCGGCAGCTGGAATTCTGGACTGGAAAAGGAGCAAATATGAGAGACCTATTCTGCACAACTCCAAAAGTCCTGAAAAGAAATACCAGAGGGGACCCACCAGGAGGTCACAAGCCAGGGGGGCGCGCCCTACCCCCCTCGGCGCGCCCCTGTGGCTTGTCGGCCCCCTGGCAGGCCTCCGGTGCCCATCTTCTTCTATATGAAGGGTTTTGACCTGGAAAAAATCAGAAGAGAGCTTTCGGGACGAAGCGCCGCCGTCTCGAGGCGGAACTTGAGCAGAATCAATCTAGGGCTCCGGCGGAGCTGTTCTGCTGGGGAAACTTCCCTCCCGGAGGGGGAAATCGAAGCCATCATCATCACCAACGATCCTCTCATCGAGAGGGGGTCAATCTCCATCAACATCTTCACCAGCACCATCTCCTCTCCAAACCCTAGTTCATCTCTTGTATCCGATCTTTGTCTCAAAACCTCAGATTGGTACCTGTGGGTTGCTAGTAGTGTTGATTACTCCTTGTAGTTGATGCTAGTTGGTTTACTTGGTGGAAGATCATATGTTCAGATCCTTAATGATAATTAATACTCCTCTGATTATGAACATGAATATGCTTTGTGAGTAGTTACATTTGTTCCTGAGGACATGGGATAAGTCTTGTTATAAGTAATCATGTGAATTTGGTATTCGTTCGATATTTTGATGAGATGTATGTTGTCTCTCCTCTAGTGGTGTTATGTGAACGTCGACTACATGACACTTCACCATTATTTGGGCCTAGAGGAAGGTATTGGGAAGTAATAAGTAGATGATGGGTTGCTAGAGTGACAGAAGCTTAAACCCTAGTTTATGCGTTGCTTCGTAAGGGGCTGATTTGGATCCATATGTTTCATGCTATGGTTAAATTTATCTTAATTCTTCTTTTGTAGTTGCGGATGCTTGCGAGAGAGGTTAATCATAAGTGGGAGGCTTGTCCAAGTAAGGACAGCACCCAATCACCGGTCCACCCACATATCAAATTATCAAAGTAACGAATGCGAATCATATGAGCATGATGAAAACTAGCTTGACGGAAATTCCCATGTGTCCTCGGGAGCGCTTTGCTTTATATAAGAGTTTGTCCAGGCCTGTCCTTTGCTACAAAAAGGATTGGGCCACCTTGCTGCACCTTTGTTACATTTGTTACTTGCTATCCGTTATGAATTATCTTATCACAAAACTATCTGTTACCGATAATTTCAGTGCTTGCAGAGAATACCTTACTGAAAACCGCTTGTCATTTCCTTCTGCTCCTCGTTGGGTTCGACACTCTTACTTATCGAAAGGACTACGATAGATCCCCTATACTTGTGGGTCATCAAGACTCTTTTCTGGCGCCGTTGTCGGGGAGTGAAGCGCCTTTGGTGAGTGGAACTTGGTAAGGAAAAATTTATATAGTGTGCTGAAATTTACTGTCACTTGTTACCATGGAAAATAATCCTTTGAGGGGCTTGTTCGGGGTATCTTCACCCCGACCGGAAGCACAGAGAGATGCTCCTCAACCTGCTGCACCTATTGAAAATATTTATTATGAAATTCCTTCGGGTATGATAGAGAAATTGCTAGCTAATCCTTATGCAGGAGATGGAACACTACATCCTGATTTGCATCTAATCTATGTGGATGAAGTTTGTGGATTATTTAAGCTTGCAGGTTTGCCCGAGGATGATGTCAAGAAGAAGGTCTTTCCTTTGTCTTTGAAGGAGAAGGCATTGACATGGTACATGCTATGTGATGATATTGGATCATGGAACTACAACCGATTGAAATTGGAATTTCATCAGAAGTTTTATCCTATGCATCTGGTTCATCGTGATCGGAATTATACTTATAATTTTCGGGCCTCGTGAAGGAGAAAGAATCGCTTAATCTTGGGGGAGGCTTAAGTCAATGTTATATTCATGCCCCAATCATGAGCTCCCAAGAGAAATGATTATTCAGAATTTTTATGCTCGGCTTTCTCGTAATGATCAATCCATGCTCGATACTTCTTGTACTGGTTCCTTTATGAAGAAAGATATTGAATTCAAATGGGACTTATTGGAAAGAATTAAACGCAACTCTGAAGATTGGGAACTCGACGAAGGTAAGGAGTCAGGTATAAACCTTAAGTTTGATTGTGTTAAATCCTTTATAGACACCGATGCTTTTCGTGAATTTAGCACTAAATATGGACTTGACTCTGAGATAGTAGCTTCTTTATGTGAATCTTTTGTTGCTCATGTTGATCTCCCTAAGGAGAAGTGGTTTAAATATCATCCTCCCATTGAAGTGAAAATAGTTGAACCTATTAAAGTTGAAGAAGAAACTATTATTTATAATGTTGATCCTATTATTCCTATTGCTTATATTGAGAAACCACCCTTCCCTGTTAGAATAAAGTAACATGCTAAAGCTTCAACTGTGGTTCGTAAGAGTTATACTAGAACACCTACGCCCCCCTGAACAAATCAAAGTTGAACCTAGTATTGCTATGGTTAAAGATCTCTTGGTTGATAATATTGATGGGCATGTTATTCATTTCTGTGATGAAGCTGCTAGAATTGCTAGACCTAATACTAAAGATAAACATAGACCTATTGTTGGCATGCCTGTTGTTTCTGTTAAAATAGAAGATCATTGTTATCATGGCTTGTGTGATGTGGGTGCTAGTGTGAGTGCAATTCCCTTCACCTTATATCAAGAAATTATGAATGATATTGCACCAGCTGAATTAGAGGAAATTGATGTTACCATTAAGCTTGCTAATTGAGATACTATAGCACCAGTTGGGATTGTTAGAGATGTTGAAGTCTTGTGTGGGAAAATAAAGTATCCTACTGATTTTTTTGTTCTTGGTTCCCCACAAGATGATTTTTGTCCCATTATATTTGGTAGACCTTTCTTGAATACTGTTAATGCTAGGATAGATTGTGAGAAAGAAAGTGTTACAGTAAGTTTTGGGGATGTGTCTCATGAGTTCAATTTCTCTAAATTTCATAGACAACCCCATGACAAAGAATTGCCTAGTAAAGATGAAATTGTTGGTCTTGCTTCAATTGCTGTGCCTCCTACTGATCCCTTATAACAATATTTGCTAGACCATGAAAACGATATGCATATGAATGAAAGGAATGAAATAGATAAGATTTTCTTTGATCAGCAGCCTATTTTGAAACACAACGTGCCTGTTGAAATACTTGGGGATCCTCCTCCACCCAAGGGTGATCCCGTGTTTGAGCTTAAACAATTACCAGATACTCTGAAATATGCTTATCTTGATGAAAAGGAGATATATCCTGTTATTATTAGTGCTAACCTTTCAGAGCATGAAGAAAAGAGATTATTGAAAACTCTGAGGAAGCACCGTGCTGCTATTGGATATACTCTTGATGATCTTAAGGGCATTAGTCCCACTCTGTGTCAGCATAAAATTAATATGGATCCTGATGCTAAACCAGTTGTTGATCACCAACGACGGTTAAATCCTAAAATGAAAGAAGTGGTAAGAAATCAAATACTAAAGCTTCTGGAGGCAGGTATAATTTATCCTATTGCTGATAGTAGATGGGTTAGTCCCGTTCATTGTGTTCCTAAGAAAGGAGGTATTACCGTTGTTCCTAATGATAAAAATGAATTGATCCCGCAAAGAATTGTTACAGGATATAGAATGGTAATTGATTTTACGAAATTAAATAAAGCTACTAGGAAAGATCATTACCCTCTACCTTTTATTGATCAAATGCTAGAAAGACTATCCAAACACACACCCTTTTGCTTTCTAGATGGTTATTCTGGCTTCTCTCAAATACCTGTGTCAAAAGAGGATCAAGAAAAGACAACTTTTACTTGTCCTTTCGGTACCTTTGCTTATAGACGTATGCCTTTTGGTTTATGCAATGCACCTGCTACCTTTCAATGATGTATGATGGCTATATTCTCTGACTTTTGTGAAAAGATTGTTGAGGTTTTCATGGATGATTTCTCCATTTACGGAACTTCTTTTGATGATTGCTTGAGCAACCTTGATCGAGTTTTGCAGAGATGTGAAGAAACTAATCTTGTCTTGAATTGGGATAAGTGCCACTTTATGGTTAATGAGGGCATTGTCTTGAGGCACAAAATCTCCGAAAGAGGTATTGAAGTTGATAAAGCTAAAGTTGATGCTATTGAAAAAATGTCGTGTCCTACGGATATCAGAGGTATAAGAAGTTTCCTTGTTCATGCTGGTTTCTATAGGAGGTTTATTAAATACTTCTCTAAGATTTCTAGGCCTCTCACTAATCTTTTGCAAAAAGATGTTCCATTCGTTTTTGATGATGATTGTGTAGAAGCATTTGAAATTCTTAAGAAAGCCTTGATTTCTGCACCTGTTGTTCAACCACCTGATTGGAACCTACCCTTTGAAATTATGTGTGATGCTAGTGATTATGC
This sequence comes from Elymus sibiricus, assembly GCA_039707655.1. NCBI lineage: Eukaryota > Viridiplantae > Streptophyta > Magnoliopsida > Poales > Poaceae > Elymus > Elymus sibiricus. Next base: position 117,367,626 of record CM077675.1, read on the forward strand.
CGTTGGTGCTGTTCTAGGACAAAGAGTTGATAAGAAATTAAATGTTATCCATTATGCTAGTAAAACTCTAGACAGTGCTCAAAGAAACTATGCTACCACTGAAAAGGAATTTTTAGCAGTTGTGTTTGCTTGTGATAAGTTCAGACCTTATATTGTTGATTCCAAAGTAACTGTTCACACTGATCATGCTGCTATTAAATATCTTATGGAAAATAAAGATGCTAAACCTAGACTTATTAGATGGGTTCTTCTGCTACAAGAATTTGATTTGCATATTATTGATAGAAAGGGTGCTGATAACCCCGTAGCAGACAACTTGTCTAGGTTAGAAAATGTTCTTGATGACCCACTACCTATTGATGATAGCTTTCCTGATGAACAATTAGCTGTCATAAATGCTTCGCGTAATGCTCCATGGTATGCTGATTATGCTAATTACATTGTTGCTAAATTTATACCACCTAGTTTCACATACCAACAAAAGAAAAAGTTCTTCTATGATTTAATACATTACTTTTGGGATGATCCACACCTTTATAAAGAAGGAGTAGATGGTGTTATTAGACGTTGTCTACCTGAGCATGAACAGGAACAGATCCTTCACAAGTGTCATTCCGAGGCCTACGAAGGACACCACGCTGGAGATAGAACTGCACATAAGGTACTACAATCTGGTTTTTATTGGCCTACTCTCTTCAAGGATGCTCGTAAGTTTGTCTTGTCTTGTGATGAATGTCAAAGAATTGGTAATATTAGTAGACGTCAGGAAATGCCTATGAATTACTCACTTGTTATTGAACCATTTGATGTTTGGGGTTTTGATTATATGGGACCTTTTCCAAAGTCCAACGGGTATACTCATATTCTAGTTGCTGTTGATTATGTTACTAAGTGGGTAGAAGCTATTCCAACTAGTAGTGCTGATCATAACACTTCTATTAAAATGCTTAAAGAAGTTATTTTCCCTAGATTTGGAGTCCCTAGATATTTAATGATTGGTGGTGGTTCACACTTTATTCATGGTGCCTTCCGTAAATTGCTTACTAAGTATGATGTTAATCATATAATTGCATCTCCTTATCATCCTCAGTCTAGTGGTCAAGTAGAATTGAGCAATAGAGAAATTAAATTGATCTTGCAGAAGACTGTTAATAGATCCAGAAAGAATTGGTCTAAGAAACTTGATGATGCATTATGGGCTTATAGAACTGCTTACAAAAACCCTATGGGTATGTCTCCGTATAAAATGGTTTATGGTAAAGCATGTCACCTACCTCTAGAACTAGAACATAAAGCTTATTAGGCAATTAAAGAGCTCAACTATGATTTCAAACTTGCTGGTGAGAAGAGGTTATTTGACATTAGCTCACTTGATGAATGGAGAACCCAGGCCTATGAGAATGCCAAGTTGTTTAAAGAAAAAGTTAAGAGATGGCATGATAAAAGGATACAAAAGCGTGAATTCAATGTAGGTGATCATGTCTTGCTATACAATTCTCGTTTAAGATTTTTTGCAGGAAAACTCCTCTCTAAATGGGAAGGGCCTTACATTATCGAGGAAGTATATCATTCCGGTGCCATCAAGATCAACAATGCCGAAGGCACAAATCCTAAGGTGGTAAACAGGCAAAGAATCAAACATTATATCTCAGGTACTCCCATAAATGTTGAAACCAATATTATCAATACCATGACTCCGGAGGAGTACATTAGGGAGACCTACCAGAACGTTTCAGACTCCGAAAAGGAATAGGTATGTGCTACGGTAAGCAAACCGATTCCAAAACTTTTCCAATAGCAATTTTTATCCGTTTTGGAATTTTTAATAAATTAGGAAAATTTAAAGTAGTCCGAAGAGTGCACGAGGAGGCGACAAGCCAGGGGGCACGCCCTACCCCCCTGGGCGCGCCCCTGTGGCTTGTGGCCACCCCGTGCACCCTCCGGACTCCGTTTTCTTGTGGTATACTCCTTCAGGTCGGTAAAAATTCATTATATAATCTCTCGAAGGTTTTGACCTTCGTATCACGACAATACCTCATGTTTTCGTTTTGAGTTGTTTCTGCAGCAGATTAAGGGAAATATGTCGTCCCAAGATTCCGATGGGGAGAGATATGTATCGCATTATCTTCCCAATCCCAAGCTCTATGGGGACTTAGATCCTTATGGATTATTCTCGGAGGAGGAACAAGAAGGCAAGTATGAGGAAGAAAGCTCGGATGAAGAGGAGATCCCCCTGCCTCGATGAGGAGATAGGCACGTGGAGTTCAGGAAATCGAGCCTCCCAAACACAAGGAGAAAACCCAAGGTTCTATTTATCCCTTCTCGTTTCCTGCAGGAGAGCAAGCAAGAATTATGTCAAAGGATATTGAAGCTCGAGCAGGAAGTAGATGACCTGAGGGAACAGAATTTTATGCTTAAGAGGAAACTAGACAAGCTTCCAACCTCATCAACAACTCCAACATCACCACCTCCGAAGAAAGGCGACTAAACACATGGGTATGGGCACTCCCCTTGGCTTGTGCCAAGCTTGGGGGAGGTGCCCCGGTATCGCATCCCCATCACCTCTTTTACTTTTATCGTTTTTCTTAGTTCGATCCTTTTGGTTATATCTTGATCTAGAAGAATAAAGTCTTTAGTGTGATCTAGTTTTGAATTTTGCTTTTTGTTCCCCTTATGTAAGCAAGTCCAAGAGTTTACAATAAAAGGTAGTTTTGAGTTGAGGGCTTTGCCTGCTTGCTATGATCTTGAGAAAAACAAATAGAAAGGAGTATAAAATAAAAGCAAAAAGTATATATGATGATCTTATGGGGGGTGATGACTTCACATATAAGAAGTATGTCAATTGAAATTTGTTGTGAGTTGACAAACATAGCGATTGGTCATTGTTGCAATTAAAAGGAAGTAATAAAGAAAGAGAGGTTCACATATAAATATATTATCTTGGATATCTTTTATGATTGTGAGCACTCATTAAAATATTATATGCTAAGAAGTTGATGTTGGACAAGGAAGACAACATAATGGAGTGTCCAGGTAAATAGTAGGGAGGCAAAACTATAAGCCCCTATCTTTCTCTGTGTCCAATTGAAGCTTTGGCCTCATAGGTACCGCGTGAGTGTTAGCAATTATGAAAGACTAAAAGATGATTGAGTATGTGGATTTGATTTACAAGCTCTTATATTGACTCTTTCCGACGTTATGATAAATTGGAATTGCTTCAATGACTAAGATCATAGTTTGTTGCTTCTCAATAGAGTTCTTGATTCATACTTTACCTTGTGAATGAGTTGTTACTTTGGCATAAGAAATCATATGTCAATATATGTTGATGTTCTAAAGATGACCATGATGCCTTCATGTCCGTATTTTATTTTATCGACACCTCTATCTCTAAACATGTGGACATATTTATCGATTTTAGCTTTCGCTTGAGGACAAGCGAGGTCTAAGCTTGGGGGAGTTGATACGTCCATTTTGCATCATGCTTTTATATTGATATTTATTGCATTATGGGCTGTTATTACACATTATGGTACAATACTTATGCCTTTTCTCTCTTATTTTACAAGGTTTACATGAAGAGGGAGAATGCCGGCAACTGGAATTCTGGACTGGAAAAGGAGCAAATATGAGAGACCTATTCTGCACAACTCCAAAAGTCCTGAAAAGTTACGTAGAATTATTTTGGAATATATAAAAATTATTGGGCGAAAGAAATACTAGAGGGGACCCACCAGGAGGTCACAAGCCAGGGGGCGCGCCCTACCCCTGGCAGGCCTCCGGTGCCCATCTTCTGCTATATGGAGGGTTTTGACCTGGAAAAAATCATTAGAGAGCTTTCGGGACGAAGCGCCGCCGTCTCGAGGCGGAACTTGAGCAGAACCAATCTAGGGCTCTGGCGGAGCTGTTCTGCTGGGGAAACTTCCCTCCCGGAGGGGGAAATCGAAGCCATCGTCATCACCAACGATCCTCTCATCGAGAGGGGGTCAATCTCCATCAACATCTTCACCAGCACCATCTCCTCTCCAAACCCTAGTTCATCTCTTGTATCCGATCTTTGTCTCAAAACCTCAGATTGGTACCTGTGGGTTGCTAGTAGTGTTGATTACTCCTTGTAGTTGATGCTAGTTGGTTTAATTGGTGGAAGATCATATGTTCAGATCCTTAATGATAATTAATACTCCTCTGATTATGAACATGAATATGCTTTGTGAGTAGTTATGTTTGTTCCTGAGGACATGGGATAAGTCTTGTTATAAGTAATCATGTGAATTTGGTATTCGTTCGATATTTTGATGAGATGTATGTTGTCTCTCCTCTAGTGGTGTTATGTGAACGTCGACTACATGACACTTCACCATTATTTGGGCCTAGAGGAAGGCATTGGGAAGTAATAAGTAGATGATGGGTTGCTAGAGTGACAGAAGCTTAAACCCTAGTTTATGCGTTGCTTCGTAAGGGGCTGATTTGGATCCATATGTTTCATGCTATGGTTAGATTTATCTTAATTCTTCTTTTGTAGTTGCGGATGGTTGCGAGAGAGGTTAATCATAAGTGGGAGGCTTGTCCAAGTAAGGACAGCACCCAAGCACCGGTCCACCCACATATCAAATTATCAAAGTAACGAACGCGAATCATATGAGCATGATGAAAACTAGCTTGACGGAAATTCCCATGTGTCCTCGGGAGTGCTTTGCTTTATATAAGAGTTTGTCCAGGCCTGTCCTGTGCTACAAAAAGGATTGGGCCACCTTGCTGCACCTTTGTTACATTTATTACTTGCTATCCATTACGAATTATCTTATCACAAAACTATCTGTTACCGATAATTTCAGTGCTTGCAGAGAATACCTTACTGAAAACCGCTTGTCATTTCCTTCTGCTCCTCGTTGGGTTCGACACTCTTACTTATCGAAAGGACTACGATAGATCCCCTATACTTGTGGGTCATCAGCGGCTCCGTCTCGTGAAACACGATAATTCTTTCTCCCTGATTTTTTCCTCCAAATTTAGGAATTTATAGTGGCGGAGTTAGGGCAAGTGGGGCCACGAGGTGGGCACAACCCACCAGGGCGCGCCGGGAGGGGGCTGGCGCGCCCTGGTGTATCGTGCCCAGCCTGGGCCCCCTCTCCGGTGGTTTTTGGCTCCAGTATTTTTTATATTTTCCAAAATAAATCTCCAAAAAAATTCGTTCCATTCCGAGAACTTTTATTTCTGCACAAAAACAACACCATGGTAGTTCTGCTGAAAACAGGGTCAGTTCGGGTTAGTTCCATTCAAATCATGCAAATTAGAGTCCAAAACAAGGGCAAAAGAGTGAGGAAAAGTAGATGCGTTGGAGACGTATCAAGCTCCTCACAAACCGGAGCTTCTCACGGGAAGCTTTGTTGTTTCGATATGGAATGTGTCACCTTACGTGGGCGAATCGACATCCGCTGGCTCTTCTCGTCTTGAACTATTTCTATAGGCAACATATACCAAATTGAGAGTGTCGTGCCAAAATATGAAATTATACATGGTTCGTTTGGACTTTTTATACATTAATTGACTTTTATATGCATTATTTAATATGCATAATTCAAATTTGAACTACAATCACAAGGTCCGGTGCATCAAAATTGTTTGAAAACCATATTAGTGTGCATGCATCTTTAGGTCCCATGCAAGATATGGGAATGAATTTCAAACATCTCGGGGTCTTAGCTCGGCCACCGAAACATTGAGAAACTCGGGTTTTAAATCATGTAAATCAAAAACTCATCAGAAGGTTCATGAAACTTGGCATGGTGTCATGAACATGGCACATAAAGGCGTCATAGCATTTTGAGACTCGTTTTTGAATATATATTTTTAGAGCCAACATTGAGAATATTACATTAAATTATAGTAAATCTGGAACTCACACAAAATTCAATAAATTGGGCATGGCGTCATGATATAGTACAAATATGTTGTGGTATTTTTCGTGACCACTTTGGGAAAAGGCGGACACATTAATAGCGAACAAAAGCTTTTTGGAACAAAGAACTGTCAAGTTTCCACGCAAACGGTTGCATTATTTTCAAACCGTGGGCGTTCTACTGCCCTTACGTGCTGCCAAGCGTCTCACTCTTTTATTGGCTAGGGCTTAGGAGGTGACGTGCGAGCAACTGCTTGAGTTGACACGAGGCGTGCGAGCTGGCCTCCGCTGCGCAGGATCACCAGGAGGCGTGCGGGCAGTACGCCGGTGGCTCACCGGGAAGCGAGCCCTTTGACCTCCGTATGCGCCCTCCTTGCTTCCAACATGCCCATCAATGACGCCCGAGCCGCTGTTTAATAGGCGGCTTTACTGCCCACTCACTCACAATCCTCTATATATCTTCGCCTCCCATTCCCATCATTCAGACCTCCACGACGACCTACACCATGGTGCACAAGGATCATATGCCACTACTCTTCCGGTTTGGTGAAGTTGACACCGAGCCGAAAGAGATAGAACATAAAGATGAATGGGACGCCATGGACATGGCCCTGGAAGAGCTGCATGCCGCAGCGGATGCTGCCCCAATGCACTCGCCAGCAACCATCCCCGCGCCCGCGCCAGCAACCATCCCTGTGGCATTGACGGGCTGGTCGCCGAGCATCATCGCAGCGCTGGAAACCGCGGGCGCCAGGGAGGTCCCCGCAGATCCGCGCGAGCTTGTGTACGTGCAAGCGCCAGCGCCTCCTCCTGCGCCCATGCTCGTGCGCGCCCCTACACATGCCACACCGGTCCCAGTGCGCGTGCCCGCACCCACGGCCCCCGACCCCGTGTGCGCGCCTGCACCCACCGCGCCCGTGCCCGTGCGCGCGCCTGCACCCCTCACGGGCCCCTCAACGGATTGGGCCACCGCCATCAACAGCTTCCTTGTAGCGCCGCTAGTCGCTGCCCCCCGGCCCCACGCCCGTCGATCATGTTACGCCCGACTCTTTGATTGTGAAGTCCATAACATTCTGGTCTCGTTTGAAGAACTGTACAACTGCGCCCCGGAGCACGAGAACACCGCCGTAGGACGCCGCCGCCACCGCAACTAGTTTTCTTTATATTGTATCTCGATTGTATGAATGTAAAGTCAAAGCTTGACTGAATGAAATATATGGTTTGATGAACTAAGTATTTATCTCTGAATTCACATAGCAAACAAAAAACCATCATTGTTTTCCCTGAATAAACACTCATCACAAACGGTTCAGGTTGAATACCCGTTTGCAGATCGACAACTATCTTTCCTTCGCTCGTAAGCCAAGTGAAAATATTGGCGCGAAGGATTGGTGCAATGCGTCATCGCAAACGTTTCTCTAATATGACCCGTGTGCCTAGTACAAACAATCCGGGAAGATTTGCATCTATCATATTGGGTAAATTGCCATGTGTCAAATCGGAAACATTGGTATCGATCGATCTAGTAACATTGGCATTTGTCAACATTGTAGCACTGGCATTTGTCAAATTTCGCAGGAACAAAATCACAATTAGGGTGTAATTTTGCTACTAAAATTCAGTAAACATGGATTTCATTCATACATTAAGCACTGTTCTTTGTACAATACAGTTCAACTCGACAGCTAAACCGAACAAACTTTTCCCCAATCGTTGCCAACCACGTACCGAAATAGCTAGTTCAACTATATATACTAGCTAATTTAAAGTACGTGGTACAGTTCAACCATATCTATAGTTAGATGAACTGAACAAAATAGCCATAATACTAGTACTACGGAGGGGCTTTGTACCACTTCCAGCAGAATCGAGCGCGCTCAGTAAGAGCAAGTGGAGGAGGAGCCTGCCGACGAGTTGGTGGAGTCGTGTCCGTTGCCTGCCAGTGCTGCCCTCCAGCACTCATGACACCCCTCCTCGAAGTGACGGGACTCGGCATGGATCTCCGCATTCCGTGTTGCCGCTGCGGCTTCTCCTGCGGCCACGACGTCGGTGAGCTTCTTCGCATGCGCGACCTGGTGCTCCACCTCCTTCTCTAGGAAGTAGATGTAACGCGGAAAGGGGTGCGACGCAGAAGCCCGGCGGCAGGCCTTTGGCGGCCTCCACCTCCTGCATTCGGGCCGCGGTGGCAGAGCGGGTGATGACCCCGCCGCCTGATGGCGGGGTCGTGGCAAAGACGGACGATGGTGGGGTGGCGGCCCGGGCGGCTGCCGGCATGTTGGCAGCCACGACGGCCACCGACAACAGCTGCCTTCGGGCAGCGGTGGTGGATCATGTAGCTGGTGGCGTGCGCACACCCACCAGGGATGCCACGTGTACTACACGCTTCAGAGGACTACCGCGCTGGCGCGATGAAGCCTCCCAGCTGGAGCTGTCCTCTTGCGGAGTGGCTGGGCGACGATGAACGGCCGGTGCCATTGGCGATTGGGGGAGAAGCAAACTAGACAAGCTACAGGGAGGGAGGGGATGAAGGCAATGTGGAGTCGCCGGCCGTGAGGGTTTATATAGAAGGCCGTCAAGCATTGGGGGTTTGGGTATTTCACCGAGCCGGGCGGGAAGCTAGAGCCATAGGACGGTCTTGTGCGCGGGAACCTACGCGGGAACGGGCTCATCGAGCGGACGCGTGGCCAAAAGTGGTGCCGAAGCGTGCACTGGAATCCTTGGGCGGCAACGCGGTGACAAGACGCGAGAGAGGAGGACGGGGTGATGCACAGGCACACGGGTCATAATAATAAATCGTCTGCGATATTAATACAGGCAAACGACACTTCCCAACGTAGCATCGGTAATGATTTCATCCATCGCTGACAATTTTTTGGCAGCAACCGTCTGCCCACAACCCACACAACTTCTCAGTATGAATCGTTTGGGTTATTATTGGTCTTCCCACACAATTCTGATGAACGAACTGTTTGTCTGGTATCACACACACCTTGTTATGGTAACTCGTTTGTGTTCTAGCTCGATCAACGCAAACAGTTTGTCCGAATGAACTGTATGCCGTACTTCATACACATATGTATTTTGAGAACCGTTTGTGTTATCTTGTCTAATCGCAAACAATTCATAAGCACCAACTGCATGCCCTGCATCACACACGCAACTATTTTCTGAATCGTATTTGATGGATCCACCATCGCACACAGTTCGTGTCATTAGCGACGGAGCTTGAACTATACCGTTTGCGATTCATGCATCGCACACAGTTTCGTCGAAGGGTCTCTGATTGATGTGTCATCTTTGGACCATCCTGCAGTAGTGAATGCATGGTACATAGAATTGAAAAAAGAAGTTTTGCTGCAATTGGATAGACTTGATAAACATTGTGAGCAATGTGGATTATCTACTGGAGATAGGATGGAGCAGATAGAACACAGAGCTCAATTATATACATTATTAAGTCAGGAGGAAGCCAAATGGAGGCAAAGGGAAAAAATTGATGAGATACTAGAACGGAATGGTAATACTAGATATTTTCATGCCAAAGCCAATGGGAGGCAGAGGGAAAATAAGATTAGCAGCTTGGAACAAGATGAGGGAAAAATTGAGGGGGATAAAAATCTGATGGATCATATTAGTAACTTCTATAAAAAATGGTTTGGACGTCCTAATGTATCTTGTATTTCTCTCAATATTGACAATCCAACAAATGTACCTCATAATGCCAGGAGAAAGTTAGTGGAAGATTTCGAAGAGATAAAAAATGTTGTTTTCAAAATGTCCCATAATAAATCTCCTGTCCTAGATGGTTTTAGTGCTGAGTTCGACCAACATTTCTGGGAATTGATAAAACATGATTTGAAGGCTATGTTTGATGATTTTCATAAAGGGGATTTGGATATAAAAATACTGAACTATGGGATTATTACCCTGATACCTAAAAGTAAAATGCTAATCAGTTCCAAAAATTTAGACCTATATGTTTGTTGGATGTCAGTTTTTTTACTATAGTGTTGATGAATAGAATTATTGGGGTTGTTGGGGAGGTTGTTTGTCCAGTGCAAACTACCTTTGTTAAAGACAAATATATTATAGAAGGTGTTCTTATCTTGCATGAAGCTTTGAATAATGTTCTTAAAAATAAACAAGATGCACTGTTGTTTAAAGTGGATTTTGAAGAAGCTTATGATAAAGTGAAATGGTCTTTTTTCAAATGTTAAAATTGAAACGTTTCCTTGATAAATGGATTGATTGGGTTATGGAGACCATCAGGGGTGGTAATGTTTGTATTGAAGTAAATGACATATGGGATTTTATTTCCTTACTCATAAAAGATTGAGGCAAGGAGATTCTCTAACTCCCCTAATTTTTTATATAGTTGCTGATGCTTTAGATATATTGACGGATAATGCTAAGAAAGCAGGACTAATTAACGTGATGTTGAATGATAACCCGAGTAGTGGTGTCAATATGCTGCAATATGCGGATGACGCCATCTTCTTGCTGCAAGATGACTTTGATAGTGCACACAATTTGAAATATATACTATGTCTATTTGAGTAGATGTCTTGCCTGAAAATCATCTTTCAAAAAAGTGAGCCTTTTCTGTTTGGTAAAGCTATCAAAAAAGGATGATTATTCTAGAATTTTTACCTTCCCTATTGGGGTTCTTCCTCTGAAATATCTAGGCTTGCTAGTTGGAGAAAAAAGGCTTAGAAATAAACACTGGAAACCTCGTGAAGATAGAATGGAGAAAAATGTGGGAATTGGCAGGGTAGGTTGGTGGCAACTGCAAGGAGGTTGACCTTGATACCTTCTTCTTTGAATGGGGTTCCTTACTTCATGATGTCCTTTTATGGACTGCCTGTGGGTATTAATAAGAGAATGGGATTTTTTAGAGCTAGATTGCTTTGGCAGGAATATGTAAACAAAAAAAGTATTATTTGGTTAAATGGGGTGATGTGTGTAGACCAAAATACATAGGGGGTCTGGGAATCAAAAACTTAGCTTTGATTAACAAAGCTTTACTTTGTAAATGGTGGTGGAATTTTTTTACTACACAAGGTCTCTAACATAGCCTGATCTGGAACAAATACTAGAGAAATGGTTGTTTGTGTGGGATAAAACATAGACATGGAGATTCTTAGTTTTGTTCTGAGTTGTTGAGACATAAAGACTTTTTCTTTATTTATGTAAGTTTGTGTCGGAGAATGGAAAAAAATTCAGATTTTGAGAAGATTGGTGGATCGACCCAAAATCTTTATAGAATAGTCTAGATTGTACTTTATTTGTTTTGACAAAAACAATTCTGTAGCATAGATCTTTGGTTAAGGGTTTGTCTGGTTCAGAAGAACCTTGCATGGTGAATCCTTGGAGCTATGGGATCATATAAAAAATTCTTGTGAATATGTAATTTTGAAGAATAAAAAAAATGTGATCAAATGGTCTTTTACTAAAAATGGGGTGTATATAGTTAAATCTTGCTATAGATTTATGATACAAAATGGCTACAAATACCCCCATAAGTTTCTGTGGAAGGTCAAAATGCCTCCACGTGTTAAGGTGTTCATGTGGTTGACTTTGAAAGATAGCATTCTTACCAAAGATAACTTGCTACGCATGGGATGGACTCGGGATAGAAAGTGCTCTCTCTCTCTCTCTCTAGGAGAGAGATGAAGATATTAATCATACGTTCTTTTCATTTCTCGATTGCTAAGCTTTTGTGGAATGTTATGAAATGTGCTTTCAACTTATTGGACATTCCTGATAGTGTGAAAGATATGTTTGATTCCTCAATCAAGAAATTTAATAAAAGTGATAGGGGATTAGTAGAAGTTCGTATTTCTGCTATCGGTTGGACTCTGTGGAAACTAAGAAATAGAATGGTTTTTGATAACAATAGCGTTACTGATCCTTGTGTTCCTGTTAACATGATCTTAAAATGGTTACATGAATGCAATGTTTTACAGACAAACCAAGCAAAAATAAGGAGAATGGCGGTGGGCGTAAGACAAGTTGAGCAGGTAGCGGAAGAATCCTTCAGGGTGGCGCACGGGTGGAGAGCTGGAACTTGAAGAATCGCAGGCTGAAGCTTCCACAGGCGTGTCAAATGCCGAAGCTTGTCTATTCTGGATGTTTCCCGGCTCAGTTATGTCTGCCTACCATCTCTTAGACTTTGTGCTCACCTTAAGAATTGTAGTTCTAGTCCTTGTGGTTTTGTATCTCTGGTTCTATGCTACTTTGTTGGAGTGTGCCTAGTCTGAGATCTTGTATGTTTGTCCTCTAGCTAGGTAGCCTATGATGTCTATTATTAGAGGTAGGTCCTTTGCGATCGCTGGGAGGGAGGGATAGCTCCTTTGTTTCCCATTGATTGTGCATAGTGGCCGCTTACGACCTTTTTCTTTTTTATTTTCTTAGTCTGTAATCAAAAAGACACTATGATTTCTGTTAAATGAAATCAGAGAGGGAGCTCTCTTTTATTAAAAATAGTAAAGAAGCCTGGGTAATCTAGCAAAAGTGAGTGAAGAGCGAGTGAAGCTATATCTGTAAGTGCATCTAGTGCCCCCTTAGTGGTTTTGGAGTATTGAAGACAAATGAGTTAAGGGACTAATGTGTTTGCGAGTATACACAGGAGATATAGTCCTTGAGGAGTTTGTTTTAACCGACAAAAGACGATCCCTAAAAATGTATTTCTTCAAGTAAAGACTTTGATGTTCTGCTTGAGGAAATTGAAGTGAAGATTTCCGTATGACTCTGAATATATTGAAGCGAGGATCTTGAAGCGTGAAGACTTTGTTTTCATAGTTTCTTTTCCCCTTTTTGAGTCATAGGAAAATATGTACTGTTAAAGGGGGTTGAGGTAATACTAAGGAAAATTTCCAAGTGGTGCTCATCTCAAAACATACACATACCCAATCCTTCGAGTGAAGCCTTTGGAAATCTCTTACAGTGCAATCAAATTCTTCAGTGACAGAGACGAAGTTCTTCTGGTCTTTGAGGAAATTGGTCTGGCTGAGGAGTTAGGATTTCACTAGTGCAAATTGCCTACCATGAGGAAATTGATAAGCCCTGAGGAATTTGAGAGTTCGAATTTCCGACCGTTGTTGTGCTTAGTGCGAGCTGTCCGAAGGATCTTATCCTGACCACGGTCATATCATTAGGGTCATTTATGTCTTATCATGTCGGGTTGCACCCTCTCAATAAATATCCGCCCCCACAACCACTAGCTGGTTGGCTGCTCCGAGAGAGATTGACAAGTGTCATTTAGAGCAACCCATCCTCCGACGATCTTGAGAGAATCATAAGTGAGGAAAAACCCAAAACACAAAAAGGCCCAAAAGTGATTGTGCATCACTAAAGAGATTGTCATGTGTTGAACTGACGTTTTTACCTTTGAAGATTTCGTGTCTTCCAGATGGTTAGGCGTCATGGTCTAGAGCATCCAAGAGGAAATTGTGGATTGCCGGGTGACCGAGTTGGTGAAGGTTTGGAAGTCTACCTTGAAGACTTACCACGAGTGATTGGGCGGAGTCTTTATGACTCTAGCCCAAGGATAATATGATAAGGAATGTGTGTCCTTTGGTTTAAATACCAAGATGCTCCAACTAGACGTACGACTGTCATGGCAGTTGGAACTGGTAGACCAAATCATTGTCTTCACCGAGCACCTGGTTCTATTTCTTCAACTCTTTCATTTCCTCAGTTAGTTGTTGATGAAATTGATCCTTACTGTTTGAAGACTTTGACTGAAGAATTTCTAAATCTCATCTCTCTATTTCTTCAGCCATGTTACCAATTATACCTGCCTATCCAGATTGCTTATTACCTGTACTCCATATGCCTTTTCATCATGATGACTATGATGTTCCCATGATTTGCATGTTTCTAAGTACTTTATCCGCTGCATGATTTTTGTCTCTTAGCAATTTCCTCACCTAGAAATTCCTCAGTGACGAATTTTCAAAAATCGCCCAACCCCCCCCCCCCCTCTGGTCGATATAATGCACTTTCAATTGGTATCAGAGCAAGGTACTCCCTTGTTTTGTGTAATTTTGGTTTAACCACCTGGAGTTTTAGTTATGTCGACTGCAGGTATGATCAAGGTCTCGGATGGGTGTCCTACCTTTGATGGGACGGACTACCCCTACTGGAAGAACAAGATGCGCATGCATCTTGAGGCAATTGACAACGATCTCTGGTATGTTGTGGAAAATGGTGTTACATCTGTCACTCCTACTATCAACGTTGTTGATGTGAAAAGATTCAAGCAACTCGATTCTCAAGCAAAGAATATCATATGTGGCCACCTGAGCAAAGGATAGTATGGTGGAGTGAGTGCTTTGGAAACAACGAAGCGTATCTAGGACAGGTTGTCCAAAGTCAACGAAGGGTTTTCAACTCAACGTGACTCCCGAGTTGATGTTCTTCGCAATCTCTTAAACCGCTTCAAACGACTTGACAATAAAAATGTCCAACAGACCTTCGATCGCCTCACTGATATCTCAAATGAGCTTCAGGCTCTTGGTGCCACTGATATCACTGACTATGAGATGGTGAAGAAACTGATGAGGTCCCTTGATTCCTCATTTGACACACTGGCTTTGATGATTCCAGAGCGTGGAGATTACAAGTCACTGGATCCTGCTGATATTTTTGAGAGGCTCAACACACATGAATTCCAACAAGCTGAGAAAAGAGACCTCTATGGGCCAAGCTATGGAAGATCTCATGCATTGAAGGCGAAGACAGTTTCCTCATCTGAAGAAGAATCTGACAGTAGTCTGGGTGACCCTGAAGAACTTGGCCAGGGGCTTGCAATGCTTGTAAGGAAATTTCAGAAATTCTCAAGAAGAGGTCGGTTTGGAAAATCTTCAAGAGGTGATGTGAAGAAATCAGAATCTTCATCACGCGACCACAAGAAAAGGACTTGTCACAAATGCAAGAAGTCTGGCCACTACATTGCTAATTGTCCTCTGTGGGAAAAGGAATCAAAGAAGAATAAGAAGTACAAGGATGACAGTTCTGATGACGCAAAGAAGAAGAAGAAGAAATCTTCAAAGTACTCATCTCACAAGAAGAGGAGTTCCAAAAGGCTCAGGCACTTATTGGCAAGAAAATGGATTCTGAAGAAGAATCTGAAGAATATGAGGAAGAGGAGGAGTCAGACTCTGGTTTGGCGAGCCTAGCTCTCGCTACTGCTTTCTCCAGCAAGTCCATCTTCAACAACGAGGAAAATGACAACGCCAACAACACTGACGTCAGCAATGACGACTTTGCTCCCACCTATTGCTTCATGGAAAAATGTGCCAAGGTACTCAAATATCCATCCTCCTCTGAATAAAGTGAAGGTGAATCTGATGATAATCTGAAACCTAGCTATTCTAAACTTGCTACTGTTACCACTAAGCAACAAAGTGCCATGCTAAGGATTCAAAAATTACTAGACAAAAGCAATGACCTGTTGAACGAGGAAATGGATCGTATTCAACCTCTGACTGATGATCTTCAAAGTCTCCAGCAAAAGTATGATGAGCTTAAAAGTCATCATGATACCATCTCAGTTGATCATGAGAAGCCTTCTTATGAATTTCTTCAAAGAAAGAAAGATCTTGAGAAACTAAGGGTGTCTCATGAAGATCTTCAAAAGGAAAATGATTCATTACTTGCTCAACAGATCAGTTCCGCTCACGAAGATTTTGTTCCACCTTGTTTGAAATGCATCGAACGTGAAACTGCAAATTCTTCACCTGGATGTTAAAATGCTTCTATTGCTGCAACTTCTTCAACTATTTCTGTGGTTACAAATTCCTCAACTGAGGAAACCACGAGTGTCACTGACGACAATACATGGTTGAAGGAATTGTATGTGAGAGACATGTACAAATGCCTCAAAGGGTATCAAACCCTTTGTGATGTGCACAAGAAGCAGATTCTGAACAGGAATCCTAGGAAAGAGGGTATTGCATTTGAGAGGAAACTCAATGCCGGTGGATCCTACTTGAAACCCGAGCAGTACCCCAAAACTTCATGGGTTGCAGCAAAAGGACCTCCTGTAGATCCATCAACCTTATCTGGATTTAATTGTGAATCTTCATATTCCTCTGATGAGTCATTTGACTCCAACTATAAACTGTTCAAAAATCAGAATGGTGAGGTATTTGCCAGATATGTTGGAACTAACTGTAGGAATGGTACTCCGATGAAGAAAATCTGGGTTCCCAAAAGATGCCTTGAAAGTCTTCAGGTGAATGTCATCATGACACCACCCTTGAAGAAAAGGAACCCTAGATCAAATTCTTCACATGGACCAAAGTCTTCATATGGACCAACTTCCTCACATGGTCATAAATCTACACATGCTCCTGCTAATACCTCTGTTTGGCAGGGAAACTGTAAGTGGTCATGAATATGTGCATTATTCTTCAAATCATTATGTTCACAAATCTTCAAAGAATTTCTCTGCATATTCATATGAGTACTCTAACCCCCTTGTGTGAAACGAAGGGCATGTTCTGAAACTGTCCAGCTTCATCAAAACTTCTTAGATTCAGCTTCTTGCATGACTTCTCGCTTCAGGTGGCGACTTGAAAGCGTTCGGCTGTCTCGTAGCTCCTTCTAGCGCTATTTTGATCTGGTAGCCCAGCTGGGGGGACTGCTGGCCCGTCCGTTGCCACCTTGGGCCGGTTGAAAGCAGGCCATATTGGGGCGAACAAGTAGGAATGGGTGCGTGCGGTACCTGTACGAGCGAGTAGGAGCTGATCGATCGAACTGTTTTCTTTGGTGGTGGCATTATGACCATAAATAACTCGAACTCCAGATTCTTGTAAACACGGAGCTGCATTTCCCTAGATTCAGAAAATTGCACTGCAGCCCAAGATGGCTTCGTGAAGTTTAGCTTCTTGAAGCTGAGGCATTCGGGCTAAAACCAGGCTGAGAAGTTGTGAAGTTTGGAGTTGGAGGAGATCAGAATGGGCCCGAAGTGCACTAGCTTCAATGCCTTGATTCTCGTATGGAGCTTGCAGAATGATAAACTCTTTGTCACCCCTCCAAATGTGGGTGGTGAAGAAAATGAACTAATCACTTATGCAGGGTCAGGTCTCCAGACGAACTTAAACGTCTGAAGAATTTGCTGGAGACCTGGAAATCGCTTGAAAGAACGCAAGCTAATCATGCAGAAATGAATCACTCATTTCTCACATCCTCATGTTACTATACGTATTGTACTATTTTACGAAATTCTGCCTGACGAATTTGATGTCATATTCTTCACACCGAAGTATATGTGTTCGTAAGTTGCACTAATTCGTCTGCAGGAAGAATCACCTAAAGCTACTGATTGGGTCCTCGACAGTGGATGAACCAATCACATGACTGATGACAAGAACTTATTGATGGACACAACTCTAAGTCCATCTCACCTGAAGCATATCACCTACGCCGGCAAAGGAAAAAAGCAAGGCATTGGGTCTTGGTAGGGTTGCAACCTCAAAGGATCGACACATGGACAAAGTAGTGCTTGTTGAATCCCTTGGATTCAACCTCATGTCAGTCTCAATGCTTTGTGATCTTGATATGGTTGTCATCTTTGGTAAATATCGTTGCAATGTACTCATGGAATCTGATAAATCCAAAGTCTTAGAAGGCTTTAGGAGAGGAGACTTGTATATTGTTGATTTATCTGTAGGACCACAACCTTCCACATGTCTACTTGCAAAAGCTTCAGAAGGCTGGCTATGGCATCGACGACTTGGACATGCTGGCATGAGGAACTTGCACACACTATTGAAGAAGAAGCACGTCATTGGCATCGAGGGTGTCAAATTCCTCAAGGATCACCTTTGTGGGGCTTGTGAGTCTGGGAATATGACCAGATCCAAGCATCCCTCAAAGACTATCATGACTACTACTCGTCCTTTTGAATTGCTTCACATGGATCTCTTTGGCCCCACTCATTATGCCACACTAACCAATGATGCATCATTATATGGCTATGTCATAGTTGATGATTTCTCTCGTTACACTTGGGTGCATATCATCATGTACAAAACTGAAGTGCAGGAAGTCTTCAGACGATTTTCTTCAAGGGCCTCGACGAATTTCGGCGTCAAGATCAAGCACACTAGGAGTGATAATGGGACCGAGTTCAAGAGCACTAGTCTTTATGACTATCTTGATGAACTTGGGATCACTCATGAGCTATCTGCCCCATACACTCCTCAGCAGAATGGTGTCGTGGAGCACAAGAATATGACTCTTGTTGAGATGGCTCACACCATGCTTGATGAATACAAGACACCTCGTCGCTTCTGGCTTGAGTCTATTGATACTATGTGACACATCATCAAACGGGTATATCTTCACAAATTCCTCAAGAAAAGTTCATATGACCTCCTGACTAACAAGAAAGCCAATGTGAGTTATTTCAAAGTCTTCGGTTTTTAAATGTTGGATTAGAGATCCTCATCACAGTTCTAAGTTTGCACCGAAAGCACATGAAGGTTTTATGCTTGGTTACGGAAAGGACTCGCACACCTACATAGTCTTCAACACCTATCACAACAAGGTTGTTGAAACTATAGATGTGCGGTTTGATGAAACTAACGGCCCGCAAAGAGAGCGCCTACCTCTTGTGCTAGATGAAATGCCTCCTGAGGAATCCATTAGGTTCAATGCTACTAAATATGTTATACCCACTGAAGAACCTCTACAAGCATAAGAAGTTATCCTGACTCATGAAGACTTTCATGCTGGTGCATCTGAGGAAAATGGAGCTGAAAAAAATGCTCAACCCCACCAAATCATCAACCCGCTCATCCAAGGGTGGCAAATGAAGTGCAGATTGACAAAATTCTCGACAACATAAATGCACCAGGTCCTCTCACTCGCTCAAAAGCTTCACATTTATCTAACTTTTGTGGGCACCTTGCTTTTGTCTCTATCACAGAGCCCAACAAAGTTGATGAAGCATTCATGGAGCCTGAGTGGATTCAAGCTATGCAAGAGGAATTGCATCAATTCAAGCTCAACAATGTGTGGGAACTTGTCAAGCGGCCAGATCCTCGCAAGCACAACATCATAGGCACAAAATGGATCTACCGCAACAAGCAAGACGAAAATGGGCAAGTGGTAAGGAACAAAGCCCGTCTTGTAGCTCAGGGCTACACACAGGTTGAGGGAATTGACTTTGATGAAACTTTTGCATATGTTGCTAGACCTGAAGCTATTCGCATACTACTTGCTTATGCTCACCATAACAAAATCATATTGTATCAAATGGATGTGAAAAGTGCCTTCCTCAATGGTAAGCTTGAGGAAGAAGTATATGTTGCTCAACCCCCATGTTTTGAAGATCCTAAGCATCCTGACAAAGTCTTCAGACTCAATAGGGCCCTCTATGGCCTCAAGCAGGCCTCGGGCGAGGTATGATACGCTGAAGGAATACCTCACCAAGAAAGGCTTCAAACCCGGTTCACTTGACCCAACTCTCACAAAATCTTATGATGATGAATTATTTGTATGCCAAATATATGGGGAAGATATTATCTTTGGCTGCACTGAAAAACGTTACAGTGACGAATTTGGCTACATGATGAGTGAAGAATATCAAATGTCCATGATGGGGGAGTTGAAATTCTTCTTAGGCCTTCAAATTCGTCAAAACGCAATGACATCTTCATTTCTCAGGAGAAATACCTCAAGGATGTCCTGAAGAAATTCGGCATGCAAGACTGCAAAGCCGCCAAAACTCCAACACCGACAGATGGCCACATCTGCAATGACGAAAATGGTAAAGATTTCGATCAGAAGGTATATCGCTCTATGATTGGCTCTTTATTGTATCTATGTGCATCTAGGCCAGATATTATGCTTAGTGTTTGCATGTGTGCCCGATTCCAAGCAACACCGAAGGAATCACACCATAATGTTGTGAAGCATATTCTTCGATATCTAGCTCACACACCAGCGCTTGGATTATGGTACCCCAAGGGCTCGGATTTTGATCTCATTGGATATTTTGACTCTGACTATGTGCTACTTGTATACCGCGTTGGGATTTTCCCCAAAGAGGAGAGGAGATGCAGCACAGTAGAGATATGTATTTCCCTCAGTGAGAACCAAGTTTATCGAACCAATAGGAGAATCACACAAACTCCCGTCGTCAGCACTGACACACAAAAGAGCAAACACTTGCACCCAACATGGGCAAGAGGGTTGTCAAGCCCCTTGAACTCGTTAATTGCAAGTATTAAGTAGTGATAGATAGATAATATAAATATAAAATAAAATAACAGTACATAAATGGCAGAAATATTTTTAGGGTGTTTGTAATATATTTTGCGAAGACCCGAGGGCCATAGTTTTCGCTAGAGGCTTCTCTCTTGAAGAAAGCATACGATGGGTAGACAAATTAC
The DNA here is from genome assembly GCA_039707655.1 of Elymus sibiricus. Taxonomy (NCBI): domain Eukaryota; kingdom Viridiplantae; phylum Streptophyta; class Magnoliopsida; order Poales; family Poaceae; genus Elymus; species Elymus sibiricus. The sequence goes on from CM077675.1 coordinate 117,387,933, forward strand.
TATTGGGCAATTGATAGAAAAGCGCATAGTTATGAAATATTTATTCACGGGAATAATCATGTATATAGGCATCACGTCCATAAGCAAGTAGACCGACTCCTGCCTACATCTACTACTATTACTCCACCCATCGACTGCTATCCAGCATGCATCTAGGGTATTAAGTAAAAACAGAGTAATGCTTGGAGCAAGATGACATGATGTAGACAAAGTAAATCCAATCAATATGAATAAACCCCATCATTTTACCCTTAATGGCAACAATACAGTACGTGTCATGTCCCCTACTATCACTGGGATTGAGCACCGCAAGATTGAACCCATCACAACGCACCACTCTCACTGAAGATAAATCATTCTAGTTGGCCAAACCAAACCGATAAATCTGAGATAAATATGAAGCTATAACAATCATGCATATAAGAATTTAGCAAAGACTCAATATATTTTCATGAATAATCTAATCATAAACCCACAATTCATCGGATCCCAACAAACACACCGCAAAGAAGATTACGTCGAATAGATCACCGTGGGAAGCGCGGTGAACTTTGTATTGAAGATCAGAGAGAGAGAGAGCGAGAGAGAGAGATCTAGGTACTAGCTATGGACCCATAGGTCTGTGGTGAACTACTCATACATCACCATGGGAGCAACAAGGTTGATGTAGAGGCCCTCCGTGATCGACCACCCCTCCGTCAGGGCACCGGAACAGGGCTCCAGATGGGCACACGGCGGAATAGAGACTTGTGGCAGCGGAAAAAGTATTTTGGTTGGCTCTCTGGTGTTTTCCCAATTTATGAGAATTTGTAGAGACGGAGTTAGGTCAAGAGGCGTCGGGAGGTGGTCCCAAGCCATCAGGGCACGACCACCCCGATGGGCGCGCCCTGTTGTCTTGGCACCACCCCATGTAGCCTCAAGTCTCCCTATAAAGCTTCCAGGTCTTATATTTTTCCAGAAAAAACATCAAAAAGTTTTGTGGCATTTGAACTTCGTTTGGTACAGTTTTCCTGAAAGGCCAAAAACAAGCAGAAAACATCAACTGGCACTGGGCACTGGGTTAATAGGTTAGTTCTCTAAAATGATATAAAACAACATATAAATGCATATAAAGTATCCAAGAATGATAATATAACAGCATGGAACAATCAAAAATTATAGATACGTTGGAGACGTATCACTATACTGGGGATCGTGTGGATCGCAAGTCAACATCATGCACATGCCATTTCCTCAGACGATCCCTGGTCTGTTGGTCCTCGAAGAAGCAGAACTGCGTGTCACTATCTACTACTGAATCTAAGTACATTGCTGCCTGCCATTTCCACAGACGATCCCTGATTTGTTGGTCCTTGAAGAAGCAGAACTGCGTGTCACTATCTACTGCTGAAGCTGAGTACATTGCTACCGATGCCTATTACTCTCAATTGCTCTGGATGAAGCAAACCCTCAAGGACTACGACGTCAATCTAAAGAAAATCCCTCTCTATTACGACAATGAGAATGTCATCAAGATTGCTCACAACCCAGTTCAGCACTCGAAGACGAAGCACATTCAGATTCGTCGTCATTTTCTTTGCGATCATGTGTTGAAGGGCGACATCATCATCGACCACGTGAAGACTAAAGAACAACTGGTAGATATCTTCACTAAGCCCTTGGATGAAAAGAGATTTTGCAAGTTACGGTCTGAGCTAAATATCATAGAATCTTTGAATGTTCTTTGAAAAGGACACACATCCTAACCCTTATGCAAAATTGATGACTTAGATATGCAACACACGAAGTAATGTTTTTCTTCAATCAATGAAGACTAACCCTCTAAATGTGAAGAAATCAATGAACAATTTGATTCTCAGAAACCCTAAGACAACTCTACGCAATGTCTGAAATCAACATAATTCTTATACGGTGGGTTATGCCACCAACCTTTGTTGAAATTCTTCAAAATTGAGTTTTTCGTCTTTTGCAAATTCTTCAAGTTTTTCAAATTCTTCAAACTTTGCAATTTCGTCAAACGACTCAAAATTTCATTATTCTCCATTTGAGGTTTCTCCTCATTGAGCACACACACACATAGACACACGCACGCACATGCACACACACACACACACACACATAAGGTAAAATTGTGTCTATCATAGCTTACCACAGAACTAGTTTAGGCTCGTTGAGATTTTAACGGTTTAAAAGGTATCAAAAATGTGAAATAAATAGTGGATCATCACTCTAATATAATAAGATGATCCAACAGATGGATTGTCAAAATACGTATCTATGTGTCCTCGGCAAAAATAACAATATTTTCAGCTCACACAAACATAAATATGTACTGAACCATTTGTTTTTTGTTTGTCCAAGACACATACAATCGTATTTTTCCAATCGCTCTGTTGGATCATGTTATATTATATGTCTATTGTTTCAGTATTATTTGTAGAATTTCTGAGAACTTTTACACCGTCAAAGACCTTAACTAGTTCTGTGGCAAGCTATGGTAGAAAATCCTACTAGAGCTTACGACACACGCTTTTATTCAATACACCGTTGCTCCAAAAACTTATTCTATGTTAAGGTGGTGCATCGGAGTGACTTTAGCTCCAGCTCCTTCCTTGATCCTTAGAGACCATCATGGTGCATTTCTTGTAGGTGCATGGCCTTTTTTCCTGTTGCTGCTGATCCTGAGCTCGCGAAGGTACTAGCGTGTCATCATGCTATCTAATTGCCCACAAAGATGAACACTCGAAAGCTCCTTCTAGAGACTGATTCCCTGTCAGCGATGAACAAGATCATGTGGTGCATGAAATAAAGAACCCGCTCCTAGGTTTTGAGCAGGTCAAGATCGAATGGGTCTGACGACCAGCTAATGGTGTCGCACATATCCTACCTAGAAAAGGTTGCATGAATAAGTTGTGTAAATCTCGGTTCAAGGTGCCACTTGAAAGTGTCATTTTTGGTGGTAGCCTCGGAGTTTGCCGCCATTTAATAAAATGCAACAATCTTTATCTAATAATAAATTGGCTATCGTTTCTGCCCGCTCACCATCGCGGCAGTTTTGTAACAAAGTCCTTATGATTTTTGATAATTCAACCCGCGGTCCTCCTAATCAGTCAACCCGAACCGGTACGGGCAACGGAAAAGGAAAAAAAGACCCGCACGAACGACCCACATCGCAGCTCCAGCGCGCCGCCACCCCCATCGACGCTGCCGCACGCCTCCTGCACCCGTCACACGTCACGCGCCGCCGCAGCCGCCCGCCGCCCCCACCGCGACACTCGACGCCGGTGCCGCACCTTCCCCCAACTCCTCTCTCTCCTCCTCCTCAGCTGCCGCCCCTCCCTCTCCCCTACCTCAACGCCCCAAGCCCCAACCCTCTCCCTCTCCAGAGCCTACCTAGACGGTAGGAGGATGCGTGCTCCCATGTCCAGGCCGATGCGGATTCGGCGCGCTCGCGGCTGCAATGGCAGAGTGGCACCGGCGGGGGGCGTCAACGAGCACATTCGACATTGGCACCTCGCGTCCCTCGTCAGCCACTGCATCGCCGTGCTCGAACTGGTGCCGCGCCGGCCACCGACCGACGCCGGCGATTGCAGCACCCTCCGCCACCGTTCCGCTTAAGCTCCTCCTCTCCTCCGCGCGCCCGAGCTCCTCGTTGTGCGCTGCCCGGGAGGGCTCGTGCTAGCTGCTCGACCAGAGCAACCACCAGCAGGTCGTCGTTGCACTCACCGGCAACCTCGCCGTCCCCTCTGCACCACCCTCCATCTCAACTACGTACGCTCATGTGTTTCCGTGCCCACCCCATGCTACCAGAGGAAACCGCATGCCAGTCACTGTCTCTCCAGATCACTTTTATTTTCTGCCGAGGATCACGAGTCTGCACGATTTCGTGAGAGCATCTCCAACAGGCGCCCAAAAAACGCCCCGCGCTGCAAAATTTGCACTTTTAGCGCGCGCGCAACAAAACTGGGAGCTCCAGCGGCCGCTCTAAAACCGCGCGCGCGGCATAAGTGGTTCCGCGCGCGGAGCGAAACGGCATCGCGCGCCGCTTATTTTGTGTGCCCGCTGCCGCGCGCGGAACCACTCGAGTGCTCGCGCCTTTTGTCGGTGTCAAAACCGGCGGATCTCGGGTAGGGGGTCCCGAGCTGTGAGACTAGGATCGATGGTAACAAAAGGGACGAAGGAGACGATGTTTACCCAGGTTCGGGCCCTCCTATGGAGGTAAAACCCTACGTCCTGCTTGATTATATTGATGATATGAAGGTTACAGAGTTGATCTACCTCGAGATCGACTAGCTAAAACCCTAGATGAGTTTCTGTGTCCTATGATCTAAAACCCTCTAGCTTATATAGACGCCAGGGGGTCATCAGGGTTACATATGGTCGGTTGCCTACCGGAGGAAAAAACATGCCTAAACTACCATCTTCAATTTGACGGACATGTCACGGCTCATGAGGTCTCCTGCCTAGCGACGAGGCCTTCGATCAATCTTATCTTCAACAAGTGGCCCATTAACCCGACCTATGAGAAATAGGTCGGCAGTCCGAGGACCCCTTAATCCCGGACTCCCTTAGTAACCCCCGGACTAGCCTCCAACGCCGAGGTATATCCGTAAAATATTACGCGTCGAAGTCTTCGGCTTGCGAGGCGAGTCCCTCAACTTCTTCTGGCTTGGCAACCATCCCGTCATCGGAGAGTCCTCGATTGCTGAGGACTTGCTGGACCCAATATAATAACCTTCAGCGCTTCTCGATCCTTGTGCGTCGAGGGGAGATGAGCGGCCCGGCGGTTATTTACAAAACTACCCCTCCCGCAAGGGAGGCACCACTTATTTAAACAAGTTAAACTGCGGTCTCGGTCACAGTTTCCTCTTCTTCCCCGTTTAGAGAAAAACTTCAAGCGAGAGACCACCACAAAATCATGGCGAGCGCCCCCAGCTCTTCCTCGTGCCCTTACGGCTCCTGTCCCGGGGATTGGACGAGTTGCTCTGTATCCCTCCTCCGGTTGCGCGACCTCGAGACCCAAGGGTATCTTCCTTCCTCAGATCTGGCGGCAACTCGCGCTGGCTTGACTTCCTTTGACGGCGAAGCTTTCGCGGAGAATTTCCCCAATCCTAACCAGGGTGAGCGGGTATGCTTTGTGCCCTACCTCTTACGGGGCCTAGGATTCCCCATTCATCCTTTCCTCAGGGGGTTACTGGAGTTCTATGGGATCCAGCTCCATCATCTTACCCCCGGATCCATTCTGCATATTTCGGGCTTTGTCGCTCTCTGCGAAATGTTCTTGGGCTGCGAGGCGCACTTCGAATTATGGAGGAAGTACTTCTGCCTCGTCCCCCAAACTCGGGGTGAGACAATTCGGGAAATCGGAGGAGCCGAAGTGTGTCGCATAGCGGGAACAGGATACCCAGCGGGGACACCGAAGAAGGAATCCGAAGAGTGGTCTTCGAAGTGGTTCTACATCGAGGACATTCCCCTATTCGATCCAGCTCGAAGGGGCTTGCCCGAATACTCCGACGCTCCCCCGAAGAAAAAGTATAATTGGCGACCGAGGAGTTCGTCCCAAGAGGACAGTGCCGAAGTTCGGCGTTTGGCCGCCCACGTAAGGATACTGGCACATCACAAGCTGACAATGATCGACGTGATGGCCGCTGCCATCTTGTCGGTGTCAAAACCGGCGGATCTCGGATAGGGGGTCCCGAGCTGTGAGACTAGGATCGATGGTAACAAAGGGACGAAGGAGATGATGTTTACCCAGGTTCGGGCCCTCCTATGGAGGTAAAACCCTACGTCCTGCTTGATTATATTGATGATATGGAGGTTATAGAGTTGATCTACCTCGAGATCGACTAGCTAAAACCCTAGATGAGTTTCTATGTCCTATGATCTAAAACCCTCCCGGTTTATATAGACACCGGGGGGACTAGGGTTTACACATGGTGGGCCTCCTGCCGAGGATGGAGATGTCGACATTCTCATCTTGACTTGGAGTGCACGACGCGCCTTCGGGGCTTCCTTCTGGAACGTGGAGTCTTGATATGTCCAGCCCTTCTTCGGAGAATGGCCCATCGAGTCGGCCTATCGAGAGATGACCGGCAGCCCGAGGACCCCTTAGTCCGGGACTCCCTCAGTAGCCCCCGAAGTAGCCCCCAACGCCAAGGGTTTCAGCTCCAGCTGCTTCGTACGATCAGAGTCTTCGGCTTGCGGGGTGAGTTCTTCTTCCCTTTCCATGATCGGCTGAGACTAGTTCGGTTTTCAATGACACGTATTTCTTCCGATCATATGTTTGACCGAACACCATGAATTGCTTAGCCCCGAAGGCCAATCGCCAAAGTGTAAACAATGTTTTCTGACACCTTCTTCTGACGAAGGGACGTGGCCTACCACGACCACTGAACCAGTTACGAAAACTCGATTCGCGGTTCGGGGCCATTTTTTCAGCGACACGACTTATCAATGCGCGTATCGTGCTCCGTTTCACACGGGATATGATTAATCTCCACACGCGCATAACGACACGCATGTGTTGGGAAGCGGAGGGATTTGTGGCGCGGTAAGCGAGGCTAATCGGTGACACGTCCCATAAAAAGGGAAAAACGCTAAGGCCTATTCACGCCTCCCATTCGCATCCTTTGCCTCTTCAATTTCTCCGAGCCCCAAGAGCCCAGATCCAGTTCTACCTCACCCTTTCCTCCGAGCTTATCCATGGCGGGTTCTAGTTCCAACGGCAAGTGGGAGGCCTCCACGGTCACTGACCAGGATATTCGGGACCTGAAGCAGGCCGGCTACCTCCCCGCCAACGTCTTCCACCGCGCCCAGGAGAAGAACCAGGTGATTCCCACCCCCAAAGCAGGCGAGAGGGTGGTGTTCATCCCCCACTTTATCCGGGGACTGAGCTTTCCGCTCCACCCCTTCGTCAGGGGTCTCATGTTTTTCTACGGTCTGGACTTCCACGACCTTCTGCCGAACTCCTTCATGCACATATCGGCATTCATCATCGTCTGCGAAGCCTTTCTGCGGGTCGAACCGCACTTCGGCCTGTGGCTCAAGGTCTTCAACGTCAAGACGAAGACCGTGGCAAGCGAGCACGCGGACTGCGGAGGGGTGGTCATTAGCAAACTCCCCCGTGTCGAGTGGCCATCTGGCACCTTCATCGACACGATCAAAACTTGGCAGAAGGAGTGGTTCTACATCACCGAGCCAAGGGACGAGAGCTGGGCGGCCCCCGCCGAATTCAGATCTGGACCCCCCACGAGATTGACCTCGTGGCTCAGGAAGGGCCTCGACTGGGGGTCGGACGCTGAAGTTAAGCTGCTGCAGAAGCGCATCACCTCGGTGATCGAGACGAAGGTGGATCTGGTCAACGTGGTCCAGGTCATGCTCCACCGCCGTATCCTCCCCTGCCAGCACCGGGCATCCCCCATGTGGGCTTATCGTCCCGACGACGAGCCTACCGTGTGCCAATTCTTCCACACCACCCCGGAGAAGCTGTGGAAGGCTCTGTTCAAGCCTCAGAAGAGCTGGCCGGCCAAGAAGATACAGGCCTAAGCACCGTCAACCCTCCGACCCAGGTATAGTATAATTTCAATTCATCAATTCTGTTTCTTCGGCAAAAAGATCTGAACGCCTTCTCCCTTACTTCCACAAAAGTGGCAGAGCAAGGCCGCGAAGGTTAATTGCCCGGCTCCACAACCCGAAGACCCCAGGTCGGAGCTGTTGGCGGCGATGCTTGTCGTGGCGCCGTACTCGACGCCCGAAAAGAAAGAGAAGAAAAAGAAGAAGACCAGAGAGGGCCTCCGTATTAAGGACCAGCGCGACGCTGCGTCCGAGGAAACCCATGTATCCTCCAGCCATGAGGAGGAGCATGACGATGGGGGGGAGGAGTTCCCCCCCCCCCCCCCCCGTAAGAAAGAGGACGGCGTCATCGGACGCCGCGGAGGAGGCAGCTCCTCCTGCTCCGAAGAAGGCGTGCCGGGCAAGGTTGATCCTGCCCGACGACAGCTCGGATTCTAACACAGAATCCGAGGAATTCGAGAGGGTTCCCCGAAGGAACCCAAGGGTCAAGCCCCCCGCTCAAAGGTAATGAATCCGAGGACTCACTAAGTTTTTTACGCAAAGTCTTCAATGTTTTAAGTACAAAAATATCTCGCAGCCCCCCTCGCGTCCTCCCTACCGACCAAATATCGGATGGGGAGTCTCCACCCGCCGAGCTGGCGGAGAGAGGGACCGCATCGCTCCCTACACCTCCAGAGGTCGCGAAGGATACCGTGGAGGTGTCTTCCAGCCAGGCTCCGTTGGAGCCAAACACGGGCGAAGGGGGTGACCATGCCATGGCCGAGGCTGATGCCGCGGCTGACGAAGGCCAGGGAGAAAAAACTCCCTAGGCTGCTGAGGACCAGGGGGAGAACGCTCCCCTGATCGCCGAAGAAGAGGGGCGAAGAAATGCCCAGTCCCCTCCGAGGACGTCTCCGGAGCACTCTGTGCATCCGGAGTTACCGGCTCAGTCCCCGATCATAGATCGGACTGCCCGGTCATCACCGATGCCACCAACGGCCGGGTGGCCGGTTATGGAGGAGGCGCTAGCAAGCGCCCCCATCTCCGAGGATCACCGCACTCTTATGGGTGCGGTTTTGTAAGTAATTCAGTCCGTTGACAATGGACTGAAGGAGGCCTTCAATGGTCTCCTGGCGGGCTTCAAGGTGAGTCAAGTAATATCCTTTTCCCGAACAATGCTAATATTAAGTTTTTGCGCTATCTCTTTATATATGTACTAGCCCCCGAGCCCTGGATGGGTATGCAAAAACGCATCCGGGGGTCAAATAGTGAGGAATGAAGCAATGATGCACAAGGCACCATCTAGTCCCGCAATGTTCGGAAAAGTCCTTGGAAGGGCTGAACAGGGAGTCATATCCTTCATAGTTCGGGGGATTTGAATCGCACATAACTGGATGCATAATTTTTGTTTGCAGGCCTCGTCATCGGCGGCGGCCGATAATGCCGCTGAGCTGACCAAGCTAAATTGGAAGCTCAAGGTCTCCGACGAGGAGCTTGTTAGCCTAAACAAGAGGTTCGATGAGGCGCAAGGTAAGCCGAATTGTAATTTCTGAACTATATATTGGTAATGATCCGCACTAGTAGCCCAGTGTGACCGTTTGTATATTGCTTCCACAGCTTCAGCTGCGGAGGTCGAAAAGCTCACGGCCGAGCTTCAGGACATGAAGCAAAAGGCCGCGGATGAGCAGGCGGCCGCCGAACAAGCAGCAGCCGCGCTTTCCGATTTGAAGGCTGCAAGCGCCAAGCACGAGGCTCGGGTGGAGGAGGTGCAGCTAGAGCTCAAGGATGCCGGTGCGAAGTGCGAGGCCCTTGAGCAGAAAGGCAAAGAGCAGGCCGCCGAGCTAGCCGCGCTGAAATCCGAGCTCCAGAAGGAGCGGGTGGACCGGCGTTCTGCGCAAGAGGAGATTCGCCAAATCAAGGCAGCCATTGATGGTAAGCCATATTCACTGCAGTGCACCTTTGGTGGTAGCAAGTTTACTTTGCTCACCCAGGTGTGGCGTTCCTTAGGCGTCGGTGCGGACCTCCAGAAGAGCGCAGCGGACGCGAACAAGTTTTATGCTTCGCGGGCAGAGGAGGATGAGGCCCGGCTATTCTGGGCGCAGTTTGAGTCCCCCGAGCACTCCCCTCTCCTCGTCGAGCAAATGAAGCAACTGATGGAGATGCACAGAGTGGCGAAGCCGGCCATGAAGGGCCTCTGCATACGCATGTGGCCCGATGAGCCATTGCCGAGCAGCTACTTCGGCTTAGTGCAGAAACTATGCGAAGCTGCGCCTCGGGTCGACGTGCTGAAGCGTTCTACGTGCATCGAGGGCGTGCGGATGGCCTTTGCGAAGACCATGGTGCATTGGTCGAAGCTCAAGCCAAACGAGATGGCTACCGCACCTCCGCCTCCTGGAAAAGAATATAGGCGCCCCGAGCGATACTTCCCCGCAGTGATGGAGGGTGCTCGGTCAATAGAGGCTCAATGCTCCAAGGACGTTTTGTACGAATGAAAGCGTTGTAATATGTCCGAAGACTTTTAACGCTTTATGATTAAAGTTGCATGGTTTATCATGTCTTATGAGTAGTGTGTGTTTATTTAGACTCCTATGTGGCCGGTTTATCTGAAAGCAGCGAGTCGTCGGCTTTAGCACCCACGTAGATACTACGCGGGGTGTCTTTGTATTCGCATTTTACCCTTAGCCGAGGAATAGGCGCCCGAATGCGGTAGTGCGAGCGGGACAAGGCAATCGGACTATGGTGCTCTATCGCTTTCTCTTAGCCGTGGGAGTGTAGAAAAATGCGGGGGCTGATAACCAGCCCCCAGTGTGATGTTCGGGGCCGAAGCCAGCATCACATGGTTTGTACAAGAACGAAACCCGTCGTATAACATGGAATAACCGCTATTGGTTTTTTAGTATGACACTTATGCCCGGATTCGCAGACCGGTTCTCGCTTACTATGACGGTCAGTTTTCGGCTTTCTCCCCTGAGGTGCTTGACCAGACAAGCTGGAAGCACAATCGCAGAGTTTCTCCCTTTGCCCTTTCAGCCGAACGAGCAGAACGTAAGAGGGCAAGCACAGGAGCCGGGCAACCCAACTATTGACCCAAGACATAGTTCGGATCCGATGCATATAAAGCAAAACCCAAGACGCCGAACACACAACCAGTTGGACTGAGGTGACGTTCAAGGCGATTTTAAATTCGAGCCCCCGGTCTATTAGCCGATTGCATCATAATACATACCGAACAGTTTTCGCAAGAAGCGTGACCAAGATAATAACAGAGAATGTATAAAAACAACGAAGTAGCCATATGATGGTTTTGTACTTGCTCAATAATTCTTATAACTTGGATTGCCGAGGCAACTGTACAGGTAGATAAAATATAAAATTTACAGAGGAGAGGCTGTACCAAGAGTCTTCGATTGATGACACGACGTCTTCGATGTGCCTTGTAGCCTGTCCGTTCATGTTCCTCTATGGGGGTTGCATCCATTAGGAGTGATGCTGTCGCCGAGCGGACCTTGGAAAAAGGTCTTGAGAAGTCGCCGAAGTATCAATGAGCTTTACGCTTTTTAACAGGTCCTTGATGGTACCTGCGTTTTGTCCGAGGACGTGTATTGGTATTGGTCGGTCCAGACGAACACTTACCACTTCAAGGTTGCTCCCCATTGCTGCCCATGGGATCTTGAGCGTGAAGTTGTGCCTTCTTGGCACGTGTTTGGCGGTCGTTAGGGCTGTGCAATGGGGGGCGTACCCCTATTTCCGGGGAGCAGAAGAGTCTGGGAGTTCGGATTGAAACCGAACTCGTTTGTCGACCTTACGGGCCTTTACGGCCGACTTGGGTGTTTGCCGACCGTCCTCATAATGGAATTCGGCCGCCAGGGCTAATGCATGCTCCTCAGTTCGGAGGGAACGCTCTGTGTTGCCGTTGACGGTGATGACCCCCTTGGGACCAGGCATCTTGAGCTTGAGGTATGCGTAATGTGGGACGGCGTTAAAGCGAGCAAACGCTGTTCGGCCGAGCAGGGCGTGATAGCCGCTGCGGAAGGGGACAATGTCGAAGATCAATTCCTCACTGCGGAATTTGTCGGGCGAGCCGAACACTACTTCCAGGCTAACAGAGCCTGTGCACTGGGCTTCGACACCTGGGATCACTCCTTTAAAGGTAGTGTTGCTAGGCTTTATCCTTGACGGATCTATGCCCATCTTTTTCACCGTATCTGAGTAGATCAGATTGAGGCTACTTCCTCCATCCATTAGGACTTTAGTGAGGTGATACCCATCAATAATGGGGTCTAGGACGAGTGCCGCCGAACCTCCATGACGGATACTGGTTGGGTGATCTCGTCGATCAAAAGTGATCGGGTAGGCCGACCATGGGTTAAACTTCGGGGCTATAGGCTCTACGGCGTAGACCTCTCGTAGGGCGCGCTTCCTCTCCTTTTTAGGTATATGAGTGGCGTATATCATGTTCACCGTTTTTACTTCTGGAGGGAATTTCTTCTGACCTCCATTGCTCGGACCGCGGGGCTCCTCATCGTCCTCGCTGCGTGGGCCTTTGCCCTGGTCCTCGGCTGCGAGTTTGCCGGCCTGTTTAAACACCCAACAGTTACGGTTGGTGTGGTTGGCGGGCTTGTCCGGAGTGCCATGGATCTAGCAAGGCCTCTCCATGATCTTGTCTAGCGGGGTGGGTCCGTCGCGGTTGCCTTTAGGAGGCTTCTTCCGCTGCCCGAATCTTGGGTTGCGGAAACCGGCGTTAACGGCCATGTCATCGGCGTCGCTAGTGTTGTGCCGTCGTTTGTTTTTGTTACGTCGTGGTTTCCCATTTCCATCCCAGACTTCGGAAGTACCGGGGTCTTCGGGGTTGTGGCTTCGCCTTGCTAGCCAATTATCCTCGCCCGCGCAAAAGCGGGTCATGAGCGATGTGAGGGCGGACATGGTCCTGGGCTTATCTTGGCCGAGCTGGTGAGCCAGCCACTCGTCCCGAATATTGTGCCTGAAAGAGGCTATAGCTTCGGCGTTTGGGCAATCGACGATCTGGTTTTTCTTGGTCAAGAACCGATTCCAGAATTGTCGAGCGGACTCTCCTGCCTTTTGCACGACATTGCTTAGGTCGGAGGAGTCCGGGGGCCGTACATAGGTGCCCTGGAAGTTAGATCGGAATGCATCCTCGAGGTCCTCCCAGCACCCGATAGAGTTTTCGGGGAGACTGTTTAGCCAGTGTCGAGCTGGCCCCTTAAGTTTAAGGGGTAGGTACTTGATGGCGTGGAGGTCGTCTCCTCGTGCCATGTGGATGTGGAGGAGAAAATCCTCGATCCACACTGCTGGGTCAGTTGTTCCGTCGTATTGCTCGATGTTTACGGGTTTAAACCCTTCCGGGAACTGATGCTGCATTACCTCGTTAGTAAAGCAGAGCGGGTGGGCGGCGCCTCTGACCCGTGCTATATCGCGCCAGTAATCGGCGTCTGATCTGGCCTGGTTTTGGTCCTGAACTCTGTTGGTTCGGTCGCGCCAGGGCCGGTACTCGTCCCTTCTACCAGGGGAATACCCTCTAGATCCGTAGATGGATCTCGTGCCGCCTGTTCTATCATCCAGGTCGCGTCGCAGGTCATACCTGTCGTCGGGCTCCATTGGCTCATTTCCCCTTCTGCGGGGTATCGCCGGCCTATAACCGGCCTCGCCAACCGTCCTATCACGTCCTCGGGGAGGGCGGTCCGGCTGGTCGTATGGAGTGTGCTTGGGGGACGGCGTATTGGGGAGCTCGTCGTCGAATTGTGGCAGCAGCCGCCGGCGGGGGTAACACTTGGGTTGGTCCCATAGATCGGCGTCGTGTTCTTCTTCGGCTGATAGAACGCTTGTCCATCTATCGTTGAGGGTGTCTTGTTCGGCTTTGAGTTGCCGCGCTTTTGTCTTTAGGCTCCGGGCAGTGGCTAAAAGCTGTTGCCTGAACCGCTCCTGGTCCTCGATGGTCTCGGGGACGATGATATCATCGTCGTCCGGGCTATCCTCCTCCTCTACAGGGGGAGGTAGTTGTCATCATCGGAGTCGTTCGGATCTTCGGGGTCGCGCTGGTGCTCCGGCCTTTCGTGGTCCTCCAACGGATACTCGGGGATATCGGGATCGCCGAGGTCCTCTGGGCTATCGTTTTCCCCGGTGCCGGCAATAGCTTCCCTCCCCTTTTTTGTCTTTGACCGCTTACGCGGTTTCCGGCGCCTTGACGGCGCCTCACCTGAGCCATCGCCGTTGTTAGCTGGCGTGCGCTCGCCGTTACCGGATGGCGTATCCACCATGTAGATGTCGTAGGTGGAGGTGGCGGTCCATCGCCCGGTGTTGACGGGAGTGGGAACGTGATCTTCCTCCTCCATGTCTTCTGCCTCCTCGGTGGCGTAGTCCAACATATCGGTTAAGTCTTCAATAGTGGCTACTAAGTGGGTGGTGGGTGGGACGAAAAATCCCTCTTGACCCGCCTCAAGACCGATCTGAGCATGGATCGGGATCGGGTCATCAATAGTTTTTTTCAAGGAGATCCGATCTAGAGCTTCGCAGAGCGTCGAAAGCTCGATCGGGTCAACCTGCTCGGCGTGTTCGGAGTTAACCTCCGGCGCGTCCGCACGAGAAGTGTATTCGGCAGGAGCTGGTGTCCGGCGATCTGGCGCTATAGCCGGATCCGGACTTAAATCCAGATCGTCACCGGGATTGGCCCCGTGAGCGGGATTGAAAACGACGTCCGAGGTTAAGGCCTTGGAGTCCTCGGGCGCGTCAGGTGAGACTGCGAGCCCGGTGAGCAAGAGATCGCCCCGAGGGTCAACGGAGAATTCTAAGTTCCCAAATCTGACTTCTTGATCAGGGGCGAGACTTCCGACCCGGCCAAGGCGGCCGGTCGGGCCAGCATGCAGCACAATGCTGCCGAAAGCGAAGATCTGTCCAAGGACAAAGGAGTCCATGCCGCGGACCTCTTCGTTGATGAAGACTCGAGCCATCGATTCCTTGGGCGATCACAGCGGAACTCTCAATGAAAGCACCAATGTCGGTGTCAAAACCGGCGGATCTCGGGTAGGGGGTTCCGAGCTGTGAGACTAGGATCGATGGTAACAAAGGGACGAAGGAGACAATGTTTACCCAGGTTCGGGCCCTCCTATGGAGGTAAAACCCTATGTCATGCTTGATTATATTGATGATATGGAGGTTACAGAGTTGATCTACCTCGAGATCGACTAGCTAAAACCCTAGATGAGTTTCTGTGTCCTATGATCTAAAACCCTCCCGATTTATATAGACACCGGGGGGGACTAGGGTTTACACATGGTGGGCCTCTTGCCGAGGATGGAGATGTCGACATTCTCATCTTGACTTGGAGTGCACGACGCGCCTTCGGGGCTTCCTTCTGGAACGTGGAGTCTTGATATGTCCGGCCCTTCTTCGGAGAATGGCCCATCGAGCCGGCCTATCGAGAGATGAACCGGCAGCCCGAGGACCCCTTAGTCCGGGACTCCCTCACATCTCCCGATGCGTCCAACCTCTCCAACAAAGGATACATCCTTTGTGGCAATACAACGAAACAAGTGACACCACTCGCTCCCGACGGCTGGGCCCTGCCAATCAGGTGGCCTTGGCAGCCGCGCTTGCCGACTTGTACAAAGGAGAAAAAGAAGATTTCGTTCAGTCGCAGGTTAAGGAGGGCTACTCGAGTTACAACCCTATTGAATGGGTAAACCCTTCGACTCCACATCTTGAATTCGGGCATTTATTCTCCCTTTTTGACTAACGCTTTCAATCCGCGTAAACAGGAATGGCGGAGCTTTGCCGAGACAATCAACTGTCCGCCCCCCCAACCAGAGAACTACTCCCGTGACGATGATCCAGGATTTCATGACGATCCGGAGCTGTCACTGGCATATGAAGCGGGGTCTTTTACCAGGAGAGCCTTGATCGATCCAGGGTGGCCATCGTAGCCGATCACCCCGGATCGCTCCCCTCCTCCACTGCGGGCAAGAAGAAAAATTCTACCCACAAAAGGCAGGCATCCTCCGTCGACCCAAACATACCGGCTCCCACTCCCAAGCGCCGCCGGTCCTCGCGACGAACGTCGGCTACAGCAGCAATGCCCGAGCCGGGCGCCAACAGGAGTCCTTCATGTGAGCCAGTCGTGGAGACGGTGCCGAACACTCGACCAACCAAAAGGTACTTTGTTCGGTCGCTCAATCTACTATTGTTATGATCGGTAGGATCTTACAGAAGATCTTATGTCGAATTACTCGACTTACTCAGGAAGCGAGTACAACCCTCCTCCGCCGAAGAAATTGTCGGGACGCCCGGCAACACGCATGAGTCAAGATCTTCTGCTCAGGCCGAACCCGCCGCGAAGGCCCCCATGGCCATTCCGACCCCCGAAGACTCTGGGGACGAGGTATCAGTCACTAAATCCGAAGCAGGGAGCGCGATGAGACATCGGCGGCGGTGAGGAATCCTGTGTGATCCGATGTTTTCCGAACAAGAGTTCAATGCTCTACGCTCGGCGGACGCACACCTTGGAGCTGCCTGAGCCGGGTTTGGCGAAGCTTTGAAACTAATATCGTCTGGCCTGAAGGTAAGTGATTAAAAATCCGGACATAAATGTAAACCCAGTAGCCCCCGAGCCTTGACTTGGTCGGGAAGACTGAATTAAGGATCCGCATATTGCTTGCATGGGTGATGCAGGCCTCAAGGCAGCAGAACGAGCAATTGGCCAATGAATTGGCAGCGAGCCGAATACAGGTTGAAAACGTGAAGGCCGAGCTTGAACAAGTGAAGAAGTTTACCCGGGAGGCGCATGGTGAGTATAACTTATTCTGCTGATCTTAGCGTATAATCCCATGCTGATGCGATGGTACTTTTAGCAGCTGAATCAATAGGGCAATTGCAAAAAGATTTGGATGCAGCCCGAGAATCCCAGAGGTACGCCGAATCCCAGTACGAGGCTGGCTGCCTTTCGCTTCAGCGAAACCTGGAGGAGAAGAAATGCCTCCAGGTGGAAAACAAACAGCAAGCCGAAGAAATTGAGAGCTTAAAGACTCAATTGGCCCAGGCCCAAGAAGAGAACCAGAAATTACAGAGGGGCATGTTCGGTAAGTGTCGGGAATATACCCCGCGGTATAACCCGGCCGGAAGTATGACCCGGCCGGAAGTATGACCCGGCCAGGACTTGGTGACTCATTGGTGACCCGGTCGAGACTTGGCGGTTCATTGGTGACCCGGCAGGCGGGTTAGACGAGTGACAAGGCCCAGGGCCCAGCGAGCAAGCCGGCGCAAGGCGGCTCGTGGACGGGCCTGGAGGGGCGGCTCACAAGAGAAGGCCCAAAGGAGAGAAAGGATTCCCTCACAAAGGAAACAAGACCCGGATTAGGATTCAAGAGAGACTAGTCCTAATCCTACTCCTAGTAGGACTCTACATGTAAACCTACCCTTTCCACTTATATAAGGAGGGGTAAGGTGCCCCAAGAGGGAGGAGTGGACAAGTTCAAGTCATTAGAGATAGACAAACTAGAGGCTCTCGAGATTAGAGGTAGCGATCCCGCACCCTTGTAATCGAGATCATCATCATCATCAATATAGACACAAAGCAGGGCGTAGGCTTTTACCTCCATTGGAGGAGCCGAACCTGGGTAAACTCGCGTCTCTCGATTCCGACCAACCCCTCTCAAGCCGCCACATAGTTGCGATGGCCTCACACCTAAGTTCTCTCACGAGGACATCTTGCCGTGACAAAACCACGACAGTTGACGCCCACCGTGGGGCGAACGCACGGTGGTATTGTTTTTGAGGGGATCTCTTCTAAAGGATTGAGAAGTTCGCGATGCACCGGATGAAGAAAAGCCAGCGCGGAAGGATCTACATCATCACCATGGCGAGCAGTCGGAACGACATATACAAAGTTTGAGATCAAGGTTGTGTCGAGTGTGTCGCCAAGTCAAAACCGAGAGATCAGTCTCCACTACTGCTGCCGCATGTCGCCAAGATCAACCGGAGTTCCAACGCGTCTACTCCCGAGGAGATAAAACGTAGTTGCCGCTACTACAATTTTACGGGTCCGATCGCTAATGTCGTTGGACCACCAGAAGCAAATCCGCATCAGCACACAGAGAAAATTCATCAGAGAACACGTATGCCTGGATCAGGGATTCACTGCGCTATAAAAAAAAGGCCACTCCAGGTTGGATCGTGGGTTGGATGACGTCCGATTACTACTCAATTTTGGTTCAGGTCCAGACAAAAGAACCAGATATTGGTGCACGTGGATAGTGCATGAACGTGGTAGACGTGGATCATAGATTCGCAAAAGAGCAACCACCACGGCCGCAGGACTTGCAGACGGACTCGGCCTCAACTGACCAAGACGCCAGGCTCACCTCCGCCACCGCGGCCTCCTCTGGCTGGCGCGCCTCTGCCACCACGAATCGCCCTCACCCCTCCGCGCCTGCGCGAGCTGCCGCCGCCGCGCCCGGACGAGCCGCCGGCCTCTGCTCGCTAAACCGCCGATGTGGCCGTGGCTCCACCTCGCATCGCATCCGCAGCCTCCAAGTGTGATGGCGTCCGAGTCAAAGTCTGCAGCAGACCAGCCAGCTCGCCGTCGCGGCCTCGTCTTTGAGCCGCCCTCGCCCACGCCTGACTCGCGGTCGCAGGCTTCGAGTCGGCCTCGACTTGGCCTCGAGTCGCTCTCGCACCAAGCCGCCCTCGTCCGTGCCCGACTCGCCGTCGCAGGCTTTGAATCGGCCTCAACTTGGCCTCGAGCCGCCCTCGCCGCCGTGCCCCGTCCTGGTAGCGACCTCGCCTCCGCGCCATGGCTCCCTGGCCGCCGCAGCCTCTCCTCCAACACCGAGCCGCCGGCCTGCTGCTCCGCCTTAGCCGCTTCGCCGTTCCCGGCTCTTCCACCACCGAGCCGGCCCCACGGTCTCACCTCGCCGCGCCCGCTCCGAGCCGTGGCCCACCTTGAGTCGTCGTCGCCTCTTCCGCTGCACGCCGCCTTGAGCCGGCGCCGCTCCCGCTCCATGAGCCGCCGCGCGCCCCGCTCCTCTGCTCCTCCCACGCCGCGGCCGGCTCTCCCACGCCCGCCAGCCGCCGTCGCCTCGCCCCCGAGCGCCCGCTCGATGAGCTGGCCGCTTCGCCTTGCCACTAGCCGGCCTCGCGCCGCCGCGCCCGCCTTCACCATGGCTCACCTCGCCCTAAGTTGACCCGCCGCTGTGGGTTCACCTCGCCGCTGCCGCCTCGCCACGCTGGCTGAGCCGGCCGGCTCCTGCCGCGCTAGCCACTGTGGCTCTGCGCCGTCTCCACCCCACCGCGCCTCCGCCGTGGCCGCGCCCCGCTTTTGCACCGCCTCACCGCGTCTCCCTCGCGCGCGCCCGCATCTGCCGTGCCTCGCAGCGCGTCGGCTCTCTCCGACCCCGCTACGCCGTTTCCATCCGCCCGCTCCTGCCGGCCCAGTGCGCCTCGCCCATGCCGCCGTACCTGCCGAGGAACCGCCCTGCGCTGCTGAGCCGCCGCTCCGCCGAGCTGCCTCCACCTCTGCCGCGGACCGGAGCAGCTGAGCCGCCGTCGCGACCTTCTATCTCCGCCTTGCCTCGCGTTCGAAGCCGCCATCGCCTCGCCGCGCTTTGCTTTGAGCCGCCGTGGCACCAGCCGCCGTCGCCTTGCGTCTGAGCCGTCGCGGCCTTGCTGCGCCCGCCTCGCCACCTCCGCCGTGTTTTTGCTCCACCTCGCCCCTGCGGGGCCTGCCTCTGCTCGCCGGCGCAAGCCGCCAGCCCCGCTGAACCGGCTCGCCTCTGCTGCGCCGGGCGTCGCCTGCCATGCATTCTTGTGGGACCTCGGCAAGCAGGAGAGGCAACAACGACGACCTGGAACGCTAGACAGCGGATGCACGCACCAACACTCCGGCAGCTACAGAAAGAAAAAGAAGAAAAAAGAGATCACGTGGTGGAGAAGTCAAATTGGTACTATAATGGGGAACTAGTAGTGCTCCAGCTCTATGTCCGCGTCCATCACAGAACTTCTGCGGTCATC